>OX438911.1:11392046-13972478 GCA_949316265.1 Diarsia mendica | reverse complement strand
GCATTGCCCCTTTCAATGAATCTGAAAAAAAAATGTTTCAACTCTCTTAACTTCCGAGATCCGCCTGAAGGGGGGGTGAAGGGGGGCATGGGGTTCAAATTTAAAAAACGGATTTTACTTTCCCGAGCCTCCTCTATATGAATCTTACGTATGCCACCACCTTCCTACACCTACCTACCACCTACCTACCACCTACCTACCACCTACCTACCACCTACCTACCTACTACCTACCTACTACCTACCTAAACCTACCTACTACCTACCTACTACCTCTTACTACCTACCTACACCTACCTACTACCTACCTACTACCTCCTACTACCACTAAAAGAACATTACCCTAAAGTTTGCTTGTCGTCGCCCCTGAGTTACGCTTCACCCACTCAACCTTCGTTACGCTAAGGAGGTCGCCGGCTCGCTTCGCTCGCCACCTCCCCCCTTCGCTCCACTCGGTCTCGCAGGTTCGCTCCACTCAGGACCTACCTACCACCGGAAAGCTATCATGACATTATCCCTACGCTACGGGGGTCGCCGGCTCGCTTCGCTCGCCCGCTCCCCCCTTCGCTTTGCCGCTGTACCACCACCGGACAGGTTTCGACGCCTACTATAATATTTCTTCAAACACCTAATGGCTATCTCTAACCGTTATGAAGTTACAGCCCTTTTAATTTTAGAGGAGGTTGGGGAGGGGAGGGTATACAAATTTCAACGCCCCTCAATAGTTTTATGTAAGAAAAAAAAAAAAAAAAGGTGAAAAAGGGGGGAGGGGGGGTTGAAGGGGGGGTGAGGGGGGGAGTCTCGAAAAATGATTTCGATTAACGCAAAGGCCCCTCTAAATGAATCTGAAAAAAAAATCGTTCCAAGTCTCTTAACTTTCGAGATTCGCCTAAAGGGGGGGAGAAGGGGGGCAAGGGGGGCCACTTTGAAAAATGATTTTTACTTAACCGAGCCTCCTCTATACGAATCCCTAAAAAAAAACACTTCAAGTCTCTTTGTTTCCGAGATACGATAGGGAGGGGGGAAAAGGGGGGATTTGGGACTTTTCCCATAGGTTTGAGAGTTGATTGTTTACGAATCTGTCAAAATATACCCACCTCCCCATCCACCATCTGGGAGAACAATTCTGTCAATAGATCAGTGAGTGAGTGGTAATCGAGCTTTATATAATAGAACTAGTATTTGCGTGGGTGCGCGAGCTGCGCGCAGCTCGCGAGGCGTGGAGAGGGGGAGAGGGGGCGCTTTGAAAAATGATTTCGACTAACGCATTGCACCTCTCAATGAATTTGAAAAAAAAATGTTCCAAGTCTCTTAACTTCCGAGATCCGCCTAAAGGGGGGGTGAAGGGGGGCAAGGGGTTCAAATTTGAAAAACGGATTATACTTCTCCGAGCCACCTCTATATGAATCTCACGAATGACACCACCTACCTACACCTACTTACCACCTACCTACACCTACCTACCACCTACCTACCACCTACCTACCACCTACCTACCTACTACCTACCTACTACCTACCTAAACCTACCTACTACCTACCTACTACCTCTTACTACCTACCTACACCTACCTACTACCTACCTACTACCTCCTACTACCACTAAAAGAACATTAACCTAAAGTTTGCTTGTCGTCGCCCCTGAGTTACGCTTCACCCACTCAACCTTCGTTACGCTAAGGAGGTCGCCGGCTCGCTTCGCTCGCCACCTCCCCCCTTCGCTCCACTCGGTCTCGCAGGTTCGCTCCACTCAGGACCTACCTACCACCGGAAAGCTATCATGACTTTATCCCTACGCTACGGGGGTCGCCGGCTCGCTTCGCTCGCCCGCTCCCCCCTTCGCTTTACCGGTACCACCACAGGATAGGCCCCTTTCAATGAATCTGGAAAAAAAAATGTTCCAAGTCTCTTAACTACCGAGATCCGAAAGGGGGGGTGAAGGGGGGCAAGGGGGTCAAATTTGAAAAATGGTTTTAACTTTCCCGAGCCTCCTCTATACGAATCCGTAAACAAAACAGAAAAAAAGAGGTAAAAGGGGGGGGGGGGTTGAAGGGGGGTGAGGGGGGAGTTTCGAAAAATGATTTCGATTAACGCAAAGGCCCCTCTAAATGAATCTGAAAAAAATAATCTTCCAAGTCTCTTAACTTCCGAGATCCGAAAGGGGGGGGATGGAGGGGGGCAAGGGGGTCAAATTTTCAAAATGGTTTTTACTTCCCCGAGCCTCCTCTATACGAATCCCTAAAAAAAAACACGTAAAATCTCTTTATTTCCGAGATCCGCCTAAAAGGGGGGAGAAGGGGGGCAAGGGGGGCCACTTTGAAAAATGATTTCTACTTTATCGAGCCTCCTCTATACGAATCCGTAATAAAAAAAAAATACCGGTCTCTTAGTTACCGAGATACGATAGGGAGGGGGGGCAAAAAGGGGGGGTTTGGGACTTTTCCCATACTCACCAGAGTTACTTGTTTACGAATCTGTCAAAATATACCCACCTCCCCATCCAACATCTGGGAGAACAATTATGTCAGTGAGTGAGTCAGTCAGTCAGTCAGTGGTAATTTAGCTTTATATAGTATAATAACTAGTATTTGCGTGGGTGCGCGAGCTGCGCGCAGCTCGCGGGTCGTGAAGAGGGGGAGAGGGGGGCTTTCAAAAATGATTTCGAATAACGCATTGCCCCTTTCAATGAAGCTTAAAAAAAATGTTCCAAGTCTCTTAACTTACGAGATCCGCCTAACGGGGGGGACCTACCTACTACTACCTACCTACACCTACCTACACCTACCTACACCTACCTACACCTACCTACACCTACCTACACCTACCTACACCTACCTACACCTACGTACATCTACCTACTACCTACCTACTACCTCCTACTACTACTTAAAAAACATTACCCTAAAGTTTGCTTGTCGTCGCCCCTGAGTTACGCTTCACCCACTCAACCTTCGTTACGCTAAGGAGGTCGCCGGCTCGCTTCGCTCGCCACCTCCCCCCTTCGCTCCACTCGGTCTCGCAGGTTCGCTCCACTCAGGACCTACCTACCACCGGAAAGCTATCATGACATTATCCCTACGCTACGGGGGTCGCCGGCTCGCTTCGCTCGCCCGCTCCCCCCTTCGCTTTGCCGCTGTACCACCACCGGACAGGTTTCAACGCCCCTCAATAGTTTTATGTAAGAAAAAAAAAAAAAAAAAAAAAGGTGAAAAAGGGGGGGGGGTTGAAGGGGGGGTGAGGGGGGGAGTCTCGAAAAATGATTTCGATTAACGCAAAGGCCCCTCTAAATGAATCTGAAAAAAAAATCGTTCCAAGTCTCTTAACTTTCGAGATTCGCCTAAAGGGGGGGAGAAGGGGGGCAAGGGGGGCCACTTTGAAAAATGATTTTTACTTAACCGAGCCTCCTCTATACGAATCCCTAAAAAAAAACACTTCAAGTCTCTTTGTTTCCGAGATACGATAGGGGAAAAGGGGGGGTTTGGGACTTTTCCCATAGGTTTGAGAGTTGATTGTTTACGAATCTGTCAAAATATACCCACCTCCCCATCCACCATCTGGGAGAACAATTCTGTCAATAGATCAGTGAGTGAGTGGTAATTTAGCTTTATATAGTATAACTAGTATTTGCGTGGCTGCGCTCGCTGCGCGCAGCTCGCGGGTCTGCCTACCTACACCTACCTGCTACCTACCTACACCTACCTACACCTACCTACACCTACCTACACCTACCTACACCTACCTACACCTACCTACACCTACCTACACCTACCTACACCTACCTACACCTACCTACACCTACCTACACCTACCTACACCTACCTACACCTACCTACACCTACCTACTACCTACCTACACCTACCTACACCTACCTACACCTACCTACTACCTACCTACACCTACCTACTACCTACCTACACCTACCTACTACCTACCTACTACCTCCTACTACCACTAAAAAACATTACCCTAAAGTTTGCTTGTCGTCGCCCCTGAGTTACGCTTCACCCACTCAACCTTCGTTACGCTAAGGAGGTCGCCGGCTCGCTTCGCTCGCCACCTCCCCCCTTCGCTCCACTCGGTCTCGCAGGTTTGCTCCACTCAGGACCTACCTACCACCGGAAAGCTATCATGACATTATCCCTACGCTACGGGGGTCGCCGGCTCGCTTCGCTCGCCCGCTCCCCCCTTCGCTTTACCGCTGTACCACCACCGGACAGGTTTCGACGCCTACTATAATATTTGTTATCTCTAACCGTTATGAAGTTACAGCCCTTTTAATTTTAGGGGAGGTTGGGGAGGGGAGGGGAGGGTATACAAATTTCAACGCCCCTCAATAGTCTGTTCTATATAAGAAAAAAAAAAAAAAGGTGAGGGGGGGAGTCTCGAAAAATGATTTCGATTAACGCAAAGGCCCCTCTAAATGAATCTGAAAAAAAAAATCGTTCCAAGTCTCTTAACTTTCGAGATTCGCCTAAAGGGGGGGAGAAGGGGGGCAAGGGGGGCCACTTTGAAAAATGATTTTTACTTAACCGAGCCTCCTCTATACGAATCCCTAAAAAAAAACACTTCAAGTCTCTTTGTTTCCGAGATACGATAGGGAGGGGGGAAAAGGGGGGATTTGGGACTTTTCCCATAGGTTTGAGAGTTGATTGTTTACGAATCTGTCAAAATATACCCACCTCCCCATCCACCATCTGGGAGAACAATTCTGTCAATAGATCAGTGAGTGAGTGGTAATCGAGCTTTATATAATAGAACTAGTATTTGCGTGGGTGCGCGAGCTGCGCGCAGCTCGCGAGGCGTGGAGAGGGGGAGAGGGGGCGCTTTGAAAAATGATTTCGACTAACGCATTGCACCTCTCAATGAATTTGAAAAAAAAATGTTCCAAGTCTCTTAACTTCCGAGATCCGCCTAAAGGGGGGGTGAAGGGGGGCAAGGGGTTCAAATTTGAAAAACGGATTATACTTCTCCGAGCCACCTCTATATGAATCTCACGAATGACACCACCTACCTACACCTACTTACCACCTACCTACACCTACCTACCACCTACCTACCACCTACCTACCACCTACCTACCTACTACCTACCTACTACCTACCTAAACCTACCTACTACCTACCTACTACCTCTTACTACCTACCTACACCTACCTACTACCTACCTACTACCTCCTACTACCACTAAAAGAACATTAACCTAAAGTTTGCTTGTCGTCGCCCCTGAGTTACGCTTCACCCACTCAACCTTCGTTACGCTAAGGAGGTCGCCGGCTCGCTTCGCTCGCCACCTCCCCCCTTCGCTCCACTCGGTCTCGCAGGTTCGCTCCACTCAGGACCTACCTACCACCGGAAAGCTATCATGACTTTATCCCTACGCTACGGGGGTCGCCGGCTCGCTTCGCTCGCCCGCTCCCCCCTTCGCTTTACCGGTACCACCACAGGATAGGCCCCTTTCAATGAATCTGGAAAAAAAAATGTTCCAAGTCTCTTAACTACCGAGATCCGAAAGGGGGGGTGAAGGGGGGCAAGGGGGTCAAATTTGAAAAATGGTTTTAACTTTCCCGAGCCTCCTCTATACGAATCCGTAAACAAAACAGAAAAAAAGAGGTAAAAGGGGGGGGGGGGGTTGAAGGGGGGTGAGGGGGGAGTTTCGAAAAATGATTTCGATTAACGCAAAGGCCCCTCTAAATGAATCTGAAAAAAATAATCTTCCAAGTCTCTTAACTTCCGAGATCCGAAAGGGGGGGGATGGAGGGGGGCAAGGGGGTCAAATTTTCAAAATGGTTTTTACTTCCCCGAGCCTCCTCTATACGAATCCCTAAAAAAAAACACGTAAAATCTCTTTATTTCCGAGATCCGCCTAAAAGGGGGGAGAAGGGGGGCCACTTTGAAAAATGATTTCTACTTTATCGAGCCTCCTCTATACGAATCCGTAATAAAAAAAAAATACCGGTCTCTTAGTTACCGAGATACGATAGGGAGGGGGGGCAAAAAGGGGGGGTTTGGGACTTTTCCCATACTCACCAGAGTTACTTGTTTACGAATCTGTCAAAATATACCCACCTCCCCATCCAACATCTGGGAGAACAATTATGTCAGTGAGTGAGTCAGTCAGTCAGTCAGTGGTAATTTAGCTTTATATAGTATAATAACTAGTATTTGCGTGGGTGCGCGAGCTGCGCGCAGCTCGCGGGTCGTGAAGAGGGGGAGAGGGGGGCTTTCAAAAATGATTTCGAATAACGCATTGCCCCTTTCAATGAAGCTTAAAAAAAATGTTCCAAGTCTCTTAACTTACGAGATCCGCCTAACGGGGGGGACCTACCTACTACTACCTACCTACACCTACCTACACCTACCTACACCTACCTACACCTACCTACACCTACCTACACCTACCTACACCTACCTACACCTACCTACACCTACCTACACCTACCTACACCTACCTACACCTACGTACATCTACCTACTACCTACCTACTACCTCCTACTACTACTTAAAAAACATTACCCTAAAGTTTGCTTGTCGTCGCCCCTGAGTTACGCTTCACCCACTCAACCTTCGTTACGCTAAGGAGGTCGCCGGCTCGCTTCGCTCGCCACCTCCCCCCTTCGCTCCACTCGGTCTCGCAGGTTCGCTCCACTCAGGACCTACCTACCACCGGAAAGCTATCATGACATTATCCCTACGCTACGGGGGTCGCCGGCTCGCTTCGCTCGCCCGCTCCCCCCTTCGCTTTGCCGCTGTACCACCACCGGACAGGTTTCAACGCCCCTCAATAGTTTTATGTAAGAAAAAAAAAAAAAAAAAAAAAGGTGAAAAAGGGGGGGGGGTTGAAGGGGGGGTGAGGGGGGGAGTCTCGAAAAATGATTTCGATTAACGCAAAGGCCCCTCTAAATGAATCTGAAAAAAAAATCGTTCCAAGTCTCTTAACTTTCGAGATTCGCCTAAAGGGGGGGAGAAGGGGGGCAAGGGGGGCCACTTTGAAAAATGATTTTTACTTAACCGAGCCTCCTCTATACGAATCCCTAAAAAAAAACACTTCAAGTCTCTTTGTTTCCGAGATACGATAGGGAGGGGGGAAAAGGGGGGGTTTGGGACTTTTCCCATAGGTTTGAGAGTTGATTGTTTACGAATCTGTCAAAATATACCCACCTCCCCATCCACCATCTGGGAGAACAATTCTGTCAATAGATCAGTGAGTGAGTGGTAATTTAGCTTTATATAGTATAACTAGTATTTGCGTGGCTGCGCTCGCTGCGCGCAGCTCGCGGGTCTGCCTACCTACACCTACCTGCTACCTACCTACACCTACCTACACCTACCTACACCTACCTACACCTACCTACACCTACCTACACCTACCTACACCTACCTACACCTACCTACACCTACCTACACCTACCTACACCTACCTACACCTACCTACACCTACCTACACCTACCTACACCTACCTACACCTACCTACACCTACCTACTACCTACCTACACCTACCTACACCTACCTACTACCTACCTACACCTACCTACTACCTACCTACACCTACCTACTACCTACCTACTACCTCCTACTACCACTAAAAAACATTACCCTAAAGTTTGCTTGTCGTCGCCCCTGAGTTACGCTTCACCCACTCAACCTTCGTTACGCTAAGGAGGTCGCCGGCTCGCTTCGCTCGCCACCTCCCCCCTTCGCTCCACTCGGTCTCGCAGGTTTGCTCCACTCAGGACCTACCTACCACCGGAAAGCTATCATGACATTATCCCTACGCTACGGGGGTCGCCGGCTCGCTTCGCTCGCCCGCTCCCCCCTTCGCTTTACCGCTGTACCACCACCGGACAGGTTTCGACGCCTACTATAATATTTGTTATCTCTAACCGTTATGAAGTTACAGCCCTTTTAATTTTAGGGGAGGTTGGGGAGGGGAGGGGAGGGTATACAAATTTCAACGCCCCTCAATAGTCTGTTCTATATAAGAAAAAAAAAAAAAAGGTGAGGGGGGGAGTCTCGAAAAATGATTTCGATTAACGCAAAGGCCCCTCTAAATGAATCTGAAAAAAAAAATCGTTCCAAGTCTCTTAACTTTCGAGATTCGCCTAAAGGGGGGGAGAAGGGGGGCAAGGGGGGCCACTTTGAAAAATGATTTTTACTTAACCGAGCCTCCTCTATACGAATCCGTAAAAAAAAAAAATACGGGTCTTTTAGTTTCCGAGATACGATAGGGAGGGGGGGAAAGGGGGGGTTTCGGACTTTTCCCATACTCACCAGAGTTACTTGTTTACGAATCTGTCAAAATATACCCACCTCCCCATCCAACATCTGGGAGAACAATGATGTCAGTCAGTCAGTGAGTGAGTCAGTGGTAGTTTAGCTTTATATAGTATAAATAATATGTTATTTCTTACATAAAATTGTTATAAATGTAGTACATTGGAAAGTATATAATTATGAAGTTATTATGTATGAAGGCGACTAGCTAGGCGCGCTGTCGATGCTGTGAGCTCCCTCGTTGCTTGTCAGCTGTGCGGCACGACGTAGGCGCGTGAACACTTAGCATCCTGGAGATTATTCTGACATCAAAAAAAGGGACCGACCCCAAATAAATTGGGATAAAGGCAGGAAATGATGTTGACTTTCGACGTTAGATCCCTGACCTGGTACACTTAAAAAAGTTTCTTGAAAACTTAGATAGTGTTACTTTTTTACGTTTTTTTTCTACCCTCACTAACTAAACTCCATCCCAACAGGCATAACAGGCGAAAAACGCAAGACAGCACTATTCGTGCCAACAGAGTGTGACGCATTCAACAGTCAGAACACGACGTGGAAGAGTGTCGCGTGCGGACAACATCACTCGCTCGCACTCGACACCAACGGGCAGGTGTTCTCTATCGGACGCTGCGAGTATGGCAGGTGAGATATATTGAACACGACGTGGACTCACATCACTCGCTCGCACTCGACACCAACGGGCAGGTGTTCTCTATCGGACGCTGCGAGTATGGCAGGTGAGATATATTGAACACGACGTGGACTCACATCACTCGCTCGCACTCGACACCAACGGGCAGGTGTTCTCTATCGGACGCTGCGAGTATGGCAGGTGAGATATATTGAACACGACGTGGACTCACATCACTCGCTCGCACTCGACACCAACGGGCAGGTGTTCTCTATCGGACGCTGCGAGTATGGCAGGTGAGATATATTGAACACGACGTGGACTCACATCACTCGCTCGCACTCGACACCAACGGGCAGGTGTTCTCTATCGGACGCTGCGAGTATGGCAGGTGAGATATATTGAACACGACGTGGACTCACATCACTCGCTCGCACTCGACACCAACGGGCAGGTGTTCTCTATCGGACGCTGCGAGTATGGCAGGTGAGATATATTGAACACGACGTGGACTCACATCACTCGCTCGCACTCGACACCAACGGGCAGGTGTTCTCTATCGGACGCTGCGAGTATGGCAGGTGAGATATATTGAACACGACGTGGACTCACATCACTCGCTCGCACTCGACACCAACGGGCAGGTGTTCTCTATCGGACGCTGCGAGTATGGCAGGTGAGATATATTGAACACGACGTGGACTCACATCACTCGCTCGCACTCGACACCAACGGGCAGGTGTTCTCTATCGGACGCTGCGAGTATGGCAGGTGAGATATATTGAACACGACGTGGACTCACATCACTCGCTCGCACTCGACACCAACGGGCAGGTGTTCTCTATCGGACGCTGCGAGTATGGCAGGTGAGATATATTGTTATTGGTAGGGAATGCAATCTCGTCTCGCCGAGATCCCGGCCATATTTGACGAGATTGTATCTCGTCAAATTTCGTACGAGATCTCGCGAGATAACGAGATCGACAAATGCAGCATGACGACGTGTATTTCATTCGAACCGAATCCTGGCCGGCCTGGTGCGGCCTGGTGCGGCCGCGCCTGGCGCGGGCACAGGACAAGGGGTAGGCGCCGGACTAGGCGGGCTTGCGGGGGACGAGGTCCGGCCGTCCGGCTCATTTTGCAAGGCGGCGCGTGTGCGTTTGTTTACAATTGCAACGAAATAATTGTGTTTTAATTAGTTTCGCAGAAATATTACACTACAATTACAATACATCTACCAACCATGTCAAAAGTGTAAAGTTGTGTTACCAACATTGTAAGAATTTGAACTGATTAGCTACAGTAGGTATAATAATTACAGACAAACAAATGTTATTAGAGTTAGAGACAAAATAATAAGTACTCTGTTGATTTTTAAAATAAAACTTACATTATTTTTATAACTAAGCAACGCAGTTTCTATTTAATTACATATCATGTCAATTACTAGTTCTTAAAACAAGCATTTGCATTTGTTTTAATTGCGATTCTCTCAATCTCGCGAGATCCCGTAATTTGCGAGATCTCGCGAGACTGGGTTTTGAGTCTCGCGAGATCTCGCTAGGCGGAAATCTCGTACGAGATTGCATTCCCTAGTTATTGGGGACATTTTGGCGTTTATTAAAACCCAAGATTTCTAGTAGAATGAGTGGACAATGGCCAGTGGACTATTCCTCACTACTATAAAGACCAAATGCAGAAGAAATTAGAACGAAGGAGCAGCTAAATGTCCTTGATAGATTGCTCTGGTAAGCGGGTTCGAGGTGGCAAGGAAAAGAGCTCTTGGAAGGAGTTGGGAAGGCCTTTCCTTTTGCCCAGCAGAGGAATAGTGCAGGATGAATGTAACGTTCGGTCGTGGGACGGTGCCATATGCATCCAGTTAGATGACAACTTCATACATACTAGGGCAAAAGCAACTGATGACAGATCTGCCTGCCTTTTCCCAGGGGTTGGCTTCCAGTCTAACCGGATGCAGCTGAATACCAGTATTTTACGTGGCGTTACTGCCTATCTGACCTCCACAACCCAGTTTATACTAGGTAATACAGTACCCTTTGGTAAGACTGAATGTCAGAATTTCAGGTCACTGACTACCTGTAACGACTGCCAAAGATCTATATATATGGCAGCCGGGACCAACAGCTTAACGTGCTTTCCGAGGCACGGAGGAAACTCGGTATGTCGGGCGGTCACCCATCCACAGACCGACCTAGGCAAGCACAGCTTTACCTAAAGATCGACCTGAGTGGCAGTTCTTATTAAGCCACGAGCTCCTCAAAAGCTACCGATGACAATCAACATCTAATTGAGTATTGTTTGTCAACAGACTGGGGCTAGGAGACCGCGCAGGTGACGCCGAGGTGTTGGAGCCGGTGCCCAAACTACAGAACAAGAAGGTCGTCAGCATAGCGGCGGGAACCAGCAATTCTTTCGCTGTTACTGATACCGGTAAGTTTCACCTAATGATTCCTTGTACACACAATCCTGAGATATATGAAGAAAACTGCGATTTCGGCAGCATGTTTTATTGGATACGGACATGTCAGCCGCAACGACAATGACAGGGCAAATTCAATAATAATATATTATTATTACTAGCCATACATTACAAATCCTTTCACACAAGAGTTAAATCTTGTAGAATTTGCTCTAGAACTTCGAAATTCTAAAGTGAAGGACACAAACATAATCTGATATTTACTGATGTTTTGAGTGTCCCAACAGGCATATTAAGAAGGGATCACGGATAAACATCATTATATAACATTCTAAACCTTAAAGATTAGTCGTCAGTTCGTCTCGCGACATTTCATGAGTAGACAGAAAACGTTGATAAAACAAAAGTTCTGCAAATATCAACGTGTCAAATGTTGCCTAGTATACAAGAATATAGGGTGAACAAGGCTTACTTTGCCTTTTTTTTTTTGGGGCGTGGGATTTCATCAGAGAACTCCTCCCGCTCTTGGGCAGAGCGGAAGGGAGTGTCAGACTTCTACTGACTAAAAACCACCCATGTTCCATCCTCGCCCTTGTGCCGAGGCCGCGGTATCTCTTTCGATAATCCGCAGCCCTTCCATATAGCTGACATCAGTTTGTGTCGCTTGTGGAACACTCTGGCGCCTTGGACACGGTCTGTTGCCGTCATGTGACGGTCGGACGGCGAGCTAGCCCAACACTCACCGTCCACAGGAACGGAAGCCATCACGTGGCCCCCGACGCCCGGAGCGACTCCCGCGGCGGCTGGGACGAGAGGTTCTCTCCCATTCCTGCTCGCCCCGGACCATGGCTTGCAGCAGAGAGGCTTACTCTGCCTTGAACTATATCTGTAGACTGTACATAATAGGGAATCGGACAAAAAAAAACTAATTAGTCCGTCAGATAGATTTCCAAAAATTATTGGACACGTATTTTTTCTTTTTATTAAACGGTTTTATTTAGCTCACCCCGTTTGTTTTTTTCTTGGATCAAATTTAGTAATTCAAATTTCACCCACTTCCAGTCAACCGATTAATCTGAAATTTTGTATACACTTTGGATTTTGGTGACAATACAATTATGTTTATTCATTATCATTATAAATTCAAGATGGCCGCCGCTACAAAATGGCGGATAATTTATGTTTTATTAATCCCATCAATATGGGTATCAAATGAAAGGGCTCAACAAGCAGAATACAATATACTATAAAAAATTGAAATCCAAGATGGCGGCCGCTACAAAATGGCGGATAATTTATTTATGTTTTATTAATCCCATCAATATGGGTATCAAATGAAAGGGCTCAACAAGCAGAATACAATATACTATAAAAAATTGAAATCCAAGATGGCGGCCGCTACAAAATGGCGGATAACGAAGGTTTTATCAATCCCATCAATATGGGTATCAAATGAAAGGGCTCAACAAGCAGAATACAATATACTATAAAAAATTGAAATACAAGATGGCGGCCGCTACAAAATGGCGGATAACGTAGGTTTTATCGATCCCATCAATATGGGTATCAAATGAAAGTGCTCAACCAGTATAATACAATATACTATATAAAATTAAAATCCAAGATGGCGGCCCCTTTAAACAGAATGCGAAATAAAAACTAAAAACTAGAAAATAAAAAAATAGGTAAAAAAACTTTTTAAGTTAAACGGTTTTATGTTAAACATACATTGCAATGTTTAAGATAAATGTACTAAAAACCAAAAAAATTATAAAATAGAAAACCGTGGGGCACGTCAATTGTCTACAATCGTTGATTAAAATCATATTAATAATAATTAAGTCGATAATTTGTACCTAGACAATTGACGTGCCCCACGGTTTTCTATTTTATTATTTTTTGGTTTTTAGTACATTTATTTTAAACATTGCAATGTATGTTTAACATAAAACCGTTTAACTTAAAAAGTTTTTTTACCTATTTTTTTTTTCACGTAAACTTAAAATGAAGACGATACAGTGCTTCGAAAACTCGTGTGACGTCATATGATAGTACATTTTGACGACACAAGTGACGTTTCAAGCCCCCACTCCAAGATCTTTGACGCGTTTTATCTTCGTCATTTTTTAGTGATTTGATAAAACAAAAAACACGTATTCAATATTTTTCGATAATCTAACTTACGGACTAAACAGAATTATATTATTTTGACCCAGTCCGATCCCCTATTATAAGTGAAAGGGGAACTCAGTAATTAAAGTCATTATTAGATCATATCACGTATAATCAGGATTATCATATTATTATAGTATTGCACTCGCGAGGGACCGTCGGGATCGAAAGCGGACGTGCTCTTGACCCAATTAGCTTTTCACGACTGCCGTGCGGGGTTGTGTTGCGCAGCCGCACGCTCGCAGCGCCGCCGTCCCTCACCCCTCGCCCCGCGCGCCCAAGCATAGGTAGACGTTCCCTTCGCTCTTTCATAAGTAACCTCAACATTCCCCCCCAGGTGACGTAGTAGCATGGGGCATGGGTTCAGAAGGGCAGCTGGGAACAGGCTTGAGTAACGACGCGACCGAGCCCACTCCCGCAGTAACTCCGGCGCTAAACAACCGCACTCCTGCACATGTGTCGGCGGGAGGACAACATACTGTCTTGTTGGTGGTATGTATTACTTACTTACAATATTACATTAACACTTTACTGCCAAGTTGAAATTATTCGTTTTTATTGGTATGTTGCGTGAGCACAAGTCTTTTATAGCTACGTATAGCGACGACTTGGAGGCAGGTTGTCGCCATACAAACGAATTTTTATTTGACCCATATGCTGGCTTAGCAACGTAAGTGTGAAAAGGGACACACGCGTCGTGCAAGTCTTCCAGTATGTGTTCTCCAGTGTCCTCGCACAATTAGGGCTTATTTCGCGATGTCCGAATTACCTCTACTTACTGAATAAATTTAAAAAAGGGACAGAACTGTATGAAACGATCTGCCAAGTAAGTTAACGGGAATTTAATTAAAATGGTGAAACAAACCCTAGACTCTCTACGAGTTTATAATCTCTTTTAATCCACCGCAGATAAATTGGTCCTTTAGTCAGACAAAGACCAATTTATTACAAACACATCACTTTACCAATACTCTGACTGTCAATTCTCAACAGGAGGACCCATCATCATCACAAAAGGAAGCCTCCCCGCCTCCAGAAAAAGAGACATCAGAACAGAAAGGTGACTCGCAGTCCGCAGAGTCTGAAGAGGAAGAGGTCGTGCCAGCCAAGCGACAGAAGAGTGAACAGGAGGGAGAGATCTCCTCCACGTCTAGTGCACAGCCCAGCGATGTGGGGGAGGAGACTAAGCCACAGGTGGGTGGGAGGAGAAACGTGGACTGTCCTTTTAGTTAACACTTTATACTACAGAAAATATGTTCTAAAGAGGAAACTGAAAGGACTGTAGATAGACATAGATAAATTTTATTCAAAGTTTTAAAATAAAGTTGGTAAAATACAACATAAATCATAGAGATAATCTTAGGTACAACAAAGTTCAACGCCTGTATTAGGATAAAACTGTATCACAGTCGATATTTCTTTTAACACTACAACCGATTTCTAAACAATATTTAATAGCTTAGATAAATTGTGGGTTCGCTGTTATTCTTAGTGTGTTGATGGCTTGATGGTAGCAAAAGAGATATATATGTCTCTCTCCGCTCTTTATCACGTATGGTTATGTATACTCCATAAGCCGGACGGAAAATAGCAGCTTCATACGAAACAGATGACCTGTCCGGCCGTACTAGGTAGCAACTGGATGTCAAAAAGAGCCTTTCAAGCTGTAGAAAAATATGAAATTTGTTAATGGCGTGACTGCGAGTTGGAAGCAACAATATAATTTGGCCAAAGTGTAAAACAAATTGGTCAACAATACACATTTTTTTTTGTTGAATATAAATGTATCGTCCATCCACTATAGGCTAAAAAGAAACGTACACCGTCGGCTTCGTCGAGCGCCGCTGCGAAAGTACCGAAATCCAGGAAAAAGGCACGACGGAATTAGGTTCTTGCTAGTTGTTACATTGTCTGTTAAACCTCTTTGTTTTGTGTTGCACTTGGGAAAATAAAGATTTCGTAAAGAAAATGTGTCATCCTTTTTTCTCAAAGTTAGAAACAATGGTTACCAATATACACACTTGTTATTTGTCTAACTGCCGTGCTCAGAGATATTTAATGATTACGTCTCTAAAAAATCTCGTAAATGATTGACATACAAATCCTTCACTAAAGTGTTAAAATCTTTACTAAGTGATTAAGTAATCATTAAATATCTCTGAGTACGGCAGTTATTGATCTAAATAGCAGTCAGCCTTCTAAACAAGAGTGAACAAGCATCTTCTAGGCACGCTCGTTCTATCATGTGATCAAGGTTAAGACCTGGCCTATTTTACAATAATAAAAGAAATAGTCTACCTGCCGCAATAAAAGAGCTTTAATGATTTTTTGGCAGTTTTGTCATACAAAAACTGTCAAAACCTTTACTTAGTGATGGCCTAATCCTAATCTGTTATATTCTACAAAAGTGCAATTTTACAAGTGCAACACAGACAAAACACGTAGAGAAATAATAAAGGTGAGGGCAGGAAGTAGAATAATTCAAAATGAAGAGGTGAAGGCAACATACTTTTTTTATTTTTTTTGTAGGTATTTTTAGTTTTTGTTTTGTTCATTGTGTATTTGTGTTGTCCCTTTTATGTTTAGTTAGTTTTTGTATGTTTTTTTTGTTTAGTTATAGTCGATCGGTGGTATAGAGTTAGACATTTGAGGTATTTGTGATTATGTATGTAGATAATAATACCAGTTGTAGTTATTAAGGTAAACAATTGACTAGCCACATTGAAGCGAATCCCTCTTCGGGGCCTGAAACGTAAACTGCTATCGTGTTTCTTAACTTTCTAGGTTAAAATATATCCTCAATTTGGCTAGAGGTTTAGTTACAATGACGGATTGATCAATCAAAAGTCATCATTAATACTAAAATCGGGATACTATTTATTTTTAATAGTAAACATGGTAGATATCTCGTTTTTAGTGTTTAGTGACCATGCCAATCTAAATTTGTTAATAATTAATAATGGATATTAACAACGTCAATGATTTCATATTTAAAGCGCTCGATGTACGCTAGCACATCAAACGGTGGCGTAATTTGACTGTTTTCGGTACAAAACAGTCAAATTACGATACCGTTAAAAACCTGGGACCTAACATATCGCTAAATCAATAAAGCATAGCGATAAAGTTGAAAATCTATTAAAGACTTGACAGAATTTAGTAGCGTGATGTGCTGGTCTGTACTTTTAACAATAGGGGATCGGACAAAAAAAAAAACTAATTAGTCCGTCAGATAGATTTCCAAAAAATATTGACCACAATTATTTTTCTTTTTTCACGTAAACAAAAAATGAAGACGATACAGTGCTTCGAAAACTCGTGTGACGTCATATGATAGTACATTTTGTACCTTCAAGTGACGTTTCAAGCCCCACTCTATGATCTTTGACGCGCTTTATCTTCATCGATTTTTATTGATTTGATAAAACAAAAAACACGTACTTATCCAATATTTTTCGATATTCTAACTGACGGACTAAACAGAATTCAATTTTTTTGAGTCAGTCCGATCCCCTATTGCATAGTGCTGTGCATTAATATTGCAGAGTGCATATAAATGAAGCATTCGCCTGTATTGTACCAATACAATATTCGATTATTACAGATACAAGTTAATATGAACTGTTACATTGCATACAGGCGAATACTCCCAGTGTGGGATGCATTTATCTCACACCAAGATTAATAAAAAAAAAACAAGGTTCATGGGAGATAAGTTTTATGATGTTTTTTTTTTATAAAAATAACAATAAATTTTACCTTCCAGAAGGTGAATGGTGATGAGAAGAAAGAGACTCCTATGGAAGTTGACGAAACAGGTGAGTTTGTGATCACTATTCAATAGTTCATTACCTATGTTATATTCTGTTGTTTTTTTATTTGTTATATATTCAAAAATACTTTGCGTATATTAAAATCAGACTGTCTATATCCAAGTTCATATTTTCCCAAGGATTTGTTTTACTATTTTACTGTAATTATTTTACTCAGCGAATTTTATAATTCTCTTTAATGGGGAAGGCCTATATGCCTCTTCCATATTTTTAATAAAATAAATGTACTTTCTATCATTCAAATTTACAAACACCTCATTATTTGCTCTCCTCAGTCGTGTCCCTCACTGGAGAGGATCACGACGAACCTCAGGTGATGTGTGCATGCATTTGCTGTCACCACTAATGTAGACTTTAAAACATATAATAATAAAGCAACCTTTCGTTCACCAGACAACGCAACACCAGACCAGAAAGATAAGCCAGAGACAGAAACAAAATCAGCAGACGAACACACAGACAATGACCAGACAGAACCTGAGAACACACCGACCGAGGACTCCAAACCAGAGACAACAGACACTTCAAGCCAAGAAACTACAGATAGCCTCGATAACAAGTCTCAGGAAACGGAAGTAGACAAAGCTGACGTTGAAATGAGCGAAGAACGCACAGAAGTCAACGGGACACCGGAAACGATTGAAACTAAAACCGTTGATGTTATACAGACAGCCAATCCTCTTACTACTACAGCGTGATGGTAAATGTGTTTGTGATTGGACAGTACATAGTCGGTTTAAACGTTCGGGTTTGCGTTCTGGCGGTTGAGTTATACATATCTTTACGCTAAGGTAGTATGGGACATTGTATTGATTTGTTTAAGGAGGGACCATACTTGTCGACACAGAATCGGCTTGAGGTGGTATGACATAAAAGCTTTTAATCCATGCAAAAACAGCGAAAAGGATGTTTTTCGTTCGGACGCCTCGACTGGACGAATATTCGTTAATTTTGCATGGATATGAAGCGCTTTATAACCGCCTCAACCCAATTTCGCGACAATTTTGGTCGCTCCGGTGATTTTCTTAATAAATTTGAGCCTTTTGCTATACTTCACATCACTTAGCATGAATTTTATTTAACACATTATGATATAAACATTAGTTTATAAATGAGAACTTATTCTAAATGAACCGCCTCGTCGCATTTTTTAGTCTAAAATGTATATTAGATTTGATATGTAGCGCCTTCATTAAATTCGTGCCTTTTCCTCTATTGAGGATTTCATCACGGATAGGCTATTAGTAAAAATATGCTTTTTAAATAAATGTTTAGACGCTTTTCTTGTTTGATACTGTGGTAAGGTATGTTTCATAGTAATTGACCAGGGGCGACTATTGTCATCAATCGGGCACGACTTCAGACTCCATGGTTCAATACTATTACGACGGTCATCTAGAATCTTCGAGAAACCTCGCTAATAACTGCTAACCAAATATTTTTTAATGCGCTGTTTTCGCCGTTACCGAGAGCATTTATTTCAATAAACTTACTTTTGGATTGTCAGTGAGTGATCGAATGTGGTTTAGCCTGCCGTGGGAGGTTTCTGAACTCGGTTACTGGCAGGGCAATTACCTTGCCCCTTTTTTACATGGTTAACATCACTGCTTACCCGTTTTGAGAATAAGAGTGGCGTAGTTGGTAGAAATGTACAATACGAATCCGGTCAGAAATATTCGATTTACCAGTAGTACATCGGGAGAAATAAACGTTTTCACGTCAAATTGACTCATATCCTACCACAGTTGTAACTTTAGTTATTTTTAAATGAATCGTTTCACAAAACTCATCACTGGCCTTTCGTCTCGCGCTAAACCCTTACGTATAAATTGGCTGAGGTACCAAAGTGGTACTTTTAGACCCTTGGTACATCCGGTACCAAGTCTTAATGTACTGCAATGTATTTTTACAAAAATATATTCGAAGTTGATCTAATAGGTAAGCTGAGCGAATGTAATGTTTTTAACGGTTAGTTCAAATACGCCTTTAGGTGTACAATAAGTACATTTCTGCCTATCCATGGCTGATTGAGGCGTGAAGGTTGTGTTATTAATAATTTAATATTATGTTTGACCTTTAATAAAGCTAAAACTTAAAGTAAAATTCTTTTTTTCTACTTTCCTAAGGTTACCCCTCTCTGCAACCATTATAACGACTGCTGTTTCCCCAAAATATAATATAAATAATGTTATCGAGTATAAGTATTTAATTATAATGTTTTTCAATATTTTGACCTTTTGAAGGTTTTAAATTCCATGTAATGGTAGCACTTTTCTAGTTTAAGCAGAAATACTAGTTTTATCTATATTTATTCATACTTTTATTTTAAAATTATCGTTAAATACATTACATTTGGCTACATTTTCAATTTCCCAATAGTTGTCAATGTGTTAGTTCAATAGTTACAGAACACTTTGTTGTATAATTAAGTCTACGCGATTTGAAACGACGCGATAGTCAGACTAGAGTTGACTAGACGTTCACTGCATTTTTATAATAGTTAATGTTCCAGTTCAATATTATCGATTTTCACGTAAATAATTATATCGTTGTCAAAGTAGGTAATAGAATAGGTCAGAGGAAGAACAAAATATGGAAAAAAAACAGAATTGCGCTTGAAAACGTGCGCGTGCGTTCAACCAATCAGAGATGAGTAGATAGATACACGAATTTCTACTCTGATCTCAGGATTTTTCCCATTTATCGTGACGTTTCGAATTGTTATCAAAGCACTCGTAGAATAGTAAAATAAACGTTATCAACTTCGAATATGGCAAAGGTTACGTTCCAAGACTGCTCGCGTCGATATTTTGTTAAAGGATTTTTTATATGCTGCACTTTTGTTCGACTCAGGTATTTTAGAATGGACTTGTTTAAAAATAGTGCAATTGGAATTGGTTTTGTTCGTAATAGAGGCAAATGAGGTAATTCTAAGAGCATTATATTAAGTTTAAAAGTAAGGATAGTCGCTGTCGAATTTACAAGGAGTGTTTGACACCAAAATGTAGTGACTTCTTACTAGTATATCGTATTAAACACTAATTCGAAGCATAATTTTATTTATCACAATCGGATTACTATGGAGTTAGAAATTATAGCTTTTAAGTTTTATAATTACATAAATAATAAGTTGGCTGAACTAGAGAAAGTTGCCAAAATGTAGAAGGAATTGGGTAATATTTGAGTGCGAACAAAATTCAGTGTTACCATCAAAACGCAAGCATTTTTGAACGTGACGTGTAAAATAGTATCTTTTTAGCGATTTAAGGTCGCATATAGTGCTGAGGTTGCTAGATAATAAAGAAATATAAATAATTAAATAATAAGCGAATTGTCGATTGTTGTATTCGTGTCCTTAGACTGGTACAAAAACAAACAATATTTCGGTAATTAGTTAAGTATTGTAGCAAAAACATTGAAATCATAAAGTAAACGTTATGTTGAAAGTTTTTTTTAATTATTTTATAGTAACGTTTTTTGTGCATGAATAAAAAAAGTACAAAATGTACTGATGATTCTTTCACACGACGCTAAAATATTTCTTGATTGTTAAAATAAAGATGAATTACTATAATGTATTGTGTTTTCCTAATAAAATAGTAGTGTAAGATTTGTGTTTTATTTTGGTCAATCGATATTTTCTCGAAAATCTAAGGTTTTTTGCGGAAAGAAACAAACATGATTTATTTTTGATATGGTTTATTTTATTGAAGTTGCAGTAACTACATTATATTTGGAATACAAATACTACGCATTATGCTTTTGAGCGTAGATACAGTTATCGACAGTCGTAGGTTTTATAAACAAAATTATTAAAAAAATACGCGCACCGCGATTGACTTTAAACCAATACAGAAACTCACGCCTTTTTCCTTTTTAAAGTTAATACTAGGCCCAGCTCTCAAAACTAGCTGGAACCAAATAATCGGTGCATCAGCGTGTTATAGCGACACGTGATATTTATATACTAAGATAATACTACATTGTGTGCATTTTAGACAATATTATACATAAATACAATATAGTATATATACTAATTTCTGCGTTGACTACTTGAGCAGTGGTGTACTTCAATTTTGCCACTGGTATCGCTAGAATTCTATAAAAACCTATCTAAATACTTTCTAAAAGAACAATTCCTCGAGTTTCTAATTGCCCTTGTAGACATACAGACATCAAAATTTTGACAATATCACCTATAAAATACTAGTCCCTTGCCGTTTTTTTTTTACATTAGTTATGAACAGTTACCAGCAATAAAACGTGAACACTTAGCAAAATTCAAAAGCGATTTTCTCTAAGTACTATTACAAAATAGGTCTTATCTTCAACTAGAAACAGTATCATTTCAAGACAAAATCACTTTTTAATTTTGCTGTCTATATATCCCATTGCTTGTGACTGTATACGGCGACATCAAATTATAGGCCTCCAATATAACCTGACCTCTCATTGTATGATCTTCCCGTACAATGAGAAACCAGTTTTTTTGTTTTTGCATAGCTTGATGCGTTCCATTAAATTCTTATTCGTTTCACTCCATCTGCTTATCCATTCCTTTTATGAATAATAATGTCAGATAATAGTTAGCTTATCATTATAATACATATCTACAAAAATATGTATCTAGGAGTTTATATATCAATGCTAGGAGTACACATAATAATCAAAATAGACAAAGATAAAATTGAAAAATTTATTTAAACATTTAGGTATGTTTAAAATTACATCTATACAACATAATATATAGTAGATGATTGTGCTATTTTCATTTTTTGAAGCTTTTTAAAATCAATCGCAGTAGGAACGCACAAAAATATGTAATCTCTACATTTTATACACCGAAATGACGTTACATAAAAGAAGTTCTTATTCAAATTTTAAAACTACTAAATGTTGAAATCAACGTTTTGTCTTAATCCCGTCAAAAACAACTTTTTATCATAAAAATAGGAACTAGGTACTCATTGCAGTTAGGAAAATAACAATGCCAAAAAATAATGTTTGAAGGTATTTTATTTGAATAAAAAATTAATATAAAAACTTGTAAAGTAGTAATGTACATATTTCGGCTGTGTTTGACGGTCGAAAGTTAAGCTGACAACACTTTATTCATTTTTGTCTTTTTTCTTACGAATTCACATAAAAATAATCAAATAGTGAACCATTTTTTACTTTGCCGATCGAAAGATCAAATGGAAGGAGCTGTAGGTTTTCTATGTAAGAAGTGTGAACGTTGAATGAAATAAGAAAGAACAAAGTCGAGTATAGTGTCAGTAACAGCTTCTATGGCATAAAATCTATGCTTTAGCGGCTAGGTGCGAAAGCCACTTGACACAAAACTATCACAAATACACACCTAAAGAATTAAAAACTAGAAATGTAAGATTGTGCAATGTTATCGAAGAGGAGAACATCTCAAATCTAAGCAAAAAGTATTCAATGTGAATTCAGAATAAATTCTCATGCAATCACACACTAAAAGGAATTAGTAAATGAATCCCTTATGGATTCTGTAGGTACTAATTCCTCATTTTATAAAAGATTCTAACTTTATAATCCACCTTTTCCATCAAGAATTTCATAAATCGAGAAATACATGCTCTATTAAAACAATAAAAAATACAATTTGTGTCAATTTCAACAATTTATTGGTAATGTACAAAGGATTTGAAACACCACATATGGATAAGTTTTGGGAACATATCTAGTAGAAGATAATTGTTCATACAGAAAGTAAAACAGATATTATCTAACTGTCATTAAAAATGACTGCTTCCATATTATTTGGCATACAATGCACAAATTTGTATTTCTAGTCTAAATTTCTACATAGCCAGTTACAAAAATGTCTTAAAAAACAACATATTATTATTATATTCGGAGAGAACATTGAGATTTTATTAGTAAAATAGGTGGACGTTAATGTCCAAAGTTTGGCAGAGTATACCGCTTCAAGTGTTCGTAAGCTGTTACGGTAGTCACTTAGCCCGTTTTGTTTTAAAACGATAGCCTCAAAAACGGATAAATTACAATAAGTAGAAGCTACACTGATGCAGAACCGGTTACCACGAATTCAGAACATCATTCTGAAGAATTGAAGAAAACGAGTTACGCCGACTCCAAATAGAATGGGACACGAGCACGTTTGTGTATCGGCGTCTCTGTCTCTTTTACTCTGTGTACGTTTTTTTGGATATATAGGTGAACTATCTACAAAAAATGTTCACGGACCTTTTAGCGCACGGCTAAAATCGGAACTTAGACCGTCATCACTATTTTACAAATATCCAAGATGAGGCTGGCAGAAGAGCGTGGAGTTTGGCACGATCAGTGGGTGAAGTTCAGCTGTCGATGATGATGATGATGATTTTACAAAATGTTCATCAAGAACATCCCTTTCTCACTCAAGCGCCAATAGATCTTTGTACTCACTTATGTAACAATAAAATACTTGTGAAGGATTAAATCACAACAGGTAAAAAAAGACAATTACATAACTCTCCACGCACGGCTAAGCTCATAAAATTCAATAGAACAGCGAAAATGAGCTTGCAAAATACCAAATATTATGTATCTATCCGTTTATGAGGCATCTAGGAATGGTTGGGCGTACATCAATGACACAATAACAGCTATATTGTGTTAAAATTAAACATCTATACATACACACATACTAGAACATTCAGCTTTCATACTAAAACTTATCAAATAAACAAATGATGGTCCCGAGTGGTGGATATTGCGTCTCGGGAAGAAATTCGAGGGCTTTTTTGTGTTAAATGCAGGAATTTCAATCGTAAGATGAATTAGGAAAATCATGGAACAATGGATACGATTACAAGTACACTAGCTGTTGCCAGCGGCTTCGCCCGCTACAACTCAAAAATTATCCCACGGTAATATAAAATCGGGATAAAAACTATCCTATGTGTTCATCCAGGTTATAAACTATCTGTGTATCAATTTTATCCAAATACGTTCAGTAGTTTTAGCGTGAAAGAGTAACAAACAACCTCACAAACTTTCGCATTTATAATATTAGTAGGATGTGTGAGCGAGATAACAATATAAAAATATCATCAACTTCATGTAGATTTTTTGTTAACCTAACAAACTATATTCCTAATAGAGCCTGAACAATTCTTGAAAAAAATCAATTAAACTCCATTCAAGAATTAAGCGTTTTTCTACAAAGAATTAAACTGCTTTCAAATATAATTTCTATTACATTTTACAGCAGATTCACAGATCAGTCGTAGCCCTATACGCAGTGTTATAAAAGCTGAATGTTGGAGTACGTGTGCTTACATAAAGTGTACACATCGAAGAAGCAATAATAATAGTTATTTTACATAGATGTTATGTGTACAGGTGATCACTCGCCAATCTCTGCGTCTTCGGCTTCATCTGAAACAAATAATAATAAATTTAATGTGAATTCGTTAGGCAGCTGGGTCAAGGGCTTGATACAGAAAGCAGTTCTCCCCGACACGGCTCGTATTGTTAGAAGGTTCTTCTCTCTGGAGCCCTGACCGCCGCCGCGCCGGTAGCTTGACTCTATTTCCGACACCGATGGGCTACATTTTTTGTTTGGACACATTTTTCTTTTTCACATAATCAAAAAATGAAGACGATACAGCTAGTGCTTCAAAAACTCGTGTGACATTTAAGTACATTTTTTACCGGAAAGTGACCGTTCATGATCTTTGACGCGTTTTATCTTCGTCATTTTGTATTAATTTGATAAAACAAAAAACACGTATCGAATATTTTTCGATAATCTAACTGACGGAATAAACAGAATCATATTTTATTAGTCAGGAAAAATCCCTATTGGGGGGCCTTTGTCCAGCAGAGGAATAGAGCAGGCAACTAAAATAAACTAGAAAGACAGTGTTGTCACTCACGTTGTCCATTCGAGTTCTCGAGCCTCATCTGCCGAAGTCGTGCGGCGGCATCCTCGGGTGTCATGTTGATTTCCTCAGCATCTTCAAACTGGTCCTCTCCTACGAATAGATATCAAGTGTTTAACATTTTTTTTCTTTAATTTGTGTATCTGCGATCGGTCACCAGACCGCAAGTTAGTTGCGAGAATGTATGGCTTTATGGTGGAGCAACCAGCGCTGGACCTCCCACTCAGAGTGTATGGTCACTTTTCAATCTTTGACCATATATGACGTATCCAGCAACTCAGCAATGAGTGGGTTTGGATGATGAGATAGACGCTCTTTTGCAGTTTCTTATGCTTGTCATTTAACGATGTATGAACGTGGATAAGGCAAAAAAATTGGTTGTCTGTAAAGTCGGTTTACTGACGATAGTTGAACGTGACAACGTCTTAAGAAAATACTGATTTACATAAAATTCTTCATTCAGAAAATCATTTTAAATTAAAAAAAGTAATAATTTTCTCATTTGTTCGACCGTCGAATTAATTAGATTTAATTCGTAATAGATAACACTCATACATGCAACGCATGTACTCCATGACGCGAGCTCGCTTCGCTCGCATATTAAATAACACTAAAATCTTCTGTCCCCGAAGTGCCGGGCCTCCGCCGGCCTCCTTCGTCGGCCTACGGCCCGGTGCCCATGCCGCCCATAAAGGATACTGTCGCGAAACGGTGATTCATCCACTTAGCGGACGACTAGCAACAGCCTATAATTTTGCGTTTTTTATTTTATTACGAAATTAGTAAAACATTTAAATGTAGTAGAACTATTTTTAAATCTAATTAATTCGACGGTCGAACAAATGAGAAAAAAAAATCTCACTAGTTCGACGATCGAACTAATGGGAATGAGCCAGAATCATTACCATTATCGCTGTAATTATCGTTGCTATAAGCAATTGACACCACATTCACTTTTCACTGCACTTGATACTCGATCAAAACATGTAAATGTACTATAGTATAGCAGCTGTCCACGCAGACGCATCGCTCACTCAAGTAGGAGAGAGACGGATGTCGAACGCTGCCGAACGCAAAGGCCGATTGTGCTTCTTTGTCGCTCGTTCCGCGCTCTCGCTTGCACTGCAAGCCTTACATGGAACGCCTCAGAGCGAGGTAACGCCTCAGAGGTAACGCCTCAGAGGTAACGCCTCAGACTTAACGCCTCAGAGGTAACGCCTCAGAGGTAACGCCTCAGAGGTAACGCCTCAGAGGTAACGCCTCAGAGGTAACGGCTCATTAGTCATGTTTTTTCGTGCGTGCAGCCGGCTCTATCGAATTATAAGACGTTGTCACGTCAAAAAAAATTGGTTGTCTGTAAAGTCGGTTTACTGACGATAGTTGAACGTGACAACGTCTTAAGAAAATACTGATTTACATAAAATTCTTCATTCAGAAAATCATTTTAAATTAAAAAAAGTAATAATTTTCTCATTTGTTCGACCGTCGAATTAATTAGATTTAATTCGTAATAGATAACACTCATACATGCAACGCATGTACTCCATGACGCGAGCTCGCTTCGCTCGCATATTAAATAACACTAAAATCTTCTGTCCCCGAAGTGCCGGGCCTCCGCCGGCCTCCTTCGTCGGCCTACGGCCCGGTGCCCATGCCGCCCATAAAGGATACTGTCGCGAAACGGTGATTCATCCACTTAGCGGACGACTAGCAACAGCCTATAATTTTGCGTTTTTTATTTTATTACGAAATTAGTAAAACATTTAAATGTAGTAGAACTATTTTTAAATCTAATTAATTCGACGGTCGAACAAATGAGAAAAAAAAATCTCACTAGTTCGACGATCGAACTAATGGGAATGAGCCAGAATCATTACCATTATCGCTGTAATTATCGTTGCTATAAGCAATTGACACCACATTCACTTTTCACTGCACTTGATACTCGATCAAAACATGTAAATGTACTATAGTATAGCAGCTGTCCACGCAGACGCATCGCTCACTCAAGTAGGAGAGAGACGGATGTCGAACGCTGCCGAACGCAAAGGCCGATTGTGCTTCTTTGTCGCTCGTTCCGCGCTCTCGCTTGCACTGCAAGCCTTACATGGAACGCCTCAGAGCGAGGTAACGCCTCAGAGGTAACGCCTCAGAGGTAACGCCTCAGACTTAACGCCTCAGAGGTAACGCCTCAGAGGTAACGCCTCAGAGGTAACGCCTCAGAGGTAACGCCTCAGAGGTAACGGCTCATTAGTCATGTTTTTTCGTGCGTGCAGCCGGCTCTATCGAATTATAAGACGTTGTCACGTCAAAAAAATCTCACTAGTTCGACGATCGAACTAATGGGAATGAGCCAGAATCATTACCATTATCGCTGTAATTATCGTTGCTATAAGCAATTGACACCACATTCACTTTTCACTGCACTTGATACTCGATCAAAACATGTAAATGTACTATAGTATAGCAGCTGTCCACGCAGACGCATCGCTCACTCAAGTAGGAGAGAGACGGATGTCGAACGCTGCCGAACGCAAAGGCCGATTGTGCTTCTTTGTCGCTCGTTCCGCGCTCTCGCTTGCACTGCAAGCCTTACATGGAACGCCTCAGAGCGAGGTAACGCCTCAGAGGTAACGCCTCAGAGGTAACGCCTCAGACTTAACGCCTCAGAGGTAACGCCTCAGAGGTAACGCCTCAGAGGTAACGCCTCAGAGGTAACGCCTCAGAGGTAACGGCTCATTAGTCATGTTTTTTCGTGCGTGCAGCCGGCTCTATCGAATTATAAGACGTTGTCACGTCAAAAAATCTCACTAGTTCGACGATCGAACTAATGGGAATGAGCCAGAATCATTACCATTATCGCTGTAATTATCGTTGCTATAAGCAATTGACACCACATTCACTTTTCACTGCACTTGATACTCGATCAAAACATGTAAATGTACTATAGTATAGCAGCTGTCCACGCAGACGCATCGCTCACTCAAGTAGGAGAGAGACGGATGTCGAACGCTGCCGAACGCAAAGGCCGATTGTGCTTCTTTGTCGCTCGTTCCGCGCTCTCGCTTGCACTGCAAGCCTTACATGGAACGCCTCAGAGCGAGGTAACGCCTCAGAGGTAACGCCTCAGAGGTAACGCCTCAGACTTAACGCCTCAGAGGTAACGCCTCAGAGGTAACGCCTCAGAGGTAACGCCTCAGAGGTAACGCCTCAGAGGTAACGGCTCATTAGTCATGTTTTTTCGTGCGTGCAGCCGGCTCTATCGAATTATAAGACGTTGTCACGTCAAAAAATCTCACTAGTTCGACGATCGAACTAATGGGAATGAGCCAGAATCATTACCATTATCGCTGTAATTATCGTTGCTATAAGCAATTGACACCACATTCACTTTTCACTGCACTTGATACTCGATCAAAACATGTAAATGTACTATAGTATAGCAGCTGTCCACGCAGACGCATCGCTCACTCAAGTAGGAGAGAGACGGATGTCGAACGCTGCCGAACGCAAAGGCCGATTGTGCTTCTTTGTCGCTCGTTCCGCGCTCTCGCTTGCACTGCAAGCCTTACATGGAACGCCTCAGAGCGAGGTAACGCCTCAGAGGTAACACCTCAGAGGTAACGCCTCAGACTTAACGCCTCAGAGGTAACGCCTCAGAGGTAACGCCTCAGAGGTAACGCCTCAGAGGTAACGCCTCAGAGGTAACGCCTCAGAGGTAACGCCTCAGAGGTAACGGCTCATTAGTCATGTTTTTTCGTGCGTGCAGCCGGCTCTATCGAATTATAAGACGTTGTCACGTCAAAAAAATCTCACTAGTTCGACGATCGAACTAATGGGAATGAGCCAGAATCATTACCATTATCGCTGTAATTATCGTTGCTATAAGCAATTGACACCACATTCACTTTTCACTGCACTTGATACTCGATCAAAACATGTAAATGTACTATAGTATAGCAGCTGTCCACGCAGACGCATCGCTCACTCAAGTAGGAGAGAGACGGATGTCGAACGCTGCCGAACGCAAAGGCCGATTGTGCTTCTTTGTCGCTCGTTCCGCGCTCTCGCTTGCACTGCAAGCCTTACATGGAACGCCTCAGAGCGAGGTAACGCCTCAGAGGTAACGCCTCAGAGGTAACGCCTCAGAGGTAACGCCTCAGACTTAACGCCTCAGAGGTAACGCCTCAGAGGTAACGCCTCAGAGGTAACGCCTCAGAGGTAACGCCTCAGAGGTAACGCCTCAGAGGTAACGGCTCATTAGTCATGTTTTTTCGTGCGTGCAGCCGGCTCTATCGAATTATAAGACGTTGTCACGTCAAAAAATCTCACTAGTTCGACGATCGAACTAATGGGAATGAGCCAGAATCATTACCATTATCGCTGTAATTATCGTTGCTATAAGCAATTGACACCACATTCACTTTTCACTGCACTTGATACTCGATCAAAACATGTAAATGTACTATAGTATAGCAGCTGTCCACGCAGACGCATCGCTCACTCAAGTAGGAGAGAGACGGATGTCGAACGCTGCCGAACGCAAAGGCCGATTGTGCTTCTTTGTCGCTCGTTCCGCGCTCTCGCTTGCACTGCAAGCCTTACATGGAACGCCTCAGAGCGAGGTAACGCCTCAGAGGTAACGCCTCAGAGGTAACACCTCAGAGGTAACGCCTCAGACTTAACGCCTCAGAGGTAACGCCTCAGAGGTAACGCCTCAGAGGTAACGCCTCAGAGGTAACGCCTCAGAGGTAACGGCTCATTAGTCATGTTTTTTCGTGCGTGCAGCCGGCTCTATCGAATTATAAGACGTTGTCACGTCAAAAAAATCTCACTAGTTCGACGATCGAACTAATGGGAATGAGCCAGAATCATTACCATTATCGCTGTAATTATCGTTGCTATAAGCAATTGACACCACATTCACTTTTCACTGCACTTGATACTCGATCAAAACATGTAAATGTACTATAGTATAGCAGCTGTCCACGCAGACGCATCGCTCACTCAAGTAGGAGAGAGACGGATGTCGAACGCTGCCGAACGCAAAGGCCGATTGTGCTTCTTTGTCGCTCGTTCCGCGCTCTCGCTTGCACTGCAAGCCTTACATGGAACGCCTCAGAGCGAGGTAACGCCTCAGAGGTAACGCCTCAGAGGTAACGCCTCAGACTTAACGCCTCAGAGGTAACGCCTCAGAGGTAACGCCTCAGAGGTAACGCCTCAGAGGTAACGCCTCAGAGGTAACGCCTCAGAGGTAACGCCTCAGAGGTAACGGCTCATTAGTCATGTTTTTTCGTGCGTGCAGCCGGCTCTATCGAATTATAAGACGTTGTCACGTCAAAAAATACAATCATTCTGACCTAGTCAAACGACGGAGAATAGCGTGATTCAGAAACCGCCGCTCAACTAACAACGCCATCTATCGACAGAACTCTCAATTACTTTCACACAAATTCACAAATTACACAATAGATGGCGCAGTGAACCAATATAAATCTAAACACACGGCGTAGACAGAGTAACCACACACGGTTTCTTCTTCCATTCTTCCCTATTAGACGTCACGGTGGCATTTACTTATCGCTAGCCTAAATCACTGGTTGAACCGTGAAATGTGAAATTTGAACATAGTAATCATCATCTGCCTGACTTTTTCTAGTAATGTAACTGGATGCAGCTGAATACCAGTATTCGATATGAAGCAGCTTATTTGGGACAAGCCCACCACACTATTCCCAAACCACTGTAACTCCTGTAGGCCAGAATCAATAGTGGCGACCACAAGAAAAGCGCCGAGACAATGAAGCCCGACGAAGTCCGAGAGAAACGATTTAACTGTCTTGGATCCCGCAACGAAATTAATCAGAAAAGAAAAGAAATTATGTTTTAGACTTTTCCGAAATATTTGGTATGATTCTGTCTGTTATTTAACAGTGTTTGTTTTTTGTTAATATTTTTATTAGTATCATGTAATGATGCCCTATTGCGGGTTTCAATATGTCCCTCGTTTGAACTAACATACTGTATTGTTTTACATTTTTTAATTAATTACTTAATCTAAATGACTATACTAAGCAAAATATATAAACTAAACACCAAATAAATATAAAAGGGCAAAAAAGACGAAAACCTCTTCAACGCTGTCAGCAGGTAAAGTGCCCAAGACACTGGCAGAGTTGCCGCGTTGTATGGCAACACTTAGCCTCTGACCAAAGAAAAAGCAAGCCCTTGGGTCAGAGGAAGCGTCATAATATTGTTCGGGAAGCTTACAGCAAATTTTACATTGAAGGCCATTTACTAGTTTTGACTGATAAAAAAAATGAAACAAAAAAATTCAATTGGCTATTTGACTACTCTTATAATTCACTGAAACAACGATAATTCAAAGAACTAATAGAAATAACACGATTTGTGAAAAAGTAATTAAATCGATAAAGAAATGGAGTAGCGACATGCTTTAGAACTTTTTGGTGGGGCACTTTCTATCATTGTCGCGCAAAACGGCCATTTGTACTACGTAACTATGGCGGTTTGAAATGTGACGTCACATTTCCGTGGCGCTGTCTTTGTCTAGCACGTAATTTTTTTTAAATTGGTTATAACTAAGCCAATTTTTAAGATATTACACTAGTTTTTTTACTTTTGCCTATACTTTTGTTGACTGTTACCAGATCACTCGTAAGTCCGGTCCGGCATGGAGTACTGCTGTCACCTTTGGGATGGCTCAGCCAAATACCAACTTGCCACACTCGAATCAGTAGAACGCAGAGCCAGGAGGCTGATTGGTGACGCCAAGCTGGTGGCCAAGCTACAAAGCCTGGCCCACCGCCGCAAAGTTGCATGTCTGTCGGTCTTCTACAGACTACTTCGGAGAGTGTGCGCAAGAGCTCCACGAGCTTATTCCACCATCTCCCTTCTTCCATCGAGAGACTAGGCGTACTGCAGGTTATCACCCATACCTTGTCGATGTTCCACACGTTCGTACGAAGCGTTTTGCTAAGACTTTCATTATTCGTACAGCCAAGGAGTGGAACACCCTGCCTGCGTCGGTTTTCCCGAGTTCATATAACCCCAATCTATTTAAGTCGCGAGTAAATAGGCTTCTTCTGGGTAAGCTCGTTCCATCGTCGACCTCATCTCTGCCCTTAGGGCAAGATTGAGGTCAAGAGTAAGCCCATATTAAGTAAAAAAATATGGTCATGTACCCAATTACAAAAGAGCTACAACATAACTTCCTTACATAGTATAAAACAAAGTCGCTTTTTTTGTCTGTTTGTCTGTATGCTTAAATCTTTAAAACTACGCAACGGATTTTGATGCGGGTTTTTTTAATAGATAGAGTGATTCAAGAGGAAGGTTTTAGTATATAATGTGAACGACATCCACGCGGGTGAAACCGCGGGCATCAGCTAGTATGAAATAAAGCACTATCGCTAAAAAACTAAATACCAAACTAATAACCAAACACAAAACAATGAATTAAATTGTGTTCTAACCCATATGACGGTAATAAACGTATATCCTCTCGTTGTTACCTTCATCGAATTCCTCTCCATCCATGTAGTGCTCCTCGTCTTCATCAATCTCATCTGCGGGGTCCGGGTGGAGCGACTGGCCCTGGTTCATTGCCATGAACATCGCTTCCAGTTCGTTGTCATTGGGTGGGACGAACCTGCATGAAGGGAAGACTTGATAAGACCAGATATCACTTAAAAAAAATTCTCCAAGTGTGCCCATAAAATGGGATCCTGGAGATTTCTGCAGGATCCCTGACCTGATGACCATGTGACCACCTGGGAAGTGTACTTTTATCAAAAAATATTTTTTCAAATCGGTCCAAGTAATCAAGGAACATACAAAATCCAAAATTTGAGAGTTCAGGACGAATTTAGAAAACCGCTTCCTTTCTTTGTTGGTAATTTTTATGGGCACGTTGCCACACACTCACTAGGGCTTTCCCCTGTATCGTGGGTACATTTACAAACATTTATACTCGCAAACAGCCAGAAACCCAGCTTTGTAACTCAATCCCATAAAATTTGAACCCTTTTTTTGGAGTGTGGAAAATTATCAAATGACTCAGAGCGGTAGGGAGTGTCAGACTTCTACTGATTAAAAACCACCCATGTTCCTTCTTAGCCCTTTGTGTCGAGGCCGCGGTATCTCTTTCGAACAACACGCAGCCCCGACGGGGAATAGTGCTCAGATCAGTACCGTAGATTGACTTACCGTAGTTTAGTCATGGGTTCCTCATCGGCATCATATTCTTCATCATCATCGTCAGCTATCGCATCACCAGCGCCCTGCTGTGTCATCTCTGGTAAACTGCGAACAAAATCATTATAAAAGTGATGTCACAAGCCTCATGATCTTTGACGCGTTTTATCTTCATCAATTTTTATTAATTTCATAAAACAAGAAACTTTATTCAATATTTTTCGATAATCTAATTGGCGGACAAAACAGAATCATAATTAGTTTTGTCAGGAAAGTAGTCAATTATATAAGTTTAGGGGAGATCCCTAAACATATATGAATGCTAAATGTACATTACTAAGGAAAAGAGCAATAAACTCGTTAGCTATTCATATTAATTTGTGACAGTGATTGTAAACATGCAATGGCTATTATCTTTTATATATGAATTAATAAAACTGTAGTGTCTGTTTGTTCACAAAATAACAGCTTTTTACTGCATGTATTTATGGTGGCATAAAAAACTTTTTTTTTTAATTTCTGCCCATCTGTTTGTTGCAGCTAGTTTCCGTAAGAGTTAGACTAATTTTTAAGGGACTCTTAGTCACAGATAGCTGATAAGAGGAACTTACTTTTATTTTATAAAAAAAATGAATTTTAGTTGTGTACAGAAAAAAAGTCTTTGAAATTCTCAACAAAATCTGACTGAAATAAGGAAGGAAAGTAATATTATTATAATAATTTCATGCAAGCAAAGGTTGTGTGAACCAGCTAGGAATAAATAAAAAGAGAAAGTCTCTGCTTTGCAGGCAAATGTGCTTGACTGCTACCGAGAATTTCCTGATGAAAAATCCAATAACTTGGAGGGTGAGAAATCGTCAAATGACTCCTCCCGCTCTAGAATGGTAGGGAGTGACAGACTTCTACTGACTAAAAACCACCCATATTCCTTCTTAGCCCTTTGTGCTGAGGCAGTATCTCTTTCGAACAACCCGCAGCCAATAAGACTGCCTGACCTGGGAATCAAACCGAGGACTTTTTTTAGTCAGTAGAAGTCTGACACTCCCCTTCGCTCTGCCCAAGAGCGGGGGGGTCATTCCATGATTTTCCACCCACAAAAAAAAAAAAAAGGACCTCATGCACAGCAGACACCCTTGCGACTACTACACCAATGAGGCAGTCAACAACAACATAGTTGTAAATAGAAAAAGCTATCCAGATGATGATATCAAACTTACCCAAGTTCATGATTGATGACCAAGATGAGTCCCGGGCCTGGGTCCCTCTGGATGGCATGCAAGGAGATGTTCTGGTATAGCAGCGTCACTGTGGGGGACGGGCCACCCTGTCGGCCAATACCACCACCCCATACTACATTACTGGAAGAAAGATTTAAAAATATAGAACTTGTTTTACCTACCACATCTTGGAATCTCCGGAAGATGTGTTGCTGAGGAGTTTGTTCCGCCACTTCTTCTTCCCAGCTAAAACACTAGGAAGTGTCGAAGGGGGGGCGTTTTGGGGGACTGTTGGAAAAGTGCTAATTATCAGCCTACTTTGAATAAATGACTTTTGATTTGTACACACAAAATCAAATAATAAAAGAACAGAAAATGTGAGAACTATGGCTGTGCCAAATAGGCCCAGTCAAGCAGAACATGCAACATATGCCTGATGTTGCTTTTCAACTAGATCTGGGATGTTGACCTGATACTTTAAGTGAATGTGTGTATGAATAATTGAAATGGGATGTTTTATAAAATTATCTATTATACTAAGAGGTAAACAGAGCCATTGGATAGAATTTCCATTAAGACCCAAAGTTTAGGAAGTTCATATTTTTTTTGTAGATAGTACTCATTATTAGAAAGCTTTTTGCAAATTGTCAAGTAACAGTTTTTTTTTTTTTTAATCTTTTTTGGTTTTATTTTTGGATGTATTAAGAGTGTGCATAATAATTGTTGCTGTATTATAATACCAAAAACAGCGGGGCGGTTAGGTTTGTAGGGTACCGAACACGTAACTAGGAAAACTTGGATGCAAGAGCGAGCGAAGCGAGCTCGGGACTTGGGGCACCCCGACACGGACAGGTTAGGTTAGAAGGGGATGGCGGGGTCGAATGAGCGAGCGAAGCGAGCGAATAGACCCCGCCATCCCCTTCGTGGTTATTTTTTTTAAAAACCACCCAGAAGTAGGAGCCCCGCGAAGCGGGGCTCCGTCGACTGGGTTCCAAAAAATGAATTTTTCTCAAGAATGGTGCGTCGCCTTTACATGGGAGTGGTGCCAGGGCACAGTGGGCACCACCCCCTCACCCTTACCCTGTCAAACGACACAAAATTTGTACCCGTTTCGCGTTTTAGCGCTATTCTAACCTCAAAACTTTGACCATGGATATCTCGGAAACCACGGGGCTCCGAGGAATGGGAGTTGTACTGGGGGGTAGCCCCCCTCCCCCCCCCCCTCCCCAACCCCACCCCCTCCCCCTTCTAAAATTTGGGTCTTAATGGAAATTTTTACCGAGCCATTTGTTTGGTGTCAGGGTGTGTCTGATAATGGAAGTTTCAACTATAATATTTTAATATATTTATACTATTTTATCCAGTCAATACCTACAACAGACTCTGGTCACTCTCAGGTCTCTGTAAACAAATACTAAGCTGTTTCTATTAGAATCAATCGTCGCCAAATACACCGCCCACGGCGAAACTATAACTCTAATTAGAATTCAGACCAACCATTTTATTCTACATAATGCTGCAAAGAGAGGGTAACCTCTGTGCCAATTTTGACTAAACGTGACCTCCTCGATTACAAGTGCGTGTGTTTGATGACATCTGTTTCTGTTGTGTTCAGCTGATTATATGACAAAGTAAACAATTCAGCTTCCAAGTTAATATTTTTCTAAAACACCCTCAAATGGAGAAAGTTTGAGCATACTTTATTGGACTTCCCACCGCTAGTTTTAATTGTTACCAGTAAATTCACGCTTCTTTTGTGCCCTTTGTTATTCCCAAGAGGAAAATGTGCGTGAACTTTCATGAAAACGTGCGCCCTTGCGCAAATTATGTGACACAACAAAAACATTGAATTTTCCGAAAGCGAGTACAATGATAAAATATTTTACTTACTGCTCGGTTATGTACAAGGTGGCTGTACCCAAATCCACGTCGTTGTTAACTATTAACTGCACCGAAGGTAACTGCATTAAAATTCCCTCGGCCGGTACCGAAAATGTTGGTGATACAACAACCATTTTGGCAAATTAATCGAACAAAACACTTAAATTACACAATAACTGCGCTATAAGTGAATATATCGCGTCTTTTAAGTACTTTTAGCACATGAGCTATGGCTTAAAATTTATTAACAAAATAGATTCTCGCGAAACGAAACACGCTTCGCCCAGAACAAATACGTTTTGTTATTGCACGTTAAAGAATTTAAAAAGGTCCAAAGTTTTCTTTGATGTTTTTGGGAAAAGTAGTCATGTTATTGGAATATGTATTAATAAACATTATATTTATTTATAAAGATTGAAATCATTTATTATTTAAGTTTTAGTGGAGTCGACAGGCATTAAATAATAAAAAAATTACTGACAGGTGGCGTAAACACCGTGTGGTATAACTAAACGTGACCAATCATATAATGTTGCCTTGCAACAAAATCCATGACGTGGTGGTAATATTGAAATGAAATTTGAATTATGTATTGCTTAGAAATTAGACTATCACTACTCTTTATACAAAACTGCAAAACATGCATGTTAATTATTTTATGCCTAAATTGAGTATAATACATTTTTTTGATCAAATGCTTTTCAGTTTACTGTTTAAATGTCGAATAATTGAAATGGTTGTTCTATAACCGACTTCCCAAAAAGGAGGAGGATCTCAATTCGATCGTTTGCTTTTTAAATATGGCCATATTGTAACCAATGTCAAAAATCTACATAAAATAAAGACTTGGCTTAAAAGTCTTGTATCCAAGCCAGTGGCATAGCCACAAAATACTTAATAAAAATAAGTCCGAGGCTATAGTCGCTTGGAAAATCGCTTGCCCGAATACAGAAGAACCCGACCATCCTTTTTCCCAGAGACGGTGGGACGAGCCGCTCTGCAGGGTAGTTCAGAATAATCTACTGAACACGTCTGCTACTACTGCTGAGCGTGCGCGCCTGCTGGCTGTGGGTGAGTGGGAGTCGGGTCTTTGGCTTCACGCACTGCCGTCGTCAAGCATTGGCACTCTATTTGACGACGCAACTTTTCGCCTCGCTGCTGCTTTACGTCTTGGTGCCGTATGCTGCACTCCTCATCGCTGTCAATGTGGTGAAGCTGTCAGCAACCTCGGACACCATGGCCTGTCCTGCAGTCGAAGTGCGGGTCGTTTTGCGCGACACGCAAACATAAACGACATCATCCGACGAGCTCTTGTTACCGTCGGCGTCCCTGCTGTCTTAGAGCCAAATGGCTTGGCACGCGACGATGGCAAAAGACCGGACGGCATGTCGTTGTTTCCTTGGAAGATGGGTAGGCCTTTAGTATGGGACGCAACTTGCGTCGATACTCTTGCGCCATCGCATCTTCCAAGCTCTTCGTGTTGTGCTGGCGCTGCCGCTGCGGCTGCGGAGAACCTCAAGCGGCGTAAATATAGTAACCTTTGTGGAAACTATATTTTCGAGCCGTTTGGGGTTGAAACTTGGCCATGGGGTCCCAGTGCACACAGCCTTTTTAAGGAGATTTCAAAACGCCTTGTTGACGCTTCCTCCGACCCAAGGGCTGGCTTTTTCTTTGGCCAGAGGATAAGTGTTGCCATACAACGCGGCAACGCTGCCAGTCTCTTGGGTACTTTACCTGCTGACAGCGTTGAGGAGGAGTTTTTCGATGCCCTTTTATAGTTATAGTTTGTTTTTAGGTTAGTTTAGTTTATATATTTAGTATAGTCTTTTATTACAATAAATACTTTTATAAAAATAAATAAAAAATCTACCATGTCAAGAACTGTCAATGTCAAGAAGTACTCATGTGACATGTCAATAAAATCTCAAAATTGATAATGTGATCGATCAATGAAATGAAAATTTTCATCTTTATTCCATGAAGTTAAATGAAACCTAGTGATTTTTTACTGAAAATGAATCAACCTATTAGTGTTGTTTGTGAGAACAGCGATGAACACGGCAACATTGCTGATGTTAGTTCTGAAACTGATGTAAGTCATGAGTCCGTTTTTGTTTTCTTTATTTTCAATTAGAAATCTACCTTTTACATAGAATCAAGTTAATTTTACGGTCACAGGGGATGTTTAATTTGCTAAAATAATGACAAATAATGGTTCACAGAAAGACAGTCGTACTGTAGTGTGACTTAGTTGTGATTTGAGCTTACCACCATAACCATTTTAGCCTTTGGAGGAATTTGGAGCGGAAAGCGCACTGAATTTGACTACTAAACCAAGATTCTATAGAGTGAACAGTATTGTGTTCGCCGACCCTTTGAAAAATATGATTATTGAAGAAATGTCATTTAAAGGTAATTTTTATTTTTATTTATTAAAACTTTAAGCACAACAAAATCGTACAAAGGCGGACTTAATGCCTTGGGTATTTTCTACAAGTCTACCTTAGGGTGATGCAGAGACAATACATAGTAGGTGCAAAACAGAAAAAAAAAACATAATAGGAAAGATATATACTTACCAAAATTATAAGAATAAATACATACATATATACATATATACATACAAGGAAAGATAGGCAAGGAAAACTATAACAACTTAATTTTGAGACGAATCTGCCAACTTCTTGTGAATGTGTTCACGAGCTTTTATTTTGAAAATGAACCGACTGTTTACCGTCCTAATATTCTGGTGGAGGTCATTCCGAAGGAATACCGCCTGGACAAAGAAGGAAGACTTTATAAAGCCAGAGCGATGAGAAGGACAACGTAGAAGGTGATTATTGGCGGAACGAAGAGTCTTGCTTTTACTTTGTGTAATAAATAATTTTTCTTATTGGTTTGTATTAAGAAACTAAAAAGATGCTAAAACAACCCTCAATAAAGTAGCCAATGCAACATAGTAATATTTATTTATTTATTTATTTAGTTAACATGGGAGACTTACAGCTAAAACAAACAGATCAAGGACAGTACAATAGTCTGAAAGCCAATTACAGGTCTCGGTTTGTCTATTATAATCCTTTAATAATGCTTAATGTCATTTTTTGTTGTAGATGATACTGAAATAACAATAATAGAAAATGTAATAGTACAGAAGACTGGCAAGAAGTATAAAAAAAATCAGTTTAATATTGAAGACAGTACTTCAACGAGAATCAGATGTTCTCAGGTAAATGGATTATTTCATGTACACACATTTTATCAGACTACGCTGAAGGGTTTGTTTGAACACGCTAATCTCAGGAACTACTTGTTGTAATAAAAAAAATATTTTTATGTTGAATAGTCCATATTATTATATTGAAGAACGAAATATTATGTGACACAGAAGAAGTTGTGTGGGTCAGTTATTTTATTTATTTAACCTTTTGACCGCCACAGTCAAGTAAGAAGACAAGTCAAAAAATACCTTAAGCCACAGACTTAAGGCACTTTTTGGTCAGTGGGTCGTCTTAGGGGCGGATTTGGCTTGTTCGGCTTGTCTTCTATACGTGACTGTGGCGTTCAAAAGGTGAACTGCTCAACCACCACTCGTAAAAAATACACAAAAAGAACTCATCATCTTCCTACCCTTTTTCCATTTTACTTGGAGTTGGTGCGCAACACATTTTTATTCCTTTCTTCTCTGTCAACTCTCACGCTACCATTTACTCCTTTTTCTGTCAAAATCATTCATTCCACCGCTGCCCTGGTCTTCCTCTACTCTACCTGTCCATCCATCAACATTATACATAAAAACAACCGCCACTAATAAACCATTTATTCCAGCCAAACTGCCTCCGTACATTCCCAACGACGGCCCTCCTTGCATGCCACATACGTAGAGTGCACTTGGCTGACCGCAAGAGGTACATCTGTGAGGAATGCGGCCGGGGGTTCCCTAAACGTTACATGTTGACCAAGCATGGTCAGACACACAGTGATGAGACCATGGAGTGTCCTGTTTGTGGTGTCCAGTTGAGGTTGAGAACGAGGTAAGTAGTAGAATACTAGATAGACAGTTTAGGTCCTAGGTATGAACGGACGCACCACTACCAATCAAACTATGAATAACCAAATTTAACAAGTCTCTAATTGTACGAGAAGGTAACCCAAAGTCAGGTCAGGTTATACTGGATATAATAGCTTGATGTGTCATCGTGGAAACTAAACTCAGAAAGACAGACAGACAGAATATGCTCACGAGATGAGCATCTGTGGAAATGCAACCACAGGTAGTCAGACACATTCTTGTAGTTGTGATCACAGGTAAACAGATTATTGTTTTTTTTTGTTAGCCTATTGATTGTCCCACTGTTTGGTAAATCTCTGTATCCTGTGCTATTTCTGGCCATGTTCACCCCGCAAACAAGATAAGATCTTACCACCTTCGCCACGGTCTACTTCGACGGCAATTTCCTCCGACAGACTTCCAGTGAGTGACGATCGTTCGTTGCCTATCTCTCCAGGCGCATGGCTCTGCGTGGCCACTTCGACTTTAGATTATAACATCTTCAAATTAGCTTGTATGTATGACTGAATGTATGAACGTGGACGATGCCGAAGGAGTCTGTAAGAATCGTAGCAGGTGGAATTCTGTGATTTCTGCCTCCAATTTTTTTGTTTGTCTGCAGCCTAGCAAGCCATCTCCGTACTCACTCCAACCTGCGTCCTCACGAGTGTGGTATCTGTAAGAAGACCTTCGCGAGGGCGGGCACCAAAGCGACACATGTCAAGTTTGTGCACAGAGAGGGACCGCTGGACTGTGCTGACTGTGATAAGAGGTATGTTATCCGAGACCATCTCCGTTCTCTCTCCAACCTACGTCCTCACGAGTGTGGTATTTGTAAGAAGACCTTCGCGAGAGCGTCCAGCAAAGCGACACATGTCAAGTTTGTGCACAGAGAGGGACCGCTGGACTGTGCTAACTGTGATAAGAGGTATGTTATCAGAGACCATCTCCGTTCTCTCTCCAACCTACGTCCTCACGAGTGTGGTATTTGCAAGAAGACCTTCGCGAGAGAGTCCAGCAAAGCGATACATGTCAAGTTTGTGCACAGAGAGGGACTGCTGGACTGTGCTGAGTGTGATAAGAGGTATGTTATCATCATTTACCTAGCCTTTCCCCAATGTATGTTAGGGTCGACTTCCAGTCTAACCGGATACAGCTGCACACCAGTGTTTTACATGCTTCTGCTATAATAAAGATTAGATATCTACTAGTAAACCTCGTGCCTCGGTATATTTGCTTCCTTATATAATATTATTGTGTTAATCCCATCGATCACAAATCAAGTGGTCGATGGTTATACCCCGTATTTGAAAGTATGAAGAAGTCACCATCTGCCTAGCTTTTACCAACATTTTGGGGTCGGCTTCTAGTCTAACCAGATTCAACGTAACACTGGTTAAGAGACTTTCGAGTCTTTTGGGTCTTTCGGTATAAATGGCGATTGTTCACCCCTCGGCTCCACAGACCGACCTTCGCAAATTTCAGACAAAAATAGTTAGTCCTCCTAGGCCAAACCCGATTTCAGGCAAAGTAGTTAGTTCTACGCCAAACCATTTTATCGTGTCACGAATTCAGGATTCACGAACCCAAACCACATGAGTAGAAAAACGATACAGAGATAAGGCTTCATAACCACATCCCAAACAAAGTAATTACACTGCACCCAACCCGGATGTAACGCTCGCCGGCCGCAGCCGTGGCACCGCTCGCTGCGCTCGCTCGGCTCGCGCTTAGTTGGTCACTGTTCTAAATTATCGTTATTAAATGCGATGGAAGAGATCTAATTTGACCTGAAATCGGATTCGGCCGGTAACATTTACATAATGGGCTGGTGTCCGCGACTCCACGTCCAAAGCGCGTTTTTTATTAGGTATTTCGACAGTATTTTCTTTTGTTTGAAAGTGTTTCTCCTGTATTGAAAAAAATAAACTCACATACATAAACAGCCAGACCCAGAACAACTAGGTGCAGGCCATAAACAATTTTGTTCCGTGCGGAGATCGAACCCGCGCCAAAGAGCGCCGCAGTCAATCACTCGGTCACTGCGCCTACCGTGCCGTCAAAAGCAAATTTTGACACTAATATATTTCGCATTTTTGTCGTAGATTTTCATCCCGGAAACAGTGGAGTCAACACATGAAGGACCACAGAGAAAAGACAACCTGACTGAAATATCTAACAAGTAAATGGTAAGTCGTAATTAGTCGTAAAACTTAAAAACTTTTTTAAAACTTTTGGTATTCTGCGTCACTTCGGGTTTGGCAATGGTCGGCTGGTGTATTTTTGTTTTCATGACCACTGTCCCAACGTGCAACACGGTGAAGAAAAAAACTTTTTAACAAAAAATATAACCGACTTTAAAAAAAAACACAAAAAAGTGCAAAATAAACTTTAAGAAAAATCAGATTCTGAAGTCGGTGGCAAAAAAAATGAAATCAAACAAACAAAAGTCACCGACTTCAGAAACTGATTTTTCTTCTAAAGTTTATTTTGCACTTTTTTGTGTTTTTTTTTAAAGTCGTTTATATTTTTTGTTAAAAAGTTTTTATTTTTCACTTTTTAGTGGTTCACATGTTCATGGGTCAATGTGGACAATGTAGTTTTTTTTTGAGTTTTGTTGATTTTTCAAAAACCGCTTGTCCGATTTCGATAAAAAAATTATGGGACCATTTCGGAAGTATACCCTTTCCTACAAAAAAAGATTTTTTCAAATCGTTTAGCAAGTGACGGAGTTATGCCCAAACAAACATAAAAAAATAAAATACAAACATCCGAATTGAGAACCTCCTTCTATTTTTAGAAGTCGGTTAAAAATAGAGAGGTGTCCTAAGGACATAAAAAGCCGGTCAAGCGAGTCAGACTCGCGTATGAAGAGTTCCGTATCGCCGTAATAGGGCAACAGAAATACAGATTTTGTGCTAAGTTTGTTTTTCATTCATAGTGTTTGTGAATGACCCAGATAAATTTACGGTTTTTTAAATGTGCAATATCTCAAAAAATGCTAATTATATCTCGTTCTAACCAATGTTGGTTGAAAGTGTTCATTCAGATCCACAGTATATTTGGATCTTTCAAACGATGTTTTTGAGTAAAAGTTGGTTATTTATGGAAACTCTATGTAATTTTTATAGAACAATCTATGGAAACTCTATCTAAGTAATTTTAAAAATTACATAGAGTTTCCATAAATAACTTTGATATTTTTGATATTACTACGGTTTGATATTTTTTTAAACTTTTATTTCCATAAATGGGGTAATATTTTTTTTTGTGTAGAAATCGTAAAGCAGTTCGCGAAATACATCTACGTACGAAGTTCCATCTGTGTAGTCTTAATACATAGTTTCCGAATATAGTGGCTGTGACGGACGGACAGACAGACAGACATGACGAATCTATGTACTACTCGGTCATATTAACTTGACGCTTTTGGTTCTATTCGATGATTCATAAGGATTCGGCCACGGTGTTTGTTGGATAGCACGTGTGTTTTGAATTTATTTGCTGTTTTTTTATGTGTTTTTCGATATTTTAGTGACTTGTCATTGTATAATAAAAGACCTGCCTACCACCGAGGAAAAGCTATCGTGTCCTTATCCCTACGCTACGGGGGTCGCCGGCTCGCTTCGCTCGCCCGCTGCCCCCTTCGCTTTACCGGTACCACCATTTTACAATTGTGTTGCTTTTTTTACCAAACATGGATAAAAACAAGCCCCCCGATAAGGTCCCTCCCGATATTCTATGTACTTCTACTTTGGATCATCAGTACTCGCTCAGCCCACTATCGCAATTAGCGGATCATGTTTGTAACGTTTCAGCGATGGATGTATCAGTAAGTTCCCAATTTAACCCCAACAAAACCCACGCAAACGTCCTGTTGAAGATGTAATCTTGTCTCCGTCTTTGCCGAGCAAACAACAAAAAAACCAAGTCGGACGAATCAAGTACTCCGTTATGGATAAGGCCCCATACATTGTCCATGTTTCACGCATATAGAGACACAGCCAAATGCTGGCACTACCCTTCACCCAGTTAATTTCGGAAAGTTCCTTATGAACAACAACATCTAACATTGTTCGTGGCGGTGTCAACAGAGTCGGCAGAAACAGGGTCTCGGTGGAGTTTGCTTCCCCTCAGGATGCTAACTCTTTCTTAGTTAATAGTTTTTTGTCAAAATATTGTTATAGTGCATCAATCCCTACATTTAATATCACAAGGATGGGTGTTGTACTGTTGTTACTGGCGTTCCTTCAGAACTCACAGAAGAAGAAGCTATGTCGTAATTGTCTGTACCCATAGGGTGTGGACAAATCTAAGTTCGACGTATTAATCGTAAAGTACAAAGAGACGGGGTTAATGAGTGGAAACCCACAGAAACGTGTGTTCTGACCTTTGATGGACAGTAGGTGCTGCCAAGTAGGATATACTGTCGCTACACATCTCTCCCTGTGAAACAATATGTACCTATACCCAACAATCCATGCCGCAAGTGTTGCAGATTTGGACATGTGGCAAACCTGTGCAGGTCTAAACTACGCTGTAACGACCACCCGGGTGATGGCTGTAATATTTCAGAGGGTGAGGCCTTCTCTTTGCGAGTGCGGGTTGGAAGAGGGTACTCTGGATCACATCTTCTTTGAATGCTCAAACAACATTCCTCCTCTAGATCTGTATATAAACGTCTTCCTAAATTAAAAATCCCTCTCCCGACTAATTTCCCCTCCCTGCTAACATATTCCTCCCCCGAACTGCTTGTGGCGCTGATGACTTTCATCCGTCACAATAACATAAAATTATAAATCTGCCTGTGGGTGTGGTATGCGTATATTTTAATGTTTTAACAATTTTAATATTATATGTCATGTCTGCCGTATGCCCAACGAGCTGTGGGCCAAAACAACCACGTTCTGGAACCCTGACACAGCCAGAAGGCGACGTGGTAGACCTCGAAGGAGATGACGGGACGAGCTTGACAGAACAAACGACCAGTGGTCCACATTGGCCCTGGATCGCAAAATTTGGAAATCATGGGGGGAGGCCTTTGCCCTGCAGTGGGATGACACAGGCTAACAGTAACAGTAATTTTAATATTTATTTATTTATATTTTTTTGTTTGTTTCAGTCCCGTACTAACCCGAAAAGTTTCACGTGGTGTCGAAGAATGTAATTTGCGACCTTGGTTACATTACATTCTTGTATTTTTTTATTTTTCCACTAAAAAAAAAAAAAAAAAAAATTCAATTCAATTCATTTATTCAAGAACAATTTTTACATCGTGTAATAATGTAATAGGTACTTATACTTTTTTTTTTCTTTACCCAGCTGTGAAAACAGTAAACGTGGCTTTCCGAGCACGAAGGGTGGGAGCTCGGTGTGCTCTTCTCTTACCCAAGAGCCAACCTAGGCAAGAGCAGCTCATCTTAAAAATCAACCCGAACGGACCGCCAGTTTTTATTTTTATTTAGTCACGAACTCATCAAAAGTGATTATTATGTACTTTGTAAGGTTCTTCAGGAAAGACAATTGCGTAGTCCTCTTAACCGGCGCGGCGTCTGTGTATTTCCAAATGGTCCCATATTTTTTTTTATCGAAATCGGTTTTTGAAAAATCAACATAACTCAAAAAAAAAGCTACATTGTCTACATTATGACCCATGAACATGTGAAATTTACTTACATGTGAACCACTAAAAAGTGAAAAATAAAAACTTTTTAAGTAACAAAAAACTTTTTTACAAAAAATAAAACCGACTTCGACAAAAATAAAACACAAAAAAGTGAAAAATAAAAATCAGCTTCTGAAGTCGGTGGCAAAAACATGAAATCAAACAAACAAAAGTCACCGACTTCAGAAGCTGATTTTTATTTTTCACTTTTTTGTGTTTTATTTTTGTAGAAGTCGGTTTTATTTTTTGTAAAAAAGTTTTTATTTTTCACTTTTTAGTGGTTCACAATGTGCTTACCCCTTCACAACGTATCGGCGTGATGTTATGTTATGAACTGGTGTAAACAATAGACAGACATGAGATTTCAGCAATCCCAGTCCATTTGCTATCATTTATTGAGGACTTCCGTTGCCAACCTCCGAAGTTCTTCATCAGATCTTCACCAAATAGTTTTTATAACCTTTGTAGTGAATACGGGCGTGATATTATGTTGTGTGATGACGTAAACAATGCTTAGATAATTTAGATATGCTATAGCAACAATCGCGGTTAATCTGCTGTTATTGAAGAGTTCCCCCGATTTCTACAAGATCCCATCATCAGATATTGAAATGGTGGTCACCATTTCGCACGCGGGAAGCACCAGCTTTCAAATGAAAAAAGAATCATGAAAATCAGTTCACCCAGTCGCAAGTTATGAGCTAACAAACATTAAAAAAAAAATACAGTCGAATTGATAACCTCCTCCTTTTTTTTAAGTCGGTTAAAAATAAAACCGACTTCAAAAAAAAACACAAAAAAGTGAAAAATAAACTTTAGAAGAAAAATCAGTTTCTGAAGTCGGTGGCAAAAAAATGAAATCAAAGAAACAAAAGTCACCGACTTCAGACCTTTTTGAAAAGGCAGGTGTGTTTTTTAATATTTTGTAAATATGTTTAATTTAATCTGTCTTTTGTCTACACAATATTTATTTATTTATTTAAACTTTATGCACAAACGTGGTACATAGGCGGACTTAATGCCACAAGGCATTCTCTACCAGTCAACCTTAGGGTCAAATAGGACATAATTGTGGTAGAGTACAAAAATAAATAAATAATACAATAGCTTGAATGTTTCTGGTATATAAATTGTACATGTTTTTTCATTAAAAAAAATAAGCAAAAGCTCAGCAGAAACAATAATAAGTTTAAGTTAATCTGCAACTAAGGAATTCCTGTTCAATAAACTCCATAAAATCATTATTAACGGAAGTTCAAAATAAACTGTTTTCCAAGAAATCGTAGCACCAATAATTTTTCTCCTATGCATGGGTATGGTAGTTAATGGTAGGCAGAAACCACAGAACGCTTCCTGCTACGATCCTTTTTTTTTTTGAGGAAAAATTCAGAGCGGATGGAAGTGCCAGACTTCTACTGACTAAAAACCACCCATGTTTCTTCTTAGCCCCATGTGTTCTAAAGCCGCGGAACAACCCACAGTCCCGGCAGGCCTGCCACGACTCTGACATACTCCTTTTGCCTCGTCCACATTCATACAAGACATGTGATTGGTGAATCGCGGCACAGCTCGGCCCCGCTCCGCCTCAGTGGAACCGCAACCTTAGGGCCGGTTTCCACCAAAGCGTAGAAAAGCGGAGACAAGCGGAGATGTGCGGAAATCGGTCAATCAAAAACATCTGGTCTTTCGCCGTTTCTGGGATTGGTCGAATTTGCACGTCTCCTCGTCTCCGCTTTTGTGGAAAGCGTGTCATAGCCTATTGTTTTAGAAACTAAGACTATTGTGAAACCACGTTTTGTCAAGGGTAGTTTAAATCAGCGTTGAGTCTTATCAAATACGACTGAACATCGGTGTTTAATAGTGAGTATTATCTGCCCTCCCCAACTCAGTGGCTCGGCTTATGTCCGTCGCGTTTAATCGCTGATGTCGAACTAAATGTTATGTGCTTTTAGTTGCGTTGTGAAGAGAAGCTCGTGGCTTAGTAATAAGTCAAGCTGCGCCTGCCTAAGTTGGTCCGAGGATGGGTGGCACCCTTTACATACCGAGCTACCTCCGTGCTTAGCAAAGTATGTTATAAGCTGTTGATCCAAGCTGTCATTTTGCAGATATTTGACAGTCGTTACTGGTAGTCAACGGCCTGAAAGCCTTACCATAGGATATCAAGTATTACTCATTATTATTTGAGTTGTGGTAAGTACTTACATAATTCTGAACGCCAAATCGAAATTTTTCATCGGTAATTATTTTTTTTAACTTGCTGTTGCATTACATTTAAACCGTTTTAATAATTATAATAATACAAACGAGTGATAATTCTGTCGGTGTCCCTTCCACGCTGTAGGTACCTATACAAGTTATACAGCATCCCGTTCACAAACGTCAGGGAAATTATGGTTTTCCTACTCCTCCGCTAGAGTATTTAACTCTGGGACTTTGTCGAGCTTCATTGTCTTGACGCTTTTCCGTTGGTGAGTCTAGCTTTCAGGAGTTACAGTGGCTTGGAATAGTGTGGCGGACTTGTCCTAAATAAAATATTACAGTTTAAAAAACAAACCATGCATTTGTCTTCAAACTTTTAGAAAGGTCATCCATCATTTCGCACGGCTAGTGATAATAATAAAAATTATATAATGGCCATTAACATAATCATTCCTATCTATAATCTGCCCATGACCGTGATCAGGTGATTACCTACCTACCTTAATTTTGTACTAAATCGATCGATATGACATAATTATCATATCTTTTACTAAGTACCTAAATATTTTATTATGTCAACCCACGATATTGGAGAAATTCCTAGGGAGGGGCAAAGTTATTAAAAAAAACTCTATTTTTAATAACTTTACCCCACACTAGAAATTTCTCCTGTATCGTGAATTCGTGAGTGCGTTCACAAACATTTTAAACTCACATGACACGAATACAAAGACGCGGAACAACTATCTGTAGGTCATACAAATTTTTGTTCCATACGGGGATCGAACCTGCGACAGCGCAGCAGTCCATTGTTTGAGCCACTGCGCCAACCGTGCCGTCAAAGAAGTTGAGGCACCCAGCAAAGAAAATACCACAGGTTTACTACATTAACAGTCACTGACGCTAAGGGGTCGTCCTTCAAGCACGTGGCTGGTGGCATTTAAATAGGGAGGAGAAAAAATCACGTTGGGGGCGTGTATTTTATTTAAAAAAATATATAAGTATAATTGAATATGTGAAAAATATTTTTACCAATAATTTATGAAACATCCTAAGAAAGTATCACCAAGAGGGAACGGGCTATAAACGCAGTTTAATTGCGCCAAAACGACACGTGAAAAAAGTAAAAACCCTTTACGTCTGCGAAGTTTCGTTTTAGCTCAATTTTACTTGGCGCAAGGGGCCATCCTTGAATCACGTAAGATTTTTTAAGCCATTTTCTTACCCCTTCATATCCCTCCAGCATGATGAGGCGTCGTGAGGTTTGACTCTATTACCCCCTCTCAGCATACTTCTATTTTATTTTTATTTTTGAAAACATCAGATACTTTTACTTTTTTTACTTAGTATAACGTATACGGCGCAGACACGATATTTGAGACAACTTTCAAAATAAGGCTTTTGAGACCCCGTCGGGGCTGCGGGTTGTTCGAAAGAGATATCGCGGCCTAGACACAAATGGCTAAGAAGGAACACAGGTGGTTTTTAGTAAGTAGAAGTCTGACACTCCCTTCCGGGAGGAATTATTTGACGATTTACCAATCCTCAAAAAAAAAGATAGCTTTAGATTCACGTTTTATTTTCGTCAATTTTTTTTTATTTTGATGAAACAAAAAACACGTATCCAATTTTTTTCGATAATCTAACAGACGGACTAAACAGAATCATACTTTTTTAAGTCAGGAAACATCCCTTTTGGACTTTTTAGGCCCCCAGATTTATGAAGAAAGAAAAGAAAAGAAAGGAGTATGTAAGTGTCGTAATTCGTAGCACTCGAAGCAGGTGGCGTTCTGCCTACCTCCCATAGGAAAAAAGCGTGAGTTTATCTGTGGATGATATCTATATAAATGTATATTATTATTATATAAATAAAAAGAGAAGTCCTGACTGACTGACTGCCTCATCAACGCCCAGCCCAAACCCTTGGACTTAGAAAGCTGAAATTTTGCACAGAGGTTCCCTTTTTAGGGTTCCGTAGTCAACTAGGAACCCTTATAGTTTCGCCATGTCTGTCCGTCCGTCCGTCCGTCCGTCATCGCTTAATCTCTGTGACCGTTAGCACTAGAAAGCTGAAATTTGGTACCAATATGTGTATCAATCACGCCAACAAAGTGGTAAAATAAAAATTGGAAAAAAATGTTTTATTAGGGTAGCCCCCCTATATGTAAAGTGGGCAGTGATTTTTTTTTTAATTTCAACCCTGACGTGTGATATATTGTTGGAAAGGTAATCAAAAATGAATAGGGGTTTACTAAAATCATTTTTTGATAATGTCAATAATTTCGGAAATAATCGCTCCAAAAGTAAAAAACAATGCGTCCCCCCCCCCCCTCTAACTTTTGAACCATAAGTTTAGAAAATATGAAAAAAATCTGAAAAGTAGAACTTTATAAGGACTTTCTAGGAAAATTATTTTGAACTTGGATGGAAACAACAGATGGAAACAGCGGTTAACCAATATAATTTGGTCCCTGAATCGTATGAGCGCCTTTACAATCCAGAGGGCCCATTTCATTGGCCCGTAGAAGAAATTGTACAAATTATTGCTATAATTTGTACAATTTCTTCTACATACCGTTTTGGTACGGAACCCTTCATGTGCGAGTCCGACTTGCACTTGGCCAGTTTTTATTGTAGACAAGGAATAAGGAAGGATTTTTCGAAATTCAACGCCTAAGGGAGTTATATAGGGGATGAAAGTTTGTATGGATAATCGTCATTTTCACGCGGGCGAAGCCACTGGCAAAAGCTAGTGTAAGATAAATCGATATTCTTTAAAAAAATATTTTTCAAAAACTGGCGAACGACTTTCCTCGAAAACTGCCTCATAATGCACTATGATTAGGTTCGACATGCAATATATTTCGCACGCTTGCGCTTTTCTTATTTTTCGAACAAATTTTCGGCACTTTTTTTTTTCGGGGGTGGTAAATCATCAAATAACTCCTCCCGCTCTTGGGCAGAGCGAAAGGGAGTGTCAGACTTCTACTGACTAAAAACCACCCGTGTTCCTTCTTCGCCCTATTGCCGAGCCCGCGGTATCTCTTTCGACATCCCGCAGCCCCGATGGGCAACATTCGGCACTTGTATCAAAATGTACTATTATTATTTTCTGTTTCCTTATACAGGGTGTATAAAAAACCCTACGTATAAAATAATATTTTCGTTTCTTTCCGGAAATGAAGGTAATTTCTTTTTCTCTTTCGTAGTCAATGAAGTTTTGGATGTAGACAACTGTTCTACAACAAAATTGTCCGCTCGTTCTTTTATGTTTTATCATTTATTTAGGTCATATTATTATCACCTGTAAGTCCTATAACTCTGTAAGTGAAACAGAAAAGGCCTCATATTGGGAAATTGACACTGAATGCGCACTGCGCATTAATGCCCGACGCAAATTTTACCTACTTTCTTTGTTATTTCGTTACGTGTAGTTTTTTTTTAATTACACCGTAGTTTTTTTGCTGACCTTAATTGCATATTTTTAAGTTTTTATGGCGTTTTAAAATACGACTTGATTATTCCTTACCAATTTTTTAGTTTTAATTATTTATTTTAACAGATTTTCATATTTTTTATTAATTAAAAATCAGTTTACAAAATAAATAACCCTTTTCTTACTGTTTAAATTCCAGAATATTTACTTAAGTATTTGTTTTTACTTCTTATTGTCCAAAATAAAATAAACAGATACTTTAAAATAAATACAGTAAAAACGTAGTTTTATATTACTTCACGCAGCAGTTACTTTACAATTTATATCGTTGTCCGTCTGTTTTTGACGCATCTTGCTCTTGTTTATTAGGTACATCGTTACATTAATTACTTTCGTACATTAAGTAAGTACCCATTAATTAACTAAATATTCTGGTTTCTTTTACTTACTTATTATGTTTACCACTAAAATTTTTGTCTACGTGTTTTTGAGAATTGAGCTATTTTGATAACAGATTGACGCAATTTACAGGATTGATGCTATTTCTTTTCTTGTGATTTTCCTCATTTCTAACAAAAGTGTAAACGTGACCATTTGACGCCAGCTATAAAAGTTAAAACAAATAAGTTGTGATAAGCCATGACTATGACTAACAAAAGTTGACCGTCTGATTGACTTGAATGAGATATTCAGTCAAACTAGTTAAGTAAATAAGACGAGAATATCACAAAAAACTTAGTTTGGCTACGTCAAAACACCTCCAATGAATAATAAAGATAATAATAAAAAACTGAACGCGCGATACCCACCTACTAAAGATACGCACCGCGGCCAAACTTACGTAACGAGGCGAGCTGACTTCTAACTCAATTGTACACCCGGCATTTTGTATCATATCTACATATTTACCAATTTTGTTGACACCTAGCTACCTACTAACGTATTTAATTTATAGCGATGTAATTCTGCACCCAAAAATTCAATGAATAAACTGCGTATAAATTCCACGTTTTCGCATAATGTAGTATATAAAATAAGGATACGTTGCATGCATCTTATTTATTTATTAGCGCGAGGAAGGCGATATCGCAAACGGCCTCATAGCGCTCCGCTCACACCTATTTTGTTTCCCCGCCGTCTGGCCGCCATGTTGGCCGATGCGCCGCGCTGCCGTCCGCACGAACCCGCCAGTTTCACGCGGGCAACGAGAGGCGCATACCGCTCACGTATACTTGCCGCACAGAAGATCCGCACGCGATCCAAGCTAACGTAACGTCGCGACGCGCTCTACTCGCTGTCTACTCCTAGACATGGTCAGGACGAAAGACGGAGACGGGATCAAGAGTAGCCTGATCATATCCGAGGTTAAGAACAGGCCCTGCCTGTTCGACACCAACGACCCGAACTACGGGGACCGGGCAGAGAAGGCGCGATGCTGGGAGGAAGTTTGTGACTGCGTCGTGCCCGGCTGGGCTGCGCTCGGGCCGCCTGAGAAGTTTGCGGCCGGTATGTTGAGTGACGTTTTTATAATCCGTCCGATTCGCGGATGTGGGCTCGCGGTCGGCGCGCGAGCCGCACTCACTATCACAGAAACCGGTCGCCTTGTAATTGTCGCGTTCAAGTTGCGTGCTCTTTGTTCGAACGCGAACGTTCGGATGCTTTCGAAATGTACCTAGTTCGAATAACGCTCGATTAAAAATGGCACGTGGTGTTTTTGACATTTTATAGTTTTATTAAAAATAATAGGAACGTCATTTTGTTGCGGATGTTTTTCTTACACTACTTTTTTTCAGCTCTAGGTGGACTGGATTTTGCAAGAAATATTATGAATCGTGTTGAATGTTTTCAGCCTTTACCATTTCAATATTGCTTACTCAAACGTATGCCTAGGAAGTATTCGATGCGTCATTTCAGATAATACTTCCACATCGTACATACTTGGGCGTGATAACATAATTTTACAATATTTTATCATGCGGATATACTTTAGTTTTTACATAAGTAATTCTTTGGAATCAGAAAAATTATACTATAGTTTTAAATTACATAAGTAGGTAGGTACCTACTTAATAAAATCAACATGGTATGCACTATACTGTATAAACTTTTAAACATAAGTAAATAGTTTCTAACTAACTTCAAAATCATTATTTATACACAGAAATGAATATTTAATTACTCCGAAAACAGTAGTTGGGCTAAATTTTCCGCTTACTGGGTCGGGGGTGCAACCAAAAGGAAGCGCACAGTGCACCCTCACTCCGGAACTACAAGTATTCCTATTAAAACCTCGGCAGGGAATGCACAAATTAAATAACAAAATATTTTTGAAATAAACTAGAGTATCAAAGTCCGCACATTGTGGCTTGATCGAAATATTTCAGCAAAATGGCGTCATCGGCATAAACGAGTAACATAAATCACGTGCAGTTTTGAACGATGATACTTGAACACACAGCAAATGTAAAAACATATTTGTGTGACAATTTTGCTAAAAATATTTTAAGTGCGGCATTATTTCAAAAACAATTTAGGTAGGTATAGTTCTCTGTACCTACTAACTGAAACCAATATACAGAAAAGAAACAAAAATTATATGAATTTATACAAAACAAAAAAAAAAAACGAGTTGAATGCTTCATAATTATTTTACAAAGAACCTTATTACGATTTATGTACTGAATAAATTTTGAAACGTTACATACTTGTAATTAGCGAAAAGCATTTAAAATTTAAATCTGCCTCGTCCAAGGTTGCGTGGCAGAAAAAAAACGTCTGTACCTGTTCGGCCATCCTTACTAGATGCTGCTATTTCATATATAACGGTTTTTTTTTCAATTGTTTTCCAGTAATAGTAAACTGAGTACTTACTTACAGTAATTTGTAAGAAGAACCATAAAAAAAATCGCACAAAAAGTACTACATAAAAAATATTTTAATAACATATTCCTTGAGCCCTTAAAAATTACCACAGTTTTTAAAATCATCCTGTATAACGTTTTTTCCACTACGTCGACTGATGAAGTGATGGATGACCCTTAAGTTATTTTAATTTTTTTTTAGTTATGACGGAATATTAAAGTAGAGGTACTTAAAATAAGTTTGTTTTTAATTGTAAAATAGGACAGTTTAATTTAGCTACGTTACTAACAAAAAGGAAATCGGAAATGTACACAACTTATTTACATAAAGTTAAAACACAAACTATTGAAACTGTCGACAAACGCAATGCACCAAACCCCTGGGCTGCATGGTGGTACCCACAGAAGAGATAAAAGAGGTCCTCTTTTATCTCTTCTGTGGTGGTACCGCTATTTACTAAGTGTAAAAATTAAATAGCATGTAGGTCATATTGTCAAAAGGAAGAAAAATAAGCGATTTAAAATAATAATCGTAAAAAACATGTTTAATTTTTAATTAAAAAAAATATAGGTACTTATTTTAAAAAAAAATGCTCTCCGAAATAATAACAATATTTACCGCGCTAGTTGCTTTAGTAATTAATATCCAAGCTTGCTGCTAAGAACTAGGTAAATTATTTTCTTAATAAAAAAAATATTTTTTCCGGTCACGTCCGAAATTAAGCAATATAAAGAAAATCATTTTTAATAAAACAAAATGAATTAATTCGGTTAAATTATAAAATAAATATTAATAAAAAATATCTCGATTTTTTATCCGGAAAAAAGTCATAGAAATGGAAACCTACATAATTTACTCTACGTACAATTTCACATTGTTTGCGAACATTTTGCTTCACGCAGTTCGTGTGTTGCGTGACAGCGTGAGCCGTCATCATCTTACCATTACTGAGCAATTGAGTCACGTGTTTGTATTACTATACATAAATATTTTATTGGCAAACCCTTTTATTACTTTTCTTCTGAATAATAATAAAAAAATATATATATTATAAGTTTAAAAAACTTTTTTTTGTAAAAAAATTGTTAACAAGATACCTACTTGTTGCACGCACGCGGCTTAAATCGAAATTAGAAACTAACGCCGCAATTTAAAATTTTAATATTTTTTTTATATTTTTTAGTTACTTTTCTTATTTCCAAACTTCCTGCTGAAAAATTAAAGATACCAAGACCTACATTTTCTTCTTCTTGAAGAAAATAAATTAATTTTACATGTTTAGCGTACTGCTCCAATTCATCTGCGAAAATGATTAATAACCTCAAGATCATGGCTTGGAATGCTAATGGACTGCTGCAACACCAACATGAGTTACAAGTAGTCCTAGATACAGAAAACATAGATATATGCTTAATTTCCGAAACACACTTTACACGACAATCATTTGTTAAATTTCAAGGCTATAAGATATATCATGCCCTGCATCCTGATAACTCCGCGAGAGGAGGCAGCGCCGTCATAATAAGAGAAAACATACATCATTATGAACAGACCAAATGTGAAGATCAGGAAATGCAAGTGATCGGTGTAACTATTAAAATGAAAAGATACGACTCCGTTACTATAGCAGCTATATACATCCCCCCAAAACACGCACTAAAAAAAGAGCAATACAAGACACTCTTAGCGCTACTTGGAAACAGGTTTATATTAGGTGGAGACTTCAATGCCAAGAATACCCATTGGGGCTCCAGACTAACTACTACAAAAGGCAGAGAGCTACTAAGTGCCATACAAGAAACCAAATCAGAGGTTCTATCAACTGGAAAACCGACATATTGGCCAACAGACTCAAGAAAAATTCCAGACTTAATTGACTTTTTTATTTATAAAGGAATATCCTCTGACTTTATAAGTGCCGAAGAAGGATTTAATATGAACTCTGATCACTCACCAATAATTTTATACACTAGTGAATATGTCAAACAGAGAGAAAGCAATCCGTTTCTCGTCAACAAGTTCACAGACTGGGAATCCTTTAAAATAGACTTAGAAAATAAAATAGACTTAAATATATTCATAAATGATAAGCACCGACTTGATTTAGAACTAAGCAAATTTATTGTAGATGTCCAACAAACTACATGGGCTAATACACCCGAGAAAAGAAGAACTGTGAAGGTTAATACTTATCCAAAAGAAATAACAGATCTGATCAGAGAAAAAAGAACATTGAGAAAAAAGTGGCAGCGAAACAGGTTTCCCCAAGATAAGACACTGTTAAATAGAATAAGTAAACAAATTAGGAAGGCAATCAAGAACTTTCAGGACGACAATTTAAATAGGCATCTTCTTCAACTGACTAATGATCGATCGACTGATTATTCACTTTGGAAAGCCACAAGGAACCAAAAACGACCTATTGCTCACATACCGCCAATAAAAGAGCTAAATGGACAATGGGCAATAAGTAATGAGCAAAAAGCATCAAGGTTCGCCCAACACTTGGAGGACACTTTTACACAAGCCGAGAGCGATAACCAAGATCTCCACTGGGAACAACTACTACAAGTAGACCAAGAGATAAAACTTGTAACACCAAAAGAAGTATTTAAAGAAATCAGAGATCATATCAGCCCAAAAAAATCCCCCGGTTATGACCTTATCACAGGGGAAATCCTAAAGAATCTACCAAGAAAAGCCTTGGTGAAACTTGCTAAGATACTCAATGCTTCTTTTAGACTGAAGCATGTTCCAGACCTATGGAAGGTTGCAGAAGTGATCATGATCCCCAAATCAGGGAAACCACCTCAAGATGCATCATCATACAGGCCTATCTCCTTGCTGCCAGTGATGTCAAAGCTTTTCGAAAAACTACTTCTAAAACGACTAAAACCAATTATAGAAAATAGCAACATAATACCAGAATATCAATTTGGATTCAGAGAAAAACATTCAACGATAGATCAGGTGCATAGAATTACAACAGTAATTGAAAAAGCCCTTGAAGATAGGAAAGTATGTACCACTGTATTTTTAGATGTAGCCCAGGCTTTTGACAAAGTTTGGCACAAAGGATTGATTTATAAACTAAGAACTATGTTGCCAAAACAGTTCGCAGATATATTAGAATCATATATAACTGGTAGAGTCTTTAGAGTAAGGCAAGAAAACGCCTATTCTGAACTAAAAGAAATAAAAGCTGGTGTACCACAAGGAAGTGTTCTAGGCCCGGTCCTGTACCTATTGTACACATGTGATATACCAGAACTAGAAAATGCAACTATCGCTACTTTTGCTGATGATACCGCAATAATGTCCACAGGATCTAGTCACAAGGAAGCTGTGGTAAAAGTACAAACAGCAATAAATCAATTCTATGATTGGACCAAAAAGTGGAAGATAAAGTTGAATGAAACAAAATCCATTCACATTGACTTCACTAACAAGAAATCGGAACACAACCCAGTATACATAAACAACAAAAGTGTACTGTACGAAAACACTGCCAAATATCTTGGTATGACCTTAGACGCAAAGCTTCGCTGGAAAGCCCATGTCAAAAAGAAACGAGAAGAATTAGAAATTCGTTACAGAAGCATGAACTGGTTACTAGGAAAGCATTCCGCGTTGTCAGTTTCTAACAAAATCCTGATCTACAGATCAGTCCTTATGCCAGTATGGACCTATGGTATACAACTATGGGGTTGTGCCAAAGAAAGCAATGTAGAAATTATACAAAAATTCCAGAATAAAGTACTCAAGAACATCGTGAACGCGCCTTGGTATATACGAATTGACGACATCCATCGGGACCTGAATATAGAGTTCGTAAACAGCATAATCCAAAAATATGCAGAAGCTCATGAACATCGACTTCATCATCATGTTAATGTTGAGGCCATCCAGCTCCTCGATAACACGGACATAGTAAGAAGGCTCAAAAGGACTAAACCTTTTGAGTTAGTGTAGTGTAATATAGTGTAATATCTGTGACTTTACCGCGAGTGTAATATAGTACCTAGCTATTTATATGGACACAAGAACAAAGTGACTTCACCTTAATAGACGCTAAGTAAACGCAATGGACGTGCTCTTAGATATATTTTTACTTTTAGCAAATTAAGTTAGATTAAAATTGCTTATTAGCCTTATTGGGCTAGATTGTAATATTATAATAAACAAAACAAAAAAACAAAAAATGTTTAGCGTACATTTCGCTTCACGCAGTCGTGTTGCGTAAACCGATTCTACCAACCACACGCCGCGCCGCCGCCCGATAAAACCATGCTGCACTATATTTTTTATTTAAATACAACATTATGGCTGACGAGTCTCTTGCGTGAAGAATCAACAAAACTACCTATTTGGTCTTAAAACTTTTTACTCACCTGTTGCGTCATTTTTCTCCCCATTCTTGCCAGCCAGACGTATTTTGAAAACAGACCAAGTCCGCTTTACTTCATTTTTAGGGTTCTGTACCCTATTACTAAGATTTCACTTTCCGTCTGTCTGTCTGTATTTTTGCCGTTTTGGTACGGAGCCCTTCATGTGCGAGTTCGACTTGCACTTGGCCAGTTTTTATTTTTAAGTTTTCCTTTTACAAAAATTGCATTGCAATAAATTATTTTCGTTTGTAGACATTTTATGAGTATGGAAAATAGCTCCTGTATAGGAGAGTGTCTTTTTACTTAGGTACTACTCATCGCGGATGTTCATACTTCATATTATTCTAATGGCTTTAAATAATAAAGGTTTGTCCTCATTGTTCTTGTTTACCTAGGTACCTATTATTTATTACCTGTAGGGAACTAACTATATTTTTAAATTACATCCGGAAAGAAGTCATATAAGTACCGTTTTCTTGCTCACACCAGACATAAAAGTTTGAAAAGACCAAGTGCAAGTTGGATTTTTTTAATAGCTATCCAGATTTTTTTGCAATTTTTCTGCTGAACCCTAAAAACTGCATGCAATTTAGTAATATTTCTCTATAGTGAATATTGCGAGAAAAAGTAGTTTTTAATAGACTTTGGAATAGGCATCAGTACTGTTGAATAGTTTTTCAGCAAATTAGTGTTAAAATAAAAATAATGCTTTTATAAAAAAAGTATTATTTAGATACTTTCATAAAATACCAAAAAAAACCGCATGCAACCTCGCAATATTTTAACAATCACACTTTTTCCTAACATCCGCCATGTTGCTGCGATTACGTGCGCTCTATTATTTGTGCAGCTCAACTAAAGTTACCGCTCTTATTCTTCGTAATACAATGTGTTCCTAACCTCAATAACTAATAAAATGATTCACATTACACAATTGAAGGATTTGTAGGTAATAAAGCAGTGTTTCTTCTGTTCCTATCAATTTGCTGATAGGTACGCCATTTCAATACTGAACTGCACAATTTATTAAAACAAAACATGTTTATTGACTAGCTAGATTTATTTAAATCTTTGTTTGTGTTATGCATAATTACGCATTAAATGGTCTTATATTAAAACCCATTGTCTTTTACGCTTTTTAAAGAACTCCACCTGTCATAAACTGTATATTTCATAATAATAAAACATATTTTTCTCTAAACGTAAAAAAAAAACTCGGCAGTCGAGTCCACGACTACGTGTCAACTAAAGCTGGTAATACACGCCGGTATATAAACGTTACTGCTATTATACTCGCAGTACATTACACTTTAAGAATAGACAGCGAAATAAAAACTGCTAACGTACAAAGCAATGTATATCGTTAACAATGAATTGGTGCGGACAGAATTATCGCGAAATAATGCAGTGGTAGGAACGGTGCGGTGTTCGGTCGTCGTGACTCAATCGACGCAAGGGGCCGGCCCGCACACCCGTTTATTCATAAGTTCCTAACCGGCCTGTAACACATTACACACTAGTGCTGATAAAGTACATTGCTCGCAAACAAGACGTTTGTTAGTTACAGAAGTAAGGCTAGCAATCAATGTAGAGTGAACATTATGGAAATTTACACGAGCCTTGTAGAGTAGGTTCGCTTATCGTTGAGAACTCTCAGTCGTCGTTTTAAACGTCGCGTCGCTCAATTTGTTATAAAATTAATTTTGCTATCACAATTTAAAATCGCAATTAAAATTTTATTTGCCGTTCTTCTTGCGTTATCCGAATTTATTTGAGCCTTTGGAGGCCTGGCAGCAAGTCTTCTCCTTCAATACTTCTTTATTACCTACTCGTCTCCTCATTACCCTCAATGTAGCAGGACATCATCTTCCTGCCCTTATCCCATGTTTTTTGGGGTCCTGCAACAAGTTTTTTTCTTTCATTTTCCTCGGTCAACCGTCACGCTAACATTTACTGCCTTATCTTTCATACCATCCTTTTTATTTCATATCCGCAATATAACAGGACATTCCAAAGAATTATGTCAAAATATAATTATGATAAAAATATGTTTTGACCGTTGTATAATTTTTTAACAAATCAAATTACATTACCGAATGTCATAACGAGATTATGCGTATGGCGTATGACATTGAAACAAAATGGCGACCGGCGCGCGTCGTGTCGATTGTTAGTATTACCTTAGTGATAAGTTAATTTTTATTGACATTTATATTTTCCTCTTCTTTTCTTCCCTCCAGCTGCGTGTCGATACTTTCTTAGCCTATATTGTGTCCCACTGCTGGGCAAGACCTCCATTTTCTCCTTTAGTTAAATCCTTTTTATTCGTTTTCCTAAAGTCATCACTCCTCTCATCATCTCCTGCCCTTATGCCAATTTATTTGGGGTCGGCGCAACATGTCTTAAATACTTTTCTATTACTCATCGACTCAGTAGTCACCTTCTTTCAAGCCATATCTAGTGACAGTGTCTCTGCGACATTTTTTTTCATTAGAGAGTATAAAATGACATTTAAATGAATGAGCGTTAAAAAAAATATTGTTTGAGACTACGGAACCCTTTGTGTGCAAGTCCGATTCGCACATGGCCGGTTTTGTTTACTTTGTGGATGCGGAGATAAGTTGTAACAATATTATGTTTGTCAATTCCTAAATACGGATGACTGCTTCGGAAATTCCGTTTTGGAAGAAAACATGATCAAGGAAATGTCGTTCGTAATGAAGTAGGTAATGACTTATATTATTAATGCGAGTAAACAGTTGAATCAAAACATCGATAATTACGATAATTTTATTTGAATCAAAATTATTTCATCACATTCGATTTGTCATTTTAATTTAGTTAGTCAATATTAAAAGTAAAAATTAAACAAGATTCTTTTTACAACAATTTATACATATAGGGTGTCTTTTGATACAAGTTACCCTTTAGACAACCTTTTTAAAATACCCAAAACTGTTCAGCCACAAAATAAAACTTTTTTTTTGTACGTTGAAAACATTAATACGTTCCATAAAACAATTTAATATTTTAAATGCAATCCATTACAAAGAAAACTGTATCCGCTGCGTTCGTTATTTACTAGTAAGAGCAGGTGCTGATGACGTCATCAGCTCGCACGACAGCGCGTTGTTTCATTATCAACTTTTAGTTTTAACTATTGTGTGTGGCACAGTACAAAGACAACCAGTAGGCTAAATAGGCCCTTTTTTGTGAAATAAAGAGTCTTTGGTCAACTGAACCCACTCGAACTGGACCCACGAGTTCAGTCGAACAAATTACATTTTAAACTGGTTTTTTTCATAGTTTTATTGTGGATCCAGTTGACCAGAGACTCAAAAAAGAGGTTGAAAAAGCTTAAATTGATGAGCCATAAAAAAACATTTTTTTTGTACATTGAAAACATAAGTACCTATATTCCTCTATACAATTTTATTGAATATTTTTATTGCAATCCGTTACAAAGAAAACTGTCTCCGCTGCGTTTGTTATTTACTAGTAAGAGCAGGGGCCCAATTCTGTAAAATAGCTAACTTATCGATAGTGTGTCGGTTGTGTCTCAATAGACTACTCATTGACATTTGGTATTCTACAAATATTTATGGTCATTGACTCGCCAAGTCGCCACTGTAGTGACATTGAAACGCCATAGTAGGACTCTAGGGTAGTCTGTAAATATATTTCAAGTGAAATCTGACAGTTGTGTCTATCGTGTTTGGCTATTGAACTGCCATTGTGAAGCCATCGAACAACGACACCTCTTTTCCCTATTGCATAATAATGTCTGTAGTGTGTCGATAGAGTGACAATGGCATGTTGCTTATCTCTAAGTTACAGAATTGGGCCCCAGGTGCTGATGACGTCATGAACTTGCACGTTGACAGCGCGTTGTTTCATTATCAACTTTTAGTTTTAACTATTATGTATGACACTGTTAGGGAACAACCAGTAAACCAACTGGGCCCTTTTTGGGAAAACTAAAGCTTTAACGTATACCTAACCTTGTTGTATAAATTAAAAACCTTTTTTAAATACCCAAAATTAACTAAATTAAAAAAAAAACTATTTTTTTTTGTTAATATTTAGGTAAGTACCCTTTATTCATTTCTATACTTGCAAATTTTTTATTAATATTTCTTAACATTTTTTTTATTATTATTATTTTGTCTTCATGTGACCCCTATTACAGTGCGATCAAATTATCTTGGCAGGTCCGAACTTCGTGCAGGTTATTTTGTTACAACTTATGTATAAAATTGTTATGATATTTATTTTATTTGTATTTCTCACTGTTTAAATTAGATATTTTCTGATCGTATAGGTATTGGTTTATCTGGCAATAACAGTTTTCTTCACAAGTTTACATGCGTAAAAGTTCGCAGAGCCTGTGTTCAGACCTGCCAAGATAATTTGATCGCACTGAACATAACCACTTATATCTCGCTGCTGCGACAGCCTTGACTTCACGACTCACCTCTTACCCTAGTTATTTGTGCAAACGCTTTGCATGTGAGCCGATTTCGGACATTTGTTCCGAGTTGACATACTGTATTTTAAGATTGGTGTATCAACTATGATTAAGGCCCTGTATATTGAACTTGATTGACGAGTTTTATTAATGTAGGTAATTGATTTACAAAAAATGACGCCTGTTATTTAACAATGAGTGACTTTTGCATGTTTAGAAACAAAACTTAGTATAGGTACCATTCGTATAATTTGACATAAATTGAGGTTTAGACAGTAGTGTGGTGTGGTGTGCCTAAAAAGCTCCATCTATGTTTCGCTAGTTATGAACTCCCGTGTAGAGATACCTATTTTGGGTTTTACCTATAGGTACATTATTTTTATCATTCATTAATTTTAATTGTATACTTACGGATCATGAAATACAGTGGAGGCTTAGTAATAAGTTCAGGTACGGACGGAACCCTAATAATTGAGTGGCATACACACGGCTACACATCAAGCTATACAAAACCAGTTAATGTTGGCCTCACGTTACTAGATCTTTTCGCACAATGAACGATCAGATTATACTGGTTTTGTATAGCTTGATGTGTAGCCGTGTGTACCACGCGATTTCGATAATGTGGCATAATATAACCAGTATTGAAAATGAACCATTTCAATTTCTGCTACAATATTCTTGTACGATTTTTGTATTCCTTTCATTCATTTATGGTGCAAAAAAAACTACACACCATAACGCGGCTTGGCTCGAATGACCACGTACACATACATAGTATGAGCACGGTAATATTTATACTGTGGTATGAGTCAGGTTGTGATCCAAAGTTTCTTGGTACACATAGCGCTTACTCATCATTGGAAGCTCTTACCGCCGTGTTTTAGCTTCTAAGTTATGTAATAGTAAGTATACTTTGATAATCTATGAACTTGATGACTAACTGAAACAATTTTTTTTTTAAATGTGGAATAAAAAAAAATTGTTAATCACACTTCACACTAATATTATAAAGGCGAAAGTTTGCGAGTGTGTGAGCAATGATGTATAAAACTACGTCATTGTGTGTGAGTGTGTATGTTTGTTACTTCTGTACGCAAAAACTACTGAACGGATTTGGTACACAGATAGTTTATAACCTGAATTAACACAGGATAGTTTTTATCCCGATTTTATCTTCCCGTGGGAATATTTTCGAGTTGTAGCGTGTGAAGCCGCTAGCAACAGCTAGTTGTTTACCAAAAATTACCTACTTACTATTTCGAATCGAATGATACCTCGATCATATTTTCATATCAAAAAACATTTGTTTATAGCTATAAATCTAGGTTGCTAAGAATGAAAGTAAGCCCGAATGAAGGATATTGACGAAAAAAAAATACTGTAACTTTTTTTTTTAATAAGTAAACAGAAAATGAGTGTGTAGGTAAATAACTAAATACTCACGTTAGTAAAAACAAAAAAATTGATTCCGTGTGTGACCCTGTTGTCAACATTTTTGTATATTTTTTTTACTGAAAATAAACACACTTTAGTTTAGCGTATACAAACATAACCGAACCGAATAACGATCACGACGTGGCTACTTACACTTGCAATTGCTAATTCAGTTGTCGCTGTGATATAACCTTCGATTACAGTACGACCAAATTAGGTTTGCAGTTCATAGTGGCGCTGCTTGTCAAGGTATTGTTCAAAAATATGTCAAACTCCATTCATTTTATTTTAGTTCTTAGTTTTGCCACCTGCGTAGATGTCTTGGTCGAAGTGTCTGTTCGGCCAGTGTTAATGTTTGTTTGGTGAACGCTATTCATTTTCTCACGGTAACAACATTTTAAGGAAAAAGTTTGTAGAATTTCCGTAGTTCGGAGTCTAGGCGTTACTTTGCATTAAATGTAAAATGCATACCTACTTAAAGCTTTATATTTTTACCCGACTGCGGCGAAGCCCAAAAGGAGGGTTATGTGTTTGACGTGTATGTATGTATGTCCGTTTCTTTGTTCCCTCATAACTCCTAAACGGATGAAGGGATTTGAATGAAATATACCTACGTCGTTAGATTCGTCTTGATGGAGCGAGTGTTATAGGCTACTTACATTAAAATTAAAAATCAAAGAAAAATTTTATTGCGGATTTTGGGGCCTAAATCGCGGCACATAATTTTTTTTTCCAATACCATCGAGTAGGGTTTCAAAATAAAGGGTTTTATAAGGAGATTAGCTTTATATAGTATAATTACAAAAATATAAAACACTTATATGTACTTATGTTTAAAAGAAATTCAAAGTGACAAATCCTATAAACAAGCAAGTTAAATCATCTGTTAAGAATTATACGCGACCAACGAAAGAACAAACACAAAATAACTAAAAAGTTGGAAATAAAAAAAGTAAGTAGTTAAAAAAACTAAAAAACCCGACTGAAAAAACTGAAAAGCAAAAAAAACAAGCAATTAAACAAAACTTGGAAAAAGGCGGGGTTCTATTTTAGTTCTATTTTTTTTTTTCATTTCATAATTAACTAGCTTTTGCCCGCGGCTTCGCCCGCGTGGATGTCGGAAAATACCCCACGGGAACGTAATACCGTGATTAAAAGTACCCCATTTGTTGATCTAGGTAAACAATGTCTTCTCACATTGCTTAAGTATCCGGGGTGCGGTGCGCGGATTAATATATGATTAAAGAAGGATAACAAATCCTAAAATCTTACAATAGTAACGGAAAACATAACGGAGGGAAAAATCACCTACATAAATGTCAAATTTGAAGGCAACTATAAAACCCCTTTTAAACCCGTTTAAAACCCCTTTTAAAACCCCTTTTTAACCCGTTAGGGGTCGATTTTCGAAAAACCCTGACACTTACACGTTATTCTTTATTTTGTTCTCAAGTATAAATACTGAGTTTAGAGTTAATCGAATCGAATCCTTCCTTATCTATAGGGAAACTCTGTGCAAAACTTCAGCTTTCTAGGTCCAAGGGTTTGGGCTGGGCGTTGATGAGTCAGTCGGTCAGTTAGTCAGTCAGTCGGGACTTCTCTTTTTATTTAAGTATATAGATTAAGGAAGAACATTTTCCATAAAAACTTTCATCCCCTATTTAACTCCCTTAGGGGTTGAATTTCGAAAAATCCTTTCTTATTCCTTGTCTACATTATAAAGGCAACCTCTGTGCAAAATTTCAGCTTTCTAGGTCCCAAGTTCAAGTATATTAACTTAAAGAAGACAATTTTCCATACAATTTTTCATCCCCTATTTAACTCCGTTAGGGGTTGAATTTCGAAAAATCCTTTCTTATTCCTTGTCTACATTATAAAGGGAACCTCTGTGCAAAATTTCAGCTTTCTAGGTCCAAGAGTTTGGGCTGGGCGTTGATGAGTCAGTCAGTCAATCAGTCAGTCAGTCAGTCAGTCAGTCAGGACTTCTCTTTTTATTTATATAGATAGATAGATAGATTAAGGAAGAACATTTTCCATACAAACTTTCATCCCCTATTTAACTCCCTTAGGGGTTGAATTTCAAAAAATCCTTTCTTATTCCTTGTCTACATTATAAAGGCAACCTCTGTGCAAAATTTCAGCTTTCTAGGTCCCAAGTTCAAGTATATTAACTTAAAGAAGACAATTTTCCATACAATTTTTCATCCCCTATTTAACTCCCTTAGGGGTTGAATTTCGAAAAATCCTTTCTTATTCCTTGTCTACATTATAAAGGGAACCTCTGTGCAAAATTTCAGCTTTCTAGGTCCAAGAGTTTGGGCTGGGCGTTGATGTGTCAGTCAGTCAATCAGTCAGTCAGGACTTCTCTTTTTATTTATATAGATAGATTAAGGAAGAACATTTTCCATACAAACTTTCATCCCCTATTTAACTCCCTTAGGGGTTGAATTTCAAAAAATCCTTTCTTATTCCTTGTCTACATTATAAAGGCAACCTCTGTGCAAAATTTCAGCTTTCTAGGTCCCAAGTTCAAGTATATTGACTTAAAGAAGACAATTTTCCATAAAATTTATCATCCCCTATTTAACTCCCTTAGGGGTTGAATTTCGAAAAATCCTTTCTTATTCCTTGTCTACATTATAAAGGGAACCTCTGTGCAAAATTTCAGCTTTCTAGGTCCAAGAGTTTGGGCTGGGCGTTGATGAGTCAGTCAGTCAATCAGTCAGTCAGTCAGTCAGGAATTCTCTTTTTATTTGAAGAACATTTTCCATACAAACTTTCATCCCCTATTTAACTCCCTTAGGGGTTGAATTTCAAAAAATCCTTTCTTATTCCTTGTCTACATTATAAAGGCAACCTCTGTGCAAAATTTCAGCTTTCTAGGTCCCAAGTTCAAGTATATTGACTTAAAGAAGACAATTTTCCATAAAATTTTTCATCCCCTATTTAACTCCCTTAGGGGTTGAATTTCGAAAAATCCTTTCTTATTCCTTGTCTACATTATAAAGGCAACCTCTGTGCAAAATTTCAGCTTTCTAGGTCCCAAGTTCAAGTATATTAACTTAAAGAAGACAATTTTCCATACAATTTTTCATCCCCTATTTAACTCCCTTAGGGGTTGAATTTCGAAAAATCCTTTCTTATTCCTTGTCTACATTATAAAGGGAACCTCTGTGCAAAATTTCAGCTTTCTAGGTCCAAGAGTTTGGGCTGGGCGTTGATGAGTCAGTCAGTCAATCAGTCAGTCAGTCAGTCAGTCAGGACTTCTCTTTTTATTTATATATAGAAGATATAGATAGATTAAGGAAGAACATTTTCCATACAAACTTTCATCCCCTATTTAACTCCCTTAGGGGTTGAATTTCAAAAAATCCTTTTTTATTCCTTGTCTACATTATAAAGGCAACCTCTGTGCAAAATTTCAGCTTTCTAGGTCCCAAGTTCAAGTATATTAACTTAAAGAAGACAATTTTCCATACAATTTTTCATCCCCTATTTAACTCCCTTAGGGGTTGAATTTCGAAAAATCCTTTCTTATTCCTTGTCTACATTATAAAGGGAACCTCTGTGCAAAATTTCAGCTTTCTAGGTCCAAGAGTTTGGGCTGGGCGTTGATGAGTCAGTCAGTCAATCAGTCAGTCAGTCAGTCAGGACTTCTCTTTTTATTTATATAGATTTAATCAAATTAATGAACCCCGCCTGCTTCCAAGTTTTGTTTAATTTAAAATGTGCTTGTTTTTTTGCTTTTCAGTTTTTTCAGTCGGGTTTTTTTTATTAAGTAATTTGATAAAACAAAAAAACACGTATCCAATATTTTTCGATAATCTAACAAACGGACTAAACAGAATCATGTTTTTTGTGTTTTTTAGCCGGTCAACTAGGTACCTATTGTGTGAATTTATTTAGTCTTAAATATAGTACCTCTACCTACACTACACACAAATCGTGATCTTAATAGTTTTGTTATTTCCTTCAATATTTGACGACCTCGGATCGGAGCCGATTCATATAATTTGTGAATAGGTACATTCTCTAACGCTATGAAACATCAATTATAATGTTGTACAATATGTACATTTCATTTTAACTTACTTTTAGCACTTTTAGCCATGGCTTCGCTTTGAGATATGGGATACGGGTTTGATCCCCGCACGGAACAATAGTACATTATGGTACAAGTGTGTAACGTTGGTGATTACCGCAGAGGCGCCATTGAGACCCGAGCCGTCAGGTGAGGGTCTTAAGAAAGCCGAGGACGGTAATCATCAATACACACGTGTATCATACGACGTTTTTCAACACACTTGTGAAGAAAATAATACTAAAAAGTCATCTTCAACAGTTAAAACAAGTTCTATTTTTGTTTTCACAATAGCGGGAAAAATTAATGCGCGCGCATCTACAGTTCTACCAACTTCAACAATTAAAACAAGTTCTTTTATTTTTTCACAATAGCGGGAAAAATTAATGCGCGCGCATCTACAGTACTACCAAGTTATCTATGCAGGCGGGAAAACACGGAACTAAAATAAATGTACTAAGTTTGACGTAGCGATGCATTTTTCTTGACCAGTGGCGCCACTACTGTAACAATGACGATCGGCCATAGACTAAAAGAATGTGGTTTTTTTATTTTTGACTTTTCGCGGATAGAGTTTTAGCCACGGACAAAATGGGGATTTTTGTTTCTTTATTACAGAGAAAGCAAAAGTTATGAGTGAAAGATTAATTTATTAAAAACGTATACTTAAGTTGAAATTATCTATTTAAATTCAAAGTTGCATGAAATGGGGAAGCACTAGGTACATTAATTTATTTTTACTATTGAACACGATCTTTTTTGTATCGAAACTTTTTTATGAACGTAGCAACTCAACCAATAAAATAAAAAAAAAACCCTATAACTCACTAGTGAATAATAGTAATGAAAAAGTCACAGTTTGATTATAGGTGTCATTATGTGCCTAATTGCGGTGAAATTATAGCCACTTTATGAGCAAGTGTGTTGAAAATATTTTTATGGCCTACAGGCATTGATATAATAAAACCCTTATATCAATGCCTGCAGGTAGGTAGTTGTTATGTAGGTAGTTGTCTCGGGTCTGGTTGTCTGTATAATTATGTGAGTTTAAAATAGTTGTAAACGCACCCACAATACAGGACAAATTCCTGCTTTCCTAGTGGTGGGAAATGTGGGAATGGATTAAAAAAAAATCCTTTTCAAAAATCAAATACTTGACGCATATTGTCGTTAAAAAAATATGAAAATAATTACTACTTATAATATTTTGATCTTGAATCATGAGACTGCGCGGGGCGGGGGGAGTCCCAACCCCACAAAAAAGAAAAGTATGTTATTTTCTCATTTTGACGGTCAGAGGATAAAGGTCATCATTTTTCTTTAAACTTTTCAAAGCCCTTACAATTGCAAAACACAAAGCATTTCATCAAGTCCGTATTGAAAGTACCAGGAGGTCATGTAGACGAGGGGGTAGGTTACACGTGGTCGTGGAAGTTCATTACATAATACTGCGGAAACTTGTGGAAGTCGTACCTAATATAAGAATGGCATAGGGCTGCCAAGCTAATAATTCAGTTCTCTTTTGAAGTAGGAAAGTTTTGTTGAATTTTGGGTGGTTTCTACAATTTTCCATTTGAAATTTAAGAATAGGTAGGTACATTCATACATAACATCACTCCTGTAATCCCCAAAGGGTTAGACAGAGGTGTACCTAATAGAACAGCCACATTTTGTTAGTTATGTTTAGGTTCCATGGATTAGGGGGCGAACCTATTGCCATCAACCGGGCACAATAGGGGATCGATCGGACTGGGTCAAAATAATATGATTCTGTTTAGTCCGTAAGTTAGATTATCAAAAAATATTGAATACGTGTTTTTTGTTTTATCAAATCAATAAAAAATGACGAATATAAAACGCGTCAAAGATCTTGGAGTGGGGCTTGAAACGTCACTTGTGTCGTCAAAATGTACTATCATATGACGTCACACGAGTTTTCGAAGCACTGTATCGTCTTCATTTTAAGTTTACGTGAAAAAAGAAAAAAATAAGTGTCCAATAATTTTTGGAAATCTATCTGACGGACTAATTAGTTTTTTTTTGTCCGATCCCCTATTACAGACTCCGTGGCTGCTCCTGAGAAATTCCTGAGGGAAAAATCTAATAGGCCCAGCCCGACCCGGGACACGAACCCAGGACCTTATGCCCGTCGGGGCTGTGGATATCGAAAGGTTACCGCGGCTCCGACACAAGGGCGAAGAAGAGGGAACATGGGTTGGTTTTTAGTCAGAAGAAGTCTGACACTCCCCTTCGCTCTGCCCAAGAGCGGGGGGGGGTTATTCGATGATTTTCCACCCACCAAAAAAAAAAAAAAAAAAAAGGACCTTATGCTATCTGTTGCGCTTCCTTTACTTTTCCTTTTTCCATTTCAAAGTTAGGAATGTCGCGACTCGCGACAAAAACTGAACTTTGCAATAAAGTCCGTACTAAATGAGAGAAACGCAGTCACAGTTCGGAAAGGAGCGCATAAAATCGAAAAAGTGAGTTATTCCGGTCTGATCCCCTAAAACTGATACCCTAGGGGATCCCTTTTAGCATTCTATTAAATTTTCTATTCCGGTCTGATCCCCCGTAAAAGAATCGGATACCCTGACACATTTTTAGGACAGTCGGCAACAAAATATTTGTACAGGTTCTATTGTACACCCTCAGACCAACAAAAAAAGGAAGACGACGCGCCACGAACATCAAAAGTGAAGCCAACTTTTTATCTATGTGTGTAGACAATGTCTCGTGAAGTCGTGACGTACTAGGAGAAATGCGTGTGGTTTTGTGTAGGTGTGTGCGTGAGCTTGTACGTTTACTTGCTATAGGCGTGTGGTTTTGTGGCTTCACTGTTGGTGTTCGCGGCGCGCCGTCTTTCTTTTTTTCTTGGTCTGAGGCCCAGATTCAAAGACCACACTTTGACTTTACTTTGACTTTATTTTGATGGAAAGATCTACTTTCACGCAAAAATATATTTCTTAGGCCCAGATTCACAGACCACACTTTGACTTTACTTTGATAGAAAGATCTACTTTCACGCAAAAATATATTTCTTAGTCCTGTCAAGCTGTTATTTACTTTCCAAAAATCATACTTAGTAAAGTCAAAGTGTGGTCTGTGAATCTGAGCCTTAGTGTACACCCAAATCCGAAGCAGATTACAACTCTAACTCTAAAAAATGCCGTCGAGGCTGCGGGTTGTTCGAAAGAGATACCGCGGCCTCGGCACAAAGGGCTAAGAAGGAAAATGGGTGGTTTTAGTCAGTAGAAGCCTAACACTCCCTACCGCTCTGCCCAGAGCGGCGGTCCATTGGATGATTTCCCACACTAATAAAAAAAAATGCCCTCGAGGATAGAACTTATTTCCATTCCATATTTTTCTTCTTACATTTAAATAAATGCGACTTAAATAAAATCAATCAATGATCCCATATTCTACCTCATTTCTGCGTTTAGCGCAGAAATGAGGTGAAACAAAAGCTGTTCTCAGTTTAGGTAATATCAGCAATTCTGCTTATAGATATTCAGTGAAAATTATAAATTCTTTCAGTGAAAGGTCCTCCACGTGTAAAGGGATGAAGTTATGGAGGGGGGGTGGCCGTGGTTAAGGGTGGGGTGCGTCTTTCTCTACAAATAAACATGATTATTAAATCATGTTTATTTATAGTGTGGTGTGTAGAGACTTAGAGAGACTAAATAGTTGGCTAGTGGGTACATCTGTGCCTAGCTTTTTGGGCATTACAGGCATGATGTTATGTGTTTAGAGAATAACAAACAATCATAATATTATCTTACATAATATTATTTTAAATGCGGAAGTTTACGAGGATATAGGTCCTCGTAAACTTCCGCAGTTCCGCACCTATGGTCGTTGTTTACTCTTAGGCTAAAACGCCTAAAAAAATTAATGATTGGCATGCAGGTAATTTCTAAACTGGATGCATACATAGGATACATGGCTAAATGCTACATGCCATACGTGTACATTATACGCTAATATGCCAGTGAAAGGTCCGTCAAAATCGATCTAGTATTCTAGCCGTTCCTGAGATTAGCCGGAACAAACAGACTGACAGAGAAAAATGTGTTTTGCCCGAATGGTCAAAAATGGAAAGTTTTTCCTTTTTTATTAAACTTTGCCCCACACTAGGAATGTCTCCTGTGTCGTGGGTGTGAACACCTTTAAACTCACATACACAAATACCCAGACCCGAAACAACTATCTGTAGGCCATACAAATATTTGTTCCGTGCGGGGATCGAACCCGCGTAAGATCGCTGGAAAATACCACCCGCTGCATAAATAATGTCGCAGAGAGTTTAAGATCACGCAATCAGATGCGTTCCTAGCATCCTCCTGACGTCACAAACTGATGATGTCACCAACTGAGTTTCCTTTTATGACTTGGACGTAAAGAAAGGAAACATGCGCCTTTCTGTACGCCATAAAGTCATAAATGTTAATACAGTGAATGTTGGAGTGGAGTACCTAGAGGAGCTCGTGGCTAAATAATAACAGACGCTGGGGTCCTCAGGTTAAGCCGCGCTAGCCTAGGTTGCTACGTGGATGGTTGACCACCTATTACGTAGGTAATGAATTAATCAGTTTCCTCCGTGCCTCGGAACGGAAAACACGTTAAGCCGCTTCTCCTGGCTGTCAATTGTAGATCTTTGACAGTCGTACTAGGTAGTCAGTGACCTGAAAGTCTTACTAAGACAACCAGACTTACCAAAGGGTATAGTCCCCGACACGTAACTTGGCAAGAGTCGTTAGTTTTTTTTTATTTTATTTAATATGGGCTTACTCTTGACCTCAATCTTGCCCTAAGGGCAGAGATGAGATCGACGATGGAACGAGCTTACCCAGAAGAAGCCTATTTACTCGCGACTTAAATAGATTAGGGTTGTATGAACTCGGGAAAACAGACGCAGGCAGGCAGGGTAGTTGCGCAGAACTCATATTTTAGGTCTCTTTGGCGGTGGCGCGGGGCGCGGGGTATGAGGTAGCGTCATTCGCGCGTGTGATTGGTGCATTCAAATGTATGTGCAGTGTACGATGCGCGAACTTTGATTTCGAATTTCGAAACCTTGCCAAGTTACGTGTCGGGAGCTATACTGTATTAATTACTCAGTTTAACTTGGCTGTGGAGGTCAGATAGGCAGTCGCTCCATGTAAAGCTGTATCCGTTTAGACTGGAAGCCGAACCCAACATACACACATCAACACGGTCTAGGGATATTTTTAAAAAAGCGAATTACTATTAATGTGTTAATTATTTATGTGACATGTATGTATTTAAAATATACGTTATTTAATATTCTACCATTTTTTAATAATGGTTAAGGTACTGATTAAAATTTCAGGATTTTATGGAAAAAAAATGAAGCATAGACGGAAACCGTATATGAATTAACTTTTAATTTGTGAGTAAAAACTGAAAAAAATAGAAAAGTCATTTAATTTGTGTTTATAAACTTGAAGTTAGTAGTCTGAGAAAGCGCCCATGATGTTCATAACACATCGGCAACGATTCGGCATGCTCAGAACAAGGTTGTCAATGTCTTGCTGCGGAATATTATCCCATGTCCTTCTGAGGTGCGCAAAAAGTTGATCTTCTGTAGCCAAATTTTCAGGAACTTCCTTCAGAGCTCTTCTTTGCAGCATATCCCACGCATGCTCAATGGGATTTAGATCTGGCGATTGAGCAGGCCAGTCTAAGGCCCTAACATTATGTGTATGTAACCAAGCTGCTACCGTTCTCGCCGTGTGTGCCCGGGCATTGTCGTGCATGAGCAGGAAATCTTGCCCCATTTGTGTTCTGTGGGGCAAGATTACGGGCCCCAACACCTGTTGGACGTATCGTTCTGCCGTCATATTGCCCCGCACCCAAACGAGATCCGTCCGTCCTCCAAGACGAATTCCTGCCCAAACCATAATTTTTCCTCCTTGGTATGGGTGAACTTCCTGAGGGTTCTGAAGACGGCTCCATCGTCCAGGAACTCGCCAAACACGCGTCCTTCGTGAATCCGGATGGAAGCCGAACCTGGATTCATCCGTGAACAGCACATTGGACCATTGCTCACGGCCCCAGTCCACGTGGTTCCGAACCCATTCTTATCGTCGTCCACGATTGCCTCTCCGTAAAGGTGGGACCCGGAGTGGTCTACGAGAGCGTAGATTGCTTTCATGCAGTCGCCTTCTTACAGTTTGGTCACTCACAAGCACTTGGTGTTCCACTCGCAGCCTTTGGACCAATTGAGTCGCCGTTGCATTTGGTTGAGCTCGCGCAGTAATTTGCAAAAATCGGTCTTGTCTGGGGGCAGTGATGCGACTTGGCCCCCGGTGCCTCTCCGCTACTTCACCTGTGGCACGATAGCGTGTCCAAAATCTTGAAATTACATTTTGATGGGTCCTTAAGGCCTCAGCAACATTACGCTGAACAGATCCAGCTTCCAGCATTCCCACAGCTCGTAACATCTCCGCCCTCGTCAAATGTCGGCGTTGCATGGCTACAATACCTCAATTTTAACTTTATCTTTCGTTTAAAAATGAAAAACAACTGTAACTAAACGTAATTCGTATTGTTTTTTAAATTTCGCACAGATGAAAATTCCCTCTCCTATACATCAAGACATTTTTATGCCACCGAAACAAAAGAATTTTCAAAAATTTGAATTTGGAATTAGTCTGAGATAAATTACAAACAAATCGGTGTATTAAAGATTCCAATGCGGCCAGTACTTTTCGAGTTATTTAATTGAGTATGAAATATCCCTAGACCGTGTTGATGTGTGTAGTTGAAAGCGGCTAGGTAGATGATAGAGCAGTGGTGGCTCAGTGGTAGCGGCTCCGACTTACGAACAGTGAGTCGTGGGTTCGAACCCAGTCAGGCGCATTTCTTTGTGTAATTTATTTCATCACCACTGCTCTCAAAACGGTGAAGGAAAACATCGTGAGGAAACCGGCATGTCTTAGAACCAAAAATTCGAAGACATGTGACATCTACCAATCCGCACTGGGCCCGCGTGGTAGATTATAGCCCATCCCTCCTAGAGAGGAGGCCTGAGTCCCTGCAGTGGGAACATTATAGGCTGATGATGAGATGATGTGACTTTCATTTTCATTGCTCCTCGTCTCCGCTCTTCTTCGCTTTAGTGGAAACTGGGCCTTGGCGTCATCAGCTAATTTTCCTCCAATGACTTGACGGAAAGAAAGGTACACGTATAGGGAATACCTACCTGTTGGATTAATTCCATTTATCCGTGTTCTTTATTAAACTTTGCCCCATACTGTTTTTCCTGTTTATCGCGCTCTTGCGGATGCGTCAAATTTTTATTTGTACGCGTAATTATAGACTTGCATTATCTGTGAGCGCTATAAATATTTGTTTTGTGCTCCGCTGAAAATGTAGTGGTGCAAATTGTTAGTAGGATTTTGTAGATACGATTGGGAAAATTATTATGTATGTTTTTGTTAACTCTGTAGTTGTTTGTATGGCATGTGTATGCTTGCTAACTGAATGCATAATACTATAGCTTATTTTTGAACCTGCAAATTCCGAACCTAACCTAAGAATTGAGTTTCGGAGGTTACCCCGCTTCCTCCATAAATCGCGCATTAATGACAAGATAATCTTATCAAAGTGTGTAGGTATATTGAACACAGTCACTGTATTAAAAATATTACATTTTGAATTTAAATCGATCAATTTTTTTTAGAAAATTCCACTAGGTACAGTCAACTTCAAAAACTTGTGCATGACCTACAATATTATTAAATAGGTAATGAAAATCACTATTCCAAAATGATGTACTTAACGTAAATATCTGCCTATTGTTGTGGTTTTATTGCCTCGATATTAATACGATAGATCATACCATAACTACAATAAATAAAAACGAAATAACCTAAAAATATCTGCCCAGCTATCTACTTGAAGAAATAGGTACCTACCTATTATTTATTTTTATGGAAATGGAAAAAAAATACTGGCTTTGTTAATGATAGTAACAATGGGAAATAACAGATTGTAAATGAACAATAATAATTTATAATTAATGCGACATATGCAATCCTCAGCTGTGTCTTTCACGTACCCTTTACGTACGCAAGGAGACCAATCAGGCTATCCAAAACCAGTTTATCCATATATCTCATTGTACAGAACCCAATACAAAGCGAGACTATGTAATACTAGGCTTGATGTGTCGCTGTGTACAAACATAGATACAGTCAGTGGCCAGCATTATCAGACCCCCTTTTTTTGGGGGGTGGGAAATCATCAAATAACACCTCCCGGTCTGGACACTACGGAAGGGAGTGTCAGATTTCTACTGACTAAAAACCACACATGTTCCTATTACCCCTTTGTGTCGAGACCGCGGTATCTCTTTCGAACAATCCGCAGTCCCGACGGGCATTACCTGACCCCCCGTTTATAGAAAAACACTAGACCAACGAGGCAGCGCACGATTAATAGTTTAATGTTTAAAAAAAAAGGTACTGAAACAAACTGAATCTTGAAAGATACTAACGCCATCTGTTGGGCTACATGAGAACTAGGGCTAAGTTTGTACATTTTTTAAATAAAATTAAAATTTACAGTAGGTAGTCAAATATCAGTATTCCTTGATTTTCGTTACGGCGCGGCAGAACAAAAAATTATAAAATATGACTGTATAATTATGACGGTTGTGAATTAGGTAAAAATTACCCAGAAACTAAACTAGAACTTTTTCGTCTGTCACAAGTTCACAAAATTTTTCGTTAGGTATGTACGGTCAGTTACGCTACGCCTATTACAATATTCACAATACAGTAGCTGGTAGGAAGGTTTCTTAGCATAACTTTCAAGGGTGAATTTATATAAGGTCCCATTATAATACCTGTGGGTGTGGAGTTGTGGACATACTTTTAGAAATCATTCAGACCATCAAAATAAGGGCAATGGTACACGAATAAATAAGTTAAACGCATAACATACTTCCAAATCTCGTTACGAATATTAGGTCCCATTAAAATAGGTGGACAAAATTTCAGAAATCATTCAGACAGACCACCAAAATAAATGCGATAGTAAAAAAAATAATAAGAAAATCGCATTTAAGTACCTACTGCAGTGATATATGATGATGATGATGATATAGAATTGAGAATAAACAATCAATAAATAATTAAAAATAGTAGGTACCTACCTACCCACTGTACTATTTTTTTTACATGTTTGACTTACAAACTAGTAAAAATAAAATGACGTATTTTTAACCGTTATAGGACCATTACTTATTTTTTTTTATAACGTTGCCCCACACTAGGAATTTCTCCTGTATCGTGGGTGCGTTCACAAACATTTAAACTCACATACACAAACACACCCAGACCCGAACGAACCCGCGACACCCAGCGCAGCAGTCCAATGCTCTCAGCCACTGCGCAAACCGTGCCGTCAAAATTACGTATTTGTTACAAAAAAATCGTGTTGCTATCCAAATGGCGGCCGATTCTCAGCGCACAAATCATGTCATTGATGATAATACCGATAATACGACTGGATTCCATTTTCAAATTGTCTACATTTTTTTTATTGTATTTTTTATGCCAGCATTGTAATGCTTTAGTCGATTCTGGAATTTCATTATTAGAAATAGCTAATTTTGTAGTCAAGGAATAAATCCGTGGCTGGCGTGAATATGTTGATAAGTCTAAAACTGCAATTTGTCAGGACGGCCATTTAAAGGGTTTGACGTCTTCTGGTAAATCGGTAAATTAGTTTAACATAAATGTTGTAGTTGTTTTATAGGTTATTTTATGCCCTCTTTTCAATGATGACAGTAAATAATCGAAATTCCCCATAGATTGCATAATAATAGACTTGTCAATTCGTTCACCAACGACTTATCAACTTATGCACCGACTTATCCACTTATTCACAGCGTTATCAACGTATTAACCAACAGTTATCAACTTATTCACCTACTTAATAGGGAGTATTAATAGGTAAACAATGTTATTTGAATGAAAAACCCATTATTAGTATTGGAATAGTTTGTGCCCGTGGCTTCGCCCGCGTGAATGTCGGTTAAACTACAAAGATGACGATTTTCCATACAAACTTTCGTCCCCTATTTTGACTAGGAATAAGGTTGAATTTCCAAAATTTTTCCTTATTCCTAGTCTGCATTATAAAGGGAACCTCTGTGCCGAAAATCAGCATTCTAGGTCCAAGGGTTTGGGCTGGGCGTTGATGAGTCAGTCAGTAAGCCAGGACTGTTCTTTTAATTTATATAGATAGATAGCAAACAGATAAAAACAAAAAAGAAACTGGCCAAGTGCAAATCAGACTTGCACATGAAGAAGTCCGGACCATCGTAGTAGGGAAACCCCCTTAAATTTGTATTATTTCTTATTTTAGGGGGGACAGAAATATTTATTTTGTGATAAGTTTGTTTTTCATATTGTATGTATGAATGACAAAGTTATATTTGCGGTTTTTTAAATGTGCTATATATAAAAAACTACTTACTATAACTCGTTCAAACAAATTTTGGTTGAAAGTTATCATTGCGATTTATAGCATATATTTTTTTTAGATTTTTCTCTTTCTTTATTTAGAAGTTAGAGGGGGGACGACACTCATTTTACCCCTTTAGAAGTGTTTATCTTTCAAACGATCAAATTTGAGAAAAAATTATTTCAGAAACCTCAGTGTCATTTTTAAAGACCTATCTTAAGATACCCCACACGAATAGATTTGATGAAAAAAGTTTTTTTTTGTTTCAGTTCCATGTATGGAGAGCCCCCCTTAATCTTGTATTCTTTTTTAGTTTTGTATAAAAACCCTATAGCGATTTAAAGACTACATCTACATACCAAGTTTCAACTGTGTAGTCTCAATAGTTTCCGAATAAAGTGGCTGTGACATACGGACGGACAGACATGACGAATCTTTAGGGGTTTTTTTTATATTAAACTAACTGATGCCCGCGGCTTCACCCGCGTGGATGTCGTTCAAATTATATACTAAAACCTTCCTCTTGAATCACTCTATCTATTAAAAAAAACCGCATCAAAATCCGTTGCGTAGTTTTAAAGATTTAAGCATACAGACAAAAATAGCGACTTTGTTACTATGTAAGGATAAGGATGGGCTTACTCTTGACCTCAATCTCCATTTTTTCCCATTTTACTACGGAACTCTAAAAATATTTGATTCGCTAAAATACACGTATGTGTACTACAAATTAAATTTCAAAAATTAAGCATTTTATAATTAATAAGAACCACAATTAGATGATTGTCTTGAGGTCAAGCCAAATCTCTTTTGCCAATCAGTGAAGAGAAAAAAATAATAAAGAACACTGTTTTATTGGACCACAAATTAATTTATAGACACAAGATACAAGATAACATAAAGATACACGTGTGTATAGAACAAATTCAAATTTTAAAAATTAATAAAAATTGAGCAAAGTAAAATTAGTAAGAACCAATCAGTGAACAGAAAAAAAAGATTTTATTGGACCTCAAAGTCTTCTTCGTCTGGGTTGTCCTCGTCCAAATCTGGATCAGTAGATGCAGAGATGTCTCTGCATCTACTGATCCAGATTTGACACCGACAGTTTTTATATTTTTTTCTATAAAACTCTTTAATAGAGTCGTCAATCAAGTCAATCATGTCCATCAAATCTTTTTTTTCTCTGCACTAATTGGCAAACTTATATTGGAGTAATAAATCAATCAATAGATACACTCGAAAACAAACGAAATCAATTTTATAAGCACCCGCAATTGTTCCCGGATCGCGAGCGCGTGGCTTCTGAACTCTGAATTGACGTTTGTTTACCAACAGACGAGCGAGGGATGTGCACGGTGTGCACCGATATAAGTTGTTAACTAAACATATTCATTTAGCTTTAACTTTTTTGTAACGGACTTATAGTGATAACTATATTTATTACATTTAGGGTTGAGAACTTCGTTGGTCGTAACTGGACATCTCATTATATCACAATTTAAACAGAAATACTTCGGTCGGCCATAACTTGATAAGTCGATTTGTCAATTTAAAATTCGTGCCTATAGAAAACTCATAAGTGTTTAAGTTGAGATATCATATAACGAATATTCATTTGGGTACTGAGTATAGGTTGATATATCAATATATCAATGTTTGATCAGAAAAACATGAGAATGCATAATTGGACATGTGGACTTGTAAGTTTAGACACGTCAAAATGAGAGTTGTCAACTTACGACCAAGGTCGATTTCTCCAAAATGTATGGATATTTTGAGCTGTCGATTTTTTTCATATAAGATCCCAATGCCTAGGATGTATTAAGCCAATAAAAAAAAAATCATGGAAGTCGACTTATCAATGTATTCACGCCAGCCACGGAAATATAGTATTAGTGGTATTTAATAGTCATTTTTAGTGCGATGTCAATAAAAAATGCAAATTAACTCGATCGATACCCTGATCAATATTTCATTGGATTCCGAACAGCAAAAACCAACGCAGAAAGTTTTTTTTTCCTTCATGCTCCCCTATTCATTACGTCCTCAGTACTAATGCACTCAGTTAACCTTTTCATCTGCACCTACACGGTTATATAACAGGTTATCCTGTATACATAATAACATCACGTGTATTGTGATACTTAAATAAAAATTGGCTTTAATGAGTTTATTGATATCATTTTATAATTTTATCTTGAAACTGGTTCTGAAGTTGACTTTGCGCGGTAAGCTGCGGATTTTTTGGTAGCTTCGTAAGAAATCTTAGAGTAATTTTTGCGTATTAAATTTGGGTTTTTGAAATAATGTTTTAAATATATTTTTCGTCATAGGTTTAAAAAAAAATGGTATGTACCTACACTATTTTTGTTTTTTTGTTATTTTTGTTGCGATTCTTTGTTCATAATAAACAGGAATTAAATTCTGAGTCAGTTTGTAGCTTTTGCCGCTAACTTTCAGCATTCTCCCAATTTATTTGGGGTTGCCGCAACGTGTTTTCTTCTTCTAAACTTCTATTTAATTGCAAACTTTGCCAGATGTAAAGTTTACATACTTACAAAATAAAATACAAAGTTTTGTAGTTTAATATTAGTTGTATGTTTGCTGCATTTGATTGTATCTCAAATTTCGGCAACAAATAAATATTTTTTCTTTCTTCTTTCTATTATTAAATTATCCCATGTTTAGTTTGACAGATATAGACATTTCTAAAACTTGTCCTTTATCGAATTCTAAGTATCTGTGTAGTGTTAGAAAGATAAGGTGTAGATAACACTGCTTATCTTTCTATGCGTGGAGGAATCGTTGCCCTAAATAGTTTAGATGTCATTTTTACTTTTAAGTTTGAACTAAACTTGAGGCCTCAAATCCCATAAACCGCGGCCTCGACATAAAGGGTTAAGAAGGAACACGGGTTGTTTTTAGTCCGTAGAAGTCTGACACGTCCTTTCGCTCTGCCCAAGAGCGGAAGGGTCGAGCTAACATAGGGTTGCCAGACGGTCGGGAATTGGCGGGATTCTCCCGAATTTTTGTATGTCCTCCCGACTCCCGACAAAGCTAATAATCTCCCGAAAAACAAGTTCGATAATTATAGGTTCACATTTTCGTCAAACGAAACTTGCAAACCACTTGGGCGCTTGGCGCAGAGCGAAAAAACATTGCAAATTTGTACAGTGATTATTGTTCTTTAAAAGAAGTTTTTAGTTTAAGTCGCCTTCCAGAAGAAAAAACTAAAATGACAAATGATAAGCTATGGGCATATTTTATAAGAAACTGCGTTGAAGTTAAAAATTTAACCAAAGTTGTATGTTTTATATTTTCAATTCCAGTATGTAACGCTTACTGCGAACGCGTTTTTAGTGTACTTAATAATTTATACTCAAAAGAAAGGAACCGAATGAGCATGGATTTAATAAAGGCGGAATTAATAAAAAATTAATTAATCAAAATTCGTTTGAATTTTGACGAAAATTGTTTAAATTTTAAGACCTTTTTGAATAGCGATAAAGCTCAAAAGTTGTTAAACGCGGTAAAAAAAAATGACAATTATACTTATGGCAAGAACAAAAACAATAAACATGCTCATTCGGTTCTTATCTTATGTGTCACAAATACATACTGTTTTTTTTTCTTATATCTACAGTGCAATGCAAAAATATGTTTGTTTACTTAATATATTATGTATAATTAATATTATTAACTTATTTTTTTATTTCTCCCGACCAAAGTCCTAAAATCCCGAAAAATCGCTTATTGATCCCGATAACAGGATGAATCGATCTGGCAACCCTAAGCTAACAGATGGCGCAAAAAACAATATTTCGGTAAAAATGTTAGATAGAAGGTACCTATTGGCAGCTTACAGTCGATGTCTTTCAAGCATGTTGATCTAATGGTTATCTGAAACAACATACCCAACCAGCAATTTTGCGCTATAACCAAACCTTATATCTCAAAACAGCTGGGTGAACGATGTATAAAGGTTTTGGCGGTGACTGATTGTTGTGTAAAAGCGTTTGACAATACAATTTGGCTCTATAAGTTTATACAGCAAAAAGGACCTATTAGGAATTGATGTAAAGGTTTACTTCGTGACTTTGTATAGCTGTTATAGTCAGGCGTTATAGCAACCTCCAATGTGACTAGTACACAACGATAGAACTTTATAACAGTGTTTACTGTCGCCCCAATGCGCCTGATTTACGCAATAAAAGTTCTGAACGAACTATAATGACTCTTTCGTTAAAGTGGAGATGAAAACTCAAGAATAGGGCGATATTGTGATATTGTGGATTTTTAGATCGTCGTTACAGTGCATAGTACTATAGTGGGTACAAAAAGTCTACAACAGAGTGATTTGGTGATATAGCTGAGTTTCGAATTACATTTATAGAACTTAAATTGTCATATAAAGGTTTTTTAACGCTCGTTATAGTCGTAGTGATAAACTTATCACAAAGACACTTTTATAAAACAGGATTGTTTTTTTATAACTGTTATAGTCCCTCTATTACAATAGTACTATATCGGAGATTATTTCTCTTTTAAAACATAATAACTGTGTATAACGGTAGGTTAGTAATGCTTTTAAATGTTAATTCAGTTTTGTAAAGGCATTTCTATCGCTCTTTTACAACAATATTGACATTTTGATTCAGCGTAATTAATGCGACATGTAATGGTGGTTGTAATCTGTCATAACGAATGCTATAGTAGTGTTCAGGAAGCTGGAAGTATGTTTATGACTTAAAATTCGTAATTGTTTTAGTAAAAGCTCAATAATTCGAGGGGGGCATTCAAATATAGTCGGTAACCAGTACATATTTTATCAGTAAAATTACAGTCGCACGTCATTTTCCCCGTAAGGGACGAATAATTTAATTACAAAATAATATATAACTCGCCACAATATGGCTCCTCGTATTCTTTTATTATCCAATTCTCTTCAAAAACACTGCACGTGAACGAATGTAAAATGAATGAACGATGAATATTATAGTGAAGTAATGGAATCATGAACTGTTTTACAGTACCTAAAAGAACTTTAGTAGCGTTGCGGTGGCTTGTATGTCATCAAATAGAGATTGCGTTACTGTTACATCAACTGTAATAGGCCAAAATTGTCATGCCTGACACCGCTACAGTTGTACTTTAACACTGAATGGAGATATAATTGCGCCACTTTCTTTGTAGGTGCACCTTCTTTGGCCTTTTATGTGACCATCGATTAGTTTTTACAAAACGTTCTATGGACTTCTATACAACTAACTTTTGCTAGTTGGGTAATTCCATAAAACTCCTCACCATATTAAAACAAACGAGGTACCTATTAGAAAACCGGACACACATCTAAATTGTAATACCTTTATTAATAGAATATGAGAATAAACTGATATTTAAAAATGATAGAATCAGGTCTACTAGCACACATTAGTGTCACGAACTAAGCAATTATTTATCAGATTTATTAGAATTGGCGAGACAATAACAGAGAGAGTAGAAAGAAATACAACAATCTATATAGATAAAAAGAGAAGTCCTGACTGACTGACTGACTGACTCATCAACGCCCAGCCCAAACCCTTGGACCTAGAAAGCTGAAATTTTGCACAGAGGTTTCCTTTATAATGTAGACAAGGAATAAGGAAGGATTTTTCGAAATTCAACCCCTTTAGGGAGTTAAATAGGAGATGAAAGTTTGTATGGAAAGTCGTCATTTTCACGCGGGCGAAGCCGCTGGCAAAAGCTAGTAGTAAAATAAACTAAGCTAAGTTACCATTCATAAGTTTAATAACATTTCTAAATTATTACGAAACGCAATATTACATGTGCTAAGAGCTTATTATTGTTTTATTTAAACGCAATGTTTTATTTTAAACCGTTTGTTAGAATACCTAATAATAAAAAGTTTTACTAAAAACGTAAGTCTCTAGTGTGGTTATGTATAGACACTTATTTTTGGTGCTGACTGTACATGACTTTTAAATGATGCATGTCAATTTTGTAATAAAAATATTAAAAAGGAGTATGTAAAGAAAGACGTTTATGCCATTGGGGGAAAAAAGATTTGCCCGCGGCTTATTGTTCATATGTTTAGAGTAGTTAAAAACGTTCATCCCCTATTTCCCCTTCCCTTCAGGGTTGAATTTCGAAAAATCTTGACTTCCCTGTTTACATTATAAAGAAAGGGAAGCTCTGTGCAAAATTTCTGCTTCTCTCTTCTTGGGGTTTGGGCTGGGCGTTGATGAGACAGTCAGTCAGTCAAGACTTCTCTTTTTTTATAAAAGTATACCTAATAAGATAAGTAGATAGAAGAGAAGATATTTCATTTATATAAGTAGAAGAGATGGGGAGTTTGTTCCGCGACTTCTTCCCAGCTAGAACACTAGGAACATAGAGTATTAAACCACTAGGAACTAGGAAGTGTAGGACTGTCTCTTGTGAATAATTTTTTGACATTTCCAAACTGCTGATAATCAGCCTAATTTCAATAAATGACTTTTGATTTAGATAGATGTATGTAGTTTAGATTTAGCTAGGAACAGTGGAAAAGTATTATATAGCGTATTGGTGTCCGCAACTCCACGCCCGAGGCGTAGTTTGCGTAAGGGTGGGGAAATCGGTCATTCGATCGATCCACCCCACTACCCCAGTCCCCAGATTTTGTTTTTAATTGATCATCTAATTAAATTAATGTTTTTGCTTTTTGTTACAGGTAAGCATATCCAGTTTAAATATCACCATTGCTTGACCTAACTCGGGTAAGCAAATATTAAGAAATTAGTAAATATCGTATCATAATTCATAATTAATGTTCTCGTTAATTGGCGAGAAGAGCAGCAACTGTTCTCCGAGAAAAGTGGTCGGAAGAAAAATGTATTGTATCAAAAAATATTTTCCTACATATGAAAATTAGACTCATAATAACGAATCATCAGATTGACAGTCATTTTACAAAGTTAATTTATTATTATGAGTATTAAGACGTGTAAAAGTCTTTTAAAAAATTTACAAAATGAACATCATGTAAAGGACCGGGGTTACTTTTGACGTCTCTTCATAGTAAGCTGGGACTCTGGGACAAATAAGTGGTGTATCTACATACAATGGGTGGTGTGGGCAATGTGTTACTTACCTAAGTAACACATTGCCCAGCAAGTCTTACCAAGCGGTATTACATCACCCATTACTAACTGGGCTGTTGAAGTCAGATATGCCCTCGCTCCATGTAAAATTTCAGTTGCATCCGTTCATTGCATTCCGCTGCATAGACTGGAAGCCGACTCCAAAATACTTGGGCAAAGACACATAATTCGGCTAAGGCTAGTTAGATGACGACTACCAAAATGTATGATAAACTACATTAGTAATGACGTACACTAAATAAAATCAATCTAAAATCTCTCGCATGTCGCTAAGTATCAACAACGTATGGCCATGACTCACGCTACGGCTACGCAGAATTTATCCGTCGACGCGACGTGCAAGACGAAACGTACGCAATGTATCAGACGTACCATTACAACTAATATACGAGATGAATAAAATAGTTAGCTAGCTTTTGCTCAGGGTTTCGCTTGAGATTTGGGCGAAAATTACCTTACTGGACGGTCCTGCTGTAGCCTACGATGATCGGGAATAATGTGTAGCTTTCCTATTTATCTTACAAACTGTAGTGTTGGCCAGACAGGGTATAGTAGCCAGTTAATATCCTAAAAATCCTATGGATAAGTAACTTACGACCTTTTGTGTATACTTTTATTGATTAAATTCCTATATATTTTAATACCTTTTGAACATTTACTTTTAAAAATAACGAATTATTAAAACAATTGGCTTGTAATTTAACAATTATTTATTTACATGATAAAATATTTATATTCAAACAATATAAGTAATATAAACACGATAAATATTACGTAGGGTGAAATACCAAATCGATAACCCAAGTTAGAATTTAATAAATTACTTCTACTTTTATTACACCCATACTAACTTACATGGAATGGATAAGAAATCTAGTACTTACATAGTTACATACTTTAATAAATACAACAGCAGTCGATATTATCAGAGAAATATTTGGCGTATCATTATATCCGCACTGACTTAACCTTGCGTCATGGATAAAGTATTCAACCTTTTGTTTCGTTACTTACAAGTTATACAACGAACCTATCTATACGTTGTACATATGCATACATATATGTCATGGATATGTTTCCTGAATTCAAATTCAAATCAAATTCAAATTATTTATTAACAACCAAGTACTTACATAAACATAGCGATTTGAACGGTGATCCCCAAACTAGACGTTGCGCTGACTAGAATGAGCTTAATTTTGTTTGTGTGTGTGCGTGCGTGGTTGGGTGTGTGTGTATGTGTGTGCGTGAGTGAATTATATATTATGTATTATTATTTATTTTTCATTTTACTTTTTCTGGACTTTCTTGCCCGTTCTTAATCTACTTGGAATAGATAACTACAGTACAGGGACTGTAGCTATACTTCATTGTTGTATTTATTTATAGTTTGATTCTGAATCTACTTTAAGAGCAATGGTGGTAGCCATTTAACACTAGTTCCACTAAACGCGAACTAAAGTTAGACATAAACATAACAAACATACAACATTACATTTACTGATTTTTTAAAGGTCCACCGTATTCTTATCTCGGTTGCATCAGTCGTACAGTGTAACCAAGAATGTTAATAGAGAGACTAATTAATTTAAAAACGCATCGTCTTCATTTGCTACTAAGTCGTGTTCATCACAGATTCAATTAACATAAATTATTTTTGTTATCTTTATACGTCTCAAGTACAAAAACTTGGTATTCGCAAGTGTAACTGCAGTTTGACGTTGACGTTTAATTTCATAAATAATTAATCATTGTGCAGAATGCATTTTTAGTGTTTTTATACCTGTTCTTGTCGTTGTTTTTATTAGCCTGTTCTTTTCCACTGCTGGGCAAGGGCCTCCCCCATTCCTTTCCAACTCTCCCGGTAGTTGGCCTTTTCTGACAAATCAATCAGGAACGAGTCCAAATCGTCACGCTACGCGACGACCGTCTTCAGGCACGACGATGTGTGTGACGATTCTGACTCACCTGTCCTGAGTCAACCTGGAAATGTAACGTCTCTTAATCTCTTTATTTCTATTTAATAAAAATCTCTGTGTGTCAACAGCGCTATCTACCGCCAATCAGCCAATCGGCACAATCTTATTCAATTGCTATTATTTAGCTTCTATCCCTTGCGCTACGAATCAGTGAACGCGATTAGTGCAAAACGCGTTTAAAGACATCACTCATTTTCTGCCAATCATTTGCAATTCCAAGTCTTTATGCCGCTCATGGGCCTCTGACTTAGCTTTACATACCGTCAAAAAATTTCTCTCAAGCATGCTGGATCACGATGTTTTCTTTCATAAGCAAGTGGTAGTCCGTAGATCCGAAAACAGAGGGATTGTATGAAATGGAAAGGATAGAGTGATGGATTTGAAAGTTGACAGAGAAAGAATGATATTTTAAAAACTGGTAGCGTTTCATTGATTTGCACAATTGGGCCTAAGAATCGTTATTAACACCATGATTGATTATAGACTACCTACTCAGCGCCACTAATAGGTAGATGTGTGGGATGGAACAACTAATAGGGCGTATGTACTTAAGTACCTACACTGTCGAAAATATTTCGTTTGTCTTAAAGGTTACATTTCGTAACTTAGCCTTACTTAGCCTTAATCTCTGCCACGTCACCTAATTCAATATTAGGTCGTGTATTTATCTTTCTTACAAAATTCACTATAATAGGAGAGGAAGGCCAAAGAAACGATGGATGGAATGTGTGAAGGATGATATGGCTAGAAAGGAGGTGGAGGAGAGGATAAATTGGGATAAGGGCAGGAGAATGATGACAAAATTCACTATTATTATTAAGTACTGTACTAGGTATTACTACTACTATAATAACCCTGGATTTTTCTACTGCAGGGCAAAGACTTTCCATTTCTATCTCATCATTCCCTTGTCTTTATTCTAATTTATTTGGCATCGGCATTGCATGTCTTGTTCATCCATACTTTAAGAAAAAAATACTTCTTATTACTCGTCATCTCAGCAGTCACCTCCTTTCTAGCCATATCTTCCTGCACACATTCAATTCATTGTTTCTTAGGTCTTCCTCTACTCTTATCATTCATAATTAACATTTGCTTCACTACATTTTCCACATTCCTCTGCTTCATATGTCCACTTCTCTCTATCAAGGGGCTATTTAGAAATGGCAGCATAAGGTCCTTCCCTCCTAGAAAAAAGCTTTCGTTGCGGTGTATTAGTATTAGCCCAATAAACGTTACCAAATACGGAAATATCACAACAGGAAAACACGATCACTTTTCCTTGGTGGACCCGATGTCAACAGCTGTTGACGCAGCTGCGTTGACAACCACAAAATCATGAGATTACCAGTATTATCTAATTAAAATAAATATAGTAGATTAAATTAGTATTTCTACTCTAACCTCTAGGTGTTGGCGGAGTTTTACCGAACAGTACATGCGTACTGTTCGGTAAGACTCCGCCAAATTCTATTTTTTTCTCGCCACACTATGTTTTAAAAATACGACATTCAGATTCAACTTTTTCTCTGGACTTGAGAGATTTTATAATTTAGAAATAACATTGAAGGTCTACTGAAAAAGCATGTTCAAAAATTAATGCATCCAGATTCCAGACTTTCGTTCAAATTTCAAAATAGTTATCAACGCACATATAGTTCAAAATTTTTTCTTGTGCCATAGAAACACTATCATAAGTGCGATATAACCGTGGGTAGCACAGCATGACACGAGATGACGTTGGCGTTAATTTAGTTAAACCACTATTAATGCTAAGTTAGTAATACCGGTTTCTTAAATTAGACTTAAATGAGGAGATATGTACGAAGTAAAACGGCTTGATTATGAGGAGATATGTACGAAGTAAAACGGCTTGATTTGTGCGTGAAATGTTATTTAGTTCATGTTGGTTTGGTGGCCAATTCTAATAAAAAATATCTAGGACTTCTCCATTTATTTGAACTATAAATTCCATACAAACAATCAACATCGTTTGGAGGATAAACTTATCGCAATTGAAATAAATTTAATGACATCTTTTATAGACGGGTCCCCTATGTTGTTTCGAACGCCGCTGCTGTTGCGACACACTGTTGCGAATTATTTTTCCACTGCCTCACAGGTTCGAAAGCTCATAGACTCGAATGAAGTAGTCGCGAAAGACGCTGTTTCGAAAAACATTTTCACTGCCTCATACGCTCGAATGCTTGTGATTTCGATTTATTTAGTCATAAAGTGTACCGACAGAAAAATATTTCGAATGAAGTAGTCGCGAAAGACGCTGTTTCGAAAAACATTTTCACTGCCTCATACGCTCGAATGCTTGTGATTTCGATTTATTTAGTCATAAAGTGTACCTTACCTACAGAAAAATATTTAAGCAGTAACAAGACTTAATTTATATCTTAAAAGATCAATAATCTTAATTCGAGTGACTTTTTTCATTACATGAACTTTGCAATCACATCACACATTGCGTTATCAACCGCCGACTAATTTAATAAAAACCTATCGATATGTTAATATCGGTTATCCATCCGAAACCTTGACCGTGGCCATGTAGCTTAACCTTGTAAGAAATCGATTCAACTCATTGTGAATGTCGTATCGAAAGTTTGAATTGCATCATTCGTGAAGTTAGGAAGTTACGCAGGCTCATGATTACTTATGAAATCTCTACAGAGACATTAGAACTTACTTTTAGAAGCAAGCTAACCGTTGCCTGCGACTTCTTCTGCGATCCAGGATGAAAAGTAGCCTGTGTCATTCTCCAGGGCCCAGGGCCGGCAGTCTCTACAGAGATAACGACAAAATCGCTAACTTTCGATTGCTAATTACCAACGAATAAATTCGGTTGCAATAATGATGCTTGCGAAAAACGCATCTTGGATGTAAAGACTTGCTTTAATTGCAAGCATCATTATTTGACTTCTTCTGCGATCCAGGATGAAAAGTAGCCTGTGTCATTCTCCAGGGCCCAGGCTTACTATTTTTGAAATTTTGCAATCATCGGTTCTCGTAATTTAGCTTTAGACGGAATTTTGCATTCCATATTGTAACAAAGGGCGTAAAGCTTACTTTAATCCAACCAAGTAAGGGCACAGCTAATTAGAAGTAGGACAGAGGAAGAAGGCGATTAAATTAGTTTTTTTTAATTGGCTAATTAGTTGGTACATAAACGAAAGTTACAATATTCTAAAAAGTATAATAATTACGAAGACACATTTTAATAAATTTTCATTTATTTTTCATTAGCTTAGTAGACATAATAGCATTTATGTAATAAAAATCGTTGTAATTGATTTATGAATGAATAAGCCTAACCGATACTATTAAAATAATTGCACGTAATTATAACGAAGTTTAAAGTGGATACCAAGTTTGATATTCCCATATGTCCTGAATTAATCACTTTCCATTTAAATTCCGCTAGACCGGTCAATGAGTCAACGTATTAACCGGAGTAACTCAGATTTTATTTTTTCATACTTTTTTTCAATCGATACCCACGCTTATTTAGATTTTTTAAACGGTTACGCATGGACGACAGTTGGACCATTTACCCTATGGCGTAATAATGAGCAATGTTTGTTTTGTGTAGATTTTAGCAATAACATTTGCACTAGGTACATAAACTATTTAGGCAGATGATGAATTTGTGTTTAGCCTTAGTTTAAGTGACAACTAAAAAAAAAAAAAAGAAAAAAAAAAAATTATTAAAAAAAAATAAAAAAAATAACTTGCTTTGTGAGTCTAAAATAACAAGTGAAGGATGTAAGGATCACTGCAGTTTGCGTTCTGTGGTGTCTGCCTATCCCCATGGAAGAAGTCTGGAGTTTAAGTAGTATGTACGTAACATGGTGTCTTTGGTTAACTGGACCCGCTTGGTACAGGATCCGCAACCCGTCGACCAAGTTAAGATTTGATTTTGTAGAAAGATCCCGAGGGTCCAATTCGAGTGGGTCCATTTGAGTAAAGACTCGACATATGTGTGGTTTCTTTCTGTGCTATATTCAGCCAGTAGTTTATTTCCGTTCTACAGTATGACCGCGTTCTTTCACTCTTCATTTAATTCTTGCTCTGTTAGAGTTACATAAGAGTTACGTCAAGAGCAAGCCCATTTATAATAAAAAAAAAATAAAAAAAAAACATATTAATTAATGTGGCAGACCACGTAGAGATGTCGCTGTATGTACGTAGCTAAAATCTATTACAAATAAATAAAATTGAAGTGTCTCATTGTAATTTCAAAATAACAGCTTTTTACTGAATGTGTACGAAAATATCCATATACGGAAACAAACATAAATATTTGTTTGAAGTGAAAAGTGTGAAAACTTCTTTAGGCGCGTTGAGCACTTTTTGGGTGAACGTCATCGTCTCCGAACACATTCCATGAACTATAATTATGTATTAAGATTTTGAAATTTCGTTTCTGCGTTTTAAGTTATTCAAGGTCAAAGGTCAAATACTTGTCAATAAAAAAAATAAAAATAAGTACTTATAGCTCCCGACCCGACACGTAACTTGGCAAGGTTTCGAAATTCGAATTCAAAGTTCGCGCATCGTACACTTTGTGCCACAAAAAGTAGTCACTTTTATTGCTTGTCATTATGCTATGGTTATTGACATAAATTATTTTTAATAATGAAGTTAAAGAAAGGTGAAGACTTTGTGACATTTATTAGGTGTTATAAATAAAAAATATGCATTTAAAAGTAAAACTAAATTTAAAACAACAACACTCGTAACAAAAACTAAAATTTAAAACACAACGACAACTCAAATTCGTAACAAAAAGAAATAACAAAAACAACACAACTTTCGTGCACCGCAAGTGTAATTGGGAGCGAACGGAACGTATGCATTTGAATGCACCAATCGCACGCGCGGATGACGCTACCTCATATACCCCGCCCCCGCGCCACCGCCAAAGAGACCTAAAAAATGACTTCTGCGCAACTAACGACTCTTGCCAAGTTACGTGTCGGGGACTATAAGTACTCGTTTTATGTCTTTAATATGTGTTAGTGTTTAGTTATTAATTAATAATTTATACTTATGTATGATTTTAAAGTTATACATAAGTATATCAAATTACATTTTATGTAGCAGGCATAACAGGTATGAAAGAGAAGGAGTAAATTATGTTTTCAGGCAACTTTGGCCCTTAGTATTCAGATAAACTTGCCCATTTCACAGGTCACAAGCTAAAGTAAATTGCAACCCCAAGTTGTCTACACCCGCACCGTGGATCACATCCATGTTTACAATTATAGTACAAAATAGAGTATTAAGTAATGAAGGAGTTGATGTTGTTGTCATTGATGGGTTTTTAATTACACAAATTAGTTAAGTATTTCCTTATTCAAATATTTACACATTTCTTACATATTTAAATCTTAAATAGTATATTAAACATTTAAAAATATAAAAACATAGTAGCCCACCGGAATGATTAAATACAATGCATTAACTGATAAAAATACAAGTTATTCAAAATTCAAGGTAGTATTCACAGATATTCACGTTTGACCTTTGACCTTGCATTACAGTACGTTACACCGTCTATCGGAAAGACGTTTGAGTGCATGAAAACTACCATTTTTATTAGAGGCGTTAACATCATTGGAGCAATAGAAACCGAGATAATCGCGAAAATTGATTTGACCTTTGACCTTGAATAACTTAACGCAGACATGAGATTTCAAGAGAAACAACTTTAAGAATGTTGAAATACAGGTAAAGCCGATTTAGAGACCCATGGTTGGCACAAAAACTCTGACAACAAATGTCAGCAAAATTGCAGGGGCCCGCTACGGTCGATGCCTGACGGGGCTGTAGGTTGTTCGAAAGAGTTACCGTGGCCCCGGCCACAAAGGGCTAAGAAGGAACATGGGTGGTTTTTGGTCAGAAGAAATCTGACACTTCCTGCCACTCCGGCCAGAGCAGGAGTCATTTGATGATTTCCCAACCTACAAAAAAGAGGTTAGGCACTACCACACTCGAGGGAAACCATAATAAGTAAGACAAGGCATTTGTCCTGCCCAAGGCCAATAAAATCTCATGATCGGTTTTCCGATGTCAGCCACCTTTAACCTTCAAAGTTTTCGCTACTCATGACTAATGAATTTTGATTCCAAGAGGTGCTACACATACCTACCTCAGACACACATACATAGCTATGCCTATTCGGTCGGTATTCGGTACGGTAATATTTAACACTAGCTTTTGCCAGCGGCTTCACCCGCGTGAAAATGACGATTTTCCATAGGTACAAACTTTCATCCCCTATTTAACTCTCATAGGGGTTGAATTACAAGAATTCCTTCCTTATTCCTTGTCTACATTATAAAGGGAACCTCTGTGCAAAATTTCAGCTTTCTAGGTCCAAGTGTTTGGGCTGGGCGTTGATGAGTCAGTCAGTCAGTCAGGGCTTTTTTATTTATTTATATAGATAGATAGATAACATCACGCCAATACTCCCCAAAGGGGCCAGGGGGGAAGGTAGAGGTGCGCCAAATCGCAAACCCTAATTATTATTCACCAGTTATGTTTAATTCTAATGTAAATAAAAGAGAGCGCCTATCGCTTTTAACCGGGCACATGGCGTGGCTGCTACTGAGATATTCTTGATGAAAAAGCCGAACTACACTACCCGACTTGGAAATCAAACCCAGGGCCTCATAGTTCATACTCTCCCGTCGGGGCCGCAGATTTTGGAACTAGATGACGTGGCCTCGGCGCAAGGGCAAAGAAGGAACATGGGTTCGGTTTTTAGTCAGTAGAAGTCTGACAATCCGCTTCGTTCTGCCCAAGAGCGGGGGTGGTGGGTGGAAAATCATCAAATGACCCCCCATTTGATGATTTTCCACCCACCAAAAAAAAAAAAAAAACTTGTGGCACTCGGAGACTGCCGCGGTAAAGCTATTGCATAGCATTTTTTATCAATTATTTAATTTGACAACCTCAGTTGACAACCTCAGTTGACAACCTTGTTATTTTCCGTAACCATAGCAACCTGGTTGATCACAATATTTTCGTTACGGAATTTCTGAATTCGCTCTCCACGCTCAAGGCCCGCGATAGAAGCTATGCAATAGCTTAAAAAAAAGGGCCTCATACTCTGTAGTCGCCTTTCCGACCACTAGACCCCAACGAGGCAGGTTTCCGTTTTTAATAATCAAAACTACCGACACCAAGCAACTGGATACACATATTAAGTTTTCATTCGGCTCGTGGGTTCGATACACCTGTTTTTTTTTGGGCGGTGGGAATTTATCAAATGTCTCGTCCCGCTCTGAGCAGAGCGGTGGGGAGTGTCAGACTTCTACTGACTAAAAACCACCCATGTTCCTTCTTAGCCCTTTGTGTCGAGGCCGCGGTATCTCTTTCGAAAAACCCGCAGCCCCGACGGGGGTTCGACCCACCTTGTATGGCATCTGATCTACGATGGCTGAAAGATGGTAGGAACGGTTCGGCACAATTCTAGCTAAACCGAGCGGCTTTTTATCGAACGCTTATAAATCTACAGCTAACATTTCACTACATTTGTGCCGAGTTCTGCCGTATCGTTCATGTTGAAAGGCCCCAACGCATCCCCCTAATGAATTAAATTAAATTGTTTAAACCTTAGTGGTTTTTGGTTGCTATTTGTATGTATAATTCTGTATTCTTTTGTGTAAACGTTAAATAAAAAAAATATATATGATCTTTGGCAGTCGTTACATGTAGTCAGTGACCTGAAAGTCTGATAACCAGTCTTACCAAAGGGTATCGTATTACCCAGTATTAACTGGGTTGTGGAGGTCAGATAGGCAGACGCTCCATGTAAAATACTGATATTCAGCTGCATCCGGTTGGACTGGAAGCCGACACCAACAAGTTTGGGAAGAAGCTAGGCAGATGACGACTCCCAACAATTTTCTCACCTTAATATTCATTGGTTCCTCAATGTCTACGTGTAACTATGTATGTAATAACACGACCAGAGATTGTTTGAACTTCATTGTTAATTATTTTTATAGAAGCTATGCCAAACCGGTTGCCGTATTAGCGCTGGAACTGTGTAAAAGAAGGAAAAAAAAACAATTATGCGTGGAGTTGAAGATTTAATTGAATTCTATTGGTTTCTTAAAGTTTTTTTTTGTTTTATTCATATAGATTAAAACACGTGATGTGCTATAGAGAAATGAGGAGCACGTGATAACGAAAGCGTTCAATAAAAGGTGTAAACGGACTCTTCACGAAGCCGGCAACGTACAATAAATTCACTAACTAGGAAAAAACTTTTTTGGGGTGAACAATTAAGTTTTACTGGAGGCCTCTATATAACGCACTTGTACGTAGTCGCATGTGGAGGTATTTTTAAACATTAAAAACTTAAATTTTAAAAAAAATCTTCTGAAAAGGTTGTCAGTTACCTCCAATATCTCCGGAAAAGATCCCAGGTATGGTCTAGATTCTAGAACAAAAAAATATCGAAAGGGGCTCTTCATCTTCGTTCAGGGTATTTAATCACCCATTATTAAGTTGAATGGCTATCTATTCTTCAATTGGAATGGCTAAATGGCTATGTCTGTTTGGAGATACCAGAATGCTATTAGGTACTGATAAACTGGATAATTCTTACAAAATAATATCCCTAAGCGGCTTTACTAAAGGATTAATTGAGTGATTTTTCATTTTTTTTTTTTTTTAATGCATTCAACACAGTAAATAAAACACTTTTACAAGTACCTATTATTGAGGTTTAACCTGGGAAAAACCTGAATATTTAATAAAATACATTTTTTTTTTTCGAATTTCTAACATTGGCCCCATACGCATTCTACAAAATTTATTACCAAGACTTGCAAAGTTGCAACAAACAGTACCTAGAACTCAAACTAGAATGACATAAATCGACTGTTGCTAAAGCCACTAAAAGGGGACTCGATAGACAACATGTTTCGCTTGTATTAGTTGAGTTCCTTTGGTGCGGTTTGCTGCTTGATCAATTTAATTGACTTCGCTGATATTAAAACCGATGATATTTAATTAATTTTGAGCAGTGGCTTTATGAGTAGAGGACGACCGAGGAAACGATAGATGAACTTTATGAAGGATGGTATATGGCTAGAAAAGTGGTGACTATTGCGGCGAACCCAAATAAATTAGGATAAGGGCAGGACAATGATGATGGTGATAATAATTAATAATATGATAATAATAAGCAGCAGATATCTATGTAGGAGACCTTTGCGAATTTAAGAGACAACACAGGGTCACAATAAAAAATAACCATTTGTCGCTTTACTCTTGACTTGACGGTATTCATATTCCAAGGATAAAACAATGATATTCATAAAGCATTCGACCACGTAGAACATAAAAAATAAAATAAAAATGTTTAGATCATATAAATAAACCATAAATAAACCATAAAGATATTTTAAACTGAGTGCTTATAGTTAGAACATATTAAATCTGTGTATACTGAAAGCAAAATAATTATCTTCGGTATGTCCTCTTCCTCTGGTCAATTGAGTATAGAACCTAAATGCAGTTTCCACAGGGTAGTATCCTGGAGCCCTTATTATTCACTTTTATTTATCTTGTCCACGTCTTTTCTAAATACGATAGCTTTTATTTCTCAACCCCAAATTAAAAACTGTACTTATATTATAATATTTTATTTTTATCTTTTTGGCTTTGGTAGATACGTTTTGGGCATGAAACAATCAACAGTAAAAAAACTACATAAAACACAGTTCTGAATTATAAATACGTATTTCCCTTAAAAGTATTTTGGTTTTTACTACAGATAACCAGGCGATACCAAACAAAAAAACCCACAACTTACGATTAAGACGCCACATTTATTTTGTTACTATCCAAATGATTTAACCCGTCGACCTCCAAAAAACAAACTCGAATACATAAACCAGCCATTTACCTATAATAACTGCAATAATAAGTAATAATATGGAAGTAACAGGTATTAAAGGTAGGTATACAAATTCAAAATGGCGCCGGTTGTCTCCATAATGTTACACAGCGCGAATATTTTCTATCATGCAACTGTTTTGAGATAGCTAGTTAAAGCCGAGAAAATGTTATTTAGCTAAGTACTCCTTTGGCCATCCACTCGCAACATGATTCGATCAATATTGAACCGAGCTTCAATATACCGGACATATTGTAAGGTAAAATTGCATTATTTCAGAAAAATACATGGCGTAGATCATAGATGTACATGTAAATGGATTTGCAATTAGTAGCTTCCATGTTTTATAGAGCGTAGCATCTATGTTTTTTTTATTTTTCAACGTCCTTCTGTAAATCAAAAATAAAAAAATACTAAATTGCTAAGTAAAGGAATACCTACCTATAAATATTAAACAGGCACATTTCCTCAATAAAAATGAGTCATTGTTTTTTTTTTAACAAATTATATTCTCTATTCATTTAAAATTAAACTGACACAGAAATGATTTCAATTTAATTTACTTTAAATGCAAACGAAATAGAGAGCGGGCTGAGGTTATTTATATACTTTGAAATGTTTGTATGAGGCGGGCGTTTCGCAGACCGAAGCCTCATATCATACTAACGGCAGACTAGTGCCGCAGCAGTCTCGCATCGGGCTTGTTTTCCGTAAGATTCTGTATCGAACGCCCGTAATAGCGTTCCATTAAAACGGCTAGTGAAAATAAAAACAAAAAATATATACGCCATATTTGATTTTGATTACCGCGATTTTTTAGCTGTCATTTTTTTTTTTAATTTTTGTGACTGCCAGTGTCGTCGCGTTTATTTTTAGTGTTATTCTCTTAATTTTTGCGAAGTGAAATTCTTGATTGCCAGTGACAATAAATAAAGTGTCGAAATTGTAAAGAAAAATAAGTCCGTGTAATTAAAAAGAATAATGTAGTTTTGTTCGTGGTTTGATTGCAAGTTTCCTTTCATTTTTGCCTTTAGTGACGGTTTCATAAACTCGTATTGCAGTGACTCTGTGGCAAATGAGGTTTTATTTGATTATTTTTATTCAACAGCATTTAAGTAACTGTGTTTCGTGCGATGAAAAAGACCATGAGTAAGTTGATTTTTTATTAATCCTGTTTGTCATTCATTGTGAGAATTTAACACTAAAGGTACTTTTAAATAAAAGAAATAAATAAGCAGTTAACATTATTATAAAATTTTCCTCGTCCGTGAATCTAGAACAATTCTTCATTGTAAGATATTTATTAAATAGCTACTTGATATATTTACTAAATGACATCAATGTTTAGGATTACAGATAATACAAACATTATTTGTGTCAGTCGTATTATTGGGCGTGTATTTTTAATTGTGTCGTTGAATGCATTTGATAATGTGAGCTGCGGGCCGTCCCTCTCCCCCTACCACTTCCCCCTACCGCCTACTAAAGGGCATTTGTGCTAATTTCAGATACCCCCTCTGTTTGCCAGAATGCTGAAAAGATTTCTGGACTATCATCTGTTTTTCACTTTTCAATTTATTGGACCAAATATTTTCAAACTTTCACTGAAGATTTTTCTTTGTTATTTCTTTATCCATAGGTAGGTACTAGTATTTAATGCGAAAGGAACTCTTTTTTTCTATTTTGTTTCCATTTTACGCCTAAATGACTGAATGGCACATATTATGTGGACCAAAAACTGGGTTAGTTTAGATCTAGGATATTTTTATTATCCCTAGATGTTAATTGATGTTATTATTAAGTATTTTTAATTGGACAAGCCCGCCACACTATTCCCAAACCACTGTAACTCCTGTTAGCCAGAATCAACAGTGGCGACCACAAGAAAAGCAATTGATGTTATATTCAAGAAGTATCGTTTAATTTATTATTTGGAATTTCTTAATAGCAGCCTCGTAGTGTGTTTTGTGCCCAGTTCATGGCTCGCTCGACCCCCTATTCCATGAGATTTTATTAAAACTGACGAATTGTGGGTGTTATGTTGTATTTCGATGAGACCATTTTCGAAACGCAGGCGTAACCACTAGCAGAAGCTAGTGTTGGAATAAAAAGAAAATGCAGTTAAGTTTATATTCTCACGCGTTAGTCAATAAGAGAAACCGTTATGTTGCCAGTAGTGAATCTAGATTGCTTTCTGGTTGGCTTTTACGAGTAAGTATATACAGTGCGATCAAATTATCTTGGCAGGTCTGAACATAGGCTCTGCGAACTTTTACGCATGTAAACTTGTGAAGAAAACTGTTATTGCCAGATAAACCAATAAGTAATATCTAATTTAAACAGTGACGAAATACAAATAAAATAAATATCATAACACTAAAACATTAGTTGTAACAAAATGACCTGAGACCTGCACGAAGTTCGGACCTGCCAAGATAATTTGATCGCATTGTAGCTAATATTAGTTTTATTAGTCGAACGGTCTAAGCTACGGCTGCATAAATTGCATTTGATATTTATTTCTTTGTTCGTATGCCCTTCATAGGTAAGTATACATTACCAGTTATTGATAATAGAGTTTTGTGACGGACCTCTTTTAAAATTTTCTATTTTGTTGCTGCATTGGTGGTGTTATTGTTGATAGCGATATTTTCTAACCAATATTTAGAATGGGGTTTTCATTAGCATATCTATACTAATATTATAAAGCTGAAGAGTTTGTTTGTTTGTTTGTTTGTTTGTTTGTTTGTTTGAACGCGATAAACTTTGGAACTACTGGTTGGATTTGAAAAATTCTTTTTGTGTTGGATAGTTCATTTATCGAGGAAGGTTATAGGCTATATAACATTACGCTACTACCAATAGGAGCGGAGCATAAATGAGAAATGTTGCAAAAACGGGAAAAGAACATTCCTTTCTGAGAGCTTCCGTTGCGTGCGCTGCGAAAACGGTTTAAGTTACGAGAATATCATGTATGAAGTAATTATTCGTCTTTAAAAGTTCTAAAAAAAAGTCCGCGACAGCATCTGTCTATCTTTTAAGATTGACTCACTGTAACCATTTTTTACTATTAAAATGTTAGGTTAAAAAGAATTATTTTTTGCGAAGCTTATTTAACCCATATGGTATTAATCTATATCTAAATAAATGTGTTCGTTAGAACGGAAATTTAATATAGAATATTTGTGCTCTTTACTCTATACAGTTTAAACAAATATCTTAGAAGATATCGCAATGTAAAAATACCCGCGCGGAAAAATAATTACGCGGGTTGCGTCTTACGCGGGTTGCGTCGCAATGTAGGTACGGGGGATTCTGGCTGGCCTCCGGGAAATTCAAATTCAAACAAAATAATGTTTACAAGTACAGGGAATCGACATCGTATATTTAACAGTAAGAGATATTTATAGTAATTCTCATTTTAGTATAATCTTAACTAATAATATAAAGAGGAAAGATAAAAAAATTTGTTTGTTACGATTTAACTTAATAATTTTGGTTGGATAGTTGATTTATCGAGGAAAGTTATATATAGAGACGCAGACAAAGTTGCGTGGGTCAGCTAGTTGCTAATAAATGTAACAGAGAATACTACTCACGACGCAATAGGCTCGCCCCTATAACTTTGGACTTAAACATAACTGATGAAATGTAGTACCTATTAGGTACACCTTTGGCTAAACCTTTGGATATTACATACAACCGTCATGAACCGTCATCTTATACCATGTAATTACAAGATAAAGAGTACCAATACCAATTTATAATTATCTATACTAATATTATAAAGCTGAAGAGTTTGTTTGTTTGTTTGTTTGTTTGTTTGAACGCGATAAACTCTGGAACTACTGGTTGGATTTGAAAAATTATTTTTGTGTTGGATAGTCCATTTATCGAGGAAGGTTATAGGCTATATAACATCACGCTACTACCAATAGGAGCGGAGCATAATCGAGAAATGTTGCACAAACGGAAAAAGAAAATTCTTTTCTGAGAGCTTCCGTTGCGTGCGCTGCGAAAACGGTTTAAGTTACGAGAAAATCATGTATGAAGTTATTATTCCTCTTTAAAAGTTCTAAAAAAAAGTCCGCGACAGCATATGTCTATCTTTTAAGATTGACTCACTGTAACCATTTTTCACTATTAAAATGTTAGGTTAAAAAGAATTATTTTTTGCAAAGCTTTTAACCCATAAGGTATTAATCTATATCTAAATAAACGTGTTCGTTAGAACGGAAATTTAATATAGAATATTTGTGCCCTTTACTCTATACAGTTTATACAAATATCTTAGAAGATATCGCAATGTAAAAATACCGGCGCGGAAAAATAATTACGCGGGTTGCGTCGCAATGTAGGTACGGGGGATTCTGGCTGGCCTCCGGGAAATTCAAATTCAAAATATTTACTGCACTATAATGTTATGTTATGTTATGTGTGAGTACAGGGTGTTATCGACATCGTATATTTAACAGTAACAGATATCTATAGTAATTCTCATTTTAGTATAATCTAAACTAATATTATAAAGAGGGAAGGTAATTTTTTTTGTTTGTAACGATTTAACTTAATAATTTTGGTTGGATAGTTGATTTATCGAGGAAAGTTATAAGTTATACGAGTATATAGAGACGCAGACAAAGTTGCGTGGGTCAGCTAGTTTATTACATACAATGGTACTAACATTTGTCTAAAATGCCATATGTGTCACTCTTAGGTACGTGTAATTGAGTTCTTATCATACAGTGTTCCAAATTGTTTACTTCAAGGTCTACTGCTGGTTCAATGACCACTTTAGTTTATCTTTTTTAAGCAATGACAGAATGGATGTAGAGTCATCAGATATTTTCGATGTGTAGACGGGGCAAGCTTGATATAATTTTACCATCATTATCAACATCCTGCCCTTGTCCAATTTAATTTGAGGAACATGGGTTCGGTTTTTAGTCAGTAGAAGTCTGACACTCCCCTTCGCTCTGCCGAAGAGCGGGTCATACGATGATTTTCCACCCACCAAAAAAAAAAAAAAGGCTGTTGCAACTCGTTTGTTTTCTTCCTTTTAATTTTCTTCTTTTTCTTTCATGTAATTTCTCCCAAAATCGTCTCTTTGGTTTTCGTCTCTGTCTTCTTCATAACCTAAAATTGCACTAGAAACCTTCAATTAATAAAAGTTAATTCTAAAACTGCAGCTTGAAAGGCGCTTTGTTATACGAAATTTACATTTTGTTATAAATAACACTGCAAATCCTTGAGGATGCTCATTGCTACTGAATTTACAATCGGGAAATATGTCAAGAACAACACTGCAGACATTGATTGCGCCGTAAATAAAATAGTTCCATCCCATATTCAAATTGAGTAGTGCCCTTTTTTATAGGTCTTGGCTACGTCCCTGGGTATGATTCGTAGTTTCGTACTTCTTCTCGAGAATTAGGAATGTCGTTTGCCTTGTTAATCGTTTCTCTCCTTTCATTAAACTCATCATCATCCACAGCCTGAATTCGTCCTCTTCCTCAGCTGGGTTATTTCTTTTCTTGAGCCAATCTCTACGTTCCTCAACGACCACATTTCTTTTGCAAGTTCTTGGACAGCATTCGGTGTCGTAGTTCACCTGACATCGCTGCGCTTGACTTAGCGTCCTGCCCAACTCCATTAATCCATTATAGGTCCGTATCCGTAACGCAATTTCCAATATCGAAAACCTTTGTATATGTCTTCGGATTTCAACGTAATTATTATTAAATAGTATTATTTCATCATACTGTTTAACTGTAATTGGAAAAAGATATCGTTTATCCTAGATATATGAAACACCCTCCGGAAAACCCTTTATATTAGCGATGTCCCGGGCTATTAGTCCCTCTTCAAGGGACTCCGTAATGCCCCATGCTGTAATTGCCTAATTAGTCTTTCCCCTTAGTACATAGTCCTTAATACCTGTGATTACCTGTAAGTTCTATACCTGGATATCATTTTCACCCTTCGGTGGACCCTCCAAAAGGAAGTTTGCAATTTCCCTGCACAGCTGTGTGTGACCGTTGGTAAGTATAGCTTCAATGACAGATTGTTAGTACGTTGATGATAATGTAACATTATCTAGGATTCTAGAGTATCTTGTGTGTTGGTTTGCTAGATAGAATTGAATAGTTAGTACTTTTAAAGAATTATTTGTTCCGACTTCCGAAAGTAAAGTAATTTACCACTTTTTAGTGTTTTTATTTTTAAAGCCAATTTTTTTTATTTCGTAAAAGTTTTTATTTTTCAGTTTTTGACTCATTTTTATCTCACACACCTCTTTGTCAAGCATCAAATTGGTTTACAGATTAAGATTAAATTGATTGATTTTAAGTCCTCCATTATTATGATTCAGAGAAGTTTATCAAAATAAATTCTAATTAAAATTGTAAATAATTAAATAAATTAATAGTTGCAAAAGATTGAGTTAAAAATATTTTAAGCATGCTTCAGTATAGGTATAAAAAAAGATAGGCAATTAAAAAGCACAGTTCCAATATACTTAATCCGTTTCAAAACGGAAACGTGAAGATTCTAATTTAATATCAAATTCAGCGAACATTATTGCGAGTAGCGACCGTAAAATGGAAATCGTGACTGCTGATCTAGTTTTACTGTTAAGAGCATAGACGGGCTGCATTTTTCCATACAAATGTATTCCCCTATTCTCTTCCTGGATAATGCCTCTAGAGTAATCGTTTTTATTTATAAAAATCCAGGTCTATTGAAGGCATGCCCATGTCATTTTTTTTTTTTTCAAAAAATTTATTACAAAAATAAATATGACTTACCAAAAACCTAAAAAAATACCCCGTTTTTACCTACGTAATCAGATGACTACCAAAGAAAATTTAAAAGTTTTTAAAATAAAAACAAGTAATAGGGGGGGCCAGGGGCATAGATCTATTTCTATTCTTCCTTTAAATTTTGATACCAAATATAATTTAATTGGCTTAGGTTTCGAGGAGAAAACAGGAGAATACGAAACGTCGATCGGTCAAGGTTTTTTATAGGTAAAATCGTTCTGAGCTGCAGTTGTCTCTATCGCACTCACATATTGATACCGCCCGGTTGCTAGAGCGCAGCGCGACGGCAATAGTTATTATACGTATATTATACGCAGCCCGTCTACGCTCTTAAATACGATTCTGTATCTGAAATCTGTGCAGTTGGTTACCTACTGGAAAGGGGAACGATAGAACCGATGTGGCATATCAACCTGTCCGCCATTTTGATTATAGGACATATAGACAAACAAAAAATGTCCAGTACGGTAACACAGTACCCAAAGTGTCACGTTACCGAGATATTTGAAGGTAAAGATCGACAAATGAGTACAACAACAATCATTAAATATTTTAAAAAATAGCCTTAAAGGCCTTATAGGTCTACGCGTTAAATTGTGCGATGCGAAGCGATTTTCTCGTGCGTATAATAATAATCAACCTGGGAACTGTTATTTGGATACAATTTAACGCCTATACTTACCCGTAATAAGGCTTCTTTTTTACCCGACTGCGGCGAAGCCCAAAAGGAGGGTTATGTGTTTGACGTGTATGTATGTATGTATTGTCCGTTTCTTTGTTCCCTCATAACTCCTAAACGGATGAAGGGATTTGAATAAAATATACGTCGTTAGATTCGTCTTGATAGCGCGAGTGTTATAGGCTACATTAAAATTAAAAAACAACGAAAAATTGCGGATTTTGGGAGCCAAATCGTGGAGATCAAAAAAAAAAATTTATACCATCGAGTAGGGTATCAAAATAAAGGGTTTTAAAAGGAGATTACAAAAATATATAACACATAAATGTTAAAAAAAAAAACAAAGTGTTAAATCCTATAAACAAGCACAAAAGTTAAATCATCTGAGAAGAAATTTACGCGACCAACGAAAGAACAAACACAACAGAACTAAAAAGATAAAGTTGGAAATAAAAAAAGTAGTTAAAAAACCAAAAAACCCGACTGAAAAAACTGAAAAACAAGCACATTTTAAATTAAACAAAACTTGGATGCAGGCGGAGTTCATTTGAATATTATAATCATGAAATGAAAAAAATAGAACCCCGCCTGCTTCCAAGTTTTGTTTAATTTAAAATGTGCTTGTTTTTCACTTTTCAGTTTTTTCAGTCGGGTTTTTTTAACTCCTTTTTTTATTTAAATATTTAATGATTGTTCTTGTACTCATTTGTCGATCTTTACCTTCAAATATCTCGGTAACGTGACACTTTGGGTACCGTGTTACTGGACATTTTTTGTTTGTCTATATGTCCTCTATCCATACATACCACATTCATCGTGGGCCGCGATTTCGAAAAAAAATCAAAATGGCGGTGGGTCGATATGCCAGCTCCCTTACAAAAAAGTTCAAACCCCTTTAATATCAAAGACTTATAGTTGATTGGGATACCTCATACCACTATAGCTGGGATGTGGAGGACATACGAAAAACCGACCGAAAATTTTTGATCGGTAATTTAAAACTGTGTTTAGCTCTTTTCAGCAGATTTTTTTTTTTAGAACTCTTTAAAAATATCTATATGGGGGGGGGTTCAGAATGATATTGTTTAAATAGATATCAAAAATGAAGTAAATAGTTTATTTACATTAGGCATAGACAATAATAGTACGAACTATTTATGTTCGTACTATTATTGTCTATCTATGCCTCTTTTATATGGTCTATGACCATATGTCTATTTTTGAAATAAACTTGTCGTTAGTTGTCTATTGTGGAACCGTTTTTGCGTCGGTGTCCCTTTCGCCCTGTATACTTGTATAGGCAGTCGCTCCATGTAAAATACTCGTACTATTAGACTGAAATGTGACATCAACAGCAAATCAGTCACAGCTGATTGGGAAGATTGTTTCGAAAGAACTGACTATGAAAGGGGCATTATTTTTGGGATATCATGCGATCGCACGAAACTCTAGTTAGATGATACCAATAAACGTATACATAACCAAATTATGCGGAACTCCCATTGTATGGAAAATCTATAAAATGACTAGCTGACCCGGCAAACGTTGTTTTGAAAAAAAAAAAAATTAAGGGGGATGAAAAATAGATCTTGGCCGATTCTCATATATACCGGATAAGCACAAAAAATTTCATCAAAATCGGTCAAGCCGTTTCGGAGGAGTATGGCAACGAAAACTGTGACACGAGAATTTTATATATTAGAGATAGGCCATGTTTTACTAGAAATATATAGATGATGACGACTGCAATGTTTTCGATATGTTTCGAGATGAGATTAGAGATATGCTCTCAAACTGGATGAAACAACAAGATGATAAACTGCAAAAACTTGATAAGGGTCTATCAAAACTAGACAATCTGGAAAAAGGGTTGGCCGAAATAAAGACTGGATTGAAAGTATCAAACGATGAAATTGAAAAATCATTTGGGGAACTATCAGCGCAAATAAAGGACCTAGATAAAAAGATCGATATCCTAGACCGTGAACGGATTAATACGCGTGTAAAAATTGAGGAGCTGGAAGAAAAAAGTGAGGGCTTAGAAAGAATGATAAGAAAGACATGCATTGAGATAAGAGGCGTTCCGAAGAAGAAAAAGGAGAAAAAGGAAGACTTACTCAACATGGTTACCAGCCTGATGAAAAGTATTGGGAGTGATTGTTGCACCAACGAAATCAAAGATATATACAGATTGCCATCTAAGGCGAACGCAACAACATCAGCCGTGGTCACCGAGTTTACCAATACCTTTGCTAAGGATCAATTCCTAAGAGAAGCAAAGAAATATAATACCTCGCAACCGGGCTTCTGAAAGAGTGGGTCTTAAAATGAACATGGACAAAACCAAGGTTATGTCGAATGTTCATGTAACACCCACTCCTATCAAGATCGGAGACTCTACGCTCGAAGTTGTGGACGATTATGTCTACCTGGGACAAACGGTCCAGTTGGGTAGATCTAACTTCGAGAAAGAGGTCAATCGTCGAATCCGACTCGGCTGGGCAGCGTTCGGGAAGCTGCGCGGTATCTTCTCGTCCAACTTACCCCAGTGTCTCAAGACGAAAGTCTATGACCAGTGTGTGTTGCCAGTGATTACATACGGGACCGAAACGTGGTCGCTCACAATGGGCCTTATCAGAAAGCTCAAAGTCACCCAAAGGGCAATGGAGAGGGCTATGCTCGGAGTTTCCTTGCGTGATCGAATCAGAAATGAGGACATCCGCAGGAGAACCAAGGTTACCGACGTAGCCCGAAGAATCGCCAGACTTAAGTGGCAATGGGCAGGGCACATTGCTCGCAGAACGGATGGCCGATGGGGCCGAAAAGTTCTGGAATGGCGACCGCGAACCGGAAGACGTTGCGTTGGAAGGCCTCCCACTAGGTGGACCGATGACCTGGTCAAGGTTGCAGGAACCCGCTGGATGAGAGACGCACGGGACCGGTCAATGTGGCGACGCCTGGGGGAGGCCTATGTTCAGCAGTGGACGTCTTTTGGCTGAAATGATGATGATGATGATGAACCGGGCAAACAAATTAACACAAGACACCTTGGGCTGGAAGGATCTGAAATGTCTCTATTCGTGTCAGATCACTTGACTTCAAAAGCCAAAAGATTACTTTTTCTTGCTCGTGACTTCGCTAGATCGGAAAACTTCCAATACTGTTGGATTGCGAATGGCCGAATTCTCCTGCGTAAAAAGGAAGGCGACAAATATACCGTTGTCAAAAGCGAAAACACTTTTCAGCAGCTGCGGGAAACCTACAAAGTTAACAATTAACGTTATGTATAGTATAGCTGTTCGTATAATTATAGCACTAGGTATAATGTTAGTACACAGACTTGCCCTTATGGTTAAGTCCTGCATGGTTATCCACAAACTATTTTCTAACACACAACAATCAAATACACTTAACAAAACACACTACACATACACTTCTCTATCACTCCACCACACCACGATTAATATATTCAATATTACGCTATTACTTACGAGATATGACCGATTCGGTATAAATCCAAGGCTTGTTACTCCCCAACCTTATATTAATTATCAATGGCTTCCATAGACATTATTAACAAGGAACTTGATAATGTTCAATTAGGTAACTCATATACTTGTGAACCTGAGGATTGCTTCAAGTATATTAACAAATCCGATTGCAACATAAACTTATTACACATTAACGTACGTAGCGTAAACAGAAACTTCAATCAACTGCAAGTTCTGTTGAATATGACGAAAATCAATTTCGACATGGTTATCCTAACGGAATGCTGGCTCAGTAAAGTCAATAATCTGCCTGTTTTAGACGGATTTGAGTCTCATTCGACTTCTAGAAACACTAACCAAAATGATGGTGTCGTAATTTACACGAAACAAGGTTTAGGGGGTTCTGTGTGGGAGCCGGCTTTTGAGGGTGGGAACTGTCTTGTTTGTCAAATTGATAAAAAGTTGGCTGTTCTTGTCATCTATCGCTCTCCATCACTTAATTCTAAAGAAAAATTTGATATGTTCACCGAAAGTCTTGTTAATACGTATGATAAAATATCCTCCTGTAATAGTGTTGTTCTCGTAGGCGATCTAAATATCGATATAAGTCCAGGTAAGGTGAACGACCGGAGCTTCGAGTATCTAATGATAAACGCCTCTTATGGGCTCATACCGGCACACCTATTTCCTACCCGACTGGAGCACTGCATTGATCACTTACTCCTTAAATCAAACCTACGCGCAACCACACTAGTTCTGGAATCTCACGTTACGGACCATAAACCTATCCTTTTATCATTGGCTAACGTAGCTCCACCACGGAAAATTTGCCCAGTCAACACCCGTCTTGATTATGATGCCATTATACTTGAACTAGAAGAAGATACAGATTTCACTATTATATACCAAATTGAAGATGTAAACGCATGTATGGCCAAATTTATTAGTATTATTCAAACCGTTATTTTAAAACATTCAAAATTAGTTACAATCCCTAGACAAAAAAGAACAATAAAGCCATGGATGACTACTGGATTATTAAAATGTATAAAGAATCGAGATAGAATGCACATGAAAACAAAAAAAGATCCAAATAATTTAATTTTGAAGACCACATACACTCGATACAGGAATTTCTGCAATAACTTACTGAAATTAAGAATAGCGCACGAAAAGAGTGAGTTAGAAAAGGCTAAAAATAACCCCAAAAGTATGTGGAAAACCATAAAAAATATCACCAACACACAAAAGGTAAATGCCAGTGCTTCTGAGCTGCTTAAATTACGTGACGACCCAAAATCTTCAGTAAATGAGGTAAATCTCTTTTTTAGTAGCGTGGGCAAAGATTTGGCTGCCAAAATCATGTCTCAGGCACGTACTACCACTACGACCAGTAATTCTTGTCCTCCTACCCCAGTCCAGGATAATTCTCAAAACTCCCCAGTCGACTCTCTTGTATTACTAGAGGTTGATGAAGCAGAAATAGAGTCTATTGTGCTTCAGTTGCGAGATGATTGTGCTGTGGGATGGGACGGAATATCGTCTAAATTGCTTAAGATATGTCGTCATGTATTGGTCCCATTATTGGCGTACCTCTGCAATCGTTGCCTCCAAACAGGTGTATTTCCGGATGCTCTAAAAAAGGCAATAATACACCCTATTCATAAGGGAGGGAGCAGAACCGGTGTCAGTAATTATAGACCAATATCAGTCTTACCCGCCCTCTCCAAAATTCTTGAAAAGATCTTAAACAAACGTCTGAAGAGCTTTCTAGATAAAAATAAAATAATTGCTGAGAATCAGTACGGATTCCGACAAGGTGTGTCGACAGAAGATGCCGTATTGGATCTCACGCAGCAAGTTGCTAGAAAGCTAGATAATAAAACAAAAAGCCTCGCTATTTTCCTTGACCTCGCTAAAGCATTTGACACCGTTTCTGTTCCCAAACTTATCGATAAACTGGAACTGGTCGGTGTACGTGGAGTACCGCTTGAGATGTTCAAAAACTACCTCAAAAATCGAACACAAGTGGTCAAAATTGACACATATTACAGCGACGAAGAACCAATAACATATGGCGTGCCTCAGGGAAGCATACTTGGTCCTACATTTTTCCAAATATATGTGAACGACTTGTGTAGGATGTGCCTTACCAACTGTAACATCTATGCGTATGCTGATGATACCGCGATTCTTGTTTACGGACCGTCATGGGATATGGTTAAGGCGACTGCAGAAGAAGCCTTATGCAAAATAATGGCATGGCTTAACTCAAACCTCTTGACACTCAACTTAGGCAAAACGACTTACATCCCTTTCGCAATTCGACGCAACACTGCACCTTCTCATAGCTTCACCATAGTTGCTCATTCTTGCTCAAATTCAATTGGACCCTGTGTCTGCTCAGCACTCACCAGAGCCGACTGCACAAAGTATCTTGGAGTGCAGATCGATAGTGGCCTAAGATGGGACAAACAGATTGAAACTGTAACCACAAGAACAATGCGCCTTATCCACATCTTTAAGTCCCTTAGAGATTCGGCTGATCTTGACACATTGAAGATGGTTTATTGTGCTCTTTGTCAGTCGGTTCTGGGCTACTGCATAACTGCATGGGGCGGTGCTATAAAAACCGGTGTTTTGAAGGTAGAAAGAGCGCAAAGAGCCATACTAAAAGTCATGATCAAAAAACCCTACAGATACCCAACTACGGAATTGTACTCTGACTGCAAAGTTCTGACAGTACGGCAACTCTATGTGCTCCGAACACTTCTTAGAACACATGTGTGTCTGCCTCCGCCAAATCCAAACAAGCGAGTAAATCTTCTTCCAAGATCCCAGCATAAAACCACCTTTGCAACGCATCAATTCTACACACTAAGTACACACATTTACCAACAAATTAATTCACAATTAAATATCATAAATTTAAACACAAACAAACTAAAACCCAAAGTAACGGAGTGGCTACTACAAAAGGACTATGCCTACACGGAGTCTTTACTCACATACATCAAGTAATAACATTGATACATACTGCATAACATACACTTACATTAAAAGGACATACATTACTATATCTCCCAACCAAAAACTCGTACTTGCACTTCATTTCATACACGCACAAACATTCACACACACACACGCAAACACACACTCACACACACACACACACACACACACACACACACACGCATACTCACACTTCACACAACCAATCTATGTAACATCTATAACAATTATAATGAATAATCTTTGCACCTTCACCTGTTGTAAACTAATGTTTAAGGAACTGCTCGGCCGAACACTGTCTCTTAAAATACAGGTTAACCTAGTTTAAGAGGCAGGGTTGTATAAATTACTGTACAGAAATTGCAACATTTGTTAATTGTTTTCGTGATGATGATCTGTAACTGGTTGGTGAATAAAATATTATTATTATTATTATAGCTTCATGTGTCGCCGTGTGTATAAAAACACATCACTAGAACACAATATGTCTGATTTTAAGTTTACTTATTAATAAAACTACCTTTACGCGCGAGAGAGCAGACTCTATCAAAGGCTGAATTTAATTATAGCAGACAAGAGGAATACCGGAAACGAGAAACTTGTAATATTAACCTTATTTCTATTAAATTCTATTCGGGGAAGAGGAGATGGAGCTGTATTACCTGGAAAGGTCCCGAGTAGCAACTAGAGTTGCCATATTGATTTTTAATAAACTGAGCTGCATTTAACATTAACATTCATAGGAGAGCAGCGGTGGCCCAGTGGTGTCAGCCCCGACTTACGAACAGTAGGTCGTGGGTTCGAACCCAGGCAGGCGCATTACTTTGTGTAATTCATTTCATCACCACTGCTCTCAAAAACGATGAAGGAAAACATCGTGAGGAAACCGGTCTTCGAACCAAAAAATTCGAAGCCTGGTGACATCTGCCAATCCGCACTGGGCCCGCGTGGTGGATTATAGCCCATCCCTCTCCTAGAGAGGAGGCCAGAGTCCCTGCAGTGGGAACATTATAGGCTGATGATGATGATGAGCTGCATTTATAGGAGCTCGTCTGCAGCTCGGGTCAATCTTTAGGTTAGGCTGTGCTTACCTAGGTTGGTTTGCGGGTGGGTGACTGCCCATTACATATCGACTACCGAGTTTCCTCCGTGCCTCTAAATGCACGTTAAGCCGTTGGTATATCGGCTGTCATTTGTATACCTTTTACATGTGGCCAGAAAGTCTGACAAACCAGTATTACCAAGGGGTATTGTATTATCCAGTACTAACTGGGTATGACTGGTAACTGGGTTTCTTGTTCTAGTTATTCGAATGCCATTTTAATGATGACTCAAATAACATAGTTTTTTGCTTGTTTTCGCTTGCAGCCGTAAGATAAGCATTTTTATTTTTAATCAACTTCTGAATAAATTTTCGATGACAGTCGTTTATTTCCAGTGTTGAATCGTTAAAATTCAATTAATCGTTTTTTTTCTGTATGGAACAGCCAGTTTTTTTTCTGAATTGGCTGTAAATTGTTACTTATAAAAGTTATTATTGTGTTTTTAACCACTGCACATTTATTAAAACAACTAGTCGATGTGGCGGACTTAATCGTCAACTGGCGAGCGCGAATCTCGCGAGCGCGCGCGTGTTGGCACTTTTCGATTTTGCCTACTTTTTTTGTAGTCAACTCGCGCGTCTATGTAAAGTACAGTCAAATAAAAAGAGATTGAAAACAAAAACTATTAACCCGTGAGAAGGCGCGCTATGAGCAATTGGGCTTATTCCACTTTTCCCCCCTGAGAAAATCCCCCTCAAGGGGGAAAACTGGACTCGGATGTAAAACATGTCCAGAAAGTCCCCTTGGCATTTTGAGTTATTCCACAAATCCCCCCTGAGAGAATACTTTGGGGTGGAAAACTGAACTCGAATGTAAAATCATTCCAAAAATCCCCCTTATCATTTTGAGTTATTCCACTTTTCCCCCCTAAGGTTACATTTTCAGACGGCATTGGCGTGGACAAGTAGGAGATGAGAAAAAAAGGATAGTAAAGTCCCACAAACTACCAGGACATCAGAAGTAGGCAGGAGGTATTGAAAACTGGAATGAAAGTTAAAAAAAAAGCATAGATGGTAAAGTCCCACCACAAACTACCAGGAGATCAGAAGTAGGAAAGAGGTACTTAATAAAAACTGGAATGTTTTTTTTTTTTTTTAAAGCATAGATGGTAAAGTCCCACAAACTACCAGGAGAATAGAAGTAGGCAGGAGGTATTGAAAACTGGAATTAAAGTTTTTTTTTTATAAAGCATCAAATTTCATAAAGTTTCTTATACATTTATAGTAGGTAAGTACCTAACTAAATTAAATTTGTTATAACGTTTTTGTAGCTGACTATACATTAAAACATCAAATTATATAGACGCGCGAGTTGACGACAAAAAAAGTAGGCAAAATCGAAAAGTGCCAACTCGCGCGCGCTCGCGAGATTCGCGCTCGCCAGTTGACGATTAAGTCATGTGGCGAAGTAAATCAATATTGGTATAAAAAAATTACTTAATATAAATTAAGTACTTATAAATTATTATGCCAAAAACCATGGCAACAGACATCAATATACCAAAAATTTGTCGTTCAAATCAAACGGGGAAAACTAAAAGGAAAAAAGCGTTACCAACGAAAACCACACTGATTTTGAACTTTGAGTGACCTTTTTAAATTACTTGGTATATTTTAATGGTTTTATATTTCACACGGCTACACGTAGCATTTTGTGTAAGTAGTTAATTAATCATAATTAAAGAATATAATATAATAAGCAAGTACTTAGGTACGAAGTAATAAAAACAAAAAAAAAACACTAATGACGACATTATTTGCAGAATGACACTACAAAATTCAAAATTCAAAGAAAAATATATATTTTTTTAATAACCGTATAACAGCTGCGCTTCAAATCAACCGAACTGTGTTCAATGTAGTCAATATCACAACCGTAACAAATCGATACAATATAAAGGTACAAAGTACCTATGTTTTATGTATTCAAACAAATATGTATATTTATTTATATTCATTGATAACGAAAAGAATTTTTGTAGCGATAGGTACAAGTATTGTTTGTTTGCCTACGTTTTGCGGTTCGTTGATTAGGTGTCGTGACGCAATCTGCGGGTGCCATTTTGTATTTATCATATTTTAGAATGTCACGAAGAATTTGAAGTGATTTTACTTTCCAGTTGTTAATTATAATATTACTTACTAGCTTTTGCCAGCGGCTTCGCCCGCGTGAAAATGACGATTTTCCATACAAACTTTCATCCCCTATTTATATCCCTTAGGAGTTGAATTTCGAAAAATCCTTCCTTATTCCTTGTCTACATTATAAAGGGAACATCTGTGCAAAATTTCAGCTCTCTAGGTTCAAGGGTTTGGGCAGGGCGTTGATGAGTCAGTCAATCAGTCAGTCAGTCAGTCAGTCAGGACTTCTCTCTTTATTTATTAGATTTGTAAATTATAACTTTTTTCGACAGATTTTATTTATTATTTTTGTACATTAGGTACCTATTATGTATATATGCGTTCAGCGCTAAACATATTTGACACATAATACTTCTTCAGTTTTTCTTTCATCTCCAATGACAGACAAAACTACAACTACATACAGTGCGATCAAATTATCTTGGCAGCTCTGAACATAGGCTTTGCGAAATTTTACGCATGTAAACTTGGGATTAAAACTGTTATTTCCAGATAAACCAATACTTAAACGATCAGAAAATATCTAATTTAAACAGTGAGATATATATATATATATATATATATACAAATAAATATCATAACACTTTTATACATTCGTTGTAACAAAATGACCTGGGGGCCAATTCTCGGTTTTAGAGATTTATCTCGAGTTCGAGTTCGTAAGTCTATCTCTATGTCTATCAAAAATATCTCTATCTCTACCAAAAAATTTCGAATTGAGCAGAATTCCGTATTCTCAGTCAAAATAGAAATAAATTTCACGAAAATGTCGATTCGAGTGAAGCTAATGTTACCATTACCACAGATAATATAGAGTCTGTCAAGCGAGTCGTGTCCCATGAAAAAGGCGGCAAATTCAAAAATCACTGATATAAAACACTGTTATAGCACGCTGAAAACTTATTGATAGAAGTCTGTCAAGCGAGTCGAGTCCACAACCCTTTTACTTTAAAATTCAAGTATCAATAAGTTTTCAGCGTTCTATATCAGTGATTTTTGAATTTGCCGCCTTTTTCATGGGACTAGACTCGCTTGACAGACTCTAATACTAGCGTCCATTACGAAGAATCGCGCGTTCCGTTTTAGGTAGCTATGAGTGAATGAATGATTTTGTTTTAAAACGCTGACTAAACCTAATTATTTAAGTATAAAAGAAAGAAAGAAAGGAAGAAAAAGTATTTATTAGTTTCACAAACAAACAAACAAGTACTTAAACATAATTATGAGAAACACTTAAAATTAGGACATAATTTATATATTAAATTTGAATAAGTCCCGTGCAAAGCCAAAGTAAAACGAAACGTTTAGTGTAAAAATAATCAGTTTGACAGCTGACTGTCTGTCAGTGACTAATAGAATTATGAAGCAAACAATTATTTACCTTCGTTTTCGGGTCTATTTTAGTGGTATCTAGTTTATTACAGGAGCCAATAGATCTAAGTATTAGAACCCTTATTAAATCTTTATTTAGTCTGAAGTTTTTAATGACTTCTGTTCCGCTCAAGTCGTAAATATCGACGGCGGGATAGCTGTTGTCGCCGTGTATTGGCCAGTTGCTCGCCACTTTCCAACAACTCCGAGATAAAAATGCTAATAAACTCGTCCATCTTTCAGTGGTTTCAAGTCCAATCGTAGGTACACAAATTACAGAGTCTGTTATCTGCGCGAAGGTCGTCGTTTCAAGAAAACACAATGCACAAATCAAAGAGTATAAATCGAATTTCCAGTATGAGATGCCAAGCCGTATTTTATTTAAAAACTAAAGAAAAGAAAACAGTGTACAATCCAAAACTCAACAAATTCACCCAGAAATGACGTAAGTATCTATATAATCGACATTACATCTCTACTGCTCAGAAGCACTCGAGATGAACTCGAACGTTAGCCTTCGACAAATGTCGAATTCGACATCCCCAGAATAGCAACTTTTAAAATTTCTCGAGAAAATGACGTCATTAGAAATTTTTCTCGAGTTCGACACCATCTCTAAAACCGAGAATTGGCCCCCTGCACGAAGTTCGGAACTTCGGAGCTGCCAAGATAATTTGATCGCAGTGTAATAATAATATAACAATCTAGATATACCTATATATAATATAAAATAATGTTTGAATTTAATTTAGCGCTAAACTCATTTTGAAGATGCAGTAGAAATGCACTCAAGTAGGTACTTACCTTTTACTTAAGTATTTTCTAAGAAATATTTCCGTGTTCTCTAGAAATACATTAAGCTTACAATTTTCCTAGAATATTTCCCATAATGAAACGGGGAGAGATCTACAGACGTCCTTCAAGCTCTCAAGGAGAAGGGCTTGTGCCGTTTCAAGCGTATTTGTAGGTAGGCTGGGATGTTTTCTTGAAAATTATAAATTAAATTTTATATGTTGTTAAGTATTTTAATGTTTGTAATCTTGTCGTTGTTTTAGTAATTTATTTTTTTAGGATATAGACGATGATTTATCCTACAAAAAAAAAACGTGGGTAACGTTGTTTTAGTCTTTCCATAAGGGCAGGTAACGTTTTAAAAATAAAATTACGCCTGACAGCTGTCAAAATGTAAACGTCATCTTTGAATTTTATAGATTTGTGAGTCAAAGATAGTGTATCGACGTTGACGTCCAACGACGACGACAAAGTACCTTCATTTAATATATTGGCATTGGTAGCCAGGGATAATATTATTATAACAAAGAACTTTTCAATTATATGGCATCTGTCATTCTCTATATGATGCGCCATTACATTCACTGCATATTCTCTTCGCGCCATTTTGTAGTCCTCGTCCGTCTCTTCGCATTTGCCGCCGCAGGCGTTATGTGCCGAACTGCCGATAGCAATGAAATAAAATGTTCAGTCTTTCTTTCAGTACTTGCTACGAACTCGTTTAGTCGTTGTCTTGTTTAAATATGAGACGGTTGAATGAAATAGGTCGTCGAATACTGGTAATTAGATTTTGGGGCCAGATTGTCGTTACTGATGCAGTTGAATTGTAGTTACTGCCCATGCCGTTGGCCCCGAATAATAGTGGGTGAAAAAGTTACCCGTTTATGGGTTTTGATTCTGGAAAAAAATAACCCATTTTTGTAGGGTTAAGTGGAAGACCCTAGTGTAAAGGTTAGCCCATATTTTAAGGTCAGCCGATAACCAGTTCATGCAGCGAGTCCATTTGTGAACATATCTCTCTCATTCTGGTTAATCAGCAATATTTAAATGATTAACCTATTTAATAAAAGGGTTAACGGAATAACGGGTAACCCTTATATGAAATGTGTAATCAAACATTTAATTATACTAATATTTTTATAGGCCTCTGGCCAATTAATTAGTCCCGGGTTTCCAGTTATTGTAAGTCCCAGTCTCCTTTCAGCCAGATATTTTAGACCGGTGTATCTAGAATTCTAGACGAAACACATCAAAATAGAGTCTACAATATGACATCATCGTTTTCAATGCTAAAGAAATCTATTTAAACGTTTTAGTTACACAAGTCGTTACAACAATTTGTTATCGAATAAACTAATTACCGATTCGTTATTGTCTTTGGAAATGACAGTACCGTCCACCACCTTGAAATTACAAAAAAAAAGGTTTAAATATTTATTAAACGACCTCCGCGAAGGTTAGTTTATTCCGAATGATTTCCGTTACGTAGTTTTTTTTTGCTTTTTTGTCTTTTTTATACGTAACTGACGTGTTTTTTATTTAGGAGTATGTGCTAAAAAGCCCGCCAAAATTCAAATTTTCATAGGTTTGGAATTTATAGGTCTGGTTGGATGTTGATTAAAATGATTCTCTACCGTAACCTTAACAAATATGACTTTCCTATGTAAAAATCGATCATCAATACAACTCTCTAAGTCCAATTAACTCTATTGAATCACTTTTTCATGAAACATTAATTCAATGGGAGTAAATGCGGGTACCCTGGCGATTCCCACCTTAAAATGGCGGACGTTGACGACGGACGATACTTTAGTACATTATCTGTCAAAATTCGATCCTAATCTGCCGTACCGTTTGAGTGAACTGGAAATTGCTATGCTTTCAGGTCATTCCCAAAATCTCAAGTCACAGGAAAAGTTAAAAAAACCAGCTACTTATTTGTATATAAAAACTTTTTTAATTACCGATGACAAATTACTATGTGGTGAGGGTAACCATTTTCGCTTCCACCCCGTATCGTTTGTTTTCCACGCTATTACCAACATAATATGCTACCAATTTAAGCTGACTGGACACCTCGAATATTTTGACGAAGACCCACGTTCTTGCCCTTTTACTTGACTGCAGCGTCTGCAGCCCCCGAAAATGTAAAGTCGGTCAAGGTAAAGTCGAACGATCGACGTATTATTCTTGTAACAGGCTTAGAATCTAATATGTAACCAAATAAAGTAAGTCAGCCAGATTTTTCTGAATCACACTGTAGGTATTGTCTTCTTTTGATGTTGTTAGCACTTTATTTGGTATTGAAGAGTTTGTAAACCGCCAATGTACCTTTAACTTGCCTTTACATGCTGTCGGTAAATGTCTCTCAGATAATATATGGGTTTATGGGAGGGGCCCGCACAAGAGAAACCGCGGCCTCGACATAAAGAGCTAAGAAGGAACATGGGTGGTTTTTAGTCAGTAGAAGTCTGACACTCCCTTTCTCTCTGCCCAAGAGCGGGAGGGGTTATTTGATGATTTTCCACCCGCCAAAAAAAAAGGTATGTGGGGTTTGGTTTCCTCGAAATGTTTTCCTTCGCCGAAGTAAGTGATAATACGACAGGAATTTGAAAAAATCAGAGGTTTTGTGTTGTTTTTCTATTTTTTTTTTGTTTTTTTTTTTCTGTTATATTTTTTTATAAGTAAAAAATAAAAGGTTTCTCCTGTCTTAAGTTAGCCTGCGGCTAAATAATAACAGCCACACGAGTCAATCTTCAAGGTTAAGCCGCGTTAACCTCCTCGGTCTGTGCAGGATTAAATGTCACAGTACTGCATAAAAACTAGTAGATTTCCCTTTCTAGCGAATAAATTTGCCTAAGCTCTAAGTTCTTTTTTGTTTGTTCTTGTAACTTGATTTTCACCTACTTCATTATCTGCCTAGCCTTCTGCCAAATATGTTGGGTCTAAATGGATGCAGCTGAATTACAACATTTACATGGAACGACTGCCTATCTGAACTCCGTGACCCAGTTAGTATTGGGTAATACAGTCTTACCCCTTGGTAGACTGGTTGTCATGCTTTTAGGTTTTTTTTGGTAAGTACTTGAATAAAATATAAAAATATTTTATGGAAATTAATTAAATGTTGGGAACCTTCTCAGGTTATAATGTTTACAAAGTATAAATTACATTTTTTTCCTTGAATCAAAAACTTGTTTATTTTAAATGTTGATCGAGTTATTTTTAATTAATTCGTTATTTTTAACATTTATTTTATATATATTGTTCTTGAAAGCACACAGTTTTAGTGAGCAATTAAAATTCTAGGTAAAATTTTAATTAAGTACTTACTTAATTAATTTTATTTTTTCTAAAAAGTACTATCATTCTTAAGTTTGACGATAAATCATCAAGTAATTGTCTTATTATAAATAACTTAACGAGTATGCTAAACTGATTTTTACGCAAACCGAATGTCTGACATTTTGTTTCAGTCAAGACTGGTTTTACCGTTTCGTGGTAAATGTTCCAATTAAGACTTATTTTAAATTCCGGTAGTTTTTTAGTGCTTATACTATTACGTACCTAATTCAAAGTACTTATTTCCTAATTATTATATATAAAGCAATATGAATACCGGCAAGAAAGAAAATGCGATCAGGTTTTTTTTAAATGTCAAACTGTTTTATTTTTTTGTTAAACGGTTGTTTTTCAAGTAATTATAAAAAATAGGCAGTCGTTCCATGTATAATATGTACAGGTATACAGCTGCATCCGGTTAGACTGGAAGCCGAACCACAACGTAGTTGTGGAAAAGCTGGGCAGATGATGATGATTTCCAAATATGGAAAAAATAACTCCTAAAAATAGTATATAAAGACAATAAATAACCTCAGCTGTACTCATTAGTGTTTAAGCTATTATTCTAATATAAATACCTATGAGATACAGTAAAATCCCAAACTGTATAAATAAACTCAAGCGTAGAAACTGGAATTGAAAATTCCAACGTTTAAAACTTATTCAAATGACCTACAGACCGACGATACTTTTTATAACATTAAATAATAAACATCTAGATTCAAAATGTAACAAGATTTTGATTCAACTACGAATTCGCGAACCGTGATTCACATTTTCTTAAAACCACTGTTGACCAATCAAAAATAATTAAATTTTTAACTAGGGCCATAACTCCGTATGCGTGGATTTTTTTTTATTTTCGTAAAGGAACAATTTTGAAAAATACGGTTTTTCTTGTAATTCAGTATTTTTAATCACTGCTGTAGTTAGGTCCTCTTTAATATTTAAAAAAAAATCGTTAGGTTAGTAGTCTCAGGCAAGTGCGTCCGCTTAGCACGAGGTCTTGGCTTCGAATGAACCCTCATTCAGAGACATTTCTCAGTAGCATATTTATAAAATATTGTGTCAGTAGCATCCACGGACTCTGGATTGGATAACTGGCAAAATGTGGGTCGGCCATTCTCCGATTGCCTAATTACCGTAACCTTTTTTATTTTCATATATTTAAATAATTCTTTCATATTTTAATGTGTTTTCACTAATTTGACTTAAGTTGAGTTGAGTTTTGTGTTAAGTCAAATTAGTGAAAAATAAAAAAGATTACGGTAATTAGGTAAGAACGCTAAATCGGAGAATGACCGGGGTGTACTATCAAGAGTATCAGGTACACCTCTACCTAATCCTTCGGGGATGATAGGCATGCATGCACATGCTTTGTTTTCTGGCATATTGTGTGCCCTTTGAAATTCAAAAAGACTAGTACCTAGTACGTTTTATAATTTTCAAAATAAATTATGTCCTTAAATACTAGGCCAACTAGGCCAATTTATAAACTATAGTTAAAAGATAAATTAGCCAACAAACTGATTGGGTTATGACGGCAACGCGAATAGGTCGGTAATTCAATTCAACGCGCAAGTGTCGTGCGCCCGGTCAGGGACGTTCGCAGTTCGCACTGACAGAAGCAAAGGATTTAGTTCACTTGTTTGTACCGTGATTTTGTATGCAGTTATGTAGTGAGGGATTTTTTTTCGGGGGGATGATGGAATTAATACATACTACATAATTATCTAAAACTATAGAAAAAAAAACATAATAAGTCTTTTTTTTTATTAAGTATTTTAATATTTTTAATTAGCTTTCCCAAAGTAGGCAAATTTTTTTTTTATAAAAAATTTGTTAACCCTTTTTTCTATAAAAAAATGTTAACCATAGTTTGTACAAAAAAAAAATTAGCTCAATTTGGGACGAAAAAATTGGTAAGTAACTATTTTTTCTACAAAAAAAAATGGTTTTGTTACTTACAAACATTAAAAAAAAATTGCTGTGAAAAAAAAATTAGTAACAATAGTTTATTTTAAGGTGATCCATAACCTTATAAGTAATAGCTATAGGTACATAATTATAATAAAAATGACTCATGTGCTCTTGTTTTGAATACAAGTGTTTCGATTCAACTGACTCATGGTTTCTAAATGTCAATAACACGCCTTTGAGTAACTGAGCGAAATCTAATTATTTTATCGTTTTTATCTTCTCGCTCTCTTAGACCGGCTGACTTTGTCTTTATTATTATCTTTCATTTCGTGAGGCGAAAGTACTTATCAATGTCAACAGCTGTTATTATGGCAGCAACTCTGACTGAAATATCTCAAATATCAGAAAATAAATCTACTGTTTTTTTTTTTTTTTCTAGCCTACTCTTTCCCACTCCTGGGCAAAGGCCTCCCTCCACTCCTTCCATTTCTCTCGAACCCGTGCGTCCTCCTTCCAGTTCTGGCGGAATCTGTCTAACTCGTCCCGCCATCTCCTTCGTGGCCTACCGCGACCCCGCCTCACTGTGTCAGGCATGGTGTCAGGGCACCAGTTTCCGGCTATTTTGGCCCACAGTTTGTCCGGCATGCGGCAGACATGTCCTGCCCAGTCCCACTTGAGTTGGGCAGCCTTTTGAGCCACGTCAGCTATATAAATATTTGTTTTGGAGCGCAATATTGTGTTTCGAACACGATCCGTTAATTTAACACCCAATATACTGCGCTCCATTGCTCTTTGGCAAACCCTGAGTTTGGACTTCTGGATGTTAGTCAAAGACCAAGTCTGTGCACCATAGGTTAGGACGGGAAGAATACACATGTCCATGAGTTTGCGTTTCAGTTGTCTGTTCTGTTCTGTTTTATTAAAAAAATAAAATTGCAATTTCATAGTTTATTTGGCTCAGTGTTTATGAATGTGAACTATATCAAGTTCGCGACAATGTGAACTATATTAAAGTTCACATTGTCGCGAACTTGCGACGATCTTCGTTAGTGAGTCTGGTAGGGGTTAAATGAGGGTTTCCGAGAATCGAGTTCCATGTCTAGCAGTGGACTGCTTGGGGTCTTAAATTGGGGGTATTAGCAGATCATAATAGGAAAATAATATGAATTTCTTTAAAATTCATAAAATGGTCTCAGACGCGTTTACTGTTATGAACATGAATGAGTCCATTTTACGAATTTTAATGCAATTCATATTGTGATCCTCTTATAATTCACTAAAGTGGTCATTTTAGACCCCTGTAGGTAGGCTAACAAAGATAAACTCTTTCATCCACTCTAGCTGATGTCTTTCAAAGACAAACTAGAGTGGATGAAATACCTGACCAAATTAAAAACTTACCGTTGCAAAAATTCAAAAAACGTTTCACAGAATTACTTGTAGACAAATGTTATTACTCTGTGCAGGACTTCTTGAATGATAATTCTTTGTAATATCCTTATTATCCTAGTGTTATGCATTTGCATGCTATATTAAGGCGACATTACCTGCCCGCGACCTTGAGCGCGCGTTTAACTCATCGCCTAAACAAATAAGGTTGAAAATGGCGATGCGTTTGATTCTCGTGACTGCCAAAATGAACGATAGTTCGCAGATTTAATTTATTAAAAAAAAAAATACGCTGTAATGTTAAAATATTTTTACATATTATGTCTTTAGTTGGTTAAATTTCCTATCTGATAGTAAAAAAAAATATAACAGTTGTCACTCAAAATATTGAGCATTTCGAGACGAAAAAGTTTTTTCGTGTGACTTTTTTGTGATTTTGTGATTTTTTTTTTTCGAGGTTCTTGATTACTTTTAGAAAATATTTTTGCATAAGTCTTTTACCTATACATTTGACTATACACTGTATTTTTTTTGGAATTGTAATAAGTAGCAATACGGCTAACTCTGCGACGAAAAACAGGTCGTTTTTACGGTGCCCCTTTAACTGCGCAGAATGTACATGGATCCTATTGTATAATGTCAACAACTTATTTTTATGTACCCCTACCTACATTCTAAGCAAATATAGATTCTATTCTATTCTATGAAACTACACTAGCCCACCAGAATTAGTCAAAGTGAGTTAGTGAGATACTCATAACCTACTCCAACATCCGTTATGCAACCTAAACTAATAATAATTATGAGCTGACATTTCATAAGACACCCACGGAGAACCTTCGTGTCAGAAGCCCTTTTATCGGCAGTTTTTGTTTAAATTAAAGCAATGACTTCGAATAGTAATTATGTTTATAAAGATCGTCGTTACATCGAGAGAGTTTCGTTAGCTAAGTAAAAGTTTGCTCCTCTGTATTCAAAAGGAAGCTAAAAATAAAAGTTTTTTTTTGTGACTTGATGCTTCGACTTTTTGGTGATTATGATTACTAATCTTAATAGAATAAAAAAATACCCGATTGAAAAATTAAATCGATTGTGACCTAGTTTGAAACTAGTCTGTTCTGTGACCCTTTTGTCATTATTCAGAAGTTCATCACAAATATGCGAGGCTGCGCCAAAATGCATGACGAAATTATATTCTGTGTTATATATTATTTACTTTTAAAAGTAATTTATGATGCAAAAATGGTTTTTAAGAAAAATAGAGAAAAAAATATATACTTAAAAGGAAAGTTTCCTTGGCTGAATATCATGAGATTTTCAAACATCTACACATTGATGTATTATACATCAATGCATCTACAAGATTATTTTCAGTTTATGGCAAAAATGGCCAGAGATCGCACAGGATAGAAAGGTATGGAAGGAGAAAGGGAAGGCCTTTGCCAGCAGTTGGACCCAAAGAAGGCTTGCAAATAAAAATGGCAAAGCTTAAAAAATAAAGAAATATTGTAAAATAAAGTAAACAAAAAAAACTACAATTAAATTGCAAAACATAATCAATGGTTCACTGTAATACCATAATCATTTCACGGTATTTAAAATTATAGTGCCATGGTCCGCAATTTTTAACACGCTGATACGCATTTACTTGCAAATTATCGAATGACCTAATTTATAAGAAAACCGTGCTACCGCCTTTAAGTGAAATGCACTTTTGACAGAATTTATACCAAAAATCTATGCAGGGTAAAGTGACCAAAAAATAACCATAATTATTTTATTTATTTTATGTTGTGAAAATAAAAAAAGTTATATTGGTGCCATAAGCTAATTAAATATAATAGCATACGTAATTTATCTGCGATTCTACTAGCACAAAACTTTAATAGCGTTTCCCCAAGGTCATACTTAACGGTCATTCTCTTAAGGCCGGGTTGCAGTAATTTTAATATTTTTGAACCTATAAAAATCGAAATAAATACGAGTTTTTTAATAAATAAAATCATTACATAAAAATTGAACATACTCTCTAGTAAATCGTAAAGATAGAAACGCGATTTAGAATGATCGGCTCGATACTTTTTTTATCAAACATGACTCTAAATCACAATTTCAAACGTGTACTGCTAAGACATTTCATCATGAATTTAAATGAAAGTTATATCAGTAGATAGAACTTTTTATTCTGAAGTAAATGGTGAAAACAGATTGTATAATTTCTTTATAGTTTTTCTCCAAGAAGCAAAAAACAGTCAAAATTTAGGCATTATATCGCTCGCGCGGCAGGGCGGGGGGCGAGGTCGTGCGTACATAAAAACAAAGTACTGCAACCTGGCCTTAAACAAAACATCGTAAAACCAACTATTTTCGATATAATCGAATGAAATACCGATTTTACTTTATCATTACTTCGTTATTAGATAAGTAGCTAAATTATATCAGTTCTACTACGATAGCAGGCAACCCACCACATAACACATATCAACCCACAACCGATCTATGATAGCGGTGCCAACATAACGCAAACACACCTGCGTTTGTTATGTAATGTTGCACCCACTGCGCGCAGTGCTGACAACTGTCTGATTTGAATTTAAAGTTCTAGTATTTAAAATGGCGGCTGGCTGGGTTTATCGGTAGGAAAATGTTATGTCAATATTTGTTTATTTTTTCGTATTTTTACCCGACTACGGCGAAGCCAAAAGGAAGGGTAATGATTTTGGCAGTCATGTATGTATGTATGTTCCACCGTAGCGCCTAAACTACTGAACGGATTTTAATAAATTAGGTGTCAATAGATTCGTAAGAATAGCCCGGGTGACATAGGCTATATAAATTTTATAAATTCTTTTTACGACAGAATTTAAATAGCAAGTTTGGTATCAAATAAAAGGTATTGGCGAGCACATTACAAATATGTATTATATTATAGTTTATGTACACAAAAATAAAATTCAAATAAAAAAAATAAGTTCAAAAATCTAAAACCCGACTACTAACAAAATCGCGGTCTTAAAAGTAGATAACAAGAAAATAATTCTTGTCTGATATTCTTTGTAGTCGCATGCCACATTGCTAATGGCAATTAGCAGCTGACTTCTGTATCAATGAGAACGCCATGAAGGAGCATCAGGTATCTGCAGTGGCATGCGACTACGAAGAATATCAGACAAGAATTATTTTCTTGTTATCTACTTTTAAGACCGCGATTTTGTTAGTAGTCGGGTTTTAGATTTTTGAACTTATTTTTTTTATATTAGTCATTTCTCTGTACTTAAAAAGTATAGAGATTTATAAAAATAGATTTAGCGAATAAAAATACTAAAACCTTTTATAGAAGTCTCCCTTGACTCCGTTTATAAAAATATAATTATTGAATAATAGTAAATAGTAATAATAATAATATAAATTATAATAGTTATAGACAAGCCAGTACGGACATATAGCTGACTAGGTGCGGCGGGACACCGGATAATGACAAGTCTACATAGGAGATTGTCTGCACCGGTTATACCGGCGATCTTTAATTTTAAAGATGAATAGGTGTATGTTTTTTACCCAAAAAATATTTTCAAGCATAACGATGAGTTACGATTACGAACATTTTAAATTCTTTCATTATTCAAATAATAAAAGAATTTAACATGTTCTTCACACATTAATTTTGACAGCTAAACTCCTTCAAATCTTGCCGTTTGTTGACGAAAAATCTCGACACACAAAGGTCAACGTTAATTTGCTATGAAAATAAAAACAAATCTTTATTTTTCTGCGAAAAACCTGACTCTAGCTCTGGGTAAATTTGCTAATCACATAAAGTTAAAACAAGAAACAAACTGCTATTTTCTATTAATATTTATACTCCATGTTATTGTATTTATCCTAAAATAAACTCTCATCTCGTTACTATCGCAGCAATCATTGTATGACCCCCACTTTCAAACGAAACAAATATCCCTTAGGTCCGTTATCCAACAAAGCGGAGAGGAGCGGAGACGAGAGGAGATGGATACCGAACTTTATCATCGGCCATATAAATTAATTCAAAACTATCACGAGTCCCAAAACACTCCCCATGGGGACCCCTTATCCCTACATAGAAAACACACCTACTTCAAGAAAAAAACGCATACCTACATTCTCAAACGCTTCGTTCAAAACAATATCGTAGCCACGTATATATTATGTTTATCTGCGGCCTTCAACTTGACTCGTCCGGCCAACGGGCGACCTCGCTTGCTTTCTGACTTTTAAATGTTTTGCCTTATCGAATTATATCGTTATTGTGAGGTATCTTGAAAACGTATTTTCTGGTTGAAAAAAAGTGTGGGAACAATTTTCTAAGCATTTAAACTTACAAATCTCAACTTACGCACTGGCACTGCCGTGAAACATAATTCTGACAATTTTTTTAATAAATCTGCATGAATCAATCAATTCAGCCCATTGCAGTATTTGCAGTTCACTGCTTGACCTCTAAGACTTGCCAATTCGAGGTTTCCACCATACCTAGGACTGAAAAACACCTTCAACAAGTATTGTTTTCAATAACAAGTAATTCATGCGTGACGTCAGACCGACTGCGTCTAAGTAATGGATTCATTAACGTTTCAATGCTAGTGAAACTTTACGCTTGGAATTTGAAACTACTGAAAAATTATTATTATATTGTACTTTATTAAGAATGGTCTAGTGGTCTCAAGCGTGACCGCTATCTTAAACAAAACTGCTTGGACGCGCGGTAGTGCGACCAAACTTTCTTCTTGGTCCAAACTTCTGCGACCAAAAGTCTTGGTCGTAGCCGTAAATAGCGCAATTTCCTCACAGAGGGCCTAGACCACTATCAATCACTTTCGAAGCGTCTCGTAATTCTTCCAAAGACTTCCAGCAGTATTGAAATGAACTTTTCGGTAGTTTGTCAGCGGTATACATTTTTGACGTTTCCATCTGCTTGATCACTGATAGAATCTCACTTTTCCCTTAGGTGTTATTTGTTCTGTGCTTCCGTACTAATAAAATTTCTCCTTGTCTCCAGGTAAAGAGGTCCAGAAGAGATGGCGCTCGATCCGCGACTCCTACACCAAGACATACAGGCAAGGCAAGTGCGTGCTACCGGAGCAGTGCCCCCCTGGCAGCAGGCGTTACCAGTACCATCAGCAGATGTCCTTCTTGCTGAAGGCTTTGCAGAACAAGTGAGTGGATATCTTATCAATCTGACCGTTTTCGGCCATAATGGCCAATCTAAGCCATTAATACTGGTGCACCCTCTCATCTCTCCCTCTCGAAGTCCGATACAACCGGAGAGAGATTAAAAGGTTGCATGACTGACATGACAAATGCAAAGAATACAAGATGTAAATGTCAGAAGGCATTGTAGAGTCCTAAAAGCTACATTTGTGGTTGAAACAGTGCAGTTTAGGTTGCTGTAAATAGTGTCTAGGATACCTCATTGAGTATCTGCATTACACTTGACAGTAACCGTTCAGCTCCGATACAAAGAACTCACTGGCTTTCTCTTACAAATCATTGCAATTATCACTTTATTTGAAATAGTCTCTTCACGTCTTACCAGATTTAAATTCATTACACTTTAATAACCCGAAATCTTCTCGTTCCAGGAAACCCAGATACTCCCAAGACAAATACGAGTCTTTCTCAGAGATCTCGAACTCTCCCCAGCACCCGCCTCCAGAGGACATCATACCAAAAATAAAAACCGAAATCATGGACAAACCATTAGACCTCAAAACTAAACACGACGAGAAACCAGAGACACAAGACAAGTGCAATCAAGCCACCTGTATAGACAAACCTAACTCCCTTGAAATTAAAATAGATGCAAACTCTATTCTACCAGAAGATCATTTTGATGACGACAAACTGTTTATGAATTCTCTAATACCATTGTTCAAGAAAATGAATGATGATACCAGACTCCTATGTCGGATTGAGGTTCTGAAAATCATCAGATACGCTCTGCAAGGTCATAAGTGTTTTGAAGCATTGAAAGTGACAGAAGATTCCTATGGCAAGGATAGGATGAATGGAGTCTTGGCGAAGGAGGAGACGAATGTATCGACGAGTACACAGAAGAGTACGGAGTCGAGGCTAGCTATGACCACGAGGTCAGCTGATGGTAGCCGACCTATTAGGAAACGGAGAGTAAGTATTCTATAGTACCTTAAATCCTTTCTCTCATTTTTGAAACACTAATGTGTTTCCACTAGGCATTGTAATGTTTCATTTGATTCGAATTCCACCAATACAAACTATACCTTCCAAACGGGAATACGTTGTGATTTAGTACCAACTTGAACATATCCTTTCACATGGAGCTAATATTATAAAGTTTACTACATTAGATAATGTCCTATACCAAGATACCGGCCTCTTTATTTATTTTGTGATTTTGTCTTTTCCAGGCACGATCACCGTCTCCCCTGCCGGTTCCGACGAAAAAGAGAGGTCCAGGGCGTCCAAGAAAGGTACTTAATATAACTTCATTTTGTTCATTCTTAATTTTATCAATCTCAAGCTATGATAAAGTTATCTAACGTATGCACTCAGAAATATCACACACACTTTCATACTTCTCTATTACCGTCGTCTCATCAGCCACCTCCTTTCTTCATATCATCCTTAACACAGTCATCTAGGTCTTTGAGGTACTTGTGGTCGGCGCAACACGTTTTTTCTTTCATTTCACAAATTTTCAATCACCATTTCGATTAAACAATAGTCAATCATTAAAACCTCTTCATTTCTCCTTTCCAGGTACGACCACCCCCCTCAGATTCAGACGACGAACAGATCCTCAAAAAGCGGTTACCTAAACTGAAAGTGTGCGAAGCCCCCTGCGAAGAGGATTCCTTTAAGAACGCTACCAGCGTGGCCCAGTTGTCTACTCCTATGTTTATGAAGGTAGGTTGAAAAACTTTGAAGCTCAACGCACACGTATGCGCACTGCATGAGATGAATGAGTTCAGCATAGCTATTCACAAACAATCGAATATTTCGTATTAGCTGATGCCCGCGGCTTCGCCTGCGTGAATGTCATAAACTTGACAAATGATATACTAGAACCTTCGTCGAGAACCACTATTCATTGGTGAAAACAGCATAAAAATCGGTGCAGTCGTTTTTTAGTTTATCGCGAACAGACAGGCGCGGCGGAGAACTTTGTTTTATAATAATATGTAGTGATAGTGATGTCTATCTCGCTCGCTTTTGAAATGCCAGAAAAAGATAGAAATACGACATAAGCGATTTGGTTTCGATTCGATTGTTTGTAAATAGCTATGAAGGCTTTCTCTGAATTCTCAAAAACTTCGATTCGATTTCGATTCGGATTTTTTTATGTCTATCTCGCTCGCTATCAGAATCGCCTCAACTCAGCCGTTCTAAATTATTTTTTAATTATGAATCACCCATTCACGGACAGACCTAGCCAAATCTTGTTTAACATCCTTTTTTTTTGCTAGGTTGTAAAATCATCAAATGACTCCTCTCAGCTGGGCACAGTGGTAGAGAGTGTCAGACTTCTACTGACTAAAAATCTTATTCGAACAACCAACCCGTAGCCCCGACGCGCGACGGGATCTTGTTTATCCTTTATGGCCATCGACTCATGTGGCCACAAGCCCCTCTGGCAACTATTTCTTTATATTAATAAAACTCTCTCTACCTTCCAGATATACAACTTGGAGAGGTCCAAAATCGCGCCGGCACTACCTACGCAAGCAATGCAGGTGTCCATCAAAACCGAACCCATAGACCCGGAGCCACAACCGTACTAAGCTAACACCATACCCAACACTATTGTGGAACTCATGTGGAAGTAACGTCATGATGTCATGTGTCATATGCACTGACAGCTGTCAAAATTTGACATTTGACTAATCAGAACGCGGCATTATTCCGTACTTTGCTACAAACTACCAATACTTTGTTACTATTCTGTGGTCCCGTAGTATGTGTTATTTATCATAAATGTATTAATTAAAGGACATAGTGGACAATAAGTGTTTTGGTTTTTTCAAAGAATTTGTTTAAGTATAATTATCATTATCAAAGTAGAATGTGAGCTCTAAATTATATAAATGTTGTGAATATACATATTTGTAAGTTTGTCAGTTTAGTTTATTTATGAGTGTTAAAAGTGTATAAGTATTCAAGATATTTTAGTGTTCAGTAAAACACGAGTTACATCCTAGATCTCTTTTGAATGGGCAATTACAGTAGCTACAGTCACCTGCAAAAATGCATGTAGGTACAATTCAGAGATAAATACGTGTGAAGCGAGAAACGACGCGACCTAACGTAAACGAGTTATCGACTATAAACTTTCACAGGAAAATAGACACTAAAGTACTTATCCATGCAATAGGGTAGTTGACAAAAAAAAACTAATTAGTCCGTCACATAGATTACCGAAAAATATCGGACACGTATGTATTCTTTTTGCACGTAAACCAAAAATGAAGACGATACAGTGCTTCGAAAACTCGTGTGACGTCACGTCGCACTACATTTTATACCACGTAGCGCCGTCAAAAGCCCCCACTCCTGATCTTTGACGCGTTTTATCTTCATCAATTTTTATTAATTTGATAAAACAAAAAACACGTAAGTATCCAATATTTAATATTAATCTAACTGACGGACTAAACGGAATCATATTTTTTTTACCCAGGACACATCCCTATTTTGCAGGTGACGGTACATACTTTCACAAGTTATTATGCCTTGTGACTGTAGCTTCTCTTTCTATTGTTTTTCTAAAGTGCCTGTAATGGTCTTAGTGGAATCCCGTCGGGGCTGCGGATATCGGAAAGTTACCGCGGCTCCGACACAAGGGCGAGGAAGAAGGAACATGGGTTGGTTTTTAGTCAGTAGAAGTCTGACACTCCCCTTCGCTCTGCCCAAGAGCGGGGGGGGTTATTCGATGATTTTCCACCCACCAAAAAAAAAAAAAAAAAAAATGGTCTTAGTGGAATAAATGCTTTGAATTTGGTCAGGAAAAGTTTCAAATGGATCTGTTAGTTTAAATCTGAAAAACACTGTAATTTCTTAAAATACATAAATTTTGTACTGTGGAAGGTAGTGTTTATGGACAGACCTTATTTTCTAGATAATATGATAACATGCTGCGCCGTCCCTAAATAAATAGAAATTACTTTATTGCCGGTCTAATTTATAATATGAACTTTATCACCAATTGCTTTTAGTATACTTGAGCAACTGATGCATTAATATTATTTAATATTTGTTAGAAACAGATGTTGATTTCATTTTAATTTTAAGGAAAAGGCGTTTGCTCTCCATTGCAACAAAAACTTTGTTGTAAATGTGTAATCAAGACTTATTTGCCTACGAAATGTTCTAATATTTAGGTAGGTATATTTTTGAACTAAACATCAAACAAAACAACAAAATTGTAATGAGATCTGTCAAATTTTGTATGCTAAGTTGATATCTGTGGTAAAGTCACTGAAAAATATAGAAGTTCGATCTCTTTTTCTTAATTTATTCCATTATGTATGTACTAAGTATATGAGTAGGTACATAAGCCTTTTTATATTTAAAATTAAAATTAAATCAACATCTGTAAGAAAATTGAGTGTGGTGTATGAAATGTGATATATTTTTAGCCATATATAATTATTATATTTAAGTTTAAATGTTAAATATAGATTATTTCCTTGTAAGAAAGGACTTCTGCTTCTATAATTTTTGTTTCTATTGTACCCACATATTAGCAGGCATCGTTACTGCGCCAACTTTACTTACTGTTCGTTTTTTGATGATTCAGCTTTTCTCGGAATAGAATTCGAGCCATTTATTTTAAATAGTAATATATAATTTAACGCACATATACGCGGCGTAGACCGATCAAAAAGTTCGATCTCAATCAAAACACGTGGATTTGTAAAAGGGGGGGAGGACCACGTGGTCTCATGACGTTTTGTGTCATTCAACGTTTTGCGCGGGAAATGTCTGTGGTTTGCTATTTTTTTTCTAACCAGCTTTTTAGAACTAAGTACGCAAAACGTGTTAAGATGAAGGAAAATAATAATGAAATGCATTTTCTAGTTAGTAATGAGTGAATGTTTAAATATTTGTGTGTTTAGTTACTAGGAATACTGGGATCAGTAGTCCCAGCCTCCCAGGTATGAGTATGAACCAAGATGTAAGTTGTAATAAGTATAATTATTTATATGTTCTTGTGTGCAATGGCGGATGTTAGCCATTTAATTACGGAAATGGCTAAATTAAGGCCTAATTTTTCAGTTGGTAGGTGTTTTATATTTATCGAAATATTAAACTAAACGACTGTTTTCTTTGTTTAATAAGTCCGTAAGAATAAAAAATATAAAATTGGCAATCATGGGCCAAATTGTGTGCTGGCCAATGTATTAATGTGTCGAACACAATTCAATGTTAATTAATAAATATAGATTAAGTGTTGTGTTAAGTCTGTGCATTCCTTTACTTAGGAATATTGTAGATTTACGAGAAATTATCACGGATTGTATACCGTTGAAATAAAAAATAATATTTTACAGAATTTGGTTTTATTTTTCTCGATACTACACAGAAAACATTTTCCAACGATTTTGGGACCCGCTTCTAATCGAGGTTTTGTTTCTTAGAAACACCATCGTGTTGTCAAAAAATAACCTCCACAAAATTATGACATAATTTAATATTACAAACAAAATATTACAAATTAATTCGCATGCAGTATATCAGTTTCCGGGACAGTGACAAGTATTTCGCTAAATTTTACATTCAGGCCCTTTCTCAAAGGGGTACAACACATAGGGCCAACTAAACAAGCATTGGGGTTGGTAGAAAATGGCATTGGACATAACCTAAGCAGTGTCCAGATTTTATTATCTGTTGAATACTTCACACACGCCACATCGCCTTTTCTGGTCATCCGGAGGTAGAATTTCCTTGGATTACCGGTGAAAACACCTGAAAATGTACGAAAAACGATTGAATTTTGACAGTCTTTACCTTTAGGTATTCCAGGAAAAAAATTTAATGTTGACGGTTACTCCATACAAAATTTTTAAGCCACAACTTTAGACAAAGGTTTCGAATGAATGGTTTGGTGGAAAAACTAGTATAAAAATCATTCTTGGACGAAAATTATGGATCGTTGTTGAAACGGTTTGGCTGAATTTTTTTAAGCTGGAGACTGGAGTCATGTCAATATCATGTTTCTTTGTGAGGAATGAGTTCCAACTTGTAATTCAAAATAACACAAGCTAACCTTAAAAAGTAAGGAAAGATTTTTCCTGCCAATAACTAGGTACATCATACCTGTGCCCCAATCAGAGAGCTCGTTAGTAAGAACGCTGCCAATCATAGGCTGCCCGTCATTGTACTCAATGCCCGCCTTCAACCAATGCTTATCGTCGAGATAAATCATAAGTCCTGCTTGGTCGTACAGGTTCGTGAATTCTGCTTCCACGCAAACCTGAAATGAGTACAGTAAAGTTGGATGGACCTTGTGAAAGGGCCATTATTATTGTTTTATAAGTTTTATGACGTAATACATGATTACAAATAAGGCAAAAATCTGAACGATTTGCTATTGCTACTAGCTACGAACGGTGAGGCGACTAGTGGCATCCCTATAGTTGTATAGATCTCCTTGCCGTGGTCAAAATTGGAAGTAACACTACCATCTTTGTTTTTCAATCAAGCGCCAAAAGATCCTCGTAGCACTGTATCTTTCTCATCTCATAATCGTAACACGGTGACAGGCGCGGATCCAGGGGGGGGGGTCAGGGGGGTCATGACCCCCCCCTGGGCTGGGTCCAGGACCTAAGTGGACCACTAATTAAAATTGTTGACCGTAATGTTTTTATATATTTTACACAACAGCCCAAAAAATAGTGTTTTTAGGGTTCATGTATGTTTATTTGTGAGTTTCTTTAATCCACCATAACGTGTTTACGTTTTATAGTTATGTAAATCTTTACGTATCGTAGTGTTAATGGATTTATCCCTTACAAGGTTGGGTCAGAATGATACACTTTTAATAGACCACAAAAACTCAGTAGCCAATATAAACAAAGTACACACCAATAATTTTTTTCGTAAGAATAATCGTTTATCATTGTCGAGTCAGTCACTTCTTCCGAACCTCTGTCTTAGGCGCTTGGTTCAGGAAGTGGAGGATTGATGTCTACCAAGATAAGAGTAAGCGGATCTCTTCTCGAATCAAGTAAAACAGTATTTTATACTCTTTCCTCCCAATGACAATATCTTTGCCACCCCCCAAAATCTTTAAAAAATTTCGCGCTCGCTCCGCTCGCGCCTCCTTCCTGCTATACTTCCATTCTGTTTCGCTTGAGACGCTCATCTACTTCAATTCTCATTTCTGATTCTAAGTCGTCTATCCACCGAAAAAATTTTCAACGCTTTATCCCCCTGGATAAGGGTTATAGCACTTCGAAGAATCAAATCGTGGCTAAGAGCTTCAATGGTTGAAGAACGTCTAACCAGACTGGCACTTCTCCACACTAAAAAATCGTACCCATTGAAGTAGGTAGATGAAGTGGTAACGCGTTTCAGAAGAAGACGTAAAAGAAAAATTGATTTTGTTATATTACTAAAACACCTATTTTTTACTTGTATACATGATTATAAAAATTAAATTATAACTTCTTGTGACTTGACCACGACTCTTTGTGACCCCCCCCTGGCACCAAAGCTGGATCCGCCCTTGCCGGTGACGTGGCATAGCGGCGGGCGTAGTAGTAAAATTAAAAGTAAAGGTTACGGCTGAAATTATAAATTTATATGTTATCAAAATTCTTACCGTAAACGTAAAATCTTCTTTGATTTCTACTCCATAAACATGGCCCGTGTTGTGATGAAAATTATAATAGGTACCCTCCCAGTAATCCGTATTTTCATCTGTTGTTACTTCAAGAATGTTATCAATATCTTTGATTTGCCATTTTTTGGGCTTATTTACCCATTTAAAATCTGTAAGGCGTATTTTTTCAAACTTACTTGAATCCATTGTTTATTATTTTTTATAACCACGAAGAATTATCTCAACTTGGAACAAATATAGAAACTATTGAAATAAATAAAGTGATTTGCTTATTCTACTTGCTTTTATAACATCAATTACAAGTGGTCATTTATCATATCAACTGATCAGATAAAACCACTTGAGTTAAATATTATTTATTTGTTTAGATACCGGTGGACTAAAGTTTGTTTTCCTTCTGGAAAGCTGACGTGATTCACGTGATTACGTAATCATGTTATTTTTACAACAACATAACTTTATAAAGTCAGTGAAATTCTGTAGTAATTATTTAATTTATTAAAATATAGTTATTCGAGCATAATAAATAAAACTAAAACATCATAAATCTCAGACCAACAAAAAAAACTTTATTTTGTTTTTTGGAGCAGCAACTCTGTGTACATTTTTTTTTTCAATCTGTTTGAGAGAAGCAGCAACATCGTTCACTTAAGATGGCGTCATTTCCGGGGACGGCTGCGCGGCGTGATGGCTCCGCGCGGTTTATGAAGAAATTACAGTTTATATTTGTGTTTAGATAGCAAAAGTTATTGGTTTAAACAGAAGAATATTGGATAATAAACTTGTGATATCAAAATGGGAAAGCCAGGTAAGATTTTTACATACTTTATACCGGACTATCGGGGTTTGGCACATGCGCGGTCGCCGCATGGGGTATTTGATCAATTTTTGTGAGAAAATACTATTCTTCCCAAGGTTTTAGTTGTCTCAATTAATGTTTATCACATGATCTAATTACTAAAACCCATTATTTCTCGTTTCGTCTACAATTCACGTGTTATTTTTAGGTTAGTTTGTGCGACCAACCTTGAGTTTTTTCTATAAAATAAGCAATGGTGTCTCTTCCTATTGTTCCATAACCTTAAAATCCATCTAACCATGCAGGTCTAAATCAAGTTCAAGTTATATTTAACAATTATTTCATCCAAATGTTGTTTATTTTTCAACCACGCCGGTACCACGCTGTTGTATTTTATCTTACTTCAATATTTGTTGGAATTAAGTACGTAAAACCATGATAAAATTAGTCTTTCACGAGCTTCTTGAGTACGTAAACTATAATTTTAGACGGCCACAAGAACCTTGCAGATTTGTCTTCCATATTTACTGTCTTGTTCGTTGTCAATGGACAACCGACAAATAGCGAGTTAGCGACCACGTGGTGATCCTAGATCGTCTAGCATTCTTGCAAATCTGCATGCTCTTGTATGCCTCATATCACTAAGTGCATGTTTACGTACGCGCGGCGCGGCGCGCGGCGCGGCCGGCGACGCGATCCGCACTAAATTCAAACGTATGGCGGTGTATGAGTGCGTTCACGGAGAAGCGAATTTATACGCGATTGCTTGAATTTGAGGCGGCGGCCGCGACGGCGAACGCGGCGGCGGCCGCGGCGACGGACGCGGCGATGCACGCGGCGGTTTATTCTCGATGAAGCGATGCCCGCGACGGAACTTGGCCTTGAAAATTCGCGGCGGCCGCCGCGCCGCGTCTCTATGTACACCGTCGTACATTGCCATACGTTTGTGTTTGCGCGAACGATGATATCTGCCGCTGCACGCATCGCCTGTCCGTGAACACAAAATTCGCTCGACGCGTCGCTCGACGCGTCGCCGGCCGCGCCGCACGCCGCGCCGCGCGTACGTAAACATGCACTTAGACCCCATGTGTGACATATTTGAGGTTATTACTCCCACATTGTTATTGTTGATTTACACCTGAGATTTACACTAACCAACTTCGGGCACGATATTAAAGATCTGTAATGATTGGAAAAAATTATAGGTTGTCTGCATGTAACTTGCCTGTTGTTGTGGATCAACATACTAAAGCTCCGATTACTAAGTACAGGCAATAGATTCTACACACATACACAAGTTGCTCATTATTGCCAGTGTTCATTCCTGAAATAATGACCGGTTTATATTCAAATAACAATTAGGTTTTACACTGTTGGCTGTGTTTTGGTTAGCTTACCAATATGCATGGTAACTTTCTTCTTTGGTAGTTGTTTATGTTAATGATTCCCATGCCCTGTGAATTTCCCACTTATTGCAGCATTGTTGTGTCTTTCACAGTAGATAACATAATCTGTGAATTTTACCTATCACCACAACATTTAACAAAAAAATAATAAACAAAATGTAGCACATGCTTTGGCAGAGTGATAATCTTGCCAGACATGAACTTTATTAAACCCACCCATGTGACATCAGGCCTATACCCAACAGTGCAAATTCCGGGCTGAAATGATGATGTGCCACTGACGCCAGTTTTCACTAAAAATAAGTGTTCCGATTGCCATAAATAAGCAACATACAACAGAAACAAATTTTCAATGTTTGACTCTGCAATAAATATTGATTTTCGTACTGTGGATGTACAATAATATAAATTATTCATTCAGTGTTGAGCTGACCCCTAATAAATCGGGATATGGGCAGGAATAATGATAATAATAGGGGATCGGACTGGGTCAAAATAATATGATTCTGTTTAGTCCGTAAGTTAGATTATCGAAAAATATTGAATACGTGTTTTTTGTTTTATCAAATCAATAAAAAATTACGAAGATGAAACGCGTCAAAGATCTTGGAGTGAGGCTTGAAACGTCACTTGTGTCGTCAAAATGTGCTATCATATGACGTCACACGAGTTTTCGAAGCACTGTATCGTCTTCACTTTAAGTTTACGTGAAAAAAGAAAAAATACGTGTCCAATAATTTTTGGAAATCTATCTGACGGACTAATTAGTTTTTTTTTGTCCGATCCCCTATTATAACTTTTTTCAAACATAATTTTCTTCTTCAACAGAATTTAATGGCGGTCGAGGCGGAGGCGGCGGCCGTGGAGGCGGTGGTTTCGGAGGCCGCGGTGGTGGCGGCGGGAGAGGCTTCGGCGGAGGCCGCGGTGGGGGAGACAGAGGAGGCCGGGGGGGCTTCGGAGGGCGTGGGGGCAGTAGGGGAGGATTCGGAGGTCGCGGCGGTGGAGGCAGAGGAGCACGTAAGTTTATTGTGATGCTAGCTGTGTGTTTGAAGACTGTTATGGTAAGAGAAGTCATTGTTAGATCAGCACGGGTGACGCACTGGTTGAGCGATTCAACTACTGCGCTGCGTGTCGCGAGTTCGATCCCTGACCGGAACAAATATTTGTATGGCCTACAGATAGTTGGTCTGGGTGTTTAGTTTGTGTACTTATGAGTTTAACATTTAGCACTTGCTACCATAATTTAGATGCTTTCTGAATTCAGTTAGCAAGCACCATTGATTTTGTTTACATAAAAGCTCGAGCAGACAAGAGCAACCTAATGAATTTTTAATTTAATTTACTTACCACCTAATAATGGTATTAGTATTACCAAGAGTCCAAGACACATAAAAATGTAACAAAAATATGGTGATTTCAAGGTTGTCTCGAGACCAAAATAGAATGAAGGTCACTTGCTTATTACTAACTTAAAAATCTACAATGACTTCCTTACACCCACAAAATCTAAATGATGATAGTGGTCCCTCTAATCTAGACCTATTCATGAAGACTATATCCACATACCCACTTCTGATATACACCCATAGACAAACTAAAAAACATTATTTTTATAATTTTGTACTAAAACCTCTTTTTGTTGTGACAGCTCGTGGCCGCGGGGGTCCTGGAGGCGGCAGAGGGAGGGGAGGGGGTGGTTTCAAGGGGGGCAAACAAGTTGTTCTTGAACCTCACAGGTATGTTATGATTTTCTGGTTATTTAAGGGTAAAGAAAGGACCTGTAGGAATAGTCTGGGGCAATATTTTTATTGTTTAAAAATAAATAATTCATCTTGAGCTGTTATGAGTATGGTTAATTGAAATGATTTAATGCTGAATTAGCTGTTATTTTTTGAGGACAGTTTTATCTGATACAATGACTATGAGATAAAATTAACTATCAACAGCAGTTATAGTGAACACAGTCCACTTAGTAACTCAGTGAGTGTTATCAGCAGAAATAAGCATTAAATAAAAACTAAACATGAAGTTACTTATCAACACTTTTTAGGTCAACCTGATTATATTACTTGTTTGGTTCAAAAATAAAATGGAACATACAACATACATACAGTATGCACAATAAGTCTTATGTACTTATTTTAAATCATGTTCTCGAAAACGGCTCTAACAATTTCAATGAAAATTGCAATATTATATTACCCTCCAAGGCAAAAGATTGTGATCTAGCTAGGTCTCGTACCATGGAAAATTCGTGTATTTTCACCCCTACAGAGCTCTGTCACCTAGGTACTGAAGTTGAAATAAATACGAAAAAGCTATGTAGGTAGATTAATTTTTCAAATGATGTTTTCTAATATAACTTTCGTTCTTCTGAAAGCGAATGCTTGAAGCCAAAATATATTTCTGATATAACTTTTCCTTACCCTCAAAAATCTTCTAGTTTTTATTTACCCTTTCTAACCATCATGGTCTTTTATTTTAGACATCCCGGAGTATTCATTGCGAGAGGCAAAGAAGATGCGCTGGTTACAAAGAATTTAGTGCCTGGATCAGAAGTGTATGGTGAGAAGAGAATATCAGTAGAGGTTTGTATGATTTTCTTGATGTTTGTCTTAGTTATATGGAAATAGGGATATGTAGGTAATCATAGCTTAGTATGAAGAGACTATGATGTTCCCTACTGCTGGGATACAGCCCTTCTCTCTATTAAGCTGCCTGGCCACTGAAGCAGAGCGAACTTGCAGAGAAACAGAAATATTTGTTTCTCCGCTCCGCAGCCTTTAATGGCCAGGCAGCCTTAGAGGGGAGATATGAGAAAAGAAAGCCTGAATAGATATTTAAAATCAGTTTTTTCTTCTTGAAGTGACAAGATAAAAATAAAAGCACTTCAAAAAGCGTTTTTAGGCAAATAAAAACACAATTAGTAAAATTATACTTTAACATTAGCAGTATTTTAAAGTGATGATCGTGGTCCCTCTAACCTGACCTATTCGTGAAGACTATACATCCACATACCCACTTCTGATTCCACCCTCTTACTACCCTAACCCCAATTTTCCCTAAACCCTTACTAATTGGAATTTACCCTTTTCACAGACTGAAGGAGAAAAGGTTGAATACAGAGTATGGAATCCATTCAGATCAAAGTTAGCGGCTGCGATCATGGGTGGAGTAGATGCCATACACATGCCTCCGGGTTCCAGGGTGTTATACCTTGGTGCTGCTAGCGGTACCACTGTCAGTCACGTCTCCGATGTTGTTGGACCGGTATGTTGAAACTTTATTAGTTAATTTGTGGTTGATAATAACTTGAAATGACAATTTAGAAGTTGAGAAATAGAAATCTTACAATGAAAGGTTTGTAAAATGATTTTGGCTTAATGAGTTATTGTATACAGGTGATCTGTATTCAAATTGCAAAATAAAAATTAAAAAATAAAGCCATTATTAAACCAAGTTTTCCATTAGGTTAACTGGAATATATTGCGTTTCAAGTTAAAATACAAATATAATCTGTATACAAAAATGAAATATCTCCTAAATGATGATCGTGGTCCCTCTAATCTAGACCTATTCATGAAGACTATGTCCACATACCCACTTCTGATATCAATTACAAGAAAACCAACAAAATCTCCCAAATTACGTTCAATAAATTAACATTTTTTCTCATTATTTGTTCTACAGGAAGGTCTGGTATACGCCGTCGAGTTCTCACACAGATCAGGGAGAGATCTTATAAATGTCGCCAAGAAGAGAACGAATATTATTCCTATTATTGAAGATGCTAGACATCCACTTAAATACAGGTAAGAAATAAATTCTGTTCTTAGAATAGCAAAATGTGATTGTACTATAGTTTCACTCACATGAGGCGACACCTAAACGAATGGCTAAATAAAAGCACGAGGCTTTTTTGATTACAAAATGAGCCTGCTGTTGACCTCAATCACGCATCGATATCGGCGGAAAGCGATGGAACGAGCATGCCCAAAAAGAATTTTCATCACTTGAGTTACAATTCCAACAATTATTTATTCTTTGAAATTGAACAACAACAATTAATTATTTAGTCTTTACTTTGAGTGTCTCTTCAAGTGTTTGTGAACAGTATCAGTCCCTAATCAACCACTCAAAATGATGATTTCTACGAACTAAATGTTTCATGTTGATATAATTTGAACTCTCTCTCTGACGCAATTCAACTATTCCCTTCTCCCTCTAATATCAAACGAATCTGCCATATAACTATCTCTTTCTCTCACAGAATGCTGGTCGGCATGGTCGACTGCATATTCGCTGACGTAGCGCAACCAGACCAGGCTAGGATAGTCAGTCTGAATGCACAACACTTCCTCAAGAATGGAGGACATTTTGTTATTTCTATTAAGGTGAGTGTTATTTCGTTTTTTATGCTAGGGACAAGTAAATATAGATAGAATTTACCTCAAAATCAAGTAATTTTAGGCACTGCTAGCTTACGAGCAGTTTCAGTATTTCCAGCTGTTTTATCTGGACAAAACAATAGTTTCTGTTGCTATAATTGAATCTCCAAATTTGTCAGTAATCGTAAAATCTTGAGGTCGTAAAGTATTTCTAATAGTTATCTAAAATGATGATACAAAACGTCTAAATTACACATGTTGATAAGATTGAACTCTCTCACTGATTATAACGCAACTTCTATAGTTACTCTCTCCGAAAATTCCTCCGTTCAACCCCCATACAATTGTCTTCTAGGCCTCCTGTATAGACTCCACCGCACAGCCCGAGGCAGTGTTCGCAGCTGAAGTAAAGAAACTACAAGCAGACAAACTAAAACCCCAAGAGCAGTTGACATTGGAGCCCTATGAAAGAGACCACGCGGTCGTAGTTGGTATATTCAGAGCCCCAGCGTCGAAAAAAGCATAGAATAGGAATTAAGTTGACGCAATTTTTATTATAGTGATTATTTTGTTACTAAGTTACAAGTTGTAACCAGTCTGTTTAAAATTAAATTAGGTTGTCTTTGCATCTGGCGTAGTATGTAAGCTGAAAACGCGACATAATTTTGATATAGTCGTTTACACGTTTGGGATTTGGCACATCGGGACAGCAAAATACCGCCCTGTGCCAAACCAATGTTTGGACCCCAACTTATCAATTTTAAGTTGAATTTTAATGCCATATTGCACCATCAAAACCAGATGTAGAAGCATCCTAAACAATCAACAATTAGTTCAATAAATTATAATTGCCAATTTAAACTTTGTAAGAGAACGATGCTAGAAGCCGTCGTTACCTCATTCCCTAAACACAATTTTAAAAAGTTATTTTTGTATGATAAGTTCTTATTATCAAAGTATTAGTTTGTAAGTTTATACATACGAAATGAGTATGTTTAATAGATAAGTGATGTATGAAATATATGATGGTGCGAATGACTATACATATAATGATGGTTTTATTTATTTTCAATAACTACATTCCTGTGATTCCCTACATTTCGGGTAGTTTTGTGGGTATGCTTCATTCTTCAGCCACTGAATATAAGTGGCGGCCACAGACCACTCGTGGCAGCCACTGACCTTGTGGCGGCCACCGACCACTCGTGGCAGCCACTGATTACTATTGGCGGCCACAGACCACTTGTAACAGACACTGAATACTAGTGGCGGCCACAGACCACTTTTAACAGACACTGAATACTAGTAGCTGCCACAGACCACTTGTAACAGACACTGAATACTAGTAGCTGCCACAGACCACTTGTAACAGACACTGAATACTAGTAGCTGCCACAGACCCTTGTAACAGACACTGAATACTAGTAGCTGCCACAGACCACTTGTAACTAGTGTCCGACCGAAACACGATTTTCAGCCGAAACCGTAACCGAACCTTCGGCCTTGGTCCCAGTTTCGGCCGAAACCGAAACTTATTAAATGTTTATGGAATGGAAAATCTATTGTATTTGTACGCATATATACACGGTAATTAGTTAACAAAAATAGCTCTTCATTTGTAAAATAATAAATAATGTGAATTAAAAAAAAATACTATCAACTTGTCAAACTTTAAAAAAAATAAGCACTACATTTTTAACACATTACTATATTTGATAGTAATTTCCAAAAAAAAAAAAAAACTAAGTACCTCGCATACTAAAGGGAAAAAATGCGACATGACTAATAGTACTGAAGGCCATTCACGCTAATAGAAAATATAATTATAAAACTTTTTAGTAAAAATAATCTATTGGTCGATATAACTTTTTTTCTAATTATTTAACAAAAAAAAGTACATCATATTATTTTCAAAGATGGTTTTTAAAAAAAAAATTCATTACGAACTTTTTAAATTATATTAATTAGTTAAGGTTTTAAGCGCTTTGCACATGTAGCAACTATTGCAGCAACTGGCAACTAGCTGTTTACATATATTTCAATTGGATTGCGCACACATAGCAACTCGTTTCGAGTTCCGGCAATCGTCAGCAGTTTTCAGTTGCTGCAATCGATGACTGAGTTAGTTGCTAATTGCCGCAACTAGCAACTGTTAAATATTATACCGATTTATAAAGTTAATGTAGACGGCGACGCCTTAATAAAATTATAGCAATTGCTGCTTCTTCGACATTAATCGTCACACAGAACGCTGTTCGCTGCGTAGATTGAGCAACTCGGTTATGAAAGTTGCTCACAGATTGCCATAGAATTGCTGCAACCGTAAACGTTGTAGCAACTATCAACTAGTTACAGGAAACTTTAAAAGTTGCTTAAGTTGCCTCAACTTAAGTTGCTCCATGTGCAAAGCGCCTAAATCACCGGAGATAGTTGTGTATCGGAACTACGGGGCGGTTCGAATACGGGTACAAAATTTAATCCATCAACAATTACAAACAAATATAGTAATGTTTGAATCAAACATCACAGGTATCTTCACACAATCATCTTTTAAGTGTTAAATTAATTTCTAAATAAATTCATATTTTATAAGTTCTAGGGAATAACTCAACAGAACCAAGTAAAATATGTAATGAATTATTTTCTATACACACCTACGTACAACCTATTTATTTTACACTGTAGCACAAGACCCTAACGAATGCCTTAAAAATACATCATCATTAATCGTAAGTAAAAACAAATACCTAATTTTTGCGCGAGAAAAATCACACAACCTCAAATCATCACGATCGCGCCGGCTAGCGAACTCAACTGGCACTCGAAGTTAGCTGAATGATGCGCGACAATTCACGTATACCTTGTTTCGGCGGGGCCGAAAGGTTCGGCCAATTATTGGCCGAAACCGAAACTATGGCCGAAACTAGATTTTTTGGCCGAAACTAGCCGAAACCGAAACCGCAACCGAACCTTCGGTCGGTCCTTACTTGTAACAGACACTGAATACTAGTGGCGGCCACAGACCACTTGTAACAGACACTGAATACTAGTGGCGGCCACAGACCACTTGTAACAGACACTGAATACTAGTAGCTGCCACAGACCACTTGTAACAGACACTGAATACTAGTGGCGGCCACAGACCACTTGTAACAGACACTGAATACTAGTAGCTGCCACAGACCACTTGTAACAGACACTGAATACTAGTAGCTGCCACAGACCACTTGTAACAGACACTGAATACTAGTGGCGGCCACAGACCACTTGTAACAGACACTGAATACTATGGGCGGCCACAGACCACTTGTGGCAGACTGAATAATACTTGGGGCGGCCACAGACCATTTGTGGCAGCCATTGACTACGTAGCGTCCATCGACTACTCGTAGCAGTGTCACACTGACTGGCAGGGCGGAGGGCCACTATCAGGGATTTTAGTTTTGATAACACAAAATTTTATCGCTATTTTGTGTCGGTCACAGGTTCAAAAGATAATATAAGGGTTTATAGGTGGCCGATCTGGAGTCTCCCCAGCAGAGTTACATTTATATCTTAAAAGTAGTGTCCGACCGAAACACGATTTTCAGCCGAAACCGAAACCGTAACCGAACCTTCGGCCTTGGTCCCAGTTTCGGCCGAAACCGAAACCGAAACTTATGAAATATAATGTAAAATCTATTGTATTTTTACGCATATTAACAGTACACAGTTAACACGTGTAAAAGATACTACTTTATTTGTTGCCAAAAATGCAACAATTAAAGTAGGTAGGTAACAAAAATAGGTCTTTATTTGTAAAATTAAAAATGTAAAATTAAAAAAATAAAAAATGCAATCAACATATTTGTCAATTTTTAAAAAAAATAAGCACTACATTTTTAACATTACTATATTTGTTAGTAATTTCCAAAAAAAAAACTAAGCCCCTCGCATACTAAAGGGAAAAAATGCGACATGACTGATGCGATGTCGAAGGTCATTCACGCTAATAGAAAATATGTATACGAAACTTTTTAGTAAAAAAATTCTATTGGTCGATATAACTTTTTTTCTAATTATTTAATAAAAGAAGTATGTACATCATATCATTTTCAAAGATGGTGTTTTAAGAAATAATTTTCATTACGAACTTTTTAAATTATAATAATTAGTTTTTTTTTTTAATTTAATATGGGCTTACTCTTGACCTCAATCTTGCCCTAAGGGCAGAGATGAGGTCGACGATGGAACGAGCTTACCCAGAAGAAGCCTATTTACTCGCGACTTAAATAGAATGGGGTTATATGAACTCGGGAAAACCGACGCAGGCAGGGTGTTCCACTCTTTGGCTGTACGAATAATGAAAGACTTAGCAAAACGCTTCGTACGAATGTGTGGAACATCGACAAGGTATGGGTGATAACCAGCAGTACGCCTAGTCTCTCGATGGAAGAAGGGAGATGGTGGAATAAGCTCGTGGAGCTCTTGCGCACACTCTCCGAAGTACAGTCTGTAGAAGACCGACAGACATGCAACTTTGCGGCGGTGTTAAGGTTAAGGTAGGTGTAGTTAAGGTTTTAGGCGCTTTGCACATGGAGTAACTATTGCAGCAACTGGCAACTAGCTGTTTACATATATTTCAATTGGATTACGCACACGTAGCAACTCGAGCTTCGAGTTCTGGCAATCGTCAACAGTTTTCAGTTGCTGAAATCGATGACTGAGTTAGTTGCTAATTGCCGCAACTAGCAACTGTTAAATATTATACCGATATTTTAAGTTAGCGTAGACGGCGACGACGTAATAAAATTAGAGCAATTGCTGCTTCTTCGATATTCATCGTCACAGTGAACGCTGTGTAGATTGAGCAACTCGGTTATGAAAGTTGCTCACAGATTGCCATAAAATTGCTGCAACCGTAAACGTTGTAGCAACTATCAACTAGTTACAAGAAACTTTTAAAGTTGCTTAAGTTGCTTCAACTTAAGTTGCTCCATGTGCAAAGCGCCTAAATCACTGGAGATAGTTGTGTATCGGAACTACGGGGCGGTTCGAATACGGGTACAAAATTTAATCCATCAACAATTACAAACAAATATAGTAATGTTTGAATCAAACATCACAGGTATCTTCACACATCTTTTAAGTGTTAAATTAATATCAACATAAATTCATATTTTATAAGTTCTAGGGAATAACTAAACAGAACCAAGTAAAATATCTAATGAATTCTTTTCTATACACACCTACTTACAACCTACTTAGACCCTAATGAATGCCATAAAATACATCATCATTAATCATATGTAAAAACAAATACCTAATTTTTGCGCGAGAAAAATCACATAACCTCAAATCATCACGATCGCGCCGGCTAGCGAACTCAACTGGCACTCGAAGTTAGCTGAATGATGCGCGACAATTCACGTATACCTTGTTTCGGCGGGGCCGAAAGGTTCGGCCAAAAATTGGCCGAAACCGAAACTATGGCCGAATCTAGTATTTTTGGCCGAAACTAGCCGAAACCGAAACCGAACCTTCGGTCGGTCCTTACTTAAAAGTCCAACTTGCACATGGATGGTTCCGTACTATGACTTTGTATAGGTTTTCCTGTAATAACTAATACCTAACGAACGTATAACTAATTTCTGTATTTTTTTCAGAATTTTAGGCTCGGTAGTTTCGAAAATAAGGGTTCCGTTTTTTCCTATTGAGGTACGGAACCCTAAAAACTAGGGCACCTAGCGAAGCTGTGTTTTCTCCCATATTTTTTCGCCAAGTCGCATGGGCGGTCACCACTTCAGAACTTAAAAACCCGACTACGACAAAACAAACGACTCTGAAAAAGTATGAAACAAGATTTTCAGGATAGAACAAAAAGAAAAGCCGTAGTCACACGTTATAGGTACCAACCTAAACACTTTAATACCTACCGTGTTATTTCTTTTTATACACATTACTTTTTGTCCAAGTTTGTTTTACACTACTTTTTGACAACAAGTATCAACAAAAACCATTATTATACGTCAAAATTTCAACTTAATAGCTAACGATATATATCGAGCCATTACCGCCGACTTAGTGTAACCGACAAAAACCAAATTTTACAGGAGAAGGTTTTTTTTGAATAACTTTATAAATAATTGCGCTAATAAGTTGAAATTTGACGTTTAATAATGATTTTTGAAACCTTAGGTGTAACGGTTAAAATTTTCAAAAAAACGTCACTACACGTTTTTTGCCACTTTTTTTATAGTAAACGACAAAATTTGGATGTACTGTGTCGGTTGCGATAACAAGTAGGGTCGCTTACGCTGCAATTCTTAGATAATTACGCAACTTACGATAATTTTGATTATGTCGGTTACTGTAAAATATAGAAAAATGTTGTGCTAACGATAAACTTAGCATTTGCTATAACTTTGTAATTGGTTGTCTTTTGGCGGGAAAAGTCGAAGAACAAGTCCGTTATAGTTTAAAAAGTCGTCTGCGATAAAAAACGCTGTTTAAGTAAAAATGTCGCTTACGATAAGACGGCGGTAATGGCTCGATATATACTTTTTGTCCGCTAGAGGGCGTCATTTTAAATTTGAGTAATATTTTGGAAATGTACAACTGAGACCCTTTCAAATGATACTAAACACTGCGTATTTATCTCCATTTTTATTTTTGAACACTTTTTGTCCGCTAGAGGGCGCCATATCGTGTTTTGTGGCACGTCACGTAGCCTGTTCAGCAGACAATTAAGACGGTTCTAACGATACCTCATAATGTCGAGTTCCGATATGTAGATTAGGAGCTATGAGGGAACAGATGAAGATACTCACATACATACATACATAGCCAGTCAAAATCATATCCCTCCTTTGGCTTTGCCGTAGTCGGGTAAGCAAAGCAAATTAAACACAGTGATATAAAAACGATCTATTTATTGTTAACGTCAATCTCCATCGGTCTCATCCTCCACCACACTCGCATCGTCCTCGAACTTGTCGTCTCCCCACGACGCGTCGCTGTCTGACTGGTATGCTTCGGCTTCCATCTCGTCTGATGATGAGTCTGGAATGAGGAGATATGTTGGTTACTTTGGGATAGTAGAGTTTTTTTAATTGGGACAAGTCCCCCACACTATTCCCTGCCCACTGTAACTCTTGTGCGCCAGAATCAACAGTAGCGACTATCAGTGTAACGCCGATACAATGAAGCTCCATGAAGTCCCAGAGAAACAATTTAACTGTCTTGGATCCCGCAACAAAATTAATCAGAAAACAATAGCGGAGGAGTAGGAAAAACATAATTTCCACTTCCCTCCATTAGCAGGAGACAGAACAGAACAAGGCCAATAGGCACACAGGGACTTAAACAACTGGGATAAGCCCAGTTGCCTAGCACCACGGATATTATTGTCATTAATATTACTGGGTCTTGAGTTGTGAGCTGTAATATTTGATTCCAATAACAGGCAGTGGCGTGCGCTCTATTAAGGCTCTTAGGCTTAGCCTACCTTACCAACTGAGCATTTCTTATAACTAATTAACCATATTGTAATAAAATAACACCATGTACAAAATAATAATAAAAAAGTTCAAACTCCTGTTAAAATACTTAGAGCAATTTTTCGCGTACGAATCTTATATTTACAGGCTTGCTTAGGCTAGCATTCGATTAGCCTAAAACCCATTCATAATTTTACGCACACAGCGTCACATCAGTGAATGATCGGTGCATATTTTCGTGTATATGAACCGCACACATGCATGCCAGCTCCTGCGAGTGTAGCTGGCCTGTGATTGGCTGCAACAACACAAGGCTACGATTGGATGCGTCATGCGTGCCATCTTCAGCCCGCGAACTCAGGCGCGAAGTTCAAATTTGTTTTTTTTTTAACGTTTTTTGCAATTTGCAGGCCAGTGCTAGCTTGAATACTGACTACATACGTCTTACAGCCGCGAATCATATTTTATTAATCAACATACAACCTAGCACTGGCCTGCAAATTGCAAAAATGTAAGGAAATTTGAATTTCGCGCGTTTGCGGTCTTCGCTCTTCCGTCCACAGATAAAGTGCAGCACTGACAACACATTTCATTGATTGATTTCGTACCTATAATCCTGCAAAATTTTGTTGACCGCTGTTGTGAACAAACTCGATATGAAAATGATGCAATTTTATTTGGTAGTATTTTTCTATCGGCAAATTAGAAATTATATTTTACGTCTATGGAAGCCATTATTTTTTCATTGTTGTGACAAGCTGAGCGCGATTTGTTTTGAAACCAAAAACGTACAGATAGTGTCAGTTATTAGATACTATTAATAACAGTAGTGTAAATATTAGTTTTGTTGTGTATTATTTGTTTATTCCCATAACAAATAATAACAATGGTAGGTAATTTACTTGTGAAGTTTGTGCTAATAATGTGTGTTTGCTAGATGTTAAAGGCACTTAAAGGTAATAAGTTTTCTCAATTATCGTATACTAGTGACCCGCCCCGGCTTCGCACGGGTACAAAAAAGGTATTAAAACCTTCCTCTTGAATCACTCTATCTATTAAAAAAAACCGCATCAAAATCCGTTGCGTAGTTTTAAAGATTTAAGCATACAGACAAACAAACAAATAAACAAACAAACAAACAAACAAACAGACGCGACTTTGTTTTATACTATGTAAGGAAGTAATGATAACGTGCAAGTTGTAGGTATCTAATATCTAAAGGTAGATGTGTGAAGGCCGCTTCGGATATTATCTTGCAAGTGACGTGTTTTGTACTTTTGTAACTACCTATCACCCACTCACTTGGATGAGTTTTTTTGAGGTGGCCGAATCTTTCTTCTGTTTGCATCGATAAAAAAATCATGAGTTGAACCTTGAATAATGTGGTGAGTTTTTGAATTGTATTTAGGAACTTTTACAGGCTTATTTTCAAATGTTATAAATGTGACAATTTTTTTTTTGCTGTCAATATTTCGTGGCCTACCCACCGTGGCGGACCACTGCACGCCACTGATAACAGGTATGACAAAAATGCTTGAACCGATGTGGCATATTATATAACAAACCCGCCATTTCGATTTTTTTTTTTCGAAATCGCGGCCATCGATGAAAGTAAAATGTATGGATAGAGGACATTTAGACGAACAAAAAAAAAGTGTCACTTTACCGAGATATTTGAAAGTAAAGATCGACAAATGAGTACAATGACCACTTACAACAAAATAGACCTTTTACGTGTCTATGGGCGTTGATATATATAGTGACACTTTGGGGTAATATTTTGTTACACAACATTTTGTTCGTCTAGGTGTCATCTACTCATACATACCAATTTCGTTGTGGGCCGTGATTTCTAAAAAAAACAAAATGGCGGTGGGTCGATATGCCAGCTTTGTATGGAAAGGAGTCCCTTTGTTCGAAACCAGTATATTGCGTCACTCACCATTATAATTAAGCACAGGTTCCTGTTCATCTAGCGCCACGTCAGCGGCACTTCGCTGAGGTATCGTGAGGTCCAGCCGACCTTTGAGGTTTAATAGCTGGCAGAGGTGCGACCGTCTGCAATTAAATCATAAGTAAATAAGATTCTGTGGCTTTGCAAGCGTTTCATGTTATAGCATCACATCGACACAAAGGGCTAAGAAGGAACTAGGTGGTTTTTAGTCAGTAGAAGTTTGCCATTCCCTTCCTCTCCGCCCAGCTAGGCTATTGCGTATCTTTAATGACAGTGGACAACTTAACGTGTCTATCAAATAACTGTCAAATGGTGAGTTTTTAAGAAAATAATGTACCAAACCATAACCAATTTACAGTTAATCTATGGACACCTTATGATAGCCACTGACATTAAAAAGATACGCAATAGCCCTACAGAGCGGGAGGAGTCATTTGGTGATTTTCTAACCTGCAAAAAAAGGCTAGTCCCATTTACCGGGCCTCAATCTAGACCAGGGATGCACAGACTTAGTGAGACCACGGGCTACTTGGGCAAATGATGAACTAATGGCGGGCCACCAGCACAAATTAAAAACATATTTTTTGTTGGTCGTAAAAAAATGGGGCCACCATTTATTTACGATTTATGCATGAAGCAAAGGCAAAAAAGGGCACTAAAATGCAAGAGCGAGCGAAGCTAGCTCGAAAATTTTTACCCTTCACCTCGGAAAGGTACATAATTTGATTTTCATTTTATTGTTAGGGCGCTTTCAAATTAGCCGCAAAGAGCCGCGCGGTGGCAGCGCGGCTGCGCGCTGCTTTGATAATCCATATAAAAATCGCGAATTTAAAACCGCACACCCGCAGCGCGGCTGCAGCGCTGCAGCCGCGCTGCCACCGCGCGGCTCTTTGCGGCTAATTTGAAGGCGCCCTTAAAATTAACGTATTGAAGGATTGGACAATCCAGAAAACTCGGCGGTAAGAGCGAGTGTAGCGAGCTAGAAAATTTTAGTGGCATGCGGCTGACCGAAATATTTACGTAGGGCTACTTTAAAAAGCCGCCCCAGGGCAGCGGTTTCAAGTAAGGAAAGTACACCATAGCTTGGGTCTCCTTATTTTTACAACATAGTCCCGATTACAATAGTCATTATATGATCTGACTGAGTTAAATATGGGATGAAAGTTTGTATGAAAAATCGTAATTTTTTATATTATCCGACATCCACGCGGGCGAAGCCGCTGGCAAAAGCTAGTTTTTTTTAAATATAACCAAATCTTCTGATACAAGCTGTATAAAACTGACCTGTGTGTAAATATGGCTAGTAGCTGCGTGAGATGGTCGGAGGCTCGCGAGCCCATCGTGGCTAACAACAGCGCCGAGTGACATCTCACCACTGCCGACAGCCACGTGCATACTGACGCGCATCTGTAAGGGAAGGGCAGAGATTGAATACAGGTTGATAAAAATAATGGGTTGCTTGTGCTACATACATGCCTGTAATTGAAGGAACCTACATTTCGCCAGTTATTTTATTTTACTCTATTTGGGAAACTTACAGCTAATACAGACAATACACTTAAAACATAAACACTTGAAGGCCAATTATAGGTTTCCACCGTTAAAACACGAAAACAAAGAAAAAAAACAACAAAAAAAAAGGTAACAATAAGCAAACAAAGTAACACAATCGGATTATATTTCTATAGGACATGAAATATCATAAATAATAATGGACGAGCCTATTTCCATCTACTGGGCTTAAATCCAGACTCCGTGGCTGCTACTGAGAGATGTTTGGTGGAAAAGCCCAATAATACTTGCGAACCGGAAGACGTTACGTTGCGCGGCCTCCCACTAGGTGGACCGATGACCTGGTCAAGGTTGCAGGAACCCGCTGGATGAGAGACGCACGGGACCGGTCAATGTGGCGACGCCTGGGGGAGGCCTATGTCCAGCAGTGGACGTCTAGCGGCTGAAATGATGATGAGCTGGGAATCGCACCCAGGACATCCTGCTCTGCAGTCTTGTTTGCGACTAATAATGATCATATTACTAAAGTTTCAATAATAGATCATTTTACTAAACAACAAAATACCATTCTTCTCTAAAAACTGGGAAGATAGTCACACACTGGCAGTAAAAGTTCCATAAGACCATGACTTAAAGTGTGGCGTACAAAGTGGACAGTATTAAATAATTCCAGGTTCCCATCTCGATATTTTCTTTCACTGATGTCTGTGATATCCAAGAAAAACTCCGATTGTCATCTAATACCTAATGAGTTACTTACTGGCTAGTCTTCCTCGTGGCCATGTCAGCGAGTTGCTCCAACAACTGTGGCACGTAGTCAGCTGGTAAGTTGGTCACGGTGCGCAGAGCCACCAGCGGGTCATTCTTTTGGAGTACTGTGAGGATTATGTATGAGTTACTTACTGGCTAGTCTTCCTCGTGGCCATGTCAGCGAGTTGCTCCAACAACTGTGGCACGTAGTCAGCTGGTAAGTTGGTCACGGTGCGCAGAGCCACCAGCGGGTCATTCTTTTGGAGTACTGTGAGGATTATGTATGAGTTACTTACTGGCTAGTCTTCCTCGTGGCCATGTCAGCGAGTTGCTCCAACAACTGTGGCACGTAGTCAGCTGGTAAGTTGGTCACGGTGCGGAGTGCCACCAGCGGGTCATTCTTTTGGAGTACTGTGAGGATTATTCTGAAACAAAAACAAAAATATTAATTTATCTTTACTAATATTAGGGAAAAACCTGGATGACTGCTGCCACAGGACCGTGGTCATTCGCACAAGAAAAGTGAGGTCCATACCCAACAATGGGTGAATTCAGGCTGTGGCTGATAATATTATTAAAGCTAAAAAAAATCTTGAACTGGTTATTTTAGTATGATATACTAAATTCACCCCATCAATCTACGGCGGGCTGTTCCTCATTGCTTGTTTAAGTAAGTGCAGATACAAATTCTTACCCTTTATCCTTAGAATGTAGTCCCTGCATCAAGAGCTTGGTCAAGTTCTGACTGACGGCCGATTTGCCGCGACCCTTCACGTCCAGCGCCAGGTTAGCCAGACGAGCTTCCATCGGGACTTCTATCTGTTAAAGAAAGAAAGAAAACATATTTATTTAGTACATAACTTAACATTTAGACTGGATTGGACTCAAATGGGTCAGTAGAAAATAAATTAATAGATGGCACTTTGTCCGCGTGAAATGATTATAAAAATGTTTCTTCGTAATTTGAACCGGATTTAGATAACAATTTTTTTTTTGCATTTAACCCCATACTTTTGTCTAAAATAAAAGCCTAAGCCTCCTTATAGTACCAGCTATCTACCAGTAAAAGTTTAATCAAAATCAGTCCAGTCGTTTCGGAGATTAGCCGGAATAAACAGACAGACATAGACATAAATTTAAATAAAAATTGTTCAAAAGAGTATCAAATATACTTTTATAATCTTCTACTATATAAAAATAAGTCGGGTTTTCCTTCCTGACGCTATAACTCCAGAACGCACGAACCGATTTCCACGGTTTTGCATTCGTTGGAAAGGTCTCGGGCTCCGTGAGGTTTATAGATACTTTTTTTTTTTTTTTAATATGTTCAAATATATTAGGTAGGGTAGTAGGTAGGTAGGTAGGTAGGGTAGTAGGGGTAGTAGGTAGGGTATTAGTTAGGGTAGTAGATAGGTAGGTAGGAAAAACGCATTGCAACGCATGCGCGGGTTCAGCTAGTTTCATAATATAATATGTATTCAGTAAAAAACTGTTATTGTGAAATAAGTTGCTAGCTCTACTGGCTTTCAGATACATTATCCACGAGCTACAATTTTATTATGTTATTACTAACCTTATCCCCCGGCGTCGCCCTTTTCCTCGTGACTCCACCCATAGGCTCCACGTAGGTGACCTGTGCAGCGTCATGGTCACCCCTCACTTTGTTCACCTCGTTGATTTGCTTAACCTTCTTCTTAGGTTCTTTACTGTCACCACGTATTAGAATCTGGGTTTTTGATTTGAGGTCGGGTGTCTGTAAAAATTAAAACAATAGGTCAAAATGATGAATTAAAGATGATAAATCTATATAAATAAAAAGAGAAGTCCTGACTGACTGACTGACTCATCAACGCCCAGCCCAAACCCTTGGACCTAGAAAGCTGAAATTTTGCACAGAGGTTCCCTTTATAATGTAGACAAGGAATAAGGAAGGATTTTTCGAAATTCAACCCCTAAGGGTGTTAAATAAGGGATGAAAGTTTGTATGGAAAATCGTCATTTTCACGCGGGCGAAGTCGCTGGCAAAAGCTAGTATTATATAACATAACATCATGCCTTGTTATCCTCGAAAGATAAGGCAAAGGTGTAAATAACAAGTACACCCACATTTCACCCCTTTCGCCTCGTTGTCGCAAGTGTGACTATTGAGTACGAGTTCCTGATTCGATTTCCGGGTCGGGCAAAATGTTATTTAGTTTTTCCATTAGTCCATAAGTCGAAGAAACAACATCCCATCTGATTAAAGCTGCTAGGCTGGCAGAGGAGGAGGCAGATAAATTTGGACAAAAAAAAAAAAGTTTTTCCATTAGGAATTTCTCAATATCAGCTACGGAGTCTGATTTTGTGCCGGTTGATGAAAATAGCCTCGCCCCCATATGACATGGGACTTAACACACCTGGCGAAATGTGGGTATACTAGGTATATATATTATATATATTTAGGTATACCTCTGCCAACCCTTAGAGGATTACAGGAGTGATATGACGATACGGTTGGCGCAGTGGCTGAGCGATTGGACTGCTGCGTTGCGTGTCGCGGGTTTGATCTCCGCACTAATCAAATATTAAAATTTGTATTGCCTACAGATAGTTGTTACGGGTCTGGGTCTGTGAGAAATTCCTAGTGCGGGGCGACGTTTTATGAAAACAAAGAATTGAGTATAATAATATAAAAGGGCTACAATTTAGATGGTCACCAAAAAAGATTTTTAGACCCTAGATTAAAGTACAGTAAAGTACTAAATAAAATATTTTAACTTCAAATAATATAAAATAAACCCACTCCATACTGAGGTGCCTAAAGAACAACGTTTTAAGTTTCAAAATAATTAGACACTCATCAGAATAATTGTACGTGTTGTATTTATATTCTTTTTGCCTACCAAAATGGATAAATGCTCACCAAATCAATTAACCAAAATTATAATACGATCGTCTCGCGACAGTATCTCCTTTATGGGCGGCATGGGCACTGGGACGAAGGAGGCCGGCGGAGGCCCGGCACTTCGGGGACAGAAGATATTAGTGTTATTTAATATGCGAGCGAAGCGAGCGCGCGTCATGGAGATAAATTGAAAGCCGTGAAATACAATATTGGTGACATCTATTTAGTGATAATATAAAATATTTGGTCTGCAGTTAACTTTAAAGGCGTTTATAAATCTTTATGGTATAGAATAAAAAGGAAAATAGGTTCATTCTTACAATACTACTTATTCATCATACTTACACTTGACTCTGTAGAGCGCAGAGCCAGGAGGCTAATTGGTGACGATAAGCTGGTTATCAAGCTACATAGCCTGGCCCACCGTCGCAAAGTCGCATGTCTGTCGGTCTTCTACAGACTGTACTTCGGAGAGTGTGCGCAAGAGCTCCACGAGCTGATCCCACCATCTCCCTTCTTCCATCGGGAGACTAGACGTACTGCAGGGTACCACCGATACCTAGTCGACATTCCACACATTCGAACGAAGCGCTTTGCTGGGTCCTTTATTATGCGCACAGCCAAGGAGTGGAATTCCCTGCCTGCGTCGGTTTTTCCGAGTTCATATAACCCTAATCTGTTTAAGTCGCGAGTAAACAGGCTTCTACTGGGTAAGCTCGTTCCATCGTCGACATCATCTCTGCCCTTAGGGCAAGATTGAAGTCAAGAGCAAGCCCATTTATAATAAAAAAAAAAAAATATACTTTAGGAAACACAATTTGGTGAGCATTAATCCATTTTGGCCGGCATTTCGAATTTTTTTGGTAGTAAAATAGGTTCTTTTCTGGTAGGCGTTTAAACACAAGCCATATAAAAGTACGATTATTGATTTTAAACCCTTTAAACCTTGTCTTGACGCGATCGATTCTTAACCGACGAAAACAAAAAGGAGGAGGTTCTCAATTCGACACGTATATATTTTTTGTTTTTCGTTTTCGTGTCCCATTCAGAATTAAGGCGATAATTTCCTACTTAGTTTATTCTGTTGAGAAATGTTATGGTAACTTATTTGGATTGATTGTTGTTGTTTTGGTCTAGCAATCACGACAGCATGGCACAGATTTAACAGGAGATTTGGAAATTAGATAATGGAGCAAGTCAGTCTAGACCCTAGGGCCTAGGCTATGATGGTGTGTCTTTAGTTAAGAGCCAATCAGATCGCTGAGGTCGTTTTAAAACATAGGATTAATAGGCTTAGAACCGTAGCAGTTGCACGCTATTTAACGAAATTAGTCTGGATTTGTGCCCGGTCGATGGCAATAGGGTCGCCCCTATTACACGATACTTAAACATAACTAGCGAAACGTGGGTGCAATATGAGGTACACATCTGCTTAACCCTTGGGGGATTAGAGACGTTGATGTTTTTATAACAATGGCTAAATGAAAACTTATATATACTAGCTGTGTTCGAGTTGTAGCGGGCGACGCCGCCGCTGGCAGCGGCGGCGTCGCCCGCTACAACTCGAAAATTAATCCACGGGAAGATAAAATCGAGAAATCCGTTCATTAGTTTTTGCTTAAATCCGTCCATCCATCCATACTTACGCGTTAATATTTCGCGTTAATATTATAGTAGGATTTTACTCACCACTTTCTCAAAGGTCAAGACAGGTCCATTCCAGTAGCCTAGCAACAAGTCTCCGGTAGGAGGTAACCTGCAACATTGCAGGGGCAGCGGTCGCGCCTCCCCACTCGACACCTGGATGGTCACTGATGGCTTGAAGGGCTTTGCTGAGGATCTGCAGGGGTTAGAGATTGCGTGACTATGGGCTGGAGCAGATATGTCAGTCTTGATGGTCACAAAGAGCGGCTTTGCCGTAGAAATGTGGCTTTTGAGTTATATGCTACGTTACATTAATGTTGCGTGGCGTGACATTTTCGAAGTCTATTTTCATCTGGCCAAATGGGATACCCCATTGGGCATCGTCTCCTCCTGAACAAATTGCCAGTGTGGACCCCTCTGAAGGATATGCGCCACCTCCTGTCGTGCTCAACCTGCACCTTTAAAGATTTACTCGAAGCGAAGCTGTGCAGGTGGCCACATACTGGTCTAACACAACTTGAGTTCACGTAAAAAAGAGGAAGATTTTTTTTTAATAACAGGCGAAGAGATCCGAATTTATTCCTCCTACCGCCTTTATTGGTGTATACATCCATTTCACGTTAAAAACAAAAAAAAAACTCACCCATTCAACATATGCCCATAATAATGCACAACCCCACTCCTCGTAGTAGCCGCTAAACTCAGCCGAGTAGTACCATCCTCTGCCCTCAACTCCACGTCCACAATCCTGGGAGCGTCCTCCAGCACAAAGTTGTACGTAGGAGTAGTGGTTGTGATGAGCGGAGACTTGGTGATGGATTTCCTGCGCTGCTTCTTATGTGGGGTCTCATCACCATTCAGTTGGGGGGTGATGTCTTCTGTTATTGTTACATCCCAGAAAGAGAGGAGGCGTTCGTTTCTGTTGGAGGAATTGGGATTGTTAATTATTATCATAACATCACGCTTGAAATCCTTGAAAGGTTAAGCAATGGTGTACTTTATAGTACACACATTTCGCCAATTATGTTTTAAGTCCCAAGTAATATGGGGCAAGCCTTTTGCCATTAACGGGGAAGAAATCTTGACTCTGTAGCTGCTTCTGAGAAAATCCCAATGAAAAATCCCAATACCACTTTGCCTGAGTCAGGTATCAAACCCAGGACCTCAAGCTCAGTAGTTGCGATTGCGACCGCTAGACCTATGAGGCAGTCATGAACACATTGCACAAATATGTCATTATTGTAAAATCTAATCACTTTAAAAGAGTAACCATGGAGTTTCTTGCCAGTTCTTCTCCATAAGAAACGACAAACTGGAACCGTGCCCCTTTTTGTCAACGTTTTACAAGGCCTATGTGAAATAAAATATTTTGACTTAGCTTTTTTTAAACAATAAGTGGAAAGAGAGAAAGGAGGCCTTTGCCCTGCAGTGGGACACGAATGGCTAATAATAATAAACGCTACATTGATTGTCTACTCACTGTGACCCCTCAACAAGCCAGCAGACATCATTGAGTGTGGCTATCGACAACAGCGCCGTAGGTGCCGCATTATGGCCCAAGTTCTTAACAACTGTTGCGTCTCCGTCGTGCAGCCTCCATAGTCGGACTTGGTATGATGCTGCCACCAGGAATCGGGCGGTTGTGTTCTACAAGAAAAGATAAGGGTTTAAGAGACCAGACAAGCAGTTTCTATTGGTTTCAAAGATGACATCAAAATTAGTTAGGGCAATGCTAGAATTGCCTGAATGATCAGGCTGGCTTTTTTTTAAAAAAACCTCACATTAGGAATTTGTCCTGTATTGTGGGTCACAAACATTTAAACTCACATTCACAAATACCCAGACCAGGAACAACAGTATTTTGTAAAACACCTCTTTTAAAATAATTCACTACACAAATAGGGAATACTACCTCCATTTTTCTAATTTCTACAAATTATGGTCTATTGTAGTGGAATTACGACAACTGATAGTATCACAGAATGGATTAAATAAAAATTAAAATGCTGTTTTAACTCACCTGTTTATGCGGTACAATTTTAATGGCACACACATTGTTCCCGTGTTTATTCTTACTGTCAATATTAACATTATACTTATATCTAATTAACGAGCTATGCAAGTCCCACTCGCAAACGTTATTCTCCTTATTACAACTGTACAATCCGTACTTCTTGTGCCAATCTAGCGTGCTTATAGCGCTACTCGTATTTTCATTTGATAAGACGGTTTCCACTTTTGCTTGTGCTACAGAATATATTAAAATCTTTCCACTGGTTGTACCGAGGGCTATGCAATGTGTTTCTTCGGATATGCTCCTCCGTTTTCCTCCTTTTTGTGCATTGCCCTGAAATATGAGGTTATTATTAGTTTAGTGTTTAACAAACCTATATATACCCTAACCTATGTATATTGGGATATGGGCAGAAAATATGAATGAAAAGCCTGGACAGCTTTGGACCTTACTGTATACTCCTTTAGACCCTGTCCTTTCTGAAGAACCTAACCAATAAGGTTAGTGTTATAGTGTATGTCTTTCTAGGGCATATAGTTTTTTTTAAATAGTTTATCAATATTATACAGCATCTACATAAACCAGTTTTTTTTTTTTATTGAAAATACTATGATTTGATAGCGTCCATGTTTACAACGCAGGCAATCCGAATGAAGGTTCATCAAGGTTACTCAAAATATAATGCGCCCAATTTATGTATTGAGGTTATATTTACATTTTAATCTCCATTATTATATTAGGGACAGTTTGTGGAGAGCTTTTAAATAAAGTATTGGGCTTTTAAGAAACTAGATACAAGTTGGTAAACAACGTACCAGGGTCAACGTACTAATAGAGGAGGGCTCATTGGGTATACCAAAACAAAGCACTTTTCTAACCAAACTCTTGGTATAATGCGTAAATCATTTCTATCAGGACTTAGATGGAAATGAAAGGTTATAAATGCAGCAAAAGCCGCAGGAAATGCAAGTCTATGTAATAATTTATAAAAACCACGTGTTGTACGTACCGTTGACTGTGTGGCCGAAATCCATTGCAAACATGAAGGCGGTGAGGTCAAATGTAAATCTGGCGTATACTCCTGTTTGAGTACATTAGTTTCTGTGTCCCATATCCTCAATCTACCATCTTGGGTAATGGCAGAATAATATTTTCCATCATCGGAAAACGCTGCCTCTGCCATGGTTCATTCCGAATCCGAATACGAACTGACAGCTTGCGTTCCGTTACGTGGGTACTTGAAATCATCACCACGTGATGTTGTCAAAAGCTCATGTTGAAATCTGTTACTGAAAAGAGAGTATTCCTCAGTTTTTTGTTTTGTTAACAATTAATTTCATGCAATTTTATATGAGATTAAGAAACAATTGATCATATTATCCTCAAATAACGATACAATATTGACGATTTATCGTCAACATGGACTGTGAGCAAAACGTTAAACGGAACGTAACTTACAAGAAACTGACATTCGGTTTAAATGTTGGCTAACTGAAAAAAGATAAAAGCGCGTTCACTTCTTGCGATTTTGATAATTTATTAATTAGTGTAGGGAAACATCAAAATAAATCATTGAGAAAAAAGCTTAATTATCCTGAAGCACCTAATAATTAAACTTATCAATAAAAAATCTAAAAGAAGATTTTCACGGGCAAGATACATTGCAATTTCGAAACACACTTCCTTGACAAAATAAGGTCACTGATCTTGCACAATGTCTTTGTGTTGCCAAATCGATAAAACAATCAATTTTCAATCGCAGTGTCGTGTCGGACGTCACTAGCAGCTGTCACGTCTGACATTATTTGTTGAGAATTCGGAGCCTTTCGCGTTTTCATAGTTCGTTTGCGCTCGATGTTGTAGGTGGAGTTCTTATTTTTTTAAGTTTTTGCGCTCTCGTTCCACTTTTCGAAAGTAATCTTTTATCGTGTTTAAATTCAATGCTGTGTGTTGTGATTACCTTGATGTTTGGTTTCTAAAGTGATGTGTGAAGGCTGTACTATAGTCGGATTGTGAATATGATGTCACTTTTATTCTGCGTGATACCTTGAAAACATGAGTGTTAGTGTTGAGGGGGACGTGTCGAGCCCCCTGTCGGACGGGCAGGACGCGACCATCTCGAAATCATCGTCGGACAGCTTGAAAATAGACGAGGAGCCTTGTCAGGATGAGAAATCGGAGCCTAGAACCCCGAAACCCCATCCGATGGCGTTTACCATCGACTTCGGTGCTGCAAAGCCCGTTGACACCCGGAAGCTGGAGGAGCTAGCAAAGAAATCGCAGGCTCGGCATCAGCGAGTCCAGTCTATGTCTGCTAGCCTGACCAGGCCCAGTCCAACGCTGGCTCGGCCTCCAATGAGCGCTAAGCTCCCCCGCAAAGCTCAAGGGTACAACTCAGAAGGCTACTTCTCCTCAGATCAGGAAGACAGTGGCCTATCCGGTTCTGTGAAGCTCCGAAACAGTCCATTAGCTCAAAATGTTACGCACACAATATCATCTGTTACAGTTAGACATATAAAATCCCCTGTTACTGACACTGTCCTGTCAAAACGCACATCCAAAAGTCCTATAGTTGATAGTATAATGTCTAGAAGTGAAAACTATACATGTCGCCAGGGTCTGAACTTGCCACTGAAGAGTAATAATACGTACATGAGAGAAGTCCACAGAACACCGAGTTATGGCAACATTAACAGGCATGCTATGGCCGATATTATAGACCAGAGCCCTGAAGGAGTCATGTTGACTGATATCTCAAGTCCTGAATTAGATATCCTCACCCCTGATAATGGTTTGTCTACCCCAGAGAATTCTAAAAGCCCATTGATACGCAAGAGTAGAGCATCTTCTGAAACCCCTGATTTGTTCAAGAAGTGTATTGCAAAAGAACCTTTGTATATTGATGATGATGTTGATGGTCAGTCTGATAACTCTTCAACTGGTACTTACACAATTGAGGGAGATAATTATACAGAAGAACAGAAAGCTAGAATGAGTATTGATAGAGCATTTGGTACCGATACCCTCACAAAAGCTATAGAAGAAACTTTAAAGAAGAAAGGTGGTGAGAGAGACCCAGAATTAGTGTTTGATTTCCCCAACCCTCAAAGAGTAATAACAAAAGAGCCTAGGAGAGACGTAGGCCTTCGTAGTCCTTTACTAAACCAGTCCTTTGAAATACCAAAAGTTGTTGCTAAAGACAAAAATGTTTTAGAAATCTCTTGCTGTTACGAATCACCCACTGAGAATGATTTGGCAGCTCAAACTTCAAAACAAATCAAATCTACTCGGAGTTATTTAGAGAAAATAAAAAATAGAGTGAGGACTATCACAGAAAAAACATTTGCTAAGTCTCCTCCCAAGCATGATGACTGTGATGAAGGTAGTTTCACATGCGTCACTACTTCAGGAGTTTTATCCTCTCGAATCCCTCCTAAAGTAGAGCCCTCCCTACGTCGGTGTAGTTTAACAAAGTCAGAGATAGACCAGACTGATTACATCCATCGGTTGTCACGAGAAACGTCCGTACCAGTTTCATTACCAAGTACCAAAATGGGGTTGGAAGACACTAAATTTGAGAGTACTGCGTTGAAGAATGCTCAGAAAGCTTTAAGAGATGAGTACGGGGTTACTTCGGATATGAGTCCAGAGCAGGTCGTAGGAAAACTGTCTTACTTGAGCCTGAATAGATGTAAAGGAGATAAGACCTGGATCCAGGACTGGGCTGAAAGCGTGAAGAAGTACAACACTAATACTTTGACAATGGAAAATGTGGTGATGGACGATAGGCCTCCGATGAGTCCGAGACAACTGCCTGTAAAACGTGAGTTTTTTTTCAAATTACTTATTTTTTTAATATATGTAGTACCTGCCTGTTTTTTCCTGTTTAATTAAATGTGTCCGACTACCTACAAAGAGTTTTCAAAGAAACTAAATTTTAAGAGATGTGGCCTGTTCAACCAAGCCACCATCATCAGTAACTTACCACTTAATTTTGTACCCAATTATATCATATTAGATTAGATAGAACAATAACTATTTACAAAACAAACCAAGTACATCTGTTGTTTATTTAATTCGGACTTATCTGAAAACATAACTAATTAAGGTCCCTGGGATCACTGGGATGAGCAGATATGATCTATTCACTATTTGTTTGTTGTTACTAATTGCTGCAATTGGGTTATAAATTATAGAAATGTAGGTCTAGTACCTACTAGGTATATCCTCAGTCTACCCTCTTGCGCGTTTTTGAGGCGTATTACTAGCATAATGAAATCGATTTATGGAACAAATAACATGAGCATTCAAAATATGTCTAAAACAACACACTTTATAGTACATAGTTTACGAATATTACTCCCACTTTCATACTTTCAAAATATATAATTACGTAATCGGTTATCAATTTATCATACATTATGATTTTGAGGAAAATATCGTGAGGAAAATTTTAAACCTGAATGAGGATGACCATAAGAGTAGAGCAAAACTAAAGACACGAAGGATACACTGTGTTATGGATGGTATGAAAGGTGGAGACTGCTAAAATGACGAAAAAAGTGTATGGAAAAAAAGACATCCTGCGCCGACCCCAAATAGGTATATCGGGATGCAGGCAGGAGAACGAATAACTAAAAAAATAACCCTCCTTTGGCTTTGCCGTAGTCGGGTAAAAAATATAGTTTTGCTAACAATAGTCTCATTAAACATGAATATAGTGGCGGTCCCCATCACCACTGCCTTCCCATGAAGACACCTGCGAACATAGTGAAGCAATCATCAATCCACTATCAAACGCCTCAATGACGCTCAAACCACATCAATTGAGCTTACGACATGTCGCGTACACGCGTAGACATTCACCAATCATTTGCAATACGCTATTAACCTTAGCTAATCTACCGGCGATGTAATCTATCAAGATTGCATACGGTCGGTAAACAGAATCGTTTTAGAAGTACCATATTGATTTTCGTAATGCGGAAGAATGAGGGTGTTTCGACAGCTTCACACCAAACTGGAAAGCAAGAGACGAAGAAAAACATTAACAAAATTAGGTACCTACATTAGAGAAAATCAAAGCATTTGTTACAAGTAGGCCAGTTACAGGCACTTTTGATTTGTCGGAACAAATACAACAATAATAAAAAGAAGCTACAGTCCTTGTCACAAGGCATAATTACTGTGAAAAAATTACTGCAGTGGCCCAGTCCAAAGCGTAGATCTCTATGCAGAATTGCAGACGAACAGGCAAGACAAACAATAAAACTAAAATCAGTCAGCTCAAAATTTAGCGACGAGTTACCTACATGAAAAGAAAACAAAGAAAGGGAAGAAAACAACCAACTGAACTAAATTGGTCCTGTACGAGATTAAAAGATGCAAAGGTCAGCATAATGCTGCGACATTTACTATAAATGTCAGTGCGCTGGTATTCTAAAAGAGGTCCTAGGGATGCGACGAGAGGTGACACCGGGATTCAACCGATATCAAGAGAGAAGACAATATTATTACTTGTTTACTTATGATTAGCCTCTATTGTCTCACTGCAGGGCAAAGGCCTCCCTTCCCTCCTTCCGCTTTTCGGGATCTAGTGCGATTGTAGGCCAATCTTTTAAGAAAGAGTCCAGCTTATCCCACATTCTCCTTCTGGGCCTTCAGCGTTGTCGTTTCCAACTTTCCTGTGGTATCTTTTACTGACACTGAGATTATGACTGATAGGACGTATGAAATAAATTAGGTTGAATAGATGATAAGTTGTGCTGTTGGAAGGAAAATGACATCACGCTTGCTCATTGCGATTTCGAACTATTTGGTCAAGGTTTGGGGATTCCTTGCGCGGTTTTCCTGGAACGTTACGTTTGGAACATTACTCTTGCTTTAAACTTGACTCGGCACAACATATGGGTATCATCTCGTAAAGCGAGCCAAGCCATCTTTAAAAATTAATGGTATAGTCTCCAATTTCTATGCTTGATACTTTAGATTGAGTAATGACGAGAGAGACGGATCGATTCTCGAATAAACGAGGAAGACGGCTTTTGCCCTTATCCTATTCTACTTGGGATCGGCGCATCACGATCTTCTTCCATTCTCCACTATCAGACGTCATGGCATAATTTACTCTTTTCTCTTTCATATTATTCTCCACACAATCCATCCATCTTTTCTTTGGCTTTCCTCTCCCTCTCCATCTATTAACGTTAATACGGCTCTAAAGTTACTTACTCCTTGTAAAATAAGTCTAGGAAGACGAGAATTTGACAAATCAAAACACAAAAGTACGTGAACTTATGAAGCGACTGACGTCGACGGCAATATGCACTAGCTTTTATTCCATTGTTAATCCGGTTATCAGTGATACACTTTACATGCGCCAAGATAACATTGAAGTAGAAAAAATATTCATACAGTAGGTACCCATGTTCAGTTAGGCAGCAGAAAACATCTAAACGGAAAGGTGCGGCGTAATTTGATGAGCGTAACATAAAGACTGTTGCATTTAATTTTATTAGAGAACCTTCACATCAAAATATCTCAGAGAAGATTAAAACAGCTGTCCTACAACTACAAGATGTGAGTTCTGCACGCTGTCGACTGTATTGTCGACGGAAGAATCGACTCATCGAAAGACGAATCGAGAAATGGCAGATTGTAGAAAGATTTCATGCCGATTTGTGACCAAGAATAGACAAAGCTAGAGATAGAATCGCCATACTACGCGGGCAGGTGCTATGAGCTATCAGGAAATCAAGATGTAGTGTGCGGACGGTGCAGTTGCATTCAAAATTATCCTTCAACTTATTTTATTTCTTATCTCGTATTTGCACAAAACGCCTAAGAATAACGCCGTTCTTAATATTATTTAGCAAGGTGGTAGCAGAACTATCCTGTTCATTAATGTATCCCCAGTTGAATAGGTTAATTTTAATGTACGACATTAACAGTCATTCGTCCTTAATTAAAAACTGAGGAATAAACCAGGTGTGTCATAGCGAGCCATTCATTAAATTTGACATATAAATGACAACAGGAAAAATGTGGTCAACAATACACTTATTAACCTATGCATTTTTGTACCTAAATTGCATGTTTTGAGTTGTGTACTTGTAGTTATGGGTAATAATAAGTTAATGACGCGCATAAACGCCTCGGTAGGTTCCTGCACCTCTTCTCCGCAATCCCAGCTTAAATTAAGCTCTAAAAAGAAAAAAACAGAGCACATCCGTTTCATTCGTTCCACTTGCTGAAACTCTCCCTCCTGGACATGAGTTGCCATTGTCGACCAAAGGGGGCACTTAATATCGTGTCCTGCATGTCCCTTTGTTTGTTCACTACAGGAACTGATAGACGCTACAGAAAGCGCTAAACTTGAAGCTCAGTTCTGGCCGACACAATTTAGATTCAACAGACAGAAGGCATGAACATTTGCACCACGCTTGTTCAAGGCAACTTGGCAATTGAAGACTTTTGAGGGCTCATCATCGATCTTCTGCCCTAATCCCAATTTATTTGGGGTCAGCGCAGCATGTCTTCTTCTTCCATACTTCTCTTATTACTCGTCATCTTAGCAGTATCCTTTTGGGGCCTATCAATTGTATTTTTTTCCGTTCAAAAACATCTTTCTGGCATAAATTTTCTGTCATGAAATGCAAGTTAACATGTTTATTTATAATTTTATCGCTGTATATTGATCGTTTGCAGCTAATTTGCAAAGATAATGTTATCTTTAATGTGTTTTGTTCTGCCCGATGTCAAATGACGTTGTTTTCATAGATAAGGAAGGACACAATAATGCTTAGTTGTTTACAAACGTGCCTAATCATGTTTACTTTGAGTCTTTGGAATACAATTATCCCAAAGACTTCTATAAATGGACTTATTTCTAATCGATTAGCAATCCATTGTTGTATCCCGTGCATTGTTGATAAAACGAGCTCTGCACTGCTCCTCAGAAATCGGAACTTCAAAAGACGTAACGAATAGGAAGGGAAGATGAAAATTCAAAACTTTTTGGAAGCCTAAAACGTAACTTGTATAAAATATAAGGCATACAAGGCGACATTATTGCCATTGCGGGTATATCCTGGATGAGGTTGGCACAAGAGCGTGGAGCTTGGCACAAACAAACGGAGACCTAAACCCAGCAGTAGGTAAAGTCGGGTTGTGGATAATGATGATGTAAGGCATAAAACCTACATGCTTTATACCACAAAACCCCATACGACATTGCGGTTTTAAGCCATATAGGCGAAAGCAATCACGGAAAATGAAACTGAAAACCGTACACGATAGAAAGCATAATTCTATGAACCAGTTTTCCTTAAAATTGTACTAAATGACTTAAATTGAGCCACTTATCATACGACACAGTTTCTAGTATGCAACAATGTCCCTATTTGAGCTAAACGGAGCGAAACTTAGAAAATGGCTGTCGTGTTTGTAAACATTGCTCCTAAGTTGAGTCGAAAGTGTGTCATGTCAGTTGTTTTGTCTATTTGTCACTTATCTGGTGTATATTTGCGATAATGGTATTCCCGCGGCCTTGATAAGGTTTGATAATAGAGTTATGTCTAAATAGGTTTGTCCGGGGAGGTATTATATTATCAAAGCCCTCTTGCCCTTATCTCAATTCATTTGGGGTCGAAGCAGCATGTCTTCTTCTTCCATACTTCTCTGTTTCTCGTCATCTCAGTAGTCACCTCCTCTGTAGCCATATTATCATCCTTCACATAGTCCCATACATCTTCTGTTGAGTCTTCCTTTACTCTTAGGGTAATTCCAGGATAGTTGCCCCACTTTTTGAAATCACTTTATATCTCTTTGTCCAAAAAGCAAGATTCTCTATTTGTAAGACGCGTAGGTACTTTGGTTTAGTATCTTCAACTTCATGAAAGGACTGGACAATATCTTTGATATTTCCAGAGTTTTGGCAATTTTTGCGGACCTATAAATTTTGGGACAACTATCCCATGTAGGGGATATTGGCCTAACCCATGTAAATTACGTTTAGGATAGATGCCCCGTCGAGAAAAAGGACATCTATCCCGAAAAAACTTTGATCGCACCTAGCCGTCTCATGCAATCGCACAAAGACATGTGATGCAACACGGTCAACTCAGTTGTAGTTGCAGAGTCTCTCGATAGATAAATAAAATAACGTGTGTTTCATTCTCGAAACTAGAGTAATTGCAATCAAGGCAACTATACCCTCGGGGCGACTATCCTGGATTTACCCTATACCCATCCACATTCATATTAAAAACCTTCTTCACGACATTTTCCTCATTTTTCCGCATCACACGCTGGAGTAAAATTACTAGCTCCATCTGGTTCTCTCGTACATGCTGTTAGCTCATCACAATCGTGCATGATCATGGCATAGATAGAAGAAATAATCGTCCATCTTATCAGCTTTTCACAAATGTATCGATAAACTGCCAAGCATTAGAGAACTGCCTCGTTGGTCTAGTGGTCGCAAGCGTGACTGCTGAGGTTGGGGTCCTGGGTGTTATTCCCGGGTCGGACAAAGTGTTATTGAGTTTTTCTATCAAGATTTTTTCTGTAGCAGCTACGTACCTAGTCTGGATTTGTGCTCGGTTTATGGCAATAGGCTTGACTCCTATTATATGGGACTTACTTGGCGAAATGTGGGTGTACTACATATCAGCTAGCTAGCTTTTAGGGCGCCTTCAAATTAGGGCGTTAGCAGCGCGGCAGTCGCGCGGCTGCAGCACATTTTTATATGAACAGCCGTTTGATAATTGTTTATAGTCGCGCGACTGCCGCGCTGCTAACGCCCTAATTTGAAGGCGCCCTTAGAGAGCAGCTACTAGTATGTCTTGGGTTTAAACCCAGGCAGGCATTCCTTTGTTAAAGCTTTCTTTTTCTTATCGAAAACAACAACAGATACCTTTAACGTGTCCCATAACTAAATCCATTTCTCCTTCCCATTATTACAATAAATTCCTAAACTCGTAAACACTTAAAGCAGTACTGTCATGAACAATCACTTCAACATACCTGTCAGTTCGTTTCCCTTACGAACGCTCGTGAAATATTTATGAGTATGCGTGGGCCATACGGATGGAGTTATGAACGTTCCGTGAGTGAGTGAGTGAGTGAGTGACCGGCCGGACGGAACAAAGATTTGAGTTTGGTTCCTTGGGAGTTGTTGAGTTATGGGTTTTGGTTTTTATGTCTTTTCGATTGGTGTTAGTTACAGTAGCAACATCTTAACTTATTAACAGACTTCCCAAAAAGGAGGAGGTTCTCAATTCGATCGGTATATTTTTTATAGGCCAAAGTTTGTAGTTTTTAACTCATTCACACTCAAACGGATTTGGATAAAATTTGGTATAGATCTAACAGATTTGAATAACGTTTTGTATCCGGATACCATGGAAAAAATGTTCTTGATTTGATGAGGTTAATTTTCTTAAGCTAGTAACATATAAAACAATCCCCGAAGGGTTATTGACAAAACAAACCAAGACTTAAGTATTTTAAATTCAAATCAGGCGTCGAATCAGCATTTTTGAACGTCTAAATTGCTTTTAAGCCGGTCCCTCAAAACGTTCGCCCCTTCATGGCTTCCTAGTACTTATATAAAATATGCACTACGGGAGAAAAGGTGGTGGAATAAACTCCCCAGTAACACACCTGGCTCTTATTTAAGTTAGAAGACAGTTCTGCAGTTCCAAAATCTTTGAGATCCTCCGAACCGATTCCTTTAATATTCGTCTTCAAAGTTAGCAGGAAGCAAAGAATATGGTTCAAAGTTTCAAACAAAGGAAAATTAACTGAATTCTATTTCAAAGACAAAGGGTTTCACTTGTTCCGCAAATAGCGAACCATAGAGTACACCTGCTTAGTTTCCCGCGCTTGTCATTGTATGTACAGTCAACAGCAAAAGTCATCTACTTTTGCTGTTGACTGTACTATGTAGAGTATGTAGGTACGGACTGTACGGTAACCGTTTCCTGTAATTTTGCGCGACTTCAGAAATATTATTTACTGTGTCTTGTTAATATCTTAATAGGTGATTTATGGTTATGATCAGTTTTAATAAGAAAGTATAGCTTTGAATGTAAATAGCAATTCACAGGCCACACTAAAAGTGTTTTGTTTAGTACTCTTCGTTAGCATTTTTTTGAAAAATATTTATAAATATAAATCCTTGGTTTTGAACTCAACAACACTTGCTTTTGAGTTCATAGTCTAGAATTTAAAGAAAAAACAAAAATAGAAGAGAAAATCGAAAGAAAGAAAGGGAAAAAGAAAGAAAAGGAAAAGAAAAAAAAGAAAAGGAAAGGGAATTGGAAGAGAAATAGTAGTGTTTGAAAGTCAAAATTACACGTTATACCTACCAACTTGAACACTTCTAGAATTTTAGCTGAAAACAAGTGGCGGTAGGAACTCCCCAGCATCACATAAGTCTGTTAAGTTAGATAAATGGATTCCATTTTACTTCTTATCTTATTTTCTACTATAAATGCGAAAGTTTGTGAGGATATATGAATGTTTGTTCCTTTGACCAACGGATGTGGGTGAAATTTGGCACAAAAATACTTTATAACCTGAAAATATTTAGGATAGTTTTTGACCCGGTATTACGATCCCGTGGAATGATGACCGAAACAGACGCACGCGGGGGAAACCGCGGAAATTAGCTAGTACAATAATAAGCAAACTTATAAACATTACAAAACAAAATACTTGAACAGCTTTAGAAAATGTATGAAAAACGTAGAAGAACCTATAAAACTTGAGGGTTGCCCTCGATTTCCCTGGAATCCCATCATCAGATCCTGATTTGGTGACAATAGGACCACATCGGGATTATACTCTTTCGAATACAAAAATAATTTTGAAAATCGGTCTACAATTCACGAAGATATTAGTACACCAACACATACAATAAAAAAACTTTTTTTGGAAGTCGGTTAACAACAAGGAAGAATCTCGGGCAAAGGTCACAAAAGGCAACCGTCCAATCAACTAAATGTCAACCAAAAAAGGACCCTAGGGCCTCCTCAAACCGTCTAGAAAACAATACAAATTGCTTGGACTGCGGGCTGTCAACATAGTAAATAATATAAATAGCCCGGACCGTTGAACCTAGGGCGTAAACTTTAAGGGCGTGAACCATTGATGTTTTTTAATATATCAATGGCGTGAACCAATCAATGACCGTTTGTGTCATAATTTAGTTCTATTGACCTTTTTGGTATTGTTTGTGGTGCGGTCAAGATTATCTTCTTTTTGTCTGATAAAATAGTGGTGGTTAGACTTTGAGGAAAACCAAGCAAACGATAAATGGATTACGTAAGGAATGATATGTAAAACAAAAGAGTTAATGATAACATATCCCAACCCATTTGTGCCACTTGCTGAAAATCTTCCACCTGGACACGAGGTTCCATGGCTGACCTGGAAGTCTCTATAATAGACTTCGGACACAGGTAGACCGAAGCAAGGAAAACCTGTTCAGGTGGAGATTCATAGATGATTCTGCCCTGGACTGTAAATGTGGTCTTGCCCCACAAAGTATGGGGCACTTGATATCGTGTTCAGCCTGTCCTGTTACTTGCACATCACAGGTGCTGATGGAGGCTACTGAAAGTCCCAAACTTGCCGCTGAATTTTGAGTCGGCGTAGCATGTACTCTTCTTCTATACTTCTCGATTACTAGTCATCTCAACAGAGACCTCCTTTCTTGCCTTATAATCTTTTATACAGTCCATCCATCGTGTCTTTGGTCTTCCTTTACTCTTATTAAATCCCTCCACTTTCTTATTTGTCTTTGGGTATAATACAGAATACTTATAGTTGCTTTATCTTGCCTCATTGTCCGCGATTCTTAGCAAAGGCAAATGTCAAGCCTACTCCATTTTAACGACATATTTTGAAGTATCATCACGGACTTCCTTTCGAATCAAAATTACACAGACACAAAAATAAATATTTATTACAATTTGTGTTGATTCGTTTCTAAGGGTGGTTCGTGGCTTAGTAAAACTAACAACAGTCGCTCGGGGACGATCTTCAGGTTAAACCGCGCTTGCCTAAGTTGGTCCGCTGATGGATGACTACATACCGAGACCCATAACATACCGTGTATCCTCCGTGCATCGGAAAGCATGTTAAGCCGTTTGTCCAGCAGCTGCAGCAGTGGTACGAAAGTCTGACAATCTGTCTTACCAAGGGGTATCGTATTTCCCAGTACTAACTGGTCTATGGAGGTTGGATAGGCAGTCGCTCCATGCAGCTGAACCCGGCAAGACTGAAAACCGACCCCAACATAGTTAGGAAAAGGCTGGGCAGATGATGAGTGTCAATTAATTTGGTGATTCATGAGGAAAATACAACGTCAAATACTAACCACATACTACTAAAAAAGTAAAATACTAAAACCCGACTACGACAAAAAAAACGACGCTGAAAAAGTATGAAACAAGATTTTTAACTTTTTTTTATTTAAACAAGTTTGGTGTTAATATTTTTTTTTTCACTCTTGACTTTTTGTCCGCTAGAGGGCGTGATTTTAAATTTGAGCAATATTTTGGAAATGTACAAGTGAGGACCTTTCAAATGATACCAAACACGGCGTATTTATCTCCATTTTTATTTTTTAAGCCTTACTTTTTGTCCGCTAGAGGGCGCCAAATCGCTTTTTGTGACACGTCACGTAGCCTATGTTCAGCGGAAAATTAAGACAACCCTCCTTTGGCTTTGCCGTAGTCGGGTAAAAAAGTAGAAACATTGATTGTGTTTCCAACTAGTCGAATAAATACTGACATCAAAGGTAATTGTGATGTTTATGATAATTTACGCACTGACGCACATGTAACATCTGTGTTGGAACTTTTTGATGGCTGCCAGTTTGTCTGCGATAAACGTAGAAACAGCTGGACTGTGATGATTATTATTGTAAATCGGAAATGATAGTAACCTTGAAGAGAGCGTAGCCATGCTGTTACTGCTGAAGTATTTTGATCTTTACGGAAAGAAAAATTGCGAATAAATGAACGTTCTTGTTATTCCATTTTTTTTGGAGAGCTTGACTCTAATTGGACAAAAGTACCATATTCTATGCTGTAAGTACTTCGTCTCGCCAATTCTAGAAGATGTAATCCAAGGCGTCTATACCATCTTCGCGATAAGTAAATTAAGTCACAAATGCCCCACGCAAGAGTAGATAAATCTGTAAATCTACCACACAGTAGATCTTTTTGAAGTAATTCCAAATGAAACTTATACTGTCAGTTGAGGGATATGTTCCGTGATTATCCATCATTATGAGCTCTCGATATTTCGACGCTGTTGCAAGCGCCATGATCCCGGGATGACATCATCAGATGACGATGATGATTCTGGAGAGCTCACAATGATGGATAATCACAGAAGATATCTCGTAAGTGACAATATAAGTTTAGTTATAAACTGAAAGCTTAAGACAATGTTTGCTATCCCAAATTGTTAAATTATCACACGAGAAACACTCGGAGCTTTTGTAAATGGTTATTCAGTCGATTTAGTTAGTCTGGAGAGAGGATATCGAACCTATACTATTAAAAACAAAGAGTAGAACCTCCTCCAAATCTCCATAATTTAGCTCTAGTTGAAGATAAACTTTAAATAAAAAAAATTTGATAGCTATCGCAGATGGGTTTGTGTCTCTATGTTTATAATTTTATATACCTACAAAAATAAAATAAAAAAACTAAATGCGAAAGTACCAATCTGTATATTAAGGCTCATAAGACAAGTAATAACCCAAGATCTGAGGAAACTTTTTATCCCAATAATACCTACATGCCGTTCGATAATTTCCGATCTCCACAAGTCCACATGGGCACAGTTGCAAACAAAAGCTAGTTTGTAATTAGTGCAATAGGTGCCTTTACAGCATTCCAAATGCTTCTGTAAAGGTCACTGCAAGGCCGAAGTGGTATTGCACGAGTTGAATTTATGTGAGCTATTGCACCGCCATCTTCGGTTCTTATTTCAACGGCACCGCCGCCATTTGCAATTTAAAATACGCGGGAATGGAATGTTTTCATTTTGAAATTGGAGACTGCGAATGTGGCGTATCTGGTTCCCGTATACACAAACGCTTCGATTCGAAAGGTCGTATGGCCTGGTGTCCCGCCAGTGGGAACTCTATACGCTTATTATCCTACGGGTAACTATATACCCCTTTTAATATTGAGGGTTTTAGCTGTTTACCGAACTATGTAGTTGGCCTTTGGTTGGCGGTACAGTCAGCAACACTAATATGCTACACTTAGCACGTTTAGAAGCAATTCTCGCCTATAGTATTGGTTTCATTTTCATGTTACGTAACGAAACTAATCGTTTTGGGACCCATGTTATCATTAAGTAGGTCATATATCAAAGTTGCAATCGTTATTTCAAGAGAAATTCGCGTTTGCACATTGCCAAATGTATTTATGTTATTTCTCGCAAATGCCTCAAAAGCCTTTCTCAAAGTAAGCAAATAATTTAATTTAGTTTTACCGCTAGAAATATATTTTTCTTTGGCAAATCATAAATGTGATTGAAAAGTCTACTGCGACTGTAAAGCAGAAGTCATTTAAAACGGTTACACTTACACAAACATTAATCGCTTTTCCAGTGAACTCATAAGCGTTGACATAAGGAAATGCGTTATTAGAGTGCCTTCCAGCACCGTTAGGGCATTACTTAATGGACTATGTCGCTGTTATGACTTGGCCATGAGCTCCACGCTCAAACGACATCAGGCGTTTTGCGACTGTGGGGAATATTTATTAAATAAGTTGTTTCGAGTGTGTATGTCTGTGTATGAACATGGATGAGACGAAAGGAGTATAGGTACATGTAAGGATCGTAGCTGGTAGGGCACGCCACGATAGTGGCGGTAAGTCCCCTCTTTGAGGAGTGGCTAGAGAGGAGCCACGGCGGCCGGCGCCCTCACCTTCCGTCTGACGCAGGTCCTCACCGGACACGGATGTTTCGGGAGGTACCTGCACCGAATCAGGCGGGAGGAAACGCCCGGATGCTTCCACTGCGAGGATCGACCGGAGGACACGGTGGAGCACACTGTGGAGGTGTGCCCTGCTTGGGCAGAGCCCCGCCGTGTTCTCGAAGCGGCGATCGGCGGCGGCGACCTCTCGCGTCCGGCCCTGGTGCAAGCCATGGTCCGGGGCGAGGAGGAATGGGACGCCGTCGCCTCCTTCTGCGAAGCAGTGATGCTAGCGAAGGAGGTGGCGGAACGAGAGAGGGAGCGATCCTCTCAACGTCCCAGCCGCCGCGGAAGGCGCGGAAGGCGCTCCGGGCGTCGGGGGCCACGTGATGGCTTCCGGCCACCGTAGACGCGGGCCTGTGGACGGTGAGTAATGGGCTAGCTCGCCGTCCGGCCGTCGTCATGACGGCAACAGACCGTGTCGGCGGCGCGTTCGTGTTCCACGCGCGCCTCAAAGAGATGTCAGCAAGGAGGGGCCCGCAAGGGCCGACGCCCGTCGGGGCCGCGAATTTTTGTACTAGATTACGTGGCCTCGGCGCAAGGGCAAAGAAGGAACATGGGTTCGGTTTTTAGTCAGTAGAAGTCTACTTCGCTCTGCCCAAGAGCGGGGGGGGTCATTCGATGATTTTCCACCCACCAAAAAAAAAAAAGGATCGTAGCTGGTGGCGTTTTCTATAGTTTCTAATTAAAGAAACTTTTAAATATTGCGTCCTTCTTTTTTTCGTATTCATCTCAGTAATCCCTTTAAATAGACACAAATATCATGGAGGTGCATAAAAAAATAACAGAATACAGTTTGCCAATATGGATTTATATTGACAACGCTTAGCTAACATTGCATTGTCTTCAAACGTGTATGCAACATTTCAGCTCAATTGGTTTGGGATAACTGTTATAAAATTCAGTTTCTAGTTTTGACCAGGCCCCCTACTATGACGTCTTAAAATAGTCCTAACTTAATCTTTTTCCAGTGTGGAAACGTGACAGAACTATACAGGGTGTCTAGCGCCATCTCTCTTCCACACTTTATTTATTAAGAATAAGTTAGGACTGTTTTAAGACGTCATAGTAGGGCCCCTGAACAAACAATAAAAACATTGCAGGTTAAAAATAAGCATGTGGTTTGGGGTGTGGCGACTAGCGACATCTATCGCAACACCTGCGTACTAACAAACGATCGACAGAAATCCTACATCGCGCTATCAACATTATCCGCGACATAAGCCTATATAGGAGTTCCCGACTTACATCTGTCGGGCAGTTAGCCCGCCGGACACAACACCCGTCCGGTCGGAGGATCCTCCCTTTTCAACGGGGGATGAGGAGCTTTACACCCTGTTCCTCATTACCCCCAAACTGGTGACCCCGAGCATGAACGTCAGCGCAGCCTTCGTGCAAGCACTTCATATGTCGTCATCACTTCCCCTTCGCCTTCGAGCAGCGAGTCATACCGTCAGCCAGCAGCCACGGCTTCATGGGGTATCCTGTCCACCAGCATGCAGCGGAAGCGCATTCCTGGACATCACCCCCAGCCTCATCAGCGACTTTGGCACAGCACACTACACTTCGGCCGGTCAGCAAGCAGAGACGCACTTCTCTCCTGGTCGACGCAGCAGCCAGCCACTACGCAGCACTGCACACTCCGACTCACTGGAGCATACGCAGCATCACCCCGACTCACTGGGGCATCTACGGCAAGCACTGCATCACTCCGACTCACTGGAGCTAATATGCAGCATCACCCCGACTCACTGGGGCATCACCGCAGACAGTTCCGACTCACCGTGAACTATGCGGCATCCGGTTCCGACTCACTGGAACCTTCCACTGGCTGACAAGCGCCAAGACTTAACCTGCTTTCGACCTCCGGTCTCGGAGGGGAGTGGTGTGGCGACTAGCGACATCTATCGCAACACCTGCGTACTAACAAACGATCGACAGAAATCCTACATCGCGCTATCAACATTATCCGCGACATAAGCCTATATAGGAGTTCCCGACTTACATCTGTCGGGCAGTTAGCCCGCCGGACACAACACCCGTCCGGTCGGAGGATCCTCCCTTTTCAACGGGGGATGAGGAGCTTTACACCCTGTTCCTCATTACCCCCAAAGGGGCATGTCACAACTCAACGCGATGCGACGCTCAAAAAACGCGCGTCGTTTCAAGAAACTCGCGCGAAAATTGCATCGTCTGAGGTTGTAAACAGGGCGTATAGAGCTAATATTAATGAGCCACGTTGCTATGGCTTGAAATGCCGCCATACTGTGTTCATGTCACAGCCATGAAACCATTTTCGAAGTGCACTTTACGGCAATTTTACTGGAAATTGTGGAAGAGCAATTTGCTGCTCTCGCTGCGAACTGCACATCGATTTTAGCGTTGTCTCTTTCTACGGAAGCAGCCGAGCGATACCGAATATCAAATCGGGTTTCCAATATTATTACGTTTATAATTTGCTAACATTCATATATATTTATGTTACATGAAGGTCAATACTATACTATTAGTATATTGCTCAAAATTACATCGCAAAAACAAATTATTGAGATAGGCAGTTGCTCCATGTAAAATACTGGTATTCAGCTGCATCGGTTACTGGTTAGACTGGAAGCCGATCCCAATAAAGTTAGGAATAGGCAGAGTAGGTGATGATGTTGGGATAAAGTATAATAAATAGTTCGCTTTGGATATGCGATGCAGAGAAATGAGGAAAATTATGAGTATGAATGTAGATGGATGGACTGTGTGAAGGATGATATGGTTAGAAAGACCTCCTTTCTCGCCTGCTGAGATGAAGAGTAATATAGAAGTATGGAAGAAGAAGTCCCGTGTACCTATTGCATTGTATATTATTTATTTATACGTCTTGACAAAAAGCTTATTAGATTTTTCATACCAGTAAAATTAGAACCATGCACCTTGATCTAAACCATTTATTTTTGGCATCATAAAACGTTTCACCCACATAATATTCATTCCTACAATTATCGTTTGAATATCTCTTGCAAAAAACACGTAAAAAAGCAGTCGTGGGCCGACTTGTCCCAGCTGTAGAGATGTCTTAATGTTCTAGAAAAAAATCTTTGTCTAGTCTAGAAAAAAAAACGAAGCGAATTCTCAGTAGCAGTCCGAAGTCTGGATTTGAATAGGCTGATACTCCTCCCTTTAAAAAATCTTTTCAATATTTCTGCCTCACCCGTTTAGGATTGCAGGCGTCCTCCTCTTCTTCGGAGTCACTGCCTGACACTAATATTATTAACGCGAAAGTTTGTGAGAGGATGTATGTTTGATCTTCTTTCACGCAAAATCCACTGAACATTTTTTATGGACTACAGAAAATGAAGCTTAAACAGCATAATATAGGCAATCAATTATTAATAAGCAGGCGGAAGCTACTATTATTTGGCAGCGCAAAGGTCACAAAACAGCATGATTTTGGGTTTAATTACAACCATTTGTTTGACCACATCTTAACCTACAACTAGGGAATGCAATCTCGATCTCGCGAGATCCCGAAAACCCGAGATCTCGCCTCATTTTTCGAGATCAATCTCGAAGCATAAAATGTCGAGATCTCGGCCGAGATTGACGGGATCGAGTGGCAGTAGTCGCGAGGCATGTCGCGTGTTCACTGCGCGTGAGCGAGTCGGGATTCCCCGAAATTCACCGATTTATGTTATTCCCCGGGCTCTCCACGCGCTAATCTTCTATTCCCCGCAAATCGGGGGTTTCCCCGCGATGCACTGTGTCGGACTGCATTCGCTTACGCTGTTTTAGTTGTTACGCAAGTGCTAGACTGTTAGTTAATACTTTTAAAATGTCGACAAACAATCAGCTACCACTAACAACAAAACTTGTAAAAAAAGCCAAGCCGCGCAACGCAACTCAGTTCTTCTACCGTAAAAAGTAGTGAGATCCATGTAATACCAAGTCAGTTAATTTATTCAGTCCCTACTTACAAATATGTGATGTTTTAAATAAATAGATTGACTTGGCCACTGCATCACATTGGCCAATGCGATGGCGATTAACCATAAGAATGGCCTGTTTAACATTGGCAAATACGAGAGGTCGAAAATGGCCTGAACTGCTTCGAGAAAAGGATGGTACGGCCGTGCCGCTTTATTGCTCGACTTGGCGGGGGCACTGCCGTGCCCCCAGATTTAGAACAGAAGCTATTTCCAAAATCACTCTTAGTTTAGGAGTGATTTTGGAAATAGGAATTTTTTGTTTTCACTATTAATATCTTTTCAATATAAAATAAGTACTTTCTATAAAAGAGATTTTACTGGTCTGAAATTTTGTGTTCGTTAACATAGGTACCTAACATAAGTAAAAATAAAGTTTTTTTTCAATAATTCATGTTGTATTTTACTCGCATCGTAATCACAACTACTAAGCAGTTTCAATCATGTTTCAGTCATCTAATTAAATACTTTTTGAAATCCATTCGAGATCTCGAAAATGCCGAGATCTCGCCGGGATTGAATTTCTGATCCCTCGAGATCTCGACTTAGCGATCTCGTCTCGAGATTGCATTCCCTACCTACAACAGAAATAGAACAAAGAAAAACAATCATTTCCCAAACCGTGGGCCATCTATGATCCACCATGATATTATAAGAAATAGGACGTTCTAGAACAAAAAATAAAGAAACAACAAACAAATAGTTTGCATAATACGCCTACACAAGACTTCATGGTCATTATGGTAATGTAATAGGAACCGCTACGGTCATGTCAAGTTGCGGCTTACCAAGTCAGAATATTTATGTTTGTAGGTCTTCTGTGTGTATGAAAGCCTGGTACTTCAATTTTAAAATGGTTGTCAAATCTTTGATTTATGAAAAGACTTTTAGTATTTGACTAGCTTTTGTTCGCGTGCATTACGATCAGAATTTACCCCATGGGAAGTCCTAAATATGGCCCTACCAGATTTTCCCCACGCGGTTTCGCTCGCGTTTTGGTCGGAAAATATCCCATGGGAACGTCGCGTCGTCAATACACTGTATGACACAGGGGATAACGAAGCTTCCCATTACTGAAAGAATTTTCACTATCGAGTCATTGGCCATCAGCAAATGACTCCTCCCGCTCTGGGCGAAGCGGACTTCTACTTCTACAGACTAAAAACCACCCATGTACCTTCTTAGCCCTTTGTGTCCGGGGTCGCGGTATCTCTTTCAAACAACCCGCAGAGTTTCTCTTGCATGGTCAGAAATTACCTTAGGGGAAAGTCGCAAATATACTAAATATGACACTGGGGTTTAATGTAGCTTCGAATTCTGATCATACTTCCGAAGAAAGGTCCTTCGGCATTATGATCCGAAAGCTTCATATTTCTACTAGCTTTTGCCCGCGACTTCGTTCGCGTGGAGTAGTGACTTCCGGCAGATTTTTGGTTTATCTCTCTCGAAAAAAAAAAAAAAAACTATCCTATGTCCTCCTTTCTCAAGTTCCAAACTATGTCTGTACCAAATTTCACACAAATCGGTTCAGTAGTTTAAAAGACAGACAGACAGACAGAAATACAGACAGACAGAGTTACTTTCGCATTTATAATATTAGTTAGGATTAGGATAGGATATTACGTCAGTTTTGATTGGTCAATATTGTTTTATTTAGCTAATCAAAGCAGGCTTTGATTTGACAGTTAAGTTACTGATCAAAGATTCGATCGAGCTTTCCAAAGCCGGCGATTACTAATGTAATAAGGCAAGGGCTCAGTGAACCTTATACTTACTGCTAACACACAGGACACTAGTTGTTAACGTTTCTCTCACTTTAAGTGAGGATGAATTAAGCTATATTAACGTCTCGTCCACAAGTGAGAGATCAATTTCAAGTAATTAGGGTAGCTCTTCAAGAGCAGTATTACTGTCTACTTCGGTATAAAACTATGTAACGTTCCTCACCAGATTACTTAAAAGAATAGGGGATCGGACTGGGTCAAAATAATATGATTCTGTTTAGTCCGTAAGTTAGATTATCGAAAAATATTGAATACGTGTTTTTTGTTTTATCAAATCAATCAAAAATGACGAAGATAAAACACGTCAAAGATCTTGGAGTGGGGCTTGAAACGTCACTTGTGTCGTCAAAATGTACTATCATATGACGTCACACGAGTTTTCGAAGCACTGTATCGTCTTCATTTTAAGTTTACGTGAAAAAAGAAAAAATACGTGTCCAATAATTTTTGGAAATCTATTTGACGGACTAATTAGTTTTTTTTTGTCCGATCCCCTTCTCTGGGATCTTAAGCTCTTTTACTTTTATTACTAGCCATCTGTGTCCCACTGCAGGGCAAAGGCCTCCCTTCCCTCTTTCCACTTATCCCTATCCAATGATGTTATTTGCCAATCCCTGCGAAAAGAGTCGAGTTCGTCCCGCCATCTTCTTCTGGGCCTGCCGCGTTGTCGTTTGCTGCTGTTTGGGACCCATTGTGTGGTCAGGTTACTTTAGCCCATAGCTCCTCCGGCATGCGGCAGATGTGGCCAGCCCAGTTCCATTTAAGCTTGGCAGCCGTGTGACCTACGTCGGCAATTTGAGTTTTGGAACGCAGTATCGAGTTCCTTATTTGGTCTGTAAGCTTGACTCCGAGGATACTACGCTCCATTGCTCGCTGACAGACCCCGAGTGCGGACTTTTGACGCTTTGTTAATGACCATGTCTGCGCTCCATAGGTGAGAGTAGGAAGAATGCACATGTCCATGAGTTTCCTCTTAAGGGAGAGAGGGAGAGCTCCTTTCATTATTTGCTTCATCGACCAATAGCTCTTCCAGGCGTTCTCGATGCGTCGGGCAACTTCTTTCTCTTGTCTTGTCTGGAAGGAGACTTGGCCGAGGTAAATGTACTCATCAAGCTCTTTTACTTAATCTTAAGAAAAGCACGTTAAGCCGTTGGTCTTGCTTGGCAGCCATTTATCAATGTCTGACAAATAGTCTTACCAAGGAGTATCGTATTACCCAGTACTAAATGACTTGTGGAGGTCAGATAGGCAATCGCTCGATGTACGATACTGGTATTCAGCTGCATCCGGTTAGACTGGAAGCAAATCCCATCATAGTCGGGGAATACAGAAGAAGATCCTTTTCGACGTTTTCGCGATTTCAGCACTTGACAATTTTCTAGATTTTTAATCCATTAAGTATGTACATTATTGAATGTCCTTGAGGGTGTTGAACATACATTAGCGATGGCATGGTCCGAATTTGCAGTAAACAATGTAAGAGCTGGAGAAAATTGTTTATTTTCATGGTCGTTATGGCAATATAGCACGCTAAGGTCGAACTGTGGTATAATGGCGTAATGATGCAATTTTGTTTGTTTCTTCGACGATCTAGGTAAAAAATCTCATTAGTTTAAATGGGTCGGCTCGGTACTCGGTAGTGTTGGTACTAATAACTAAAATTATATCTGCGTGTATGATCAGCTGTATGAATGTTGACGAAGCAAAAAAAAAATCTTTTAAGGATTTTCGTAAGTGCAGATTCCCACTTTCATGAAAAAAGGCGTGACATTATTCACTTGCTAATCACCACCGCCACCACTTTCAGACTTCCCCTAATCCATTCCTTAGCTTATCCATTACGTTACACCATACATACCCTCTTCTTTTTTTTTGGTGGGTGGAAAATCATCAAATAACCCCTCCTGCTCTTGGGCAGAGCTAAAGGGAGTATCAGACTTCTACTGACTAAAAACCACCCATGTTCCTTCTTAGCCCTTTATGTCGAGGCCGCGGTATCTCTTGCGAAAAACCCGCAGCCATCACACATACCCCTTAGGTGTTTTCTCAACTGAAGGTGCCGATGAAAATTAAGGAACACACAGTTTGAGCAGTTTTATAACTTAGTAAAAATTTCAGTCTACTACCAATGTCTGCTTTGCAAATAAATCTTTGAAAAGAACACTGAATAATATGATAAGAAATAACTCCAATTAAACTACTAAGCTGCTAAAGCGGCAAAAAACTATTTCTCGCATTCCGAGATGCCTGCAGCTTCGAACAAAGCGAGAACTTTTAGTAAATTGCCAGAACTATCCGATCTCAAGGCTTTTGAAGTTTTCAAAGAACTAAGTAACCATCTTACGGAAGGAATTGGAGAGTTTGTGCTTTATATAAATGAGGTTCAAAGGTTTAAGTTTAATCTGCCAATAAGTTGGGATGGACTTCTAGCTTTTGGATAAGTGAAAAAGGGTTTGGTGGTTAAAACCTCCTTGGAATGGATATTGAGTATTGAATGGCTAGAAAAGGCGACGAGGTAGCCCGTGAAATTCGAATTTTCTTACGTTTTTGCAATTTCAGTCAATTTGTGTCAGTGTGAAGTCGTATGTGAAATAAAATGGGATTCGCGGCAATGAAAAATGTCTATTTACTGAGTAATAATGATTAAAATCACCAATACAACCGTCTCAGTTCATACAATCCTCAAGAATGGTTTATTTTCCTGTCGTTCAGTCACGTAGCGATAATATGTGGCAAAATTCAAACGCGAATTTCTCGTGAAAAAACGATTGCAACTATGGGATATCGCCCGCGTGGATGTCGGTCAAATTATGTACTAAAACCATGGACTAAAACCATTGGTGAGAACAGCATGAAAATCGGTGTAGTAGTTTTTAAGTTTATCGGGGAGAGACAGACAGATAGACGTGGCGGGGACTTCGTTTTATAATATGTAGTGATAGTGATAGGTTTCAAAGTACCTATTTATAGTTTCGTTAACTTAACATGAAAACGAAATCATCACATTCTAAACGTTGATAACGATAAGATACACCCACATAAAAACTAACCTACCATAAACACTACAGAATAAAGTGAAACTTTTCCCGCCACTATCAGTAACAACCTATCCGTTTGTTGACAGCTCGCAGCCCGCATACGGGAACGCCCACCAAGATACCGAGTCCCGTTGGTACCCTGTTGTCGAGGAGAACACCGGTGAGTTTTAGTTTTACTATTTTAGGTTATTTTGTATGGAGAAAGACGTGTTAGTATCTAAGACGTTGAAGAATAAAAGTAAGGATAGACACCATCATTTCAAGCTACCCGAAACTGTAAAATTTTCCCAATCAACCTTGATATCATTAGGTGCTTCAGCGATAAAGTTAAAAACCTATCTAACGCACGAATACTCAAACGTCACTCAATTATAAGTAGCCCTCAAAACTCGTGCTATCTCTGTTACTCTGCGTTAAAGTAACAAAGACAGCACGAGATTTAAGTGTAACTTAAAATTGAGTGACGTTCGAGTATTCGGGCGTTAGTGTAGTAGCTTGGTGTGCTGCGATATGGCATCTGTACTTAATTTTAACGAATTTCCTTTTCTCGTTGGTGCTTCCTCGATAACTAAAAGCTGGCCATCAACTCGATATTTTTCTTATCCTTGGCAAGGGCTTGAGTTTGAGAACCGCACCTTAACAAAATACACAACAATGTCAGATCTCTTCTGATGAATTGAGAATTAGAAAAGAAAGAATTGGCAAACGTTTATCGCTGACGTCGCTGACGATAGTCCTAGAACCATAGGTGTGGTAAAGCACGAAGTTCCTGGCGATGAGATAGTGGTACCTGTGTCAGCCCACTGCTGAGCAAATGGATACCCTCATCACTTCCAAATCTTTCAATCCAGGGCCAATGTGGACCACTGGTCGTTGGTTCTGTCCAGCTCGTCCCACCATCTTTTGCGAGGTCTAACGCGTCGTCTTCTGGCTGTGCGGTATTATTTAGTTTTAATGAACGTGTCTAAATTTCGGCTGACATTGGGGCAAGTCCCGTGAGGGACCTGGCTACGTCAGTTGTTTAACATAATTTAGAAGTCGTGCCACAATTCACACGAGTTAGAACACCTCTAAACAAGTGAGTTGTAACAATCGATGTGGACGAATTTCGGTATGTAAGCCCTGGCGGGATCCGCTTTAATTTGTTCAGGGCTTTATGCTTCTATGTTCAGGGATTTGATTTCCGCAATAAGTCCTTAAAGTGGACCATTGTACGTGAGAGCTTTATGCTTCAGCAAGCGTCATTCTTGGGGATCATTAAATCATATTCATTATTTCTTCATATGTTTGTCATTACGTCAATTTTACGACTTCGATATAGTAGTCGATAGGCCATCTGTCATGGCGGCCATCAAATAAGTACTTTAATAGCGCCTCGTGTCATCGTGTGACGTGCTGTACTGGAAAACTAAAATGGCTGTTTTAGCAGAATCTTAACAGGATAATAATATGAGTCGCGCTAAAATTCTTATAATGGTCACAGGTGAATTGAGACCATTTTTATGATATCTGCAGGGTTGCTGAACCTTTTAATCGCGTTCCCGAAGTTGGCACTTGGCATGCAATGGTGATGGCAGCTAGATCAGAATAAAGCTTAAAGTATTCCGTCCTTTCACAGTCTAATTCACACTTCGATCAATAATAGTTGATCGAAGAATTCACAGTGATTTTTATTTTAGTTACTGTTATTGGGTTAGAGCCAGTTGCGAACATAATCAAGTTAACAAAAAGAATGCTAGCAATATCTATGGTGCAGGATGAGAACTTAAAATCCTGCATCGCACAATCAAAGTTATCGGCGGGATACATATAGATATGTCGCCGCAAGAATGTCTTTCGGCTAAGATAATTATTCAATCTCATTGATAACCAGCTTATATTGATGAACCTGCCATCTCGTGAGATGCTGGCACAATTATTACAAAGGTCAATAGTGCGACAGTGCCATCTATTGACTTCTCTGCTAAACCACCACTTAAATAGATGAAATGTAATTAAATGTTCCACAACTCGAATAGGTAGTAATTTATTAAACAGAAGTCTCTAACTAGAACTATAGTTAAAATTAAGATAAGCTAATGTTTTATGAATATTGGGATTTTAATGATTGCCACACTTGGAATGAGGCTGTCTATGAGACGTCATCGCACAATGTTGTGATGATGGCGGCGAATACGATTTCAATGGTCAATAACTCAATTTATAATCTGAAACTACAACTAAATCAGTTTCTTTATGTAATTATAAACTAAAAAGTCATAAGATCATTTTGTAGAGCAATTCAATAATAGAAAACCCATTGTCTGTTTTAAATCCTAAATCAACCGGAAATGCTTTGTAACATTTTGTTGTAAAGAAATGAACCTATTAACTAGACATTAACGCCATTGCATTAATAATGGTATTGTTTTATTGTTAAATAATTAATAGAATCAATTGTGAAGCATTTTAGTAATGATTGTTAGTTTTAACTAATTAGGACATTAATTACTATACTGGTTTTGTGGTACTTCCGCTGGGGACTACAGACGCATGCGACGAAAAGTTGAGACGCTTTGCGCTAGAACAAGGAACAAGATAAGTGAAGTTATGTCGCGTTTAGCGAATAATTGCAATTCAAGTAAATTAAAGTGGTTTTTGATGTGATTAATGTTAATTAGTGCAAATGATAATTGTAACATGATTTAAAACAGTGTATAAGGAGTTTCTTTGCTTAGTCTTCTCATAAAAGATCAACCATGTATTCGAATGGGCGATTCAAACCGCAAAGTTTATAAGTGCCTGTAAATGAAGCAATGTAAATAAACGTTTGGTGTTTGAGTCAAGTAAAGTGTGTGATTTCAACTACCCATTGACCTATCTGCCACGAAAAGGAATTTGGGGCGACGACACTATGGCGGAGCCCATTGATATCTAAGAACAGCGTCCCTCCAGACTTCCAGAGGGTTCCCCGCCGCGTCATCAGAAGTGGGATCGCCCCCGCGATCCCCTTCAGCCCGCACCGCTGAACATCCAGAACAAGCAAGAACTGCTTCTGTGACCATGGCCGACGGCGTGCCAAAGGAATTTTTCGCCGAAATGGTCACCATGATGCGTTCTATGAGTGAACGGCATAACAGCCCGCAACAACAGCCAAGAGTCAAGATAACTGAAATATTTCGCCCGTCTTACGATCCGGATGGAAACATTGGCGTACGTGAATGATGACATGTGATCATTTATCGACGGCATCCAATCAAAATGACAAACATGTACAGTACAGCACAGAATGACCGAAGCAAAGCAGCAGAACAAATAAACATGGACGCTGAAAGCATAATTATCAATAAATGATCTGCATGATGAATCATCAAACCCGGGAAGTATTTTGTTTTATTAATTTTAGTAACATAAAAACTGTAGATATTTACAGTTAACAATAATAAATCACACACTGGCAAGGTTAATGCCTCCATAAATTGACACCTTTGGAAATGAATTTATAAGAAATCTTTTCACTGCTTTTAAATAAGTCATTACCAGTTCAATGTTATTATTAAAATATGAACCAGTAATGTGTCACAATCAGATCTCGAAAATGAATCAAATGATAGTTACTTTCATTCATTAATTAACTAACATTAATTAATTAACTAAGTATCAACTAGTATTAAATCTTGTTGTGTCATTCAATACAAATAATTCTTATTAGAAATCCCTCTTATTCAACATTCCAGTGAGGAATTGCAATTAAGTGCAAGCTTTAGTGCTTTGTACAAACTTCTAAAAACATTTGTATCGGACAACATGTTTAGAGATTAATTAAAATAAACAAAGTTGTCCGTCACGGGACACCGGGCAGATGTGAATCTTTGTATTGTAATGACACATGATAAATATTACAATCATTATTTCTTTAATCAATATCTATCAATCAAATTTGCATCTGACCTTACTTCATCACTAATTGATTAGCTTAAACTTTAAATAATAAAAAAAAATATTAAAAATTGATCCACAATAAACTTAATTTTATTGGGAAAACACAATTAAAGCATCATACTACCTATTTCCTATTATGGCATAGGAGTCGGATTCAATGACAGGGTGCACATGTTTCACATAATAATGCTTTGTTATGTAACTGATTCATAAAACAAAGCAATTAACAATACATCAATGTTGTTCAACAAATTGTGACTAAGAAATTCAGTGCGATATTTCTATAGAAATCAAAGCTTTAAATACGTTAAATTGAGAATGTTTCCATAGTACAATAACACAACCAATAGTGTTTTTAAAGTAGTTTTAATCAGATTAACTTTCCCATCTTAGTTTGATTACCCGAATCTAAGTATGAAAACTATTTCAAACAATTGATTACCATATTTTCATTACTAATTCAAGCATTTAGTCAGACAGCTTCGTGGGTCTAGTCGTCATGGACCATACAATTAAAATGTGTGGGCCTGGATTCGATTCCCAGGTCTAGCAAAGTGTCATTGGGTATTCCCATAAGAAATTTCTCAGTAGCAGTCCAAACTATAAAAATAATAATGGCAAACAGTCTTGCCCTTTAACAAGAGGCTTAGACAAAGTGCTGGTGCGCTGGCAAAGTGTTGATGTACACCTCTGCCTAACCCTTCCGGGATAGCAGGTGTGATGTTTACATAACATCTTTTCTTGTTCTATTATTTACCTGCATGACTTGTCACATTCCAGGTTCGAGCAATTATCTTATCGAAGAGGAAATAATAACCTGATGCTTCAAGTACTACAGCCTGGTGAACAAAAATAACCGTGTCGCCGGCTATGAACCTAACAAATGCGAAACAACATGAAGACAGCCAACCCGGAATGACAGTTTCAGTGTTCACTCACCATAAGTCTACATAAAAGGTGAGGAGTTTTCAAACTACTTACACTACACCGCTGATATGCACCAAAAATGTTGTGTCAAAAGACTCAATACAATCGCCAAGTCAACCTACCAACCTGATGCTCATGTGTGATGAGTATCAGTGTCATTTTCATTATTTTAATGTTATTGCAGTCCTGCCAGTTGTAATCAACAACTATTAACGATAACAAAGTTTTAGTACATACAGTAACTAATGAAATAAAAAATAATAATACTCACAAAAAGCTATTAGTATCCGTGGAGGAAACAACTAGCTCAATAAAATTAAAACTTACAATGAATCACAATCTATCAGTAGCCGTGGAAGCAACTGGTAAAGAACAAACACAGTAAATTATCTATCAGAAGCCGTGGAGGCGACTGATAACGAACACACACAACAAACGATCTATCAGAAGCCGTGGACGCGACTGATAATGAACACACAACAAATGATCTATCAGAAGCCGTGGAGGCGACTGATAACGAACACACACAACAAATGATCTATCAGAAGCCGTGGAGGTGACTGATAATGAACCAACAAAACAAATGAACTATCAGCAGCCGTGGAGGGCAACTGATAAAATAATACTCTCATGTTATCCTGCTGGGTCCACGGCGTATTAAACGCCCAGAGCCTGGTTCCTTATATCCTGTCAAATCAAAGACTTCGTGCCTGTCACGGAGCAATGGTCCTAAACTCCTTATCCTTTAATCCTGTCAAATCAAAGACTTTGTGTCTATCACAGAGCGGTGTTCCTGATCCTATCCTTTTATCCTGTCAAATCCAAGACTTTGTGTCTATCACAGAGCATTACCTTCCCGTGAGAATGAACAAATAAGAACATACTACTCACACTACATTTACCAAATACAAATCACAATGGCTAAAGCTATCAATAATTTTATTTAAAACGAATCTAGTAGACAGTAGACCTATTACAAGGTTGCAAAGTCAAGTCATAGTAAGGTTAACAATTTAATGAGTATTGTTGTTGCTTCTACAACAATAATATTATCTGTTTGCTGAAAAAACAAACAGCTGATCAAACAATATCAATAAATTCAATTAATGTTGTTAAATAATTTTGCCAACAATATTCTATTTAGCTAGTAGCTAATCAAACAATATTCTTTTCAGCTAGTAGCTGATCAAACAATATCAACAAACTCAATTCAATTAATGTTGTTGAATAATTTTACTAACAATATTCTATTTAGCTAGTAGCTAATCAAACAATATTCTTTTCAGCTAGTAGCTGATCAAACAATATCAATAAAAATTCAATTACTTAATGTTGATGAATAATTTTACCAACAATATTCTATTTAGCTAGTAGCTAATCAAACAATATTCTTTTCAGCTAGGAGCTGATCAAACAATATCAACAAACTCAATTCAAATAATGTTGTTGAATAATTTTACTAACAATATTCTATTCAGCTAGTAGCTGATCAAACAGTATCAATAAACTTAATTAAATTAATGTTGTTGAATAATATCGCCAACAATATTCTATTCAGCTAGTAGCTGATCAAACAATATTCTATTCAGCTAGTAGCTGATCAAACAATATTCTATACAGCTAGTAGCTGATGAAACAATATCAACAAACTCAATTCAATTAATGTTGTTGAATAATTTTACTAACAATATTCTATTCAGCTAGTAGCTGATCAAACAGTATCAATAAACTTAATTAAATTAATGTTGTTGAATAATATCGCCAACAATATTCTATTCAGCTAGTAGCTGATCAAACAATATTCTATTCAGCTAGTAGCTGATCAAACAATATTCTATACAGCTAGTAGCTGATGAAACAATATCAACAAACTCAATTCAATTAATGTTGTTGAATAATTTTACTAACAATATTCTATTCAGCTAGTAGCTGTTCAAACAGTATCAATAAACTTAATTAAATTAATGTTGTTGAATAATTTTGCCAACAATATTCTATTCAGCTAGTAGCTGATCAAACAATATCAATCAACTCAATTCAATTAATGTAATTGAATCATTCAGGCAACAATTGCTTATTAAGCATCCATAAACTCAAATAAAAATTGCAAACAGCTTTATGTCTGTATCTGTGCATGTATGCCTTTGCCTAGCAAGGTGATACAAAAAAAAGCATTGACTGTCAAATCCTACTATTCAATGAACATTGTAGGATAATAAAAGCAACAATAATCTGCCGACAAAATTTATCTCCACTATTTCAGATAACAACCACGAGACTACACATACGGCAACGGATGGACGAGCGGACGGCAACGTCAGGTGCAGAGCGCGCACCGCCGATCAGAATGGCCGTGTCGCCGCAAGAATGTCTTTCGGCTAAGATAATTATTCAATCTCATTGATAACCAGCTTATATTGATGAACCTGCCATCTCGTGAGATGCTGGCACAATTATTACAAAGGTCAATAGTGCGACAGTGCCATCTATTGACTTCTCTGCTAAACCACCACTTAAATAGATGAAATGTAATTAAATGTTCCACAACTCGAATAGGTAGTAATTTATTAAACAGAAGTCTCTAACTAGAACTATAGTTAAAATTAAGATAAGCTAATGTTTTATGAATATTGGGATTTTAATGATTGCCACACTTGGAATGAGGCTGTCTATGAGACGTCATCGCACAATGTTGTGATGATGGCGGCGAATACGATTTCAATGGTCAATAACTCAATTTATAATCTGAAACTACAACTAAATCAGTTTCTTTATGTAATTATAAACTAAAAAGTCATAAGATCATTTTGTAGAGCAATTCAATAATAGAAAACCCATTGTCTGTTTTAAATCCTAAATCAACCGGAAATGCTTTGTAACATTTTGTTGTAAAGAAATGAACCTATTAACTAGACATTAACGCCATTGCATTAATAATGGTATTGTTTTATTGTTAAATAATTAATAGAATCAATTGTGAAGCATTTTAGTAATGATTGTTAGTTTTAACTAATTAGGACATTAATTACTATACTGGTTTTGTGGTACTTCCGCTGGGGACTACAGACGCATGCGACGAAAAGTTGAGACGCTTTGCGCTAGAACAAGGAACAAGATAAGTGAAGTTATGTCGCGTTTAGCGAATAATTGCAATTCAAGTAAATTAAAGTGGTTTTTGATGTGATTAATGTTAATTAGTGCAAATGATAATTGTAACATGATTTAAAACAGTGTATAAGGAGTTTCTTTGCTTAGTCTTCTCATAAAAGATCAACCATGTATTCGAATGGGCGATTCAAACCGCAAAGTTTATAAGTGCCTGTAAATGAAGCAATGTAAATAAACGTTTGGTGTTTGAGTCAAGTAAAGTGTGTGATTTCAACTACCCATTGACCTATCTGCCACGAAAAGGAATTTGGGGCGACGACACTATGGCGGAGCCCATTGATATCTAAGAACAGCGTCCCTCCAGACTTCCAGAGGGTTCCCCGCCGCGTCAGATATATATAATTACATTACAACCATCAAACAGTATTATAGACTAGACCCAACAGACACAACACCAGTCTGGTCGGAGGATCCTCCCTTTTTAATCGGGGATGAGGAACACCGTGTTCCTCATACCCTACAACCGGTGCCTTATACCCTACAAGTCTGCCAAAATCACTTTGAAGAAGTGAGAAACTTTCACCCTGTTATTCATACCTCTAGATCGTAATTGTTTTCAAAATAGGACTCCTATCGGATGGTTAATGTCAAAGATGAAAGGACTTCTAGAAAAATACTACCCCTACAGTAAACTCGGGAAAACTTGGTTTAAATAAAGACTACAGTTGTTATAAACCAATTTGCAAAGCGTGCCCAAATTTTTGCTGACGCAATATTTTTAATGAATTTGGCACAGTGTTCCAAAAAGTGTGCCATCCCTGTTCTGACCTCTTTAGAACTGAAATATTTAATGCAGAAAATGAATGGAATCCAAGCGTGGTAATATTTATGTATATTTTTGTAACAATGGTGATATTGGAGTATTTCTTATATTGCAGACGTATTATGCGATTTCATACTACAAGTTTTTATATATTTTGTTTTTAATATGGAGAATGTTTATGTTACCGTCATTGATATTAATAATAATTATGGTAATTAGAACTTCAACTTATGCCACCTGACTAAGTAGTGTTACTAAGGTGTATATTTCTTCGAATGGGAATGCCTGGACCCTTTTATCCAATTTCCCTGGCCTTATAAAAAAAAAAAAAAAATATACATACACACGAACATAGTAACCTCCTTTTTTGAAGTCGGTTAAAAAAACCAACTCTTGTAATCTAAACGCGTTTGAAATCTAGCCGCAATCTTATGTCAGCTAGAATCGTTGTCAAAGATGTTGACGAATATGTTATTATTTTTGGCGGATACAAACGTAGTAGTTCAGAATGCGAAGAAAATCAGATATTGGTTACTGATAGTTTAGCAATAATGATAGTATACAAGCTGTAAACGGTCCTTCACGAAGCCTCAACCAAGCATTGTGAACATCAAGCTCTATGCAAAAATTATTGCTGGGCAAGGGTTTTTATATATCAATGCTGGGCAATTTTGTTTGGGGTGAAACCATTACGTTTTACGGTAGATCTCAGTAGTGGTCAGTTGTTAGTCGTAGTTAGTTCCATTAATCAATTACTAACTACCTCCCTTTTAATTCTAGGTGCCCACTCCTAGGGAAGTTTACCATAATACCTTCATGGGTAGGGGAGACTGGTGAATCGTGGCCAACTCAAAAACCACGCTTGTACTGTTTTCTAATAAAATCTTGTTTGATATCAAAGTAGTTTCGTCTATTTTTATAATCAGTTATATCTGCGAGAATCATGTTTATGTTTTGCCTTTGTTGATAATGTTATTTTTATGAGTAAAATATATTATGTTATGTTAAAATAAATAAGACTATAAACTGGTTTGAATTAATATTTATGTAGTTAGATATTTTTCTCACGATGATGGTTGCTAGTGTCTTCTGGCCATTTTATTATTTTTCCATAACAAACAAATTTTTTATTGCAAAATGGGTCTGCTCTTGACCTCGATCACGCCTGACAGAAAGCGATGGATGAGGTCTATGATGTAACAAGCGTGCCCAGAAGATGCCTGTTCACTCTTGCTTTGAAGGCAGACGGGTTACATGTAGGAGAGAACACAGATGCATCAATGGCTTCGGCAACGACATTTATGCATAAAGTTACCCTGAACTTAGTTACAAGTTTGCTCATAAATGCCCACAGGCAATGTTTTTCAAATTACATCCTGAAGGTTTAGATCCTAGGTTATTGGGGACGAACTTATTACCACCAACCGGGCAGAAATTCAGACTGCCGACATTCCCATACGACATATTTAGTCCTTACTCCAGAATCGCCAGAAATAACTTCTTCCATGGTTAAAACATTAGCTAGTCAGCAAAGTATCCGAGTTGGACATCCTAGGGTGCGCCCAACGTACCTAAACCTACATACATGAGGCTACAAGTTAGTAATAGATTCCATGCAGTCTATTTCTGCCCGCATAAAATCGATCACCGTTTATAGGCGGTGGTCTGCGGTCTCCGATGGACGGTGAATGATTTCGTGGTTAATGCTACTCGTATTATTGTTAAAACTTGGAAACTGTGTTGGAAACGTATAAGTAAAAGAGGTACTTGTAATGGGGAAAGGCAATGAATAAAAATAATCCTTACTAGATGAAATAAAGAATGAAAAACAGCACAGTGCTGGTTTTAGTGGTCACATGTGTAAAAACGTACGAAAGCCAAGACAGCATACTATTTACCATGATGCAGCTTTTGACAGTTTATTTTTTAAGATTTTACTAGTAGGTAAATGGATGGATTGTGTGGAAAGGGAGTAAATTGTACGTTACGGTTGAAACGGCCGAATGGGGCAAGAAAACGTGTTGCCCCGACCTCCAGCAAAATTGAACCCAAGGGCAAGAAGATGACCGTGAATTGGTGATGTTTGACTACAATTGACTTGGAGATAGAGATGAAGAGGATTTTTTAAACTGAAAATAATTTTCTTTGATGTAAGGTCAATGTGGGCAAATCCGTCATACTTTTTTGAAAGTCGAATTTGGTTAACTAAATCTGGTACACTTACTACTTTATTATAAATTTGATGGTTGTAAGCGATACAAAATTTTATTCTCTTGTATACCATCCATTTTAAACAACAAAACAGCCATCCACATGTAACTAACAAGGTTTTTTTAAAAGTCTGTCGTTAGACGGATTTTCCCGACGATTGGGGGCAAATCCGTCTAGTAGCAAATTTGCCTCGAGTTACGCCGTTTTATCAAACTATGCAATTTGTAAACAAGTAAATGCAGATGATGAAGAAAAATGTTTTTTAACATCATAAAAATAAGGTTTATTTTACGTTTTACTCCCTAAAATCTTTTTTGGGGGCTATTCCGGCCTATTTTTATAACCAGGGACTTTAAACCTTTCTAAAAAGTTTGAAAACTAAATATTTTTATTTATCAGTTTAATTTTTCAGGTACATTGAAACAATCCTATCTTATTATGACAATGGTATTTATGGTATTAACTTAAATAAACAGGGTTATTTTTAATGAATTCGGTTAGGTATAATAGTAATAATAATAAATTCTTTATTTGCAAAACATTTTACAATATTTGTGAAGCACTGACTCCAGAGCTAGATATTAAATATCTGTATTTCAGGAGTCAGTTTCTTCTTCCTAATAACGACACAGTCGCTGCCCCGGAGGAGTAGTGTCTCGTTCATAAAGCACATGACTTTAGTGTTTCAGAATACTTTTGTGACGAAAACTGTAAAACGCCTTGATTTATAAGTATTATTAATTCATTAATTGGTAAATTCCTTTATGTTGTGAAACTGTTTTTGTAAAAATAATTACAAAAAAAATAATAGTTCAAACACCCAATTGTTAGTTACCAGTGGACTTTCAAAGTATAAACTAAAAATAGGAAGGATGAAAAGGTTGACGACATCTGCAATGGGGTAATTCCTGTATATGACGATTTAGCCCCTTCGAAATTAGACGGATTTTCCCACTTGAACATTCTGAGGTTACGTATTTTTTTTAACAATTCTTTCTGTATCTACTGGTTTATATTCAAAACAAATAGAAAAATCCGTTGAAACACTTATTAAACTACATGTTATGCATACTCAGAAAGTCGTAACTTGTAAAATTTAATATTTATCTTATAAGAAACGGCGGCACGCCACACTTGAGTTTCGAGTTCGTAGCACAACTAAACTTCAAATGCATTTTTTGACAATTGTAGACAACCTTGCTCCATCTACGAATCATAGTTAGAACTAAAAACTGATTCTGTTTTATCGACCGAACCAGTAACAGCGTAACTATTCTGGAATGAATAGTAAACGAATGTGTATGGAATAGCCCCGTAGACGGATTTGCCCACATTGACCTTACCTACATATTTGGGTCATCTATTTCTGAACGTTGCGAAATTGAAATGAGATTTAGGTCAGACTGACCAAAAACATTTGCTACCCGATTCAGTTGTCGCTTGCAAAAATAAACTCCATTTATAAAAGTATTAGTCTATAACATAGATTTTATTATCGTTGCTTTCCAGATTTATGCATAACAAACTCATATTAGGTTCGTTTCTAATTGGTCTGCCTCTCAGACCAAATTTGAAAAATATCGTAAAGAAATATACTTAGAAATAGATGTGGGTAACTTTATACTACCAAAGAGTCTTTATAGGCCATATAAACAAAACCAATCCGTACTAAAAAACTCCAATTAACTAATGAATGTGTTTAGAAGTTAATCGCTTCTGTTTCCAGTTTTCCACAACTCTTCGCGCCTTTTTAGACGTCAAACGCGCCATATTTGACGCCGTCTGTCTATCAATGTAGTTTTACGGATTATTATTGGTTGCGGGGATTTCAAAAATACAAATAAAGTCATCGAACAGGTGCTGTATTCGATCAATGAAGAACTATAAAATAACAAATGAGCTTACCTTGTAATATATTACGACCGATTTTTTTACGGGACAGAAGTGAAGCAATTTTATGCGTGAATTATAATGTTGCCAGTAATAAAAGTTATTGTCGAACGCATACTACGGTTATGAATTTCTTATTATTGATGTCAAAGAGTATAATTATTATGATATTCTGATTTAAAAGAGTGCCCAGGAAGTTTGCCCGTTCTTCTTCATCTATGCTTTGTAAAAATTACTCTATTAATTTCGCAGTTTTATGCCTTCTGACTGGGACTGTAGTTGTATTTATTTCTACTGTTCTAAAGGCCCTGTAACTGGCCTACCAGAAATAAATGCTTTGATTTTGAAAGAATCGACTAAATTATGTATCGAATAGATGACCCGCTTTGTCATATTGCTTTCTCAAAAAATATTATCCGAAAAATTAATACACTTTACTCTATCCTAATATGTTATGAATGTGACATTATATCTAATGTTTCACAGACTTACTGTATGAAACAAGATATATATTTAAATGAATACTCAAACAATGTTTTGTATCAAAGTTCAGTTCAGTACTTATCACTTTTGTGATTGTTTATTGAGGGCAACATATCCTCTTTTGTTTTATAAATGACAGTTCTAGTCTATGATATAAAAAGGTTTTAGCCACAGAGATATATACCTAAGTATCACGATTCACGATCCGTTTGAAAACCAAACGTGCAATTATTTTTTACTACATTTTATGACGTCATAATATTAAGCACTATTTAGTTACTTACTACAAAAACAAGGCACTGTACAAAATATACTGGTTGCTACTTGTTTTCGTACTACGATTCTAACACAGCTTCTAATAAACATTAAAAAAACTCAAATTAACAATCCGTAGCCCTTTCCATCTACATACTTTATACGATCATCAATCATAATCTTATCCATCAAAATCAGCCCATCAGTTTCGGAGTAAACCACCTAAACAGACAGACATACATGAGTCTCGCTAAGTAAGCACAGATTAGACATAATTACAGTGCAGAGTTAAGTGAAATCATGTGCTTTCCACTCTGTTCCACTCTACATGTTTTCTTACTTGCATAATTAAATAATTTTGTCCGATTTTTTGCACAAAGTAAAGCCTTTGTTGTTTTTGGTGGTAGGCTCAAGCGCGTATTCTAGAATGTTGCCGTAAATCTCGATTTAACTTGTTTTAAGTCGAGATTGGCTGTGATAGATCTGTGTTGCCAGATTATAAACCTGAAATTACTTAAGTATCGGAAAGTGATTTGACGAAATTTTACTTTGCCAAAAGTGAACAATTAGACTGCAAAACTATACTGATGTTTAGTTTCCAAATAGTCTAAAAACAAGTTCATTACATACTCAGTGTAACGTACGTGCTGTCAATCAGACTTCACGCGTTTTGTTAATAGCCGTAGTCTTGCTAATGACTGAAGACCGTTAATTTATATTATTCCTGGCGTAAGTCAAACGACTTACGTCTGAAATAATTTAAAGGACTATTCATATGGGAGTCCGCTAAGCTAGAATGTTTCAAAATACTGTGAACTACGGAAGAGGTTTTATTTTTGAGCGACTGCTTAGTTGACCTCCACACCCCAGTTAGTACTGGGTGATACGATTCCCCGCGGTAAAACTGATTGCAAGACTTCCGGACCACTGACTACCTGTCATCATCATCATCAGCCTGTTGCAATCCACTGCTGGATATAGGCCTCTTTAATCTTACGCCACTGAACTCGATTTTCGGCAACTCTCATCCAGTTGTTACCAGCCACTCTGCGAAGATCATCGCTCCACCGAGCCTGCGGGCGTCCCACCTTCCGCTTGCCGATTCGCGGTCTTCACTCAAGAACACGTCTACTCCAACGGTCATTGGTTCTGCGACTAATATGGCCGGCCCACTGCCACTTCAGCTTACATATTCTGTGAGCTACCTGTAAAGACTGTCAAAGATCTACAAATGACAGCCAGAACCAACAGATTAACGTGCTTTCCGAAGCACGGTGGAAACTCTGTAAACAATGGATGGTCATCCATCGACGGATTGACCTTGACAAGGGCTACTTTAACTTGAAGATCGACCATTGAACTCCTATTTCAATGTGCATATTTTATAACGAGATAATTTTTGAAGTGTCAAATTAAAACCCAGTTCGAAATTCTTGACTTTCTTATAGTAAGCAGATGCTGTACAACAAAAGAAAATCTGTCAACATCACTCCTCTTTACTAAGCTTCTTAAAGAAATAAAATACGACCACAGACAATGCTGTGACAACCGTAATTACTCGCAACCGATTACGGTTTTTAAATTTAGTAACAAGCGCTTCTTACTTATACATTTTGTTTTAAATCGTGACTAAACAAGGAAGCATTGTATTTGCGTCTTCTGATATTTTTAGTCGAGTTTACAGCTGTTGTTAGGCGAGTTGAACTAGTGATGCGACATGTTACTAATTTTGTGAGTGTGATGCGTGAGGGATATTATTGGTCGCTGAATAATAACTAAAGTATGTAAACACGCTAATTGTCATAGCTTTGAATAGTGTTCTAAAGGATTGGCAAGGATTTGAGAATGATAATTATGAGCTGTCAAAATATTAATACTTACACTAACTTTTGCCAGCGGCTTCGCCCGCGTGATAATGACGCTTTTCCATACAAACTTTCATCCCCTATTTTATTTTATCCCTTAGGCGTTGAATTTCGAAAAATCCTTCCTTATTCCTTGTCTACATTAGGGAACTTCTGTGCAAAATTTCAGCTTTTTAGCTCCAAGGGTTTGGGCTGGGCGTTGATGAGTCAGTCAGTTAGTCACTCAGGACTTCTCTTTTTATTTATATAGATTTCTTTATTACGTTCCATAATGTATACAGTTGGTAGGGAACTAGTTACATCAGTCTCAATTATGGACCCTATCGAGCACAGTATAGATCTAAGTAGGAGAGAGGAATAAGAATGAAAGATCTGCCTTTCTCACTTCTACCTAAATTCGTATTTAGGCATGGAGCAAAATAACCAGTGGAGAGCGCGTGCGGGGGCTACCGCGGGCGCCAAACACACGCTATATCAAGCGTACGCGGCGAAATTTTGCTCAGTCGCAAAAATTGTAGGCTAACGCACGAACGTCACGCGCTCCCGTTTTGAAAGCATTTATTACGAAAAATAATGCCTAGTTGTGCAATTAAATGGTGTGGAAAGTGTACTACAACTTCAAGTTACACAAAAGATGGGATAACATTGCACAGTTATGTGGTTTTCTATTCAATTTGATCAAAACAATGAAAAAAGAATCATATAATTGCTGTCTCTTTCTGGTACACTGATTTGCACTAATGCAGTTGTCTCTTTCTTTCATGATAGTGATGTTCGATTTCGCAGTATCGCGACGGTTTATGGTATCGATATAATTTAAAATATAAGTTCTTAAAATACCTTACATTTTTTAGTTTCATTATTGCTATATTTTCAAGTATGCTTATTCCCTTGGTTTTACTCGCAAATGTGTATAATACTGGCATAAACTTGTACTAACAGTAAAAAATTTAAGTGTATGATATCTCTGCCTGCCTTTTACACAAAAAGACGCGTTGCTTGGAATCTATTTGAATCATTGCAATCCTAGAAAAATGTTTTTTTAAATGTTTTTATATAGGTAGGCCAGTGTAGGTATGGAACAGACGTTATCAATTTTAGTTTTGGAGTAAAGGTGGCCAATACGCGCATCGGCATGTGAACACATTGCTGGCAGGTGGCGTGCGTGCAGAAAAACGGAGGCAAAGGCCTATGAAAAAACTGACACGATAGGGATAAAAAAAATTTGGTTGGATTGTGTAGCCTAGCTATGGAACGAGGACTTAATTTTTTTTATTTCCAATTTTATTGCAGTATCGGGTTAACCTGCGCCATATACACCATTTAGGGTCCGATAAGCATGGTCCTACGATGCACCGTTTCCGAGTTATGGGCGTTTTAAATTATTGTACCAAAATAAGTTAAATACAATTATTATTATTATTACTAGCCATTTGTGTCCCACTGCAGGGCAAAGGCCTCCCTTCCCTCTTTCCACTTATCCCTATCCAATGCTGTTGATTGCCAATCCCTGCGAAAAGAGTCGAGTTCGTCTCGCCATCTTCTTCTGGGCCTGCCGCGTTGCCGTTTACTGCTGTTTGGGACCCATTGTGTGGTTACTTTAGCCCATAGCTCCTCCGGCATGCGGCAGATGTGGCCAGCCCAGTTCCATTTAAGCTTGGCAGCCGTGTGACCTATGTCGGCAATGTGAGTTTTGGAACGCAGTATCGAATTTCTTATTTGGTCAGTAAGCTTGACTCCAAGGATACTACGCTCCATTGCTCGCTGACAGACCCCGAGTGCGGACTTTTGACGCTTGGTTAATGACCATGTCTGCGCTCCATAGGTGAGGGTAGGAAGAATGCACATGTCCATGAGTTTTCTCTTTAGGGAGAGAGGGAGAGCTCCTTTCATTATTTGTTTCATCGACCAATAGCTCTTCCAGGCGTTCTCGGTGCGTCGGGCAACTTCTTTGTCTTGTCTTGCCTGGAAGGAGACTATTTGGCCGAGGTAAATGTACTCATGGACATATTCAATCCTCGCACCCCCAATTCCTATATTGCGCTTGGTGCTGTTCGTCATCACCTTGGTTTTTGTCATATTCATCGCGAGTCCGACCTCGAGGCTGGCACTGCTCAGTTGGTCGAGCATTAGGCCTAACTCGGCTGCCGTGGAGGAGAAAAGGACAATATCGTCGGCGAAGCGGAGATTAGTTAATCTTCTCTCGCCCACGTTGATGCCCTTGTCGCTCCACTTGCTATTAAGTTTTCTAAAAACTTCTTCAAGGGTGGCAGTGAAGAGTTTTGGAGAAAGTGGGTCGCCCTGTTTTACCCCTTTTTGGATAGGGAATGATGGTCCTGTAGTGTTTATTTTTATGGCTGCTGTGCTACTTTGATAAATTTTCTGTAATAATTTAATGTATAGAGGTTCAATGTTCTGGTTTTGCAGAGATTCAAATATGGCGTTGTGCGATAAACTGTCAAATGCCTTAGAATAATCGACAAATGCGAGGTATAGGGGTAGGTTAAATTCGAGATGTTTTTCAATGACCTGATTAAGGGACTGTAGATGGTCGGTAGTGGAGAGGCCACGGCGGAATCCGGCTTGTTCGGGAGGTTGATGCTGATCTAATTGGCCAGAAATACGATTCTCAATTATCTTGATAAATATTTTGTAAATGTGAGAGATGAGGCTGATGGGGCGGTAATTGCCGATGTCAGTCCTATCACCCTTTTTATGGAGGAGAATGACATTCGAGTGGCAAAAATCATTTGGGAAAACACCTGTTTGTAAAATTGAGTTAAACAAGTTGCAGATGTATGGCAACAAGGTAGGCTCTGCGGCTCGAAGTGATTCGGTTGTAATACCATCTTCGCCGGGACTTTTATTGTACTTCATGCCTCTGAGAGCCTGGTGTACTTCATAGCCATTAATAGCTGGGATCTCTTCAGGACATGAGTAGACTTCGTTTACTTCGGATGTTGACTGGGATGTTTGATTGTCGGAATATAGGGATTTATAAAATTCGGTACTTATGTCAATAATTTTTGTTCTATCTCCTTGCTTAACGCCATTTTTATCTTTCAAATGAGTGATTGTAGACCTGCCTACTTCCATACCACGCATAGCCGATTTTAGGCATCGGTTGTTGGTTAATGCAGCATGGACGAGTTGTGTGTTATGGTGCCTTATGTCCTTTCTGATGCTTCTCTTCACTTTTCGATCTAGATCCCTATACCCTGCAGATTGATATATTATATTCTGTCGCTCTTCTATAAGACGTGTTGTGCTGTCAGTGAGTTTTCTTTTCTTTTGCTTGAGACCCACGATTTTTTGACTGGCGATTTTAATAGCTTCCTTAATGTTTTTATACTGTATATGAACGTCCTCTGAATCTGTATCTAGTAAACTAAAGGTGTTTTTAATATTTATATTGAACTGTTCTCTATTTGCAATTAGTGTACATTTGTCTAAACGTTTGATTGTATTTTGAATAAGTTTGTTGCGATGTAATTTCAGATCAAAATGTGCTGTTATTCGTAATGGCCGGTGATCGGAGCTGAATTTTAATTTGTTGAGTATGTTTATGTTTTTAATAATGGTTTTGCTTGAGGATAGGCAAAAGTCGATTTCATTTTTTGTGTGACCGTCAGGAGAAAGCCATGTCCATCGACGTTGAGGTTGCTTAACAAAGAAGCTGTTGCTGATACTAAGGTCCTGCCCGAATGCGAATTGTAGAAGGCGATGGCCGCGTTCATTTCTATCTCCTAAGCCGTGAGGTCCCAGAACATTGGTGTTGTCAGAAGGTGTTCGCAGACCTATTTTAGCATTGTAGTCGCCTATAACCAATGTCCAAGTACCCCGGTGTTCTTCACAGGCTTTATTCAGCAGGTCGTAGAATTCCTCAACGTCATCATTGCTATGTGAAGATGTTGGAGCATACACTTGGATTACTGTTAGTGTTTTGTTTTTGTTGATGGAAAATTTTAATAAGGCAATTCTGTCCGAATATGCTACAAATTCGACAATGTTGTCCTTCCATCGTTTTGAAACAAGGAAGCCAACACCATATCTTGTGTTTGTTTCTCCGTAATGGTAGAATATGTTAGATTGCCTCTCAAATGTGTTTTCTCCTTCTCGTCGCACCTCTGCTAAGCCGACAATATCCCATTTGATGTACTCTAATGCATTTTCTAACTCTACTAGACGCTCTTCAGTTCGTAAAGTACGAACATTGAATGTTAAAATATTTAAATAATCAGTGTCCTTTTGGCTTGCTTTGGTTGTTTGGCAGTGGACCGTCGCCCGGAGATTATGATCCCCAGCCCCAGGGTGCACCTGCGTACTGCCAATAGCCGTGCACTGACTGGAGCTGCCGAGCACTGGGGGATTGGCTTTATTTGTGTCGTTCATATTGGGAAGGGGTTTAGACCAAATTAACCCACCACGCTTGTCTAATGCGGGTTGATGGGTGCGCAGTAGACCGCCTAACTGGGTCTTTGGGCGCCGCCGTTGACGTACGTGACGTACATCCGCCACCGCCCTGAGTCGTCATCCTGCACTGATGCCGCCTATTCCATCCAGACCTCTAGGAAATCCTTTTCCGAGCCCAAAGATGGTTTATTGTGGTGTGAGGTTGGTGGTTAGAACACTCACACTAGTATAGGTGGATGAAGGGTGTTGTTATCAGCCACCTACACTAATCCCTTAGTCGACTCTTACGACACCCACGGGAAGAGAGGGGTGGTCTATTCTAGGCCGTAAATACAATTAATATCTTGAAAACGGATCGTCCTAGGCAAAAAATGACCGAAATTTTAACCTCCCTTTGCTACCCCCGTGATATCATGATCTTAACACACAAAATTAATTTGAACTAATTTGAGGTCCTTTTACTTTTTTTCACCAATTTGACGTAGAATCGACTAACTATTTAATTGATTTAGCTTCATGTGTAGCAAAAAAATATATTGATACTCGACTGACATATAATACGAAAAATAATACAAATTCAAAGGATTATATAAGAAAAACATATTCAAAACTAATCCATTTTAAAAACCAGTAAATATATTATATTTTTTTAAATACAGTCTTCTAAGTTTAATAATTACCTGTTTTATTTCAAAATCGAACCCGTAATCTCCCTATTGCAAACAAATCGTTATAATACTAATAAGTCAAACAATTATCGATATCGATACTTTTTCAATTACTTTTTTGGAATCCCTAGAGAATGAGTTGTCATTTGGTTGTCAGTTCGTCAACCAATCACAGAGTCCGAAACGTACCTCTCCCCCCGCAGTATATTAGTGACTTTGATTTAGAACAAAAACGTGCCCATACTTTCTCCACTGGTTATGTGCTTCATGTATTTAGGTAAGTAGATGTGAGAAAGGCAGTTCCACCTAAACATAATAATATAGGTAAGATACACATTTCACTAGCCGGGAAGCGAAGCGACATCAACGTTGCGAGAAGATGGATATCTTTTCTAGAAAATTTAATAAGTAATTGTGTTGAAAATGTTAAAGAATACAACACGACGCTCCCAACCAATAACCCGGTAATCGAAAAATCAAAATTTTACAGGAGAAAAGATTTACTGATTTTATCAAATATCTTTACATCAAGTGGGACTATTGAAGTCATTGATGTATTAAATGAAAGGTATTTTTTTGCTTAATATAACTGTACCATTATTATGAAATCCCGTTTAGTCAAAACCTAGTAATTTATGAAAACAAATAATACCTAAAATTGTTTACATCAAATATTACAGTAATAGTAATTACGGGATTATTGCCGAAAATTTGTCAAATAAAATATTTCATAACATTGTGTTATGGACTTCTACGGCGTTATTTTTTATTGTAGGGCTGATATGTAACGTGTTTTTACGGAGTTATTGTGGTGATTTCAAATAATTTGTAAAACATTATTGATAAATAACATTATTATTACGATGAAAATTAGAAAACCAGTGTTATCGTTACCAGTCAATACCGATTTTTTTTCGTTATATTTAAATGTAATTTAAGAAGGTAATAAACGAAAGAAATACAATACTTCGATTATTAGTAATATTTATTAAACAACAGAATTAAATTTAACACTTTAATTTTATGCTAACATTTATTAATAAAAAGAATTCAATAAATCAAATCCTGCAATCAACTTTGAGCTACATAAACTCATCAAAGTAGCTCTTCTTCAGAGATATTTTCGTTTTCCACTTCAGAACAGGATAAGGATTGGTAAAAATAATGGTAACTCTGTGGAATGGCTCCACTTCTACATAAACTCAAAAGGTCTGTGTACAAAGCTTTGCTTATCGGTATACGTTGGTGGTATGCACGTTGCAACTGCACATTATCCATATTATATACAGCTGCGTCTTGCGTACTCGTACGCTTTCGTCCTCTTCGTCTAGCTGAGGTAGAGGGAATGATGTTTATATCAAGCTCTGAATAAGGTGTCTTCAAAATTATATTTGAAAAGCAACTTATTTTCTTGTGAATCGACCACGGTTACCTCCATGACGTCAGCCCAGCGGATTACATTTCTGTCTTTATCACACCGCCAATACTTGTCTTCTACGAGTGGTTTTAAGTCGTAAATTTCAGACTGCTCTAATTCTTTCATACGATATTTTTCGCCAGTTATCTTTGAATTTAAAATAATGCTATAAATTTGGTCAGGGGTATATAAAACTTTATTTTTTAAGTTTTTCTCTATGCATGCATGCATGGAATCTCCTTCATTTTGTGTCCCTTCGTCCAGCATATGACTATGTCCAGTTTCAAAAAAACGATGGGTTATGGTAATACCAAAAAGTTTAGCAGCATATACATAAAGGGCGAAAATATATCGATTTTTGTTCTGTCCATAACATCCATCCGAATATAGTGAAAACTTTGTTATGCCTTTCTCACGTTCAGTTTTAAAAAAAGATAACAAAGCGCTTCCTATTTCAGAACTACCTCTTTTACGGAACGAATCACGGTAATTAATCACAACACGGTAACGCTACAATGGATTAGAGGTCACAGCGGATCCCTTGGAAACGATGCGGCCGACGAACTTGCCAGAAGAGGATCCATCACCAAACCTTACGGACCCGAACCCATTGTGCCCATCCCTTTCAAGCAGCTAAGAAGCTGGCTAAAAGATCATACTCGAATACAAGCGGAGAAATGGTGGAGCTCGACACCAGGATGTAGGCAATCCAAGGAAGCTATGCCATCCCTGGGTATAAAGCTGACCAGGCGCCTTCTGCGCCTGGACAGAGATAGGGTGGCGGGGACCATCACCGGACTTTGTTCACTGAATAAACACTTCCACACCCTAGGAATCACTGACAGTCCCCTGTGCAGGGCATGCATGGAGGCGGAGGAAACTGTGGCGCATGTGCTCCTTGAGTGCACAGGTGTTACCAAGATTCGTGAGGAGACCCTGGGAACACCACGATCCCTTGCGGATGCCCTGAGGAGACCGGGAAGTCTGATCTGCTTCTGGAGGGAGGTGGGCTGGCTGGAGTAAGCGGCCACCACGGCTCACGCACAATGGTCCACCTTAAGGACTAAGTGCGGAAACCTGAAACCCCCATAAAGAAGAAGAAAGAATACCTTCCTTTCGGCTCAGCATTTTTTTTTTGTGCATTGGTAATAATAACTGCCACTCGGGTCGATCTTTAGGTTAAGCCGCGCTTGCTTAGGTTGGTCTGTGAATAGGTGAACACCACATACCGAGTTTCCTCCGTGCCTCAGAAAGCACGCTAAGCTGTTGGTCCCGGCTGCCATAGATCGATAGATAACGATAACGATCGATAATAACCAAAACGAAGGTATAATAATTGTGTTTGTTAAATATTTTCGAAGTAACGTTACATAGAACAAACAAACGTTGGTGAAACAAAAGTTGATGTAAGGTGGTCGGTGTAAAGTAACATCGAACAAAAAAGGCGTAGACCAAACAAAACGTCGCAGTATGAAGGCTTAGGTGAATAGTGTTCGGTGAACCAATTTTCGAAGAATAGTGTTTCGAAGAAACGTAGGGGACCCGAATGCAACTGTTTACGTAAACAAACTTTACGCACCGGGCCGACGATCAAGGACACTTATTGGGGGCGTGGCATATATCTATTACTGTCTAATAGCTATCAAAAGAAAGAGACAATTGCGCTTTGCAAACTATTGCGCGGCTAGACAAAAACAGTAATATCCAGAACAGAGCTAGGTATATTGAAATTTGAAATAAATTGACCGTATTGAAATATTACGTACATTAATGAGCAAACACCAATCTTAAATAACATTGTTAGTGCGTATTACGGAATACGTATTTTAAAATTAATTCAACAATAACCTCATAAACACGTTTACCAAAAACTTCATGAAAATTATTTACGCCAATAACCCGGTATTCGCTACTTACCAAAATAAAATATAAATAGTTTTTTCCGTACAGATCTATAACATGTTTATTTCCGGAATTTTATTGTGCCTTATTTCCCAACAATAAACACGTGTGTCATGATTTCTTTATACATATGATTAGGAAAAATCTGAAAAAAAATTCTAAGGTGTATTCCAGTCTACAGATGCCGAATTTGACATAACAGCATAAAACCCATAATAGCACATTACCGAGTTCTTGGTTGGGGGGATCGGGGGATCTGTCAGAAACAGGTTAGGAAGTGGTCTTCCCCATCTCTCGCCAAAGAAAGCGAGAAAGCGAGCCTTTTGCCATTGACCGGGCACAAATTCAGGCTCCGTATAAAAACTCAATAACACTGTGACTTACCCGGGAATCGAACCCAGGACCCCATGCACCGCAGTCGCGCTTACGACCACTCAACTAACGAGGCAGTTAGAGAAAATAAGTACTGAATATTATTTTCAGCCTGATAATAAAGACACATGAATAAACAACCTAAGTAGTTAGAATTACAAAATTCTTGGAGAATAATTTTCTGTACAAAAATAAAAATGAAAGATTTCAAAGTGTAGCTAATAAAGCTATTATGAGACTAGATTTTGAACTAGATTTTTTTGAATAACAAAATGGACTACTTAACTCAATTTGTAATTCGTTTTAGTAAACGACGAATGTGTAGCGCTTTCATAGACAAAATAGTCGGGTGCTAATAAGAATCTAACTTTTTGTTAGATGCTAAAATCGAAGTACATAATTATAAGTAACTTGTGGCACCCACCCAAATAACGTTGACAAAAGGGCGCTTTTGTGCCCAGCCCAAACAAAATATATATATCTACATTTTTGAAATAACAATAATGCAGTCGCTGTGGCCGAAATCGGCTAGATGGCATCATCATCATCAATTCGCAGCCAAAAAGTTCAAGTTAGAGCTGAAGGACTCGTAGAAAATTAATTTTCATCTCTATGCGAATTATTAAGGCAAAGGCAAAGGCGTGGTTCAAAGGCAATAATTTATTGCCTTTGAACCACGTTTTCATGCTTATTTTGGCTGGACTTTATTAGAGGCCATTTATATTTGTGTAAAAAAAACATAATGGCTCCAGGTTTTAGAAATAGTACGTTACATAAATATTACGATTACATCTACTTATTTCAATTTACATTTACAACAGACCTCAATAACAAATTAACAATGTCATCAACGAATAAAACCATAACGAAAAATAAAAATGGCGTAAGAAAAACAACAACTAAGATTGTAATTACATGCTACATTATACTAACTTACTCGAAATAAGAATTAGCTTCTTATTCATGTAATTAACTGTTATTTTAATTGAGGGAACATCAAGAATCGATGGAAACAATGAGTTGGCTGCAAAACGATGCACCGTCGTCTTTATCACGAAAAAAAAATGGTTCAAGATTCATGGGACAGGGTTGCCAGTTTATAATTTTGCGTGAATATGAATACAACAAGTAACAGCAAATTTATTTCTCTAATGCAAAAATAAATTATGAAATCATCATGTTGAGCCAGAGTCTAATTAGAAATATTCAAGAAAATCTCAATCTAGTGAGTAGGTTTTTGAATTACTATTACCTAACTATAATAATATTTTGACTTAAGTTTTCCTTTCCACCCTTTTAGTTTCTAGATTTTCTGGCTGTTTACCGCAACCTTCGTCCTCGTAAAATAATTATAAAAAACATATCCCTATTTGAGTCGGCTTTCGTCAACAATTTCAATATTTTCCTTACTTTTGTAAATTAAACAATAAGTACGACACTTTAATTTTAATAAAGTGTTTCGATTTATACTTATTGTGCTGAAAGTCTGGAGTCACTTCAATATTAATTTATTTGTAAAGATAACAAATCCTTTTAATACCATAATTAAAGCTGATTGAAGTATCGTAAAAGATGGTTGAAAAATGATACAGATTAATTTACGAGGTTCTCGTGTTTTTGAAGGCAAAGTTATTATTAACACGACAAGAAAGCGTATGAAATTCACCAGTGCGTTCAACAACGAGTTTGTTATTTATTCTTATCAAAATGTACTTAAAATAAAAGCAAGGCTTGCGTAAATCTGAGATGGAATATTGGGGCTGAATTTCAGTGGCGTCTTTGCGTTTGATCGTAGCTTGCTGAAATATCTTGGAATTGTTGAAATAACGCAACTTAACAATTGAAGGCATTCAATTTAATTTATTCAAAAACAATTTCCATAACATCCTGTAATCCCGAAGGATCATAAAAAAAAATCAAAAGTAGGTATTTTTTTTAATTAGGCTGAAAAATCTGCACTTTCGAACGTAATTTTTTTTTACAAAAGGCAGTCCCCCAAAACGCCCTTCGACACTTCCTAGTGTTTTAGCTTGGAAGAAGAATTGGCGGAACAAACACCTCAGCAATTCCAGATAGTAGAACAATCCAATAACACTTGTCCGACCTAGGAATCGAACCCAGCACCACTAGACTAACGAAGCAAGCATACTGTTTCATCATCATCATCAGCCTATAATGTTCCCACTGCAGGGACTCAGGCCTCCTCTCTAGGAGAGGGATGGGCTATAATCTACCACACGGGCCCAGTGCGGATTAGTAGATGTCACATGATTTCATTTTTTTTGGTTTTAAGACAGTTCGTTTCCTCACGATGTTTTCCTTCACCGTTTTGAGAGCATATTGTTTACATGTTTGAAAATTGCCCAAATGCGCTCAAACGGTCCTCAAAAGAGCCGTATTAAATACTTGTGTTATCAAAGTAAGTTCACGTGCGAGGAAGCACCGTGTCATGCTCTTATCTTCTTGTAAATCTTGCATTAAGTATGTCATTTATATATAAATAAAAAGAGAAGTCCTGACTGACTGACTGACTGATTGACTGACTGACTCATCAACGCCCAGCCCTAACCCTTGGACCTAGAAAGCTGAAATTTTGCACAGAGGTTCCCTTTATAATGTAGACAAGGAATAAGGAAGGGTTTTTCGAAATTCAACCCCTAAGGTACTTAAATAGGGGATAAAAGTTTGTATAGAAAATCGTCATTCTCACGCGGGCGAAGCCGCTGGCAAAAGCTAGTTCATAATAATCATAATCATTAAAATGATTCACGTGGCCCTATAACTTGCGACCGTTGAGAGCACTTATTAAAATACGATAACAAGCTACATTATTCTTTCTTTTTCATTGTTTTGTAAACAATTATTTAAACAGCTGTTTTCTTTGTAGGGTTGAGTTATGGTGGAGGTGCCCTATAGAACTGTCAGTGGCCCTGCATTATCACTACTGGCAACTGTTAAATATATTTTAGTTTATTTATTACGACTTATACACACTATATCATACAAATGATAAATAACACTACTCCGCCAAAATGTACATCTTTTGTGCTACTGACCAGGGTGCTTACTCTGGAATATAATTCCGATAGATCGACATTGGTCAAACGTCAGTTGGTTGAGTTAAACGTCAGGGATTGGCTAGCCAATACCTGACGTTTGACTGACAATTCCAATGTCGATCTATCGGAATTATATTCGAGAGTAAGCACACAGGCTACTCCTCTTCTTCTTTTAAAAAGGGTCAAATAAGGCATAGCATTTACTTGCAGTCGAAAAGAAGACCCCCATTGTGCACTAAAGCCAAATAAATTGGAACAAGATCAGGAAAATAATAATGGCAATACCTACTATCTCTGAATACTGGGACAAACCATTTACTATAGTCCCCATTGAGTTTAGATATCAGACTGACATTTGTGATGATTTGTTTATCGCCCGCACCAAACATACTTGAAGAAGAAGAAATATTTGACTAATCTTATCTTTCCACTTCCTAGAATATATTTGGAGCGATAAAAATAACAATTGCATCAACAAAACACATATTTTTAGAATAATGAGAGGGAGAAAGCAATTCCGCATTACAAAAGTTTTTCTGCTGTAACCGTACAGCTTCCGATCTTAGATTACCGGCTAATCTTGATTGGCATGCATCATGCATTCTTCATACTATTCGGTGTAATTCGTAGGACTTTGGGCAACCCTGTTACTTGCAGTGCGTGCTGCACACCGAATATCTGCCCCAAGAATCATCATCAGCCTTCAGCAATCTACTGCTGTACAGACCCCTTCAATCGCTCGATTCTTGGCAACTCTCATCCAGTTGCTTCCCTGCGAAGATAATTGCTCCATCGAGCCTGAGGACGTCCAACCTTACGCTTGCCGATTCGCGATCTCCACTCAAGAACACGTCTACTCCAACGGTCGTTCGGTTCTAGGGCTAATATGGCCAACCCATTGCCACTTCGGCTAACTTATTATGAGCTATGTCGACCGCTCCGGTTCTCTTTCGGATCACCTCGTTCCTGATGCCTTAAGAATACAGTACCCTAATTCGAGTCCAACAATAAACTGCCTTGCAGTGACTAACATTCTTTTATTAAAAGTAGCAGAAACGACTTCAATATAAAACAGGCTAAAAGTGCAACACAATTTGCATCTTTATAGACATGAAGATCATGCAGATGGCAACCCTGACAAATGTCAAACGTGACTCACCTGTCAAACTTTCGCGCGGAAAAATGGAGACGACGTTACGGTGGCCACTGAATCACGAAGATTGCGGTTTGGCGATATTTTTTTTTCTTATTTTTCGGCCCGCATTCCGAGATAGTTGTGATGTATTTGTATTTTTTCTGGTTCGTGGAAATTAAAGATTTTTGCCGTAACCTGACCTGTGTCTGTGTCTAATCGCGGATTTGCGAGAAAGTTTTATTAATATTTTTTTTTGTTGGTGTGATTGGAGTAATATTAAATTCTTCAAATTAAATGACGATTTCTATTTATGGTAATCGGTTATCGCCGTATGGACATGTGATGCGGAGCAATGAGGAAAAATAGTGAGGAAAATGTTCAGTAGGAATGTAAATGACTGTAACAGTAGAGGAATACCAAAGAAACGATGGATGGACTGAAAGATGATATGGCTAGAAAGGAGGTGACTGCTGAGATGACAAGTACCTAACAAAGGAGTGTGGAAGAGGAAGACATGCTGCACCGAACCCGAATAAATTGATGTAAGGGCAGGACATTGATGACCCATATCCTAAGCACCAAAAAAAAACCACAAGCAGATACTTTTTTTTTTTTTTGGTGGGTGGAAAATCATCAAATGACCCCCCCGCTCTTGGGCAGAGCGAAGGGGAGTGTCAGACTTCTACTGACTAAAAACCGAACCCATGTCCCTTCTTTGCCCTTGTGCCGAGGCCACGTCATCTTATACTAAAATCCGCGGCCCCGACGGGCGTACAGGCAGATACTTTGAAAACGATTTCGTAGCGACTAAGACAAATCAACACTAAAATAGTCCTGTCTGATTTGCAGTCAAAGAACGAACTCGTCGAAACAATATGCAGTCTTTCGTCAGTCAATTCTTCGTACGTCGGTGTATAACAAGCACGTCGACAGATTGACTAATACAACGCCTTCCTGCATTTATTTAACTAAAGGAACTCGTCATTTTCTTGATCATAAACATGTCTTCAGTTTATTACAACAAGAAAACATGTTTTGAGCAGAATTTACAATTATAAGCTTTGTTACTAAACAATGTTTTTATCTGGTTAGCTTGAAGGCTTCGACGGAAGATAATTGATATGATAGGCGTATGGAAGCCAGTAGACAACTAAATAAACCGAAGTGTAGTTGTCTTACTAAAGCGTCTGTAATTTCTGCCGCATCACTAAACATAATGTTGATCATGCATTCCGATTGGTTCACAACTTAAATCACTCTGCATTCCATTGGTTCATTGTCTTTGGATTCCAAGATTCAAGTTTAACAGGCAACGGTAATGAATATTCAACCTAGGTCCAGGTATTTGTGTTAATATCAGACAAAGCGATTAGTATTCTATGAAGGTGTAGCTAGTTAGGCCACCCAGACCTTTCCCACCAGTATTATCATTCATTATTTCAGGATGACTAGCTCTTCTAAGGAAAAGATAGTCATCCAGAAATAATTATAGATAAAGAAAAGTTTAGGCAAATGGTAAGCCATTTGCCTAGACTTTTCTAAACTTTGTTGAGGTTCTCATTCACCCCGTCGGGGCTGCAGGTTGTTCGAAAGAGATACCGCGGCCTCGACACAAATGGCTAAGAGGGAACATGGGTGGCTTTTAGTCAGTAGAAGTCTGACACTCCCTAACGCTCTGCCCACAGCGGGAGGAGTCATTTGATGATTTCCCACCCTCCAAAAAACAGTATAGGGTCTGGTCTAATGGGTTCATGGAGGGTATTCAAAGTTATAAATTAAAAATTAGTTTTATTTTTGGAAAAGATGGAACTCCGATCTCCAATATTTCTATAACTAGAAGATTTCCAGGTTTAGTCCAGATAAATATCATAATGACGGGATTGACGGGAAGTGCCTTTCGGCTTCGTTAAGGCAAGGAGGTGATTTAGCAAGAAAACAAAATGGTCAATGACTTCTTGTCAACTTAGCCGTTTCACAATTCGTCTTGCAAAACTTACTATCACAATGACATTACAAAACGTAAAGGAATGCGCATAAACATAATATTCCGGTTTCGAAAGTATTTAGGTGTCCGAACTATTGTTGGAGATTGCGAGTGGTATGATTCATGGATTCTTTGCAGCTTTGCATTATGTTACACCCAGTATACGACCTCAGGCAATGCAACCTGCGACGATGCGCGTTTTTCACTTGTTTCTGCCGCATCGCAGTGGCTCGTGGTCAAGGCATACCTACTCTATGAGGCTGGGGTCATAGATGTCGAGTTAGAAACTTAGAACCCAAGACACGCATCGCTGAGTTTTCGGATACATATGTGATTAGGGAAGTGTCCTGGGTAAAACAAATATGATTCCGTTTAGTCCGTCAGATTATCGAAAAATTTTGGATACGTGTTTTTTGTTGTATCAAATTAATAAAAATTGACGAAGATCAAACGCGTCAAAGATCAGGAGTGGGGGCTTTTGACGGCACTACGTGGTAAAAAATGTAGTGCGATATGACGTCACACGAGTTTTCGAAACACTGTATCGTCTTAATTTTTGGATTACGTGCAAAAAGAAAAAATACGTGTCCAATATTTTTTTGGTAATCTATGTGACGGACGAACTAGATTTTTTTGTCAACTACCCTATTATCACCTGCTTCGGTGAAGAAAAAGATCGTGAGGAAATCAGCATGCCTGAAAGATATTTTCGACGGCATTTAAAGCCAAGTTAGAGGCCCATGGGCGGCATAAAACTCTGACACCAGGATAGACATTAAGAAAAGGAGAGACTAGATAAAGAAGGAGAAGGGGGCATTCGATAAACCTAGTGTATAAAAGTGTAAGGCGAGATAGGCAGACGACATAATTGCCATCGGGGGCAAAACCTGGATGAGGCTAGCACAGGACCGTGGAGAATGGCACAAGAGAAGAGAGGCCTATGCCCAGCAGTGGGTGAGGCTGTGGATGATGATGATGAGGAGTGTATAAGTTATAAACGTAGTGATATTAGCTCTAGGAGGCAAATCTAATAGTAAAATTCCCTTCAGAATATCTATTCTTCGTTGAATTTCATTATTATATCAGCATTTTTCCAAGCAATATGAATATTTATGATATTAAAGTTCCCTCCCTCGCCGACGATAAATGCAAGCGGATAAAAACTGATTCAAAGAGCAATATTTAAAAAACAAGGTTTCCAAGAATTTAGTTTAACATAAGTATCTGAAATTGATCGTTAAAATAAGGTCCTGCTAAGGGTCCTTTTATACTGTAAAAGCTGGAGTGCAGCAACTTGTCTATAATGAAAGAAGTATGGAAGAAGAAGACATGTTGCGGCGACCCCAAATTAATTGGGATAAGGGTGTGGCGACTAGCGACATCTATCGCAACACCTGCGTACTAACAACGATCGACAGAAATCCTACATCGCGCTATCAACATTATCCGCGACATAAGCCTATAGAGGAGTTCCCGACTTACATATTATGTCGGATGGTTAGCTCGCCGGACACAACACCCGTCCGGTCGGAGGATCCTCCCTTTTCTATGGGGGATGAGGAACTTTACACCCTGTTCCTCTACCCCCCAAACTGCCAAAGTCGTCATCACTTCCCCTTCAACAAGAGACAAAAAAAAGAGCAAGAGAATGATGCATCATCAATTCTGCCCGGAATCACCTACTGTTGGGTATGTGTCCCTCATCCACCCGTTACCCACGCTTATGACGATATCGTCAAACCAACTCGCTTTTGGAAGCCTTTTTTTTTGTGGGTGGAAAATCATCAAATGACCCCCCCGCTCTTGGGCAGAGCGAAGGGGAGTGTCAGACTTCTACTGACTAAAAACCGAACCCATGTTCCTTCTTTGCCCTTGTGCCGAGGCCACGTCATCTAGTACTAAAATCCGCGGCCCCGACGCTTTTGGAAGCCTCTGGTCTATTTGGCCTTACCTTCGCCACCATTCGGTCAGAACCATACTGCATCGGCCATACTGGTCTAGCCAGACCCAAACCTCGTTTTATCCACATTCGCTATACGTTACTTACACACACGTTTACAACATTTCATTATTAGAGGAGAAAATATATTATTACTTCACAAGCCACTAACTTATTTTAAATTTATACTATTGTTAAACCAATTATTTGCATGCCCATGTGACGGTAAAATGTGGAGTTCTATATTATAAATGAACATCTATGTACCTATTACCCATGTTTGAAAAGTAATAAATAATTTGAAATTTGAACAAGAATATTTTTGCACGCACCTAAATTACAGGCTCAAGAATCACTGAACCATTTGTGATGAGACTTTCTCTCTTCCGAAACTTTATTTTGCGGTTGATAGTAAAACGTTATTTATTATATTACTTTCTGGTGATGACAGAACTGAGTTAAATTGAAATGGCGCTGATATTTTAAATTGGTCTCGAAACGGAATGGGGTGTTTGGTGGTTTCACTAATGAAATCTGTAAAAAGTTTGTAACGTATAGAGTTCTTTTTGGAGAGATAATTATAGAAGATAGAGATATATTGATAAATTTTGCTATGTTTCGAGTTAGACTATCATTTTCCTTAAACTTTTTTTGAGCGTATTAGCTAATGAAACGGACATTCAGAGTTCAGTTCAGACCTAGCGAGATTTGGAAATTTCGCAAAAAATTGCACATACCTACAGAGATTTTGTGCAATTTCTATAAAATGAACAGCGACTGTGACCATTTTAAGAATTTTAACGTGATTCATAATAATTATTAATATATTAGATTCTGCTAAGGCGACTTTTTTGGGACCTCAGATCGTCACACCACCTTTGCCGCGATCGGCGTTGACTGCAATATTCTCCCTGATCGCAAAATTCCTGCAATATTCTTACTGCTTTTGTGGGTGTTATTAGGCCACTCAATTTGTACAAGTGTAATAAGTTGCTAGTCCACTACTCTATAAACAACAACCTAATTAATATTTTAATCATGACCACAGACACCGTAACGTAAAAGAATGTAATACTTCAAGAAAAAGTTAGACAACAGTAACATGTCGTAAAAGTAGTTTACAAAGAATCCATGTATAATTCATGATGTATGTTGTTCAAAACATACAGTACGTTGTCCCTGTGTATGTTATGTAATACTTTTACTTGTTACTGCATATATATGTATTAACACTTTTTAGATAATGTGTGTCAATAGGTGAGTTGAAATGAGGTAGATCTCAAGCTAGAATGTTTTTAAGTCAGGTTAGCTTACTATAGTAGATTTTAGTTGTTATGTTTCTTTATTATTTAACTATAGACCTTTGTGTGTGACACCAAACTCAGAATGAATTCTGATAGTTTTTTTTTTTTTTTTCAACTTTGCCCCAGGAATTTCTCCTGTATCGTGCTTTCACAAACATTTAAACTCACATACACAAATACCCAGACCCGAAACAACTATCCGTAGGCCGTACAAATACCTATAAAATTTACTTTTCAAATATTTTTAGTTTGGTTTTACAATACACTTTTCACAGAAAATTATTATCTTCCTGTCGGCCCAACATGCTTTCTTTTCCTTTCTCCTATTCGCCTCTGTCAATCGTCACGCTGTCTTTTGCTCCTTTTTCCTGCATAACATTCCTCACACTCTCCATCCTTGGTCTTACTCTCTCTCTCTCCATTCATCAAAATTTATATTCATCACTCTTTTAGTCGCATTCAATTCATCCCTCTTCATCACATTCGATTCAGTCGATTTCTTTTCAACTTTTTTGTAACTGGCGCAAGTCGGCGCAACTTTCAAACTTCCTTTATTAAACATATTCATTAAGTTTATAAAATATTTATTTTTAAAGCCAACAGCCCACCCAATTTCCAATAAACTTAAAACCAACTACAGCAACTACCAACCTAATAAAAATTAACACCGCGTCATAAAAATATGACTTGTAAAAATTTACGGTTGGTACGACAATAAATCATAAACTATGATAGTTAAATAAATAAATAAACACTGTAAAGCTTTACCGGAAATTATCCCGCGCCATGTTGGCTGTGCGGGAGTCGGGGGCAACGATCTCGACTATGACTCAAGAGCAGCATTGTCTTGTGCGCGTTAAAAAATAAAAATTAAAAAGTTAAGTTTGACACTTGAGTTGTCAGTTGAATGCAAGGTTGAGTAATTGGAGCATTTATTTCTGATTCGTGATTTATGTTTTTCGTATATGTAGTAAGTAAGTAATTGGATTTGATTTCAAATTCAATTGCAGTATCAAATAAAAATAAGTATTGGATATACCATAATCAATTCGTTAAAGGCTTCTTTATCACTAACTGCCTACCCTTTTCCGAACTATTTTGGAGTCGGCTACTAATAATCTTACCGGATGCAGCTGAATAACAGTATTTTACATGGCAAAGAGAGCTGAGTGGCGTAAGATTAAAGAGCCCTATATTCAGCAGTAGATTGCTAATAGGCTGATGATAATGAAAAGGAGCCACTGCCTATCTGATGTCCTCAACCCAGTAAGTGGGTGACTGACGACTATTAAGAGGAAATGCGAGTGCTGTCTCTCTCCGTCCATCCGTCTGTCTCTCTCCACTATCGGTGTCTCTCTCCGTCCTCCTGCCAGTGGCGTGCAGTGGTCTCCCACGGTGGGTAGGCCACGAAATATTGACAGCAAAAAAAAATTGTCACATTTATAAAAATAAATAAGCCTGTAAAAGTTATAGGTACCTAAATACAATTCAAAAACTCACATTATTCAAGGGTGCAACTCATGATTTTCTAACGATGCAAACAGAAGAAAGATTCGGCCACCTTAAATATCTCATCCAAGTGAGTGGGTGATAGGTAGTTACAAAAGTACAAAACACGTCACTTGCAAGATAATATCCGAAGTGGCTTTCACACATCTACCTTTAGATACAATTTGCACCTTATCATTACATTACTTATACGATAATATCATAATTGAGAAAACTTATTACCTTTATCATCTAGCAAACACACATTAACAGCACAAACTTCACTTGGTTATTATTTGTGGGAATAAACAAATAATACACAACAAAGCTAATATTTACCTACACTACTGTTAATAATGTTATCTAATACTGACAATATCTGTACGTTTTCGGTTTCAAAACAAATCGCGCTATAAAACAACAATGAAACAATAAATAATAATGGCTTCCTCGCGTAAAATATAATTTCTAATTTGCCGATAGAAAAATACTACCAAATAAAATTGCATAATTTTCATATCGAGTTTGTTCACAACAGCGGTCAACAAAATTTTGCAGGATTATACGAAAACGATCAATGAAATGTGTTGGCAGTGCTGCACTCTATCTGTGGACGGAAGAGCGAAGACCGCTAAGCGCGAAATTCAAATTTCTTAATTTCCTTACATTTTTGCAATTTGCAGGCCCGTGCTAGGTTGTATGTTGATTATTAAAATATGATTCGCGGCTGTAAGACGTATGTAGTCAGTATTCAAGCTAGCACTGGCCTGCAAATTGCAAAAAACGTAAAAAAAAAAAACAAATTTGAACTTCGCGCCGAGTTTGTGGGTTCAAGATGGCCGCCCAATCGTGGCCTTGTATTGTTGCAGCCAATCACAGGCCGCCTCCTCTCGGTGGAGCTGACATGCATGTGTGCGGTTCATATACACGAAAATATGCACCGATCATTCTCCGATGTGACGCTGTGTGCGTAAAATTATGAATGGGTTTTAGGCTAGTCGAATGCTAGCCTAAGCAAGCCTGTAACTAAAAGATTCGTACGCGAAAAATTGCTCTAAGTATTTTAACAGGAGTTTGAACTTTTTTATTATTATTTTGTACATGGTGTTATTTTATTACATGGTTAATTAGTTATAAGAAATGCTCAGTTGGTAAGGTAGGCTAAGCCTAAGAGCCTTAATAGAGCGCACGCCACTGCCTCCTGCCCTCAAATTCGTGCGATAAGGACAACTGCAAATCCGACTCAAAAGCTTAAGTGAAAAGTTATAATTCGAGGTTTGGCTCTCACCTATTTCCTCCTCCAATATTGAACAGTGGCGGTACTCCCATAGAAGCAGAAAAGCACAGCTTGCCTTAATAAAACAACGAATTAAAAAAAAAACGGTCAATACAAAAACAAAATTAATATTATAATCATTATCATCAAACTGCATGCCACGCGAAAAACGGAACGTATTGATGCGACGTTGTCAGGTTTACGTACTCAATAAACCAGAAAATACATTCGCGCGCAACTCGCACTGCGACGTTGCCAAACTTCTTCTAATTTGTCTCCCGACTCCCGACCTCAGCCGATTGATCAAACAGATCGATCGGGCATGATCGGGCTCGGCTAGCCCTTTCTCTGTCACATCATCCGATTTCGAACTGCTTCTCTGACCTCTCTATCCTACGAACATAATTTAGAGTTGTTTGTTTACATACTTTTTGCCGGGTTTACGACAAAATGTATAGGATTTCCAACAATTTCCAAGCATGCTTTGAACGTTTGAGTGTAAAGATTGCGATTGCGAGAGAATGTGAATGAGTGTGTGAATGCAAGTTCGCGACGCGATTGAACTTGTTTGAAGGGAATTACGATTTAGTTCAAATTAGTCTTGAGCGTTGGTTGATGGTTGATGATGCATTTTTTATTGTGATTAGATTTTTCCGTTTCTTGTTAGAATTTAAATAAGTTTTGTGATTACTTAGTTTTTGATTGAAGTTAGTTAATTAATACGAAAATGAATTCGAAAACGCAAGCAACAGTTCCTTGTGATGGATTAAAGTGTGTGATTTAAAGCGTTATTGGATCTCGTTACTTCACCTAAACCCACTCCTGATTTGAATATTTCTCAGAAAGGTAAAAGAAATATTAGGTATTTTAATCGATCAGCACAATGATGGATCAGCATACAGTGTACAATGCCAATGGGTTGTCGGCTGCTCTCCTAAAAACAAATTTTTCTGTTGGCCTTGTATATTTTTTTCGAATGAAAAGAATGCTTGGAGTTTATCAGGTTACGATGATTTGAATAACTTCTCTGGTGCCATGAAAAGACATCAAAATTCTCATAAACATTTGAATGCTGTTATTTCATTTTGTAGTTTTGGTATGTCATTGCTGATATGTATCTGTAAATCTATCTAGTAATATTATGCCTTCAGTGTGTTTTGTTGTTTGTCATCTGTCCATGGTAAAGAAGCGAAGAATGAAGAGTTTTGGCTGTATGTATACATTGTGAGTAATAACTTTTTTTTCAACTAGTAGTTAGAAACTAATTTATTATTTTGTGCGCCATCTAGCGGTGACTGTAATATTTTGCCCAAAGCGACTGTTTACGAGCGAAATACGTATTGACTCGAATAGTTCAGTTGTTACATTTATGTCAATAGATGGCTAATATATTATTTTACGTGATACTGACGACTTGATATTATTTCTATTGAACTAAGTAGTTGTAAATTTTCTGACAGGATAAAATACGAAAAGTGTTAGTCATAATTAAATAATAGAAAACAAAACCGGTGTTATTAAAAAGCAGTGTCAGAATTCGGAACAAAAAGTGTTTTTTTTTTTGGAACTTGTGCTTTACCTCCAAATAATTGCTGGCACGCCACTGATATTGAACCAATTTAAAAGATTATATTTTAGACAATGTAAGGAGGATATATACTACGCCGCTGTTTTTCTTTTTTCGTTAATAGTTGTCAAATTTGTACACTAGGACTCTTTAAGTTGACTCTAGGATTTTTTGAGGGTTCTAGTGCTTATAAAAATAATTTATCACAGAAAAGGAAAACATAGGGGCATATAAATAGTTAATATTTATTATTCTGTAAAAAATCATTGCTCTAGGGTCATTACTCAAAAAGAAAACAGGCGAGAGCGTTTGTATGGAGAAAAGACCACTCGCATTTCCTCTTAAACATCTACAAATGACAGCCAGGACCACGTCAATGCATGCTTTCCGAGGCACAGAGAAAACTCAATATGTAATAGCTGGCCACCAATCCACTGACCCGCCTAGGCAAACGCGGCTTAACCTAAAGCTTGACCTCAATAAACTGACCCACACAGAATGAAATTAATTGAACCGAACAGCATAACAAATGACCCAAAGACAGGTAAAACAAGACATAATGAGTAATAAAAAGTTATTAACATTATACATAGTGATATCATTATTTTGTTATGTCATACTCGTAGTTAATGTTTTCCTCAACTAGCTTGGGAAGATGCTACTAACATCATTCTGAGAACGAAGAATTATATCTTTAGATGTGCTCCCATGTTCTTGGGACGGGTTAAAAGTGTTAAAGCTGGGAAGAACGAGGTTTACCCGCATGGAACGGTAGACCGTACGATTAACAGTATAATTAAGCGAGACAATATTATATTCTTTTACTTCTCTGAATCTTGCGATTTTGCCCGACCTGTAGCGACCGGCATAGCTCTATCGTTTGCCTTATAAATGCCCTGGAGAGTACAGTTACTAGTGCAAAATGAGCAGGACCACACTTTTGCGCGCATTGTATTCGCGATGTTTCGATTACCTACCTCATCTAGTCTGACTGGATAACTTGAGCTAGCTTGAGTCGGTGCAAAGACTTCCATATTGATATTAACACTATGTTTAAATATACAATGGAGATTACAATGGAGCTAGCATAGCTGGTTGTTAGCATCGTTATTGGTTGAAAATCTAGCTCTCTCTATCAAAATCTCTCTCTAGCTATGGTCGCGCCGACTCGCGCCATCTAAAATGAATTTTTAACGGTCATCCCCAGTAATGTCATTTATTATACATTAAATCAAAACTTCTTGACGCGGTGGGATGAATCTAATTATTTAAATATTAGCCACACAACTGAGATTATAATCGTAATAGTTTTATATTTAAATATAAAGCTAGGCTCATGTGAAAATACAAGACTTATCTTTGACCTACTATCTCATTCCTTTGATGTGAGAGCTCTTAAGTGTTAGCCTTTTACTAAGCCTTTTCTTAGAGATGTGACGACGTTGAGAAATGCTTTGTCGAGGCTCCAATTGTTTAAGTATGTGGCAGAATTTTGTGGATATCATCAAATGACTCTCAATCACTGGGCGGAGCAGAAGGGAGTGTCAGACTCTTACTGACTGAAACCCATCCGCGTACAGACGGCTACACATCAAGCTATACATTTCCAGTTTACGCTGATCTCGCACTGTACGGAAATCCTATACAATGCGAGACCAGCTTATACTGGAAATGTATAGCTTGATGTGTAGCCGTCTTCTGTACCTTCTTATTACTTCTTATGCCCTTTGCGTTCTCTTTTAAGAACTGTGACAACCCAGAGTCAGGGTGTGGCAGAGATTAAGTGACGCAACTGACGTAAGTTTGACAGCTAGAACGTCACAGTTTGCGATAACGTCAATCAAAAGGCTAAGTATGTTGCTCTTGTATTTCGAACACTTAGACCATATTTTCTGTTTCGAAAACACCTTAAATCTCGAGTCAAAACTACACCCACACTGAATACCACAACTTTCACACTGCTGGGACCCGGGTCACGATTGGGAAGGAATGGGCCAGAATCCACAACGTGGTAGAACCACGTCGTGGATAAGCGGATATTCAAAACTTGATTTATATGAAATCTGACGGTGTTTGAAATAAGGTCAATGCTTGTGCATCAATCTTGAATACGGGCGTTGAAATCAGTATGTTACTCCGAGCAACTGACGTTACGACGTACGTTTTGACATGACCTCCGCATTTTGATTCGTTGATACCGGTATACCAAGGTTAGGGGGCCGTAACAGGTTTTTTGGCTATTAAGGAAATTATAGACAGTATTTTAAGCAGCAGTAATATGATAATTAGCTCTTATTAAAATTCATTTCGGAAGTAGGTACGAAATGGTCGTTTCAGAATTATTCCGGAATAAATTCAAAACTGTGAGAAAACGGGCACCGATTTCGACCAAAAACGATGGGTGGACTGAAAGAGGTGAGGTGGAGGTGATTAGTCCACTAATCACCTTCGTTGGTTTAGTGGACACAATCGCATTTCCTAGTAGCAGCCATGGTACCTGAACTTGTGTCCGGACGGTAGCAAAGGCTCGTGAAATAAAAACACCTTTGCCTAATCCTTCGTGGATTACAAAACGTGATGTCATGGAGGTGAGATGGCGAGTAATATTGAAGTACCTATGGAAGAAGAAGACATTCGCCGACCAAATTAAATTGAGTGAGATAGCAGGAAAATGATGAATATGACGAGCTGACACCGATTTCAATACTGTAGCAAAATTCTTCTACAAATCATAATCTACCATACTACACGTGAATCATTCATACTAAAAAACTGTGACGTTTACGATTATAAGCGTTCGTTCACTTACGTTTTCTTTTGAAAGCAACGCAAGGCCGCGTTGCCTTTCAACCGGCCAGTGTCTTGACGTCATAGATATCACATATTATGTGCATGTTGGCAGCATTGTGTGTTTGGATTTACGCGCGTTCTTTTATTTGACAGTTGAGTGAAAAGTTTGACGTTTGATGATGTCATTAATTTGTAGTACAATATACCTATTTGTTGAAGCGGATTTAGGATAATGTTGCTAAGTCCCAATATGTACTTAATCTTATTGTAGAGTCCACATAATGGTTAACATAATGCAGTTTTAGAAATCATCATCATCTGCCGAGCCTTTTCCCAACTATGTTGGGGTCGGCTTCCAGTCTAATCGGATGCAGCTGAATACCAGTATTTTACATGGAGCGACTGCCTATCTGACTTCCACAACCCAGTTAATATTGGGCAAAACGATAACCACTCGAAGACTAATCGTCAGACTTTCGGACCACTGACTGTCATAGATGTACATGTATGACAGTCGGGACTCGGGACCAACGGTTTAACGTGCCTTCCGAGGCATTGAGGAAACTCTGTATGTAATGGGTGGACACCCATCCACAGACTCACCTAGGGGCAAGCGCGGCTAAACGTGGTGGATTAGTGTTTCCGAATATATATTTTATTTTATTTTATTGTAGAGAACAAATTGTAATGGTTAACTTATTGTAGTTTACGAAATATTAAATCCAACAAGAATTGTGAAAATGGATTCCAGCCAGAGTTTGCAGCAGCGCGACATTTTCAGTATTATAGCAACGATGTATTGTCGTACAGGGAGACTTCTCATGTCTCCTTCTAACTTCCAGAAATATTGGCTGCCGTGACTTATTGCAAATTTGCAACGGAATTAGAGAAGATTGAACTGCGAAATAAACATGGTCATTGTTTGTTTTTTAAATAAACGTAACTTCACGCCTGTAATCCCTGAAGGTTTAGGCAAAGGCGTACCTAATAGTACACCTACATTTCACCGGTAATGTTAAAGTCCCAAGTAATAAGGAGCGAGCCTATTGCAATCATGAATCAACCAGGCACACATTCAGATTATGTGGCTGCTACTACGAAATTTCTGACGGAAAAGCCCAATATCATTTTGTACGACCGCGGAATCAAACCGACGACCTCATGCTCATCACTACTCAGCAGTTACGCTTGCGACCACTAGACAAACAGGCAGTCCACAAAATTACATAATACAAAGAATTATAAATCTGTTTCGTAACAAGTAATCAATGGATGCCCACAAGACATTAGACTTGCAAGAGCACGATTTTGTAGACGCCATTGTCGGCAACTCGGCACGGAATGCGTCGTACACACGAACAGAGAATGCATGACGGGACTTTAAACATTTAACCTTCTTACGATTTACATGGTGCTTGGAAGTGGTGAGATTATTCTAGATATTTCCATTGTGGGCGTGGGAAGGTGTGTAAGGAGCTTACGATTATTTGTTGTGTGGAAAGTGGGTGGTTTAGAAGTTATTGGTGACTGTGACTTGTGTGAGTGAGTGTGAGAGACCCTTGTTCTCGACCATACTTACTTTATGTTGTAACTTTCTTTTAAATATCTCCATGGCCTCTGTTCTCTCCTAAGACTGAAACTATCAATAATTAATAAGTACACAAAAAAAGAAAGCATCATAAGAACCCACTTCTATAACAAACGGATTAAGAACAGCTCTAGACTAGCTGAAAAAAAGGATAATGGCAAAGGAAACATTACAATCAGACTTAACAAAAAGAAAGCAGTAAATAAATCTTATTTCACTAATCTGCATGAAAATCTGAAACTCGGACTGAAACGAGTCCCTCACCGGCAAATGGACTTAAATATTTGAAGCGTTTCGTCCAAACGTAGCTAGTTAGTTTAAATTGAAGTTCGGATGAACCATAAAAGCGTCTACTTACATTGCGTTTCAAAATTAAAATTTGGGTAACATATTTAGGAGGCCTTCTTTTTCAACGGAACTTTCATGATATATGATATTAAAAAGGCTCGCAGATGATAATGCTTTACTGACATCACCATGTTAAAATGCTTAATTAATTGACTTTTTCAATTGTTGTCCTTCATTTCTGTTATACGCCCACTCTATCATTTATTCAGTTACATTGTTAAGATATATTAAGAACAAAAAAAAATGTACGCCACTGAACTAGCCTTAGAGAATTTACAATACTCTTAACTCCATCCTAATCTCATGTAACTTAGAACCCTAAACACGAGGGTTTAAAGTTAAAAGTTCGACGTTTAAAATAGGAGGTCATACGTATGCATATTCAGGCAGAAGCGACGATACTGGGAACAAGGGATAAATATTTAAGCGGTTGGTAGCATTGGAGAGGGTTGCCAGTTGTTAAAATGTTTCGCTGTAAACTGAATTTTTATTTGGGTCAATTTGAATAATTTTGCCTGTTGGAAATATTGTTAGATCTTGGAAATACAACAAAAGTTTAATCATGCATTTTGCCATCTGACCTTCTAAACCGAATAAACAAACAGAAACAACTGGAACTAATAATATATTCTGACAGTTATTTAAAACCGTTCTCTGAAGTAATATTCAATCGGTTTTATGACTGTTGCAATACCTATGTATTATACAGTATAACCCTTGGATTACTTCCAATCTTCCAATGTACAGTATTGATGTTATTTTTTGGCAGCAACTGTTTTAGCTCGCCATGCCAAAAACCATGAGATTTCTACGTAAGAATTAAGAATTCTAGATATCTTGTTCTTGTGTGGATGCCGCCCATGGGCTTTTGACTTGGCTTTACATCATCATCAGCCTATAATGTTCCCACTGCAGGGACTCAGGCCTCCTCTCTAGGAGAGGGATGGGCTATAATCGATATATAAATATAACGCGGGCCCAGTGCGGACATGTCACATGTCTTCGAATGTTTCGGTTCTAAGACATGGCGGTTTCCTCACGATGTTTTCCTTCACCGATTTGGCTTTACATGTCGTCGAGAAATATCTAGGCATGCTGGTTTCCTCACGATGTTTTTCTTCACCGACGCAAGTGATAATTATAATTAAACAAAACGCGTATGAATTAAGAAGTAGCTATAATCTAAACTCGGAGTCTGAACACGATCTAGTTGGATTACTGTTCTACAATAATGTAGCTTTTGGTAGACTCAAGTGATGTGGAAAAGAGCAATTTCGAAAATTTTACAATTTTTGTTAAAAGATTCTTGTGTAGCTAAATATTATTATCCTCTGGGTATCGCTAAAACCCGCACTAGAATCTAATAACCGGTATATCGGCATTTTCCAAAAAACTTTAGACTTTTTAGTTATGTTCTCATAATATATTTTTTGCTTTAAATTCGAAAGCTTATCTAGTATCTTTGATAGAAGATAATTTAGCTAAAATTACCGTGATATTATTTTTAGCTTTTCAATCTAGACTTGTAATGCGGGGTATCTAATTCCTAGATTATAATATTGTTGTTAAAAAAAAAACACTGTGTGTACCTACAATGAAATAGAGAGTTTTCACGACACTTTTTTTATTCCAAAAATAACCTTTTTGGATAAGAAATCTCATCATTGGTCATATAAAAACAAGTTGATAAACTATTGTTTGATTGAATGCACGAAAAAAAATTAATCTCGTAGAGAAGTTATCATCCATCACACTAATAATTAAATATGGGTACCCATACCCATGAATTATGATGACTCACTTTTGGAGTGCTTTTGTTCGAAACCAAAAAGCCTTACTTAGAGTAACTTGAGAGTGTAATTAAAGTACAATAGTCTAGCCGTCTACCCATTATAATGTGCTTTCTTTTTGTAAATTCATACCATTTTTCTTAATGCTACGAGTCGTGCCAAAAATGTGCAATGAAAGAGGGACTGATCTAGGTAAAATTCAGACAAAATGGTATATTTTTTATTCATAGTTTATTTATTTATTCAAGTAGGTACTGTAGGTCCCTGCAGGAGATTGATAAATGCCAATAGGTGTACACCTATTGGCATTTATCACAAAGAATATGAACACAAATATTTCGATAAAAATAAAGTAAGTAAGTACCTATAGCTAGAATTACAATAATTTATAATAAGAGGCAAGCCAAATTCCATCATCTATGCAAGTATGCACAGATCCAGACTCCTTAGTGAGAACAATAATAAGAATCTATTCTAATACTTTTCGGAAGTAATATAATCAATTAATTAAATAAAAGATTATCTATTTAAAATCCCAGACATAATCAATCCTTGACGAAGATGCCTATATTGTCTACCATTGACCAAGTAACCCCAATAACCATGATTATTGTAACCATTTCAAAACTAGTTTGTTGTTATTTGTTTTAAAATATGTATGTTGCACCTGGCAACATTCCTTAGAAATAGTGTTGTGCCAATGTTTTTAAAATTACGGTTCGACGGTAAAAACCGGTTTTTAAATACTATCCCGTTTTTCTTTAAAAAAAAATGTCGGTTCAAGCTTTAAAAGTTCCATCTCTAGTCGTATTTAAGGGTAAAGCTTGTCAGTATGTTGGTAGCGCAACTAATTGACCAGGGTACGTCTGGCGTATCCTCCCTAATCGTGTGGGATCATTATTTCGATTTTTTATTACAAAAAGAGCCTGCTCTTGACCTAGATCACGCCTGATGGAATGCGATGGATGAGGTCTATGATAGAACGAGCGTGCCCATAAGATAGGCGTTCACTAATGCTTTGAAGACAGACGGCTTAAATGTGGGAGGGATGATAACATAGATATACCGTTTTAAACGTCAAATGAGGAAATTCGTCTGTTTCAAAAATAATGTTAAGAGTCATGCTATGATCTTAGCTGAAAACTGTTATCAATTAATCATTACAATTTGTAGCGGAGTTGGTGATCATTGTATGATGTCATTCGTGTTAATATGTTATGTACTTGTCATCTGGTTAATGTTTGTTTATCTTCAGTCATCTCCTCAATATAATGAGTATTCAATGCGTAGAACAGTTTGTTTGTTGGTTTGCTATATTTTTAGTCTTAAAATCCGGAAGGAAAAAGGATGAATTGACAATCAAAATTAAAGCATTTATTTGAACTATGCCAGTTATAGGCACTTAAATTAAACTACAGTCCTAGTCAAAAGCTAAAATAACTGAAAATACTGTAGTTGTCAAAGCTTTCCAAAACGTAGATCTCTCATAAGATTGGATCCTAGAGAAGATGGGAATACTTCCAGTCCAGAAAATTATTATAATACATATATATTTAACATAAAGTTGGTGTATAAAGCCATTAAAATGTTAAACGTTTTCTTGCAACTCGTTAGATCGAATGACGGAAATGACTCAATACAACCAGTCCTTTATGAAAGATTACACATCTTGTTAAAAAAAGTTATGTACCCATTGTCTACGAACGGCTGTTTAAAAATATAAGCATGCTCGTTACTACTGTCAATGATCGTAGTTGTAATAAAATATATTGTGCTTTGTTTAAAAGCTTTTTCTTAGGACTAAGAGGTAACAATTTAGTTTTTAGGATTCCGGAATGATTTATGGAAGTTAACGATTTATGCCCGGTTTCTGAGGCATTTTATCTGTGGTTTATCTATTCATATGCGTACATTTGAATAGGTAAACCACAGATAAAGTGCCTCAGAAACCGGGCATTAGTCACGAATTACTGTTATTTGTTAGTTTTGTTGTTGCTTCGTTTTTCTAGTGGTTTTAATCGGAACTGGTGAGCACAGAACAGATAAAAGAGGTTTTATCTGTTCTGTGCTGGTGAGCATGAGGTCCTGGGTTCGATAGGCAGGTTGGGCAAATTGTTATTAGGTTTTTCCATCAGTAGTAGCCACGGAATCCGGATTTGTGCCCGGCTAATGGCATTAGGCTCTCCGCCTATTACTTGAGACTCTTAAACTTTTAAAATATAGGTTTAGATACTATTAAGATTAGAATATGGACGTAGATACTATTAGATACACTTTTTTCCAGTAATCTCCGAAGGTTAACCCCTTACTGGGATAATTTTAAGGTTCTGTCAAATCGATAAGGAGACATTTCAGGCACGGCTTAAGACACGTCCATAACTGAAGTATCTGACAATGTCCAATGTTCATAGCCGGTCCACGATCTAACTAATCCTTTTGCAGCAGAACCTACACTAGAAAGATAGCCAAGCAATAGTTTAGCTACGATAGAACATTGTCCATTTACTGTCTTGACTTCGGAAATGGAAACTTAGGTTATTTTCAACTCTACTAACTATTTTGGACTGATTTATTTCTTAGTACTTTCTGCCAAGGCAGTTTATTTATGACCCTTGGACTTGCAATTTATCTGGTTCATCGCCACTAGACTTTGGCTAACAAAAAACTAAATAACTAAGGTTCGAAATTGGTATCGATTTCACACTTCTATTTTGCAATAGGTACTTCGGCAACGGCGATTGAACATTGTTCACCCTTATGCCATGAGTAATAGGATTAGCGTTATATTCATGGAAAATTCAATCTTTAAATATATTCTGCTCATAAATACCTAATTAAAATAAAATAACTTGAAAGCACAAAGGAGTGGCTTGCGGTTGAACTTTTGATGTCATACCTATCTGCTATTAATTTTCGCAATATAAACTTTATCTTTGCCCTCACAAGGTCGAGTTTAGAATAAGCATGCTAACAGTCTAGGCGCGGCCTCGCTATGTTTACGATTTGAAAATGGAATTCAACATTTGACATTTCGCATACTTAATGTAGGTATTTTGGAACGCGCGCAGATTATTCATCGACCGGTAACGCGCCCGTGGGCCACTAACTTGTTATCTGGTTACTTTATTTTTGTAATTATAAATCGGCTGTCAACTAGTTTACATTTCACTGATATCAAAACCTAGTGTAATAGAAGTTTACAATAATTGTTTTCCAACCTCCAGCAAGTGTAAATAGCTCAATAAAGTAATTAGTAAATATATCTAAAAGTGCCGTATCACAGTGACAATCTCGAAAGTGCAAGGAACCTTCACGGTTACGTGAACGTGTTAACGGCTAAAGTCCTGCGAGTACTGAGTACTCCACCGTCCCAGTGCTACCAACCTATCGACGACGAAGTTTTTGGCGAAAGCGTTCCAGCGCCGCGTGCCGTGCTTTGTGCGCCTGCGTTGCATTGCGTAGACACGCGACTAGTGGCGCCACCCCGACAACTCAGAGAACTATTTTCTACATCAATCAACTGTAAAAAACCGTGAGCAGAATTTTGGTATCAATTGTTTGCTGACTTGGCCTGTTTTGTTTACGAGCCTGATATTTATTGCATCTAAATCTGTGTCTACTCGAGACTGTTGGTGTGTGAAACAAACAGTCAAAACATAGAAACATGGCTAGTGTGCAACGTTCCCCACCGAATAAGCCCAAAAATCAAGCAAACAAGCTGACCCATACACAGACTCAGTCAGAACCAGATCTTAAGTCGGCTATTGAGGACAGCGTTCACATCAACACCAGCAGAAATAAACGCGCTCGACAAGAGAAAACACATCAAAGCGGTGCAGCCTTGAGTTCGCAAGAGCTAGAAGACAAGCTTGATACATGGCAAAAGGAACGGGACACTAGCGTCTCCAAACTGACTAAGACCCTATCGGAACAGACGATCTTAATATCAAAACTTGTCTCTGATACTGCTGAAATCAAGACGCAAAACAGCAAAATTCATGCATCCAACATCGAGATTCGACAGTCTAATGAGGAAATCATGCAATCAATAACATTCATTAACAACAACTTCGAGGATCTGAAAAAAGAAGTGGAGGGTCTTAAAAAGGAACGACAGGAACAACAGCTGTATATAGAAAACTTGGAGAAAAAGATCTACGATATGCAAATTATGTCACGCTCTTCGGGCATTGAAATTAGAAACGTTCCTACAGAAAATGCGGAAAATAGCGCTAGTCTCGTTACAACTGTTTGTAACATAGGCAAACGAATTGGAGTAAATCTTACGGTACCTGAGTTTCGTGACATCTACCGTCTGCCAGGGAACTCCAACAATTCTGCAACACCGCGCCCAATTATTGCCGAATTTACTACAGTTCAATCCAAGCAGTCATTACTATCAGCTGTACGAACTTACAACAAAGACAGACAAAAACAGGATAAATTGAACACAACACTTGTTGGCCTTTCGGGAAAATGTCAACCAATTTATATCACCGAACAATTACCTGCCACCACAAAAAAATTGTTTTATCTATCCCGGGAGTTTGCCAAAAAGTATGACTACAAATATTGCTGGATTGCCAACGGGAATATCTTCTTGAGAAAGGTGGAGGGAGAAAAACAAAAATTAATTTGCTCGGAAAAATGTCTACAGGCTATACTTACCACCAATATCTGACTAGTTATTAAGCTCCTTATTTTAATTTTATTGTCTTTCATTATTTTCAGTGTGTCTTTATGTTTAACCTTTAGTGCATGTTTACACAAACAACTGCAAATCTCACACACATTCATACCCAAACACATTACCCCACAATACGCCACTAGCACAAATACACAGATAACATACATCACACACTCACAAAAGAACTCCCTTTCACCATCAGTCAGATTACAGAGATACGTCCCTGACTTTTTCAAGGTACTGTTAGGAACCCCTAACGAAATCAGCAAAAATAACCATAGCCATAACATTAACCCCAATTCCAATGGCTACTATAAATAACATTAATGATGAGTTAGACAGGCTCTACACAGAAACTTCTTTTTTAATTAACCCAGAGGACTGCGTTAAATATTCTGAACATAATAACATTAAGATAATGCACATTAATATACGCAGCATAAGTAAAAATTTCGATAGTCTTCAAACACTCATTTATGCCACTAAAGTTGAGTTCGACGTTATTGTCCTGACAGAATGCTGGCTAAGAAAAGTAACTAACGTGCCGATACTTGATGGTTACCAGTCACACTGTTCCTCAAATAACTCAAACCAAAATGAAGGCATCGTAATCTACCTAAAATCTGAGACTAGCGCCACTGTGTATGAACCCAACATTGTAAATGCAAACTGTCTGATAAGCAAAATAGAACCAGGACTTGCGATTGTGGCAGTTTACAGGTCTCCCTCGTACCACACCCGAGATCAATTTGAAAGTTTCCTTAATAGCCTAAATGACGCCTACAATGATCTATCTGCTTATCAAAACATCGTCCTTGTTGGTGACCTGAATGTTGACATCAAGCAAGATAACAGAAACGACCGTAGCTTGGACTATCTCATCCTTAACGCCTCTCACGGACTGTTACCTACCCACCTACTCCCAACCAGATTAGAAAACTGTATAGACCACTTTTTCATAAAGACAAATTTAGACAATACTACCTTAATTCTGGAATCACACATTACCGATCATAAACCAATAGTTCTATTACTCAAATACAAAAACCCTATACGTACCAAGATTACCACTGTTTCTCGTACAAACCTTGACGCTATGAAAGACGAATTGGAGAACACAAGTTTTGGCGATATCTACAATACTCGTGATGGTAACGAAGCTATGAATATGCTTATAAAAATTATCTCAAAAATTACAACTAAACATACAAGACAAGTTACCCTACCAAGGAAACAACGAACTTTAAAGCCTTGGATCACCGAAGGTCTTCTTAAATGCATTAAGAATCGGGACGGCATGCATTTGAAATCCAAAAATAACCCAGATAATTTAATTCTCAAAATAACGTATACGCGCTATAGAAATTTTTGCAATGAATTACTTCGAAAACTTAAACAAGCACATGAACATAATGAGTTACAAAAAGGTAAAAACAACCCCAAAGCCCTATGGAAAACCATTAAAACAATCACGAACACTCGCCCAACACAAAACAGTGCAGACATACTGCTGAAATTAGGTGACACCCCTACTTCTTCCATTAATAATGTATGCACTTTTTTCACCAACGTAGGCAAAAACTTGGCATCCAAAATTTCACAAAATCTGACTACATCCATCAGTAGTCCCTCCCCCCAATCTTAAACAAAGGCTAATCCTTGTAATTCACTTGTGATTACTGAATTAGACGAAAGTGACGTGGAAGCAACTATACTTCAGCTACGCAGTGACTGTGCCGTAGGTTGGGACGGTATCACATCATCGTTGCTTAAAACACATCGTCGCATCCTGGCCCCACCTATAACCTACATACTAAACCTCTGCATTCAGTCGGGAGTATTTCCGAATGCTCTTAAGAAGGCCATTTTGCACCCAATCTTCAAGGGAGGGGACAGAAACTGTGTTACCAATTACAGACCCATATCGGTACTTACTTCACTGTCAAAAATCTTTGAGAAAATCCTTAACAGGCAACTTAGAAACTTCCTTGACAAATTTCAACTTATAGCTGATAACCAATACGGCTTTCGTTCAGGTGTATCAACTGAAGACGCGGTATTAGACCTTACTCAATTGGTTGCTGGAAAACTCGATGAAAAGACAAAGTGCCTGGGAATTTTCATCGATCTTTCTAAAGCGTTTGACACGGTTTCTGTCCCCAAACTTATCTCCAAGTTGGAATATATAGGTGTACGTGGCAGGACTCTTGAGATTTTCACAGACTACCTTAGAAACCGTAGTCAACAAGTCAAAATTGGTAGCAATTTAAGCAACGAGGCTCTTGTGACTTACGGCGTACCACAAGGTAGCATCCTTGGGCCGACACTGTTCCAGATCTATATTAACGATCTCTGTAACCTGACACTCCCTAACTCCAACATATATACCTATGCAGATGACACCGCAATTATCGTCCATGGGCCTTCTTGGGAAGCTGTTAAGAGCAATGCTGAAAATGCCCTAAGCAGCATCATGCTCTGGTTCAACTCTAACCTACTGACATTGAATTTGGCCAAAACATCTTATGTTCCTTTCGCTATCCGTTGCAACATGAAACCCTCTAGTACTTTCTCCATAACGGCCCACTCATGTACAAGTCGTTTAACACACTGCTCCTGCCCAAACTTAAGAAGAGAAGACTGTGTTAAATATCTCGGCATCCATATAGACTACGGACTTAGATGGGACAAACACCTAGACACACTTTCCACCCGAACAATGCGACTCATCTCTGTCTTTAAATCACTCAGGGGGTCAGCCAACAATGATATCCTTAAAATGGTCTATTTTGCACTGGCCCAATCGGTGTTAGGGTACTGCATCAGTGTGTGGGGTGGGGCCGGGAAGACAGGTCTCCTGAGGGTTGAGAGAGCACAAAGGGCGATTCTTAAAGTTATGACAAAGAAGCCACGCAGATATCCAACAGCGCAACTTTATGAAGACTGTAAAGTGTTAACTGTGCGGCAGCTATTTGTGCTTCAATCGATCCTTAGGACACATGGCAGTCTGGCTCCCCCCGACCCCAAAAAACGTAAGCATATAATTCCCAGCATCCAACATAAAACAAAGTTTGCGAGGCACCAATTTTACGTTATAAGTAGACACATTTATAGCGAAGTCAATAAAAAAGTAAATATTCTCGGTCTCCCTAAGTTTAAACTGAAACGTACAGTAATTGAATGGCTACTCAAACAGGACTATCATAAAACGGAGTCTCTTCTTACCTACATAACCTAACAAACATCCACTCTGTATGTGATAATCACCTATTTCTTGCACACACTAAAAACATACACTCACTTCACTTACTCCTCTCACGACAAGTAACAAATACCTTACACACGCTCTCATCAAACACCGGCACTCACATCATTCACTCTTCACTTTCTCACCCTCACACTTTGAAAGTATACCACAAGATCAAAAATGCACCCACTTGACACAGTCCACTGGCACGTCTGCCAAAATAAAATTATCTAAGCATACCCAATAGCCGGACACTGCCCCCTAAGATACAGGCCTAGCCTAGTTTAGGGGACAGGGTTGAACGTATTGTACTTATTTACCTAAATTAATGCTAAACTAAGAAAAACTTTAATCTGTATATAGTGCAATGTACTTGAATCTTGTGGCAATAAATATTATTATTATTATTTATATTTTTAAAATGTTTTTGCTGCTTGTTGTGGATGGATGTGCGGGGTACAATTCTTAACTATAAATATAATTTTAGATATGTCCGGTTTCTCAATAAATGTACCGAAGTAAATTAAAACACTTCGGTACATTTATTGAGAAGCTGGACATATCTAAGATTGTATTTATAGTTAAGAATTGTACCTTGCACATCTATCTGCAATGGGCAGCAAAAACATTTTAAAAATACAAAGCATTGTATTTAATAAACATACTTTTGTTTAAAAAAGTAATGATTTGACTTATCAATCGGGAATGCGTCCTTAAGTAAAGTTGAATAAACGTGTTGTGTTTTCGATGTAATGCAAATAATAATTATTGTTTTTTTTTCGGGTTGGGTTAAGATGTCATCGGTAAAATGCGGTTCTTTATTAGTTTTACGGTTGTTTGAAAAACTTTTAATTAAAACGTTATTATTTAAATTTATAAAAATTAAATTATCATTTTGTTTATTCAAAACATTTCGTCCACACCCAAAAAAGAACAGTTCACAGTATAATTCTAAAGAACGTAAACAACTGTGGCCTAAATGACTGTTGAACTTGACCGCCATTTTAAAAAATGGCGACCTGTCATTGCGTACAACAGAAGAAAAGAAAAACGAGAAAATTATGTACACGTGAACTTTGACACCTTAGTCATTGTTAATCTTACGCGCATAGACATACCTAAGGCTCACATTACAGAACATCAGGAAATACCTAAATCTTTTATAGTTGTTCTGTTATTTAACTCAGATCAGGGACGTGGGAGTAGTTTTTTGTTGCCTTTAGATACCGCTATGTGATTGCAACCTCTTTTTACGGTTTTTTTACACTAAAGAAATCTGCACGTCGATATTTATCAAGTTTGAAATTACCGTTAAATAGAAGGTATTTCAAGTAGGTGTTAATAAATTAAACTGTTATTTTCAAAAGCGGTTAAGAGATTAATAGGATGTCTTAATCATAATTATACATACTTATTCATAGATTTTATTACTTTTCCGGTGAAGATTTTATCAGTTGAATTGTATCCCGCCTACAAACGACGTATTATTTGCAAAGCGACAGAATTAGGACAAAACAATTAAAACATAAACGAATCAAGACGATATTAATAAAGAGTAGGTAACGGCGTATAAATAGGCGACTACAATAATAAATTTCCCCAAATGGTGACGTCCACTACAGCGGCCAACATTAAACTCGGTCAAACAGAATAATTTTCCAGTTAACACTAGATTTAACACATATTTTTCTATTTCACGAAATTTAACTAGACATTTCCCGCCTTAATTTGAGACAAAACGTTTAAAATGACAAGTGTTCCACAGATTATACAAATAACCAGAGACAAGCACATGACACGCGTGTAAAAGAGCAAAGGAAAGTGGTATAAATCCTCAGCCGTCACGCCTGGCTTTACGCTTCCGCAATTTCTGTAATGCTTTATCTAAATAATCATCTTTTAATGTACAGTCGTCAACTTAAGTCATTAAGTGTAATAACACAATTTCACTACAAAATAACTGGGAGACATTAAGCCGTTGGTTTTGGCCAATTAAAGCTAGAAAACGAATGCTGGCAACAATGTTGGCTGTATTTCTGGGACAGCATGTTGGCCTTTTCATATGACTGTACAGTACCTACATGTGCAAAAATAGTCTCCAAAGTAGTGTAGAAACGTGTTTAATAATGTGAATTTGAGAACATTCCCGTTTATAAATAGCTGTGAACTTTAAATATGTACTTCACAAATGTAATGTGCTATTTATTGCAACTGGCAAGGAAATAGCCTCTTCTGTTGTCTGTGCCAATAATAGAACTTTGTGTCTTCAAAGATACCGTTTATGAATTCATACGTAAATCAATATTGTGGTAAAATCTAAGAATCCACGGAAGTAAAACATTGTTTAATGTTTTATCTGAAAGTTCAAGGCATTATAGAGGTCATGTCATTTAATACTTGACTTTTAGTGCTAATAAAATATCAAATTCATGCTAATCTGAAGCGAAAAAAATATTGACAAATATTACGGTGCAAAAACATATTCATGCTTTTTAAATGCGTAAGTAAAAAACGCATTTTAAATAAAATTGACCTCCTTTTCGGTTAACCACTTAAAAAAAAACCGTAAAAAAAATACTTTTGTCATCACTAGTACGGTTGACTCATAGTTCCCGCTAGAAATTCGAATCGAACCGTAACGCCTATTAGCAATTATACTCTAAAATAGAAATAAAAAAGTCTATTAGCGTATTCTTGAAACATTGCCCAAACATGAAATAATTTCATTAGAAAAGTTTGTTTAGTTGATTTTTACGTGTCTATTCGGCTAGACTATTTTGGTTAGGTTGTATAAGTCAATGGTCGCTGTCTGAGGTCATCATCTGCCAAGCCCATTCCCAACTTTACTGGGATCGTCTTCCAGTCTTAGGGGATGCAGCTGAATACCAGTATTTTACATGGAGCGACTGCCTATCTGACCTCCACAACCCAGTTTGTACTGGGTAATACGATACCTCTTGGTAAGAATGGTTGTTAGACATTCCGGCTACTGACTACCTGTAACATTGTTAAAGTTCTACAAATTATAGCCGGGACCAACGGCTTTACGTAGTTTCCGAGTCTTGCCAGTACTTCTCCATAGGAAACGATCAACCCGAACCGTGCACCTTCTTTCTCGACGTTTTGTAATTGACCATGTAGGCCTATGTGAAATAAATGGTTTCGATTTTGATGAAGATTTCATTATCGCTTTTTACCCGACTGTAACTCCGAAAAGAGGGTAATGATTCTAGCATTAAATAAAAGAGAAGGTGCATCGTTATTAAAGAAAACACACAAAATTCCACATACAGTTTTCAGTACAACGCGTACTTTATTTAATATTCAAATTATGTAACTACGAACACGCAATCCGCGATCGACCTACAATACTTGGTTGAATTTTTTGCTGTTTATGATACCTAAGTGATTAACTTTCAACAAGTGGTTTTTTTACGTTATTTTGAACATTACCTTACGTTATTTGAGATTTTGTAAAAGCCTATCATCGATTTTGCACAGATTAACATGTAATATTGTAGGTGGTCGTTGGCCGACTGGTCGCAAGCGCAAGTACTGAGTACGAGGTCCTTTTTTTTTTTTTTTTTTTTTTTTTTTTTTTTTTTTTTTTTTGGTGGGTGGAAAATCATCGAATAACCCCCCCCGCTCTTGGGCAGAGCGAAGGGGAGTGTCAGACTTCTACTGACTAAAAACCAACCCATGTTCCCTCTTCCTCGCCCTTGTGTCGGAGCCGCGGTAACTTTTCGATATCCGCAGCCCCGACGGGCGTCGGCCCTTGCGGGCCCCTCCTTGCTGACATCTCTTTGAGGCGCGCGTGGAACACGTACGCGCCGCCGACACGGTCTGTTGCCGTCATGACGACGGCCGGACGGCGAGCTAGCCCGTTACTCACCGTCCACAGGCCCGCGTCTACGGTGGCCGGAGGTCATCGCGTGACCCCCGACGCCCGGAGCGCCTTCCGCGGCGGCTGGGACGTTGAGAGGTTCTCTCCCTCTCTCGTTCCGCCACCTCCTTCGCTAGCATCACTGCTTCGCAGAAGGAGGCGACGGCGTCCCATTCCTCCTCGCTCCGGACCATGGCTTGCACCAGGGCCGGACGCGAGAGGTCACCGCCGCCGATCGCCGCTACGAGAACACGGCGGGGCTCCGCCCAAGCAGGGCACACCTCCACAGTGTGCTCCACCGTGTCCTCCGGTCGATCCTCGCAGTGGAAGCATCCGGGCGTTTCCTCCCGCCTGATTCGGTGCAGGTACCTCCCGAAACACCCGTGTCCGGTGAGGACCTGCGTCAGACGGTAGGTGAGGGCGCCGTGGCGCCTCTCCAGCCACTCCTCAAAGAGGGGACTTACCGCCACTATCGTGGCGTGCCCGAGTACGAGGTCCTGGAGTTTATTCCCGGGTCGGGCAAAGTATTATTGGATTTTTCCATATCGAATGTCCTCCGTGACAGCCGCGGAGTCTGATCGTTGCCCGGTTGATGGCAATAGGCTTGCCCCCTATTATATGGGGCCTTAAATTCAGCAATTGCGATTGAGGTGTAAATTGAGTGCCTTATTGGTCGATACATTTAACCTAACAATTTCGCAAACTTTTGAGCACTAATAGATCTTTTTGAACGCAAAAGTGCCCTATGAAAGAGATTGATCTCTTTTTTATTTCAGTCATATTTCAGAGGTCATGATATTCAATGACCTCTGAAATTCAATGACAACTGGCTGGAAAGCCAAATGTAATACCCAAATCAAACAAAAACCACTAAGCACAAAATTAAAAATAACTCAACCCTTTTTTAAATTCGCTAAATTCGAACGTTCACGAACGTTCAAAATTCGAACATCGAACATGGAACATGTGTTGCCATTTACATGCAATATTAGGGTTCGGCTACATGGCCTCGGGCGAGTGTGGGAGGGATGGTGAAATTAAACTAATTTAATTTTTGGTTAATGACTTATCCAAGGCTGTTTTTGTACTTGCCTTGGTCAGGTGAAAGCTGTTACTTTTTATGAAGATAATTTAGGAATGTTGGAATGATCTTCATCCTGTGTATTATGGATGGGACGTATATTTGTATTATTGAAATTGTGTATATCGAAATGTATCTATTTACAGGCTGTCTCAAATATGAACAAACCCAGAGTATAATGGCACATTTAAAAATAGTGCAGGGCTTACATGACCCAAACTCTCCTGAAACATTATAGGCTGATTATGCATATGTATCACAAAAACGTAGAGAATACATGATTTTGCTGACCTTGTCATTATTTATTTAGAAGCTGAAATATTATCTATTATTATCCTTTAGGTACAATGGGCAATATTAGTTATATCCTATTTGAAATCACGTTCTCGAAAATTGGCTCTAGCGAATTCAATGAAATGCAACAACTAGGTTTACGGGGGAAATCGATCTAGTCTAGCTCTTATACTTATTTTCACTCGAGCAGAGCTCGGTCGCCCACGTATTTACTATGAACTTAGATATTCTGTTGGAAGATTTTATCAAAGACCATCGTCTGTGGTCCTAGGAGTTACGCTTCTTACCTGTCTATTGTTAGAACAGAGGGCTTAAATAAAGTGCACTTCAACAAACTTATCTCTACAGGTGGAAAAACCTCCTTTTTGAGAAGTCGGTTAATAAATGTACTAAATTTGACAAATTGGTGCATATTTTCTTGACAAACAACGCTACCTCGAACTTTACACTTAAAGTGGTGATATCTTGACATTCTATCTAAACAAATAAATAATAATAATATTTTTTAATTATAATGAAAACATGCACAATTGCATTCGGCACTTCTTATAACAAAAAACAAACATTTTGTTTAAGTCTGTGTATGTTGAGGGGCCGTATTTTTGAATCAATAGAATTCCACATCGTGTACGAAAGCTCAGAATTCGTATGCGAATCCGTACGAAATCGCTATTTTTGAATATTCATACCCGTGAATTTTGCAACGAGTGGTCCGACCCACTCGTTTCCGATATTCTACCAGTAGAAATGACGGAAATGACGTGATGAATTCTGCGATTTCGTACACGATTTGGAATTCTATTGATTCAAAAATACGGCCCCTGGCTACTATTCGAAAGGGCTGGAGCTGGACCGATTTTGACAAGACTTTTACTGGCAGATAGCTTAGAAGATAGAAGAAGGTAGTAGAGTTAGATAGAAGTCTTTGATCTTTTCAGTTTAGAACCGACTCAATATCGATTGTCATCGACACTCTACTAGGGCCTAGGGAGGGAGTATAACGCTTTCAAAGCGTCCATCAGTTCGTCTATGCCCACAGAAGGTGAATAGGTCAACACACTTTCGATTAACCCACTTTAACCTAAACTAAATTCTAAAGAAGGATATCAAAACCAAGACCCCAAAAATATGTAGTTGAACCATGAGTCAAACTAACTTTTAATTGTGACGGAAGTGCGGCCATGTCTTAAACGAGAAGTAAGCTGACACGATTTGACAATAACAATAATGGTGCAGGTATCACGCTTAGGCGGTCACGGTGAGGTATTACACGATGCAAGCGTGTGGAGTGTGGTACAAGTTATGGGGGATTTGGTCCGATTGCGGAGACAAGCGGAGCGACTAAGAGACGTGTAAAATCTTCATTTTCCTGCCCTTATCCCAATTTATTTTGGTGTTGGTGCATTATCTCTTCTTTCATACTTTTCGTAGCTAGATAAAAACAGTCGCTCCGATCAATATTCAGGTTAAGCCGCGCTTGCTTAGGTTGGTCTGTGAATGGGTGACCAGTTTCGTTTCATTGTGCCTCGGAAAGCATGTCAAGCCGTTGGTCCTGGCTGGCATGTGTAAATCTTAAACAGTCGTAACAGGTAGTAATAAGGCTGGGCAGATGACGATGTATTTTCAGTAGTTACCTATTTTCTAGCCATATCATTCTTCAACCACATTCCATCTTACATTTTCATCATCATCATTCATTTCAGCACGATAATCACCCACTGTTGGGTATAGGCCTCCCCTTTCTTCTGCCAGTCTTCCCTGCTTTGTGCGTCCCTCATCCATCCATTTCCCGAGCTCCTGACGATATCGCCCACCCAACGCGCTTTAGGGCGACCCTGGTTTCTCACGCCCAACCTTGGCCACCATTCGGTCAGAATCTTACTCCATCGGCCATCTTACATTTTAATGATTAAAATTCACGTCGCTCCTTCCGTGGCTTCTCTGCATGATAGGTCGAATCTTGCACGTCTTCTCTCTTCCGCTCAAACCAGCTTTAACTCGGTTTTTAGAGGGCCGAGGTTGATTGAATGACAGAATGTTGTCAGGGTGATTGAGCAACAGATCAAAAACTTACAACTGTATTCTAGATGGGTTGATTGATGTCTCTTGTAAAGTGTGAAAGACACGCCGCACTGACCAAAAAGTAAATTGGGATACGTACAATCGTTCTGCAGCCATAAGAATGAGTAATGCTTCAGCCATATTGATTGACAAACATTAGCACATCAAGCTACTACTAGTGGTGAAGATTGTATCATTTTCTTTACCAACGCCAATTAAAGTCCATTAAGGAACAAAAGCTCATAATCCCAAATCCCAATAAAGTAGTTATAGACTTAGCCAAAAAGAACAGCGAAAACAAACAAGGTTATTACGCAAGATTACCATTTATGAAGATGCCATAATAAATTATTTATTTTGCGCGGTAGTTTTTTCACACATAAAAATTTAAAGTCAATAAAAAAACCGGCCAAGAGCGTGTCGGGCCACGCTCAGTGTAGGGTTCCGTAGTAATAATTCTTTTTTTGTTTGAAATACGGGCCAATGAAACTTGACCTCTGGATTGTATAGGCGCTCATACGATTCAGGGACCAAATTATATTGGTTAACTGCAGTTTCCATCTGTTGTTTCCATCCAAGTTCAAAATAATTTTCCTAGAAAGTCCTTATAAAGTTCTACTTTTCAGATTTTTTTCGTATTTTCTAAACTTATGGTTCAAAAGTTAGAGGGGGGGGACGCTTTGTTTTTTACTTTTGGAGCGATTATTTCCGAAATTATTGACATTATCAAAAAATGATTTTAGTAAACCCCTATCCCAACAAAAACATTCTGTAAAAAACTAGCCAAGTCTCGATGGAGCTGCTTGTTTATCTCTAAAAAGTAATGAAATCTAGACAAAGTCGTGCCAAGTCTAAGGTTCCTTAATGCGATTTCTTTATTATTATAGTTATTGTTGTGTGTCTTGGCCGTTGAACATTCTTTATACGTTAGTGGGTACAAGTCAATTTAGTTTATACGTAATGTTATATCTGTTGTAACTACCTATGATTGTTAAGCGAGATAATAACCCATACTGGTATTGGTAATTGGACGCCAAGAAGAAAAATGACCGAACTAAACGAAACGAACAACGGCCAAGTCACACAACATTAACTTTAATAATAAAGAAATCGCAATAAGGAACCTTAGACTTGGCACGACTTTGTCTAGATTTCATTACTTTTTAGAGATAAACAAGCAGCTCCATCGAGACTTGGCTAGTTTTTTACAGAATGTTTTTGTTGGGATTCCACTTCTTTTTGTAGAAACGTGGGCATATTGATTTATTTTATTAGATTTTCTTATTTAAAACATTTTTTTTTTTTTTCGATTTTCCTACTTTTTATAGTTTTCCCTTTATGTGGCCATTAAACCCTAACTCTGTACCAAATTTCAGCTCTTTGAGTTTATGGGAAGTACTAGTTCTATTTTGATGATCATGAGTGAGTGAGTGAGTGAGTTTCATAAATGCGAAACTTTGCTTTCGCTTAACTTCGGAACTAAATGACCTACAGACTTGAAACTTTTTATTTAAAGTGTGATTGTATAGCTTACTGGATGACGAAAATTTCAGCGTTCTGGTCTTATCCAGAGGTTCTCAAATAGGGGCCTGAAAATGCGGCGAAATGGTTCCAGTAAAGGATGGTACGGCAGTGTTTGCTTCGCGCTCGACTCGGCGGGGCCACTGCCGTGCCCCCAGATTCATTTTTAAATACCTTTCCAACAATATATCACACGTTAGGGTTGAAATTAAAAAAAAAATCACTTCCCACTTTACATATAGGGGGGCTACCCTAATAAAACATTTTTTTCCAATTTTTATTTTACCACTTTGTCGGCGTGATTGATACACATATTGGTACCAAATTTCAGCTTTCTAGTGCTAACGGTCACAGAGATTAAGCGAGGACGGACAGACGGACAGACAGACAGACAGACATGGCGAAACTATAAGGGTTCCTAGTTGACTACGGAACCCTAAAAAAGCCTATTTAGGAATCGACTAAATTATTAGTTTGGAGTTTTGGACTACTGGACTACTAGTCGATTTGCGTTTTTGAGTCATAATCTTTTATGCCTCGGAAAGCACTTTAAGCTGTTGGTGTTGGTTGTCATTTTTAAAACAGACCAAGTTCCTTTCGCTTTTTAAATATAACTCCAATTAGGTTACAGACAAATATGGCTAACACATTTTAATAAAAAAAGTAGGTCAGACGGACGCTCCTATTTAGGCGTCAGCAACAGATGTCTATCACATACTCATAAATTATAAACACTAGCAAACTCCTTTGTTTGAGCAGTAACTATAGTTTTATCAAACATTTAAGTACGCTTTTGTTGTGGAATTAAATGAATACATTAATTATGCGGTCTGTTATTCACTCATTGTTGAGATTAGTTTTTATTTTTAGCGGTTTTTTGTTTCCGTGTAATGTGTCAATGTTTACTTTTTTCTGCTTGGTTACACGGAGCTTATTCTTAAGTCCTGGTGATAAGAACTCGCTGACGGTAACCATTGAATGAAAAGTGAAAAAAAGGAAAATACCTACCTTGAGTATTTTCACTTTGAACATGCTGTTTTTGCAATGGCTAATTTACATTACTGCAGAAAAGGTGAAAGAAACAAAACTCTAAATACAGGTGCCATGCCATGGCCAAATTGAGGTATGCTTTGTTTTTGCAAATAATAATAATAATAATATTCCACAACTATCACACAACGCCATCTAGTCCCAAGCTAAGCAGAGCTTGTGTTATGGGTACTAGACAACTGATAAACATACTTATATATTTCTAAATACATACATATTATAGATAAATTACACCCAGACACAGAACAAATGATCGTGCTCATCACACAAACATTTGTCCTGGTTATTCTTGTTTTTATTTATTAAATATATTTACATTGATTCCTTTAATTTACCGCTTCTAACTTAGACTACATCGCTGCGTAGGGACGATCTAATGTTACCTGCACCTGCTGCTGACGTCACTTCCCGTCATTGTCACTACCGGCCCTTTGTCCCTTATTAAACAATATTTTACATTTAAATGTTAAAACAACTGCTATTTCACGTAAACTTTACATAATTTTCGCAAAACATTTCCACTTTCCACTTGCAAAGATGACTAAAAAATCTTATGACACAGGAAGATTTTCCCGCGTAATTAAACGTCAAAAACAACCACCATAAAGAAAAAGTATAATTAATCATGTTCTATCTTGTTTATGGTGAGCAATTAAATCGCCAAGGAGGTATCAGTATTTAAATTTAACCTCTCAAAAGCAGATGACATAACCTTGAAGGCCAAGTTCAAATAAGCACAAAAGAATCTTGACTTGAGCCGCCATTTTTGGTCAAGAGGTGTGATTCAGATTGTGAGTCATGATCAATGTGGCACATGACATCATATTGTGGTCATTGCTTTATTTGTAAACCGTAAATTACGAGATGAAGATGCAGTGATTTTCTAGATGAATCGATTAATTAATCGATTAAATTCTTCCCCAATAAATCGATAGAATTCATTAGCTGGTGTTTATAGATGTTAAAAATAAATACTCGAATAGTCATAAAGTTGCTAGTTTATGGTAATGATGTGAATGTTTTATTGTTAATCGTCTATTTGAATAAATATTGACTGGAGAAATAGTAGATTGTAATAAAATAGCAGTTAATCTTTCTGTTATAGTCACAAAATTGTATGGCATTGTTAATTAAATTGTTCTCTTATTGAGGTTTGTTTTGTTGCGATTTTTATCTTGAAATAAGGAAGACATAGTTGACAATCTCAATTGTTTATACTTTAAGCTTTTTCCCAGCTATGTAAAGTTTGGATTCTAGTAAAAAAATAGGAAGGTACGTTTAATTGTCTAATAATTTATATGTGTAAAAGTGTGTATCTTTGTTACTCAATGATGCAAAAACGACTGAACGAATTAGAATTAATTTTAGCACAAAGATAGTTTATAACTTTCTTTCTTTTAATTCCGCTAAAGCGAATTCAGAAGTCCACGCAAACAATGTCGCGGGCAGATGCTAGTTTAAAACTTAAACAGAAAATGGTGTTCGAAATAACTGAATTTAAAACATGCTGGTTACTACATAGTTTCGCACAAGGATGCAAAACCCGAGTCAAGGCGAAGACGCCTTAATTGAAACTCGACCTCAGCATAATGTAGCCGGGATTGCTTTAGCAAGACTATTACTGAAGCCTTCTTACTCTGTAGTTGCTACCCTATTAAGGATGAAGCCTATTATTTCTCAACGATCAAGACCAGGGATATCATATTACTTTCAGTAGGTACTCTAGATTTAATACTCTAAACGTGAATAATAAATTATTATTTTTGTAATGCGTTTTTACTGTAAAAGCGCATAATACGCGCTTTAGGAGTTTAGTTGTGAACTAGTCCGAAAACATAACATCACGTTTGGAATCCCTGAAGAGTTAGACAGATCTGTACTTGTAATGTAATAGTACACCCATATTTCGCTTATATTACAATATATTTAAATCCAATGGAATAGGGGGCGAGTCTATTTTCATCAAACGGGCAATAAAAACTAGGCAAAATCGGAAAAAAGAGAGAAAGCTACGTTTTAATTGAACGACTTAACCCGCAATTTTTTCGAAAATCCGTGGCATAAAATTATTTATTTGACAGGTTGAAACTACCTCCGTTTTCTCTCCGCCAAAAGTTCTTAATCGAAAGTTAATTTTGGAAAGGTTGTACCTCAATTTCGCATTAATTATGAAAACTGAAGTCTGGATTATATCAAAGAAACCACTTTCAACAATTTACCCTCCTATTAGTCATCTCAACTCAAACTTCTAAACGAGTAACCAATTCTGATTAAATTAGGTATTTCTTAACCTCTGTTCGACTAGTCTAGAATTTCAGCGGTGTTGTCAGACATTTCAGTTAGATCTAGATTACTGTGACAACGACCGTTCGGTCTAACTTTCACTTAACCTTGGTCTGTGACCGAAACTTCGCCTAAACGGTACGTGTCATATTGACACAGATAATAGTCATAATGTTGCCATATATGTGACAGGTTAGATTTATAGCTCTAGCGGTATTGTTTAGGCTATTTTTGTTCTATATACGTTGGGATTTGGTAAAAGAATCTCGCGAAAATGTATTTCGCGGTTATTAGCAGAATTACTGAAGTAACAGGATTTCGCATATGATTAGTAATTTCGAAATCTAGCATAACTTTGGTAATTATGCCTTTGCGTATTTGAAGGTTTGTTACAGAAATTTTTGTTTTAATTTTCTCTATTTAGAATGGTTAGAGTCCGCTCTAAGTTCTTCGAAATAATATTATCTCATTATGATCTTACAAGTAAAATATTTTACACTAGCTTTTGCCAGCGGCTTCGCCCGCGTGAAAATGACGATTTTTCATACAAACTTTCATCCCCTATTTAACTCCCTTAGGGGTTGAATTTCAAAAAATCCTTCCTTATTCCTTGTCTACATTATAAAGGGAACCTCTGTGCTAAATTTCAGCTTTCTGGGTCCAAGGGTTTGGGCTGGGCGTTGATGAGTCAGTCAGTCAGTCAGTCAGGACTTCTCTCTTTATTTATTAGAAGATAGCGTAGATACTAAGTTCACTTTTTAATTCATAAATATGGCTAAACAAAACATTTTTCCCAACGTAATCGTAAACTCTAACCTGTTTACTACAACCTACCTATAAAATCCGTAGTAACTATTCGCTGAGTTCAGCATACCGTAAAGTCTGCATACAAAAAGGTTTATTTATTTTGCAGCATTCTTAACTATGACTCAATCGTCTTAACACAAAACAGACAGAAACCAAACCAGAACGGGTAAACAAAGAGAGCAACGGTTTATAATTAATTATAATGTATTAATCACGCTGTTTTGGGTTCGCGGTTTTAAAACTAGGTAGGTTTTTTGACTAGGTATTTAAACTAAATTACTTAAGTGTAATAAATTGGTTGTACAAGCAAAAGTTTATGATTCACTAGCAAGATAAACAAATGTGTAAATGAAATAACTGTAAATCTCTGAAGAGGTTATTGTCCTTATTTTTGTGAACAACATTTGGTAAGAAATCTGATCAAATCCGCTGTTCCGTACGTTTTATGTGAATATAATTAAAGTATGTAACCGATTTAAAACAAATAAGATACAATTAAATCTTGTTCATAATGAAAAAGCTTAGACCATCTCGCTTCTCGTGAACAGGCATAATTATTTTTAACTTATTTATGTTGGGCGCCAAGATCCTATATTTGTCCCGCGTTGGGCGCCAAAAACCTTACATTAGCCCCACGTCGGGCGCCAGTACAAGGTATTTGGCGCCCAACGCAAATTATTTACAGATACCCGCATATTTGATTGGCCATCCTTTAGAATAGCACGCAGTTCTTACATACTTTAACGTGCCAGAAGCCTAACAGCTGCTTTATTGGGGTCTAATATAGGGAAGTAACACAGTCTAGCTATAACATTGAAATATTCTGATTCTATGACCATTGTTGAACTTATAAGACTATTTTCCGATGATTTTGATAAAAGTTAAGGCAATTGTTCTGGTTTACATGTTTTCCAATGCGTCTGTTGTTTTTCTACCAGATTTATCGTCAAAAAGTCATTATGTGTTAAATGTAAACCTGTGTACTAATCGTGACGGTAACTAAATTATATATGACAATTTGTAAAGTAATTACCTACAACTTCTACGACCGAAATACTTAGTACCTAACTAATAACAATACAATTACATTTTAACACGTCCATATTTACACTAGTTGGCAATAAATTACTTAGTAATGCAGTGAATGACCGTTATCGTTTCGTACGTGCTTTTTGTAAGTTCTCCGTTAGTCGACTTTTTTTTTAATCTGTCAATCACATTGTCGATTGTTTGTTTTTAAACAATGCCTGTATGTTCCAGTTTCTTATCATCACGCTGTAGTTTTGTAAATTTTAAAAACGGAAATCGTATGTGAGTCGTTGATCAAATCGAGACGAATCGAATTTTTAAATTGTGTAAAACTACGCATGCAAGTTAATTTACTTCATTGGCTTCTAGCAGAATCACTTCCTCATTGCTATACTTAATTCATTTAGGTATGAAACCCTAGAGTCCCATTTCATTATTAAAATCTCAGTGATTACTTAGATGCTGCGGGTTGTTCGAAAGAGATACCGCGGCGGTGGTTTTTAGTCAATAGAAGTCTGACACCCCTAACGCTCCGACCAGCAGGGCTATTGCGTATCTTTTGATGACAGTGGCTAACCCAAAGTGTCCATAGATTAACTGTAAATTGGTTATGGTTTGGTACATTTTTTTCTTAAAAACTCACCATTTGACAGTTATTTGATAGACACTTTACGTTATCCACTGTCATTAAAAGATACGCAATAGCCCTGCAGAGCGGAAGGAGTCATTTGATGATTTTCGAACCGTCCAAAAAAAAATTCATAACTTAGATTTTTATTCTGTCTATAGTATATAAAGTGTACATTAAAAATAGTGAGCATATTATGTAAAATTATTTACAAGGCTGATAAAATTAGGTCAAAATATAGTTTTATACGAGTATCGGATGTATGAAATTAGCAATCATCTGTGGTCTGGCTATTGTAAGACTGAAACTGAAGACGCGCTAATTTCAGCCTGGAATTAGCTACGTTGGCGTTAGTCTTAAAATATAACTGGATACGAAGAGATTTTAATTAAAGCGTATTACGTAATATTGTAGATAATGTAAAATATTAAAGTACATAACAAAATGATTTCATTAATGAAATGTAAAAGATGAAATGAAAAATGAAATGTAAACTGGCGAGAAGAAGCACACCATCGGAAGAAGTGGAAAGAATGGGGGGAGGCCTTTGCTCAGGAGTGGGACAATAACGGCTAAATAAAAAAAAGACAATCGTAGTACAGAGACTAATATTTTCGGAAAGTAATTTTTTTTTTCTTACAAAATATAGTTTTAACTGACTGCCTCGTTGGTCTAGTGGTTGCAAGCGCGACTGCTGTGTATGAGGGCCTGATTCGGTTCCCAGGTCTGGCATAGTTTTGTTGGGTTTTTTCATCAGGATTTTCTCAGTAGTCGCCAGGGAGTCTGAATTTTTGGTTGGTTGCAATAGGCTCGCCTACATGAAACTTATACATAACTGCCGAAATGTAGGCCTACTACATTAGACCCACCTCTGCCTAAGCCCTTGGGGATTACAGGCATGATGTTATGTTTACGTGTTAAACTCTTGTATCATTTGAATAAAAAAAACAATGGTGCGAATCTAACGCCCGAATACTCGAACGTCACTCAATTTTAAGTTGCACTTAAATCTCGTGCTGTCTTTGTTACTTTAACGCAGAGTGACAGAGATAGCACGAGTTTTGAGGGCTACTTATAATTGAGTGACGTTCGAGTATTCGGGCGTAAGTCTATTTATTTAAGCATGGAGCGTAAATTCAAGTGTAAATTTACTTCACAAATCACTATTATTTCCCGCCTCATCTTTCTTATCTAACCACCTTTGTCTATGATAAACATAGTTTTTATTCTACTAACACATCACATAGATCTAAACGAATGAGGTCCGTTTAGGCGCGTTGCATTCCGACATACCAGCACGTAACGAACTTTCACTTTTAAAATATGTTTTCATTTATTCGCGATGCGGTTTATAGCTTTATCTTTGCTTGATGGGTGCAAAAAATAGATTGTATTGCTCGTTGGATGAGTAAATAGATTTATTTCTTCCGTATATAACTGCAGGTGCAGGTGAATGGTCGTTAAATTCTCTTTGATTTCCGAGAGCTTAAAGGTAGTAGATGATTTAAGCATCAAGCATCTATTTTGCTTTGATGCTCCAAGGTATAATAGCCCACGAAGTTAAAATTTTCTTACTTACGTTTTTTGCAATTTGTCGGTCAGAATCAGGTTGTATAAATAAAATCGGATTCGCGACAATATAAATACCTATGTATTTACTCTGTAATAATTATTAAAATCACCAATACCTACAATCATCTCAGTTCATGTAACTTCCTTGAATGCCTTTTTCATGAAATAGTCACTGATGGAAGATAGTGACAATACTACCTTAGTATTGTCACTATCTTCGAATGTTTTGACACTAATACATGCTGGGGCTGCAGTCGCAAATCGTAAACTTTCTTTAATAGATTTTCAATCTTATGCTGTTGAAATAAAGCTGAAAATCTATTAAAGAAAGTTTACGATTTTTCGACTTAACGACATTCGTAGCGTCGGCGTCGTTATACATTAGTGTAGAGACTGCAGCCCCTGGTTTCCTCATAATGTTTTCCTTCACCATTATGAGATGTTATGATAACAAGAATTATACTACTACCTGTAACTATTATAACAATGCCGATGTCTGTCTATCTGTTAAGTAACCGTACATGCTGGGTCAAGAGATCATGGTCTTGCATAAAACGGTTACAGGTTGCTAGTCACTACAATCTTAAAATTGTATTAATAGATTTTCAACCTTATTACTTATAATATTAGGTTTAAGGTTGATTGGGAAAATATGACAGTTTCAGGTAGCTTGTTGTGCTGTCTGTACATTGATTCGTTGTACTTACGATGTCTTATGTCATACTTATTATGGCGCGGTTTGTTGTTCTTTTTTTAAACAACAATGCGAAACTTTGATGTTCTTTATTAGAGCGTGGTTTTCTGCATTTTTTTCCTGTAACCCCACCACAGACAACACTTCCTTTTCTAGGGGGAAGAAGAACTTTACACCCTGTTCTTCATCACTACATAGTATAAAACAAAGTCGCTTTCTCTGTCCCTATGTCCCTTTGTATGCTTAAATCTTTAAAACTACGCAACGGATTTTTATGCGGTTTTTTTTAATAGATAGAGTAATTCAAGAGGAAGGTTCTAATATCTTTTTTCCACCCGTGCGAAGCCGGGGCGGGTCACTAGTACCCTTATATTCGTGACCCCGACATAATGTTGGGACTGTACTACTAAATAACTAATGTTAATAAAAAAAATTACGCACGACGACCATTTGCCTTTGCACAGCTTAATACTATGAAAATGCAATTTAGGCTGATCTCTCATTGTACGGGAAATCTATACAAAACGAGGCCATTTTATATTGGAAATGTATAGCTTGATGTGTCACCGACCGAGCACCGTGTGTTCAACCAATGGGGATTCTTGGGTCATCATCATTGTCTTGCCCTTATCCCAATTAATTTGAGGTCGGCGCAACATGTCTTCTTTTTCCATACTTACTCGTCATCTCATCAGACACCACGCTTCCATGCGTTCATACTGTTATATGTTATGTAGTTGTGATACATAATGTAATTTCGTAAGTTATATAAAGTTAAATTGAATTAGTTTTTTACACGCGCTTCTTTTTTGATGATGCAAAGATTAGAGGAAGACAGAAGCGACGTTTGAAAAACAACTTTTCAATGTCGATTTTTTAATGAAAAAGAACTGGAATAATTGTTTTGTTTATAATCACAAAAATAGTACGGTAACTAGTTATTTTTATAAAGAAAATAAGAGTACCACTAAACGCCGTTGCTAGCTGCGTGTGTGTAATAGTGAACGCATTCCCAATGCTATTTTGCATCATTTTTTGTTTCATCTTTTAAGAAGAAATGCAATTTTCTGAGACTTCAAAGCAATTAGATATTCTTAGGTAATAAATTTATAATTAAATCATAAAATTAACCCTGTCGGCGTCGGGCACAGCAAAATAAGTGAGTTAGGTTAGTGAGGAGGAATTTCTTCAGTCCTTTGAAATGCGATAGAAAATGGCACATGTTATTTCTTTAACCGTTAGATTTACATCTATCACACAGATTTCGTAACCAGCATTCTTAATCCAAACGGTTTCATCGCAGTCGCGTGTCAGCAATCCAGCCGGTCACAATCCTGCTCCTAATTTGACCTACCTCACGAAAATAACAATAATATGTAGGTCGTGTGAATCGCGCCAGATCGTCTTTTATTTGCTCGTACGTGTTACGTCACATTCGCAATGCAGAATTTGCAGTGTAGTCTTGAAATTCAAGAGTTTATTTGTCGCAGCATAGGATGCGGGGTTATTTCTTAGTGAGTTTAGGGTGCCTAATCCTATCAAATCCTATTCAAATAGGAAAGTATAGTTTGTGCGGAAAAATGGCGGGCAACAGCTAGTTTATACTATAATAATATTTAGGCTAACCAACGCGATAAATAAAGTTCCTTTTATGGGGCAAAATTTCTCCATAGCCAGTCACTCAGGTCAGGCTGGCCAGGTGACACAATTTTGTTACAATCTAATCTCAGTTTCCTCAGTCTTTGTTTGTTTTGACAGATAAATAAAAACTTGACCTGTTTCCACAGAATTGCATTTAATATTAATACGCCCAAAACTGATTAGTAGGTACAGATATAATATAAGTAATGGTTTTATGGCAATTCAGTATCTTATCATTTGTTTTTGCCATAAAATATGATTTGTGGAAAGTACAATATAATTGCAGTATAAATGTCCAAATATGGAAATGGTGTAATAAAAAGCTGGCGAGAAAATAAAAGTAATTTTACCTTTTAGATTTACATTCAGATTTTTGTGGGTGAATAATCCAACTGCGATAACATCGTCTAGCGACTGAAAAACTTCAAATAGAAAATCCCATACAGTTGATCGAAAGGGATAGTCCTCTCAGAGACAAAAACAATCAAATAAAAAAAAACGTCCCATCTACAATCTTTTTCCAAAACTCTTTGCGAACTATATCATAACGTTTGCACTCAAACAATGGGTGTTAAAAGCGATAATAACTCAAACGTACCTATTGTTTAGCCTGCCATACCTCGCTGCAGTTTAGACCCGATTATTGTGATCATCTTGACAACGGTTTCTAAGTAAAACATGCGGAAAAACGTCACTTTGTTTCTTTGTTAGTTACGCTTTTCTTTTATTATTGTTTGAAGTTCATTATTAAATTGACATGTGATTGCGTCGCTTACATTATCTGTCATTTTCGTTCCTTTAAGAATCGGTGTAAAAGTACCCTTAACGAAGCCGAAAGGCATTTGTTCACAGATCATAATATGAATTGAGTTAAAATTCGTAAAAATGGTCACAGACGCAGTTACTAGGTACTATGAATGGTCTATTTTTACGAATTTTAACGCAATTCATATTATGGTCCTATTTTGATCTGCTAAAGTGGCCATTTAGACCCCCTGGGAACCTTATAGTTACGGAGATATTCGAGGTCAAAAGTTTTTTTTTTCTTTGCAGAAATAGGACCCAGTCCTCTGTAGTCATTGTTGTGGCGAATTATAAAAGTTGCTGTTGCTTTATGCTTCCATATGATAGAGCTCTATGATTCGTTTGGCGGGTTAGTGCATGTTTACGTACGCGCGGCGCGGCGCGCGGCGCGGCCGGCGACGCGATCCGCACTGAATTCAAACGTATGGCGGTGTATGAGTGCGTTCACGGAGAAGCGAATTTATACGCGATTGCTTGAATTTGAGGCGGCGGCCGCGGCGGCGAATATCTGCCGCTGCACGCATCGCCTGTCCGTGAACACAAAATTCGCTCGACGCGTCGCCGGCCGCGCCGCACGCCGCGCCGCGCGTACGTAAACATGCACTAAGTGCGTGTCGAGCGAATTTTGTGTTCACGGACAGGCGATGCGTGCAGCGGCAGATATCATCGTTCGCGCAAACACAAACGTATGGCAATGTACGACGGTGTACATAGAGACGCGGCGCGGCGGCCGCGGCGGCGGCCGCCGCGAATTTTCAAGGCCAAGTTCCGTCGCGGGCATCGCTTCATCGAGAATAAACCGCCGCGTGCATCGCCGCGTCCGTCGCCGCGGCCGCCGCCGCGTTCGCCGCCGCGGCCGCCGCCTCAAATTCAAGCAATCGCGTATAAATTCGCTTCTCCGTGAACGCACTCATACACCGCCATACGTTTGAATTTAGTGCGGATCGCGTCGCCGGCCGCGCCGCGCGCCGCGCCGCGCGTACGTAAACATGCACTTAGGCTTTCGCGCGCCTAAAGAAACTTACACAACCATCTTGAATTTTAAAAACAATTTTCCACAGAAAACTTCACAAATGTTGTTTGTTAACATGTAGGTGAAATTATACCTCCTTGGGGGTGTAATAACTTCAAGTTATGTCGAAACTTCTAGAAACACACAGGTGTTTCCAAGGCGTTGCACATGTTCGGTATTACTACCGTAGGTTTGTCAGGGTCGCCTGCATGGGCACGCCACGATAGTGGCGGTAAGTCCCCTCTTTGAGGAGTGGCTAGAGAGGAGCCACGGCGCCCTCACCTTCCGTCTGACGCAGGTCCTCACCGAACACGGATGTTTCGGGAGGTACCTGCACCGAATTAGGCGGGAGGAAACGCCCGGATGCTTCCACTGCGAGGATCGACCGGAGGACACGGTGGAGCACACTGTGGAGGTGTGCCCTGCTTGGGCGGAGCCCCGCCGTGTTCTCGCAGCGGCGATCGGCGGCGGCGACCTCTCGCGTCCGGCCCTGGTGCAAGCCATGGTCCGGGGCGAGGAGGAATGGGACGCCGTCGCCTCCTTCTGCGAAGCAGTGATGCTAGCGAAGGAGGAGGCGGAACGAGAGAGGGAGCGATCCTCTCAACGTCCCAGCCGCCGCGGAAGGCGCGGAAGGCGCTCCGGGCGTCGGGGGCCACGTGATGGCTTCCGGCCACCGTAGACGCGGGCCTGTGGACGGTGAGTAATGGGCTAGCTCGCCGTCCGGCCGTCGTCATGACGGCAACAGACCGTGTCGGCGGCGCGTTCGTGTTCCACGAGCGCCTCAAAGAGATGTCAGCAAGGAGGGGCCCGCAAGGGCCGACGCCCGTCGGGGCCGCGGTATTTTGTACTAATAGATTACGTGGCCTCGGCGCAAGGGCAAAGAAGGAACATGGGTTCGGTTTTTAGTCAGTAGAAGTCTGACACTCCCCTTCGCTCTGCCCAAGAGCGGGGGGGGTCATTCGATGATTTTCCACCCACCAAAAAAAAAAAAAAAAAAGGGTCGCCTGCATGGCACTTTAATTATACTAAGTAATGGCTTTCCAAGCGAAAGTTTTGTTAGGTATTCGATTCTCACCTTGATAATGACTTTTGTTAAATGTATTTTCCTATGTCAGCTTTCTGACACGTTCGACATTTTATTTGAAATCCCTAGGCTTTGGAATCTAGAACGAAAAACAAAAGAAACTAGATATTTTCTTCTGTATTTTTAAGAGAGCTTGTAACCTTTACGGAAGTAAATATTACGAGGATAATCCTGCGAATACATATTAATATTGGTCTAACAAATATTGAATGCCATTACTCTAGATCTAATGTTTAAATAAGTAAAAGGTATTTGCCAGATTTTATGTAATGCTTAAACAATATTTTAACGCAATATTTCTCTTGTTACAGGACCTCATCCCCCCTCAAGATACGGAATTGTACCTCCAAAAAACGCAAAACGCGATCACTAACCTCCAAGCGAAACTCCAGGCTTCAAGAACGAACAACTTCAGTACCATTCCTTCAGCACTCACCTCTAGTCTCATCAGTGAGAAGACTGCGATCTCCCGGCTCCCAATCTCACAGTTAAGCCGCTCCAACTCACTGAACTACAGGCTCAGGCGAAAAGACCACTCGAATGACAGCAGTCCTTTGAGAAGTCCTGGCCATTACGTTATCACTGGCTCCACTAAAGTCCCCGGATCTAAATTACTCTTGAATGCCGCTTCAAGATCCTTAGACACGGATAGAAGACATGATATGAACATGAACAGCCCATCTTCTGATCGAGGGCTGTTAAGTAACAGCTCTGATGACAAAACACTGTCGAATAGACCTCCTTACGATGTAGAGGCTATACTATGTCCTCATAGGAAGACACACACGCGAAACAGAGCATTTGAAAGCCAAGCAAATGACATTTGCAACGCTAACCCGACAGTATGCCTCAAGACCGTCTTGAAAAACAACGCCTTGGAGTCGAAATACCCTCGTATCGAACCAACACGTTGTCAAGGAGACAAGAAAACCCACCAGAGAGTTCTAAGCGACGGTCTCAAGTACAAATCAAATAACATCGGTTTCGGGTCTTCAATTAAAAGATCGAGTTCCTTCAACACTGTTAACAAGAACAATAATAATTATATCGATGCTAGAATTACATCGAGAAGATCAAGTGGTCATTCGGACGAGTACAAAGATTATTCGGATGAATCCGACAATGGGTCTTATGATAAATCGCAAGAATCTAGGTATAAAAGACAGATAATAAACAGAGGAAGAATTGATTCTCCAGATTTAAAATCGATAGCACCAGCCAATTCGCCAAGAAGATGTCCAAATACACCTGAAATGCATAGGAAATTCGGGCCAGGATTGACAAGGAACTCCGTCAGAGTGACCAATAAGGAACGCTTGAGTCCGAGGGTGTCTGAGCAGCCAATCGTAAGAGAGGAGAGAATGAAACCGACCAATCACCAGAGCAGGAGGTCAGCGGAACCCAGACAGACGACGTTGAATAGGCTGACCAAATCTAGGTCTTCGACGCGGGAAGTTCAGCCTCAAAAACATCTAGATAAAGGTTAGTGCTACATCTATTGTTCGTAAGTAGGTTACGGCTCGATGACAATGATTGAATGATTAAGCAAGATGATTACTGATTCGAAAGTTGCGTGTCGACAACGAAAACAGCAGTAAAACATTTCGTTTGACAAGTTTCCTGCTTTCCCAATGTCTGCCCTTTTTCTCTGGATGACATCTGGCGGGTAGGTCAACCTAGGAGATGGTGAGCTGCATAACTGGGCAATGAATTACGGGATTGTATTAGTAGAACCGGGCCTAACTATGGGCCAGCGATTAAAAAAAAGGGATGTACCGAGCGTAGTCTCTGTCACTGACACTAATGGGATAGTTCTACAAGTCATCTTTTTTCACCTTCCTGAACTCACTAAACCTTTACCCTTGTTTACCAGTCTAGTTTAATCCTTTACTAACCTACATTGCGTCCCTCTGCAGGGCAAATGCGTCCCATTTCTCCTTCTATACCTATAAATCCCGAGTGTTCTCTGGCCTCCTACTCTCAATGGCAAGGACGTTCCTATTATTCGATCTCTAGGTTTAACACTATTTACATATAACACCAGCCATGCACCTTTTGTAGTAATTATTCATCAACTCTATTAATAGACGTAGTGAAAGGCACCATTGACATTAGTTCTTGTTGTTAATTATGTTTTTTCAGTCACAGTCACGTTGTCATCGAACAAATAATTGTTTGACAAACTTATACCTATGTAATTTGAAAAGCACTAGTTACTTTCAGAGTTTGTGTCACCACGGTAGCGTCTTCATATTGCATCATGTAAATAGCTATCCGTGACCGCTGTAATTTATAGGTTGTTCGCTATGTCGTCTATGCAAGCGACATGGTACCATTATGTTAGTAAATAGGCTAGTACCATGGCAATTTCATTGTGTATTTTATTTGTTATGTCACGGTACGAAGCATATAGTTTAGCTAGCACTATATAGTCTAGTCTAGATATATTAAACATATATCATTGTATTTTACCTACTTTTGCAATTTAAGCAAATCTATACCAGAAAGCATATCGTCTAGCTAGCACTTACGTAGTGTCTTCATGGACCGACAATCCCATATCCTTAAGGTGATAGCTCCAGGGTAGTCCACGAAATTCAATAAACCTTAATTATGGTGGCTGGTCAAGCAATAGCTGAGTTGATTAATTGATATACCTAATTGCAATTTGACTTTACAGATTTTTTTTGTTACTGGTTACAAAATGCCGATTCTTTTATTTCATTTTCATGATAGAAATATGCAAACAATGAAATTTCAAGAGATTTAAATTCAACATTGACTAACATCCTACCTAATGCTTACACAATGAAGCACAATAACAATACAACCTTTGCCCTTTAAACAACAGATGAAGGAAATGAAATCAAAGGAGGTTGAGTTTCAAAACCTCCATTGACTAATTTCACAAGTAAGAATACAATTGATCATAATAATTTCTATTTAACACACATACCGTTACTAATCAAGAATCGAGTTATCCTTGAATCGTGTCTGTTAGGCTGTATAGTACTTACCGATTCGTCATGCTTGCGACACGGCTGCCATCATGGATTGGAATGCAATTTGGCGCCAAATTACATTTTGATTTTGACAGATTGTTTTTGGTCTGAGTTTTGATTTGATTTAAAATTGGAGAGATTTGCTTCCCTTTCTTTTGGTTTTCGTTATAAAAGATCGGTTATTTTAGTAATTGAAATGACATAATTTAATTGTGCGATTTCAATTTCGCATAGAAAAGACTTTGACTCTTTTTTAAGTTTATTATTGAGACTATTTGTTTTCCTGGTGTAATTGAAGTATGTTTTAGTAACTTAGATTTTTTTAGGGTTCATTAATTGACACTATTTCTTTAAAATGGAAGGTCAATGACTAGCTTCGGTGAAAAAAAACATCGTGAGGAAACCAGCATGCCTGAGAGATGTCTCTCGACGACATGAAAAGCCAAGTCAAAGGCATATAAACATAGGAATAGAAATTATAGGTTTAAAAACTCTGACCATACCACACAATAAAGAAAATAATGAAATGTAACTTGAATGAAATTGAATCAAATTAATTATACAACGATTAACGATAAAAGTAATAGAACCATGTATCAAAGGCATTCGGCCACCACATAGGTATAGACCATTACTGATTACCGGAACGAATGCATGGTGTAGGTACTTAATCGATTTTGATTACAATTACAACATCTAATTATCGATAAAATACTCGAATGACACACTAAAGAACTCGTTGATTCGTTTCGGTCCAAACTGATAGAGGGCTGCTTGCATTATTCTTTTTAATTTTAGCGCGTGTTCACAATAATTGTAGATTGTAGGTAACTAATGCCCTACCAGGGTTGCGAAATTAGTTCGAAATGGTTACCGCGGCCCTGGGACGCAAAGGGCATTAGGAAAAGCACGGATGGGTTTTAGTCAGTAAGAGTCTGACACTGATTCTGCTGCGCCCAGATCAGGAGGAATCATTTGATGATCCTTAAAAACGTAACTAATACCGCCATTTTGTTTTATTCAATACGATTTCTATAGACAATTTTTATAAATTTTAATGTCCACCACCAGCGTCCTCGAGACTGCCATTCTAAATTCTATTTGAATTTGAAAAGTTCTTTTGATTCAGATTCTAAATTCAATATCGTGGCGCGACAGTCCCTTGTTCGTTTCCGCTAGAAGGAATCGCTGATTCGATTAAACGTGTTCCCTTTCTCTGGTGCAGTGACATAAAATGTTAAGGAAATTGCATTTGAGATCGTTCGGTTTCTAACTTTCTATGAAATGAAAATAGAAATGATATATGATAAAATATTTCCGTTTTATTGTGATTTTATTTTATGTTTGTAATTTTTAGTGCTATGGCTTTATTCCCTCTCCTAGAGAGGAGGCCTGAGTCCCTGCAGTGGGAACATTAATAGGCTGATGATGATGATGATGATGGCTTTATTAAGCTGTGAACACATTCCTACTCTTCCCCAATTCTTTTTGGCATCAACTAGAACTGAGTGTAATGGTGAAAGATAATAGAAGATTTGATTAATATTTTACATGCGAAATTACCGCCTTATTCATAAAAATAGTTAAGAGTTGTTTAACTTAAGCTTGGTTTATCTCGCATGCCGTCTCACTTCAATAATATTCAAATGAAAGTGACGGCATGCGAGATAAACCAAGCTTAAGTTAAACAACTCTTAACTATTTTTATGAATAAGGCGGTTACTTGTTTTTAAAGCCCCATAGTTATTTTAAACACAAAAAGTTGTTGGAAGTTCTCTTATGAAATTCACAAAGCTTTTTAGCGCCTTAAATATACATAATCTTCTTTTTGTCCTTAGCATATAATAGTAATAGCAACCTAAATTGGATCGGCCCAATATTTGGCGACGAGTTCGACACCTTTAGTAGCATCCAAATATAAACGTAAACAGGCCAAACACTTTCTCACTCTACCACATTTTTCCCCAGGTCCAAAGAAGCCAAGCCAGCATCGCTCATCATCAGCTCTAGCCACCAAAGGGATCGAGTTCTCCAACTGGAAGAAGCGAGCCTCATACGACCCGATGAAGGCAGCTCAAGAGGATAAGAGAAGAAAGCAGATGGCTAAGAGGCAGGATTGTAATAAGGATGATCTGAGCTCGCCCAGGTAAATTTAAACGAAAGCATATTTTTTCTATTATTTGTATAATGGGTGTAAACGGACCCTTCACGAGGCTATTATCAAAGCACTCTGAACATCAATCAAAGTAACCCCCCGTAAAAAATTTCACGTTTTACAGTCAAACGCACTCAAAAAGTTGCCCTTATAGATGCAGTGAATACCTTTAAAACAAGTATTAAAAAAAAACTTGTGAAAAAGTTCGCCCTGTGAGAACCTTCAATATCTCCGTAACTACAAGATTCCCAGGAATGGTCCAGTACAAAAAAATATATCGTAATAACAGGGTGAACAAGTGCCTTTTGGCTATATTGAAGGATCCAGTTTCAATAAAAACAGAAATGTATTGAAATTCCATACGACCTTAAAACCCAATTTTAAACACAGCATTTCTCAATTCCAGCCACTCTTCACCGGTCCACCGCTCCCAATCCTTCCACACCACCAACATAGCAGACCTGGAGACCCTGGATTACTCCTCAGAAGAGACGGAAGACGACCAGCTCCTGGTCACGCTGCCCGTAGACCCGATGATCACGTCCACCCACTCGGATATACTGGACCTGCGGCCGAAGGACTATGGGAACCTGAGGAGACAGGCCATGACTAATGATGTGGTGCTGTCCAGGGATTATGTCACTAATTTCCAGGTAATTATATTAGTTTGTTTTGACTTTCACAAGCCGTGCGCAATTCAAACATAACTAACTTTTACATAACTGCCTACCCGTATAACAACATTTCGCCAATTATGTTTAAATCCTATATAGTAGGGGGGTGAGCCTACTGCCATCAACCGGGCACAACTCCAGACTACTTAGCTGCTACTGAGAAACTCAATAACACTTTACCCGACTCGGGTATCGAACCCAGGACCTCTTACTCAGCAGCCTCACTTGCGAAAACTTAGGAGATTATTTCAACAATTCTTGCCACCACTTTTCACCCCCGTTCCTTGCCACCTTCGATATAATCAGTGGGTTAGACTTCATTTATTGAAAGATCATAGATCCCACTTTGATACTGCTTTTTGAATAAATCATACGTATATTCGCGTAAATTAGGTTCATATTTGTATGAAAAACTTCATACACATAGAATATAAACACACTCGTTTGCTTATACGAATAATATGAAAATTATTTGCCCTAATTGCATTAACTTTAATTAAGGAAAGTTGGAAAGTATTCTTTTTTCACTTTTTAAAGGAAGTTAATTATATACTTTGTTTAAAGTGATAAGTAGTGATAAAACCATCGCAGATAAAAAAAAAAGAAATTGTTGTCTATTATATACAATCTTCAAAAACAAATTACAGGTAAACCAATTAACACACGAAAAGAAACGCCGCGACGCCAGAGAAGCGGACAAAAGAAAAACCTTCATCATAGACGATATCACCCCAACCAAAGAGAACATAGACTTCCTAACAAAGACAAGAGAGGACTCGGTCACAGACAAGCGAAAGACGTTTATTCTCGATAGTGACACTAATTCTACCACGAATGGAAGTAGTCCTAGGAACTCGTCTATATTCAGCCATGAGAAGAATTCTTTAACTACTGGAACTAGTGATACGGAGGGGGAGAGTGGAACTGAGAGTGCTCCTGTTGTCATGAGGCATCAGGGAGGGAAGAGGAGTGCCCCTGTGCAGGCTAAACAGAGGTTAGTTGAACATCTTCGATTATTCGTACAGACTTTGACCGCTGAGTTTGTTTCGGTGTTTTATAACAGAGAAATCGACTAGAAAACATTTAACTCATTTAGTTAAAAAGTTATAAAAGTGTTATTTTTTAATCAGTTTACAAAAACCATATTATTTTCTCATAAAATAATGCATATTTCTTTCTTTACGCTAACATAGTTTATAGAACTTAATTATTGATCACCGTGGTGTCATATTATGACCTCAATGGCTGGTAAGGTTGCACTTGCAATTTCTTGTGCCAAACGTTTACGTAAATATCCGCAATCATTGGTCATTATACTCATCAGACTAATCATAGAAACATACAATCTCGAATAATAGCTTTAAAAAAAATATGCCGACGCTAAGTAAAGTTGGAACTGGGAAAACATCTCAAATATTGTAAAAACATTTAAAAAAAAAAGCGTTATAAGCTACTTACTTATGTAATAACTTGTTGTTTACCACCTAAATACACGAACAGAAATAAAAATTCAAGCATCAATTTCATCCTATTCCAGGTACAGCGGTGACTACTCAATGTCATCGTCGACGACCTCGATCAGCCAGCGCAAGCCGACAGTCCAGCCCCGGTACATGGATATATCCAAGTACAAGAACGAGCAGTCCCCGAAGAACTTCCTGCGCCGGGACCCGAGCAAGACTTATGTGGGCGTACTCAACACCGACAAGGCTGTCAGCAAAGGGAGTGCTCAGCATTATGAAATGGGTAAGCCCAATTACTGGTCCGAAATTGCACCTAGCACTGTTTGCCTTTGCATCCCGAAAAATTAAAAAGAAGAAAAGAAAAAAAAAAGTAAAAATTACAAAATGTTAACCTAGGTGAGGCATTTGATACGGTATAACATAACGTAACCTTGAAGTTATCACAATTTACTGCACAAAAAAGTGTTTTCAGTATTGGAAAACGAACTGTTGAAGTAACACGTATTTTTGATCCTGTAAGGTAATGAAACAAAATAAGAGTGATGAATCTGTTTTGGGATACCTCAAGGTACTATTTTTGGTCCGTCACTCATCTTGAATACCCGCACATGCAACACGTTGTTGTTTTCTTACTCTTAGAATTAACAGAAGTGATGGATATGTTCTTTACTGAAGAGGAACTAAGAAGAAAAAGACTAATTAAAAATTGTATGTTTCAGAACAAAAGAAACAAGAATTAGAGAAGTGGAAACGAAGGGCTTCGTACGACCCGAGGAAGGCGGCTGCTCTCGGAAAGTCTAACAAGACGCCGTCAAAGACCGCTAGGTAAGTTTTCTATTTTATTCAAAGTATAGCAGGCAGTACTTTTGCCAGTGTTAGCACGATAAAGTGGAAAAGTAGATCGAGGGGGTAGTTATGTTTAACAAGTAGAATAGTATATTTCATTATAAGTGCGGAAAGTCTGTCATTGCAAAGAGTTCCGACAAATGTCTAACCGAGCCGAGGCACAGCCGACGGCGAGGGTTGACAGTCGGAACAAGTTGCAATGACGGTTCCGCACGTGTACTGAACAACTATTTTTAATACAGTTGCGAAAAAATGAAGCAATTTAATAAAATAATTAAACTCGCAAAGAACATTTTTGAAAATGGCGCCTACCGTAAAAGAATATAAGCAGAGATTTTTTTTGTTTTCTTTACCTATTCTGGGTAGGCAAAGGGAACTATGCCCATACAGCCAAGTCTTCAGTAGATTTTTTTTTATTGATATGAAATAAAAATTAAATTTAATGAGATGAAATGGAATGAAACCTTTAACTCATTGACTCAAATAATTAAATCTGATATTAAAACAAATATTTGCATGAATCATAAAAACTTCTATGATTTTAATTAGTAAATACTTCGTGGTTGGTTTTTTTTTTTAATGGTCATTATTTTGACAGTTGGGAAAGAGAACGCACGAGTTCGGGAAAGGTAAAGAAAAAGCACGAGTACGTAATAGCCCACATCCCGAACGCTATACGTCCCTGCAATACGCCACTTTTTGAGCAACTGTATTAAAAAATCTTTTGAAGTGGCTGTTTTCGACCTTGATATTAACAAAGTGGTCGACTGATGAGAGACAGAGTTATCAGTGCTGACTTGCTGAGTCATCATCTAAAAACCAACAATTAATATGCTTACCAAAAGTTAACAGTTACTAAAGAACTTAACTGGTAATTGGGATACGTTAACGTTTTATAACAAAAGTTATTTTGTTATGTAAAAAGGTCATAAGGAGTACATCGGTTATTAACATATTTTTTTGTTTGCCGTATTTAATAAAATCTTTTTTTTCGTAAAGTATCTATCTTTTATTTGTAAATATTTTTTGTTTTAACATTTCTTTTCTTTTAACATTAAGTTACTTTAGTTACAATAATATATTAAAACATAATTTATTGTAAATTTTAGAGCGTGACAAAACTCAAAATGCATGCAATTCCGTGTAAGTGACATGATGGCCGCCATCTTGACGTGTAAGGTTAGTCAAATGTCAAAACTGACAGCTGTGGCGCCAGCGGGTTTTCGAATTGACAGCTGTCAAAATTATTGGCACTTGGTGTATTTCTTTTGCTTCAAAAGCTTGACACGACTAATGCTGCTAAAATTCTTGATTTTTCATGTCCGTTGAATTTTATTTTCGAATATCTATGTATTTTTATGAAGAATCAAGATGTCTGCTTAACTAAATTAGCTTTGTCCACTCTCAATTGGAACGAAAAAAAAAAACAAAATTCTATGATTTCTATTGGCTGGTAAGAGGCTGGTAAGACAATTATTTAGGAACTCTTTGTCGCATTGTGTAAATATAGTTTTTATTTACTGGCAATATTGTTAACGCTTAATATGTGTGGTTCCGGGTCTCTATTACACTTAGACCTTTATTTTATTGTTTTGAGGATTTGCCTTTTCCTTTATTGGTGTTTTTGAAGTTTAGCTAACTACCCTTTTAATGTTCATCTCCAAAATGCTCAATTTTATTTTGTGGTATTTCTTGAAATTTTATTCTTGATGTTATTTGTATTAGTAATATGAACGTTACTTTTTTATGTGAAGATATTTTATAATTATAATGCCTTGTAGTGGCGTGCAATAGTATAATTTATTTGTAAGTCACCCCACGCACAACCACGAAAAAGAAAACGATCAGAAACACAAAATACTCAAAAACATCGAAGAAATCTAAACAAGCTGCTTAAAACACTGTTCTAACACAAAGCAACAAGGAACAATTCAGCCTACAGATAAAAATATAATCAGTTTTTTTTCCTCTAGTGTGCTCCGCTCACAATCCTTCCATGGCCCGGTGATGGCATACCCGGGGCTTCGGCCCCAGCCTCCGGACCAGATCTGCGAGACGTATGACGCTTCTAGCGACAACGATTTTTAACGACACTGTCGAATCGACTTGTGATATAACCGTGTTTGTATTTGAGATAGACTAGTCTTTGTTCTGGTACGAAAATTATTAGCTCGTTGAAATAAGACTCGTTTAAATGGAAAGAGTTGCTTGATTAGAAATGCGAGATTCTTAGGTGAGCATCAATAGCATGTGTTCGCGTTTTTAGAAGTAAAGGTCGAGTAACTCTCTTCATTTGAACGCGCCTTAATACTGTCAAGTAAATTGACATTAGCTGTCAAAATGATCTCTCGTTTTTTTGTTAAAGTTAATGGTTTTTGTATCAAACAAACAAAATAGGGATACAGCGCAGTGTGTTCATACTAATTGTTAGTTTTATAATAGAGTTTGATGTCGATGGAATATTACATGTTTTGTATAACTTTTCGGCGATGGAAATTTGAAATGCCACTGAGCGCTGTGCGATTTGCTACAGTCGGCTCAGTGCCCAAAGTTGAAAATCCTACAGCATACCCGTCACTGTCGCTTAGGTCACTTCAAATTTCCACTGTCGTTTTACGTCGACGCAGCTTGTGGATAAGACCAGTTAGTAGTGTGATGTGCAATGTGATGCATAATGATGCAAGAGTCCCAAAACAGTTCACAGTCACGCGGTAAAATAGTTTCGAACAAGTCCTTTTTTATATTTATTTGTTGTTGTGCTATGGATGTTACAATATCGTAAGTTTATGTATTTTTAACGCTCGATAAGCTTGTTTATTTAGCTTTTACAGCCTTCAATTCGCCCTGTCCTGAGTACTCCATAATTTTAACGATTCTATTAATATGATGGTCGTGGGTGTCATGGTCGTCTTAAGTACTATCGTTGGTTTACACGACATCTGTCGGGTTAATCAAAAAAGTCCTATTATAAAGTTTAGAAGTACATAATTTATTTTTAATCGGTACCTAGTAAATTATTATTTACGATTAAGAATGCTTTACTAAAAACCGATATTGTAACATCTTGGTTTCATTTCTGTATTTGGGGATCAAAAATGAATCATAGTAGAAATAACGAAAAAAATGAATTAATTAGTAATAATACCCAAAAAAATTCTTCGCAAATGATTTAATTTTTGTGCTTGTTTATAGGATTTGTCACTTTGAATTTCTTTTAAACATATAAGTGTTATATATTTTTGTAATCTCCCTTTAAAACCCTTTATTTTGATACCCTACTCGATAGTGTTGGAAAAAAATATTTTTTTGAACTCCGCGATTTAGCCCCCAAAATCCGCAATTTTTCTTTGTGTTTTAATTTTAATGTAGCCTATAACACTCGCGCCATCAAGACGAATCTAACGATGTATATTTCATTCAAATCTCTTCATCCGTTTAGGAGTTATGAGGGAACAAAGAAACGGACATACATACAAACATACATACATACATACATACACGTCAAACACATAACCCTCCTTTTGGGCTTCGCCGCAGTCGGGTAAAAACACATTATTTTATTAATGTTAGAAAAAGGGATGAAATCGAAAATAGTCGTAGCAATGCATTTAGAGGTAGAAAAATTAGTCAAAAATCAACGAAATGATTATTTAAAGAAAAAACATTTAAAAAGATTTTCATTAAGTAGTTTTATTAAATTAACTTATCAATGAAATTTATTGTTATAAGTAGGTATTTATACGTTGTTGATTTTCTGTTTTACGGAATATTTGTCAAATTGACACCAATTTGATTTCCCGCCAAATACAGAATTGATCCGTGATTATCCGATGTGTGATTAGCAATTATTTAAAGTCATGATTTTTATCAACCTGACGATTAAAATGAAAATGTTCATTGATTGGGAGCGATGCAATTTTTTTATTTCTATTTTTAAGTTTTCCCGCACAAATCGAAATTATTTTTTATCGCAAAAAATGCATCGCTGTTTATTTTAATTATTATTTTTATACTGAAGTACTTGATAAATATCTTCTTTTTTGTAAAATATTATTTTCTCGTTAAAGTTAAGGTTTAAATTAAGGAAACATATTAAATAATAATTAAATGTGATTTAATTAATAATGCCTACAGTATCTTTAGGATTGGCTATTATTATTTACCACTTAAAGTGTATGAGATTAGATTTTTTTCTCTAAATGTCCGTTTAAAATAAATGTAGAATTAAAAATATTTGCTGAACTTATATCATATTAAAATATCCCTTTATATTGCTCATATCATTCATACATCGATGTATTTTAGAAATATTTAACCCTTTTTTAGTTTTAGTCATTTTTGTATAGTGCAATACCACATCACATTTATTACCAGCTTAAAATATGAACAAATATTTTCGTTTATGATATTTTTGTATTTTTTTGAGTATTAAATATGTATTATTGGTCTTAATACTCAAGTTTATGAAAGAAAAGTTATTTTCATGTTTATTGTTTTTTCACAGCACTGGAGTAGTAGAGCACAGTATTTTTTGCAAATTTTTCATAGACATTGAGAAAAAATATAAGAGAAATGTCCTAAGAACGATGCATTGTTGGTTTAGTTCAGCCAGGCTATACAACTCGCACTTGATAAAGCTTTACGCTAAATATTTTGTATGTTCTACCTAACTGTATTGCTAAATAAAATAAAACATCTCTTTACTATAAAATAATATTTAGTTTTTTATCTATTAGATTTTGGTTTAATTTTGAGTACAATAACATTCTTTCTTTATGTTTACAATAAAATACAAATAACAGGTACCTACTTATTGTTATTTTAATTTCTTAGTTTTTTTTTGGTTGCGTACTATTTTAAAGTAAAGAGAACTCAAATCTTAGACATAACCTAAAAAAAGTCTGCTGAAAACTATTTTAAAAATAAATTCTAAGGTGTTACTTATGATTTGACCACAAACTTTTTTTTGTCTATCGGAATCAATTCAAAATGGTGGATTTTTGTGGCAATGCCATGTGTTCGTTATCTCAATTTTGAGTAGTGATTTACTATAATTAGTAGTAAGCCTGGCTTTATTTCAATAACTGCGAAATTGTACCATAGACGCTGCAAGCGTTAATATTTGTAAAACATAATTGATGTTTAGAGTTTTGTAAAAATATTATTTAAATAGGAAACAAATAAAAAAACTAAAATTACTGATCTTGTTTTATTTCGATCTCTTTCGTACCTACGTCTTTCGAAGTACCTATAACTACAGTAATACACAGTGTAGTTTTGGAGGTGTGTAAATGGCAAGTTTTCATTTTTCGGCTATATCCGGCCATGGCGCTCAAAATATTAAAAGAGTGTCCGTGGAGATTCTTGTCCATTCTCCTCCATAGAGATTTACGCTTTGGAATGCAACTTTTTTCTACATGCCCTCAAGAAATATGTCACAGGAATGTTGGTTTCATGTGAGCGGCAATATGGCGCAATGGCGGGACCAAGTCCCTCATCCAATTTACTACTTATTATAATATGTGCTATATTTGTCTACAGGTAAAGGAAGTAGGTCAATACGTGACTGGTACGTCACGACATTTATTTGCAGGGTATTTTTTGATGTATCAAGTTTTGCTGATTTAAACTGAAATTGATTCAGTATGACGGGCAGAATCACCCCTTGACGGATGCAGGTGACTAAATCGCCAACCATGACGGCTTGCTTACCGTGACGTCTAAAAGCAGTATTATTTTATTAATCACATTTCAAAGTGGGAAAGAGATAGCGCTAAACGTTGTCTATGGTTGTCACTTTGCCACACTGGAGTGACGTCAAATCAATACTGCTTTGACGTTATGATTATGGTAAATCGCTGTTTAAAGTGCTGTAAGTAGGTAGTGTATTTTCGAAATGGTAGGGGTAAAAAATAAAACAAGATGTACATTTATTATAATATTGATTTTATCTTTGAATATCAATTACACTTTTTTGTTTTATTGTTATTTTATAAACTTTACATATTCATTTCGTATTTTATATACCATATAATATATAAAGTTTCATTACTAATTATTTTAGCATTACCTACATTACTTAATACAAGAGGGATTAGAAAACAAATAAATACTGCATTTTATGAAGTAAATAAAGAACTCCTGTTTTAATGTCGAACATTTTTTTTTCGTTGTTTTACATCATTACACAACACTAAGTAACTAAAAGTTATGAAGAATAACATTTCAGAGTCACTCGATTTTTTTTCAATAAAAAGGAACTCTTTACATCGCTCTTACTCTTTTTCATCCGTAACCTACGTACTTCACAACCACATTACAATTTTTTTTTATTAAAAAAAGGTTTAAAAAGATCCATTACTAGTTCAAAAGTAATTTCTAAATTGAGCAAAGTTAGAAGTGACCGTAAAACGTTATTCGTCAAGAAATATTATGGGTCTTTAATTTAGAGTCGCTTTTACGACTACGATTGACGTTTTCGTAATTCTGAATTGTTCATTTAAATTATTAACAGGATTTTATATATACTAATGCTAAAGACAACTAAAAGATGCTAAAAAAAATAGCTCAACTTAAAAACGACAATCCTTCAAGTTTTTTTAATGTTACCTAATACAATTTATTATACATCGCAGAAAAATACAAAAAACAACATTTGTATCTGTACATCCTTTTTACAATATTAAATACAGTTAAAACTATTTTAAATATCCTTAGTAAACTGGTATAGTATACTTAGTTAAATCATTTTGAGAGTCCCTACTTCCTCAAATATTTTATCGAAAAACGAACGAAAATCTAATGTGAACATTACTGTATAATTCAGCTTAGCTTTAATTGCAACCATTTTTATTAGCTTAGTTTCGATCTAAGTGGTATATGATTAAAAATAATACTTGTAGGTAACTCACAACAAACGGAAAGAAAACAAGATTCATGCTGAAATCGATCAGAAACTAAACAATAACATTCTAGTCTACACAACGATTTCAGTTTCACACAATTAAGTCAACATTTGGCACAAGAGAAACATTTAAGTATTTTTGAAAGGTGATTCTCAAAGCACCAACTAAACTGCTGCTGTCCTTTTCTAGCAGTTATTACGAGAAAAAGAAGGCAGTATTTGATTTCGAACTGTCAACGGTGAGCCGAAAATTAAAAAATTGACATAAATGCCAGTTTTTAGTAACACTCAGCATGAAAGTCATTTTACTTATGAATTTTATTAAAACGAAGAGCTGGCTACGCCAGGGCTTCCCTCTTTAATGAATTAAGAGAAAAACGTCAAAGTAGCCAGTCCAATACAAAAGGTTCCGAACTTGGTGGTTGTATTCATGATTTTAATAATTATGACTCTGTAAAGCCGCATTTGTTACGGGTGCGGATTTATTTTAATAAACATACAAAAATACCTGTGAATTGCAAGAGAAACGTGTGAAAATAAGAATTTACAATCACCACGACGGCGATGTTCCCGCGTTTTCTTTTAGAAAAAAAAATGAAATTAATACCTACTCCAGTTTAGTCAATGCCCAAGAGAATTCATACCTTAACATAAGAAAAGATTTGATGGATTTTTGAAACGGAAAAGAAAGTAAAATTACCATGATACCCTGTAATTTCATGCCTAAAACGTAACTAAATGCACATCCAAGTAGGCAGTAACTAAAAAAAATGGCACTACTACGAGTGAACAGAACGAAATCCTTATCTTAAACTATCTTACAGTAATTAAAGCATTCATGTGAATTTCCACATTTTTAATTTCATATATATATATAATAAATCTTTTTTTTTATATCTTCTAAGTGTATATTTATATATTATGGCAAATCTAACAACACTATGAGCGGATTTCACTAATGATACAACGAAGAACGTTTAAGCGGCGGCAAGAGCTTGCAGTGTCAATCTTCCATCAAGAATAATATTCAAGAAAGAAGATCAAGACGCTGGCAGCTCATGAACGGTTTAAACGCACTGCATGATCACGTTCAGTTTAATCAGTGAAATTCGCCCTCAAAGAAAACTCCAGAAAATCTTAGTCAACATCACATAAAGTTTTTAAAAACGAAATACAGTTTTACCTATTGTACATCTACGTGAAACGTTATATATTTCGTACTTTTAATTTAAAGGGCGGATGTACATAGATACCTACATTTTTTATTATTATTTACAAACATTTTAAGCGTCTACGGTGACTATTTTTATTCTAGGAATGAGAAAAGGGCCTTTCGTGATTTTTTTCTTGTATATTGAAAAAATAATGGCATATTTTTAATGAATAAAGGTAACAATGAGACTGACATTGTATGTTGTTTCATTTATTAATTAAATAATAATTATAAAAAATCTACGAAAGGTCCCGAAAGTTTAACAAAAATGACAGAATCGTATAATTCGTTTCCGTGACCTTAATTTACATTTTAGTTATTCAAGAAGCAATATAATACTCGCCTGTGCGTTCGTTTTTTCAAAATATGTTAAATTCAACACATTTTCAGAAGATATTTAATCTCAAATCATTATACAAATATGTCACCTGGTGTAGATTTGTTTAAAATTGTGTATAAAATTGGGTCTAGCTCACAAAAATTTTGTATAAATGTTTGAGACCAAATGTACCTCTGAAGTTATAATATTATTATAATTCGGCGGAAATAATTATACAAAATTGTATAAAATAAACAGCTACGAAGCCCAGTTTATTTACAAAAAGTTTTTATTTAAAATTACACAACTGATTTTCCGATAAAATATCTAAGTAGAAAAACTAACTGCTTTTATTCCATCTAGGTAATATTTTGTTCGCAAAACATTGAGCTAATTGAGCAACAATAAACTATGACTATATGCATCGAGGAAGCCATCTTGTCAAATAAACTACTATCCGTAACGGAAATTAAAAAAAAAAACATTTTTTTGTACACGTACGATAAAAATACAAAAATTTCAAAATAAATATTTTATTACTAATACTTTGCTTCGTTATCACAAAGTCTATTTATTTTTAAAAATATTTACAACTAGTAATATGTAACATTTCACTGAGTGTCTTTGGTGGCACAGTTTCAACACAACCGCTGTCACTGGCGCCATCTATCGTCTAACAGCTAATCTCGGAGTCGCCGACATATTCGCCATTACTACCCTGTTTGTTCACTAGATTCCTATCTTTGCTGATCGCGTTACTGCCGGAGCTAGAAGACGCATTGTCACTATCAGCGTAGGGAACGTCCGTCATCGGGCCGTTAAGCAAGCTCGCCGCTGAATTCGACTGTTTCAGCTTCCCCTTTTCCTCGTTTTTTTTCGGTTCATTTTTTTTCGTTTCAGTTTTTTTCGGTTCGGTTTCTTTCGGCAAGTCGTCTATCACCGCTTTTTTTGGGTCTATTTGAATGGTTTTTGATTCCGATAGCTTGTTTGGGGTCACAACGTTGATGTATGGTGGTAGAATGTTCATGTTCATGGTTGTCAGGTTAACTGAACCGCTGTTTTTCTTCAACGCGTTTAGGTTTTGTTCTAGCTGTGCTGCATCGAGGCACAGAGGCTTCGGTTTGGGAGTGTATTTCACTGTCTCTTTCGCCCATGCGTTGATTCTTGGTGGGTCTGGAGACGCAATGGGTGCTGTTTTCCTTTCTGGCATTAATGTATTCTTGTGATTAGTTTTGTCTATGACGTTCGTCTCTATGGCTTTCGTGAGAGCGTTTTCAGGCGGTTTTGGTGAGGTCGGGGTTATGCTTATTAGTTTCTCGACCTGTAAGGTAGATTTCATTAAAATATTGGTCGATTATAACGATGATCTGGCTCTAAACTGTCACCTATCATATGTACAGCCAAAGTTGGGCTGATTTAAGGATTCAATCTGTCTGGAAATATTTTTCACAGTCAGAAATCCTTGTTAGTGATGACAAACGTACACAGAGTAAAAATAAAAGACTATTTCAAAGTAAAGCCCCAGGTTGGTACTGCGAAAATCCTAATAGAAAATCTAATAAAACTCTTCCCGAACCGGGAATCGAACCCGTATACTCGGCAGATGCGCCGATCGAGATATAAGACCCAGAGGTAATGTGAGTGAGGAAAGAAAGATTTCTCAATAAAATCAACTACACCGGTGGCTAGTCAGCGTGGCTGGAAACGGTCAGGAGGGCTATAAATGTGCTGCGGGTTGTTCATAAGAGATACCGCAGCCTCGACACAAAGGGCTAAGAAGGAACGTCAGTAGAGGTGTGAGGGAGGAGCTCGTGGCTCAATAAGAACTGCCACTCGGGTCGATCTTTAGGTAAAGCTGTGCATGCCTAGGTCAGTCTGTGGATGGGTGACCACCCGACATACCGAGTTTTCTCCGTGCCTCGGAAAGCACGTTAAGGTGTTGGTCCCGGCTGCCACATAAAGATCTTTGGCAGTCGTTACAGGTAGCCAGTGACCTGAAATTCTGACATCCAGTCTTACCAAAAGGGTATATCGTATTACCTAGTATGAACTGGGTTGTGGAGGTCTGATAGGCAGTCGCTCCATGTAAAATGCTGGTATTCAGCTGCATCCGGTTAGACTGGAAGCCGACCTCAATATAGTTGGGAAAAGGCTAGGCAGATGATGAGAAGTCTGACACTCCCTACCGCTCTGCCCCGGGAGGAGTCATTTGATGATGTACCACCCTCCCAAATAAAAAGGACTATAAATGTGTTTACTCACGGCAGGTCCATTGTCGATGGACTGGCGCGGCGTGGCGAGGCGTGGCGGCTCGGTGAAGGACGTCTCCCAGATGACCGGCTTGTCGCCGCACTCCGAGCTTATCTCGTCCAGTGACGGACCCTCTACTGAGCTTAGCAATCTAGAAATTGTGATCAGAGGTGGGATTAGCCATTGCCAATGAGCATTCTCCAAACAAGCTTACCTGTATATATTTTTTTCTTTTGGTTAAAATATGGTATTTTAAGAAACAAATTAGTTTTTTTTTTTTCGAAATTCAATGGCTAGTTTAATTTATATTTAATTTTAATGTTTTAGGGCTGATGACGTTATCACTTGAAAATATGTATTTGCTCATTCAACGGTTTAATACGTAAGTTAGACTATAATGACAATTTGTTTTTTGGCATCAGCATGAAGCAAAGGGCCCGAGAGATACGCTTCTACTGGGTCATTGGCACAACTGTTATTATCTTAACACAGTCTTATTTGTATAATATTTCACGACATTCCTTCTTGTGATAACGTCAGTGAAGGTCAACTTTTTGCGTGAATCTATATAAAATTTAGGATCAGGTACTAACCTATCTGTTGAGTTAGACGGCAGAAACTTTGTTGTGGTCCTTGTCTCGACGCCGGAGGTAGCGCAAACATCGCGTCTTGTTGGTGCACTTGCGCCGATCCGGGACGCCGTTTGAATGTTGCCATATTCTTGTGATGCTATGAAACAAAGTAATTATTGGAATACGTACAGGAAACATGTATCAGAAAGGTGTGCTCATGATATATACCACCAAGTTGAAGAACTATTCCCATGGGATCAACATTGTATAATGCGAAAAAATAATCAGCTCCGATTATTTCTTGGCGATTATAATGTTGCAGACGTCTATCGTATATTTTGGTATGGACATTGTAATGAAGAGGGCGAAACGTATTACGTATGTGATCTAAAAAAGTGATTGATATTAATGTTGACGGATGGAAAGAGAGAGAGAGAGAGATAGGAAAGCCAAAGAAACGATGAATGAATTGGTGAGGAATGAAAGAGAAAGGTGTGAATGATGCCATGTCGTCTGACAGGGGAGAATGTAAGAAGAAACGTGTTGCAACGAACCAAATAGAATGGGGCAAGGGCAGGAAGATGGTGATGATTACATGACGAAGTTTGTCCTGAATATTATTTAGTTCGCTTGACCCTCAAATATTGCCAAACCTTCCTGATAAATGCTGTAGAGATTATGCTGTCTTAGATATTACACGATGCACTTAAAATTTAGGGTTGCCATTCATGGTCGAAAGTAAAAATAGGTGAGGTAGACCCGAGCAAGGTTTCATTCCGTTCACATAACAAGGGTTATCGTTCCTGAATAGCCAACAAAATGTTACCTGAAGAACCTTGGTCGACTGATTGACTAGTTGAGAGGAAGCTTTAAAGAAAACAATGGATAAGTTAGAAGGTATAGAAGCGAAACTCTTGAACTAATCGTAAATGTGTCTCTATTACTCTGTTTGCCTGACACTACAGTTTTGATGCGTATAAAAACATTCAAACATGGACAAGGTTGTCACTTTTATTTGTGTGATATATACCTATCACAATCCGAAGAATTTTGTAGGAAATTTCTTCATTTGTGTGAACAAATTCGTGTATCTTGAAATCTTGATATAAAGAATAAGAACTAATCTTGTTAAGAAAATAAATGGCATTCAGAATGGAAGAGAGATACGTAATCGCTCTGCCGATGCTGATGCATTCTTTGATGAGAATGCAAGATGCCTTCCGGAGATTTGGCAGAAAAACTGATAAAATTCGATATCCTACTAATATTATAAACGCGAAAGTGTGTACAGTAAGTATGGATGGATGTTTGTTACTCTAAAGTTTCGCTCCTACACGCATTTCTTATTCTACAACCAAAATACCTTTCAGAAGAGGTGGATATTGTAAATCCTCCGTTTCTGGTTGATCCTGCACCACCGTTGGCGATTTGCTATGAGGGACCAGCGGTTCCGTTGGGCTATAACAAGTTGCTTGCATTGATAAAGGTGGTACATATACTGGGGTGGAACATTGACTGTGCAAATAACAAGCTTTATAAAATTGTGACTGGTTCTGCCGAGTTGCTTGAATTGGATGTTTTAAGGGACGTTCATTTGGGTGTAGAAGGTTTAAAACATTTATCAGAAGACGGTGTAAACGACCTTATTTCATTTTGCTTACGGTGCTGCTATATTCTATCTTTGTGTGTTAATCGTACTGAGAAAAATGTAGATCATTAATCTTTTTTGAAGTTGAATATTTCGTTGTGGAGTTATACTGTTTCATTATCATTAACATTTGTAACGGGATATTTACTATTTATTTCGGGTTCCTGATATTTCGGCGCTGTTGCAAGCACCACGAATAAACTGAAGTTATTGCGGTTGGAACTTGTACAACAAAAATATCCTGATATCAGTGTAAATGATAATGTTAGTGACCATGCCAGCCTGTCTGTGCCTTTCAGTTCTGTATCAAAGCAACTGGCATATAATAAAAAAAACATCAAGAATCCTGCTGGCAATAGGTTTAAATGTAGCATAATTATTTGATAGTTTATCAGAGTCGCTGTTTAAATTAGAAACATCGGCTGGTGAGGAAAGATCAGCGTCTATCGCATGCTGCCACTGCTCAGTCTATCTAAAGCAGTTTGATACTTTGTTACTGCTCGTTTTTCATGTCGAAATTTTCTCAAATAATCTAGAAAACTTTAAAACATTGAGCTTCACAAAAAAAGCATTGTCGCATTGTGCATGAAGCGTATTGGAATAGTAAATGCATCTGGACAGTATTTGTAAATATTTAGTCTATTTATACTTAAAAAGATTTCATTTGAGAAAATTTCGCCATAAAAAGTAATTTGACAGTTGTAAAGTATGTATGTTACTATACAACATCGAACTGTGAAAGGAGGTGCCACATATGAGTTAGATTTTAGAAGTAGCTCAGTAATTAGTACTTGAGGACACTGGCAGGAATTTTGTTAATCAATGTAAAAAAAACTCTGTCAATTTTCATGGTATATTCGATACGGCCACGGGGTATTACCAAGGACTTGCAATTTTCAATTTTGTTGTATATGTTTTGGAAACTTAGCGATACTTTTTATCGTATCTTAAATGATGCCTTTTGACATGAGTTTAATCAGTTAAGTGTAAAATTGAATGAAATTCGCCATTTTGATGATAGATACAAATTATTTATCTAGATAACATTCATTTACGTTAAGACTATCAATTTAGCCAGTCACTACATGTGTTAATTTCGATAAGTTAAGTAACAATTCCTAAAATAATTTAAAGTTGATATCGACAATGTCAAAGTTATCTTTGGCCCATCTTTCGAATTTTACTCGAAATAGAGGCAAAATATTTTCAACCAATTTTTCTTTTTAAATCCTGTTCTTTTCTGCTCCTGCCAGCACCCTCAGATATAAAAAGGCGTTACCTATTGCTGGTCGGCGGGTTGTCCTGCGGCGACATCGGCACGAGGTAGTCGCACACCGGTAGTCGCTGCCAACATGCCACGCTCAGTACACGCACACGACCACAGGGAGATCTTTGAGGTATGAGCTTTCCGATATCTTTTGTTCGTTAAGGATAACACCATTAAATGCTATTTTTATTGTCTCTGCATTATGGCGTTGACTTTCTCGTTTTTACTTGGACTTATTGATTGGACTAGGTATTCACAGATTCTTTGTTTGCACCAATACCTGTATAAAATTATTCTTGATGCCAGCAAATCATCGATTGGCTTCCAGTTAACTGGATACAGGTGAGTATCAGTATTTTACATGGAGTGACTGCCAATCTGACCTCCAGAACGCAGTAACTGGGTACTATAGGATACCCTTTGATAAGGCAAGTTGGCAGACATCTACAAATGACAACCGGGACCAAATGTTTTTTTTGCTTATTATTTTGTTGTGTTAATTGCGACTACAAATATACCAACAATTTTCAAGTCGTTAACTGTTTGTGACTTGACCGTTTTATTTAATAAATGTTGGTTTAATTAAGTTAACCTCAGTTTAAAATAAAATTGATTAACGGCCGAATTTATTTTCAAAAAATAGCGGAAAAGCATTCGAATCCAATCAATATTGTTTGTTACTGTTTATAATCTCCCTGTGTTTTACTTTTAATTCTACGCGTGCATACCACTGTGTTTTGTAAAAAGTTTAAAACCAAAAATAATGTACATTGATCTCTATGTAATAAAACTAAAGATTAATTTTACAAAACCCAGAGGCAGGGACAAAGGTAATAAAAGAAAATAGATATATAGGTAATAGATTCCCGCTATAGCTACTAGGCAAGTAAACACCCAAGTTTCTGAAATAACCGATCTTAGAGATTCTTTGAAATGTAAGCAATGATGGCGGAGAAGGAAAATTAATAAATAATTAAATGAAACTGAATCATGTTATGGACAACATGCGATTATTTTGATGATTCTTCTTCACATTCCAATGAATCTCTGGCTAAACTACAGGGGATCTAGTTTTCTACGCGAATTTCATTCAAGGAGAGGGCGGGTAGTTTTAGAAAATAAAAATAAAAATGGAGGTAGTCATGCGAACTCGTAAGCACGGGCTCTTTATATAAGGATCGCTAACACCGAATTAGAAAATAAAATGTATAATTTAAATATGTTTTTATTAATAAAAATCCATTTACTTGCTTCTAGTAGCCAGAGCGAAAACATTTGGAAAAAAAATGTAGTACGCATTAGTATTTTTGATTTTATTAGTTATTTTGTTTTTTTATCATTAGGTGGGCTATACACTCATTTGTGAAAGGGACCTTTTACAGTTTCTGTTTATTAGAGTTTACTCTTTTATTAGAGGCGTTGTTCCGTTTTAGTAATATTTTCTAAATGTGGTCCTATAATAATCTACAAAATAAATAGAGGTATTTTTTTTTGTAATTTTACCAAAAACAATTCAGTAAACTAAAGTTGGGGTAAATCTACAAAAGTGTACATGGTGTCCGTGAAACTACTAAAAATATCGCTAATAACTTTACTATGAAAAATCATTATATTTACAAATAAAACGACCACATTACTGCTAACATTGGAAACTACCCACATAATACATTTCTCATTGCTTCAATTTTATTTTACTTTTTTATAATTAATTTTTCATCATTCCATTATTTTTGCTATTTTATCAATTTGTTTTTACTAAATATTTTTTTGTCTTTTTTTTCGGAACAACGCCTCTCGATTCTTAATCGATTTCTATCATAAAACCAACTCGATTACTCACCTGCGGTCCGTTGGCGTTGATTGGCATTGGATCGGTAGGGGGGCCCGGTAGCAGCGACCGCACTATTGGTAGCGGTGCACTTACTATCGCTGGGTCCTACGACAAAATGGCGGATGGGATGAGAAAATGGTACATAATATTTTAGTTTTCACATAGTTCAGTTTAATTATTATCACATCTTCTGACTCAAATGGGAAAATAACTCTAACCTCGTTAAGTGGGGCCACCTTAATCTAACAGGAGCGGGGTGTGGTTGTAAAGCTGTGTCGCAAACGATGCTCCAAATGCTAACCTTCGGTTTAAAGACATTTATTTTCTCAAAGAACATTTACAGTTCACTTAAAAGAGAAACTTAACTAAAATTAACAATAGGTAGGTTTACATTATATACGTCGTTCAAGCCATCCAAGAGACCGAACGGTAAACACCAAGGTTTATCTATATAAAATAACATATGGTTTAGGAACATATTCCTTAACAAGAATTACTAATAATTCACTTACTGGTATACTAAAAAATAACATAATCTGAAGGTACAGAAATTTAAGTTCTTAATAAAAAATAACAAAATATGAGGGTAAGCGATCACAATTTACAAAACAAACAAGTCCAGCTGCCAAACACCTACCAAGCAAACATGGAAACAAACTTAAAGTGCTAGATGTGACAAGATATGGCATCACACAATTTATTTTTATTTTTTTTTATTTTTTTTAGCAGGTAATTGGGTAGCCAGGTAGGTAGAAGTAGGTAGGTAGGTAGTAGGTAGGTAGGTAGTAGGTAGGTAGGTAGGTAGTAGGTAGGTAGGTAGTAGGCAGGTAGGTAGGTAGGTAGTAGGTAGGTAGGTAGTAGGTAGGTAGGTAGGCAGGTTACAGGGCGTTATAACGCCGATATAAAAAACTAAACTTATGTGTCTAATATAAAATTTCTCAGGCCTTTTTAAATGTTGGTATCAGGCTCGTGTCGACACGCGTACGAGCAGGACGTGTGTTTCGTTAAGTTTGTTAGTTACGAATTCTCCGATTTTGTTGTTTACGCGCGGAGCAGCTGTGGCCCTCGCTCGACCGGCCGGGTTGCGGCGTGGGGTACGGGCGGCGCGGCGTGTTTACTACCTGAGCTATGACGGACAATGTTGAATTTATCACAGCAGATGATGACACTATAACTGAGGTCAGCGAGATGAGCGATACCATGCTACAAGATGAGTGCGGAGATGAGGACGAGGCTACCAACAAGGCGATCAAAAGAAACCGAGAAGGAAGAGAATCTGATGAAGAGTGGAAAGTGGTGGGAGAACGTCAAAAAGAAAAGAGATTCAAGCTATATAACCCTGATGAAGATGTATATAAGCTAGAAGTTACTATATCGTGCATTGATAAGCTTCCGAAAGCATTTGCATTCGCTAAGCTACTAACCACCTATGGTATGAAAAATATAGTTCATGTTAAATATTTGAGCCCATTCAGAGTTCGAGTACAGTTTGGAGATGAAAGTAATTTAAATAAGCTGTGTACATGCGAAGAACTTATTACTAAGGGATGGAGATTTAGTAAAGACATGGAAGTGAGCTACTCATACGGGGTTATAAGAGACGTAGAACTGGAATTAGAGGAAAAGGACATTCTGGATAACATATCCTGCCCAGGAGGTATTGAACTCATTTCAGTGATGCGATTAAACAAACGTGACCAGGATAAGGGTGGGTGGATACCCAGCGAGATGGTCAGACTATGCTTCAAAGGAAACTCATTGCCAGGATACGTCACCACAGATGGATTACGACTCAAGGTAGAACCATTTGTTTTCCCAGTCTCTCAGTGCTCACGGTGCTGGAAGTTGGGACATAAAGTCAAAGCGTGCCCATATAATAAAATAGTATGCCCAAAGTGTGGCGCCAACCATGAAAACTGCGAGACCAAGGAATTTAAGTGTGTCAATTGTGCTGGTAAACACATGGCTTTATCGAAATCATGCCCCACATATTTAAAAGAAAGACGATTGAGAGAAATCATGGCAGAATTTAACTGCACATACAAAAAGGCCATAACTATGTACGTTTTACCTAACACCCCAGAATATGTCTCAGAAAAACCGAATGTAATTAATAATCCTGTCCATAATACACCGAAGTTTTCAATGATAAATAGTCCTTCGTACGCAGAGATAAGTAAGACTACTGCTGATGTGCACCAAGAGCCACCTTCTTATAATGTACGTAAGCCTAAATTGGCATCACACCGTAAGATAACATTTTCTAAGAAAAACACACAAGCTAACACGTCGGAGTGGTACAAATGGAACGAGGAACAGTGTGAGTCATCTCAACTTAATAACACCAGTGCGGGCGACTGCAATATAACTACAGATGCAAACATAGAAGGTAAACCGGATTCTAAGATAACATTTAACGAATTGCTGTCACGGTTACAAGAGGTTATTTTTATGAAGAATTGCGTAATTAATGTAAAAGTTAAGAAGGTATTTAAGTTATGCATTGAGTGGTTTATACTTTTAATAGTGGATAGTATTACAGATTCTTCAATGGCAGGATTAATTAAGAACATTTTTAATGGATAAGACAGATTGTATCAAATTTAAATTTTTACAGTGGAATGCCCAGAGCCTCAAGCCTAAATTGTTATGTTTTTCGCAGTTATTATTACAGAACAAAATACATATTGCTGCAGTTTCAGAAACCTGGTTATCAATTGACAAGCCAGTTAAAATTAGTAATTATAATATTTTCCGCCAAGATCGGGATGACTCATACGGTGGTGTCGCGATTGTTATTCATCAATCTATCAAGGCTCAACTTGTAGACTCTTATTCATTTGCTTCGGGAATTGAAATGATCCACGTTAAAATTTTCAATTTTCCTCTAGTAGAAAATATAATTTCACTGTATTGCCCCCCTTCCGTTAGGACTAGTCAGGTGGATTGGTCTAGATTACTTTCTACTTTTAACAGGAAAACAATAATAATGAGCGACTTTAATGCACATCACACCAATTGGTCAAATAAGACAGATAACAGAGGTATACAAATTTTAGATGCTGTGATAGATTGTAATTATGTGATATTAAATAATGGTAACAGCACTAGAATGAAATTAGGTAACGGTGTTTTACAGGAGTCATCGCCTGATCTGTCCTTGGTGACGTCTGATATTGGGCTGAACTTTGACTGGTCTGTGTTAAATGAAACGCTGGGTAGTGACCACCTGATGATTCAGATAGTTAATGAATGTCAGTTGAATAAGAACTTTGTGACTAAAAGAAATTTAAGAAATGTAGACTGGAAATCTTATAAGGCATGCCTGGAAGAAATGTTTTCAAGTCTTGAGGCGCTCCCTGATGATCCTCAAAGAGCTTATGACATTTTCGTAGATTATATTAACATGGCAGCAGATATTCATATTCCTTTAATTAAAATTTCACAAAACCCTCATTCAAAATTTAAACCGAAACCCTTTTGGAAAGCTGAATTGTCAAAGGCTGTGGCAGTTAGGAGGTTAGCGTTAGCAAACTTCCGTGGTAATCCAACGCCTTCAAATTTAAGTATACTACGGGATAAAATAAGATTAGCACAAAAACAAATCCGGACAGCTGTACACGATGACTGGACGCAGTATTGTTCATCCGTAGACCACTCAACTGCTGCTTCCGAAGTCTGGCATAAGATGAAATGGATGAAGGGTCACCGGTCACCAAGAACTGCGATAGACAAAGTAAAAGCCAATAACTTGCTTGTTAGTCTTACACCTGATTATGTCACTCCCGATCAGCCGATATTCTCAACCCCGAATAAAAAATTAGAAGAGGAAATCTCCATGCAGGAGTTAATTAAATGTATTAAATCAAAGGATACATCTCCTGGATGCGATGGTATCTCATACTCTATGATCAAAAACTTACCCCATAATGTTCTCAGTATTCTACAGAATTTATTCAATCAGTTTTTACATAATGGTTTTGTTCCAAGGCAATGGCGTGATATAAAGATAATAGCTATACCTAAACCTGGACGGGATCCTAATCAGACTTCATCTCTAAGACCAATCTCCTTAATGTCTTGTCTTTGCAAAATCTTTCATTCTATTTTGAATAAGAGAATTGAGTGGCTTCTGGAGAGACAAGAGTTGCTGTCGGACAATATGGTTTTAGAAAATCCAGAGGTTGTTTGGATAGCTTAAGTTGTTTAGTTTCTCGCATTCAAAAGGGCTTTTCTGAAAAGTTAACTACTATTGGTTGTTTTATCGACATAGACAACGCTTACAATAACATTGATATTAATACCTTATTAAATATTTTACATCGCTTAAAGGTGGGGTCTAAGATATGTCAATACCTCTGGAACTTTCTAAAATTGAGGAACCTTACAATACAAACTAATGACGGATATATATCTAGAACTACTAGTCGGGGCTTAGCACAGGGCGATCCACTATCCCCTTTGTTATTTAATGTGGCTACTCTTGATGTGTGTAGAACTATCGAGAAGGACGTCTACATTTCACAATATGCTGATGATTTGGTTTTATATTACACTTGTCAGTCTATAGATTTGGGTACAAAAATTTTACAAAATTCGTTAAACAAATTAAATGAAATATTAGTGAATTTAGGATTAGAAATATCCCCAACTAAAAGTAAAGTATGTGTTTTTAAAACTAATTATAAGAGGCAAAATATAAATTTAGCAATTAATGAAATATTATTAGATAATACAGAATGTGTAAAATATTTAGGTATATGGATTGATAGTCATTTAAGATGGGGAAAAAACATTAATGAAGTTAGAGAAAAAGCTATGAAATTTTTAAACATATTTAAAATATTGACGGGATCTGGTTGGGGGGTTCACCCTATTCACCTAAGAAGGTTATATATATCTATTGTTAGAAGTAGGCTAGATTATGCAAGTTTTTTATATGATACTAGTTCCATGAGTAATTGTTCCAAATTAGATAAAGTACAGAATCAATACATGCGCATCATAGGTAGTTTTATTAAAAGCACTCCCATACACGTTATGGAGTCAGAGTTACAACTTCAACCTTTATTTATTCGACGTGTATATTTGGCAGGTAAGTTTTGGTTAAAGTCAAAATCACTTAATCACAAACTAATAAATGTACTACATGATCTTGCCATTCTATGTCAAAATACACACTGGAGTAGGAAGAAAAAACCACTTTTAATATCAATTCACAGTAAATTTCAATCACTTCCAATAAAGTCTAGTACTAAACTTGAAATGTTTAGTTTGGATACTTGGATCAGTAACCTCAACATACCTAGTTTTATCAACATTAGCATCCCAGCTTTGGACAGGCCTAAAAAATCTTATTCTAACCCTAATTTGCGTTTATTATGTGTTAAGTTTTTACAACAAAAATATTCGGGTTTTTACAAAATTTATACAGATGCCTCCAAGGACAGTCAGGGGATCGGTGTTGCTTTTGTACAAACAAAAGATAATATTAAACTTAAAGTCAATAATCTAAAGATATCGATAATGTATGCAGAGCTTATTGCCATTGCAGAAGCGCTATCATATGCAAGGTCGCTTAAGAACGGATTTAAGTTTGTAATTCTTACTGACTCCAAAAGTGCATTACAACATTTGAACAGATGTTCGGCTTTGGTTAGGGGTATTCCATTGGCTTACGATATTTTAAAAAGTCTGTATGAGCTTAACTTGGCAAACAGAAATGTTATCTTGCAATGGATACCTTCTCATATCGGCATCGTAGGAAATGAAATGGCAGATAAACTTGCGAATGAAGCTTCAATTGATGGTATTAACTTTACTTGCGAGTCTTATTACACTAATCATATTAGTGATATTAAGGAATACAGTTCAGAGTTATGGTCAGAGTATTTTGACAGAAGGTCATTAACGAAAGGAATTTGGTACAGGACCTTACAACCAACATTACCTGGGAAATTATGGTTTGAAAAATCCGGTATGGGAAGGTATGAATTAGTAACGAGTTTCAGACTCCGCTCAGGACACATTCCATTAAATAAATTCGCTTTTATGATGGGTAAAGTTGCCTCATCGAACTGCACTGAATGCGATGTAGTAGAAGATGTTTACCACATATTAATGGAGTGTGTCAGGAACGAAGCCCTTAGACATAATATAAAAGTTGAAATTAATACGGTTCCCTCAGACGTGGGCTGGTGTAACAGCGCTTTGTCCTTCCCTTTGTCAAGGGAGGCCAGATTGCTATACAGACTCGCCCAAATGGGCATTAAAAATAGAGTAACTTGAGTAATTGTATGATTGTATTTGAAATATGTGTTTGATTCTGTAATTTGTATTACAGGGGCGACATCTTCAAATTGAACAAGCCCCTTTAAATAAATAGAAAAAAAAATAAAAAAATGTTGGTATGCTTGTAGGTAGGTTAAAGGGCGTTACAACGCCGATATAAAAAGCTAAACTTATGTGTCCAATATAAAATTTCTTAGGCCATTTTTAAATGTTGGTATGCTTGTACACTCTCTGATTTTTTTGGGTAATTTATTGTATAGCCGAACCCCCTCGTACTGTATAGTTTTTCTGCCACACAGGGTTCTCACTCTTGGTACTTCTAGGTCATCCTGATTACGGGTATTATATCTACGAGTCTTTTGTGTGAATGAAATATTTGTGTGTATGTTGGTCTTAAGGATCTTTCGGATAGTCATGCATGTATGGTATGTATACAATTGTTGTAGGTTAAATAATTTGGTTTTTTTGTAGAGTAATTCTGTAGGAGTAGAGTAGTTATAATTGAAGAGAGTTTTGATGATTTTATTTTGTGTTCGTTGTAGGTGTTGTTGATTTGTTTTTAAGCTAATAACAAGGAAGTGGCGAAGTTCAAGGGCCAATCAAATTTTAACAATATCGTGCCAGCGACACGAAGAAGAAGAAAATCTTAGTGGAGATCCAGAAGGGTCATAAAAGTTTAGGCAGGCTTTGAACTAGATAGGGTAGTGGTTGGGTGAGACTCTTAAATCCAGGTAGAAGCGGCAATGGATGAGTCTCCCAAAGCTAGGAGACCCACCTACCTTTGGATAATTCCGTGTAAAATTATGTCCCAATTCCATTTTTTTTTTAAATTTGGACAATCTCACCACACTATTCCCAAACCACTGCAATTTCTGTGCGCCAGAATCAACAGTGGAGTTAACTGAAAAAAATGGGACAATATATCAAGGTAAGGTTATTCTGGAGGCTCTTACCTGAACAAACCGCTGCATCCTCTCGTACATGTGCGCGAAGGAAGGCCTCTCGGTCGGCGTCGGGTTCCAACACTCGCACATCAGCCTGTATATCTCTTGTGGACACCCTGTACAAAAAAAAATGTATAATTGAATATTGTAACAAATTCTTAGAAGTAGAAGACACAATTTCCTTCAATGCATTGATTTGTATGCAGAGCCATCGCTCAAGAACAAACACACGAAAATTCCAATATTCATATGAGCTAAGTAATAATATTTTGGTATTCCTACCTTTAGTTCACTTAGTAGTTAGACTTACCAAAAGGTTTCTCCAGCCGTCCTCCTCCGGAGACCATATCCATGACCTCCCTGTTAGCACAGCCCGTGTACGGCATCACGCCCAGTGAGAACACCTCCCATAGAAGCACTCCGAAGGACCTGCGAGTGAAGAATGTAAATTGAACTTTTGGTATATACCACACCTGATAGTGATCTTGGAAAAAACAATAAGAAAAGATCTTATAGAATTTGATCAACATTTTCAATGACAAGAACTAAAAAAAACTCGTAATGCTAATTAACTTGTAATGTTAATATCTATAGGTCTCTAGATTCAGATAAGTTTCATTCGATAGCTGTATCGAATGAAATGTATCTGAATATAATGTCTCGTCTAAATTATTATTGAGTTTATATCACATGTGATATAAACTCAATAATGATTTAGACGAGACATTATTTTGATTATAATCTAAATAAAATATATTCTAAACACTAAAGTTCGCATCATCCTGCCATCCAGCTTAACAAAATAACCTACAATATCTTGAAAAACTAAAAAAAAAGACGAAAGGTTGGTCTTTTTGGCTCTGTCTGTAATTTTGATAGCATTTAAAAAGCGCTGTAAAGTTTTGATCATCATTGGAAACACTAAATATCTGAAAAAATCTACAATGGAAAGCCGGGACCAACGGCTGAATGTGCTTTTTAAGGTACGTAGGAAACTCGGGCAGTTACCCATCCACGGACCAATATTGGCGAAAACTTACCAAACATCAGTTTTAATTGTAAAAACTCCATCGATATAAGCCTCTGGCGGCATCCACTTGATGGGTAGCATGGCCTTGCCGCCTTTCTTGTAGTAGTCAGCGCGGTAGATGTCGCGCGCCATACCGAAGTCGGCGATCTTCACCACTCGGCCTGGACCGCGGGATGTTAGCAGGCAGTTGCGAGCTGCTATGTCCCTGGAGAATGGAGTTGACTTGTTTGAAATACTGGTTTAAGATGGATAAATCACTCATGGGGACACTTAAGAGGGAGTGGGCCACCACGCTGGCCATTTGCGGATTTTTTTGACATGCTGGTTTCTTTATGTGTTTTCCTTTTATTTACACAACAGTCAATTATAATACTGAGAACATCCTATAATATAAAATAAAAATAAAAACTTTAAAACTAAAGTCGGTTAATACCGGTTCAATCAAATCAAAATCACCCCCATCACCATCTCTCTTTAGGCTACTTGTAGTTATTCAAAAGAAAGTACAGAGAAGCTATGGGATGGAAGATTCCTTTTGAATACCCTTACCTGTGTATAAACCTCTTGCTTTCCAGATACCGGCATCCCTTACAGATATCGATTGAGCACAGCAGTAGGTCCTTCATAGTGAGCGCACTGGCTCGCTCAGGCTTAGGTCTGCTTTCACGGAGGAAGTTCTTTAAGTCTCCGCCCGCTAGCAGTTCCAGGACTATAAACCTGTAGAAGGAATTGCGGTTAAGACCGATTGGAGTTGAGTCGCGGGTTTCATCAAATGGAGGTTAATATTTTAATTTGGTTTCTGGGTGTTCTGTAATACTTAAATGATTATGAAAGATTCTAAAGAATTGTAAATGAGAACTTATACCAGTTTCCTGGGGATATCTTAAAAAATCCTTATGTTTGTTTGAATTTTAAGAAAAATTGAACGAATTGGTGTAGTCTACTTGTCCTATTTTCATTGTACATTTCTAAGGAAAACCAGATGATCTATACTATAAATAATCAGGCTCTCAATTCTTCAGCTCTCACATAATCAGCCTATTCAATTTAATAATTAAATTCTGTTTTATATCACGCAAAATACCCACACAACGGTCCTACGGACGCGTCACGCGACACAGCCAAGGATTTGCCTTATTTTGCAAATTAATATTAATGCTTTCAAAGTTTACGTAAATCTAAACACAAACCTCGGATGCCTATCAAAGCACACTCCAATAAGATGCACGATGTTAGGGTGACTGAACTTAGCCATGATGGCAGCTTCCATCAGGAAGTCGGACTCGGCCTGTCCGGTGGACAGCTCCGGTAACGTCTTGACGGCTACCGGCATTTCTACTGTGTCTCCGGTGCGGTGCCGGTAGAGACCTTGGTAGACCTCGCCGAAAGCGCCTTGGCCTAGAGCCCTGAGAAGAGAAGAAAAGAGTATAATTTTATTGGCAGACATAATATTTGATATAATGGACAAAAAAAAGACAAGTAATGGTCTTTGAGATTAAAACGTCAATATTTTTTTAAATATTGCCGCTACTGTAGTGCGGGTTGAACGCCATGGTCAGGTTGTCGTTCATGTCTCTACTCACTTGACCAGCTTGAGACTCTCCCGCGACACCTGCGGCAGGCCGCGCACGTCGATGCCCTGCGGCAGGATGCTCTCGCTGCCGTAGTGCGGGTTGAACGCCATGGTCAGGTTGTCGTTCATGTCTCTACTCACTTGACCAGCTTGAGACTCTCCCGCGACACCTGCGGCAGGCCGCGCACGTCGATGCCCTGCGGCAGGATGCTCTCGCTGCCGTAGTGCGGGTTGAACGCCATGGTCAGGTTGTCGTTCATGTCTCTACTCACTTGACCAGCTTGAGACTCTCCCGCGACACCTGCGGCAGGCCGCGCACGTCGATGCCCTGCGGCAGGATGCTCTCGCTGCCGTAGTGCGGGTTGAACGCCATGGTCAGGTTGTCGTTCATGTCTCTACTCACTTGACCAGCTTGAGACTCTCCCGCGACACCTGCGGCAGGCCGCGCACGTCGATGCCCTGCGGCAGGATGCTCTCGCTGCCGTAGTGCGGGTTGAACGCCATGGTCAGGTTGTCGTTCATGTCTCTACTCACTTGACCAGCTTGAGACTCTCCCGCGACACCTGCGGCAGGCCGCGCACGTCGATGCCCTGCGGCAGGATGCTCTCGCTGCCGTAGTGCGGGTTGAACGCCATGGTCAGGTTGTCGTTGCCTCCTGGAGCACTCCTCAGTCGTTGCAGCTGCACATCTTGTTCTAGGAGACGCTTTTGTTGCTGCTCTGCTTCCTTCTTGCGTTGGTATGTGTTGTCTGGTGAGGCAAATTGTTGAGCTTTAATATTTTTGAGGTAGTTAAAGGACATTATTTTTACAGCCGGCATACCGATTCAGTCCTAAGTGAAAGAAAAGTTATCTAGGAAACTATTTTAGCAATAGAGGATCGGACTGACTCAAAAAAATAGAATTTTGTTAAGTCCGTCAGTTAGAATATCGAAAAATATTGGATACGTGTTTTTTGTTTTTATCAAGTCAATAAAAATAACGAAGTTATAGCGCGTCAAAGATCATGGAATGGGGCTTGAAACGTCAGTTGACAACAAAATGTACTAGCATATGACGCCACACGAGTTTTTGAAGCACTGTATCGTCTTCATTTTTTGTTTACGCAAAAAAAAAGAAAAAATATGTGGTCAATATTTTTTGGAAATCTATCTGACGGACTAATTAGATTTTTTTTGTCCGATCCCCTATTACATCGTTCAATTGAAAAAATTATATCAAGTTCCTGTTTAAGTTATATTCTAAGCATGTATGTCTCTAGTTTCAGATTTTAAATCGAAACTTAGTCATTTCATTTACTGGTAAGCTAGGGAACATGACAAAATTAATATCAACCAACAAGTACACTTTAATAAAGGCAGTCGGAGTTGATTTCAATTGACTGTAGTCATCATCTAGTGGAGTACTATTTTGATAGTTTTGATGCAGATGAAGATAATAAAGAAGTAAAGCCTGAAATAAAAACTTCTAACGCTGATGTTACACATAAATATGATAAAATACTTACACAGGTACAAACAAACGCATAGAACAGCGAGCGCGCATACAAACACAGCAACTGATAGCACTATGATCACAACCCATGGTGTGCGAGGCCAGGCGTCTTCCACTGAAACGTACAACAATATTAAACTAGAACATGGTGGTATTAATGGCCTACTCTCAAGAGCGACTATTAATTTAATTCAAACAGAAGAAATATTTTCTCCACAACTAGGCCGCCCGGATTTGCTAAAACGGAGACGAACGGAGTGGAGAGATGTGCAAAATTCATTCAATCACAGGGTAGGCGAGAGTCACGATGTAGATTTCAACCAATGTGATTCATAACTTGTAGGTTTCATCAGATCACAACTCGTTTCCGTTCCGTTCGTGTCTATTTTATTGAAATTCGGGTCGAAATGCGTCATCAAAGATTGATGGACAGTGTTTAAAGGAATTAAGTAATGACTGCTACAGTGGTTGTCAATCAATGGCCAAGGCTAATGTGGATCAATGGTCGTTGATTCTATCTAGCTCTTGCTCGTCTCGCTATCTTCTTCCGGGTCGGCTTCGTGGCCATTTACCGATAATATGAATACGAATACCTAACAGAAAATAGTAAAGGAAATGGAGAAAACAAGAAACTTACGTATACATTTGGTAGGATCATGAGCATCTGTAGTCCAAGTGGCGGGGCAGTAGCACTTGACTTCGCTGCGGTATTCGTTGAGAGCCACACAGCGGTAGTCGCAGTCACAATCCTAGGAAACAACCAGTATATGAAGTAGAAGTACACGATAAACAATATAGGAAGGTTTGAAAACTAGACTGGAATATTTGAAAATGATTGTATCATCGGATCCAAAATACTGTTATGTATGAAATAATTACTAAACAGAATTACAATAATGGAATGGAACGCAAACGTGAAATCTAAATCGAGTTCAAGAGCTGTCAGTATCGCAATTGGTGTGGAATATTCTAACTGATAAGTCTTGAACGTCGTCCTTAGTCCGTTGTCGTTCTTCTTCTTATTTTCCAAGTCATCATCTTCCTCTCCTTGGGCGTCTCATATCAGCCTAATTTTGTCCTTAGTAAACCTATAATGCCTCAAAATACTCACATGTATAGCCGGAAATATAAGTAGTTCTCCGGGACCAGTCCTGGGTGCTACGGCCGCGTCACTATGTATCTGATAGCTCGACAGGTTGCTTTACATTTGGATATCCGGATTTTTCGGATTACGGATAGTCCGGATTGCATTCCTTAGTCCCACGTTACTTAGGGTCGGTCCAACACCTTTTCTCCTTTAATTCTCCTTGTCAGCCTAACTAAACCTATAAATCCTCAAGATACTCACATGTATAGCTGGAAATATAAGCAGTTCTCCGGGGCCAGTCCTGGGTGCCACGGCCGCGTCGCTATAGTCCCTCACAGCTCGACTGGCTGCTACATACGACCAGCCACCGCCGCCGTGGGATCCACCATTGTCGTTTGTGTTGCCTCCTGTCAGTGTCGAAGAATTGTTGATTGAAACTATTGTTGCAAGATTCATTTGTAAAGTTAAGAGAAGCAGCGGTATAGTAGATTTGTTCTAAGTACTATTTTATTATTATCAGTTATAGCACTGCTAGACGGCTTCGGCCGTGTACGAAACCGTAGTTTCGATGAAGGAATGATTTGTCCTTGTACGTAACTGGTTTCGATGGAGGACATATTTGTCTTTATACGAAACCACAGTTATGTATCATGGTTACGTACGAAGAATTTACTGTTTAGGTTTCGATGAAGGAATGATTTGTCCTTGTACGTAACTAGGTATATTCATGAGTAATAATATAATTAGCCAAATACTGAATAATGTACTATTGTAGTACACTAGCTTTAGCCCGCGGCTTCGCTCACGTTTACGTCGGAAATTACCCCACGAGAATGTTTAAATATAGCCTATATACTCGGGGATGAGAGAGCAGTGGTGGCCTAGTAGAGCAGTGGTGGCCCAGTGGTGGCGGCCCCGATTTACGAACAGTGAGTCGTGGGTTCGAACCCCGTCAGGCGCATTACTTTGTGTAATTTATTTCATCACCACTGCTCTCAAAACGGTGAAGGAAAACATCGTGAGGAAACCGGCATGTCTTAGAACCAAAATATTCGAAGACATGTGACACCTACCAATCCGCACTGGGCCCGCGTGGTAGATTATAGCTCTTAGAGAGGAGGCCTGAGTCCCTGCAGTGGGAACATTATAGGCTGATGATGATGATGATGAACTCGGGGATAAAGAAATTTCTCGAATATTTTCAAAATCTGTTCAATCGATCCTGAGATTACCCTACAACCCCACAAAATATCTTTATCGGTTACTAGATAAGAACTGTCATCAAGAATGGCTGTTCCATCTATCCTGAGGGCTTACCTCACGTTGACGGATTCGCTTACTCAAGAATAATATGTGGAAATAGCACAGCTTGCTAATTTTGTCGACTACAATGGTTCTCTGTCAAATATCCTCATTTGTCTTCAAGTGACTCACCAAGCCAGCCCCCTCCCCCGCCACCCCGCAGACAGCCACCTCCCCCTCCACCGAACCCCCCCTTAGCCCCCCCAGCACAGGCAGCCCCCCCCGCGCCCCCCTCATGTAGCGCGGCACCACGCACCAGCTCGAAGCCCGGCGTTGTGGGACCTGAACGCGCCAACCAACCACCACCAGCACCTGGGGGAATAATAGGTGTTATGTGGCATGATAGACTTCGGACCCCGGTTGATCGCAGCAAGGAAAACTTACACTGGTAGAAATTTATTAATGACTCTGCACCAGGGACTGAATTACCCAAAAATTACGGTACCTTTAAATTTCGGTATGACGTCATACCGTTAAATAAGGGTTACCGAAATATTGCGATACCGTTATTTTTTCCGGTAGTTAAATTCTGAGTCTGGAAATGCATACCGGTATATTTCGGTAGAAGTACCGTAACCGTTATAAATGTATCGGTAGCGGTACCTAAACCTTAATAAATAGGGGTTTGCTTTGACGCACCGCCTCGCCACTCTGTCTGTCGTTCACTTGCCGATTGTTGCACATTATTATATTATAAACTACATACGCAAGTTCTAACGTCTTCCACCGCACACACGCGCGCCGCGCATGCATTTCGGTACCGAAATCGTTTAAGGGTTAAATAACGGTTTAGCCCAACCTTTATTTATAAAGGTACCGGTATAGCTCAACCTTTATTTTAAATCGGTACCGGTATATTTTTGAGGTATCTTAACCTTTAACCGTAACCGCTTTCAGTCCCTGCTCTGCACTGAAAATGTGGTTCTATTTCACAAAGGATGGGACAATATGGATGAGATGGAGATGGGCTTCTGACATTCAAAAGTGCCTGTAATGGCTTAATTGAAATAAAAGATTTGACTTGACTTGACTTTGACTTTAAAAAAAATAGGGGATCGGACTGACTCAAACAAATATGATTCTGTTTTAGTCCGTCAGTTAGATTATCGAAAAATATTGGATACGTGTTTTTTGTTTTATCAAAACCATAAAAATTGACCAAGATAAAGCGCGTCAAAGATAATGGAGTGGGGCTTGAAACGTCAATTGAAGGTACAAAATGTACTATCATATGACGTCACACGAGTTTTCGAAGCACTATATCGTCTTCATTTTTTGTTTACGTCAACGTGCAAAAAGAAAAAATACGTGGTTAATATTTTTTGGAAATCTATCTGACGGACTAATTAGTTTTTTTTTGTCCGATCCCCTATTCATATCTTGTCCTGCGTATCCTATTGTCCTGTTGCTTGTTCTTTACAGGAACTGATGGACGCTACTGAAGGCGCCAAACTACTAATTTCACAATTGCGAAGATATCGCTAAAAATGCACACCAAAAAAACAAAAGAAAAACCGAGGACCTTTTGGAAATCGGTTAAGAAACCTTCTGGACTGTTCTTCGACTGACCTACATATTTGCAGAACTCTAGAAAAAAAAAACAAGTGCTACTGATGCTCCATAATCCAACAACTACCAAAACAAGGAGGTTATCAAACTTAACCAATACAGTACAAATAAAATAGCATAATAATATACGTCTACTTCTACTCCACCCTTACCTGAAGTCTTCCCCGGCTGCCCGTACATATACCCTGACTCCGGAGTAGCGTTGGTGAGCGGTCTCGCATGCTGTGACCCGTCGTCCCTGAAGCTGCCCACTGATATACCGCCCCCTCCGCCTGCTACCAGCAGAGGGAAGGCTTGGCCGTCTTTGTCGAGCTGAGGGAAAAGTGAGGATGTTAGGAATTGCTAGGTTTGATTATTTTATACCGAAAAACTTATGAGCCTATAATTTAGGCGCTCATTTTTTTTTCTGATTCATTCATGGGATCCAACATCCAAGACAGCTTTAATTGTTTCTGGGACTTCGTCGAGCTTTATCGTCACGGTGCTTTTCTGGTGGTCGCTTCTGATGATTCTAGCTTTCAGGAGTTGCAGTGGCTTGGGAATAGTATTGAGGTGGGAAACTTCAATTACCATCATCAAAATTAAAGAATATTTATACAGCAAGAATATTAATAGTTTTATTATATATTGACAATACAGACAGTGACACACATCATTCTAATAAAAAAGAATTCAAAAATAAATAAAGGCCAGTAATAATTAACTGAAAACCTCCTTTTAACATCCTCCCTTTTTGGTTAATTAATACACCATCAAGCCAATCATATTAGATATTTGTTTCAACCTGGGCTTATGAACAGGCTTTGTCAATATATCTGCACACTGGTATTCTGTTGGAACATATTTTACCTTTAGCTCATTATTAGTGACCAGTTCTCTGACATAAAAATGTCTTATCGCAATGTGCTTGGTTCGACGATGGAGCTCTGGGTTTTGCGATAGCTTAATAGCTGCATCGTTATCAATCTGAAGAGAAGGAGTTTAATTTAGTTTAGTGACTTCGTTGAACAATCTCTTCAGCCATACGATTTCACGTGCTGCTTCGCTAGCTGCAACAAGCTCAGCTTCCGTGCTTGAGATAGCAACTGATGATTGTTTACGGCTTGCCCATGAGATGACTCCGCCTGCGTACATACATATGATTCCAGATGTTGAACGTCCTGTGTTTTTATCTCCACCATGATCAGAGTCACTAAAACATTCTAAAATGCCATGTTTGTATCCTTTCTTGTACACAATAGTACAATCTAATGTTCCTTTTATGTACCTAAGAATACGTTTGACTTTATGAATATCTTGACTTGAGGGATTAGTAAGTGATCTAGATACGACGCTTATAGCATAGGAAATGTCTGGTCTGGTTCCTGTCATTAGGTAAGCCAGAGCACCAACAGCTTCTCTGTAAGGAAACTTATGGTCGTTATCCTTTTTCGTATCTGGTTGTGCTTCTTCTTTAATAATTGGAGTACTGACCGGTTTACAGTCACTCATACCAAAGCGTTCTAAAATCTTTTGAGCATAATGCTTTTGTGAAACACTTATTGAACCATCATTGTCTTTGTAAATTTCTAAACCAAGAAAGTGAGAAGCTGGCTTTGTTGTTATCTTGAACTTTTGTTTTAGTTCTGCCATAAGCTCCACAGCATCTTTTTGATTTGTGGAAGCTATAAGTCCGTCATCCACATATAGTGCCAGTATGATTTTATTTCCTCTTCTGTTCCTTATGAATAAACATGGATCAGTAACACATTGCTTAAATTCAATCGTTTTTAGATAATCAACAATGCATTTGTTCCAGCATCTAGGTGATTGTTTGAGACCATACAGACTTCTCTTCAATTTACAGACTTTGTTTGTTCCATCACTGAAGCCTTCTGGTTGAGACATATAAATATCTTCATCTAACAAACCATTCAAAAAGGCAGTGACTACGTCAAATTGAGATAGAGTCAATCCTTCATTTGCAGCGATACTCAGAATCGATCTGATTGTCGTCATTCTTGCAACAGGGCTAAATGTGTCATAATAGTCGACACCCTCTTCTTGAGTGTAACCTCGTGCTACTAGTCGAGCTTTATACTTATCAAGGCTTCCGTCAGCATTAGTTTTGATTTTGAAGAGCCATTTACAAGAAATTAGCGTACGATCTTTTGGTCGATCTACTAAAATCCAAGTATTGTTCTCTTCAAGAGATTTCATCTCGTTTTCCATTGCTTCTAGCCATTTTGCATTGTGCAGACTTTTTAATGCTTGCTTGTATGTCTTAGGTTCCTCACCCTCATTGACAATAGCTGACATAATATAGTCTTCAAATCGCACTGGTATCCGTAAAGCTGATCTGTCTCGAAGTACTCTTGTATTATGGGTTTCTTCAGAAGAGGCTTGCTCATTATCAGAGTCTTCTGGTGTAACATAATATTCATCTTCTATATTAGGGATATCATTCACATCATTTGACGTAGATTGAATGTCTTCTCCAGAGCTGGGAATAGGAACATCATTCGGGATTTGAGGCATACTTTCTATACCTTCATCACGTGATACATCCTCCCTTGCATCAAAAACTGGATGATTTTCATTCGTCATTGGAAAGTGAATCTCTATGTCAGTCGCAGAATTTTCTTCTTTTGTTGTATCGACATCCGATTCTAACCCAATTGATCTAATGATAGATTCATTAAACGTTACATCTCTTAATCTGATTAATGTTGCAGAACCATTTTCGTAACTCAGTAACCGGTAACCATCATCACCATCATATCCAATGAGTATACATTTTTGAATTTTCTTCGACAATTTTCTTTGTTTAGGAATATGAGCATAACATTCTGTTCCAATAACTCTCAAATGTTTGATTTCAGGCTTTTTACCAAACCATAACTCAAATGGTGACTTTCCTTCTACAGTTGTCGGTCCAGTTCTGTTTAAAATATAAGCGGCAGTATTGATAAGCTCTGACCAACAGGCAAGTGGAAGTTCTTCGTGTGCATACATCATAGTACGAGCAGCTTCAACGAGAGTTCTGTTTTCCCTTTCACTACACCCATTTTGTTCAGGCGTATATGGCATTGTTAAGCGTTGTAGAATACCATTGGATTCCAAAACTTTTCTAACGGCCTCATTATTAAACTCTCCACCATTATCGCTTAGAATTGTTTTTATCTCATGTCCAGCATTCTTCGTTTCTTTGATCATCTGCACGAGTTTTTCTTTGACCTCGTATTTATCCTTACATAGTATAAAACAAAGTCGCGTCTGTTTGTTTGTTTGTTTGTCTGTATGCTTAAATCTTTAAAACTACGCAACGGATTTTGATGCGGTTTTTTTTAATAGATAGAGTGATTCAAGAGGAAGGTTTTAATACCTTTTTTGTACACGTGCGAAGCCGGGGCGGGTCACTAGTGCTTAATAAAGTAAACTTGACGATATTTGCTGTAGTCATCTTTAAATAGTACAAAATAATGAAACTTTTTGAATGAATTAGGAAACGGACCACATACATCAGTGTGTATAATCTCGCCTGGTGCTTTAGATCTTTCTCTAGTTCCAAATTTACGTCTGTGTGCCTTCCCATAAACACATCCTGTGCATAATTCAGAATCGAGTTTGACTTTAATACCAAATTCTTTTTCAATAATTTCTTTAACGTGTCTTTTATTCTGGTGAGCTAATCTTTCATGATAAAGTTGTAAAATATTTTCTGTTGACAGAGTGTTCAATTCAGGTGTTACGTTTCTAATAGCTTGCGCATTCAGCTTGTAGAGACCTCCGTTCTTGACGCGTTTGCCAATGAAATATATTTTATCTTTAACTTTCAATAAACAAGATTCTCTTTCCGATATGAAAACACTGTTCTCAAATTTGTCTTGTGCAGCGAGTACAGAAAATAAATTTCTTCGTATCTCTGGTACATACCATACATCACATAGTCTAATTTTCTCTTGTCTACCATTTACTTCGGCTATCAAATCAACTGTACCTTTACCAATTGCTTGTGTTGTAGAGCCATTAGCAGTGGTTACCGTTTGGTTGTTATTGAAGTATTGAAAACTTGAAAATATATCGTTCCGTCCAGTAACATGGCTTGTTGCACCATTGTCCACGTACCAATTTTCAAGATCTCCTTCAATAATATTGACCGCTTCATTGGTCTTAACCTGCATCAGCGCAATTGTCATATTCGTATCTCGAATTTGACTTGTAGATGGTTTAGGTGGCTTAGGAGGTTTACCGTCCGATATCCACTTATGACATTTTCTGACTTTATGACCAAATATTCCGCAATAGCCGCATTTCTTCTTGACTTTAATATGTTTATGGCTTTGAGCAATCAATGCCTCAGTATTTCCTTCTTTGGTTGTGAGTGACCTTTCATAAGCGCAAATTTGAGCTGTTAAATTGTCGATGTTTCTATCTTTTTTAGACATTAGCATCCAACTTGACTTGAAAGAGAAGTAACTTTCATCAGGTAGTGTTTCTAGTATTTTACAAATTAGTAAAATTTCTGGAAGATCACATTTTTCTTCACCTTTCTTTAGTTCTTCTTTTAATTCGTGCCATAATTGTTTCAGCTTTGAAATGTGCATAGACATGTCATGTGAAGAATCCTTACGATATCCGAAGAAACTGTAGCAAATAATGTAGCTCTTGTCTTCAGATGTGCCGTCAAATAAAGTGTGTAGTTCGTCCCAGACCTTTTTTGCTGTCTTCAACCTCATCACTTTTTGTAGATTAACATCTGACATATTGGCCATCAAAATTAACATTGCTGCACTGTCTATTTCATTATACCTTTGTAGCTCCTTTTCATACTTAGCAAAATCATCAGGAGATGCTGTCGTGTCTGGTTGAACAGGCTCTTTTATTTTTCCATTTATAGCATCTAAGCCTCCAGGAGAACCTCTCAGCAACAACACAACTTTACATCGCCACGTTGACCAATTTTCTTTTCCTTCTAAACGACCAATATCGATTTTGCAGCTTGTCGCTGTCGACATCTTGAGATCGTAAGAATTTTTTTCAGAAATTATATCAAAATGTACTAGTATTTGTTAGGTAGGTACATAAAATAGTTATATAATTCTTTAAATTCGTGAACGCTCTGCTACCATATTGAGGTGGGAAACTTCAATTACCATCATCAAAATTAAAGAATATTTATACAGCAAGAATATTAATAGTTTTATTATATATTGACAATACAGACAGTGACACACATCATTCTAATAAAAAAGAATTCAAAAATAAATAAAGGCCAGTAATAATTAACTGAAAACCTCCTTTTAACAAATAGTGGCGGGTTTGTCCCAGTAAAAAGGCTCCTCGCATTGAGAGGATGTGAGCCGTAATCCACCACGCGGTCCCAGTGCGGGCAGCTACATCTAAGATGAATGGGCGTTTGTCTTCACTTAAGCATCGCATAATTGTAAGGGTTACTATTACATCATCACAGCTTAATAGGAAGTCTGACAAACAGTCTCCACTTACCAGAAACACGTAAGTAGCCCCACCACCGCCACCGCCGCCATCATTGACCTGCATACTCCTCACTTCGTGCGTCTTGCTGGTGAACACCTGGCCCGAGCTCTCGTTGAAACGGCGCGAGCACTCCAGGTTGGAGTCTTGGGCTGAGAGCGTCTGAAGGTACAAGGAAAGTGATAAGAAGTATGAGGTAATCTGGTAAGTTTGGCATGACAGAATTTCATAGTGAAAGTAAAAATTCCAATTTATTCCCAAATTTTATTAAAAAAAATGATGGATTTTAATTTTGATGGCTGGCTGGAGAGGGGAAGGACCGCCAAAAAAGAGATGAATGGATTTTGTGACGAAAGATATGAAAGAGAAAGCAGTAAATAATTCAGTGTACTCCTAAAACGTTTGACACCGACCCCAAGTAGAATCGGACAAGGGCAGGAAGATGATGGTGATGATCATCGTTTTACAAGTCACTTGTTGTGGTCTAGCTGCTTCCCAAAGAGTTCAGCAACTGCTTACCTTCTTACAAGCGTTGGTCCCCTGCTGCCCCACGAGGATATAGACGCGCTCACTCTTGTGCAGTTCGACCAGCGCTCGCACTGACGCAGCGTGCGACACTCCCGCCCAGGCTGAGCCCAGCCCGCCACTCGCGCCTGTTGCTATCAACCTGGGGATAGGAAAGAAGATTGAAACAAAGGTAGGTATTCATTATAATTATCAATCAGTCAGTCAGTTCATTGTTGAACAATATTGGACAAGAATTTCATTCTGTTGAACTTTATCGACCCAAAATTACGAAATATATGATAAACGAGTTGTAAAATTTGTAAAAAGATTTTAGACTAATCGGAAGCATTTGAGACTGATGATAACTATGTAATTAACAATATAACTATGTCAATATCATCAAGCGGTATTTCTTTTTAAACTCTGACTAAAATAGAGGCGTTCAATCACACAGGTGCTAAATTTGTAGCTCGTTTTCTTTATTAAATCCGTATTTTGAAATGAGTTCCGCAAGGATCACATTAGGTCCGCTACTATTTCGTATTTTCAGTGCGTCATGTGTGTTTCTCACACAGTAACGGATTTATTATTTCATCAAATTACTGTCCATACATAAAGTCACGCCTTTTTCCATGGAGGTTGGCAGACACTGTAGAATTTTGCCATTTCTTCATCATTTCGTAGTAGTTGTACTTGAGTTTTACGTCGAACACTGTCTCTGGTGTTAGATAGAGTCTGTTATAGTAACATCGACATTATAGCTACAGTACTTACGTATACAATCCCTCAGCAGGGACTTCCCAGAGCTGTATCCCCTGGTAGGGAGGGCTCTGTATAACACTAACGGAGACAGGAGTGTTGTTGTATGCCACGTCGCACATCGTCTGGTTCGGACCGAAGCGACCGGTTGCTCCGCAAGTTGTGAAGCGGTAGACTGGGGAAACAATATGTAGGATTAGTATACCTATTGCACTTTTAGGCCTATAGTTTGAGATGTATCAAGATGCTGATACTCTTGCGCCATCTTCCAAGCTCATCTTGCTATGATGGCGCTGCCGCTACGGCTGCAGAGAACCTCAAACGGCGTAAATACTTTTGTGGAAACTATATTTTCGAGCCGTTTGGTGTTGATAATCTGGGGACGCGGGGTCCGAGTGCTCATATCCCTTGGCCAGAGGTTTAGTGTTGACATACAAAAACGTGGCATAAATCATTACCGACCAAATAATGAAAGCAATTCTGGGTTGTCAGTTCATATAAACTTACAAGGCTTCTCAGCAAACGCAGGATGTGGCGTAGTCTGCTCCTCAAACGAAGGATCATAATAGTTGTAGTCCCCGAGCTCGTTTGGATCCATATTTAGACCGAAACACTCGGGGGCCATCGAGAAGTCATCTATCGCTGAGTCCGAGTATATCCGCATGCCCATCCGGGTTTTGAACTCGAGGAAGTATCTGGAAGGAAGAATTTTACTTGTTAGCTTTTCAGTTACGTACATACTAGTAATTCAAGATAAGTAGAAGACGTTCCATTGGAAGGCCTGCCACTAGGTGGACCGTTGATCTGGTGAAGGTTGCGGAGACTCGCTGGATACGAGACGCATGCGACCGGTCAATGTGGTGACACCTGGGGGAGGCCTATGTCCAGCAATGGACGTCTTTCGGCTAAAATGATGATGATGACTAGTAATTCAGAGACGAAAGTAACGTCGGTTTTTGTGACGCGTTGCGTTACAGGTAGTCAGTGGCCTAAAAATTCTGACAACCAGTCTTACCAAGGGGTCATCATCTGCCTAACCTTTTCCCAACTATATTGGGGTCGGCTTCCTGTCTAACCGGATGCAGCTGAATACCAGTATTATACATGGAGCGACTGCCTATCTGACCTCCACAACCCAGTTAATACTAGGTAATACGATACCCTTTGGTAAGACTGGATGTCAGATTTTCAGGTCACTGACTACCTGTAACGACTGCCAAAGCTCTATATATATGGCATCCGGGACCAACAGCTTAACGTGCTTTCCGAGGCACGGAGGAAACTCGGTATGTCGGGCGGTCACCCATCCACAGACCGACCTAGGCAAGCACAGCTTTACCTAAAGATCGACCCGAGTGGTAGTTCTTATTAAGCCACGAGCTCCTCTCCAGTCTTACCAAGGGGTATTGTATATAATTACCCAGTGCGAGCTGGACTGTGGTGTTCAGATAGGCAGTGGCTCCATGTAAAATACTTGTATTCAGGTGCATCCGGTTGGACTAAAAGCCGACCCCCACATAGTTGGCAGATGATGATTACCTTTTCATTTTTTTGTTAATCTCCCATCCACTGTTGGGCAAAGGGCGCCCTTTGCTCCTTCAAAACTTGTCTATCTTGTGTGATGTCTGGCCATGTTCACCTCGGAAACAAGATCAGATCTTCACACCACCTTCGCCGCTGTCTACCTCGACGATGATGATGAGCATAAAAAAATGATGGTAACAAATACAAACCCAATGCTTACCTTCTAGTAACATTCGGCAGGAAGATAGAAGCTCTGTACCACGGCTGGCCCATGTCCTTGGTACTGAACCAGACAGACGTGGAGATGTTCCCTCGTTTGGTCAGCTCCACCACGTTCACGCTTAGCGAGCCGAAGTTGCGTCCGTATTGGGTGTAGTAGAAACGAATCTGTGGATAGGAGAGGTTGGTTAGTGATGGAGTAGCTTTAGATTTAACTATTTGGGTTGGAAGCCAAATAATTATTTACGTAAAGTTATAATTAATTTCATTGGGCATAGACATGAGTTCCGTGCTGGTCTTGAAATTGGTAATGGAAATACAGTAAATGAATATTTATTTGAATTTAACGTGACGCAAAATTGGAGGAAAATAGGCAATCAAAATAAATATTTTTTTTAAAAGGTCACATCCATGCAAGACGTCCCCTCAATATAAAGACCGGCCTCCACGGAGATGAGCAAAGCTCAGTATCACTGTTAAAACTTGGGATCAAACCCAGGATTTAATTCTCAGTGGTTACTCTCGTACTTCTCTCTAACTTCCTAGGGATCATAAATAGAAAAAACACAGCAACTCACCATACAACAATTATAATATCTCGACGTAATATTCCCATGGACCTTCGGCGGCGGATTAAAGATGACCGTCCTCATCACAGCCGTGGAAGCGAAGTCGGCCTTCTTCTGGTTAGGACCAGTCACATTCATGTTCACAAAGAAGTAGTATCCAACGCAGGACTGGTTCAGATGAGCTGGGTACAGCAGTGGGACCATCATCGTGGGGTGGGGCGCCTGGTCTCCGCAGGTATGGTCGTTGTCGGGGCCGGTCTTGTCTGTTGGGGTTGGGCCGTTGTGGCGGGACCAGCGGAGGATTGGCCTGTGGGTAAAGAGACAGATAGATATACATAAACTCATGCCTTTTGCCACGGGGAAAGGCTAAAATTATATATTAATGCTCTCTTTGATTTGCCACGTGCATAGATCTATTGATACTGGTACTGTTAGCCAGCATAATCCCACTTCTAGACATTGATTTTGTCTAACTCGTTCGGCTACCTTCTACAAGGTCTGCCGCGAAGCCTTCTGGCTGTAACAGTCCTTCAAAAAGTGGGTATTTTGGCCCACGGCTTTAGCATTAGGCATGCGGTAGATTGTTATAGCTATTTTCTATCTACTTACTGAGGTACATTCTCGAATCCACACGCATCCTGCTCGAAGTTGCAGTATGAACCGTACGGCATTTTGTCTGAAATGAATATTTTGAAAATCAGCATTTGGCAACGCGTTACACGCCAAATGGTTTCAAAAGTTTTATTATAGGTACAGGGTGTAAACATGAAACTAGTAACTTCTCTCAAAAATTAGGCACGTTAACCACTTTTATTTTTGTGAGAAATCACGTTTCACGGTAGGACTCAATGTATTGAGTATACAACATAAAAAAAACTTATATTAAAGGTCAGGTCCAGAACAAACAAATTATATCGCAATGATGGCGTGAACAAGTGCCTTACCGCTTCGTCCAGGGTACTTCTGCACCCATTATGTCAGCGACTTGGATGAACTGTGTGAAAGATGATATGGCTAGAAAGAAGGTGACTACTGAGATGACGAGTGATAGAAAAGTATGGACGAAGAAGACATAATATGCTGCGCCGATCCCAAAAAATGAATTAGGCTAAGGGCAGAAGAATGATCCCGTCAGGGCTGCGAATTATCGAAAGGCATAACGCGGCCTCGGCACAAGGGCGAAGAAGGAACATGGGTTTGGTTTTTAGTCAGTAGAAGTCTGACACTCCCCTTCGCTCTGCCCAAGAGTGGGGGGGGGGGGGTTATTAGATGATTTTCCACCCACCAAACAAAAATAAAGGGCAGAAGAATGATGATAAGTATGTCAACGACTTCGACTCTTCCACAAGGCAATCATTGTAGCTACATACCACAGTTCCTTGTTTCATCGCTGCCATCATCACAGTCCTTGACCAGGTCGCAGACTTGTTGCAGCTTGATGCACGAATCATTCTGCGAAGGGAGAGTAGTAAATTAATATAACATATCAATCAACATGATGCCTCTAATCGTCGAAGAGTTGGCCAGAGGTGTTCCCATTAGTACACCACCATTTTTAACCGACTTCAAAAATGGAGGAGTTTCGCAATTTATCATCAAGTCGATGATTCTTTGTTGACATGATGTCCTTAATAACTTCTTCAAAAAAAAAGAACCGACTTTCAAAAAAACGTCTAAAATAACTTTTGTTTCGGAAGTCGGCGGCAGAAAAGTCAATTAAACAAACAAAGTCACCGAATAAGACTAGACTAGGGAATCGATCCCAGTACCTCACGGTCAGCAGTCGCACTTGCGGCCACTAGACGAACGAAGCAACTAGAGAAACACAAAAAACTATTACTCCAAAATAAACTCACATTCATAATCTTGCACTTCAGCTGTCCCGGCACACACTTCCCGCCATAGACAGGCGGTTCGGGCCCGCAGTCCATCATGCGGATGTTGTCTATGGCTATATGCGGCAGAGTCTGCGAGAGACTCACGTAGGATGGTCTGGTGATCTCTATGATGATGCGGACCTCCTGTAGGACCTTGCCGATCATAACCCGCCATGGTTGCCAACTGAAAAGATGGTGGTGATTAGGAATATTAGATGGTTCAAGGCTCAAGTACGGTAGGCTGCCGGTTGTTCGAAAGAGATACCGCGGACTCGGAACACAAAGGGTTAGGACTTTAGGAGTCAGTACGATTGTGACACTCGCTTCTACTCCACCCAGAGCGGGAGGAGTAATTTGAAGAATTTCCACCCACCAAAAAAAAAAGGCTGTACGGTTTCCAACGCGAAAAAGTAATGAGCCAGAAATGGCTAAGCTATAAGCGGACTTTATAAAATAGGTTTGCGTTTCCAACAAGGAGTATTTTAGTCGTCTGATTCCAACAGCAAAAGAGACATGAAACAAGAAGAGCAGAGCGAGCATACTCTTTGTGCCCGCAGAGGCATTTCTACTCGACTCTTTGTTGGTAGAAACGCGGCATGTAAGCAGTTTTATCTTGCGAGGTAAAAGAAGTCAATAATGAGTCCGCTCCGCTTGCAGTGGAAACTGGGCTTAGTGGTCAGTTCTACCTTAGTAACATCATCTTTCATCATCATTACAGTCGAAAGACGTCTACCTACTGCTGAACATAGGCCTCCCCAGGTGTCGCCACAGTGACCGGTTCCGTGTGTCTTGCATCCAGCGGTTCCCAACAAGCTTCACCTTAGTAACATGATAGTCTATGGAATAATCCTTTAACTTATAGCCTTTAAACTTATTTTTAGTTTCCAACACTATCCTGCAATCGATAGCCGCCCAGGCAGAAAGCCTGCTAGTGTGGGCGCCAACTAATTGTACCCGATCTATTCTAGTTATTAAGTACCTACTAATATAGACTAAGTTATATTGTTACTTATAACACAGCAGACATCCTATAAATAATAATATATCGTTTCCACTGCTAGAAGACAGGTGTCCTCTGAAAGAAGGCTGTATTGTACTCTGGGGCTCTGGGCCCAGTTTGGAAGATTGGCTGTTCCAGTAATATGCCATTTCTTCAAGATTTTCCTTAAATCATTTTAAAAGCAACATCTGCCTAGCCTATTCCCAACTATGTTGGGGACGGCTTCTAGTCTAAAACCGAATGCACCTGGATACCAGTATTTCATAGAGCGATGTCGATAACCCAGTTAGTACTGGGTAATACGATACCCCTTTGGTTAGGCTGGTTGTCAGACTTTCTTTACCTGTAACGACTGTCAAAAATACAACTGAGAGCCGGGACCAACTTACAATGCGAGGCACGGATGAAATCTATGTAAATAAAGAGAGAAGTCCTGACTGACTGACTGACTGACTCATCAACGCCCAGCCCAAACCCTTGGACCTAGAAAGCTGAAATTTTGCACAGAGGTTCCCTTTATAATGTAGACAAGGAATAAGGAAGGAAATTTCGAAATTCAACCCCTAAGGGAGTTAAATAGGGGATGAAAGTTTGTATGGAAAATCGTCATTTTCACGTGGGCGAAGCCGCTGGCAAAAGCTAGTCCGGTATGTAGGTAATGGGTGGTCAACCGTTCACGGACCAATACAGGCAAACACTTTTCGCGTTGATATAAATGGTGGGTTTACTTACACATCAAAATTGTTGCCAGTGATCTCCCCGGCGATCCACTGCACCTCCGTCGTCGTGGACTCCGACACGAGCTTGATGCTTGCGTTCTGCATCTTACTTTGGTGGAGATTGGCTTCCAGCTGTAGGAGACAAACATTACTCATGATATGACATGTTGAATTGCAATTGGTACGAAGAAAGCATTAAGTGACGGGGTAGGGGCAGAAGTGTCACGAACAAATATGTTAAGACTCTTGGTAAAGTTCAAAAGCGAATTTCTCGTAAAATAACGATTGCAACTTTGAGATATGACCTACTGTCGTAATAATATGGGTTTCCACATAGTAGTTTCGTTACGTAATATGACAATGAAATCAATACAGTGGGCGAAAGTTGCTTCTAAACGCTGCATATTGGTACTGATGAATGCACATCAGGACACATTTAAAAAACCAGTTATATTGGTGGTCCATTTCTTGCTGGGGAGTTGGTTCTACAGTGGCGAAGGGCGGGCATTTTGGGAGACTGTGTCGGTCATTCTCAGAAGGCTTAAAAATGCGTGTCCGGGTCGAAATCCAGTACAAAATGAATAACTAACAACTTGATATTTTTTTCTATAATAGGTTATATCAAAATATTAGGAGGGGCCTGTGTTGTTTTTTATATAAATTAAATATAATTTAGTTTAAAAAAATAAAAACCTCCAAAATATTGACCTCGGTGCCGCGTCCGGCCCCGTATTGCGGCGGAAATTATTTTTTATCTTTTTTTCTGCAATACATGTCGCTATTTTTCATGTATTCATAAACACCTAGATAGATATTAACTCAATTTATAATATTTCTACGCCATAATAGGCCTTAGTAGACAAGTTACAACTGGTTGTCTTCACGTCCGACGTTTAGAGTTGATATCAGTGGCGCGCACTGATCGGTTCATATAACACGTATTCTAGTGGCTGCGAGAATATTTGTTCGAGTAATATAAACTGTCAGTCGTGCCTAATCGGTGGTAAGGATAACACGCCTGTGCGTCTCCTTGTCACTCTTTTATTGAGGTACGTAATCGTTTTCGGTGGCTTGGTATACCTTTAAAATTGATTTCGGTGAATCCCTTTTATCCACAACTATTTGAATGAATAATTTATAATTATAATAAAAGCATGTCTTTTACGTATTCGATTTCAACAAAAGAGATTAATATTAAAAATTCGGGTTACTTTTGAAAATATCTAGGATTTTGTCAATTATTTTGATTTCAGTGGCACTGATTTCGGTGTTTTCGGTGGAAATAGGTGCACCGAAATCAATTTTAAAACCACCGAAATCAATCAATAGCTATTTATTTACATTTTAAGATCGTTTATTTAGCTTACTTCATCACCTCTCATCTTGTTTCAGAACTGTGATTATGGCAGATTCAAAAGAAGATCGGTTGGTTAAAAAGAGATTGGCTGAACGACGTCGGAAAGCTCGCATCAAGAGTGATTCAGTGCTTTTTGCAGTGCACAAGGAGAAAAAATAAATATTTAAAATTATATTATTACTTATTTTTATTTCATCATCATCATTCATCATTTCAGCCAAAAGACGTCCACTGCTGGACATAGGCCTCCCCCAGGCGTCGCCACATTGACCGGTCCCGTGCGTCTCTCATCCAGCGGGTTCCTGCAACCTTGACCAGGTCATCGGTCCACCTAGTGGGAGGCCTTCCACCGCAACGTCTTCCGGTTCGCGGTCGCCATTCCAGAACTTTTCGGCCCCATCGGCCATCCGTTCTGCGAGCAATGTGCCCTGCCCATTGCCACTTAAGTCTGGCGATTCTTCGGGCTACGTCGGTATCATTGGTTCTCATGCGGATGTCTTCATTTCTGATTCGATCACGCAAGGAAACTCCGAGCATATCCCTCTCCATTGCCCTTTGGGTGACTTTCAGCTTTCTGATGAGGCCCATTGTGAGCGACCACGTTTCGGTCCCGTATGTAATCACTGGCAACACACACTGGTCATAGACTTTCGTCTTGAGACACTGGGGTAAGTTGGACGAGAAGATACCGCGCAACTTCCCGAACGCTGCCTAGCCGAGTCGGATTCGACGATTGACCTCTTTCTCGAAGTTAGATCTACCCAACTGGACCGTTTGTCCCAGGTAGACATAATCGTCCACAACTTCGAGCGTAGAGTCTCCAATCTTGATAGGAGTGGGTGTTACATGAACATTCAACATAACCTTGGTTTTGTCCATGTTCATTTTAAGACCCACTCTTTCGGAAGCTCTACTGAGGTCATCGAGCATCGTACTGAGGTCTTCCATGGTCTCAGCCATGACCACTATATCGTCGGCAAACCGAAGGTGAGTGATGTACTCGCCGTTGACGTTGATGCCAAGTCCTCTCCAATCCAGAACCTTGAAGATATCCTCCAATGCAGCGGTAAACAGTTTCGGAGATATGACGTCTCCCTGTCTCACACCGCGCTGCAGAAGGATAGGTTCCGAGGTCTGGTCCTGAAGTCGGACTGACATGGTGGCGTTTTTGTACAAACACTTCAACACCTCGATGTACCGGTAGTCGATTTGGCACCGTTGGAGAGACTGCAGCACAGCCCAAGTCTCGATCGAATCGAAGGCTTTCTCGTAGTCCACAAACGCTAAACAGAGAGGCAGGTTATACTCTTCGGTCTTCTGTATAACCTGCCGCAGCGTATGTATGTGGTCCACGGTACTGAAGCCTTTTCGGAATCCGGCTTGTTCGGGAGGCTGGAAATCGTCGACCCTGCGTGCGAGACGATTCGTGATGACTCTTGAAAACAACTTGTAGACATGGCTTAGAAGTGAGATGGGCCTAAGTTCTTCAACCGGGCATTGTCACCTTTTTTGAAGAAGAGCACCACCACACCCCTGCACCAAGCCTGTGGCGTTTTCTCCTCGAGTATGACGGAATCAAACAGCTTCTGTAGGGCCCTAAGGACCGGTTTTCCACCCGCCTTCAGAAGTTCGGCCGTAATTCCGTCATCACCCGGCGCCTTGTTGTTTTTGAGCTGTTTCAGAGCCATCCTAATCTCGTACAATTGCTGCAATTCTATAATTGCTGTTGTTGTTAGAAAGACTGTTTTTTTTTTTTTTTTTTTTTTTTTATTATTATAAATGGGCTTGCTCTTGACTTCAATCTTGCCCTAAGGGCATAGATGATGTCGACGATGGAACGAGCTTACCCAGTAGAAGCCTGTTTACTCGCGACTTAAACAGATTAGGGTTATATGAACTCGGAAAAACCGACGCAGGCAGGGAATTCCACTCCTTGGCTGTGCGCATAATAAAGGACCCAGCAAAGCGTTTCGTTCGAATGTGTGGAATGTCGACTAGGTATCGGTGGTACCCTGCAGTACGTCTAGTCTCCCGATGGAAGAAGGGAGATGGTGGGATCAGCTCGTGGAGCTCTTGCGCACACTCCCCGAAGTACAGCCTGTAGAAGACCGACAGACATGCTACCTTGCGACGGTGGGCCAGGCTATGTAGCTTGTTAACCAGCTTTTCGTCACCAATTAGCCTCCTGGCTCTGCGCTCTACAGAGTCAAGTGTGGCAAGCTGGTATTTGGCTGAGCCATCCCAAAGGTGACAGCAATACTCCATGCCAGACCGGACTTGAGCTTTATATAATACTGAAAGCTGTCCAGGCTTGAAGTACCGCTTAACCTTGTTTAGGATGCCCAGCTTTTTCGCCGCAGTTTGAGCTTTCGACTCGATGTAGGCTGTAGGATGGATGGATGTAGGATGTGATTTGTGACTGAAAAGTGATTTTTGTAGTAATTTTGTATTAATAAAAAAATTGACTGTGATTAATCCGGAATTTTTATTTTCAAGTTCCTATAAGTAATGTTAGTTTTAGACTACCTACTACTTTTAATTACATTTAATGTAAAATAATTATATAGCTTCCTTTTAAAGTTGATTTTTGTAAATTTTCCTTTAAAACTTCATAAATGGGTCATGATACAATAAAATGTTTTACTGTAAAATTTTCATAGTAAAACTTAGGCAGTTAATATAACATTTATAAAACAACTGTATTTGAAAAATAAATTATTTGATATATTTGATTTCGGTGATAGGAATATTGATTTCGGTGGACACCAATTTTTAAAAAATTAAATCCCTTCATATCCTTCGGTCTATACGATTCCCTCTACTACTAATATGTTTTAAATTAACTCTAGATTTGATATTTCATGATAACATGCCACAAATTTAAAAAAAAAATTGCCACCGAAGTCAACCAAATAATGAGTCTCCTGATAATGACCCGTCTGTGACGTTAAAAAAGTACTGAATCATCAGCCTTTCAATAAATTACTTTTGTTTTTGCAGGGTAGGTTATCGAAACCAAATCGTTCCACGATATTTGAAAATATACTATACCTGACAAAACTCCCACAGTCCTCTGAACGGCGGTGACTTTATGACCATGTTCTCCATAGTTGGGTCCACAGCCAGGTATAGGAAGTGACCTGCAACAACAAATACATCATGTTAATGTCAAATAACATAATACTCATGACTTTAACCTTGGGTAAGGGACTAGGCAGAAACCAAAGAACGCCATAACACACAATACAACACCACAAAACTAATCCTTAGATACCGTCGATTTCCCTAACTTCACCTAGTCGCCTAATCTTCGCCTGAATTTATAAAATTCTCAATATCACCGAAATCTTGAAGTAAGTTACAAAATAAACACCCACATTCAAATTTCTATTTAGTCATGGCAATATTTTGCTGATGGCAACCCAGCTAATGCGTTTAGTTTGGCGGTCATTACATCAGAAAGTGTCAGTGGTGTGAGGTGTTTGTTTTTTTTTTGCCAAACTTCGCCTACTCGATAGTAATTTAGAAAATTGATCTTTAAGCACTTATAAAAAGATTCTGTTTCGTTTCTACTACATCGCTCTATAGCCAAAAAAAAATACTAGCCGTAGACGTCTTAAAAAAAAGCGAGGAAACATAGGTAGGCGAAGTTAGGCCAACGGCCCGATCTTCGCCTACTGACTTTGGCAAGCTATTTTTATCTCTAAATCGATGATTTTAAGAGTTACTTTAGCTTGTGATTATTAAGAAACCTTAATTATTCCATAAAATGTTAATAATTTGCCTGCAGTGGTAATATTTAAAAAAGTACGTTAAAAAAAGTGTCAAAACCCAGGCGAAGTTAGGGAAATCGACGGTACTTCTTTTGCCTTGTCTACGTACCTATGTCAAATAAATACAATAGTTAAGACGTACGTACAGGATGGGTTCCCAATCAGTGGGATTCGCCCCACTGCGGCGTAGGTACGTAGAGCAAACTCGACAGCTCCAAAAATAAACTGTATCTATAAAGTATTGTAACCAGTGTGATCTTGGTATTACAGGGGAAACAACGACGTGTATGTAAATAAATCAAGTTATTCGGCGCTATCACACGCATTCAGCACATATGCCACCAGCTTCTTGTAGTTTTATCAATAAAAATAATGATTTTTGAAGAAAGTTTATGATAAAAGGCTGGGAACCACAGACGTACAGTACAGCAAAAACATCTTACTTCAGAACAGCTGCCTGGACAGTGGACACCAAACAAAATTATGGTTCCGGACAGCAGTGTGGCCAACAAATCGAACGGCAAAAGATCGACCAACAAATGAAAACTTTGCATCATTAAACTAACCTAACCCACTGCTTTTAAGACCTAAGCTCTTAACAAATACTACTCCAATTCAACAGTTAGGGATTGATGAGTAACTCGACTCATTTCGTCGCTCCACCTAACCTGCGTAGGGCATCACACGTTTGCATGGTCGTATTCATCATTACTATCATCATTATTTTTCGTATCATCATTCTCCTGCCATTCATCATTTCAGCCAAAAGACGTCCACTGCTGGACATAGGCCTCCCCAAGGTGTCGCCACATTGACCGGTCCCGTGCGTCTCTCATCCAGCGGTTTCCTGCAACCTTGACCAGGTCATCGGTCCACCTAGTGGGAGGCCTTCCAACGCAACGTCTTCCGGTTCGCAGTCGCCATTCCAGAACTTTTCAGCCCCATCGGCCATCCGTCTCCTGCCCTTAACCCGATTTATTTCGGGTTGGTGCAGCATATATCTTCTTCCATAGTTCTTCTTCGTCATCTCAGCAGTCACCTCCTTTCTAGCCATATCATCCCTCACACAGTCCATCCATCGTTTCTTTGCTCTTATAGCCATGTTCGTAGTCTCATTCAAAAACACCATAACACCCCAACGGTCATAGAAACATCAGCTCCTCCTAATTCCATAAACACACAATATAGTATTTATTGGAACAATGTAATTAGCTCCATACCATATTATTCCAGTGTAACGATGCAAAGGGAACGTTTTACGTTCAGCACGTGGGCGTGTGGTGGAATGGACGCGTAGGACTTACATCCCGCAGTCAAATGGGCAGAAGATGGAGGGTTTTAAGATTTCTTATGTTTGCTTTTTATTTTATTGTTTGATTCTAATCTAATTTAACCCTACCCTTCAGTCCTTTTGTTTTTTTTCTTCTTGGCCTATTAATGTAAAATTTATCATGACAAGGTTTTGTGTGGTACTACAATTATTAAAATAACAATTGCAAAAACGTGAAAGAAACCAACAAAGTCAACATGTGCAGAAAGTAAAGTCTTTTAAACGTTTTTTTTTGGAAGTTTGATTTTATTATAAAATGTTTTTTTTTACGGACTCTTTTAAAATGTCACATCTCGCACGGCACGGTCCATCTACTGCAGTACAGGGTCAATCAGATCAAATGTCCCGTCACTTTGTACGTTCATTAATTAAATGGCGCGGTTAGGAACGGAAGCAACTCAGACGAGCCGTGGTACAGAGAAAGTGGACGAATTACAAGCACCGCTAATGAAATGAGGAGGGTTACGTTTTGCAGATTTAAAGAAAACTTAGAAATGTTTTTTTTTTGATGAATGTATACTGTTTTATAGACTGGAAGGCGACCCCAATAAAGTTGGGAAAAGGCTAGGCAGATGATGATGTAAATTGTATAGATAAATAAAAAGAGAAGTCCTGACTGACTGACTGACTCATCAACGCCCAGCCCAAACCCTTGGACCTAGGAAGCTGAAATTTTGCACAGAGGTTCCCTCTAGAATGTAGACAAGGAACAAGGAAGGATTTTTCGAAATTCAACCCCTAAGGGAGTTAAATAGGGGATGAAAGTTTGTATGGAAAATCGTCATTTTCAAGCGGGCGAAGCCGCTGGCAAAAGCTAGTCTTGTATATTCATAAATCTTGTCTCTTATTTCCTCAGTGAAACTTCTGCAAGATTCCCGCACAGTGTGGTAGGAACATCTGTCCGGTGGGCGGAAAAGCGATCAATTTAGATAATAAAACATAAAGTGACTGAATTTGGCCTAATTGAAACATGATCACGTTTCTATATGGGGGAAGGGAGCTCAGTTGAAGGGGAAACAAATAAATACTGTTTGTAAAAAAAATAGGTAAAAAAACTTTTTAAGTTAAACGGTTTTATGTTAAACATACATTGCAATGTTTAAGATAAATGTACTAAAAACCAAAAAATAATAAAATAGATACAGTCGTGGGAAAAAACCGTGGGGCACGTCAATTGTAATTTCCGCAGCACGACAGTTCAGAATTGACGTGCCCCACGGTTTTTTCCCACGACTGTATCTATTTTATTATTTTTTGGTTTTTAGTACATTTATCTTAAACATTGCAATGTATGTTTAACATAAAACCGTTTAACTTAAAAAGTTTTTTTACCTATTTTTATTTTCTAGTTTTTAGCCGCCATCTTGGATTTTAATTTTATATAGTATATTGTATTCTGCTTGTTGAGCCCTTTCATTTGATACCCATATTGATGGGATTAATAAAACATAAATTATCCGCCATTTTGTAGCGGCGGCCATCTTGAATTTATAATGATAATGAATAAACATAATTGTATTGTCACCAAAATCCAAAGTGTATACAAAATTTCAGATTAATCGGTTGACAGGAAGAGGGTGAAATTTGAATTACTAAATTTGATCCAAGAATAAAACAAACGGGGTGAGCTAAATAAAACCGTTTAATAAAAATGGGTAAGGTGTAAGTCGGACTACCCAGTACCCTCGCAATTCTTTTGACGGTGAAGTTGGAACAAGTCAGTGATGATTATGGTCCCATTAAAATAGGTGGACAAATTTTAACACAACGTTCAGTAGGTCTAACCAAAGATATCTAAACAAAAAAAAACATTAAAAATAAAGTGATTTTTTTATTACTTAAAATGAGACTTAAAATAATAAATTGCCGGCACTCTAGAACAAACTGGCACTCTAGAACAAACTCATCCTATAAGAGTAGGTACTTAAATGCGTTTTTCTTATTATTATTTTTACCCAACTACGGCAAAGCCAAAGGAGGGTTATGATTTTGACTGGCTATGTATGTATGTTTGTATGTAAGTATCTCTGGCCTGTTGGTCTAGTGGTTAGTGACCCTAACTGCTATGCCGGAGGTCGTGGGTTCGATTCCCACCCAGGACAAATGTTTGTGTGATGAGCACGATCATTTGTTCTGTGTCTGGGTGTAATTTATCTATAATATGTATGTATTTAGAAATATATAAGTATGTTTATCAGTTGTCTAGTACCCATAACACAAGCTCTGCTTAGCTTGGGACTAGATGGCGTTGTGTGATAGTTGTGGAATAGGTATTATATTATTATTTTCTTCATCTGTTCCCTCATAGCTTCTAATCTACTTATCGGAACTCGACATATGAGGTATCGTTAGAACCGTCTTAATTTTCCGCTGAACATAGGCTACGTGACGTGTCACAAAAAGCGATTTGGCGCCCTCTAGCGGACAAAAAGTAAGGCTTTAAAAATAAAAATGGAGATAAATACGCCGTGTTTGGTATCATTTGAAAGGGCCTCACTTGTACATTCCAAAATATTGTTCAAATTAAAAATCACGCCCTCTAGCGGACAAAAAGTCAAGGGTAAAAAAAATTAACACCAAAATTGGGTGTAATTTATCTATAATATGTATGTATTTAGAAATATATAAGTATGTTTATCAGTTGTCTAGTACCCATAACACAAGCTCTGCTTAGCTTGGGACTAGATGGCGTTGTGTGATAGTTGTGGAATAGGTATTATATTATTATTTTCTTCATCTGTTCCCTCATAGCTTCTAATCTACTTATCGGAACTCGACATATGAGGTATCGTTAGAACCGTCTTAATTTTCCGCTGAACATAGGCTACGTGACGTGTCACAAAAAGCGATTTGGCGCCCTCTAGCGGACAAAAAGTAAGGCTTTAAAAATAAAAATGGAGATAAATACGCCGTGTTTGGTATCATTTGAAAGGGCCTCACTTGTACATTCCAAAACTTTGTTCAAATTAAAAATCACGCCCTCTAGCGGACAAAAAGTCAAGGGTAAAAAAAAATTAACACCAAAATTGTTTACGTATAAAAAAAAGTAAAAAACTAAAAATTGTTTAAATAAAAAAAAGTAAAAAAAATAGATAGAGATTGTTGACCGGCAAAAAATAATTTACTCAATCTGGGTGATCTCCTTTTAGCTAAATCATCAAATCAACAAGTGATCGAAAAATGGTTAGCTTTTGAAGCAGACAACTTAGGTACATACATTCATGCACACCTACAGTGCAAGTCAAATATAAAAACTTCTCTTGAACTCCGCCATTTCTTTTTAGAATAATTAAACCTAAGTGTCTGAACGCTTTGTTCAACTTATAGTTTAGCGACGCCCACGCCTTGTATAACGCTGTGCGTCTAACTCAAGTGGCAAGAGTTTAAATCTGTTATTAGAACGACTTCGTCTCGACGCTGCATCCAAAATAATTGGTTGGAAAATGGCGGAATACGTCACGTCGAGCAGGGTCGGACTATTTTTCTACTTCATCACTTTATTATCATCATCATTCTCCTGCCTTTATCCCAATTTATTTGGGGTCGGCGAAACATGTCTTCGTCTTCTTCACTTCTCTATTTCTCGTCATCTCAGCACTAGCAGTCACCTCCTTTCCAGCCATAACATCCTTCGCACAGTCCATCCATCGTTTCTTTGGTCTTCCTCTACTCTTATAGCCATCTACATTCATACTCAACATTTTCCTCACAACATTTTGTCTACTTCTGCGAGTTTATATTAATCTACCATCATCATCATCATTTCAGCCGAAAGACCACTGACACTTGAGGGAGGCCTATGTTCACTGCTGGCTACTGGTGTTGTTCAGCTGTGGACATAGGCCTCCCTCAGTGTCGCCATATTGACGGGTCCCGTGTGTCTCGCATCCAGTGAGTCCCTGCAATCTTCACTAGGTCTCGATTCTGCTAGTAATTCTATCACAACCTATCACAATGTGAAATGCTGCTACCGATTTTTAGGGTTCCGTACCTCAAAAGGAAAAAACGGAACCTTAGGATCAGTCGTGTGTCCGTCTGTTTGTCTGTCCGACCATTCCCCCCCTTTATCTCCGAAACTACTGAACACGTATAGATTAGGAAACCCTATAAGAAGTCATGGTACGGAACCCTTTATGTGCAAGTCCGACTTGCACTTGGCCAGTTTTTGAAATACCAGGGTGTCTAAAATGCCCACTTTTGCAGGATAGGATCATAGTATGAATTGCGTTAAAATTCCAGGGCCAGTTAGACCCCCAGAGAAAAACAAAACAGCAACAAAAATTACTCCGCTCTCACGTCGTCACGAGACGTCACTTGGCAAACCATGCACTGCTATCCGAACCAAACGTGTCACATAATTTCAGCTCAATCGGAAACCAGTATGTGGGTCAAATGTAAGTTTTTAAAACGTACACCCATGGTCACTTCTTCTTCTTCTTATCGTGGTGTGGGCAGTCAGATCTAACGACCCCGCACCCCCCATGTCAGAGTCTAGACTACTGGCTTATACGTAACTTCCGAAGCACAGCAGACAATCAGGTGATTCAAGCCTGCACTGCAATGTGCTACCCAAACTGGAAACAACTTTACAATACCTTTGCTTCCCACGACCAACGGGTCACAAGGCAAACGCCTAGACTACTCGATCACGGAGGCAGTTATGGTCGGGCACGCCACGATAGTGGCGGTAAGTCCCCTCTTTGGGGAGTGGCTAGAGAGGAGCCACGGCGCCCTCACCTTCCGTCTGACGCAGGTCCTCACCGGACACGGATGTTTCGGGAGGTACCTGCACCGAATCAGGCGGGAGGAAACGCCCGGATGCTTCCACTGCGAGGATCGACCGGAGGACACGGTGGATCACACTGTGGAGGTGTGCCCTGCTTGGGCGGAGCCCCGCCGTGTTCTCGTAGCGGCGATCGGCGGCGGTGACCTCTCGCGTCCGGCCCTGGTGCAAGCCATGGTCCGGGGCGAGGAGGAATGGGACGCCGTCGCCTCCTTCTGCGAAGCAGTGATGCTAGCGAAGGAGGTGGCGGAACGAGAGAGGGAGCGATCCTCTCAACGTCCCAGCCGCCGCGGAAGGCGCTCCGGGCGTCGGGGGCCACGTGATGGCTTCCGGCCACCGTAGACGCGGGCCTGTGGACGGTGAGTAATGGGCTAGCTCGCCGTCCGGCCGTCGTCATGACGGCAACAGACCGTGTCGGCGGCGCGTTCGTGTTCCACGCGCGCTTCAAAGAGATGTCAGCAAGGAGGGGCCCGCAAGGGCCGACGCCCGTCGGGGCCGCGGTATTTTGTACTAGATTACGTGGCCTCGGCGCAAGGGCAAAGAAGGAACATGGGTTCGGTTTTTAGTCAGTAGAAGTCTGACACTCCCCTTCGCTCTGCCCAAGAGCGGGGGGGGTCATTCGATGATTTTCCACCCACCAAAAAAAAAAAAGAAAAAGGCAGTTATGGTCACTAACACTACTAACTATGTTTCCAAGATTTTGCTATATGTATAGACGGTTAGCTAGAGGTGAATAGCGCGCCCCCTTTTTAACCGACTTCAAAAAAAGGAGGAGGTTATCAATTCGACTGTATAATTGTTTTTTTTTATGTTTGTTACCTCATAACTTGCGACTGGGTGAACCGATTTTCATGATTCTTTTTTTATTTGAAAGCTGGTGCTTCCCGTGTGGTCCCATTGTCACCATTTCAATATCTGATGATGGGATCTTGTAGAAATCGAGGGAACTCTTCAATACATAACAGCAGATTAACCGCGATTGTTGCTATAGCATATCTAAGCATTGCTTACGCCATCACACAACATAATATCACGCCTGTACTCACTACAAAGGGTATTAAAACTATTTGGTGAAGATCTGATGAAGAACTTCGGAGATAGGCAACGGAACTCCTCAATAAATGATAGCAAATGGACTGGGATTGTTGAAATCTCTTGTCTGTCTATTGTTTACACCAGTTCATAACATAACATCACGCCGGTACGTTGTGAAGGGGTAAGCACATGTGAACCACAAAAGTGAAAAATAAAAACGTTTTTACAAAAAATAAAACCGACTTCGACTTTATTTTATTTTTGTCGAAGTCGGTTTAATTTTTTAGTTCCCCAATTGATCATCAGTAGACCCAACTTCCACTCACGTTTTTGACCACGGATCTCTTCAACGCCAGCTGGTCAGTCCGTCTGTCAAAATTATAGCTTTATAGGTCATATCCTTTTAGACTGGTCGCAGTCGCAGGCACGTGTTTGTCACTGTTCTTTATAGGTATGTTTATTTACGAATTTCAAGGCGGGTTTGTGTATAAATATAAAGATAGGTATAGATTTTGAGTAGGTAGGTACAGAATGTTTTTTTTGCGATTTCAAGAAGAATGCAGTAGTGACAAAGCAATATAGAAAAGAGTATGCTTAGGTGGTTTGGTCATGTGGACAGGATGAGTGAAAGGCGAGTAGGCGACTAACAAAGGGTATTTACAAGGCACATGTGAGGAAGACTAGAAAGACAAACACTGAGACCAGTCCCTTAGTAACAAAAAAAAATGCTGGTGTAACTTTCATATGTTGCCGTACCCAGAGACAGTAACATCTAGTGGTATATAAACCTTAAAGAAACATTCTTAATGAGGACCCCTATTTTTTTTTGGAGGTTAGGAAATCATCAAACGACTCCTCTTGCTCTGTGCGGACCAGAATTGAGTGTCAGACTTCTGCTCACTAAAAACCACCCATGTTCCTTCTTAGCCCTTTGTGTCCGCGGCCGCGGTATCTCTTTCGTACTGTTACTGGAAACACTGAGTCTTCGTATTGTGTGATTGACATTGTGATTCGGCAATTTATTAAAAATAGGTAATCTTTCAAACATTTTGATATCCACATTGGTTGCAGACATAATATTATGTCTGGTTTTCCCACATGTACTGTTACTGCCAGACGATACGACGTCATAATGCGAATGTGAGTGAAATACGAAAACAGGATGATAGAAATGTTTAAATTGGCTGTGCGGTTCAGAGGGTCAAACTGTAAGTCTATAACAACGGTAAGAAGTCCAGGAGGTGTTGTTAGATAGAATAAAATAAGTTTAAAAAAAAACATTTTAAGTTGAGTCATTTTAGACATTAGTTGTGTTGTGTTGTCTTTTTTTACCCGACTACGGCGAAGCCAAAAGGAAGGGTAATGATTTTTTTGCAAAAAGTTTTTTTATTATTTTACCCTATTTAATTCACACACAAATTCTTGTCATGAATTACATTGTAACGGTTAGTCTACTTTAGTTATTTTCACAGCGTTATGTCCTACGGTATTCTGCTGTGGGGCAAAGCTGCTGATATTCAAAATATATTTGTACTGCAGAATAAGAATAAGAATAATTTATTGTTCCAGAAATTAAATTCGTTACATTGATTCCTGAAACTCACACTAGGATTCCCTGTGTCGTGAGTTCCAGGCTCATTCGTTCCGTTGACATACTTGTGACACAAATAAGAAGCGAGCGGTTCGTGCAATTTATCAGCTGGGTGCCCGAGTTTCCCTTAGAGATTTTTTTTAAGGAGATTGGTATTCTCACGGTTGCTTCTCAGTACATCTTTGCCAACATTTTATATATTAGACAAAATATCCACCTGTACACTAAAAACAGTGATATCCACAACTTTAACACTAGAAATAAGCATAAACTACGCGCTCCTTTTCACCGGCTTCACAAAGTTCACAATTCATTCGTAGGGCTCGGGATTACATTTTATAATAAACTGCCATCTTCTTTTCTAGACTTGCCATTTAATGAGTTTAAAGCCAAAGTTAAATCTAATCTTTGTTTAAAAGCTTACTATTCTATTAACGACTACTTAGATGATATCATGATAAGAATAGTTGGTCGCTGAGTTGAACACAAGACAATGTTTGTTATTTGTGTTCTTTCTCCAAAATTAGTTTACTGTTATGTTATGTATTTATTATTTTACTAGCTGCTGCCCGCGACTTCGTTCACGGGGAAATTTTGATGTGCGACTGTCTCGTTGATCGAGTGGTCCCAAGTGCAACTACTGAGGATGAGGTCCGTGGTTTGATTGCAAAGTTTTTTCGCAGTAGAGGCCAGGCCACGGAGCGTGGTTTTCGTGCCCGGTCGATGGCAACATCATATCTATAGACATCAAACGCCCCCTATTACATAGCGCTTGATCATTACTCCAAATTATGAAAACGTGCATGGTAAGTTCATCTTCTGATGGCACTGGATGGGAAAACTCTTCGGAAAGTGGATTTTACGCATCTATATCTAATTCCACTCGACTCTCTCCTGTTTAGCTTATTTGCAAAGACATCTGTTCCATGGCCAGTCGCAGATTTTTGGTGATGTTGCAAGTTGGGGTAAGATTCAGCGGCAATTTGTAAACGGAAAGAGCAATCTGGCCATTGTTAAGCAAAGTTGCAGCAATGCCCGAGGAAGCCACAGCGATAAGACGGCACGGTTGACGCAGTGCATCGGCGTTTGACTGTGATGCTGCATGTACTGTATTCGACCCCCGCACTGAACAAATAGATTTATGTCGTGGGTCTTATCTAATTTTAATTACTTAGGTTTTTATTTTAATGTTTTTACAGCTGTTTTTCTTACTGTGTACTTGTCAATTTGTATTTGTTGATTAATCACGACAAATATTAACACCGCAATTCAGTAAATGGTGTCAAATGAACAATGCCATCTGTCGAAGACGAAGTTAAACTGCCAAAATTTAATGCATGGGAAGCAAACACACACTATAGGGCTTAGGCTATGTAGTTTCCTGCATGGATGGCGCGCGGAGGCACTACATGCCGCGGTAGCGGAGTTACCCACTCCGCTACCGCGGCATGTTGCCGCTAGCTGGACAGACCCCCCGGTGTGATTTCATGGCGACATGGAGAGAGCGACTGTCGCAACCCCGTGCAGGGCACAGTCACAGTGGTGGTAAGTCCCCTCTTTGAGGTGTGGCTTGAGAGGCGCCACGGCGCCCTCACCTTCCGTCTGGATCAGGTCCTCACCGGACACGGTTGTTCCGGGAGGTACCTGCACCGAATCAAGCGGAAGGAAACGCCCGGATGCTACCATTGCAAGGATCAGCCGGAGGACACGGTGGAGCACACCGTGGAGGTCTGCCCCGCGATGAGCCCCGTCGTGTTCTCTTACGACGGTGACCCGTCTGGTCCTGGTTCAAGCCACGTTGTGGGGCGAGAGGAGATGGGACGCCGTCGCCTCCTTCGGAGAAGCAGTGATGCTAGCGAAGGAGGTGGCGTAATGTGAGAGAGAGAACCTCTCGTCCCAGCCGCAACAGGAGACGCTCCGGGCGTCGGGGGCCATGTGATGGCTTCCAGCCACCGTAGGCGCGGACCTGTGGACGGTAAGTAGTGGGCTAGCTCGCCTTCCGCCCGTCTTATGACGACGACAGGCCGTGTCGACGGCGCGTTCGTGTTCCACGCGCGCCTCAAAGAGATGTCAGCAATATGGCAGCTGCGGGTTGTTCGAAAGAGATATCGCGGCCCCAGCACAGACGGCAAAGAAGGAACATGGGTAGTTTTTTGGCAGTAGAATTCTGGCATTCCCTACCACTCTGCCCAGAGCGGGAGGAGTCATTTGATGATTCCCATCCTCCAAAAAAAAATCTTATGTAGATTTTCAAAATAGCGTTATTTAAACTAATCAAGAGTACCTTTTGATATCGTAACTGTTTGAAAAAGACGATTTAAAAGTTATCTTGTGAACACATTTATTAATTACCCTTTCGATGCAATAGATGTCGTTGCATGTATGTTTCAGTTCTTCTCAAATATACTTTAAATTCGTATATCTTTATATAGAGAGCACCAATTACAATAAAACAAAAACTAATCATATTAGTTTTAAAATGTACACGTGATAATACTATAATAAACTAATACACCCAAGACACACAGACTACATACAAAAATTCTAAAAATGATTGTAACACAACAAAAAGAAAACGTTATTTTTTCTAAATTCTGAGTTATAAATGTTCAATTATACAGAAACTCTACGTCTACATATTTTTTATATTGTATTCACAATGAAAAGAAGATTTTATTAATTAATCTACTCTGAATTGATTTGAAAATCATATAGCATCAAAATAAAAACAAATACCTGGAACTTACAAAAAGTGAAAACCGATTGGGGATCGAACTCGCGAACATGTTTAACATTTTTGGAAATTAAACATTATAAAACATCACAAAAAGTGAATTCTGACTATGATTTGAACTTGCGTACCTTTGTTTACAGGTAAGTCTCTGTACCGTTAGGCTACGAACACCAGTGATATAGAGTTTGAAATAGACCTTCTATTTTAATATAAGTATGACAGTTGACAGTTCGATTGTGGTTCGATACCGGAAATTTGAAATGACGTAAGGGACTTCAGCTTTCTCTTGGATTTGCAACGCTCGCACACGGCACCTAAAGTGAAAAATTGCACAGTACACTCGATGTTCCTTGCGATATTTCGTATTTTCAGTATCAAGCTGTAAAACAGTTGAGGATTATGGATTATGCAATACTGCTCACCCCCTTAAGTTAATATAGGGATAATATATAGCCCATGTGTTATTCCAGACTATAATCTACCTCTGTGCCCAATTTCATTCAGATCCGATCAGCCGTTCTGGCGTGAAAGAGCAACAAACATCCATCCATCCTCACAAACTTTCGCATTTATAATATTAGTAGGATTTTTACATTGTTAATAAACAATGTAAAAATAAAATAATAAATACATAACATAGCGCAATAGCATAGCGGCAATTTCATAGGTAAAGACCTAATATATAACAATAGTATATTAGGTCTTTACCTATGAAATTGCCGCTCTGCAGTACTGGCCATTTCAAATCAAAATTTTTGTTAAAGAAGCTGATGATACACAATCTACGGCTGAATTAGCAGCAGCTTTCGACGTTAGCGTCAAAACAATATTGGTAAATTTGCGTCAAATTGGCAAGGTAAAAAAGCTTGACAAATGGGTGCCCCACGAACTCAATGATCGCCAGCGCGAAGTACGCGTCGAGACGTGCCTTGCACTGCTCAACAGACACACAAATGAAGGAATTTTGATGAACCGCATTGTTACCTGCGATGAAAAATGGATCCTGTACGATAACCGTAAGCGCTCAGCAAGTTGGTTGGATCCTGGTTCAGCACCTAAACAATGCCCTAAACGAAAACTTACCCCTAGAAAAGTGATGGTCACTGTTTGGTGGTCTAGCGCCGGTGTGATTCATCACAGCTTCTTACCAAACGGGGTGAGCATTACTGCAGATGTGTACTGTGAACACAATGATGGAGAAGCTGGCACATCTCCAACCAGCATTGGTCAATCGCTCGTCTCCGCTGCTCCTGCACGACAACGCGCGACCTCATACTGCATAGCAGACGATCTCCAAGTTGCAAGAACTGGGGTTGGAAGCTCTCCGTCATCCGCCCTACTCACCAGACCTTGCGCTTATAGACTACTACTTTTTCCAGAATTTGGATAACTTCTTGGCGGGAAAAAAATTCAATACCCGAGAGGCAGTACAAAATGCCTTTGAAGAATTTGTTGCCTCCCGACCAGCTGATTTCTTTAAGAAGGGCATCAATAAGCTGCCACTGCGTTGGCAAAGATGCATTGATTGCATGGGTGATTACTTCGATTAATACAAATCTAAAATACATGAAAAAAAATCGTTTAAATTTTTTCAAACAAAACGGCAATTTCATAGGTAAAGCTACCTCCTATTACTTTTGTTTTTTACTGATTAGTGTAGTCGAATTAGCAAAATGGTTGGACGGAATTCGTGTAGTTGTAATTTTTTGTGGAATCATTAGAAGACATGAATATAAGTTTCCTCTAAGTTTGCACCATTCTTGTTATGTACGGAACATCGTTTAATATTAGGGTATTTAACACAAGTCCCATTATTTTGAAATTTTATTAATAACTAATTGTGGTAAGTTTAGATATTTGTAGATACCCCTTTGGTGTATAAATACTTTTCACCAAAACAGTGTGAGGTGTATGAATAACTAATTAATTATTATTTTTAATTTGCGGCTCAAGGGAAATTCAGCCTGTTGGTGCAAACTCGTAATATGCTTTTTAAAGCATCATGAACACCCAGTTATTTTAGCACCCTTTTGCACCCCTAGGAAACCAGGATTTTACAATACTTGTAAATTGTACTTCGGGGCAAATTAGTGTAGTCATGGATTTTTTAATATGTAATGTATTCTAAGTATACTACATTCGCACCCCATAAAAATAAGAAATATATAGCCGGAAGTTTAAACAGAGCTAGCGTACGATGTTTGTATATAAGCAGACGCGGGCGGGCGGCGGGAGTGCTATGCGTTCGCGTTGCGTTTAGATCATTGTTTTTGTTGTGGCAAAAAGCGATCCGTGCGCTACGCAAAATAATTATCATTTCCTCTTATTTTAATAATAATTGTCAACGTTCCTAAACAAACATTTTGGCCAAAAAAAACTTATTTCGACTCTTGCATAGGTTTTTGCGCATCGTATTACGCGCGCATAGTATTATCGAGAAATCGAAAGCGTCAGGACCCCTGGACCAAAAGAGATATTTGATGTATTGAAAATACCAAAATGTACTACCTTTTTTCTACTATTTGATACCTAACTTCAAATATTAAGTACCATCGACTCACGGCGAAAAAACACGTAAAGAAAGTGGTCAGACATTCTGACGTCAGGTTGTCTGGACCATTTTTTTTTTCATAGTTCGAGACAACATAACGAATTTATATCTTTGTAAATATGTACTACCTTTTTAGTACCTCAACATATGTTTTTTTCAAATTTTTTTGGCATTCCAGAAAAATGTTACGCAGCAAACAAACTTTGAGCCGAGCACGACGGAGCCGGTCTCGGCTTCGTCGTTCGCGGCGTAAGTGTGGACGTACAACGAACCTACAATGATCACGGTCTTCGAACGTAGTCAAATCTCTTTGTGTTCGCCAAAAAACCGTCAATTTTCGGAGCACAGCCGAGTACGAACGAAATGCTCGCAGTGCGCTCGTTCGAGGCTTGTAAGTCGGTCCATACTAGACGACATCTCTCGCCGGTTCTATTCTCCGTTTTGAAAAGGGCAGATGACAGCCTTGTCTGTCAAGTAGTCCCCGACTACACGACGAAGGTAGGCCGGCACCCGGTGATACCGGAGTGCCTCCCTGATGCAGCTACAGGGCATGGTGTTGAAGGCGTTGGCGATGTCGAGAGACACCGCCAAGACCACACCGCCCCGAGAGACCGCATCTCCCGTCGTGAGGGCTCTCACGCGCATGATGGCGTCCACCGTCGAGCGCCTCTTGCGGAAGCCGAACTGCTTATACGCAAGATCCGGACCCATTCCCTCAAGGTGCTCGGCGAGGCGGTTTACAATTACTCATAAAGAGCTTGCCCACCTCGTCGAGCTACACAATGGGCCGGTATGCGGTCGGCGAGTCCGCAGGGCGCCCCGGCTTCTGGATGAGGACCAGCTTCCCCGTCTTAAAACGAAGCGGGAACTGGCCTCTTTCCATGCACCCGCTAAAGAGCCACTCCAGTGGGGGCCCAAGAGCCTCTGAGTCTGAGGCCAGGGTCCAGGCTTTGCCAGGCAAGCCATTGGGCCCCGGGGCGGTAGTTTTGGCCTTAAACCTCCGTACCGCCACTCTCAGGTCTACCCTAGTCACCTCCGGAATGGCGTCATCGGTTTCCTGAACCGTCCGCTTCCGGCACCGCAGGTGGCGGAGCCATTAGCGGGGGACAATGCTCCTCTCGCGAAGGGAACAGAGCGCTCACCACGTCCTCCACGAGCTCAGGCCGGAGACTCTGCGTCAGCGGGGGGGCCCGGGTGCGGAGTTGATTCCGCACCGTCTTATAAGGGCGGACCCACGGATCTCTGTTGAGTCTCCAGCATCTCCTCGCGGGCCTGAGCCTTGGCCCGCCGACGAGCCTCGAAGAGGGCGGTCTTCGCCGCTCTGTACCCTTCATATAGCTCCGCCTCGATGGCTTCCGCACTCGGAGGACGAATGCGGAGCCGGCGATGCCTGGCGTACCGGCGCCGCGCAGCCACATACTGCTGCCGCAGGTGCGACAGCTCTTGCGACCACCAGTAGTCCAGTACACGTGACGCCGGGCGCTTCCTGGCCGGACTCGGGGCATTGCTGCGTCGCATATCTCGGACATGGCCTCCTGTAACCAACCTGCCTCGGTGTCAACGTCGGCGTGCCTGACCGGTGATGACACCCAGGCCTGCACGATCGCGGCTTCCAGGAGGAGCTTCCGGTCTAGCTGCTTCAGCGCCTAACGTGGACCACTCGGGGTCTGTGAGACCGGCGCGCTCGAGGACTGGGCAGCGACCTCAAACCGGATATACCGGTGGTCGGAATAGGTCTCCACCCCCTCCATAACGCGCTAGTCGACGACGCGTCGTAACAGAGCGGAGCTGGCGCACGAAATGTCCACCACCGACTCGCCCCGCATCCGCACACACGTGGCCACAGAAAAGTTGATGTTCCCCTGGAGGAGGCTTAGTGGGGCCATTAATGGCACTACATTTCAGCCCCCTGCGGGACCTCCTGTGGTATAACCGCAGTGGGAGTTGCGGTGGTGGCGGATTTAGCAGCGGCATCGGCGGCTGCGGCGTTGACGACGGTGGGGTTGGTGGCGGAGGGCCGTCCCTTCCCCCTGGCCTTGGCGGGTGGAGCGCAGGCCTTGCTCCCTGCCCGGTGCTCGGCCGGCTTCCCAGCCGCCGCACATGCATTGCAGTGAGGCGTGGCCACTGTGGCCAGGCAAGCCGCGGCCTTGTGACCGGGCTGACCGCAGCGGAAACATAATACGCTGCGGTCCACCTCCGAGATGCATCGGCAGCCTACGTGGTGCCCCACATGGCACCGGTAGCACCTCAAATGTTTGGGCTCCAGAAGTTTCACCTGCGCCCTGGACTAGCCCACCTTCAGAGTGTGGCCCTCCGCAATTTTCTTCGCCGCCGTCACAGGGCAGCTAACCGTTACGGTCAGCATACCATCGCGGCCCGGGCGTAGGGTGCCCGCCTTGATCTGCTCGACCGAGCACCCCCCGGCCGCGGTGACGGCGGCTACCACCTCCTCCTCGGAGACAGAGTCGTCCAGACCCAGGATGCGCAGGGTTGCGCACTTAACTGGCCTGGACACTCGAACCTTGTCCGCGTTTAGGGACGCTCTGAGCTTTTCAGCTAGAGCGTCTTTTTTTTTTGCGGTCGAGGCGCTCGATTCCCCGGGAATCTCTATCATACGAGCACCTGTCGTGGTGGCTCGAACTCGGAGGCCCCCGGCGATCCCGAGCTCTTCGAGATCCACCATCGTCTACCTATCCTATAATTCGTTTCCCTATATGTCAAATGAAAGAGCGTACAAAATAAAACATTTTATTGTATGGCAATAAATGTGTGAATAATGAGGGAAAAAAGTTATTCATGCCTGCACTGATAACTTTTTTTCCCTCATTATTCACACATTTATTGCCATACAATCAATTTTTTTATTGTTTACGCTCTATCATTTGATATATAGGAAAAAGTGTTACAAGGGGAGGGACGGGGTTTATACAAACCTTCCCATTGTTCTTTGAAAAAAATATACATATGTTAATTATTAACTTTATTGCTTATTTTGTAATTTAAAGCTGCGTCTACGCTATTCGAGCCTAGCACGAGCCAAACACAATTCGTCGTCTAGTGTGGACCGACTTACAAGCCTCGAACGAGCGCACTGCGAGCATTTCGTTCGTACTCGGCTGTGCTCCGAAAATTGACGGATTTTTGGCGAACACAAAGAGATTTGACTACGTTCGAAGACCGTGATCATTGTAGGTTCGTTGTACGTCCACACTTAGTCTTACGCCGCGAACGACGAAGCCGAGACCGGCTCCGTCGTGCTCGGCTCAAAGTTTGTTTGTTGCGTAACATTTTTCTGGAATGCCAAAAAAAATTGAAAAAACATATGTTGAGGTACTAAAAAGGTAGTACATATTTACAAAGAGATAAATTCGTTATGTTGTCTCGAACTATGAAAAAAAAAATGGTCCAGACAACCTGACGTCAGAATGTCTGACCACTTTACGTGTTTTTTCGCCGTCAGTCGAGGTACTTAACCCTTAAACAAACACGAGCCCCTGTGGATATTTAGGAGAAAACGAGGTTTGTTTCTAGGTAATTAGGGGCTGCTGATTTCATTTTTGATGAAAAAAAAAACTAAAAAGGGGAGGGAAAGGGGGGTTTTTTCGGTGGTAAATATCTTACCATTATCCATTATCAACTTGTAAAATATTACGATGGTGGTAAAATAGTTACCATTACCCAATACGATTTGAACGAATTTCTATACTAGTTATTTTCCCTGGATTTGCTTGCGTAATTTAAGTAATACAAAAAAATATTGGTACTTATTAACATTTTTTCGAATGTAGATATGAATATAATGTCTATTTGTAGTAGGTAAATAAAATATACTCGTGTTCATAATAAAAAGAAAGTTTTATTAATTATAAAAAGTAGATAATAATATATATTTATTCTCCTTGAGCTTCCTCCGTAGTGTGAAAAAGCCTGAAACATGACTTAGCACACAGAGTCACATAAATATATTAGTAAATCCAATTTATAGTTAGGCACGATTGCACAATGGCATATAATTTACCACTATTACCCATAACTTCACACGATCAAAAAACATGCATATATTACCGGATTTTTCAACCTTATGGATGCAAAACAACAAGAATATAACATAGTGTAAGAATCTGAACGCAAAAAACACTTACCGGATTTTTTGTTGAACAAAACTAAAATTTTTTGAGGAACGTCACAATTTCAAATTTTTTTCACCAAACTGCCGACTGGCTCACTTTGACATTGACGTATATGGACGGGTGACGTTTATAAATAAAATGTTCCCAATATTTGAATTTAAAAAAAGACAACGTTTTACTTATTATCAAATTCAAATGTTGCCGGTGCAAGAAAAATACCTTTTTAAACAAAAAACTTAAGTGGTAAGCATTATACCTTTATTTTAATAAGGGTTAATATTTGAAGTTAGGTATCAAATAGTAGAAAAAAGGTAGTACATTTTGGTATTTTCAAAACATCAAAAATCTCTTTTGGTCCAGGGGTCCTGAGTTCCTGAAAAAAAAAAGATTGCGACGAATTGAGAACCTCCTTTTCGAAGTCGGTTAATAAATAAAGGACATGCTTGGAGGACACTGCTATTTTATTTTTCGTTTATACACAAGCTGCTTTATCATTAAAAATATAATCTTTAGGTGCGTCCACTATTACTTACTAACAGAGCATTCACAATTAATTAGAAAGTACTCCTTCCTAGTAAAATACATCAAACAACGCGCATACGTGATGACGACGCTTATCTCTTCTTGTTAGTTTATTACTCCGTGTCGCGCGCTTGTCACTTCCATGGCGTATTTATTCAGTGGCAATTACTACAATACTAAAAAAATGTATGTTCCATATAAAAATGCCAATTTTTTAAAGGGTGCAAATTTAAAGGAGACCAAATTAATATGATTGTGATGATTTTCAAAACAATCAAAATTTCCCCCGAAGTACAGCGGCAGACATGCGTGAAAAACTAATTTCCATATGTCACACTAGGGTGCAAAATCAATAATGTATTTAGGTCAAAATGTCTAACCGTTTCCTCAGTTTACAAAACTACACAATTTTCCCCACAGCCGCAATGACCAAAAAACACTTTTTTTAAATTTTTATTTTTTTTCTGTTTCTGCGTTGGTCTGATTAAAATAAATAAAATGTAATAATGTAGACTGAGGTGTAATAAAGCGTATAAAAAGTTACGCTGAGTACATCTGTGTTCTCTGGTTAGTTATGACTAATTAATAGTTTTCACCCCCTTCCGTAGGGGTGGTAAGAGCAATTTGTTTTTTATACTCGATCTTTAACTCATACAAATCCATCACAAACGTTTTTGCCTCTCCGGAGAATTTAATCCAATCTTTATTAAAAAATGGCCTAATTTGACTACACTAGATTGTGTCTGTAGTAAATCTTAAATGTAACTGACACCTTGCTATTGTATCGAGTCTGGTTCTTCTAACCAACCTAACAGACAGATGTGTGCTGGGGAGTTTGTTCCACCACTTCTTCTTTCCAGCTAAACACTAGGAAGTGTCGATGGGTGGGCGTTTTTGGGGGACTGTCTTATAAAAATGTAAATACAGTGAAACCTTGGTGAAACCTGGTTAAATGTGTCTCAGATATCCAAATCTGTCTCATGGGACCCCAGTATGAGTTCTAGTTATAGAGATTTCTCACTTATCCATGTCCCAGTTAACCAAGTTTCACTGTAGTAAAGTAAAGTAAAGTAAATTTTGACCTTCGAAAAGTGCTGATTATCAGCCTAGTTTGAATAAATGAATTTTGACTTTTGACTAGAAGTTTTTTAAAGGACTAGGTATGCTAAAATAGGCCAAGACGATTGAAAAAGAAAACAGATTTTAGCTAGAACAACAATGATGACTTGATGATAATGCTGTAAAAAAATGTGTATAAATATAAATAGAGTAAATAAAAAGCAGATCTTACAAAGTAAGTATTTCTAAGATAATTATATACAAATAAGCAAAAATATCGAGCTCAAACCCGTGCCTGTGGGTATAATTAAATGCACATAACAAAGGGAGGCTAAAAATAACCCCAGTTTAGATGCAAACGTTGTCTGTCTGCTAGACTTTAATGGAAGGGGCTGAATGACTGAACATTTAGTGTGTTTAAGCATTTAGAATTTAATTGTAACACATCATCTCGCCTGTACCTACTCACCAAAGGGGAAGGCGCCTACCACACGCTCACACTTCCCCATGGGTTTACTTGCGCAAACTGGCTTGAACACAGTACATCGCGCGTGTGGTAGGCCCATTAGACAGAGGTGTACCTTAATAGTACACCCACATTTCGCCAGTTATGTTTAAGTCCCATGTAATAGGGGGCGAGCCTATTGCCAACAACCGGGCACATATTCAGACTTCGTGACTGGACTGCTACTGAGAAATTCCTGGTAGAAAAACCTAATAAAAACATGCCCAAGTCGAGAAGCGTATCCAGGACCTCGTGTTCAGCAGCCGCGATCGTTTTATTATTACTAAACTAAACAAAAACACAACACAGAATAAACTCTCATGTTTCTTCTTTCTTGAATCATCAAGAAAAAAAGAAGATCGAGACTCGAGGAATTAGGTTGTATATTTTTTCTAAAAGTTAGGACTTGTGGGAGACTGCAAGTAAGTCTTATTTTTTTAAATATGAATCAATTACAAACATTTACAAATTGTAAAGACGACCATGTTGATGGATAGAGAGGAGAGGAAGGCCAAAGAAAAGATGGATGAATGTGTGAGGAATGATATGAAAGAGAAAGAAGTAATTGCCACTGTGACGTCTAAGGGCTCCCACACATAAACACGATACGACGTCGCGTCGTACAACGATGAGGCGTCGTTTCACGATACGACGTCACGTCGTGGAAATCTACGATGAGCATCGTAAAAAAACACGACATCGTAACGTAATTTGCCACGCACGATACACGGTACGATGCCGTCGATATAGTGGGGTGGTGTTTTAGTTCATTCCGAAAAATGGACCGCTCTAGACGCATTCTAAAAAGAATATTTAAATGTTTTTGAAATTAGAACCCAAATAAATGTTAGTTTGCTCATTAAAGTAACAAGACAACTGCGCAGGATTGCATCGTGAGTTTCTAACGTCACGACGTCGTATCGTGCATCGACACGTTACTTAAGACGTCGTGTCGTAGATTTCCACGACGCGACGTCGTATCGTGAAACGACGCCGCAACGTTGTACGACGCGAAATCGTATCGTGTTTATGTGTGGGAGCCCTTACAGGGAATAATGAATAAAGAAAACGTGTTGCGCCGACCCCAAATATAATGGGATAAGGGCAGGAAGATGATATAGACGTCCATGGAGTTTCTTGCCTATTTTTCTCCATAGAGATTCTAAGCTTTGCAACAATTACAGTACCTAGGTACTTTCACAAGATAATACATAAATTATGTTTTGTGACTGTTGCTTCGCTTTCTTTGTTTTTGTGAATTTCAAAAGTTCCTGTAATGGTATTTAATTGAAAATTTTCGAAATTATTTTAAACTATTATTTAAAAAAAACACAAGTTCAGACTATGAATAAGACTTTGAACGTGTCCACAGAGTTCTAAGTTTAGAAAGTCACCACGTCACCAAACACGTCTTCTGAAAATAGGACACACCCATTGGCCATAATCGCAGTGCAACTAACTTAATTAATAACTAACTTTTAATTATGACTAGATTTTGGCCGTATCTTCGCGTGGAGATAGAATATTATCCCATGGGAAAAAAAACTACCGGTATTAATATTGCCTAGCTCATATAAAATGTCCTAACCCAGGTATTATTGTATCTCCTGTCGGGGATTACGGGTTGTTCGAAAGAGATACTGCGGGCCTGGACACAAAGGGCTAAGAAGGAACATGGGTGGTTAGTAGTCAGTAGAAGTCTGACACTCCCTTCCATACCGCCTAGAGCGGGAGGAGTCATTTAATGATTTCCCACACTCCAAAAAAAAGGTATATTTTATCTATTTCATGGACAAAATATGTAAACTAACCATACTAACAGTCACAAGTAGTCAGGTAGCTGTCACAAATGACAACTGTCACTCACAACGAATGGCGGGAAACTAGAATGGCGGGATTGGGGCCTGGTGGAGTTGGTGTCATTGAAAACCATTCAGGCTCAGTCGTCAAAAGGTTACAGTTTACAGGTTTACCAACAGACAGTTACTTTTTTCTTACTCCTCCGCTATTCTTTTCTGATTAATTTCGTTGCGGGATCCAAGACAGTTAAATCGTTTCTCTCGGACTTCGTCGAGCTTCATTGTCTCGGTCTCGGCGCCCTTCTGGTGGTCGCCTCTGTTGTGTCTGGCTTACAGGAGTTACAGTGGTTTGGGAATAGTGTGGCGGGCTTGTCCCAAGTAAAAAAAAGACAGAATTACTTTCACAATATTTATGGATTCGCTTATTCCCAAATCCTTGCCTGTCGTTGTATTTAAATACACATAAGAAAGGGACGCTAAGAATGTCTGACGTTTACAGCTTTCGTTAGTTCAGCAGTCTGCAAGACTTGTGTGTCTTTTTGTAGCATGCTAACCGGAGAGTGGACTTCTTAATGTCACCTAGGTAATGCCCAATTGTTTTTAACTAGGCGACACATTTTAGCGCGCCGTTGGATGTTCACCGCTGAGAGTTGTTTTCTGTTCTGAGAAATTCCAACTGCGCTGTCTAACATCACGCCTGTAATACCCGAAGGGCTAGGCAGAGGCGTACCCATTAGTTTAGTACACCCTTAATTCGCCAATCATTTTTTTAATTCTCATGTATGATGTAATGGGGGCCTATAGCCACCAACCGGGAACAAAAATCAGACTCCGTGGCTGCTCCTGAAATTTCTGATGGAAAAGCCCCAATGATGATTGTCCCGACCTCGGAATCGAACGGAGGACCTCATGCTCAGCAGTCGCGCTTGCGACCACTAGACCAACGAGTGTGGGATTGATTTAAATATTTCTTCCTAATCTAGGTTTTGTGATCTCTAACCAAACAAACACTTGAATTGCTGTTATCAATTTAATCGGAATAGAATTTGAATTGAAATCATCATAATATTAACAATTGAACTTCTGATATATTGAACACAATCCTCCTCAAAGTCGTTGGACCAACCTCATCTTTTAAAGATTTTTCGATGTCTACATATCATCATCCAGTCTCCTGCCCTTATCCTAATTCATTTGGGGTCGGCGCAGCATTTCTTCTTCTTCCTTACTACGACGAGTAATAGAGAATTACTCGTCGTCTCAGCAAATTAATATCATCATCATCATAGAACTTCCCAAGAAAAACTCGTTCAGTAGAACAAAATACTTATTACTATTAATATCATAAACGGGATATTTACCATGTTTGATTTTTGTTTCGAGTTCCCGATATTTCGGCGCTGTTACAAGCACCATGATCACGGATAAACTGAAGTCATTGCGGGTGGATGTTTATGAGCAGACAAAACGGTCTACCCTCTTTCTCGTTCGTTTTTTGCGTTCGGCACCACTACCATTGTCACTCACTACACGATTCTGTTCCCGACACACAAAACTCTTATATAAAACTAGTGACCCGCCCCGGCTTCGCACGGGTACAAAAAAGGTATTAAAACCTTCCTCTTGAATCACTCTATCTATTAAAAAAAACCGCATCAAAATCCGTTGCGTAGTTTTAAAGATTTAAGCATACAGACAAACAAACAAATAAACAAACAAACAAACAAACAAACAGACGCGACTTTGTTTTATACTATGTAAGGATACTTATTAGCCAGTCTTCAACGCGGCAGCGGGTCTAAAGACCCCGGCTTTTGTGGAGGCTATTTAAATGCACCCCATGCAAGCTCGCACACGCGTCATACTTCACCCCTGACTTTTGAAGAAACTGCAGCTTCTACTCTATACTTTAAATACCTAGAATGATGTCTTCTTAGTTTTAAGAACCAGTATGTTATGTTCTTGCTTGTGTAACTGTCATACTTATAACATGTCTTAGCAAATGGGGATCTTCCTAATCTAGATTTTTGATATTATAACTATTATCATAGGTATGTTAGTAAAGAATCCACTACCTACATTGTATGTCTAACGTAGAGTTCTCTTTTTTTTTTAAACGGACATGGGCATGCCACACTATTCCCAAATCACTGTAACTCCTGTAAGCCAGAATCAACAGTGGCGACCACAAGAAAAGCGCCGAGACAGTGAAGCTCGACGAAGTCCCAGAGAAACGAAATTTAACTGTCTTGGATCCCGCAACGACATTAATTGTAAAAGACCATGCGGAGGAGTAGGAAAAACATAATTTCCATAAGATAGAGTTCCCAGATACCTACTATAAAAAAGTTAACGGATGCAGATGAATACCAGTATTTCACGTAGATTTTAGAGACTTCTGATCTGACCTCCACAATCAAATCCCACCACAATCAGGTTCTGTTAAGGCGAGGTTGCAGTACTTTGTTTTTATGTACGCACGACCTCGCCCCCCGCCCTGCCGCGCGAGCGATATGATGCCTAAATTTTGACTGTTTTTTGCTTCTTGCTTACCAAATGGCCCATATACCACACTCACCCTTAATATGTGTAGGTGTAACAATAGTGCGCCGGCAGGGATTCGAACCTGTGACCTTTCGGAGCCAACACCCAGCAGGCTATTAAGCCAATTATAAATAAACATGATTTAGGTTTGTCAAAAGATACCCCCACTCGCATAGTGGGTGTTATAGTCCTTATTAAATAATGTAATGGTATTAAGGATACTTAAATATCTTACTTGATTGCACAAAATCGTGACCGTTGGAAGGAATGGAGGGAGGCCTTAGCTTTGCTCAGGAGTGGGAGAATATAGGCTAGCTCTAATAATAATATCACTACATAGTATATAAAACAAAGTCGCTTTCTCTGTCCCTATGTCCCTTCTACGCAACGGATTTTGATGCGGTTTTTTTAATAGATAGAGTGATTCAAGAGGAAGGTTTTAATACCTTTTTTGCACCGGTGCGAAGCCGGGGCGGGTCACTAGTTAAGGATAAATAGCAACCCGCACTGGGCCCGCCTATTGGATTATAGCCTATCCCTCTCCTAGAGAGCTAGAGAGGAGGCCTGAGTCATTGCAGTGGGAATAGAGAGGAGACCTGAGTCATTGCAGCGGGAACATTATAGGCTGATGATGATTAAGGATGTCGGGCGCATTATTTCATCAAAACACCCCTCACCAGTACAATACGTGTACTAAATGAAGTGCATGAGAGAGAGGACAGACATATTTTCGTGCAACTTGAGTGAATTCGCAAGAGTTTTGTTGAATTTTGTTTCTCATATTTAATTTTTACTTTACCTATTTGTTTTTGTGTTGTTTGTTTGTGTTTTACAAGTTATTTTTAAAGTTTAGTGTTTTAGTTATAGTATTAGTCGTAAGTTAATTTCCAAGTATCTTGTGAGTTGTGAGTGTTTGCAAACCACTATTGTATTGGGTCTGCCTGTAAAGATAGTGTGTGTTTATAATAAATAAATAAATAATAAATAAATAAATAATCAACATCTAGCCTAACCTTTTCCCAACTAAGTATCTTGAGGTCCACCTCCAGTGTAACCAAATGCAGCTGAATACCAGAATTCTACATAGAGCGACTGCCTATCTGACATCCACAACTAAGTTAAACTGGTTGTCAGACTTTCAGGCCACTGACTACCTGTAACAGCTGTCAAAGATCTAAAAATGACAGCCGGGACCAAACCAAAGTGGCTTTAACGTGCTTTCCGAGGCACGGAGGAAACTATTGTAATAAATTGATCCATGGAACAACGTAGGCAGGCACGGCTTATCTTAAAGATCGACTATTGACTATTGGCGTCTGTTTTAATGTCACGAGATACTGATTTAAGAACAACAACAAAGTTGTCAAATCATATACAGACCCTTGAGGCGGTTTAGAAATTCTGACACCCTAGTGTCAGTTTCTGACACTAGGGGGGTCGTTAGACCTTACTGCCCACACGATAAGAAGTAGTGCCAAAATGGGAAAATATTTTCTTGACGCTCCTCTGTACCCACGCAGCCCACGCTCTGCTACCCCGAAACTCAAGGTACCTACCTTGAGTTTCGCACAATCGGACCCCATGGACCTAGTTTTTGAAACCCAAACGGCTTCAACACGTAACTGTTCTACCAATTAAGTTATTATATTTGGGCTGTTTGAGGTTTTCAGTACCTACCTGCAGCAGCCACCACAGCGCAGCCCACCGTGCAAGATGGGATGGCGCAACAATTTCGACGCAATAAGTTTCATCCCACACCAAAGTTAGGTTGGGGATAACGGGACGTTTTTTTTTAATTATTGACACCGAACTCCTCTTAATGGAAACGATGCAATGGATGGACTGCGCGGAAGATGATATGGTTAGAAAAGCACACACTTTCTCATTCATGCGATGACGACTAATAACAGAGCAGTACCTACCTATGCAAGAAGAAGAGATGCTGCGCCGACCGATAAGAGAAGATGAGTCTTACCAAAAGATATTGTGTTACCTAATAACTAAGGACCGACCGAAGGTTCGGTTTCGGTTTCGGTTTCGGCTGGTTTCGGCCAAAAAATCTGGTTTCGGCCATAGTTTCGGTTTCGGCCAATAATTGGCCGAACCTTTCGGCCCCGCCGAAACAAGGTATACGTGAATTGTCGCGCATCATTCAGCTAACTTCGAGTGCCAGTTGAGTTCGCTAGCCGGCGCGATTGTGATAATTTGAGGTTGTGAAATTTTTCTCGCGCAAAAATTTGGTATTTGTTTTTACTTATGATTAATGATGATGTATTTTAATGGCATTCATTAGGGTCTTGTGCTACAGTGTAAAATAAATAGGTTGTAAGTAGGTGTGTATAGAAAAGAATTCATTAGATATTTTACTTGGTTCTGTTGAGTTATTCCCTAGAACTTATTAAATATGAATTTATGTAGAAATTAATTTAACACTTAACAGATGTGTGAAGATACGTGTGATGTTTGATTCAAACATTACTATATTTGTTTGTAATAGGGGATCGGACTGGGTCAAAATAATATGATTCTGTTTAGTCCGTAAGTTAGATTATCGAAAAATATTGAATACGTGTTTTTTGTTTTATCAAATCAATAAAAAATGACGAAGATAAAACGCGTCAAAGATCTTGGAGTGGGGCTTGAAACGTCACTTGTGTCGTCAAAATGTACTATCATATGACGTCACACGAGTTTTCGAAGCACTGTATCATCTTCATTTTAAGTTTACGTGAAAAAAGAAAAAATACGTGTCCAATAATTTTTGGAAATCTATCTGACGGACTAATTAGTTTTTTTTTGTCCGATCCCCTATTGTTGATGGATTAAATTTTGTACCCGTATTCGAACCGCCCCGTAGTTCCGATACACAACTATCTCCAGTGATTTAGGCGCTTTGCACATGGAGCAACTTAATTTGAGGCAACTTAAGCAACTTTAAAAGTTTCCTGTAACTAGTTGATAGTTGCTACAACGTTTACGGTTGCAGCAATTTTATGGCAATCTGTGAGCAACTTTCATAACCGAGTTGCTCAATCTACGCAGCGAACAGCATTCAGTGTGACGATGAATATCGAAGAAGCAGCAATTGCTCTAATTTTATTACGTCGTCGCCGTCTACGTTAACTTTAAAAATCGGTATAATATTTAACAGTTGCTAGTTGCGGCAATCAAAAACTAACTCAGTCATCGATTGCATCAACTGAAAACTGTTGACGATTGCCGGAACTCGAAACTCGAGTTGCTATGTGTGCGCAATCCAATTGAAATATATGTAAACAGCTAGTTGCCAGTTGCTGCAATAGTTGCTCCATGTGCAAAGCGCCTAAAACCTTAACTAATTAATATAATTTAAAAAGTTCGTAATGAAAATTATTTCTTAAAACACCATCTTTGAAAATGAAATGAGTATTTTTTTTGTTTAATAATTAGAATAAAAGTTATATCGACCAATAGAATTTTTTAACTAAAAAGTATCATATAAATTTTCTATTAGCGTGAATGGCCTTCAGTACTATTAGTCATGTCGCATTTTTTCCCTTTAGTATGCGAGGAGCTTATTTTTTTTTTTTGAAATTATTAAAAAATATAGTAATGTTAAAAATGTAGTGCTTATTTTTTAAAAAGTTTGACAAATATGTTGATTGTATTTTTTTTTAAATCACATTTTTAATTTTACAAATAAAGAGCTATTTTTGTTTCCTAATTACCTACTTTAATAGTTGCATTTTTTTACACGTGTTAACTGTGTACATATGCGTAAAAATACAATAGATTTTACAATCCATAAATATTTAATAAGTTTCGGTTTCGGTTTCGGTTTCGGCCGAAACTGGGACCAAGGCCGAAGGTTCGTTTACGGTTTCGGTTTCGGCTGAAAATCGTGTTTCGGTCGGACACTACTAATAACTACGCTGTGGAGATCAGCCAAACTGTCACTACATGTAAAAGAAGGCTGTGGTAAAAATCTTTCATCAGACGTGGGAAGCATCTGAACCGGAAAATCGTAAAGATAAATGGGGGCAACATCGTTTATTGCGCGTTTTTTTCGCTCTATGACCTGTGGCATATGATTTTGGACACTCAGACTTAAAGAAATGATGTAAGGTAATTTGGTGCGTAAACTTCTCCAATGCATTGCCTTACTCTTAAAATCAATGCCCATAGTTTAATTTTTTTATTGACGTTTTACGTATTTTCAAAAAAATTAGGTATAATATTGACCTAAATGCGAAGAGTAGGATAATAATAACACACTTTTTCCAGTAAATCACGCTGTATTTCAAGTTACTATTGATTTATGCAGTATGCTGCAAAGCTAGAGAATTGGAAGAATCTAGGATGCAAAAACGAGCTCGAAGATTTTAGTATCCCACCTGGGATAACCTAAGGTTCTTTTTGACAGTCACTATAGGCCTGACACTTACAGGAACTGGGCCCCCTTGGACCTTTGGACACTCACCCAGAGTGCCCAATGGAAAAGATATCACTGATATTGATAAGGGTAATCACGTTATCACGTCAACAAGTATTGATTGATACAGTCAACAACCAAACAAATTCGGTTTGCATTGGCACTTCTGAAATTCAAGTGTCCCAAAAATTAAAATACCATTAGTAACTAAACTGTTAGAACACATAAAAACAAAAGCAGTACCTAGAGCCTGTAAACTTATAAAATGCTGATGGTCACGAAGGTCTTACCGTTTTCCTGACTGAAACTTCAACTGGTGTTGCGCTAGATATCAACAAGCTCGTGTTTATAATATAAACACCAAATACGCCAATCTAAATGGTCTCTTCAAAAACGTATATTTGTTTTCTCTTTCCCATTCTCCAGCACACATAAAACTAATTCTCTGCCACGCCTTCAAAACAGTATTCCTGGAAACAAAAACACGCACAAAAGAGGTCGTATAACACCCACCTCCTTCATTGCCGTCCGCATCAGCTGTAGGTCCGGAGAACTTCAGCCCTCTGGTAGACTGGTTCATAGCGACTACATCTCCCGCAGTCACCACTTTGAACCCAAGCCCGTGGCTCGAGACTGTGGAATTCCATTGCCACATGCACATATTCACAGGATTCTCCGGGCCATTCTTCTCGAAGGAACAGTAAACTCCAGTTGCCTTAGAAATGTAAGGATTCTTGTTGACTGCTTCATACATAGGCCCGTACGGCCGCAAAATCTTCATTTTATCAGTCAATGAGAAAGTGTCATTGTCCGGGCTTATTTTCTGGTTGATCGCGATCGCCCCCTCATTATCATTCATCATGCCGTTGTTGTACTTTTTGTTCAGCCGCAACAGTTTGTCGACTGACGATTTGTCTCCCCTTCGATTCTGACGTCGTTCTTCCGTCCGATTCAACAACGTCGTCAATTTGTGAAGGGAACTCTTCTCCTTCACTGGGCCAGCAGCTCGGTACTTCTGTTGCGTCTCCGCCTCCATGGTTTTCTTTGCTTTATTCTCTTTTTCGACCTCATGGTCGCCAAGAACTATGGCTACCACGACCAGAACAGAAAGAAGCTTCCCAAACGCCATTTAGTAATCTCGTTTTGTTTTTAGATGATATGGCCGCACTGAGCGGTCGGTACAGCGGGCATTATGCGTGCTAACACTCATAACAATAGTTTAAATCAGAGTTCAGTGCGAAATCGTCCGTGATTATCTCGTTAAGCGTGTAGGCTCGGGCCATCGCCGACGACGCGGGTTTGGAAAACAGCCAGCCGTGCTCTCGGCGCGGTCGATACACTCCCGAACAGATACATTTTACAAAAACACTCATTGGTTCCACTACATCTAGCCCATAAACTCATATAATTCAACGCACTGGGGAATTTTCCGTTTTATTTCGCACACCCTACACTGCCCCTGGAAAATCGTTTCTAATGGAGGACACCGATGGTACAAGCTAACATCGTGATAAGCCCAGACACATCAAATTATACATTTCTCACACTGCCACGCAACACGGTTTGTTCATGTTTCACTTTAATATATTTTAACACGTAATTTATCAATTTACAATACAGTTAATACGTTTTAAAATCCATATAACGAGGTACGTATTCGCGGCCGAACTCCCGTGCACAGCGCCACCGCGGGAGTATGCGGAACTAAACGCCCGCGGACAGAAATAATCATTACTTTTCGCGAGATGTGATCTTGGAGCGGCGTCTGTGGGGATGCTGCGCAGGTGTCGTCCCGCCCCGGACCATTCCCGGGCTTTTCGCGCAGGATGTAGTCGCATCGCTCGCCGGATATTACATTGGCTCAATTAGGATCAGTGCTCACGTAAGATAGCTCCGATTGGCCACACCTACAGGTGGCCCATCGTGATAGGTCGACAGTGGAAATGCCGCGAAAATGCTCCAATCGTGATCCGTACCGGATATTGCATGAAGAAAATTTCCTTAGAGATTTGTTTACGCGAACGGCGGGTGGTCGTCGAGTTTTTGCCGACTGCGGATATCAATTTAGTGTTTTATCTGCTCCATGGCAGTTCGTTTCCCGAGAAAAATGTCATTACGATCGGTGTGGTGGGATTGATTGAAATCTCGTTTGAAACAAGTGCGACCGACGCGTTCCATTTAAAAAAGTGATCGATAGGGAACTTCCATTGTTTATTGTTGAATAAATATGTTCCCATGAAATAGATAGTTAGCAGTTTTTGTTTTAATGGGAATAGCATGATAAAATCAATATGATAATGATATTTAATGTTAACATAAACAAATGATCAGTTTAAATTAGTGCATAATTTATTGTCAGTGACAGATTACCGCAATTAAAATGAACATTCCGAATCACGTAACTGATCTGCAACATAATATTGCTAAACATATTTCACGGAATAAATAACTACGTTGTAAAGAGAGTTGTCAGAATGTTACGTAGACACATCTATAAATAAATGCTCAATCAATCTTTAAAGCGTCCCTAATCATAACATTTAGGAAAACTATAAATAATTTGACAGATAAAATAATATCACGTCTGTTCACTGTTTCCGAACGAACGCAGACAGAATAAGACAGATAGACAATCTTGCAGTACGTACCACTCCTTGCGTTGTGGATGTATAGTATTTTGATCTGAAATACCTACATTTTTACAGCTATTTAAACGTTAATTTATTTGTCTTACAGAATTTTGAGACTAGTTTTGAACAATGTGTGGTGCCCATGAAGTCGTGTCGGTAATCTAACAGTGGGATAGAAATCTATTGTTTATGTTATACGGTGAGTGTCCTAACAGTACCTTTGCCCTTATTTTGAAAAAAGTAGAAAAGGTTATCAATGCTTTGTGTTCTGAATATGAAAATGCTTTTGTTTTGTTGTATTCTGCAATAATATTTTATGTTCATTGCATTTTTATGCATTTATTCCAATTGTTACTGTCCCGAATCTAGTTCAGCATGAATCATAAGTTAAATGATTTGTTTTGATTGTTAATCTTACCACATTCATAGGTATGACTGCCAGTCATTGACTGGATTAGATCTACACTATTAAAAGGTCATGATTAATATTATTACTCGTTATTTATTTCGATTGACTACCACCACTACAGCAGGTAAAAAATATGTCCAGTCCATTTTAATATTTTTTTTCTTACTGTATTAAAATTCTTCCTTACCTGATCGTAATCATGTTGAATAGGTACATCACAATACAAATACGTTAGGGTAAGGCATTTAAAAATAGCAAGTTCAAATACCATGACAATGCATTTAAAATAGTTACCACAAAAACTATCAAGTCTTTTTTCACAGTGGTCCTTGAATTATTTTTTATATATTTCATGTGAGTTCTTTACTTACAGCTTTTTATTAACATCAATTTTATAATTAGAAGGATTATTAAGTTTTCTTTTAAAAGAACTTCTTATTGTAAGAGCCTTGTTGTTCTAGTTGTCTCAAATCGCTGATCAAAAATTCTTGGATTGAATATAAAATAGGGCAGTGTTATTAGGGTTTACCTGTAGGAATTTATTTGATTTAGGATTAGGAATTTATCTGTAGTAGGCCAGTCTGAATTTGTGCATAGTTGAAGGCAATAGCACACTAATTCAATGAGCCTCAATAATTATAACTTGCAAAATATGGGTACCATTAGGTCCACCTTAGGGTTTATTGGTGACCCACTCAACTTCCTCTCCATCATATAATATAGCTTATTATAACCTTCCTTGAAAAATGGACTATCCAACACAAAAGTATTTTATCAAATCCAACCTGTGAGTAATTCTCTTAGATTAGCGCGTTCAACCAAACTTTATAATATTTAAATATTCTAAGATTACCCAAGTTTGACCAAATACCAAATAGCTGTCAAATACTCTAAGGTCGAATTCAACCAAACTAGAGTAATAGTTTACTCTCGAGTAAAAACTTACTCTAGTTTGGTTGAATTCGACCTAACTGATTTAAATGTCTTTTGTTTTTTGGCAAAAGGTGCAACATCAAACATGCATTGTTTTCAGAAACGAGAATTTCTGTATAATAATAATATTTTTTTTTTTTTTTTTTTTTTTTTTATACATACATACATTTCACCTTTATTTAACCTATAAAACCATGACTAATGAAAACAATAAATGTTCTATTGTTCAACAATCTCCTGAATTCTCAGAGTCCAATCATCAATAAGTTTATATAAAAGAAATCTCAAGCCACTCTGCAGTCATTTTATTTTGTCCGGTTCTGAAGTTACATCCATAACATCATGCCTGTAATTCCCAAAGAGTTAGGCATACATTTACCTAATAGTACACCCACATTTCACCAGGTACTTGTATGTCTAAGTTCCATGTAATAGGGGGCGAGCCTAATGCCACAACTCGGCACAGATCCAGACTCTGAGACTCCGAATTTTAACTCCCTAAAAATCACCATCTCGATATTTTGGACCATATAATTTATGTAACGCTAACTCAAACATAACAACCACGCTGACCAAGTTCGATCACCGGTCATATCTCAAAATTACAAGGAAATACCTGATTATTTCTCACAGCTGTGAAGTACATGTGACTCATTATCTTAACCACATTCATTCATAGTGTGAACATAATAAAACAGATCAACAAGTCATTTTTTACTAGGAAATGCGTATTTACAAATGTAAAAAATTATTAATTCCTTCAATTAAGTCCTTTATTTATTTCTATACACATTTCTTATACTTTAAAATATTTCTGTAAAATAAAATAATATTAAAGAAACATTTAAAAATATAAAAAATTGTAACCAAACGCCATCAAGGTTCAGGTTCCGAGCTACCGATGGTCAGGGCTCTTGAGAGTGGAACCTCCTAACAATGTAAATGTGTCCAGATGCTTTCTGTATAGTAAGCCGTTAATCCAGCTGCCTAACGAGAGCCTCCGTCAAGCTTTTGGCAATTAAGCCATTGGCTTAAACAACTATCGTCATTGAAGTACTTTGGTATTGTTATTTGTTTTATAAATAATGGATTTATATAAGTTGCCAAATATCTTGCTGCACGCTGCCCTGGAAGTATTTTCATTCATTACATGAAGTTTCTTTATTTCATAAACAAATTAGAACAAAAACTAAGTTTTGTGTAATTGGCTGGTTTTATACAATGATAATTTTCCTGATTTATTTAGGTACCCTAATAACTACTTAAATACTGCACACAATACAGGAATACAATTAATTGTAAACTGAATCTACCTTTAAATGTCAATAAATTATATTCATGTTTATAGAATGACATCCTTTAAACATGATTTTGTACTAGGTACCCTAATCATTTTGCAAACATATCTTAACGGGGTATCCAACTACGCACATTTCACCGTTTAAGACATTCTAAATAGTGCTACCATATTGCCACCAAATCTGGATGATACTTCTTCTTCTTAGCGTGTCGATGACAATTTAAATTGAGTCGGCCCAAAATTTGGCGACGAGTTCGGCACTTTCAGTAGCCTCCATCAACTCCTGTGATGTGCAAGTAGCAGGACAGGCTGGACACGATATCAAGTGCTCCATAGTCTGTGGGGCAAGACCACATTTACACTCCAGGGCAGAGTCGTCTATGAATCTCCACCTGAACAGGTTTTTCTTGCTTCGGCCTACCTGTGTCCGGAGTCTGTTTAGAGACTTCCAGGTTAACCATGGCAACTCGTGTCCAGGTGGAAGATTTTCGGCAAGTGGCACAAATGGGTTGGGTAAGGCAACACTATCTCGCCACAACTTAAGTCTTTCCTTTGGGCGTTCGCCAGTGAGCGGGGGTACACACTTCATGAAGCTGTTGCGGCTTTTCAGCCTTTGCGGAACTATGATGTTACTGTGCAGAGGGTGTCTGATACTAAATACTATAGAATCAAACTAGTTTCCACAGTTGTGCACTACATACCTACTAAAACCATGAAAAGTAATTGTAGATATTCTGAAACACAGCTTTAAATAAACCTAGATTGGGCAGGTCGCTACCAAACATTATAATGATAAAATCATCACTATTTACAACTTTTAAAATTTTAGCTACACCTTTTGTATTCATCATCAGCCTATAATGTTTCCACTGCAGGGACTCAGGCGTACTCTCAAGGAGAGGGATGGGCTATAATCCACCACGCGGGCCCAGTGCGGGGATTGGCAGATGTAAAGTCTTCTTTTTTTTTTGGTTCCAAGACATGCCGGTTTCCTCACGATGTTTTCCTTCACCGTTTGACTTTTTCTTAAATAAAATTATTGTTATTTACAATTCCAGATGATCTAAGAACATGTCAGGCGGCAACTCAAAGAACAAGGCTCGCTCCAAGAAGCAGGAAGGATGGGAGGAGGCCGGGGGGGAGTTCTACCAGGAGTTGTACCCGGGTGGGGAGCAGGAGCTGTTCGATAACCTGCAGAGAGCTGATGCTGCTAAGCTGGCTACGTTGCTGCCTTCGAAGCAGGCGAGGAATAGTAAGTTAATATTTTAGTTATATAACGAAAGCAGACTGTATAGTAGCAACTAGCAATGATAGTGTAGTGGTGAGACCGTGGGACTGCTAAGACAGTCATAGGTCATGAGTTTCAGCTCAAGACACGCGTCTCTTCCGTCCGGACTGCGGGTTGTTCGAAAGAGATATCGTGGCCTCGACACAAAGGGCTAAGGAAGAACATGGGTGGTTTTTAGTCAGTAGAAGTCTGACACTCCCTACCGCTCTACCCAAAGCGGGAGAAGTCATTTGATGATTTCCCACCCTCCAAAAAAAAATACTCTGACACCAGTTTTATTAGGCAGTAACCACACAATAAAGAAAGAAAGAAAAAAATACAGCCAAAACCTAGATCCAAAATTCTAAACTAATAGTTCAGTACCAAGAATATATGATTTTTTGTCAGTATTGAATCATCCTAGATCCTACACAGACAGAAAGAGGCGGCCGGGCGGCCCCTCCAATCAAATTACGTGACGTCATTTCCTTCTTTCCTGTTATTTTTACGGTAGTCTTATTCCTGTTATTTATCTCCTTTGTTCATTTCTTAAACACATTCATTTCATTTTTAAATATCTCTTTAAAAAAAACACCTAAAATATATTAAATAGCTGATGCTCGCGGCTTCGTCCGCGTAAAATTATATACTAAAACCTTTTTCGAAAAACACTTTATCTTTATCCATTGGTGAAAACGGCATGAAAATCGGTGCAGGAGTTGACAGCCAGACAGACGCGGCAGAGGACTTTGTTTTATAATATATAGTGATTAGTGATCCGTCAGTGTCAGGAGCAGGGTCCAAACTACCTGTGGTTAGGGCTCCAAAGATAGGAACCTCCTCACAATACGGTCCGTACCGTATCGTGAAGTAGGTAGGTACCTACTGTCTTATGAATCAGGCCCTTGATTTTTTATATATCTTATCATTGTAATCAGAATTGGGTCTTTGGCTTCCGATTATCGGCTGTTAACATCTTTTATGACTACTTACTCAGTGATAAGGTATTTAAAAAATCTAGTTCGATGTGATTTCTTGATGATATCGATAGTTCCGTTTTCAATGACACACACACGACTTTGTTTTTATTTTGATTGATTTGAACATTAATCTATCTATGTCTGACCTCGAAAACAAAGGAAAAGCAACAAAGAAATACTTTTGAAGAAGGAACCAGCCAGATTTGAGTGAACATATCTAATCAGTGCATTATTTTTTATTTGAGACAAACCTGCTACACTATTCCCAAACTATTGCTACTCCTGAAAGCCAAAATCAACAGTGGAAACCACCAGGAAAAACGCCAAGACAGCTCGACGAAGTCTCGTAGAAAAAATTTGCTGCTGCGGATCCCGAAAAGAAATGAATCAGACAAAAATAGCGGAAGAGCAGGAAAGCATAATTTCAACTTCCCTCCATATCAGCAGGAGACAGAATAGAACAAGGCACAAAGGGGCGTATACAACTGGGATAAACCCAGTTACCTAGCACCACGGATAATAGTAGTTTATGCAACTGTGCATAATGAAGGGCATTACAACACAAGTGTGGGTTTAAGAAACGAGCCGAAGGCGAGTTTCTTAATAGCATCACACGAGTGTTGTAATGCCTAATTATGTATAGTTGCATACACTAATTTATCTACCCGAATATCATAAGGGCTCTATGATGGGCTCAGGAACCATAGGGAAATGACCAGCATTGTTACCAGTGTAATGCAATAAAAAATAAACAGGTTATTAGTTGCATTCGTCGCTGCATTTACGATATCTGGCGGAGTGTTCATGTTAATTTCTGAGTCACTATCACTTATTTTCGACAGAAATAAAGAACTTATCAGAAAATTTGTCTACTCAATGAAAGGGAATAAAAAGCTAACGAACAAATGACAGCTCGAAATGGCGGCGTTTCGGATATCTGTAATTTTTTTTAAATCATAGGCAAACGAACAAAGTCACTATTCTTGTGTCACTCGAGATCAAAATGTCGTGCGATTTATAATTAATATCATACTGAATTGGGGTTTCGTATCGATAGGTATCTGTTTTAATGTAGATACTAGAATAGCACACTCACTTGAATTTGACACCTGTTCCAAATTTAAACCTCCTAACCTACTGAAAACAGTAGGTTATGAGCTCATTACAGTTCTGTTAATTTCTGCTGGTTGGTAATGCTGGTCATTGCCTATGGTTTTTGAACGCATTAGAGAGGGTTTATGATATTTGGGTAGATAAATTATATTATCGTTAATATTAATGGGTTCTAAGTGCAAGCATTTGTCAGTTATCTTGTAGTTAGACTCACTCAAAAAGCGACGATACGACGCACCAAAAATAGGACATTCGGGTAATTTAGTTCACACTTCGGTATTGTATGGGCCCCAGACGTTGGTCAACATTAAATTACCCATTATTACATCTTAACTTAAACGGTGGAGGAAAACATCGTGAGGAAACCGGTATGTCTTAGAACCAAACAATTCGAGGACATGTGACATCTACCAATCCGCACTGGGCCCGCGTGGTAGATTATGGCCCATTCCCTCTCAAAGAGATGAGGCCTGTGACCCAGCTGTGGAAACATTAATAGGCTGTTGATGACGATGATGACATCTTAACTTCAACAGTCAGTTGTTGAATGAATGAATATAAAACAAAGTTATCAAACTTCTCCACAATAGATTTGGTCGTCGACCAAAAAAAATTAAACAATTTTATAACGCTCTTGCATATCCATAACCAGTTTTTCTATGAGTGACGAAGTACCGTAACTAATTCCAGGCTTGGTCAAGGTCTTATGCAATAATCGTTAAAAAAACCTGTTAATTTTCTGTGATGACTTAATCTTTTTATGAAACTAGTTTAAAGATCGGTTGATAATACCTACCTTTTCATCATAAACAGACGAATGATAACAATCAAAGAGCAAACCAGTGTGTTACCTAAAGCCGTTATATTTCATCATCATCATTTCAGCCGAAAAACGTCCGCTGCTGGACATAGGCCTCCCCCAAGTGTCGCCACATTGACCGGTCCCGTGCGTCTCGCGTCCAGTCATTTTAGTTATGTTTGAGCCCTATTTAATAAGCGGCGAGACTGTTTCTGTTGCTATAAGACACAATACCAATCATGGATGGATTTGACAAAAAAAGAATAGGTTAAAACAACCAAATTGTTCTTAAAGATAAAATAGACATTGATGTTTTATGACGCGCAGGCGACATTCAACCAGGTACCAGTACCACCTGAGCGATGCTAAAGAGTGTAAAAGTACCCTTAACGAAGACGAAAGGCACTTTTCCTCCCCGTCATTGCTATCTTTTTTCGTTCTAGGCCATAACGCGGAACTTTCTAGTTACGGATTTTGGGGATATCAAAATTACACCATGTTTAGAAGTAAAAAATTGACTGTGAATAAACTGTGATGTTAATACCTCCCTGACCCCCGTACTACTCAATGCATTCATCAGCACAATGTGTTGAGTTGTCCATGTTCATCTCGCATTCTTATCATATCATAGAGATCAATATAAACTATCATAATTCAAATACCTGATAATATGGCGATAAGGAAAACATTGTTTTCTAATTATTGCTCCTAACTGACAATGGTATAATCTCTTTGTATTATGGCAGTGATATTTCATTATATCTATTGGTCTAGAACTGACATCAATACTGGGGAAATCAGCTTTAAATCTTCCTTATATACAAGTTGTTTATAATCTACCTTCAGATTTTTGATTTTCTCCGCCTCGGGGCGACAGGGGCGGAGGGAGAGAGGTCGAGCGCTGGGCTCGGCGTGGAGTAGTAGTTCGTATTGAGTCGCGCTGGGCGTCGAACGATTATTATAGTAGCCATCGGAGAACGGGTGAAAGCGCACGCGCATTGATTAAATCGACTTGTGGAGTCATTTCGCGGCACCCAATTATACTAGTTAAGCAGTACGGTTAGCGACGCTGTGAATGTCGAACGGGTTATTGATAATATCATTGGTTTGCCTTGTCACGGGAGTGCTATCGGGAAAGCACCGAGGCTTTTGTGGTTAGACTAATACGGAGTGAGTGTGGTGGCTCGCGTTAACGGCGTGGCTTGCAGCGACGTGGAAGAATCGTCCGGAACTACCAGCAAACCATCGCAAGGTCATATACACTCATTATACACATACACAGTTACACAACTTGCGAGGGGTCAAGGAAGTGAGACCGGCTCGAAGAAATGAGGTAAGGGTAGCTTTAAGTTCAGAAATTGTAATATTGTTCGGAGGCGCGTATCGCGTCTATTTGATCCCGTTAGGACGGCAGCTGTTCTGAGACCTGTCTCCCATGGGCCCGAGATAAGGTTCGGCTGAGTCCTGGCGCGATCAAAATCTGGTAGCAGAGCATGGTTTATTTAAACCCACTTTGTAAAAATTAGTAGGTACTTGGTACCAATTTACTTTGTAAAAATTGTGTTCATGTACAAATTCAACTTGTAGGTAGTAGTACATTGACCTACATACCAGTGTACGCCTCAAGTTGAGTTTGGCGTTATTAATAATAAGTACATGGAATGTGAATATTCGTTGATAAAATAATTTGTTATTTACGTTCGGTTACGCACAAATATAACCTCATCACAAATCGTGTTATGATTGTCAACATTTGAGACATAGAGGAATAACCTCTAGAGCACGTAGAGGAATAAGTTCAAGAGTTGGCATAGCGTCGTAGATTTATTCACTCAACGAATATATTATTATTGTTAGTTCCGGATACAATAATTGTTATTTTTTTTGGTTATTGTTATTTATTATTGCATAATCGCGTATTGAAGTTGGTACTATGGCTCCGTCAGTAACGAAAACTATCGCAGCCAGAATCGAAGCTGAATTGAGATGGTTTTCATCGGTTGTTACGTTGGTAGGTCGCACCGATCGTGAAGATGCGTTATTGTCACGCGCTCGGCAAGTTGACGAACGATATGACGCCGTGTTAAAGTGTCACGCTGAGTATTTAGCATGTCTCGAATCGACGGATCTGTCGTCGGTGGACAAGGATGCTCAGGTGGTACGGGGCAATGTGGACCAGTGTGGGGAAATGTCCATGAGCATAATCCAGGCGGCGGCCGACATTGAGCGATCGCGCATGGGTGACGTCAGGGAATCATGTCGGCCAGCAGGCGTAGGAATTCAGGCGCCGTTGCCACCAGTACATGTACCCGAGTTTAGCGGCGAGTATGCCGATTGGCCGCGATTCCGCGATATATTTAATAGTGTCGTGCATTCGCGTACGGATCTCTCGCCCGCCTACAAGATGGCTCAATTAATGGGTAGGCTTAACGGTGAGCCGCACGACATCTTGACCCACCTGGAGATTACGGACGCCAGTTATGAGACGGCATGGGGCCTATTAATCGACCGATATGATAATCGGCGATTAATAGTTGATGGCCTCATCGATAAGATTTTTGAAATCCCGAAGGTGTCTAACGTGTACGAAATAAGGGCGAAAATCCTTAATCCGGTCACGGTTGCGGTGAACACGTTAGATCGACTTAAGTTGTCGTTAGGGGACAATAAATATATCATCGTCAATAGGGTTTTACGGAAGTTGCCGATCGACGTGGTGGCGCGCTTTGAGCAGTCACATGGTGGCGAATCGACGGACCACCTCCCAAGTTACGATGACTTGAGGGTGTTTTTAGAAGGCGAGTGCCGGCGGGCGGATTGCCAAGGGGCATCCACGTCGCACCCTCCTCCGTCAACCCGACGTACGAGCGGGCCCAAGCCGGTTGAGCCCCGTCGGGGGGGGAAGAAATACCACGCCCTCCAATCGGAAGTGTGCGCCTTCTGTCGGAAGGAAGGGCACGGTCTCGCCGCATGCGCGGACTTTAAGGCGCAGCGGGTGCATAGACGAAGAGGGGTGGTCAAGCAGCGCTATTTGTGCTTCCGCTGCTTGGGGACTCACTTTGTACGTGAGTGCCACAGGACCACTAACTGTGGAACCTGCGGAGGAGCCCATCACGAGTTGCTATGCCTGGCGGAGAGTAGGGAGGTGCACGGAGCCTCGCCGGGAGGTCACCCCCCCTCTCCTAAGCCAGATTCGGGTGGTCGGTCACCCCCCCCTAGGGGGGGTGGGTCGGCCAGGAATCAGCGGTCGCCGCCCCCTCGGGGGGGTGGGCCAAGGGCTGATCCAGAGCACAACCCGATACCGTCGTCTTCCCCGCGGGGGGGGGATAGGCACCGAGACTCGGGCAGGGGCCCGGAGGTAGTACAGACGGGTTACGCGGCGTACTCGAATGCGTTGGGGGGCATGTTGCCACCCCCGAGTAGTCGCTTCTCCCCGCCTCTCGCAGAACGCCCTCGGCTGACGGCGCGCCCGCCACCGTTCGGAAGGATGCCAGTAGGCTACTTCCGACCGGCACGGATGTCACCGATGGGTCGGGAGGGTTACTACCCGGGTTGGGACCCGTATACTGGGACAGTATTTACTCCCCCTCCGGCAGGGGAGGAGGGAGGTGCCTCCTATTAGCAACTAGCAGCCTGTTCGTCAGTGGTGCCCACCCCGACAGTAACGGTATTATTACCGACGGCTAGGATTACTGTCAGGGGTACTGACGGACAGCCGGTGCACGTGCGAGCACTGTTAGATTCAGGGGCACAAGGTTGTATTGTGTCCAGCTGTTTAGTGAAAAAGCTGGGCCTTACATTAGAGCCATCACGGGATGGCGCCGTAGGTATAGGTGGCAATCGGGTGCCTCACCTCAGGGGTCAGACGACATTCCTGTTCGAGATGGGTGACACGGCATCGGTCACGCGGGTGAATGCCACGGCGATCGTTTTGGACGAAGTGGTTGGGGTCCTCCCTCAGACTCGGTTACCGTCTGCGGTAAAAGGGTTGACCAATGGATTGGAGTTAGCCGATCCCCACTTCGCGATCCCCGGACGGGTGGACGTCTTGCTTGGGTCTGACGTCCTCGGGAAGCTGCTCCGAAGCGGCAAACAGGAGCTGCAACCAAACGGGGTTGTGGCCATGCGTACCGCAGGTGGTTACGCGTTATTGGGCCCAGTACGGGAACCACAGCACTCAACGGATTATAGCTCCATATATTATGGCAGCGTGTTATCCGACGTCCTGCAACGGTTCTGGGCAACGGAAGAGCCACCCACCGCTCTTAGAAATAACCCACGTGATGAGGAGTGCGAAACATTCTATCGATTTAACACGGTGCGCCTCCCATCGGGTAGATTTATGACAAGGTTGCCATTTCTGTCAATTCGACCTCCGCTGGGGAGCTCATGGAGTCTGGCAGAAAAGCGGTTAGTGGCAATGGAAAGGCGCATGAAGCGGGACTCCAACTTCCGACAGAAGTATGTGGAGTTCATGCGCGAATACCTGACGTTGGGTCACATGTCGGTGTCCAGGGTTGACTATCGTCATGAGGAGCATTATGTGTTGCCTCATCATGCTGTTTTGAAGACACCTGACTCAAAGATTAGGGTCGTGTTCGACGGGAGCGCGGAGACGTCTAGCGGGGTGTCCCTGAATCAATGTCTCCATGCTGGTCCTAAGCTGACCAGAGACATTGCAGACATTCTCACGGACTTCAGGAGACACCAGGTTGTCTTCGTTACGGACGTACGGATGATGTTTCGTCAAACTGAGATTCATCCAGACGACCGTCGGTTCCAGCTGATATTGTGGCGAGAGAGCCCAGAAGAACCGATGGTCACGTACGAGCTCAACACAAACACGTACGGATTAAAGCCCAGCCCATATGTAGCCATGCGTACGCTACGAGAACTGGCTGATCAAGAACGGCTCCGCTTTCCCCGCGCGGCTGCTGTCATTGATAGGGACGTCTATGTAGACGACATTTGTACGGGCTCAGACAGTATTGAGCAGGCGCTCATCTTAAGGGATGAATTGGTGGCGCTCATGGCCTCCGGTGGCTATGAACTCAGGAAATGGCTGTCGAACTGCCCAGAGGTACTGGCAGGACTGCCAACTGAGTATCAACAAGACCCGCATTTGTTTGAGGATTCGGAGAATCTTCATGCGTTGGCCATTTTAGGGGTCCAGTATCGACCGAGTCAGGATGCCTTCACATACAGTTGTGAGGCCGAGTTGCTGTCGAAGACCTGGACCAAGCGATCGGTCCTTTCGACTATCGCACGAACGTTCGATCCAACCGGTTGGATCGCGCCGGTCACGTTCATGGGAAAGTGCTTCATTCAGGAGCTTTGGTGGAGTTGTTGGTTAGGGACCGTCACACCAAGAATTCACACGCAGGCTGTAACACCCTTCTGGGCATTTTGCAGCGTGAATTTTGGATTTTATCGGCCCGCAGAATCATACGGAGCGTTGTGTTTCGTTGCTTGCCTTGTTACCGACTCAAGGCAGCCACAATGCAGCCACAAATGGGAGATCTCCCGGCCGACCGAGTCACGGAGGCTCGGCCATTTGCTGGCGTAGGGACAGATTTCGCGGGGCCCTTCATGGTCAAGACATCGCACCTTCGCAACGCGAAGTCGGTTAAGGCATATCTGTGTGTCTTCGTGTGTCTGGCGACCAAGGCCGTTCATTTGGAACTGGTGGCCGATCTCTCTACGGAGGCCTTTCTGGCGGCGTTAGATCGATTTGTTTCTAGAAGGGGAGTACCGTCACTGATTCGGTCGGACTGTGGTACCAACTTCAAGGGCGCCGACCGGTGCTTAAAGGAAATTGTATTGTTTTTAAGTCAGAATGAGCGAGAGATTGGCACGGGCCTCGCCAGTCGGGGCATTTCGTGGTATTTTAGTCCACCTGGATGCCCCCACTGGGGTGGAATTTTCGAGGCAGTAGTCAAGTCTTCCAAGACTCACTTGTATCGGGTCATCGGCTCAACGATTCTCACCTTTGAGGAGTTGTCAACGGTGTTTTGCAGAATTGAGGCGGTCTTAAACTCGCGACCTTTGTGCCCATTGAGCGCTGACCCGAATGACCTTGAGGCCATGACCCCAGGTCATTTTTTGATTGGCCAACCACTTAACGCCTTGCCGGAATATCCGTATACTGATGTCAAGTTGTACCGGTTGTCACGGTATCAGATGTTACGGCAAATGAGCCAAAATTTTTGGAAGCGATGGTCGCTGGAGTATTTGCATATTCTACAGCAACGCGTTAAGTGGACGGACAGGACGACCCCACCCTGCGTTGGAGACCTCGTTCTGGTTAAGGATGCTAACCTATCACCGTTGTGTTGGCGACGGGGGCGCATTGTTAACCTGATTACGGGCAAGGATGGGTTTCCAAGGATCGCAGACGTCCAGGTGAGGGACTCGATCCTTAGACGGGCAGTTTCAACTTTATCTCGACTCCCGGGAGTTTGAGCGGACCGACAACGGGTCGGTCCGGGGGGGGTGATTGTTTATAATCTACCTTCAGATTTTTGATTTTCTCCGCCTCGGGGCGACAGGGGCGGAGGGAGAGAGGTCGAGCGCTGGGCTCGGCGTGGAGTAGTAGTTCGTATTGAGTCGCGCTGGGCGTCGAACGATTATTATAGTAGCCATCGGAGAACGGGTGAAAGCGCACGCGCATTGATTAAATCGACTTGTGGAGTCATTTCGCGGCACCCAATTATACTAGTTAAGCAGTACGGTTAGCGACGCTGTGAATGTCGAACGGGTTATTGATAATATCATTGGTTTGCCTTGTCACGGGAGTGCTATCGGGAAAGCACCGAGGCTTTTGTGGTTAGACTAATACGGAGTGAGTGTGGTGGCTCGCGTTAACGGCGTGGCTTGCAGCGACGTGGAAGAATCGTCCGGAACTACCAGCAAACCATCGCAAGGTCATATACACTCATTATACACATACACAGTTACACAACTTGCGAGGGGTCAAGGAAGTGAGACCGGCTCGAAGAAATGAGGTAAGGGTAGCTTTAAGTTCAGAAATTGTAATATTGTTCGGAGGCGCGTATCGCGTCTATTTGATCCCGTTAGGACGGCAGCTGTTCTGAGACCTGTCTCCCATGGGCCCGAGATAAGGTTCGGCTGAGTCCTGGCGCGATCACAAGTAAAGGTTTGAATCGGATGTCTATTGATTGAGCTTTCACCTAATGGATAACAAATGTGAGTGACATTTTCTTAAAGACGTTAGACATGCTTATACTCGTATAGTATAGGATCGTTCTGCCCACGCCACAGGCAGAGCTGTATATTATACAGCTCTAAATGAGACGTGTCGGATTATCAGTGGCTGTCTTAAACCGACCCCGGTACGAATGCTGTATCCACTAACTGGGATTACACCTCCAAAAGTACGTAGGACCATAACCAGCAGCACAATAAAAATTAAACATAATATCTTAAATATAAAATGTTTAAACAATTATGTTAACTGCTACGTTTACCACAAATCGTTTTTTGCCTAAATTTCTGGTCTCTGCAGACTGCAACGCTTAGTTTTAAAGATCTCCGTGGCCGCGCGGTTCTCCGCGTTTCGATGGCGCGGCCACATTCAAACCCTTCCAACTTTGTAACCATAACTTTGACAAAATGGTTTTGGGAATCAACTTTTACAAACTTTTACATAATCTTGGCAAAGTTTTTTTGCCGTTTTCAACCGCATGTCATAGGAGTTAAGGTTTATTTTAAATTGATTTATTCTCAGTATAGTAGTAGTTATTCTTAGTAACTGGACAGTTCCCTCACGTGGGGGCCGCATATTGACAAGATGTGCGGCAAACTCGGACGAGCATGCTTCGCACTGGAACGACTAGCGCAAACGCTCCCACGTAAAATGTTGAGAGGGTGTTATTTTGCGTTGGTACACTCGGTCCTTCAGTATGGTGTTGAGTTCTGGGGCCGAGCTGCCGATTGGGAGCGAGCGTTTAGGATGCAGAAGCGTGCTGTGAGGGCAATTACGCGTTCGCAGTGGGATGACACCGCCAGACCACTTTTTAAAACTCTGAAAATATTGACTGTTCCCGCTATGGTGATATTGTTAAGAATAGACAATGAGCGAAGACTCAGTGGTTATATTCTTTTATTAAGAACTCCTTTCTAGTGTTGTGGCTTTTACCTGTCAGTCTTGTCAACTTAGATAAAATGTTGTTGTCAAAAAAAGAAATAAAACTGGACGTGATTTATTCTCAGATTAATTGTATTATTGCATTGATGCCTTGTAGCGATCCACCTGAACTACATGTTCTTTAACATGGTAGCAGAGTAAAATAAAGTGAACTGTAGAAAAGTGGAAAAATCGTCTGTGAACTGGAAAATTCACCATGGATGAAAAGTCGTTTGAAAGTGCATCAAAAGTGAAGATCGAGTGCCTAAGTGATGGCAAAGACTTCAAGCATTGGAAATACAGAATCCGCAACGTACTCAAGGGTTATCCCGATGCGTTGAAGATCATTGATGGGACACTGAAAGTTCCGATAGAACCAAAGAGTATAGATTCAACAGAAACAAGGGCTGATTATGAGAAGAAAATGAAAGAATTTCAAGCTAAAGACAGCCTTGTACTAACGCTACTGACGAACAACATGACAAATGAAGTACTTGACCAAGTTATGCGCTTCGAAACCGCTAAAGAGGTATGGGATGAACTAGAACGTCTCTACTGTGGGTGCGCTGAAGAAAAGAGTTATGATTTGTGTCTACAATTCTTTAGTTACAATAAAGACCCAGAACATGACATAAAGAAGCATATTTCTGCTTTGAAGAATATATGGCATGAGCTGAATAACCAAATTCAAGCGAAGCTGCCTGATATATTGCTGATCTGCAAGATACTTGGGACCCTACCTAAGAATTTCTTTGCTTTCAAGTCAAGTTGGCTCCTTGTAAACAAAAAGGATAGTACAATAGAGAATCTAACTGCACAGCTAAGTACCTTCGAGAAAGCCTTAAAGAGCAATGAAGAAGTAAGTGAATACAAAGAGGAAGTACTAGTAGTCAAGACAGAGAAAACGAAAGATAAAGGAGCAATCTTCAAATGCAAATACTGTGGATTAGCTGGGCACAGAGTTCGCAAATGCCGTAAATGGATAGAAGATGGACGCCCACCAAAGCCGTCGTGCAGCAAAACAAAAAATGTAAATTTGACCGTGTTAACTGTAGGAGACAATCTACCAATTGATGACAATAACTGGTACGTCGACAACGGAGCGACAAGCCATGTTACGCATCAAGGAGACATCTTCGAAAGTTTCGAGCACTTTGACGATTCACACAATGTTACTGTCACCGCAGCTAATGGACAAACCATCAAAGCCATTGGGAAAGGCAATATTCGAGCTGAAGCCAACTGCAACGGTAAAGTTGAACAACTCCTACTGAAAGATGTATGGTATGTACCACAAATCAAGAGAAATCTATTTTCTGTTCTTGCAACGCATAATGTATCGTCGAAGAGCACATTTGAATCTACGCCAAAGCAATGCATACTCAAAGTAGATGGAGTGATAAAAGCAATTGGGACAAGAAAGATTGACGGAGGCCTATACAAGTTGGTTATTAACTGTATCAGACCAAACAAGCTGGAAGTCAACCAATTACTGACAAACCCACTACAGCTGTATCATGAAAGGCTAGTACACCAAAATAAAAGACACGTAAAGCAAGTTATTGAAACTGAGCTCGGAATGAAGATAAATAACAACAAGTCAGATCTATGTGAAGGATGTGTTTATGGAAAGACGCACAGATTGCAGTTTGGAACAAGAACAAGAGCCACTCAACCTGGTGAACTTGTTCACACTGACATATGCGGGCCATTTCCGACATCATATGGGAAGAATCGATACTATATTCTGTTCAAAGATGACTACACAAGGCATAGACATGTTTACTTTCTAAAGCAGAAGTCTGAAGCAGCATCAAAGTTAAGGCAATTTCTAGCTGCAGCTAAAGTTGCGGGACACACTGTAAAAGAAGTACTCAGTGACTACGGCGGTGAGTTTGTTAGCGCAGAATTTAAAAGGATCCTTCAAGAACGCGGCATAACACAAAGACTGACAATGCCATACACTCACGAGCAAGCTGGATGTGTAGAGCGAGAGAATCGCACAATAGTAGAAGCAGCGCGTGCCGTCATGCATGCACGTGTAAAGATTCCAGAGAAGCTATGGGCAGAAGTGATAGAAGCTGTTGTGTACGTGCTAGATCGCACTGGACCATCAAGCGTACCCAATAAGTCCCCATACGAATTGTGGTTCGGAAAGAAACCATCAATCAAGCATCTAAGGATTCTCGGCTGCAAATGCTACGCCCATGTACCTAAAGCTAACAGAAAGAAGCTTGAAAAGAAAGCAGAGCTGGGTATACTGGTTGGATACGAAGGAAGCGAAGGCTACAGGATCTGGAACAAAGAAAAGTCTAAACTGACTAGGTCTAGAGACGTGACATTTGATGAGCGGCCACTTCTAGAAAAACCTGCAGAAGATGACAAAATTGTTTCACTAAAGCCGATTACTTCTAAAGAATGGACTTTTCCATGGATTCAACAGGTCAGAGATGAAAGCATTGAGAGGAATGCTAATGATCAGAGACATGAAGATAATTCAGAAAGCCATCAAGATCAGAGTGACATACACTTGAATGACAATGAACCTTCATCATCAAGAGATGTTGAATACAATGATGTTGATGATCAGGAAAATGACAATCTAAATCAAAGTGAGAATGCAAACTCGGATCAAAACTATGAAACAGCTCATTCAGATAATGAAGAGGAAGAGCCTATTGAAGAGCCTGCCAATAATTTGAACTTGAACCTCTCTAATAATGAGATTGAAAGAGAAGGTCAGAGGACATTGAGAGACAGATCTACATTGAGACCACCAGATCGATTTAAAGATTATGTGATGGCGGTAGAGGCTAACAGTATGGCTGAACCTAAGACCTACAAGGAGGCAATGAATTCTTCAGAGCGTGAAAAATGGCTAAAAGCCATAGATAGTGAAATAAATTCGCTAAAAGAGAACAAAACTTGGGAGCTAGTGGAGTTACCTAAAGGAAGAAAAGCAATCCCTTGCAAGTGGATATTCAAAATAAAAACGAATCCGGATGGTACAGTAGAAAAGTACAAAGCCCGACTCGTAATAAAGGGATACTCACAAAAGAAGGACATTGACTTTCACGAGACATTCAGTCCCGTAGCGAGAAGTAGCACCATAAGAGCTGTACTGAGTGTTGCAGCAAAGGAGAAGCTAAGTCTAGCACAATTTGATGTATCGACGGCATTCCTATATGGCACGCTAGATGAAGAAATATACATGAAACCCCCAGAAGGTTATGCGAATGATAAAAAGCTGGTATTCAAGCTGAAAAAGAGCCTCTATGGGCTAAAGCAAGCGCCCTTATGTTGGAATAGGTGCATAACGGACTATATAGTTCAAATTGGCTTCAACCAAAGTAAATCGGATCCTTGCCTGCTTACAAGAAAGCGAGGGGGAGAAAGGATAATCCTTGCCCTATACGTTGACGACGGTCTAATAGCGTCAACAAGTGAGAAGGAGACGACATTTTTTCTAGAGGAAATGAAAAAGAGATTCAAACTCACAACCAAACCGGCCACCTATTTTCTAGGCATGGAGATAGAGAGACAGTCAGATGGCTCAATACTGCTTCACCAAAAAGCGTATGCGAACCGAGTACTGGAGAGGTTTGGGATGGAGGAATGCAAACCAGTGGCAACTCCAATATTGAAAGCCGAAGATATGAAGGCGATGAATAACGACCAAGAGGTCAAAGTTAGCACGTTCCCATATCGCCAAGCCGTTGGAGCACTTGCCTATTTAATGACCGGCACGAGGCCAGACATAGCCTATGCCGTATCAGTGGTATCTCGCAATCTAAACAGTCCAACCAAAGATGATGTGCAGATTGTAAAACGGATCATGCGATACATAAAAGGCACTAATAGATCATGGAATTAAGTACACACCAGATTGTGTTGCTGACCTGAAGTGCTATAGTGACGCTGACCACGGTGGAGATGCAAACACTGGAAGATCGACCTCAGGCATTCTTTGCATGTTTGCCGGAGGTGCCATCTCTTGGAATAGCAAACGACAGAACGTTGTTGCCATATCGTCAACGGAGGCGGAGATCTACGCAGCGAGTGAGACTGCTAGAGAAATAATATGGCTGAAACGCATTTTAAAAGATATCACAGGATATGATTGTCATGCATATCTGTGCGTGGACAACGAATCGGCTATCAAGATAGCGAAAAACCCTCCAGAGTTTCATCAGAGGACGAAACATATAAGATTAAGGGCATTCTTTATCAGAGACTGCATTCAAGAGGGAAGCATTGATATCCGACATGTCAATTCAGAGAAGCAGATCGCTGACATGCTTACAAAATCTCTATATGGGCCCAGAATCAAAGAACTGAAGATATTGGCCGGAGTTTCTACATTCAAGAGAGGTGGATGTTAAGAATAGACAATGAGCGAAGACTCAGTGGTTATATTCTTTTATTAAGAACTCCTTTCTAGTGTTGTGGCTTTTACCTGTCAGTCTTGTCAACTTAGATAAAATGTTGTTGTCAAAAAAAGAAATAAAACTGGACGTGATTTATTCTCAGATTAATTGTATTATTGCATTGATGCCTTGTAGCGATCCACCTGAACTACATGTTCTTTAACAGATATTGCAGGCGGCAGTATATGTCAGACAACACTTAAGTGACTATATTAAACGTGGAGATAGGCATAACTACTGTACTCGTGGTCGAGACAAATTAGCTGGATGCCCACACTCCCTAACTAAGTCTGGAAAGCTAATTCATGTTATGGGTCCAGCGGTATATAACCGGCTACCAGATCAAATTTTAAGTGCGACATCTGAGAATGCTTTCAAATCTAAATTGAAAGACTGGTTAAACGACCAGGTATTATATGACCTAAAAGAATGGTTTTAGATACTTACTTCATCATGTTAATTATTACTGACTTGGTTTTTATCATATTATTTATCTTTGTTTTCTGAAATTATTGTTATGACATAATTAATTTTATTATTATTATTTTTCCTTAATGTATGATTATTTTGTGTATGCTTTTAGAAATGTTGATGTACGTGTACCTTTTATTCAAACCTGACATGTAATTTCTATAATTATTAATAAAAATAAACTAAACTATCTTCGCCGCCTATGTCCAGCAGTGGACGTCTTTTGGCTGAAATGATTATGATGATGATGATCTTCGCCGCGCCTCCGCCGGTGTGCGTTGGGCCTAAGAATGTAATAACAAAATACTTTTTGGAACCACAAACAAATGACTGTGACTCATTGACCGATGACCGACCGGAATGGGGAAGAAAACTGTCAAATAGTTCCACGTAGAGGGCGCTGTACGTTGGCTACAAACAAACTGTCTAACTCCATAGAAATTGAACAATATCTTAATATTTTGTGACATTTTTCAATACTATGGGTCGTTGTGTAGCGTTTGGATGCAAAGAAATAGGCGTTGTCAGATTTCCAAGAAATTTGCGCATGAAGAGAAAGTGGGAAAAGGCACTGAATCTATAAAAAATCAAAACAAGTAATTTTTCGAGGTTATGTGGGAAACATTTCAACGAAACAGACTACGAGACCACTTCTAAGGCGACAGGTCAGTACGATACCTATTATTAATTCTGACTTTTTATTAATAATTTGAATGTGTCGGAGAAACAAGGGTCGAACGTTGACTTGGTTTCTCCCACTTCAAGTCAACGTTCGCTCATGGGGGATTTAAGCCGCACTGGTATATGCCAAGTACCTAACAACAACTAAAACAATAACTATTAACATTACCCAATATTGTTTCAGGCTTTCCAGTCCAACGCAAAATCACGCAAAATTTTGAAGAAATCTGCTGTGCCCTCTATATTTTGTTGGAATGAATCACAGAGTGTCACCTCAGCTCGAACTGAGCGATTGCAACAGAGAAATGCAAGGCGTTGCTTATTATCAAGCCCTCTAATATCAAACGAACCACTGCCATCTACCAGCTTTGATCTTATTCCAGACATAAGAATTGGTTGGGTGGGGAAATGGGTTCTTTTCAAATAACTATACATTTTGTAACATTTTAACAAATGATGTATTACCTTAGTTTGTTTAATAATAGATCATTAAAAAGCAAAAAGTTAGTGAGTGAAGTTTATTTTACAACTTGTAGAACCATAATATTGCCCAGAAAACATCTAAAAGTCGATAAAATGTTAAATCTATTGTACTTTTCGACAAGCTCTGCTTTCTTTCCTTGTTGCGTTGCTCCTCGTTTTTTCAATTCCTCCTTCAACTGGGTGATACGCCAGGTAGCATACATTGTGCAGCGACAAATTGAGTTAAAAAACCCGCGCAAATACTTGAAAAATCGTCCACACAATGCAAACGTTTATATAAAAAAAATTGACATGTGTAGCCAAACACCAGCGCCATCTTGCGGCGAAGTTTCCAGGAAACAACCCCAATCCAAATATCATAAACCCTCTCTAATGCGTTCAAAAACCATAGGCAATGACCAGCATTACCAACCAGCAGAAATTAACAGAACTCATAACCTACTGAAAACAGTAGGTTATGAGTTTAAATTTGGAACAGGTGTCAAATTCAAGTGAGTGTGCTATTCTAGTATCTACATTAAAACAGATACCTATCGATACGAAACCCCAATTCAGTCATTCATCATCATCATTTCAGCCAAAAGACGTCCACTGCTGAACATAGGCCTCCCCCAGGCGTCGCCACATTGACCGGTCCCGTGCGTCTCTCATCCAGCGGGTTCCTGCAACCTTGACCAGGTCATCGGTCCACCTAGTGGGAGGCCTTCCAACGCAACGTCTTCCGGTTCGCGGTCGCCATTCGAGAACTTTTCGGCCCCATCGGCCATCCGTTCTGCGAGCAATGTGCCCTGCCCATTGCCACTTAAGTCTGGCGATTCTTCGGGCTACGTCGGTAACCTTGGTTCTCATGCGGATGTCCTCATTTCTGATTCGATCACGCAAGGAAACTCCGAGCATAGCCCTCTCCATTGCCCTTTGGGTGACTTTGAGCTTTCTGATAAGGCCCATTGTGAGCGACCACGTTTCGGTCCCGTATGTAATCACTGGCAACACACACTGGTCATAGACTTTCGTCTTGAGACACTGGGGTAAGTTGGACGAGAAGATACCGCGCAGCTTCCCGAACGCTGCCCAGCCGAGTCGGATTCGACGATTGACCTCTTTCTCGAAGTTAGATCTACCCAACTGGACCGTTTGTCCCAGGTAGACATAATCGTCCACAACTTCGAGCGTAGAGTCTCCGATCTTGATAGGAGTGGGTGTTACATGAACATTCGACATAACCTTGGTTTTGTCCATGTTCATTTTAAGACCCACTCTTTCAGAAGCTCTACTGAGGTCATCGAGCATTTTACTGAGGTCTTCCATGGTCTCAGCCATGACCACTATATCGTCGGCAAACCGAAGGTGAGTGATGTACTCGCCGTTGACATTGATGCCAAGTCCTTTCCAATCCAGAACCTTGAAGACATCCTCCAATGCAGCGGTGAACAGTTTCGGAGATATGACGTCTCCCTGTCTCACACCGCGCTGCAGAAGGATAGGTTCCGTGGTCTGGTCCTGAAGTCGGACTGACATGGTGGCGTTTTTGTACAAACACTTCAACACCTCGATGTACCGGTAGTCAATTTGGCACCGTTGGAGAGACTGCAGTACAGCCCAAGTCTCGATCGAATCGAAGGCTTTCTCGTAGTCCACAAACGCTAAACAGAGAGGCAGGTTATACTCTTCGGTCTTCTGTATAACTTGCCGCAGCGTATGTATGTGGTCTACGGTACTGAAGCCTTTTCGGAATCCGGCTTGTTCGGGAGGCTGGAAATCGTCGAACCTGCGTGCGAGACGATTCGTGATGACTCTTGAAAACAACTTGTAGACATGGCTTAGAAGTGAGATGGGCCTATAGTTCTTCAACCGGGCATTGTCACCCTTTTTGAAGAAGAGCACCATCACACCCCTGCACCAAGCCTGCGGCGTTTTCCCCTCGAGTATGACGGAATCAAACAACTTCTGAAGGGCCTTAAGGACCGGTTTACCACCCGCCTTCAGCAGTTCGGCCGTAATTCCGTCATCACCCGGCGCCTTGTTGTTCTTAAGCTGTTTCAGAGCCATCCTAATCTCGTACAGGCTGACATCCGGGATGTCTTCGGTATAGTCCAATTCAGTATGATATTTTAATTAAATCGCACGACATTTTGATCTCGAGTGACACAAGAATAGTGACTTTGTTCGTTTGCCTATGATTTAAAAAAAATGACAGATATCCGAAACGCCGCCATTTCGAGCTGTCATTTGTTCGTTAGCTTTTTATTCCCTTTCATTGAGTAGACAAATTTTCTGATAAGTTCTTTATTTCTGTCGAAAATGAGTGATAGTGACTCAGAAATTAACATGAACACTCCGCCAGATATCGTAAATGCAGCGACGAATGCAACTAATAACCTGTTTATTTTTTATTGCATTACACTGGTAACAATGCTGGTCATTTCCCTATGGTTCCTGAACCCATCATAGAGCCCTTATGATATTCGGGTAGATAAATTAGTGTATGCAACTATACATAATTAGGCATTACAACACTCGTGTGATGCTATTAAGAAACTCGCCTTCGGCTCGTTTCTTAAACCCACACTTGTGTTGTAATGCCCTTCATTATGCACAGTCGCATAAACTACTATAGTACCTGACGAAATTGATAAGCAGTCTACCCACTGGCCACATCCTTCCTAAGCATTTCGGGAAAATTGCAACACAAACTCCCATTGCAACAATAATTCAAACATTATGTTTTCCTGTACAATTTATTATTACTTTACTACACCTCAAACACCAGTGCAGGCGGGAAAACATTGGACGGTGAGTAACGGGCTAGCTCGCCGTCCAGCCGTCGTCATGACGGCAACAGACCGTGTCGGCAGCGCGTACGTGTTCCACGCGCAAGGGCCGACGCCCGTCGGGGCTGTGGATTATCGAAAGGATAACGCGGCTCCGACTCAAGGGCGAAGAAGGAACATGGGTTTGGTTTTTAGTCAGTAGAAGTCTGACACTCCCCTTCGCTCTACCCAAGAGCGGGGGGAGGGGGGGTTATTCGATGATTTTCCACCCACCAAAAAAAAAAAAGGCGGGAAAACACAACTAAAATAAATGTACCAAGTTAAATATCATCATCATTTTCTTGTCCTTATCACTATTCATTTGGGGTCGGCGCAGCATGTCTTCTTCTTCCATACTTCTCTGTTACTCAACTCCTCATCAGACACCTCCTTCGGTATCAGGGGATACAACTCCTATTTTTTCCCCCCTCCTGTTTTTCCTACTTCTCCGCTATTCTTTTCTGATTAAATTCGTTGCGGGATCCAAGACAGTTAAATCGTTTCTCTGGGACTTCGGCAAGCTTCATTGTCTCGGCGCTCTTCTGGTGGTCGCCTCTGTTGATTCTGGCTTTCAGGAGTTACAGTGGTTTGGGAATAGTGTGGCGGGTTTGTCGCCGTGATCTGTGGCTAATTCAAACTGATAACGTGATCAATGGAGGTAATACCTTGCCATATCAGCCTTTACGGCGGTTCTTCCAGTCTTCCTCTACTCTTATACCCATCCATAATCATAGTCAAAGTTACCAAGTTTGATATATCGACGGTTCTTCTCCTTAAGGTTGATGTTCCAGGGTAGCCCGCGAAATTCAAATTTTCTTACGTTTTTAGCGATTTGCAGGCCAGTGCTAGGTTGTATGTTAGTGAAAATATGATTCGCGGCTGTAAGACGTATGCAGTTACTTACAGAATTATAATCATCAAAATCATCATTACAACCCTCCAAGTTCATGTAACTGTCAAGAATGAGTATTTCATCAAAAGGTCATTCAACTGCATACGTCTTACAGCCGCGAATCATATTTTCACTAACATACAAGTACAACCTAGCACTGGCCTGCAAATCGCTAAAAACGTAAGAAAAATTGAATTTCGCGGGCTACCCTGGAACATCCACCTTAAGAAACGACTAACCCGAACCGTGCATCCTTTTTATTTTTGGAGGTTGGGAAATTATCAAATGATTCCTCCAGCTCTGGGTATGTGGTGGCACGGTTCTTGTAAGGGCCCCCAAGGAAGGGCCGACGCCCGTCGGGGCTGCGGGTTATTCAAAAGAGATACCGCGGCTTCGACACAAGGGGCTAAGAAGGAACATGGGTGGATTTTAGTCAGTAGAAGTCTGACACTCCCTACCGCTCTGCCCAGAGCAGTCACGTTACCCGTTTACCTGTTTATAATATTAGTATAAATACAAACTAACAATGAATCATTTGTCCACAGCGACGACAGTAAAGCGCGCTCGGTCACAGAATGAACGGCGGCAGTCGACGTACGCACGAACCACGCAGAGCAGGGATATACATCTATCTATGTTGCCGGATTTGTCGGGTAAGTCGAAAATGTTATTGTAATTTGCACATCATTCATCATCATCATTTTAGCCGAAAGACGTCCACTGTTGGACATAGGCTGCCCCCAAGTGTCGCCACATTGACTGGTCCCGTGCGTCTCGCATCACCAGGTTATTTGTAGATCTTCGGCAGTTGATACAGGTAGTCAGTAAGTCTAACAACCAGTCTCACTAAGGGGTATCATTTTTACCAAAGTACTGTCGACAAAAAATAATAATAACTACAACAACATCAATTTATTTCAGGCTACAATGGCCCAAAGATATATACCAAACTAACATCCATACTTCCATACTATCCATACTAATAATAAAAGAGAAATAATTAATCGAGCCACAGTTTTTTTAATTGGCCACAGGATCAAACTTCTAATTTTATAACTAAGCCACGGGAAAATTATATAGCCTCTAATATACTAATTCATCTTCTTTACAACGCCCACTAAATATTCTATAGAAAGCATCAAGTGACGATCAACATTTATATTAACTTGTCCTTGTTATTTATACATAGGCACCTAATTTACTAACTCAGCCACGGAATTTATATCTCACCACCATTTTACATTTTACAGCTTCAACACAAGGCCCTCAAAAAAATATAAATGAAGCGACCGTAGTCAACATCATCCATACTATCCATACTATAATATTATAAATGCGAAAGTAACTCTGTCTGTCTGTCTGTTACTCTTTCACGCCTAAACGGCTGAACGGATTTTGATGAAATTTGGTACAGACATAGTTTGGAACTTGAGAAAGGACATAGGATAGTTTTTTTTTTTTTTTTTTTCGCGAGATAAACCAAAAATCTGCCGGAAGTTACTATTCCACGCGAACGAAGTCGCGGGCAAAAGCTAGTATTATATAAATTAAATACAAAACTCTTTTTAATAAATAAGACTTAAGACTATGTTAGTAGCACTTCACTTGTAACCACATCACTTGTGCTGGCTGTCCAGTGCCACCATCACTTAAGGCCAAAAGTCTTCCTTCATCACCTGGGGCAGATAATAATTCGATACTCGCACCACGAACGCCTTGAAGTTGACAAACGTTGATAACGTTAATAATAACGTAATTGGGATATATTACATACTACTTGAACTTGCGTCAGACTTATTATCTTTCTATGTATTTAGACGCAAGCGTTGTGACGTGCGCAACGCGTTCGATGCATGTAGGAAACTTGGTACTTATGTAATAGATGGTCACCCAACCACGGACCTGCTTATCCTCTAAGCTCGATCCGTGCTGCTGTTATGTGTATGTTTATGCCACGAGCACCTCTACGTTCTCAACAACACTTAAAACTTCAAACACACGTGAAAGGGGAAATTTTGTACTGTAAGTTCACAAAATATACCTACACATATTTATAAGGAAAACAATATTGAGGATATAGTATATTTCATTATAAGTGCGGAAAGCCTGTCATTGCAACGAGTTCCGACAAATGTCTAGCCGAGCCGAGGCACAGCCGACGGCGAGGGTAGACAGTCGGAACAAGTTGCAATGACGGTTCCGCACGTGTACTGAACAACTATTTTTAATACAGTTGCGAAAAAATGAAGCAATTTAATAAAATAATAAAACCGTAATGAAACTCGCAAAGAACATTTTTGAAAATGGCGCATACCGTAAAAGAATCGCAGAGATTTTTTTTTCTTTACCTATTCTGAGTAGGCAAAGGGAACTATGCCCATACAGCCAAGTCTTCAGTAGATTTTTTTTATTGATATGAAATAAAAATGAAAACCTATAACTCATTGAATCAAATAATTAAATCTGATATTGAAACAAATTAGTAGCTTCTTTAGAAATATTTGCATGAATCATAAAAACTTCTATGATTTTATTTAGTAAATACTTCGTGGTTGTTTTTTTTTTAATGGACATTATTTTGACAGTTGGGAAAGAGAACGCACGAGTTCGGGAAAGGTAAAGAAAAAGCACGAGTACGTAATAGCCCACATCCCGAACGCTATACGTCCCTGCAATACGCCACTTTTTGAGCAACTGTATTAAAAAAGTATAATAACGGAAAAGTATGATTCAGGAAGGTAGGAAGGAAGTGGCGCCTGTTGTAGATAAATTGAAAGGGAGTCGTATGGACGTGTTGGGAGAGATGAAACGCAAGCGTAGAGAGGGAGAGGAACACCATAGAAAAAATGCATGAATTTTGTAAGTAACTAGTGACCTGCCCCGGCTTCGCACGGGTGCAAAAAAGGTATTAAAACCTTCCTCTTGAATCACTCTATATCTATTAAAAAAACCGCATCAAAATCCGTTGCGTAGTTTTAAAGATTTAAGCATACAAAGGGACATAGGGACAGAGAAAGCGACTTTGTTTTTACCCGACTGCGGCGAAGCCCAAAAGGAGGGTTATACATATACTATGTAGTGATGATGTGAAAGGCAAAGGAATTAATGATAACGTGGCGGCTGACAGGAAAGAATGGAAGGAGAAAATGTGTTGCGCTGACCCCAACCTAATATAGGGCAAGGGCAGAAAGATGATTCACACGTTTTGTTATTTCTCGTCTTCGTCATTTTAGCCTAATTACCTTAAACACGCGCTAGGAAACGCTTTGCTGCGTCTAATAATTGTATACTTAAAGCAATACGAATACAGTCCTTTATTCAGTGACATCGTCATTACTGAGGACTCGGAGGAAACTCAATTTTTAGTAGGTGGTCATCCATCCTCAGACCAGTCTAGGCAAGCACGTCTTGACCTAAAAATCGACCCGAGCACCTATTCTATAGCCACAATAAGGTTCAAAATCAAACAAAAACAAAATAACTACCATAAAACTTCAGCCTACTAGATTTTAACACAACATCTGACACACTAAAAACACCACAATTCTGAGTAGCCAATTACCGGCACAGTTACCAAAACTATGGGAATGAACTTGCCCAATTAACGCGTTGGAACAACGGGTCAGGGTAACATGCTATCATCATTATCAGTTGGCTTTTTACTGTTATACCGACAACGTGTGCAAGTGTTCCTATTGAAGTTAAAGTGCGGCCTTTATAGGCATTTGTATATAGACTAAAATTGTGTCAAAGTGCTTTTATTTGGTAGAGTAAACTAACCATACCTATACATAAAAAAAATCTATTAAATAAATTAACAAGAAACTATAAAAGGGCATCAAAATACTCCTCAACGCTGTCAGCTGGTAATGTACCCAAGACACTGGCGGCATTGCCACATTGTATGGCAATAAGCCTCTAGCCAAAATAAAAGCCAACTCTTGGGTGACGGGAAGCGCCAACTAGGCGTTTCTACATTTCCTTAAACAGGCTATGCGCACTCGGACCCAGAGTTTCAACCCCAAACAGCTCGAAAATATAAGTTCTTTTTCTTCTCAGCGTATCGAAGGCAAATTAAATTATGTCTGCCCAGAATTGAGCTACAAGTTTTACATTTTTCGTTGCGTCTATCAACTCCTATGATGTGTAAGCAACGAGACAGGTAGGACACGATATAAAATGTCCTAACGTTTTTGGGACAACACCACATTATTTACACTCTAGCTAGGGCAAAGTCATTTATGATTCTTCACCTGAACAGGTGTTCCTTGCTTCGGCCAATCCGTGTCCTGTGTCTATTCAAAGACTTCTTAGGTTATTACCTAAATATTCACATTATAAACGGTCGCGTAGTCTTGCTAAAAAGTTTCAATAGTTACCCTGTAGCTGAGTTGTGTGGTCATATAGGTAGTTGCAGGTTGCTCTATGTAAAATATACCGAAAACCGATAAACATAAATCGACCCTAAAGATAAACAGATGATGAGTAATATTGTGATAGTGACATTGAGTTCTCTGTTACGTTTTTGTGACTAAACTACCGAGCCGATTTTGATGACAAATGGCGAGAAATATAAGACACAGAAAATTTGTTCGGATCGCAAGCACCCACTTGAAAGTTCATTTCCCAGCAAGAACAGAGTATGGTGAGTGGTTTTGTAAGAATGATGATGATGATGAGTTTGCTTGATGGCAATAGGCTCGCCCCCTATTACATGGAACTTAATCATAACTGGCTAAATGGGGGTGTTTCTATTATGTACACCTTTGCCTAACCCTTTGGGGAATATAATATGCGTGTTGTTATGATGTTAGAACGCCATGAACATATGAAACTGTCAGCAACGTAGAGTTCTTATTGCCATCAATCGATCATGCCGATATTGATTATGTATTCTCTTTTCCCTAAAACTTTAAGTAGACCACTGTCTATTTAAGTCGCGAGTAAATAGGCTTCTTCTGGGTAAGCTCGTTCCATCGTCGACCTCATCTCTACCCTTAGGGCAAGATTTAGGTCAAGAGTAAGCCCATTTAATATAAAAAAGACCCTAAACTTACACCTAAAAAAACTAAAAAGAATGTGTTAATTTTAGCTGGCTGTCATTTGTGGCGAATGCAAAGATTTCAATGAGCAGTGGTGACCCAGTGGTGGCGGCCCCGACTTACAAACAGTGACTCGTGGGTTCGAACAAAGTCAGGCACATTAGTTTGTGTAATTCATTTCACCACTGCTCTCAAAACGGTGAAGGAAAACATCGTGAGGAAACCGGCATGTCTTAAAACCAAACAAATCGAAGACATGTGGCATCTACCAATCCGCACTGGGCCCGCGTGGTGGATTATAGCCCATCCCTCTCCTAGAGAGGAGGCCTGAGTCCCTGCAGTGGGAACATTATAGGCTAACAATGATGATGACAAAGAATTCTATTAAACATTTGGTTTGTTTGTATAATTCCAGAGAATCTATCAAACGAGGAGCGAACATGGGAGGAAATCATGCAGATCAAGGCCATGCCGGTGCCCATGAACCAGAAACGAGAACTGAAGGCTCGATTACAGGTACACTTACATTATACGATAGCCTAAACAGGAAAAATTCCCTATGGTTCAATGTCGTGGAAAAAATCATCTATGATATACAGAATGCGTGGTAATCGTTTGTCTTTCAGTATCTCTTCCACCCTGTACAAAAAAAATCCTATAACTCAAAAATCATAACTTCCTCCACAGAACGCCACAAAACTCCGTCTGCAAGGCTTCGAGCAGCTCCAATGGCGACAACGCAAAGTCTGGCATCGCTTCCGAATACGATTCTCAGAAATAGTCGGCAAGCTAGAACTCTGGCAGTCGCCCATGAGAGAGATTGAAGGCAAGTTCGGCACCGGAGTGGTCTCCTACTTCCTCTTCCTAAGATGGTTGTTATTCTTAAACATTGCTATATCACTGCTAATTATATTGTTCATGATATTACCTACAACTTTGTTAAAAATGCCACAATCGAAATGCGACGATTCTAACCTAAATACTACAACAGAATGCTGCTCACATTTTTATTTAACTAAAAATCTATCAGATTCTAACGTCTTTTTAGACGTAATACAAGGCACGGGGTGGATGGAACGTACCATACTCTTCTATGGAGTATATTCCAATGAAATATACGAGTATTATGTCAAAAATTTGTTCCAAAGTAAGCTTTATTACAATATGCCTATGGCGTATATTCTTGTGGCTATTTCTTGGGTTTTATTGTCCTTAATAGCCATAGTGAAAACTGCTGCCAAAGGGTTTAAGGAACGGCTTGTGGAAAATGAAGGACAGTTCTACAAATATTGTAATTTAGTATTTGGAGGATGGGATTTCTGCATTCACAATGACAAATCAGCTAAAATTAAACACAAAGCGTTATATAACGAAATAAAAGGATATTTGGAAGAAGAAAAATATAATGAAGAAAGACAATTAAGGACCAGAGAATCTCAAATCATTATCTATTTCAAAAGATTATTAATAAACGTTATAGTTTTCATAATTCTTATAGCTTCAGGCTTCCTCATATATTTTACGTTCAACTATTCAACGGATAAATTAAGTCCTATTATTCCTGAAGAGATTGATGAATACAATAACTTTGAAGCACCAAATATTAATATAACACAGCCAGAAAAATTAACTTTAAGACTGTACAAAGGTGAAATGTTCTTCGGTCAGCTAGAAAATACTTTACTAGAATTTCTTCCCTTCATATGTATAGTAGTTTTAAACGTAATAGTTCCAGAGATTTTTAGTTATTTAATACCGTTTGAGAGTTACACTCCGGCGCATGTTCTTATAATCAGTTTGCTCAGGACAGTGTTACTAAGACTGTCTTCTCTAGCCGTTTTGTTAAGCCAGATGTACCAATATGTAAGGGACAATGGTTCCGTATGCTCTATAGACAATGCAGCTGATGATACATCACCAAAATTGGATTGTTGGGAGACGTATGTAGGCCAGCAGTTATATAAATTGATCCTAACTGATTTCGCAGTTCAATTTGTGACTACGTTCTTTATAAATCTGCCTAGAGCGTTTTTGGCGAGGCATACGAACGGTCGATGTTTCAAAATTATTGGCGAACAAGACTTTTATTTGCCTAAGCATGTGCTAGATATAGTTTACACCCAAACTATAATTTGGATGGGCTCTTTTTTCTGTCCTTTTCTTCCAATTATAGGAACCATATTTTATTTCCTCATTTTTTATGTTAAAAAATTCACATGTCTGACGAATTGTACGCCGTCTCCCGTTGTGTATAAAGCGTCAAAATCGAAGTCTCTTTTTATGTCAGTATTGCTTCTAGGTTTCATAGCTTCGATTGCACCTGTAGCTTATTCCGTTGCCGAAATATTCCCTTCTTTCAACTGTGGCCCATACCGGGGTAAAAATAACGTATGGGATTTCGTGGTGGAAACCTTTGACGGCTTCCCATACCTCATAAGAGAATTTATCTTCAGAATGGGGACTTCTACATTCGCTGTCCCCGCGTTTGCAGTCTTACTTTTCTTTTTGTATTATTACTGGGCGGTTGCAGCAGCTAACCGGCATATGGTGACTGTTCTGAAGAACCAATTGGTTCTCGAAGGCCATGATAAGCAGTTTCTCCTGAATAGACTTAGTGCGTTTATAAGGCAGCATCAGAAACGGTGTGAGAGGAGGAATCGAGCTAGTTTTGCTGATGATGACTCTATTCGACAGAGCTCTAGGTAAAATTGTGAAAATATTGTATTGTCGTTGGTTCTAAGATAGTTCGGTCTGATAGTTTTAAATGTTTGAGTTCGTACTATAGTGTGATCGTTATTGCGCGTTTTCTTTGTAAATAATTACTACTATTATAAATGCGAATTTGACTGTCTGTTTGTTAGCTTTTGCATCATTGACGGCTGAACAGATTTCGATGAAATTTGGCACACAGCTATAGGTCATAATAGCGATTGGTTTACCAAGATGAATGGTTCTCATTAATATTCAAATCTCGACAAATAATTTCTAAATGCGCCAGAGCTTCTTAAAAAATAAAGTAAATAATCTAAAAAAAGTCTTAATATCGAAAATAGAACCCCTTTACGTTAAAAACCAAGCTAAGGCCAAAATATTACCTTTTGTTTTTTAACAAAATAATATTTATTTCGTTACTGACAAAAAAAAACATTGTACGTAGGTACCGTATTGTTTTCCTTAATAATATTTTTCCGCATTCAGAATAGCGGCCCAATAATAATTGAACTATAGTATGAACAAAACATAAAAAGTTGAATAGCTAATAATTTTATAAGTGACTATAAAGTAGTGTATATACAGTATCCTAAGATTTCCTTGATATTGCCATTATGTACTCCCATTTTCACTAACATTAAACTATACTTAAATTAAAGCCTAAATAAAAAAAACTCACTGTTGAATTTAAACTGGGCTGGCCATATCTGCCGTATGCGCAACGAGCTTTGGGCCAAAATAACCACGTTAAGGAGCCCTGACACAGCCAGAAGGCGACGTGGTAGACCTCGCAGGAGCTGGCGGGACGAGCTTGACAGAACCAACCGCATTGACCCTGGATAGGGAGGTCATTGGGGAAGGCCTTTGCCCAGCAGTTGAATGACTTACGCCCCCCGAATACTCGAACGTCACTCAATTATAAGTAGCCCTCAAAACTCGTGCTATCTCTGTCACTCTGCGTTAAAGTAACAAAGACAGCACGAGATTTAATTGCAACTTAAAATTGAGTGACGTTCGAGTATTCGGGCGTTAGTAACAGTTGGATTTTAAACGCTCAGTAGGGCACCGAGAGTTGAAAATTCAACAGTAAAATACTATTTAGGCATTAATTTATAACTATCGTGTAGTGTTACTGCAAAAACGGGCATATAAAGTAATGTAAAGTATCTTAGCATTTTCTGTGAGATTGCCATTATTTATTCTTCCAACTAGTATTTAATTCAATGAGTTGACTGCATTGGTAAAATAAAAAATATTGCTCCTCTTGTAAAACTAAATCGTTTGTCTTGTGGTCTCAAGCCCGACTGTTGTGGATGAGGTCCTGGGTTTGATTCCCGATTCGGGTAAATTATTCTTGGGGTTTCTCAATCACGTATTTTAGTTTCAGTAGTAACCATTGACTTTGAATTTGTGCTCCGTTGATGGCAATATGCTCGCCCCCTATCACGTGGAGCGTAAACATAAATGGCAAAATGTGGGTCTACTATTACGTACAACTCTGCCCTTTGGAGATAACAGCCGTAATGCTGTAAGAGGTGTAATACAGTTATACACAATGTATGTTTTAGTAATTTTCCATGCTATGTTCTTTAGAACTTAAGTATCGCTCAAATTATTTCCAAAGTCGTGAATTTCAGCTGAAAATTATAGATCTGAAATTATATTTAAAACGTATTATTTATATTGAGATTTTTTGATTATTTTTACTCTGTGAAGATTTTCTTTTAAAACAAAGTTGCTAAGGGCAAAGTGTTATTGGGTTATTCATCAAGAAATTCTCAGTAGCAGAACGGAATCAGGATCTGTGACTGATTTATGACAGACTTGTTTATTTATTTATTTAAACTTCATGCACAAAAGTGATACATTGGCTCGCTTTCTACTATGAAATACACCCCTGCCTAACCCTTCGGGGGATTACAGGTGTTATGTTACGTTATATTTAATTATTTATTTAAACTTTATGAGAAATTGTGGTACATACATAGGCGAAATTAATGCCAGAGGGCATTCTACACTTTATACTTAACTAAAACAAGAAATAATTATCTAAAACATTTATTTATTAAAAACCTAGATAAAAGTACATTTTGCCATTATATTGTGCCATACGTTAAAAGGTACAATATTCTTCCTATCCTGTAAAGACTTTATAAATAAGATTAAAATCTTAGTTACATTTTCACAACTACATTCCTTTAACTTCGTACTAACAATTTTTTAGAGTGCCAGACTTAAGACTGACAAAACTAATAATAACTTTGTGAAAAATAACATGGAAAGGTTCTATCATTTCTAGCGTCCACCACCGGCTTGTCCACCAGTGGTGAACACAAACAATTTCTAAAAATAATTATCTCAGAAATTGTTTCGTATCATGCACTGGTGGACACTGGGAAGGATCGAAATTTTCCCATGTTTATGGGTTTGTTCTTACTATGTACACTTATTTACTTCGCTAAATATTTGACCAGTGTAAATCGGGCTAAAGGACAAGTGATGTACAAACGTGTCGCTTGACTCAAGTCGTATCGCCCGAGGTCGTGTACCGGACTTATGTGATGTAGTAAAATATCCCAAGAGTTGATCCATTTCTTTATTATTGTCGTTCTTCTTCCAAATATTAGACGATCAAGAAAGAAACATTAATTTTTAAGACTAAATGACTTTGTCTTCCTAATTTTCTTGTCTCGAAGCAAGACAAAAAGTATAGTCCAATACAAAATTGTCACAAAATTATAAACGAACGAAATTATTTAGTATTTAAAACGAAAATTTTATTATTGTGTATATTTGATGTTTTTTACGTTAGGTCAAACTTGTATGGACAAATGCGGACGTAGTTACGGACATGGACAACTATTTTTTCAAGCTAGCTTATTTTCTGCGTTTCGGTATGCTGACAAAAGTCTCGAAAACTAGCTTAAATGTCCAGTAAATAGAAAGAGCGGTACTTATTACATTAGTGACTCATGTAATACCGCCCTTACTAATAAAGTACGTATCTGTCCATGTCCGATGTCTCTAATAGGTCCGGAAAGTGTCCGTACTTTTTTGAACTAATCATTTAGTGGAATATAACTAAAGGTAAGCACACTATGTATAAATATTACGATAAAAACATTTGAAGTTATGTTTTTTACATTATTTGGAATATGTGGATACCTTAACTTGTGTCAAATCAAAGACTGTTTTGTAAAATTGTTTATTTATTACGAAATCTACGTCTTGCTCAACTGAGTCTGACTTATTGTATGTTGTTTAGATAATTTTTATTAAAGTATTTTTCCCACTTGATGCTCATTTTAGCATTTTTTTTAAAACTATTTACTTATTAATATTTTTATTCTTATGTCAGCTTGCACCACAAATTACTAAATTTATTTAGGACTAGACGAATTTATATCTAAACTATCTTTTGCCAGCGGCTTCGCCCGCGTGAAAATGTCGATTTTCCATACAAACTTTCATCCCCTATTTAGCTCCCTTAGGGGTTGAATTACAAGAAATCCTTCCGTATTCCTTGTCTACATTTCAGCTTTCTAGGTCCAAGGGTTTGGGCTGGGCGATGATGAGTCAGTCAGTCAGGACTTCTCTTTTTATTTATATATAGATGTTAGTAATTTGTAGTGCAAGCGACCCTTAAACTCGTAACAGAGGCTCTCTTTTGTAAATCTGTACATACATAAAATAGCATTTATTAATATATAAGTAAGTACATAGGTTTTTTAGTGATCTCATTATAGAAACATTGTATGGTAAGTAGGCCCGTTACTCGCGAAATTATAGTTTTGTTAAGCTTGACGCATTTATATCACATTGATTGTGTATAATGTGTCAGTTTGCCGTTTTCACTAAGTGGGACCTAGATAAATGCCTAACCCGATGGCCACGAAATGCGACGCTTCAAGCGTATTTGCCTTGTGCTGCAAGCGTGAGCGTCGAGCGTCAAAAACAAATGTATATCTATTATCTACAAGGCCACAAGTTTTAACAAATTGATGCCACAAGCGTAGCGTTATTTTCGTGGCCGAGATGCATTTATTTTTGACAATCTTTTAATCCCTTTACTATCTAGTTGGAATTTCAACTTACGGCACTAAGAAAAGGATCCAAAAACACGCTGCCATTTAGTCGTTTATTTAGGTGTCACCTATCGTTAGTGAAAACAGGCAATATTCTGTTATATTTAAGTACAATAGGGGATCGGACTGGGTCAAAATAATATGATTCTGTTTAGTCCGTAATTTAGATTATCGAAAAATATTAAATACGTGTTTTTTGTTTTATCAAATCAATAAAAAATGACGAAGATAAAACGCGTCAAAGATCTTGGAGTGGGGCTTGAAACGTCACTTGTGTCGTCAAAATGTACTATCATATGACGTCACACGAGTTTTCGAAGCCCTGTATCGTCTTCATTTTAAGTTTATGTGAATAAATACGTGTCCAATAACTTTTGGGAACCTCGGAGATATCGGGAACTCGCAACAATATCAAAACATGGTAAATATCCCGTTTACAGTATTAATAGTAACTTTTGGAAATCTATCTGACGGACTAATTGGTTTTTTTAAGTCCGATCCCCTATTCAATTATTATCCCTGTGTTTAGACCAATTTTGTTTACATGATTGTGTACCTATTCACAACCAATGCAACACATGTTCGAGATGTGTATAAGATCTAGTCAACAATCATAGAAGCATTTAATTAATTAAATACAGTGATACTGAACTTTTTCCTAAAAAAAATACAAAAGCTGTAAAGTAAAGCTCTGGTCAAACTTGGGCGAATCCCGCGGGATTCGGGATGAAAACGATCATGTTGACTGTTTCAACTAACCTTAATGGAGGTGGTAACTAGCGTGAAGAGCCTTGTGATTTCTTAATAGTATAAACAATAGAGGCTCTCAATTGTTCCCCCGACTATTACTTGAAGCAGGCCTCAATGCTGAGCATAGAAGAATTCTTGAATGAATGATTCCATAATCCATAAGGTTGACCTGTGTAATGCCTTTCACGAAAAAAATAAAATTTCGCCGTAGTGTGGTCAGAGCTTTAATCAGGCAGATTAGGCATCACTGGAGTCTCTAAACTTTAGTAAAACGTAAATGTTGTAAATAAAAGGACTTTAATTAATTTTCCTTAGGCAATTATATAGTTTTATAATAAGTTTGTGTTGTAACCAAGAATCTGTGTCGCTATTTAGTTATTTTTTATACTTATTGATGTAGCGTAAAAAAGTAGATAATTGGTATTTAAATAAGTTGGTAATATTATCAATTTATTTCTAATATAAAATGTATATAAACTAAATCAGTGTGTGTAAATTTTGGTATATCAAATTTTTATTTATATTGTAAATTAAAAGAAATTAAGTACACTTCTTAAATTTATTAGTATTTTATCTGATTTTATATAAATTCGTCTTCCTTTTTGTGCAATGTTAGAAACACATGCGAAGTCGCGGGTTCTAGCGAGTATTGTAAGTTTATTAAATAAGAACTAAAAATGTTACCACAACACACTGCCATAAACATCTAAATATTTATTAAAAATAATGATTATAAACATTATTATGGAAATAAACAATTGTACACTTTTTATGTATTTTTCTTACTACACCTTCGTCCAAAGACTAATAATAACCACTATACAGCGCTGTTTGTTCAAGGCACTTCACCCACGATTGGTCACCAACCAATTTCGATTGAAAGTGTTCATTGCAATCTACAGCCTATTTTTTTTTAGATTGTTCACTCTCTTAGTTTAAAAATTTTTTTAGGCATGCCTACGCAACTTGACCTTGAACTGACCAATTGCAGCCGCGTATTCTTCCTCATCCCCCGACCCGCGGTAGTGAGTTGTGTACTTAGAAGAAATCGGTCTACACGCTCTCTAGTGGTTTAATACTCTATGCCTTCGTCAGACATACCTACTGCTATATTATGAAACTTACACTATCTTACCCCCGCCAACTGTAGGTCTATGTATGACCCAGTTGACCCTAATTTTCAGCAACGTTTTCCACCCCGCTGACCAGCCTGCCTCGTGGTTTAGTGGTCCAAAACGACTGCCGAGGTTCAGTTGCCAGGTCGGGTTTTTTTTTTGGGTTATTCCATCAAAAATTTCTCAGTATCAGACACGGAGTCTTGCCCGGTTTATGGCAATAGGCTTGCTGGCTCCCTATTACATGGAACTGAAACATATAATATCTGGCGAAATATGGGTGTCATCATCATCATCATCATTTCAGCCGAAAGACGTCCACTGCTGGACATAGGCCTCCCCTAAGTGTCGCCACATTGACCGGTCCCGTGCGTCTCGCATCCAGCGGATCCCCGCAACCTTCACCAGGTCATCGGTCCACCTAGTGGGAGGCCTTCCAACGCAACGTCTTCCGGTTCGCGGTCGCCACTCAAATATGGGTGTACTATAAGTTTTTTAAAAAATAACGGTTTCCCATGAAACTGGTGGTCTTGGTACTCGTGACTACACTTCTGCCTACCCCTTCCCTGATCCCCATCACAGGCGTGATGTTATGTTTTCCACCCCAAAGGAAAGAAAATGTCTATTTCACTTCTGTGCCTTCGGCTTTACATTTCAGAGATTACCTAGAGTACCTACACACATACGAGCACGCTTAGTATAGCTATTCCACCAATAGTAAACAATGCTCTTTCAATATAACTCTCGACATGAAATCTTTCTACAATCTGCCATTTTGTCGATTCTTCTGTCGACAAAACCCGTTTCTACGGTCATGCTACGCGTACAAATTCTTACTGCCTTTCGTCTTCGTGTGAGCTGCGGGCAAAGAGGTATACCTAACAATATTAGGGCAGGCAGGCTGCGGGTGTGACCGCGAGTCGACTACGCGGGGGTTTTCCGACGCGACGGCAGAGGCGCGGGTGTGGCTCGGTCGGTCGCGCTCTCGCCAGTACGTTTTTATTACGCTAGCGTGCGCACGTCCTATGGCTACTCCACATAATATACACGTTATCGTAAATAACAGGGTTCTATAACGTTTATAATAAGGAAATTATAATTATTATATCCTAAGTGTGGTGAAAAAGTGAATACTGAGGTAAGTTATTTATTTTTGTATTCGTTTTTTTGTGTGTACAACGAATGGCACTCATGTTTGTCGGACTCGGTCGAACATCATACTATCCACAAACTAATTACTGTTGTTGCTGTTTCTGTGTGTTTGTCAGCTACTTGATAGGATTAAAAGTTCTTTTAAATCTTGACCCGCGACTCGATAATTGAGCGGCGCGGCTCGATATTTGAGCGGCGCGGCTCGATATTTGAGCGGCGCGGCTCGATATTTGGGCGGCGCGGCTCGATAGTTGAGCGGCGCGGCTCGATATTTGGGCGGCGCGGCTCGATAGTTGAGCGGCGCGGCTCGATATTTGGGCGGCGCGGCTCGATAATTGAGCGGCGGGGCTCGATATTTGAGCGGCGCGGCTCGATATTTGGGCGGCGCGGCTCGATAGTTGAGCGGCGCAGCTCGATATTTGAGCGGCGCGGCTCGATATTTGAGCGGTGCGGCTCGTTAGTTGAGCGGCGCGGCTCGATATTTGGGCGGCGCGTCTCGATAGTTGAGTGGCGCGGCTCGATGTTTGGGCAGCGCGGCTCGATACTTGAGCAGCACGGGTCGATGCTTGAGCCGAACTTCAAATTGGAATGGCATATTATATAGTTTCTGAGCTATGCAATTATATCTATATATTTTTTTATACTTTTAATTTTTTAACTTTGTATAGTACCTAACAGTTTACATTCGTCCCCAGATGGCGCTAGAACAGGACTTCATCACCTTGATAGACATCTTGGATGAACGCGGCGAAACAGAGCAAGATGAAGAAATCCTAGAGCGTGTCAGGAACCTAGCCCAGGAGCTTCTACCTGATGGCTGGATACGTTGGCCGGTTACACGAGCCTCCAAAGAAGACATTTTTGGAGAAGAAATAGAGGAAAGTGTACTTAACAAGCTTACCTTTGCCTTGCCAACGGTGGGCTTAGCACGCGCCTTCAACCCAGACGCTGACCATCTTTCAGAGGCGGGATACCGACAAATAAAATACAAGCTCTTAGATTGGGCCTTTGCTCGGGCACTTATTATTGGGCCACCGACTATTGCTAATAAGATAAGAGGTTCTCCATTGCGAACAGAACAGTTCAGAGATGCAGTAGCGGTACTAAAGCCACTATTGGTTACTCGAGCCGAGGCCAACAAGATTTTAGCTGGCATTCTCCCAGAAGTCGAAGAGACCAAGCGTAAGCGTCGCAGTACGTCATCTGATAGCTCCGATGGATCCGAAGCATCCAATAACATGGAGCCTGGTGGTAAGAAGTTCCGAAGGTCTTCACGGTCTCGCTCCACGTCTCTGGATAAGCGCTTGGATTTTTTGGAAAATAAATTGGACACCATAATATGTTCCGTTATCCGTGAAAGAATAGAAAAATGCCTACTAAAGCCTCCAAAGGTAGACGGCCAGGCGGGCGCACTCGACCCTCAGCTCCAACACACGTATCATCAAATTATCGCTCTCCAGGAAATTTTAAGTCTTCGGCTAAGCAGCATACCCAGTCGGTCGGGAACAGACATGAAGTTACGAAGAAGTCGTAAATAGTGAAGGCAGTTGGAAAAGTTCCTGTCCCGGTCGGAAGAACTGAGGACTCCAAGCATATTATTATCTTAAAGATAATCTCGATTACACAATAACTTTTAATACTAAACGGCCTTTTGTTCCCCTCTGCAAGAATCTAGTAGGTGACGTTTTTAACCGACTTCTAAAAAAAGAAGGAGGTTCTCAATTCGGATGTTTGTATTTTTTTTATGTTTGTTCGGGCATAACTCCGTCACTTGCTAACCGATTTGAAAAATTCTTTTTTTGTTGGAAAGGGTATAGGTACCTACTTCCGAAATGGTCCCATATTTTTTTTATCGAAATCGGACAAGCGGTTTTTGAAAAATCAACAAAACTCAAAAAAAAACTACATTGTCCACATTGACCCATGAACATGTGAACCACTAAAAAGTGAAAAATAAAAACTATTTAACAAAAAATAAAACCGACTTTAAAACAAAAAAGTGCAAAATAAACTTTAGAAGAAAAATCAGTTTCTGAAGTCGGGGGCAAAAAAATGAAATCAAACAAACAAAAGTCAGCGACTTCAGAAACTGATTTTTCTTCTAAAGTTTATTTTGCACTTTTTTGTGTTTTTTTTTTTTAAAGTCGGTTTTATTTTTGGTTAAAAAGTTTTTTCAATGAAACCGTCCCCAAGTCATTCACCGAAGATATTTGTCACCACAGACGCTCCCGACGAAGGTTGGGGGCATTCAGCCTGGCAACAACATCCTGTCAGCTGGAGTGACTGTCCACTCATTCTACCTACCAAGTCAATCTTCAAATCCCTAAAAGCCCTGCCCGATTGGTACTTACCTATCTCAAAGAAGAATCTTTGAAAAAATATGTCGTGTGTGATCTATCACACACGACATATTTTTACAAAGATTTAATATACTGGCTGTTGTTATTCAACAACACTGGTGTTTGTGTTTTTGAGATTTATGGTTAAATTCAATAAAACAATTTGATTTTATTACTGAAATAAAGTGTATAATTTATGAAATTGGTAGAGGGCGTCCATAAATTACGTGAGGTGTTTTTTTTATTTTTTTTGTCCCTCCCTGCCAATCTGGTGAGATGTCGTGAGATTTTATTCAACCCCCTCCTCCATCCCCCAATCTCACGTGAGATTTTTCAAAATGTGGGTTTCGTTTCTTACGTAAACGCGTTGGATTGTTATTGTAAAAAATTAAAAAGACAAAAAAGTGCTTCGTGATCGTAGATCAATATTGCGGAAAGTTTAATTATATTTAAAGTGTAATAAAGTATACAATGTACAATCTGGGTTAAATGGACCAAAATAGTTTTTTTTTTGTTTGAATTTAAAAAGAAATTGCGTGATATTTGCCGAGACTCCCCCCTCTCTCCAACGTAAGGTTAGATGAGATTTGACTCGACCCCCTCCCCCCCTTAAACACCTCACGTAATTTATGGACGCCCCCTAATAGGTCAAGCTGAAGGCACTGAACTAACTGGCACCTTTTTCTACCCCAAAGGGAAAAATAAACTCAGGTCTTGCGGCTTTGGACAGCCTCGTTGGTCTAGTGGTCGCAAACGACTGCTGTGCTTGAGGTCCGGGTCTCGATTCCCAGATCGGGCATAAAAGAATAATAAATAAAACCACAAACTACATAACATAACTTTTATTATCAATATTATCTTGCAGTACACAAAATACAAAACTAAATTATTCTATTTCGATATATTTTTGTATTTTTCTATGTCTAAATATATATATATATTACTATTTACTTTAGGTAAAAAATACTATTGGGCACTTAATACAATATATTTTGTATAAAGTAACCTAACACTTTAAATGCCCGTGTCCCATTTTTTTTTTCCTGACGTAGGTTGGTCAGGCCTCTATCGACCTATCTGCTATCGAATCGATGTCATATCAAAGCGAAATAATCATTTAATCATACAGTTTTTTTTTATATTAAAATACAGGTTGTAATTGTGGTGCGCAACACGATAAACTTAATAGTAGTTTATGCGACTGTGCATAATGAAGGGCATTACAACACAAGTGTGGGTTTAAGAAACGAGCCGAAGGCGAGTTTCTTAATAGCATCACACGAGTGTTGTAATGCCTAATTATGTATAGTTGCATACACTAATTTATCTACCCGAATATCATAAGGGCTCTATGATGGGTTCAGGAACCATAGGGAAATGACCAGCATTGTTACCAGTGTAATGCAATAAAAAATAAACAGGTTATTAGTTGCATTCGTCGCTGCATTTACGATATCTGGCGGAGTGTTCATGTTAATTTCTGAGTCACTATCACTCATTTTCGACAGAAATAAAGAATTAACAGAAAATTTGTCTACTCAATGAAAGGGAATAAAACGCTAACGAACAAATGACAGCTCGAAATGGCGGCGTTTCGGATATCTGTAATTTTTTTTTAAATCATAGGCAAACGAACAACTCGAGATCAAAATGTCGTGCGATTTATAATTAAAATCATACTGAATTGGGGTTTCGTATCGATAGGTATCTGTTTTAATGTAGATACGTGCGCGCGGAACTAGTTGGCCGCGCCTTAGGCATGTTTTTGTTTTTTATTTGTATTCTTTTCAATAAATTGAACAAATTATTGTTCACGATATCTCGAGATTGGTCATCACTGTCTAATTATAGTCTCCTGTGCATTGCGAGCTGTAGGCAACCCGCCCCCTCACCCCTGTCGCCACCTAAGGCGCGGCCAACTAGTTCCGCGCGCACTATAGAATAGCACACTCACTTGAATTTGACACCTGTTCCAAATTTAAAACTCATAACCTACTGTTTTCAGTAGGTTATGAGCTCATTACAGTTCTGTTAATTTCTGCTGGTTGGTAATGCTGGTCATTGCCTATGGTTTTTGAACGCATTAGAGAGGGTTTATGATATTTGGGTAGATAAAGGTCTTTTATGGTTTCAAGAAAAAATTGCGCGTTTATGACCTTTCACTCTATATTTTGTTTCATTCTGACGAAAGTCTTTTATATTTTTTTTTTATATAGGTAGTAAGAAATCATCTGTAATATTGAAAATAATTTTTTTCTTTTCATCAGTTTTTTTGTCAAATTCCTGTGTGATATTTAACCATACCACCCCAGTTTTTCACAGTCATATAATATTTTTAAATATAAATAATCAGGATCTCAATCATATAATATCTCAAATTGACTGATAATGCGGGTCCTAGGATGAATCTATGGAGACTTTACAAAACTAAATATACCTGGATGTCTTTGGCTCAATAAAAGGTCAGTTATTACAACAACTTCTGAAGACAAGAGTCGCGGATTATCGAAAGAGATGACGTGGCCTCGGCACAAGGGCGAAGAAGGAACATGGGTTGGTTTTTAGTCAGTAGAAGTCTGACACTCCCCCTCGCTCTTGGGCAGAGCGAAGGGGAGTGTCAGGGGGGGCGGTTATTTGATGATTTTCCACCAACCAATAAAAACAAAAAATAGGGTCAAATTATGCCAAGCAGATTGCAATCACATTTACTTCAATTAATCAATCATACCCAAAGAGAACAATTTAAATCGTGAGATTACCTATATAGGTCGCGGTATATAATGAACCGTAACACCCTTTTTTTGTGAATACCATCTCGCTACTTAACTAGGAGGTTGTCGTTTGCTTAACTGGACTATCCTGTGGGTACCTCGCGAAAAAAACTTACAAACTAAACAAGGAGACAGGCTGGATCACAGAAGAGATAAATGAGGTTAGAAAGGCCATGTGGGCGGGGCACGCGCGCCGCCTATATGATCAGACGATCATATGTCGACAAAATTTGATTTACTGACCAACAATCGCGCTCATATTGTGACAGCGAACGGAGCTCCGCAAAAAAAAAAGAATTATGCCGTGTTGCGCGATTATTACGTGTCGGAAAAGAAGCCAGGTGTGCAGTGTGGCTCGAGAAGGGATTTCTCTTCATCGGTAAGTCTAAAAACCTTAAAATACAAGTGATATTTGTAATTATTACAATAGTATTATGTAGTTCGCAGACAAAAATGATACAATCGCAAGCAGAAACGAAATTATGTACATTGCTTGCAATACGTGGGTACCATCTTGTACTACGTGGGCGATTGCGCAATGCACTTCGTTCACTGCGAACGTCGCGTGCGACGAGCCAAAGCTTAAATTCTGCCTACTCTTTGCGTTTCGATAGTGTTGTACCAAGTTGTCAATAATGTCGATATTTAGTATGTGTGAATGCATTCAAATGATTATTATGTTATGATTAAAATAACTTTTGTTTATCCCATACTATCAATACCTTATTATTGTTTATTGATTGTTTTTCATCTAAAATTTGTTTTGAGGTTAGCCATTTATAAATCGAAACATACATTTTAAATTTTATTTTTAGGTTTCCAACAGATCCAGATGTGTTACAGACCTGACTAAAGCTATTATAGAAAAATATTAGTGTGAGATTGCATTTTATTCTGAAAAATTCGAATTTGAAAGATAGCAAGCGCATGCTATTGCTACTTAATAAATACGTTTTATTTCAAGACAATAATAAAATCTGAATTGAAATTGAATTTCAAGTACCTACTTAATGTTCAATATTTGAAAAAAATCTTTTATGTTTACTTTTTATCTTTAATTTTTTATGTGTGAGAGACCAATAAATATATTTTCTTTCTTTCTGTCCCGTCCCGAAATTAAAGCAAAAACTGCAAAACTTAAAGTAACAAAACTCAAGTAATTTTATCGATATACATTATCGACCTTTTGGTCACCGTAACATGTATGAGAAATATACGCAAGTGTGAGTGTACGTCAAACGCAATGTTTGCGCTAGTGTGACAACCAGTAGCAAGCTCGCGATCTAAGTGAGTGCGGTTTATTTGTGTGCATAATTCGCGTACTTATTAGCGTCTTGCATGTAGTGGATATAGAGAGTGGGAGACAAGCGGCGACACGCGTTCTAATACAAATCAGGAACTATTTCCTTTCTAACCTCTTTTATCTCTTCTGTGGGCTGGATCAGAGTGACCCAAAACATCCCGAATGAAATTACAAATTTAACAATCTTCAGTATGCATCAGCGAGACAGTAATATTTAACAGTCAATAACGACCATTTTCAGACGCGGTGCAAGATCTAATTCATTTCAAAGTTCTAAAATGATGTGGACATTTAAAGAGTCTATATTTTACAAATAGGGTAGTCGACAAAAAAAAACTAATTAGTCCGTCAGATAGATTTCCAAAAAATATTGAACACGTATTTTTTCTTTTTTCACGTAAACAAAAAATGAAGACGATACAGTGCTTCGAAAAGTCGTGAAACGTCACAGCTTGGTCCAATTTTACCTAACTATGACGTCAAACGCCCCCTCTCCAAGGTCTTTGACAAGCTTTATTTTCGTCAATTTTTATTAATTTGATAAAACAAAAAACACGTATCCAATATTTTTCAATAATCTGACTGACGGACTAAACAGAATCATATTTTTTTTAGTCGGTCGACTACCCTATTATAACCTAAGGGGTGTTTCGCTCAGTAAAGTATTAAACCTGGAGCACCTTGCTACCTTTATATTATTATCTATACCCTGTGTTTATATATTATTTGCTTACTATAAAACTACTACAAATATAGAAGTCTAAATATATTGTACTGTGACTGTATCAATTTCACATTTTGTATACCTGTAACAAAGAAATAATGGCATGGTAAGTGTAAATAAATTTCATTACATACATATAAGTAATCTTGGTTGAAAATGAGCATTTTGAAATGAAACGAACAATACATTCAAGTAGTAAATAAGAGCAAAAAGTTCCGATACCTAGACAGGATTATTTTATCTTCAAATGCCATCAGGCATCCAGAAAGATCTTACGATCAAAAAGCGAATTTTCATAGAAAATCCACAAATGAAATTTTCAAGTTAAATGGAAAATTACGATACACACACATTCATCACATCTCATTCACACACAAACACACACATACATTCACACATCACATCATCACATTCATTCATTTTCATTACATTTCCACAAAGAAACCCTACCGTCTTTATTTTTCTCAAGTAGCAGTCAATCATCATCATCAGTCAGACGCTACGTCATCATTTACTTCTTTGACAGTTTCACTTTCATATCATTATTTTTTTTTTATTTATTTAAAATGGGCTTACTCTTGACCTCAATCTTGCCCTAAGGGCAGAGATGAGGTCGACGATGGAACAAGCTTACCCAGAAGAAGCCTATTTACTCGCGACTTAAATAGATTGGGGTTATATGAACTCGGGAAAACCGACGCGGGCAGGGTGTTCCACTCCTTGGCTGTACGAATAATGAAAGACTTAGCAAAACGCTTCGTACGAATGTGTGGAACATCGACAAGGTATGGGTGATAACCTGCAGTACGCCTAGTCTCTCGATGGAAGAAGGGAGATGGTGGAATAAGCTCGTGGAGCTCTTGCGCACACTCTCCGAAGTACAGTCTGTCTATCATTCCTCACTCAATCCATCTATTTTTTCTTTGGTCTTCTTCCTCTACATCCATCAACAATTATATATCCATCACTGACCCTTCCCCATCCCTTCTTATTACATCTCCATACCAACACAAAGACTCCCTTTCAAGTAGCATTCAAGCCGAAAATCCAAATTACTGACGCTGTTCAAAATGCCGCTGAAATGAAGTGGTACTGGGCTGGCTACTTCTACCGTATCATGCCCAATGAGCTGTGGGACAAAATAACCACTTTATGGAGCCCTGATCCAGCCAGAAGGCGTCGCGGCACACCTCAAAGAAGATGGCGAGATGAGAAGACGAGCTGGACAGAACCTGTGACCTCGACCAGTGCTCCAAAATCACCCTGGATTGAAAAACTGGAAGTCTTGGGGAGAGGTCTTTGCTTAGCAGTGGGATGGAGCAAGCTTACAGACACAGCAGTCAAACAAAATGACTCAGCTAGGGTTTCCGATTACGAAAAATAGTCAAAAACATGAGTATATTACCGCGTTCAGTTGATAGTGGCTGAATGCTCAAAGTCTCCTTTATCGAGATGTCGTTGGAGCGTCTTCGACGGCTCGTAAATCAGCATCGACATACGCTCCGGACTGGTCTTGTTACGTTGCATATCTGCAAGAAATCGCTGTTTTAGTATGACTGGAGAATCTTAAAGCCACCATGCAAAAAAGTGGGTCACCCAATCACCCAACCATTACATACTGGATTATCCTCCGTGCCTCGGAAAACACGATAAGCTATTGGTCCCCGCTGTCATCTGTAGACTTTGACAGTCGTAACGTAACAGGTCTTCTGAGAACCAGTCTTACCAAGAGTTATTGTATTACCCATTACTAACAGGGTTGTGGAGGTCAGATAGGCAGTCGCTCCATGTAAAATACTGGTATCCAACTGTATCCGATTGGACTGGAAGCCAGCAGCATAAAAAATGCCAGGAGTAGATACACTGACCTAGAAGGACATTCACTGACCTTATTGGTGATGTTATTCAGAGAGGTCAGGTGCGAAGTATGTACTCGCGTGTTGTGTTGTGTTGTCCGGACAGCTCCAACTGGCTCCGCACTAGCTGCGAGGTGGATGCAGGTCCAGGACTCTGCAGCTACACGGTACTGCTGTAACCTGCTGATGTACTTACATCTCAGACTAAGGCGTCGCTTGTGTTGTCCGGACAGCTCCAGCTGCCTCCGCACTAACTGCGAGGCGGATGCAGGTCCAGGACTCTGCAGCTGCACGTTACTGCTGTAACCTGCTGATGTACTTACATCTCAGACTAAGGCGTCGCTTGTGTTGTCCGGACAGCTCCAGCTGCCTCTGCACTAGCTGCGAGGCGGATGCAGGTCTAGGACTCTGCAGCTGCAAGGTACTGCTGTAACCTGCTGATGTACTTACATCTCAGACTAAGGCGTCGCTTGTGTTGTCCGGACAGCTCCAGCTGCCTCCGCACTAACTGCGAGGCGGATGCAGGTCCAGGACTCTGCAGCTGCACGGTACTGCTGTAACCTGCTGATGTACTTACATCTCAGACTAAGGCGTCGCTTGTGTTGTCCGGACAGCTCCAGCTGCCTCCGCACTAGCTGCGAGGCGGATGCAGGTCCAGGACTCTGCAGCTGCACGGTACTGCTGTAACCTGCTGATGTACTTACATCTCAGACTAAGGCGTCGCTTGTGTTGTCCGGACAGCTCCAGCTGCCTCCGCACTAACTGCGAGGCGGATGCAGGTCCAGGACTCTGCAGCTGCACGGTACTGCTGTAACCTGCTGATGTACTTACATCTCAGACTAAGGCGTCGCTTGTGTTGTCCGGACAGCTCCAGCTGCCTCCGCACTAGCTGCGAGGCGGATGCAGGTCCAGGACTCTGCAGCTGCACGGTACTGCTGTAACCTGCTGATGTACTTACATCTCAGACTAAGGCGTCGCTTGTGTTGTCCGGACAGCTCCAGCTGCCTCCGCACTAGCTGCGAGGCGGATGCAGGTCAAGGACCCTGCAGCTGCAGGTTACTGCTGTAACCTGCTGATGTACTTACATCTCAGACTAAGGCGTCGCTTGTGTTGTCCGGACAGCTCCAGCTGCCTCCGCGCTAGCTGCGAGGCGAATGAATGCAGGTCCAGGACTCTGCAGCTGCACGGTACTGCTAAAACCTGCTGATGTACTTACATCTCAGACTAAGGCGTCGCTTGTGTTGTCCGGACAGCTCCAGCTGCCTCCGCACTAGCTGCGAGGCGGATGCAGGTCTAGGACCCAGGGGCAGAGTGGCTGGCTGCAAGGTTACCTCTGAATATGCCGTCTTGCTTGTGTAGTCTGCGAAAGGAAATGTTGGTTATAGACCAGCAAGGGGGGCAAGGGAATATGAAAAGGCAATGCAGAGCAGAACTACAGGAGATAAAGATGCTCTAATTTTGGGTTGTGTCTTGGCCAGTTCTACATTTCCTAACTCTATTTAACAGCTAATTAATTAATTTTTATTTTTATCACCATCAACTATTTACAGATAAATCTATCCTGGTTTAAAAAAAAAAACATCAAAAAGTCAAGACTTCCATTTTCAATGTTATCTTATGTCAAAAGGCAAAGAGCGTGAGCGCGAAACTAGCCATTGAATCATTCTTAAGGGAATTCCCTAAGAGTTATTCACTCAGATACAACTACAAGCAAGTCCAAATTTTAATGGAATTATGTTGTTGAACTCACCTCTCTCATTGAGCAAAATCTCTCGATGCATCTGAGTCACCTCAGCATCATTGACCCGGTTCTTATGCTTCTTCTCCAAGCCATCCCAGGAGCGATTGCGGTCTCCGAAGGTGACGGTAATGTCACCGTCAGGTTTCAGATCCTCGTCTTGGAATGAGGTGTTCTTGCTTGAGGGTTCCACCTGGGAGAGTGAGGGAAATACTTTAGAACGTGAATCACGGATCTTAAAGCATAGCTAAACTGCGTTCAACGCTGTTTAGTTTAGATAAATGCTTATCACGAAATTCCTTTAGGTTAAAAACGATCACTTCCCAAAACGTCCACCTCCCAAAATGGCTCATCCCTAGTATGGCGGGTTTTTTTTCGTGTGGGGAAGTACTACTTCTAAAAAAACAGTAATGTGCAGCGGTTTTAAAATGATGTGGAGGATGTTTCTCTGAATGAGCCGGTGCAATTCTGTAATCCACAGCACATGGAAAATTACATCCAATCTTTAGTGGCAACATAATATTTGTGATTCATATTATGATGAGATGTTTATAGGTCGTGTTGGCGCAATAAAGGACCACAAACACAATATATGGCATACCATAATATTCTTTACCTTAATCTTCCTCTTCATAGAAGGACTGGACTGAGGTCTGTTCTTAAAATCAATATGCTGATTCTTGTCACTCTTATTTCTGATGATCGGGGACAGTTTTCTAAATTCGCTCCTCGGTTCCAACTCTATCCTTACAGTTTCCACCGTCGAGTTACTAGCCCTGCCGAATAGAGGGGACAGTTTCGGCTTTGGTCCACTAGTCAAATCCGATTCTTCGACACTCTCGATCGTAATAGTCGAATCGATACTTTGCGGATTTTGCTTAATCGGTTTGACGATAATCACTCCTTTTTGGATATCATCATCGTCAAGTTTAGACGATTTTTCTAGATCGTAATTCGGGTTCTCGAAGCCTGTTTGCGTGGCTATATCGTCGCTCACTCCTGTGAAAGTTTGGGAGTTAGTATTCGATGCCTTATTCATCATTCGTTTACGTCTCTCCAAGTCTGCGTGTATGTCTGTCTGGACGCGTAAGTTGATGTCCCCGTAGCGTCGAACGATGTAGTTTAGGAGCCATTGGTAGCCTTTGCGGAGGCCGGGGTCGAGTGTCGGCTTTTTAGATTTTGGCTGTTCGCCGTTCGCGCTATAGGATTCGACTAAGGTTGGGCAGCGGTACCTGTAAAACGATAATAGGAAAAGTATTTAGCCACAAGATCCAAATGGTAATGCTAATGAGCAAACGAGCAAGCTTAAACTACTTAACCCTCTATTTTTTTGCTCGCTCAACAGCAGCACTCCTGGAGATCATCATTCCTTCCGCCTGATTCGGTGCAGGTATCTCCCGAAACAACCGTTTCCGGTAAGAAACTGCATCAGACGGAGGGTAAGGGTGCCGTGGCGCTGGCGCCTCTCCAACCACTCCTTAAAGAGTAGCGGCCTTTTTTTTTTTTTTTTTTTGGTGGGTGGAAAATCATCGAATGACCCCCCCCGCTCTTGGGCAGAGCGAAGGGGAATGTCAGACTTCTACTGACTAAAAACCGAACCCATGTTCCTTCTTTGCCCTTGCGCCGAGGCCACGTAATCTAGTACATAATACCGCGGCCCCGACGGGCGTCGGCCCTTGCGGGCCCCTCCTTGCTGACATCTCTTTGAGGCGCGCGTGGAACACGAACGCGCCGCCGACACGGTCTGTTGCCGTCATGACGACGGCCGGACGGCGAGCTAGCCCATTACTCACCGTCCACAGGCCCGCGTCTACGGTGGCCGGAAGCCATCACGTGGCCCCCGACGCCCGGAGCGCCTTCCGCGCCTTCCGCGGCGGCTGGGACGTTGAGAGGATCGCTCCCTCTCTCGTTCCGCCACCTCCTTCGCTAGCATCACTGCTTCGCAGAAGGAGGCGACGGCGTCCCATTCCTCCTCGCCCCGGACCATGGCTTGCACCAGGGCCGGACGCGAGAGGTCACCGCCGCCGATCGCCGCTACGAGAACACGGCGGGGCTCCGCCCAAGCAGGGCACACCTCCACAGTGTGCTCCACCGTGTCCTCCGGTCGATCCTCGCAGTGGAAGCATCCGGGCGTTTCCTCCCGCCTGATTCGGTGCAGGTACCTTCCGAAACATCCGTGTCCGGTGAGGACCTGCGTCAGACGGAAGGTGAGGGCGCCGTGGCTCCTCTCTAGCCACTCCTCAAAGAGGGGACTTACCGCCACTATCGTGGCGTGCCCTGCACGGGGTTGCGACAGTCGCTGTCTCCATGCCGCCATGAGATCGCACCGGAGGTCTGTCCGCCGCGCAGCAATGTGCCGCGGCAGCAGAGTGACCCCCCGGTGTAGCGCCTCCGCGCGCCACTCGTGTAGGCGCGCGAGGACTATCGCCTCCAGATCCCACGGCGGCAATCCGGCAAGGAGATTCGCCGCCTCGCGGGAGATCGTGCGGTACCCGCGGACTAGCCTTACGGCCATGACCTTTTGGGGCGCGTTCAGGTAGTGGACGGCCCGCTTCCTCACGGCACGTGCCCACACCGGGGCCCCGTAAAGGGCCATGGACCGCACGATTCCCGCATACAGCCTACGGCAGGAGGCGTTTGGCCCCCCCAGATTGGGCAAGAGCCACCTAAAGGCAGCCGCAGCCCGCTCCAGTCTGGGAGCCAAACGTCGGAAGTGCTCCACGAAGTTCCACCGGCTGTCAAGGACGAGTCCGAGGTACTTTATAGTACACTCGACGCCGATGGGAACCCCTCCCACCGTTAGCTGGGATCCCGACGGTGACACATTCCCACGCCCATGGAAGCACATGGCCTCGGACTTGTGAAGTGCCACCTCGAGACCCAGCTGCCGGATCCTCTCAACGACTATCGCAACCCCGCGTGTCATATTCGCGGCCGCCGCCTCGTGCGATTCCCCCCGTGCCAGCACCAGCGTATCGTCCGCGTAGCAGACGACGCTGACGCCGTCAGGGAGGTCGGCACGCAGCACCCAGTCGTAACCGATGTTCCACAGGGGCGGCCCCAGAACCGAACCCTGTGGAACACCGCACGACATCTCTCGCCGGTTCCATTCTCCGTTTTGACCAGGGTAGATTACCGTCCTGTCGGACAGGTAGTCCCCGACTACACGACGAAGGTAGGCCGGCACCCGGTGATACCGGAGTAAGAGTAGCGGCCTGGAGTGTGAATTTGTGCGTTGTTGTTTTTGTTGGTGTGGAAAGCTCTAGGAGAGACCTATGCATTAGAAAAGCAAGAACCGGCGTCGGGCACTGTAGCTGCTAGGCAGTTGAACAGCCGTTGTGCAGCCGTGAGATGCACACACTCTTTTTTTTCCGTAATTTTCTTTTTAGTTTTTACTGTTTATTGTGTGCATTTGTGGCATGTGCTAAATAAATATGTTTTCTTTCAAGACAATCAAGATACCGGAGTCAAATTAATGTAAACTTGTCGTAAGAAGTAAGTGAAACTGAATAGAGATTGTTCAAGTAAAATAAAAAATACGTACTTATTAACCAGAGGTTCTATGTTGAGCTGGTCAACCACATCGATGTCGTCCAGGGCTCCATGTTTGTCCTGTTTATTTGCGAGCACCAGCACTGGTTTACCTGGTAAAGTAAAACCTCCTTGCTTTAGAAATGTGTTGTAATATAGCCTTATCAGTGTATAGTATTCCCACAGCTGGGACACAGGCCTCGTCTCTAGAGGCAACGGGCTAGCTATAACACCCTAGTGCGGGTAGGTACTTGTCACATAAATACATAAACACACGCCCTAGTTTTCCCATGAGGGTAGGCAGAATCTACAGAACGCCACCTGCTACGATCCTTACAGATGCGATAAGATGTCACATGTCAATTACGTTAGCTGCAATCGGGGGATTGAAATGAAACCAAAGATGACTACTTAATCTATATTAAAGTAAAATTATACATTAATTATAACCTAACTAGCCTAATGATTCCTATTCGATGTTGGAATACAGAATGAAGTACTACTTTTATTCTGGTTATTAGGTGATCTTCGATACGTGCATCGGAGTGCTGACTCAGTTCGTTTCTTCCGTGTTGAAGCCTTGAAAGTATTAGACGCTGAGTCGATGATTTCCGATGGTTGCGCGGTACGAAATGCTGCGTCGGCGTGCTGGCCGTTCCCATTATGCAGCGGCGCCTGAGTCGCGAATCAGGGTCGAGGTCGTAGGTAGCGCTGTACATAACATCTCCACCCGCAGATCAGGAACTATTTTGGAACTTTGAGAGAAAATGTTTCTGGAACTGGTCCTCTGGGCGTGTGGTCCTCTTTCTCTCTCTCAGGCTCCTCGTTGGTGTGTCCGCTGGTGTCGGGTGCCTCGAAGCGTGTGCAGAACCATTCGTTGATAGCTCAGTGCTCAGTACTGTGCTATACTGGCAGGAGCGCTTAAGGGCTTGGTTCGCGATGAGTTCTTGGATGGTGGATTAGTGGGTTATTTCCTTCTTACAGAGGTAGAAATTGCTGAACTTCGGCATTCTGCCTCTATGTACACGGAAAAGTACCCGTTGGTTGCTATGACGGGATATAGGGATAAGGGCTTGTTGGTTTTTGGTGGGGACTATAATATAGATGGCTTATACAATTCATAGGCGGTTTTTGAAATTATGGGAAATCTGAATACTATTTCTATCTGTTTTTCGATAAAGTATGTTCCAGGCCTGATGATGTCAAAGTATTCCTTAAGATCTAGGCTTAGTTTCTCATCCTTACTGTATATTTTTCCTAACCTATTTACCATGGACCTAAGTGTCTAGGTCTATCATGGAATGCACCGTGCTTGATGCTTATATGAAAGTTGAGATATTGTCTATTCTGACAAATTCTAACATTAAATCTTCTATGAAATAGTCGCATTATATCTTAATAAATATAGACAAAACGTTTGGGTTCCCATCGGACTCCGGGACCATGCGAAGGGCCTTGTAAATCGTGTCGGAGTCGTGGGTTATTTTTAACTACACTACTACCTATGCTATTCTCACTATAACTATCTAAATCTCTACCGTAATCCATAGCACCCCAGCGAGCCATACAAGATGCGGACTCCTGGGAACTGGAGTTTATCGAGGGGTAAATTTTGGAAATTAAGTGGTTCTAGGACTAAGAGGGAAGCAACACAGGAACGATTCAAGTGTACTTACAAATTATTCATCTCTGGCTCTCTCGTGAATCGAAGTTTGGATTCTCCTCCCGAAACTGCAGCTGGACCGTAGATTCGGATATTCGATGAGGTACTTGGAAATACCGACAGCGACTATCGGAGTCAGCAGATTAACGATTTTTGGAAATCTATACCGCGCCGCGCACTGCCTCGAATATCCTACCGACTGCGCCAATTACGTTAGCTGCAATCGGGGGATTGAAATGAAACCAAAGATGACTACTTAATCTATATTAAAGTAAAATTATACATTAATTATAACCTAACTAGCCTAATGATTCCTATTCGATGTTGGAATACAGAATGAAGTACTACTTTTATTCTGGTTATTAGGTGATCTTCGATACGTGCATCGGAGTGCTGACTCAGTTCGTTTCTTCCGTGTTGAAGCCTTGAAAGTATTAGACGCTGAGTCGATGATTTCCGATGGTTGCGCGGTACGAAATGCTGCGTCGGCGTGCTGGCCGTTCCCATTATGCAGCGGCGCCTGAGTCGCGAATCAGGATCGAGGTCGTAGGTAGCGCTGTACATAACATGTCTTAAAATATTTGGTTTGAGGCATATCGTCCAAATGTTTGTTTCCCTTCAATGTTTATGAGAGCAGTGGTGATAAAAAGTGAACAAGTGAAAAAGTGTTACAAATAAAGAATAACATTATAGGTATTTAGGTAGGTTTTATAACTGTTAAAATAATGTAGGTATGTAACCACTGCTTTTGCGTGAATATCGCAAGAGGCATTTTAGGTGGAGCTGTCCAATTTCACACAGAAAAATAATCTACTTTTCCTGATTAAAAGTAAAGACCTCCTAACTAATGCTACTAAGAAGTTTATTGACTCCTAATCGTCTACCGAAAGGAATTATACTACCTATGTTAACGAACGAAATAATTACTCATACATAAAATAGTGACGCATAGCTTCAGTCACGGCAGTATATAATGCCAAGGACTTTTCTTAAATGAAGTAGTAGGAATTTGTTTGAAATTCTTTTGTTAAGTACGAAGTAAACGATATTTGTTTAATTGAAGATTTACTTAGCATTTTTTTTTAATGGAACATGCCCGCCACACTATTCCCAAACCATTGTAACTCCTGTTAGCCAGAATCAAAAGCGGCGACCACCGAAAAAGTGCCGAGACAATGAAGCTCGACCCAGAAAAACGATTTAACTGTCTTGGATCTTGCAACGAAACTAATCAGAAAAAAACAGCGGCGGAGTAGGAAAAACATAATTTATTATTTAGGTCTATTACCAACGAGTGGTCTTATCTCACAAACTATGGGCAACTCGATATCGTGTCCAGCCTGACTTGCACATCACAGAAGCTGATGGAGGCTACTGCAAGTGCCAAACTCGTCGCCAAATTTTGGGCCGATTCAATTTAAATTGTCATCGACGCGTTATGAAGAAGACCAACGAGTTGGTCGAGTTAATTGCCTCGTTGGTCTAGTGGTCGCAATCGCGGCTGCCGTGAATAAGGTCCTAGGTTCAATCCCTAGGTCGGGCAAAGTGTTATTGGGTTTATCCATCAGGAATTTCTCAGTAGCCGCCAGAGTCTGGATTTGTGCCCGGTTGAAAGCAACAAGCTCGCCCCATATTACATGGGATATAAACATAACTGGCGAAATGTAGGTGTACTAATGGGTACATCTCTGCCTTACCCTTTGGGGATTACAGGCAAGATGTTATGTATAGAAAGATTAGAAAGTTACTGGAAAAATTTGACCAAAACGATGAAACAATACTCTGAAGACATTTTATTTATTTATTTATTTAAAATAGGTACACCAACAGTACATACATCTTACAGTTTAAAAAAAAATATACCTATATATAATAGGTTAGGGTTCTTATGTAGGTACCAATTACAGGTGTACACAACATTCTCAGTAAAGCGTAACATTTTAAAAAAGAGTCATTAATTTACCTACATCTATCTTTCAAAGCTTCAAACATTGATTCACAGAACAAAGCGGTCAGCAAGTAAATAAATTAAGGGGTAATAGCTGGCTGTCGACAGCTAATACCAGGTCATTTATAGGTATCTATCTACCACCTGAAGGCCTTGCCCGGTGGAATAACATGTTGTTACGAACACCTTGAACTCTTTTCAGGGAAAATTTAATATTGAAATGTCCACGAACTTACTTGAAAAATGATTTCTTTGGATTTGTCAAATATCAAATCGATTATGACTATTATTGCAAACTTCTTCTATCATCATCGTCTGCCGAGCCTTTTTCCCAACTAGAGTATTAAATTAGCTGTTTTAGTAACTCCTGACAAGACACAATTTCAGACAGTAAGAAAACCTCTTAAATTAAAACTGGGTACTGACTTTTAGGAGCTCACTACGCTTATTTTTAAAACCTGCCTTATTTATGACACACAAATTCTAAAGACTCAGTGCTCTTTTCGGGAAACTAAAGATGCACGCCCCGCCCTCTCTCTCCAAAATAAACCTGTCGGCGCCCATGCACGTTTTAATTCAGAGAACTATCAATTTTCAAAAAATTTCTGTCACTATATCGATCATGAGCGAGTTCATAGTCCAACTCGCACTTGGCCAATTTACGGATGACTGTGCAGCCCACAACCTTTTTTGAGGGCTGGATCCGCGCCTGATTGACTCCGACTTCCGGGCTCAGCATGTTACTAAAACAACTAGATTAAATACCTACTAATCGAATTATAATGTTGTAACACGCTCTGATTAGTCACCTATTATACAGATCAGGGAGCCGACCAATGAACGAATTGAATGGGGTCACAAGTTCACAACACAACATACGTTGCCAATAATCAACCAATATATTTTTTCTTGGTTCTACCGAAACGGAAGACGTTGCATTGGAAGACTTCGCACTAGGTGGACCGATGACCAGATGCAGGTTACGGGGATCAGCTGGATGCGAGACGCACGGGACAGGTCAACGTGGCGACACATGGGGAGGCCTATGTCCACCAGTGGACATCTTTCTGAAATTTAGTCGATGATGAAGAAGTCAGTTGTTGCCTGTTGGCCCTAAGTAAGTACGCACGTCTGGCGCGGATCCAGCCCTCAAAAAAGGTAGTGGGCACAGTCACCCGAAAATAAAAAAAACCCAAACCAAATCTCAATCAGGCGCGGTCTTAGCTTACGATATTGGAGGGGGGTTAGGAACTACTTTTGAAATTTTCTGAAACAAAACGTTCATGGGCGCCGACAGGTTATTTGGGAGCCCTCCCTAACTAAAGATGCACGCCCAAAAGCTCCGAGTATAATTATTTATGGGTTTGTGTGTCGAGATATGGAAGGATTTTCGTTTCCAATGCGAAATAATTGCGAGAGCGAGCGGAGCGAGCTCGAAAATTTTTCAATTTCTCTGCCATTTTTGTTTCTTTTCATTCATACAGGATTAAGAATAGAAGGCACTCTTGCAATTTATGTTGAAACGAAACAGGATGTATTCGCGAGCGCAGCGAGCGAGATTTTTTTTTGCATTCCGCCTCGGATAGGTTAGGTTGATCACTTCGATTTCGGGGGAAGGTGAGGAAGTTCCCCGAGATAAGTTGAAATTTCAAATGTCAAGATGAAGACAACACACGAGCGAGTGGAGCAAGACGGCCCTCGAAAGGATTAGGTTCCAAAATGGAAGCCTCTGAATCCGCTCTTGATAATAACAGAATGCAGGAGCGAGAGAAGAGAGATTCAACATTTAAGGATCCCGCCTCCGGCCCATAAATTGGGTTCTTTTTGTTTATTCATACAGCGATGACAACAAAAGTAAACGTCAACTTAAAAATACCGAAATCATAAAGGGCAAAACGCAATAGCGAGCGGAGCGAGCTTAAATTATTTGGTTGCTGCCTTGAAATGGTTGGTTTCTGTTTTGCGGAAAGTCAATAATTGATCAAATTTAAAAAAAAAATGCTATTTTCTGAAGATCTTGGGGCGGTCATGACCCCTGTGACTGTGAAAGTGTGACGTCACAAGTTTATTAGGGTTGTGGGCATGCCCATAGTGCCCACAACGGTGGATCCGCGCCTGACGCACGTGGTAGAGTATGTTCGTAAGCAAGTAGTTATAGTGTATTTACGATATTAACCAAGGCAACGGCCACGGTTCAGTGGCACGATAAATATTGTTTACCAGCTATGTACACGCCATTTACACTCGTACTGATAAAACGTTTTAATTAAAACTGCAGAGTGTTTTTATCATGATAATTAGCTTACTATACGCTACTAGGGAAGTATAACACAATTCATCATAATCCTTTTGTACTGATTTCAATTTGATGGGGTCGTTAGAGTATGTCAATACTTTTACCTTTTTAGAGTTCCGTAGTTAACAATGAACCCTTTAGGCCTAAAACACACACAAGCGACGTAAGGCGAAGGCACGGGGCAGGCGCAGCGCAGACGTGGGACAGATACGGCGCAGACGCGATTTGAATTATATCAGAAGAGGCGTGGAACAGGCAAGAAACGTGAATTCAATCGGTTGTTGAAATCTCGCTCCGGTGCAAACCTCACACCGTTTCGTTGTCTGCGCCGCGTCGCTTCAGTATAATTCAAAAACGTCGCCTGCATACATTTTGTATGAAATCGTTTTGAAGCGGCGCATGCCTGCGCCACGCCTGCGCTGCGTCTGCCCCGTGTCTGCGCCTTACGTCGCTTGTGTGTGATTTAGGCCTTATAGTTTCGCCAAGTCCGTCTGTCCGTCTAGGTCTGTACCTGTCGGCCGCCGCGCCGGTAGCCAGCTTTCTACATGAATACGCCTTATTACATAATTATACTGTCTATCCGCACTGGGCCCGCGTGTTGGATTATAGCCCATCCCTCTCCTGGAGAGGATGCCTGAGTCCCTGCAGTGGGAACATTATAGGCTGATGATGATGATGTCACGTACAAAAATTAAGTAAGTAGATCGAGAGAAAGAAGAGATTTTGCTCGAGTTAATATGGATGCATGTCGTAAAATTCAACTAAAGGAAACGGATACCTATAAAATTCTTCAATCATCATAATAATAATCTAAATAAAAAGAAATAAAAAAAAGAAAGAAGAAAAGAAAAAGAAAGAAATAAGAAAGAAGAAATAATAAAAATAGGTAAAAAAACTTTTTAAGTTAAACGGTTTTATGTTAAACATACATTGCAATGTTTAAGATAAATGTACTAAAAACCAAAAAATAATAAAATAGATACAGTCGTGGGAAAAAACCGTCGGGCACGTCAATTGTAATTTCCGCAGCACGACAGTTCCGAATTGACGTGCCCCACGGTTTTTTCCCACGACTGTATCTATTTTATTATTTTTTGGTTTTTAGTACATTTATCTTAAACATTGCAATGTATGTTTAACATAAAACCGTTTAACTTAAAAAGTTTTTTTACCTATTTTTATTTTCTAGTTTTTAGCCGCCATCTTGGATTTTAATTTTATATAGTTTATTGTATTCTGCTTGTTGAGCCCTTTCATTTGATAATACCCATATTGATGGGATTAATAAAACATAAATTATCCGCCATTTTGTAACGGCGGCCATCTTGAATTTATAATGATAATGAATAAACATAATTGTATTGTCACCAAAATCCAAAGTGTATACAAAATTTCAGATTAATCGGTTGACAGGAGGAGGGTGAAATTTGAATTACTAAATTTGATCCAAGAATAAAACAAACGGGGTGAGCTAAATAAAACCGTTTAAAAAAAGAGAAGTCCTGACTGACTGACTGACTCATCAACGCCCAGTCCAAACGCTTGAACCTAGAAAGCTGAAATTTTGCACAGAGGTTCCCTTTACCTATAATGTAGACAAGGAATAAGGAAGGATTTCTTGAAATTCAACCCCTAATGGAGTTAAAGAAAGTTTGTATGGAAAATCGACATATTCACGCGGGCGAAGCCGCTGGCAAAACCTAGTACTTAATAATATAAAATACATAATTTATTTTTGCCCCGTTTGACAAATGTTTATTTTTTTTCTATTTTAAAAACCGTTGCTAGAAAACTAGAATTTTCTTCTGTATCTTGAGTCTGTACACCAACATTTCCAAACTCATAATAATATTTCAATCAATTTTTTTTTTCAAGCGCATTCGCGCTTTCGACCACACTGAGCATGAGGTACAGGGTTCAAAGTCAGGCAGTGTTATTGGGATTTTCCATTAGCAGTTATTCAGTAGCGGACAAGGAGAATGGATCTGTGCCCGGTTTTATTAAATGGGTGTACTATTAGATTAAGTACTCTGCTCAAACCGTTCGGGAATAGGGGATCGGACAAAAAAAAACTAATTAGTCCGTCAGATAGATTTCCAAAAATTATTGGACACGTATTTTTTCTTTTTTCACGTATAGGTACTTAAACTGAAGACGATACAGTGCTTCGAAAACTCGTGTGACGTCATATGATAGTACATTTTGACGATACAAGTGACGTTTCAAGCCCCACTCCAAGATCTTTGACGCGTTTTATCTTCGTCTTTTTTATTGATTTGATATAACAAAAAACACGTATTCAATATTTGCCGATAATCTAACTTACGGACTAAACAGAATCATATTATTTTGACCCAGTCCGATCCCCTATTACATGCGTGATGTTAGTCAGCACAGCGCTACGCCTGACTTTGTAGACTGCAGGCCATAGGTAGATTCAGGATGATAAATAAAAAGTCATCTATGTATGTTAGACGTTTTTCAGCTGTGATGATAAAATGTTGTTAGGAAAATGATGAGTATGAATGTAGCTATATGAGTAGAGGAAGACCAAAGAAACGATGGATGGACTGTGTGAAGGATGATATGGCTAGAAAGGAGGTGTCTGCTGAGATGACGAGTAATCTATATAAATAAAAAGAGAAGTCCTGACTGACTCAACAACGCCCAGCTCAAACCCTTGGACCTAGAAAGCTGAAATTTTGCACAGAGATTCCCTTTATAATGTAGACAAGGAATAAGGAAGGATTTTTCGAAATTCAACCCCAAAGGGAGTTAAATAGGGGATGAAAGTTTGTATGGATGGAAAATCGTCATTTTCGTCATCGGCAAAAGCTAGTAGAGAAGTATGGAAGAAGGAGACAAATAAATTGGGATAAGGGCAGGAGAATAATGATGATTACCTATGTCATGTAAAAGGGACGTATAGGCATTGATATAAAATATATAAGTCAATGGACGTAGGTCCTTAAACTACCTATGCCTTGAAAAAGGCTAAGAACTAACTTGACCTAGAATTAGAAGTTAAGTTGCGTGTAGATTATTGCCGATTGGTAGGTAGTTTTATGGCGATCTTGTGATAAGCGCGAAAATACAGTAGCTATGACTGTTTTATTTACATAAGTAGCGATTAGGTTACGATTTCCACTACCTATACTTTTGAAAGAAAAAGAGTTTGGGAACGTGTGACTAAAGAATTAACCACTTTTTTGTCATAATTCTGCTGCCTTTATCCCAATTTATTTGGGGCCGATGCAGCATGTCTTCGATACATACTTCTCTATTATTCGTCAATCGTCACCTCAGTAGGTAGGTATATATAGTCAGATTATCGTTAAAGAATAAATAGTTTAATCCCTTCTAAATTATTCCGTCCAAGAAAACGGAAACAATTATTTATATGGAAAATTCGTCGTTCAAGAATTACATTTTCCGAACGAAATTATTACGAAATCTAAACGTGAATAAGTCTCGAGTTACCATGACGATTGTTGCAAAATATTAATAAAAATCATAGGTACCTGATATTTTGTCGTGCGATAAGACTTCTTCGAGAACTTCTTTGCATTCATCCAACCGTGAAAAATCGCTCGAATCGATGACAAATATCACTCCATGCACTTCGCTATAGTATTGAGACCATATCTGACGGAAATGGGGCCCTCCTCCCAAATCATATATCGTCACAGGTGTATCTTTATGCACTAAATTCACAGCTTTGAAACCCACAGTCGGCAAAACCTTGTCATCCTTTTCGCCGGCCAAATTATTCACAGTTTTTGTTTTTCCCGCGTTATCCAGCCCTATTAGTATCAATACGATCTGGCGACGCTGGCTTCGCCGTCGAAAAACACTTCTCAGACAATTACCCATAATTAACACGACTTACAACTATAATAACGATAAAAAATCACTAATCATATCACAAATAAGTGTTTCAAATTTGAATTTGTCACCCGTGGCCATTTGTAAACAAAAAAGTTTTGTTGACACATCGGTTACCAATAGCGATCGAGTTCGATGTGGCCAGCCAGTGTTATGCATTGGTTTGTTCTCTTTGCCCATTGTATAACTTTGTTCTTGTTTTTTATTTATTTAAATTGTTTTTTTTTTGTAGGTAATTTAATCATTTGAAAAATATACACTGACATAAAAAATAAATATAAAATATGCAAAGACTACACTGTAAATGAATAAGTGTTTTCCTAACAAAACCGATAATTCATTTTATTTTGATCCACTTTCATAAATTGATGACCACGACTGTCGAGCGCCATGTGAAGGTAAACTAATAAATTAATATATGGCCACGCTTGTCTTCTCCAAGGCGACAGCTGTATTTGAACAAATTCCTCGTAAATAACCATTGTAAAATTAAAGGTCACATGTGTTCCGATAAAATGACGATGTCCTTGCAATTTGTATGTATTTCTTATGGGCAAGCAGTGTGGGGGTGTCATTGTCTTTGGCTTATCATTTCACACACAAATATCACAAATAATCACTGTTTTAACCTTTCACGGTTTTTAACTAAACTAACAGTCACTTACGGGATATTTTCCATGATATTCAATTATTGTGAGCTCCCGATATCTCAACGCTCCTCTTGCGAGTGCCATGATCGCGGGATGACTAGAGAATGCGGGTGGATGGCAAATAAATAATAAGGTGCAGACAAATCTGTCTACCCTCTCTTTCTTAGTGTTTTGCTACAGGCACTACTGGAACTCGATAAAAAGTTGCGGCAACTCACAATATCACTAGGTTTTTGAAGTCCTTTTTGTTTGGAGGGTGGATTTTGAAGTATCACACTTCTACTGACTTAAAACAACCCATGTTCCTTCTTAGCCCTTTGTGTTGTGGTCGCGGTATCTCTTTCGAACAACCCTCAGCCCCGACGGGAGTTTTTTAGGTCAGTGGGTCGTCTTAGTGAAGTCCTTACCTTACAACCAAGTATATAGCAAAGTACTCTGGGCCTACAACGCCACGCTTACTTTTGAGCATACTTCATCATACTTTAAGCCCCGAACTTAACAATTTGAAGCCCTCCTCTCGATTGAATTGCTGTCCGCTCACAAAATACGTTGCTCATTACTGTGACCGGCCCCACATATACTCTGTGTTGGGCCATAATTCACTCTGTCACTCACCACGTATTTTGTCTTCCGACCACAAGCATTCTCCACATATCCCGTGACCTTATTGCTTGCGTTGAAATATTGGACCTCACAATAATTGGTGATCACTGATCATGGAAGATATCCCGTAAGTACTCCGATTAAGGATTTTACTTGTCTATGCCTTCCAGCTTGATTCGAATATCAAATAAAACCAACAAATAAAAATACATAATTGAACATTTATTTTGAGAAAAATAATATTCACCATAAATACAGGTACAATTTCGAGATAACGTTATTTACAAAGCTCAATAAGTTTTATAAATAAATACTTTAAAATGCGCGCCAATTAAAATCAACGGCCATCTTGATTTGTGTTGCCAGTGGTGGAAAATGAAATTTATCTGAATTTGACGAGAATTGTGTCTCCATTTTTGATGGAAAAATAGGCGAGATCTTTCATAACGTTGTCGAGGCATATTTCTGCGCCCTGCATTTGATCGTCGAGTAAATAAAGTGTTGGTGGGCCAGTGTGGACAGCCTTCGGGAACAATCTCTGTGCGAGTGTGACCAGCTTTTGCACAAACATGGAGGATGGGAATTTCTTTTTGAATTGTTTGCCTGTTCCGTCTTTTAGTATAACTTCTAGCAATTGTGATGTGAGCGTCATGTTTTTCGGTTTGTTCTCTAGCAAGCTGTCTTCTGGGATGCCGTATTCTGAAATTGAGAAACAAAATAGCTTTAATTGGATGTTTGTTTGATTTTTGTTTTTTTATTTTTATGTTTTAATTGTTGGGTTGGGTTCGTAGGTAAGTAATAACTAATGCGCGGGTTCGGAGGGGGGGGGGGGGGGGGGGGGGGGGGGGGCAGCAAGATAAAGTTTGCACCAGAATTTGCAGAGTTTCGTTTATTTATTTTTATTGAGAATACTCTTACTTATTAAGACACTTTCCGTCGGCCGTATTGCTTAACAGACGCTTTAAATAATACTAAACTCCTAATGATTTAATACTTAAAGCTAATTGATCGGGATATTGCCATGCTATATTGGTCAGGCGCTCCAAAATCCAAGCTTAAAAGCGTCTGACAAAAGCTCTGGTCCATCAAAAGTGTCTGACACTTATGATATTACTTTAAAATAATATTCTACATGACATTATATAAAAATCAGCCATGTGAATTTAAGTTAAATAATTCTTATTTTTAGTCACCTTTCTCACCTGGTACCTGCCTAGGTGTCACTCGGCAAGTTCTACAAAGCGCGTAGGTATTCAAGGCACACGAGACGCTACTAAAAACTTCAGGTTTCATCCGTGTGAAAATAAGTTATGTCTGATTGCTCTGATTGCGCTCCATATCGCTTCATGTAGTATAATAAACTACTTACTGCTAACAAGCTCCTTGAACCGACAGTGCTCCTCATTGAAGGCGCGCTGTGTGACCGGCTCCTGCTGCGCCAGCTTCCACTCCGCTCCATATCGCTTCATGTAGTATAATAAACTACTTACTGCTAACAAGCTCCTTGAACCGACAGTGCTCCTCATTGAAGGCGCGCTGTGTGACCGGCTCCTGCTGCGCCAGCTTCCACTCCGCTCCATATCGCTTCATGTAGTATAATAAACTACTTACTGCTAACAAGCTCCTTGAACCGACAGTGCTCCTCATTGAAGGCGCGCTGTGTGACCGGCTCCTGCTGCGCCAGCTTCCACTCCGCTCCATATCGCTTCATGTAGTATAATAAACTACTTACTGCTAACAAGCTCCTTGAACCGACAGTGCTCCTCATTGAAGGCGCGCTGTGTGACCGGCTCCTGCTGCGCCAGCTTCCACTCCGCTCCATATCGCTTCATGTAGTATAATAAACTACTTACTGCTAACAAGCTCCTTGAACCGACAGTGCTCCTCATTGAAGGCGCGCTGTGTGACCGGCTCCTGCTGCGCCAGCTTCCACTCCGCTCCATATCGCTTCATGTAGTATAATAAACTACTTACTGCTAACAAGCTCCTTGAACCGACAGTGCTCCTCATTGAAGGCGCGCTGTGTGACCGGCTCCTGCTGCGCCAGCTTCCACTCCGCTCCATATCGCTTCATGTAGTATAATAAACTACTTACTGCTAACAAGCTCCTTGAACCGACAGTGCTCCTCATTGAAGGCGCGCTGTGTGACCGGCTCCTGCTGCGCCAGCTTCCACTCCGCTCCATATCGCTTCATGTAGTATAATAAACTACTTACTGCTAACAAGCTCCTTGAACCGACAGTGCTCCTCATTGAAGGCGCGCTGTGTGACCGGCTCCTGCTGCGCCAGCTTCCACTCCGCTCCATATCGCTTCATGTAGTATAATAAACTACTTACTGCTAACAAGCTCCTTGAACCGACAGTGCTCCTCATTGAAGGCGCGCTGTGTGACCGGCTCCTGCTGCGCCAGCTTCCACTCCGCTCCATATCGCTTCATGTAGTATAATAAACTACTTACTGCTAACAAGCTCCTTGAACCGACAGTGCTCCTCATTGAAGGCGCGCTGTGTGACCGGCTCCTGCTGCGCCAGCTTCCACTCCGCTCCATATCGCTTCATGTAGTATAATAAACTACTTACTGCTAACAAGCTCCTTGAACCGACAGTGCTCCTCATTGAAGGCGCGCTGTGTGACCGGCTCCTGCTGCGCCAGCTTCCACTCCGCTCCATATCGCTTCATGTAGTATAATAAACTACTTACTGCTAACAAGCTCCTTGAACCGACAGTGCTCCTCATTGAAGGCGCGCTGTGTGACCGGCTCCTGCTGCGCCAGCTTCCACTCCGCTCCATATCGCTTCATGTAGTATAATAAACTACTTACTGCTAACAAGCTCCTTGAACCGACAGTGCTCCTCATTGAAGGCGCGCTGTGTGACCGGCTCCTGCTGCGCCAGCTTCCACTCCGCTCCATATCGCTTCATGTAGTATAATAAACTACTTACTGCTAACAAGCTCCTTGAACCGACAGTGCTCCTCATTGAAGGCGCGCTGTGTGACCGGCTCCTGCTGCGCCAGCTTCCACTCCGCTCCATATCGCTTCATGTAGTATAATAAACTACTTACTGCTAACAAGCTCCTTGAACCGACAGTGCTCCTCATTGAAGGCGCGCTGTGTGACCGGCTCCTGCTGCGCCAGCTTCCACTCCGCTCCATATCGCTTCATGTAGTATAATAAACTACTTACTGCTAACAAGCTCCTTGAACCGACAGTGCTCCTCATTGAAGGCGCGCTGTGTGACCGGCTCCTGCTGCGCCAGCTTCCACTCCGCTCCATATCGCTTCATGTAGTATAATAAACTACTTACTGCTAACAAGCTCCTTGAACCGACAGTGCTCCTCATTGAAGGCGCGCTGTGTGACCGGCTCCTGCTGCGCCAGCTTCCACTCCGCTCCATATCGCTTCATGTAGTATAATAAACTACTTACTGCTAACAAGCTCCTTGAACCGACAGTGCTCCTCATTGAAGGCGCGCTGTGTGACCGGCTCCTGCTGCGCCAGCTTCCACTCCGCTCCATATCGCTTCATGTAGTATAATAAACTACTTACTGCTAACAAGCTCCTTGAACCGACAGTGCTCCTCATTGAAGGCGCGCTGTGTGACCGGCTCCTGCTGCGCCAGCTTCCACTCCGCTCCATATCGCTTCATGTAGTATAATAAACTACTTACTGCTAACAAGCTCCTTGAACCGACAGTGCTCCTCATTGAAGGCGCGCTGTGTGACCGGCTCCTGCTGCGCCAGCTTCCACTCCGCTCCATATCGCTTCATGTAGTATAATAAACTACTTACTGCTAACAAGCTCCTTGAACCGACAGTGCTCCTCATTGAAGGCGCGCTGTGTGACCGGCTCCTGCTGCGCCAGCTTCCACTCCGCTCCATATCGCTTCATGTAGTATAATAAACTACTTACTGCTAACAAGCTCCTTGAACCGACAGTGCTCCTCATTGAAGGCGCGCTGTGTGACCGGCTCCTGCTGCGCCAGCTTCCACTCCGCTCCATATCGCTTCATGTAGTATAATAAACTACTTACTGCTAACAAGCTCCTTGAACCGACAGTGCTCCTCATTGAAGGCGCGCTGTGTGACCGGCTCCTGCTGCGCCAGCTTCCACTCCGCTCCATATCGCTTCATGTAGTATAATAAACTACTTACTGCTAACAAGCTCCTTGAACCGACAGTGCTCCTCATTGAAGGCGCGCTGTGTGACCGGCTCCTGCTGCGCTAGCTTCCACTCCGCTCCATATCGCTTCATGTAGTATAATAAACTACTTACTGCTAACAAGCTCCTTGAACCGACAGTGCTCCTCATTGAAGGCGCGCTGTGTGACCGGCTCCTGCTGCGCCAGCTTCCACTCCGCTCCATATCGCTTCATGTAGTATAATAAACTACTTACTGCTAACAAGCTCCTTGAACCGACAGTGCTCCTCATTGAAGGCGCGCTGTGTGACCGGCTCCTGCTGCGCCAGCTTCCACTCCGCTCCATATCGCTTCATGTAGTATAATAAACTACTTACTGCTAACAAGCTCCTTGAACCGACAGTGCTCCTCATTGAAGGCGCGCTGTGTGACCGGCTCCTGCTGCGCCAGCTTCCACTCCGCTCCATATCGCTTCATGTAGTATAATAAACTACTTACTGCTAACAAGCTCCTTGAACCGACAGTGCTCCTCATTGAAGGCGCGCTGTGTGACCGGCTCCTGCTGCGCTAGCTTCCACTCCGCTCCATATCGCTTCATGTAGTATAATAAACTACTTACTGCTAACAAGCTCCTTGAACCGACAGTGCTCCTCATTGAAGGCGCGCTGTGTGACCGGCTCCTGCTGCGCCAGCTTCCACTCCGCTCCATATCGCTTCATGTAGTATAATAAACTACTTACTGCTAACAAGCTCCTTGAACCGACAGTGCTCCTCATTGAAGGCGCGCTGTGTGACCGGCTCCTGCTGCGCCAGCTTCCACTCCGCTCCATATCGCTTCATGTAGTATAATAAACTACTTACTGCTAACAAGCTCCTTGAACCGACAGTGCTCCTCATTGAAGGCGCGCTGTGTGACCGGCTCCTGCTGCGCCAGCTTCCACTCCGCTCCATATCGCTTCATGTAGTATAATAAACTACTTACTGCTAACAAGCTCCTTGAACCGACAGTGCTCCTCATTGAAGGCGCGCTGTGTGACCGGCTCCTGCTGCGCCAGCTTCCACTCCGCTCCATATCGCTTCATGTAGTATAATAAACTACTTACTGCTAACAAGCTCCTTGAACCGACAGTGCTCCTCATTGAAGGCGCGCTGTGTGACCGGCTCCTGCTGCGCCAGCTTCCACTCCGCTCCATATCGCTTCATGTAGTATAATAAACTACTTACTGCTAACAAGCTCCTTGAACCGACAGTGCTCCTCATTGAAGGCGCGCTGTGTGACCGGCTCCTGCTGCGCCAGCTTCCACTCCGCTCCATATCGCTTCATGTAGTATAATAAACTACTTACTGCTAACAAGCTCCTTGAACCGACAGTGCTCCTCATTGAAGGCGCGCTGTGTGACCGGCTCCTGCTGCGCCAGCTTCCACTCCGCTCCATATCGCTTCATGTAGTATAATAAACTACTTACTGCTAACAAGCTCCTTGAACCGACAGTGCTCCTCATTGAAGGCGCGCTGTGTGACCGGCTCCTGCTGCGCCAGCTTCCACTCCGCTCCATATCGCTTCATGTAGTATAATAAACTACTTACTGCTAACAAGCTCCTTGAACCGACAGTGCTCCTCATTGAAGGCGCGCTGTGTGACCGGCTCCTGCTGCGCCAGCTTCCACTCCGCTCCATATCGCTTCATGTAGTATAATAAACTACTTACTGCTAACAAGCTCCTTGAACCGACAGTGCTCCTCATTGAAGGCGCGCTGTGTGACCGGCTCCTGCTGCGCCAGCTTCCACTCCGCTCCATATCGCTTCATGTAGTATAATAAACTACTTACTGCTAACAAGCTCCTTGAACCGACAGTGCTCCTCATTGAAGGCGCGCTGTGTGACCGGCTCCTGCTGCGCTAGCTTCCACTCCGCTCCATACCGTTTCATGTAGTCGTACTCAGCGCCGCGACGTAGTTCCCGAGTTATTGTGGAGCCGTTTAGTTCCTGGAAAAGTTATATAATTTTGTTAGTCTGTAGGTCAAAACAAAACCGACCATCAGTCTTATCCATTAAGAATTGAAACGCCCCTCGTTCCAATTCTTAAATTAGTAATTTAGTAAATATAATTATGTCATAAAAAAGATACAAAACTAATAATGATATTACAAATAGAACGTATAAAACTTCTTTACAATACAATTAATATAGTTTTGTTAAAGTAACTACGGATATTTTGTTCACTCTGTTGTACCAAACAGAGTGAACTGCGCTTAGTCATTCACTTTACGTCTGGAAATGTATGATTATGTACGTACTGTGTTGAGTGAAAAACATTTCTATTTAAACGTTATAAATAGATCACGTCATTTACCATAATTTTTATTGTTATAATCAATATAAATCACGAACAGAGAAACGAGAGCCTAAAAGCAACACGACGGCGCGGGCTTGCGCCAATAAATGAGGGGTGCGTCGGTTTGAGCCAAGACAGCTGGTCGGACGTCGAGGGAGGGTGCCACGCACCTGCATTTGTAGGTCTCCACGCATGGCTGCAAGCGCAGTCGCGTTTTTTATATGACTTATCATAACCACAGCCTACACTATGATGTGGGCAAAGGTCAACAATCTGACAAACCCATAAGGTAAGCAGACCACAGAGAGAAAAATAAATAAAGAAAACTTAATTTTATCTACACTAGTACACATCTACAGATAGCGCGCGAGTTGAATGCAGTCGGGGTCTGAGGTAAAGAGCGGGAGCAGTGTAGTGCTGTGCTATTCACACTAGTGTAATGCGGTAGTGCTGTCACAGCACTACCGCATTCCTAAGCTCTGCATTCAACTCGCGCGCTATCTGTATGTTAGTGTAGATTTACACTAATATTATAAAGAGGAAAGATTTGTATGTTTGTAATGAATAAACTAAAAAACGACTGCGCCCATTTTAAAAATTCTTTCACCATTAGAAAGCTACATTCACCCTGAGTAACATAGCTAGGCTACTTTTTATCCCTGTATTCCCACAGGGACGGGAAACACGCGGGTGAAACCGCGTGACGTCCGCTGGTTAGAAAAAAAAAGAGATAAAATCGTGTCTCACGGCTGCACGGCTGCACCAAATAGGTACAAAAAAACAAACATTTCAATGGGGAACTGAGAAATAGGTCAAAAACTTATGAGTTATTTTTTATGTGCTTAAGTTTTTTTTAGGCCATAAACCACTGCAACTCCTGAAAGCCAGAATCAACAGTAGAGACCACAAGAAAAGCGTCGAGACCAGAGAAACAATGTAACAGTCTTGGATCCCACAATGAAATGAATCAGAAAAGAATAGCAGAAAAGAATAGTAGGAAAAACATAATTCCACTCGTACACGTACGTACACGGACGGACACGTACGCTACATAGTTAGTTACAGGTGAAGCTATTAAAATCTTAAAAAATCAGGTGTTCCTTACCAGCAAAGTTTCAATCTTAGCAGTAACAAGTTGTGATGAAGTGTCGTAGTCTTCTGTCTCTTGTACGGGGTTCTTCAGGAAGTACAGTTTCTTCAGGCCGCGTAGTTTGTTCAGTTCGCTTAGTGATCGCCACTGTAATGGAAGATATTAGAGTTTTAGTGTATTACTAGCTTTTGCCAGCGGCTTCGCCCGCGTGAAAATGACGATTTTCCATACAAACTTTCATCCCCTATTTAACTCCCTTAGGGGTTGAATTTCGAAAAATCCTTCCTTATTCCTTGTCTACATTATAAAGGGAACCTCTGTGCAAAATTTCAGCTCTCTAGGTCCAAGGGTTTGGGCTGGGCGTTGATGAGTCAGTCAGTCAGGATTTCTCTTTTTATTTATATCGATAGATTGTACAATGGTATGAGCCAAATATAGTGATAAAAATATTAAGTTCGAATGTTGATGGCTGTAAAGAGTAAAGGAACACTAAGAAAAGATGGATAGACTGTGTAAAGTATGATATGGCTAGAAAGAAGGTGACTGCTGAGATGACGACTAATAGGGAAATATGGAAGACGAAGACATAAAACCCCAAATAAATTGGGATACGGGGAGGGGAATGATGATAGTATATTTTTGGCATTATAGGGGTTTTACGTGTTCTTTTGGTATTATTAAAGCGAAATAATTTATTTTGTCATTGAATATTGTTTTACGAAATTATCTTTCTAATAAACCTGAATGAAATAATTAATAAAGAACTAAAGTAATTTCCAAAAATCACTATAGATAAAACAATCAACCAAAAGCTCATTACATTAACTAACTATTCAAAACATATTTTAGCACATGGCAATACCAAAACCAAAATGTTACCATACTCACATTGTTAATCCTGTTCCTATTCAAAAATAGAACCTCCAACTTCTTAAACGTATCCATCTTATCGTCTGGGTCCTCGCTAAACCTTATTTCAGTAAATTTACAGTCATTCAAGCTTAAAACCTTTAAGTTTTTCAAACTACCAAGATTCATGATTTCAGACCATCGGTCTAACGGATTTCCATCCAATTTTAAAACTGTCAAAGTCCTCAAAGTGACAGATGACGGAATTATTTTTTTAATTCTGTTGTAGGCGGCAATCATTTCGTTTAGTTTTGGCCAGAGATGTGATAGAGCGAGAATATCCGCCCATTCGTAGTCGCACACTGAGATGTTTAGTTTCTCAAGGTTGGCAAAATTGATGGATAGTTGCTTCAATGTTTCTTCGGGCATGTCTATGGCCATGCGGTTTTTGCTGTGGAAGAGAAAAAGGTAGAATTTATAGGAAGAAATAAAAGATTGTGACTGAATAAAACAATAAGTAATTAGACGCTCAGTTTGGTTGCAGGTGATAGAACTTTCTAGTACCTAGAACCAAGTCTTTTCCAGGTTCAAGGCCCAGGTCTAATAAAGGTCTTTTTAAGAGATAATTATCCTGGAACATACAAAAAGTTACCTAAACCAGGAACCTTACCATGAACTGCTAAAACCAGAAAACTAAGGAAAATCCAGAGCTTTTAATTCATTAAAAACAAAACCTTCAAGTTGCTTTTGGTATTTAAAGACTATTAAAATAGCATGGAAGGTTTAAGAAAACGCTGTCACAACTTAGTCCTATCCTGGTCATCCTAAAAAAGACGATGGAAGTCACCTCACTTATCGTGGCTACCAATCTAGGCACATTCGTTTAGCTGCATACTTAACAATGACGACAGCTGGATGACCTCGCGCCAGTTGCAGAACAAGTTGCGGGACACGTCCAGGTGTAGCAGACACACACACAGTACACAGAGGCTCTAGAACATTCTCTTACTTCACGTCCAGCTCCTTGAGGTCCGGCAGCTGCGCGGACAGCTGGATGACCTCGCGCCAGTTGCAGAACAAGTTGCGGGACACGTCCAGGTGTAGCAGACACACACACAGTACACAGAGGCTCTAGAACATTCTCTTACTTCACGTCCAGCTCCTTGAGGTCCGGCAGCTGCGCTGACAGCTGGATGACCTCGCGCCAGTTGCAGAACAAGTTGCGGGACACGTCCAGGTGTAGCAGACACACACACAGTACACAGAGGCTCTAGAACATTCTCTTACTTCACGTCCAGCTCCTTGAGGTCCGGCACCTGCGCTGACAGCTGGATGACCTCGCGCCAGTTGCAGAACAAGTTGCGGGACACGTCCAGGTGTAGCAGACACACACACAGTACACAGAGGCTCTAGAACATTCTCTTACTTCACGTCCAGCTCCTTGAGGTCCGGCAGCTGCGCTGACAGCTGGATGACCTCGCGCCAGTTGCAGAACAAGTTGCGGGACACGTCCAGGTGTAGCAGACACACACACAGTACACAGAGGCTCTAGAACATTCTCTTACTTCACGTCCAGCTCCTTGAGGTCCGGCAGCTGCGCGGACAGCTGGATGACCTCGCGCCAGTTGCAGAACAAGTTGCGGGACACGTCCAGGCTGCGAACGGCAGGGCAGAGGGAAGCGACGTCTCCAGGCTTTGCTATGTTTTGGTCGTGCACGCATACTTCTAGGAGGCGGTCGAATTTTCTGGAAAGAATGGAGATTTAGTTAAAGCAATTTTGGTAACACTTACACACACAATAGAAGTCCAATTTTTGCCAACGGGCGATGGAGAGTAGCATAAAAGGTGCGAAGCGATCGGATCGCATTAGAAACACCACCCTGCGTTGCGTTTCATAATTCAAGTAGCTAATGTTGAAGATAATAACCAAGCTAAAGTGGTGCTGGGCTGGCATCACGGATGCACCCAGATAGGTGGGAAAGGATCGTTACTCGCTAGACGCTTAAGTGCGGTCGTCGCCAATGAGGTGGACCGCGGCGAAGCAGGTATGCGACCTGACCATGTTCGTGAGGCAAGCGTGACCAGACTTTGCATAAAACAGGGAGGTTTGGAGGGAAAAAGTGGGGGCCTTTGCCCAGCAGTGGGTAACAATTAAAGCCATGAAAAAAAAATTGGTAAGTTTAGCTCGTCCATTTCTCGGCTGTTTTAGCTGGAGATAATAGCGTACACTGACTTCAGCTCTTTCGCTTTACGCTTACCGTTAATGCTTTCGATATGATTCAACATACAGTTTTACTGTATGGTTTAATTCAGCTGACCTTGATTGTGCTACTAAACAATCTCATGGATGACTGACCCGATAGTTTTGGGGCGACATGGATTATGCACACGCCCTATGCTGCGTTAAACATGTTTTGAAAATGAATATTGCATGTAACTTATACAGCTAAAAACCCTGATATTAAAAGCGGACAAGTACGTGTCGGGCTCGCGCATTAAAGGTTCCGTTTCCGTACCATCGTAGTAGGGGTGCACACTTTAATTATTATTATTTATTTTCTCCTTTATTTATTTTACAAGGAGTCTATTCCGAGCGCGCGCGCATCCCGAGTCGTTGACACATGCCCCGGCTATGATAAACGACTACTATGAAACTATTATGCCTTGAGCTTGAACGTCCACTCCTTATAGTTTACATTTTTAAATATTCAATACAAAATGTATAAAAAGACATTTAAAAATATAAAAAATAGTGGTCCACCGACAGCGGCAGCAGGGTCCACGTCCAAGCCACCGGTGGTTCGGGCTCCAGAGACAGGAACCTCCTCACAATGCGGGCCGTATCTAGCAGTACTGCCTTCTGAATCAGGCCCTTGATCCAACCACCAAGTGAGAGTTTGGACAGGTGGTCATCCAGACTCTTGACCATAAGGCCATTGGCCGTTACGACTATCGGCACAATGATAGCCGAGTTCAATTGCCACATATCGACAACCTCGTGTGCTAAATCCAGATATTTTATTTGTTTCTCTTTTTCAGCTTTCACGCGATTCTCGTCATGCGGAATGGTAACATCGAGTTATCATTGTTATAGCGACAACAGAAGTACACATTCTGTGAAACTTCCAAGTGTTTACCTATTACGAATCATGAGATCATACAAATACAGCCCGGTGACAGACAGAAAGACGGACAGCTGAGGCATAGAAATAGGGCCCCGTTGGTTAGGTACCCATCGGGTCGGGGTACGGAACCCTAAACACGAATTGCCATTTTACTCGGGTAATAACCAAATGGTGCATTTAATGGATGTTCCGAAAATAGTAGGAATGGAGTGTTATAGCAATAATCAGCCACGCGGGTCCAGTACGGGTTGGCGAATGTCACATTCTTTGAATTTTTCATCGAGCTAAATCTATTACATAAGTACATTACTTCTCTTCATTAAGGCAAAGTTATAACACCCCAGTTGCATCGGAAATAAAATCTTTGAGTGTAACATAATATGATATTATTATTATTAAGTTACTGATACTTGTTATTTGAACCTAACTTAGCCAGTTCCTTTAGATATCTTTGTTCATTTAGCTAAAAGATTATTATTTAATTTATTTATCATCTCACATTTTCTTGTCATACCAATTCGTCATTTGGATCGGATTTTGTTAACAATTTCAAGGGCACTAATTCCCTTTTTCTAAAATAAAAATAAAGTATTACTTATAACATCAGCTATCTGCCACCTTGATCACATCAGCTATCTGCCACCTTGATCACACGAAACGAGCAATGAGCGTATTTAAGTATGAATACGTACCGAGCACTCGGTCGAGAGCACTGTCTCGCCTGTTTGCTCGTTACGACTTACGTGTGATCAAGGCATAAAAGTTCCGACAAGAGATTAGAACAAACAGACAGACAGACAGACAAATTACAAACTGCTGTCAGTTGTTATTCTAAAATTACAAACAGACTTCAAACTTCTATAATTATCGGATACGATTCTTGAGCGCTGACGCAAAAGTGAGTTATTGGGTCCCTTCGCCGAGCGCTCAAGAACCGTGCCGGTATCTATACACTTATTTATTTGTAAAGATAAGACAAAAGGCTCCCACACAAAAAGGACACTTATGATCAGAAGGTATTTACGTCAAATGGATCAATACAAATACATACTCATGATGATACTTGATAAAAACAATTTCATCAAAAGATAAGGGTGATAAACATCAAAGGTACATAAATAGCAGCCAGTGCTTATTCATACATGGCAATATTCTGCAATTTATGAACATTATTATGCAAGAGATAAGCTGCACTGCAGAATAAATATTTATTGTGGAAGTAGAAGTTCTGTCTATGAGCTTTTGTCTACGGTTTCAACCATTTGGGAGTTCAAACAATATCTCATGGCAGAATACTTCCAGGAATTATGCCTACTTCTTAGAAGTAGCGTGTGTCAGAGATAGAGAGAGTTGTCTCAACTATAAAGGTTTGGAACATGTTACCAGAAAATATGAAATATTTGAAGGTTAGGCATCTGCCTAACCTTTTCACAACTATGATGAGGTTTCATCTGCATTTGGTTAGCTTCCAAAATAACCAGATGCTGCTGAATATCAGAATTTTACAGGGAGAAACTGCTTATGTGACCTGCACAACCCTGTTTATACTGGATAATAACATACCCACACATAAAAAAATCATTTTATATACTTTTTAATTAAAGCGTATCTGTGTATCCTCTGTTGGAGACACAAATAAATAAAGAAAAGCATCAATAATGAAGCAAATAAAATGAATGATAGATGGCACATTAAAGTTCACCGACTGTTGACATGATGACTCATAGAACTCCATATGATTCACTACCAACACAACAAAAAGAACAAATCCACTCACTGTTTCTGATGAATTTTCTCAAAGCCAACCATCTCAATGAACGGAGCACCCATTTCTCGCTTCCACTCATTGATGACCGTCCTGCGGTGAGCGGCCACGGTTTCATCCTGAAATAAATAAATTGTTAAGGTATTAAAAAAAGGAAACTTACGTAACGTCTACGTCTATGGTCCTTCTTGTCACTTCATCGTATTGAGTCATTTGAATGAACTGGAAAGAATTGAATTATGTTTCTGAGCAACAGAAAGGGTGAAATAATAATGGAAATCTGGGAGTATAGACCAGGACCGACTCAGCTTTAGTATCTATTTATCTTCGGGGACGCAGGCAGACACCAGGCGGGCGATCAGTCCTTTAGTTGTGGATTATTTCACCCAGCCTTAGTAAGTTAGGGTGATAAACAAAAAGTTATTCTTGGCAGTTTATTTTTTTCATAGCCTATATTGTTTCCCACTGCTGGGTGAAGACCCAGCAGTGGGACACAGAGGTTCAAATGGAGAAAGGGGACTTTTCCCATTTCTCCATTTGAACCTCTCAGTTGTTTTATTTCTGCCCATGGTTGCCCCACAAACATGATAATATCGGGTGTCTAGTAAGTGACGATGATGTGGCCAGCCTAGTTACCGGTCAGTGGGTCGTCTTAGGGGCGGATTTCCACTTTAGCTACGCTCCACTTGAGTCAAAGAGCTCAGGGTAGTGTTTCTAATGCAATTTGATTACTAGGCACCTATTATATTCATAAACATAGATAATAAACTGGATTCTACTCTTTGTTATTGTGTCAGCTCTAAAGAATGTTCCAGTACAAAATTATTTTGTAGACTTTGTCTTGCATTTCTAAAGACATTCCATTTATATTACCAAGCAATCTAGACAAAAAACCAGCCTTGACATGCAGTGACAGATCGAAAACAAGCATACTACCCACGCAAACACTTATTCAGCCAAGTCTTTATGTGGGTGGAATGACCTAATGCTAAAGCACTCACAATGTTAAATAAAATAATAATTTTAAAAAGTTTGTTTTTGTTTACACAGTTGCTCTTACTCACCTCACGATCTCCGTAATATTTCCTTATAGCTTCGGCACAAGTTTTAAACGGAGCAATTTTATTCGGACGAATAAAGGAGCCAGCTCCAGGTTTAGACGTCTTGAAATACGGTACGTCGTCGACAGAACCGTCGTGTTTACCCCTCAACGGATCATCCCATTCGACGCCGTACCAAACACCTTTATACCCCTGCACTTCACCGATATATTTTACCGTACCAAAATCATCATTAAACCTAACGCGACTACCGATATGCACTTGAATTTCGCTGTCATCGATACCATTGTGACTATCCATGGTACCGTTGCAAAATTTTGGTATTAAGTTAACAGGCATTGCGCCCACCATTATTTTTATTATTTCGAAAAAGGAACTGTTTAGCAAAAGAAAAACAGGCTGACTTTTTCCCCGAAAACTGTTGTCACTTTGCTTGTCAATGATGTCAATCTACGTCGTTGTAGGGTAGGGCAATACACTGCATTCACTTAGTTTCCTTCTTTTGTAGTCGATTTTGATAGTCGTGTTTGAAATCGCTTCTAATTGGTTTTTTTGTTACAATCTTCTATATATATTTAAATAAAAAGAGAAGTCCTGACTAACTGACTGACTCATCAACGCCCAGCCCAAACCCTTGGACCTTGAAAGCTGAAATTTTGCACAGGGGTTCCCTTGAGGAATTTTCGAAATTCAACCCCTAAGATATTTAAATAGGGGATGAAAGTTTGTTCGGAAAATCGACATTTTCACGCGGGCGAAGCCACTGGCAAAAGCTTGTTCAATAATAAGATCAGCTGAATACCAGTGTGTTGTACATGGAGTGACTGCCAATCGGTCCTCCACATCCTATTTAGTACTGGGTAATACAATACCTAGACCTACTGTATGGTATGGTAAGACTGCTTGTCAGACTTTCAGGTTACTGGCTACCTGTAACGACTGCCAAATGTCTATTTAAGACAGCTGAGGCCACCAGCCTAACGTGCTTTCCGAAACACGGACTCAATATCATCAATATGTGATGGGTGGTCATGGTCACTCATCCATGGACAAACGTAGGTAAGTACGGCTTAACCTAATGAAAACGAATGGATTATTACGTCACGTACAATTTATTTAAATAACAATGAAACGTAATCAAAGAAATATGATTCAATGGGGTTGGCAAGTGAAAGCTGATTGTAGATGGCGTGTCCATAGCTTGTCCCAATCCGACCAATGAGGTCAAGCTATTTTGAAATATATAATGACATTGACAGATATTCAACCAATGAAGAGCTTAGGTTCATGCGGTGCTAGCGCCATTAGTTCCACCAGTTGCCCGTCCCATTGACTACTTTTTTAAACAATTCTTATTGTGAATGTTAGTAGATTTGTGCCAGTGGATAGTAAGTTTTGTGCATCACTAGAAGAAAAAGTGTTGCCGATTGAATATTTCTTTGTTTACCTTTGAATGTGGTTGCCGCTTACAAATTGCGTCTATATGTCATCAGAAGCCAAAAATAAAACAATTCTCTCTTTAATTTATCTATTCCAATTTCGTATCTTAATTTTAATTTTCTAAACTAATGTTTATTTAATCAGTGTTGCCAAGATTATAATTTCGTGACAGTCCTAGTTCTGCAGTTTGTCAAAAGATGGCAAAACCAGTATCATTTCGAAATGCAATACTAAATGGTGATTGGTGGGGGTACGAGGATCGGATATTACCCGCCCAAATAGGGAAGAAATACCGAAAGGACGAGAAATGTAAATTCGCGTTCCGATTCGCATACTGAAGTTCAAAGCTGCGAGTTTGTCAAGCAGTGAACGTAGGCTTAACGTTTGACGTGGAAGCTCTTGGCGGAAGCTAACTTGGATGTTGTAATGTGAATCGGACAGTAATATACGAGGATTCGCGACCGCCGGGCGGTTCAATGTTCCATTTATTTTCATTCGTTGTCTCGGCGCGGCGCTAGCGTCATCTCGCTCACAGCTTTCCGAAATCGGGAATCAGGACGTAAAAAGTGTTTTTTGACAAAAATGGCTACCGAAAGTGTCCCAGACGTGTACACCAGTCGATAATACGGAAATGCTCGTTTGTGTTTGTGGAAATATGCAGTTTATAAGTGAACAATTGTTTCGTGCTGTGCAGTAGTGCATACGGATTTGTCACGACAAAGGATAAGAGCGTCAAAATGAGGTATGTACAATATAACGAGTTCATCGCTCCTCGGAGCTTTCGTTAGCAAAACAAATAAATAATTACAAAGATGATGATGCACGCGTCGATCTATTTACGTCCATGTAGTATTTGCTGCACTGGCAGTCTTCCTTTTCATCGGCAGACTGTTTTTTTTCATAGATATTACAACGTAAACATAGCACGGGCGTGCGGTCGTTATGGTTCATCGATTACTTGATTACGATCGTAATTACATACGTTTATGAATGACATCGTAATTACAAGCTGTAAAAAAGTGTGCCTTGATCATTTCTGCATGCTTACTAATAAAAGATACATGCGTTTCTGATACATTTATCGATTTTTCTTCGCGTTGCGTTCCCCCACACGATGTATTTCATGTTATTTTCTGTGAAAATATTGTAAATAGGAATTTAGCAGTGACCTTGTGAGGGTTCAGAGGTAATTTGTTGAATTGGGGCATGGTTTGTCCAATAGGGATGTCCCTAAGCACCATATGCGTAATGTTTCGCTGAATTGGGGTGTATGGGACCCCCAGGAAGGGTGGCTGGTTGAAACGAATGCATATGACTAATAATAAACACTCCACCCCTATTTCTGCGTAAAAATAAATTTCTTTAGGTACTTCTAATTCCATTGCAATGTTGTTTGATTACTTAAAATTCTGACTTATCACGATTTTTTATCTATCAGATCGCGTAGTAATTATTTCTCTGTAAGATAAGCCAGGTAAATGAACTGGCAGATAATTTTGTTTACACTATTGACTCATAATCTAGAGATAGTAGAATTTCGGATAACATTTTTATTCATAAATCATTTTGTCATTGAGTGTTTCCTGTGTGACATCATTATGTAAACAAATTGTTTAATTTCTGAGTTTTAATAATTTTAGGAAGTTACCTATCACTCAATTTGTATGAAATTACTTCTAATGATTAAGTACTTCCTGGTAGGTAAGTATGGGTATATAATTAATATTTATGAGATTAGAGACTTAATTAACCCAATGAGGTAAATTGAAAGCAAGTATACCTAGATGAATGAATTTGTCTACCTTTTGATTATTCAACACATGTTCCAAATATGAAATAAGGAAGTAGACCAAAGAGGTCTAGGATTGAAAATGATGAGTACTAAATTTTTTGGTATTGTGGTCATCATCAGACTAGTCACAACCAAGTATTTTGTCTTCTAAAGTTTATTCTTACTTGATCCTGTATTATGATATGGCTAGAAAGGAGCTAATAGACCATGAGAGAAGACAGGCTGTACCATGACCACCATCATTCACAGCCCAAGCTAACCCACAACTAGGTTTTGACCTCTGTTTGTGCTAGCCACACTCTGACAATCACAATCTATCACTCTCATGATCCACAGTTCAACACCACCCACTCCTGGACCTTTCTTTGTTTGAGCAAATCTGCATTCTCTGGCAGTCACAATTTTCCCCTCCACCTCCACCATTATCATCCACAGCCCAATCTAAACTACTGCTGGGTATAGGCCTCGCTTTGCCCAAGCTCCAATCCAAGCTCCTCAAGCTCCATGCTCTGGCTGTCACAATCTGCCAGCCTAATCCAGGTTTTTTAAACTACATATTAATTGGGATCAGGCTAAAAGAACGGTAATTGGACCTGCACTGATGTATTCATATAAAAATATATAATCTAATCCTCACAGGATGTCAATTGGCAATGTCAGTAAATTTTAAAAAAAAACATGCAGCCCATGTGGGAGGTGGTATTTTTTGTATGATAATGAATTATTAATAAAACATTAATATTATTTTATCAACTGCCTAACCTTCTTTTCAGCTGTTGTAGGTAATTAATGCAAAACATTTTAATGGTTTTGCTTTCAGTAACTAAACTCCTATTATCAAACATGACCAATTTATTTGATTGCTTCAGCCTAGAAATGTTTTAAAACCTATTTCAGGTAATATAATAATGCACAACCTACATCACGTTATTGGCCTTATTCCCTACACAACCTTGACATTATTAATAAAACTAATGGAAAACAGTCAAATTACTCAAAATATTTCAAGCATTTTTTATGAATGACACACAGAATATAGGTAGGTAAATTACTAAGAATCCAAAATTTCCTATGACATTTGCTTACTTAGTCATCAACATTAATTGTTAGTCCTTATGTAAAGTCTTTACCTAGAATTGTATATAATTAGTAATTATAGCAGTTTTTAATCCTTTAAAACAGTTTTGTGACCCATAATAACAAAACCGTTTTAAAATAGTATTCATGGAGTTTCTTGCCAGTTCCTCTCCATATGAAACCAACAACCTGAACCATGCACCTTTTTGTCGCCCACAAAGGCCTGTGTGAAATAAAATATTTTGATTTTACCAACTTGTATCTGATGATAAATATCTCCTTTCTCTTTGTTTAGGTACTCTACAAACTTACTATTTCCACCAATGATACAGCAGTTTATCCTTATCTTTCTCTAATCAACCAATCTATTTTAGCAAATTGCTTTTATTAAAAAAACTGTCACCTAGACCCAAGAGACACAGTTTAATAATTGCAAAATAATTCAGTATTCGGCCGCTCCTACCTACCCGTCAAGTGGCCATCCTATATATTAATGAACTGGTTTGTTCAAGGCGGTTTACAGTTAAAAGTTTATTGTTGATATTTCAACAATAAACTTTTAACTGTAAACCGCCTTGAACAAACCAGTTCATCCAATCAGTTCAGTTACGGCTGTGACATTTTGCAGTGTGTTGCAACGGTTTCTGGCTTAATTTATTAGTTGTCTGTGGGTTTTTTATCAGGTTGTTCTGGCATTGTGGCAAAAGCTTATTTCAGCATAATTATTTTACAGCATTCCCACTACTGGGACACATGCCTCCTTCCTGTGAGGAATTGCAGAAAAACACTGCAGATTAGTGAATGGTCCATATGTGATTCTCGGACATCATCATCATTTCAACCAAAAGACATCTACTGCTGGACATAGGCCTCCCCCAAGTGTCACCACATTGACCGGTCTTATACATCTTGCATCCAGTAGATCCTGCAAGCTTCTCCAGGTCCTCAGTTCACCTAGTAGGAGGTTGTCTATCGGTTCTCTGACATGCCTATGGATGAAGAAACACTTTTTCTTTCCTTCTTTTTAGGGTTCCGTACCTCAAAAGGAAAAAACGGAACCCTTATAGGATCACTTTGTTGTCCGTCTGTCTGTCTGTCTGTCTGTCAAGACCTTTTTTCTCAGGAACGCGTGGAGGTATCAAGCTGAAATTCATATCAAATACTCAAGTCTATGGTCTCTTGGAGCTGTGAAAAAATCAAACTTCTAAGTCAACGCGATCAAAAGATACTCCCGTTTATGCCGCAAATTTTCGACACTCGCAAGGGAATCAAAACCTACAGGGTACTTCCCGTGAACTCAGAATCTTGAAATTTGGTACGAAGCAACGTCTTATAGCATAGATAAAGGAATAATTACGAAAACCATAAATTTTTAGTTACATCAAGATACTCCCGTTTATGCCGCAAATTTTCGACACTCGCAAGGGAATCAAAACCTACAGGGTACTTCCCGTGAACTCAGAATCTTGAAATTTGGTACGAAGCAACGTCTTATAGCATAGATAAAGGAATAATTACGAAAACCATAAATTTTTAGTTACATCACATAATATATTTTTTTTACGGAACCCTCGGTGTGCGAGTCCGACTCGCACTTGGCCGGTTTTTTTCTATGATATGCTCACAATGTGCGACCACTGGTCATCACTGATGGTTCATTGACATGTGTGCATATCCCCCACAAGTTATTCAAATATTTTGTTCCAGGATGAATGACAGAATATTATAGCAAGTAGACAAGCCATAATGATTTTGATCCACCAAATTGTCATATAATAACAAGATCGCCACAAAGAATATGAATGATTATAATCACATGACTTATCACATTGATTGCATTATAATGAAACAGTTTTTCGTCATACGAAGGCCTTACATAAATTAATTAGTAATATTTAAAGTTGAGTTGTCTGCATGACTCACCATTTTTTTACCTGTTTTAACAGTAAAGTTGTCAAACTTGTGGTGTTGTAGTTCTTGTCTAATATACACTACTTTCTAAATTAACCTAGGTATACCTGAAGGCATACTCGTAGTTCGGTATCAATCAATCGCTTTTAAAGCATTTGGTATTATTGCACCCTTACCCTTAGCTTCGCTTCCGAAGCAGTGCGAGTGAGAACGTAAAGCCAAGTGATGAACATACGAGCCTTTTTCTTTTTTGGTGTGTGGAAAATCATCAAATGGACCCCCCCCCCCCCCGATCTTGGGCAGAGCGAAGGGGAGTATCAGACTTCTACTGACTAAAAACCGAACCCATGTTTCTTCTTTGCCCTTGTGCCGAGGCCACGTCATCTCGTGCTATAATCCAGCATCTATATTCTTCACTTGACTTTAGGGCGAGTGCACACGGTAGCGTCGTCTAGCCGCTAGACGCGTGCTACCATGTGCACTCGCCCTGCCTCGGAGTGTCTCGTCACAAACCATGCTCCACGTCCTATCCTGCTCTAGCCCAAAAACATGCACTTGGTGACCTTTGCACTTCCACTGCCGACGCGCGACTCGGTGAAAATGGCAAAGTTCTGGGGTCGTATTTTTGAATCAATAGAATTCCAAATCGTATACGAAATCGCAGAATTCGTATGCGAATCCGTACGAAATCGCTATTTTTGAATATTCATACCCGTGAATTTTGCAACGAGTGGTCCGACCCACTTGTTTCCGATATTCTACCAGTAGAAATGACGGAAATGACGTGATGAATTCTGCGATTTCGTACACGATTTGGAATTCTATTGATTCAAAAATACGGCCCCTGAGCTAACAACATTTAAAAAAATGTCGTGCCAGGAACGGACAATTGCGAATCTCACGAGAACCAATATCAAGTTACTAGTACAGAGGTGTTTGTCACAGACTCTGTGATACATTCACCACCTGAAAAAAATCACCTGGTTAATTTAAACATACGAAATACTTAGGTGATTTGTCATGTACTACATTACTAACATATTCTTAAAGTCAAGGTTCTAGGCAGGGATTGAGTCACTGACTCACTGTGTTACAAGTGTCTGTAATGCGTAATTTTAATTATAACAAAACACTACTTACCTGTGTTTAAAATAAATATGATCAGTCCGTGATTCTGTAACTTTACTGAGTGAGCACTCGTAAGCTTGAGACTTCCCTATTCTGCCCGGTCTAGTGGGCGCCAGCGCGAGCATGAGGTCCTGAACTCCTGAGTTCGATTCCCGGGTCGGCAGTGTTGTTGGATATTTCCATCCGTAATTTGTCAATATCAGCCACGGGGTCTAGATTTATGCACGGTTTATGGCAATAAGCTCGCCCCCTATTACATGGGGCTTAAACATAACTGTCAAAACGTGGGTGTACACCTCTGCCAAACTCTTGGGGATCACAGGCGTTATGATGATGTTTTCACATTTCAATGCTCAAGCATTGAAATGTGAAATCTGTGATTCGAATCGGAGTTCAGTCGATGTCAAGTCTGTAATATCCAAAAGAATTCATAAGCTGACCAACCTTCTACTATTTAATTACCCGACTGCGCAAAGCAAAGAAGGGTTATGTGTTTATCAGTCTATGTATGTATGTATGTATGTATGTATGTATGTATGTATGTTTGTTCCTATGTGGCATTGTAGAGGCCAAACGCCTTGGCCGATTTTGATGATCCGTACGTCAATCGATTCGTCTTGACCTCGCGAGTGTCACTAAAAACATTACAATAAACAATACTCACTATAGTAAGTAACAACTAGTCGCCATATTGTCAAAATGAAAAAAAAAAAAATTGACTCACCATGTCAAGTGGGGTATCGTTGAATAGGTATTTGAAAATGAATATTAGGTTTCCTTTATCATTTTTCATTTTATAAAACCGTTTAGGATATATAACGATTTAAAGTTATTAGAACAAACAATATCTCATTTCTTACTTATAACCGGATTCTTTTACGTGTACGGAATGAATATAAAATCGAATCGAAATCTACCGTCTTATAATAGTAATAACTGACTAAAAAGTGTTAAATAAAAAAATGTAGTTAAAAAACTAAAAAACCCGACTGAAAAAACGGAAAAGCAAAAAACAAGCACATTTTAAATTAAACAAAACTTGGAAGCAGGCGGGGTTCATTTGAATATTAAATTATGAAATGAAAATAGAATGGACCCCGCCTGCTTACAAGTTTTGTTTAATTTAAAATGTGCTTGTTTTTTGCTTTTCCGTTTTTTCAGTCGGGTTTTTTAGTTTTTTATTCAATTATCATTACGTTTCGATAGCCATTCCAAATAGGCCGGAAGATCAACCCCATTTGTTTTTAATTTGTTTAAAAGCCGGTTTCCGTTTAACTGGGTAAACAGTAGGTCAACCCTACCCACTGGGTCATACCCGGTGGCGTCGTAAATGGCTACTCCCACATAATGTTATGAGAAGGAGTAACGTTCTCACTTGGTTAAAAGTAATGGCTGGCTGTGGCCCGACAATTTGTCAAATTGTATGTTTAGCATATGTGTGTTTACTGTGAGATACGGGTGAGGAGCTTGTGGCTAGATAATAATAGCAACTAGGATTAATATTGAGGCTAAGCCACGCTGGTCTAGGTTGGTGTGTAGATGGGTGATCACCGAGTACATATCGAGTTTCTTCCGTGCCTCGGAAAGCACGTTGAGCCGTTGGTACCGGCGGTCTTTTTTAAATCTTTGTTAGTCGTTACTACTCGTTACAAGGTAGTGAGTAGTCAGTGGCCCAAAAGTCTGACAGTCAGTCGTACCAAAGGGTATCGTATTACCCAGTACCAGTACTAACTGTATTGTGGAGGTCAGATAGGCAGTCGCTCCATGTTAAGTACTGGTATTCAGCTGCTTCCGTTAGACCGGAAATAGACCCCAACATAGTTGGGAAAAGGCTAGTCAGATGATGAGACCTTGTGGAGTTGTCACACAAAAACTCGAATGATTACTCTAATTACATCATTATAAAAACGCGAAACAATGTTATCACCTGCATCAAAAACACGATGATAATGTCCAACATCCTAAAATAACACCAATGATAGAACTTCCTCCCAAACAGGCGCGACAATTAACGTCAATTAATGCTATTTTACATAATTTTAGGGCTACCACATTCAGTAGTAAAATGTGAATGTATGACCCTCGTTGCCTCAAGAGCGTAGTTACGCAGAAGTGGTATTGTGGTGACATCTATAAAGTTTTATATGAACTACGTAAGACGAATGGATAAAATATGGAATAAGTCTATGAGGAAGGGAAGTCTGAAAGTGCCGCCGGTGTCTGAAAAGTTGTGTGGTAATCGGTTTTTGTGGTGCGGACATGGAAAGCTAATGCTATAAGGGTAGAGGAAGAGCAAATAAATAGGAGGGAAGGACTGCGTTAGATGACGACTGATAAAGAAGAATGGACGAACCCAAGTGAATTGGGAAAAGGCCAAGGGAATGATGGTGACTTTCCACCAGATATTCGACCTTGCCTTTTCCCAATATGTGACCTCGGTAACCTCTAGTACCATTCGAGCATTCAAGCAAAGGGCCTCATTCAATCAAATCGACTGCACATCAAATCAATCAGTACAATTAAAACAAATTACATTTTAATCGATTTTTAAATCGATGTTTTTTATACCATTGCAATTATTGCAATACCCTTCAAGTAGACCCATAAAGAAACTGAGGGCCCAATTGACTGTTACTCAAATGCCAAGGTGAGATGCTCGATCGTTTTCTATAGAATTTTATTATTATTTCTTGATGTCAGCTGATGGCCATTACACAGCAAAATAAGTAGAAGCTCAAGAAAAAAAAAATTATTCCACTGGGCATTTCGATTTTTTGTTGACAAGAAAGGAGATGGATGATGACTTATAGGTTTCTATGTAAAATAATGTCTCACGCAGTAGATGCCAGAAGACGGGCGTCCTCGCTGAGGACGGCCTCGAAAACGCTGGAGTGACGACTTAAAAACGTTTGTGACAAATTGGCCGGAGAAAAATGCACGGAGAAGAGTGGAAGGCGGGGAATAGCGGCCAATTAAAAAAAAAACTTTAGAATCATTTGTTAACCTAAAACTCTTCGTTTTTAGGACTTTCTGAAATGTAGCAGAACATGTAACTTGCTGAACTTCCGCGCATAGGTAATCGGGGCTAAAATCAAAATTCTGTCTCGTGTTTTGAGCACTTTCAGTATCGTTCATCGGATATGCAGGACTCGATAATTTATGTCTCGAACTTCTGACAAGCATCTGTGTTGCAATATCTTTTAAACGGTGCGTACCTACCAAAACAAGCATATCTCGTTAACGCAATATCGTTAACAAGATTTGCTCATGTTGTTGTAATAAAAGGTGTTTAAAGTTTAAGTACCACTAATAACTGACAGTAGTATTAGGTAGTAATATCGTTGAAGTATGTTGATAAACAAATAATTATTGTCTCAAGACTAAATAAAAGGTATTAGTAACTCACTAGTCGGCTAGTCCACATGGTGTCCTTGCATGGTGGACAAAGACCCACTCTCTCTCACAGATAGGAGCCCTGTATCCCAGCATTCCCAGCATCAGCAGTGGGAACATTAGGCAGATTATGTTTATTCAATGCAACTAGACTGCCTTGTTGGTCTAGTGGTCGTAAGCTTGCACTGATTAGCATAAGGTCCCATGTTTAATTCTAGGGTCGGGCAAAGTTTTTTGAGTTTTTCCATCAAGAATTTCTCAGTAGCAGCAGCCACGGAGTCTGGATTTGTGCTCGATCGATGGCAATAGGTTCACCCCCTTTTATATGAAATGAAAAACATAGAGCATCTCTGCCTGTACCTTCGGGGATTACAAGCGTGATGTTACACTTACGCAAAATATAAAACAAGTACCCTCCTTTCATTATTTAGTAATACATTACTGCATTATCAAACCTCCCTTGCAACACACACGTGCAATGCAAAGCGAAACTGTTGTCGAGTTCTCGGTACAGATTGCACCTATATTGTAACAGTTCTTGCATAATGAGATAACATAAAAACTTACCGATTGTTCTGCGTGATGTAAGTGATCACTTTTACTTGTTAGCTGTGTATAGGTTTAGTATACGACGACCACTCAAGAAGATATAAAAAAAACAACGTAAAAGTCTGACCACCAGTCTTACCAAAGGGTATCACCCAGGCCCTATGTCCTAGGGCCTAGGATATTACCTAAGTATTAACTTTTGTTGTTTATTAAACTGGAGGCTGGATTGGACCTTCGGGTTTAAGGTCGTAGCTAATCAGGTCAGAACTAGTCAGAAGTCAAATTGACTGATTTAATGGGCTCCATCCATCACCTATCTAGACGAATCGCATGTTATTGGTTATAAAAACTAGCAGACAAGTATCGATTTGTCATTAACATGAAAGAAGGAACATGGGTTCGGTTTTTAGTCAGTAGAAGTCTGACACTCCCCTTCGCTCTGCCCAAGAGCGGGGGGGGTCATTCGATGATTTTCCACCCACCAAAAAAAAAAAAAAAAAAAAGGTGCTATCTTATTGTAAAAATTAAAAATTTTGAAAAAACCCACGACTTTTAAAAGTTAATTGAAAAAAGGATAAAATAACATAAAACACCCAACTTAAAAAAACCCAAGAATGTCCGTCGGGGGCTGCCATTAAATGAACTATTTTTGCAATGTTCAGCTCCCGACGGACATTCTTGGGTTTTTTTAAGGTGGGTGTTTTATGTTATTTTATCCTTTTTAGGGTTCCGTACCTCAAAAGGAAAAAACGGAACCCTTATAGGATCACTTTGTTGTCCGTCTGTCCGTCCGTCCGTCCGTCTGTCAAGACCCTTTTTCTCAGGAACGCGTGGAGGTATGAAGCTGAAATTTATATCAATTACTCAGGTCTACTGTCCCTTGGAGCTGTGAAAAAATCAAACTTCTAAGCCAACGCAATCAAAAGATACAGCCGTTTATGCCGCAAATTTTCGACACTTGCAAGGGAATCAAAACCTACAGGGTGCTTCCCGTGAACTCAGAATCTTTAAATTTGGTACGAAGCAACGTCTTATAGCATAGATAAAGGAAAAATTACGAAAACCATAAATTTTTAGTTACATCACATAATATATTTTTTTTACGGAACCCTCGGTGCGCGAGTCCGACTCGCACTTGGCCGGTTTTTTTTTCAATTAACTTTTAAAAGTCGTGGGTTTTTCAAAAAATTTAATTTTGCTTTTTATTTTAAACTTTTTACTTTTATTTTTATTTTTTTATCTAAGAACATGCACCAATCAAACCTAAACCCATAACTGAAAACTGAATCAAAATCGGACTTGTAGTTTTGGAGAAAAATGGCAACTTTGATTTGCACAAAAAATGTTTGCTGCAGCGCCCCCTGGTGAGTTGTCACCGTAACACCTATCTAAGAACATGCACCAATCAAACCCGAACCCATAACTGAAAACTACATCAAAATCGGACTAGTAGTTTTGGAGAAAAATGGCAACATGTATTTGCACAAACACACAAACAAAAAACAAACAAACAAACAACCTCTCACCCCAAACGCATATACCGTCTCCGTTCCGTCGTGGGTAAAAAATACATCAAGTACTACTTATCTAGATTGTATTTAAGTGGTTATTGTTCTACTAACTATTACTTGTTCGCACAATGAATCATTATTGCCAAAAATGTTGAGGTAGGTCCGTAGCAGGTCTGCTATTTCGATATTAGGACAATTAGGTCTGTCTTGCTCTTATTCCAATTCATTTGGTATCAGCGCAGTATGTCCTCTCCTCTCCGATACTTCTCTACTTTTGTATATTGTATGTGTTTATGAATAAATTATATAGATAACTTCCCTTCAGTTCGGAACATTACCAACAAGTTTTGTGCAGCACATCCAGCCATCTTTAGCCGTCTCTACCAGAACTCTGTCCATCTAAAAATACATTGTTTACCAACCAAACACACAAATCAATCCTTATCATTGACCAATACATTGACCGACCTTGCTTACCCAGCTGTAGACCACATTGCCCTTTGCACCAATGTAACAAGGAATGCGCCTGATTATACGTACGAGGTATAAACTGGTACATCCGCAGCTGGATAGCCGGTTCATTGTGCCGTGTGGAGTACAGGCGAAGAGAAATGGGTTTTGTTAGTTATGATGTTATGATCGCCCTAGTTTTGTGCAAACCGCTGTTGTGTTTCTGGTCGTATTGTGGATGTTTTTGCACTGTAAAACGGGTTTTTTAAGCGGGAATAATTTTGTTGTATGTTTTGGTGATTTGTGCAGTTTTGGGAGATGTCATTTGTGCCAGCCGTTATTTGATGTTTTTGTAGGCCATTTCTGCAATCGGGGAATAAGTAAGTGTGGAGGATGATATGGCTAGAAAGGAGGTGACTGCTGAGATGAGTAATAGAGAAGTATGGAATAAGACTTGCTGCGACGACAACAAATAATTTGGGATAAGGCCTGAAGAATGATGATTTATGCAATCGGGGTTTGCTTTTACTTGTGTAGCCGTGGATTATGTACGATAAATGCCTTCAAATAGCAGATATTCCTCTTAAAATGAGATAGTTACTTTCGTCCTGAAGACACTCATAAGGCATATTTTAGTTCGTGTAGAAGACTCACATCTTAGCCTGAAAGTCTGGCATTTTTTTACGACTTTTCACTTTAAAAACAGTTTCGGTAAAAAAAGTTTTATCACGAAATCCCCCGAAACCCCATCGCTCAAAAATTACTTCCTATCTAGTATTAAGTTATTGTTCTATTAATTCTATTCTATTCTCGCACACCACCACTTTTATTATCATTTCACCTACTCTAACAAAAGTAAAGTCTCGCAACAAAACGCTGTATACGGCAGTCCGCGTCAGATCTAGCCTAGTTTAATATATTATGTTGTACAGCACGAGCGGTGTTATGTAACCAGCAACGGGCAGATGGTTTGTTAATTGTTTGGAAATTTTGTAAAGGTGAGGCTTGAAAGGAGAATGAAAATGAGGCTTTATTTTGAACCTTATTATATTAGCTGAATAGTGTAAATAATTGGGAATCAGTGGCCTGAAAGTCTCACAACAAGTTTTACACAGTACCAGTACCTACAAACTGGGTTGTGGAGGTCAGATAGGTAGTCGCTCTATGTAATACTGGTATTCCACTACATCCAGTTAGACTGGAAGCAGGTCCTAACATTGTAGGGAATAGGTTAGGTGTATGACTTATCCAGGTGAGCTTTAAGATGAAGGTTGTGGACATTTAATTTGTCATTTCCTGCATTATCCAGCACCTCCCTCCACCTTTTTTTTTGTCGCCGAATTAGAGTTTTTTTGCTGTAAAACGTGCTGCGGGGGGCCTACTGAAAACCAGCGCTGAGTGTTCTACACCCAGCTTATGCTGAATTGCTGAGTTGGTTACCCTTTCGTTATGGGCATGCTCAGCGCAGTTGAGCTGTTTTATTAATTGTTAAGCTGTTTGTTGTTATTTGTTTATGTATGTGCTGCTCTTTTGTGTTGCTGCTGTCCATTAACGAATAAATAATATTCTATTCTAAAACATGATACAAAACCATCTCCTGTATCAAATTATTATTTTCAAACCAATCACTCTAGATCATACAGCTTTACCCTCGATTGATTGCCATTTGACCTCCGCCACATAATGACATGCATTATTGATGTCCCGAACTTACATGCGCTGCAGCATTTCTATATTAATACGGATCGATTGCCACTTGACCTTCGCTGCCGGAAACTTAGTCTGGGTATCTTTATATCGTGAAGTTAGGCCGAAATAAACGGTGCTACGGGACTGTTTGAAAGAGATACCGCGGCCCGGGAACACACAGGGGTAAGGAGGAATATGGGTGGGTTTTAGTCAGTAGAAGTCTGACACTCCCTTCTGCTCCGCCCACAGCGAGTCATTTCTTGATTTCCTATCTACCAGAAAAAATGCCGAAATAAAAAGAATATTGGGTCATGTTGAAAACATGCCATGAATGAAACGCGTGTAACATCATCATGTCATCATGTGTCTACCCTACCCTTTATATAATACTAGCTTTTGCCCGCGACTTCGTTCGCGTGGAATAGTGACTTCCGGCAGATTTTTGGTTTATCTCGCGAAAAAAAAAAAAAAAACTGTCCTATGTCCTTTCTCAAGTTCCAAACTATGTCTGTACCAAATTTCATCAAAATCCGTTTAGCCGTTTAGGCGTGAAAGAGTAACAGACAGACAGACAGAGTTACTTTCGCATTTATAATATTAGTATGGATGTGTTGGCGTTGACTTTCAGTCTAACTGCATGCATCTAAATACCAGTATTTTACATGGAACCACTGCCTATCTGATCTTCACAACCCAGTTAGTTAGTATTACGATACCCGTTGGTAAGACTGGATGTCAGACTTTAGGAACAGTGACCTGTACTAGTACAATTGTGTTTGAAAGCAATTCAAAGTAGATATATAATTGCAACGAGCATACGATGTCAATCAGTTCATTTTTATAGACAATTTTCGTTAGAAACACCCATTTTATACAAGTAAACAGCCTATGTCCCAGCAGTGGGCAAGTTAAACGCTCATTATGCAGTATGCTGGCCCTAAAATAGGGTAAATTGGCCCAATTTGTTTCCATTCTTCGGAGATCAGTTGCGTAAACAGCCTGTTCATTATTTCTGCTTAAATTAAAACGAGTGAAGAACCCTATAAATTGCAATACTTGGCGCCAAGCCAACTCTCTCTCGGTAAAATGTAGAATGACTGTATCCTTTAAAACCTACAGTTTTACTAGTGAGAGCGGTTTACAAGTTAAATTAACTATGTTAGTTGGGAATTCAAACAAAATTGTAAGCATTCTGCTTCTCTCCTATTTTTATTAATAACTAGCGACCCGACCCGGCATCGCACGGAAGCATAATTCTACACATAAACCTTCCTCTTGAATCACTCTATCTATTAAAAAAAATCCGCATCAAAATCCGTTGCGTAGTTTTACAGATCTAAGCATACATAGGGACAGACAGCGGGAAGCGACTTTGTTTTATACTATGTAGTGATGATGATAATTATGGCCGTCAGCCGTCAGGTCCATAATATTTTTTTTATACGTTGCCCCCACACTAGGTATTTCTCCTGTATCGTGGGTACAGACATTTAAACTCACATACACAGACACCCAGACCCGGAACAGCTATCTGTAGGCCATACAAATATTTGTTCCGTACGGGGATCGAATCCGCGGCACGCAACGCAGCAGTCCAATCACTGTGTCGTCAAAATATTGACTTTAACCATTACCTACCTACCCAATATCACTTTCATCATCATCTTTTTCTCTTTTTTTGTCAATTTGGCTTGTCCTGTGTGAAACCAATAAATACTTTTTCTTTCTTTTCTTTCTTTATCTTCCTGCCCTAGTCCCATTCTATTTGGGGTCGGCGCAACACGTTTTCTTCTTCCATTCTCCTCTGTCAGTCGTCACGGCATCATTTACTCCTTTCTCCTTCATATCATTCCTCACACAATCCATCCATCTTTTCTTAGGCCTTCCTCTCCCTCCATGAACTCTAATATTCATCACGTTATGGACTACTTACAATAAAAAATTCAGTACTTATTAATTTCAATGGATTACGTTACTAAGTAACCAGCACTACTTTGAAGTTTTCTCCTAACTCAATGCACTTAGAACTTCAAGATTTCTTTATCGCTCAAGTGGACTCTAATCCCCTTACCGAAGTCTTAACACCTTATTTCTCATTGAAACTTTCAACAGCTTACGAGAGAACTTGAAAGCACTGAAACTTTATTTCCTTTAAAAGCACCGTAAGCTGCAAATATTTGCGACATAGTCTCGCAACGAAAGAATCTTCAGCCCATTTAATAGATGCCCTTTAAAAAAGTCGTTAAACATCTTAAATGCTGTCTTGCCACTAGAGATACGCTAAGCGAAAAATGTGTATGACATTAGCCAACAATTTATTGATTTAAAACCGTAGCTTGGGTCCACCCTATGGGCAATCATGTAAAATTCTGATATTCACCTGCATCCGATAAGACTGCAGCATAGTTGGGAAAAGGCTTTTGAAAAGGAAAGTTGTTGTGGTAATCGGTTATCGTGGTATATGAACCGATGATGTGCAGAAAAGAAGATGAATATAGATGGCTTCAAGACTAGAGGAAGACCTAAGAAACGATGAACTGTGTGAAGGATGATATGGCTAGAAAAGAGGTGACTGCTGAGATCAAGAGTATTAGAGAAGTTTGAAAGAAGTGGGGCCGACTCCTTTATTGGGATAAGAAAGGGCAGGAGAATGATGAATTGATGACTCAACTGGCATGGTTTCCCAGAAGTTATGCAAATAATATGGAATATTAGCTCTGTTAAAAATAGACCTTATAGCTCACCACTTCTCACTCATATCCGCTGGAACTCCAACCTTATACGACATACGTCCAAGCATTGCGATTAATCGCTCCGTCAGTTATTTCCGTCGAGCCGTAGCTTTCGATTGCGTTTTTGTCCGTCTTATATTATACCATCGATGCGTCAGTGGCTCTCGGTCATTATTTTGCATTCCTGCGGAGTGCGCAAGCGCTGGTCGTTGTAAATCTGCCGCATGGTCGTTATTTTCTTCTTTATTTGGATTGTTGGTAGTTGTTGATTTGTTTGATCTAATTTGGGTAAAAAATCATTATAACAATTGTTTTTTTTTTGGTTGATTAACCGTGTAATTAGACACAATTAAAGAGCCATTGTGTCTCGTGTAAATCTACGTACCCGGCATACGAAGGGTTAAGGGCTTCTTTCTCCCCGTCGGGGCTGCAGGTTGTTCGAAGGAGATACCGCGGCCTCGAAACAAAGGGCTAAAGAAGGAATATGGGTGGTTTTTAGTCAGTAGAAATCTGGCACTCCCTACGCTCTGTCCAGAGCGGGGGGAGTCATCATTTCGTCGCCAACACCGCAAAGGGGCGAACCTCATACAAACGGTCAAAAATTAGTTAAGTATGCAAAAATGCTCCATTTGTTGAGCTCTATGTCGTCACAAAAAGGCGAAGCTCTAAGGCTAATAGAAACGAAAATAGATTGACGGCGTATCTCAAAATCAGTTCCAGCAAAATTTTACGAAAAGACGAACTCGAAGTACGCCTTTTTGCGGCGACATTTAGCGAGTAATGCAGAAAGCCCTAGTTGAATTTCGCCCTTTCGTCGCGTCCCGCTTCATTTGTTACGTCGTTGTTTCGCCCCCGGCTTAGCGGGCTGCGCGAGAGTTACATTATTTTCATTACGTTTAGCAAGTAATTACGCATTGTATTTCTCATAAGTGTGTTTGTAACATAACAATGTAAGCATAATGTTGTCATCATCATCTTCCTGCCCTTATCCCATTCTATTTGGGGTCGGCGCAACACGTTTTCTTCTTCCATTCTTCCCTGTTAGACGTCAAGGTGGCATTTACTCCTTTCTCATTCATATCATTCTCACACTATCCAGCCATCGTTTCTTTGGCCTTCCTCTCCCTCTCCATCCATCAACATTTATATCTATCACTTTTTAGTCACATGCATTTCATCCCTCCTCATAACATACCAAGATAAACGACTTCCTTTCAATTTTTCTGTAACAGGTACCACTTTCAAACTTCCTCTAATATACTCATTCCTAACTTTATCCATTCTTGTCACTCCGCACATCCATCTCAAGATTCTCATCTCCGCTACATGCAATCGCTTTTCGTCCATCTTTTTCAAAGCCCAGCACTCTGATCCATACAGTACGACAGGTCTAATCACGGACTTGTATATTTTCCCCTTTAACTTGAGGGGCATCCGTGGGTCACAAGTTATTCCAGTGACCTGTCGCCATTTCATCCATCCTGAGTTGATTTGTTGCGTTACGTCCCGGTCTACTTCGCCATCCCCTTGGACAAGCGACTCGAGGTACCGGAAGTTGGAGCAGATCGGCATGGGCGTTCCGGCAAGAGTTATAAGCCCAGGACTGGAGAGACCGCCGAAATCGCAAAACAAGTACTCCGTTTTGGTTCTGCTCAATTTCAGGCCTGCATTCTCCAGTCTTTGCCACCACACCTCCAACCTGCTCTGGACCTCTTGGCCGCTCTCGGCAACCAGCACAATGTCATCGGCAAACAGCATACACCAGGGTGCCTTCTTCTTCTTCCTGGATATCCGACGTGATAGCGTCTATTATTACCAGGAAGAGGTAAGGGCTGAGGGCCGACCCTTGGTGCAAGCCAACAGCCACATTGAAGGTGCCGGTAGTGCCCGCTGTAGACCGTACTTGGGTACTGCATCGACTGTACATCGCACGAACCAACTGCACATACTTCGCAGGCACACCTTTCTTCTTAAGGGCCCACCACAGAACCTCACGGGGTACTCGGTCGTATGCCTTTTCGAGGTCGACGAACACCATGTGCAAGTTTTTATGTGCACCTTTGTATTTCTCGCACAACTGGCGGATAGCGAAAATGGCATCCGTCGTTCCCCGACCAGGCATAAAACCGAATTGGTTCTGTGAGATTTCGCTCTCTTCTCTCAGTCGCCTTTCAATAACTTTCTTCCAAACTTTCATACTATGTGACATTAGCTTTATTCCTCTATAATTGTTGCACTCCAGTACATCACCTTTGTTTTTAAAAATGGGCACCAGCGAACTATTACACCATTCGTCAGGTATGGCTTCTTCCAGCAACAGTTTATTGAAGAATAAAGCTAACCATGTCCATCCGTCCATCCGCAATAACTTCCATACTTCAACCGGTATCCCGTCCGGTCCTAATGCCTTACCATTCTTCATTCCATTTACTGCATTCCTCACTTCATCCACACTAACATTTCTCACTAGTCCCTCATTCACTGGCTTATTTTCAAGCACACCACTCCAGTCATTCTCCTCATTCATCAGTCTTTCAAAGTAACCCTTCCATCTATCCTTAATTTTCTCATCATCTGATATAACCATTCTAACTTCGTCTTTCACGCATTTAACCCGACAAACATCCTTCGCCTGTCTCTCTCTAGCTCTCGCAAGCCGGTAAAGGTGTTTTTGGCCTGCTGGACTATCTAATGTGTCATAGAGTTTGTTCTGAGCGTTTGCTCTTGCTATAGCCACAGCTCTTTTGGCCTTTTTCTTGAGAGCATCATACTCACTCCTTTTCAGCTTTCAAACTTGCACTCTCATTTCCAACACTCTGCCATTCTTTGAACTTCTTCTTTTTTTCCTTCAACACATTCTGCATCTCTATCGACCACCACCATGTATCCCTGTATATCGTGCCCCTTCCTTTTGTCTCTCCCAAAATATATTTTGCTGCACTCCTAATACACCCAGCCATTTCATTCCAACATCCATTTACACTTCGGTCATTCATATCACCCATCTCTATCATTTTATCCACCACTCGTTCTGTTAATTTCTTTGCACAATCAGACTTCTCTAGCATGCAATTTTATTTTAGGGGGTGGTCGCTCTCTTTGTTTAAAAAGCCTTTTTTGTTCGACTACTTTCATGACCAGGAGTCTATGCTGTGAGACCAAGTTTTCTCCCGGTAGCACTTTGCAGTCTTTGATGTGCTTTAAGTTGTTGCGACGGATGAGGAAGTAGTCAATTTGCGTGTTATGCAATGCAAACCACTTTTATATGTTATAAGGTGTCCATCGGCTTTTTGGAACCAAGTGTTGGCTACTGCCAGGTCATATGCAGTAGCTGATTGCAATAGAGTTTCCCCCTCATTGTTCATATTACCCAATCATCCTCCGTGTATTCATAACTTCCTCTCATTCTTCCCACGTGCCCATTAAAATCACCTCCAATTATCACTTCTTCATGCACGGGGACGGCCATTAAAACTATCAAAATCCTCTCAAAACTTCTCTTTTACCCTTTCTTCACATCCTGCCTGGGGCATACACACTAGGGCATGTAATATCGGAAGATTTTCAATTCCGATACTGAGTTTCGATATTAGATCTCAATATCGGAATTCCGATATTAATATCGGAATTACGTTATTTAATTTGAAATTGCACATTTTATTTATAAATTGCACAAATTCGGTATGAGGTTGGATTGAGTGCAATAAAAAACATTTTTGAATAATATATTATATCATTTGGTTCAAACTTTGGTTGTTTTAAAATATTTATTTACTTATTAAATCAAATAGCGCTACTTCGGCGTAGAAAGGTCGTAAATGCCATTTTTAGACTGAAATTACTTTATTTTGAATGTTAAAGTTTTATAATAGGTACTATTTCGATTTCTATATACTTTTTATAAACGATTTCTTGTAAAAAATAATGACATATAGGACAACAGTGAGGCCACTCAATGCGTTAACGGTGCGGTACGGCGCTGGAGCGGTACCGCAACGTCATCCTACATACAAATCTGTATATCGTGTCACACAAAATTTAAAAATTACCGTATCACCATAGTGTTATAGAAAAGTTTCAATGCGATTTGCCTTGAATCTAATTAACATAAAAACCACCCGAGTATCTTCGTAATAATGTGTATTAGCAATAATTTATTTAGGTTTAGTTTTGAAAAAAGAATAATACGAAACAAAAAACTTGGATTCTTTGATAAAAAGAAGGAATATCATTAAAGCATTATTAACAGCAGCGATGGCCCAGTTGGCTGAAATGATGGCCCAGTGGTGGGGCAGCCCCGACTTAGTCGTGGGTTTGATCCCAGGCAGGCGCATTACTTTGTGTAATTTATTTAATCACTGCTGCTCTCAAAACGGTTATGGAAAACAACGTAAGGAAACCGGCATGTCTTAGAACCAAAAAATTCGAAGACATGTGACATCTGCCAACCCCCACTAGGCCCGCGTGCGGTGGATTATAGACCATCCCTCTCCTAAAGAGGAGGGTTGAGTCCCTGCAGTGGGAACATTATAGGCTGATCATCATCAGCCTTATCAGATTATTAGAAAGCCATCGTCTGTCACCAACTCATGACAGAGGTAAGCTACATTTTTGCCGACTGTAATAGTGTTTTATGTATTTACATTATACTCTGTCCAAACTGCTTAAACATACTTTCATGATTCTTCAAACACATAATTGTAGATCGTAGTAAGTACCTACTGTACCACTAAATGCAGTGTTATTCTTTAATTTATATAACAAGTTCTCTCCCTATATTGATTAGTGAGGAATCACCGAATTCATGACAAAATCAATGACTTAAATTATATTGAAAGCGACCATGACAATTAGAAACAACGAGATTCTATGACTTAAACTCCCTAGATGTTTTGATGAAAATTGTGGCATTTACACCCTTGACTCTAGTGATTAAATTGTTTTTTGATATTTCAATGTCACTCGTGACTTATATTGCTCTCCTATCGCATCATTAGTGAACTGGCTACCGGGATACGGTAGTGCGCTGTCGCGCTCGGCGCTACACATGGATCTAAAATACAGGTTCAGTTTAAAACTCAAAATATAGAAAAATATGTCCAATATTGCAATTCCGATATTGAGTGATCCAATATCGGAATTGTAATATCGGAAATTTCGCTCCGAGATTCCGATATTACGAGATTCCGAGATTCCGATATTCATGCCCTAATACACACTAACTACGTTCATGACAACATTTTCAAACATAACTTTCACAATAAAATTAATAATCTGTCATTCATCCTTTTTACATCCATCACCGTTTCTTTCAAATGACTATCTAGTACTATTCCACACCATTCCTTTTTCCATCACTTCCACAATAATAAATCTTGTATCCCTCACCAATTTCTCTCGCTTTCGTACCTTTCCACTTAGTTTCTTGCAAATACGCTACATTTATTCTTCTTCTTTTCAACACACCCGCTAGCTCTCTGGCTCTCCCAGTCATTGTCCCAACATTCCAGCTTGCATACCTCAATCGGGCAGCACCCGACACGATAGGGCGTACCCTAGCCCTATCGTGCAAATCATTTACTCCTAACATGTTGCTTTTGGTTTTGGCTTTTGTTTTATAGTCGGCCGCCTACCTGACACCAACCCTCTTTGGGAATGCTTTCGTTGGTGGATTACCCGTTACCACACGATGGACCCATTGTGCTGGATACGCGCTGGGTCGAAAGTTTCTTAGTCGCCTTTTACAACACCCACGGGATGAGGGTGGGGTGGTCGTATTCTTCAATTCTGCGACCACACGGAAATGATGATGATGAGATGATGATGAACATATTTCTGATATTATTTGTTACCTATGTGAAACACTGTAATAATACCAAATTGTTTTTATTTGATTTGTAATACCAAATTGTTTTTATTTGATTTTAACCATATTAAACAGTTATAATGACAAAGAATCCAAACTTTCTAAGTAATTTTGGTTTAACTTTGGTTTGTTTAAAAAATATTTTAAGGTCAACAAGTTTGTGATCTCACAATATTATTTTTTTGATTGTTTTGAATATAGTTTTTCAAATTAAAACAACGCATATTATTATAGCGCATCGAGGCGTAACTCTACGAGAATATTAGTTAAACGGGATATCTTGGTGATAAAGTGGCGCGACGAAAAGGCGTATATATTTTCTCGGCTTTTCCTCGAAAAACCTAGCATTGTAAAATATTATATTTGTATTAATTTTGTAGTCCTGTTTCCATAGTGCACCTTCGCGTTTGATTTTTTTTATTATTATATATACATTTTTTAATATCATCAAAATAAGCGCGGCATCGGGAAAAAAAAACGTTTTTTGCCTCTCCTGTAAAATTTTCTCATTTGAGGTTCGCCCCTTTGCCGCGTAGGCGACGATTTGATGATTTCCCAAACGCCAAAAAAAAGGGCTTCTTTCTATCATAAACGCACACACAATGTTCTGGTAGGTCATGTTTCGGAAAAGCCGAAATCAAATGTAGGTATATTTTGCCGCCCGACTTAATTTGACCAAGTCCACCTGCTAACATGACATTTGACAGCATAATTATATAGGAACTTTGGATGGAAATATGGTACTCACGGTTTTAAGGTAGGTAAGGGAAAAGCGTAATGTCTTCGATAGCACAGCTTTCTGGAGCACGTTGATTCAGCGAAAAACCACCAAGTGTCACAAGATGATATGAGGAGGATCACACACACATTTCTATTTACAGTTTCTAGCTTGATTTTTGAGTCTTTTAATGGCGGGGACGGCAGCGCGGGCGCAGGGCAATTTCACGTGCGCTTGTTGTTGACGCTGAGGTAGGACTGGGTAGGAGTGGAACTAGTGGGAGGAAGGGATTTGAATGAACGTCTGATCCTTCATTTTGACCAATGAGAGAAGAGTATAGCGTGTATAGTGTTGCAAGTATGCGTTTTGTGATTTCCAAATTAGATAAATAGATATTAATAAAAATGCGGATAAATAATGTGAATGGCGCAGACAACTCCCCCGGACTAGAGGTTTTCCTCTATTAGAAACTTTATGAGAAAAAAAAAAAACTTAACTTAAACATATGAATTTAAACTTAAATAGAGTTAAAGGGAATTTATACTATTTTATTGCGTAGGTAGGGGACAGAGCCGCACTACTGGGCGTATATAAGTACCGGAAGCAGTTCTAACCTTCACAGTTCTAATTATATTGTCCTTGCCAGGATAAGTCGCATCTATGACACCTAAAGGCCAACAAAGCGGATGAGCGTTGTTGTCTTTGATAACAACGATCGTACCTACTTCAACAGGCTTTGACGGTGTGTTCCACTTCTCCCGCTGTTGCAAGGAAGTGAGGTACTCCTGACTCCAACGGTGCCAGAAGGAATGAGTTATCTTATTAAGAAGCTGATAGCGCGATAAGCGATTGTCTGAAATGTCTGTGACATCTTCAGCAGGTAGAAATTTAAGCGGTGTTACGTTGAGAAAATGATTAGGCGTTAAAGCACTAATATCAGACGGGTCTGAGCTTAAAATACTTAGAGGTCGATTATTTAAAAGACATTCAATTTGAACGAGTACGGTACTAAACTCCTCGTATGTTAATATTTGAGAACCAATTACTTTAAAAAGATGAGTTTTGACACAACGAACATTAACTTCGCTGAGTCCATTAAAATGCGGACCGTAAGGCGGACTATGTTTAAATTGTACACGATGTTCTGATAACTGTTCACCTATGTAGTTTATATGAGATTTTGATTGAATTAATTCGTAAATTTCGTTCAATTTGCGCTTTGCGCCAATAAAGTTTGTGCCTCCATCACTATAAATCATAGCAACGGGACCTCTCCGAGAAATAAACCGTTTGAAAGCGGCGAGAAATAAATCTGAACTTAGGTCAGAGACTAACTCTAAGTGTACTGCCTTAGTTGTTAGACAGACAAACACACAAACGTAAGCTTTGTGGCTCTTAATTCCGCGTTTTCGGATATGCGTAACGTAGAACGGACCACAGTAGTCTACAGCGGTATTTACGAACGCTTTCACTTGTGACACACGGAAATCAGGTAAATCGCCCATAGGAGGGTAAGTATTTCGAGGTTTAATTTTAAAGCATTGATTACAACTATGTACGCGTTGTCTTATAATGTTACGAGCAGCTAAAATCCAGAATTTTTGTCTAATTATAGCTAATAAAAGAGCGGGACCCGTATGCAAATTAGTTACATGATAAAAGTCAATTAAGAGTTGAGTAAAGCGTGATTTAGTTGGAATTAAAATGGGATGTTTTTGACCATAATCCAGTTTAGAATGAGTTAACCTTCCACCTACTCTGAGAATATTATTTGAATCCAGAAAGGGATTGAGTTTAGCGAGACTTTTATTTTTAAAAAGTTTATGAGATTTTAACGCGCTAATTTCTTCAGAGAAATATCTGCCTTGTACGTAACGTATAAGGTGTATTTCCGCAGCCTCCAAATCCGAAACGGTGATACAACCACGCGAATTGGTTAACTTGCAGAAACGTAATATTAAAACTACGCTACGAAGTAAAATAGAATATTTAGAAATGCGATCGATTAAAGATTGAATAGGTTGTGAACCTTCTTGCGTTATTTTAACAGAGAGAACGATATTTTTAGTTTCCATTTGGTCTGAATTGCTATTATTTAAATTGATTTTAAATGGCTTGATTGGCCACTGAGATAAGGGGAATGAAAACCAATGCGGAGCGTTAAACCAGAGCGTTAAATCCAATAATTGTTTAGGCGTTATAGGACGAGAAACTACGTCAGCGGGATTTTCAGTTCCATCTATGTGAAACCAATGTTTTGCGGGTAAATTTGAATTAATTTCAACAATGCGATTTGCGACAAAAGTATGAAATTTGTGCGAGGGCGAGTGGATCCAGGTGAGCGTGACTGTTGAATCAGAAAAAGCAAAGATTTTATTAATTTTACAGCGTTTACTTAAAACTTCTACAACTGAATTGATCAAGTTTGCTAAGAGGAGAGCCGCACATAGCTCGAGGCGAGCTAAGGGCGTATTTTTAAGCGGAGCGACGCGAGATTTAGAAGTTAATAAGAGGACTGATCCGCTATCTTCATTGTTAGAACTAACCCTTATGTAAACAGCGGCACCATAACAGCGCTCACTGGCGTCTGCGAACCCGAGGAGAGTGACATGAGAACCAGAGGTGATACCTACATGTCGCGGGAACTTTATTTTTTCGAGATAGGGAAGTTCTTTGTGAAACCGACTAAATTTATTTTCAATGTGAGCGGGTACAGGATCATCCCAATCAAGATCAAGTTTCCAGCATTCCTGAACTAACGTTTTCATGAATGCAGTAACTGGACCTATAAGACCTAAGGGGTCAAACAGCCGTGCGGTTGCTGATAAGACGGTACGTTTCGTACATTTAAGAGAATTACCATTTATTCTAAATTGAAAAAAGTCTTCTACTGGATTCCACTGCATACCTATAATTTTAGTATTATTATCCGCGTCAGCGTCAAACTCAATATTTTGCGGATTTAAATGAGTTGAAGGAATTTTATCTAACAGTTCGGAACTATTCGAGATCCATTTTACAAGGTGGAAACCGCCTGACCTGAACATGGTGACCATTTCTTGGTATGTCCGCTCAGCTATTTCAACGCCATCTAGCGAACATACGTAGTCATCCATATACATATGGTTTTCAGCCTCGTAAGCTGCGAGTGGGTATTTTTCCCGACTGTCAGATGCGAGTTGGCGAACTACTCGCATAGCTAAGTATGGTGAGCTTGAGACGCCGAAAGAAACGCGGTTAAATTCAAAAGTTGAAATTTCAGAATCTATATTGAATCTGTATAAAATGCGTTGAAATGCGTGATGATCAGCGGAAAGATTAAGTTGAAAATACATTTTTTCGATATCTGCAACTACAGCAACGGAAAACATGCGAAGATTAATTAATAAATCGAAAATGTTACTTTGTAGATTCGGGCCTACATAAAGGAGATCATTTAGTGATTTACCTGAGCTAGTTTTACAGCTAGCGTCAAGCACGATGCGAGTTTTACTAGACTGTTTATCCGGGCGGTAAACTGCACGGTGAGGGATATAGAAATGCGGGATAGTTAGAGAGGGGTCGTTGACCTTGGTTAAATAACCTTTGTCAAGATAATCTTGAAGCGTAGCGTTGTAATTAGTTCTGATCTCGGGATCAGAATCTAACTTTTTCTCCAAATTAAGGAGACGGCGCGTCGCCGTTGAGTGTGAATTTCCTAAGTCTATACACGGAGCCTTAAATGGTAGCTGCACTGTGTATCTACCTGTTTCATCGCGAGAATAAGTTGATTTAAATATTTGTTCACACGCCTGATCGTCAGGACTCATGTGAACCTTACTAGGGACGCTTTCGAGTTCCCAAAAGCGTTGCGTGAGCGTATTTAAGCGAAGCGTGCTAGCCGCACACAGAAAAGTTTGCTCGCTTTTATTTTTATTTATTTGAGCGGGGCGAGCGCGCGGAGTTACACTAGGTTGACAATCAGCCCGACCCATGGCTATGTAGCCAAGGGTGGTTTCTACGGCGACGACCGAGGAGCCAGGTAAAGTTACCTTTCCACTGCCCAACAAAAGCGGGAAAAGTTCATTGCCAAGGAGGCAATCTATCTCACCGGGAACGTGGAATGCGTCATCAGCCATAGGTAGATTGCGTAATGAAGCGAGATTTGAGATATCTATAGATATGTTGGGCAAGTCGTCTGTAATACGATCTAAAACCCGAGCGTGAATTTTATAATAGCAGCGGTGATCAAAGCGGGAAAATATTTTAAAAGTAGCAGTTCCAAACGAGGGTATTTTAGCGTGACCGATCCCAAAAATGGAAGATTTGTCAGGAGTAATTTCTAAGTTTAAACGTTTACAGCAAGCCTTTGTAATAAAATGACTCATTGAGCCGGTATCAAGGAAAACGCGCAGAGTATGAGGTTTATTATTATTATAAGCGTATACGGAAGCGGTGGGCAACAAAACAGTTGTATTATTTTCAACGCACGAGGTAGCCGAAGTCATTGACAAATGCGAAGCGCCTGAATGTACGCGCTCCGCGTGCGGCGTCGTCGTCGAGCCCACAGTGCTCACAGTCGCGGCAGCTAGCGAGGGCGAGGCGGGCGCGCGGGGCGCGGTTGCGAGCGGCGGCGTCGCGTTGCCGGCCGATGTGTTTACTTTAAAGTTACTTAAATGTATTAACGAATGATGTTTACGTTGGCAAATCGAACAAGTATTTGTTGACTTGCACATTTTAATATCATGAAATCCTAAACAGTTACGACAAAACTTATGTTTGTTTACTAGATCTAATCTTTCTTTTGCGTTTTGATTCATGAAATGAGAACATCTATAAAGTGGGTGTGAGTCAGGCAGGGTTGGCATGTTTAAAACAAGTTGTTTAAAACATGTGTTTTAAACAGCGTTTAAAACAGTTTCAAATAAAACATCGTTTTTTATTAGGTGTCAAACACGTAAGGTATCTAAAAACTGTGACAAGTTTTGCAGCTTTCTCGTTACCAAGTTTGTTTCGTATCGAAATGAATAAATCCAAATATTTTTGTGTTATTGTGAAATGAAAAATCGGAAAGAAAGTCCGCTCTATTTATACACTCCATTCGGTAAAGTCCCCCGGGGAATTCCCAGAACTTCCGTAATTCGTGAATGTGATTTATATTCAATAAATGATTTGGGTATTCCCCTTATTTTAAGCGAAGTTAAGGTGATTACCCCACTAAAAATGAACGTCGAAACATACCGCATGTATTAAATTAAGATCAATTTTGGTCATGCAGTTTTTAAAATAGTATAAAAGTGAATTATCGGCTTAATCAATTAAAAATGGATGATAAATAACTTAGGAAAAAAAAACAAAAAAAACAACTGTTTAAAACATTTTTAACTGTTTGTTTTATAAAATGTAAAAAAAACTGTTTTTTTTCCAACCCTGGAGTCAGGTGACGCACACACCTTGCAGGCACGCACGGAGGCGTCCTGGGTTGTGATCGCGAATGTTTGACTATTTTTATATTTATTAGAAGTGGATTTATTATTTTCACTATTATAATAACGGACTTTAGAGGGGTTAGATTGATTACGAAGTGCTATTATTTTACTTTGTTCTTTTAAGAATTGCGAAAGATGATCGAAAGTAGGTATTTCAATATGATTATGTGATCGTTCGAAAAGGTTAACGACCTCTTTATCAAGCTTGCTGAGTGCAATATCCGTTATTATAAAATCTGACAAATCCTTTATGTTTAAGCGCCGTAGGGCGGCTTGCGATGCATGGAACTGCTCAATAAATGTGTCTATAGATTGATAAGGCTTAAACTGAATCATTTGATGTAAGTACATGGAAGCTTGTACGCGGGTATCTTGGTATTTTTCTATTAAAGCATTCCAAATGAGTAGGTAATTATTAGCGGTAGGCGCGACGCCCGAACAAACAGTTAATGCCTTATCAGAGAGACACCCTATCAAGTATTGTACTTTTTCGGCGTCAGTTAGATGCGAATTATCATGAATAAGACTTTTAAAGTTTTCATGAAAAATTGTCCATTTGCTGGGCGTGCCGTCAAATGAAGCAAGTTTTAAAGGTGGCAATTTACGATTTAAAAACTCGAATTTACTACTGCTGTTTTCGTTATTTTGAGACCTGAGAAGGTTAGCTTCGATTGCTTTTATTTCACAATAAATTTCATCAAATGCTGACAACGGCTGGTAATTAATAGCTGATCCAGCTTCCAAGAGTGCTAAATTGTAAGCATCAAGCGTTTCAATAAAATTCGTCCTAATTTGATCAAGGGAATTAATCCTAGCTAGAAATTGAGATTTTAATGAACTATTTACTGAAACTTGTCGACCGAGGTCATAAATTGATTGCAGCATTTTGAATAAAATTTCCTTCTTAGATTCAAACAGAAGCACTTTTGAATCTTCTTCTGCGGAGCCATAAGATTCCTTATCGGACTCCTTGGATTTACCATGCTTTGAAGCCATTTTTATGCGTTGGGATAATGCCTATTCGAGTTAATAATCGTTAATAATAATACTTAAATGAGTGAATGTATGCGAAATATCGAGAATAAATTGGACTTGCCCGTGTGCGTTATGTGTTGAGAAAACCTGTGAAATATGTGTGCGATGACTAAAATATATTTATAATATTTTAGCAATAGAGTGTTTAGCGTGAAATAAGATGCGTATTTGAATAAATAACTTAGCGTTGATGAGATGTTAGCGGGAAATGCCTCGTGAGCGAGTCACATAGGTTAGTGTAATGGCGGATGCGTGGATGAGCGTATTTTTATGCGAATAAATAGCTAAATGCGGTAAATATGATGCGTTTTTAAAGAAATAACTTAGCGTTGATGAGATGTTAGCGGAATGTGCCCTCGTGGGCTTGTCACATAGACGAGAGTAATAGCGGATGCGTATTTGAGCGTTTTTATGCGATTAAATAGATAAATGCGATAAATATGTTGTGATTGATGAGTGTAGTGTATATGCGAAGTAATTTTTTGTTTTTTATTTGGAAAGAAGGACCAGAACACTTGGATGGGCTAAATGGTACTCACGGTTTTAGGGTAAGGGAAAAGCGTAATGTCTTCGATAGCACAGCTTTCTGGAGCACGTTGATTCAGCGAAAACCCACCAAGTGTCACAAGATGATATGAGGAGGATCACACACACATTTCTATTCACAGTTTCTAGCTTGATTTTTGAGTCTTTTAATGGCGGGGACGGCAGCGCGGGCGCAGGGCAATTTCACGTGCGCTTGTTGTTGACGCTGAGGTAGGACTGGGTAGGAGTGGAACTAGTGGGAGGAAGGGATTTGAATGAACGTCTGATCCTTCATTTTGACCAATGAGAGAAGAGTATAGCGTGTATAGTGTTGCAAGTATGCGTTTTGTGATTTCCAAATTAGATAAATAGATATTAATAAAAATGCGGATAAATAATGTGAATGGCGCAGACACGCGCTGTGCATGATCAGGTTCTTAGAAACTCTGGGATAGTACAATTTCTACTAAGAGAATTATGTCTCAATCAATTATTTCTTGACCCGAATAAAAAAGCACTGTAAAGCTCTTTAATGAACAATCATTCAATTCACCAACAAAAGAAATGCACACACCACAAAAACTCGATTTGAATACTACCGCATCGTAATGAGACAGTACAAGTAATAAGTTTATTTTTGGACAAGCGCCCGTACAGCTATAATATCAATAACAATAGGTACGTGTACTCACATACTAGTTTTACTAATCCAAGAAATACAGTATTTCTACTCGAAACAAATAAATGGTTGTTCCAATCGGCTCGAACGCGTTTACACGAATTCAGGTGTGCGATTATTCGTCGGTCAGTAAGCTCTATCGCTTCAAGCCAAGTGGAATACGTTATTACCATTTCTTATACGATTATGTGATAAGTAGAACATAACGAAATTTTTAATTGACCACTTAGCACCCGCGTTTGATTCCACACCCACAAGATGATTGTAAAAACTTGGAAAGATCTCTTGGGCCTCTCAGGGCCCAACAGCATGGCTCTAGTAGGCTGAGTACGAGGTATTATATTTGAACGAGTATATACATTTCCTGCCTGAGCTTTTGGTAATTGAAGAATTCCCTTAAAAACCAGCCTTAGGTGTAGAATCGAAGCTTGCTTATCGCTAGATCCGATTGTTGGACTGGAAACCTACTGGAATAACGTGAACAAGGCATAAAAAACACTGCTAGTTAAATTAAATCTTCTAACAAAAAGTGCTTAGTTGGTTTACTGGTTATTGTTATACAGTGACGACAATAGGTACGTGCATCCACATATTAATATGACAATATGGCAGGAAGTGTGCTCAGCATAGCATCGATTGTTCCGGCCAAATTAGGCACAGGCGAGGTGGAGTCCATTTGATTACACGATGGTTTATGACGGTATTTTTTGGGATAGGTTTATGGATTATTGGTTGTTTGTTTGAAGATATTAATGGCATAGTCTCCTGGGTCATCATCATTCATTAAAACTGCGTTTCCTTCAAACCTTCTACTACAACAGTTTTAACATTTAAAGCTTCTTTTGCTAAAGTCAAGTGTGTGTTAGGTAAGTATCTTGTGTTAGGTTCAAATGAATTCCTCGTTTTTCTTCGTTTTTTGTCTATCTGTCATATTCTGTACTATATATAGCACTTTGCCCACGGCTTCGCCCGCGTGGATGTCGGTTCAACTACAAAAGTGACGATTTTCCATACAAACTTTCATCCCCCTTTTCACCCCCTTAAAGGTTAAATTTCCAAAAACCCCTTCTTAGTGCTCCCCTACATTATAATAGGAAGCCGTGTGCAAAATTTCACATTCCTAGCCCCAGTAGTTTCGGCTGTACGTTGATATGTCACCCAGTCAGTTCTCCTTTTATATACCTATATAGATTTCCTTTATTCTCGTTCTTCCTTTTTAAAACGCTACTGCTCTACTCTATTTATTATTTAACACGTTTAAATCAATTATTATTATTTCGTCAATCAGTCAATATATTCGACTCATATCATCTTAAGCAAGTCCTCTACCACAATAGAATCAACATGATTCATTCAGCACATACATTTTCCTCCATGAATCAACTTTAAACGTCTTTAAATACTAAACCATCCATCCACAAACTATAGCAAAACTTACCTTTTCAATCCTTGCTTTACTTCAACTCAACACTAAGATAATAAATCATTCTAACAAAAGAATTCCCACCATTTTGTAAGACATGAAAGAAAGCTTTGACATCAAGGGTCAGTATACAAATAAGTCAAAAAACATTACCCTCTTTCTTTCGCCGCGGTTGAGCAAGACATTGTGTTGAAATGAGTAATGACCTGGTCTGAAGTATCTAACTAACTAAAGAAGTATTTTTAGTTACACATAGATAAAAAAACGATTGAAGTCGAAGTTTTATTCAGTGCTATAATATTGCTTTGGTCAAAGAAATTTTTTTGCTGTCTGATTTTAGTACCGTTGCAAATGCGAACAGTGGTTTGGCAATTAGTTTTACCATTGAGATAGGAAATTGGGATATGGGCATTTCTCCACTAACTGGAAAATCACTGTCCCAAGCTAATTTTACGTTGTGAAACGTAATATTTCTCAGTTAATTGTATCAATAACGACATAGTATTACGTATTCTTGGAATGCAACTGCGTATTCAGCAATTTAATAATGTAATATTTGAGAAAATGAACCTCAAACACCTCAAAAAACAGTCCCCTGGTGCGTCCCTATTCCAGAATTACAAATCTTGTAACAAATATTTCTTTTTTTGCTGTTGATAACTGAATAAAAAATATCCAAATACATTACACATAACAGTAAGCATCTAATACATAGCAATTATATTTTTACGATTGAAATTAAATCAAAATATCTATGTGCGAATGCTGTCCTCAAATTATAGAAACAGTCCCCTGTTAAAATTTGAACACCACGCTGAAGTCAAATTTTGTTTTAGCGTGATGCATTTAGATCGTGATACAGAAAGTAATCGATGTGAATTTTGTGCGGTTGTGGAGCTAAGCGAGAAACTGCCATTTTTTTAGTGCTACGACAGCGTCTGTAGGTGAACTACACATCTTGACTGTTACGTAAACAGTCCCCTGGCTAGCTTATTTTATACTATTTTAAGGGCCAGTTTCACCGGTTACGGATAAAGTGTCAGATAGTTATCTGACAGATAATGCTATCAAAAGTTGTAGTTTATCTGGCAGATAAGTTCCGGATAGGCTATCAGGGACTTATCAGCAAGTGGTGAAACCGGCCCTAAGAGTTAAAATTATGAAAATTTGTTAAAAAGAATTGATTATCTAGGATGTAGCCACATCTGTTTGGTTAATCTGATATGTTTAAATGATTTTGTTTAATTAAGTATTCATGTAAAAAAAACAGTCCTCTGGTGAACAGTCCCCTGTCATTTTTTAAAATGAAAAAAATATATATATTACGAATTACAAAGAAAAATAAAGACTAATTACTATAACAAACAAAATCCTTGTTAAAAACAAGTATTTTTGATTATAAGGGGCCAGTTTTTCTGTACAAAAGTAGAGAAAAACAGTCCCCTGTCACGGTTTGCTTAGGACAGTCTTGTATGGACGATTTTCCAGTTAGTGGAGAAGTGCCCATATCACTTGCATGCATGATTAATTTTTGTCTGTACACATATTGGCAACTACGGTTGAACTTTTCTCGTTCAAATACAGTAGTAATGTATTCTTGTCACTTAACTTCAGCGAAGGAAAACATCGTGAGAAATCCAGAGATATTTCTGAGAGATATTTCTAGACGGCATCGGCATGTAAAACCAAATCAGAGGGTTCTTATAGCATAATAGCACCCATGGTGGATTGCATTAAAAGTCTGACTCCAAGTTACTAAACACACGAGAAAGACAGAAGTATCAACTCGAACTGCAAAAGAATAGCTCAACCTGTGAGCTCAACCCATAATAATTGACAAGACGGCAAGACGCATTGAAGTATCGGAACTTCAATCAATTTTAATGCATCACCACAATAATCATCATCAATAGAACACGAAAGAATTCCACAACCACTTCCTTTATCATCAAAACAGTAAAACATAACCTCACTTCCTGGAAATTCCTCTCAAGATTGAGTGGGAACGGTTCCGTACTCCGTACTGATTAAGCGTAGCCGTTGGTCATACATCATGGCGATCCGTCATGGTGTCGTGTGGGCCAGTGATGGCCTGATGGCCATGTAAATGGGGCTTGGACTTGTAATGTTCTTTTTGATGGTTTTATGATTTGTTTTTGTAACTTTTATTGGTATATTAGTTGGTGGGATTCTGAATGATTGACAAATCTGACACTAGTAAGCAAATCACTCGAGTTTGAGATAGATAGTTTAAAACAATAATTAAGGTTATGTTTAAGTTTCCGTCGGGGCTGCGGGTTGTTCGAAAGAGATACCGCGGTCTCAGCACAAGGGCTAAGAAGGAACATGGGTGGTTTTTAGTCAGTAGAAGTCTGACACTCCCTACCGCTCTCTCTGCCACTCATTTAATGATTTGACCCACTAACTTTTGAGAACGAAATTCAAGATCAAAACAAAAATATGAATCGACCAATCAACAGTCGTGTTGCTTTGCTGCTCTAAATCGTGACCAGAGTGACTTTCCTACTCTCGGTTTTCTTCATTTCCGTGCATACTCGAAACAAGCCTGATGAAGATGAAAGGGACATCGTAAAACCGTAATCAACTACACGACTTCACACAAGCCAGTGCAGAAGCTAGAGATACATCACATGGACGAATGCATCCCTAGAATGCATCTCACTGAAGAATGCTTTTGACGTCATCTCATCAGGCACCTCCTATCGTGTCATATCACATTTACACAGTTCATCCATAGTTACTTTAGTCTTCCATAAAACCAAAATCTTCGTAAAGAAAGTTAGAAGAGTCGATTCGGCAGATACACAAAATAATGATGGAAGCTAATAGCGTGGCTCATCGTGCTAACATCACGCTTGGCCAATTTTTTAGCTGCCACCGTTCAATGCTCGAGTTGAGGCAATTAAGTGTGGGCCATGTGATAGGCGGTAGCGGGGAAATGTAGGTTGTGCGGTTAAGAGCTTTTTTGTTAACGAAGCAGATTTTTTATTGGGACAACCCCGCCACACTATTTACAAACCAGCACAGGCTCCCATGCTTTATGAACCGCATCACAGCACATGGACTCTACTACTACTTTATAAGGTCGAAAATGTAACCGACATGATATAATAATATGATGTTTGATCAACCTGTCACAGAGATTTTCATGGTGGTATATTGGTGCACTCACATAGAGTGATCCTTTAAGCCCACATTGGTCAAGTGTTTTGCTAAATGAATTAGTGCAGAGAGCGACAAGCCCGCCACACTATTCCCAAACCACTGCAACTCCTGTAAGCCAGAATCAACAATGGCAACCACCAGAAAAGCGCGAGACAATGAAGCTCGACGAAGTCCCAGTGGAACAATTTAACAGTCTTGGATCCCGCAACGAAATTAATCAGAAAAGAATAACGGGGAGTAGGAAAAACATAATTCATAATTAAAATAGCGAAGCGGATTACTGAAAAATGTTATTAAATGTACATAGTAAGTCCTGTCATTAGCACTTGCTCCAAAACACCGTCCATGTTTACTTCGAACTTTCCCAATATAAACTTGATGCACATGTCGTTCCTATGAGAGTTCTAACTATCTGTTTGGCAAAGTTACATGAAATCGATTTAGTTTTAGCCTGAACAGAACCAATGTCGCAAATTACTGAAATTAATAACGTTTAGCTGGCATAGAAGAAGAAAAAGTGTTTTGCCGAATCCAAACTGAATGGGTCAAGGACAGAAAGATGATTATGAATTAATTACATTTAGATAGGTTGTAATGTCAAAGGGATTTTCAACATTTAGCGGCGTTAGTTAAAAAACTAGCAGTTGCGGTTTTTTGGCGTGCTGAAATGCGTTCTTATAGATAAAATACTCAACACAGACAGACAGTTGAAAGCCAGTGCGCGATAAAACAAATATTATTTATTCATTATTTATATATTAATAAATAAAATCATATACACACAAGTAATTTTTAAATCATTAATAAAAAATAGACACAACAACACAAGATACACATAAAAATTACAATATAAATAAGTACTTAGTAATCAAAAAACTTTTAAAATTTAAACCGCTTCCGCTCTTCAACTGCGCCACATTTTTACAGTTAAGGCCCCTGACCACGTATGATTTAATAGACTCATCCGTCCGGACGTTGTTGTGCCACAATTCGCCGGTATAACCCGACCGAATTCGGTAACCCTTGCGCACGCGCACCTTCAACGAAATCCAGGGATTTTTAAATTGTTCGGGTTATACATTCTCTCGATATAGTGAGGTATTGTGTTTTATGATAATGTAATTGGTTTTAAATTGGATTAGACGATTAATGTGTTTTTCTTTGGGTTTGTGTGCGCACGAATTTAATGGGAAGAGAGATTGTCTCGTAATTAACGATTAGTTTTAGTATTTTCTTCTTAAGACAATATTTTAATAGTTTTGCTCTTTACTTGGATATCTCCTCTAAACGAATGCCATAAATGTTATTACCCGTTTGAAATTTCATCTTTCAGCACTGATTTACGAGTTGAAAATCCCGCAATTTATTTAATTGTCAAAAAAATCATGGATGATGCCTTTGCTTCATCAAACAATTGCAGCGATATCATTATCATTCTTCTGCCCTTATCTCAATTTATTTGGGGTCGGCAACTCGGCACATCATGAGTCATGACTTTTTCATCCACACTTCTAATTTCTCGTCACCTCATTTCTACCTAATCATCCTTCACACAGTCCATCCAACGTTCTTCAAAACGACAAAAAAATATCTTCGAATTTATTGCCAAAACCCATAAGTACCACGGCCCTGTTACAAAATTAAACCCACACTTATTCCCCATGAACACCTGTTTCTGCAACCAAACACCTCGCCATATTGATGTGTAATGGCGTGTAAAAGTGAAGACTGCCATGTGCACCGGTTTTGTTTACAACGCTGTTACCATGTGGTTCTGATAACGTGCGAAACTGGGGCTACCTCTGTCGAAAACAATGCTCCATCTATTATCCTGCCGTCTTATACTTGGAAATCGAACCTAGGACTTCATGTTCAGCAGTCGTGAGTCGTGTGCGACTATCATCATCATCATCATCATAATAGGGGATCGGACTGACTCAAAAAAATATGATTCTGTTTAGTCCGGCAGTTAGATTATCGAAAAATATTGGATACGTGTTTTTTGTTTTATCAAAACAATAAAAATTGACGAAAATAAAGCGCGTCAAAGATCATGGAGTGGGGCTTGAAACGTCAATTGAAGGTACAAAATGTACTATCATTTATGACGTCACACGAGTTTTCGAAGCACTGTATCGTCTACATTTTTTGTTTACGTGCAAAAAGATAACATACGTGGTTAATATTTTTTGGAAATCTATCTGACGGACTAATTAGTTTTTTTTTGTCCGATCCCCTATTCTCTTGCCCTATTCATTTGAAGTCAGCGCAGCATGTCTTCTTCTTCCATACTTCTCTGTTTCTCGTCATCCCATGAGACACCTCCTTCCTTACCATAGGTATCATTCTTGACACAATCCATCCATCTTTTCTTTAGTCTTCCTCTACTCTTATACTCAACCACATTCAATGATGACAATATTGGCTATAAAAAGTTATTTCGTCACGTTCCTGTATCGAGATTCCGTATTTATTATTTATAATTCTTTAGTTCGCGGTAATTCTTGGATACCTTTTGATCTTAAATTTTAATGGCTTTGAAAAGAAAAAAGATTTCGCTACATATACACTGCCCACCGGACACAAAACCCGTCCGGTCGGAGGATCCTCCCTTTTCAACGAGGGTTGAGAAACTTTACACCCTGTTCCTCATTACCCCCCAAACTTGTATTATACTTGTGATAGATGAAGATTTTGTTTGAACGCACTAATCTTTAGAACTACCAGTCGGATTTGGAAAATTAGTTTTGCATTTGACAACCCGTTTCTTGAGGAAGGTCTTAGGAATCGATCGGTGGTTGAAACGGCGGAACACAGCTTTTTTTTTTTTTTCTTAGCCTGCTCTGTCCCTCTCCTGGGCAAAGGCCTCCCTCCACTCCTTCCATTTTTCACGAACCCGCGCGTCTTCCATAATAAAAAAAAAAGAAAACATATAAACATATTTCTTCTTCCTAGGAACACAGCTAGTTCGGCATATTTGGAAGCCCCATCTGTCGAACATTTGTCCGGATATTATACATTTGTAGAACAGTTCCGGACTCGGCATCCGATGTTACGGACATTTTGAGACGTTCATAAATTATTGTTACGGACGTTGCGGCTTCAACAAATGTCTCCAAACACGTAAATTTGTAATTACCTTTCGCCTCTGCTTAACCCTTCAGGAACTTAGCGCGATGTTATTGTTTACTTTTGTGTTTTGTTATGGTTTGGAGACAAGTCGTAGTTACGTCAAATTTATGATTGTATAATGTAAATACATAAGAATTTAGGAAATAGCGTAGGACGTTATCATGTTTTGTAAGTTATACATAAGGCTAAGTTAAGAAGTTTAAACTGATGTTATTTAAGAAGTTTTATTGATAAATAAAGAGTTTTTGGTATTAGGGAACCTAGAATAAGTATGTATATCACTCAGGGTGGTTTTATTTTCCTGAAAAATCGTTGTAAACGACAGAGCGAGCGAGCCTCCCGCCACAAAAGGGGCGTGGTTTCGATCGTACGATGTTTTTTGATGCGCTCTCATTGGACGCTGTAATTTTGCACAAGCGCGCGCTCTGTCGTAAAAATGAACCAAGATGTAAAGCCTATAAATATGGGCCGCTTTGCTGCGTGCTGGGTCAGTCGTCGGTCCTCGCTCGTCCACCATGCAGTAAAGTGTTCCTGGGAATATACGTGAAGAATATGAATATTGAAGCCTGAAGTTTGTTTCACCCCTGAACCCCTATAAGAAGAAGAAATCTACAGTCCACCCCCGACAGTTTTGGTCCTTGCGAGACGGATCGTGAACGACAGTTTTGGTCCTTGCGAGACGGATCGTGAACGACAGTTTTGGTCCATGCGAGACGGATCGTGAACATCAAGAAAGAAAAACGTCCGTTTTAAGAAGAATTACGTATTATTTCTCTACGAGTACGAGGATCGTCTGAAGACTCAAGAATGAAGACTAGAAGCGTTGCTGCGCGGGAAAGTGCGTCGGAGTCAGGCTACGACAGTCGACGGCCAAGGGTTTTCGAAGAGCCGCCACGCTCGCCCTCCACCATCGCGTTCGCGAACGCACCCCTCGCCCCCGCAGTGGCGAGGGAGGATGCGCCGATAGTGACACGCGTCGCGCCCGCGCCCCCGGTCGCCGCCGCGACCGGGCGAGCTGTGGTCGCAAGTGGTCATGAAGACGCTCGAGCAGTACTACGGACGACCGGAGATATTAATGGATCGTGTCATGGAAGATTTGAAGAAATTGCCTCGACTCGCGAGTGCGGCAAGTGACATAAACTCGTTCGCAGTGAAACTACAAAATATAGTGTGTGTGCTAACGAACATGGACAATCGTGGTTATATATATAATCCGATGTTAGTGCGTGAAGTGATCGACAAGTTGAGCCCGCACATCAAGTCAAGATGGTGCGACTACGCGTCTGAAGCGGCGGAGTCGCTCCGGGAGCCCGAGATTACTCTACTATCCAGGTTCCTGATGAGAGAGGCTGACCGAGCCATGAGGTATGCCTTTGCAAGTTGTGCGGCCCCGGCCACAGTGAAAAAAGAAACCCGAAGCGCGCCACAGATCGGCACGAAGAGGAAGGCCGGCCGGGAGGTGATCTACGCTACATCGGAGAAAAAGGAGGAAGAGGCTAAGCCAGGGTGTTTGTGTTGTGGCGGTGACCACGAAGTACCTAAGTGCGCCAAGTTCCTGAAGATGAGCGTCGAGGAAAGGTGGGAGTGGACACGGAAAGAGAAGGTATGTTTCAAGTGTGTTACTAGGCGCCATAGACGCGATAGCTGTAAGGCGAAGAGGTGCGGCAAAGACGAGTGTAGCCGCCCACACCATGTGTTATTACACAAAGAGGCTTCAGCCGAGGCCCCGGCAAAGTGCGTCGACGCTGAGAAGCCGGGCTCTAGTGAGGCCGTGATGACCGTCTCCGCATCCAGCGACATACCACAACGAGTACTCCTGAAAATATGTCCCGTCACTCTCAAAGGGCCAGGCGGACAAGTGTCGACGTTCGCCCTGATGGATGAAGGCTCTACGACGTCGCTCATAGACGAGGAACTCACTCGTCACATCAAGGTAAATGGGCCAACCTCAAATTTACGTATACAAGGCGTGACGTCACAGCATGAAGAGAGCAGTCAAGAGGTTAAACTTCAGATCCGGGGGCAAGGCGGCGAGTTCCACGAACTACGCGCACGGACCATGAAGAACCTGCAGCTACATGGGCAGACTGTGGACCTGGCGACTCTCAGTAAATACTCGCACCTACATGGTATACAACACGAAGTTTTCTTCAAGGATGGCACACCAAAGGTGTTAATAGGGGCCGACAACTGGCACCTTATAGTCACCCGTAAGCTACGCACAGGAAAGAAGAACGAGCCCGCAGCCTCATTTACCCAGCTGGGATGGGTGATTCACGGGACGGCGCCCCGCACGACGCTAAGGGAACAAGACGGTCAGATAGTGCTGCACCTCTACGACGTGTCCGCGACCAAGCAGACAGATGACGTACGTCGGGTTGAGGAGCTAGTCAAGTCGCACTTCAGGATCGACGCTCTGGGAGTCTCCTTAGCATGCAAGGTGAAACCCGAAGACCAGCAGGCCATCAACTCTGTGCGAGGCACTATGCAAAAGGTCAACGACCGCTACGAGGTGGGATTACCATGGCGGGACGAGAGCACTACGATGCCGAACAACTACAGCTGCGCGCTAAGGAGACTCAAGACAATTGAGAAGAAGATGGACTCATCACCTGAGTTTGCCGCTCAGTATAGCGCACAGGTCAACAACCTTCTCGACAAGGGGTACGCTCAAGAGTGCGACGGCACAGAAGAGAATCATAAAAAGGTGTGGTACTTACCACATTTCCCGGTGATGAATCCCAACAAACCAGGGAAGATGCGACTGGTGTTCGACGCGGCGCACCGTTACAGTGGAGTGTGCCTCAACGACTACCTGCTGGAGGGACCTGACCTCCTGAAATCTCTGCCAGGAATTCTTTTCAGATTCCGGGAGCGACCGGTAGCCGTCACAGCTGACATACAAGAAATGTTTCTCCAAGTCAAGATAAGGGAGCGAGACCAAGCTGCACAGATGTTCCTCTGGCGAGACAAGGGACGCACCGAGCCACCCAAGAAGTACAAGATGACTTCAATGATCTTCGGAGCTTCGTGTTCACCCTTCATCGCGCACTCAGTACGAGACACCAACGCAGAGCTGTACAAAGAAGAGTATCCCGACGCCGTACGAGCTATAACATCATGCCACTACATGGACGACTATGTGGACAGCTTTGCCACCACAGATGAGGCGATCAAGACTGCGCGTGAAGTGATAAAGGTACACAACAATGCTCATTTCAATTTAAGAGGGTGGTGCTCTAATCAACGTGACGCAGTGAGGAACATCGCTCCAGGAGAGCTGCCGCACGACACCGAGGTGCGACTCGGCCAACGGGAGGCGAACACAGACAAGACGCTGGGACTGCTGTGGCAGACAGATACAGACGAGCTGGGCTTCAACACCGGCCTGGGCCGACTGTCACCGGAGGTGAAGACACGTGACCGGGCGCCGACGAAACGGGAAGCCCTGGGAGCAGTGATGGCAGTCTACGACCCCCTGGGACTCATCAGTCATTTCACCATCACCGGTAAGATCATACTACAGAACTTGTGGAGGCACGGCATCGGTTGGGACGACGCGGTACCGGAGGAGGACATGCAGCGCTTCGACGAATGGATGCAGGGCCTGAACGAGGCGACAAAACTACGCATCCCGCGCTGCTACAACAGGTGCCCGGACGACGTCGTGGAGCTGCATGTCTTCTGCGATGCCAGCGAGCAGGCCTACGCAGCGACAGCCTACTGGAGGATCCAGAGACCAGATGGGAGAGTGGACGTGAGGCTGGTAGCAGCCAAATCGAGAGTGGCCCCGCTGAAACCCGTCACCGTGCCGCGACTCGAGCTACAGGCAGCAGTCGTCGGCGCACGCTTGGCAGCGACAGTGCTGAAGGAACATCGTGACAAGCCCCGCAGCGCCACCTACTGGACCGACTCACAGACAGTCCTACGTTGGATCGAAAAGGATGCGGCGAAATATACACCGTTCGTGGCGCACCGCCTAGGGGAGATAGCAGAACTCACCAACGTCGACCAATGGAGATGGGTACCCACCGCACACAACGTGGCAGACGACGCTACACGTCCCGACTACGCGCTCCGCATGAAGCCGGAAGACAGATGGTTCACCGGCCCCAGGTTCCTGTATGACGACAAGGAGTCGTGGCCTAAGGAAAAGGTCAAAGATATTACGACTCACGAAGAAACAACATATGTGGCGATTGAAAAACCAAGAGAGCGCCCTTCCCATCTACCCGACATAAGTAGATTCTCATCATACGAGAAGCTGCTACGGGCGACAGCCCTGCTCTTTCTTTTCAGGAACAAATGTAAACAAAGAGAAAGCCAGATGACCGTTGACCTCATAGAGAAGGCCGAGAAGATCTGGATAAAGCAGGTACAGCTCGACCACTACGCTGAAGAGATGCAGCTACTCGAGAAGGGGAAGCCGGTGCCTAGGACCAGCAGCATATACAAACTGGACCCGCAGCTGGACATGGGAGAACAAGTTCTCAAAGTCAGAGGAAGAATAAGTCACGCGGCAGTCATCGAGACGACGAAGACACCCGTAATCCTCCATGGTAAGCATCCATTTACACGCTTACTTGTACAGAACGCACATCGTCGAGCCGGTCACGCCAACAACGAGCGAGTGATCAACGACCTCAGACAACGCTACTGGGTGGTCAACCTACGCCCTACGGTACGAGCCATCGCACAAGGGTGCCAGCTGTGCCGCGTGCGACGAGCCATGCCAGTGAAGCCGACTACGGGGGACCTGCCGGCGGAGCGATTGTTGACAACACAGCGTCCCTTCACCCACTGCGGGACCGACTACTTCGGGCCCATGACGGTGGTCATCGGAAGAAGACATGAAAAACGCTGGGGGGCCCTGTTCACCTGCCTGGCAACGAGGGCGGTCCATCTGGAGCTGGTGTCGAGTCTATCCACCGACTCGGCTCTGATGGCGGTACGACGAATGGCGGCGCGTCGAGGCTGGCCTAGGGTCATGTACTCGGACAACGGCACCAACTTCAGAGGGGCTGACAACGAGCTACGCATGGCCTACAGGGAGTGGGCTAAAGAGTTCACTCACTTCGGACTCGAACATCGCATGAGGTGGAAGTTCATACCACCTGGGGCGCCACATATGGGGGGAGCGTGGGAACGCCTAGTACGCTCCGTGAAGACGGCGCTGGGGGCGACCTTACATCAAAAGGCGCTCAAAGAAGAGGTGCTGCTGACGCTGCTGACCGAGGCCGAGCATTCCATCAACTCTCGGCCTCTCACCCATGTCTCTGTCGATCCTAAGGATCCGGAGGCCCTTACGCCGAACCACTTCCTCATCGGGACCTCCACGGGCCTACCCTACACCGGGCCTTGTGATGAGGCCAGTCGCAAGCAATGGAGAGCCGCCCAGGCGCTCGCCGACCACTTCTGGCGGCGCTGGGTGGCCGAGTACCTACCCACCTTGGTGCCACGGGGGGCATCAGACGACCAGCGGCGGCCTCTCCAATCGGGCAGCCTGGTCGTCATCGTCGACTCAACTCTACCTCGAGCAACGTGGCCACGAGGCGTCGTGGAAGCAGTCTACAGCGGTCCAGACGGCAAGGTGCGGTCAGCCGACGTGAGAACTACAGCGGGCGTCCTGCGGCGACCAGTCACGAAGCTCGCCGTCCTCTGCGTGGAAGATTAGGCTACGGTAGCCCTGCGCCGGGGGGAGACTGTTACGGACGTTGCGGCTTCAACAAATGTCTCCAAACACGTAAATTTGTAATTACCTTTCGCCTCTGCTTAACCCTTCAGGAACTTAGCGCGATGTTATTGTTTACTTTTGTGTTTTGTTATGGTTTGGAGACAAGTCGTAGTTACGTCAAATTTATGATTGTATAATGTAAATACATAAGAATTTAGGAAATAGCGTAGGACGTTATCATGTTTTGTAAGTTATACATAAGGCTAAGTTAAGAAGTTTAAACTGATGTTATTTAAGAAGTTTTATTGATAAATAAAGAGTTTTTGGTATTAGGGAACCTAGAATAAGTATGTATATCACTCAGGGTGGTTTTATTTTCCTGAAAAATCGTTGTAAACGACAGAGCGAGCGAGCCTCCCGCCACAAAAGGGGCGTGGTTTCGATCGTACGATGTTTTTTGATGCGCTCTCATTGGACGCTGTAATTTTGCACAAGCGCGCACTCTGTCGTAAAAATGAACCAAGATGTAAAGCCTATAAATATGGGCCGCTTTGCTGCGTGCTGGGTCAGTCGTCGGTCCTCGCTCGTCCACCATGCAGTAAAGTGTTCCTGGGAATATACGTGAAGAATATGAATATTGAAGCCTGAAGTTTGTTTCACCCCTGAACCCCTATAAGAAGAAGAAATCTACAGTCCACCCCCGACAATTATTATTTACGTTTTACATCCAGCGTCTGTTGAAATTAAACATGCGTGTGTATCGGCCTATCAGCTTTTTATTATTTTGTTATTGCAGACAGAAGGAAAAGTTTTTACTGTGGTTTTAAACTGGAAGGAACTTTTATGGAAATATAAAAAAACACGAATAAATGCTTTCTTGTAAAAATATAAGATAGAGAGTATGAAGAACAAGGTGTATCTAAAAAGGGAAGACCCTCCAATCAGACGGATTCACGGATGTTATGTTAACGGGGTTACCTTTCTTTTTTAAGTCGCGGATAACTTTATAGGCGCGATTCAAGATTTTGCTGTTAGTTCTCCATTTTTATCATAGATGGCGCTGTAGTACTTTCTGTATTATGTTTCTGTAGTACTCTTTTTGGAAGGAAATTGGAATTTGACGGAGAAAACCACACAGAGGGAAGAGTGGAAGACTATGGGGGAGGCTTTTGCCCAGTAGTGGGACCATATATAGGTTAAAAAAGTACTATTTTTGTAGTGCGTTACATGGGCTTCCCGGCTTCCTAATACTTTCACTTAACAGATTCAGGTACAAGACAGTTGATCAGTATCTACCTCGTAGCTCCCCGTAGCGTAGATTATTGACAGGCTATGTATGGTGCCTGTCAAAAATCTAACCCATAAAATAAACAAAATTACAAACAAGTTACGGTCTACAAATAATGTCCAGGTGTACAAACTCCCACGTATGGCGACAGAAGCGCTAGTAAATCCCCCGCGCCATTCATGCTTTAGTTCCACGGACGCTTATCAATGGTCGTTCTAAAAATAACTACCTACTGAAACTTTTGCCTTTACTCACAACACAATACAAATATAGCCAGTAATCTAACTGGGCGGTTTTGTGATAGTAACCACCTGTGCTGTCAACGCGTGCGTTTGTTAAGTACGTTTCACTGTGCTGTGTGTGCTGCACTACTTTTCATGCTGTTTTCACCAATGAATATAGTGCGGTTCTCGAGGAAGGTTTTAGTACCTACGTCATTAATTGTCTTTTTGACACTCACTAGCACTGGCTATTGCCAGTGCTAGTGAGTAGTTCACTGAATCAATTCAGAACTGGAACAGAATTTGTATTTATAAAATTTCCAGCAAATAAACGAATTATGGTATTTAGCCACAAGCTCCTCATTTTCACATAAAACGTAACCAATTGTCCCGATGAACCCCATTTTAAGATACGAGTAAACTTTTAAATTTACTCGTGTCTTGGTCTAACTCTAAAAGGAAAATGGTCGAAATTGACTCATACACATCACATATTGTAAACACACGTGTGTATGAGCACTATGAGCCAATTCCGACCATTTGTTTCTAGTTGTATTACTGTCTGTGAAATTGTGAATGAATACTAAATAAATGTTCTACTGTTTTCAATAGCCGTAAATAATTTCTGATATCCACGAATTTTGACTGATTCTGAGAGAATTAATTTAATCGGTAGGTGACTTGGACGTCAACGTAATTCTATGAAGAAGTTGGTGGTGATAACAAGGGCACTTTGATTTATTATGTCTTTACTAGCCTGGTTTGTCCCACTGCTGGGCAAAGGCCTCCCCCATTCCTTTCCAGCTCTCCCGATGTTTTGCCTTCGCTATGACGATTATGTTTCATATAATAATATGATTTGCTAATGAAATAAGAAAGCAACATTGGTAAACCTATACGCCCCTTTCGGATCGGACATGGTTTTTTTTACCCGTTGTATTCATATTCAAAGAAATGCAACTTGCACCTTTGCGCTCTTTCCAGTTCTAGGACTTTAATTTTAGAGAAATAAAAATGGAAGACTTCTAGACTTCACAGGATGCGCTGGATAGTCATTTAATTGTAGTTTTGTGCGTGACATCATTACGTGGCGCCATCTACAACTTCACCCACGAACTACAAAACGTACCTGTAACATGAGTTATTCGCGCGAAATACAACAACCATTTGGGCGGTAGCTCACCAGATACCGTCTGATTGGAAAATACTACCACGGATACTACCTTTTGTACGGAGGGTTAGGCTTCTTGGCTACTTCTTGGCTTCGGCGAAGTGAAAACACTTCGCCGAAGCCAAGAAGCAGCAAGAAGTAAAAGTAAAAGAAGAGGAAAGACCGAATTAACTGCTCATAAACATCCACCCGCAATAATTACAAGTTTATCCGTGATAAAATAGGGCCTAAATATCGGGATCTCGAAACAAATAGTAAACATGGTAGGTAAATCGTTTTAAGTGGTTATGATAAATTCTAGAATGAAAAATTCTCATACGTATAAAAAGTCATTAAAACTGCTTATTACTAATGCCCAGGCTGAGTGCCCAGGACCCAGGGCTAAGTTTTCTACCCTCCACCAAACCACGTTATTAACTTTAAATTCGAGTAATTAAGATCCTAACTTACTTCAATCTTAAGTCGCGGTAGCAACAAAATGCAATTCCATAAAATAAATGCAAAGCGTCTCCGCAATTAAGTTGTCTACACGACGAGCGATTTTGCAACCCGGGTACATTTGCAAAAATCGTAGTAATTCTGCGTCAGGATTTCAATGTAACTTTTCTGACAATGGGTTGAAAACAGTTGAAAAGAATCTTTATAATAAATAATAGAATGTCGATTGGTTTTCATCTTGAAGATTTTGCAAGATCTTTTTGATATTGATGACCCGTGTATAGGTGTCGCTAAATTGAAATGCCATAGTAACTGCCGATCTGAGTGTATGGCTGATTGTAATCGTCGTGAAAATGTCATGAATCTGTACTTGTACCCTTTGGACATTAGTCCAAGCCCGTGTTTTGGATAACTGGTTTGGCAATAGTGAAAATTTCTAAGCGGACAGGGGATCGGACAAAAAAAAACTAATTAGTCCGTCAGATAGATTTCCAAAAATTATTGGACACGTATTTTTTCTTTTTTCACGTAAACTTAAAATGAAGACGATACAGTGCTTCGAAAACTCGTGTGACGTCATATGATAGTACATTTTGACGACACAAGTGACGTTTCAAGCCCCACTCCAAGGTCTTTGACGCGTTTTATCTTCGTCATTTTTTATTGATTTGATAAAACAAAAAACACGTATTTAATATTTTTCGATAATCTAACTGACGGACTAAACAGAATTATATTATTTTGACCCAGTCCGATCCCCTATTATCACTTGCTTCAGAAAAGGAAAATATCGTAAGGAAACCAAACAAGAACGCCTGAAACATATTTCTCTGTGGCATGTAAAATCAAGCCCATGGTCGGCATAAAACTTTGACACCAGGTCAGTCACTCACCACAGTAACCACACGAAAGAACGACGATAAATACCAACTAGATTTTAAATTAGTTTTATGACTTTTCTTCATCCAGACCAGCTAGGTGACAAACAGCCCTGCTGTAAGTTCTTGGAGATCCTTCCCCATTTAGTTGTTTTGTTCTGTCGCTCCGTGAGCAGCCGTCCTAAGGACGCGACGTATCTGGGGCATCGCCCGGGTCGCTCCAATTCTGCGCCGATGCAGCGTTTAATTTCCGCCCCGTGCGTTGGATGTATAATGTATAATGCAGCGTCTACTTCATATTGGAGTTGAGAGATTAAAGTACTTTCAGCGTTATTGTTTATTTCAAAAGGTTTATTTTGTCTAGGTGAGCTTTTAGATGAACAAACGTTTTATTCACCATTCTTGGCAGGATTCAGGAGTTTGTCAGTAGTAGTAGCTCGGGTCTTGTGTTGAAGTTTGGGAGCGGCCTATATCCAGTAGACTGCACTAGTCGCTCATAATCATCATAATGTCTTGAATCTATCTTAAAGGAGCTACTATATCGATATGTGGCTACTAGTACTGGCAAATGCACACGACAACGAATGTCTTATAGAGACATACATTTTGCTTTAAGACCTAAAACTAAATCCATTCCCAAAATAATGACTACTAGTCCACAATCACCAACCATACACTTAATTACAGAATAAACCATCAAACCTTCATAATTCTCCATCTCCACCGAAAAAATAACCATATTTAAACCTTAAAACCGTGCCGCACAAGAGTGGGTACTCCACAAGCCTCCAAGACCCACAAAGCATTCTCTAGCGGTAATTGGGAACGTTGCCCGAAGCGCTAGTGAATTCTTTTTAGGCGACAACTTATTGTTGCTCTAGTATTGCCGTGTGTGGCGAGTAACTGAAGCGGCCTATTTTTTGGTGTTTTAAGTTCTGTCAGTATATTTGGCCAAGAGTTAAGATTAATTATTAGTACATAGTAACCTAGGTTACTAATACTCTTATAACATCAGCTATCTACCAATAAAAATCGCGTCAAGTTGGTCCAAACATTTCGAAGATTAGCCGGGACAAACAGACAGACACAAATGTTTGATAAATAATATTTTTAAGTATCGTTTAGTGAAAAACTGTAATTTTGCAATAACAAACAGACACATTAATTTTATTTATTTGTAGCGACGTGTAGTTGCGCCACAGTCGCGCCACTTTTCTGAATCGGTAGCTAAGCGTTCTGGCTTCGTTTCAAAATGCTTGAAACAAGTGGCGTTGTAAAAGTAGATAGTGTGGATTGGGATGTTGGGTTTTATGACATTTCAAGTGGTCAAGTTGTGGTAATATCCGAGCTTTTATAAGTTTGTTGGTTTCATTCATAGGCTTTATTTTTCAATACTAAATTATCATGGTTTATCTAATTCGTGGCTAATTTATAACAGTCACACAGGTTGATTTCAGGTTAAGCGACCCTTGGCTAGGTCGGTTCGTGGATGCGTGTGGTCAGTGCAGCAGTGGTATCATATCCACAAACCAACTGACGTGATTTAAATAACAAATCCAAATCCTCTTCTCTTCTTCTGCTTTCTTTTTCTCTCATCATCATCCACAGCTTATTTCCACTATCACTTTCTGGAAATGGCCCCGCAACGCCCAGTGCTATCTGCTCCCAGGGGGCTCCAACGTTGTATAGACCTCTCTTTGCTTGTGCCCCTCTCTACGTTCTTGAGCCAGCCTCATCCAAGGTTTTCCCGCGATGGCAACAATTTTGTCTGCCCATCTCGCGGCATTCGAAATTTAATCACCAAATCTACTTCACCTCCTCAACCAAGGCCTTGAACTTACCACGTTCCAGAAAACCGCAATATAATCTAGATTCTAGATCTTATCGATAACCCGATATAAAGTAGAGTAGCTTATTACTTGTCCAGTAATAGATACCTCAGCCATCTTGGATGTTTGCCCCTGAAGCAGTAGCGGAGCCGCGGTTTGAACTGCGGTCAATGTTTGTGGCTTGTTTGAAGTTTTCGTCTGGACCCTGGGATGTAAGGTTTTATTTAACGTCGAAAATAGTTGGGTTAATATAGATGTGAGTGGGAACGGAGTAGGCTAAGGATAAAAACTGACCTTGTTGGTCCTGCTGATATAGAGATGTAGTGGAAATAGGGGATCGGACAAAAACAATCGAATTAAACCCTCAGATAGATATCCAAAAGATTGAACACATATTTTGACCCCCTCTCTCTCCAACGTAAGATTAGATGAGATTTAACTCGACCCTCTCCCCGCCTTAAACACCTCACGTAATTTATGGATGCCCCCTATCCAATATTTTTCGAAAATCTGACTGACGGACCAAACAGAATCATATTTTTTAGAGCCAGTCCGACCAACTGTTATATTTTTCGTACCTACCTACTCCTCCGCTATTATTTTCTGATTTATTTCGTTGCGGGATCCAAGACGGTTTAGTTGACTTCGTCGACCTGTATTGTCTTGGCGCATTTTCATGCTTTCAGGAGTTCAGTAGTTTGGCAAAAGTGTGTCAGGATTGACCTTGTTGGTGATCTTCCTCAGATAGGTGATTCCTATTTGGTTCTGTTTACTTCATTTTTATCTCGGAGATAGTAAATCGCGAGATGCCTGGCATTGCAGATTTCCTTAAGGCGCGGCTAAAGGGGCACCGTAAAAACGACCTGTTTTTCGTCGCAGAGTTAGCCGTATTGCTACTTATTACAATTCCAAAAAAAATACAGTGTATAGTCAAATATATAGGTAAAAGACTTATGCAAAAATATTTTCTAAAAGTAATCAAGAACCTCGAAAAAAAAAATCACAAAATCACAAAAAAATCACACGAAAAAACTTTTTCGTCTCGAAATGATCAATATTTTGAGTGACAACTGTTATTTTTTTTTTTTACTATCAGAAAGGAAATTTAACCAACTAAAGACATATGTAAAAATATTTTAACATTACAGCGTATTTTTTTTTTTAATAAATTAAATCTGCGAACTATCGTTGATTTTGGCAGTCACGAGCATCAAACGCATCGCCATTTTCAACCTTATTTGTTTAGGCGATGAGTTAAACGCGCGCTCAAGGTCGCGGGCAGCTAATGTCGCCTTAAAGCGGCGAAGACCACTTACCTTAATATGTCACAGCACAGTACACACAGTACACGTACCGTGCTTATGTGGCAGCCAGTTCAATTAGCCAATAAAGGCCTTGTAAAAAACTATGAAAATAGCAATCAGGCTCTTTTTTTCTTTACACTACTAGTAATTCCATCGGTAGTGTTTCCTAGTGCTGCTTATAGCATTGTCTACGTTTTATCTATTAAATAATGACTATAAATATCATTGCATCTGACTCATTATTAACTGGAAGTAATCATGTCATCATATATTGTAAATAAATATCTCATATCGCTAGCAGGCTCTCTAAGTCTATACCAATGTTTTAGACACTACTAACGCCATCTATGATTTGAAAGTATCAAACTGAGTATTTGTTACTCAAGCCTGATCGAAGCTCAAGCCGATTATAATTTGAGTAGGGACTGGGCTTTTAGCTAACTTTTGTAGTTTTGTTCAAAGATAAATAAATTGATCCTAAATGCCGCCTTGGTCGAGTGGAAGCAAAGGCGACTGCTAAGGATGAGGTCCTGGGTTCCATTTTCGGGTCGGGCAAAGTGTTATTGGGTTTTTTCATGAGGAATTTCTCAGTAAGAGCCACGTACTCAAGTTTTGTGCAATAGGCTCGCCACTTATCTGGCGAAATATGGGTGTACCTTAATGTACACCTCTACGTAACCCTTCGAAGATTACGTGCGTGATTTTATTTTATAATTGTATTGTATTATTATTGTCTCTCATATGACTTTCAAAACAATATTAATTTAATAAATATTTTATTATGTTTCAGGTAAAAATCTTCTTATATCACCATGATCGTGAACTCGTGAGTACTTTTAATTAAAGATAATCTACCCTTCTGACATGACAGCATATTGCATTATGTCATTAGAACTTCATTATTCAGAATCTGTATGAAATCCTCCTATCGGGAATGCGGGTTGTTCGAAAGAGATACCGCAGCCCCGGACTCAAAGGGCTAAGAAGGAACATGGGTGGTTTTAGTCAGTAGAAGTCTGACACTCCCTACCGCTCCATCCAGAGCGGGAAGATCCATTTGATGATTTCCCACCCTTCAAATAAAAAATGGGTATGAAATCTCCTTTCGAGACTTGCATAAAAGCTGCAAAGAAGGGTCCAAAGGCTATGTGTTGAATGACCAGAGGGTTTTTTATTGTGTACATAAAACGGTTTAAGTATATTCGACCTATCGTACTCCTTGGGTCAAGTCTGTGGTTTTAATTTCGCCCAGTACGTGACCTCGTTAATTCTTATCTTACTCTGTCACGATTTACGTTGGCTATAGAAAAGAAACATTGATATTCTACAGCTACCAGGGGCGATTAATCGGATTAAAAGTTTAACAGAATACTGTATAATCGTCTCACCCAAATTACTGTTTGATTAACCGCTATACGGGTTTTTTTTTTTTGTTAATCTAACTTTCCCACTCCTGGACAAAGACTTCGCCCAGTTCCTTCCACGGGGTGTTGCGCCTCTTGTCACTAAAATATCCCATATATAACAATATATGGCTTAATCCGTTTATCCTAAGGATGTTCAAAAGCCTATTATATAATATACTTACATGATACTTACGGTAAACCAGTTCAATATTGCCGATTAACTCTATAATACGGGTTAACCTTTTCGGTTTTTCATCTAACTCTAAAAAAAATAACCCGATTTAAACTGACTGCTACTAGTTACAGAGGAAGCAGGATCCCCTTATCACCAGGGAAACAGTAGTTAATAAAAAAAAACTAAATCAGACCCTAATCTTCACGCTTTACGGTCACAAATTGAGCGTACAATTATTATGTAATAGTTTGTGCACTTACCGCATCCAGTATTATCAAGTCATTGACCTAAATACCTGGTTTGCAATCATACAAATATCAACCTTATCACAACAGACATAAGAGCTACAGGATGGCATCAGTTTTCTCCCCCAGATTTTTATCCATCACGCTAAAATCAACTTTATCGTTATTGCAGTAAGGGTGACGCCAAATTAAAATTAGTTTTTTTCATGTAATTACTAAACCCAATGTTTACTTAGGATAGGTTTTAATGTAGTTTAAATTGCATAAAGATAGTGAGAAGATATTTGTACTTCACCTCTGTTAATAGGATAATTAGTGAATAGTATTTTGACGCTGATTAGTTGAGTTACTGCATATTTAACAGTAGGTAACGTATTTTTATTTTATTTATTCAGGGACAATAAACAGCTACAATATACAGTGTTGAAACAGACAAAAATAAATTTTAAAAAATAACAATATTGCAGCCCACTACATTATCCGCATATTAACAAATGAAAATATGATAATGAGTGTCACTAGATAGGCAAAAACAATAACAATAATTACATCACATTAATAACAATAACAATTTAAAAAGTAAAATAAATAAAATATTAATTACATCATGCAAATAAATTAAATTAAAAGTTCAAATTGATTTAGTTCAATTGCTTGGCAGTTGAGTAACAATAAACACAAACAAGTAACAAAATAAATAATAAAATCCAGAATAGCATCATGCAAATAAATTAAATTAAAAATTACCAGTTCAAATTGATTCAATTCAATTGCTAGGCAGTAGAATAACAATAAACACAAACAAATAACAAACATATAAATAATTAAAACTAGTTTAGCTTACATTCCTCAATATTAGTCCTTCAGAACTTTCATGACATTGGATTTAAATTTGGATTTTGAGCATACAAAAATATCAATATTAACAAAATTGTCCCGCCAACCTGCACTGGACCTGCACGGTGAAATAAGAAAGAAAGAAAAAGTATTTATTAATCTTGCACAGGACAAAACAAAATGATAAAATTAGCAATCAAATAAATTGTACAATTTGCTTAAGCATACTACAGAGTACAGACAGATCGAAACTTCTTCTTATTTCTTAATTCATCATCATCATCAGCCTATAATTGTTCCCACTGCAGGGACTCATGCCTCCTCTCTAGGAGAGGAATGGGCTATAATCCACCACGCGGGCCCAGTGCGGATTGGTAGATGTCGCATATCTTCGAATTTTTGGTTCTAAGACATGCCGGTTTCCTCACGATGTTTTCCTTCACCGTTTTGAGAGCAGTGGTGATGAAATAAATTACACAATAAATAATTGCGCCTGCCTGGGTTCGAACCCACGACCAACTGTTCGTAAGTCGGGGCCGCCACCACTGGGCCACCACGCGGACGCGGTCTTATTACTGAAAGCAATGTGTTACAGCCAAACTTCCAAGTTCCAACACAACTTGATATTATAGTTACTTGAGAAAATTCTTGAAGTGCTTATTATTAAAATTAACAAAACGATCAACACATGCAATAACAGTCCACTACCCAGAATAAAGCATTCTCCCAAATTCAGTCCACAAAAAAACGGTTTACCGGTACCAGTTTTATCTCACCTGCTTTTCTTGCAAGTCCATCTGTCTTCCCATGCAATCTTACCTGGCTTCTAATTAACAGGCAAGAAGCGTATGACCATCTGTTTTAAATTAACCATCTGCCTTCGTTTGCGGACTCCATTGTTTTATACGAAGTTATTTTATTAGCTTTTGATGGTACTAGTAACGCCATCTAGTGGTGAGCGGCGTAAAGTCGAAAGTTTGGTATTTTTTTTGTACTAAGTTTCATTCTCTAACTAAAGAACGTGAAATGAAAATAAAAACTGCACGGTGTAAAATAATGTACGCAAGAATTCTTGATTCTTGATTAGAGTGACTCAGACCATGATATGTGAAAGTTCAGTATTTTTGTCTATTGGAAATCCTGTCGGGCACATAACATCACGCCTTTAATTGCCGAAGGTTTAGGCATAGGTGTACCGATTAGTATACTAAGCCACATTTATTACATGGGACTTAAGTGGCGAAATGTGGGTGGCCAGCCTATTGCCAACAACCGGGCACTAATCAAACTCCTAGTGCAAAATTCCTAATGGAAAAACCCAATAACACTTTCTGAGACCGGGGAAACAAACCCAGGACCTCCAGCACAGCAGTAGACCAACGAGGCAATCTGTCACATGCCTGTCGGGCACACAGTTTGTAATATAACAAAACGAAATATGATTCGCGGCTGTAAGACGTATGCAGTTACAGAATTATAATCATCAAAATCATCATTACAACCCTCCAAGTTCATGTAACTGTCAAGAATGAGTATTTCATCAAAAGGTCATTACACTTGACAGTTACATGAACTTGGTGGATTGTAGTGATGATTTTAATGATTATATAATTCTGCAACTGCATACGTCTTACAGCCGCGAATCATATTTTCACTAACATACAACCTAGCACTGGCCTGCAAATGGCTAAAAACGTAAGAAAATTTTAATTTCGCGGGCTACCCTGGAACATCCACCTTAAGGCGGGGTTGCAGTAATTTTAAGATTTTTGAACCTATAAAAATCGAACTAAATACGAGTTTTTTAATAAATAAAAATAATTACATAAAAATTGAACATACTCTCTAGTAAATCGTAAAAATAGAAACGCGATTTAGAATGATCGGCTCGATACTTTTTTTTATCAAACATGACTCTAAATCACAATTTCAAACGTGTACTGCTAAGACATTTCATCATGAATTTATATGAAAGTTATGTCAGTAGATAGAACTTTTTATTCTGAAGTAAATGGTGAAAACAGATTGTATAATTTCTTTATAGTTTTTCTCCAAGAAGCAAAAAACAGTCAAAATTTAGGCATTATATCGCTCGCGCGGCAGGGCGGGGGGCGAGGTCGTGCGTACATAAAAACAAAGTACTGCAACCTCGCCTTAAGCACATTCTCAGCCGGTATATTAGTTTCTTCCTTTTCTCTGTTGCCAAGTTGCGTTATCCATTACAAATATATAGGTACCGCATAGTATACGGTACTAGCAGACAAGCAGCCACCTGGCTAACTAATGAGTTATCTGCCTTATAATCTGCATCTGGTCTCTCCCAAAACGGTAAGGAAACCAGCATGTCTTAGAACAAAAAAAATTGGAAGACATGTGACATCTACCAACTCGCACTGGGCCCGCGTGGATTATAGCCCATCCCTCTCCTAGAGGCCTGAGTCCCTGCAGTGGGAACATTACTTATAATGCTTATGATATTGTTTTTTTGAAGTGAAAACTTCTTTAGCGGCGTTGAGCACTTTGGGAAATTGTTCTGTGATGGGTATAAAATCTTAAACTCGCGTCAGGATACGTGACCACGTGACCCTGATCGAAAATTCGTCAGGACACGTGACCACGTGACCCTGATCGAAAAAGCGTAAGACGGATGGAGAGTAGACAGCTATCCCCTCTCTACGGCGCGGCGAAAATGTATGCCTGGGCCTACTGTCTCGTTTAGGCAGCGCAGGGCGCTTAATAATAATAATTATTATTATTAATAATAATATAATTAATAATAATAATAATAAAATTATTAATAATAATACTAATAAAATTATTAATAATAATAATATAATTAATAATAATAATTAATAATAATAATAATTAATAATAATAATGATGACAGCTGTCAAAATTGAAACAGCTATATCTCGGAAACTATCGACCTTAGACTAGTTGTGTGTAGGGACAATTGATAGGTCTCAATGAGATCTACATTTCGGATGACAGCTGTCAAAATTGAAACGGCTATATCTCGGAAACTATCGACCTTAGACTAGTTGTGTGTAGGGACAAGTGATAGGTCTCAATGAGATCTACATTTCAGATGACAGCTGTCAAAATTGAAACGGCTATATCTCGGAAACTATCGACCTTAGACTAGTTGTGTGTAGGGACAAGTGATAGGTCTCAATGAGATCTACATTTCGGATGACAGCTGTCAAAATTGAAACAGCTATATCTCGGAAACTATCGACCTTAGACTAGTTGTGTGTAGGGACAAGTGATAGGTCTCAATGAGATCTACATTTCGGATGACAGCTGTCAAAATTGAAACGGCTATATCTCGGAAACTATCGACCTAAGACTAGTTGTGTGTAGGGACAAGTGATAGGTCTCAATGAGATCTACATTTCGGATGACAGCTGTCAAAATTGAAACGGCTATATCTCGGAAACTATCGACCTTAGACTAGTTGTGTGTAGGGACAAGTGATAGGTCTCAATGAGATCTACATTTCAGATGACAGCTGTCAAAATTGAAACGGCTATATCTCGGAAACTATCGACCTTAGACTAGTTGTGTGTAGGGACAAGTGATAGGTCTCAATGAGATCTACATTTCGGATGACAGCTGTCAAAATTGAAACAGCTATATCTCGGAAACTATCGACCTTAGACTAGTTGTGTGTAGGGACAAGTGATAGGTCTCAATGAGATCTACATTTCGGATGACAGCTGTCAAAATTGAAACGGCTATATCTCGGAAACTATCGACCTAAGACTAGTTGTGTGTAGGGACAAGTGATAGGTCTCAATGAGATCTACATTTCGGATGACAGCTGTCAAAATTGAAACGGCTATATCTCGGAAACTATCGACCTTAGACTAGTTGTGTGTAGGGACAAGTGATAGGTCTCAATGAGATCTACATTTCAGATGACAGCTGTCAAAATTGAAACGGCTATATCTCGGAAACTATCGACCTTAGACTAGTTGTGTGTAGGGACAAGTGATAGGTCTCAATGAGATCTACATTTCGGATGACAGCTGTCAAAATTGAAACAGCTATATCTCGGAAACTATCGACCTTAGACTAGTTGTGTGTAGGGACAAGTGATAGATCTCAATGAGATCTACATTTCGGATGACAGCTGTCAAAATTGAAACGGCTATATCTCGGAAACTATCGATCTTAGACTAGTCGTGTGGGAGTTGGACATTTTGACCCTGAACGTTAACGATGTCGACTGTACAATGTTTTTATGATGCTTAATCGGAGGCATGGGAAAAAATATTCCCGCTCCTCCTACCAATCGGAGTTCCGATCGGAGGACAGGGAAAGACAAAATAAATGGGTTAGCATAGTTATGGCGGAATAATTGAATTTTTAAATAATGAATTTGGTTTAACTATGTCGAATGATCGCAATCTTAGCACAACGAAATACAAAACTACTATTGATGCGGTCTTTATTAGACATTTAAATAGGTTCGAATCAAAACTGTTCGTTTCTTACTTCAGCTACCATAAACCTATCGTATCAGTTTTAGAGATTGGCGATGATAGTTCTGGTAATGATGATGGTGAAAAAGTCGTTGAAATTATGGATGAAAGTTGATTTTTCGGAGAGATAAACTTTTTAATGTAAAATAATTGTAATAGTTTTAAAGTGTTAAATTTTTAATCTAATATAAATTGTCATGTTTGTGTACGATAGCGCAATAAATCAATATTGTATTCTACCACATAAATGATAGTACTTTTATACTGTTAAAGCAATTGGTGCAAAATTATTCCCTAACCATTCCAAAATATCAAACATGCTCAACGTTAATAATCAAGTTTTCACTTCTGCCGGCACTCCCGGAGTGCAACCCGTCTTTTTTTTTATCACGTCTTTGGTCAACTGTACCCATTCGAAGTGGACCCACGAGTTCAGTCGAACAAATCACATTTTAAATTGTTTATTTTTCATAGTTTTATTGTGGATCCAGGTGCAAGCGGGTCCAGTTGACCAAAGACTCGTAGTTTCTTTGCTTTCTCTGTTACCAAGTCGCGTTATCCATTACAAATATATACCGTATAGTATACGGTACTAGCAGATAAGCAGCCACCTGGCTAACTAATGAGTTATCTGCTTTATAATCTGCATCTGGTCTGTATCTTAATAGGAATGCGGACACTTGGCGGCGTTGCAACTTGCAAGGACTATCGTGACAAGACGTATATTGCGTGGAATACGAGTCATTTATTTATTTAACACTAATTATAGCATCATTACAGAATATTCCAATTGTGGTAAAGTTATTGAGTCATTTGTGGTACTGTTTAGCTTTTGCGGGTTATAATTAGGGTTCCGTACCTCAAAAAGGAAAACCAGAACCTTTATAGGATCACTAGTGGATATGTCTGTCTGTCTGTCCGACTACTGAACCTAATATTTCGAAAAAAATACAAAAATTAGTTCAACACTTATTAAACTTTGTCAGTTGATTATCCATTTCTTTTTGCATTGTCATCCTGCGATAATTGCGCTTGCAACAGCGTCGAAATATCGAGAGCTCATAATAATGGATACAGTGTATAGGGCTCCCAGCCTCCCACACATAAACACGATACGACGTCGCGTCGTGAAAATCTACGATGAGCATCGTAAAAAATACACGACATCGTAACGTAATGTGCCACGCACGATACACGGCAAGATGCCGTCGATACAGAGGGGTGGTGTTTTAGTTAAAAACCGGCCAAGTGCGAGTCGGACTCGCGCACCGAGGGTTCCGTAAAAAAAATATATTTTGTGATGTAACTAAAAATTTATGGTTTTCGTAATTTTTCCTTTATCTATGCTATAAGATGTTGCTTCGTACCAAATTTCAAGATTCTGAGTTCACGGGAAGCACCCTGTAGGTTTTGATTCCCTTGCAAGTGTCGAAAATTTGCGGCATAAACGGCTGTATCTTTTGATTGCGTTGGCTTAGAAGTTTGATTTTTTCACAGCTTCAAGGGACAGTAGACCTGAGTAATTGATATAAATTTCAGCTTCATACCTCCACGCGTTCCTGAGAACAAGTCTAAAAACTAAAACCCGACTACAAACGGCGGACTAAAACTATCGTATAATATACATATTTGTAATGTGCTCGTCAAGACCTTTCATTTGATACCAAACATGTTATGATTATCTCAATTTAATTTTTTTCGATGTTATAATCTGACATTTAACTTCCGTCATAATAATATTTGATAAAATTTATATAGCCTATGACACCCGGGCTATTCTTACGAATCTATAGACACCTCATTTATTAAAATCCGTTTATTAGTTTAGGCGCTACGGTGGAACATACATACATACATACATACATACATACATACATACATAGACTGCCAAAATCATTACCCTTCCTTTTGGCTTTGCCGTAGTCGGGTAAAAAGGGTCTTGACAGACGGACGGACGGACGGACAGACGGACAACAAAGTGATCCTATAAGGGTTCCGTTTTTTCCTTTTGAGGTACGGAACCCTAAAAATGAAAAATGGACCGCTCTAGACGCATTCTGAAGAGAATATTTAAATGTTTTTGAAATTAGAACCCAAATAAATGTTAATTTGTTCATTAAAGTAACAATACAACTGCGCAGGATTGTATCGTGAGTTTCTAACGTCTATTTCTATTCTATTTATTTTCGGGGACGCCGGCAGACACCAGACGGGCGATCAGTCCTTTCGTTGTGGATTATTTCGCCCAGTTCCCCATTTTGGTGGATCCCCTTCATGGGTTACTGGTGGTCGGCATCGCGAATCTTCCTGTTGCCTTGCAGAAGCTCACGAGTTGTTCGGTAGAGATTTCTGCGAGCTTCTCTTCATTAATCTCATCTGTTCCTAGGATTTCCTATCTGAGTGACCCATACATTGTGCATTCCGCCACAAGGTGGAAATGGAAACTTGTTTCTTCTGCTTCTCCACATGCTGGGCATATGGGATCTTCCTTTACTTTCATAATCGTCAGGTGTCTATTGAGTCCACAGTGTCCTGTTGCGATCCCTACTACTAGTCTTATGTTTCCCCTGCTCATTTTGAGTAGCTTGTGGGATTTCTTTTCATCATATGACTTTAAGAAGATTTTCGATTGTCGACAAGTTTCTAACGTCACGACGTCGTATCGTGCATCGACACGATACGACGTAGATTTCCACGACGCGACGTCGTATCGATATCGTGAAAAACCGTGTATCGTGTTTATGTGTGGGAGCCCTAAGTAAGATTCAAGATTCATTTGTGTTGCACTTGAATTAGGCCTTGTTGTGAATGTTATTTCTCTAGTGGTCGCAAGCTCGACTGGTGTGCATGAGTTTCTGGGTTTGATTACCAAGTTGGGCAAAGTGTTATTGGGTTTGTTTCATCAGGAATTTCTTAGTAACAGGCACGGAGTTAGGATTTGGGCCCAGTTGATAGCAATATGCTCGCCACATTTCGCCAGGTCTGTCCCATGTGGCAGACCTGGTGAAATAATGGGTGCACTATTAAGTACACCTCTGCCTACCCCTTCGCGAATCACAGGAGTAATGTTATATCTTGTTTAAGTTCCTGAAACATCCAACAGTCTCATATCATGTTGGAAATGAAAACCATGATTCTAGAGTTTAAGGAACAACAAAACAGCAAATTCGATCAATTATGTGCGTCGGTTGAGGAAATTAAAATTCAAAACTCCAGTATACAATCGACGGTTAATTTTCTGTCGCAAAACTACGACGACCTTAAGGTTAGATTACAGACAATGGAATCTCAACTTGAAACTGAACGGAAAAATAACTTAGCGTATTTGAAAACCATAGAAGATAGACTGGAGAACCTGGAACGTGGTGTGAGATCGTCCTGCGTGGAAATTAGGAATATACCCATTAGTAAATCAGAATCCAAAGAACACTTACTAAATACCGTGGTTAAAATTGGATCAACCCTAAATGTCCCCATTCAGCCTCTCGAGATAAAGGATATTTTCCGTATAGGACCTAAAGACTCCGACACCAGGACTATTGTCGTGGACTTTACGAGCAATTTACGCAAAGAAAAGTTCATTCAAATGTATAAAAAATACAATAAGGAGAACAATAAATTGTCTACCGAGCACCTGAAAATCAGCGGCCCTGCTAAACCTGTATTTGTGTCAGAAAATCTTTCTCCTAAGATGAAACGCTTGTTTTTCCTGGCCCGTGATTTTGCCAGCACTAATAAGTACCAGTACTGCTGGATTAAGAATGGCAAAATTTTTGTCCGAGAGAAAAAAGGAGCCCAACATATCATGATCAGGGACGAGTCTGACTTTCCAAAGAAATGACTAGGTTTCTATAAATTATTTATAGTATGTTGTACTAAGGATGTTTTGTTGTTTAAATCTTATTGTATTGCCGTAACTTACTTCGTAGAATTAAGTTTTATTAGATTTAAAAATATAAAAGTTCTGTTATTAATTATTATACATGTTCTAAAATTGGCAAATACGTCACAAATATTATATTATCATTGTAATATTACTATAAACACACATAACTTACACTCACACTTACATTCACTATACTCACAGCGGAAGACCTATTCTGTTCAAATTCTTTTGCAAATGGTATACTTTGGTATCTCCAGTACAATCTCCAGTCATTACGGACTATGCTATAGTACTCGTATGTACAATAAATTAAATCATCTGTTTGTTTTTAGCCTTAATTATGAATGACAATGTTGAAATAATGAGTGACATAGAAAACCTTACAGCTTCAGCGTCACACCAATGCGCCCCGGAACAAGTTGACTCATACCTACATAAAGTTAATCACGGCTTAAAAATTTTTCACGTTAACATCAGAAGCATCGGTAACACTGCAAATTTTAACCACCTCCTGATATTGCTGCATCGAATAAAGACACAATTTGACGTCGTGGTCTTATCAGAATGCTGGTTACGTAAATGTCCTTATCTTCCCTCCATACCGGGTTTTGTATCAAATTACTCAGACCACTCAAACCAAAATGATGGAGTTGTTGTGTATACAAGAGTAGAGTTACAGTTCCTTTTAGAAAAGCCTATACTCGCCGATGCAAATTGTCTTGTTTTCAAATTTAAAAGTGAGGTGGCGCTTATTGCTATATATAGGTCACCCTCAAATAGAAACATTCAGCACTTTATTACCAGTCTAGATGTAATCCTCAACTCACTTAACACTTTCAGAACTGTTATTTTGGTTGGAGATATAAATATAAACATAGCTCCTAGTTGGGTTGATTCGAACACCGACCTGTACCTTAATGCTGTTGCATCTCATGCCATGTTGCCTGCTCATGTTTTCCCGACACGAAACGATAGCTGCATCGACCACGTTATGCTTAAGTCAAACAAACCAGCTATTACCTTAGTTCTTGACTCTCTAATTACTGACCATGCTCCTGTTGTAATTTTTTGTAATCTGAAATTAGATATCCCTAAATCAACTCCCTGTCAGCTTCGTATAGACATTAATGCTTGCGTAGTGGCTCTTGAGAATGTTGACTTTAATCCCGTTATGACCTGTCAAGACGCTGAAACGGCTGCTTCCATCATGGTCAAACTTGTTTCCTCGGTTGTCGATAAAAATAGTCGTGACTCTGTTGTCCCCAACCGAAAACGCATTATGAAGTCTTGGATCACACCTGGGCTCCTTAGGTGTATTCGGAACCGGGACAACATGTATCGTAAAATGAGGAGGGATGCTGAAAATATCACTCTAAAAATCACCTATAATCGATATAAAAATTTCTGCAACAATCTATTAAAGAAGTTAAAACGAGAATATGAACGACACGAGTTTGAAAAACATCGCAAGAACCCGAAAGCTACCTGGAATCTCATAAGAACTGTTTCCAATCTTCAAAAGACTAAGGCCTCTGCCAGTGAGTTGTTGTCTATTGCTCCTGATCCGACTCAATCTCTTGATTCTGTTAACGACTTCTTCGCGAGTGTGGGAACAAAGCTAGCTTCTAAAATCGTTAACTCCCCAAACTATAACTCGAGCAACACTTCTGAGTCTGGCACTCTGGAGGTCCACCCTAACTCGATGGCTATTTTTGGCACGGATAATGAAGAGATAGATTGTCTTATTCGTGGCCTACGACTAACTAGTGCTACGGGTTGGGATGGTATCCCCGCAACTGTAATCTACAGTGCTAGAAGCACTCTTGTCCCAGTTATTTGCCACGTCTTCAACCTTGCCCTTACGTCTGGATTATTCCCTAAGGTGTTCAAAAAGGCGGTAGTGCACCCTATACACAAGAGTGGAGACAGAGACAGTGTCAATAACTACAGACCCATATCTGTATTATCAATTCTATCTAAGCTCCTTGAGAAAGTACTAAACAAACGACTGCTGGATTACCTTAGATCACAAAATATACTCGCAGATAACCAATATGGATTCAGAGCAGGCAAAAACACAGAGGATGCCGTATTAGAATTAATAGGTTCAGTAGCCCAAAACCTTAATAACAAGGACAAATCAATAGCTGTCTTCCTTGATCTTTCCAAAGCTTTTGACACTGTCTCTGTCCCCCTTCTACTCAGTAAACTGGAAAGGATTGGAATAAGAGGCCTACCGCTTAGTTTGTTTAAGAGTTACCTTAGTGGTCGCTCGCAGATCATCAGAATTAACAACCATACCAGCAAAGAAGCATTCCTCACTTACGGAGTTCCGCAAGGTAGTGTCTTAGGACCTACCCTTTTCCTTGTATACATAAACGAGCTTTGCAAACTTGAAATTAAAAACACCAAACTAATTGCCTATGCTGATGACACTGTAATTCTGGTTCGTGGTAGAGACTGGAACGAAGCTCAGCTTCAGGCAGAGACAGCGTTGCGAGTTACAATGAGATGGCTAACGCAAAATTTGCTCACCCTCAACTTGGATAAAACCAAATTTATCACTTTTAGTCCAAGAAAAGCATCACAGCCAGCCCCACCCTTCCATCTGACAGCTCATGCATGCCAGACAATAGGGACTGCCAACTGTGACTGTCCTGATGTTATGCGCACGGACTCAATAAAATATCTTGGAGTCTGGGTCGACGGTACGCTGACATGGAGTGAGCAAATCAATTCGCTGGTCTCTAGGGTAAGAAAACTAATTTTTGTTTTTAAAAATCTAAGGTCCTCCGCCAGTTTCTCTACCCTGAGAACTGTGTATTTTGCTCTGGCCCACTCCGTTTTAGCGTACTGCATTACGGCCTGGGGTGGTGCTGGTAAGTGTCTTCTGTTGCGTTTGGAGAGGGCGCAGAGGGCTGTCCTAAAGGTAATGGCCTTCAAACCTTATCGTTTCCCAACCAGCGAACTGTACACGCTATGGGAGTTACCTACAGTAAGGCACTCTTTTGTATTAAGTACAGTGTTGCGAAAACATTTAAGCTTGTCTTTTGACCCAGATTTTAGAAAACACAAACGTGTTACTGACAGAGTCTGCTCGACACCGAGTATTAAATTGGAAATTGTCCGCCGCCAGTTCACTTTCTGCAGTCCCGTGCTTTATAATAAAGTAAATAAGGTGCTCTCTATTTATCCATGCACTTTCCGGGAATGTAAAAGAATTACTGGTCAATGGCTTCATACTCTCACCTATGATGAATTGGAGAATTTAGTCAAACCATAATGATTTGTCTTCCGTAGACATGCACACCAAACACACGTAGCGTGGAGTGTGCTCGTGGAAAGTTTCCACAAACACACTCGCTACACTTACACCATGCTTACCTACACCCCACAGACACGCATAACACTCACATACAACACTCCCACATGCACAACATAAAATACCTACTAACCTATTTTAATTTTTAATTTTTGGTTTTCAATGTTTTAATTTTTACCATCTTAACTGTTTTATTTTTGTTTTTTGTTATGTTTTCTTTTTTAACCCCTACTGTATTCTATACTTAATCTGGAACGCTGTCGTCTCCCTCTAGGAGGTGGGCGTTAATAGCTGCGACACAGTTCTCAACTAATGCAGCTATTTACGTACGCAATGTATTTGTCATATGTGTTTTTGTTCCAATAAAGATTTATTATTATTATTATTATTATATCAATATTAAACGCAGTCGCTACCCCAAACTAAAGGATACATCCCATAAATTAGACGTTGAACAAACATTCTAGCACATTCTGATACTACAACACATTCCCCTGTCACTAACATCCTTCCATTACAGATTCATCTCAGTATAACTAGATGTCACTCCGTGTAAACATACGCGGACATAGATTAGTTTATTGTTGGATAGACGGGTGTGGGTAATGGTATTGTGCCTACGACTCACGGCTTGCTGCTGTTACAGCGCTAGCATATGAGTTATTCATTAAATGGCTTGAAATACTTGAAATACTGGAATGAGAATAGTGTTGAATATGAGGGGGTTTAGAAACTATGGCACTAGGGAAGTAGGGAGAGTGGGTGAGCGAGTGTTAGACCAGGGGCAGTAGCCCACACGATAAGAAGAAGAATAGTGTTGAATATGGGGGCCTGGGAGACTTGACAACCTTTAACAAATAATTTTCAGATGCTAGCAGTGACCACATTACAAACTTATCTGTTATATTGTATTGAGTTTTATTTTTAAGAAAACCATTCTAAGGTTTTATCGCCAAGAACGAGTGCAAGTGGCACTTAAAACTGAATCCATACTCGTAGCTTTTTATTTCTTTTTCGTTTCATAAAACTACGTACTAAAACGCTTTCATTTCCATGTATTAACCGTTTTTCATACACGAACACGAAAATTGGATTCGGACTGCGTTAAACTTCGCAAACTGATATTCATGACAGTTTAAAAAAACTTTTTCCCGGACATTTCATTTGGAATATCCAGTAAAATCCAGTTGTAATCCCCCGGGCGTTGGGTTTGCCACGTGTCAACAGTTTTAAAAGGTTCACACTTGCAACTTGGATTGTGTTCCCGTTGTTTTAACACCGGCCGCCCGTTTGAAAGGTTTTCACAGATTTTTTGCAACAAAAAAATGTTTGCAGTTGCGCTTTTGTGCGGATGAAGGAATAATGGATGGCCTATTTGTCTTTTTGGACAATGGTGTTACTGGAATTCTAGTTCGGTTAAGTTTTAGAGTGTTCTGTGGAATGTTTTCTTTGAAATATGTGATGACACGTACACCTTTTTACACTGAATCACGGCGCAGCATGTGTTTTCCATTACCTATGTCTAAATTTTATGACATGCATATCGCGTCTGACGCTGCAAGAAACGGCTATTTACTGGGGCTCTATAATGAAGATGTTACATCGAAACGAAAATAAGAAGAAGATAACATACATCAACATAAATTATAAAATTCAAAGCGATCTTTGAGTCGGTAAACCTTTGCCTCACAGAGGCTGTATCAGAATCACCAACCTCTCTATCCAAACTTAATCTGTACACGAGCTTACAAACGTCAGATCGCGTAGACATAAACAAATCACTGCCTATCCCTTTCTACCACAATATCTCCGTCCTTCTCCCGCACGATGTTTACAATTTTCCCGCTCGTTTACTCGTTTCTCCAGTCGCGCGGGAGACTCTTGCGCATGTACCCGTGTATCGATTGTTCGGTGATCGTTTTTTTTTTTGCGCAAGTGCAATCTAATCTAAGTGAGTGATATTGTGAAGACAAGAGTCCATTGTGTTTGAAACGGTTATAAAATGCATTCCATTATGTGATGTATTTTTAATTAAGTTTGTTTTTTTATTGATGGTTTCTTTGATAGTGATATAAAGTGACCTTTTGTGCGAATCTTTCTGCTACTGGTAAACGGAGTTTTTTTATAATAATTTATTTTATAAGCTAAGTTTTGTAAGCTCAGTTTTCAAGACGTTACGAGTAATAATTTAAGGAACATGTTTTTTTTTAAATAACCACGATATTGAAACTTTTACGGGTTTCAAGTTTTTAAGGTATTATTTTAGTTTTGTTAATCATATTAAACCCCAATCAGGTTCTTTCCGAATTTTTCACGATTTGTAAAAAAATCCTTGAAACAGACGAAAAAAATCGTAGGTAATCCATATCCAATACGTGTTACTCTTATTAACCAACTAGCTTTTGCCAGCGGCTTCGCCCGCGTGAAAATGACGATTTTCCATACAAACTTTCATCCCCTATTTAACTCCCTTAGGGGTTGAATTTCGAAAAATCCTTTCCTATTCCTTGTCTACATTATAAAGGGAACCTCTGTGCAAAATTTCAGCTTTCTAGGTCCAAGGGTTTGGGCTGGGCGTTGATGAGTCAGTCAGTCAGGACTTCTCTCTTTATTTATATAGATCAATCTATCTAGTTTCACGCGCCCGCTTTTCAAAATATTCGCTGTATGAATCTTTTTAAACGTCTTTGTCCTCAGCGAAAACTCTTATTTTGTAAAAATATCATTAATTAATTTAAGCTGTTGGTCCTGGAATCCTGAAAGCTTGACAACCTGTGTTGTGGGCGCTGTGGCGATGATACTGAACGCTCCATGGAAAATACTTACAGTATTCAGCTGCCTCCGACTTGAAGCCAACTTTGACATAGTTGGGAATAAGCTAGGCTATGGGAATAATGATGTTCTTCGTTGATTAGACTCCTTGCCTAAAACTAAATTGAATTAAGCAACATCTTAATTATCTCTATACAAATATTTGTTTTTTTTTTTTTCGCTAGCCTATTTTTTACCACTGCTGGGCAAAGGCCTCCCCCATTTCCTTCCATCTCTCCCGATGTTTTGCCTTCTCTGGCCAATCTGTAAGGAATGAGTCCAAACCGTCACGCCAGCGTTTTATAATACATAAAACTAAGATTTCAGTTCATTGGTTTCGCACTTATTATTATACACTAGCTGATGCCCGCGGCTTCACCCGCGTGGATGTCGTTCAAATTATATACTAAAACCTTCCTCTTGAATCACTCTATCTATTAAAAAAAACCGCATCAAAATCCGTTGCGTAGTTTTAAAGATTTAAGCATACAAACAAACAAACAGACAAAAAAGCGACTTTGTTTTATACTATGTAAGGATGCAGATGCCTCGTTGGTCTAGTACCAGGTCAAATCCCAGGTCGGGCAAAGCATTATTGGGTTTCTCTATTAGAAATTTCTGCTGGTAGCAATAGGCTCGCCCCCTATTACTTGGGGGCGAAATGTGGGTGTCCTTTGCCTAGCCCTCCTAGGGTAATACAAGCGTGTTGTTATTTTGTATTAATTAACATTTGCGATACACTTACAATAATAATTGTAACAGTTTAGTTTCCCCATAAATAAATGGATTGTTCACGATTTATTTATAATTCCCGTTCGAATATGATTTTGTGGTTTTCCGTGGTGGATGTAAAAGTTTAAATAATGGCGCTGAAAACAGAACTATTTAAAGCACTTCGCCCGCAAAAAAAAAGTAGCCGAAAGCACCCACCTATCTTTCTACCAGTGGAGTGGAGAACATTTTAGAATTGGTTCATTAGTTCGGGAGATTACCCCATAAATACAAACTAACAAACAAATTTTACCTTTTTACACCCGGCAGACCAGATATTTTTTACATTTTTAAATGTTACTACTACAGTAATATCAGTAGTAGTGATTACTATGATTTATTTGTAAATGAAAGAGAAAGAATTAAATAATACTGTGACGTCTGAGTTTTGACATTTTCTTTTTCCATGCCCTACGCATGGAAAAATAAAGTGTGTTGAGCCGACCCCAAGTAAAATGGGACAATGGCATGAAGATTATGATGATGAGATGATGTTAGGTACTTACTTATAGATTTTTTAACGATTTTATTTTATTTAAATTAAAAAATAATCAATGATCATAATTATAATATTACAAAGCAATAAAGTAATGAATACTAGATTCCAGGCCAACAATAGACAGCAGAGCATTGTGATATTTATTACAATTTGTGGTTAGTGACGATAACCGCACACAACGTTATCCGTTCTTATAAACATACAATATTATGTGTACTTGTAATTTCCTGTGTTTGACTCTGGTTTCTGTCTGTTCGTAATTATTATGTAGGCTGAAATATAGACGAGGAATATGCGTATAGAAGCGAGGGGCATGTTATGAGGGCGGCCAAATCCGGGGCTGCGGATTGTTCGAAAGAGATCGCGGGCTCGGCACAAAGGGCTAAGAAGGAACATGGGTAGTTTTTAGTCAGTAGAAGTCTGACACTCCCTATACCGCTCTTCCCAGAGCGAGAGGATTTGCCACCCCCCAAAAAAACAGATGATGAAGCGAAATATAGCGACGTTTCTGTTCTGCCGTTCAAAACTTAATCTTTGGTAGCTTTCAGACGTTTCATAATATTCGTCTTGTTGACGTAGGGAAATTACTGTATGTTTTAGTCTAGAATTCGTGCTCTAACTAAACTGTATATACTGTCGGATATTGCCTAAATAAATTGCTAGGAGGAATCCTAGCAATACATTCATCAAACATTATTATTTTCCTTTAAATATCCCTTTCAATACAAGATCAAGAACTGACGACTCCTTGCGATTGTCAAACTAGTACAAATGACTGCTGGGAGCATATTTTCCACGAGCCACGAGGTTCTTCTCAGTTTGAATAAACTCGAATATCGATAACAAAAACTATTGCTCGAACGTGCTTCAAAAAGTTAAACAAAACGCCGTAAGTAATATTTCAATGTTAATTTACTGCAATTCATGCAGATTCCAAAGACTGTATATTTCATCATCATCATCATCATAGTGTAAATATGGTGTTTTCACACAATTGATGGGGCAATGAGATATCGTAGCTTGCACATGGCGATGATGGACGCTACTACTGTTACTGTTAGCCTGTGTCATCCCACTGCAGGGCAAAGGCCTCCCCCCATGATTTCCGAATTATGCGATCCAGGGCCAATGTGAACCACTGGTCGTTTGTTCTGTCAAGCTACTACACGTCGCCTTATTATTTTAGGTTGACTCAATTTAAATTGGGTCGTTCGTCGTTTCGCACCACGAGCGGTTCGGACCGCGGTGTGAAACGCAGAAGAGCTCTGAAGAATGGGCTGTTTCGGACCGCGGTGTGAATCGACCATAGGAGAATTTGAATGGGTTTATCCGAACCGCGAATGAAACAAAAAGTTTTCTTAGTAATAATGCGTAAAGTACAGTCAGGCACAAAATAAAACAGCGATATAAGTTCTACGATATATGGGTGTTACAAATTCGTAAAACCAGCGGGACTCAAGTTTCTCATTCGTTCTATCACACAGTTTAGGGAATAACTACAGCACAAACTACCAGGAGAATAGAAGTAGGCAGGAGGTACCATACATATTGAAAACATTTTTTTGGAGTTGACGACACTCTAGAGAAGATTATCATCGATCTCCCTCTCCTTATGAGCCCTTTTGGTGTCAGCGCAGCATGTCTTCTTCTTCCATATTTCTCTATTACTTGTCATTTCCCTTTTTTGCCATATCATGGGCCAGTGTCCACGCATTCCATCCATCTTTCGTTTCTTTTCAAAGAGCTGTTAACGTTTCTCCTCTATAATCGATTTCTAAAACAAACAAAACCATTGATTCCTCAACCAATAAACAAATCAATAAAATTTGCTATCTCAATCATAATGGTAATGTTCTTCCTTCAATTAGTAAAATTGACGTGACTTTCACTTTAACAGCACGATCTATTGTTTAAAGGTGAAAGGATTATCGATATTGGTCAATTCGTTTCGGAGATTATGAGCGAACAGGCGGGCAAACAATATGAAAGTGCTTTGCTTGCCTATATTTTGACAACAAAAGGTTTTATTTCAATGTTTGATTAGATTTATTGGGTCGCGTGTGATCTACTGAACGGACATTCTTTGAGCTGGTATTAATTATAATTTATTCATTGGGTACTGGATTTCCTGCTGATCTTAATTTCAAAAAGGTTTGTTGCGATTGATCTCTTTGTTCACGTAATGCACCCAAAGTTTCAAGAGTCAGTTTCAGGTCGCTGGTAAACATCGTCACGCGGTAAGGCTTAGCTTCTGTATGTTCTTCCGGACATTTGACATCCAGGTAGTTAATTGGTAAATAGGAAAAGGAGAGGTAGCCAGATTGGCTTAGTAGGCGACTCGACCGCTGGAACTCGCCCGGTCCGGTCGAGACAGGAATTTAATTTTTATTCATATTTTTGAGTGGTGTTTCGGACTATACTTTTTTTTTAAGCAAATTTTGTACAGTCAGAAAGATGCGGCCTAGGTATCTCTCCCTTTCTTTTTTACCAATGTCTTCAAAAACAAACGAAGGTCTCCCTTGGTCGTTATCTTCTGGTATATCACAATTAGCTCCGCTATATCATGATCCTCATATCACGCCATTAAAAAGTCTAGAGGTCAGCAGATCCCCTAGTCGTAATAGCATTCCTTTATCCTTCTACCAAGTATGTGAAGAATTTTAATGGATATCGTAATAACTTCGTCGTGACTCGCTTGGGTAATGTAATTGCCTTTTTCTTTATGTTCCTATTATGGGCTTTTTTTTTCATACTGTCCTGGATTGTCATGTTTAGCTCCCTTGACGACATAGCGCAACCAATCACAAATGAGTTAAAACGCGTTAGTAACTGATGTTGGAGACGAACCATCATGAATATCCCATATTTTATGGCCTATAATTATGCCCTTTTTCTTTGCTTTTCCGTATTGCCCTGAGCAAAGGCCTCCCCCCGTTCCTCCATTCCACTTCTTACGTGTGCTTCTTCTCGCCAGTTGGTGAGAAAGCCATCCAAGGCGTCCCACCACCTTCTCCACGGTTTGCCGAAACCCCGTCTAGCTGCCTCAGGGCTCCAGCCTCGCGATATTCGGGCCCAGAGCTGCGCCGCCGCGCCGCCATCCGGGTAACATGGCCTGCCCAGTCCCATTTCAGTCTCGCACCTTTATAAGCTACGTCGGCAATTTGCGTTCTGGAGCGCAGTGTAGTGGTTCTTATTCGGTCAGTTATTGTATGTCCCTAAGGCTCAAATATTGATGATGAAAACCTCATAGTTGATTTCCCAAAAAGATATCCTACCTTATTAAGATCTAGATTCCTTGCTACATTGTAACACATCTCAGATACTTAAGAGGAAATGCAAGTGCTGTCTCTTTCTACTATCGCTGTCTCTCTCCGTCCTCCTGCCCTCAAATTCGTGCGATAAGGACAACTGTAGAAAAAAGTTAGAATTCGAGGTTTGGCTCTCGCCTATTTCCTCCTCCAATATTGAACCAATTTAAAAGATATTTTAGACAATGAATAAGGAGGTTATAAACTACGCCGCTATGTTTTTCTTTTTTCGTTAATAGTTGTCAAATTTGTACACTAGGACTCTGTTAACAGCGATCTAAACAAGCAATTTTGAGCATTTTTTGAGGGTTCTAGTGCTTATAAAAATAATTTATCACCAAAAAGGAAAACATAGGGGCATAGAAATAGTTAATATTTATTATTCTGTAAAAAACCATTGCTCTAGGGTCATTAACCAAAAAGAAAACAGGCGAGAGCGTTTGTATGGAGAAAAGACCACTCGCGTTTCCTCTTAAGGGTAAACAAGCCAACGGCACGAACTAGTTGGTGGGCGGGGCTAAAATGCATGCTATTTCACCCGACATCACGAGCGAAATGCATAGAGCGAAAGAGACACAACTAAAACGGGCGCGCGATTGTTTCTATGCAGACCTTTGGTATATTTGGTTTCATGAAAAATCTATTGAATGTATCTGTTCAAAATCAAATTATTTAAAAATTTTAATAACTAATCTATGTCCGTATGGTTTCACTTTTTTCTTTTTCATACTATATACGTTACTTATTTACGCCCAAAGATGAGTTAAAATTAGTGCTAAAATAGAAAGTTTTGACGTTCATAACTTCCAAATCAATTTTTTTTTTCCAATTCTGCTTCCATACAGACCTAGATAATGATAAGACCAGTTGATACGATTTTTAATTTTGAACCTACACCGTCAAACAGAGGAGTAATCACCTTCGTAAGTTTGTATGGAAGAATGACTGGCTTGTTCAACCTTAACTAGCAAGTCCAAAGCTACTTACATGCTCACACATGGCAAATGCGAACTACCCTTTTTTCCTCACACACCATACATTAGTAATGACATTCTAAACCTGTAACATTCCTATGGACAGTATTATGGCGAGATGCGAGAACAGCTGTTATTATAACTTAAACACGCTATTGTTAGGTCGAAGATAATAGGGCTTTATAGGTGTTAATTAATATGAGTGGCAAGTGAATCAGGACTTTGTGGAGCCTAGAATGAGCAGGTGTAATAAAATAAATATTTTGCATTTTGACTAGTGAAGGCTATAAGAGTAGAGGAAAAGAAAAAGAAAAAAAAAATGATGAAATGATGGATGAACTGTGTGAAGAATGATATGGCAAGAAAGGAGGTGACTGCTGTGATGAGGAGTATGGAAGAATAAGACATGCTGCGCCGACCCCAAATAAATTGGGGTAAGGGCAGGAGATTGATGATTTTGACAAGTGAAGAAGTCCCAGCAATCTCCAGCATATTATGTTATGTAGTAAACCAAAAAGTATAGTCCGAAACACCACTCAAAAATATTAATAATAATAAAATTCCTGTCTCGGCCGGATCGGGCGAGTATCAGCGGCCGAGTCGCCTACTAAGCCCAACTATTTTTTAGTCAAATCGGGACACCATTGCCAAAGTTAGGTTGTTGCCATGTTGTTGCCTTTTCACGCCTAAACCACCGAACCAATCATCCTGAAATTTTGCATGTAGGGGCGTTCTCAGGTGTACCTACAGAAACGAACATAGGGTGAAATCACAAAAAAGTACTGTTCTGTTACTTATTAGGTGGCATGGCACCACGTGTCTTTCGAATCATGATTGAAATATATTTATTACTAGCTTTTGCCAGCGGCTTCGCCCGCGTGAGAATGACGAGTTTCCATACAAACTTTCATCCCCTATTTAACTCCCTTAGGGGTTGAATTTCGAAAAATCCTTCCTTATTCCTTGTCTACAATCATCATAAAGGGAACGTCTGTGCAAAATTTCAGCTTTCTAGGTCCAAGGGTTTGGGCTGGGCGTTGATGAGTCAGTCATGTGCAGTCAGGACTTCTCTCTTTATTTATATAGATAGATTATAAACTGTAGTATTTTTATAATAACTTAACGCAGATGAAGGTGACAGGGATAAGTTAATATGTAAATATTTTCAACCATATTTCACAGCGCTACAGATCATACAAATATTCTTGTACCTACTTACATAATTTTCATAACAGACGTAAATAATTTTACCACCTTCGCCACAATATTTTACCGTATTAAGTACTTACTGGTTTTGCCATTAAACTTCGTTAGTACATTGCGCCATTAAGTGGTAATAAAAGTCTTGCGATATTTCGATAAAAACGGTGTTTTTTTTGCGAAACAGTTACTGGATCATAGTATTTATTGTTAAAATTCGAAGACATGTGACATCTACCAACCCGCACTGGACCCGCGTTGTGGATTATAATAGCCCATCCCTCTCCTAGAGAGGAGGCCTGAGTCCCTGCAGTGGGAACATTATAGGCTGATGATGATGAAATTTTTGTGAGATATACCAGAGCTTACTATATAATACACTTAAAGTGTGATACTACGTGATATATACCAGAAGTATGAATGTGAACAAAGCGAAAGGATCGTATTTGGTGGAGATTTCTTATTTTTCTTCCTGCCCCCATGGGAAAAAGGCCTGAGGTTATTTATATAAGATGCTATTTTATATACTGGCTCTTTCAATAATTACAACGGAGATCAATGGCTGCGGGCTCAGGCTGCGGGTTGTTCGAAAGAGATACCGCGGCCTCGGCACAAAGGGCTAAGAAGGAACATGGATGGTTTTAATGGGAGGAGTCATTTGGATACTTACAAAAAACTAAAAAAAAATATACCTTTGAATTGATTTGTAGAAATAGTCTAAAAAGCATTATTCTCATAACATGCGACCTTAAAGAACTCTCACAAAAAACAATAGGAAATCCGACCTGAAAAGAAACAATTACTGTGCAGTTTCAAATTGAGACGTCAGATGGCTCTGGGGCTCATGCAAGAGGCAAAAGGAGCGAAAAGGGTTGGGAAGCCTAGTTATGGAAACTGTTGGGAAACCGCCGCGAATGCTAATTAGTTCCCTTGCTGACTCCTAAATTAGTGTGCTTTTTGTGTGTTTTTGGGAAACTATAAAGTAAGTACCTAGATGAGTTTGTGCGTGGGGTTTTCCGTTTATTTGTAAATCTCTAGTGAGTAAATTATATTAAAGTAAAGAGTGAAAAGAGCGGGAATATTTTCTGTTTGGTTACATACCTACTACCTATGTGTAAAGCTATTTTTATTAAAGTGATTTTCCATTGAATCGTAATTTTTACCCGACTACGGCAAAGCCAAAAGGAAGGGTAATGATTAAGGACCGACCGAAGGTTCGGTTTCGGCTAGTTTCGGCCAAAAAATCTAGTTTCGGCCATAGTTTCGGTTTCGGCCAATAATTGGCCGAACCTTTCGGCCCCGCCGAAACAAGGTATACGTGAATTGTCGCGCATCATTCAGCTAACTTCGAGTGCCAGTTGAGTTCGCTAGCCGGCGCGATCGTGATGATTTGAGATTTTGTGATTTTTCTCGCGCAAAAATTAGGTATTTGGTTTTACTTATGATTAATGATGATGTATTTTTATGGCATTCATTAGGGTCTTGTGCTACAGCGTAAAATAAATAGGTTGTAAGTGGGTGTGTATAGAAAAGAATTCATTAGATATTTTACTTGGTTCTGTTGAGTGATTCCCTAGAACTTATAAAATATGAATTTATGTAGAAATTAATTTAACACTTAAAAGATGTGTGAAGATGCCTGTGATGTTTGATTTAAACATTACTGTATTTGTTTGTAATTGTTGATGGATTAAATTTTGTACCCGTATTCGAACCGCCCCGTAGTTCCGATACACAACTATCTTCGGTGATTTAGGCGCTTTGCACATGGAGCAACTTAAGTTGAGGCAACTTAAGCAACTTTATAAGTTTCCTGTAACTAGTTGATAGTTGCTACAACGTTTACGGTTGTAGCAATTTTATGGCAATCTGTGAGCAACTTTCATAACCGAGTTGCTCAATCTACGCTGCGAACAGCGTTCACTGTGACGAATTGACGATGAATATCGAAGAAGCAGCAATTGCTCTAATTTTATTACGTCGTCGCCGTCTACGTTAACTTTAAAAATCGGTATAATATTTAACAGTTGCTAGTTGCGGCAATTAGCAACTAACTCAGTCATCGATTGCAGCAACTGAAAACTGTTGACGATTGCCGGAACTCAAAACTCGAGTTGCCATGTGTGCGCAATTCAATTGAAATATAAGTAAACAGCTATTAGTTGCCAGTTGCTGCAATAGTTGCTCCATGTGCAAAGCGCCTAAAACATTAACTAATTAATATAATTTAAGAAGTTCGTAATGAAAATTATTACTTAAAACACCATCTTTGAAAATGATCTGATGTACTTTTTTTGTTAAATAATTAGAAAAAAAAGTTATATCGACCAATAGAATTTTTTTACTAAAAAGTTTCATATATTTTCTATTAGCGTGAATGGTCTTCAGTACCTACTATTAGTCATGTCGCATATTTTCCCTTTAGTATGCGAGGTGCTTAGTTTGTTTTTTTTTGGAAATTACTAACAATTAGAGTAATGTTAAAAATGTAGTGCTTTAAAAGTTTGACAAATAAATATGTTGATGTTTTTTTTTTTTAAATTCCCCTAATTAATTTTACAAGTAAAGAGCTCTTTTTGTTACCTAATTACCTACTTTAATTGTTGCATTTTTTTACACGTGTTAACTGTGTATATATGCGTAAAAATACAATAGATTTTACATTCAATAAATATTTAATAAGTTTCGGTTTCGGTTTCGGCCGAAACTGGGACCAAGGCCGAAGGTTCGGTTACGGTTTCGGTTTCGGCTGAAAATCGTGTTTCGGTCGGACACTAGTAATGATTTTGGCAGTCTACGTATGTATGTATGTTCCACCGTAGCGCCTAAACCACTGAACGGATTTTAATAAATGAGGTGTCAATAGATTTGTAAGAATAGCGCGGGTGACATAGGCTATATTTTTATAAATTCTTTTTATGACGGAATTTAAATTTTAATGTCAAAAACTTACCTCAAAAAATATTAAATTGAGATAATCATATCATGTTTGATATCAAATGAAAGGTCTTGGCGAGCAGATTACAAATATATATATCATAATATGGTTTTAGTTGATATATATACGTTTAGATTGCGGTCAAACAGTTCTCGCGGTCTAGTCTGTGTTATGTATGTACTCGTACTATGATAAACCAATATTTTATTCGTAGTCGGGTTTTAGATTTTTAAACTTGTTTGGAAAGACATAATACTATCGTCCGTGTTTTTCTCATTTATCTATGTGCGTATGTCATAATATATCCTTTTATGAACCTAGAAACCCGTAAGTAATTGTGTTATTCCCTAAAAGATAATGTAGCATTTAAGAATTTTAAGATTTTTGCCGGCACAGTAATAAAATTCAGTCAGCCATTCAAAAAGTAAACCACAAACTCGGGCCGCATTTCACAAAATCTCACAAAACTAATTACAACGTGTTTTAAAACTTTACAGTTTTACTAAACTGCGGCGAATGCAGTTACGATTGTTGCGAATAAACAAATCGATATCTGTGTAAATTGAATCGATTGTGCGATACAGAATTTAGGTCAAACATTTCAACCGTTTGTTTTGTTTGACTCTTTTGCTGGTTCAATATTGGTGGAATTGTATTGCCATTTTATGGTGCGAATTCTTTGCAGTTTACGGCTCTTTCTCTAGCCTTTTTTGTTTTGGGGGTGGTTAATCATCAAAACGGATCCCCTAGGGTATCAGTTTTTGGGGATCCGAACGGAATAACTCATCAAATGACTCCTCCCGCTCTGGGCAGAGCGGTAGGGAGTGTCAAACTTCTACTGACTATAAACCAGCCATGTTCCTTCTTAGCCCTTTGTGTCGAGGCCGCGGTATCTCTTTCGAACAACCCGCAGCCCCGACGGGACTTTCTCTAAACCTATCACATCATAAAAGTTTTGACTATGAATGTGGATAGGTCTAAGTAGAGGAATACCAAAGAAACATTGGATGGACTGTGTAAAGGATTTGGTGCTCTAAGCGTAGGTGCTCTAAAAATCGGTGCTCAGATGGGAATACCTCCTAGAAACGATGTATCTGATGAGATGACGAGAAATAGAGAATAATGGAAGAAGAAGACATGCTGCGCCGACCCCAAATTAATTGGGATACGGGCAGGAGAATGATGATGATGAACATACTAAGATGACTCCTCTTACACAAGCTTCTTCTTCTTCTTTATGGGGTTTCAGGTTTCCGCACTTAGTCCTTAAGGTTGATGTTCCAGGGTAGCCCGCGAAATTCAAATTTTATTACGTTTTTAGCGATTTGCAGGCCAGTGCTAGGTTGTATGTTAGTGAAAATATGATTCGCGGCTGTAAGACGTATGCAGTTACAGAATTATAATCATCAAAATCATCATTACAACCCTTCAAGTTCATGTAACTCTCAAGAATGACCTTTTGATGAAATACTCATTGTAACTGCATACGTCTTACAGCCGCGAATCATATTTTCACTAACATACAAGTCATACAACCTAGCACTGGCCTGCAAATCGCTAAAAACGTAAGAAAATTTGAATTTCGCGGGCTACCCTGGAACATCCACCTTAAGGTGCCATTGTGCGTGCTTACACAAGCTTTATTACGATTACTTCAGGAGCTTAGTCAATAAACATACAACATAACAAAAACTGTTATTTTCAAGTTCATAGTATTTATCAATAATGTAATTGATAATCTTCTGTCACGTCCGATAAGCTTTACAATTATAATCAAGCCGTAGTAAAAATATTAGCCAGTTAATACGAGTAGGTTCACATCTTATCAATCGATAGAGATAAGAGCCGACTGTGTTCAGCGTCTAGACAGGTCGGGGAATGACCTATAAGTACTTACTTGATATTCTGGAGAGCAAATCTTCTACCCACTTCACGATTTGCTTCTTTGAATTTGCTCTTTTAAGTAAAATCTTATTTTTAACCGACTTCTCTTACTATAACTTACAAAAATAAATAGGTACTAATATAGCCTTAACCTTTGGGTCTAGAAGCTTCAAATTTTGACTTAATCGTCAACTGGCGAGCGCGAATCTCGCGAGCGCGCGCGAGTTGGCACTTTTCGATTTTGCCTACTTTTTTTGTCGTCAACTCGCGCGTCTATATAATTTGATGTTTTAATGTATAGTCAGCTACAAAAACGTTATAACAAATTTAATTTAGTTAGGTACTTACCTACTATAAATGTATAAGAAACTTTATGAAATTTGATGCTTTTAAAAAAAAAAAACTTTCATTCCAGGTTTCAATACCTCCTTCCTACTTCTGGTGTCCTGGTAGTTTGTGGGACTTTACCACCTATGCTTTATAAAAAAAAAACTTTAATTCCAGTTTTCAATACCTCCTGCCTACTTCTATTCTCCTGGTAGTTTGTGGGACTTTACCATCTATGCTTTAAAAAAAAAAAAAAACATTCCAGTTTTTATTAAGTACCTCTTTCCTACTTCTGATCTCCTGGTAGTTTGTGGTGGGACTTTACCATCTATGCTTTTTTTTAACTTTCATTCCAGTTTTCAATACCTCCTGCCTACTTCTGATGTCCTGGTAGTTTGTGGGACTTTACTATCCTTTTTTTCTCATCTCCTACTTGTCCACGCCAATGCCGTCTGAAAATGTAACCTTAGGGGGGAAAAGTGGAATAACTCAAAATGATAAGGGGGATTTTTGGAATGATTTTACATTCGAGTTCAGTTTTCCACCCCAAAGTATTCTCTCAGGGGGGATTTGTGGAACAACTCAAAATGCCAAGGGGACTTTCTGGACATGTTTTACATCCGAGTCCAGTTTTCCCCCTTGAGGGGGATTTTCTCAGGGGGGAAAAGTGGAATAAGCCCAATTGCTCATAGCGCGCCTTCTCACGGGTTAATAGTTTTTGTTTTCAATCTCTTTTTATTTGACTGTACTTTACATAGACGCGCGAGTTGACGACAAAAAAAGTAGGCAAAATCGAAAAGTGCCAACACGCGCGCGCTCGCGAGATTCGCGCTCGCCAGTTGACGATTAAGTCCAAATTTTGCATGAAAGAGAAGAGAAAAGAAGCGTTGCCCTTACAGTAAGGCGGTTGTCAAAAAGTATTAACAAGGCAAATGTGAGTAGAAATGTCTGCAACATTGCAGGGGCCCGCAAGGGCCGACGACGCCTTTCCGGGCTACGGGTTGTTCGAAAGAGATACCCACGCCCTCGGACACAAAGGGCTAAGAAGGAAAATGGGTGGTTTTTAGTAAGTAGAAGTATGACACTCCCTGCCGATCCACCAAGAGCGGGAGGAGTCATGATTTCCCACTCTCTAAAAAAAGGCAGATGTCAGTGGTATCGCCTGAAGGGACCCTTAGAAGGACAAACACTAACCTTATTGGTGAGGTCATTCAGAAAGGTCAAGTGTCTAGTGCGACTCGCAACTCTTGCGAGGATGACCGTCGACGAGGCAAGAAGAGTGCAAGGATCGTAGCAGGTGGGGTTCTGTGGTTTCTGCCTACCCCCATGGGAAAAGGGGTGTGGCGATAGCAACATCTATCGCAACACATGCGAACTAGCGACAGAAATTCCTACATCGCGCTATCAACATTATCCGCGACATATGCCTTATAGAAGTTCCCGACTTACAAATGTCGGGCAGTTAGCCCACCAGACACAACACCCGTCTGGTCGGAGGATCCTCACTTTTCTATGGGGGATGACGAGCTTTACACCCTGTACTGTTCCTTTCCACCCCCCAGGGGTGTTAAATTACGAAAATAAGAAAGGAGAAAATTCTTTCCTTAAATGGATTAAAACAATGTCATACACCTTATATCTGTAGTATACACACATATTACATAAGAATTGAAAGTTTCTGTAAAAGTTTGCAGTTTTTGCCGATGGAAAATACCATCGTCCGCACGTACGTAGTTGCATAATAGTCAAGAACGTAATTTGTAGTCCACTCATGGGCTTGCATGTCGAGGTCGGTGTAAATAAATTAAATTACCCATCAATCGTAACAAGTTAGCATAATAATGATAGATAGTGGACAGACACGCGATTGACAGCACAAAGGAATTGTAGAAGGTACACTTTAAACAGCAAAAGATTGTAGGAAATTATGAAGTAAAGATAGAAGAGAAATGGGAGACGAGAACGAGACGGGACAAGTGAGAGGAGAAGGAGAAGGGAGTTGTGATCGAGGTCAAGACAAGGTCCATTTAGCAATAAAAAGAACAGTGATAAGCACTGCTGAACAACAAACCAAGGTAATTTCGCGATAGGAAGTCAGTGCAGGAAATACTTGTAGGAATTAAGGACTCCCAACACCCGAACTTGTAGCTGTAAAAGTAAAGGAAGATCTAGGTGCTAGAGATGATATCAATACAAAAGAAGTAAAGGCTAAGATGAAGGCTATGGTCTATATTATTCTAAACAAAAGAAACGCTGCGCCAATCTCAAAAAAGTACTTGTAAAGACGACGATTACAGAACTAAACTCAAAATAAATTGGGGTGATTTCAGGGTGCTCATGAACATGATCACGTAAAATAAAAAATTGTCCAATTCTCCTTTCTAGTCATATCATCCTTCACACAGTTTATCCATTTCTCTGGTAGATCCACATTCATACTCAACTTTCTCACGACATTTTTCTCATTCCTTCGCATCACATGCCCAAACCGGGCCACCCGAGACCCGACCGAACGTTAAAACTGATAATGTTACAAAATTCTGACTATAATTAACTTCTGCGACATTATCTATGTTTTGTATTAACGCACTATTAGTGACGGTTGTGATGTATTGAATTTTATTGTTTGTATCATAATTATATGGAATTTATTAGGCTTTAGTTAGATAAACGTTTAGTTCTCGAATTGATTTTGATTTGTAGTGAATAGTGATATAATTCATCATCATTCTATTGCCCTTATTCAATTTATTTGTGGTCGGCGCAGCATGTCTTCTTCTTCCATACTTCTCTGTTTCTCGTCATCTCATGGGAATTATTCATGTTAAATTCATTGAGCTCTTTCGAAGAGAGCATAAAGTCTTGAAAGTTTGGCTTAATATGATTATAAATTGTTCTTTGACTTTTGGTATAGATTTACGGGTCTTTCGTCGTCTCGCACCACGAGCGGTTCGGAGTTCGGACCGCGGTGTGAAACGCAGAAGAGCTCTTAAGAATGGGCTGTTTCGGACCACGGTGTGAATCGACCATAGAAGAACCTGCTTCTTTGGCACTTCCAAATTTTCTCTTGTAAAGGCTCATATAAATCCTTTACCAGGAGTCTTCGCCTAAAATGAAACTCCCTATATTAATTCTTGTGTTATTTGATGTCTGTCTACCAATAAGCAAAACTATCAATCAGTTTCTCATCAGCTCTTCCTACAGTTAGAAATACAATCCTAATAACCCAACCAGCTGACCCATCTGCTGTCAATATATCGTGATGCGTCATAAACGCGTGTCTCGTCCCATTTCCAACAATTTGAGCCAATTGTCTCCAGCGTACGGTGCGCAATCAAGTCGCGAATTGATACCGGCTTTGTTTTGTTCATTGTATGTAGGTACTGGCTAAATCATTTGGGTTTATGACTTTGTACATGTGATTTTGTTTAGAGTCAGCTTAATTAAATTGTGCAGATCATTCATCATCATCTGTCTAGCCTTTTCTCAATTATGCTTGGGACGGCTTCCAGTCTAACTGGATGCAGCTGAATAAGAGTATTTTACATGGAGCGACAGTCTATCTGACCTCCACAACCCAGTTAGTACTGTTAATACGATACCCCTTGGTAAGGCTGGTTGTCAGACTTTCGGGCTGACTACCTGTAACGACTGCCGAAGATATACTAATGACAGCCGGGATCAACGACTTAAGGTTGCACAAGCCAGTCATTCTTCCATACAAACGTAGTATGGTGATAATCCCTCTGGTTGACGGTGTAGGTTCAAAATTAAAAATTGTATCAACTGGTCTTGTCATTATCTAGGTCTCTATGGAAGCAGAATTGGAAAAAAATATTGGTTTGGAAGTTATGAGCGTCGAAACTTTCATATTTTAGCACTAATTTTAACCATCTTTGGGCGTAAATAAGTTACGTATATTAGTACGAAAATGAAAAAAGCGAAACCATACAGGCATAGATTAGTTATTAAAGAATTCAAATTATTTTATTTTGAACAGATACATTCAATGGATTTTTCATGGTATCCATACTACCAAAAACAAACAACAACAAACAATCGCGCGCCCATTTTAGTTGTGTCTCTTTCGCTCTATGAATTTCGCTCGTGATGTCGAATGAAATAGCATGCATTTTAGCCCCGCCCACCAACTAGTTCGTGCCGTTGGCTACGTAGTAAACTCGGTATGTAATAGTTGGTTACCCATCCACAGACCAACCTTGCCTAGGTTTGTTATGTATCTTTTTAAATTATGATCATAAATCTCTTTATTAAATTCGTCTAGCTAGTATGTCCTCCTTTAGATATAAATAATGGAGACATAACGGGTTCATTTTGCGTGGGGGTCCCAAAACTGCAGGATGTTTTTACGACACTTCCTTCTTATCTAAAGTGTCGAAACAGCGATCGACTTGGGCGGTCTGTATTCATAAATCTTGGCCTTAAATTGGTAAATCATTTTTGTCTTACCCTCAGTTGGTTATCATGTCATTATCGTCCTGTATTTATCTCAATTTTGATTTTGGGTTGACGCACAAAATCTTCTTTTTTCTGTGTATGGCTATTAGATTCGCTTTCACTATTCTCTTCCCACATAACAGCATCACGACTGTAATTCCCGAAGGGTTAGGCTGAGGTATCCATTAGTGGACATACATTGCACCAGTTATGTTTAAGTCCCATGTAATAGGGAACAAGCCTATTGCCATCAATCTTACTCCGTGGCAGGTACAGAGAAATTCCTGGTGTAAAAACCCAATAGCTCTTTGCCCGGCTTGGGAATCGAAACCAAAACCTCATGCACAGCTGTCGCCTTTGCGAGCACTAGACCAGGGGCCCTACTATGACGTCTTAAAACATTCCTAAATTATTCTTAATCCAGTGTGGAAACGTGAGAGAACTATACAGGGTGTCTAGCTAGCGCCATCTCTTTTCCACTATGGATTAAGAATAAGTTAGGACTGTTTTAAGACGTCATAGTAGGGCACCAGAGAGGTAGTCTTATTCTCTTCAGTCTTACCTTAATCATCTATCATAGTCCATTCAGCTAATATCCGGTCATCAGGATTTCAATCACAAGTTTTCAAATAACCCGGACGTATCGGTATCTTAAGTCTTACAGCCGTGGGTACAAGCAGAACAATGCGCACAACGGTACTATCCACAATTAAAGGTTCCCACGAAACGTCTTCGGTAATTACCTGCTACGCCGCGTTACTGGTCTCGTGGTTTTTTGAGATTGTTATAAAATTGTGGTTTGAATGCAGTGTAGTTACGAAATTAGTTTTTTTTTACGAAGATATTACATCCATGACTCTTCCCGCTCTGCCCAGAGCGGTAGGGAGTGTTAGACTTCTATTAACCACCCATGTTCCTTCTTAGCCCTTTGTGTCGAGGCCGCGGTATCTCTTTCGAACAACCCGCAGCCCAGATGATACCCCTTGGTAAGACTGGTTGTCAGATTTTCGGGTTACTGACTACTTTATTCCCTCAAACCTATAATTTGTTCTAAAGTAAACTCAACAACAATAATAAACAATATTATCAACAGTAATCAAACATTAGAAAACAAACAACGTTGTCCTCAATACAGTGTCCGATGTCCGGGCTTGTGGAGTTGCGGTCTACCGTCAAAGTCTCGAAACCCAGCCGTCAGTGTTTAACTTTGATATAGACCTAGATACTGCACCTTGGTAACTTTTAGTTTGAAGTTCTGTTGGAACTTTGTTAACTTGGTTAGTTTTGGTTTATGTTAAAGATTTAGGCAAAACTTTAATTTACAGTTTGTGGCAACGTCATGTGTTACATGACATCCTCTTTTAAAAAATAATGTTAACTTAAAAAAGTAGTAAGTTATGTTAGGGTCTAGTTTACTATGTCCGAATGGGGTACGTACTAGGTACTTACTGAATACATAAAAAAATGAAATAGATTAGTATGAAATTATCTGCCAAGAGAATTAGGCTTTTTGAGAACTTGTCCTTTTGCGACTCTGTTGCCATTTTGAGAATTTGGCATTTTGCGCCTAAACCTTATAAAGCACAACACTGACTGGCGCACCTAGTGTAGAAATCTCCGCTAACACCTTCCTGAGTTCCTGACTCAAACTTGATCACTTTTATTTTGACGATAGGTACATCAAATTAAAAGTGTGTATGATTATTACGATTGTGTTACGTAATTAGGGCATTGACTCCATTTTAGAGTGTACTTATCGGTCATCAAAACAATTGTTGATAAACTGATATTTAATACGTTAGTTAGTTAGGACTCCATTCTAAAGCTTGCCAAAAACTTCCCTACAAAAGGTCATTTCCCAGGTCTTGTAAAATGTTATTGGGTGAATAACGCAGTCACACCTGTATCAAGAATTTATCTGTAGCAACCATGAAGTCGGGAACGATGAATGGCAATAGGCACGCCTCCTGAAAAGTGGGTGTTCTAATGGGTACACTTCTGCCTGACCCTTCGGGGATTACAGGTTAGGTCTTCTACTTTGTAAATAAACTTAATTTAGGTACTGGTCTATTTGTCGTGTTTGACTTTCATATAAACTTTACTACCTTGGGAGTTACGTAACTTTAGCAAAGTTATGAGCCTAAGCTAGCTTATAAAGTTTGTAAACAACTTAGATTGACATCTGGAGGGATTAACTATTTTATCTAAAGTTAGTAAGTACTACAGAAAGGTGTAACGGGCCATTCTGAAACTCCAAATGGCAATAAAAAATTAATTTACTGGCAAAAAGCAAACACGTTAACCAGCTTCTAATCTTGTTTTTCTGAGTTCGTCTAAACCTCTCATACATTACATTAGTTTGATCTCATTGTACCTTAATATTAATAAGTACAATCTTGTATTCCCTTCTACAATGAATCTTCGGAATGATCGGAATTATATGAATTTAAGTGAGTAATTCCGATTGTAATTTGTGTTGCGCCGACCCCAAATACGAATGGGATAAGGGCAGGAAGGTGATGATGATGATGATGAATTCCGATCAGGTGGAAGCACAGCATTAACAAAATATAAAGTACAATACACGTAGTATTTCTTGTTAATTCATGGCTGCGCTGTTGCTAAGCCAACAAAAAGCAACAAACGGTGTACAATGCAGTGCATTCAGTACATTAAGTTCAATATTTGAAGGCAACTTTGGCTTGCCAAGATTCATTGTAGAATTGTAGAGGGAACTCAAGAACGTACCTGAAATAAAATAGTGCTTTTTAGTAAATTTTTCACTGTTCTTTTTTGTGTTCAACTTTCAACATTTGAAAACCTAATAGAAGTTAATTAAATTTATAATGGGCTGAAATACATGAAAATAACAAACTTAAATACAATTTAAGGCTTCACTGTCTAGCCATGGAGGCGTTTCAAGCACAGGTCATATTTTTTCAAAGAATTCATTCGTACTATAAAGGGCAATGAATCCATTAGCTTAGCAGGTGGAAATAGTTCATTTCTCCATAATTAAAACCACCACGTTTCCTGTCACTATCTATAGTAAAGATAAACTGGTTCTTTAACATACAAAGGACACGCGAACCTCGCAGGTTTAATTTTATTAAAAGTAAATGTATCAGCAAAATATACCATTGTGATTTTACAGTAGTTCATGGATTTGAAGCCAGACAAGCGTGTTTCTGAATGTGATTTTTTGTGCATTAGCAACCGTCACACATCAAGGAATCAAAAATTAGAAGACATCATGTGTCATCTTCCAATTGCGGCACTGGTGAATTAAACACCTTCTCTCTCAAAGAGAGGAGACCTGTGTCCCAGCAGAGGGAAAATTACAGGCTGATTATGGTATGATGCTATGTAACATCAATAATATGTTAATAGATCTTCAATATGTCAATAATAAAAACGAACATTCGAATATCCAAAACGGATGCGTCTGGCGCTAAACTGCTCCCACGCAGCACTCTTTTTATTTGTTTTATGTGGGTAGTTCGAATTTTGAACGTTAGGTTTAAACAGAAAGGTACATTAGGTCAGTCGTGCGTTGGCGTTTAACGCGCGCAGACGTCTTTATATGGTCGAGAGTCGATTGTATTTATGGATGAAGATAATCATTTCAATGGCCTTTTATTGAGCGGATTTTCGAAAATGGAGCGTTATAAAGATTTTTGGAGATGTTACGGAAGATTTATTTTGTTGTGAGTTCATTGACTGGTTCGTATTTACAATAGTTTTTTCCAACTAAATAATTAACTATATAGGTATTTCCAACAAAAACAGGTAGCACGTTCTTAGATTTCAAAACTCAAACCAGCAAGTTGTCTAAATAATTGCCCTATTGTTATAGCCATCGTAACCCCATACATCGCGGTATGAGAAAGAATGTCTATCATAAACTCGTATCACAATCACCAAGCGCTGAATCCCCTTTTAGGTAACTCTTAATTGCTAATTAAACCCATAGATTAAATCTCATAAAGGTGTTAAATATTGATAGCTATAAAGAGTGAAATACCAAAGAAACTTGGAATGGACTATGTGACAGATGATATGGCTAGAAAGGAGTTGACTGAATTGATGACGAGTGATAAAGAAATAAAATGCAACGACCCCAAATAAATTAGGACAAAAACAGAAAAATAAAAGTGTGTTAAATGAAACATTTCTCAAACCGACAAAAACATAAGTTTTACAGCAGCCATCTAAAGAATTTGATCGTTCTCAGTAAACCATCCTGGTACTAAACGTGATAGCACGCGTGTCTTATTGGGAACACACCGTGACCGGGACATAGGATGAGAAAAAACGTGGTCCGCTGTGGTGCAAGACTTGAGATGAAAGCGTGGTAATCTGATTAGATCGAGAATCGTGATTCTGTTGAAGATAAATTGCTGTGGGCATTAGGAGGACGCTTTTTACAAGATGAAAAGAGTGATACAGTTCTATGGAGTGAAAATGTCAATAGTGAATTAGTAACGCTAAGTATTAAAGAATGATGGATGATGGACTTGTACCAAAAGTAGGAAAAATACTTTCAGGTCAGATGACGACCTGCATAATTTTATTTCAGATCACATAACAAGATACACGTGTTGTTAGTAAAATTCTGAACCTAATGATACCTCAATATAGACTAGGGCAAGGGGGGGAAGATGATGCATGCAAAATAAACAACAATTTTAGTGTAGCAACCAATTTAATACTATTAGTCTATTACTAATGGACAACTATCTTTTCTTGTTAAACAATATAATACAGATCACTAGTGACGTCAATGTAATTCCCTTGCAAATATTAACGGCGATTTCAACACCATACTTCAAACCAACGAAAAACCGTCGAATAACAATCATACAGCTGATCACATTACAGATATTTCGAAATCTAAATGACAATAACATTGCTTCAAGGCAACAGCTATTGAAACAATTGTAACAAATGTCTCAACTGATTGATTCGTCTGTCTGTTCCACGTTCTATTTATAGGCAAAGGACTTATTTATTATGGACTTCTTATACTGTTTTGGTTTCTATTTGAATACAATCAGTTTAATTGTTAGCAGTACTACTGGCATTAGTCCAGGTTCTCGTTTTTGCATTTGGGTTAGCACTTGTATGTCCTTGGGTTAGGTTGTTTATTATAGTTTTTGCTATCTTGCTAGCAGCCATTTTCTCTCCCTTAATATTTTTCGACTTTATAGTAATCTTTTTCAGTAGTTACGAGTAGTTAGAAACCTTAACTCTTACAAGCAAGTAAGGGTAGAGGTGTTACCCAGTAACTGATTTGAGAAGGTTATAAATGCAGTCGATCTATGTCAAATACTGGTATTCAGCTGTATCCTATCATATATGGTATTAGACTTCAACAAAGTTGAAAATCTGTCTAGCCTGCATGTTCTGGCAGGCATCTTTTTTAATAGCTAGCAAAGTTCTTTAGTCAATTAAAGCCACGTCTTCCAAATACGGCTGTGCTAAAACCAAAAGATTTACTGTAGGATAGACAGTAAACAGTTTATTGTCTGGCTACCTACTTACTACTTACACCCACATCATCTTCACCTACGGGTATTATGTCGCCATTGTCCTTGGTGTAAGCACGACCATTCTGCTTATACACTCTTGAGCAACATTAGTCAATGGCTATGCCACCTAACAGTTTGGAGGCGCCTTCCATGTTATTTTAGAAAGACCTCGCTTCTTTCTAGTATCCTAAATTATTAGTTAATTCATATTTTTTCTGCTCTTATTTCAATCTATGACGAGGAGAGCATGTCTCTTCTTCCATGCTTCTGTATTACTCACCACCTCAGGAGTTACCTCATCCTTCACTGTTTTACACAGTCCATCCATCGTCTATTATTATTTATTTATCAAAACAAAGTTTACAAAAATCTTTACTTACAACTACGCCTTACAAAACCGTTTGTCTGTGGGAACGGAACAAACGGTATTAACTTACTAATTAGTTTGTTGTTTGTTTGGTCTTTCTCCACTCCTAAATTATTATCAGTGACATCCGAATGACCTTCGAAACTATAGTTCTTGGCACTAATATTACCACATTGTAGTTTAAAAACTATACCTGCATAATCACAGGTGGCGTGTCTAAGTTACCTTCTCCGAGCAAAATTTTCAAAGTCAACATTTTAAAACTTGCACCAGCTACTAGTTCCGCTCCAATGCACCAGATAGAACACACTTCTGTTACGCTACAGATGGCGCAAGAAATAACCAAGCACCTAACCACCCGCTTCACCCTTAACACGAAACATTTAAAGCCTATTTTCTAACATCCCATCTCCTAAGCTTAACTTTGTCGATGTCATAGTAATAACCACAGCATTTGCAGTTGACTTCACTCTTATATCTTTATTCTAAAGCCTATTTTCGTTTAGCACATCTCCAGTGCCAAGTTTGTGAGTGTCATCCATTGTTAATCCAGGAAGGTGGTTTTCCGAACTCCTTTGTGAATTAGTTTCCAGTGCTCGGGAAACCTTTGTTTGGTTCGATTAAGTTGGGTAAAAAGCTGCTGCTATTGAACTTTCGTTCCGTATTAAAGGGACTGATAAGTTGGAATGTTTATGCTCTGATTGCAGTGGAATTGAAAAAACCTGGCACGAGGAGTTTTGGTATTGTTTGATGGTTTTGATGATTGTCTTTTTCTTTATGTTACGGGAATCTAATTCGATGCTCATCGCACATTTATAGGAACTGCACCGTATTGGCAGCATCTCACATCATCATTTGCCTTGCCTTTTCCCAAATATGTTGGGGTCGGCTTCCAGTCTAACCTGATGAAACTGAATACCAGTATTTTACATGGAGAGACTGCCTATCTAACCTCCACAACCCTGTTAGTAATGTGTAATACGATACCCATTGATAAAACTGGTTGTCAGACTTAGTGATTATATAATCATCCAAACAGAAGCCCTTATATTATCTGAATCATGGCAATAATCGGAACACGTCATGACATCGTTTATCGATTTGTTATCAATGACGTATTCACACGGTGTCTTCATGAAATGCGTCATAATATTATGTTCCAATAGTTGACATTTCGGGAAAAGTAATTTGGACATTCTTGATGAGTCACGGTCTTTGCTTATATTCTTGTTATGGATATATGACGCGGCGGGAAACCCTCTGGAGGGACGCTGTTCCTAAATATCAATGGGCTCCGCCATATTGTCGTCGCCTTAGATTCCTTTTCGTGGCAGATAGTTAAATGGGTATTTGAAATCACACACATTACTTGACTCAAACACCAAACGTTTATTTACATTGCTTCATTTACAGGCACTTATAAACTTTGCGGTTTGAATCGCCCATTCGAATACATGGTTAATCTTTTAGGAGAAGAATAGGCAAAGAAACTCCTTATACACTGTTTTAAATCATGTTACAATTATCATTTGCACTAATTATCATTAATCACATCACGAACCACTTTCATTTACTTGAATTGCAATTATTCGCTAAACGCGACATATCTTGTTCTAGCGTCTCAACTTTTCGTCACATGCGTCTGTGGTCTCCAGCGGAAGTACCACAAAATCAGTATAGTAATTAATGACCTAATTAGTTAAAACTAACAATCATTACTAAAATACTTCACAATTGATTCTAATAATTATTTAACAATAAAACAATACCAATATTAATGTAAAGGCGTAATTAAACGTTAATGTCTAATTAATAGGTTCATTCCTTTTTACAACAAAATGTTACTTAACCATTTCCGGTTGATTAAGGATTTAAAACAGACAATGGGTTTTCTACTAATTGCATAACACGAATGGCTCTGTAAAATGATCTTATGACTTTTAAGTTTATAATTACTTATAGAAATAGATTTAGTTGTAGTTTCAGATTATAAATTGAGTTATTGACCATTACAATCGTATTCGCCGCCATCTTCACAACATTGTGCACTGACGTCTCATAGACAGCCTAATTTCAAGTGTGGCAATCATTGAAATCCCAATAATCATAAAACATTAGCTTATCTTAATTTTAACTATAGTTCTTAGTTAAAGACTTCTGTTTAATAAATTACTATTCGATGTAATTAAATGCTCCATAAGCATTTAATTACATTCCCATCTATGTGGTGGTTCAATGATGGTTGTTCAATGCTGAGTCAATAGATGGCACTGTCGCTCACTTTCGACCTTTGTAATGATTGTACTAAGATCTCAGAGATGGCAGGTTCATCAATATTATAAGCTGGTTGAGATTAAACAATGATCTTAGCAGATAGACATTCTTGCGGCGACACGGCCATTCTGATCGGCGGTGCGCGCTCTGCACCTGACGTTGCCGTCCGCTCGTCCATCCTAGCCGTATGTGTACGTGTAGTCTCGTGGTTGTTATCTGAAATAGTGGAGATAAATTTTGTCGGCGGATTATTGTTGCTTTTATTATCCTACAATGTTTATTGAATAGTAGGATTTGGTAACAGGAAGGTTCATTCAATATAGAAACCTTGTCATAGATCTGACAGTCAATGCTTTTTTATTGTATCACCTTGCTAGGCATACATGCACAGATACAGACATAAAGCTGTTTGCAATTTTTATTTGAGTTTAAGGATGCTTAATAGGCAATTGTTGCCTGAATGATTCAATTACATTAATTGAATTGAGTTGATTGATATTGTTTGATCAGCGACTAGCTGAAAAGAATATTGTTGGCAAAATTATCCAACAACATTAATTTAATTGAGTTTATTGATACTGTTTGATCAGCTACTAGCTGAATAGAATATTGTTAGTAAAATTATTCAACAACATTAATTGAATGGAGTTTGTTGATATTGTTTGATCAGCTACTAGCTGAATAGAATATTGTTTGATCAGCTACTCTAGCTGAAAAGAATATTGTTGGCAAAATTATTCAACAACATTAATTTAATTGAGTTTATTGATACTGTTTGATCAGCTACTAGCTGAATAGAATATTGTTAGTAAAATTATTCAACAACATTAATTGAATTGAGTTTGTTGATATTGTTTGATCGGCTACTAGCTTAATAGAATATTGTTTGTTCAGCTACTAGCTGAATAGAATATTGTTTGATCAGCTACTAGCTGTATAGAATATTGTTTGATCAGCTACTAGCTGAATAGAATATTGTTTGATCAGCTACTAGCTGAATAGAATATTGTTGGCGATATTATTCAACAACATTAATTTAATTAAGTTTATTGATACTGTTTGATCAGCTACCAGCTGAATATAATATTGTTAGTAAAATTATTCAACAACATTAATTGAATTGAGTTTGTTGATATTGTTTGATCAGCTACTAGCTGAAAAGAATATTGTTTGATTAGCTACTAGCTAAATAGAATATTGTTGGCAAAATAATTCATCAACATTAATTGAATTTATTGATATTGTTTGATCAGCTACTAGCTGAATAGAATATTGTTTGATTAGCTACTAGCTAAATAGAATATTGTTGGCAAAATTATTTAACAACATTAATTGAATTTATTGATATTGTTTGATCAGCTGTTTGCTTTTCAGCAAACAGATAATATTATTGTTGTAGAAGCAACAACAATACTCATTAAATTGTTTACCTTACTATGACTTGACTTTGCAACCTTGTAATAGGTCTACTAGATTCGTTTTAAATAAAATTATTGATAGCTTCAGCCATTGTGATTTGTATTTGGTAAATGTAGTGTGAGTAGTATGTTTTTATTTGTTCATTCTCACGGGAAGGTAATGCTCTGTGATAGACACAAAGTCTTGGATTTGACAGGATAAAAGGAAAGGATCAGGAACACCGCTCTGTGATAGACACAAAGTCTTTGATTTGACAGGATTTAAAGGATAAGGAGTTTAGGACCATTGCTCCGTGACAGGCACGAAGTCTTTGATTTGACAGGATATAAGGAACCAGGCTCTAGGCGTTTAATACGCCGTGGACCCAGCAGGATAACATGAGAGTAATATTTTATCAGTTGCCTCCACGGCTGCTGATAGTTCATTTGTTTTGTTGGTTCATTATCAGTCACCTCCACGGCTTCTGATAGATCATTTGTTGTGTGTGTTCATTATCAGTCACCTCCACGGCTTCTGATAGATCATTTGTTGTGTGTGTTCATTATCAGTCACCTCCACGGCTTTTGATAGATCATTTGTTGTGTGTGTTCATTATCAGTCGCCTCCACGGCTTCTGATAGATCATTTGTTGTGTGTGTTCATTATCAGTCGCCTCCACGACTTCTGATAGATAATTTACTGTGTTTGTTCTTTACCAGTTGCCTCCACGGCTGCTGATAGATTATTTGTGATTCATTGTAAGTTTTACTTATTGAGCTAGTTGTTTCCTCCACGGATACTAATAGCTTTTTGTGAGTATTATTATTTTTTATTTCATTAGTTACTGTATGTACTAAAGCTTTGTTATTGTTAATAGTTGATGATTACAACTGGCAGGACTGCAATAACATTAAAATAATGAAAATGACACTGATACTCATCACACATGAGCATCAGGTTGGTAGGTTGACTTGGCGATTGTATTGAGTCTTTTGACACAACATTTTTGGTACATATCAGCGGTGTAGTGTAAGTAGTTTGAAAACTCCTCACCTTTTATGTAAACTTATGGTGTGTGAACACTGAAACTGTCATTCCGGGTTGGCTGTCTTCGTGTTGTTTCGCATTAATTTGTTAGGTTCATAGCCGGCGACACGGTCATTTTTGTTCACCAGGCTGTAGTACTTGAAGCATCAGGTTATCATTTCCTCTACGATAAGATAATTGCTCGAACCTGGAATGTGAGAAGTCATGCAGGTAAATAATAGAACAAGAAAAGATGTTATGTAAACAACACACCTGCTATCCCGGAAGGGTTAGGCAGAGGTGTACATCAACACTTTGCCAGCGTAAAGTCTAAGCCTCTTGTTAAAGGGCAAGACTGTTTGCCATTAATATTTATAGTTTGGACTGCTACTGAGAATGACACTTTGCTAGACCTGGGAATCGAATCCAGGCCCACACATTTTAATTGTATGGTCCATGACCACTAGACCCACGAAGCTGTCTGACTAAATGCTTGAATTAGTAATGAAAATATGGTAATCAATTGTTTTGAAATAGTCTTCATACTTAGATTCGGGTAATCAAACTAAGATGGGAAAGTTAATCTGATTAAAACTACTTTAAAAACATTATTGGTTGTGTTATTGTACTATGGAAACATTCTCAATTTAAGTAGGTATTTAAAGCTTTGATTTCTATAGAAATATCACACTTAATTTCATAGTCACAATTTGTTGAACAACATTGATGTATTGTAGTTGCTTTGTTTTATGAATCAGTTACATAACAAAGCATAATTTATGTGAAACATGTGCACCCTGGCATTGAATCCAACTCCTAAGCCATAATAGGAAATAGTATGATGCTATAATTGTGTTTTCCCAATAAAATTAAGTTTATTGTGGATCAATTTTTAATCTATTTATTTATTATTTAAAGTTTAAGCTAATCAATTAGTGATGAAGTAAGGTCAGATGCAAATTTGATTGATAGATATTGATTAAATAAATAATTATTGTAATATTTATCATGTGTCATTACAATACAAAGATTCACATCTGCCCGGTGTCCAGTGACGGACAACTTTGTTTATTTTAATGAATCTTTTATGTTGTCAGATACAAATGTTTTTAGAAGTTTGTACAAAGCACTAAAGCTTGCACTTAATTGCAATTCCTCACTGGAATGTCGAATAAGAGGGATTTCTAATAAGAATTAAGTATTTGTATTGAATGACCTAACAAGATTTAATACTAGTTGATAATTAATTAATGTTAGTTAATTTAATGAATGCTAGTAACTATCATTTGATTTATTTTCGAGATCTGTTTGTGACACATTACTGGTTCATATTTTAATAATAACATTGAACTGGTAATGACCTAATTAAAAGCAGTGAAAAGATTTCTTATTATTTCATTTCCACAGGTGTCAATTTATGGAGGCATTAACCTTGCCAGTGTGTGATTTAATATTGTTAACTGTAAATATCTACAGTTTTTAAGTTACTAAAATTAATAAAACAATTATACTTCCCGGGTTTGATGATTCATCTCGCAGGTCATTTATTGATAATTATTATGCTTTCAGAGTGTCCAAGTTATTTGTTCTGCTGCTTTGGTCATTCTGTGTTGTCCTGTATGTTTGTCATTTTGATTGGACGATCACACCATTCACGTACGCAAATGTTTCCATCCAGATTACGTAAGACGGGAGAAATATTTCAGTGTGATGACTTGACTCTTGGCTGTTGTTGCGGGGTAGTAAGCCGTTCACTCATAGAACGCATCATGGTGACCATTTTGGCGAAAAATTCCTTTAGCACGCCGCCGTCGGCCATGGTCACAGAAGCAGTTCCTTGTTCTGGATGTCCAGCAGTGCGGGCTGAAGGGGATCGCGGGGGCGATCCCACTTCTGATGACGCGGCGGGAAACCCTCTGGAGGGACGCTGTTCCTAAATATCAATGGGCTCCGCCATATTGTCGTCGCCTTAGATTCCTTTTCGTGGCAGATAGTTAAATGGGTATTTGAAATCACACACATTACTTGACTCAAACACCAAACGTTTATTTACATTGCTTCATTTACAGGCACTTATAAACTTTGCGGTTTGAATCGCCCATTCGAATACATGGTTAATCTTTTAGGAGAAGAATAGGCAAAGAAACTCCTTATACACTGTTTTAAATCATGTTACAATTATCATTTGCACTAATTATCATTAATCACATCACGAACCACTTTCATTTACTTGAATTGCAATTATTCGCTAAACGCGACATATCTTGTTCTAGCGTCTCAACTTTTCGTCACATGCGTCTGTGGTCTCCAGCGGAAGTACCACAAAATCAGTATAGTAATTAATGACCTAATTAGTTAAAACTAACAATCATTACTAAAATACTTCACAATTGATTCTAATAATTATTTAACAATAAAACAATACCAATATTAATGTAAAGGCGTAATTAAACGTTAATGTCTAATTAATAGGTTCATTCCTTTTTACAACAAAATGTTACTTAACCATTTCCGGTTGATTAAGGATTTAAAACAGACAATGGGTTTTCTACTAATTGCATAACACGAATGGCTCTGTAAAATGATCTTATGACTTTTAAGTTTATAATTACTTATAGAAATAGATTTAGTTGTAGTTTCAGATTATAAATTGAGTTATTGACCATTACAATCGTATTCGCCGCCATCTTCACAACATTGTGCACTGACGTCTCATAGACAGCCTAATTTCAAGTGTGGCAATCATTGAAATCCCAATAATCATAAAACATTAGCTTATCTTAATTTTAACTATAGTTCTTAGTTAAAGACTTCTGTTTAATAAATTACTATTCGATGTAATTAAATGCTCCATAAGCATTTAATTACATTCCCATCTATGTGGTGGTTCAATGATGGTTGTTCAATGCTGAGTCAATAGATGGCACTGTCGCTCACTTTCGACCTTTGTAATGATTGTACTAAGATCTCAGAGATGGCAGGTTCATCAATATTATAAGCTGGTTGAGATTAAACAATGATCTTAGCAGATAGACATTCTTGCGGCGACATATATATTTTCTTGCTAATTCTTTGGTAGTATATTAATAGGCTTTTTGGTTGGTGATTCATCCACCCACAGATTTAAATGATGCTGATTAAATATTTTTAAGACTAATTAATGTTGTCGTCTCAAGATCATTGACTTGAGCAAGACCATTAACGTAATACGTAACGTAGATGACAAATATGATGTTCTGCATAGTAGCGGAACTTGCTTGCCCTTATAACATCATGATGTTAGTTAGGGTTTCAGAACAGTCTGCTTGCCTTATGGGCTTGCCGTATTGTTCACCCGTAGACACGCCACTGGTTCTACAAATATTTTGTTGTATAAGGTTTAGATAAGTTTTCATAGTCTTCTTGTAAAAACTAGATACCCTTCAGAATACTGTTTTGGTGTACTTACAATAAATCATCATCATCATTTCAGCCGAAAGACGTCCATTGCTGGACATAGGCCTCCCCCAGGTGTCGCCACATTGACCGGTCCTGTGCGTCTCGCAATAAAGAAATCAATTTAATTTGTTTATTAGCCTATCTCATCCTGACATACGTTGAGTTTGAGATGACGAGATTAATCTACATTATTAGATTAGGTTGCTAACTTTCCATGCACGTTCTAGTCAAAATCAACAGCATAACTGCATTCTTCTCCAATTTTATATCAGCTTAACGCATCTCCAATTCGCTTATCAATACATCGATCGGTATGATGACCAATAACTTACTCATGTAGATCTCGTAATCGAAAGTGGACGCAGCTCATTAACTTTTTACTTTCTTAAGCGTGCTCTATTTCACAGCACTAATTAGAGATTATGATTTAATCATTGTTTATTGCTGTCTGTTTAATCACAAGGTTTCGTGCTCCAATTATTTGCGTGGTAAGGGTATGTGTGATGCCTCGACACCTCGATGTTCCCTATTTGTACCAGACTCCAAGTCTGTTATTATCAAACACTGGATTATGTAACCAAAGGAAACCCACACAGGTTCAAGAGTAATTGCGTCAAAAATCCTTGACCATAACCACACAAACAAGACCTTCCGGCTTCTAATAACTTGATCTCGCAAAAACTGATCAACTTGAACTCAGCCAGGAAGTAGATCAGTTTTTATATGCTCATAATACCTCATGAGGCAGTAATAGCGTCACAATTATACGCCGGATGTGCGTATGCACAGGAAGGAGGCAATCTCCTCGCCCCCATTGGATGACAATTAGTCGTGCACTGACATGGTGACATTAGGGTCGGTTGATAGAGATTTTGCTGATTTTGTGGTAATGTTGCATCTGATTGCAGTAGTCGTAACCGGTGTTCGTGTGTGGCCAGATATGAACGTTGACGAGGCGGAAAGAGTCAGTATGAAAGGATCGCAGCTGATCTGCAATATTGTAGATTGCAGTACTAAATACACGCTCACAGAAATTGGTGACTTTTGTTCGAGTTTATCAAATTTTTGGTAATATTATACCCACTACTTTATGGTAACTATCTTCTCCCAAGCCCTACAATATGGCTGATTAAGAACTATTTATTGGGTATTATCTATGCTTTACTTACTCTAATGGCGATTTTAAACATACTCGTCCAGAACACCACAATCGAATCCAGCTGTTCAAAATAAACGATATTTTCACTCTGACTCGAAGACACCCCTGCAAATACTACCACCCACTACCTATTCCTAGTATTTAGGCCTAGCCAATTGATGCTTATTCCACCAACTACTTCCAAGAACCCATTTCTCCAATAACGCCAGACTGATGTCTCAAAGATAAGCCAACCAACTAAAACTGTCATTCTTCTCTCTTGCGTTGGTGTATAAAAGCAGGAAGCCAACAATCCTGGCTCCTATTGACCGGCAATTAAAGAACGTTGACGTGTAATGAGGAGACCAGTCACACGGTTCAAGGGGCGTTGGGCTAAGGATGTGCCTAATGAGCTCAAACAAGCGAAGTACTAGGCTGGCAGAAGTTCAAAGGGCATAATTAGGTGGCTTGGCAGTTCGGAGTGCAGTGACTGTTTAAACTGGTGTGATGATTTTATTTTGTATTATATTTAGTACCATAGAAGTTTTTGTTTGTAATATGTCGTTTACTAAGTACCTACTTTAATTCAACTACAATTTCTATATGTGCAGTTGCTAGTACATTGTTCTACTATAATCTGTCAAATTCCTTTAATATATTTTCATCTTTATAGGTTTGACGATGCGATTTCCATGTTTGAATTTGAGGAAATGCTTAAAGAATAAAATAGACAATAAAGAATGAATATCTACATAATACATTTTTATTGTTGACATACTATACCTGTCTGTAGCTTCATCCTAAAAGTACATGATTCCTTGCACGTAGATAAATTCAAAGATAAATCAGCTGTCCTAATCATTTTGACCGTGCAGGTATTGCACTTATCGGTATTTTATTAAATAACCGATAAAATAAATCTTATAGTATGATAGTCAACTGCAAGTGAACCCAAATCTTGATGCAAATCTCTTTCAAACCAATCTAGGTTACAACATCCACGTTACTATCCAACCGAACAACCCATAACGGATGACAATGAATACCTCACTTGTGTAGCACTTAAACAATAGCCAGCCATCAGGCTCATTGACGTCAGACCATTACAGGAATCTGACGACGTCTAAATTGTGGGAAGAAGCAAGATGCTATGTTTTATCTTCTTATTGTGAGTATTCTTAGGAACTGTATAACTTCTTTGTGAAGGAGCTGTTTTGAGCAGGGACCGAAAACCTTTATAAATTACGGTGCAGGTATTGAAGAATTTAGGTTATTTTTCAGACTTAGGTTACCGCTATCTGGGTAACCAGACCGAACAAAAAATGTAACCTCTATTCAGGTTACCGTTCTAATCCCGGCTACCTAAAAATGACCTTGATTACGAGAAAAAAGTTCGCGTTCGCCTAAGTTTGTGTGTCTGCCCGACTCTTTGTCACACACAATATTGCCGACGGCACGTGTAAGATAGGGGTAATTTTTATTTCGGTAACCGGTATTAATATTGGGTATTCAATTTAATAATAAAGGTAACCTTTAAAATTACCTGTAAAAGAAATAAAAGAAAAAAGGTTGTTACCGAAAAAATACCCGTATTGATCAAGCCGGTTTCGGTCCCTGGTTTTGAGGAATGATTTTGGAGTTGATAAAGTGAATTCAAACAAATTAAGTTCATCCATCAACATAATGAAGAATATTTTTCTTAGGAAATTGCCCTGAATGGTTTAAAACTTTTAAGATAGGTAGCAGGTGCGTTTGATTACCATCAGACGTCACAAATTACGTTAAAAGTTATCCAAGCCAGAGGCTTCTTCTTTACGTGTCGATGAGCTGAAATCGTATTAGACCTGTACGTAGCCACCTGCACAGCTCTATCATTTGCTTCTAGTAAGTCCTGAAAGGTGGAAAGTGGTTGTGCAGGATAGGAGGTGGCGAATAACCTGCAGAGGGGCACACTGGCACTGGGGAGGCTGCACTGGCAGTTTGTTTGGGATGCATCGAGGTAGAGATAGAGAGAGGCTTATGGGCGAAATTAAAAAATTTGGACACCAAGTTATTCACTGAACACATGATAAAGAAGAAGAAGACCTCCTTTAAAAACTGTTACTAAGGAGGTGGTAGAGTCCTTTCCTCTATCAAGCGATTTGAGGGCCATATTTTGTAATCACGATATTCACTAAGCATTTTATTCACATTATATAAAATCACGCCTCAATTTCCCGAACGTCATCATCAGTCTATAATGCTCCCAGCTCCTACTGCAGGAGAGGGATGGTTGGAAGACGTCACAACATCACATGTCTTCGTCACGTAAGTTGCAGTGGTTTGGGAATAGAGTGACGGGCTTGTGCCAAAAAAAAGTACGTCTAGACTAGAATCAGTCAATTTGACTTCTGACCTGATAAGCTACAACCTTAAAAAACTCCAAGGTCCAATCTCCCGCCTCCAGAATAATAAACAACAAAAAAAACCATCGCAAAACATTGTAATCTATAACTTTTGCGCCTCTGACGCTGCTTATCTCGAGTTGCCATACCGACTTCCGCCATTGACGCTCCCAATGTCCCTGTTACGATAACAATAAAACATTCCCTTACAATATTATTGTTATGTTTTATGGCAGTAGTCGCTTTTGTGTGAAATACTGATGATGTTTAGCTGAATCTGAGAGAGAGGGTCGTTTATAAGTGCAATCGTTCCTGCAAATTGTCAGTTGCTGTTCGTCATCATCACCAGCGTAGCTTTGCTAGCAGTGATAGCCTAGTGGTGTGACAGTCAGATTGCCAAGTCGTAGGTCTCAGGTTTGGAACATTCGCCTTAACCTCTACGCTACGCTTCTTTCTCGTGTTAGAGTTTTAATCAGGGACTGAATTACCCAAAAATTACGGTACCTTTAAATTTCGGTATGACGTCATACCGTTAAATAAGGGTTACCGAAATATTGCGATACCGTTATTTTTTCCGGTAGTGAAATTCTGAGTATGGAAATGCATACCGGTATATTTCGGTAGAAGTACCGTAACCGTTATAAATATATCGGTAGCGGTACCTAAACCTTAATAAATAGGGGTTTGCTTTGACGCACCGCCTCGCCACTCTGTCTGTCGTTCACTTGCCGATTGTTGCACATTATTAGATTATAAACTACATACGCAAGTTCTAACGTCTTCCACCGCACACACGCGCGCCGCGCATGCATTTCGGTACCGAAATCGTGTAAGGGTTAAATAACGGTTTAGCCCAACCTTTATTTATAAAGGTACCGGTATAGCTCAACCTTTATTTTAAACCGGTACCGGTATATTTTTGAGGTATCTTAACCTTTAACCGTAACCGCTTTCAGTCCCTGGTTTTAATGCCGCCCATGAGCCTCTGACTTGGTATTACATGCCGCCGAGAAATATCTCTCAGGGATGCTAGGTTTCCTCTCGATATATTCCTTCACCGAATCAAGTATAATACCTGACTTGGGTTCGAACTTGAGATTGAGACCTTTGACTTTGCAGTCCGACGACGGTCACGCGTCTAAGCTATCACTGCTTTTAGTTATAGTTAGATCAATTGAATAACTATAACTAAAAGCAGTGATAGCTTGTACCCTGGAATGCCAAACATAATATTTGAACACTTGACTATCACCTGATCGGGTAACCAGCGGCCTACTTGCCTTATCATCAGTAAACAAACAATTACTTATCTACCATATTTGTTTTAACGCTAATTGCTTGACTACTTGAATGTAATGTTTTCGGTAATATCCTCGTGAAGATTCCTAAGATTATTGTTAGTTCGTTAACCTTGTTTGTTTACGGAGTTTTTTTACTGATTAGAACAAAGATAGTGTAAGGTGGAAGAGATACCGCGGCCTCGACACAAAGGTCTAAGAAGGAACATGGGTGGTTTCTAGTCAGTAGAAGTCTGACACTCCCTTTCGCTCTGCCCAGAGCAGAAGTCATTTGGTGATTTCCCACGCTCCAACAAAAAAGGTGCTTCATTACCATCAATTTACCTAGCCTTATTATTTATTTATTTATTAAAACTTTATGCAAAAATGCAAAATCGTAGGTACAAAGGCGGACTTAATGCCTTGACTTGACTTGGACTTATTATCCTACTACTTATGTCGTTGCGAAAAGGGGCTTATGATTTTGACCGGTATATACTCGTATGTATGTTCATCTATTTCCTTATCTCCTAAACTGCGTATCATTATTTGACAAATGATGCCACCTACACAACCACACAAAGCATCGGCTATGCCTATAAAATAATGCCCATCCTAGGCATTATAATATAAGCCTATGCGATGATAAGCTTTAGGGCAAAGTGACGTACTGTTATATACCAGCTATGTTAGACCCTTCAGGCTAGCTAAGCTTCCCTTGCAGGTGTCCATTAAGCTTAAGTCAGCAATTCATACTTTGATTCATTCATTCAACTCCTCTAAGAGCCAGTCTATCTCCGACCTCAGTCGATAGCGGTTGCCCAAAGATCATTTTCACGTGTTTGTTAATAAGTCTAAGTAATAAAACTTTACTTTAATTAAATAGTCTTTTTTTAAAAAAAGACTAATTCCAAGGCCGTATAACATTTTGGTGGCAGCGGTGGGATCCGAAAATCTCCAGTGCCCGGCAACCGCTACGTAGACTCCGGATCCCGTAATAATAACTTTCAAACCGTGAAAATAAAAACTTCAGTGCCAAGTGCCAAAAATCTATGTTCAAGTGCTCTTAGTGAAGTGCCATCATATCTAAAAGAGGAGTGTCGCATCCAGAACCGCGGTTACTCGTCTTTCTTCTTCGTCGACACGGAAGTGCCGAAACCTGCGAGAAGACCACACGACACCACTCTCCGTGCTTCGTGGCTCCGTGCTCATCTTGCATCCTACATCCTGTGAACTAGCTGGTTCACACCTCCGAAATCCGAGGTCAACCGAGATTTGAATTAAATCTTATTTCGTCGCGTCCCAGGTGCACAGGCGCACCGCCTTATCAAGTGGAATGTTCCCGCTCGCCGCTATCGCCGTCGCCCACGTGTTTTTACTGTGAGTCTTTGGTCATTGTTTAGTCTAAGCTCAATTACCAGTGTTCCTCAAACTTTTATTTTATATTTTATTGTGTCGTATTTAATTGTGATACATTAGAATTAATTCTATTTCCTATTATGAAAAAGGCACTCAAGGCCGAAGATAACAAATTAACTTTAAATATCCCTGAATCCGACAAACAAGTGAGCGATAGTGAATCTGTGAAGTCACCCCTTACATCTCCTCGTATTACTAGGCAAACGCTGGCAAACCTCACTATGTCAGAAATCAGCCTAAACATACTCTTCAAATTCGTAAAATCATACGATGGCAAACGGGAAACCCTGAATTCATTTCTAGTTAATTGCGACAATGCCTACGACCTCGCTTCTGAATCGCAGAAGCCTATTCTATTCAAATTTATTTTAAGCCAACTAGATGGCAAAGCGGAAACCGCCTGCTCCATTAAGGAGTTCACAACGTGGGAGCAACTAAAGGACTTTTTAAAGACCCAATTTAGTGAGCGAAAACACTACTCCCATCTCCTGACTGATCTGCAAGAAAGCAAACAAGATCAGTCAGAAAACGTAAGTCAATACGCATTACGCGTAGAGACCTACCTCTCACAACTGCTAACAGAGATATCCTTGTCAAATACCAAGGCCAAAGAATTACCTGGCCGTACAGCAGCCATGGAGGATCTTGCCCTCCATCATTTCCTCATGGGGTTATATCCCAGAGTCTCTAACATTGTGAGATGTAGGTCTCCTAAAAATCTCAACGAGGCTATAAATCTAGCCGTATCCGAGGAACGGATACAACAGACGTTGTATAAGCGTCCTCAGTCGGAACACAAATCTAGTAAACCGACTAATGCCAAACCCAACTTAAATACTAATTCTAACACAAAACCGCCAAGTGTTCCTCAAAGTTCTTCCAACTCCGTGTGCCGATATTGTAAAAATCCAGGCCACGATATTAATACCTGCAAGAAACGGGAATTTAATAACCGTAAAAATATTCTAAATCCACAACAGGCATCTGCTAGCCAAAATTCGAATAAACCTTCCCATCAGGTAAACTTGGTCGAAGAACCTGATGAGCCAACCCTCGTAGAAGACGACGATTCCGATTCTTTAAACGAATAAAAGTCTCGAATCAGTGTCGCACGAGACAGTATCCAAAAGTCGATACCTGTCCTTCTCCTAATTCTCCTAAATCTTCTCCTAAATCAAGGGACCACACGGGTAACCAGCCCCAAATAAGCGCCCAATCAAATTCTAAATCAAGGGACCACACGGGTAACCAGCCCCAAATAAGCGCCCAATCATCTTCTAAATCAAGGGACCACACGGGTAACCAGCCCCAAGCAAGTGCCCATTCCTCTACTAACTCTCAGACCAATCAACAGGGTAATCAGCCCCAAACCGACGGTCAGTTCAAAAATTGTAATCCAAAATCTACTATTTCTCCTAAATCTACTACCTCTACTACCTCTACTATTTCTCCTAAATCTACTACCTCTACTATTTCTCCTAAATCCAACAAGATTTACGAAGTAAATCTTGATATTACCAAAAGGTTACTACCACATGTCCTACTAGAATCTCAAGTATCCCATGTTCCATTGTCCCTCCTCGTCGATTCAGGTTCTGCTATATGCTTACTAAAAGAGTCAAGTATTCCTAAAAATCAAGGACTTGTCAAGGAGTCAATAAAGCTCAAAGGCATCGACCCTGGTGACGAACCGACACCAACCGAAGGTCATTTCCAACTTAAGTTAAGGTTAGGTGAAAAACATTCAGCAACATTTAAGTTTCACGTTGTAAGAAATATCAACCTACCTTATGACGGTATAATAGGTACCGACTTCCTAACTGCCTTTGGCTGCAAAATTGATTACATTCAAGACATCCTAAAAATAGATAACTTAAATCTAAAACTTCATTTCTCTGATCCCTGCTATATCATTCCGCCTCGAACGGAAACCGTTATAGAATGTTCAGTTCGGAAAACTAACCTCACTGAAGGTCTCGTTACAGATCAACGTATTTCAAAAGATTTGTTGATATCCAACTGTATTGTCAAAGTCAAGAGCAACAACCGTGTCAATTTGACCGTTGCTAATACATCTGAAGTACCTATAACGGTTAAATCTAACTTAAATCTTAACATTTTACCCTTATCTTCTATTTCATTCCAAGTTTCTAATAATTCACAAAATTCGACTTCACGGACAAATGACGTGATTAATTCATTGAGAACTAACCATCTCAACCAGGAAGAAACTAGAGCTCTTACTGAACTCTGCTCCCAATTCTCAGACATTTTTCATTTGCCCGACGATCAACTGACCTGTACTTCCGCACTTAATCATCGGATTAAAACAATGACCGATTCGCCTATACATACAAAATCATATAGGTTCCCGGAGTGCCATAAAAAGGAAGTACAGACTCAGATTGACAAAATGCTCGATCAGGGTATCATAGAACCCTCTATCTCACCTTGGAGCTCACCGATCTGGATAGTACCAAAAAAGGTAGACTCCACAGGTCAACGCAAATGGAGAATAGTAATCGACTATCGTAAATTAAACGATGTCACTATAGGTGAAACCTACCCTATTCCGCAAATTTCTGAGATACTAGATCAACTAGGGAATAGTAAATATTTTACTACCCTAGACCTCACTTCCGGTTTCCACCAAATTCCTATATTCTCCGAAGACGCACCCAAAACAGCGTTTTCTGTACCTCAAGGGCATTATCAATTTAACCGAATGCCATTCGGACTAAAAAATGCCCCTTCCACATTTCAAAAGTTAATGAATAACTGTCTCTCTGGCCTTCAAGGCACAAGATGCTTCGTTTATTTAGATGACATCGTTCTTTATTCCTATGACTTACCGTCTCATATCAATAATCTAAAAGCCGTCTTTGAAAGACTTCGCCAATTCAACTTAAAGTTACAACCAGATAAATGCGAATTTCTACGAAAGGAAGTCGCTTATTTAGGGCACATCATAAGTGAAGATGGTGTCAAACCAAATCCTGAAAAAACTAAAGCCGTAAAGGATTTCCCAATTCCAAAATCCCCTAAGGATATTAAGTCTTTTCTAGGGTTAGTATCATATTACAGGAGGTTTATTCCTGATTTCGCCAAACTGGCAAAGCCTCTCACATCCTTACTAAAGAAAGATGTCTTATTCAATTGGCAAAATGAACAACAACTTGCCTTCGAATCTTTAAAAAATAAACTAATCTCTGCTCCAATTCTAGCGTATCCCGATTTCACTCAACCATTCCTCTTAACTTGTGACGCTTCGAATTACGCAATTTCCGCCATATTATCCCAAGGAATTATCGGGCAAGATCGCCCCATAGCGTATGCTTCCCGCACCCTAAATAAAGCAGAGTGTAATTACAGCGTCACAGAGAAAGAATGTCTAGCCATAGTCTTTGGTACTAAAGTATTTAGACCTTATATATACGGCCATAAATTTAAAATCTTAACGGATCACAAACCATTACAATGGCTATTTAATTGTAAAGACCCGGGATCTCGCCTTATCCGCTGGCGTTTAAAGCTAGAGGAATTTGAATACGACATTCAATATAAAAAGGGTAAAATTAACGTTAATGCGGACGCCCTGTCTCGATTCCCTGTCAATCCTATTAATCCTGAAACTCCCCAGGAGTCTAATCCTAATCCAGAACTAGATCCTGCTCATAATTTAGATAGTGATCTAATGGATTTACTAATATCTCCACCATCATTTAACTCTGAAGAATTCGGTCTAGATAATGTCGGCAACGACCTATCTGACTTACCTGAATTGCAGGAGCTTGCATCGGATGAAACACTAACTCTTGATGCTCAACCTGAAACCTCTCCACAACCATCTACCCGTACCTGTCCAGACTTACCTGCTGATGACTACAGCACGTTTCTAAAAGCAATGTTAGATAAAGATAAATCATACAACACAGAAGTTGTAGAACACAATGAGAGTCTCTTAAAGTCCACATCTAAAGTTATCCTCATACCCACTTCAATCGATTTAGATGAATCAAATCCTTATGTGCAAGGAATATTAGACAATTTTGTAAATTGTGAAGACATTGTTAATGCTGAAAAAGAATTATATTATTTCCATAGATTCACGCTTAACAATAAAATATTCTATTTCTTATTCATAAAGGTCCATCACTTTGATGAATCATCCTATACTGAAATTTTTGAAACACTGAAACATGTTAAAAATGAAGTCTTAACGATTGAAGATATAGACGAAATTGCTATATCTGATCTGAAAAACCCGTTTGAAAAACACTCTTTTATTAAAATTTATAATATCCTTACTTATCTCTTCCATAATACTAAGATCAAAATTCATGTATACCATAATAGTATTATGTATCCTACCCCCACTGAAATAAAGAAAATCTTGTATGATAATCATGACATCCCAATAGCGGGCCATCTGGGATCTACTCGCATGTATAATAGAATCAAAGAATCTTATTATTGGAAAGGCATGCGCAGTGACATAGAAGCTTATGTCAAACAATGCAAGTCTTGTCAAGAAAACAAACCTCTAAGGAAAATAAACCGCAGTCCTATGCAGATCACCAGTACTTCCACTAAACCGTTTGAACGGATCTCTTTAGACATTGTAGGCCCACTTCCTGAAGCGGGAACCGCTAAACTAAAATATATACTAACTATACAAGACGATCTAACTAAGTTCTCTTCCGCCTATCCAATACGTAGTACTACAGCTGAAGAAACTTCAGAATGTTTACTCCACTATATATCTATTTTCGGTATTCCCAAAACAATTCTCACTGACCAGGGCACCAACTTTACAGCGGACCTTTTCAAAAAGACCTGTGAATTCCTAAAGATAAAAAATCTTTGGTCTTCGCCCTATCATCCTCAAACGCAAGGCGCCCTGGAAAGAAGTCACTCTACCCTTAAAGAGTATTTAAAGGCCTATATTAATGACGAACAAACAAACTGGCCTCGTTATATCTATACAGCTATGCTTGCTTATAATACAAGTATTCACACAACCACACATTACTCACCTTACGAACTTATGTTCGGAACTAAACCATTAATTCCAAACTCTATTTACGACGGAACCCTTGGTGCAACTTACCCGGATTATGTCCGTATGCTCCAAAGCCGACTGAAATGTTCACGAGAAAAAGCATTAGATTTCATTAAGAGGTCTAAAGAAACCTCAAAAACATATTATGACACTCGCACTCGCCCAAACCAGTATAAGGTTGGCGATTATGTTTATCTCAAAAACCATTTGAGACTACGCAAGGCCCTCTCCCCTATCTGGAAAGGACCCTACAAGGTTATCAAAATAAATGGTAATAACACACTTACCTTACTTATTAATAGACGTCACGTCACCCATCACTTTGATGAAGTGAAACCAGCTGATACCGAAACAAATTAAGGCCTATATTAATGACGAACAAACAAACTGGCCTCGTTATATCTATACAGCTATGCTTGCTTATAATACAAGTATTCACACAACCACACATTACTCACCTTACGAACTTATGTTCGGAACTAAACCATTAATTCCAAACTCTATTTACGACGGAACCCTTGGTGCAACTTACCCGGATTATGTCCGTATGCTCCAAAGCCGACTGAAATGTTCACGAGAAAAAGCATTAGATTTCATTAAGAGGTCTAAAGAAACCTCAAAAACATATTATGACACTCGCACTCGCCCAAACCAGTATAAGGTTGGCGATTATGTTTATCTCAAAAACCATTTGAGACTACGCAAGGCCCTCTCCCCTATCTGGAAAGGACCCTACAAGGTTATCAAAATAAATGGTAATAACACACTTACCTTACTTATTAATAGACGTCACGTCACCCATCACTTTGATGAAGTGAAACCAGCTGATACCGAAACAAACCTGTAAACAGGATATTATTATAGTATAAGTTAGGTTATAATAATATATACTTACTTACTACATAAAATAAAATAAGATAACTTACCTTAGTTAGATAATAACGTTAGTTATTATTTACAGTCCAGTTCGGGGTCAACCTCACCAAGACTTCATCCAGCCGATCACCACGAGCTCTGGCTTATATTTTAACTATTTAGGTAAACTTAAAATTAATAATGTACAATTGAATGTTTTGTTACCTGTAGATATCTCTCATTTCGAACCACACATAAATAATATTAAACATGCTTTAACAGAAACTAAACACTTGTGCAACCAAACCAGAATAATAGAAATCAATGTAGAATGTGACAGTATGTTACAACCACTAACAGCACGATTCCATGATATGAATAAAGAATTCCAGTCTATTTCTCATCTGATAGATAATAGAAATAAACGTGGTGCTTGGATCGGGGGAATAGGATCTGTATTAAAACAGATATTCGGTACTTTAGACGAAAATGATGCCTTAAAATATGATGAAGCCATAACATCGCTGCAAAACGATGAGAGTCGGTTGACTTCACTGATAAAAGAAAATATTTTAATCACCACTTCCGTAATTAAATGTTTTAATAACACTTTGAACAAAGTAAAACATAATGAAGCAAATCTAAATGAAGCTATCGACAACCTCTCTCTAAATATAAGAAATATCTCTAAAATTACCAATGGACTCCATATATTAACTAAGGTTAACAGGATTCTAAATACATTGGAAACATCAATACTCACCTTGTCATTCCAATTGGAAGACATAATCAATGCCATCTTATTTAGTAGCCAAAACATATTGCATCCGTCTATTATGACGCCAACGCAATTACACAGAGAGCTTGCCGATAACTACAGACATTTGCCAAGCGACCTTGAGCTGCCTGTAACCCTAGATATTAAGTCAATTCATTTAATCTTAAGTATTTCTAAGTTAGCATGTAATTATGTTAATAATAAGCTAATATTTGTATTACAAGTGCCACTGGTCAACACCAAGGAGTATATCTTGTTTCACAACATTGCTCTCCCAACTCCTCATAGTACCAAGGTACCAAATTCATTTAGCCTAATTATTCCTAGTAATAAATACATAGCAATGACCAAAGACAAATCTCACTACTGCGTTTTAAATAACCTGGAACAATGTAAAGTGATAGGACCCGGCGATTATATTTGTGACATAGAGAACGTTTACTCTACCGAAGCAAAGCTTACTTGTGAAAGTGAACTATTAGCAAAAGTGATTAGTGAAAAACCATTACAGTGCGAAACTAAAATTATATTTGGTAAATTAGACATTTGGAAACCATTACTGAATAATAGATGGATTTATATACAATCCGAACCTAATAAAATCTCAATTGATTGTCTAAATTCTAACTTGTATGAAACGACTATATTAGGAACAGGAATACTTACCATTCCTATTGGCTGTACTGGTTACTATAGAAGTACCACACTTATACCTAAATTCAATGTTTTAAATATTACTTCACCAATTAACCATGTACCAGATTTTAACCTAATCAATGACACTTGTTGTAATATTGTTAGATTAAGTAATGTACTAGATAATGTGTCCTCTGTTTATCTAAACGATATAGATCTAGACGATCTTAATAGAGAAAATAAAAATAAACTGCAGTCGATTCTTAGCGACGTCAAAGTTCTCGAACACTCCCAAGACCATCATATTATTAAATATGGAACACATTACTCTATCCTTATAATCATTCTTGTAGTTATAGTCATATTATATGTAACTTACTTAATTTTTAAGTTCTTTTGTAAATCTGGCAGCAACCGACATTTCCAAATTAAATTCAATGTCAACAAGACGCCCAATTCCCTTACTCCAGAAACCCTGACTATGACTGATAGACAGGATCCAGAACAAGAAATATCTTCCATCTCTATTGCCCCACTTAGAACTAAAGTTTAACAGAGACTTGTAAAAAAAAAATTCAACCCCAAGTCTCTTCTTAAAGGGGGAGGTGTTATATACCAGCTATGTTAGACCCTTCAGGCTAGCTAAGCTTCCCTTGCAGGTGTCCATTAAGCTTAAGTCAGCAATTCATACTTTGATTCATTCATTCAACTCCTCTAAGAGCCAGTCTATCTCCGACCTCAGTCGATAGCGGTTGCCCAAAGATCATTTTCACGTGTTTGTTAATAAGTCTAAGTAATAAAACTTTACTTTAATTAAATAGTCTTTTTTTAAAAAAAGACTAATTCCAAGGCCGTATAACAGTACGATCACTATTCTCTGATGCAAAAGGTGTATGTAACGGTTAGATTAATTCCTCCAACACTCTCGTGAGTCTTCGGAGGTCTGGGGAGTCTGGATTTATGCCCGGTCGATATGGGAATATGCTCGCCCCCTAAGCGGGTGTACTACTAGGTACACCTGCCCATGATATCTCCACTGACTGGCGATATGTTAGTCATCCAATAAGAAGCGATTAAACCGTATTTACTTCCTATTCTGTTAAAGGTAATACCTACCTACTTAATTAAATACAAAATATCAATCACAAAACAGTTTTCCTCGTCCTGATTATGGCTTTATTCCAAAGCGGTTACTGATATCCATGTTGTGATTATGTAGGTAATTCTATGTGCCATTATACTCTTTGTGTTATCAGTTGTAAGGGAAAATAACATCGACATATACATAATAATTATTTCATTAAGTTACCTTGTGTGGGCTTGCCTAGTTATTACCTGATACATGCAAGTAATGAAATAAATCATACTGCTTTGTGTTTGACGACCGAAAGGTTCTGTTTCAGCAACTTTTGGGTGAAAAATTCGGTTTCGGCGTCTGTTTGGTTTCGGCCAAATATTCACTGGCTTTTTGTCCGATTGATGTCAAAAGGCTTATCCCCTTTTATCATCATTGTCCGTATCCCAAATTTATTTGGGACTAGCTTTTGCCAGCGGCTTCGCCCGCGTGAATATAACGATTTTCCCTAAAAACTTTCATCCCCTATTTAACTACCTTAGGGGTTGAATTTCGAAAAATCCTTCCTGATTCCTTGTCTACATTATAAAGGGAACCTCTGTGCGAAATTTCAGCTTTCTAGGTCCATAAGGGTTTGGGCTGGGCGTTGATGAGTCAGTCAGTCAGTCAGGACTTCTCTTTTTATTCATATAGCTATATACGCAACATGTCTTCTTCTTCCAAACTTCTCTATTACTCGTCATCTCTGTAGACACCTTTCTCTCTAGCCATATCATCCTTCACACAGTCCATTAATCGTTTCTTTAGTCCTTCTCTACTCCTATAGCCATCTACATTCATACTCAACATTTTCCTCACTACACTTGCCCCTTTTATATTATTATTTGAGTGTACTAAAAGGTCTGTCTCTGCCAAACCCTACGGGAAATACAGGTGTGATGTTATATTGTGAAATAAATCAATAATATTATTAACCACCTTTCTAAGAATGAGTTCGTTTCCCTTATCAAAATAACTTGAATTAAATGACGTGTCAGATTTTGCCGAGTATTTACTGTTTGTATGAATCACTTCCTGTTCAGAAGGATATTTCGATTATACTACTGTTAACTGGCAGCTAAACATGTATATTTAGATTATAGATAATAATTCATTACTTAATCTTTAAACTTGTTTAAACGGCGTATCAAAAGTAATTTCCGATGACTGGGTGCCACAACTCTAGATAATGTATTGTATGCATGGTTAGAAAAAGTATGTTTCTTACACGCACTAGGATTTATTACATAGAAAATAACATCCTTATATCTATTAAATTAAACGCTCCAACGACCTTGTACATCAAAAATCTTGTATAAAGTAAAAAAATATATTAAGAAAACAAATTCTCCTCCTAGACCGTGTAAATCATTGATTATTCTAGGTGTCAGCTACTTTATTGCAACACTAACAATAAAGTAAACTCCAGAAATCAAAATGAAAATGCCGAAAATGTTACAAAAATCTACTAAACTAGGTAGGTACAGTACAATGCCCTCACTAATTAGTATGAACGCTAAACTCTCGTCACGGAGCTGTCACAAACGTAACATCTCAATGAACATCAATTAACTGGCAGATTGAGTGCGCAACAAATCTTTGCCAATTAGGAGCACGATACAATTTGGTAGAAATGTTCGTGGACGTAAGATTTGGCGCACGCTTTGCGATATTTTTTAAACGACTTTAAAAAACAATTTACAATTCAGTTGTTTTTTTTAAGGGTTCCGTATTTTATGTTTGTTACCTCATTAATTACTTCGTCCAAATTTTTGATGAAATTGAATGAATACTTAGCGATTGGTCCCGTAGACATTTCATAACAATTAGGTTATTAATTTGACTTTTTTCTTCTTGGACTATATTGTAATAACAACTAAAAGGGTAAATAAAATCCGCAAAAAAAATGACTTCTAGTAAAAGTCTATTATAACTTTTATTTACTTTCATAACATAAACAAAATCAACTGCTGTCCATACATTTAGGTGGAGGTTTTGAAGTATCGTAGTCGTAGTCAGCATCGCTGATGAAAGTTCAAAATATAACATGCTAATCAAAAGTGAACAGGTAAGATGATGAATATGATATTATGATATAACCGTGTATTGTATTAAGTTATGGTATGTAATCATAATGACTAACCTAACCTAACTAATAGATAAAAGTAAAAGGAAAATCTGTTACTAAGACAAGTTTCAATCATTTACCGAACTTTGCATAGAGAAAGTTGAAATTATATTCAATTGATTGTACTGCCTTTAAATTACGTTATAAGGTTTTCTCTAGCTACTTACTGAAAGCCCGATGGAATAAGAAGGCGTCGGCGCAGCATGTCTTTTTCTTTCATACTTCTCTATAACTCGTCATCTTACTAGATACCTTTTTATGCCATATCATCCTTCACACAGTCCATCCTTTTGGTCTTCCTCTACTCCATCCACAAATCCACATTCACACTCGAAACTTTTCTCACGGCATATTCTTCATTTCTCTGCATTTTCAACCGTTTTCCACACAACTTTTTAGTTACCGGAAGCACTTTCAGACTTCTTTTTATGTGCACATTTTATCCATTTATTGTTTACAAAACAACCAGGACAGGGTTATTATTAACACCTAAAACGAAATATTTACCATGTTTACTATTTGTTTCGAGTTTCCCATATTTCTGCGCCGTTGCTGTTATTATGTTTAAAAAAAAAAATGTAGTTTAAAAACTTATCAGCTCATGGTTGTTTAAAAAATCGCGTGACTGCACTATTTACTACTGTCGCATAGGTATAAGTTGTATAACGTGTGCCGTCTCTTATTTCTCAGTGAAATGATATCATCAAAACATGCATTGTTCTGTAACTAGAGTAATTTATAGTATACTACACTATTAATATAAACATCAGTTATACATTAAACATACAGATCTGTTAAATATAACATCTAACTTAATATTATTACTTGAACTCCACTAATTTATGAACAGTTTCCTCGATTTTGGGTGTTTTGATAGATTTGCAATACAAAATATAACAAAAACTAGCCAATCGACCGACTACAACCGTTTGGAACTTTGGATACCGTAATAGTGGAGATAGGCCACAATCATCAATTCATCATCATCCACTACCTGAATTTAGTCTGCTGGGTAAAGACCTCTCTTTTCTTGTGTATTAGGTCCGATTAATGCTGTCTTATTCTGAATTCTTCATTCTATAGTAAAACATACTTCTTCAGTCGATAGCGGCACCATAACTTTACTAACTAATGGTTCATTCATGGTCCCATTTTCTTTATTCTAAAAAACACTGAATGGCCGCAATGTTCACAGATTTTTTTCTACAGCATACGGTGCATGAGCACTCATTGATACAGACATAAAACGTATAAAATTACAACTTTCCCACCCTGTTACACTGCACCAGTTTTAGAATAACCCACAAACAGAACAAAAAAATCTCGTCACTAAACCATTCAATTCTCAACCCTATCTCACAGAAACAAAGTCTTTGCAAACTGCATATGCGGCAAAGCAAAAACATTTGATCGATCAATGTCCCTTCCATTGATTACTAAGATTTTTAAGCCCTTATTTTCTTTACGCTAAGGTTGTAAATAGATACGTTTATCTGTTGACTTATCTGCCTACTATCGGATGTCAGTTGTAGATAACGGATGAGGTTCACTGCGTATGTCACACAGTTTGATAACTGTGTCACTCGCGCGCTGACGGTTGCCGCGTGCGCACGTTTGCGGAGACGACGGCTATTTCTTATCGAAAATTAGTCACGAGTGTTTAGGAGAATTGTGTCTTGCGTATTTTAGTATCAGCTGACGTGTTTTATTTTAAGTTTCTGTGAATTTTAAATAGGTTTTAAGTGTTAAAAAATCATGTGACGATTGAACACTGAGCTTTAACTAAAATAGTGATATAACAAAGAATCCATCAATAAAAGCGTTTCCTAACTGTGACAGTGACCGTGTTTCGTCTGTGATACAAGAAAAACTAAACATTCCAAAATGCGTCGGCAGAAAATGAACATAGATCCAGATCTAGGAGACTTGGAAGAGATGCTGGCCCACGTCCAGACTCAACTGGAACACGAAATAGACCTGGAGAAGGAATCCAAGATGCCTTCCTTAACGAACATACAAGAATCCCCGAAAATGGTGAAGAGAACCTCTTCTTTTAGTAGAAACGAAACTTATGATTACCGTCGAACTGCCCCAAGGCCACCTCCAGTCCGTTCTGACTCCGGAAGTCGTTCCCTGAACGGTAACTTCGGAGAATACAGAAACGGAAGCGAGGATTATAAGGACGAACAACAGTACTCCACGCCAGAAATAAACGGCAAGTTTAAAGGCTCTCAAACTAGTCTGAAGTCTGATGAAGGATCTCAGAGCTCCTTGCAGTCTTTCAGATCGGAGCCTATATCCAGGCTCTCAGTGATGAGCCTACAAGAGAAAAGGGGATCGTATGCTTCGCTAAATGGAAGACATTCGAAGACTGCTACTCTGCCGAGGGGTTATGGATCTACGAAGGAGAAGAATTGGGAAGACTACTGGGCTTGGTAAGTAGTTTGAAATTTATTTCTAGTGTCTATGTTATCTGAAAAGATAATGTTGTTTTAGGGTTTTCTACTTATCTCATGTAAGATTGGTTCTTGTTATTTTAATCAATTGACTAAAACAATGTAGGATTTGATAGTAGTAAGTAAAATACTAGTTTAGATCAATATCAGTCTTTTGATAGATAGGTTAAACTAGCTTTATCGGCTTCAGTGCTATATTTTACTCCATATTGAACGCATCCATTATTAATGTGTGTTTGTCTAGACATGAAAGCAGAACGCGATGCATTTTCGCATGCATTATAGTGATTATTTGGACAAGCTTAATGATATAGCAGTTACTGAAGTCTATCGTAATTTTAGGTTCAATAATGCCATGATTACGAGTATCAACCATGGTGTTTCTCGACTGCGACTCCTGAGAATGATATCCTGTGCTTGATTCCCGGGTCGGACAAAGTGCTATTGGGGTTTTCCATCAGGAATTTCGCAGTAGCTGTAGCAGCCACAGAGTCTGGATTTGATTTGTCTGTCCGGTTGATGATAATAGGCTCGCCCCCTATTACATGGGGCTTAAACATAACTGGCGAAATATGGGTGGACTGATGGGTAGACCTCTGCCTAACCCTTCAGAGATTACAGGCTTGATGTCATGTTATTACATTATTCTCATCAATATAACTCGTGCTTCTTTACTAACGTGACACGCTTACAAATGGCGGTCGTTGATTTAACAAAACACGGATGATCTCGTTGCCCTGACGCAGCCTCATTGAGACGTAATATCATCTGACTGGTGTTGTGATAACGATGGGTAGGATTTACATCGATAAATCTTGCTCTCGTTTTGATAAAATTTATCTTTTTTATTTGCGTATTGAAAAATGCGATATCTTGTCATTGTGGCGGATTGTAGCCTTCGACATTAGGGTTTCGCATGGCTATTCGACATGATTTTATCATAGAGAGTAGGTTTATCTCTCAGCTGTGGGAACAGTATGTGCTAATTATGTCATTGTAATTATAATTTCATCATTTTTGTGTTATTTTCTGACCGATCTGTTATGATTCAATGGAAAAACATATGGGTTCCCCTCATTCCATAGATTTTGTAATCTCTTTTCATTGTCTTTTCTGACCGATCTATTATGAATTATGATTGAATGTCATTTAATTAGCAGTATAAATATATTTTCTTTCACCTTTGTGCATATTTTGACTCGTTAACAAACCAATAACTTAAGTGATCGATGTTTTACGACTGGTATGTCTATTGCCTATGCATCTGAGTTACAGTATTAGGTTTGGATTGCTACATTTTCTCCAATAATCTCATCTACAATATCTTCCTCGTAATTATAGTCTCCATCTAATGTATCCATTAGACCGTTTTGAATTGTAACATTCACGATCTACCGTCCATTATTATTGCTGTTCTGGCCCGTATATTATGGGCTTTAAATGTGCATCCACAGAAATAATTGTAGTGCTTTCACTTTTTGTTTAACACGTTTCAAATGTTACCGATTTCTATAGAAAGGCTTACAGCATTCGTAATAACACTATTGTCTATCCCTATTTCGACTGCAAAAGGGTCTAAATAAGCGGTTTCTTGTTTTTCTTTCCCAAATCGTTTTTGTCTTCCTCGTGGTAATTTTTTGACGGGTATTACAAAAAAGGTTGTGTTCTTACAGTTAAACTTTTTTTGTTTGTTAGGCGAATGACCTTATCGTTGGCTGTTTACGGTTTTGTCTTTGATTGTTTTTTTATGGTTCGGAGGATTTGGAGTAATTAGTTGTTTTATAGTTCTATTGTTTTGGTTTAGTTTGCTGTAACTTGACTTTAACTTTAACTTAACGTGTTTGATTTGTTCGAGCAGTTGAGTTACTAGAAAGCTCCTAGGTTATTGAAGAGTTTAAAATACGAGTATTGAATATATTTTCTGAAGTGAGTAGGCTATGTAACAAATGAATGAATCCCTATACTTATTTGTTATTTAATTTATACCTATATTATAAACTAAAATAGATTCTCTCTGCCATGCCTTAGTTATTCATTTATTTGCCTGCACTTGGCATGTGTTAATTTATCATACATACACACATTTTGACGTCATATGCAGGAAATCCGTATACTCTCAGCTGATAGGAAACCACATCATTGATTTTATTATGAACTGAGTAACGGATTTTTAAAAACATAAACACTTCTAGGGTCATCAAACTCATCATCATTGCATCTATTATCTTCATTCTTCATCATCATTCTTTTGCCCTTACCCCAACATACCACACACCATTCGTCAAACGCAGTTGCTGTTGCTGTGCGCTTTTGTGTTGAACCAACTTCAAAAAAAGAAGGAGGTTCTCAATTTATCAACTGATGTGAAAAAATATATTTTGTATGTAACTCTCCGATTGGTCCCATAGACATGTCATAAAAATCAGTTCTGTAGTTTCGCTCATGATTTCTTTAATAATTTCTAGTTACTTAATATGCAAAATTTGTTCAGTCGACGGCAAAGAATTCTATGAAACAAACAAAGTCACCGACTTCAGAAAGTAGTCAAGTAATTTTAGACTCTAAAGTAAGTTTTTTTTCGCTAGCGTCTTTCGCACCACCCTCTGCGATTTGCTGTGCGCTTGTTTTTTTACTGACTTTTCCATCGACATCTATCATCACAACTGGACTTGGTATTTCCTGGCTAATCGGCCCCCTCATCTGACCTTCAGCTTCCGTGGGAAGATGGGCAGGTGTGTACCATTAAGGGTACCTTTAAGGTCATCGGCGACACGTGCGAATGGAACTGGTTTGGTGAAGGGCTTCGTCGTCTGGATACTACAATGTGGTTTTGTTATTTTAAATGTTATGAGTGTTACTGGGGAGATATATATGGAAATGTTGAGGTGAATGTGTGGTGTGACAAGAATGGATAGGTAAGGAACGAGTACTATCGCCAATAAAAAGTATTTTCGCCAATTTTTTATAAAGTTGATAAAACAATAAACACATCCAATATTTTTCGATAATCTAACTGACGGACTAAACAGATTCATATTTGTTTTTAGTCAGTCAACTACCCTATTGGCGCAACTTTTTATAGAAACGTCGAAAGGGAATCGACTGTCTTGGTATGCACATGTTATGAGGGGAGACGAATCGCATGTGACTAATAGAGTGATGAATATAATTGTTGATGGATGAAGAGAGAGAGGAAGACCATGGACACGATGGATGGATTGTGTGAGGAATGATATGAAAGAAAAAGGGATAAATGATAGCATGTCGGTTGACAGAGAAGAATGGAAGAAATAAAACGCGGTAGGTACAAAGTTACATGGGACAAGGGCAGGACAAGATAGCTCGTATCTAAACATAGTGGTTCGAATCGCCCCATTCCTAAGAGCTACTGGTCGATTCACACCACTCGGCGCTCCAAGAACCGCCGTGGTGCGAAACAGCCCATTCTTAAGAACTTTTCTGCGTTTCACACCACGGTCCGAACCGCTCGTGGTGCGAAACGACGAAAGACCCGATGGAAGATGAACCGACTGTTACTGAGGACCTATGTTGCGGGAACTTATTCCTGTTGTATGAAGATTGCGTTGTAGTTAGTTTAAAATCCTTACTTACATACTCCTTTTGTCTCGTCCACGTTTATACATCTGGTCATACACACACACCGGTTGCGAGTGCTATTCATTTTTCCTTTTTTTTTATTATAAATGGGCTTGCTCTTGACTTCAATCTTGCCCTAAAAGATGATGTCGACGATGGAACGAGCTTACCCAGTAGAAGCCTGTTTACTCGCGACTTAAACAGAAGAACCCTTCCCTTCCTTTCCGAAGAACCTCTGAATGACTCTAACAAAATTTTACAAGGAATAAATACTTCCAATACAGACAGTCGCTGCATCTATTTAGAAAACCGCACGTTATGCAAGATCCTTATTATAGGAGGATACACTCGTTTAACACGCTCTAGACAAGGATACGGGGAGGAAATCGTGAAAAAAGCCACTCACGAAAACTTGAAGGCATGCACGAATTAGGCGTGTTGTTTTTTCCCTGATTGAATTTGCTGGTCCACTCATTGCCATTTCATTGAAGATGAGTCAGTGTTTTTGTTGTTGTCGAAGGTTTCATGCATAACACATACTTACCAGTAAGGAGCACGTGACACGTGGCTAATTAATAACAGCCGCTCGGATCAATCTTCATGCTAATTAATCCTTACATTGATATGAATTAATCAAACAATACATTAAATTATTAGTCTTATCACTGCTTCTCTGATTTTAATTGAAAATTTCGGTCGCAAATTCCTTATTCATCATAACATAACGTTTCCCCACTTACTACTCAGAACACAGGGTTTGCACCACCCTTTCTTTGTTTGATTTGTTTACTCTCTCATAAAATGGCGCCTCTCTACTAGCATCTATCTTTTTCCTTTCAATCAACATGTTATTACACAATATTTTAGGCAAGACTTTCTTTACAATTGATGAATGAATGTATGTCCTAATTTTAAGTGTTACTTATAATAATATGTTTACTTGGTCTACCTGTAATTTTTTGTCAATTTGTTTTTGTCCTGTGGGAAACCAATAAATCATTTTTCTTTCTTTCTTTCTTTCAATTGCTACATTAAACCAAAATTTCACTGCATTTTCTCCACTCCATTCTGTATCATTACTCTTTTTGCGCGTTTCCAAAATTGAAACTAACGCCATTTTCTTCATTTTCAATGCAATTTACAAGCTTTCCTCTCCTATTAACAACATTCGAATGCGTCACGGTCCTGGCAATACAGTACGGGTCTTCCGTGGCATCAACAAGTCGACAACGCCACCTGGCTTATGATTTATGAACTTGTTAACAGACTAGGGGGTTGCATCGTGTGTCTGTCGTCGCTGCCCTTTGCATAGTTCCGAACCGGTAGCGTTGATTTATATCCCTAGTGGCCGTGGCGAAATTGGGAACTAATATGTTGTGTACTAGAATGATTGTTTGCTGACAGCGCCACTGTGCGATATCTAGGATTGTTCACTGAAGTTTTGGGTCGTTTCTGCAGGATTGGTGTTTTGCATTGATAGAGTCCTAGTCTTTCTAGACATTATCAGATGGCGTTGTTGTGAAATATTGAACTAAATTTTAAATGTTTGGGATGTGCTATCTTCGCTTGCATGCAGCGCCGCTGTGTGTTATTTAGCTCCGTGTTTCGCAGTTTCACTATATAGGTTTCATGCAGTGATAGTTAGTCTTTCAAGGCTTGATCAGAGGGCGTTATTTATTTGAGCTTGATACTGACTACCTACACAGTTCACGTAAATTCAATCAGATGGCGTAGATTTCAGAAATTTCAACTTTTTCTTTTGTGTGCCAATAGCCAGAAACATTATTAATGATGATAATTATATAATCATTGTCCAAAGTTGCGTTAAGAATATATGTATTTACTTATTTTTATTTTCAATCAAACTTCAATATCCGCGGTATTTTATCAACGATTTCAATCTGATTGCCAAAACGATAGTTAAACTGTTGATTGCAAATAAATAACGTTCTAGTTATTTACCAAAGCACACAAATTCAGAAAGCTCATTAATTAGTACTGATCTCAGTTTAACAGCACTTTAGGGACCGAGAGTCGAGCCATGAATAATTTATTGTTTGTTTAGTTTAACAGGTGCTTGGCAACCACGTGCTTTATAGCTTGTAGGCTTTAGTGCGTTCAATGTTAGCTTTGTGGCTTAATGACAGATTTAAGTGACACTTTCGTGGTAAAGAATAGTTTTCATAGGTTAAATACTCGGTCGTGGTGAAAGGTTATTCTTTTGCTGAGCAAAAGCCTTCCGCTCTTCTCTCCGTGTGAATTTCTCCGTCCGTCTAATTTTGTAAAAACGCTTGCGGCGCAGTCAAAGGGGCACCGTAAAAACGACCTGTTTTTCGTCGCAGAGTTAGCCGTATTGCTACTTATTACAATTCCAAAAAAAATACAGTGTATAGTCAAATGTATAGGTAAAAGACTTATGCAAAAATATTTTCTAAAAGTAATCAAGAACCTCGAAAAAAAAATCACAAAATCACAAAAAAATCACACGAAAAAACTTTTTCGTCTCGAAATGCTCAATATTTTGAGTGACAACTGTTATTTTTTTTTTTACTATCAGAAAGGAAATTTAACCAACTAAAGACATATGTAAAAATATTTTAACATTACAGCGTATTTTTTTTTTTAATAAATTAAATCTGCGAACTATCGTTCATTTTGGCAGTCACGAGCATCAAACGCATCGCCATTTTCAACCTTATTTGTTTATGCGGTGAGTTAAACGCGCGCTCAAGGTCGCGGGCAGCTAATGTCGCCTTAAAGCTTGTCTAGTTGTTGTTTATGTTCGAAGATATGTGACATCTACCCGGGCCCGCGTGGTAGATTAAAGCCCATCCCTCTCCTAGAGAGGAGGTCTGAGTCCCTGCAGTGGGAACACTATAGGCTGATGATGGTCTTGATGGTGCTTTCCACATAGCTCCCCAAGTACTCCTTTTGTCAGCCATTTTGTACCAACCACAGCAGTACGCGTCCAGGCCATCTCGCCAAACCTTTTCCCTTAGCCAAATATAATTGGGGCATGCGCAGCACGCATTCTTCTATGCGACTAGTAGTCAGTCAGCCCCCTTTGTGATGTTTGATGTGTTAATTTTGACCTTTTCGAAAGTTCTGAAGCTAACCTAGTTCTCTCCTTCTTAAAAAAAATGGTTTATTAATAGTAAGTCAATTAACACCAGAATACTACATAAAAAAAAACAATAATCCACACAAATATCGGTGTTACTAACAAAATCAACAACTACTCAATAGCACTGGAGTATCACCCTGCCTGCAGTACCATGAATAATTTATGAGCAGTTGCAGCTGGTTCTCGGGTTATCAAACAAACATTTACCACGTGCTCGGGGAGTTCCAGTCTCCTGTGGGTTATGGAAGGTTGCCAATAAGGTGTTACTAGGTTTTGAAATTCTTGTAAGTGCACTTGCTTAGTTGGTGATAACTTGGGTTACTTAGGGGTGTTCGTATGATGGTTTAGGTGAGGTTAGCATTTATATTTTAAAAAGTTTAGCAATAAAGATTCTAACAGAGGATTTCAACTTGTTTTTTGCGTCTTATTTGCAAACTAACCAAAGAAAAAATAGTTTTTTGTTTGTCGACTTTTAAATCATGTATTTAGTTTATTAGCGAAAAATAACATCAACTATTTTTTAAGGCTAAATTAAGAAGACTTTAAACAGATTTAGCGTTGCGAAAACATCATAAAAATCTATAAAGACACGAAGAAAAGATGTGTTTTATTTCAGACAAAATACAAAATAAAACTATTGTTTTATTTTGTATATATTACTTGTCTTTACTTATTACTAAAGACAAGTAATATATAGTAAAACCCGTACAGAAATCATTAAAATATCAGTCAAAAATTTATTAAAATCATAAATATATCATTCAAAAGTAAAATAGTTCAGAGCACATTAACAAATATCAATAAAATCATTAAATTAAAACAAGAAAACCTGTAGCGAGCTTAGCTTCTATGAATAATGTACGATTTGTAGCGGGTTATCAAACAACCACATACTTGGGGACTTCCAAGTCTCCTGTGGTTTTACTGGAATGTAGCCAGTTCATGCTACAAGCAACTTCCTTTCTTCAAATAATCCTTTTGGTTTTTCAAAACGCATTTTTTTTTATTTCCTATGGTCCCTAATCATCATCATTATTCTTTTGCCCTTATCCTAATATACGTATTTGGGGTTGGCACAGCATGTCTTCTTCTTCCTTAGATATTTTAGAGGGTACAGTTCGTAAGACCTGCTTATTTTGTACTTGAAATATGCTTCTTCATCTAATGCATTCCGCATACCTTCTACAATAGAAATTGAAGTTTAGGATAAAAGAGGTTTTCGATTTTCTGACACAATGCCAATCTTTGTTACCCTTTTGAACAGCTAATGCAGTTGCTTAAAAGATTCAAGAAAACTGTCCTAAGAAAGCTACAAGTGGTTAGGAAGTACAATGTAGCTTTGTCGCCTTCAACAACTTTTAAAGTTGAACCTTTCTTTGTTTTATCTTGTCATAAACTTTATTCCTTCCTTAGTTATCAAATGCAAGTAATATCTTTATTCCTTTGTTCTCTAATCTAATCTTTAGTTATCAAAAACAATGCATAATTACAAATTCACCCGCCATCTAAAAAAGAAAAAGTTATCACAAAGCAAAGGGCGTACCATACATCTCAATAAATATAGTAACAGAATATTGATCTCCCTGTAATAGTAATTGGCCTCCGCGCTGCAACGGGGTTGGCCGGAACTTTCTGGACCTGAAACTAGCCCTTAGTACGCATGTTCGGGCCCCGGATGGCCGGGTGAGCTGTTTGGCTTGTTACTATAAATACATCAAAACGCAATACCTGGTTCCCCTCTTGCATTAAATCAATCATACCTACGATGCGCGCGTCGTCGGGTTAGTCGGGCCTTCGCTGCGGGATGCAGAGGCTCCCTTGTGTCGCGAGCGCCTTCATAAAAGGTTGCGCTTATCAGCGTTCTAACATTTTAGAACATTTTAGAGAGTACTATTTTAGTACTAAATCTCACCTATATTTTTTCTTTTAAAACGTGTGGACAAAAAAACTTAAGTGACAATGACTATTCTTTTAAAAATTATTTGCCGCGTTCTTTTTTGAGGTGGTTTTTAGTGAATGACGTTTTGATAACTAAGTAATTTTTTAGATGGGTCGTAGAATTTTGGATGTCCTTCGATTTTTTGTTTACGTTTTTTTTTTAAAAGCAGTGTGGAAGGCGATTCCAGCAGATTTTTAGTAAGTTCATATTTCCATATTAAATTAGACTTCAATTTTTTTAAAGTACTTTTTACAATTAATTTGAATAATAAGTTGGCTAAAATCAGACGGTTAGCGTACCAAAATCTGCCTTTTTTTTTTTTTTTGGCTCACCAACAATTGCATACACAATTTTTTTTTCAATCGTGCTCCATTTTTCATATTTCACAAGCAGTTAAGTTGCCGCGAACCTGTTGCTATAAGCAGCGGCGGCAACAAGCTTTAACTTATTTAAAACTTATCAGACAAACAATGGTAGAAGCACTAAGCTTAAGCTTTAGGCGGAAAAATATTATCTACTAGGTGACCACAGAAAACTACTGTGAATCGATGATATTTTGGACAAAGTGCAGAGTATCTAATTAAATAGGTGATCAATGTTTGAGAATTTTTAAGGACTAATCCCCGAACGGTTAGGCTGAGGTGACTAGGGGATGGTGAGGTTACTAGGGGATGCAATCTCGAGATATTGTAGACATTTCCGAGATCTCGTGTTTTAAGGTTTCGCGAGATTGGGTACTTTTTACTGAAAACGCATGCAATGGCTATTAATTAAATGGACTGTGTGACTGACAAAATATGCACATAATATAAACATTTTATTTCAAAACCTTTGTTTCAATAGGGCCTACACTCACAAGAACGCAATGCTAAGGGTGTGAGCATATGCCCGTCGGGGCTGTGGTTTGTCGAAAGGTTAACGCGGCTCCGACACAAGGGTGAAGAAGGAACATGGGTTTTGTTTTTAGTCAGTAGAAGTCTGACACTCCCCTTCGCTCTGCCCAAGAGCGGGGGGGGGGGGGTTATTCAATGATTTTCCACCCACCAAAAAAAAAAAAAAAAAAGTGTGAGCATATAAGTTGACAGGCGTAAGTAGGCGCGAACGGGTAGGTCGCCGCATTGGCTACTAGGAATTGATGTTCTCAGATAGGTGGTAATCCGTGGTAAATGCTGATTCTGGGGTTTAGGAGGGTAGGTATATTTCTTTGTTGGAAAGTTTCATTTATTTTTGTAACAATTTTTACATAGTATCTATTTTTTTAAACTTTATTATTAAATTAAAAGATACCTACAATAGAAATAATTATTAGAACAAATCCAAATAAATTTATTAAAAAGTAAAAAATATGCAACTGCATTGCATTTTGTCGTTAGTTATAATAATAATATAATAATAATAATAAAAGCCTTTATTAACAATCTTATATATGTTACATTTCATCTTATATACTGCTAACTAAACTACTAACTATAATAATTAAACATGGTTGTTCGTGAAAGTAACTTAATTAAATGTTATTATTTGTATTAGACACCGGTTTCGTGATTGTCTTGCTCTTCAGCATAGGCCTCCCCAAATTGAGGTAAACGTAAGATATGAATATAATATGAAGGTATGAAAGAGTAGAGAAAGACCAAAGACACGATGGATGGACTGTGTAAAGGGTGACATGGCTAGAAAGGAGGTGACTGCTGACATGACGAGTAATAGAGAAGTATGGAAGAAGAAGACATAAGTTACTGCGCCGACCTCAAATAAATTCTGATAAGAGCAGTAGAATGATGATGATGATACGGTGAAGTTGTTGTACCTACTTGAGAAATTTGGTTAATGATAGTTCTTTGTTCTACTAAAAAGTGACGCATTAAAAACTAGCTATAGCTTATCGGAAGAGGAAGGAGGAGCGGAAGGGAGTGTCAGACTAACACTGACTAGAACCACCCATGTTCCTTCTTAGCTCTTTGTGTCCGGGGCTGCGGTACCTCTGTCGATCCACCCGCAGCGCCAGCCGCGCGAGCCTTACGAGCCCCCGTCTTTCCACCAGTCGAGCTCAGAGCGCGGCCGCGATCAGGCGTGTCCATATTTAATAGTGTGTCTTTTGTGTGAGGTACTTTTGTAAGTGACTATATCAGACCGTGAAGCGTAAAGTTTTATGTCTTATACGATGGATTATATTTATTAGTGGACATTTGGAAAATAATAATTATGAATTTTAATGATCGTTAATATTAAGTGAAATAGTAATTTTATTAAAGTGTGCAGTGACTGTACTTAGTTGGATTTGTGATTAAAATGCAAGCTAACTTTGCTCACACTATCTTTTTTTTTAATTTATATAACGCACCTAGGGCGAACAGGATTTACAAAATGGCGTCTATGACCTTAAAAGCTGCTCCCCCCCACTTGTACTGCGCATGTCCAATATTGGCCGGGGCTCGCTCCAATTAAGGACATAGGTAGTGCGGGAGAAGGAAAGAGAAGGGGGTGAGCTCAGCCATAACTAGCGCAGAGTAGAGCAGAGTCGCACGAGCCTCACCAGTCGAGCTTGGAATTGTTGTGTGTGTGCGTGTGCTGGGGGGGTTCGGAAGTGTATCGAGTAGTGAGTGCGCGTTTGCAGTGACTGATATTTTTTTAAATAACTTCTTGCAATGTGATATCCAGTAGAATGACTTGAGATACAAGAAGTATTAGCTAAATTTGAAAATGGTAAAAACGCTAAACTTAGTTGCTGTTAATATACGAAAACCAGCCGAGATTAAAATGCGATACCATTCAGTTTGTGCTAACGCAAGGACACATAAAATTACGGGACGAAATGCGAAAAAAATCAAAATGGCTATCGCTTGGGCAAGTCACATAATAAAAAAATCGATCCGCCGTGGCCATGTGCAGCGATTAAAAACATCAGACAAAAAGAAAAGTCAATTAAAAGAGCTTACCAAACGTTTGGGACTGTTAAAAATTAAACCTGACATTCTAAGGCTACCTAAGACAGATTTAAAATCAAAATCAAAATCAAAATCAAAATTATTTATTTGCAAGAAAATACATAAAAATAACAAGGAAAGATCTTATGTCCCAAAAGTCAATGTATACTGCCTGCATGCAAGCGTGCAAATGTTTTTCTTACAACTATTTGTGTCAAATTATCAAAATAACATGCAATTAGAATCATTATTAAATTATTATAACATCAATCATTCATATTCAATTATATCATTAACATTATTTTTTAAGTTCCATAAATTCCTTAATGCTATAGAAACAATAATTATGTAGCCACTCTGTCAATTTCTTTTTAAATACATTACCCTGCAACAATTTCAATTCATTTGGAATGTTATTATAAATTACAATACACATGTTAAACACATTTTTTTTATAAATATCTTTATGACTAGGTGGCTGATACAATAAGTTGTGAAACTTAGCCCTTTTTTGCCTTGGTAGAACCTCACTACGTTGTTTAAAGTAATGCATGTGAGTTTTAGTAAAAATGCAAATATCTCTTATATACATGCAGGGAAGCGGAAGAATCTTACATTTTTGGAAGAGAGGTTTACAACTATCCAAAAACCAAGCCTTATTTATAACACGGATGCAACGTTTTTGAAGCTTGAATATTCTGTCGGCATCGGTCGAGTTGCCCCACATAATAAGTCCATAACTTAGGACAGATGACACATAGCCGTGATAAGCCGAAAGGGCTGCTTCTACTGATACATTTTGCCTTAACTTTTTCAATGCAAACACAAACCTATCAAGTTTCTGACAAATATGTTCCACATGAGATTTCCAATTTAGATGTTTATCTACATTTAGTCCTAAAAACTTTAATTCATTCACTTGATTAAGTTTTTCTTCTTTGCAGATAATGTCTAAAGCTAATTGTTTGGTATTATAGGAGTTAAATTGTATTAATCTTGTCTTACTTATGTTTATATTCAAATTATTACTTTCCAACCAAGTTATTATGTCTGATAGGGTCTTTTCGATGACTGATTTGTAATCTTCTTTATTCTGACATTTTATTACAACTGTAGTATCATCTGCAAAAAGGATACATTTCTGCAAAGTGGCCTCCGGAAGATCATTTATATAAAGCAGAAAAAGTAAAGGGCCAAGAATGCTACCCTGAGGCACACCACACTTATTTATTATTGCAATTGATGTAAATTTCTCTTTGGTATATAATTTGTCATTTTTTTTTACAACCTTGGTTATCTCGGTACACTGTTTCCTGTTTTTTAGATAGCTAGATAACCATTCATGTGCTTTTCCCCTTATGCCGTAGAAGTCTAGTTTGTTTAAGAGCTTCGAATGATTCACAAAATCAAAGGCTTTGCTCATATCTAAAAACAGACACACTGGTGGATTGCCATTGTTAATGCTTTCTGTTACAATTTTATTGTAAATAGGGGTAGACCTCTCACTGAAAACAACAATACAATTTATTACGCATGAGCATTTTGAAATGGCAGTTGCAAGTGCTGGACAACATTTTATTAGTTGCAGTTATATGTCGTGACCGTGAACATCAAATAAGAAATAGACAATGTGCTGATGTTTTTTGTACCTGTTTTGTTATAAAAACTTGAATATTGAGAAGAAAACCTCCACAAAGTGACTGAAAGTGAACCTGATATTTATGCTATTGTAATATTTGTTATTGTGAGAAGAGACGTGTAAGCTTCCTTCGGGCGTGTATGTGGAGGTCAGTATGTAGTTTTTGTTTAATTACTGAATTCTTCAGCTCGTTTCGCTCTTTAATTTACCTGCACCCAACATTGATTTGTTGTGCGCCAATTACGCTATAGTGGCACCCAACAAATCAGTGTTGGGCGCCAATACGGATTTAATACGATTGCTGCAGACTCATCGTAACCACCATTCTTAACTGTGCCATTTCTGAAGCTTATTTCGATATTTATTTTTTCCAGTAATTTCTCAAAAACGTGTAATCGTCCGAAATCACACCCGCGTATTAAAATTTCGTCAGACACTTATCGTACAATGAAGGATGCGTCACTTAATAATTCACCTCAAACACTTTAATCCTAATAATTCCTTAGAAGGTAGCTGCATCGCGAGTACCATCATGACTGAATTCCGAGAAATCGTAGCGTTGGAAACGGGTGTGTCGCGTACTGCGCTGAAAAGTGGGTGGGAGATGCGCGCGCATCGGAATTGAAGGTTTCTTTGTTTCCTTACTTCCTTAGCAGTTCAAATTGTCGACCACGTGCTTCAAATATAACGGCCGTCACCAAGTAAGAGTGACTTACCCGCGCAACTGAAGTGAAGATTTTTATGCGAATGGTCTTGGGAATTTGGGATGCATGAATCAATTTGAACCTTCTTTTCCATGACTTTTTTATGCTTGTGAGCAATGTCTTATTAATACTGGCAAATTTAAGAACAATTATAAAATGGCGGCCGTGCTTCCTCGCCCCTCGCCGCCTGCTTCCTCGCCCCTCGCCGCATGCCGTCGAGGTGCGCGCGCATCGAAAACGAGCTGTTCTTTGTTGAAGCGAGGGTGCGCCGTGCTGGTTAGCCCGGGCAATGCTTACTCTAGCCCGGATCGTAGGAGCTGGCAGTCTTGTAATCCTGGCAAATAATTGCAATGCATACTATAAAAGATATCATTGCTTTTGTATTTTTTTTCTGTCTCTTTTTGTATGTCGTGGACCCGGTTCATCCTATATTCGAGGGGATTAAGAAACTTTTGAAAAAAGTGGTGCATATTTAGATACAAGATTTTTGTGAAATTAAAACTATTTTTTTGTAAGTGTAAAGAACTTAAAAATATGTTTTTTTTTCCGGGATTAAAAAATAAACTTTAGTTTTTTTACGTCGAGGTGTTTTCTCGAAAGTGCAGAGGTGTTTTCACAAAATGGCGGCGGTATGCTACTTTGGACGCTTTGGACGTCGGAGACGAATTATCGATCACGCCCATCTGAGGCCTGTCAGTGACTGTACGTACGCTCGGGTATACAAATTGTCAGGAAACTTTAGAATGGCTTCAATGTACTTTTAAAACTCGAATAATTTTTAATCGAGGTTGTTTTGGCAAATCTCTTTGTTCATGAGTACCACGTGGCGCCGCCCTAGTGCGTATCAGTTAGCAACATCATCGGTAGCGGCGGGCAGCGGCGTTATCGGTTGAGGGGCGAGATGCGGATGGGGGTCCAGATCGATAAAGCTCACTTTCATGCGGCCTCCGCCGTTGCTGTCCAGGAAGCGACCTCGCCACAGCATTTTAAATTGGCACTCACAAGTTCTGAGCAATAACGAAACGTAACTTCTGGCGAAAGAAAAAATCAACATAGTGATAGTAATTATAAACATGACATTTTTGTAAGGTCTGTAAGCTTCAAGCTGTAAGATCTGTAAGCTTCCTCCGGGCGTGTATGTGGTAGTCGGTATGTATTTCTTGCTTATTATTCTTCAGCTTCCAAGCTTCTTCAGCTTCCAAGCTTCGATTGTTCGTGTTTCGTTTTATAATTTACGTGCGCCAAACATTGATTTGTTGGGCGCCAATAAGGCTAGTTTAATACAAATGATGCAAACTCATCGTAACCACTATTCTTAACTGTGCCATTTCTGAATCTTATTTCGATATTTAATTATTCCGGTCCTTTTTCAAAAAACCCGAAACTGTCCGAGATCGCACCCGCGTATTAGAATTTCGTTTGACACTTAGTAACTTTAATGAAGAACGCATCACTTATTAATTCACTTCAAACACTTTAATATAATAATGCATTAGAAAGTAGCTGCATCGCCTGCATCGCGAGTACCACCATGACTGGAATTCCGCGAAATGGTAGCCTCGGAAACGGGTGTGTCGCGTACTGCGCTTAAAAGTGGGTGGGACATGCGCGCGCATTCGAACTGAAGGTTTCTTTGTTCCCTTACTTCCTTAGGAGTTCAAATTGTCGACCGCGTGCTTCGAATATAACGGCCGTCACCAAGTAAGAGTGACTTACCTGCGCAACTGAAGTGAAGATTTTTTGTGCAAATGGACTTGTATGCGTGAGTCAATCTTGAACACGGTTTTTTTAATGTTTGTGAGTAGTACAGTACCTTATTAATACAGGCAAATGTAAGAACAATTTTAAAATGGCGGCCGTGCTTCCTCGCCCCACGCCGCGCGTCCTCGAGGTGCGCGCGCATCTATATGGGGGGGATACATAGCTGGCTTGCCCGGGCAATGGTTACTCTAGCCCGGTTCGTGGGAGCTGGTAGTCGTGCGTAAGATGTTTAATCCTTACAATGCCGTATATTGTAATAAGGGAAGTCATTATTTTTGTAGCTTTCATCGCTGCATTTGTGTATATCGCAGATCCAGATCCGCGTAATCCAGTAAGCGTGATCTTTAAAAAAGTTGTAAAAAAAGTATTTGAAATTCTCAAAAATGCTCTCTTCTAATTTTAAAAATCTCAGTGCAAAGAAATGGTGTATTTTTCGCTAACAATTTATTTTTTGGAACTGGTTTGCTGAACACAAAATGGCGGCGGTGTAGTACTTTGCGGACGTTACAGATGCATTATCCTTCACACGCATCTGTGAGTCTTTTTATGTGTTCTTTCGGGTATTCTTATTCTGAGGAAACTTTAAAATGGTTTCAATGTATCGCTAAAATTCAAAAATTCACTTAGAAGCCTCTAAGTGAATTTTTTCGGAGAATATCTTTGTTCTTTAGTGGCGCCATCGTCGGTAGCGGCGGGCAGCGACGTTATCGGCTGAGGTGCGGGAGGAGATGCGGCACTAGAGTGAGTTTGCGCACTCGTAGGTAGCGGCATTATTTGGCTGTGGTTCGGGAAGGGGGGGGAGTGGCATGAGCGTGAGTTGGCGCTGTCGTCGGTAGCGGCGGGCAGCGGCGTTAGCTGAGGTGCGAAGTAGGGGGGAGAAGCACGAGAGTGAGTTTGCGCCCTGGATACTATCGGCGAGGAAGTAGGTATCGCGAAATGGCGCCCGTTTGCTGCTTTGTCCTTGGGGTGTGTTCGCGGGTATTTTAGTGATGACCATACTGGCCGATGGTTGAGTTGTTAGATTTCTTAGCAAGTTAGTTTTTTTAGTGCGTTAGACGTGCAGTAGCCGTCTTTAGTTTATCAACTTTATTGCCATTTCGCTTATTTAAAAAAAAAAAAACTAAATTTATTTATAAAACAGGGTTATTTTATGATTATGATTTTTTTTAATAATTTAAAAAAGCAATAATTAATCGTCTTGCGCATGTGCAACTACAGTAACATTTTATGAAAAAAAAAGAGATCGCTCTTTTATTAGTAAAAAAAAAATCCCCAAAATTATAAGGTCCACTAAAATTTAACAAAAAGAAAATCTCATCCTTTGTTGACTTTGTTAGCAAGAGCAACGCAACTAGCAAACTGCACAGTTTATTAAAAAAAAATACAACTCTTTATGAATAAAAAAACTGATACGAAAAAAAAACACAATCATCATCATCATTCTCATGTCCTTATCCCAATTCATTTGTGGTCGGCACAGCATGTCTTCTTCTTCCATACTTCTCTGTTTCCCGTCATCTCATGAGACACCAATGAAAAAGACAATATGCAGTTTTGCCATACAAACCAAACACTCAAAAACGCATACTGCTCTACTAAATTCTATAAAGGCCACATGCACCCTGATACAGTCGAATCAAATTACTTTTAAAAGCCCTCTTCATACCTTTTTGTTGATGTTTCACCTACGCTCTGATTGGCTTTCAGTAATTAATCCGCCAGACAGACAGGGGGATGCTGGGAGTGCTATATCATACCTGTCTGTACTTCTGTCGGTATATTGAACTGTCTGATGATAGAGATGTATATTTAGAATAGGTGGGCGGAAATCGATTGGCTTTGCCATGGGATGCGTTGTGATTTAATAGACTGTTGCTTAATATTAGAGTTTACTTTCCTCCGTGCCTCGGAAAGCACGTTATGCTGTTGGTCCCGGCTGATGTAGATCTTTGGCAGTCGTTAAAGGTAGTCTAGTGACCTGTCCAGTGTGTGTCCTGTGTGAGTCTTACCAAGAGTATCGTATTACCCAGTGTTAAGTCGGTTGTGGAGGTCAGACAGGCAGTCGCTCCATGTAAAGTACTGGTACTCAGCTCCGACGGTACCGACTCCAACATTGTTTTGAAAAGGCTAGGCAGATGATGACTTTGCTCGACTTGCAAAGTTTCTAGGTTTTGTCATCGGGAATTTCTGAGTAACAAACGGGAGTTTGGTTTTGTGGACGGTTGATGATATAAGACCCGTCTTCGGCACTGAAACCACGGTAATATTATCATAGTTATACTGTGCTGAAACATCTAGGCGAATAGTGGGTGGCATGGTGAAATTATGATATTATGTAAAACTAGCTTTTGCCAGCGGCTTCGCCCGCGTGAAAATGACGATTTTCCATACAAACTTTCATCCCCTATTTAAATACCTTAGGGGTTGAATTTCGAAAAATCCTTCCTTATTCCTTGTCTACATTATAAAGGGAACCTCTGTGCAAAATTTCAGCTTTCTAGGTCCAAGGGTTTGGGCTGGGCGTTGAAGGGTTTGGGCTGGGCGTTGGGCTGGGCGTTGATGAGTCAGTCAGTCAGTCAGTCAGGACTTCTCTCTTTATTTATATAGATAGATAGATTGTTGGGAAAACGCTATGCTGATGATCATAGTGGTCGATAGATCAAAAAGTTAATATGAGGTAGACATTACAATTACTAGTCAGAGTAATTTTGCTCGGGCTATCAGAACTCGGGGGTTTTTATTTAATTACTAATGCGGGCTATTATCGACCCGCCTCACTATTACAACATAAATCACTATATACTTTACCAGTCCACACCAATTTGAATGCACGCGCATTATTTAGGTTAAATACCTCCTACTTACACTCGGTGTTAAGAAAAAGACGTTTCATTTTACCGATGTGACCTTCTGAGGCAATCAGCCCACACGTCCGTTCTCGGCGAAATCTGTTACGTAACTGAGCTGTTTTTGGTTAAGATCATGATGGCCTTTTCTTTAATTTATGGTTGGCTTCCAGTCTTACCCAAAAGTGGTTTAGTACGCGAAATAACGTTGCTTTTGAACATGCAAAAATGGATTTGTGGAGTAATCGATGAAGCGGTCTTGAATGCAATAGTCCTTTTACGTGTTGGATATTTTTACTAAGAATATTTAATCATGTATTGGACCTTAGGATAAAAACTAGCAACGGTTTAATTTGTTTTTTTTTTTAATTGGTCGATACCTGCTAATACCTGGAAATGAATCATTTATTCCTTTAAAAGTTGTAAAGAAAGCGCCAATAAAAATATTTTGTTAGTTAGGTAGTCATTAAACGCTTGCTGAAGAAGGCGATTCGATTAGAACTCACTAATTGCATTTTGTGTTATTGCGTTCTTTATAATAAAAAAGATAATTCTGATTTCTCATTACCTACTTTCAAGTCGTAACTTAGTTCAGTCTGACTCACTCTGATCATTCGATAACCAATTGACAGTTGATCAACTTCTAAGATTAAATAAAACTATGAAAGTCTGTAACGTTAGGGAACTAGTTTGTCCTAAAACCATAGTTTCAATGAAAGGAAGAAAGAAAACATATTTATTTAGTACAAGTCATAAGTGCACACAAAAAAAAACTAAAATCTAAGCAGCAGAAAAAAAATCTCTTAAAATGAGACATCTACCAACGCGCACTGGGCCCTCAGGGTGAGTTGTACGTATATTATAGCCCATTCCCTCTAATAAAGAGTCTGTGGACTGTGTCCCAGCAGTGGGAAAAAAGGCATTCAAAACGAATTATTATTGATCTAATGAATTAGGAAAACTGTTAGCCAATTATAGACTCTTCAATTATCCGGGCTGTAGCTGATAAGCGCGTTTATTTATACCTAACAGGATAATTTTATTGATTTCCTGAGGTTTTGCCTTTTAAATGCACACTGTAGTTGTATGTCAGTTGTGGAAATGTAACCTTATAGTTTATTATGTAAGGTTGTATTGCGGTGACCTTGATCAACTTGACGCCTCTGTTTTATCATTACTCTATGCAGAAGATGCATTTTACACAGGTTTAAACAGATACTTGCAGTACTTACAGTTTGCACGCTTTGGTACTTATTGGTACATAATAATTTGATTTGTACCGTATTTGTTTTGCAGTGCTCTTACAGGGTGCATGTTTGATTCTTCTAATATTATTCTAAACCCTGTACAACATGTATGAAATAAAGTGATTTGATTTGAAATAGGTAGGATGCAATAATTAGAAGTATAGTTTTATTGCTACTCATAAATAATCTAGATCTGATTCCTGAGCAATAAAACTTATTTTCTGAAAGAGCGATGCAGAATACACAGTGCAGTTATGATTTATACAACGAACACTAGTTATGTAAAACAAAAGTTATGTTTATATTTAAGCCAGTGTAATAGGGCCCTTACACTGGAATAAATTCGCCTCATATGGGTACAAAATTACGTAGTTTAATATCACAGACTCTTGCCCTTAATCTAGGCACGGAAACACGTAGGACTTGCGTGGGTAGCAACGCTTTTATGTAACTTCGGAGCTGCGAGGTTTTACGTAATATAGGTCTGACGGATTGTGAGGTTTCAAGAACAGCCTTCGGGTTTCCCACTCATAGAGATATAATGAGATGAAGAGGTGTTTTCGTGTGGAAACATTAATAACTTATTTACAGTGGAAGACTGGGTTTTAATTAGTTAGTGCTTTTACGATTTAATTAATGTTGTCTAGTGTGGTTTGTTGGAGCTTTCGAATAGGCTCTTATATTAAAATCAAATCGTTTATTTCTTTGTAAATATACAACATAACAACACGTCTGTAATCCCGCAAAGGGAGATACGCAGAGGTGTACTATGAATTAAAATAATTTGATTTTAGATTTTTATCGTGATCTAAAGCGAGTGTGATCACTTGCGGCGACTATTATGACAAGGTTTCATCTCTCCCAATAATTTGAGACCTCGAACCTGTAATTTTCACGGTAATTATTATAATTATGAGCCTTCTGTGTCCCACTGCGGAACAACGGCCTTCCTTCTCTCTTACCATTTATACCTGTGATTGGCTGTTTGGGCCCAATCCTTTTAATGAAAATCTAGCTCGTCACACCATCTCCTCCAGGATCTTTCGTGTCGCCTGGTTCTGTTGTTCGGAACCTAATCTGTGGCCACTTGGCCCAATTTTGATGCCAATGGCATGCGGCAGATGCGGCCTGCTCAGTTCTAATTTAATTTGACGGCTGTGTTGCAAATTATGTTTGATGTTAAGTATGTGTGGTGTGTAGGGTCGTTAGACCTTACTGCCCACACGATAAGAAGAAGTCTACCCATTATTAACCATCCATTTTCTTCAACAGCGAACAATCAATAAGCAGCGCCCGGGCTTCGGTGATGGTGTACGATGACAGCCTGAAGCGCTGGGTGCCTTCAGGCTCCAGCTCCGGCCTCTCCAAGGTCCACATTTATCACCACACGCAACACAATACCTTCCGAGTCGTTGGAAGGAAGCTGAATGATCACGAGGTTAGTGGAGTATCTGTTTGAGTTTCATCTTTTTACAGTATAAGGGAAGGAAGGGAAGGGCCCGTCGGAGCTGCGGGAGCTGTTCGAAAGAAGAAGACTAAGAAGGAACATGGGTGGTTTTTAGTCAGTAGAAGTCTGACACTCCCTTTTGCGGGAGAGCGGGAGGGGTTTTTTTATGATACCCAACCCCCCACAAAAAAAGGGTAGTGGGATGGAGATTTATAAAGGACGACGACTGGTGATATATGGGTTATCGAGGTAGTACGACCACTTCGATTTCATTAAGGACTGGAGTGACATTCTTTGCGCCGTTGCACTTGTAGCAGTTCCTTTTTAGCCCTTAGCGCAAGCCAAGGATCAGAGTGGCCGGCGATATGGTCAGGAAAGACCTAAATGTGTAGCAGTGGATTATTATAGGGCTGATGGTATGATGATGCTGGTGATGATGACCGTCGAATTTGAGTTTTGTGCAGTTCGAATGTTCAGAAACTGTAATTTTTACAAAAGATGTAGTTGTTTTCAGCAGCTGCTTAGTAAACATATTTATACTCTGCGCAAATACCCTGTTTTCGCTCCGTCACTAATAAAGTATAATGACGCATAAGTCGTTCAGTTTCAAACTCTTCGGAGAACTTAACTACAATGCCCATACAAATGCTATACCTACAGCATATTCCTGACATTATATTCGTCTCTTAGGTGGTGATAAACTGCGGAATCGTCCGAGGCCTGAAGTACAACCAAGCCACCGCCACATTCCACCAATGGCGGGATGCGAGACACGTTTACGGCCTCAACTTCTCATGCAGAGAAGATGCCGACAGTTTTGCCAGGGCTATGATGCATACCCTCGAGGTAAGTCCGAGATTTTATGTTAGGTAAATAAGCAGACGTGAGAAAGGGCGATATCGAAGGAAGTGGGTAGAAATGGGAGAACGCCTAAGAGTGCTACAGTACCGGTTAGAAATAATTAAGCAGACGGCCTTCTTGTTAGCCTATAGACGATTGGACATCTTTCAACAGTAACACACATCCCGGTGATACAAATATTCGTGGAAGTGGATTCTAGGAGCTGTCTTGGAGCCGGGTAAATATAATTTTTGTCGAACGAAGAGAATATTTTAGTTATTGCAATGTTTTGTATTTGAACTTTAGTTTCGAAGTTGTGAAAAAAAAAATACTTATATAGATCATTGGGTGTTAATTATTGGACCTTGGTACCCGAGCAGTGGTAGCCCAGTGGTGGCGGCCCCAACTTACGAACAGTGAGTCGTGGGTTCGAACCCCGTCAGGCGCATTACTTTGTGTAATTTATTTCATCATCACTGCTCTCAAAACGGTGAAGGAAAACATCGTGAGGAAACCGGCATGTCTTAGAACCAACAATTCGAAGACATGTGGCATATACCAATCCGCACTGGGCTCGCGTGGTGGATTATAGCCCATCCCTCTCCTGGAGGAGGCCTGAGTCCCTGCAGTGGGAACATTATAGGCTGATGATGATGATGATATTGGACCTTAAAGGCGTACAGCACTGTCACACCTGCAAGAGCGCTGCTGCCAGTGGATTGTGATCAGGGACTAGCCTTTCAACTTTAAATTTTAATAAAACATCAGTTATAGATTCGTCTCAGCCATTCTATCAACATCTTCATCTCTCTAGATCCTGGCCAACAAGCCTCCTGGCAACTCAGCGCCGCCCCCGCCGCAGCCCCCCAACCCGCCGGTGCCCTACAACGGACACAACAACGCGCACACATACGACGAAGATATGGGGTACAGGTAATATGTCCTAAGTCTCATCGAAGTCGCCCTCTTACAGGGGAGTACCTGAGTACCTCCCCTGTTTTAATGGAGCGGTGAACTTGACTGACTCGTTGACCTAGTGGTCGCAAGCGCGATTGCTGGGCATGAGGTCCTGGGTTCGATTCCCGGAGCAGGCAAAGGCTTATTGGGTTTTTTCATCAGAAATTTCTCGGTAGCAGCCATGGAGTCTGGATTTGTCCCTGGTTGATGGCCCTTTGTGCTTAAGCTGTGGGTCTCCAGGATCCAGGACTTGTGTCAGCAATTAAATTCACTTTACATGATCATTCATTTTACTATTAAGATCACCATCATAATTCTTGGCCCTCAAGAACAGCAACCTTAACACCAACGTCATCTGAACAGAACAATGACCCGTGAGGACGCGGCGATATTCCAACAGCCCCAATACCACGCGCCCCACAACCACCAGCAGCCTCAGTACCACGCGGCCCCGAGCCAGTACCATGCGCCTCATCATCATCACCAGGTAAGATCACCATCATTACAGCCTCTAAAAGTAAACGTTTGAAGGCGACAAACACTTATGCCGCTGCAATTTTGTCTATAGTCTCCGGAGCCCTATGTCCCAGCACTGAGAAAGGAACATTTGATGGTGATGAAATTAAAACCGAAACATTCAAACCATCCTGTTATTTGTCCTGAATTTGGGTGTTAATGACCTGTGGGCTGGACTCACGAATAGAGGACGTCGTCATCATGTATTTCTAATTTGTGTGCATTCACATTTATTTATTTACTTGCATTATTCGCTACAAGTCATACACATGCAATCATTCACTCCTACTTATACGCGAGAGCACAGTACAGAGTTAGGGTTTAATGGCCACATAAAGGGAAAACTATAAAAAACTGGGATAATCGAAGATCTGGAGTACCTGGTGACCCTTAAGTATACGCGCAATCACTCTATTCATTCCTTAAACTTGCATTCATCTTCTTCAATTATTTTATTTGATCAATTTTACACTTGTCAATCTGGCTCGTATTTTTTTTTTTAGTTAGGACATATCCCTATTGCATCATCGTGTTCAACGCTTTCACTTGCAGCATTCATATACTTGCCCTTTACCTCCATAACTCATTCCTTTTCTCCAATTTCTTCACTCAGCCCTCACACGCATTCCATCCCACTTTTGTTACTATTACTGCAAACCAAGGGTACAATTGCAGCAGCAGCCGCAACAGCCGACCCCTCCCGCGCCTCCACCTCACGGCGTCCACCACACATTGCCGCATCAGCCCAGCCAACCCACGCCTGGACATCATCGCACTAATAGGTAAGGATTTACTACTAGACCGCTTATTCACAAACACTTCGATTCGATAAGTCATAATATGTTAAGTCTGTCTTTTTTTGACAAAGCAAACAATATAGACATACGACTTTCCGAATCGAAATCGAATCGAAGGGTTTGTGAATGAGGGGCCATATCTTCAACAGACTTTAGGAGTACCAGTAACATGGAGAGTAAGGATGGCGCAGAGGGAAGGAGCTTTATCTTCAGCAATGGGTGAAACTAGGGTATGCATGGTAATTAATGGTGATGTAACATGGAACAGGGCAAGAACTAGAAGCATTTTGTTTAGGAGATAGTTTTTAGGCAGCTGCTTTTATATCGATGTTTGACTTGCTCACAGCTTCATTCTGCCGTTCTTCCAAGCTACCTTTGAACCATTGTCTCTTGTAGATTGGAAATTAACCTGAACTTGGAAACAAATGATTAAGCTGCTGATTAATATCCTGAACCCACGGGATCCCTTCTATTTTGTCCTCAACAAAAATCACGACATTGGCAAAGAGAGGTATATTATATAGCAGTGGATGAAGTCGGTTGATGAGACTTCACCAGAACATATCGAAAGCCTGTCTGTTACCGGCTTATTTAGATTATTCCAAGTGACGTCAACACACACACCATCATCGTGTCTACCAAAATATTTGTGTTAACTGTATTCATATTGTCTAGCGCACCAATGCCTCCGAACATGTCGTTGTCTGCCGCCGCGACCGGAGCGCCTGCGCCGCCCCCCGTACCACCGCATCAAAACCTGCCGCCACCTGCTAATGTAAGTACTTTAAACCTTTATATCAATGGGTTAACCTTTATACCACTGTTCATAGAGATCTACGGCTAACCAGATGTTGCTCCATCCTTTTTTTTGAAGGAGACCTTCAATTCTGATATCGATCTTTAAGTGTTTGGAACCTGGCTAATGATTCTACATGTTGTTATTTGGGCACTGCCGCTCAAGGCATTGCTCTCATCATAGATTCAAAGCTGCCATTTCTCGTGTACCTTTGATATGGATCAAAGGTACACGAGAAATGGCAGCTTTGAATCCTACTTATCTTACCATATTTTGCTAATCAGCTTTCCGAAACTTGAAATAGCTTCATCTTCGACAAAAATTCTTCCATGATCGAAACCAGATACAAAGACATTGACGATAGACCTCTGACTTTTACTAAGTAAGAAGAAAACCTCATCACAATTCTGACATAACACTATTCTTTCCCAGGGTCCCCTAGCGCCACCAACGCCGCCTGCAGCTCCTCAACCACCCCCAATGGTTAGTTTTAATTTCACCCGACTACGAATTACCCCTTTACTTTTAGAACGCTCGGCGAAACGGTCAGACCCTGGCTCAAAACCAGGGGGAGGATGCAAGGAAGAAGACGGTTCATATATATTTTGATATATGCTGTCCCAAAGCTTTTGATATATTAAATATCATTTCAATTCTTTTGCGCTAGAATTTTCACGATTTTCGTAGTCGGGTTTATTTTAAGTTAGTCTTAAGCAGTCCCGTATCTTAAGTTCTTAAATCTAAGTTTGGAGTGCAACTGCGTGTTCTCAAAACTAGAAAACCAAGTTTTCAAACCGTGCTATTTATTGCATTTGACCACACACCAAGAAAACCAAGTTTTCAACTGGTACTGAAATATCATCATCATCACCATCATCTATCAAAACCCCAATAAGTATGCGAAGCACTGTGTGAAGAATGATTGAAGCTTCATTGATCTGCATGGATGGATCAGTATCTCTGCTGGACAACACAGGAGGAGCAGATGGTCCTGTTTCCGTCGCCGATCTATATACCACCTCGTGGGAAGAGTGAAAGAGACAACAACTAAGGAGTTACTTCCGTGACTGTTCTGCTAAAGTCACAAGACAAGGAAGATCCGGTACGATGTTAGCAGCGTAAGCAATCTCGCTGACTAAAACCTTGGTCTGATACACTGCCGAAGACCTGTTGAGTATTGGGCAGCAAGCGGTGCCAGCTCATCACCAAGTCCTACATTCTGCTGATGATTAGATCTTCAGGAGCAAGAGACGGCGACACCATGAACCTTAGTGAAGGGTGTGATTAAGTCTGTGTGTGTGTGTGAATGATTGTGTTTCTTGTATTGTAAATAGTATTGGTATGTTTGCGTGTGTGTACGTATGTATGTTTATATGGATATGTGTGTGTATGTATGAAATATAGCTTTTATGTATTGTTTTGTAAATAGTATTGGTATGTTTGTGAGTGTGTATGAATGAATGTATGAAATATAGTTTTTATGTATAGTTTTGTTAATAGTATTGGTATGTTTGTGAGTGTGTATGAATGAATGTATGAAATATAGTTTTTATGTATAGTTTTGTTAATAGTATTGGTATGTTTGTGAGTGTGTATGAATGAATGTATGAAATATAGTTTTTATGTATAGTTTTGTAAATAGTATTGGTATGTTTGTGGGTGTGTATGAATGAATGTATGAAATATAGTTTTTATGTATAGTTTTGTAAATAGTATTGGTATGTTTGTGAGTGTGTATGAATGAATGTATGAAATATAGTTTTTATGTATAGTTTTGTAAATAGTATTGGTATGTTTGTGGGTGTGTATGAATGAATGTATGAAATATAGTTTTTATGTATAGTTTTGTAAATAGTATTAGTATGCTGGTGTATGTATGAAATCTTATTTGTTTGTGTTTTATTTTGTAAGTAGTATTGGTGTGTATGAAGGAATATGTTCTTTTATGTTATTTTATTGTAAATACATTCAGAATAAGTTCGTAAGTAAAATATTCTAATACAGGAACTAAAGACTATCAATAGAATAACGGAACGATGCGACTATTAATAAATTCTAAAAACCCCAAAGGCTTGTTTGTGTAAATATTGTGTGAACGAAAACTTTGTAATTTCTTTTAAATAAAGTCATTGAGTAGATTTATATTTTCCGCTCAATCGCTTAGTTAAACTAAGCGATTGAGCGGAAATATAAACACTTTAGCAGACGCAAGCCGTGATGCCGCAAGCTGTGGTAGCATCGGGGCCGCCGCCCCCGCCCCCGCCCCCGTCGGGCGCCCCCGCGTCTGCCGGGGCCGTGTACGCGACCGGCCCCATGGCCACAGCCGGCCCCACCATACCGGCCCCGGTGCTGGCGGCGCCTGTGACGTCACCGCCGCCCCCGCCCCCGCCCCCTGCGCCCGCGCCGCCACAAGACGTGTCTGGATTAGCTGCGCAGTTACAGCAAGCGAGGCTGAAAAGACAAGCTAAGGTAGGTTGACCTCTTGGGTGGAACTTTTTTATGAAGGTATTTTACGTGGCTGGGTAAAACTTTTTGCTCGGTAAAGGGTCCATTGACACAGACCAGCTCGGAGGGGAGGACGGATTTTTATCACGATTAAATCAGAGTTTGAATCATTGTAATAAGATTTAATTTTACGTCACTTGAGAATTCTTGAGAGCAAACCTGATGCGTAGTAGTGATCTAACCACGAAATTCAAAAAAAATAGTAAAATATAAATCTACACCATTTTAAAAACTTCTCGAAACTTGTTAGAAAATTAGTTTTTGTTAGCTCCTGTATTTGCTCAAATAGACTTACGAATTCTGTTAGATTAACGATAAACTGAATTAATTGGTTTTTAACCGACTTCTAAAAAAAGAAGGAGGTTCTCAATTCGGATGTTTGTTTTTTTTTATGTTTGTTCGGGCATAACTCCGTCACTTGCTAACCGATTTGAAAAATTATTTTTTTCTTGAAAAGGGTATACTTTCCAAATGGTCCCATAATTTTTTTATCGAAAACGGACAAGCGGTTTTTGAAAAATCAACAAAACTCAAAAAAAATACTACATTGTCCACATTTTACACACACACACACGTGTGAACCACTAAAAAGTGAAAAATAAAAACTTTTTAACAAAAAATAAAACCGACTTCAAAAAAAAAAGTCAAAAATAAATCAGTTTCTGAAGTCGGTGGCAAAAAAAATATTTTATTTTTTGTTAAAAAGTTTTTTCCTTTCAGACCGTCCTAATCCGTAACCTATAATTATTTTCATTACAGCAAACAGCAACAAACGGGCAATCAAGCGGGCAGCAGAGCGCCGAGGCGGCGTCCCCGCCGGGCGGCACGGAGCACTCGGGCTCCTCGTCCTCGTCCGGCGGCTCCGCCCGCCCCGCCGCCCCCGCCCCGGGCGCCGCCCCCGCCCCGGGCGCCGCCCCCGCCCCGGCCGCGTCGGGCGCCACACTCAGCTGCATGATGAACGAGATGGCGCGCACGCTCGCACGACGCAGGGCGCATCTCGATAGGGCTGAGGTGCCTAAGGTTTACTTGACTTCTTTTAATTTTATATCAATGAGAAGATGGGAGAGTGAACTAAAGCTTACAGCAGGCCCTCATTGGACTTGTCGAAACTGCGGGTTTTTCGAAAGAGATACTGCGAACTCAACACAAATGGCTGAGAAAGAATATGTGTGGGTTTTAGTCAATTAAAGTCTCTCCCTACCGCTACGCTCAGAGTGGGAAGGGTCATTTGATAATATCTAATCTGAAAAAAAAACTTTTAACTGGGTTGTGAAGAACAGATAAACAGTAGTAACAATAAACTCCATTTCAAATATTCAGTACTTACTAGCTTTTGCCAGCAGCTTCGCCCGCGTAAAAATGTCGATTTTCCAACCAAACTTTCATCCCCTATTTAAATCCCTTAGGGTTTGAATTTCGAAAAATCCGTCCTTATTCCTTGTCTACGTTATAAAGGGAACCAAATGCAAATTTTTTGTTTGGGCTGGGCGTTAATGAGTCAGTCAGTCAGGACTTCTCTTTTTATTTATATAGATTTAATAAAAAATAAAACAGCTACATCCGATAAAACTGAAAGCCCACGCCAACATAGATGAGAAATGACGAGACAGATGATGATCATCCACCTAATCGATATTTTTCTTCAAATAAAACCATATAAACAATATGCAAAGTTCTGTGACTTCCATTTCTTCTCAACATGCTAGAGGTCTTACATTCAAGGTATCGGCGGGATTGATCCGGTTAAGCAGATGTCAGCCGCAAAGTTGACTGCGAAAAATCCTCATCAATATGTTACTTACCAGTTTATTTGTTTGGGCAGGAGTCATCGACAGACAACTCAGTAAACAACACACCAATGAAGACATGGGAGCGCTCCGCAACGTTACCGCACCGACTGCCTGCCGCATGTAATGGCAATACGCGTGAGTCGCATAGCTTTTATGATTTGCTACTAGACTTTATTATTAACTATTTTTTTTTCTCCCAAAAATTTTAACTGTTTTGGGTCCCGCAAATAATAGGTAGATCTAGATACTCCTTATTCTTTTCAGATTAAATTCTTTGTGGGATCCAATAGAGTTAAATCGTTTCTCTGGGATTCGTCGAGCTTCATGGTCTTGGCGCTGCACATACACACACCCAGCAGTGCCCAACACCCACATAGTGTCCTAAAAATAATTAATTTTGTGACCAATTGTGGGTGGGTATTTGAGGATTGAACAACTCCTATACTAATATTATAAGGAGGTTTTTGAGTTCTGGAAGTAGTCTAGATACTACTTATCCGATTTGTTTTATTCTGATGGAACACTATTGCCGAGTGCATGCAAAATATTGTGCACAAGTGCAAGTGGAGTGAAAAGAATCAATATTTTCAAGTAACAGGCGGGACATTCAATTTTTTCTCTCAAATCCCTTTTTTTGATTTGCCTCTGGAAATATTCCTGTAGATTGACTTGGCTAATTTGGCTATTAGTCTAGTCAACAAGTGCTTTTTTGATGAAGTTTTTTCAGCAGTCTCCGAAAATTATGATTAGGTGTCATTCGATTTGGAATGGCATCCAGATGATTATCGAAAAAAAATGAAGTTCCGCTTGCAAAATTGCAAAAGTTATTAACAATTAACTAAAAAATTGAAAATGGGTTTAGTGTTTTGCAAATATCTCAAAACCTAATTAAATTTTTTCAAATTTGAAATAAGATTCAAAAAGGGGAGGAAATTTCCTAAAGAATGTTCTAACTTTCGGAATTGTAGGACCAATATTAATAACTTTCCGATCGGGTTGAAAATACGCCCGAAAACTGGTACTCCGTCTTGCGCAAGCTACGCTCCATTCGGACCTTTAATGAATAAATGTTATTTAAACTTATTAAATATGAAAATTAAAAATTGAAAAAATTCAGGCGCCTGCAAGATAGATCAATACACAATAATCTGTGATATAAAAATTTTTATCGCGAATTTTCAATAAGTTATCCATTAATTAATTAACAATTTTTTGTAGCACGAACACTGACATTGCAAGTGCGATAATTATTACACTATTCATCTGAGATTTTTTTCCTTTCGTGGAGCTATTTTTCAAAGGTCTTAGAATAGGCTATCGTTGGAAAAATTAAAAAAATGTTAATTTTCGTTTTTTTATTAACAATTTACTGAAATGAAAAATTTCAAACCTTCATTAGACATTAAAAAAATCTTTTTTTTAATTATATTATTATTGAACCGTTTTTGTATGATCAGAAGCTACTAAAAAATGATTTTTTAATTTTTTTATATCCTGTTTTTTTAAATATTTTTATGAACAAATGCGTAAAACAAGTAAAACGAAAAAAAATATAAAGTAAAAATTTATTTGTTTTTAACAAATTGTTTATTACATGAACAATGAAAGTTTTAATAAAACAATTTTTTTTTTTATATATCGAAAAGAAAAAACAAATAATGGTGATTTAAAAAAAATGATACCTTAATATTAATTAGAAGTGGGAGAAAATAATTTTTAATCAACAAATGCGTTTTTAAGCAATAAAACATTTTTTTTAAGAAACGGTTTTTAAAAAAAAAAACATGATTATTATCAAAGATTACGATATTAAAAAAAACATTAAATTATCTCATAAATTATCTCATAAACAACGCATTTGTTTATAAAAATATTTTTAAAAACAGGATATAAAAAATATAAAAAATCATTTTTAAGTAGCTTCTGATCATACAAAAACGGTTCAATAATAATATAATAAAAAAAAGATTTTTTTAATGTCTAATGAAGGTTTGAAATTTTTCATTTCAATAAATTGTTAATAAAAAAAACGAAAATTAACATTTTTTTAATTTTTCCAACGAGAGCCTATTCTAAGACCTTTGAAAAATAGCTCCACGAAAGGAAAAAAATCTCAGATGAATAGTGTAATAATTATCGCACTTGCAATGTCAGTGTTCGTGCTACAAAAAATTGTTAATTAATTAATGGATAACTTATTGAAAATTCGCGATAAAAATTTTTAGATCACAGATTATTGTGTATTGATCTATCCTGCAGGCGCCTGAATTTTTTCAATTTTTAATTTTCATATTTAATAAGTTTAAATAACATTTATTCATTAAAGGTCCGAATGGAGCGTAGCATGCGCAAGACGGAGTACCAGTTTTCGGGCGTATTTTCAACCCGATCGGAAAGTTATTAATATTGGTCCTACAATTCCGAAAGTTAGAACATTCTTTAGGAAATTTCCTCCCCTTTTTGAATCTTATTTCAAATTTGAAAAATTTTGATTAGGTTTTGATATATTTGCAAAACACTAAATCCGTTTTCAATTTTTTAGTTAATTGTTAATAACTTTTGCAATTTTTGCAAGCGGAACTCCATTTTTTTTCGAAAATCATCTGGATGCCATTCCAAATCGAATGACACCTCAATCATAATTTTCGGAGACTGCTGAAAAAACTTCATCAAAAAAGCACTTGTTGAGTAGACTATATGCCAAACATTTTAAAGATTATGCATAATAGTTTAAGTTAGTTTTAGTATTTTTCAAACTTTATTTTTTATCAGTTTTTTTAAAGCCAAATCAGCTAACGCAATTACAATACAACACACCTAGACCCTTATCTCCACTACTATAAGTACGATAATCCGTTGCAGCCAACTCCGAGTCGAACGCCCGCTCGAACGACCAGCCACAGTCACCGCGCTCCGTTCGTAAAAGATTCGGATCTGCTAGCGAGGAGACTATACTCAAGGTAAGATAACGTAAGATATGTCAGCAACATTGCAGGGGCCGAAAGAGATACCGCGGCCTCGGCACAAGGGCTAAAGTCTGCCACGCCCTTTCGCTCCGCCCAGAGCAGAACGAGTCATTTGATGATTGCCCACACATATTTTTTTTTTCATTGCCTAGATTGTGTCCCACTGCTGGGCAAATGACTCCTATTTCTCCTTCCATACCTCTCTACCATGATCGATCTCTGGCCATGTTAGCCCCGCAAACAAGATCATCATTAAACCAGCCTGATTTTTTTCCGTCCAGTGTCGTCCCCGAAAGAACTTTAAAGTCATTATTATGGAAATCAACTTCCTCCTTTTGGAGGATTAAATGATGCGATACTCTTTGGGCCATTTTATGAACACCTTATAAGTTCATGAAGACTGACCTTACTTAATAGCTAGCTTTATTAAGTTCAACAAATGATGTGTTTGCAGCAAGTGAACGGCGGTAACGACGGAGGCTGCGTGTCGGCCGCGGAGTGGGACGCCTTCAAACAAGACATGATGCGTGAGATGAGGCAGCAACTCAACCAGATCAAGAAGGAGATACTAGACGGTATGTGTTTATTATTACTTGTCTGATCTAAGCCCGTCCTAGCCCAGGTTCTCTACGGGAGATCGTCAGTAACACCAAGGTATTGCTAGCCATGTTTGGGGAACTAGGGTGGATCGAATATTTTTTCCACCCGTACGCAAAATACATTAAGGTGGATGTTCCAGGGTAGCCCGCGAAATTCAAATTTTCTTACGTTTTTAGCGATTTGATGAAATACTCATTCTTGACAGTTACATGAACTTGGGGGGTTGTAATGATGATTTTGATGATTATAATTCTGTAACTGCATACGTCTTACAGCCGCGAATCATATTTTCACTAACATACAACCTAGCACTGGCCTGCAAATCGCTAAAAAAGTAAGTAAATTTGAATTTCGCGGGCTACCCTGGAACATCAACCTTAACGGCTTTCGTTGGTCCCGGATGTCACTTGTAGATCTTTTGGGTCGTGGAGGCCAAGTCGCTCCGTGTTAAATACTGGTATTTAAATGCATCTAGTTGTAGACTGGAAACCGACCCCAACATGTTTAGATAAAGACACTTGAATTTGCAGATATCTCCTCCATTGATGATGCTGGGCGTAAGTTCCTAGGTTCGATTCCTAAGGGTTCGGGGCGTCGCGCGGCGCGTGCAAAAGGCTCGTCTCGTGCTTTTTTATTAATTTACTGAGAGACTGGTCCACCGCAACAAACGCTGCATTTTAGAACTAACGTGCGAAAAATCACTTCACGTAAAATCGACGTTTCAAATCGTTAACTTTTTCATACATCGCTGTGTTTGAATTAAAATGCAGCACGCGCCGCGCGACTCCCCGCCTGTACGTAAACAACCACAGATAAACCACAGATAAAGTGCCTCAGAAACCGGGCATTAGTCGCGCAAAAGTCACATAGCGTTAATTTTGTTAATATTGACAATGTCTACAAATAAAAACATTTGAATTTGAAAGATAAACAATAAGAAAATGGTCAAGGCCATAAAACTAACACATGTTTTTTTTTCCATTCCAGCAATGAAGGCGGAGTTCGCACGCAGGTAAGGCCGCGTGGCGCGCCGAGTGAAGCTAGTCCCCGTCGCCGAATGAACACATATTTTATTGTATTATATACTACATAACACTGTGTACCTACCTTCCCACTGTTGGCCATATGTGAATGTGCAGCGAAGCGGTTTCAGTCAGATATACTACAGTTTAAAGAAGATTACCAGGTATTGTGGATCGCAGTACAATTTATATATGTTTTAGTTTTTTCATATATATATATATTATACTGAGGGCTTATTTCATAACATCTACATACAGAATAATTTAAAAAATATTGCAGAATTTGTATGAAATTGTCTGCCAAATAAGTTAATGAGTTCGTAGATGGTGAAACAGGCTCTTAATATTGAAAATGTATTTTTTTCTGATGGATTATTCTATGCGAATAGGCCTAGGTACAGAATTGTAGAATTTAGACGAATATCGAAACACTGACTAGAAATTTCAGGAAGAAATATCCGAGTTCCATTCTAAATAATTCAAATAGATACAAATTAATGATTCAATTTCTTACTTTTTAGAATTTATACAGATGAGAAATAAAGTTTTTAGTCGGTGCTAACGACTTATAAATGAAACACGACCTATTGTTTACGAATAGTTCTTTTTTGCAAAAGGCCTGAAATTTTCGAACATTTTTTCTTACAACCATGCTTTCGTAGTGTTTATTATTAATCTTTTATATGAATTTAAGGTACATAAAGTTATTCATTTCTCTGTTTATTATAACAACAATTTATGGGGGATATTTTTTAAATAAAATATATGTTCATAAATAAAGGCGCGGAATTTTGTGATCAAAATGACGTATTACGTAATTTAGGGTTGCCCGCCAAGGGTCTGTGTGGACATGTTAAAAAAACAACGATAAAAACATGGCAACACCATATTCAATGTTGCCAGTTCATAATCGGTCTATAACGTCAGTAAAACGTTAGTTGGAATCGATAAAACGCACGAATATCGAAAGCATAAAAGCAGTTGTGTTTTTTAATTTTATACTTAAATAAAATATTTATTCGAATACGTATATTATGTACGTAGTGATAAGGCATAACATGTATTAAAGTTACTTTTGAGTTTTATTTTTGGGTTAAAAATATTTAAAAAAAAACAGTAAATTAACATACTAATTTAATAGAAAAAAAAACGAAGTAAGTACAGAGTTAACAACACGGCCATATTCCATTTTTTTTATTTAACTTTTTAATGACATTTTAAAACTCTACACCCCAAAAATAAAACTCAAAACGTGCAGTTTTTAAATAAAATATAAAAATATATAATTGTAATATCCATTTAGCGTCAAGTTATATTAGTATTATTCTATATTTATTGTCTTATAAGCGTATATGAATACGCCACGATAGCTTAGGTGACATAATACATACTATGCTATGGGTAAACTATTATAATAATACTAAATGTAAACTGAATAGGTAATGAGCAGTCAAAAATCGACTAATAATCGTTTACATATAATCGACTAATTTATTTTATCAATAAGTACATCACTAGAGTAATTTAAAAAAATCGAGGATTTTTTTTGTATCTATGATTTATATTAAGAAATATTCATCTTCGTAACTACTGTTGTCCAAAGGAATTTATTAATTGATTTAAACACCTATGATATAACAGAACAGCTCCTTGGGAACTGTAAAAGTATAAGACAAATACATGAGACTTTATGTGAAAATATTAAATAGGTCCCTAAACATTGAAATAATATGAGCATTAAAATTAAAACATTGACAATCTTATAGCTAACTCACAGGAAGACACTTAACAGAAAATTCAGATTGAGCAGATTCGCAATTTCTGCAAAAACATAAAAAGTAACAAGAATTTTTAATTCTTCAGTCAAATGACTAAACTACAGTAGTGAAAGGCAAACGAATATTTGCAAAGATTAAAATCTAATAAAAGACCTAGATATTCGATGTAATACGCAAACGGTAATGTTGTCTCAATAATAAATAGCACATTGTTAAATTTTTTTTTAAACAATTGATTCAAAAGTTTAACAAAGTAAAAATTTAATTGTCATCTGATGAAAGACAGAGTTTAATTCAGAAAACCCAGAATTTTAAATTAATTCTGAACTCTTACAGTTACTGTTCATTACCTAAACTAATCCCGGTTATACTATCACTAGAAAAACACCAGGATACTCTTAACTTTCCATTAGAACGTCTTCCATAAAACGTAAGTTTTTAATCCATATTTTTGTAGTGGCAAAAGTTTTAATTTTTTTTTCGCAGTGGCAACATTTTCCAATCATTAAGTTTTTTTCTTGGAGTTGACTACTAGTTTTACTTAGATGTTTTAATCTAACCTGGGTTATTTGTCTTGAATAGTACATTTTGATACAAGTGCGGAAAGTTTGTTATTGCATTCGAGGCAGATTGAACACCCGAGCCGTACGGCGAGGGTGTTCATGGGGTCGAGAAATGCAATAACAAATTCCCACGTGTATCAAACGACGTTTTTCAATACACTCACAAAGAAATTAACTAAAAACGTTATGTGTTTTTGTCAACAAATTTGATGAGACTATGATTTAATTACCTTTTTTTCCGCGGTTTGATATCGCCAGGTTGAAAAAGAAGCAAAGGTATAAAGCCGCCAAACAGCCTAACAGGAAAAATATAAAATTCAAATATGTTTTAATTAGGAACACAAAAAAATGTTTACTTGTTCATAAAAGTAAATAATTGTTTAAAATATTTACGTTTATTAGTAGTATTCTTTTTACAAACACAATTTAAATATTCAAAAAATATTTACGCTGTAAAGACGCAGATCAAAATGATGAGATTTAAAAAAAAAAACAAGCCTGCTCTCTAGTAGTCAGTGGTGTTTTTTTTTTAAATTTAATAGGTTCTAATCGATATACCGCTGCTTTATGATTACAGCGTGCGGTAATAAGATTACAGCACGCTATAATCTTATTACCGCACGCGTGCGAAATATGATGCATGTCGAACCTAATCGTAGTGCAATAAGAGCTAGTTTTCGAGGAAGTGTATTGAAATAGTACATTTTGATACAAGTGCGGAAAGTTTGTTATTGCATTCGAGGCAGATTGAACACCCGAGCCGTATGGCGAGGGTGTTCATGGGGTCGAGAAATGCAATAACAAATTCCCACGTGTATCAAACGACGTTTTTCAATACACTTTCGAAGAAATTAACTAAAAACGTTATGTGTTTTTGTCAACAAATTTGATGAGACTACGATTTAATTTACTTTTTTTCCGCGGTTTGATTTCGCCAGGTTGAAAAAGAAGCAAAGGTATAAAGCCGCCAAACAGCCTCACAGGAAAAATATAAAATTTAAATATTTTTTAATTAAGAACACAAAAAAATGCTTACTTGTTCATAAAAGTAAATAATTGTTTAAAATATTTACGTTTATTAGTAGTATTCTTTTTACAAACACAATTTAAATATTCAAAAAATATTTACGCTGTAAAGACGCAGATCAAAATGGCGAGATTAAAAAAAAAACACGCCTGCTCTATAATAGTCAGTGGTGTTTTTTTTTTAATTTCATAAGTTTTAATCGAATTACCGCTGCTCTATGATTACAGCGTGCGGTAATAATATTACAGCACGCTGTATTCTTATTACCGCACGCGTGCGAAATATGATGCATGTCGAACCTAATCGTAGTGCAATAAGAGCTAGTTTTCGAGGAAGTGTATTGAAAAATAATATTACATTACTTTATGGAAACCGAAATTTCTAGGATCAACTATTACAAGCCATGTCTACAGGCCTCTTCCTCTCTTAGAGAGGAGACCTGTGACATTACATACTAATTAAATTTGCTAATGTCGGTACAATACAAAAATTATAAAGCATAGTAAATGATCTTATTGAATTAAATCCTTGGATTTTTCAACTTTTCTCAAACAGTGTGGCCATTTACACAACTCATAATGATTATATTAGTCCGGTCAATCAAATTAGACCAAAAAATAGGTAAATGAAAAGTAAAAAGTCCTCATCAATCCGAAACCTGGAAAAAAAAAATACGAGGTCAAAGAATTTATTTCAAGTGGCCCAGTTACAGGCACTTTTAAACAAATACACCATTGAAATATAGCTACAATCTTAGTCAAAAGCCATAAAAACTGAAAGTTGCCCATTCCAAAGCTTAAATCTCGATAGAGAAGATAGGGCAAGAAAGTTCATAGACACTCTTTTATTTAAATCAACATTCATATTCCACTGGTAAACTAGTAGTCAGACTTCGACTTTTATATTTCATTCTCTGTTCAGATAATTTGTCAGATATTTAGACTTGTATGTCCGTTACTATGCTGGGTGCTTAAATGCTTCCATTTTTGCTACTTTATAAACATTCATGGCTTTCTAAGACATTCCTAATGACATCTAAAATAAATCGCGATTTTTTTATAAACTTTTTGCTGAAAGAGCTGTCAGTACGAAAGGGAAATTAAATTAGTTTTTAAATATCCGAATATGGACGTTATGGTTCTACCTGCAATGTTAATATCGTACAGAAATCACACGTACAGCTGTTTTATCACCTAATTTTCTTTGGCAATGTAAAATCAAAGTCCGGTCCGCGAATTTTATCCGTAGTAATAAAAAATTTTACGATAGTCAAACACCAATTTGATTATCTCTCTATTCTGACCCACACTCTTGGAGGTTAATGAATAAACAACAGAATTCCTAAATCTTCCTAGAAAAACGATTTTCACTTTAAAACGCAAATTAACTCTGATAAAAAAACATCGGATAGGTACCATGACAATATAAATAATATTCATATTAGATCCAGATAATTATGACGAGATGATCAAACTAAAAAAAAAATACATGTAATCATAATTATCGGGATATCCGGAATGATATAAATTATTATTAACAATCTGGTTACATAAATCAAACATACTTTCATTGCACTAAATTCAATGCGAAAAGTATTTTGGAGAGCAGGAATAATATACAAAAAAGCTCCTTTTAGAACTGACAGCTTCTCACAGGCTACATTATTTTTTAAGCTTCGACTGAACTATTACCATTCCTTTCTTAAAAGACAGAATCTTTTGCACGTAATCTCTTTAAAAACTTATTTTCCCTTAATCTTTTCTGAAGAAAATCAAATACATAATCGTGATACGGAGACACAGTTTGCGTTCAGAACTTTGAAATATAGGAAACAATTTTGTTTTGTACTGTAAAAGTAATCGGTTATTTAATCCAACCATTGGTGCTACTATTCGCCAAAAGTCGTCCCTTCGTTATGTGGGATGAGGAACTTACCTCATACCTCTATAGAATCAATTCGTTTAAACAGTGTATTTTTAAAGCCTCCTGCCGGGGCTAAGGGTTATTCGAAAGAGATACTGGCTTTCAGAAGCGGTAGTGGTTTGGGAATAGTGTGGCGGGCTTATCTCTCACTGTACTAATCTATTTCGCTTAACAATTGATCAATGTGGGTCTTAAGGAACACTGTATGTAAATACACCAGGATACCACCATGAAAAACTCTGTGACAGGTTAGCAGAGTTATGAGAAAGATAAAAAAGATAAAGATAATTTATTTGTTCAAAACATGAGTATACACAACACATAGCATGCAAGATGTTACATCAATAATATAGAGACAGTCATGTTTTGCCTGAATGGCGTACAAATAAGAGATGCAGGACGCTAGACAGCATCAATTCAAAAAAAGGAAAGGAAAGGTTCCATTTTCGACCTTATAAAGTAGTAGTAGAGTCCATGTGAAAGGACTCGCCCGGTGAAGTACTACCACCACGCCTATTTCAGCCTCAAGCAGCCCTGCTGTGACGGGGCTCGTAGGGCGTGGGTGCCGGCGCCATTACAGGCACACGAGACACTCCATCTTTTGTCTCTAAAGGTGCTTTTCTGATAACAAGCTTCGCAGCGTTGACACTCCACAGAAACACGAGGTTTTTAATGTTACTGTATGGAAATCGTGAAAAGGCGACGGTTTTCGATATGGTTACGTAGATATCAGTCGTGTTTCTATAGTCTGTTTTGCGAGCGTTTTCATTCAGAAGAGTATCTCAAGTATGTAACTGATCACTTGACCGAATGTCGGTCATTTAGGATCCGTTGGAAGTGCTACAGACGAATCTTGCTACAACATTGACTGATTTTCGGTCTATTGGTTGGTTCAGATGTTCTTTCTTACAAAGTCTTCTTATAGCAGTGTTGTTTTAATCTGATGGCGAAAGAAATGGATTTAGACGTCCTGTATATGCTCCATGTTTTTGCCACTTCTGAAAGTAACATTGCCATGAGATAACCCAGACTTTGTAAGATAGAACATTCGTTAACATCCTACGGTTGACAACGCAAAGCTTCTGAGTTGCAGCTAATTTGTACGGATGATATGTTGCCCAACCAATTAGCAAAGTGCTCTAATCCGATATACTGTGATAGTAGTGTTTTATAGTATCATCATAGGTGTCGAACCTTCCATCTATCGTCCCGCCCTGTCGCAGTCAACAACATCAGTCCTCAACACATAACGTAGATAGGTCCTTTTAAAATTCTGGAGTTGCTCTATAACATCCTAAGAGGCTGGTTATACTAACATCTGGACATAAGCCCTTCTAGAGTTACTCTGTAACGTATTGAAATAGGTTATTCTGACTTCAAATCATCAATCATCAGCTGTAAATAGGCTCTTTTGAAATGCTTCGACACACCTTTTTAACGTTCCAAATTTAATATGAGTATGAGTCTTTTTATAGGTTTAAGATAATAAGTAGGTCATTCTGTCAGTTTTCTGGGGTCAAATGCTGTATAGCTGTACATAGGCTCTTGTGGAATGCTTTGTAACACCTTTTCAACATTCCAAATTGTATGAATGACTGAAAATGGTTTGAAAATAGGTTTAATATATAAAGTAGGTCATTCTGTCAGTTTTCTGGGGTCAAATAGCTTATCAGCTGTAGGTACATAGGCTCTTTCGGAATGCATCGTAACACCTCTTCAACATTCCAAACTGTATGAATGACTGAAAATGCATTGACAATAGGTTTAAGAAATACTCCCCGGTAATACTGTGAAATTAGAGTACCAGTGATTTAGGTTAATGCAAGTTACGCTTAATCTAGAACTAAGTTCACCATTTCATATGCCAGTGCCACCATGCCATACCATCAGTTAAAATAGAGCCTTGTCACATCCAAATACTGGCCCCAACTAAATATTGGTCCATAAGTTGGTACTGTCGCCTCGAATCATTTTCGGTGATCTCAGACTAGAATCAATCCGTTTGGACGTGGCTCAAAAGTTGGGGCCAATGTATGCAACCCAATTGTTTTTAGAATCGCCACGCATTAGTCCGTTACACGTAGGGCTAACTTCTACCTCATATAGCATCAGAACTATTTGAATATCACTTCAGCGTGGAATGAATCTGCATCTCCGTCGCAGATCCATCTGCCATACTAAAGGGAGATGAAAATAATACATATGGTATATGAGGTAGTGGAATAGTTTCCACTCCAAATTGTCAATATTAGGGTATAGCTACAGAGTACAAACAAGCCATATCAAGCTTCACAGTTTTATTTAGGTTTTGTTTCATTGGAGCCATTAAATCGATATTGAATTTAATATAATAGGTAGGATATCAAATGAATGAATTGAGTGCAGTAGGATACATACTGAGTTTGATTTGATTATTCTAGGATATACAAAAGTGCTTTTTAAAATTTCGGAAGGTTTGTTAAAGAGGAAGATGCTACTGACCCGCCATTTAATGTAACAGTCATTATTTCTGAACAAATTCGACCGTTAAGTTTTGTCAAGGAACTGAACCACCAAAAAACCAAACCATCTCCAAAAATTAGTTTTTGGGTTATCCTGAGTTGCCGAGTTGGTATCGTGACGAAAATATATCATACTGAGAATTTGAAAAAAAATCGCCTTTAAGATCATGGCCTTCCACTCCGTCTCTTTTTCTAAGGTTCGGTATGTCATATTTACGCCAGGCTAATCCATCAAGATCATGGTTAAGTTTTCATTCCAACCAGCAAGAATAGATTTTAATAAGTAGCATATTCTGAAGTCTGACCTTCCTGGAGCACCGCGATTTCAAAGTTTGTTAGTAGGCCCATTTTTTATAAAAAAGAAAAAGAAAAAAAGTATAAAGTAGGGCCAATTTTTATATAAAAAAAAAATAATAATAAAAAGTATCCGTGGGGGGACGGAATAGAATACAAATCCCCCCCGTCACCGGGAAAGCGAATCGTAAGAGGCGATGAACCCGGCCATGAGGTGGTAGAGGCTTGACTGACGTACTTTGTCGAAAGCACAGCAGTCCTGCCCCAACTGGGTAAGCACCACCCTCTTACTTAAGTCTGTGGAATTTTCCCTGGAAGTAAGAGAACAGACCTCAAAATCTTGTACGTGGAGAAGAACAGTACCACACATTTTTTGTCCAGAAACATCACTTGCTAATTGAGCCATTTTTGAAACGCACTTGAGCGGAACTGGTGCCGGGTACCAGTTCCGCTCAAGCGATCAAGATTGGTGCTAAAGTGGTGGTGTTTTACGTCGAAAATTGTGGAGTTCTAGTTCAGATTTTCGTGTACATGTGATGAAGGATCTAGTTGCCCGATCTTTTTTTGTACCATCACCCGGTATTTAGGCTAGGCTACATTTTTTTCCGAATGAGTTGCCAGTTAGCAGTTCTCTTTCAATCTTCGTCAAATCTATGTGTAAAGTTCATTCAGTTACCTAAAAGAGTTTGCGGTCCGTCAGGCTTTGCTCTTTTTGCTGAAATCCCGGTGGGTATCCTGCTGAGGTACTTCACAGCAGGTTGCCTGCGCACTCTCCTGGGGTCCCGTCTTCAAGGCGGTGGGACGACGTGACACTCGACCCAGATCGGGCCTCAAAAGACGTGGGATACTGGTTTCTTTAGCACCATTAGCCTAAGTTCATCTATAAATAACCATGATCTGCGTGGCTACATTCATGGCCCTGTAGCCCGACTTCCGTAAAGTAAAAAAGAAGTTTGCAGACGTCATCCGTCAATCTTTCAGTATCGAATTTTAGAAAGAAGACAAGAACGTCTACTCAAGTTCTATGCTGGGAGTTTTGTGTATATATTCATCTCCATTGTAAATAAACCTGTGTAGTCTAAATCGATGGCGACGATGTTGAGTTTCCACTTTCCTGGATATGGTCGCGTTGGTATTTAGGAACCCCTGTCTGCGCGAGGGCTGAGGCTCAAATCCGAGGTGAATGTCCAAAGAGTTGCTAAGAGCCACTTTGGACATTTTCAACTAGAGTAGTCTTGGCTGTGTCTCTGTAGGACGAATTAAGCTGTATTTGATTTTCTTCACCTTCCATTTGGACGTTAGGCTATCTCTTATTTTGCCGTTTTTTTGAGTTTACAAAATTACATTTGGGCACTTTCATATTCGGCTAGCCGAATGTGTAGCGTACTCAAACGGGAAATTGCAAAAAATAGAATTGCGCCTCATACAATTCTTATTTTTTCCATTTTTTATACACTTTTTTAACAATTATATTTTCATTAAAGTATCATTTGATCTTCCTCTACAGTATATTTTTAACTGTTTTACGTGCTATAGAGGGATTCAAAGAACTTGGCTCGACATTGCCATAAGAGTCCTCGACGCATACCGTTACTATTAATTTCCGTACGTGCACTTAATGTTGGCAACATTACAGATTATCAATATTCTGTCACTAAGACACTGTACCCGTGTCTACAAATTGATATTCTAATGACTTTCCACAGAGTATTCATGATAACAGTGTAACAATATAATTCTTTAACTGCAAAATAATTCCCAACAACACCATTCAATGCTTTGAATAAATTATTAGTATACTGTATTAGATACGCTGTGGTAAGTGCATGTGGCTTGTATTTTATTGCACGGTAACATAAAGTAACATTGACGTAACGGCATTAAAATGTGGGATTGTTTAATAGTATCTGCGTTAAACTATCGTATGTTTTATATATCACCAGCCGTGGAAGTGACGTTTCCTTGCCGTGCAATGTAATAACCCCACTGTCGTTTCACGAACCTTGATTTTCCGCAGCGTCATTTGAATATCCAACTAACTATATTCCATTTATGACAGCATCTGTCAATCACGCTTAGAGCTATTTCTCGAAGTGAAGTGTTTCATGACCTTGTCAGATGACGAGCGTCACCCAAATACATACCTATGCTTTTAGGAATTATCTAAGCATTATTATGGTGGATTTTTGATTGGCAAATATTTTCCTAAACAGCAGTAGGTATGGCTTAGGCAATCAAAATGGCGCTGTGTCAAAATGGCAAGTTCGCGAAACGGCAATAATGTTGCCAGCATTTATACCCTTATTTAGTTTTGTCCCGCTATTATTTGACGTAAAATTTCTACTCTCCTATACATTTGATTTGACGACTTTGTTTTGTGTAAAAATCACAAATAATAAAAACTAGGAATTTTTATTTTTTGTCAGATTACAAAGTTGATCAAATACAAAGTTTTAAAGGTTTCTGGCAAAGGACTACTGTGTTTGCGGAGTAAATGAAACTACATTTAGTAGACAATTCGCTGCGTATAATTTACAATTTGGGAAGCGAAGTCCTCACACACAGTAGCACCATTGACAGAAGAATTTGACATGACAGCGCGAACGCGGGAAACTTACGTCAAAACTTTTTTTTTTTTGCTTATGTCACTAGCCGAAGACCGACTACAATCGGCCTATCTGTACACACAATTTATATACGGACAATCAGTTTTGAAAAATTTTACGTAGGAGTAAAATCCTCTTTTGGGATTTCTTAATCATTAGAACAGTTCGCTTTTTGCGTACTCCGCAGTCGCCTACATTTGACCTGAAATGTATAAAGAATCCTTTTTTATGTAATAAAAAACTGTCCTTCCTATTAACACTTAATGTAAAAAGTTTCTTCATACTGTGAAAAGCAAAAGTGTAACGTGTCCATGCATTGAATTTGAGTTCAAAAACTGGTGCTCAAATCATGTATTTATTCCATTTTTTAGTTAACGACTGACTACGCATTTACGATAGAGAAATATTTTTATTTAGTTTTTTTTTTTGCCCAAAATATAATGGATACCTACCTGTAACCTAAAAAAAACGTACATTAAAAGTTAGTAGTGATATATTACTATGTAAGTAAGGATAAGTATTAAAATGTTAAACTAAACTAACCAAATTTTAGTTCGGTTACTAATTTTATTATTATTATTGGTCTCAGTTATGTCAAAGATTGAAAAGAATGTATGCCATGTAGAGAGCGATGTGGACGAAGGAAATAATACATTGGCTCTGTATAATTTATATATTATCTAGGAGTGTCTGTGGTTATTTGAAATATAAAGAAAAGTTCTTTAAGAACTGCCGATGTTTTAGTCGATTTTCTAATTCACTCACTAGTTTCGAAGTTGTTTTTAGCTTAAGCTAGTATGGATTATATCGAACCTTGTAATAAAATATCAAAAAATTTAGAACGAATACTAAGCTATGAATAACTTCGCTAGACAAGTAATCATAATAATTTAAAACATTAGTGTTGAGCACTACCCGTTAGAAAATCGACTATTTAGAGAATTATCCAGTATTTTTGTTTATAATAAACTTAAATTCATATTTTTGTTAGTAATTTTTTGTGGTGCATTAATAAATCTAAGATGAATTTATCTGTAAGGTGTGAAAAATTTAAGTCATTAGAAAATGCAATATGTCAGTGTCACATGTAATAAATATTGCCATTTATCAAAAATAAGTCTGGAGTTTGTGGGTTTGACTTGTGCCCAAGATCTCTTTTTCCTTATCAAGTTTTTTTGAATAAAATAAAAATGAATTTCAAGCCAACATTTAGTCAAGAATGAAGATAAGAATCACTGAATGACTGAATAGATATTATTTTCACTAAGATAATGCGAAAGAGAAAAAAAGACATGATTAGTAAGGTCTAGGCACTGTAGTTTGATAATAAAAAATACATAATAATATAAGAAAAAAAAACATTTCTTCGTTTCTTTTTTCTTTTGCATTTTCTAAGGTATATTTTTCACATCTTACAGCATGTACATTGAAATAAAGTTCTGTGTAATTTATTGCGAGACTTAATCTCTCAAGTATATATGTATCGTCGCTAGGAGTAGGTTACCATAAAGTGTTGTACTGTATCTATGTTCAAGTCACATCGTGTAAATAGAATTTTTTGGTAACGAATTATATTTTTTGTGATCGTATCTTTTTTTTTCTTTTTTCCCTCCCTTTTTTTTCTTGTTCATAGACAATCTATGTATTAATCGATATATTAAAACAGGCCAGGCCGGTATAGTAGGCCTGTAATGTTTAAGTGTTTTTATCGGCACAAGCTCATCATTCGGTGCTGTGTTAAAAAATGGTAGTTCTATGTTTCGATCATCAATGTATGTAAAATTTGTTTTTTTCTAACACTGCCAATTCATAACAAAAAGAAGCGATCTAGAAAAGCACAAAAATTCTCACTAATTTCGCTGATATTTTATACAAAAAAAAAACGAAAATTTTATACTTTTAGCAAACGCTTTTTCTTAGCTATTAGTTTTGTACTGTTTTCTACGTTTTTTTCTAACAGTATATTTATAAAAGTTAGTGAATTTAATTATTTAATCTAGAGTAAGTACCTAAGCGTCGATTGTTTGTCTGTGGCATATAAAAGGTATATAATAAGTAATATATATGTACGGAAGGTATGCGGGAGGTAGCTTGTTGTAAATGTACATAAACGCTGGCGTCAATAAAAGGATAAATCAATTATTATGAGTGTTTTTATTGTTCGTTTTGAGTTTGTTTAATTTAAACCTCTTAATAACTGACTTCTCTATGCATACTTGAAGAATTAATTACTTACACATGCACAAATCAGAGTAGATATACAAGGTTAAACCGGACCCTACACAAAGCCGTTAACGAAGCATTCTGTTCATCTAAGATAATAAATATTCAACGCAAACATTATTGCTGGGAAACAACTTTTTAACCGACTTCTAAAAAAAGAAGGAGGTTCTCAATTCGGATGTTTATATATTTTTTTTTATGTTTGTTCGGGCATAACTCCGTCACTTGCTAACCGATTTGAAAAATTCTTTTTTTTGTTGGAAAGGGTATACTTCCGAAATGGTCCCATAATTTTTGTATCGAAATCGGACAAGCGGTTTTTGAAAAATCAACAAAACTCAAAAAAAAAACTACTTGACCCATGAACATGTGAACCACTAAAAAGTGAAAAATAAAAACTTTTTAACAAAAAATAAAACCGACTTCAAAAAAAAAACAGTCGGTGGCAAAAAATGAAATCAAAAAAAAACAAAAGTCACCGACTTCAGAAACTGATTTTTCTTTTAAAGTTTATTTTTCACTTTTTTGTTTTTTTTTTTGTAAGTGACTGAGACTGACAGACTTCATTGATTTTTTATTTTTTTTCTTTATTGTGTTTTGTTTAGCTGGAAGTAAGTCATAAATAAAAAAAAATACTATGAGCTGGACTTTCCCTTCCACTCGTTATAAATAACCTACCTTCCCATATTATTATTATACTCTTTTCGGCCTTATTAATAAAAAAAAGTTAAGCCTGCTTAAACTTACGCTTGGTTTATCTCGCATGCCGTCTCACTTCAAAAATATTCAAATGAAAGGGACGGCATGCGAGATAAACCAAGCGTAAGTTTAAGCAGGCTTAACTTTTTTTTATTAATAAGGGGGTTTGAACCTACTCTTCGCTTAGGGGTTGAATCTTATCTATTGACACAGAGTCGCATTTTGTTTTGCCTGTTACTATCCTTGTCTGTCGCTCAGAAAGTTAATTTGCTAGAGCGAGAGAAAAAGAACGGGAGTGTTCTACAGCACGTTGTAACTTCGAGAAAGCACTCGGCAGGCTCTTGGTTTTCTGCTAAATTGACGGGAACGTGTCTAACACTAGGGTTATAATTAAAAAAAACTCACATGAAAAAAAGGCATTTTATTAAAAAAGAGGAAAAATAAAATTACATAGAACACATAGCGCAACATTTATAAATAATAATAATAATAGTATATTTTCTATACGGATCCACATAAAACATTATGCGTTAACAATCTTAGTATACAAAGATACACTTATGGTTTGTCATGTATTATTAATTAATATTATGAACCTTCCTTTTTACTTAAAAAAAAAAACATTTTTTGCTACAAATATTATGTACTGGGCTCTAAAGAACAACACTATCGACTAGGATTCATAAAAACTAAATTGTATATAATATTCGATATTGCTTAGACCATCTGTATAAAAACATAGTCGATTAAAAAAAAACATGTCATTAGGCACACCTGGCAATAATCGACTAAAAATCTCTAGCATTTGAGTTTAGGCCGAGATCTTTATAGTCTACTAAGTACCTAATATGGATAAACCGAGACATTGCATGACCACATAAAAGTGTGCAATTCAAAATAGCGCTGCTTGTCAAGAAAAAATGCGTCAGTATGTCAAACTTGGTAAGTACATTTATTTCAATTATGTTTTTTCCCACCTGCAATAAGTTAGCAGTGTATTTATGATGTAGTAGATCTCGGTCAGTCGGTTAATGTAGTCCACATTTAGTACCATTTTAAGTCTAGGCCTATTCTTAGTTTATGCCTAGATCGGCCAGGAAGGAAACTAAGGCACAAAATATTTGTAGCACGACATTACAATCAGTCACACTAATTAACAAAAATCAACATTACGCGTTCTTATAGTTCTTACATACGACGAGAAAATTCTAAATTATTACTGGAGAATGAGATAATCATGTTTTTAAATGGTCCTCGTTATCTTTTTTAGGTTTTTAGCTAGCCTTACTATACTTACTTACTTTTATAGTATTGCTTTATTACTTAGGGTAGTGGAGGTCAGATTGCGCTCCATGTGAAATACTGGTTAGACTGGAAGCCGACCCCAATAGAGTTGGGAAAAGACTAGGCAGATGTAGGTATTTTTGTTACTATACCAAAGAGTATTTAGTCGATTCTGACATTTTGTTTTTCGCTTTTATATTTCAATCTCCAGTAGTAATAAATCCAAAAACTACTAGGTGGTCACTGTCAAGTTATGGCCAAATATTAATTTCTAAGATAGTAAGGTATAAATTTGAAAGCTCAAAGCGCGTGTTTATTATTTAATATTAGACTTATTGCACATTCGACGATTACAGATCACAATTTTGTGCGAAAAAGCACATTTATTAAAACTAAAAAATAAATATTTCGAGTTATACAATTTTATTTTGAAATAAAATATACAGTGTTGTCAACAACAAAAAAAAAAACAAATAATGGTAACTATAAATTCTTTCGAATATTGTCGTAACTTTGAAGAAATGAGGTAGAAATTTTTGTGTAAAATTCTTAATTTTTGGCTGACATTTTCTTATGTGGTAATGAAATCTAATATTTTGCTTCGAAATTGGCTTTGATGGTGGGCTCTAGCGATACCTAAACTAATTCTAACAATTTACGCTAAGGGAAGTTGGTTTACTCAGACGGAAGCGGCACAACAGTCGGCCATCCTAACTGTCAAAGCTGTCAACCTTATGTCAATTAATCATTCAACAGTATATTTTTAATTATTATTTAATATATTTTTGTCTTTATTCCATTACATCTGAATAAAACATTTTCCAACAGTGACATATTTAAGCGGGTAACATGTTTAAGATTTTAAATAGTCAGCGACGCTTAGAAATCCTACGATTTACTTAAAACACTAATTTTTAAACTTCATTTTTTCATATAAATATATGTAAAAAAGCCTATATAATGTATAATATGTCAGCAGGGTACATAGGTGTTGTACTTATTTTTAATAATTTAAGTAGATTTTTGAAAACGATGCTTTTGTGCATTTCGCAAGCTTTTTTTATAAAGGTATTATCACAACATCCTTATGTTTTTGTCTGTGTACGGAGATGCGATGTAAGTCCTGGAAAAGAAAAGAAAAACGTGAAAAAAAATTAAAACAGAAACTAAAAGAAAAAGAATAAAGTTTTTTAGAAGTAGGTGGTATATTAGCTGAAGATATGGCCGTTTCCCATGAATGATGTAAAACTAACTACAAAATACCTACTATTTTGTATATTTATCCAATGTTTATTTATCTCCGCACTTCAGCCAAAGTAACACCCCTTCTGTAAACAAAATATATAATTTCTGGCTAAAATCTATTTACTACACCAAAACATATACAAGACGACATGGACCTTTTGGCGCTTACGGAGGGGTCGGACCTATTCGTTATATTTTTTGGGAAATGAAAGGCTAAACGAGGTAGGAATGTTAGTTCCGATTTTAACCACTTGCCAAAAGATCCCTGTTCAACAATACACATAAATGGCATGCAAACGACATCAAAATATAGAGCAAATAAATATATTTATGAGAAATTGTTTGCATCTTTTAAAAATCTTTATAATTTAATTGAATTTTATCAAGCCACATTTTCCTTCAGCGAAATAGTTCTTTAAAATATATAAAAGTGTGTTTCTAATTAAAACTGTGCTATATAAATAGGAAGTAATAAACAACCATGCATAATAGCTTCTAAAAATCACAAAAACAATCGAAACAAAACTCTGTTCTATGAGTTTTTTCTTTAGTATAATCTAATGCAAAATAATAATTAAAAACGCCATGCAAGACACACGAAAACGCAAAAATAATTAAATATTGACGACTACAAACTTCAATAGTTTTAAAGAACCTGAGTGAATATTGCTTGTTATAATTTTTTTTTGTATTTTTTTATTTTTTCTTGCAGTCTTCTCGCTTAGCTTGACTATTCACTTAACACAGGGAGCATGGATCTAGAAAAATAGTATTTTCTCATGTTAATACATAATAAATATAATAATATGACAAATACACACATTTTTTTATGTCCATTATTTATTCACACTTAGTTTTTTTTTTTACGATGTTTTGCAAATAATATTTTTTTTATAATTTCGGCTTGCGCCACATCTTACTAAATGCGTTTTACGCTTTAAATAATAACACATTAAACACCTGACCGTTATTTGAAGCTTAAATATAATGAGATAGGCCTATCTGTTTTCCGCTCGTCTTACCTCTCTGTCTACCCTAGTAGCTCCCTCTCGCTCGCACACTTCCATTCACTCATTCACTCCTTCACCGGCGGCGCGGCCGCTCGGCTCGCTCTCGACATTGGCGTCCTGTTTTCCGCTGCGCACGGTCGTGCTCAGGACTCAGTAAATTAATTTTGCATATCTTTGCAAATTTATATACATTTATAATCCTGTTCCACGTAAGTGTTTAAAAAGCTTTTCTTACCTTTCTAAATCATTTAAAAATCAAACGGTGTTACCGTTCGGTACGTTTTTTCTTTTGGTACTCAGTCTACCCACCTACGTATTTTACTTTAATTAGGTTTTGTGTGGTTTTCTTTCCTAGATTTACAGCTCGTGTTAACATGGAAAGTGACGAAAGTGTTTCAAATACGGGCTCGAAAGCCCCATGTGCTAGTGCTAGTGCTCCCGCTAATAGTGACAATAAAAAACGATCGCGTATTTGTCGTCAGTCGCGAACTAGGTCTCATTCGTCGAATAGTAACTCATCCGAATCCTCTAGCAGCTCGAGTTCGTCGTCTTCGGACTCGAGTCCTCTAAGATCCACACCGCATCACCGCAATAAAAAAAAAGGGGGGGGCAAACACCGGCATCGACGATACGATTCCGAAAATCCGTAAATTAATACGTCAGGTAGATGACCTTCGAAATAAATTAATTTTTTGCAACAATAATTCTGTGCCCTGTGCCGCGGTACACTTTAATGAAAATTTAGTTGACGGAAACGTAAGTGGCGAAATTTACGAAGATCCGATTGTAAATTCTGTTGAGGTGCCGGCACCTGAGGCTCAGTCAGATTTTACCTTTGAAAAAGAGACGAAATTGAAAGAACCTAGTATTCCAAAGACTCCTCGGGAGTTTCTTGAAACGTTAAAGGATTTGCAACATTTAGACAGTAGCTTTATAATTCTACCCCCGGTTTTATCGACTTGGAGATGAATGAAGAAATTAGGACGTATGATTCGTTACGCCATCTTGCTCACGCCGACAAGACCTTCGCTGCCTTATCGTTCTGCATACTTAAACAGCGCGAAGCTTTACAAACTTCTATCAGAAGTTTTTTACAGTGGGCGCGTGGTTCCGATTTGTCTTACATACCCTCGTATTAACGAAAAAGTTAACGAGCTTCTTTGAAGGGCGATTTCTTCAAAGTTTCTTCCGATCTTTTGCAATTAACCTGCGGTCACCGTGCGGAGGTTATTCAGATGAGAAGGGATGGAATTACAAACCACGTGCGCGATCTCCTTGTCAAGGCCGCGTTACGTAAGATCCCTCCGTCGTGCCAGCACGTGTTTAATGCGGAGTCACTAGCCACAGCACTAGAGAAGGCAGGTGGTGTTCGAAAAGCCTTCTTGCCTTTACAAAAGCCGGGCAGTTCTGCTTCCGTTTCGCAAACGGGTCAAAGCAAGCCCGCACGCCACCCCACGCAGGGGAAGGCTTTACGTAACGTACCCTCGCAGGGTACTGCTCATGGATGTTGTGCGCCTACGCATATTTCCCATGCTATCTCGCAGGGTTACTGTAATGCCCGACCCTCGCAGGGTCATGCATTGCTCTATTATCGACTATAATCGCCCGTCATTCTCGGGCGGTTCAAGAGGTTCCTTTCGATGCAGAGGAGGTCGGCAAGGCTACAGGCAGCAGGACGGCAAGAATAGCCGCAAGCGAGCCGCATCGCCCTCTGAGAATTACAACCGGAACAAAAAACGTAAGTATTGACTATCGATCCCGAACATTCAGAGCGGGTCGTCTGGTTCATTACCACCATCGGTGGAAGGAACTGGGTGCCCCAAGTTATCTGATAAAGATAATAGAAGGGTATCGCATACCCCTTTTTACATCAACCGCCACTTGTAGTACCACCGTTGAACGAAAGTCAGTTCAGCACGGTTCATTCGAATGCAATGACGTCCATAATCACCCAAATGCAACACCAGGGTGTATTAGATGTTGTCAAGGCTTCGCCAAGTTTTGTGTCCACAATGTTTCTTGTGCCAAAGGACGACGAGTCCCACCGACCCATCTTCAACCTAGCAGCCTTGAACAATTACGTAATCACCGACAGGTTCAGATTAATAAATGTTTATAGAGTCCCAGACTTCCTTCAACCAAAAGATTGGTTGTGCAAAATAGACCTGTCACAGGCCTATTTTCACCTTTCCGTAGGTCCATCTCACAGACGGTTCCTGCGTCTAATCTACAGAGGAAAATTAATGGAAATGACGTGCCTCCCGTTCGGTCTGAGCACGGCTCCCAAGATATTTGGCTCCCTATCCAATTGGGTAGCTCAGTCACTCAAGGGGATCAAGGGATTCGAATAATCGTCTACTTAGACGACTTTCTGGTTGTACATCAAAACCCACAGATTTTACAGACCCATGTCCAAATCACGGTAGAGAGGTTGCAGTATCTCGGTTGGTTGATGAATTTCGACAAGTCCACACTCACACCTTGTCAATGTCTAGTCTACCTGGGTGTTCAGTGGAACACTCTGGTAAACGAAAAGTCTCTTCCAGAGAAAAAGTGCCTGGATCTAAAGTCCAAGATATCGACAGCCCTAGAAGAGAGAGCTCTCGATTTGAAGGCTTTGCAGAGTCTAGTAGGTCTATTAAACTTTGCAAGTTTCGTTGTACCAAGGGGCAGGCTTCACTTTCGAGCACGCCTCTCTTTTCTGAATACAGTCGTCAAAATGCCAGTTGCCAAACGGTTCATAATTCCGGTACATGCCCTGAAAGAGTTAACTTGGTGGTTGCAGAACCACACTTGTCCTTCTCCGATCCACTTCGTGCCTCCAACGCATTTTTTAGCGACCGATGCCTCGGACCTAGCTTGGGGAGCACAACTAGACGACCGTTCGTTCTCGGGGCGCTGGAACGAACAAGAACATCGATACACTGCAACCAGAAGGAACTTCTAAAATTACTGAAGATATTACAGGACCAGGGTCAGTATCTGTGTCGTTCCACGGTTCTATGGCAGTCCGACAACAGAACAGCCGTTGCTTTCATTCGCAAGGAAGGCGGCACGAAATCAATAGCTCTCTTGGGCTTGACAATCGATATGTTCAAGGTTCTAGATCGGTTACCAAATTCACCTAGCCGCTCATCACATTCCCGGCAGATTCAACTCTCACGCAGATCATGAATCTGTCTCGCTACCGATCTCCGCCCGAATGGCACCTTTTGCTGGCTTGTACAGACCTGATTTTCAACAGATTCGGGGTTTCCGGTAATAGATTTGTTTGCGTCGAAAAATGCGCATGTGGGGCCAATTATGCGTCTCTGAACCAGAAAGACGACAAAGCCCTATTCCACGACGTTTTTTCCCAGACTTGGAATTACCACCTAGCATGGATATTTCCTCCTCCATATTTGATCCCCAAGGTACTCACTCATCTCAATCGGGCCAAGGGCCTCTTTCTGTTAGTGGTGCCTCGGTGGGAACGGGTCTTTTGGAGAGCCGATCTCAAATCCCGAGCGCTAGCTGCTGCTTTCACAATCAGGCATCTGAACCGCCATCTAGTAGACATCTCGACGGGCTTTCCGCCTCCCAAAGTACAGGAAATGACACTAGAAGTGTGTGGGGGTGGTCTCATAGCCTAAATGATTGGAACCGTTCCCAACTGCGTGCGTGCAACAGCGTTTTGCTAAGACTTTCATTATTCGTACAGCCAAGGAGTGGAACACCCTGCCTGCGTCGGTTTTCCCGAATTCATATAACCCCAATCTATTTAAGTCGCGAGTAAATAGGCTTCTTCTGGGTAAGCTCGTTCCATCGTCGACCTCATCTCTGCCCTTAGGGCAAGATTGAGGTAAAGAGTAAGCCCATATTAAAAAACTGGACCTACTCTCATCGTCCTGGCGTCCCTTTACACGTAATACATACAAAGCCGCATGGCATAGATGGCTAGGATGGTGTAAAAAATAGAAAGCGGATCCATACCGCCCAACCGGTTCAATTCTAGCAATTTTTTTTGCCGATTTATATTTGAATGAAAACCTATCATACAATACTATACTTTTACACAAATCTGTGGTGTCTACGCTCTGTAATACCGAAATATCGGGAGTCTTAAGTGCTCATGTACTGGTTAAGCATGTTATGAAATCTATTGCATTAAGAAAGCCTGTGCCCCATAAGATAACTATTTGGGATATCAATGTTCTCATTTCCCTTTTGTCTTCATATGAATTTAGCGAGAATAACTGTTTTTCTACCGCAAGACACACAGCTATGTTGCTGCTTTTGGTTTCTGGTAGACGTATCCATGACCTGACCCTTCTGGCAGTCAATCAAGAGCATTACATTGACAATACTGATCACATCATTCTATGGCCCAGATTTGGCTCTAAAACTGACCGTTCTGATTTCGGGCAATCGGGCTGGAAATTACTAAGAAATGAAAATACTAAAAACCTCGATCCGGTTTTTGGGTGAAGCAGTATATCAAATTGTTTAATCAAAAACGTAATTCCATAAATAATGATTCTTTATTTGTGAATTTGAGAGGTGATCATAAGGCAGCATCGCGTACTGTAATTGCGGGCTGGGTAAAATCTCTCCTATCAGAGGCTGGTATTATTGCAGCTCCCGGTAGCGTCCGCTCAGTGGTCGCTTCCAGAAGTTGGGCCGATAACGTCTCGGTTGACGAAATTTTGTCACAAGGTAACTGGAGGTCGGGTGACACATTCCGTCGCTTCTATAGGCGTGAGGTCGTTCAGGCCCCTGTTAGCTCTGGGATCTCAAATTGTTTTCGCCCAATTTAATCGAATCTATGAAGAAGTTTACTACATTTTATTTATTTTGTTCATAAATATGACAATTTCTAAGTTCATAATATTTTTATGGTGATTGAATAAATTTTCTTAGTCTCGCACACTTACTGTAACATTCATTGTTACCTTTTGCGCCTTCAGCGTGTGGACGTGCATACCTTCACATTGGCGTCCTCCTCCACCAGGCGATAACAAACAGGTCTCATTATATTTAAGCTTCAAATAACGGTCAGGTGTTTAATGACAGCGTTTTACCCTGAAATAAAACGCTTATTAAATACCTACCTTATTTGAAGCTTAACTTTTATCCTCTGCCTGGTATAATTCGACACAATGACGAGAGCGAGCCGAGCGGCCGCGCCGCCGGTGAAGGAGTGAATGAGTGAATGGAAGTGTGCGAGCGAGAGGGAGCTACTAGGGTAGACAGAGAGGTAAGACGAGCGGAAAACAGATAGGCCTATCTCATTATATTTAAGCTTCAAATAAGGTAGGTATTTAATAAGCGTTTTATTTCAGGGTAAAACGCTGTCAATATCATTCTATTTCTGTCATCTTCAAACAATGATTACAATGAATATAAACCCCGTTCAAGAGCTGACAGTGTTAGTTGATCGGGTTTAGTCACTTTGGTGAAATTCGTCCTTAGTAGCGGATCTAAGTGTAGATAAAAAATAAACAATAATAAAAGTCACGAAAATACATAAAATACTTGTAATAGGTGACCTCTAAAAATATCCTATTTTCTTTCGAGGTAAAACTATCATGATTTTTTATTTGATATGATAGTGAATTGAATACATACATTTTATAAGCCAAGCGAACTAGTGATTTTTCATGAAAATGTATGAATTTTTTTTAGTGCTATTTTTTTTTGGTGTTATCCAATAGTCCTAAACATTTCATTTATTGAATGTTGAAAAAACTATATATTATACCTGCTAATTTTCTGTGCTTATATTTATCCAGGTTATTGATATTTCATGAAAGTTGTGACTAATAGACTACATGGCGCGCGTTATTGCCAGCCTCAAAAATAACAAAACATACGTTCGGGCTTTTGAATGTTGCCATATTTCAATAAATAAAAACAATGTTTTTGTGAAATACATTTTTTAAGGATTTTTATTTAGCTGTTTTTTTTTTAAATAAAACTTTTGTTTGTTCCAAAAACCCGAAAATATGAGCTAGTGACAGCTATAGTTACATTTAAAAATGATAGAAACTAAACGAGTACCTTCCATTTCCAAAGCTATGGGAATGGGACCTTTGGCAGCGTAAAAAATAAAAATACATATAAGCAATACAGCATAGATGAAATTAGTTATATGAGCCGACCAAAAATTATAAAGAAAATAAGCATTGCTTTAAATACTTCAGCAGTTAATGCAATCGTTAAACAATAATTTTATTGCTCAATGTGAATAAACAATTTAAAGTTAAGTTATAAACTACAAAAAAACTGTTATTTGATCACCCAATCGAATATTAATTATTAACAAAATATAGTTTTTGTAAAATGTAATTTTTGGTCAGTTTTAAATGTTAAATGACTAATTAAGTAACTGCGTGTAGGTATACTGTAAAATGCATATTTTTTACTTTTATCAGAAAGCTTTTTCTCAACTCATTTAAAAAATAATTGAACATTTACTTATTATTTATTTTTAACATCTCTGATAAAAGTATAAAATATTATGGAAGTTCGAACGCCATAAGCTCTTTTTAACTAATTTTGAATAAATTTAAAAGGCAGCATTAGCAGCTTATGTTTCGAGTAAAATATACCTAAATAGAATATAATAATGTAATATTACAGAACTAGTGTAACTACAGATGTTATGAAACTTATTTTTAGAATTGTGTTTGTAAAATGTGGTAAGTATTTGTACGTTATTTAGTCAGTGTCTTAGTTGAAACAATATCAGGCTAAACCTGAATATTTATTTTTATTATCAGAAATTGAATATTAAAGAACTTATAAAAATTATAGTTGAATACATTTAAATTTTATTTTAAATTACTTAGATCACATCAGTATAAAAATATATGATTAGTATAATCATATCATATCAGTGATAGATATATTTTTCTTGCAATATTCAAATTCAGTTTTTTTTTTCCAATCTTGTGTCCAGTGTTCGAGTAATTTACAAATATTAGTGAATGATTTTATTTTGACAGTGTATGTTGCTAGCGCAATCGTAGATAGCGATTAATTCGTCCATCCAAGCAATTGAGATATAAAAATATGTTTGATTTCTTCTCTAGCATGGATGAGTGCGGTGTTTTGATATTATTAAAATATCAAGCGTACTGGAAGAAATCCTTCTTTATTATTTTAATATTACACACCTTGAAACTTTACTGGTCCTCGAACAGAATAGGAGGACTATAAAACATCAAAGTGTATTTAAAATATTATAAAAGATTAAAAGTGAAAACCTTTTACAGTCAATCAGGGAATAGATATATTTTTTTAATCTAATATACCATAATCGAATATACCCTTTTATTCAAAAAAACATCAATCATGAATAAAATATCAATGCTTCTCTGGTTAACTGTAGGTACCTATTGCTGAGGTAGACTGAAACATATTTTGTTTAGGTAATAGGTAATTATTCCGACTGATTACAAAATAATTTGTAAAAAAAAATCCAATTACATACAACTAATCACTTACCGTATCGGCGATTAGTTAGTTTCATACACTAAATGAAAAATATATATACCTATCTATGTAGTTATATTACGGCGCCATTTTTTTTGCATTAGTGTTGCCTGTTAATAAATTTCTACCAAAATGGTACATTATTTGTGTGAAATGATGATGAATTGACTTGTATGAAATAGTGGTGAGTTTATTGAACCTTAATATTATTTTGTCGACGTTGCTCTTATATCTTCAGAAGCAACGAATCCTTGAATGTAGCTTTGGAATTTCGCTACCTTCTTTAGTTTGCGTTACTGAGGTAGTGAAGAGTGTATTAGCAAACACTTTCATACATAATAATCTAAAAACTAGTACTAGCTTTATGATACATTATTGAACCCACTATTCACTGTATTTGAGTGTATTTTGACTATTTTCCTGTATGTTCTCTGTTCATAAAGGATTTACTATACTTATCGATGCAGACTGGAAGACAATTAGCTTGTGAAAGTCGGAAAGACGTTTGTCCATAGATTAAATAGTCCATGATGGAGACGTTTTCGTTTTTATCAAGATTCTGCGTCGATAATTTTAGTTATTCCCCTAAACTAGAATTATAATCGCGTATAAATGCTGTATTAAAGTGGTGACTCACAGCTCCATATTGTGCACGGTGGAGCGGGGACAGTTGGTGGCGACCTTCACGTGGCAGTGCTTGTGACAGCGCAACATGCAGTCCCGGCATTCGTAGCCTTGCTTGCCGAGCCGTCGCGCTATAGTCTTGGTGCATACCTCGCATACTGTGCCACTGGAATGAGGAGAATGAGGGGGTTCACTTGTATGTAGGTTGAAGACAGATGGAGGGTTGCTTTTACAGAATACAAAAAATGAATACTAATAATTTATTTTATTTCAAATATTGGGTCATAAGTAGGTACAACATCACAACTGAGGCAGCCCCAGTAAGCTGAGCGCAGCGTTTGTTTTTTAGCGCAACGCTAACCAAATAAAATGGTTCTGCTTGATAAACAATAATGAGCAGTGAATTTTGCTAGGTATAAGTAGATTTCTGAGCAATGGTAACCCAGTGATATTAGGCCCGATTCGGTCGTGGCACGGAGCCAAAACTTTCAAGACATAGTTCTTTTACCACCCCCCCCCATTGGCCCTCGTGGTAGATTGTGGTGGTACTAAGTTGGTTGGGTTGTTCTTTGATCAACTACATATACGCAGTTCTTTTTTCAGGTCTACGTCTCTAAGAGAAAACTTTGTTTAGGGACTGATACTGTCGACCAGATTTCAGTTCCAAGAATTGTTGTTACAAGACAAAATAAAAATAAATATTAAAAAAATTACTCACCCACTCAGATGTTTTGCAATAAAAGTATGCTCATTATAAATATGCAGTTTAATCCCCTTCCGCCTCCATCGGGACCTCTGGGCAATAGTTAGAGGCACCAGGTAGTGCTTCTTGATGCCAGCCTCTATGGTCTCCAGGACCAGAGTCGAAGCCTCGTGGATGAAGGTCCTGGCTGATGCTGTACTGAATCCGGAGACCTCACTGAGAGATGACCTTTGGGGTTTAATTTTTTTTTCTCGAAGGCGGGGAGTGATATGGAGGGTTTTCATGCAAAGTAGGTGTGGTTTAGGATATTGGTTGGATTATCAAATAGGACAAAATGTAGGTGGTTTCAAAAGATACCAAAATAAAATATGATTTTGAAAAGGATAAGTAAGTAATTTAAAATCGAAGATAGGGATAACAAACGGGCAGGAATATAAAGTAAAAAAAAAACAAGAAAGATATCAAATAGTGCAAAAGCAAAGATCAAGACATAAAAATAACAAAATCAAGCATTTTCATTCACGCATATAATGTAAAAATGTTGATAATGTAAAAAGTTTAGTATGAAAAACCAGTGTTACCAGATTGCAGAGTGCCATTACCCCCAGCGCATTGTGAGTGTTGACAGATGGAAAAAAGAGAAAAATCTTTTATTAGTGTCGATGTTGCCATACTCTAAACAGTTTCAAAAATACTATGGCAAGACAGCATTATTTTAGTTAAGCGGTGAAGTTAGTATTATCTAAAAATGTATAACTTTAGAGTAAAATATTGTTAAAAATTAGAAATAATGTAGTCTTGCCAAGCATCTACGTTTTTTTTAGATATTACCCAAGCTTTTTAAATACGTTTTATTTTTGTAAGCTTGGGTTTTGCCAATTGGTTATTGTAAAGCTAAATCCAATAAGAACTCAACTTCTACACACAGAAATATGTATATTTTAATCTTAAACTTCTACTTCTAAAATAAAATATACAGGGTGATTTAGACACCAAAGCCCAAACGATTACCTTATTCCCTACTGTCAAATTGTATGGAAAAACCGTTCTTTTTTTAAAATAACCGACGAAATCGTTTTGGTGTCGGTGTCTCGTCCACCTTGTATTTTTTTTTGCCTGCCTAGTTATTCTTTAGTTTTCGATGAAGGAAAATATTCTTGACCTAGTCAATTCCTTCTTTCATCTCGACAAAAGGTCACACGCAAACGAGTTGTTCGTTTTTCTCACAGTCAAACTATGTTGATGAGAATGAATCATGAAAATGAAAAAGAGTAGACAAAATAGCCTTTTACCCTGTATTGCTCCCAACCACCAACCAAGTGAAACAACAAAGAAAAGTTTGCGGGCACTGAACGCTTGACCACTTTCAACCTTATTGCCCAGGGCATAAAGGTGAAAAGTGGTTGACCGTCAGTGAGCGCGGTAATGCTTAGATATTTGACAAAAGTAGAAGTTTTGTCATCAACCTACGAAACTTTAGAGTAAGAATGAAGAAGGTATAGCTTGATGTAATGTCGTCTTATAGGTTTTGTTTTTGAGTATTTTTCGCATTACCCTACACCCCATAATACCTCACTACAACTAATTTTACCCTGTCCTCAGATATACACTCTGTATCTGTATATTATAGGCATGGACTTATTATACAAACATAAGTCCATGATTATAGGCAACACCATATCCATAGACTACAAAATCGCTACAGAATGGCCAAGTACAGTGCACCATGGATCTCTTGGCTGGCACGTGGCCACTGTCGAAACTAACACTGCCATAATTTTTAAGTATAATATAAACAGTCAATTTTCCAAATAAATGTTTACCAACAGTATGTTCTGACAATTTCGTACCTACGAGAGCCAAAAAGACTCATGCTGCACTGGTTCTAAAATGAAATGAGGTGATGATCGTACCTCCTAGATGTCCGGGACTCGTCTCCGGACTGCGCGGGCGACGCGCCTGCTGAGTACACGTTCCTGTTGGGGATGGATAGCGCTTTCTCTGTTGGGGGTGAAGATTTTTCGTTTTATTAATCAACATTTTAAGGTAAAAAAAATCTTCGGTTAAATTGGGTAAAGTTCACTTCGATAAAATTCAAAGTAACCCCCGAAGGGTAAGATAGAGATGTACCCATTAGTTTACCCACAACTCCAGACTCAGACAGAATAAACCAAATAACACTTAGCCTGACCTTGGAATCGAACCCTGGACCTCATGCACATCAGTCGCGGTTGTGACCACAAGACCCACGAGGTAGTCCAGGTAGTCACAATAGTGTCAAACAAATAATGCCCAGACATGAAGTTGGAAGATTTCTAGAGAAAAAAGTTGGAAATTTCGAGCCGCTTAACTCTTATACAAATATTTATAAAGGAGTAAAGGTAATCATCAAAGAGGTAACAGAATCTTCGAAATTGTAAAAAAGCGTTTCCCACGTAGACATTGTCTGACAAACCTAATGTGTCCATAATAAACTCGTGGTCACTCTATCCATATGAACTGTGGTGTATGACTCACCACGTGCATTCCTCTCAGCGCTGATGCTGCGGATGCGGCTCTGGTTCTCCAGCTCCGAGTCTGTGAGGTCCAGAGACGCACCGCGAGTGCGGGACCGGCCTAATCTGGAAACATAATAGAAATACACATAAATAGAACTCTACGAATTCCATTTCCGTTTGTTTCCCGTCTCTCTTAGTCCACCCGAACTATTCATTGTGATCTACAAATTGACATCTCTCCAGCTAGCGTACAAAATGGCTTCAAGAGACAGCAGTGAGCTAAGATTGTTTAATCATCCCATTACGTTCCAGCTTCTGGGACACAATCTGGGTCGCAGTCAATAGCTGACCCATAGGCCTGACCCAAGCAGCGTCACCATGTCCTTGGCCTTCTGGATTCAATCTGACCCTGTCACCCATGGAGGTCGTTGGTGCATGAAAGGGTAAGTTTTTTTTTATGTCATACTGCTGGGTTGTGGAGGTCAGATAGGCAGTCGCTCCATGTAAAATACTGGTATTCAGTTGCATCCGGTTAGACTGGAAGCCGACCCCAATATAGTTGGGAAAAGGCTAGGCAGACTGCTGGGTAAAGGACTCCCTCATACCCTTCCAGGTCCCTCATACTCTTCTCCTGTGTCACCTCGAACCAGCCTTCGTGACGTCTAGATCATCCCACCACCTCTTCCCACCATGTCTTGTCCATCCTCAGGCCACCATCGTATTGAGTCTTTGTTTTTGCCCAGCGGTCGTTACTTATGCATGCGGCTGATCTACCCAATCTTATAAGAGCCTGGTAACCTTCTTGCCTGTCTATAATCCCTGTTTTTGAGCACAGCGTAGTGTTCCGTATGTTATCTGCTCTCTTTGAAATCTTACCTTCTCTTAATAGTTCCAAAGAAGTCCCTTCTCCTCTTGCGAGGCGCGGGCTCCGGTGGGACGTTCTCATTCTGCGGGTGTACGTAGTCACCCTGCTGAAAGGACAACGATTCTATTTGAATTGAGACTTTAACAAAGGCTTAGGTACAGTCGGTGCCCAGCAATACCTGACCCCTGTTACTCTTAGGGAGAATTTCAATTTGAACGCAATCCGCATATTTAAACGGAGTTGAACACCTGTCAGTGTCATAATTGAACTAAAAGCATTTATTTTAATTAGACAAAAACAGGTACTTGAATGCCATAAAAAACAGCGTCGTTGCCCATTCCAAAGAATAGATCTCTATGGAGAATGGGACGCGGTTTAGATACATTGATTGTGTTCATTTTCCTAGGTGAAATACGCCCAAATACTCGAACGTCACTCAATTATAAGTAACCCTCAAAACTCCTGCTATCGCTGTCACTCTGCGTTAAAGTAACAAAGACAGCACGAGATTTAAGTGCAACTTAAAATTGAGTGACGTTCGAGTATTTGGGCGTAAGTCTCTTAAAAGCATTGATATATTAAAAGGAGGAAGATACGGTACGCGCTAACATAGCAATCAGAAAAACATGCACCGAAACTCACACATGATAGACAAGGACAGACATAAAAGCCGACGCTGTTGTGCGAGCGAAATCGCGTTAGCTGCGACTGCGTGCCACCTACATACAATCCCTTAGTTTAGTAGGACCATGTGCTGTGACTTAGTACCGTATCTACCTCACATTGATTACATCAATGCTTAAAAGTAGAGGAATCAGGTAGGTATTGGATGACAATATGATTGATCATTGTACCTACACCCGAAGTAAGGCCAAAGGGAAGATAATAAATTGTGTGACATCGAATTAATACATAATAGCCAAGTGGAGTTTTATTGGGCATTGTAATTATAGTGAGAAATAAATACGAAAAACCCCATAAATATCTTTAAACTCAAAATATCGAACAAAACAGTTGGGATACGCAAATAAAAAGAAAAAAAAAACAACTAATCTACCATAATCTGTGCACAAAAAAAAACAGAGGAAAGTTAATATTTTTAGTATTAAAAAGGGTAGAAAAACCACAAACAAAATACTTTACCTCGGTATCGCCATTAGTTTTCGCACCGTTCTCCTTAATTCTCACCGTCTTTCCGGGAGAAGCATTAGGACTGACAGTGACAGGCATATTATCTGTCTCATATTCACTCTCATCGATCGTGTCACTCTCTTGAGGTACTTCAGATTCCACGTCGGCTCTTTCCACTTCGATGAATTTCCCCGAGTCGGTTATTTCCATCTTTTTGGGTAGATTTTTGCGGGGTTAGTATGGCAACACAGCACACGGGGTTTTAGGAGATATTTTCTGACAATGACATTGACAGATAACAAAAAAAAACAAAGACTATTTATTTTCGTTATTTCCAAAGTAGTTTTTGTTATGCTTTTGAAAGTAAGGTTTCAATGATAGATAATTTAAATTTTATTGTTAAATTGAGAGATTAAGTCGGTAGTTTACTGTAATTTAGCATTGTATGGTGCTAACCACATACATCTAAAGTATAGTCAATTCAAAAAATATCTCCCAGAATAAAATGATCATGCGTAGGATAATTAACTCATATACAACATAGTTTTTAACTAGACTTTGTAGCGCTATAAGCTACTCTAAGCGTTTAACTCTAACGCAGAACGAATCTTAGCAGACAACATCTTAGTTATTTGATCTAAAAGCACTAGAATTATTATCAAAATGTTTGCATACTTTTTTACCAAACCTGGGACAATGCATCTAAAAATACTTATAGCAACCCTATTTACACTAAAAACTAAAACCATTTTCCATTATTTTTCAATCATTTAAAGCTCGTTTCCAATGACATTTCACGAGCATCCAATTAGAAAGTGTAATCAGCGATTTTATCGTAATTCGATTTGCATTTAACCTTCAGGGACTATATGCATAGTTATATTTTTTTAATTGTATAATTCGTCATCAGTTAACCTCAAAAGAATTTTACAGCTTTTAAAACAACCTAGACCTAGACCTTTCCTAGACCTTTCCAAAGCATTCGATCTGGTCTCGTACGACTTACTGTGGCAGAAGCTGCTGAACGAGACCACCGTGGATAAGGGAGTTATATCAATATTAAGGTACTGGTATAACAACCAGACCAATTGTGTGAGGTGGGCAGGCTCATTATCGGATGTGTATAGGCTGGAGTGCGGGGTGAGGCAGGGCGGCCTAACCTCCCCACGCCTCTTCAGTCTGTACATAAACCGGTTGATTGTTGAGCTCAGCAACACCTATCTAGGTTGTTATGTAGACGGAATATGTTGTAACAATATTAGTTATGCTGATGATATGGTGTTGCTGAGCCCTTCGATTAACTCAATGACGAGTCTGCTCATGATATGTGAAAGGTACGCGGAGGCCCATGGGCTCGGATACAATGTAAAGAAGAGTGAAGTTATGGTTTTCAAGGCAGGTACTAAAACCTACCCAATTGCACCAAAGCTAAAACTTTGCGGAAGTCCCTTAAATCAGGTCACCTCTTTCAAGTATCTGGGCCACTGGGTCTCCGAGGACCTTAAAGATAGCCTGGATATTGAGCGTGAGCGCAGAGCGTTGGCTGTCCGCTGCAATATGTTGGCTCGCAGATTTGCGAAATGCTCGACTGACGTAAAGTCTACGCTGTTCACGGCGTACTGTCAGTCGTTCTATACATGCAGTTTGTGGGTCAACTACACGCAGAGGGCATACAACGCTCTGCGCGTTCAGTACAACAACGCGTTCAGAGTGTTGATGGGGCTGCCGCGCTACTGCAGTGCTTCTGGCATGTTCGCAGAAGCGGGCATAGATGGCTTTCACGCCATCATGCGCAAGCGATGCGCCTCCATCATGCGCAGGGTACGCGGCAGCCCCAACAGCATCCTGAGTACTATAGCGGACAGGTGGGACAGTCCCATACTGGGCCATTGGGTACGCCTACATGCCTCCGTGGCTTTTAATAATTAATTTTTATGTAAGTTATTATTTCAATTTCAATTATGTAATTTATAATTTAATTTTCAATTATTTGTGATTTATAGTTTAATTTTCAATTAGGTATGTAATTTATAGTTTAATTTTCAATTTAGTAATATATTTTATGATTGTTTTAATGTGCCTACTAACATAGTTCATAAGTTGCAATTGTTACTAACCATAATGGATATATATATTTTATGATTGATTTTTGTGCCTACTAACATAGTTTATAAGTTTTCATTGTTACTAACCATAATGGATCATTGATGTCTGACATTGAATAAATTATTATTATTATTATATAAAACGGACTGCACAGTTCAAGTAAACCTAGAGCAATTAAATTAAAAAACTAAACAAAATTAGTAAAACATCTCACCTTGATGGATTTCTTCGGTTCCTGATATATTATCACAGCACACGCACGCAATGGAAAGGAAAACCAACAACTTGTTAATATTTAGGTACACTCAGTACCCAGCATTATCTGACCCCCATTTTAATATTCTGCTTTGTGTGAAGAGGGGTCAAGTAAAGCAGGGCACTGACCTTACATTGTGTAAACGGGGACATATTGAGGAATTTGGGGACACACTATACACAGTGTTTTGGCATAAACTCAGTTATTTAGAAGGACGCTGATATGAATAGAAAGATTTTTTCTACCATTTTGGTAGAAAAAATGCTTATTCTTTTAATCCAAAGTTTAAATTGCAAATCAAGCATTTCAAATACCTACTTGTATCTTCTTTTTTTAAAACGAATCGAATTTTAGCGTATCTCTAAACAACATGCCTAAAAAAAACAAGTAATATTTCGTTATTACTCTAATGACTAGTCGGTGCCTGTACTGTACGACTATAGAACTCAAAAGTACACATTGCTAAATAATAATGTATGCAAGCTACTAGCGACATCTATAACGGTAATTTTAGTTATTTTTAAACTAAAATTGAATAGAAAAGTAAATCTATTTATTTATTTATTAAAACTATATGCACAACAAAATCGTACAAAGGCGGACTTAAAATGCCTTGGGCATTTTCTACCAGAGTAAATTTAGTTTCACAAATTGAGTGTAGTGGTATTTTCACGGTGCTTTTAGTCTGTAGGTTTTTCACACATATTTTCTGCACTAAACAAAAATTTATAAATTATACGAAATAAAAACTGACAAACAAGCACCTTTCTTGGCAAACGTAACGAAATTTTGAAAATTCGTAAGATTTTGTAGGGATGTTCATCACTTCACCCATCAGAAATGTTGTTCTGTCTTGTTTCAATCTAAAACTACAGATGTCGCTAATTTCCCACATAACTACAGACGTGTTATGTAACTGGTATCTCACCCTCTGCACAGAGTGTATGATGAGCGTGGACTTGTTGGCCGCGTTGGCGGGACTCAGCTCCAGCTCGCGGAGCGCTGACTCGGTTAGCTGGGAGTTGTCGTGGCCTGAAATGTGAACGTATAGTTGAAACACACTGTAAGTCAAAATCACGATTGTATTTCTCCGAAGAGTTTGACAAGGGTGTACTTATTTTGCTGAAAATACAGTAACTTCAACTAGTGTTAAATGAAATGACTTTGTTTTCAGTTACAAATGCAGCACAGTTACAGTAGTACACCCACAGTTCGCCGTTTCAGCCCCATGAAACAGGCGAGCCTAATTTTCTTGATGGACCAAACCTAATAGGCTTGCTACCAACCTCGTTTGATCTCGATCTCATCTGATAAATGAGGTCTACAAGGGAACGTCCATGCTCAGACGAGTATACAATTTTGGTCTTCAGAATTTTTTCATACAACGAAACATTGAGGACGCCATTACCATAAAGGTTCTGCCACTTACCATTTTGTTTGAATGTAGTCTTAGTTGTGGTGGTGAGGTGTCCATGTGGCGACAGCGTGCGCAGACTCTCCTTGATCTTGACGGGACGGGAGCCCAGGTCTGGGATGTCGGCTCCTTCGATGAACAGGAACTGTGGAAATGAATGAGATATATTATTTAATGTAGTTGTACTTATCTCCATTATCCATTACGAAATACTGTTGCACATTAGATGCACTCATTTATAATGATAATTGTAGTTTTCTATGCAAAAAGGCTGCCAGGAGTTTACCAAAAGTTTACAGAGAAAGTTAAATATCTCAGGTGTCAATTTTCTAAAACATTATTTTGGCACCTTCAAGAGAAAAAATCTAACCTCACCAATAGATGGAACAAGGCTGCCATTTGCCAATGATTTCATTTCATTCACATATTCGTCAAACAATTTTCATTGTGTTCGAATGATTATGATTGTGACAAGGACAAATCGTAAAAATTGCTGAACGCTGCTTCATAAATACAAACTGACAGTTCCAACAAGTGTTGTCACAAGAAAAAAATGCTAGGCTTTGGTAGAAATTATGGTAAATTATAATTTTTTGTCATGTCCAGAACTCTGGATATTCTGCCTTTCAGAGTAGAGTGTCTACTCTGAAAGGAAGAATATCCAGACTTTTCTATATCTATAATAATATGTATTATAAATCAATGGATGTTACCTCAACGGTAAGCGTGCCGCTGACGTCATGGTCCTCCATGGGTCTGGTTTGCAGGGCTATCTGTTGTCGCTGTGATGGGGCTGCCAGCAGCTCGTCTATACCCACGAGACCCAGACCCAGGAACCTGCGAAGTAAAAAGGGTTTTAGTTTTAACAAATCATTTTAGAGAAAGGCATATCTGAAATTGGAAGCTAGCCTGATGCAATAGAGCAGTGTGAAGGTGAGTCGGGCTCGAATGTTTGTTCCATATGGATTTGATTTTAAATAATCATAGGTAATTTTGCATGTGGTCTCTTTACAGATATAGACATCCCGATAATCAGAGTTATATACCCGATTCACATATACTGGAAGCCTGACAATGACCGTCAGCCAGTTGTTTACCAGACCCAACACTCTTCAAAGCGCTTAGTTGACGCTTCTCGTGGCCTTTACCTTGGCCTTGGATGCTAAGTGTTGCCATACAACGTGGTAATGTAATGACACCAGTCTTTTGAGCACATTAGTGGCTGACAGCGTTGAGGAGCAGTTTTTTGATGCCCTTTTATAATTTCTTGTTAGTTTATTTCATAGTTTTTTAAAATCAACTCTCTTCTGGTCGGAGGAACCTTGGAATTTTCTATGGAGGATAAAGAAATCTGCACCCTAAGACCAATCCACCGGCTTTTCCCCACGATTCAATTGGCTAGGCTTTAAAGAACCGTGGGTAACCGAGTTATCATGCTAAGAACTGCTGCTGAATTAGGGATTTTGTATCCAAGATCTAGGATGGTCCTTACTTGTTCTGCGAGGAGCCTCCGCCGGGCGATGGTGGCCCGTTGCGGTCGTACACCTCGAACAGCAGTTCTGCCGTCTGAGGTGACAGGTCGCTGTGGAGAAAAAGCAAAGATAAAGGTATATTCAACGAGTATTTGATTAAAATAAAAGTAATAAATGAAACGTTATAAACACTACTTTATAATTCAGTTTTAAACATAAACTGTGAACTCAAATCCAGGTTGCTGCTAAATTCCTATTTTAAATTAACATTCCCTGACCTGGAGATTAAATTCGACTTCTATAGGTACTAATAGGTAGCTATTGCAAATGCAGCAAAAATCAAAATATATGTATAAGTAGGAATTCTGCACTCTTTTAACTAACTAATAAGCTCAAGCTGCTCAAACACACACGGTTACCATGTCATCAGGTTTTTTTTAAACTACCCATAAAACATTTATTTGTGCATTCGTGGCATTATTTGTTAGTCGATGTCCCTTCCACACTGTATGTACTGTAGAATAATAATATGCACATTTATCGTTACTAATTTATAGTTGACTCGCCAAGGCTTCGCACAGGCTGACAGTCAGTCGACATCGACTATCTGTCCGCCCCACCACTTGGACCGGTATTTATACGTCACTAGTGACCCGCCCCCACGGCTTCGCACGGGTGCTAAAAAGGGTTAAACCTTCCTCTTGAATCACTCTATCTATTAAAAAAAACCGCATCAAAATCCGTTGCGTAGTTTTAAAGATTTAAGCATACAAAGGGACATAGGGACAGAGAAAGCGACTTTGTTTTATACTATGTAGTGTTAATACTGTTGCCGGTTTGTAGTGTGATATATTGATATACATACACTACATGTACCAAATATCTCGTTCGACTGTACCTATTTACATTCGATGATCGATCAGACTATCATATTACTATATATAACAGCTAGTACTCACAACAAGAAGTGTTCTTCCCACTGCGGATTGGTGGTATCCTTCTTGAACGCCGTCTGGTTCTTCTGTGGAGGTTCATCCATCTCCACCACGCAGTACGGTGCTATGCAGCCAGTCTTACCTAAAATGTAAATACAAAAAAACCTTAGTCACCATAATTCTCTTGCCTTTATCCCAATTAATTTAGGGTCGGCGCATCATGTCTTCTTCTATTTCTTTATTAGGTACCTACTCATCATCAAAAAGCTAACGATGGTATTAGGAACTATTTGGTAGGACCTAGATACATGTTAGCAGCCATACAGGTCGATCTTCAAAGTTAAGCCGCGCTTGCCAGGGTCGGTCTGTGGATGGGTGACCATCCTTTACATACTCAATTTTCTGCGTGTCTCAGAAAACACCTTAGGCAGTTGGTTCCGGCTGTCATAAGTAGATCTATGGCAGTTGCTACGGGTAAGGAGTCGCCCAAAAGTCGGACAACAAGTCGTTACCTACCAAGAGGTGTCGGGTGTATTACCCGGGACTAACCGGGTTGTGGGGGTCAGGATAGGCAGTAGCAGGGGTAACACGGTACCCCTTGGTTAGACTGGCGTTACCTTTTTCTGACGGTTGAGTCACATGATCTGACGCTCTCATTCTCACTACAACTCCTGCTTACCCCCCAGGTCCTTAGCGCAGACCAGCTTGACGAGCAGTCTCTTCTCTCCCAGCAGTGTGACACCAGCGGCTGAGGAGTTCGGAGTTGACGTGTACAGCGCACGGTCTTGTTGTAACTGGAATTATGGAGAAGAATATGGTTAGAACAGGACTTAAATTATTATTACAGCTGGATAGGAGACTGCTGATATGGAGGGAAGTGGAAATTATGTTCTTCCTCCTATACTACTCCTCCGCTATTCTTTTCAGATTAATTTAGTTGCGGGATCCAAGACAGTTAAATCGCTTCTCTGGCTTTCGCTTCGCTTTTCTCGTTGAGCTTCATTGTCTCGGTGCTCTTCTGGTAGTCGTCACTGCTGATTCTGGCTTTTAGGAGTTACAGTGGTTTAGGAATAGTGTGGCGGGCTTGTCCCAATGTAAAAAAATACCTCTGGATATGGCAAATCATCATTACACGAGGAGTTTTATATCCCGGAAGGACTCTAAGTACCACTCAATGTGTAACTATGTCGAAGCCCAAAACCTTGATCGTCTGGCTATTGTGATATCAATCAGTCAGTGAAATCATGAACCAAAGCAAGTTGTCCCACACTAACACCCGTTTTTATAAACAAGTCAAAGTAATTACTTGGACTTAAGTAATTACTTATGCAAAAAAAAATATTCCGTTTTAGAACCGTCAATGAAAGCAAACCTTAGAATTCTAACCTTAGATAGTTTTAACATCAAGGAATTACTAAACTACAGAGAAAAAATCGTATCTTAAATAATGACATTTACTCAAGTGATTACTATGACTTGTTTATAAATACGGGTGTAAGAATTTCTCCTGTAACTCGGGTGCGTTTACAAACATTTAAACTCACATACACAACCACCTTAGGCCACCTTAGGTCTAGGTGTAGACCTAAGGTGGTCTGCCGATGAGAACTCTGTGCTCAACGTTGTTCAGTGACTCTCGTTTGGTGCGCAGAACACACATTGAATAGACTCCGCACCCGAGTTGGTCGCAGCAAGGAAAACCTGCTGAGGTGGAGATTCATGAATGACTCTGCCCTGGAATGTAAATGTAGTGCTGTTCCTCAATTAATGGGGCACACAATATCGTATCTGGCGTGTCCTTTTGTTTGTTCACTACAGGAACTCATGGACGCTACCAAAAGCCACAGACAATTTAGATTGACATCGAGACGTTAAGAAAAGAAGAAGAACATACCATTATAGAGTCATAATACAGTGGCAGCCTCGGACCGGGTTCCCTCAGTGTGAGTGCATACTTGCACAGAAGAAACAACCTTATAGCTACTCACCATAGAGTCATAATGCAGTGGCAACCTCGGACCGGGAGTGTCGACATATCTTCGCAGGCGCGGGCAGGTGGGGTAATGCGCCAGGTTGAACTGCAGGTTGGAGGCGCGCAGTGCGTTCACTACTATGTCACTGGAAGTGGAGGGTAGTTGGTTAATTGATGGCAGTAGAGGTAAGATATGAAAATAGTGTCCGACCATATGTACTTAAGGTTGAACAAGCCAGTCATTCTTCCATACAAACGTAGTATGGTGATTACTCCTCTGTTTGACGGTGTAGGTTCAAAATTAAAAATTGTATCAACTGGTCTTATCATTATCTAGGTCTGTATGGAAGCAGAATTGGAAAAAAAATATTGATTTGGAAGTTATGAACGTCAAAACTTTCTATTTTAGCACTAATTTTAACTCATCTTTGGGCGTAAATAAGTAACGTATATAGTATGAAAAAGAAAAAAGTTAAACCATACGGACATAGATTATGTAGCAGATAGGTATTGGCTGGTGGTGAGAAATGAGGAAAACGACAGTTGATGGTTTGACAGACCGACTAGAAAAGGAATGCGCGGGCGCGTTTTGAGCGCGTGGAGTGTTCGCGGGATTTTTTGGCACACTCATCCACTGATCGTTTGTCCTGCAGCAATGGCGGTCGCAGCGGTAGGCGGAGTGAGGGTGTCGCGCATTAGCCAATGAGAGCGCCCGTATGCAGTCCGTTCTTGTTGGTCATTATTTATTTAATAAAAAAATATTACATACACTGTAGGAAACATACTTGAAATAAAAGTAAGTATAAATTAAACTTAATTTAAAAAGACGAGCGGACCATAACACCGTCGTCAACAGATTAGTTATTAAAAAATTTAAATAATTTGATTTTGAACAGATACATTCAATAAATTTCAATAGATTTTTCATGAAACCAAATATACCAAAGGTCTGCATAGAAACAATCGCGCGCCCGTTTTAGTTGTGTCTCTTTCGCTCTATGCATTTCGCTCGTGATGTCGGGTGAAATAGCATGCATTTTAGCCCCGCCCACCAACTAGTTCGTGCCGTTGGCTTGTTTACCCTTAATGAGAGCGAGCCTATTGCCCTTGTGGCGACTAGCGACATCTATCGCAACACCTGCGAACTAATTGGCGAAATTCCTACATCGCGCTATGAACATTATCCGCGACATTAGCTTAAATAGAAAATCCCGACTTACAAATGTCGGGCAGTTAGCCCACCGGACACAACACCCGTCCGGTCGGAGGATCCTCCCTTTTCTATGGGGGATGAGGAACTTTACACCCTGTTCCTCAATCGGGCACAAATCCAGACTCCGTGGCTGTTACTGATAAATTCTTGATGGAAAAAGCCAATAACACTTTGCCCGACCCGGAAATCGAACCAGGACCGCAGGCTCAGCAGTCGGGCTTCTGACCACTAGACCAACGAAGCATTCAACTGAACTGCCTAACTGACTGAGGTAAACCTAAATTCATCATTTCAGCCGAAAGACGTCCACTACTGAATTAGGTCTCCATTTTTTTCTTTTGGTGGGTGGAAAATCATCGAATAACCCCCCCCCCCCCCGCTCTTGGGCAGAGCGAAGGGGAGTGTCAGACTTCTACTGAGTAAAAACCAAACCCATGTTCCTTCTTCGCCCTTGTGTCGGAGCCGCGTTATACTTTCGATAATCCACAGCCCCGACGGGATCCACAATTCCACAGCCCCGACGCGGAATTAGGTCTCCTCCAAGTGTCAGCACATTGACCGGTCCAGTGCGTCTCGCATCCAGCCGGTCCCTGCAACTTTCACCAGGTCATCGGTCCACCTAGTGGGAGGCCTTCCAACGCAACGTCTTCCAGTTCGTGGTTCCCTGCCCATTGCCACTTCAGTCTGGCTATTCTTCGGGCTCTTTTCATTTCTGATTCGATCACGCAAGGAAACTCCGAGCATAGCCCTCTCCATGAACTCAAATCAAATTAAGTAAATTAAATTCAATCAGAAACATAGCTTGATTATACTGTCTCTAAAAAAATACCTGACCATCCCAGGGCCAGTTGAAAACCAGCGTCGGGCACTAGCTGCTCGGCAATTTGCTGAACTGGTCCTATTTGGCGCAGCCGTGAGATGCACACTCTTTTTTTTTTTTTTGTTCATTTTATTTTTTATTGTTTGTTGTGTGCACTTGTGGCACAAAACATATTTATTTAGCACAATATGTGCTAAATAAATATGTTTTCTTTCTTTCTTTCTTTCTTTGATAAAGAATAGTTCGTCTTGTACATACCTACATAGAATTAAATATTCAAAAATACCTGATAGTTTGTTGCATATTGCTCTCAGTGGCGTTAGGCCGCAGCGCCCCCACTGGAGCCAGTGCTACCTTCACTTCAGGCCAGCCGTCACACTTCAACTCGCCCGTCAACTTGTCCGTCACGCACACTATGTTCAAACGAGCCCGAAACCTGAAATGAGAAATTGGGTATTTGTATAGAATTGAAGTTTTTCACCTCGCTTGGAGAGGCAGTACTCTAAATAAAGGATATATCAAATTGTTGTCAAAGGAAACATTACTTTATTTAAAAAAAATCTGCAGAGAGATTTTTGAAAATCGCTTGGCCGAACTCGGGAATCGAAACAGCTTTCAAACTTTCACCTCTTAAAATGAGTACCTTTAGATCTGTAGATTGATAGCAATATTTTTAATTTGACTAAAATTGGAATTAATTTAAAGCAATATTAGAATGGTCACGCTGTCTCTCCTCATAAACAATCCATCCGTCTTATCCCGTGTCATCACCACATTTGATAAATAATATTAAATAAAAGGTTTATTGATGTCCCTTTGATCATCACCAGGGTGCGGAATTCGCATAAAGGACTAAGAAAACTGTTTACCGCCGATACCACCTACGCTTATAATCCATTTGGAGGAGTCCAGATATGTATGATGTCCAGCACCGGACTGTAAAAAACTGGAGACAATGATATTAAGACTCACCTATTAACATTGACCCTGTAGTGGGCCACCTCGACTTTCTCCCCTCGTTGGCTGAAGGCCTTCAGTTGGAAGGCCGGAGTAGCTTCACAGTCACACGTGATTGTCTGAAATTGTAATAAACATCATTATAATATAAGTATTTTGTACCAAGCCTGATAAGCGTAACAATTGCCCATAACACTTCTTCAAACTTCAAACACAGAAAAAGTGTCGACCACGAAGCTCGCTGAAGTCCCCGAAAAACAATTATGGGTAGTTGACAAAAAAAATCTAATTAGTCCGTCAGATAGAATTCCAAAAAATATTGAACACGTATTTTTTCTTTTTTCACGTAAACAAAAAATTAAGACGATACAGTGCTCCGAAAAGTCGTGAAACGTCACAGGTTGGTCCATTTTTACCAGACTATGACGTCAAATACCCCTTCTCCATGGTCTTTGACAAGCTTTATTTTCATATTTTTTTATTAATTTGATAAAACAAAAAAACACGTACTTATTCAATATTTTTCGATAATCTAACTGACGGACTAAACAGAATCATATTTTTTTAGTCAGTCAACTACCCTATTTAACTGTCTTAGATCCCACAAAGGGCTTGCCTATTGCCATCAACCGAGCACAAGTCCGGACTCCGTGGCTGCTACTGAGAAATTCCTGGTGGGAAAACCCAATAACACTTTTTTAACCGACCTGAGAATCGAATCCAGGACCTCATGCAGAGCAGTCGCTATTGCAAATTCAAATTCATTGGTACAATTTCGGTCTTAACATAAATCATAATCTAGATCCATAACACTTTGTCATAGTAATGTGACATGCAAACATTTGGGTTTATAATTATTTCTAACGTCTTATTTCATAATCATTCAAATTGAGTAGTACGTAATGTCATTAATTAATGTGAGAGGGTAAATGCTAATGGTAATTATTTATTTTCCAACTTCTTATTGAATAAGTCAGTCACTGAGTAGAAATTGCAACCACTTGACCAATCACCCTGTAGTAGGTCATCATCAGCCTATAATGTTCTCACTGCAGGGACTCAGGCCTCGTCTCTAAGAGAAGGATGGGCTATAATCTACCACGCGGGCCCAGTGCGGATTGGTAGATGTCATGTCTTCGAATATTTTGGTTCTAAGACATGCCGGTTTCCTCACGATGTTTTCCTTCACCGTTTTGAGAGCAGTGGTGATGAAATAAATTACACAAAGTAATTCGCCTGACGGGGTTCGAAACCACGACTCACTGTTCGTAAGTCGGGGCCGCCACCACTGGGCCACCACTGCTCTTGTAGTAGGTAGTGTATTATGTACATAATAAATACATTTTTATCTCAAACTATTTTCCGTAAAGAAAACCAAGGATAGGTTTATCTTCCTAAGATCAGCAAAAGAAAATAACATCCTAATTTATGATACTTACTCCAATTCTTTGAAGACAACAAATAAAAAGTATTACCAAGAGAATACCAGATAAACAAGTTCAATGAACTTATGATATCACACAAACAACTATTTTTGCAAGATCTTTCTTCTCTAATATTTGGATTCCTCATTGAAAACAAATGAATAGCTCAAACTATGCTGGTTAGATCATATCTTTCTTCCTACGCATTGTGACTATATCGGCATGGATACCCGTATTTGGCACAAGCTTTCATCGGGGATATAGCTCAGTGGCAGAGCAATCGACTGCAGATCGATAGGCCCCCGGTTCAAATCCGGGTGTCCCCTACGATATCTTTTTGTGTTTTTAAAGCTTTTTTGTTAGCTACGAAGTTTGCTACGAAAGTACTACGAGTTTTGCTACGCCAAAATAAGTTTTATTATTTATCTTGTCTCTTGAATTTCTGTTTGCTTTCATTTATTCTAAAGGGTTTTTTCACTAGGAATTTCTCAGTAACAGCCACTGGGTTTTGTTGTGCCTCTATTTATCTACTAGCGGACGTCCCGCGGTTTCACCCGCGTAGATCCCGTTCCCGTGGGAATACAGGGATAAAAAGTAGCCTATGACACTCAGCAATAATGTGGCTTTCTATTGGTGAAAGAATTTTTAAAATCGGTTCAGTAGATCCCGAGATTACTCCTTACAATTTAACAAATATACAAAAAACACACAAACTTTACCTCTATATAATATTAGTATAGAAGTATAGATTACATCAGACATAATAAAAACATAACTGGCGAAATGTGCACGTACTATTTAGGTTCACCTCTGCCTAATCCTTCTGCGAGGCGTGATGTTATTTTATGATGATAATGACTTATTAATATGCGGACGGAATTACACACGGTTTGTGAAATATCGGAAGAACTTCTGCTACGAGAATACGCAGAGGCCATTTTAAAACTTCAAAAAATCGTAAAACGTGGGCAGGATGCATCATCCCGCATTACTATGATCTGTAGATATTTTGTTATTTATACGTTTGCTGTAGCCATCGATCGGTCAGATTGTTTGCATTCGGTGTGTTAGTTGCTCTGGGTTCTCGTTTAATTAAATGTATGGATGGGTAAATGTGTATTTAAGTTTCTATATCAATGCGGTGTTGGTGTGTGATTTTAATAAACGAAGAGGATAGACCTATGTCTTCTCGGCGCCGACGTAAATTTTCAGATTTTTCGACATGGGTGTCAATTTCGTGGTTTTAGGAGTCGCTGATAACGAAATACGTGGTTAAAAAAAAACTGGGAAAAAAAACTAAAATAGGTACAAAAAAAAACCTTTTTTTATCGGCTTCCCCTTTATTATACTTCAATGTTGCATCCTCGAGATTTAATGTACATTGTAGTCCGTGTTCCTATGTACTGCATTGCCACACTGTTCAAAGACTAAAAAAAATAATTAAATATTACAGGGGGTACCTTTACTTCTGACATCAAGTTTATGCTATCTATCAGCTGTCACTTCATTCGTGTTTCGTGTGCGGCATTGCTACGACGTTATTTCAAACTTATATCCGTAAACATCAGTTTAATCGAGTTTTTTTTTAGAAAGTGTTTTAGAAATATGGGAAAACGAAAACGTGAGAACGAGGAAGAATATTTAATGCGAAAAATAAAACGTTATGAACAGAAATTAAAATATGAACGAGAAAAACGTGAGTAGTACACACCTACCCTCGCTGTTTTTTTTATTAACACGCATTATGCTATCTTAATGAGATGACACGAGATGTTATCCTGATAGTTAAAACGTGTATTTCTTAGAGAGGTAACACGTGATGTTATCCAGAAATACAATGTTTACTTTCTTAGCGAGACAGTACGCGATACTGTCCTGAAAGTAATGGCGACCTTATTTTGTTTTTCTTTTTTCTTCTTCTTAGAAAATACTTCTCCGCGGTCTTCTAGTCCAGTATCGTGTCACGACACATATTATGGAAGCCATAACGAAGATATATACAGCGACCGCGAGGATATTATTTCGCCGGAACCTGAGCAGGTTCATGATGATCAAATAATTAGGTCAGTCGCAAATATTGTGCCGCAAAATAACATCACGCCGCCTCCGCCCGCGGCTCAAGAACAACCGACGACGGACCCAAGTGAAACTATCGAGCCTGCAGCCGATATACCGATTGAAATCTTGGAATTACTTGGTGAGGCAAAAAAGCTACACCCTGAGCTGGGTACAAAAATACCCGAGGAAGTCGCTAAACGTTGGGGAAAGATCCTGTTGGATGGTTTGGCCAAAGATCAAAAGGAAACCTTGATAGGGAAGATGCTCGTGCCTGAAAATTTTACCCTGACTCGAGCACCGAAACTTAACCCTGAAGTGGCTTCAGTATTGTCCGAGTCGGCTAAAAACCGAGATAAACACTTAGAGGCAGCACAAAATCAACTCGGTACAGGTATCGCAGGCCTCGTTAACTTAACAAAAGACCTTATACAAGCTCAATCTGTCGATAAGATAGACATTTTAAAAAGAATATCTGAGGTCAGCCAGATATTACTTGACTTACACCATGAAGAAACATTTAACCGGCGGAAGCTTATCGTGCCCCTTTTGGACAAAAACTTCTGGAATATAATAAAAGGCGTAAAAAGGGACGATCTTTTGTTCGGCACAAAACTTGGAGAGAACATTAAAACATCAAAAGATATAGAAAAATCCAGTCAACAAATAAAGAAAGCTATTCTACCTAACACCATGGGCAACCGTCGACCTGGATTCCAACAGGGAAATGCGCGAGGTCCTCCTCGAAAAATGTACAATACGAATACGACGCAAGCACCAGGCCGTCATCAGCCGCAGCCATCAACGTCGTCAACGAGGAGGACCCACAGTACGACGACTCAGCGCGGCAGATACATGAGGGGCAGCAGAGCTTACGACAAGAAGAATCGCCAATAAAGGTACCTCATTCTGGTAGAATTAGACATTTTTTCCACAATTGGACATCTATAACTGACGACCCTGTCATATTACAGTATGTAAAAGGCTATAAAATCCCATTCATTAGCAAGGTTTATCAAAACATAGAACCTAAGAATCCACCTTCTCCACATAAAGATATGTTGACGGCCATTTCAAAACTTATCCACTTAGGAGCAATATCTGAATGCGATGATGTCTTAGATCAATTTGTATCTCCTGTTTTTTTGACCCCCAAGAACACCGGCGGTTACAGATTTATATTAAACTTAAAGGCTCTCAATATTTTTTTACCGATTTGCCATTTTAAAATGGACGATATACGTACTGTATCTAAACTCGTACTACATAATTCATTTATGGCAACTATCGATTTAAAAGAATCCTATTTTTTAGTTCCAGTTCATGAGTCATATAGAAAATATCTAAGGTTTCGCTACGATAAAGTCCTATACGAGTTTAATTGTTTACCTTATGGCCTTAGTTTAGCACCGTTTGTGTTCACAAAATTATTAAAACCAGTCATGTCTCACCTAAGAAACAACAATCACACAGTTGTGTCGTATTTAGATGACGTCATCTGCATCGGAGACACATATGACGCTTGTTCCAAAACAGTTAAGGCAGTTATACAAGCATTTACAGAATTTGGTTTCGTGATTAATTATGAAAAAAGTTCTCCTGAGCCAAATCAAATTTGCAAGTTCTTAGGATTTATTATAAATTCTCAATTAATGTGTTTACAATTACCACCAGAAAAAACACAAAAAATTACCGAATTAATTTGTAAAATTCGCAAAAAACATTTAATTCCTATTCGAGACTTTGCAAAGCTAATTGGTACACTATCAGCAGCATGCCCAGCTATTGCATACGGCTGGGTACACACTAAACGTCTAGAACGTGAGAAATATTTGTCTCTTCTAAAATCGAATGATAATTATGACGCAAAAATGCTACTTGATCCAATTTTACAAGACGATTTTTCATGGTGGAGCCAAATATCTAATAAAAATATGAATAAATTTCATGATGGCCATTTCTACAGTGAAATATTCACTGACTCCTCACTCACTGGCTGGGGCGCAGCCTGTGACGGTGAAGTTACTAGGGGCCATTGGTCCACAGAAGAACGAACATGGGTCATACTCAGAAAAAGTGTACATTTTGAATTTGTAACTAAACTGATAGGTAACGATACTGAGAATCTCCGTCACGAAACTGATGTCATAAGGTATGGTGCACATGGATTGGGCGAATAAAACACCTGATTATATTTGGCTTATCAGTCTTATTTAGATTAATAAAAATAAAAATACCATAAACATTGGTAATTATTTACTTAAATTCCATTAAAAAACCTGTCGGCAACTATACCTGTGTATTAATACACAGGTATATAGATATGCACTTTTAGTTTTTGTGAACTAAGCTTAACAATTTCTCAGTTTCGTAACGTAACGCAATTTTACGCAATATAACGAAAATGATAATAAAATCTGAGAAATCGTAACCTCTAAAAATGTTTTTACGTAAACCACGGTTTTACCACGCAAGCACTGAGTGTATTCTTTTAGATAATACAAAAGATATGAAGAAAACATGGTAAGTAAACAAAAAACATAATAAACTTACCAAAATAATAGATGTTAATCACCCTGAGGTATTTTTTGTATATTTACACTTTCTCACCGTCTTGACTTCACGACTGCGGCGAAAACATGATGGCTGCCGTGACAGTGATTTTGACGTAAGTAATAACGTTGCCAGATTAGAAAAAAACTATTTAAACCACCTTAAGTCCTCGCGTTTCAAATTTTATCACGCGTTACTAACCCTGAGTAACGAAACTTCATAATTTTGGGACAACATTTGTTTAATTAAAATAAATCCTTCTGTTTAAGATTTACGGATAAAATTGGTCTTATTTAGTTACTTGATTCATCAAGAATAATATAACCACAGTCAATGTTAAAAAAAGCGATGAATATTCGTAACAATTCATCTCTTAAAATGTGAAATCGTCATTGGGACACCAAAAAAATGTATGGGGGCATTTTTATCAATGTTTTGAAAATCAAAAAAAGTAATCTTATATTGAACATTTAATTGAAAATACCAGAGATATCATCGTAGAATTAGACTAACATAACAAAAAGGGGGGATAAAAGAAAATATATCATAATACTAAATATTTACATAAATATGAAGTTGCGGGACAAGAAAAGACACCAAATGTACACTTTTTCTGAGTATGACCCACATACCATATAAATTACCTTGAGTTGCTAGCTGCTTTCCTCGGTTTAAAAGCATTTTGTAAAGATTATCGCAATAAAGACGTGTTACTCAGAATAGATAACACAACTGCTATTGCCTATATCAATAAAATGGGAGGCATACAATTTCCGCACTTAAATAACATTACGCGAGAAATTTGGCAGTGGTGTGAGGAAAGACAGATCTACATCTTTGCGTCATACATTAGGTCAAGAGAGAATACTGACGCCGACCGCGCTTCTAGATATACTAATGTTGATACGGAGTGGGAACTTAGTCATAACTTGTTCAAGGCCATAACTAATAAATTTAACCAACCGGAAATAGATTTGTTTGCCTCGCGTATAAACAAAAAGTGTAGTAAATATTTGTCATGGCAACGCGACCCAGATGCTTATGACATAGATGCATTCACAATACCTTGGAATACTTACTTTTTTTACGCCTTCCCGCCGTTCGCCCTCGTACTAAAATGCTTAAGGAAGATAGTCAACGAGAAGGCAACTGGGTTAGTTCTAGTTCCTCACTGGCCCAGTCAACCTTGGTATCCGTTGTATAGAAGGCTGGTCGTCTCAGAGATACTTTTCTTCAAACCTCATAAAGATAATTTATTGTCTCCTTACAGAGAACCTCACCCCATGTGGAAAAAACTTACCCTGGCCTGCGCGATATTGTCAGGGAATCATACCTAAGACGTGAGATTCCAATTGAAACCATTGAAATTATGATTAAATCTCTTTCTAATAATACCATTAATCAATATAATGTTGCACTTAGACGTTGGTATTCTTTTTGTATTGGAAATAATGTAGATTATCTTAACAGTTCAGTTACAATGATTCTTAAATTTCTGACTGACGAGTTTCATAAAGGCGCCAGTTTTGGGACTTTAAATTCATTTCGATCTGCGTTAAATTTGATTTTACCCAAAGACCAGACGAAAAATGATTACATTTCTAGATTTTTCAAGGGTGTATTTAAAATCAAACCAAATTTTCCAAAATACCACACAACGTGGAACCCTAACTTGGTGTTGGATCATCTCTCCAAATTATATCCAAACGAAGACCTATCTCTTAAGGACATTTCTAGAAAACTAGTAACGTTACTTGCGTTGTCCACAGGACAACGGATGCAAACGTTATCTTTAATTAAAGTCAAGGACATTATGGTGACTGACACCTGTGTAATAATCGAAATTAAGGAGATAATTAAAACATCAGCACCTAACAGACAGAACCCTCGGTTGATTATACCATTTTTCATGGACAAACAATCCATATGCCCCGCAACAACCTTAGTTTCATATATAGAAAAAACTAAGCCATTTAGAACCACCGAAAATAACGATAATTTAATTCAAACGTACAAAAAACCTTTACATAACTGTACTGCACAGTCCATTAGTCGTTGGATAAAGGAAATTCTCAGTGATAGCGGTGTGGATGTTGAAGTGTTCTCTGCATATAGCACTCGACACGCGTCCACGTCGGCAGCAAATAGGGCAGGTATCTCAATCGAAATCATAAAAAAGACCGCCGGCTGGACCGGAAACTCAACTTGTTTTGCTAAATTTTATAATCAACCTCTTGTAACATCCGTAGAAGATACATGCTTTGCTGAAGCTGTATTAAATTCATAAGATGCACTATTTTGTTAAGTTGATCTACATTACACCTGTTAACCTAATTAATTAGACTACATAATTATAAGTGTCTATGATTATAATATAAACGAACTACTCGTAAATAATCATTGTTTATTTTATACACCGATTTCATTCCCCGAGGTTGAAAGATCCCGTTTCATAATGGGCGCTAAACATCTACAATGTACATTAAATCTCGAGGATGCAACATTGAAGTATAATTTATGGTTAATTGAACTTACCTTAAGTGAACTTCAACCAAAATTATACGAGATGTTGCATCCGAAGAGATTTAACACCCCCCCTTACCCAATGTAACATGCAGTTTACATTAACCCCTATGTCATTATAAAACGGTCCTAGCTCTAAAACGAATGAAGTGACAGCTGATAGATAGCATAAACTTGATGTCAGAAGTAAAGGTACCCCCTGTAATATTTAATTATTTTTTTTAGTCTTTGAACAGTGTGGCAATGCAGTACATAGGAACACGGACTACAATGTACATTAAATCTCTTCGGATGCAACATCTCGTATAATTTTGGTTGAAGTTCACTTAAGGTAAGTTCAATTAACCATAAATTATATTTCACATCTCGCTACTGCTAAGCTAAGCTAAAGGAGGAGTTTTGAATGAGGTATATTCTAAAAATAAATTGAGTTGTTGGAACAAAGCATCCTGATTATGTGAAAAAAAAAAAAAACTTGGCCCCGACTCGCAAGAATCGTAAGTCGGGGCCTAAGGTATGGTTCCTCTGAATCACCATTCCCTCTGACCACTGCTAATGTTCCAGTACTAAAACAGCTTGCAAATAATCAAAGAGTCATTAATTAAGATCAGGCTAATAATCAGCACATTTCGAACGTCAAAGTTACAAGAGACAGTGTCCCAAAACACCCACCCTTCGACACTTCCTAAGTTCCTAGTGTTTTATCTGGGAAGAAGAAGTGGCGGAACAAACTCCTGAGCAAAACACATCTGACGGTTAGGTTACTGGTTAGACCTGCATATTACGTAATCCTAATAATAGTTTTAAACTGTGGAACTGACCTACCTTTCCCTAGTAATAGGAATGTATGACTGCGTTCCGTTTAACTCAATCATAACATCCGCTCAACCAGCTGAGATTGAATTGAAACAATAATCTGATGCGTTCCATTACACGCGTGGAAACATGTGTAATCTAATACAATGCAACATATCAATGTTTGCCTATGTAATTATTATGATAATAGCTGTATTTTACATAATATATCATCACGCCTTTAATACATGAAGGGATAGTCAGAGGCGCACCTAAGGGCTTGTTTACGGAGACGCGGGGCGTCGCGCGGCGCGTGCAGAAGGCTCGGTCGCGTGCTTTTCTATCTACTGGGAGGCGTGTCCACCGCAACGAACGCTGCATTTTAAACTTACGAGAGAAGAATCGCTTCTCGTAAAATCAATGTTTGAATTCGTTAACGTTTTCATACATCGCCATGTGTTTGAATTAAAAACGCAGCACGCGACGCCCCGCCTGTACGTAAACATGCACTAAATATAAATAGTACACCGTCCACATTTTGTTGGTTATGTTTAGATTCAACAGAGGGTACTATTTGCCATCAAACTGGTGCGAATCGTGTCGGGTCACAAAACCTTGGGGCTGAACCCCGAAATTGACTTGTGAATGAAATCCAATTTCATTAAAATCAGAGTCTAACGTCAAGCATGCAGTAGGAACTTGCAAACCATGCATTTTGTATTAGATTTGCGCTTGTCGGGGAGTTTTTTGACGTCAACTGCTAATACTTTGTTTTCTCTTGCATCAGACTTGTAATATAAAACATACAGCACATTCCGCCTTTAATCCCCGAAGGGTAGGCAGCGGTATACCCAATAGTACCTAGGCGTACCCACATTTCACCGGTTATGTTTAAGTCCCCTAATATAATAGGGGGCGAGTCTAATGCCATCAGATACCATGACTGCGAGTACTGCGACACAGAAAGTCTTAGTGGAAACCTACGGGTTTAAAGCCCAGGACACCTGCGACCACTAGACAACGAGGCAGTCACAATATGTTATGCGATACAGTCCATACTTTCGAATCCTGGTACTTACGTACCAGAAAGAATCCCGCCGGTTTTAAGTCTCGAGAAGTCCACCCAAGCCAGGTATGCCTCCTTCCAGATGGAAAGATATCCCTTCGACCAAAATAAGGCATATTTATAAATAGTTTTGGTAGGTTGGTACTTACGACGTCATCCTTGGAGTCGCACTCACAGAAGACATTGGAGATGCTTGGCGGGTTGCTGTCCAGCGCACGCACCATCTCCACGCCTATACCTTGCTGGAACAAAGGAAACTACATGTTAGAATGGTCATATTGACAGTAAGATCCAGGAGTAAGTTTAGATTTGTAGGCTGAAGACTTCATCATCTGCCTAAGTTTTGTGTAATCCCTTAACCTAGCCGAAAGGTACTTTAAATTCTCCCCGCTGTTGCAAGCACTTTTTTTTGTTCTGGACCTTACCAGGGAATCTTCTAGCTATGGAGATGTTGGAGGTAAAAGTCCCAACTATTTAACCAGTTAAGAAAAGGTTGATACGTCGAGGTAAAGGACACCACACTGAACGACTGTATGTGACGGCTTGTCCACACAATAAGAACAGAAATTATGGAACATCGTACGCATCCTTGCGATGCGATGAACCTAGATGCGGTAAATAGAAAGTAGCTTCTAGCGTTCCATGGTTTCTGCCTAGTTATGACAAACAGAAAGCATGATCGAAACAGTTTACCGAATTTGGACAAAGTTTTCGGTCCCTGAACTCCCTGACGACACAATCTCCGATTATAGAACTATCTGCCTTCGTCTATCCGGTCGTTTGTTTATCCTTCCTACGCAATGGCAGTATCAGTATATGGAGCCGTATTTGAAGCTATTATTCATCGGGGATATAGCTCAGTGGCAGAGCAATCGACTGCAGATCGATAGGCCCCCGGTTCAAATCCGGGTGTCCCCTAATCTATCCTTTTGTTTTTAAAGATTTTTTTTACATTATTTAGAAGCTTTTTTGTTGCTACGAAATTTGCTACGAAAGTGCTACAAGATTGCTACGCCAAATAAAGTTTGATTATGTTTTTTTTCGTATATAAAGAAATCCAGGTATTCCTTGTACGATCTTTTTTGTTTAGGATTAAGAAGGAATTCGACGTAGTTTGAAGTTTTTCTGGCCTACGTATTTGAAAGGATGGATCCTTGAAGCTTTCTTTTCCTCTCTTCTTGAAGGTTGTTGATCCTTGGAGTTCTCGGGACCAGTATTGTCAAGGGTGCCGTATTGTCCAGTACAAACTGGGTAGTGGAGGTCAGATTATGAAGTAGTTCCATGCAACATATGCAGGTATTCAGCTGCATCTGTTTGGAATAGAAGCCTACCCCAATATAGGTGGGAAAAGGCTAGGCAGATGAGAATTGACCTTTTCAAACATCATGATTTCATGAAATAGTCATCCAATAATACAATATGAAGTGTGTATTAGTAGTATTAGTATACCTATATTTATAATATGATACTGGAAAACCCGGATAAACATTAAAAACTAATTAAACCCTGCGTTAATACAAAATACAGCCGCAATTCAATTTTAAATCGATTAAACTGTTGGTCAAAATAATTGAGGTTACCGATACTTTTAATCGATTTATGAATAAAATGGTATTTATCTGATTTATCTAATTGTCTTATCGATTATCCAATAAATTGATTACTTAGATGAGAGTGATAAATTGAGTTCTTTTCATTTGTTTTGATTCAGTAAAGATAAAAAGTGATTATCTTGATCAGTGATGCCCTTGATAATGTAATTATTTGTTCGAAAGTATAGTGAAAAGCCTTGTAGTGGCATTTGTCACTGCAGTTCTCGGCTCCATAAAAACCAAACCTGTCTGACTCGGTTGATAACAATTTTTCCCCAAAGGTATCAAATTTTCAACTTTATTACAAAAAGTAAGGATGAAGCAATGTGAAATGCGAAATAATTTCAAATAGAAGTATAAAGCTCTGTAGAGTATGGATGAACAGGTGGGTTTTAAAGTTTTATATTGATTAAGTTTCAACGTTTTGAACGCTCTTAACTTTTGATCCACCATTGGTAGCTGGCTCTACCATAACTATTTAATCTCACATTGATAGGCTACGGCTAATGGACTCGACGCGACGGTGACGTACAGATTCCGGCAGCCATTACCATGACGTTGTGATGAGTCTATTGTCTATGCCTTCTTTACACGTGTTTTGATAAAAAGAGACACTTTCAACGACATAAATACATATAACATCACGCCTGTATGTAATCCCCGAAGGGTTACGCAGAAGTGTACTAACCTATGTATTAGTACACCCATATTTGGCCAGCCAGTTATTGTAATAGGGCGTAAGCCTAACAGGGAGAACAAATGCCTTTTGGCTTCGTTAAGCTGGATGTTCCAGGGTAGCCCGCGAAATTCAAATTTTCTTACGTTTTTAGTGATTTGCAGGGCAGTGCTAGGTTGTATGTTAGTGAAAATATGATTCGCGGCTGTAAGACGTATGCAGTTACAGAATTATAATCATCAAAATCATCATTACAACCCACCAAGTTCATGTAACTGTCAAGAATGGCCTTTTGATGAAATACTCATTCTTGACTTGACTTGCAAATCGCTAAAAACGTAAGAAAATTTGAATTTTATACATCACATGAAAAATGCCTGTATAGGTACTCAACTCACTCAATCAGTAATTTTGTCAAACCTTCTTCCTCTCTTTTGCGCGAACCCACGCCTCTTCCTTTCAGTTCTGACGGAATCTGTCTAGTTCGTTCTTCGTGGCTTACCTCGACCCCGCTCCTCTACACTTTATCTCAGAAAAAAAACGCCTAAGAGCTTACTTAAGCTGAAATAAAGGCTGCACAGTGTTTCAGGCAGGCTTATTGCCTATTATTTAGTTACTGCCCGATTTAGACATTACCTATCTTCAGATCCAAGACCAGTTGATCAAACCTAATATTTTTGATACTCCTAAAATAGCAGAAGATAACAACAATACAACAATAGACTGTGGTCTATTGTTGTTATCTTCTACCAAGATCTCTTATAAGACAACAACAGTCAAAATTGTGTAACAACATATCTAACAGGTAAGGGTAACACACTATAATATAGGCAGGCACGTAACGTAAGTACTCCATATAAATTAAACCATTACGCCAAAAAAGGGACAACGCAATACTTCAATAGAACTTTCTCTTTTATTTAAGCTGTTCACCCACCTACTTTTTTTTTTTTTTTAAATCGTTGCCCCACACTAGGAATTTCTCCTGTATCGTGGGTGCGTTCACAAACATTTAAACTCACATACACAAATACCCAGACCCGAAACAACTATCTGTAGGCCATACAAATATTTGTTCCGTGCGGGGATCGAACCCGCGACACGCAGCGCAGCAGTCCAATCGCTCAGCTACTGCGCCAACCGTGCCGTCTACCTACTACGCCCTATCGAACTATAGTTAGTACTCACACATACAAAGATTTTGCGTTTTTTAATGAGTCTAATTCGCCTACAAATACTGTTTTTTTTATAAAATTTGGGCGTTTTGCCCACCTAATACATTATAAAGACTCATTATACTTGCTTTTATTCTGCAGAAATCGTTTATTTACGGAGATTTCATGTTCTGCAAAATGTATGGCGAGGTTTAACTAGGGATCCACCTTAACTCTTTATATTTCGAAAATATTCAATAATTTTAGATTAGGCATAGAACTTTTTTATAAGAAAACATGGTCATTTTTTTATTGGGTAATTCATTTGTTTGGCAGCAGTCATTCAGAGAAAGATTCCTAATGCTAGTTCCTGGCTTTTAAACCTAGGTAAAGACACTTTGTGCGAATTGTTTAGAACAATAGTAGAAAATGGACTAATGACCATGTTCGTAGTCTGAAACTAAGTGATACTAGCGATCTATTGTATATATCTATTGTATATTGTAACGTTTTTTCAGGTTACCGAAAGGGTACAAGTAAGTACCTCATCATAATCAGAATTCAGAACGAAAACCATGATGGTCAATTCCAGAAGACTTCACTACGGGCATATCTTTGGCAGTAAGTCCCGCTACTACCTAAAACAGTCTATTTATTCCTTTCTTTTATGACTTTTTTGTATTTAAAATGTTATGGTTTTCTAAATTAAAGCAACAACTGTCTTCATTGACGACGATATCATGAAAAAAAAAAACCCTTTTTTTTGCAGACAAGTTTGCAGACAAGTCAAGTTATTTTACTGTAATAATATTGACTTAACACTTCTATAACATTCTTCCCCACAACACTATTTCCGTTACTATATAACCGCCACGTTTAGCAGCAATTAACACAAAGCTTCTAATTATAACCTCACTGAATCCCACGCACTATGTGTTACATAAATGTCGCATAGCGACTTTCTCAAGGTCGGAGGTAACCTTTTTCAAGGTTAAGGGCGAGTTCGAGGGCATATTGTATTGGGCTATTGGCTCGTACACTGGAAATCTAAGAGTACCTAGGTTCAGGAAGGTCAAAAGAAACTATGGATGAGCTGGACTCAAACACAAATATTTATTTCATTTAGAATATGACTGTTCACACAGACCGGTTCGGAGAGGAGAGCAGATTTTTTATCACGTTTAAAACAGTTTTCAGTCATTGTAATAAGATTTATTTTTACATGTCACTTCTTTTGTTAGTGAGAATTCTTGACAGCAAACATAACACGTAGTGATATGTAATAGTAGATTATTAACCAAGGGGATAAAGCAGTGTCTTATGTCGCGGGTGACGATTTAAATCGCGAGCGTAACGAAGGACCCGAGGTTTACTCCCGAACGTAGCGAGGGTGTTAAAAACTTAAATCACGAGCGAAGCGAGGTGTTAACATTCGAAACATTGATCCAATTATTGATAGAAATCACATTCTCCCCCTACTAGAGGATGAATGAAATTCAGTACAATTTTCTTTTTCCAAATTTAAATCACATTCTCCCCCTAGAGGATGAATGAAATTCAGTACAATATTTTCTTTCCTTGTTTTTAACAGATTAAAAATGACTATTGTTATGTTCGCTTTTTGTGGCATAGAATGTCACTTTTTTTAAGCAAGTGGTTCGAAAAAGTATATCTTATTACAATCAATGATTCAAAACTCTGTTTTAAACGTGTGATACAAACTATGCTCTCCTCTCCGAGCCGAACTGTGTGAACGGACCCTTTTTTTGGAGGGTGGGAAATCATCAAATGACTCCTCCCGCTCTCTCTCCGCTTTTTATTAACTTTTTTTTAACATTCAAACCAGAGATGTGCTATGCTACGTTGCTATGGATGCATTTGTTAATCCACCAATCATATTCATTGGTGCACATAACTTAGCACTGGTGGAAACGGACTCAGCTAAGCTATGTTTTTTATATGGAATGATGCGTGCTATGTGTTTTTGTGTTGCTATGCTATCTTCCCTACTATCGAAACATAGCATAGCATCAGTGGAAACGGTCACGTTTCACAGCTTAACTATTACATCTTCGCAGTATAGCTGCATAGCAAGCACATCTCTGGTGGAAAAGCACCCTGACAGGTACTTTTGAATGTTAATAAAAACGTCAACAAAAAGTCACAAGGCTTGAGAATGTACTGTAGTTGTCCATTCCAAAGCTTAGATCTCTATGGACAAGAATGACAGCTGTCACATGTAACGGATTCTTATTACAATTGAAGACTCTATTATGTCTCTGTTTAGAGTTTATTTTTAGGCGTATGTTTACAAGTTATCTTCGAACAAAAATAAACACTGTTTTGTCTCTTTCTATCCTGGACTTCTCTGCTGATGGCAAGGTTCGAGATTTTGTTCTACTCCAACAGGAATTCTTAGTAGCAGCCACGGAGTCTGGCATCCCGGTTGCTGGCATTAGGCTTGCCCCGTGTTACATGGATTGAAATAATTGTGTATGTAACCTAAGTCTGCTAATATACTTTGGAGATTACAGCCGTGAATGTCATGATAGGTAATCCTAGAAAAGAAGTAAGAATAAAACCACTAAGTCTTTATCAGGTGCCCATAACAACTAGTTTTAGACTGCAACATCAAAAGGTATTGTAATGACAGGCATACAGCCATAGATAATAGACGGGAGGTGACCTTCCTGGTCATTATCTATGGCTGTCTGTGTTTCTATAGTCATAGACAATTACCTTGGCGACATTCGTTTAATTTGCAAGAACTTAATAACAGTTGACAGGTACCTAACCTACAACCTATCTACTAAGTATTCATCTGGTACCTTGATCTTGGATATCGAGTTTCCTCCGTGGGTCGGAAAGCACGTTCTGCCGTTGATCCAGGCTGTCATTTATAGAACTTTGATAGTCGTTACCGGTACTCAGTGGCCCGAAAGTCTGACAATCAGTTTTACCAAGTGGTACCGTATTACCCAGTATCTACTAACTGGGTTGTGGAAGTAAGATAGGCAGTCTGTCCCTAACATAGTTTATAGGAACATAGGATAAGGCTAGGCAGATAATGAAGTTATAAGATTGACCCTTGCGACTGCTGTTTTAGAGTCTAGTTCAACATAGGCACAAAAATTAAGTGAAAAATCTCCCATCCTAACCTGTCAATAACTGGCACAAAATCGACAGATTTCGTCATCTAATTTTAGCCACAGAATCAGCTATGTACTTGAATATCCATGACATTGATTGAACACAAGATAGACAAACTTTTTTTATATGCAGTCACAATTTGTCGCTCTATACTGTCAACCGCGTGTCTATGGTAACAATTTTGACAATGACAGCTGCTTTATTTTCGCGGCAATAAAGATGTTTTTCGTAGTTGTATTTTCTGGTTGATAGTACTACTGTTGGCAAGCTATATAAACGTTGGCGGAATGCCAGGATCGTATTGTTGGTAGTATATTGTCTTGTTCGATGTCAAACTAGGTAAAAGGAACGCTTCTATGATTTTGCGGCTAGTTAGGATAGCGTATCTAGTATTGATTTTGTCCTACTCCGGCTACTCCTAGTAGTTTTGATATAGAAACTTGGCGTCTTCTGCTAGATACCCACCTACATAATATTTCGTACTACGGGTCTGAGTACGGGTACTAAGTACCGTTGTTGTTTATTCAAAACCCTGCTATGTGTTTGTATCAACGATCTAAGAGCGTGAAAACGATGGATGGATTCTGTGAAGGATGATATGGCTAGGAAAGAGGTGACTGCTGACTGAGACTGCTGACATGACAATTAATAGAGAAATATAGAAGAACTCATGAAGAAGAAATGCTGCGTCGACCCCAAATAAGTTATCAGATAATAATTATGATCATAAATGCTTGGCGACAATCGAATTTTAAAGTGTTTTATAAGCAGAATCATAATATTATTTATTATCCTAGAGTCGACCATTTTTTTACTAGTTTTTGTCAAACCATTGCTTTTGTTATTTTTGAGTTATGCATCATTGATATCGCTGTTAACTTTGTCTAGGATTAGGTAAAGGTTGAAGGAGTCCGCTATATGAGGACAGTAAAGAAAGGTCAATGTGTCAATGCTTGTGATAAAAGAATAGCATTTCTCTTTTTATTTCCCACCTCAGTCTGTGCCTGTCAACCTACCTCCTTTATCTTTTTAATCGTACCATAGACAAGCTCACAAACTCACAACATAATCGAGAATCTATATTTGAATAGAGTGAAAGTAATCGCGAACGGATCACGCCGGCCGGAGATCCGCGTTCTAATTTTAAATTCTCGCGCCAATCGACCTACATTCCCAGTTCCTGAGGGACGGTCTGTTTGACAGATATTTTTTTATAAGTGCAACGAACTCGGGAAACGTGGTTATAAATCCTACGCTGGAAAATAGAAATTGTCGTAAATCATAATAATCTGTAGGATTATAATGCGATATAAACTTAGATTGCAATGTTTTGAAGTCGACTTATGTAAAAGGAAAATGGAAAGTCGGGGATAATGAGAAACGACGCCATTTTTAATCCGCGTTAAATTGCTTCGTCTGATTGGAATGTAATTCGATTGCTTCTACTAGTACGCTTGTTCGTTATTTGCAGATTAATTGCCATTATTTATAGAAAAAAAATGCTGACACTTTGAGTCGTTACACCAATTGACATTTCCTTGGCATTACCCTAAAATCCAACGACATTTTATGTGTAGATACTCTTAAAATACTATTAAGTATGTGGTGTTTAAAAAAATAACATTATTTTGGAAAAACAAACAATTCCTGTAGCTAGTTTTGGATACAAAAGAGAAGTGATAAAGATTAAAACTTGACAGATTTTAGGACATGAACTATAGCTTAACGTGGTGTTTGTACCACAAACCACTCGGTCCACAATCCACAATGACCACAACTCTATTCAAATATCAAAATATTATAATAGGTGCGTTATTTGACATTTGAAATGTTTGAATGTCAATTATAATATGCACTGTACTAGGTACTAGGTATACACAGCGTAATGAGCATTGAGCAACCCAATTAATCCCCTAACTCATTAGTAAAATTCAGCTGTTTTACGGTCATTCGAAATATTGACACAAGTCATAAATAGTATTTTTGGAGTAAATACGAGTTCTAATGCAAACACTGTTATAAAAAAATTCGGGTAAACAAATAATGAGAATGTAAAACTAAAATATTGCAATGAAATCAAAATGAAATCGTATTTACTTTGGGGATTCGTAAATTTTATAGAAACTAAATATTATGAGGATGTTTTTATTCTACTATATTTCAAAAAGACAGACAGTCGTTGCATTTTACGATAGGAAACCAAGAAGACGCACACGCACTAGCTGTAGGTAATCGTAATATCGGATCATAACAAAACAACAGACTCTTGTGAACAATCCTCTCTGAAGTGTAACTTCATTCATATCCCCTTAGTTCATTCATGGGGAAAAGGTTTAGTCTAGACTAGTCTTTCCAAAACTTAATATCCGGCTCGAAGGACCAACATTTAACATTTTTGGGATTTAATTAAAACTAATATTATGGAACTTTTTAACGAAATACAGAATTTGATCAAAAGACAATTTTGCTAGTGGGGGTCTCGTAATAATTCGGGGTAATCTCGGTAACTAATCATCATTACGGCAATATTGACGGCACGGTTGGCGCGGTAAGCGATTGGACTGCTATTACGCTGCGTGTCGCGGGTTCGATCCCCGCACGGAACAAATATTTGTATGACCTACAGATAGTTGTTCCGGGTCTGGGTATTTGTGTTTGTGAGTTTAAATGTTTGTAAACGCACCCACGATACAGGAGAAATTCCTATAGTGTGGGGAAACGTTTAAAAAAAAAGAAAAGAAAAAAAAATCTCTTGCCCTTAATCTAGGCTTATAAACTAATTAATTTGGGATGGGCGCCCCATGTCTTCTTCTTCTACACTTCTCTCTTACTTCACCATCTTTCCTGGCTTTCTTGCCATATCATCCTCCACACAGTCCAGTTTCTTTACCTAGTCATCTTCAACTCTTATACTCATCAAAATTCATACTCAAAGCTTAGTAACCAAACATCACATTATAATACTCCAATAAAGTATCTTTACACTTGATACATCATAAATGGTCACACTAGGATTTCATTACTTACAATGTAAGAGGTCAAGGTTCATGTCCTACGATATTTGATTACGAAGGACAATATACGGACAAAAATATATCTATTGCGTAATAATAGTGATATCTTTAGTAGATTTCCCAAGGGTCTGACTTTGGACAGCCTATTGTTAAGCATATTGTAAGTTATTTAGATCTCTATCAAAAAAGTGGGTCACTATGTCACTATGTTTATATTTTGTTTTTCTCATGGTTCATCATCATCAGCCCAGTTCCCACTGCAGGGATTTAGGCCTCCTCTCTTGGAGAGGGTTGGGCTATAATCCACCACGCGGGCCCAGTGCGGTTTACTCAGGATGTTTTATTTTTTTGAGAGCAGTGGTGATGAAATAAATTACACAAAATAACGCGCCTACCTGGGTTCAAACCCACGAATTACCTAGTCGTACTTAGAACCATTTGCCCAACCCGGAAATTGGGCCCAGGACCTCATGCTTAGCAGTTTTGCTTGCGACCACCTAATCAACGGGGCAGTATTTCTAAAGTATACAGGAAAGTATTTTTATTTATTTATTTATTTAGTACTTGGAGGACTTACAGCTAATAAAAACAAACAAAAAGAAGAAATCATAGTCACCAGAAAGCCAATTACAAGTCCTCACGTACCTAAATAACTTAATTAATTAACTAACTTAATTTTTAGCCAATCTTAGCTAAATAACTTTAATATGACTACAATAGTACAATCTAACCATAATCTAACATAATATTCTAAATTATGCTGACAGTAATGATCGATGATCAATTTGTCTCAAGATACTTATCTCGCGTCTCGAGATTTATCGATCATTCATGGAATGCTGCGCTAGAGTGCGTCCATGTGAAATGTGATAGATTGCATATTGCATGTATTATGTGATCGGTCACCGGTAGACTGTGCCGTAGATGGGATCAATAACATTGTTTGTTAATTGCATGAGTGGGATATCTAAGTCCATGTATGTGAAAAAATAAGTAATTTTGCCGAAATTGTTTCGTGATTAGAAATTATATATGTTTTTTACATACTTTACCTCGACTGTTATCTCGACTCGACCACACATAACATATTTTATAATTATTACGCCTATAAGTAATTCGACGTGGTACGACTCCAGGAGAACCTAATGCCATCAACCGGGTACAAATCCAGACTCCGTGGCTGCTACTTACAAATACCTGATGGAAAAACCCGAAAAACCTAATAACACTTTGGCTGACCTGCGAATAGAACCTATTATAGGAGTACATACTCAGTAGTATCCCTTTCGACCACTATACCAACGATTCAACGACTGTCACAAAAATTGCCGATTTTTTGGTTCTATCAAAAGCTGTTTTCCGGTATGTTTTCCCGTCTTTTACGGACATAAAAACATAAACATCCAGTAAGTCTACTGTGAGCTCGTAAAATAGTGCAGAGTGTGCAGACATATAAACACGGAACTAAAACCCATCCGTTTTACATGTTTCCTGATTTCCCTCGTGATTTGTGGCGTAAGGGTTACAACACAACTACTTGGTGGGGTGTACGTAGACGATTTGTTATTGCAGAGCAACATAACATGAGTTCATCACGCCTTCAAAAAATTATATCACAACTCTACAGACTTGAGTTTTATTCGCATATAATTATAGATGGGAACCTCCAATGGTGCGACATTGGATCAAACTCCACAAAATAAATTATGTTTGTATAATAACACTAGTAATAAAGACCATTGTCAATCTCAATAGCACAGTGAGCGTAGCTCGAAATAAATTATCATCATTCTAACTAAACTCTAAAATAAATTCAAAATCACATGCGACGTGAGTGCAACAAGTCATTGGTGCAACACCATAGCTAACCTATTTTTATTTTTTAGTATTTCTTGTTATAAACAAATACTAAAAAAACTTTTTAACAAAAAATAAAACCGACTTCAAAAAAAAAGTCAAAAATAAATCAGTTTCTGAAGTCGGTGACTTTTGTTTGTTTGATTTAATTTTTTTGTCACCGACTTCAGAAACTGATTTATTTTTGACTTTTTTTTTGAAGTCGGTTTTATTTTTTGTTAAAAAGTTTTTATTTTTCACTTTTTAGTGGTTCACATGATCATGGGTCATGTGGACAATGTAGTATTTTTTTTTGAGTTTTGTTGATTTTTCAAAAACCGCTTGTCCGATTTTGATAAAAAAAAATATGGGACCATTTGGGAAGTATACCCTTTCCAATAAAAAAAGAATTTTTCAAATCGGTTAGCAAGTGACGGAGTTATGCCCGAACAAACATAAAAAAAAAAAAACAAACAAACATCCGAATTGAGAACCTCCTTCTTTTTTAGAAGTCGGTTAAAAACAACGCGATTTTTAAAGATAATGGATAATGGTACGGAACCGTATTAGGAAACTAGCTGATGCCCGCGGCTTCACCCGTGGATGTCGTTCAAATTATATACTAAAACCTTCCTCTTGAATCACTCTATCTATTAAAAAAACCGCATCAAAATCCGTTGCGTAGTTTTAAAGATTTAAGCATACAGACAAACAAACAGACAAAAATAGCGACTTTGTTTTATACTATGTAAGGATAGCTAAATAATGTAAAATAGCAAGATTGCTGAGCTCGTCTTCATATTAGTTTACAAACTAAACTAAAGATGTTTTTGAATTGAATATTGTACCATGTGAATATTTATCATAATTATCTTTCATTTCCCACAATTTAAGTCAAGCTTAACCTTGCCGTACCTACCTAGTAGTTTATTGATTGATAAATTAAAAGCCCGTCGCATAGGTAATTTATACTTCGCTGGAGGGACATTTTTGCACAAAAGCGCCTTCATTATAAACCAAGGACACACGGGACACTATGTTAAACTCTTTCCTAGCTTTAACAATTCAGTAAAAGATATAGTAGGCAATAGGCATGTCAGAGAAGATGGAGAATACAGAAGCCAAGTATTTTTTTTTACTAGAACTTATTGTCCAAATGACTCCACTGCTGGACCTTTGTCCAGCAGTGGAGTCAGCCTCTCATATCTTTCCCTTATATTTTTCCAGCCGGCTTAGCATGACCACCGAAGAAACGGGTTTTGTCGACGGAAGAATCGACAAAATGAAAGATTGTAGCAAGTTTTCATTTCAAATTGTATGGAAAAATCTTTGTCTATTCTTGGTAGAATAGAGATAGAATCGCCATGCTACGGGGGTAGGTATATATACTTAGTCTTTTCCTGACACCGAACCACCCAACGCAGGCCTAGTACGGACTACGGATTCCGTCGGGGCTGCGGGTCCCGTCGTCGGGGGGCTGCAGGTTGTTCGAAAGAGATACCGCGGCCGCGACACAAAGGTCTAAGAAGAAAGATGGGTGGTTTTTAGTCAGTAGAAGTCTGACACTCCCTACCGCTCGCTCTGCCCAAAGCGGGAAGAGTCATTTAATGATTCCCACACTTCAAACAAAAAGTGTTAGTACCTAATAGTGGTTACCGTTCGGGTACGGAACCTTCAAAAATACAGCCAAATTAAGAAGCTCCTCCCTTTTAGAAGTCGCATAAAAATAATTATCAATTCTCGTCCGAAAAAAAAAAACTGTTCCGTTATTTTGTCATAAATGACATCACATAACGGTCACATTCACCACAGATTGGAATGCAGAGATTACTCTCAGATAATCTTACGAGTACAAATATAACACTGTTACTAAGAAGAGATTAGATATAAAATAGTGAGGAAGATAATGCGTTTAGAAACTCAGTGGGCCATGAAATATTTGAGGTAAAATCTAACTTTGGAAGTAAAAATAAATCGTACGGCATATTTATAAAGCATCGTCATCATACTCATCATCATCCTGAGAGAGTAGTGGTGGCCCAGTGCTGGCGGCTCCGACTTACGAACAGTGAGTCGTGGCTTCGAACCCCGTCAGGCGCATTACTTTGTGTAATTTATTTCATCACCACTGCTCTCAAAACAAATAATAACGGAACCCTTATAGGATCCCTCGTGTGTCTGTCTGTCTGTCTGTCTGTCTGTCCGACCATCCCCCCCCTCTCTTATCTCCGAAACTACTGAGCCGAAAATTTTGAATAAAATACAGAAATTAGTTCAACACTTATAGATTACAGGAAACCTGTAAGAACCATTACTTTCTGAGATTAGCGCCTTTAACCTAACAAACAAACTTTATAATATGACTATATTAAGTATGGATCTGTTCCACTTCCACCTTATGAGCTCATCATGACGTCATACCAAGCAACTAAAACTTACGTGGTTGCATATTTGCGATCACGGTAGACGCATCTAAAAGGAATCTGTCGATTGAGTGACTCGGAATGAATAGCGGGGGCGAATTTTAACAAGATCTTATTGGTTTGTAATGCATTGAATTTCTATAAGATACATTCGGTATTTTTTAAAAACGTTGCCCCACATTAGGAATTTCTCCTGTATCGTGGGTGTGTTTACAAACATTTAAACTTATATCCGAAAAAACTATCCAGAGCCATACAAATATTTTGTTCCATGCGGGAATCGAAGCCTCGAATTCTCGACTCGATCGATCAGTCGAACTGTTTCGATTGATTCACTAATTTTTCTGGATTCTGTATCGTTACAGGTAGTCAGCGGCCTGAAAATCTGACAACCAATCAACCAATCTTACCAAAGGGTATCATCGTATTACACAGTACTAACTGCATGGGCCTGGGTTATGGAGGTCAGATATGCAGCCGCTCCATATAAAGTAAAAACATTGTTGGGAAAATGCAGGGCAGATGATGAGATTCGGTCATTCTTTTACGCTACGCAGTCGCTCCAAAAACCCAATAGCAATTTACCCGACTCGGAAATCGTACTCAAGACCTCAGCGGTCTCGATTGCGACCACAAAACAAAATAAAAACGTCCCAATGACATCAGTGTCGCCATTGTGACTACGTGACAGCACGCGCTAGACACGCCCGGTGACATAACTAGTCCATGACATGCCGTGACCGATCAAGGCACCGCTAGTGGCCTAATAGTTTGGAGAATGGCCTAACTTAGGCTATTTAGAAATGTGTCGTATTTATAGAAAAGAAAGGGCGTCATTCCTTTGTCGTGATGTGAACAGGCAGGGTGCGCCAGCCGATGGATTGTCACCCTGAGTTTAAAGCAAATATAGCCACGGCGATTACATGATAGGAAAGTAGGATGGTCTACTCATCATCTGCCAAGCCTTTCCCCAACTATGTTGGCGTCGGCTTCCAGTCCAATCGGATGCAGCTGAATACTTGGATAATAGTATCTAACCCCCGTATTTATAGTCAAGTCAAAGTAATTACTTGGACTTAAGTAATTACTTATGCAAATATTTTTATGCAATGGGCAAGAATTTAAACGAAGTTAGAACTGTCAATGAAAGCAAAACTAAGAGTTCTAACGTTTGATAGTTCTAACATTAAGAAATTACTAAACTACAGATCAAAAATCGTATCTTAAACAATGACATTTACTCAAGTAATAGTAATGACTAGTTTATAAATACGGGGGTAAGTATTCGTATACGACATGGAGCGACTGCCTATCGTTGACTTCGACAACCCAGTTAGCACTGGGTGGTAATACGGTACCACTTGGTAAGACTGAATGTCAAACTTTCGGGCCACTGACTACCGGTAACGACTATCAAAGTTCTACAAATGACAGCCGGGAGTGGCCGGGACCAACGGCTTAACGTGCTTTCCGACCCACGGAGGAAACTTGGTATGTGTAATGATAGTCACCCATCCACAGGCCGACCTAGCCAAGATCAAGGTAACAGATGAATACTTATAAAACACACGATGGCTTAGGTTAGGTAGTAGGTTAGGTACCTGTCTACTGTTATTAAGTTCTCGCAAATTAAACGAATGTCGACAAGGTAATTGTCTATGACTATAGAAACACAGACAGCCATAGATAATGACCAGGAAGGTCACCTGTCTATTATCTATGGCTATATGTCTGTCATTACAATATCTTTAGACTAGATGAAAACCCGGCTTCGCTCGGGTGAAATGTGACTCAAAATACGCAGTTATTTACATATAAGAGCGACTGCCTATCTGACTAGCATACGGGACTCAACCTACACAAGAGGAGGCCTGTGTCCCAGCAGTGGGAACATTAATAGGCTGATGATGATGACTTCCTAAAATAAGGACTTTCACAATCAATAGACCTTTGACCCAAAACCGCGCTGGCAAAGTTACCTTACCTAGAAATCTAGACCAGTAGCGTTTTCCTAGTAATAAATGGCTAGTAAATCGTCCTAGCTTTAGTAGGTAGTAAATGTACGGCAGCTGACGGCTGAACTAATTTGACGAAATATGAAATTAACGTTTTATGGAATAATGCAGGGACACTTCAGTTGTCATTAATTTTACGACATTAGGAAAAATAATAAATAAAAGCGCAATAGGGGATCGGACAGGGTCAAAATAATATGATTCTGTTTAGTCCGTAAGTTAGATTATCGAAAAATATTGAATACGTGTTTTTTGTTTTATCAAATCAATAAAAAATGACGAAGATAAAACGCGTCAAAGATCTTGGAGTGGGGCTTGAAACGTCACTTGTGTCGTCAAAATGTACTATCATATGACGTCACACGAGTTTTTGAAGCACTGTATCGTCTTCATTTTAAGTTTACGTGAAAAAAGAAAAAATACGTGTCCAATAATTTTTGGAAATCTATCTGACGGACTAATTAGTTTTTTTTTGTCCGATCCCCTATTATACATTAGTAGGGCATTTACTTTAGTAGCAATTTGACCCAGAACATAATTATCTTCTTATTTAAAAAATTTAAAAAAATCTAAATATCCCGTCACTGATTTCCAAAAAATGGGTCCAATATTTTTTGAAAATCTATCTGATGAACTAATTATTGTTTTTTTTTTCAACTACCCTATTAAAGCTCCACTCTATGCCGCTTCATATCAGCCAAGTTACGGGCATGTTAGTCCCGTTTTTACCCTTAGGGTACGGAACCCTAAAAAGTAGTGATCTATAAATAGTTGTTTGTACACGTACAGCCCAAATAACGACAATGTTAATTACCGTATCGACCTCAATACTACTGTTCGTGGCGTCACAAAGGTATTTGACGCGTCAAATGTCCAATAAAAATGTATACAGGTTGACTTTTTAATAACTACAGTGATCAACGGGTCAGATATTTTCTCGTCGGTATCTGATCTTAGCCCAAGTTAATTTCTTTCATTAATTGCCTTATCCGCTCGTTTCAATTGATTGAGGTTTTTTCTTTTTTTTAGGGACGAAATCATTCTTTGAATTTTGGGGAAAATATCCTTATGATAAAGGTACCTCCAGACTGCATCTCTGCAGATCTGCATCAGACTGCAAAACTTGCAAAACCACTACAAGTGTGCGTAATTTGTAAACAAACATAGTTCTATATCTCACCATTTGTTAAAGAAGACTGGCAAAGCTGCATGTATTTTGCGGCCCTCACTATGGCAACTGACACATAGTTGTAAAACGACTAAAAACGAACAGAAAAGGAAATGGAAAGTAAGACGAAAAGGACATCTCTGCTTTTATTTCATTAGCACTCAGTCAGGAAACCGTGAGAATCATCACAATCACACTGCTCAATCTCGTCAGTTATTTATACACCCTGTATAGAAGCGAGCCGCCTCAGTCACGGCCGGTTCGTTCCGTGTACGACATGCCAGAAGATATAAATTTACTGCAAATAGGGTTGCCACCGGCATCGTCATCATCAGCCTATAATGTTCCCACTGCAGGGACTCAGGCCTCCTCTTTAGGACAGGGATGGGCTAATTCACCACGCGGGCCCAGTGCGGGTTGGTATAATTATGTCACATGTCTTCGATTTGTTTTTGTTCCGGTTTCCTCGCGATGTTTTCCTTCACCTTTTTTTTGTAGAAGTTTTATTGTGCCCATATAGGCCTATGAGAAATAAAATATTTTGACTTGACTTCACCGTTTTGAGAGCAGTGGCTGCAGTGGTGATGAAATAAATTACACCCTCACAGTTCGTAAGTTGGGGCCGCTTAGGAGCATTTCAGTGAAATACACATGACAAAAGAATAGGGATGTTGACTGACTAAAAAAATATGGGTCTGTTTAGTCCGTCAGTAAAGATTATCGAAAAAAAGATACCTACCTACGTGTTTTTTGTTTTATCAAATTAATAAAAATTGACGATGATACTTAAAACACGTCAAAAATCATGAGTGTGGGCTTGTGACGACACTTTTAAGTAAAAAAAATACTGAAATGTGTCGTCACACAAGTTTTCGAAGCACTGCGTCGTCTTCATTTTCAGTTTACGTGAAAAAAAAATGTGTCCAATATTTTTTGGAAATGTATCTCACGAACTAATTATATTATTTTTGTCAACTTCCCTATCTCGGCATTACATCAAGCCTAACAATCCAAATAATTAACACGTCATCAAATTAAAAAACTAAAAGATCACCATGAAAGAATGCGACAAAACAATCACAAATAATAATTTATAAACGTCACCATGACATTTGACAGCCCTGAGAATTACCTAGACGATTACGTAATCAACCCTAGTGCCAAAACCGAAGCGTTGTGTTACTAGGCTTGAATAGTGACGATTAACGTGTTATTGTTTATATTGTATCAAGGGAACAAGTGCATTCCATTGAGGTATAATATACTACGTACCTACTACATTATAACTCAATGGTGCATTCTTTTTTAAAATATTTAGACGGAATAAGGATGGGATTTGTTTTCGTTTCGACCACAGATATGGATATAGGCTAGCTGGATACAGTAAAACAGGAACAAATATTGTGTAGAATTTTCAGTAGGTAGGTACTAAATATTCTAATGGGAAAAGTTTTGCAATTTCAGACTTTTTAGCACTCCAACCTGAATTGGCCCGATAGAAGTGTCTGATCAGTGTTAGAAACAGGGTCGATTGGCATCAATAAAATGTCCATTTGCTTGCTGTTTTCTTTTTATTCTGTGAATAGTGTCAAAATTTCAAAAAAAATTGATAAGTACTCTTAATTATGTCCATTTTCGTTAACGAGTAAGAAGGTTCCCTTTACTGCCCCGCTGCATTTTTCCAGAAATTATTGGACAGGTATTTTTTCTTTTTTCACGTAAACTTAAAATGAAGACGATACAGTGCTTCGAAAATACGTGTGACGTCATAATTATGATAGTACATTTTGACGACACAAGTGACGTTTCAAGCCCCACTCCAAGATCTTTGACGCGTTTTATCTTCGTATTTTTTTATTGATTTGATAAAACTAAAAACACGTAAGTACTTTTTCAATATTTTTCGATAATCTAACTTACGGACTAAACATAATCATATTATTTTGACCCAGTCCGATCCCCTATTATGGATGAAACTTAAGACTAAATTATTTAAAAAATAACAACGCCAAAAAAAAACGATGGCTCATTTAGTGAACCTTTTAAAGAACAAAACACTCATCACTGCATTTCAACCAGTGTCAAATAAAAGTATGATCTAACGCGCTACGTCACTTCATATCGAATTCTACTCATACCCGACTGTAACCGTGCAAACAATGCTAATTAGGAACTAATTATAATACTATCGAGTAGCGATACTAGTATAGTACGTACTCCACATGACTGGCTAGAACTATTAAAACCATATTAAAACTCATTAAAAATGAAAACGGGATATTTACCACGGTTACTGTTTGTTTCGAGTTACCAATATTTCGGCGCTGTTGCAAGCACAATGATAAATCAGGGATAATCATCATCTGCCTAGCCTTTTCCCAACTATGTTGGGGTCGGCTTCCAGAATAACCGGATGCAGCTGGATACCAGTATGGAGCGACTGCCTATTTGACCTCCACAACCTAGTTAGTACTGGAAAATGCGATAGCCTTTTGTAAGGCCTCGGCCTCGAATTTTGCGGGCAGCAGCGGGGCGGCGGCGGCGGCGGCGCGGCTTGTATGGAGTGCACCGCTCGTTGCCCGCCCCCGCGCCGCTGTTTTCGAGAACCGGTCCATTTGATTGTACGCATAAGATCCTGAAGCTCCCGCTGCTGCCCGCAAAATTCGAGGCTGAGGCCTAAGACTGGTTTGCCAGACTTTCAGGCCACTGACTACCAGTTACAACAGTCAAAGATCTAAACATGACAAAGATTACCGGGACCAACGGCTTTTATTTAACGGGCTTTCCGAGGCACGGAGGGATCTCGGTATGTAATGGGCGGACACCCATCTACAGACCAACCTAGGCAAGCGCGGCTTAACGTGAAGACTAATCGGACTGGCTGTTACTATTTAGCCATGAGGATGAAAAACTCTTCATTTCGATATCGCCACTTTCGTTTCAACCCTCGCTATTCATTTCCTTACTGCCTTATAACTATCTTCTTCTTCTTCTAATCTAATAAATAAAGAGAGAAGTCCTGACTGACTGACTGACTCATCAACGCCCAGCCCAAACCCTTGGACCTAGAAAGCTGAAATTTTGCACAGAGGTTCCCTTTGTAATGTAGACAAGGAATAAGGAAGGATTTTTCGAAATTCAACCCCTAAGTGAGTTAAATAGGGGATGAAAGTTTGTATGGAAAATCGTCATTTTCACGCGGGCGAAGCCGCTGGCAAAAGCTAGTATATAAATAAAAAGAGAAGTCCTGACTGACTGACTCATCAACGCCCAGCCCAAACCCTTGGACCTAGAAAGCTGAAATTTTGCACAGAGGTTCCCTTTATAATGTAGACAAGGAATAAGGAAGGATTTTTCGAAATTCAACCCCTAGTTAGGTAGTTAAATAGGGGATGAAAGGTTGTATGGAAAATTGACATTTTCGCGCGGGCGAAGCCGCTGGCAAAAGCTAGTATCAAATACACTAACAACACTATTACATAATACTTTACATCACTGAATAACCTACTCAAGGTCCATTACATAGACACCTATATATGTCTTGAACACTACGTCATCCACTAACATATTCAGCTCACAGAGTGTCCGTGCAAATACTTTCAAACATACAAACAGACAGACAATGTTGCAATATAAGTAGACGCACATCAGACTTGATAGTATTTAACATAACAGTGTTCCAACTTGGGACAAATGCTCGGAATTGGTTATTGGGACAACCCCACCACACTATTCTCAAACCACTGCAGCTTTTGTGCGTCAGACAGTGGCGACCACCAGAAAAGGGCCTAGACAAGTGGACAATGAAGCTCGACGAAGTCCCAGAGAAACGATTTAACTGTGTTGAATCCCGCAAAGCTATTTGTTTATAGGAAAAGATGAACAGTAGGAAAACCATAATTTCTATCGAATAGGACTAACTCTAGTAGCCGCAAGCTAGACTACAGAGCATGAGGTCCTGCAAAGAGTATCGGTTTTTAGCTGCCCGGAGGTAATCTGTGCCCGGAGTCTCAATTTGTGCCCAGTTGATGGCTGTAATTGGTCGCTCACAATGGGCCTCATCAGAAAGCTCAAAGTCACCCAAAGGGCAATGGAGAGGGTTATGCTCGGAGTTTCCTTGCGTGATCGAATCAGAAATGAGGAACCAAGGTTACCGACGTAGCCCGAAGAATCGCCAGACTTAAGTGGCAATGGGCAGGGCACATTGCTCGCAGAACGGATGGCCGATGGGGCCGAAAAGTTCTGGAATGGCGACCACGAAACGGAAGACGTTGCGTTGGAAGGCCTCCCACTAGGTGGACCGACGACCAGGGGGTCTAAAACGGCCACTTTGGCAGATCATAATATGAATTGCGTTAAAAAGCGTAAAATGGACCTTTTATTATAATAACTGCGTCTGTAACAATTTAGTAAAATACATCATAATAGGAAAATAATATGAATTGCGTTAACATTCGTAAAATAGTCACAGACGCAGTTTTTATTATGAAAGGTCCATTTTACGCTTTTAAACGCAATTCACATTATGATCTGCAAAAGTGGCCATTTTAGACCCACTGGTCAAGGTTCCGGGGACCCGCTGGATGAGAGACGCACGGGACCGGTCAATGTGGCGACACCTGGGGGAGGACTATGTCCAGCAGTGGACGTCTTTTGGCTGAAATGATGATGATGATGCCATCATCATCATCATCATCATTATTCATAGCCTCGCTGTTATGGAACTTAAAAGTGACTAATGAAATGTGGGTGTAGGAATCAGCCTTTGAGTATTACCGACGAGATGTCATGTGGATCGTAAAATGTTGTCGAAATGGTCCTTATCACCACACACACACATGGATACTAAGAATGCTTTGGGTAACAGGTTACTCGTAATCTGTCGAATCGAGACAAGTGAGTGAGACTGTCTAATAAGTCCGACGTAACAAAAAGTTGAAAATCCATTAAATTATACAATAATTTAAATGACCTGCTGTATTTGACAGCAATTGAAACCCTGGACCATTTTGTTTGTTTTTCAGTCGGGTTTCTTAGTTTTTATAAGCAATTTCATAATGTGAAAGATTTCACAGTCGATTTTTACTTGCTGTCCCAAAAGAATTACAATAATAGAAAAAAACAAATAATAGTATCCTCACGGGTGGGACAGAATAAATGTATTGTACAAGTTAGTAAACACATTGCCCTCCTCAGTCGGGTAAAACAGACCCAGTTGATGTACTGATAAAATCGTTATACTGTGGCAACATTGCAATGTAAGCAAAGTTGAGGTTAAGAACACTACTCATTTGTTTACGTTTGAATCATTGCGCTGGTTATTTATAGGAGCTCGGCAGTGCAAGCTAAATTTGGAGCAATAAAGATTTCAATAGCCTTTACTTTGAGCAAAATACTTGCAATTGCAATGAATCGTTACAATTGTAAGTAATTTTTGTTGTTGTTAATTTTCATGCTTCCCAACGGTTTCGTGTTTTGCATTTTTTTAAGTACCTAGGCAGATTGATTTGTAAGGCAGAGTCATCATCTTCTGCCTAGCCTTTTCCCAACTATATTGGGGTCGGTTTCCACGATGACCAGGTGCAGCTGAATACTAGTATTTTACATAGAGTGACTGCTTATCTGACCTCCACAACCTAGCTAGTACTGGGAAATACCAAAGCAACTCCTGTGAACTCCTATGCGCCACAATCAACAATCAAAGTGGCGACCTAAACAGTGAAACTCGACGAAGTTCTTGAAAAACAATTTAACTCCATATCAGCAGCGGAGTTTTGGCTGGCTGGACACGATATGAAGTGTCCCATTGTTTGTGGGGCAACACCACATCTGCACTCCAGGGCAGAGTCATCTATGAATCTCCACCAACCTGTGTCTGGAGTCTATTTAAAGACTTCCAGGTCAGCCATGGCAACTCGTGCCTAGGTGGAAGATTTTCGGCAAGTGGCACCAATGGGTTGATACAAAATGGTCAGACCATTTGAAAGGATTGAGACAGAGGTAAGTAATTAAAAAGATTTCTTTGGAACAAACAGAACTATGAGCTCAGTGTCGTAGGACACAGAACAGAACAAGACCAACCGGCTAAAAGGGACGACGAATACAACTGGGATAAGCCCATAGAGTTGCCTATGGTTACATAATTATGGCATGTTACAATGGCAAACAGCATAAGACACCATTCATATAATAATCAGAGTATGAATGGGTCTTTAGTTAGTCGACATCGACACCATTCAGTCCCACCACGTGTGCACCAACACGGCCCCTCGGGTCAAAGATCAAGATTAATCAGTGCGTGAACATTGTAATAGACAACTAATTATTTTGTACGTTATTAGGTTAGTTACAAGATTTTATCAATGACATTGTTTTGTTACTGATTGATAGACTTGTCACGTTATAATAGCTGAAGTTGCCGTTCTGCAATACTGGCAATTTGAAATGTAATACTAATTCATGTACCTATGCAAAGGAGTATAAATGCCGCTCGATTCAATCTTCAGGCACAATATAAATATGGATTTTTATACTGTGCTTCAGGTTATGCCGCGTTTGATTAGGTTGTGATCCGACCTACTCGGTCGACTCGAAACAAAGGTACGAAATACCACCCTCATCTAGATTTAAAAAAAAACACGACATGTAAAAGTGTTTGTTAAAACCAATTTGCAAGGTTAATAGTAACAACATGCTGTTATCACGTGTAACAATGCTGGGTTCAAAAATAAGGTCTTTAGGCCACAGGTCAAATAAAACAATGATAGGTACCGTAGATAGTATGAATCATGAATATTTTATCAGCTACTAGCTGTTGCCAGCGGCTTCGCCCGCTACAACTCGAGAATTATCCCACGGGAACACAAAATCGGGATAAAAACTATCCTGTGTTAATCCAGGTTATAAACTATCTGTGTACCAAATTTTATCCAAATCCGTTCAGTGGTTTTTGTGTGAAAGAGAAACAAACATCCATCCATCCATACTTACAAACTTTCGCGTTTATTATTACTTATTATTACTTTTTCGTTTACTAGCGGACGTCCCGCGGTTTCACCCGCGTAGATCCCGTTCCCGTGGGAATACAGGGATAAAAAGTAGCCTATGACACTCAGCAATAATGTGGCTTTCTATTGGTGAAAGACTTTTTAAAATCGGTTCAGTAGATCCCGAGATTACCCCTTACAATTTAACAAATACACAAACTTTACCTCTAATATTATTATAGTATACTGTATAGTATGAATTATGTAGTAATGACTAACATCTATTAATATAAAACACGTTACGTTTTGTTATTGGGTAAATTCATGGGTAACAAAATTGTTGTAGTAGGTATATATAGTTTTGGTTTCGTTTTCCTGGTTGTGCGTAGTGTGTCGTTTGTTTTTTTCTTAAGACTCTTAACCTCGTTTAAATTATGTTTTCCTACTCCTCCGCTATTATTTTCTGATTAATTTCGTTGCGGGATCCAAGAGAGTGAAATAGTTTCTCTGGGACTTCGTCGGGCTTCATTGTCTCGGCGCTTTTCTTGTGGTCGCTACTGTTTGATTCTGGTTTACAAGAGTTACTGTACCTACCGACTGTACGGTAGTTTGGGAGTAGTAATCATGATCTCTCTGCGCCTTTAAGTTGGTACTTAGATCGGCGCAACACATTTTTAACCGACTTCTAAAAAAAGTAGGAGGTTCTCAATTCGGATGTTTGTTTTTTTTATGTTTGTTCGGGGCTTCGGGCATAACTCCGTCACTTGCTAACCGATTTGAAAAAATCTTTTTTTATTGAAATCGGACAAGCGGTTTTTGCTTCCATTCTCACTCATTTCATCGCAACGACCATACAGCCACTTTCATCGTTAACCATCCATCGTTTCCTTGGTCTACCTCTCCTTCTCTATCCACCAGATCATCATTTAATTTATTGACATGGGATGATGAGACTTAGTTTTATGGCCGTTTGCACACAACATATTGTTAGACAAAGACGTAACATAATTTCATAACATTATATTTATTTTCAGGCTACTCTGGCCCCCGTCGGGCTGCGGGTTGTTCGAAAGAGATACCGCGACCTCGGCACAAAGGGCTAAAAGAAGGAACATGAGTGGTTTTTAGTCAGTAGAAGTCTGACACTACCTACCGCTCTGCCCAGAGCGGGAAGAGTCAATTTTGTTGATTTCCCACCGTCCAAATAAAAAAAAAGGCTACTCTGGTCTATGCGTGATTTTATTTTAAAGCACAATCTACATAATCGTATAATGCATATTCACATTTACAACATATAAAACCTACTAATAAAAAGCTTTGAAAAGTCATAAATTATTTTGAGAGCTTTAAAATATTAAGCAAAAAATATTCTATGATGATGATGATTTAATTCTAATTTGAAAGATGACCTCATGTATAGTTTATGTATACTATAGGAAACTATTTTAAATCAACATTTATAACTGTTATAACTAGTAACCAGAATAGAAGAATTTATTTGGAATGCATTAACGGCTATTTTACCTACATATTTCTTATAGGTATATTTAAAAACTAGAACTATAAATGTTCTTTACTATAGTTTTGTTTTAATATGTTGTCAGATTTAAATGCAAGATTACTTAAATGATAGATTAATTTACCAGCACCAGTTATTATAAACCAGTTTTCCAGTTTAGACCACATTCTATAGAATCTAACTCAAGAATAAGGCATTTATCGGATTTTCGAACCGTCAAGGAGTCACCTAATCGGTCAGTTAGGCAAACAATAAGAAGAACAGGCAAGCCCACTTTTCTATACTTACCCATAAAATTAGATTAACCCTGCCAGTATTGCAACTGACTGTCATTCTCTTATGGACGTAGTGAGAAGAAGATCTAATTTCCGACCATCATCAGCCTATAATGTTCCCACTGCAGGGACTCAGGCAGGCTTCTCTAAGAGAGAGAGGGATGGGCTATAATCCAACACGCGGACGAAGTGCGGGATTTTTGCTCAAGATATCGAGAAAAAATCGCAGGCAATAATCGCTAGTTTTCAATAAGGACAGTCGATGTCTTTTTTATTGCTTTTTACTTATTTTTTTGATACCACAAGAACGCCAGTCACGCGTGAACTTACAGAAAGTCTTTAATTATGTAGAAGAAATTGCAAGTCAATGAACCTTTATAAAGCCAGTGGTATTAGAATGGAATAAATCGGTAAAAAACTTGCTATTATATTATAACCATAGAATAAAGAGTAATAATAATTTGGCGAAGCTAGGGCGACGACCCACCTAATGTAAAAAGTTAAAGTCAAAGTTAAACTTGTTAATGTTAAAAATGTTTATTAAATAAATGTTTATTTGTTCTTGTTATGTTAAATTTATGTTACAAATTACAAAACTTTCCTTACTAAGTACTGAAGGCTATAATCCTCATTTATATCGACATTAAATCCCATTTATGACCCAATAATGGACAACTTAACCCAACACCTGCTGAACCTAAAAATACATTACACACGACCTTATTTCGTACCAACAAGGTTTATTTTGGTGCTGAGTCTATTTCCAGAACCGCAATATGTATTATTGTCGCAGGATGTGATGTCAACAGTGTGTTACTGAGTCAATGTTCTATTATTGGAGTTTTTTTTGTGAAAAGGATGTATGACTAACTAGTGATGATTTCAGGGTTATTTAGATAGATAGCACAATATCACGCCTATAATCCCTGAAGGGTAAGGCTGAGGTGTACCTAGTAGAACACCCAAATTTCGCCAGTTATCTTTAGGTCCTACCGTCCTATGTTATAGGGGGGGGGGGGGGGGGGCTATAGCCATCTCCGTCACTGCTATTGCGAAATTCCTGATAAAAAAGCCAATAACACTTTGCCCGACCAGGGTCCCGAGTCTGCTATTCAATATAAGTGTCAGAATGGTCAATCATTGATCTCATAATTGTTGATTTTGACAACACCAAACTTCTATTCTATTCTATAGAATTTGAATTTGTTAATGGAAGAATTTGTTAATGGCAAGCAAAGCCGATGTCGACTATTCTGCCAAAGTCAAAAGTGAATTGGAACGGCAAGTGTGTATTACATATTAAAACAAAAAAAAAATGAGTAAATTATAAAAGTCTTCGATCGACGATACATTGAACTTAAAACACCAAACTTGTTATGGTCAATCATTGATCTCATAATTGTTGATTTTGACAACACCAAACTTGTCAAAATCAACAATTATACTCGGGGCCCTGGGATCGCGCACAGTTGTGCAATGTTGGCGTGAGCGTCCAGTCTTGCCGAATGCAGCTGAATACCGGTTTTTTTAAATAGAACGACTGCCTATCTTCTCCACAACTAAAACAAAAAGATCTTATAAGTGGTTAATTAAACACGATTAATTACTGCTACTTCCCAATCATATTCATAATTATAAATTTTGTTATGAATGCATTTTATCGTTTCCTTGAGTCCAAGGATATACTTACGATGATTCAACATTTGGCGAGATGCGGAAGATTGATTTAAATACTTACATAAAACATTAATTAATGTTAAATATTGAAATTCTCATAGTAAAAACATTCTATATAGTCTAATATTAAGCTGAACAGTTTGTGTGTCTGGTATTTTGTTTAAACTGGCACAACCAGCCCGAATTGAACAAAACTTTTTACATTAATCTGATAGTCCAATTTTTCAGGATGGGTAAAGACTATTTAAGGCGGGGTTGCAGTAATTTTAAGATTTTTGAACCTATAAAAATCGAACTAAATACGAGTTTTTTAATAAATAAAAATCATTACATAAAAATTGAACATACTCTCTAATAAATCGTAAAGATAGAAACGCGATTTAGAATGATCGCCTCGATACTTTTTTTTATCAAACATGACTCTAAACTAAATCACAATTTCAAACGTGTACTGCTAAGACATTTCATCATGAATTTATATAAAAGTTATATCAATAGATAGAACTTTTTATTTTGAAGTAAATGTTGAAAACATATTGTATAAATTCTTTATAGTTTTTCTCCAAGAAGCAAAAAACAGTCAAAATTTAGGCATTATATCGCTCGCGCGGCAGGGCGGGGGCGAGATCGTGCGTACATAAAAACAAAGTACTGCAACCTCGCCTTAAGGCGAGGTTGCAGTACTTCACGACGCATCATAGAAATACTGCATCACACGACGACTCTTAGAAACCGAGCTGCGGGTGAAACCGTGGGGCACAGATGTCAGATACCTACTAGAACCATAAAAGGAAAACACAATGGGTGTGTAAGGATCGTATTTCTGTATTTTCTTTAAAGTTCTCATGAAAAAAATACGTAAGTACTTGGAAAACCAAATACAATACAATAGTCTATTCTCTATGAAAACAATGTCGTCGTGAACACCTGTAACAAAACAGTTTCATAGACAAGTTTACATGAATGTATTGAAAAACATTTCTTGACTCTGGAGTCAAACAAGATGAGAATCTATCTATCTACTATTTAAATAAATAAAGAGAGAAGTCCTGACTAACTGACTGACTCATCAACGCCCAGCCCAAACGCTTGGACCTAGAAAGATGAAATTTTGCACAGAGGTTCCCTTTATAATGTAGACAAGGAATAAGGAAGGATTTTTCGAAATTCAACCCCTAAGGAACTTAAATAGGGGATCTGAAAGTTTGTATGAAAAATCGTCATTTTCACGTGGGCGAAGCCGCTGGCAAAAGCTAGTCATTCATAAACATAACATCACACCTGTAATCCCCAACGGGTTAGGCAGAGGTTTTCCTAATAGTACCTACACCTACATTACGCCAGTTAGGTTTAAGTCCCTTGTAGTAAGGTGCTAGACTATTACCCTCAATCGAATAGGAATTCTTGATGGGACTACCCAGAATGTGCCTAGGCCCGAAAAAGGCATAGAATCCTCACTTATCCATAGAGACTATTTAACTAGCAAAAGACTCGGTACAAAAAACAAAACATTTACTTAAATTAAAGCAACACACATTAAATTTAATACAGCAAGCGATCAGAACATCGAAGTGAATCTAATTCGAGACCCATAACATATGTTTCGTTAGCGTCACACGACCTCCACTCAAGGTAATTTCTTGTTTTATTATTGTTTGTTTTCGTTACTACAGAACTGTGGATTTAAAGAAAACACATGTAAATAAGAGGGCACATAAATAAACTTACAGGTTTTCCCCTGGGGGGCTGACTGAAACTACAGGGCGCCGTACTATTATTGATCGAAGGGCGCCACCTACTACGATTCTACGTAAGTATTATTGTTGGTATTCATAACAATCGTAACAAGTGTGGAATCAAAGAAAACACATTATGTAAGAACCTACCTTTAACGTAAATTAAAAGGTGCTACCATTAGTCCATGCTTGTTTAACTGAATATTTTTTTAAATGTTTTTTTTTTCCAGTTTGTTTCTTTTTTCCAATGTCCACCATTTTACTACACATGTGCCCTAGATTTTAACTAGTTTCTCGTTTCGACGATTCGGTTAATTGAGCTGACGAAAACACGATTCGAAAAGCGGAAAAATGAAAACAATTTTGTCTAGCTAAGCTCCAAAGTTTTAGAAAGTATAACATTTAAACTCATTTCGATTCAGCGGATAATATCATGAAATAATTGTAAGAAATTAATAAGATGACAATGATGGCATATTCATTCGTTTTGATAACTGTTGAAATCGGCTTCCAGCCTATAACGGATGCAGGTATTTCGAAGAATTTCTTTCTTCGAAATACTAGTATTTATTAGTTTCACTTATAGGACAAAAGATAATGTATAAAACATTAACAAAACCGAGGTTAGATACAGATGTTGAATAAAAATTATTTTGAATCATCGGGTTGGGTAGAAGCATCGCCAAATCGCTGAAATTCATTCAGAGACATTTCAGAATCGTTTCATTAAGAATTTCAATGAGACATTAATTATACTGTGCTGGCAACGTGTTTGTTGCCATTAAAACTGTATTAAAATAAAACTAAATGGATGGAAACCTAATTTACTAGATTTTCAAATCAAATCTACATAGTCCAATCAAAACATTTATTTGCATGATATGAAGATGGGTGGTACATAAATGTTTTATTTATTTATACATCATTCTTTCTGCCTAGCCTCTTCTCAACTATGTTGGAGTCGTCTTTCAGTCAAACCGGATGCAGCTGAATACCAGACATATACAGTGCGATCAAATTATCTTGGCAGGTCTGAATCTCTGAACATAGGCTCTGCGAACTTTTACGCATGTAAACTTGTGAAGAAAACTGTTATTGCCAGATAAACCAATCTCCAAATCTAATTTAAACAGTAAGATGAGAAATACAAATAAAATAAATATCATAACACTTTTAAACATTAGTTGTATTGTAACAAAATGACCTGCACGAAGTTCGGACCTGCCAAGATAATTTGATCGCACTGTACTCGTAGCGATATAATTATATGAGATAGAGTTCAACTTAAATACAAAATACAAATAAATAATATGAAAGATATACGGTGCTACCAACAACAACAAAATGTTTGTTCTGATTTTGACGAGACTTACTCAGAGAGCTTGGCCATCACTAAGTAAAGGTTTTGACAGTTTTTGTATGACAAAACTGTCAAAACTCTGAGTGCGGCAGTAACTGGCAGATAGTTGATGATATATAAGAAGTAACTATAGCTAATCCGATTCAAATAGGGAAGTAATATTTTTATAATAAGTTTAACACAGGAATGTCGCGGGCAACAGCTATTATTGAATATCATCATCCCAATATTTTCCATTTCTTACTTGTATGGATAGTTCTACTACATCGACTGTTCCTAGGGAAAATAGAGCAGTACTGGGTTTGAGAAAAACTGTTTATTGTTGAATGGACATTGCGTAGAGGATACTGAAAAGCATGGCTGCCCAATATAGAAACCATGACGCATAATGTTATGTTGGTATGGCACCAGGTAATGTATACCCAACAGATATTGTTTATGGTAAACTAAAAAAGAAAATCCTTGGTAATCCTGTAATAGAAAACACAAAAAAGAGGTTGGCGTGTAGTCTTAGGGGCGCTATGGAGCGAGGGCTTTGAAAAAAATTGGATTCATTTAGAAAAAAATCTTTTTTTCTCAAATTTCTTAATTTTAGTACAGTACAGTTGACAGCCCCTAAGACGACCCACATACCAAAAAACAAGCTGTAATATAAACTTACCTCTTCGACAGACTTCTTCGAGAACTCGTTCATGGACACTATCCATTGCTGCACCAATTCGTTAACAATAACTAGATCATTATATAACCACGTCAGTAGGTCGTTCACCCATTGCACACTCGGTGGATCGGGTCCCGTACACGTTGGTACTAAAACACTCTGGTGCTTTTTGTGAGTCAGCTGCTCAGGGCCGGGAGACATGCGACCCAACCTTCTCTTGTTAGGAGGGGTTGCTGGCACGAACCCAGTTGGTTTAGCAGGCTTAAACGCGGCACTTTTAACTTTAGCACTAGTAGCCAAAACACTATCCGCACTGTTTATAATCTCGTTCGATGTTTTTTTCGTGTCATCAATTGTAGGCTTCTGTTTAGTATCGACCTCTACAGCTTTGTTGGCGAATCGAGCGTATGCCCATTTCGCGATTCCGAGGAGAACGATGGAAAAGAGGACCCATATGAAGATTAACATGACTAGGTTGTCCATGGCTGTGTCCATATAATCGAAGCTACATATGAGGTCGTCAACTGCTTCGGCGAGGTCGGCCATAGCTTTCCATGGTGTTTTCCACCACTGGGTGGCGTCCACACCCGTCGCTGTCTCCTCGGTAACTGATTGGGAGCTAGGCATATTTTTTTCTATTTTCGAACGCACTATTTTGGGACGCAGCTCTGTTTCGCTATGTCTGTCTCTCTCTGTTTTGGATGCGTTCAGTTGGTAGTTTTTAGTCTGAACACATTTCGTTCGTTCGTGTTTTTCGTGGTTTCAGTGTTCCCCTTGTTTTTTAGCATGGTCTTGAGAGGCTGCAACAATGAAAAAAAAACATTTTAATATACATTCAAAATCTACTAAGGTAACGCTAAGGTGACAGACAAGACAAGACACAAGTCTCGTGTGATTTGATGATTTCCAGTGATTATTGAAAACGCATCCTTATTGATTGAAAGTACAAAACGCAAAGAACAAAAAACTTTTGCGTTGTCTATCTTTTTGTCCCTATTATAGGGTTGTTAGGTAAGGAAATATATCAGTTGATATTATGTAATAATATAAACACACACACTTATATTTTCTCATTATAATGAATATTAAAATACAGATAGACTGCCTCGTTGGTCTATTGGTTGCAAGCGCGATTGCTCAGCATAAGGTCCTGGGTTCAATTCCCGTGTCGGGCAAAGTGTTAATGGATTTTTCCATTAGGAATTTCTCAGTAGCAGCCACGGAGTTTTGAAAGTTTTTACGGTTTTGCTTGTTTGTGCGGTCAAGCTAGTAGTTGTGGAGGTCAGATAGGCAGTCGATCTCTAAGCTTAACTTTCAATGTAATTTTTTTTTTTTTTTTAACTTTGCCCCACACTAGGAATTTCTCCTGTATCGTGGGTACGTTCACAAACATTAAATTCACATGCACAAACACACCCAGACCCGTAACAATTTCTTTCTTTCTTTCCGTGCGGGAATCGAACCTGCGACACGCAGCGCAGCAGTCCAATCACTCAGCCACTGCGCCAACCGTGCCGTCAAATGTTAATGATAATGTTAGTGACCATGTCTGCTTAAAAACTAAGTAATAAAACTAACAAAAATAAATACTAAGAGAAAATCTGCCATCTTGAATGAAAGGAACCTCCTCGGTGCCCCAGTGTAACAATGCAACTAACAATAGGCAATGGAGTATTGTCTCGGTAATACATAGGTATCGTAACGCCGCCGGTCAAGCGTGGCACACTGGCAGCACAGATGATGTAACGGCTTGAGTTTACTGTGGTTTTAGATTCACTGTGATACTGCATAGGTTTACTTCGTGGTTTTTCTTGCACATTTGTAGGGGACTACGATACACCTGCATGTCTCGATGGACAGGTCTTTAGTCTGGGACGCGATGTGGCGGTCGATTTCAGAGTAAGAAAAACAGTCAAGAATATCAGTAGAAGGAAGTCGTCATCATCAGCCTATAATGTTCCGACTGCAGGGACTCAGACCTCCTCAGAGAGGGATGAGCTATAATCCACCACGCGGGCCCAGTGCGGGTTGGTAGAGATGTCATACACATGTTTCCGATTTTTTTGGTTTTAAGACATGCCGGTTTCCTCACGATGTTTGCCTTCACCGTTTTGAGAACAGCGGTGTTGAAATAAATTACACAAAGTAATGCGCCTGGAGTAGTTCATTTTGCACTTTCTTCTTTGATTTTTAAAAATATTTTCGCACTAGTACACCTTAGTGCATGTTTACGTACGCGCGGCGCGGCGCGCGGCGCGGCCGGCGACGCGATCCGCACTAAATTCAAACGTATGGCGGTGTATGAGTGCGTTCACGGAGAAGCGAATTTATACGCGATTGCTTGAATTTGAGGCGGCGGCCGCGGCGGCGAACGCGGCAGCGGCCGCAGCGACGGACGCGGCGATGCACGCGGCGGTTTATTCTCGATGAAGCGATGCCCGCGACGGAACTTGGCCTTGAAAATTCGCGGCGGCCGCCGCCGCGGCCGCCGCGCCGCGTCTCTATGTACACCGTCGTACATTGCCATACGTTTGTGTTTGCGCGAACGATGATATCTGCCGCTGCACGCATCGCCTGTCCGTGAACACAAAATTCGCTCGACGCGTCGCTCGACGCGTCGCCGGCCGCGCCGCGCGCCGCGCCGCGCGTACGTAAACATGCACTTAGGCACCAGACTATATATGCGTCAAGCATAAAAACTTTAATGATTTCAACCTTGTCCAGTTCTAATGTATCAGATTGGTTAATTGGCTCAATGAGAATTGGATTAGCAGCGGTGATTAATTGTAATAAAAACAAACACTACCTACTCTGCTAAAATATCGAATATTTGCGTTGGAGGAAATTATATCGGGAACTCGAAACAAACAGTAAACATGGTTAATATTCCGTTTTCAGTGTTAGTGAAATTAGAGGAGGAGAAGTTCGTGGCTAAATAATATCAGTCGCTTGTATCAATCTTCAGGTTCAGCCGCACTTGCCTAGGTTGGTTTATGGATGGGTGAACACCCCTTACATTCCCTCTGTGTCTCGGAATGCCCGTTAAGCCCGACTGTCATTTGTAGATCTTTGGGCTCGTTTACGCAGACGCGGGGCGTCGCGCGGCGCGTGCAGAAGGCTCGTCTCGTAATTTTTTATTAATTTACTGAGAGACGGGTCCACCGCAACAAACGCTGCATTATAAACTCACTTACAAAATAGCTTCTTGTAAAATCGACGATTGAAATCGTTAACTTTTCATACATTGCCACGTGTTTGAATTAAAAACGCAGAACGCGCCGCGCGACGCCCCGCCTGTACGTAAACATGCACTTTGGCAGTCGTAACGGGCAGTCAGTGGCTCGAAAGTCTGAGAATCAGTCTTACTAAGAAGTATCATATTAGCCAGTACTGACTGGGTTGTGGATATCAGATAGGCAGTCGCTCCATGTAAATGGTATTCAGATGCATCCGGTTAGACTGGAAGCCGACCCCAACATTGTTAGGAAAAGGCTATAGGCTGATGATGATGGAGATTCATCGACGACAGACATCAAGCGATCTTTGAATATTGCATTAGCCGCACGTACCTATACAATCATCATCAGCCTATAATGTTCCCACTGCAGGGACTCAGGCCTCCTCTCTAGGAGAGGGATGGGCTATAATCTACCACGCGGGCCCAGTGCGGATTGGTAGATGTCACATGTCTTCGAATTTTTGGTTCTAAGACATGCCGGTTTCCTCACGATGTTTTCCTTCACCGTTTTGATGAAATAAATTACACAAAGTAATGCGCCTGACTGGGTTCGAACCCACGACTCACTGTTCGTAAGTCGGAGCCGCTATACCACTGAGCTACCATTGCTCTATACAATCATCATCAATTAATTCTCAAGTGTCAACCAAGTTTTATCAGCTGATTCACAATGCCTATTCACAAATTGAGTCATAGACACAGTCTATATAAGTCAGTCTGCCATGTCCTATCGTCCATGCCAGACTAAATGACCTAATTTGTACTATCGCATTGCCACTGTTGACCTCACCCAGAATTCAGTAATTAGTTGAGCACCATTCCGGTTGCCTCATTTTAAATTTGATTACGAATACGGACATATCTTTATTACCCAATGAATGGTCTATTTATTAGATTACTGGGTAGTTAGGTTATGCCCGCGGCTTCGCCCGCATGGATGTAGGTTATCGCGACCAGAAGTAATATTTTCATCCCTCCCTTTCAACCCCTAACAACCTTCTTTTTGCATTAAAAAGTAGCCTATGTCGTTTCTCAGACTCCAGACTATCGGTGTACCAAATTTCAATTAAATCGGTTCAGTAGTTTTGGCGTGAAAGCGCGTCAGACAGAGTTATTTTCGCATTTATAATATTGAAAAAGTACGCTGCGAGCCGCGAAATTAGGGCTCGAGTTGTCGCCCGACCAGACAAACCGACCAGCTACCAAAAAGGTAGAGAATATGGAGTCACGGGCCGCACTTGGTGATGTGGCCTACCGGGAATGGCAGGCCGATTGTGCCGATACCATCGGGGGTGTGCGCGAATATCCCGGGCCCCCGACACATGGTAGAATTAAAAACAGTGGCTTTTTAGTCGGTTCGAGTCCGACATAACCCTCCACTTGCTCCAGGAGAAGGATATCTATTAGAATTATCCTTTAAAAAAAAGGTTATAAACTGTCTGACCTCCAGACTAAAGCCGCAAGCAAAATTAAGTTGTCCAACCTAAATATAAGTCTAAAGTTCTAATTATGCCTTCATTACAGACTTGGCTTTGACACTTAGGTCATGGTATTTATTAAGCCACATTTAAGTCAGTCGAGTACTCGAGTCACAAACGATACTAGTGCTTGTCAGACAGGCTCGTATTAAGTGTAACAGGTTAAAATTTATTATTAATTAAGGAATTAGAACAGCATTTTTGCTGATTTATTCTTCAATCAGAAACCGGTTTTTACTATTATGTTTGTACATATAAATTATACTAGCTTTTGCCAGCGGCTTCGCCCGCGTGAAAATGACGATTTTCCATACACACTTTCATCCCCTATTTAACTTCCTTAGGGGTTGAATTTCGAAAAATCCTTCCTTATTCCTTGTCTACATTATAAGGGGAACCTCTGTGCAAAATTTCAGCTTTGTAGGTCCAAGGGTTTGGGCTGAGCGATGATGAGTCAGTCAGTCAGGACTTCTCTTTTTATTTATATAGATATAGATAGATAGATCATAGAAGATGAAAATGCTCACAGGACTCCCTTGTTGATCTAGTGGTCGACTACTGTACATGAGGTCCTGGGCTCGATCCTCGTGTGGAGCCAATTATTATTGGGATTTTCCACCAGGAATTTCCCGGAGGAGCCCGATTGATGGCAATAGTCTCGCCCCTATCACATTGGACTTATACATAACTGGCAAAATATGGGGAACTAACTATTAGGTCCCTTCGGGGATTACGTATTTAGACAGATTACTTAATGTGTCGCATTACAAACAATTTTTTTTTTTTTTTTTCAAACTTATAACTTAGCTCTACCATTAATTATTATCATGCCATGTGTCACGGCCACCTCTTTGTTTAAACAATGAACAATTACACAGACTAATTTGACAAAGACTAACATCAGATCATTAATTAACACTACATTCATTATTACGTATTAATTGTTCAAAAAAACCTTTTTTGCTATATATATTGGTTTTAAAAAATAAGGTTTTTTATGTATTTTGGTGTCAAGGTAGGCTCAATTAGTTATCATAACGTGAGGTAAAGGCATTGACTTATATATTACTGCGTAAGGGCTGGGCGGACCGCATGATAAAATGACGCCTCGAATTTGGTCCCAAATAGGTCTTGACTAAACCGAAGTTTACCGAAGTGAACTAGTTCACGATCGGCTATCTTCTTAGTTCTTATACACTCGCGAGCAAGCAAATCGACTCAAGCCTTGTAGGCGCACACATACATTGATAAAACTAAAAATATGAATGGAAATTATAAAAATGATATGTCATTCGAAAGCTTAAGATGTCAGCTTTAATTTGATATCTTTATCATTGAAATCCATCCATATTTTTTTTAAATAAATGGTGTCTGAACGCAAGAGTAGGAAAAACAGGAATTTAGGGAAAAGGGTATGGGTCTCGTATTTTACAAATTTGTTAAAAATAAAATTAATAAATTTAAATCAATACTTCGTATTGCCCCCCTTGCCCTAATTACAGCCTGCAGTCTGTTTTTCATTGACCTTATCAATTTTTTGACATTTTCTTGAGGAATGCCGTCCCACTCCTCTAATAATGCTGTCTTTAGCTCGTCTACGGTTGAAGGGACTGGATTCCTGGCCCGAACTCTTCTTTTAAGCTCGTCCCATAGGTGCTCGATGGGATTCATGTCAGGACTGAGCGCAGGCCAGTCCATCGTGCGTAATTCGACCTCTTCCAGAAACTGTCGAGTGACTCGTGCCGTGTGGCAGCGGGCATTGTCGTGCATTAACACGAAGTCTGCACCGACAAACCCTGCGTAGGGCACAACATGATTTAGTAGAATGTCGGTGATGTACCGATCAGCTGTTAGCCCGCCTCCTCGGCCGCCCCCAGGCACGAAAACAAGTTCGGTTTTTCCCTCTAAAGAAATACCAGCCCACATCATGCAGGAACCGCCGCCATATGCCACTGTTTCAGCGAAACAACATTGGGCAAATCGTTCCCCCGGACGCCTGTAGACTCGGCCTCTCCTGTCACTGCCATGTAGACACATTCTGCACTCATCAGTAAACAGGACCGATCGCCATTGCGCAACGCTCCAATTGAGATGCTCTCGAGCAAATTGAAGGCGCGCTTGTCGGTGGCCTGCAGTCAATTTAGGGCCCGTCGCAGGTCTTTTTGGCGTCAAGCTGGCTTCCTTCAAGCGTCTTCTCACTGTACACTCGCTGACAGATACTTGTCGTACACGTCTCAGTTCTTGCTGCACATCAACGCCCGTAAGGTGTCGATTGCGCAGAGAGGTTGAGACAATGAAGCGGTCGTCTCTCTCTGAAGTGCACCGGTGGCGGCTCGTTCTTGGTCTCCGATTGAAGGCACCAGTCTCTTGGAACCGTCTGTATACTCGGGATACAGAAGACTGGCTCAAGTGGAGCTGGGCAGCGACTGCTCGCTGACTTAACCCTTGTTGCAACAAGGCAACCACTTGAGCGGCTTCTTCTGGTGTGGTATCCATGGTTTAGCGAAAACAAGGAATGCAATTTACGGAGATGTGTACCGGTCAACTTGTAACAAGCGACTGATAAGGTAAACCGGATGTGGAGGGGTTTTATAGCGGGAGCAGGTAGCGCAAGTCGTGGATTCCTAATGAGGTAATTTACGCTGACGGCCAATTAAAATGCGTCAATAAATCAGCGCTTAGTTTTTTTTTAAGGTATTGATGTTAATTGAAAGCATAATTCTTCAGCTTTCGAATGACATATCACTTTTATAATTACCATTTATCGTTTTAGGAAAATCAATGTATATGTGCGCCGTCAAGGCTTGAGTCGATTTGGTTGCTCGCGAGTGTAGATGGCGTTAGTGTTTCTATGTATGGGGTACGCGTCCAGCAAAATGTTCGGACGACCTTAACTTTAGTTTTTATATCAATGGGTAAAGGTTAAAAAACCACCTATGTAAAAATCAACTCATTAAAATTTAGGTTAGGTAGTGTCACAGTCACATTTTGCCAGATATGTTTATATCTCACGAAAAAAGGGGCGAACCTATTGCCATCAACCGGACTGAATCCTGATTCCGAGTTGCTACTGAGAATTATTAATTACTAGCTTTTGCCAGCGGATTCGCCTGCGTGAAAATGGCGATTTTCCATACAAACTTTCATCCCCTATTTAACTCCCTTAGGGGTTGAATTTCGAAAAATCCTTCCTTATTCCTTGTCTTGTTTCAGCTTTCTAGGTCTAAGGGTTTGGGCTGGGCGTTGATGAGTCAGTCAGTCAGGACTTCTCTTTTTATTTAGGTATATAGATAGATTGGTAGAAAATTCAGAACACCTTGTCCTAACTGGGAATAGAACCTATGACCACGAGTGTTCAGCACGCTTAAGACGTCATAACGTCTAAACCAAAGAGTTTTATTTATTTATTTAAGCCTCATGTATAAGAGCGGTAGGCGGATTTAATTCCACAAGGGATTCTCTACCAGTCAACCTTTATGTAATAGGACAACTTTGTGAAAAATAGTTTAAGTTAACGTTATTAGTGTTTTTATATTTTTCTTATTTAAATCCCCGCTTTTACACCAAAATATGTAATTAAAACTCATAGTAATTCCTCCCGTGAGTTGCCATTGCTATCCCCATATGTAATACCGCCGCACCGGCCGACCCGACCTTGTACATGACATCACCGCGAGGTCATAGATAAACAGCTCAATTTTTAATCTATGCGCATTGAATTTTAATTGTATTTCGTCTGTGGAATATTTGAATTTCGTTCTTTGATGTTCGGCTTTTAATTTGTTTGAACTTTGAGCTTAGTTTGTAAGTACTTGAAATATGATAGCAAATATTTAAAGACACGTGTGTACGACAGCCAGTGCGGGGAAGAAGCTATGACAAAAGTTCTCCCAGACATGGATCGAGACGAAAGGAGGGAGGGTGTGTTGTAAAACACCAGTAGAATTTCATTTACCTATTACGTATTTGTACTGAATAGGCGTTAACCATTTTCGGCGGTGTGCGACAAAGAATTACTTATAATTTGTTGAATTATGCTTTGCTACAAAAACATTGGTGTATCTTAAGGTGTGGTTGAATTCAACAAAATCTCTCTCTCTTCAGGTGCCTCTCCAACTAGTGAAGGTTGGCAGTCAGCTCAGCATATCCTATTCGGTCCTTTGCCAGTCTAAAAAGTTCCGCGGCGCTCTTAACTCCCGTCCATTCCCGGATATTGCGCAGCCAGGATTTCTTCCTACGTTCCACTGCTCTTTTGCCTGCCACTTTGCCCATCGTTATTAGTTGCAAGAGTTATCGTATCGTATCTGTCGTGTCTTAATACGTGACTCAGATAGGCAACTTTCCTCTTTTTGATGGTCTGCATTAATTAGCGTGTCCTCCCAGCACGACGTAGCACTTCAACGTTGGTCACTCGATGTGTCCAGCTAATGGACAACAACATACGTCTATAGGCCCACATTTCGAATGCTTCGATACGTTTCCGAACAAAATCAAACATTTAAAATGTTAATTAAAAACAATGAATGCTAATTTTATACTTATGTATTTTGGACGTCACTGACATTCATGACTGAATGTCAGTGACGTCCAAAATACATAAGTTTAGAAAAACATTCATAAAATTGAATGAGGGTGAAACAGTGAGGAAGGTAGCACATAACATAACATCACACCTGTCATTCCCGAAGGGTTAGGCAGAGGTGTACCTACCTACCTATTAGTACACCCTAATTTCGCTAGTTATGTTTAAGCCTATACTATTGTAAGTCCCATCTAATAGGGGGCGAGCCTATTGCCATCAACCGGGCACAAATCCAAACTCCGTGGCCGCTACTGAGAAATTGATGAAAAACCTCAGAAAACTTGCTCGTCCTGGAAATCGGACCCAGGACCTCATACGACAACTAGACCAATGAAGAAGTCGAAAAAATCATGAAATTCATGAACAAAATATGATTCATGAACTTGAATTAGGAGGAAACAGTGAGGAAGCTGAGGAAACAATATTCTAAACTCGGTAGTGAGTTAATATGGTGATGATATAAATACAAGTATCTTCCCTAACGAAGAGGCCTCTTTTTTTAGCGGCTAAAATATGAGACATTTTTTAACGGCGATGGCGTCATGCAGTGCAGTGTCCTATGGGGCAGGCCTCTACTCCATCGGACTATCCCGTGAATACCTTGAGTGTAAGTTCAGGCCTCCAGCTAGTGGCATAAGCAGTGGCGTAGCTTGCCTTAGACGGCCCTGTCTCAAAAATTGTTGGGTCAAGAATTTTCCTTTCTTGACTTTCGTAATTTTTGATGTGAAACTTCTTTAGGCACATTGGGCACATTTTTACTTAGGTATATGATTTTTTCTCGGGAAGTACAGCCTAAAAGAGTATTCTACGAACTTTTGTTGTGTCGATTCTCGGCTTAGAATCGAGACTTAGCCAAGAATTGACACTCCAGTGACTGGAGTGGCAGCAAAAGGTCAGACTGGATCTGAGTTAGATCATTATTTAGGGGCTGTTATGTTCAACTTTGCCGAACCCTTCGGGGAATACGCCATACAGGTCTAGCTAGTCTAATTTGCGGTTGATGTCATGTTCATATCCTTAATTCCTTGACTTGAGCAAACTGTGTGACTTTGACCCCATGCCACAGCTGTTACAAATTAAATAATTTATAGTTACTTACCACGTAACTTATGCTTGAAGTTGACATAGGTTTCACCCACAACCAAGACGCCTATGATATTATTAAACATTACTAAAACATTACCTATTGAATTTGGTTGCAACAAAGAAATGACGTAATCAATCCATGAAGTTCACGCTCAAAATAGTTCTTTTGAAAGGTACTCGTGACTAGTCGTGAGGTCATAGGTTCGATATCCGTACTGAACAATGTCTTATCTGCTTGAAATATTATGGCAAAAATTTCGTATTAATTCCGCCAATAAGTAAGGGCTTGGTACAGTGTTCCCACAATATGCTAATCCAGAAAGTGCCATTATCATCTTACATGCAACTAACTCCAATACACTTGTTTGCCTGATTCCTTATGTAAAGTCTTTTTGGATTTTTCTTCCTTATTAGTGACCCGTAGCGGCCGGAATAGGGACTAGGGATTTGTTATTGCTTGCGCACTACTACTACATGGGACTTTTAAATTACTGGCGAAATATGGATACCAACTTTTTTTATTGGTAGGCGAGACTGGGTACACTTGATACCTCTGGGACACATGGTACATTTATTTTATAAACCAACCACGCTTGCTAGACTATGTAATATCTGGTATGACTTGTGATACCGTACCATAGATAGACAAACAGGGTTGCTAGTTTTGAATAGTCTAGCAAGCTTGGTTGGTTTATAAAATAAATATGTACCATGTGTCCCAGAGGTATCAAGTGTACCTACCCAGTCTCCCCTAGGTTGCGAAATCATCAAATGACTCCTCCCGCTCTGGGCAGACCGGTAGGGAGTGTCAGACTTCTAAACCATGTTTCTTCTTAGCCCATTGTGTCGAGGCTGCGGTATCTATTTCGAACAACCCACCCGCCCCAACGGGAAATGTGGATATGTCGCAGTGATATGATGAAAACAGGGAATTGGTCAATTCCCTAAGGGATTTGATCAAACCACGGAGGAAGATAAAATAACAACACGGTTTAATCATTTCCCTAAACAAATCTAGTGAATTGAACAAATCCCAGTATCCTTTATGGGCGGCATGGGCACCGGGCCGTAGGCCGACGAAGGAGGCCGGCGCAGGCCCGGCACTTTGGGGACAGAAGTTAATAGTGTTAAATAATATGCGAGCGAAGCGAGCGCGTGTCACGGAGTACTACTGGGATTTGTTCAATTCACTAGATTTGTTTATGGAAATGATAAAACCGTGTTGTTATTTTATCTTCCTCCGTGATTTGATCAAATCCCTTAGGGATTTGGAAAAATCCCTGTTTTTATCATATCCCTGCGACAGATACACCTCTACCTAAGCTTTCGAAAATAACAGGCGTGATGCAATGTTATGTATACCTTTGTAATTAGCATATTTATCTACAAAATCAATCTAGTTAGTAACAATTAGGCATGAGTAAAGGTTTCGATGAAAAGAAACGAAGGTTTTTTAGAAGATGTTAATTTGAGAATAGTAATTAACAGTTTAAGTTAACCTTGATGATTAATGATTCAGTTATGCTCGTTAGTGGTAATGCGGTAATCACACTAACTGCCGCACTCAGAGAGCTTTAATGATTACTTAGGCCATTACTTAGTAAAGATTTTGACAGTTTTGTCAATTTTGTGATTGTGTCTATAGTAAATCTTAAATTTAACTGACACCTTGCTATTGTATCGAGTCTGGTTCTTCTAACCAACCTAACAGACAGATGTGTGCTGGGAAGTTTGTTCCGCCACTTCTTCTTTCCAGCTAAACACTAGGAAGTGTCGATGGGTGGGCGTTCTGGGGGACTGTCTTATAAAAATTTAAATAGTAAAGTAAATTTTGACGTTCGAAAAGTGCTGATTATCAGCCTAGTTTGAATAAATGAGTTTTGATTTTGATTTTTTTGTCATTTACTTATTTATTTATTTATTTATTTATTTATTTACATTTAGTACAGCAAAAGCCATTAACACTAAATTAACTTATCCTTTTATTCGGTCTTCTCGCAAAACCACAAGCATTCTAACATTATCATCTTCCATTCATCAGCAAACAAATCCAATTCAGGGTTTGTCTCCACGAGCGCGTTGAGCATCGCTAGCATACGCGGTATACTGCCCTACTAAGCGCAAAAGCGGTATCTCAAAAAAAATCGTAAAATTGATTTTTATGCCATCGGATAGCTTTAAAAAATATGCATCTAATGGACTAAGCCTTTTAGCGCTATCTTGTCCAAAACATATAAAAATACCCCTAAGAAAGATTTCCGTATCTCAGTTTTTCATTAAATCTCTAAGGGTATTAGAGGTATATCAATATTACGTAGGCAAACAGCCGTATATTTAAATACCGCCAAATCTCTTCAAAAAGAACAGCAATTTTTCTAAGCCGTTAAGCGGCAAATATGTATAATGCGTGAAGTACTTGACTTACCGCTAAGACGCTTAGTATTTGAATGCTTACTTGATCCGCAAATCTTTTTACTTTATGAGATACGGTTGCAGCGGCAAATTAAATTGGCTCTTATTGTTTGATTGATACGAACGGGTTTCTAATACATTTTACAGTGATTTATCCTTACTGTTGACAATTTCGAGTCATTACTTGTTTGTTTTTTTTTCATTACTGTTTAGGTTGCACAAAGTGGGCAAGTCATAACGAACGGGCAAATATGTCAAGACAGCAATATAAATTGGACAGTGAGCTAAATGAAACTGATACTGTTGTATATTCTGCCGACTTACAAAAAGTTATCATGCTGCCCAGGATAGATATGTTCAAAACTACTATTTTTACCCACAGGATAGTGGTTTACAACGAAAGTTTTGTGCCGACTGGTCAAGGGCGAAAAGGTTTGAGTGTTTTTCCTGTATTATGTATGAAGGGTTGTTTGGACGCTCCAAAGCCGAAATCATAAGTGCATACTACCATTTTTTTATTTTTCATCGAGATAAAAAAAATATCATACTGTGGGTTGACAATTGTTCATCACAGAACAAAAATTGGACATTTTTTTCTTTCTTAATTTACATTGTGAATTCAAGTGACATCGACGCCGACAAGATTGTGATAAAATATTTCGAACCAGGCCACACCTTTATGTCAGCCGACAGTTTCCATCATAGGGTGGAGTTGTCGACGCATGAAAAACAAAATTTACGATTTTTCCGATTTTTCTCAGGCAGTTAGTACTGCAGGAAAAAACGTAAAACCGAAAGAGATGACTCTACAAGATTTTTATGACTGGGAAGATTACACGACACAGTATAAACTGTCTCGAATACAACCGCGACCATATTATATTAATGAAATGGTCGAAGTAGAAGTCAATAGAGGCAGTTTTGAATTGACATACAGAACTGGATTCAATTTTTTTTTTTTTTTTTTTTTTTTTTTTTTGTTGAATTCTGCTTCATGGCAATCTGTTTTCCAACAATAAGCCACTTCTTTGTCTGATTTTTCAGTTTATGATTTCCTCAAGAGCCATACTTGTATGAAAATTCTTTTCACACGACTCTCTTGTTGTCAAGTGGTAAATCTTTTATGTAGGCTCGGTATGTCACTTCTTTTTAGCCGGGTATGCTGAAGAGCGTCTTCACTCAGAGTGTGTGCCAGTTTGTTTACATGGACGGACAGTTTCTCCTGATATTTCAAGCTGTTTTGAGCTATTTCCTGCCGAACTGTTTTTAGGCCGAGGTCGAGGTATACGTATTTATTACTTATACAATGAGGGATGCCAAACATTGTTCTCAGAGCTTTGGTCTGGAATCTCTCCAGGATATCTATGTTACTGTTGCTGGCCGTTCCCCACAGTTGTATGCCGTAAGTCCATATTGGTTTTAGGCTAGTTTTGTACACTAGCATCTTGCTGTTAGGATTTAGTTGTGATTGGCGTCCCAATAACCAGTTCAGTGACCGCAGTTTTCCGTCTAGTTGTTTGCGCTTTGTCCAAATATGTTTCTGCCATGTAAGTCTCCTTTCTAGGTGCATGCCCAAGTATTTTGCGCTATTATCTTGAGGGATAACTTTGCAGTTTAGCGTTACCGGTGGACATGTTTCTCTCCTAAGTGTAAAAGTTACATGTACCGATTTGCTCTCATTGGCTTTAATTCTCCAACGCTTCAGCCACATCTCAACTTCCGTCAGGTGATTTTGCAACTGTGATGATGCCGTTTCTGGGTTGTTGTGAGCCGACAGTAGTGCCGTATCATCAGCGTATGTCGCAGTCGTGGTGTAGTCAGTTGTTGGGATATCTGCTGTGAAAATGAGGTATAGTATAGGACCCAAGATACTGCCCTGAGGGACACCTGACTTTATTTCGTGTACTTCTGAAAGATCATCGCTGTACTTCACTTGGTAGCATCTTTTATCTAAGTAGGATTTAAGTATTCGGAATAGACAATGCGGGAGTTGCTTCTTTAGCTTGAACAGGATGCCGTCATGCCATACCTTATCAAACGCTTGGCTGATATCTAAAAACACGGCAGAGCAATATAATTTGTTTTCAAGGCATCTGCTAATGGTGTCAATTATACGGTGTACCTGTTCAATTGTCCCGTGTTTTTCCCGGAATCCAAATTGGTGGTTCGGTAATACTGTACTTAGATGTTCCTTCATCCTGTTAAGCAATATCCTCTCAAACAGTTTGCCAATAACTGGTAGCAGGCTGATAGGTCTGTATGAAGTAGCTTCTTGTGGGGGTTTACCAGGTTTCGGTACCATGACTACATGTGCAATTTTCCATTGCCCAGGGAAATGTTCGAGTCTTAAGCTGGCATTAAAGATGTTAACTAATTTCATTACCCCTTTATGAGGCAGGTTTTTAAGTAATGTGGCATCAATAAGGTCATAGCCGGGTGCTTTACCTTCCTTGAGTTGCCTTATTTCTTTCACAATTTCTTTTGGGCTGGTACTTTTTAGTGGAAGACACATTTGATTCGCAGATTCGAGGTATTCCTTGATTTCCATAGTTTGTTCGTGATTGTTTTCAGGGAGTGGTTGGAAAACTGTTATCAGATGCTCCGCAAAGATAGTTGCCTTTTCTTTATCTGATCTAGCCCATCCTCCTTTTCCATCATTGATAGGTGATATGTGGATTTTCGGGCGCTTTAGACTCTTGGTAGCTTTCCACAGCGAGTAGTTTGTGTCTTTCGTTGAATCTAGATTTGAGAGATAGTGTTGAATATTATCATTTTCTAGCGTGCTGATAAGGGCTTTGAGTTCATTTGAGAACCTATTGAATGCAGCTTTATCACTTGGGTATCCTGTAGTATGCCAGACTCTTCTCAAACGACGCCGCTCTTTAATTTTCTCTTTAATATCCTTTGGATATGAGTTATGTTTCAAAGGTTGTCCTTTACCTGTCCTTTTTGGAGTTGCGGAATTGGCAGCATTGTGGATAGTCATATTAAATTGTTCCAGTTGTATTTCAAGTTCTTCTATTGTGTTAATTTTGGTCTTTAGTTCGGTCTCTGTCGTGATTACATTTTTATAGATTGTCCAGTCTGTAGTGTTCAAGTTGTATATTCTTAGGGGCGGTGCTACCAGATTAACTGTTGTAGTAACATTCAGTATAACTGGTGTGTGGTCAGATGTGAGATCTATTCGTGGTTCTATGTTTAAGTAGTTACTATCTATGTTTTTAACAATAAAAAAGTCCAATAAGTCTGGGATTCTTTGTCTGTCGGTAGGCCAATAGGTAGGTTCTCTGCCGGAATGACATTCTAACTTCATCTCTTCTGTGGCTTTACAAAGTTGTCTTCCTCTAGTATTGGTCAGCCTAGATCCCCAATTTAAATGTTTAGAGTTCCAGTCTCCTGCACATATGAATCTGTTGCCCAGTGTAGAAAAATATTTTGCGAAGTCGTTGGCAGATATAGTATGTTTTGGAGGACAATACACAGCGGAGAATACCGTTTCTAGTTTGCTGTCTGCAAGTTTAATAGATGTTGCTTGTATTTTTTCTGTTCGGTATTCCTCTATAGGGTAGTGTTTAATGTTGCTTTTAATAATTACTGCTGTTCCTCCATGGCTATTCCCCGTTGGGTGATTGGTTGTGTACACTGTATAGTCATTAAATTTTATGTGTGTCTTCGGTGTGAATCTTGTTTCAGAGATTAGTGCAATATCAATCATCTCTGTTCTGAGAAAAGTTTCTAGTTCTTGACGTCGTTCCGTCAAGCCGTTGGCGTTCCAAGTGACTACTTGGAGGTTTCGGGTCATTTTTTAACCAGGCTGCTGACTAACTGGACCATGCGGTCCATCATTTTGTCCATGATTTTTTCCATCATTGTCAACATTGAATGTTGTAGTTTTTCAAACATAATGTCCATTACATCATTAAGGTCGGCCAAGTCGTTCTTTGTGTCTTGTTGAGTATGTTTTTTTGTTTTCGTTGCTTCTGAATAGGTTTTAATTAAGTTTTGATTATCTGTGCGGTTAGACTTAGAACCCGGGTGTGGATCTGAGTTTTTGATCTCTACATTGTTTGGCATTGGTTTTTCTTTTGACTTAGAGTCTGATTTAAGAATTCTTTCTCTATACTGTTTGTACACCTTGCATCCTTTGTAACTAGCGGGGTGTTTTTCGTCACAGTTCGCGCAAGTAGCCTCAGTGTCTGGTGTTTTAGTACATGTTGCTGTAGGGTGAGCGCTACCGCATTTAACACAGCGATAGGGCCTAAAACATTGGTTCTTGGAATGCCCAAGTCTCTGACATCTCTTACATTGAATGATTTCCTTTTTCTTATACGGGGCCTCAAAAGTAATCTTCATGTTATTCAAGTATTTCACATCGAAAATGGCTTTGTTGTTTAGCTTTGGTTCTAAATCGACATAAAATACAGGCAACGGTTCCTTTGTACCTCGATGTCTGATATTGACTATTTGTCTCACTTCATGTCCAATATCATACAATTCTTTTGAGATTTCTGTGGTATTTTCTGATGCATGGAGTCCGCGTAGTACTACTCTGTATGCTCTCTCACTTTTAAGCTGGTAAGTATAGTGTGAGATATTATTGGCAATGAAGTTCTCTCGAATCGTTTTGTATGTCTGGATGTCTTTAGGTATGATTTTTATGACGTGTCCAGATCTAAGTGTGGTCATGAGGTAAAGATCGCTTTTTACAAATTTGTTTAGTACATCCTTAAGAGAATTTACATTTATTACGCCCGTAACAAAGATGGGTTCTGGCTTTGGTACATATACTTTATCTGTATTGTTGGTTTTATCCGTAGGCTCCATATCAAGTAGTTCAAAACTATTGCGTGTAGGGATCACAAAGTCTGGGGAATTTTTCTGTTTTTTATTCCCGTCGTTGTGAATTGGACTTGTTTCTTTCCTTTTCTTTCTTCTGGTGGGAATTTCATCCCTTTGCCATTCTTCATGGTCTGAGGTTATGTTGTCACTGGCCGATTGGGTCTCGGTCTGTGAATCCAGATTGTCTTTCTCCTTGTTTTGTTGGTTGTAGTTAAAGTCATTAAGCTTTGTTGGCAGAGACGATGTCGAGTTGCTTCTGTTCCGAGTAAAAATGCTTTCATGCAAAGTTTGTTGGATCATGCTGTTAGGGTTGGTCGGTTTTTTAGAGTTTGGTAGAGTTTGTTGGTTATTTGTATTTATTTGGTTCATTTTATTCCCACGAGTAAGGCCGATATAACAGGTCGCTAGGAAGGTGACGCCTATTCTCCCTAGAAGGCTAATACAACGACGTTTGCCAGGTCCGTCGATGTGGAATCGTTTGCGACTGGTCTCCCACCAGCCATGCAGTCTCTTGACATACAGAACTGGATTCAATAAGGACCCTATCACTGCGAGCATAATCGGCAATAAAATTTTGAAAACTCAAGTTTTGCCACCACCAAAGAAGAAAACTGCAATGGAAGGCATTTCTAAAAGCAAAAAAGAAAATATTTTGAAATCTTTTCAAAATATTATACCTCAAAACAGAATGTCCTTTTGGAGAGAACTCCCTACTTTTGACTAGATTTATTTCATAGAATCCGTATTTTTTTCAAATTGTTTTTTATGCCATTATAAATTTGAATAATAAAAGACTTCATAAATATACTTTGATTGTTTTTTTTTCTTTAAATAATACATATTTTATTTGATAGAAAATTCATATATTTTTGTATACGTACATGTAGGAGAACAGCTAACGAAAAAGCGGTAACTCAAATTTTAATTGTATTATTACTAGGCGGTGTAGCAGTATCTCATGAAAAAGGTATATCCACATACATTTTTGATATTTTAACTATTGTAGTAACAAATAGAGCCAATGTAATATATAAATTCTATTAAATAAGCAAAAAATACAATATATAAAATAAAATAAAGATTTTTTTACAAAACTCCAATTATCTCGAAACTCGCTTTCATTGAGATACCGCTTTTGCGCTTAGTTGGGCAGTATAGGGGAGGTGGACCGAGCTACAGTGCGACAAAATGGGACATTAAATAATTTGTGCTTTCTAGAGCGATTATAATTATTTGGAACAAATAATTGACACAGCTCCGCATGTAAGTCTGAGGCGTCGGTGTGACCATGTATGATTTTATACGCTGTTGTTATTTGGTCAACAGCCCGCCTAACTTTAAGGGAATTAAAATTTAAACATCCTAAAAGGAATTTAGTAGGATACATATAGGGATAGTATCCAAAAGTAAGTCATACAAAAGTATGTCAAATCTTTATTAAGTGGCTTATGCAATCATTCAATATTTCTGAGTACCGCAGTAAAGCGTATAATCCATCCATGAGGCGTCCACTAACCATGAACGTTTACAGTACAAAATTCAAAATTCTCTGCTTGCGTGTCTACTGTTTCTTGTGCTACCCATAAATTGTCAGTGAAAACTTTTAATTGGCCTTCTTTCACTATCTGTCAACTATCTGTACCCTAGCTGTAAGTTTTCTGAAGAAATAAATAAAATAAAATAAAAACGAATGAAAAAAGCTTCTGCCACTCGCCCATTCTTCTCCTTACCATTTGGTTAGTGACTAGTGACCCGGCTACAACTCGAAAATTATCATACGGGGAGATAAAATCGTGATAAAAACTATCCTATGTGTTAATCCAGGTCAGGTTATAAACTATCTCGTGTACCAAATTTTATCCAAATCCTTTCAGTAGTTTTTGCGTAAAAGAGTAAGAAACATACATCCATACATACATAAATAACATACTTACAAACTTTCGCGTCTATAATAATCTATAGTAGGATATTTTCACATGGTACGCTTTTTGTTATTTTCAGCCAGTATACCTAAGCTCTGTTAATGAACTCGTAATACACTTGTTTTGACTAACAATTAGCATTGTTTTGATTCAGTTTGCAGTTGTTATCAAGTGATGCGATAATGATTGCGGGTTATCGAAAAACTACATACACACATCGTATCAGGAAATATCAATGCATTCTGGTATCTAATTGCATTCAGTTTGATTAGAGAACCCACAACAATGTTGGGATCAACATTGGAAGAAGGTTCGAGAAGAAAAAGAAAAATTGTATGGCCTTAGAAGCGTTTTGAAGTTGGCAGTTTGATAACTCATTTATTTAGGAATGGTGGGATATCATCAAATGACTGCTCCCGCTCTGGGCGGATTAGAGAGTGTCAGACTTCTTCTGACTAAAAACCACCCATGTTCCTTCTAAGCCCTTTGTGTCGAGGCCGCGGTATCTCTATAGAACAACCCTCCTAGAGCGGGAGGAGTAATATGATGATTTAAAAAAAAAGGAGGACAATTATTAGGTATTTCGAAAGGTACCTAGTAAACTACACAGGTAGGCTGGCTGTTATCACGCTCATTAAATCTTATCAGGAAAACGTACAACGTTCAGCTAGTTATTGCTTTTTTTCAAATGGCGATTAAACCTAGTACCTATAACCATGAAAAATGACCGTGAAACGGTAAAAGCGGTCAATATGAATCGTATTCCTATCAAATGAAAGTTAAAACTGGCGTGTAGTCGCCATCATCATCTTCTGGCTAGCCTTTTCCCAACTAGTTGAACTAAGTATGAGTCAATTTCCTTGACCGGATGCAGCTGAATACCAGGTTTTTTACATAGAGCAACTGCCTTATATCGACTTCACAATCTAGTTGAATCTAGTCAGTACTTACTGGGTATTTTATTATAATAGTAAAAGGCTGTAAAGAGTGACTACTTGAAGAATTTTTTTATTTTTATTAGCGTGCACTGTCTCACTGCTGGGATGGCAAAGGTCTCCCCTAATTCCATCAAAGAGCTGATCTTTTCCTGTGCCGCCTCGAAGCAGCCCTAAATAAAAGAGAAGAAAAAAGGAAAGAAAAAATCTCAATTAGAAGTTTCCCGAATCTGGAGAATAGGAGATCCAAGAACACATCCCTCAACAGTCTTGTTTTTAACCACTACACCAGCGAGACAATGAGGGCTACCGTTTTTGTGCTCACCAGTTGGCGCCACTGGCGCGTGAGGTCCCGATCTAAAGAACTGTCAAAGTTGGTTATATAGTACTAAGTTGTTTTGGCGTCAAAACAAAGTTTTCTTACAATTTAAAATAATTTAACGAGTATGCCGCAGTGTTGCGCGGTAATATTCACTATATCCAAGTCAGGTGATACACTTTTAGCCGTTACACTGTTGTACAAACTGTCTGCAGGCCACTCGACAGTATACAACAAATCGGTATGTAGTATTTCATAATCTATGTTTCCATTAAAGTTATTATTTCTGTCATAGTCTTGAGGTCTGTAAAAAAAGAAAAACATAGCTGTAAACTCGGTATTGAAGCTTAATTTCGACAAAATATTTTGTTTGTAAACAGTAAACAAACCAAAACAATCCTCTGAATTAGCTGTTCTTTCAGTCCGCTTAACTTTGCACCTCTTTTTCTTAGTACCACTTTTAAAGCACTGACATTCATTGACCCGTAACTCGTATTTGCCATAATTGTAATACCTCAAAATTAAACATAAACGATATAAATAAAACCGCGCAGCCCACCCATTAAAGTGACAAGTGACATTTGGACCTCACGCTACACTAGCGCCTCTAGCGGCGAATTCACACGCGTTAGCCCTCATTAACTCATAATATCAGCTGATTCTATTCTATTTTTGTTTGATGGCAATTATAGCCGCGATGTCGACTATTCTGCCAATGTCCAGTGAGTTGGAAAAATCAGCTGATTATCTTGGAAATGTCACTTTGACATTGACAGTTCTTTGTTAACATTTGCATGGAATTAATAAGTACTCAGTCCTTGTTCATTGACTGAAATCAAGGCTAGACTAGACTGTACCTATCGGTTTAGATTAGGATTGGCTTATCAGTGCAATAGATAGTATATCTATGAGTATTATCTATGCACTTAGGAACACATTATACCTTTGTTTACATACAACTTTTGAGGGACGATAACAGCTGATAATTTTGAACAGCCTTCATTGAATGTAATCCTGATTTATCAACTGGGACTGGATTTGTTGTTAATACTAAGTGCTCTGTAAGGAGGTTGTCTCGTTGTTCTAGTAGTTGTAAGTGTGACTGGTGTGTATGCGGTCCTGGGTTCGGTTCCCGGGCTTGGTGAAGTGTTATTAAGTTTTTCATCAGGAATTTCACAGTTTGTGTCCTAATCATAACATGGGAATGCATACAAAATAACTAATCAGCAATCTATGGAGTTCGACATAGTGGATTTAAATTGAAGTCACCTAGCTCACCACCACGCATTCTCATCCAAACTAAACATGTCATGTAAAATTGCAGTTCGATCGGAAACCGAAAAGTGGGTCACATATAACTCGTATTATTTTACATGCATGTTAATAAAATCGTGTTAAAAAGAACCTTTTAACTTTTAAAACTAGTTATTGCGGTTACAAGTGTTACATAAATCAACAATAAATAAACTGCACACTTGGTTATATTTACAAAACTGCAAGAGGTATTTGTAAACATTGCCTCATGAAAGACCACCTTATGCCCGCGACTTCAGCCGTGTCGAGTTTGGTAAATTATGGGCAGGTTTCCAATCCAACTGGATGTAGCTGTATATATACCAGTACCTATTTTAGATGGAGCTACCAGACCCCCACAACATAAGCGCCTAACACACGCTCACACTTCACCACAGTCTTGCTTGCGCGATTACACGATGCACACAGTACATCGCGCGTGTGGTTGGTAATGGTAATACAGTTTACCAACCATACGCGCGATGTACTGTGAAGTGTGAACCAAACGTGTGGTGAAGCTTGAGCGTGTGGTAGGCCCATTAGTCCTGGGTAATACGATAAACGCCTTGGTTAGATAGGTTGTCAGACTTTCAGGCCATTGACTACCTTTAATGACTGCCAAAGATCTACAAAAGATAGTCAGGACATTGATGGCTTAAGAGGAAATGCGAGTGCTGTCTCTTTCTACTATCGCTGTCTCTCTCCGTCCTCCTGCCCTCAAATTCGTGCGATAAGGACAACTGTAGAAAAAAGTTAGAATTCGAGGTTTGGCTCTCGCCTATTTCCTCCTCCAATATTGAATCAATTTAAAAGATATTTTAGACAATGAATAAGGAGATTATATACTACGCCGCTATGTTTTTCTTTTTTCGTTAATAGTTGTCAAATTTGTACACTAGGACTCTGTTAACAGCGATCTAAACAAGCAATTTTGAGCATTTTTTGAGGGTTCTAGTGCTTATAAAAATAATTTATCACCAAAAAGGAAAACATAGTGGCATAGAAATAATTAATATTTATTATTCTGTAAAAAAACATTGCTCTAGGGTCATTAACCAAAAAGAAAACAGGCGAGAGCGTTTGTATGGAGAAAAGACCACTCGCGTTTCCTCTTAACGTGCTATCCGAGGCACGGAGGAAACTCAGTATTTAATGGGTGGTCACTGGTCACCCATCCTTGGACCAACCTAGGCGAGCACTTCTGAACCTGAAGATAGACTCCCCGCTGATATTATTTACCCACGACCTCCTCACTCATCATCTCAAGAACCCCCAAAGATCATCATTACCAGCCTATAATGTTCCCACTGCAGGGACTCAGGTCTCCTCTCTCGGAGAGGCATGGGCTATAATCTACCACGCGGGCCCAGTGCGGATTGGCAGATGTCTTCGAATTTTTTGGTTCTAAGACATGCCGGTTTCCTAACGATGTTTTCTTTCGCCGTTTTGAGAGCAGCGGTGACGAAATAAATTACACAAAGTAATGCGCCTGCCTGGGTTCGAACCCACGACCTACTGTTCGTAAGTCGGGGCCGACACCACTGGGCCACCGCTGCCCCAAAGATCACCAAAGATGAATTACCCCAAAAAAAGCCAAAAATAATGAAGCATCACTTATCATCACACTACCTACCTATATCCCCGAAGGTTAAGGCAGTGGTGTACCTCTGCACACTGTTGTGAGCCAATCATCATTAGCCTATAATGTTCCCACTGCAGGGACTAAGGCCTCCTCTCTAGGAGAGGGATAGGCTCCACTAAATCCACCACGCGGGCCCAGTGTGGATTGGTAGATCAGATATCACATGTCTTCGAACTTTTCCTTCACCGTTTTGAGAGCAGTGGTCATGAAATAAATTACACAAAGTACCTAATACGCCTGACTGCGTTCGAACCCACGACTTACTGTTCATAAGTCGGGGCCGCCACCAATGGGCCACCACTGCATTCTAACAGCCACAAATCCAGACTCCAATCCGGAATAAAAACACTCAAAACGTATCAAACAAAAAGCCGTGCAAACCTCACCTTAACTCGGTCATCGACGAATATAGTATTTACTCGTATTTTTAGGTAAACAAACACAAATTCGCGCAACACATGACCGGTCGCGGGCAATCGCGCGGGGAGACTGACGTGTTGAGTCATTGTATCTACTTTACTTGATTGTAACTTACCTAACCTTACTTTATTTAGTGTTGACTTGTAAGAGGCGCTTCACACATTAAATTTGAACGCCGGTTTACTGACATCGATGATAACCTTGGTCGCTGAGCATGAGGTCCTAAGTTCTGTAGCAGCGACATCGACGTCCGCGCGCAGTGCGTGCGGGCATAAAACTAACGTACGCGTTTTTTTTTTTTTTTCGAAATGGCATCTCGCAGTTCAGTCTAGGAGACTGGCTTCTGCTTAACCGGACAATTCCCTGTGGATGCCTTGAGTCTAAGGCCTCCAGCCAGGGGCAAATAACTTATATACTAAGTGACTAATCGCTAAGGGCACCCCCTGTGGGGTACGGACCTCGGCTTAGGACGTCACTGGTAGATGGCAGCAAGGGGACAGGCTGGATCTGAGTTAAATTAATTAGGGGCTGGTTTAAAACTACTGGCACAGCATCGCGGGCTGGCTCTAGCAAGGGTCGGGGGGGGACTAACGTACGCGCCGCGACCCGCGGTATTTATAGGTCGAGCAATAACGACGTTTCGTCTGTACTGCTCAGCTGTGATTGGCTAATTTCATATATAACTTTAAGCTCCTACATCCCTGTAACTAACGAAATAGTATATAAGTTCCATCCCCTAGAAATATATTTATTCAATCCGAATATAGTCTTTCATTTCTCTCCTGACATCTGGTAAAGTTCGATTCCCGGGCCGGGCAAGTGTTATTGGGTTTTGCAGACTCACGTTTTTACAATCGGGGCACTTTTATTTCGATCTGAATTCCGTCCAAAGTTCTATTTACAATTATCACAAAAACTGGATATGGTGGAAACGCCTAACTTTTTCATGAAATAGTCATTCAATACGATTATTTGAACTTAGAAAGGTCAGGAATTATATTTTGTTCACATAAACAGACGCAACCTCACACTGACCTGCAAATTGGAATAAACTAAAAAATAATCGAACTGGGGTTGTCCTAGGGCTAGGGCCCTTCCTCCTTAAAGCCATCATCATCATGATTCTAAAAGCAGCAGTCGAAAACTTAGCCCGTGTCAAGTTATAATTAGGTTTTTTTATGTCAGATCAAGCCACATATTTTCGTACTCAAAGATATCAGGGGGCTTAGCCAAGTTGACAATCTACAAGCGTAAACGTTAGTAGAAAACGACTCAAATGTATGGGAGTGACGTCATCGCAACGCTAAGTCACGTGGTCAGAACAAACGAATAGAAAATACGTAGCCATGTTGACAACTTATCGTATCGTTCAAAATGATAGAATGAAATCTGATCCTTTCTATAACGTTGATCGCTACATCCCATATAAGTGCTAGCCAAGTCACACTTTTGACAAGCGCAAACGAAACGTTGGTGTAGTATTTCAACGAAAGTGTAGCGTATGCCGAGACCCTGGAGATAACGCTACAAAATGGCGTCTCTAAACGATCCAGCTGTCTTGAGACCGAGAAGTGTTTAGTTTATTTATCATAATTTTAGATTCTATGTGTCATTTAGCATTTAAAATCTATACTTTATAATATTATAATTATATATTGTGGTGCGATAAGGGTCAAACACAATAATTGTTTTGTTTATTTCGAAAGAAGTACCTAGTATTAGTTCAAGCCGCTTATCACGTCATTGTTTATGTTGTAAAGTTTCAAGTTCCCAATTATATTAGATTTTAACAAAGGAAGGTCACGAAATAACTAATAATGCACGTACCTTCCCATGAATTCCAATAAAGCTGCGAACTGTTCTGGGTCTGCTCGAGATCTCGATTCCATTTTATAAAAGTTATCACTTCATTTAAGTATCTTTCATCCAAATGCAGAATATCATATTATTTCTGGACACAGTATTGTTTAAAATTACATTCCGCGCTGTGATATTATAATACACCAATTATAAGAAGAACTTGTCCTTTATTTCACTTACTTTTTTAACATTTAAAACAATTTATTCCTTTCTTAACAATTCAAAACAAAACTTCAACCCGCGCATAATGTAAACAACTGTGTCTTTGACGTTCGTTTGACGTTAGTAGATACGCTCACCATAGACTAAAGTGTAGGTTTTGTCTACATTTACTAGAGAATGAGCGATCGACTCAGTTGTGTGAAGTTGGCTACCAACTTAGCGCTTTCTACAAAGCGCTTGCGCCGAAGCGTTCATTATTATAGAAAGAGAATAGATACGAAGCGGTTGTAACTTGTCTAGGCCCTCAGACAATCTAACGGATCTATTTTATGAGTAGGTGCTTCAATATGTATTTTGGTGTATGTTTTGTTGGTTGTCCTTAAATAAATAAGATTTTCAAGATTTTCAGGAAGAATTTTCAGAAGAATTTTCAGGAAGATGTGTACACAGAACAAAAAGAACAGTTAGAAGTGCTAAGCGATGAAATCTGTATTGGAACCTATGTCGCTAACTAAACGAATGAGTAATGAGCCCATTTTATGTAATTTTCTATTTTTTTTACGTCAAAGTTGTAGTGGTAGTGAGACCGTCCCACTCGATCGATAGTCAATTCAAAACACAATAGATAAACGTATCAATTTCATAAATAGCTACTTGTGATAGTTTTGAAGTAGGTGTTTCCCCGGAATATATTTTACAGGAAATTTACTCAGTCATTTGTTTTACCTATTAATTAGGTCCAAAAAAACTAAAAATCAAAGTTTTCAAGATGCTTTCAGCTATTGCTTTTGGTTGACTGGCTTGTTGGTCTAGTGGTTAGTGACCCTAACTGCTATGCCGGAGGTCGTGGGTTCGATTCCCACCCAGGACAAATGTTTGTGTGATGAGCACGATCATTTGTTCTGTGTCTGGGTGTAATTTATCTATAATATGTATGTTTTAGAAATATATAAGTATGTTTATCAGTTGTCTAGTACCCATAACACAAGCTCTGCTTAGCTTGGGACTAGATGGCGTTGTGTGATAGTTGTAGAATATTATTATTATTATTTTTGTAAACTTATATTGTTTCTTAGCTATTCAGCTAGTTTTAACTACGTTAACGGGCCTAAACCAAGTTAACGTAGCGTGTGTGTGTGTGAGTCGTAGGAGGAAATCTCATTTTCCTCGATTTGCATGAACTTCCTTACTATTCTGCAGGTGTTTAGAATTGCAGCCTTTTGGAGTGTAATATATATTGAATCCTTAAGGTCTATTAATTTGAGGCTATGGTGGAGGTGATTGGGTATAACCCCCGTAGTGGAGACAACTATAGGAACTACGTACACCTTTTCCTGTTCCCATAGTCTGGTTACCTCTTCTTTTAGTTCCACATACTTACTTATTTTTTCAGCTATTGTTTTTTGCAAGTTATGTGTATTAGGAACTGCTATGTCTATGAGGTAAGTGACTTTATTAATTTTATCCTGAAGTATAATATCTGGTCTATTGCAATGAATGGTCCTGTCGGTCATAATACCGCGGTCGTAGAAGAGTTTGTGTGTAGTGTTTTCAAGGGATATTGCTGGTGTGTATTTGTAGTAAGGAGTAGTGTTTTGTATCAGTTTATGTTTGAGAGCTAGACTTTGGTGAATGATATTTGCTACCTGATTGTGTCTATGAGTGTAGTCTGTTTGTGTGAGTGTTGTGCATGCCCCTGTGATGTGCTGGATGGTCTCCGGTTGCCTGTGGCATTTGCGGCACTTATCGTTGGTTATGGTGGGATCCTTAATAATATATTTCCTGTAGTTTCTAGTGTTTATAATTTGATCTTGTATGGCAATAATAAATCCTTCGGTTTCCGGGAATAAACTACCTATCATTAGCCATTTATTTGATGCGATTGTATCTATGTGAGACTGTTCTAAATCATGGGGATGTCTGCCGTGCAACACTTTCTTTTTCCAATCCTCTATCTTTTTCTCTTGTGGGTTATCATTGATAATGTGTCGTGTGTCTATTCGTTCGTTTAGGTGAAGTGGTGTATAGTTGAGGTCGTTCATCACTATAGCTTTATGTATGTTGCTTGTGTTAGATTTGTTATGGAAGAATGTTTTTAATCTACTTATTTGTTTTTGCCAAAGGTGCTGGACATCTATTAGGCCTCTCCCTCCGTGTTGCCGTTTTATAGTTAGCCTTTCTACTGCAGATTTAGGGTGAAGGTTATTATGTTTAGTTAGTGTCGTGCGTGTTGTTCTCTCTATTTGCTGGATGTCCGTTTTTGACCATTTGATCACTCCAAATGAGTATGTTAAAACTGGAATAGCGTATGTGTTCAAAGCTTTAATTAAATGTTTTCCGGAGAGCTGGGTTTTACATACTGCGACCACTCTTCTCTTGTATTCTGTGTTAAGTGTTTGTTTAATTGTTGTGTGATCTAATCCTTTAATCTGTTTGTATCTATCTATATAAATAAAAAGAGAAGTCCTGACTGACTGACTGACTGATTGACTGACTGACTCATCAACGCCCAGCCCAAACCCTTGGACCTAGAAAGCTGAAATTTTGCACAGAGGTTCCCTTTATAACGTAGACAAGGAATAAGGAAGGATTTTTCGAAATTCAACCCCTAAGGGAGTTAAATAGGGGATGAAAGTTTGTATGGAAAATCGTCATTTTCACGCGGGCGAAGCCGCTGGCAAAAGCTAGTCCTAAATATTTATATAAATCAGTGGGTTCCATAGCAGTAATTGTGTCGTAAGTGTCAATTGCATAGTCACCAGGTTTAATTTTGCCTCTTATTATATGTACTGTTTTACATTTGTCTAATCCAAACTGCATGTTTATGTCTTTGCTAAATTCTGTTGTGGTTTCTATTAATTTTTTCATGCCTTTTTCAGTTTTTGAGTATAATTTAATATCGTCCATATAGATAAGGTGTGAAATATTGGTTTCTTCTGTTGTGTGTTTAAGGCAATACCCGGCCTGGCAACGCTGCAGTAAGTGAGATAGAGGATTTAGAGCGAGACAGAACCATAAAGGGCTCAAGGAATCTCCTTGATAAATACCCTTTTTTATGGCTATCTGCCTAGTTGTGACAGTATTATCATGATAGTTTAACTGAAGTGTAGTTTTCCAATGGGACATAATATTTTGTAAAAAGTTAATTATATTTGGATTAATTTTATATATCTGTAAAATTTGGATAAGCCAGGAATGTGGAATGCTATCAAAAGCTTTTTTATAGTCTATGTAGGTGCAATGTAAATTTCTATTTTTTGTTGCAGCATGTTTGTGTATTATCGAATCTATTACTAGTTGCTCCTTACATCCCATGTGGCCTCGTCTGCAACCCTTTTGTTCCTCTGCTATTATGTTGTGGTGTTCTATGTGTTTATTGATTTTTGTAGTGATTGCTGATGTTAGGATCTTGTATATAGTAGGTAGGCAAGTAATTGGTCTGTATTGAGAAGGCTGTGGAGAATATTGGGTTTTTGGCAACATGTAGGTTATACCAGTAGCAAAAAATTCGGGCACATGTTGTTTCCCTAATATAATATCTGTAAAATTTTTGGCTAAAGCTTTGTGTAGTGATTCTAGTTTTTTATACCAGTAATTATGAATTTTATCAATGCCGGGGGATTTCCAGTTGTGAAGTCTGGCTGTGATACCAGTAATATCAGATTCCGTTAACTCAACGAAGTCCATTTCCTCTAACGAAATCCATCTTGTTTTTTCCTCGGTTATCCATTCGGATTTATCATTATGTTGCACTTGCTCTTCCCATATTCCATACCAAAATGATTCGAGTTGTTCTGCTGTTGGTAATTCTATACTATTTTCGGTTGTTGTGTCAGAGCGTGGTTTAGTCTGTAACTTTCTATAGAAATTCTTTTCGTTCATAGCAAATAAGGAGTTATCATCTTTTCGTTCTTGTGCTTTTTTGTACCTTCTTAACCTGTGTACTTTTACAGCTAACTTCTGTTTTAGCGTATCTAAAAAGTCTTCCGGTTTTCTATTTTCTCTTTCATGTCTGGTGTGAACAGTCATGTTTTTAAATATTACTTCCACTCTTTTAACTACTTTGTTGGACCTATTGTTATTTATATATTGGGTAAGTCTACCGCAGTCTGCTCTAAGTTTCTCGATGTCTTGTTCAAGCCTCTGCTGCCATGCTGGTTTGTTAATGTTTTTAGGTCTTGTATTGCCCGTGTAGTCTGTGATTTTATAATTAAGTTCTTCTGAAATTACTAGTGCTGTGCAGTATATGAGAGTATGCACGTCTATAAGTTGTGTTTCTTCACTAATATATTGATTTAGGATATTTTTATTAAATACATTAACAAGCTGACAAAGTTTTGGTGAGTACCTAAGTTTCGGCAGTTTTGGTCGAGCTGTCGGATCCATGCCAGAGTATTGAGTTAGAGCTGTTTTAAATTTGTCATGAATTTCTCTAGTGCGCGTTTCTGTAGATTGAATTTGATGAGTATCTGCTAGAATCTCAACATCATTTTCTAACATTATTGTTACACTTTCGGTTTGTGTGGATGTATGTGTGGTTTGAGAAAATATTTGTGACTGATAGTGTGTTTGAGATTGTGTGTTAGGTTCCGATGGCTGTTCTTGTAGAGTATTTTCAAGTGGGTTTTGAGTTATTGTGGTATTGTTCGTATCTTCAAAGCTTTCTGATTCTAATTGTAAACGCACTTCTACTTTTAACTGATCTATTTCTTGTATTGACAAGAGTTTATTCCTAATTATGGCTCTCCTTTGATCTGAAATCCTTTGTTCTGAAACGGCAACCTCAGGATAACGACGTGTAAAAAGTTCATGCATTTGTTGTCTATATGTGGTCATATCTGTCTCTAATTTAGTGATGTGTAGGTAAGTTCGCATGATAAATAGGTTAACTTCTTTGCTCCATTTCATGCGAACTCTTGCTTTTCCAGCCTTGGTGGACTCGGGTAAAAAGGTAGATACCCCCCGCGCAGCATTCAAGGTCGGAGTGGGTGAAACTGTGTTTAAACTAATGATGGGGGGTGATGAAAGTATTGGTGACGATGGTATGGATGGTGATGATCGCCCAGAAGGTGCGTATGAGACTGTGCTTGGACTGTACGGTTCTACAGGGGTGTCTGTCCTGTCCGTCAGTCTGTCCCCATCGTCAATGATTTCGGCTGTAGTATCTTTGTCGGTGGGAGCCCGCCTGTTCAACTCCTCACCGCTGACGGTTCGCATGCTGTGGCACCCAGCGTCAGCTCCAGATGCGCCCCGACGATCGCCCCCGGGTAGCGGTCCTATACGTATTCTCTTTGAGCGAGTCTCCATTTTTAGTGGGTTTCCAGAGCCACGTTAGCCACGCCAGTAATTTCTCAATCGTGTGTCCGCCCCCCACGTGATTAGATGGTCAATCAGGACGTGTGGTTGTTTAGGGGGCTTATTTATTATTATTATTATCATAAAAAGATTAAACAACGCACATAACAGTTAGGTACAATCTGAACACACCTTAAAAGTTCCCACGTTATAAATTACATAAGCTACAATTTGCACGCCAATTTAGTCATTACCTACTCGCAAATAAAGATTGATATAGTTTGCGATACAAAACCCAGTCATACATTATAATATCGTGTATGAGGCCATTGTTGAGGCCTGACGCGCTTTCATGAACAGACGGCCTGAAATGTTTTCTTTAATTACGTGAAAAAATGATATTCATTCGGCTGGGGAGGTCGTGGCTAAATAATAAGTAAATAAACGGGTCGATCTTCAGGTAAAGCCGCGCTTGCCTACGTTGGGACGTGGATGGGTGACCACCCATTACGTAGGTGCCGAGTTTCCTCCGCGCCTCGATCAGATGACAGTGGATAACGTATTAGTGCCTATCAAAGAACTGTCAAATGGTGAGTTTTTAAGAAAAAAATGTACCAAACCATAACCAATTTACAGTTAATCTATGGACATTTATGATAGCCACTGACATTATAAAAGATACGCAATAGCCCTGCAGGCCCCCTACTATGACGTCTTAAAACAGTCCATAATTAATCTTATTCCAGTGTGGAAACGTGACGGAACTATACTGGGTATCTAGCGCCATCTCTTGTTCACACTGGATTAAGAATAAGTTAGGACTGCTTAAAGACGTCATAGTAGAGCCCCAGCACGTTAAACCGTTGGGTACCAGCTGTCATTTGTAGCTCTTGTTGGACAGTCGCTACAGGCAGTCAGTGGCCAGTCTTATGGGGTATCATAAACATAATAACTAATACCAAGGGTCATGGAAGTCAGTTATGCAGTCGCTCTAATACTGGTATTCAGCTGCATCCGGTTAGACTGGAAGCCGACCCCAAGAGATACACACATTCAAAAGTGTCTAGGGATCAAGTAAATTTTAGAATCCGCTGAATGCGAGACGCACGGGACTGGTCAATGTGGCGACACTTGGGGGAGGCCTATGCCCAGAGGACGTCTTACAGCTGAAATGATGATGATTGACTTCGAGTGAAAAAGTATTGAAGATGCATTCAGTCATTTCAGAGATTAGCATAAACAGACGCAACCGGAAACTTCATTCAGTACGTTAGTAAATACTTGAACATTATTCTCTCGCAGTACATACATCTTCAGTGAAGCCTCTTGTAATACAATATGGGTTTGTCCTTGTGTGTCAATGTGTCATCTGTCTATCGGACTCTATCGTGTCGTAAGTCGTAATCTTGTCTGTCTATCGTGTCGTAGGAACTCGATTTCATTATGTTAAACTTCTAAAGTATTTGAAAATCTTTAGAAAATGCGCAGTATGTCTTCTCTTACTTGTCATCTCACTGATAACCTCTTTTCATGCTATTTCATGCTTTACACTGTCCATACATTGTTTCTTTGGGTCTTCCTCAACTCTTATAACCCTCCACTCTTATACCCCTCCACATTTATATTCAAAACTTTCCTCATTCCTCCATATCACGATAACCGATTACCGCTTTCAGACTTCCTCATAAGTACCTACTTATTTCTTATTTTAAATCCATTTACGTAACACTTCGAAATTCTTTGGTACTAACACAATATCAATGTAATATTAACTACTATTATGAATGCGAAAGTTAGTTTGTTACTTTTTTACGCCTAAACCACTCAACCAGTAATCCTGAAATTTTGTTTATGTATTGTCACTTGTCAGGTGTGCAGAAACGGATAACGGGTCTTTTCTTCCCGAAAATAGTACTGTTCTCGAGGAAAACATTACAGAAGATTGGCAGAAGAAGACTTGATGCCCCAGCCTTAAATAAATTGGCTTAGGAATGATTAATTCTATTTTCAAAACTGAACCGATCGTGTTAATGACTGTGCAAATGTGTACCGCTATCAGTACAGGATGCGCCCCTCCTTAACCTTCGGACTATTACTCCATACAAACAGCTCACACACTGCACTAATTACTCATTCTTGACCACTCATTACAGCCCATAAACATGATATCACCCATGTAAATGAGTCCGGCAATCACTCTATGATCCCATTCACACCAATCTTGTTGTGTTCAGCAGAATTGCTTTGTTTTTCTGCTAATTTCTTTGCCCTTGCTCTGGTTGCTTCATTGGGTGCCTTTAACCCAGTTTTTGAACTTGTTTTTTTGGTATTTCTTTGAATTGCTGTTTCCATGTTGAAATCAGCAGTTTAAAGTTAAATTATAGCTTTTGTTTTTTCGCTATAGGCTATGAGGGTTTTCGAAGACGCTTCTAAGAATCTAGCAGCCTGACGCTCGCGATTATAATCGTTTTCGTGTAAGACTTCCGAAGTCGAAGAAGACGTAGTCAAAGTGCTTAGTAATATGTCAGTAACTACGTATTTTAAAAGTACTTCCCTTCTATCAATTCACTATATTGAAGTATCAATTACTTAAAGCTATGAACAGGTGCTAAGTCTCATATTACGTAGATTTTGCCAAATCATGGCTAAATTGAATCGCAACCGGTGGCGGTTCTTTCAACTTTAATCTTTTAGTAGGTAAGTTGTGAAAATGGCAGGTGGCGTTCCATCATATAGGGGCCTTATTTTTGAATCAATAGAATTCAAATCGTGTACGAAATCGCAGAATTCGTATGCGAATCCGTACGAAATCGCAATTTTTGAATATTCATACCCGTGAATTTTGCAACGAGTGGTCCGACCCACTCGTTTCCGATATTCTACCAGTAGAAATGACGGAAATGACGTGATGAATTCTGCGATTTCGTACACGATTTGGAATTCTATTGATTCAAAAATACGGCCCCAGAGCCTACATCTGTCTTAAGCAAAACGTTGAGTCACTGGACAGTGACTTGTGGAGAAAACTCATGTTTAAAATTGAGTCGCAGTCCACTAGTGGTGGGAAAGATGGTGGTGGACATCGGGAAGCATCGTTAGATACATAGAGCTGGACCTCCAAGACCCCCGTATTTTTGCGCAGTGTAACTACCTAGTTTGATCTAAAGAGGCTAGCAAATGAAGCTACCCGAAACTGTAAAATTTTCTCAATCAACCTTGAATCTAACGCTTTACAGATAAAGTTGAAAATGTAGGTAGGTATATATAATTAAATCAATCAATTTGACATAGGTATTGTAGAAGCTTGTTATTAGTTTATATGCTCTTCGTGAAAATTCCGTTTACAGTTACACCCTGTATCCTGTAGGTATACCTGCTGCGACGTACTGAGTTACTGACGTACCTATTCCATTAGGTATTAATTTATGTACTTAGGTAGTAGGTACGGACTTCCTTCGTCCTGATTACTCCAGAGAGCACTAGCTAACAAAACTTTGAATACCTATCCAATATCAGGATCAGGATCTGAGCCAGGAAACAGTCAGAAACACACAGGACACAAAGAGGATAAATAAATAATACTACGAAAATACTTAACTTAAGCAAAGAGCACTGGCATTTTGCCAGAAACGCTAAAATGATAAATTGGAGTAAGAACTAATTCGAATATGGAAGTTTTATTTTGCCGCGTATTATTCTGGAAATGGCGTAGTCAAATTCACTACTGTATTCGTATCTGCAGTGAAAATAGATAGGTAGCCTAAATAGATTGATTTAGTAAAAACTAAAGTACCTAAGTAAGTTGTTCACACGCACATAATATCAAGCTACCCCATCAATCATTATAGCTACCCGAAATTGTCAAGTGAATCTTGAACCCAATGTAGGTACTAGGTACCTACCTATTAGCGATAAAGTGGAAAATCTACTAAAGGAATTTTAACAGATTTTATTAGCTTGCGATGGCGTCATAATCATGGTTTTTTTTTAACTAACACGGCCGTCCACCACCTTTTTTTTAAGTTTTCCAACAGCAAAAAACCCTAAAACTTACATGATTTCTTTGTTCGTTTCAAATTTTAATCAATAAAGATGTGATTTTGTTTTATCAAGGTCCAACTACCAATTCTTAATTTCACCTCCTTCAAAATATTAATTTGTTGACGTACCTGCTTACATAGGTCACGATTTATTTAAAATTCAATAAAAACCATAAATGTGGACCTACTCATATTTTTTTCTAATAAGCCACAAACAATAATTAGCAGATTTATTTCCTATTATCAAAATAAAAACATTTCATGGTCACGCCATAAGCATAATAAGTATACTAAACTAACCAAGATAATTTACTACCAACCTACCAAAAAAAGAAAAGAAAAAAGCGCGCGTAATCCAAAGGTTACGTAAGAAATGACATCATGGCGGTCGATGACGTCACAATGGCGGGTTGATAACCTAGAGCCGCAAAATCGGAGGAACATTGCTTGTAGCGAGCAGCGGGGCGTTACTTGAGCAGTTCCATTGAGTGCCTCGCTACACACTGCAAGAGACGCTCCTCAGAATTGGCGACCATATAATGCCTATGGTCGCCAATTCTGAGGAGCGTCTGATGATGATGCCGTCAACGGTGAGATGCCTCTCACCGTTGACGAGGCTGCGGCAATTTCATTTTTTCTCCTCAAAATACGTACATAAGATTCAGCAGCTGGATTCGGTTAGACTGGAAGCCAGATGATGAAGATTATAACAAGACTTGCCCACGTCTTCGTCCGGGTAAAATTGATTATTCTTGTATGCCACTCTACAATAGCTTTGCACAAGTGAAAGAACTATTGAAATCGGATTTGTAGGGTGAACTCATCTAATTCTGTGATTCGCCTAATTCGGTGATATTTGGTTTGAGCGGTATCATAGGGCTGTACGAGTACACAAATTAAATTAAATGCCTTTATCACGAAGTTAGATGAGTTCACTATAGTTTCGGAGATTACAAACGTGCTCGAAACTGCTGAACGAGATCTTTGGTTCGATTTCTCAGACGAGCAAAGCGGTTTTACTAAAATGAATTTCTCAGTAACCGTCTGGCAGTCTGAATTTGCACCCGATTCTTGGCATTTAGCTCGCCTCCTTTTACATGCGAAATATGGGTGTCCTATTAGGTACACCTCTGCGGCAGAGGTACATAATCATGCTATGTTGTTATGATAAAGAAGAAATTGCTATTCCTACTTACTTATGTTACTTATCGCTAATCGCCGACGGTGAGGCAGTTCTTAATACATCGACACGTTCTAAATTGATTTCCCGTCAACAAATAAATATTTAATTCGGAAATTACCGCGCTTTTACTTCGCGTTGACATTTACAAATATTGATAAACTTCGAACGCTCATCATTTATGAATGAATTCGGTAGCCATGTTTGTTACGGTAACTTTAAAATTTTAATGTGTGTTACAGCTGGTTTGGTTGAAATTGATGTAATTTGTTATTAGAATAAAACAGATTCGATAATACCATTCGGATGAATCTTCAGGTTAAGCTGCGTTTGCCTAGGTCGGACTGTGGATGACCTATCTTTGCCGGCCGTGGCCAATAAGACCATTGTCGACAATATGGAGGCATGGGAGGCAGTGTCGTCTTTCTTTGAGGAAGTCGAGGCGGTAGATTGCGTCAGGGAGGTAGCCGCCTTCGCTGACGCGATTCATCGCAGGAGAACGAGGCGGAGGAGGCGCCATAGCGACCTGATGCCGCCCTTGAAGGTGCTAGCGGGCGATAGATGGGGACACTATCGACGTCGCATTGCACGGCCCTCAAGGGCTCTAACCACCCGTGACATACCGAGGTAAATCCGGTGGTCTTTGCTGCCATTTGTTGCTCTAATAAAAAAAAAAACAGTCAAGTTACTAAGAGGTCTTATTACGTAGTACTAACTGGGTTGTGGAGGTCAGATAGGCAGCCGCACTTTGTAAAATACTGGTATTCAGCTGCATCCGGTTAGACTGGAAGCTGACCCCAACATAGTTGGGGAAAGGCTAGGCAGATGATGATCGGTTGCAAGCCAGCACTGGATTTGTTACTCGAATAACTTGAACAGGGGTTCTAAAATGGCCACGTGACTTGAGCTGCTGCATTGCGAAAAATTCGTAAAATGGATATTTTATTCATAATAGTAATGCGTCTGACCATTTTCGCAATTCATATTATGATTTGCTGAAGTGGTCATTTTAGACCCCCAGGACATTAAACATATTGTATTATAACATGTACGAACCTCTGTAAAACACATAACTTTATGAATAATAACCTGCCTTAATAACTGGGAACGCGAAACCCAGCCCAATATCATGAATGGCACCCCAGTGACCAGTCGACCTTGGGCACTGTCTGCCTTTCTAATTAATTTAATGTATTACATGACAGACACGCGTGTTTATTTGTGTGTTAAATATTTTTACAGACAGAGGTAATATGGTTTTGATTTTATAGGCTTAGAGACAGTAGTCTGAGGGATTTGACTATGTCCGAATAGCCACCAAACACCGAATAAATTCTGTAAAAGAACGGAATTGCTACCAAATTATCAGACGAGTAAATTAAAGGGTACTTAATCGTAGGCCCGGTGCGGTGGTGAAACAGGCCATATTCGGCCCAAGGTGTTTTTAAAAACCTGACTAATCTTATTGAACTCCCATAGGGAGGAAGCGGAGACGAGACAACAGAAGATGTGTAACAAATTAACAATACAATACAACACACTACAATTAAAGGAAATGGGCAGAGAGGAGAATAGATGCATGTCTCGTATGGTTTTGGCCCTGTTTGTGGCATGCTCTTCATTTTTTTTTTGTTTTTTTTTTTTTTTTAAACTAACCTAAAAACATTCTAACTATAAAAGGCCATCGAAAAACTCCTCCTCAACGCTGTCAGCAGGTAAAGTACTCAAGAGACTGGCAGCGTTGCCGCGTTGTATGGCAACACTTATCCTCTGGCCAAAGGAAAAGCCAACCCTTGGGTCGGAGGAAGCGTCAACAAGGCGTTTTGAAATATCCTTAAAAAGGCTGTGTGCCCTAGGACCCCACGGCCCTAAAGTTTCCGCAGGTGGCATGCTCTTCATTTTTTTTTTGTTTTTTTTTTTTTTTTAAACTAACCTAAAAACATTCTAACTATAAAAGGCCATCGAAAAACTCCTCCTCAACGCTGTCAGCAGGTAAAGTACTCAAGAGACTGGCAGCGTTGCCGCGTTGTATGGCAACACTTATCCTCTGGCCAAAGAAAAAGCCAACCCTTGGGTCGGAGGAAGCGTCAACAAGGCGTTTTGAAATATCCTTAAAAAGGCTGTGTGCCCTAGGACCCCACGGCCCTAAAGTTTCAACCCCAAACGGCTCGAAAATATAGTTTCCACAAAGGTTACTATTGCTCTTCATTTGTTTTACACATAATACCAAGCGTCAAAAGTTTATTTATTTTGAGTCTAGTAGATTTATAAAACGACCCCAGTCAATTGGGAAAAGCAAACGAATTCCAAAGTTCAATTTGAGTTAACAAAGGCGATTGCAATTTTCCTGAAAATTTTGTTAGATATTTCAAACTCTGGAGGATCTCTCTCAAAGATGAATGAAACTCGTAGATATTATATTGTATTTATCACTTGCTTATTAAAGTAAAACATCGTGAAGAAACCAGGGTGCCTGAGAGATATTTCTTTCAGTTTCAGTTTCGTTTTTTAAATCGTAACTATTGTTCCATACATTACGAAATCAACAGCTCACACATATTCCGTATCGTCCGCTATTCTTTTCTGATTAATTTCGTTGCGGGATCCAAGACAGTTAAATCGCTTCTCTGGGACTTCGTCGAGCTTCATTATCTCGGCGCTTTTCTTGTGGTCGTCACTGTTGATTCTGGCTAACAGGAGTTACATTGGTTTGGGAATCGTGTGGCGGGCTTGTCCCATTAAAAAAAAGCTCACACATAATGTAAACACTTTTACGCGTGACCATAGAAGATACGGTGAGAAACTGAGAGCACATCTTATGATTGATATCTTTGAATTTCAATCAATAAGGCGAGCTGAATCATTTAATAAAACACACACACACCCTTATTCGACATTGGTGCGAATAAGGGCAGACACGGGACACCCCACACCTTTGCCACCCTCTACCCCGCAGTGACTGTCACGGACGATCAATAGATTAGGGTTACCATTTCGGAAATTAAAACATTTCGTAAAAGTTCTGATTTTTTCTTAACGATTACTTTTTTAGGATTTAGTAAACATTTCGCATGATCAATGTAAGCCTTAGTTACCCTTATAATATTAGCTATCTGCCAGTAAAAGCCCGTCTAAATCGGTCCAGCCGTTACGGAGATATATACGCCGTTTGAATCGGAGTATATAGAAAAAAATTCAGATGTTTTTATTGTTTTGCACCGGACCCTAATTATTTTTTAAAATAAAAGTTTCATGTTAGAGCTTTTAACACCAGTTATCTGATCTGCTAGTAAAAGTCCCACCAAAATTTGTGAAGCCGTGTCGGAGATAGCCGGTACTAAAAATAAAATATCGCTTATATAAGCTGTTATTTTGATACATTATTTATTTATTTAAACTTCATGCACAATAGTGATACATAGGCGGACTTAATGCCACAAGGCATTCTCTACCAGTCAACCTTAGGGTTAAATAAGACAACATTGTGGTAGGGTACAAAATATGTAAAAAACAACATCAACTTTAAAAAAAAAAAACGAAAGTACCTAATACTTATATAATAATACTAATACATAAATATAAAAATAGAATAAACGAAATAATAAAATAATAAAAATAATAAAAAATAATAAAAATAATAAAAAATTTAAATTCTAAATTCAACGTTTGGTATTTGGACGACGGAACCCTAGGAGGTGATGTGGATACTGTGTTTTCGGACCTTTTTTTAATCAAAAATAAATTTGAAGCCATAGGTTTGGAGCTTAATTTTAGCAAATGCGAACTTTTTATAAATAACTGCAACTTAAATTTAAATGACGTAAAACAAAAATTTAATATTTTGGCTCCAAATATTAAAATAGTTAACAGTAATTCCCTTTACCTTTTAGGTTCACCAATTTTTGATGAATCTATTTCTGAATATTTTAATAATTCAATGACTAAATTTCAAAATTCTGCTGACCGTCTCCTTGAAATTAGTCCACATTATGCACTTTGCATTTTAAAATTCTGTCTTTTCGTCCCTAAATTTACGTATGTGCTCCGTTGCTGCTCCTTTTGGAATCACCCAGATCTTTTGACACAGGTAGACGACTTAATCAAAATTAGCTTAGAATCGATTCTTAATATGCAGCTGAACGAGCAATCTTGGACCCAAGCATCCCTACCCATCCGTTATGGTGGTTTAGGGATTCGCAAAATTTCCAGTGTCGCTTTACCAGCCTTCCTATCTTCTGTCCATAGTTCAACAAATCTCATAAGTAAAATTTTAAGGGCATCCCCTTCAAACTTTGAGATTGCTGGCTTGGAAGAAGCTAGAAACGCTTTCTTAATTGCATGCCCAGGTCAAAATTTTCCAGTTTCTTCAAATTCACAGAGGAGCTGGGACGACATAATCTGCAAATTGACTCACGACAATCTTTTGAGCTGTAGTACAGGTTCTGCGCGTGCTAGGCTTTTGGCCGTGGGTGCGCATGAGGCCGGCTACTGGCTTCACGCGTACCCTTCGTCAAATACTGGAACATTTCTTGAGCCTGACACGCTCCGAATCGCAACCTGTCTACGGCTTGGGGTTCCGGTCTGCGTTCCTCATAAATGTCCCTGTGGCAGTGATGTCGACAGGCTAGGACATCACGGACTTTCATGCCAAAAAAGTGCAGGCCGCTTCTCGAGACATGCCGCACTTAACGACATCATACGCCGGTCCCTTGCCACCGTCAACGTTCCAAGTCTACTTGAGCCGACTGGTATTGCAAGAGACGATGGCAAGAGACCGGATGGTATGAGTTTGATTCCATGGAAGATGGGCCGGGTGCTGGTATGGGACGCAACCTGTTCAGACACGCTGGCCCCTTCCCATCTACTTGGAACCAGCATCAGAGCTGGTGCGGCTTGTGAAGCTGCTGAAAAAGGCAAATTATCAAAATACAGGGGTCTAGGCTCCGAATATGATTTTGTCCCATTCGGTGTCGAGACACTTGGTCCGTGGGGTCCTACCGCTAAAAGCCTTTTTAAGGAAATTTCTAAAAGGTTGGTCGACGTCACAGGAGACCGAAGAGCTGGCAGCTACCTCGGACAAAGAATTAGTCTAGCTATTCAAAGGGGGAACGCTGCCAGTATCTTCGGAACCTTGCCTAAAGGGACTCCTTTTAATAATATATTTTAGTTACTATGGTTTTTATTTTTAGGTTCTTAGTTCTAGTATATTATGTTGTTGTAAGTTCTATATTAAATGTAACATAATGTATTATGTCTTATAGAATAAACTAATAAATATTTTTCAAATACCAAAATAGAAAACGAAAAACTTAACAATAGGCAATACTACAACAACAACACAACCAGACACTTCAATTGTTTTTATTTTTATAGATACAACTACCTTTTTTTTGGGTGCAAAATCATCAAATAACCCTCTCCCGCTCTTGGGCAGAGCGAAAGAGAGTGTCAGACTTCTACTGACTAAAAACCACCCGTGTTCCTTCTTCGCCCTATATGTCGAGGCCGCAGGAAACTTGTGAAAAATCCGCAGCCCCGACGGGCTACCTCCATGTGCAAAAGTCCGAGCAAAACAAAGCCGAAGTAAATCCTTACGGAGGGCCAAAAAGCCGTGACATGGTAACCCTACAATAGATTATAAAAGAAAGGCAGAGACTAGAGACAAAAGATGAAAAGAGTGCAAGTGGCAGTCCCACTCAACGCTTGAGTGCCCCTTCAAACTGAATTTAAAGAATAATTTTTCAATGAACGAGTAGAAGTTTCGAGACTTGAGGGCTGCCAGACTGGATTTTGGCAGGAGGACTGCGGCGAAAATATGTATATGCCACGGAGTCTGGATTTGTACCCGGTTCGGGTTCGAGTTTGAGATAGCTTTATTTCCCATAAGAAAAAATCACTTTGAGAAGTAATAGAAGATTAATTTTTTTTAATCTCTTTTATAAAAAAACCGACTTAAAAAAAAAAACACTAAAAAGTCAAAAATAAACTTTAGAAGAAAAAAACAACACAAAAAAGTGAAAAATAAACTTAAGAAGAAAAATCAGCTTCTGAAGTCGGTGACATTTGTTTGTTTGATTTGGCTTTTTTTGCCACCGACTTCCGAAGCTGATTTTTCTTCTTAAGTTTATTTTTCACTTTTTTGTGTTGTTTTTTTCTTCTAAAGTTTATTTTTGACTTTTTAGTGTTTTTTTTTTGAAGTCGGTTTTATTTTTTGTTAAAAAGTTTTTATTTTTCACTTTTTAGTGGTTCACATGTGCTTACCCCTTCACAACGTACCGGCGTGATGTTATGTTATGAACTGGTGTAAGCAATAGACAGACATGAGATTTCAGCAATCCCAGTCCATTTGCTATCGTTTGTTGAGGAGTTCCGTTGCCTATCTCCGAAGTTCTTCATCAGATCTTCACTAAATTGAAATGGAACCACTCCGAGAAAGTACTCTTCCAAAAACTACTCAAATCACTGCAAGTGTGCCTATAAAATTTGAAGAGTTCTCTCTATTTCTCCAGGATCCCATCATCAGATCCTGACTTGGTGATCATGGGACCACTTGGGAAGTATATCCTTTCCAACAAAAAAAGAAATTTTCAAATCGGTTAGCAAGCGACGGAGTTATGAGGTAACAAACATAAAAAAAAAAAAAAAAAAAAAAAAAAATATATATATACAGTCGAATTGATAACCTCCTCCTTTTTTTGAAGTCGGTTAAAAATTAAGCTTTCACGGTTTATAACACTTAACTGTCACATAAGGATTATTCCGTGAATATGAATAGATAAATAAATTATCCTTTATTATGAGCTATTAAAAGTTTCCTGTAACAAGTTGATAGTTGCTATTAACGTTTACGGTTGCCGCAATTTTATGGCAATTTGCGACCAACTTTCGTAGCCAAGTTGCTCAATCTACGCAGCGATAACAGGCAACTTTAGAAACCGGTATAATATTTAACAGTTGCCTTGCGGCAATTAGGAACTAACTTAGTCATCGATTGCAGCAACTGAAAACTGTTGACGATCACCGCAACTCGAAACTCGAGTTGCTATGTGTGCGCAGTCCAATCGAAATATAATATATTTCAATTGGACTAGCTGGCAACTAGCTGTTTACATATTATTATGTAAACAGCTAGTTGCCAGTTAGTTGCCCGTTGCTGCAATAGTTGCTCCATGTGCAAAGCGCCTTAATAAGACTCAACTACGGAAGATATCCCGTATGTGACAGTATTAGTGTACTTATGAAACTTTACTTCCAAAACAGTCTTATTTCCGTCCGTTTTCCTTTTATAACCTTAAAGTTCAAGGTTTACCCCAAAACCAGCTACTTCAATAAAAAGACGTAATAATATCGAATAACTAACATTACCATACACCCCATGCCCTCCTGGTTACGGCTCCCCCATAGTTACGAATAATACAAACATTTTACTTGAAACATATTTCATTACTTAGTAATGTAAAGAAAAGAAAGTAGAGCTATAATTTGTATTATTCAAAGACTCATACTCAAAGCATTTATTTCAATTAGACCATACGGTGAAGAAAGACGGAGAAACCGGTATGTCTTAGAAGTTAGAACCAAAAGTTCGAAGACCACGTCATCTATCAATCCGCACTGGGCCCGCGTGGTAGATTATAGCCCATCTCTCACATAGAGGGGAGCCCTGAGTCCCTGCAGTGGGAAGAAACAGTAAAGGCTAACGATGATGAGATGAGACCATTACAGGCACTTTTAAATGTCAAAAAACAAGTGAAGATACAGTCACATTCATGCCTGTAGCACACCTCCGCTGCGAAACTCAAAGGGCGAAACCGCATGGTTTCGCTGTGAGTTGTAAGTTCTTTGGCGGCGAAACAGGAGCGAAATTCTCTGCTCTAACATACAAAACTGACCATGATGTTGTTTCTTTCTAACACGATTTCGCTCGTTTGCTCAGGAGCCGTCTACATCTCCGCCCGTTGACCGTGTACTGTTGTACAGCGAAACTCGCGCAGCGGTTTATTTTTTTATTTTTTTTTATTTTTATTCAAATGGAACAACAAACAGCTACAATATAAAGCATAGACATCTAAATACACTAGACTTTTAACAATATTGCAGCCCACAACGCTGTTCACAGATTTATTAAAGCATACATAATAGCAAAAATAATAATCATCGCTACGGTAACTAAAACTTAGTAGGTACAAATAGGTAGTGTAAAAATGTAATTTAAAATTCACGAAAGTTCATTTAAAATTAGACTTTTAAACTTATGGATAGTACATGTAAAGATATCGATGTGTTCAAAGGTGCTGTTGTAGGAATCGACCATTCTGCGAACAGGCGAACGCAAGCCAGAGTTAGATTTGGATATACCAACTGAGAATAATTTGCCAGCGCGCACCTTTCGCTTGTGGATCGTCCTAGGAACCGCATAACATATCATATTGGACAGTTCCATGCAGTCAAATTTATTTCTTACAATATTATATACTTAGGTTGATAGCTTCTAAATACTTACGTCTACTTTCAAGCGTTGCGATCTTATACTTCACAAGTAAATCATGGTATGGTAAATAATATCCACAGCATCTATAATGCATAGTACGCAAGAATTTATATTGAACACACTCAATCATTTCAACGTACTTTTTGTAGTAAGGACTCCAGACGGACACGGCATACTCCAATTGAGAGCGTACGAGCGACTTATACAAGCAGATTTATGAAGATGCTTTTTTAAAATCAACTGTTGCACGCATTACAAATCCGTATAGTTGATACGCTTTATTAACAATTTTTCCTATGTGTAAGTCTAAGCAAAGCTTCGAATCAAGGATAACACCGAGGTCTCGAATAGAATCCACTTTAAGTAGGGGTGCATTGCACAACGTGTATGTGTGGATTATTATGTTTTTATTTTTTGTAAACCTTAAGAAGTTACATTTGGGTAAGCTTAGATGCAATTTATTTTCCTGACAATAACAGGATAGTCGATCCAAATCTTGTTGCAGCAGAAGGCAATCGCTTGAATGTCGAATGGTTCTATATACCTTTAGGTCGTCGGCATATAGTAAAAATTTGGTATTTTTAAAGCATTTGCTGATGTCATTTATATATAAAATGAACAAAAGGGGACCAAGTATAGAGCCCTGAGGTACGCCAGAGGTAACCTGTGCGATATTAGATTTATGACCATTGATTACAACCATCTGACTGCGGTTGGTAATGTAAGACATAAACCACCTCAGAAGATTACCACGAATTCCGTTGAACGCTATTTTATTTAGTAGTATTTCATGGTCCACCTTGTCGAAAGCCTTACAGAAGTCGGTATACATGGTTTCGCAGTTGTTGTTTCGCAGCGGAGGTGTGCTACAGGCATCAAAGACTGTTAAAGTACTGTAGTTGCCCATTCCAAAGCGTAGATCACTATGCAGAAGAATGTGCAAGAAACTCCCTCGGTGTTTCCTCCGTGCGTCGGAAAGCACGTTATTCCGACCGATGGTCTTGGCTGAAAGAACAATGCACAAAAATGTATGGACACCGTCCCCACCCTTGTAGCACTTTAAAACCTATGTCAATCGAAGGGCCATAGTCATCTTATCATTTTATTGTATTACAGCGAAACTGAAATCCGCATCCGAAAAAAGTTATATCGATATGAAGAAACCGAAATCGGTCACATTAATGACTATGTTACCGACCACGATACTTTTCTTTTTGTAACCATACTGTGGAATGATATCGTTCGGAGTTTTCAAATCTCTGAACCTACCCATCGGCAGCTAGGTGTGAGACAGGGAGACGTCATATCTCCGAAGCTGTTCACCGCTGTACTGTAGGATGTCTTCAAGGTTCTGGACTAGGGAGAATAGGCATCAATGTCAATGGCGAGTATACACCATTCACCTTCGGTTTGCTGACGATATTGTGGTTATATGGATATTGTGGCTGAGACCATGGAGGACCTCAGTACAATGCTCGATGCTCAGTAGAGCTTCGGAAAGAGTGGATCTTAAAATTAACATGGACAAAACCAAGGTCACGTTTACTGCCTATGTAACACCCACTCCTATCAAGATCGGATACTCTACACTTGAAGTTGTGGACGATTATACTACCTTGGACAAATGGTCTAGTTACGCGTAGGTCCAACTTCAAGAAAGAGGTCCATCGTTGAATCCGACTCGGCTGGGCAGCGTTACGGAAGTTGAGTTGGATCTTTTCGTCTAACTTACCGCAGTATCTCAAGACGAAAGTCTATGATCAGTGTGTGCTGTCATTGATTACATACGAGACCTGAATGTGATCGCTCACAATCAGTCTCATCAGAAGGCTTAAAGTCAGAGGGCAATGGAGAGGTCTATGCTCGGAGCTTCTGAGGTTACCGAGGTTACTGACTTAGACCGGGAATTGCACATCGCTCGCAGAACGAATAGCCGATGGGGCCGAAAAGTAAGGGAGTGGCGACCGCGAACCAGAAGGCCTTCCACTAGGTGGACAAATGACCTGACACGGGACGTTGACCTCCCATCTAGTGCAGGTGTTGTCAGGGCATGGCTGCTATGGCAAATACCTGCACAAAGTGGCTAGACAGGAGGCGACTCCCGTGTGTTACCAGTGCGACTGCAGCGAGGATACGGCGCGTCACACCCTCGAGCATTGCCCTGCTTGGGTGGTGCAGCGCCGTGCTTTCGTAGCAACAATTGGGGCAGACCGCTCTTTGCCGGCTGTGACCAAGGCCATTGGCGACAGTAGGGAGGCATGGGCGTCCTTCTGTGAGGATGTCATCTCACAGAAGGAGGTGGCGGAGGAAGACTCCCTCACTGACGCAATCCGTCGAAGGAGGACAGGTCGGTGGAGGAGGCGCCATGGTGACCTGATGCCACCCTAGGAGGTGCCAGCGGGCGATAAATAGGGGAGTCTATCGTCGTCACATCGCACGGCCCTCATGAGTGGTTGCGATGTCTCAGGTGAGCCCGGACATCGCTGGGTGGGTCGCGAACGTCATGCGTAGCAGTTCTTGTGGCTCATCCAACAAAGTGACAGTAGGTTCACGCCAGTGTGTTTTAGTGGTTGCAAGCCGCGCCGTCTCCCGGGACGGTGCTGTATGCGTTAGGTATTTTTCACCACTCAACAAAAAAAAAAAAGGTGGACAGATGACCTGGTGAAGGTTGCGGGGACCCGCTGGATGCGAGATGCATGGGACTGGTGAAGTGGTGACCTCTTTATCGAATTAAAACCTACTTAACTAGACCGTTTGTCCCGGTAGACATAATTGTCCGCAACTTCGAGTATAGAGGTTCAGAATCTTGATAGGAGTGGGTGTTACATAGCCATTCAACATGATCATGGTTATGTTCATGTTCATTTTAAGATCCACTCTTTCGGAAACTCTACTGAGGTCATCGAGCATTGTTCTGAAGTTCTCCATGGTCTCAGCCACTATATAGTCAGCAAACGGAAGGTGACTGATGTACTCACCATTTACATTGATGCCTAGTCCTTCCCGATTCAGAACCTTGAAAACATCCTCCAGTACAGCGATGAACAGCTTCGGAGATATCACGTCTCCCTGTCTCACACCTCGCTGCAGAAGGTTAAGTTCCGAGGTTTGAAAACTCCGAACGACATCATTCCACAGTAATAACTACAAAAAGAAAAGTATCGTGGTCGGTAACATAATAATTATTGTGACTGATTTCGGTTTCTTCATAACGATATAACTTTTTTCGGATGCGGATTTCAGTTTCGCTGCCATACAATAAAATGATAAGTTGACTAAAACCCTTCGATTGACATAGGTTGTAAAGTGCTACAAGGGTGGGGACGTTTTGGACATTGTTCGAGATATTTGACAGTCGTAAGTAGTCAGTGGCCCGAAAGTCGGACTCTTAGCAAGGGGTATCGTATTACCAAGTACTGACTGGGTTGTGGAGGTCAGATGGGCAGTTGATCCATATAAAAATTGTAAATACTGGTATTCAGCTGCGACCATTCGATCAGCTAAGCAATATGGCCTATTGTTATTACTAGCTGATGCCCACGGCTTCGCCCACGTGGATGTCGGTCAAATTATTTATACTAAATCCTTCCTCGAAAACCTCTCTATCCATTGGTGAAAACAACATGAATATCGTTGCAGTCGTTTTTGAGTTAACCGCGAAAATAGACAGACAGACGCGGCGAAGGACTTTGTTTTATAATATTTAGTGACGCTTATAATACACCGGTTTTTAAATAGTCAATAATAAGATTTTAAACTAGGCAAGTTATTAATAGTCCCCTTTATCCTCTCATACAGGGAAAATATCATAAACTAAGATAATATACGTACACCGTGAAGGTTGAAATTAACAAATAAATGCAATAACTATAAAAAATAGGTAAAAAAACTTTTTAAGTTAAACGGTTTTATGTTAAACATACATTGCAATGTTTAAGATAAATGTACTAAAAACCAAAAAATAATAAAATAGAAAACCGTGGGGCACGTCAATTGTCTACAAATTATCGACTTAATTATTATTATTATGATTTTAATCAACGATTGTAGACAATTGACGTGCCCCACGGTTTTCTATTTTATTATTTTTTGGTTTTTAGTACATTTATCTTAAACATTGCAATGTATGTTTAACATAAAACCGTTTAACTTAAAAAGTTTTTTTACCTATTTTTTATTTTCTAGTTTTTAGTTTTTATTTCGCATTCTGTTTAAAGGGGCCGCCATCTTGGATTTTAATTTTATATAGTATATTGTATTATACTGGTTGAGCACTTTCATTTGATACCCATATTGATGGGATCGATAAAACCTACGTTATCCGCCATTTTGTAGCGGCCGCCATCTTGTATTTAATTTTTTTATAGTATATTGTATTCTGCTTGTTGAGCCCTTTCATTTGATACCCATATTGATGGGATTGATAAAACCTACGTTATCCGCCATTTTGTAGCGGCCGCCATCTTGGATTTCAATTTTTTATAGTATATTGTATTCTGCTTGTTGAGCCCTTTCATTTGATACCCATATTGATGGGATTAATAAAACATAAATAAATTATCCGCCATTTTGTAGCGGCCGCCATCTTGGATTTCAATTTTTTATAGTATATTGTATTCTACTTGTTGAGCCCTTTCATTTGATACCCATATTGATGGGATTAATAAAACATAAATTATCCGCCATTTTGTAGCGGCGGCCATCTTGAATTTATAATGATAATGAATAAACATAATTGTATTGTCACCAAAATCCAATGTGTATACAAAATTTCAGATTAATCGGTTGACTGGAAGTGGGTGAAATTTGAATTACTAAATTTGATCCAAGAATAAATAATAAAACAAACTGGGTGAGCTAAATAAAACCGTTTAATAATAATATGGTATTACAATGTACTTATTTACCTATATAACTATGTACTGTGGGTCACGGTCATGTATTATTATATTACGTGTATGACATCTATATATATAAAAGAAAGTCGTGTTAGTTACACCATTTATAACTCAAGAACGGCTGGACGGATTTAGCTGAAAATTGGTAGGGAGGTAGCTAAGAACCAGGAGAAGGACATAGGATACTTTTTTTTTTTTTTAGGTAGGGTAGTAGGTAGGTAGGGTAGTAGGTAGGGTAGTAGGTAGGGTAGTAGGTAGGGTAGTAGGTAGGGTAGTAGGTAGGGTAGTAGGTAGGGTAGTAGGTAGGGTAGTAGGTAGGGTAGTAGGTAGGGTAGTAGGTAGGGTAGTAGGTAGGGTAGTAGGTAGGATAGTAGGTAGGGTAGTAGGTAGGGTAGTAGGTAGGGTAGTAGGTAGGGTAGTAGGTAGGGTAGTAGGTAGGGTGGTAGATAGGTAGGTAGGAAAAACGCATTGCAACGCATGCGCGGGTTCAGCTAGTTATTATGATAATTTACAAGCTTCCTTCTACGTTTATTACTATACTAGCGGACGTCCCGCGGTTTCACCCGCGATCCCGTTCCCGTGGGAATACAGGGATAAAAAGTAGCCTATGACACTCGGCAATAATGTGGCTTTCTATTGGTGAACGAATTTTTAAAATCGGTTCAGTAGATCCCGAGATTACCACTTACAATTTAACAAATATACAAACACACAAACTTTACCTCTTTATAATATTAGTATAGAAATATAGATTAGTATAGATTTCGTCTTCACAACCCAGTTACTGGTTATTTGGTAAGACTGGTTGACTGAATTTTGGCCAAGAGACTCCCCCGTAGCGAAATTTTTGGGACAATCCATAAACACTATTCCCAATCCACTGGGACTCCAGAAAGCAAAAATCAGCCGGGAAAGTGGCGAGAGAATGAAGGTCGACGAAGTCCCAGAGAAACAATTTAACTGTTTTGGATCCCGCAACGAAATGAATCAGAAAAGAATAGCGGAGGAGTAGGAAAAACATAATTTCCACTTTCCTCCAAATCTGCAGGAGACAGACCACAACAAGGCCAATAGACGCACAGGGACGTATACAACTAAGATAAGCGCAGTAAGTTGCCTAGCACCACGAATAATAATCATTTTTAATATTAATGGGTCTAACGCCCAAATACTCAAACGCTACTCAATTTTAAGTTGCACTTAAATCTCGTGCTGTCTTTGTTAGAAATAGCACGAGTTTTGGGGGATTGAGTGACGTTTGAGTATTTGAGCGTAAACTTGTGAGCTGTTATGAATCCAATACTTAATGCCGTAACCACTGCCAAAGATCACCAACAAGTAATTTAAAGTACACAAAGAATGTACCTGATTATAGTCGTAAGTCCAGCACGATACCATTGGACCACGTTTCATCATCACAACAGAAGCTGACCATATCACACTCATTCAAAACTGGTCCACGGAATTAGGGCGCGAAAATGGCGACACATTCATGTCAAGTTAAGAGGAAATGCGAGTGCTGTCTCTTTCTACTATCGCTGTCTCTCTCCGTCCTCCTGCCCTCAAATTCGTGCGATAAGGACAACTGTAGAAAAAAGTTAGAATTCGAGGTTTGGCTCTCGCCTGTTTCCTCCTCCAATATTGAACCAATTTAAAAGATATTTTAGACAATGAATAAGGAGGTTATATACTACGCCGCTATGTTTTTCTTTTTTCGTTAATAGTTGTCAAATTTGTACACTAGGACTCTGTTAACAGCGATCTAAACAAGCAATTTTGAGCATTTTTTGAGGGTTCTAGTGCTTATAAAAATAATTTATCACCAAAAAGGAAAACATAGGGGCATAGAAATAGTTAATATTTATTATTCTGTAAAAAACCATTGCTCTAGGGTCATTAACCAAAAAGAAAACAGGCGAGAGCGTTTGTATGGAGAAAAGACCACTCGCGTTTCCTCTTAACGTTCCCTCATGTCGTTTGATGAGGGTTCCTCCCCATAGCTCCATGGACATTATGGCTATAAAGGCAGTTACATAATGGCTTTACGGTCGTTATTAAAGTATGGCCTGCATTGTATGACATAATGGCTAACGTGGCCTATTTCTGTTAGTTTTCTGAGAAACTAACTTGAATAATTATGCGATGTAAATGATTATTTTTTTATTGTACGCGGTCGTGGAGTGGCACACCATGAAGGAGATGGTGTGGCGAACTGGATGTCTCCATAGAGAATTGGAAAGTAATTGCACAGAATCGTGACAGTTGGAAGGAATAGATTTGATAATATGCGCTAGCTATAATAATATATTGGCCTGCTCTATACTTCGATCACACACACCTGATGGAATTCGATGCGTGAGGTCTATGATGGAACGAGCCTGCCCAGAAGATACCTCAGATACCTGTTCAATCTTGCTTTGAATGTAGACTAGTTAAATTTGGGAGGGAACACAGACGCCGGCAGAGTTCTCTACAATTTGCGATACACGTATATAATAATAATAATAATAATATTCCACAACTATCACACAACGCCATCTAGTCCCAAGCTAAGCAGAGCTTGTGTTATGGGTACTAGACAACTGATAAACATACTTATATATTTCTAAATACATACATATGTATTATAGATAAATTACACCCAGACACAGAACAAATATATAACAAATAGCTGATGCCCACGGCTTCGCCCGCGTGGATGTCGGAACTTAACAAATTATATATACTAAAACCTTCCTCGAGAATCACTCTATCCATTGGTGAAAACAGCATGAAAATCGGTGTAATAGTTTTTGAGTTTTTCGCGAACAGTCTCAGACAGACGCGGCGGAGAACTTTGTTTTTTACCCGACTGCGGCGAAGCCCAAAAGGAGGTTTGACGTGTATGTATGTCCGTTTCTTTGTTCCCTCTTAACTCCTAAACGGATAAAGGGATTTGAGTGAAATATACGTCGTTAGATTCATCTTGATGGCGCGAGTGTTATAGGCTACATTAAAATTAAAAAACAAAAAAAATGCGGATTTTGGGGGCCAAATCGCGGAGTTCAAAAAAAAAAATTCCAATACCATCGAGTAGGGTATCAAAATAAAGGGTTTTAAAAGGAGATTACAAAAATATATAACACTTATATATTTAAAAGAAATTCAAAGTGACAAATCCTATAAACAAGCACAAAAGACCAATTATAGACAAAACTCGACAAGGACCAATTATAGACAAAACTCGTACATGATTAGGACGAGCCGTGTGTTCAATGCCACTTGCCAGGAGGTTGAGATCGACATTTTTAATACAAGCGTGTCGAAGTTGAAGAAGACGCTTTGTAATCAGTTCTTCAACAACCCATAATGTTTAGTTCTTTTTAAATTTTCATTTTTAATCTTCGACTAACCTATAACAAACGTTATGGGTTAGTCGAAGAACTTGTCACGGGGCGTTTTTTTCAGGTTCGACCCGCTTGTATTAAATGTGCTTGTTTTTTGCTTTTCAGTTTTTTCAGTCGGGTTTTTTAGTTTTTTAACTACTTTTTTTATTAATAGGTAGTGATAGTGATGATGAAAAAAAAATTTACAATTTTGTCTGTCTGTTTGTTTCAGTTAATCTCGAAACTGAGGGATCGGCGAGACTTTTACTGCAAGATAACTGATGTTGTTATAGGGAGTATCTAAGGCTACTTTTATTTAGACTATTAAAAAACTTAAAACTCTTGGTTTTGGTAATAAAATCCGATCCAAAATATGAAGAATGTCGCGGGTACGGCTAGTTTCAAATAGACGTTAACCAAAACCCTGTTTAGTAAAGTAAATTAGCTTACAAAACAGATAAACGCATACCAAAGACACGATACACTCTACAAACGATGACAAGTGAATGCATATGGGGTCAGTAAAAAAAAAAACTAGAATTTCTGGTTGTTTCAACCTTTTACGTGTGTACGTAACCTCTGTTTTTGGACCAAGGTCATGACGTCACCTTTTGGACAATTCGGTGGTTTAAATAATTATAATTTTACACGAGTTGCGTGTGTGATAATCATTTGTAATTTATATTTCTGTTGTTTTATTTAACGGAGTATTTAAATGTGACGTTCCCATGCTTAATTAAATTTGGTAAAGCTAGACGGTGGTTTTCTAGCAGAACTATAAAAAAACATCCTGTTTTTAACTAACTTCAACAAAACGAGTGACGAGGGAGCTCTTAATTCAGTTGTATTATTTTATGTTTGTTTTCTCATAATAATGATAATTTGGGTGGTACCTATACTACAGCTAAAAAGAGTGAAATAAAAAAATACATACAAATACACGAATAGAGAACCTCCTCTTTTTTGGAAGTCGGTTAAAAACTTGTTAGGTACCTCTATGCCGCAGACCAGGCTTTCGTCTCGCTCCATGCTGGTTTACAAATAGGATAAAAAGAAAATTACCTTGTCATCTATTATGCAGTTTCTGTACTATACCTACACCATGTCATTATCTAATTTGAAAAACAATGCCCCATCCATCTAATCGTACCTATTCATCTTTTTCAGTCATTTATTTTTGCAACTCGCGTAGAATACGCAATTGTATAACCATTGCTAAAGATACGTCAATTTGAAAATAAAACAAGTTTATGAGTTACTAGCTTTTGCCAGCGGCTTCGCCCGCGTGAAAATGTCGATTTTCCATACAAACTTTCATCGCCTATTTAACTCCCTTAGGGGTTGAATTTCGGAAAATCCTACCTTATTCCTTGTCTACATTATAAAGGGAACCTCTGTGCAAAATTTCAGCTTTCTAGGTCCAAGGGTTTGGGCTGGGCGTTAATGAGTCAGTCAGTCAGGACTTCTCTTTATCTTCTATCTTAACATAAAATTCTCGTGTCACAGTTTTCGTTGCCATACTCCTCCGAAACGGCTTGACCGATTTTGATGAATTTTTTTGTGCTTATCCGGTATCTATGAGAATCGGCCAACATCTATTTTTCATCCCCCTATTTTTTTTTTATATGGCAAAACAACGTTTGCCGGGTCAGCTAGTATATATAGATATAGTATAGATAATAACATAATATAAAACCATGTCTGCATGAGTTAAGCAGAGGTGTACCCACATTTCACTGCGTTATGTAAGTCCCATCATCCCATGTAATAGGGCCAATAGGGGCCGGGCCATCAACCGGATCAAATCCAAACTCCGTGGCTGCTACTAAAAAAAAACTTTTTAATTAAAAAGAAAACTGACTTCCCTTTTATTTGTTTGATTTCTTTTTTTTGCCACCGACTTCAGAAACTGATTTTTTCTCTAAAGTGTATTTTTCACTTTTTTGTGTTTTATTTTTTGTTGAAGTCGGTTTTCTTTTTTGTTAAAAAGTTTTTATTTGTCACTTTTTAGTGGTCGGTTCGTAAACGACGGAGACGAAAAGATCGTTAATGTAGTTTTTTTTAATTTTTTTGATTTTTCAAAAACTGCTTGGCCTATTTCGATAAAAAAATTATGAGACCATTTGGGAAGTATTACCATTTTGTACCCTTTCCAATAAAAAAAGAATTTTTCAAATCGGTTAGCAAGCGACGGAGTTATGCCCGAACAAACATAAAAAAAAACATCCGAATTGAGAACCTCCTTCTTTTTTAGAAGTCGGTTAAAAATCCTGATGGAAAAACCCAATAACTCTGCCCGACCCTAGAATCCAGTACCTATGCTTTTTTTTATACGATATGGGGCTATTCTTGACCTCAATCTAGTCCTAAGGGCAGAGATGAGGTCGACGATGGAACGAGCAAACCCAGAAGCAGATACATAACTTTTATTTGGGTCTTCAAGGGGGCCCACAACACTGTCTTTCAGGCAGAATGCTTGGGTATCTCCCTGGCGGCATCTGCCATCTTGGCTCAAGAGGTAAAGGATCACTCCATCCGTATACTCTCAGACAGCATGGCAGTGCTGCTGGCATTAAGGAGCCCCACGGTCAATTCCGGCCTAATACACGAGTGCCATCAACGCCTGAACCAGGTTGGTAACCTCAATAATGTAACCATTCAATGGATTAAAGGACATAGCGGCTCCCGAGGCAATGATGCAGCGGACGAGCTCGCTCGAAGGGGCTCGAGCATGGCGGTGGTGGGACCAGAACCCATCGTGCCGCTCCCGTTCGGCTATCTTCGCACGCTGGTAAGGAAACGTACCAAAGAACTTCACGCCAAGCTGTGGCTGGACCACGGCGAGTGCAGGCAGGCCAAGGAGGCGCAACCCGCCATCGACACCCGCCTCACCAAACAAGCGCTCCGGCTGACTAAGCTGCAACTACGCACAGTGACGGCTACCATCACTGGACACGGTACTTTTAATAAGCACCTCTTTGTTATAGGTGTCACAGATAGTCCTCTGTGTCGAGCCTGCATGGAGGAAGAAGAAACAGCCGCCCAGGTGCTTCTGCACTGTCCGGGCGTTGCCCGGTATAGGACCAAGTACTTCGGTGACCCAGGTACTCTCCGCGAGATTGCCAGTAACACCAAGGGGTTGCTGGCTTTTCTCGGGGAGCTAGGGTGGATCGAGTGATATTCCCACCTGCACGCAAAAAACGCGCATCGAACGTGGAGTTGCGGACACCAGCCCGTCATACTTATACTTTGGGTCTTCAACATAACTGGCGAAATGTGGGTGAACCATTACATACTTAATACACCTCTGCCTAACCCTTCGGGGATTACAGGCGTGAATTTATGATGTTATATAACTAAACCAGAAAAAATATAAATTCTTGTTTATTACTGGTCACTCATTTCAAGGCTGAATAAACGTGTTTCCTCTGACAAGTTAGAGCTGATTAAAAAAACCGCCGTACTCTATAATCTATGGCTATACATGGTGGTTTTTACTGTGGCATACTAGTTTGTTTTTTGCTGTTCAAAGCTAAAATACGGACATAAAAACGACTGTTTCATGAAGAACGAGAAATGTATGGCTGTGTTAGGTCCCTTGCCTTTTCGATTAGCTTAGAGCCTCGGATACTGACCTAAGAGGTTCCACTAGATAAAAAGCAGTTGAAATGTTTTTTAGAAACTTTTATCCCTGGCTATGGTAAGAGGCATGGGACTTTAAACATAACTAGTTAGATGTGCGTGTACTATCAAGTACACAGTCATCTGCTTTACCCTTCGGGGATTAGAGGCGTAACGTTATATATGTTCATGAAAAACTACGTTTTACTTCAAAGCAATAGTACTTCATACGTGAAAAAATTCATTAAAAATGTAAAGAAGCAGAATTTTAGTTATGTAATTTTCTTTTTTTAAGATAAGAGTATAAGTACATGGTAATGTTACCAATTCGATTCGTGATAATATATTTATTACATCACCTGTACTTACATGTTTTATACTATATAATAGTACCTTTATAATATTGGTAGTATTTTTTTGTCAATCGTAAAGTTAATTTTGTGGCTACGTGCTGATCGTTTTATGATTTTTTTGTCGTTTCGATGAGCTATGATTAGTATAGTCTGCCAATTGAACTACGATAACAGAGGCTTCGGAGATGTCCGGGGCAGTGGGTTGTTCCGGGGCAGCGGGTTGTTCCGGGGCAGCGAGTTGTTCCAGGGCAGCGGGTTGTTCCGGGGCAGCGGGTTGTTCCGGGGCAGCGGGTTGTTCCGGGGCAGCGGGTTGTTCCGGGGCAGCGGGTTGTTCCGGGGCAGCGGGTTGTTCCGGGGCAGCGGGTTGTTCCGGGGCAGCGGGTTGTTCCGGGGCAGCGGGTTGTTACGGGGCAGCGGGGTTGTTTCGGGGCAGCGGACTGTCCCAGGGCTGCAGGTTGTTAGGAAGAGATACCGCGGCCCTGATACAAAGGGCTAAGATGGAACATAGGTAGTTTTTGGTCAGTAGTAAGTCTGACACACCCATCCGCTCCGCCCAGAGCAGGAGTCATTTGAAGATTTCCCTCTCATAAAAAACTGGGGTTCCCATTGGTGTGATGGCGTGGAAGCCATCATAATTATTGCTGTGGGCGGGCGTTAACTACTGTTGAAGTCATTCTTTAATTTACTCTTGAGGATTTTTATTAACTTTGTTTTTTGACTCAGAATGGATGGCCGATAGGGCCGCAAAGTTCTGGAGTGGCGACCGAAAACCGGAAAAACTGGTCAAGTGCAAGTCGTACTTGCACATAAAGGGTTCCGTTACCCACGACTTCTCATAGGTTTTCCTGTAATCTATACGTGTTGAACAAATTTCTGTATTTTTTTCAGAAGTTTCGGAGATAAGGGGGGGGGGGGGGGGGGTCGGACAGACAGACTCACGAGTGATCCTATAAGGGTTCCGTTTTTTCTTTTTGAGGTACGGAACCCTAAAAGTTGCATCGGAAGACCTCCCATTAGGTGAACCGATGATCTGGTGAAGGTTGCGGTTCTGGATGCGAGACGCACGGGACCGATCAATGTGGCGAGACTTGGGGGAGGCCTACGTCCAGCAGTGTACGTATTTCGGCTGAAATGATGATGATGCGAGACACACGAGACTGGTCAATGTTGCCACACTTAGGGTAGGCCGATGTCTAGCAGTGGACGTCTTTCGGCTGAAATGATGACGATGTGGGAGGCTATGTCCAGCAGTGGACGTTTTTCGGCTGAAATTATGATGTTGATGACGATCTTGTCTGGTGATAGCGGTTAGTGTTGCGTCTACCACGTTCATTTGAAGGCCGTCATAGGATCATTCCCACTAGTTCTACTGCACAGTTCTACGATAGAACTAGTGGGAACTTTTTTTAAATATTTCTCCCACTAGTTCTACGATTCACGGTGGTACGAAATCGTAGAACTAATGGGAACGAAAAGTCAATGAATTGTTTCGTTCCCACTAGTTCTACGCTTTAAGGGTGTTCCAAAATCGTAAAACCAGCGGGACTCAAGTTTCTCATTTCTTCTGTCACATAGTTTAGGGTACAACTACGGTCCAAACTACCAGGAGCATAGAAGTAGGAAGGAGGTATTGGAATCTTTGAATCAAATCTAAATTATTCCTTTCTAATACCATGCACTTTTTTTTGTTGGAGATGGTAAACCAAAATAGTAAAGTCCGACAAAGTACCAGGAGAATAGAAGTAGGCAGGAGGTATTTAAAACATATTTTTTGTACCTAGATGAAAAAAAAGGATAGGTAGTAAAGTCCGACAAACTACCAGGAGAACAGAAGTAGGAAGGAGGTATTGGAATCTTTTAATCAAATCTAAATTATTCCTTAATATAATATTATTTGCTTTAATAGTTTTTTTAATTAAAGAAAAAAAAGAAGAAAAAAAGATTCAATACCTCCTTCCTACTTCTGCTCTCCTGGTAGTTTGTGGGACTTTACTACCTCCATCTTTTTTTGCATTTCCAAAAAAAAATGTTTTCAAGACCTTCTGCCTACTTCTAATCTCCTGGTAGTTTGTGCCGTAGTTGTATCCTAAACTGTGTTATAGAAGGAATGAGAAACTTGAGTACCGCTGGTTTTACGATTTTGTAACATCCTTTATCGTAGAACTAGTGGGAACGAAAAAATCCATTGACTTTTCGTTCCCATTAGTTCTACGATTTCGTACCACCGTGAATCGTAGAACTAGTGGGAAAAATATTTAAAAAAAGTTCCCACTAGTTCTATCGTAGAACTGTGCAGTAGAACTAGTGGGAATGATCCAAGTATTCAGTTTATCAACAAGCTGTTCGATTTTACTACCTTTATACAATCATGTCCGATTTGCTTGCAAGTCGTTACAGTGCGTATATTTAGCCGTGGTAACATCAATGGGTTTGTTTGCTTCACATTTTTTAAACATAGTAACTGCTCGTTTTATTATGTTACGTAAAATTGAAGGTACGTAAATAAACAGTAAGGAGCCAGCCGAGAAATATCTCTGGAGTAACTTAATATTGCCTGTTGTTTCCGAAGACTGTATTAATGATGATAGTTGGAAAGGTAGGTGAAGACCAGGGAAATGATGAATGGATGATGGGATGTGTGAGAAATGATAATATGAAAAATTTAAAAGAAGTAAAGTATAGCGTGACGGTTGACAGAGTGTGGTGTGTGAGTAAAAAATCAAATTGGGCCGACTCCGAGTAACATGAAACATGGGCAGACGATGATGACTCCTATCCCTGAAGAGTTAGAGTTGTACTTATTGTACACCCACATTGCAGCTAGCAGTCTTGCTGCTGAATATTGTTTTAGTGATGTATGGTTTACGGATTCGGACACCTAAGAGCTCGTTTACGAAAACGCAGGGCGTCGTCGCGCGGCGCGTGCAAAAGGCTCGTCTCGTGCTTTTTTATTTACTAATTTACTGAGAGACGGGTCCACCGCAACAAACGCTGCATTTTAAAGTAACGAGCGAAAATCGCTTCTCGTAAAATCGACGTTTGAAATCGTTAACTTTTTCATACATCGAATTCAAACACACGGGCTGACACGGGTTTGAATTAAAAACGCAGCACGCGCCGCGCGACGCCTCGCCTGTCCGTAAACATGCACTAGATAGGATAAGACCATGCTTGTAATCCCCGAAGAGTGCGGCAGAGGTGTACCTTATACTACACCAGATTTCGCCAGTTATGTATAACTCCTATAATCTATATAAATAAAAAACCGACTTCGACAAAAATAAAACACAAAAAAGTGAAAAATAAAAATCAGCATCTGAAGTCTGTGTATTTTGTTTGTTTGATTTCATGTATTTGCCACCGACTTCAGAAGCTGATTTTTATTTTTCACTTTTTTGTGTTTTATTTTTGTCGAAGTCGGTTTAATTTTTTGGTTGTAAAAAAGTTTTTATTTTTCACTTTTTAGTGGTTCACATGTGCTTACCCCTTCACAACGTACCGGCGTGATGTTATGTTATGAACTGGTGTAAACAATAGACAGACATGAGATTTCAGCAATCCCAGTCCATTTGCTATCATTTATTGAGGAGTTCCGTTGTCTATCTCCGAAGTTCTTCATCAGAATATGTTCACCAAATAGTTTTTATAACCTTTGTAGTGAGTAGGTACAGGCGTGATATTATGTTGTGTGATGGCGTAAACAATGCTTAGATATGCTATAGCAACAATCGCGGTTAATCTGCTGTTATTTATTGAAGAGTTCCCCCGATTTCTACAAGATCCCATCATCAGATATTGAAATGGTGACAATGGGACCACACGGGAAGCACAAGCTTTCAAATGAAAAAAGAATCATGAAAATCAGTTCACCCAGTCGCAAGTTATGAGCTAACAAACATTAAAAAAAAATACAGTCGAATTGATAACCTCCTCCTTTTTTTGAAGTCGGTTAAAAAGAGAAGTCCTGACTGACTGACTGACTGACTGACTGACTCATCAACGCCCAGCCCAAACTCTTGGACCTAGAAAGCTGAAATTTTGCACAGAGGTTCCCTTTATAACGTAGACAAGGAATAAGGAAGGATTTTTCGAAATTCAACCCCTAAGGGAGTTAAATAGGGGATGAAAATTTGTATGGAAAATCGTATTTTCACGAGGGCGAAGCCGCTGGCAAAAGCTAGTAGGTAATAGGGAGCGAGCACATTGTCACCAAATCGGTACAAATTCGTATAATAGAGTTTGCGCTGCAATGCAACTGAGAAAGTAGGTACTGTTGGGAAATACCCAATAACCCTTTGCGTGACCTGGAACTGGCCATCGAATTGAAAGAGGTACCTATTTCAATAATCAGCATTATTAAATTAGGACCACTAGTTAGACCATGTCAAGCCGGCCGCGGCAGTCTAAACATATTTGAACAAACACAAAAAAATAACCGGTTCCTATTTTTTTTCTTTGACTGTGTGACCTTGAATATATTTGAAAAAAAAAATAAGTATATATATATAATAATATAATTATCCTTCCTTAGGTACATAGTATAAAACAAAGTCGGTATTTTTGTCTGTTTGTTTGTCTGTATGCTTAAATCTTTAAAACTACGCAACGGATTTTGATGCGGTTTTTTTTAATAGATAGAGTAATTCAAGAGGAAGTAGAGTAGAGTTAGTATACAATTTGAACGACATCCACGCGGGTGAAGCCGCGGGCATCAGCTAGTATTATATAATAACAGAAAAAATATCGGTGGATAAAAAGAACGGGGGGAATCAGCACTAACCCGAAAATTGGGTGTCGCAATGCCTCGGGATTATTTATTATTTTATATGATTAGTTATATTTAAGTGTCATTTAATAAGGAGCGAGCCTAATGCCCATCAACCGGACACTATCATATAGAGTCCGTCGCTACTACTCAGAAATTCTTGATGGTAAAACCAGTTCCAATTTGCCCGACCCGGGAATCGATCCCAGGAGCCCAGCAGTCGCGCTTCCGACCACTATCCCAACGAGGCTGTCAATTTATGTTAATAAGTAATACCTTTTAATAATAATTATTAGGCAAATGGTATACGTAGTCATTGTTTTCGCTAATTGATAAGGTGAATGTTAACGTAAAACATTGTTTAAAAAAAACCGGTATGTTTCATTTATTTTAAATAAAATAAAATAACCTAAAATACGAGGACAGTCTTATTTTACTTAATAAAAAAAACATTTAAAAATAAGCATTTTAAAGTCTATGGCCCTTTTTGAAAATCGTACCCCTCATTTTATAGGGATGGGGCAACAAAACATGCACACGTTATCGATTTAAATAAAAAGCAAGCCGACAATCGAATACATTTCAAGCCATAAATATTTATGAATAATACATTAATCTCACCTCATTTTAATTCCAAAAATAATTCCATTATCATCGCACATACAGCAATGTTTTTAGTCAACCACAAAATTAGAATATAAAACCGTAAAATAAAAATGAAACCACGATAACACGCGAACTTTTGTACGAACTAGTGATTTAACAATGTATTATTTGTCACGTTTTCGTTTAAAAAAACATCAAAATAACACTGTGTCATTCACGTCCGAGGAAATCGATGAGAAAGCGCGCGATACGTCCCTATCCGAGGTATGCCGGTGCCGCACTGACAGACTAACATACTCTATTCAACTTACAAAATGGCGTGCCTATTTGAGTTTGCGCAATGTGTGCTTGCTTGCTACTTACTTATTACTTAACAAAAAACATCCTAATCTAATAAAAAATCGTTTAATCTTATTAACAAAGACAGTTTTAGACATTAAAGGTTACTAGTAATCTTTTAATCACGTGGTTTAGTAAGAGGGGTGTCTTGAAAATCAATATTTACATATTTTGCCTTTGTTGTGTTGCGGTATTTTCAGGTCAACGACCTATTAGGCTATAACCTAGTGAAAAAGAATTGCGGCAATTTTTTTTATTTTTTTTTGCGATTTATCTTGACTTTATTGATTTTAGGACAAAGAAAGTTGATATGAGCAAAAGGAATTGAATAGTCATAAAATTACAAATACTTATCTGCTTTGATATACGTATTTTAATTATTAATTAAATTAAGAGAGAACACAGTAACACACTGAATTATACTTAGGTAACGTACCTACCTACCTACTTTATTTTTGAAGATTCCTACGAAGATTAAATAATTGCATGAAGTATAGCATCCGAAGAATTAACGAGCGTTTTAATTCATTCATAGATACTACCTAACCAGTTTACTGAAATGAATAAAACATCAAGTAAGCAGTTTAGACAACATAAAAAACTATGACCACAATTATGTGCGGATTTACCGAACATGACTTGAGAAAACGGCTCGACCGACTGCGGGTTGTTTACAAGATACCGCGGCCTCCACATAAAGGGCTAAAAAGGAGCACGGGTGGTTTTTAGTCAGTAGAAGTCTGACACTCCCTTTCGCTCTGTTCAAGAGCGGGAGGGGTTATTTGATGATTTTCCACACAAACCAAAAAAAAAGGACGATATGGCAGATTGTGACATTTCGTTAAAAATTTGCACCCATGTGAAACCGCGGCATTGCACTCAAGCAGCCAGACCTACGTTTTATAATAAATTGGGGTAGACAGAAACGTAGAGCAGTTTCAACGTGTTTCGGTCACAAAGAAATACTTAAATAAATTATTTTGATTAAATGCATTATAAAGATTAATGATTATAAAAAAATGCAACTCAACACACCTTACTTTTTTGAACGACAACAAGGTTACTGAATCATTGTCCTTTAATTCGTCCCCTCGACGATTAATTCGAGACGGCACGGTTGGTGGCAGTGGCTGAGCGATTGGACTGCTGCGCTGCGTGTCGCGGGTTCGATCCCCACATATTTGTATGGCTGATAGTTGATTCGGAACACAAATACCCAGATAGTTGTGTATGTGAGTTTAAATGTTTGTGAACGCATCCACGATATAGGAGAAATTCTATAGTGTGGGGCAACTGACAGACTAGCTACTTCGCGTCGCTCGTACATCTGGTGAAGCTATTCATATACCTGCAATACAACATCGCAAAAAAACTCCGTTACGATGCGACAGGTATTGTTACGCGCTATTTCAACCTCTTTTGCATGGGCGGGTAGATGCCACACTGGGCATCGAATCGAACTGCCCATCAGAAAAAGATAAACTTAGGCTGGTTGTGCGGAGAACCTGTGGCGATGCTCCACAGCTGGTGGATGTAAGGCGACAAAGGATTTTATTCCTAGTACCGACTTTCTGTTTTGTTTTCTGGCAGTGATATTTGTATGTCAGAGATCGGTCTAGATTGATACCCAGGTAACGAGATTGGGAACAATGCTCTATGTCAACGCCTTGCCACGATATGCTGAGAGCTCTATATGACTGACAGTCGGTTAAGGTAAAGGCGACAAGGTACCCCGCGAAATTCTTACTTCATACAATCCTCAAGAGTGACTATTTGATCAAAAAGGCATTCTTGAGGATTGTAGGTACCATGAACTGAGACGGTTGTTTTGGTGAATCATTATTACTCAGTAAATAGACAATTGTTACTGCCGCGAATCCCATTTTATTTCACATACGACTTGACACTGAAATTGCAAAAAAATTCACGGGCTACTTTGTCGCATCAACCTTAAAATTAAATGACTGTAGTACACTGTAGTTAGAGTTACTGAATTGAAAACCATCAGATTGTTATATCGTCATTTCATCAATATTACTGAGTATTAGTATTCACGTTAAGATAATGTCTTCCATCTGATAACACTCTATGACTCTTCAGTATGACGTAGCAGCATGATCAGCTAAACGCCTACAGAATAATAATAGCAATGATTGTGTATTGTGATTGCTATTTATTTTTAAAAAAACGTTGCCCTACACTAGGAATTTCTCCTGTATCGTGGGTGCGTTTACAAACATTTAAATTCACATGCACAAACCAAACAACCAGACTCGAAACAACTATCTATAGGCCATACAAATATTTGTTCCGTGCGGGGATCGAACCTGCGACACGCGGCGCAGCAATTCAATCGCTCAGCTACTGCGCCAACCGTGTAAATTCTAAAATCCTTCTGAAAAAAGTAAATAACAATAAACATTTAAATACTTATATTTATACCTTAACAAAGTAATGTTCAGCTGAATCTGACTAATTTTTGATGAGAAATATCATAATTATGCGCGCCTTTACAATAAAACCGACTCGTAGGCATGCGGCTGATGGCAAAAGGCATGGCGTGCCAAATAAAGTTTGTTTTGGATGGGTTTTGTTTTTGAAAGTTTCGCGCTACTCGATTGACGTTTAGTGATGTGGTAAGGTTGGATAAAGTTGGTTTCGTGATCGCGAGAAATGAACGGAGTTAGACAGTGGTCCGACCGTCGGCGAGAAAACAACTAACTATCGGCGATTTTCTCTCTCATGAAAAGCACAATAAATGTATATTCCGTGTAAACGAAAGAGATGCTCTCTGGCTGTTCACACTGCCAGCGACGACTCGCTTTAAAATACTCGTTTCGTCGCTGAGCGATGAGCTTTAAAAAATAAACTCGCTCAGCGATACTCGTTCAGCAATGCTCGCTCGCTTAATTGTTTGTAAATACGCGCAGGTTTGCACAGGAGTAGTTATGCTTAGTGCTTACCATATAGATAGCACAGCCCGGCGACAAAACTATCGAAACTACACAATCGCTTCCCGCCGATCGCCAACTCGTTTATACTTTGTAGTTCTAACTTCTACTCGTTTCTCGTTCATCGTCGGCGGTTGGACCACTTTTACCCAGGAGTGGGACAGAGCAGGCTAGGAAAAAAAAGGTTAGACACAAATATTGATAAATATCGATAAAAAATTTTGGTAGTTACAATTTTGGTAGAAAATGTTGAATCCAATAACATCACTCTGCTGTCACTGTCAAAGTCAATGAAACAAACTGTCACTCTGCTGTGCTCGAGCCGTTGGCGTTACTTTCCTGTTCCATGTTTATCTAAAGCAAGTAAATAACAAAAATACACAAACAATGGCTGAAAGACTCGAGGACCTGAATCTCCCGATGGCTGTAGTCACGAGGATAGTCAAAGAAGCGTTACCCGAAGGAGTTTCGATATCAAAAGAGGCGCGTACCGGACTCGCAAAAGCAGCATCAGTTTTCGTGTTATACGTTACTTCGGCAGCTACGAACGTTGTGAAGAACAAGAAGAGGAAGGCTTTGACTGGTCAGGATGTGTTAGAAGTTATGAAAGATATAGAATTCGATAGATTTGTGGAGCCTCTTGAGGATTCGTTGGACCAGTACAAACAAATGGTTTCAGCGCGAAAATCTGGTGCTGGCAAGAAGAAGGATGAAAGTGACGAGGTGGAAGTTATAGAAGACGACTGATGTGATATTTTGACTCAATAGTGTTAAGTGTATTTAAGTTTTTTTATTAATAAATCGTGTTGATAGCAGTATGTGTTTGACTACATAACCTAAAAGTGTTAAATCATTGTGTACAAGATTTATAGAAAATTATATCTAGATCATTGATCAAGGAATATGTTCTACTATCTCTGAAGTTGGTCGCTCAGCAGAGCCAAGAATCATGTGTATCCTACTCTAATCAATTTCTTGCAATCCTAAACCTCAATAATATTTCTCTGCCTAGAACCAAGTCATATGACAAAGCTGTATGTTGGTTGACAACCATCTTCCTCATCATTATCAGCCCATATGAGTTCAATACTGGATATAGGCCTTTGTACACCACTCAACTACTACCAGCCTCCCTGTGAAGGATGTTGCTCCACTGAGCTTGAGGGCTAAGACCAAGATTCACCTACCTATGATCAATTTCTACTTGTTTTCCTATTTCCAATATTAACTTCAGTATCTCATTAGATAATTATCTATATAATACTTTTATTTCATTATCTTTTTGCTCATTGAAAATCACTACAAATAATAAATAATAATAATAATAATTTCAGGTTTGTTGTCTGTTGCAGGTTCCCGCAACCTTCACCAGGTCATCCACCTAGTGGGAGGATTTCCAACATAACATCTTTTGTTCATAATTTCAATATAAATCAAGGGAAGGGAAACACCATAAAATAAAAACAACCAAAACTAGTTTTGTTCGTCACTTTATTCAGGAATAAAATCTGTTCAGAAACAATCTTGAAATAACATTGAACCAACGTTTTATTACACCTCGGGACACGCTACCTCTACTTACGGCTTATTTACATTCTTCCTCTTCTTCTCAACCTAACTACCATCTGTATTTAACGAAAATAAATATCCATATATCTAATTTTATCATTTCAAATGCTATTATAATCTAATTTATAATTTTCTCTGGTTATAATTCTTTTTTTTATTTAAATTTTTTCATTTGGAGAAAATTGGAAAGACCTTATTCTAAAATAAATTGTCATAATTTTTTGTACGAACTAGTCATAGTAACTACAGGAAGCGAAGCTAAGAACTGAGCTTTTAATACAGTATCCATCACCGCAGAGAAATGTCACATAAGCAAGCAATAGCATTGCTTTCAAGCGAAGCAGAGCTATCATCAAAATTACACAACCTGTTGTGGCAGTAAAACCAGTACAGAATAATGGTGGACTCTGACACATACTTCATTGTTTGTCAGTATCAGGGGTCCTACAATGGGCCTCTTTCAAAGAATCAGAATAGGATAATATTTTGTGAATCATGTAAAAATAACTTAAAATGTTAATCTTAATATTATCAATTTATCAGTTGTCACTCTGACCAATTATTTATTTCTTTAAATTTTTCTTTTCATTATACAAAATCTTACGTAACTCATACTAATAACCTATTGTGATTCTTCCTAAGCTGCCATGTTAGCTGCCCTAGAGTCTGGGGCAAGGCATACAATCTGCCTTAAGGTGGAAGCACCAGGTTATGTCACAAAATTCCCGGCTACACTTGGGATTCCCCCTGTACTGGTTCACACTTTGTTCTAGACATCTCTCATCTCCTTTTGTGTGGAAACCGCACCTAACGAAAAGCTTACCATCTGTCAAAATCACAAAACTAAGAAAGCACAACTTTGACAGATGAGACAGAAGGGGTCTGATCCCAATGCAGGCTTTTATTACTTCTATTTGAAATGTATTCTATTTCTAAAGCTGCATCTGGTAAGACTGCAAGCCGAACTCAACACATTTGGGATGATGATGGGTTTTTGATGAAATGCATATTAACAATTTAACATTGCTGAAACTTAAACCCACAAATTCAGCTTATTCATTAGCTTAGTACAGCTTTTTAGGGTTCCGTAGTCAACTAGGAACCCTTATAGTTTCGCCATGTCTGTCTGTCCGTCTGTCCGTCCTCGCTTAATCTCTGTGACCGTTAGCACTAGAAAGCTGAAATTTGGTACCAATATGTGTATCAATCACGCCGACAAAGTGGTAAAATAAAAATTGGAAAAAAATGTTTTATTAGGGTAGCCCCCCTATATGTAAAGTGGGAAGTGATTTTTTTTTTAATTTCAACCCTAACGTGTGATATATTGTTGGAAAGGTATTTAAAAATGAATAGGGGTTTACTAAAATCATTTTATGATAATGTCAATAATTTCGGAAATAATCGCTCCAAAAGTAAAAAACAATGTGTCCCCCCCCCCTCTAACTTTTGAACCATAAGTTTAGAAAATATGAAAAAAATCTGAAAAGTAGAACTTAATAAGGACTTTCTAGGAAAATCATTTTGAACTTGGATGGAAACAACATATGGAAACAGCAGTTAACCAATATAATTTGGTCCCTGAATCGTATGAGCGCCTATGCAATCTAGAGGTCAAGTTTCATTGGCCCGTAGAAGAAATTGTATAAATTATGGCATACCGTTTTGGTACGGAACCCTTCATGTGCGAGTCCGACTTGCACTTGGCCAGTTTTTTACAATCTGTATTATATCAATTTTATCTATGTAGCTAAATACATTCGTTTTAACTACTCTTAGTCTAATGAGGGGGCGTCCATAAATTACGTGGTGTTTTTTTAAATTTTTTGTCTCTCCCTCCCCCCCTGGTGAGATTTTATTCAACCCCCATCCCCCAATCTCCCGTGAGATTTTATTCAACCCCCTCCCCCATCCCCCAATCTCACGTGAGATTTTTCAAAATGTGGGTTTCTTACGTAAATGCGTTGGATTGTTATTGTAAAAAGAAAAAAAAACTTGCTTCGTGATCTTAGATCAGAGAGTTTAATTATATAAGTGTTATGTACAATCCGAATTAAATGGACCAAAATAGTTTTTTTTTTGTTTCAATTTAAAAAAAAATTGCGTGATATTTGCCGAGATTTCGAGATTTTCTCTCTAACGTAAGATTAAATGAGATTTGACTCGACCCCTTCCCCCCCTTAAACACCTCACGTAATTTATTGACGCCCCCTGACACTGCTAGCTATTTCACTGCACCTGTACCTGCATTGAGATCACAAAACACCTAAAATAAAAAACAACACGGTCAAACAAATTAGCTTACTCCACAAAGCATGGGTTTCAATATAAAATAACTGATTTTTTCGAGCCATCTCGGGCTGCCACAAGAAGCTGTACTTTTCCAGTATAGCCTCGCTTTGTATAGTTTTTCCTACATCGAGAGAAATGAGAGATCCGCATCAAGTGGATTTGTATAGGTTGACTAGTCGTCTTTTGTGTACCTACCTACCAACATTTTTCTTTCTTTGTCGACCCTAAAAATGGATCATTATAATTATGTTTTTATCGTGATTAGGAAGTGATATCCATGAAGTCGGGGGAGTATTGCTAGCTTATTTATCTTGACCTTGTTCTTATTAAAACATAAAACTATTCACATCTAGATTATTTTTAAGCACAAACTAAAGATTTTGAAAACATATTTCAGCGCTAAAGCATGAAACCAAAAATGAATGCGATATCCAAGAGCATTTAATGCTAATTTAAATGTCTACAATTTATAATTATTGTTTTAATAGACTTTTAATGCCAGACTTTGTTTAATAATATATTTTATTTGTTTAAATTCTAAAGAGCAGGTAATTATTATCATCAATATAATTAAGTTTTTTTTGTTAATTACATGCTAGTTCATTTACATATTATTATGAGAGAAAAGAAGCTACATAGTTTAGAAACTTATTCATGAAATGAGTTTTTTTATTTATTTTATTTTTCTTTTAAATTATTTTTATAAGATAAAAATATTTTAGATGTCTATTATGTCTATATACGATGATACTACATGCATAACCACACGCCTTAATCCTACGGAGATAGACAGACACAATCCCTACATCCCCTTTTCATCCGAAAAAGTTGCCTAATTTAAAAACTTTCCACCATGGTCGCTTTTCCTAGCATATAACTAACAAATAAAATGCGAATTTACTTCAGTACTGGTGTTCTAGTGTTCCTTTAAATCTATCATATCGAAATATACCTACAATTACATCTAAAACTAGACGGGACTATAAACTAATATGATCGATATTTATATGCTACCTACCAATCTCTCATATTACAGCCATTCTCAGTCCAACTGCCAACTGGTTTGGCATTCTCCATATTTTAAACAAACATATTAACTAGTTTATTTATTATTTGTTTTAACTTGAAACTTATGGAAAAAATAAAAATATATAGGAAAATTGTCTTTGCCCACGGTACACTTGCGTAGTGAGTGGTCAGCAAATGCCTTTCGTACATCTATCGATGATAGCAACAGGGAGTATAGTATGTACTCTGTGTACGAAGGTCTAAAGGGGAAGCACCGGGGTAGCCCGCGAAATTCAAATTCAGAAGATCTGTTGAGTTTGTGTGTTTGAACTAAATGATTCGTGAACTTCGAGGGCATTGACAATTTTAATTATTATTATTCTGTTACTTCTATGTGATACGGTCGTGAATCATATTTTGTTCAATATACAACCTGTCACTACCTGCAAATCGCAAAAAAGAAAATTTGAATTTCGCGGGTATGGCGGTTCCACCTAAATGTCACACAAATCCCATATCCATAATAATACGAATACCTTAGCATGCTGTAAATATAATAATCAACTAGTTAATACGAATGCATAAGAATAGATTGACAGAGATAGTCGAAGCTTTGAAGAATACATCTTCATCATCGCGTATTTTAGTTTGGCAAATAAAACTAATGCATTTACAGGCATTTGCAGTTATTTTTCCGTAAAGCCGTAAGCATTATTACCAAAGATCTATGAATTGGTACATTATACTTGCCTAAACTTTACAAGTAACAACAAGTGGATAACCTCAAAAACCCCGGAATATTTTAAGGTCCGTAATAAAACTTTTAAAAGGGAAAAGGAGGTATTCTCGACATGATACTTGGATACTTAAAATTTAAGCAAATATTTTACCTTTTCCGATCTCTGATTATCACTTTTCATGAGCGTAGCCAAGAGACTTATTCTAAGACGACAAAATGGTGTTTTTTATTTCCCTTTCCCTGGCTACGTCCATTATATTTATGAATAATATAAGTGGGGCATAGAAGCGATCCATTCTTTACTAAATTTACATACATAGTTATACTAAAAGCTATTGCCTCGACCCCTTACTATTACTGCTGAAAAGTTCAAGATGTATCAGAATTTAAACCATGTTGTTCCGTAATATCTACATAAGTATTTTAAATACAAAATAGATTTCTAAGAATGGTTTTCTAATATAAACATAAAAAAGAAAAATCTAAGAAAAATAAAGTGGGAAAAAAACAAAAAATAAAAACCAAAAAAATGTACGAAATAAAATTTATTGGAAGGTACATAAATAAAAAGGATTATTTAAAAAAGCTACACATACCGCATTTCGTTTTACACCCTCGACAGTGCTATTCTTGTAAATAAAAATCATCTAGCACTTTAAAACCATTTGCTATTTCATAAAAAGCAGTATTTTCTGGCTTTAAAATTTGCTAGATTACTACATTAAAAAGTATTTATTTATAATACATACATAATACAGTCGTTATATAACGAAACAGTACATAAACTGATGTCCGTGACCACCGCCGGACCACCAACGCCTATCGCTTCCATATTTGGTAAATCGTTACTACTCCATTGGTACCAATTAATACTCGAACAACAACATTGGTACCCTAGTAGTTTTCGAGAAAATCGACTTTGAAGGTGGTCCGGCGGTAGTCACGATCCCTTCAGCAGGACCACCATGAGCGCCGGAAAAGGGGGCATGCTACAGCTATTCTAAGTATACAAATAGTTAATACCCTCATATGTGATTCATTTCGTAAAAAAAAACAGATCTGAAACATTTGTATTTACCGAGAAATCAACGATGATGACTTTCCGCTCTCGTTCAGCAGGACCACGACTTTGAATGTTGATTACAAGTTTGAGGAGTTTGTCGCTTTCCTCAAACCTACATAGAAAGTTACTACCCTGCAAGATAAAATCAGTACCCAAAATTCAAAATGCGGACTCCAGTAGTTTACGAGATATACCGTGCCATTGGTGGGGTGGCGGTAGTCACGGTGTAAAATTTTCATTTCAAGATTTCCCTATTAAAAACTCTATGATTTCTTCCCAAATTTACACAAAAGTTACTACTCCTAAAGAAGATACGGTGACCGAAAATTCAGTTTTCTAAGTGTTGTGTATAAAGAGAAATTAGCTTTCATTACTTTTCCATACTAAATCTACGCGTATAACCCGACCAAATTAAGTCGTCAATGGTTTTAAAGTGTATACGAGATGTACACTCGTGCACATAAATTTATGGATATGTCGGAATAGTAGTAGCTACAGTTCATCATCTATATTTTATATACAAACTGTACCTAGGTACGTACTACGTATTAAGATAAATAAGATCACCTATCGTTACCCATGACCTTTGCTAATGACGTAGGTAGGTACATTTTAATTATTTAATAAATTAAAATAGTTACCTGCTGTAATTACATCTAGACTTACTTAAATTTCGTCAAAAAACGTGAGTCAAGACGCACAAACTATATAGAGCTTGTCAAGACGCGTTCAAACGGAGATCATTTGGCTGTATGTTATTTATTCACACGAAAGTAATTATGTATCCTCATGATACAGGGTTAATTTTAAGTTCTACTCAGAGAACAACAAACAAAACTAGCTAACTGACAGATTCAGATGATTTCGAATCTTATTTTATCTTGTCTATGGTCCAAAACTTTTTAATGTGGCATGGCGCGCAGGTTATTACTGGAGTAAGCGAGTAAGCGTTCGCGAAGCGTGTCGTGGATACATCGAGAATTTTTTTATTCGTTTATGGTTTCAATTTTTTTTAGACAAAGAAATAAATGAATATTAAGCAATTTAAAAGAGTTCACATGTCTCCATATTTATAGGTTTCAGAAAACGATAAAACTAATAATATAACAACACAGAAGGTACAATTCAGAAAAATAATTGTTCGAGTACGTAACTACCTACCTACCCACGTCACTAACAAAGGTTTTATCTTAATTATGTATGTATAGTTTGTATAAAATTTGTAGATTATGAACGCTACTACTATTCCGACATCCATAAATTTATGTGCACGAGTGTACATCTCTTATACAGCTCAATACCACTGACAACTTAATTTGGTCGGGTTATACGCGTAGATTTAGTATGGAAAAGTAATGAAAGCTAATTTCTCTTTATACACAACAATTAGGAAACTGAATTTTCGGTCACCGTATCTTCTTTAGGAGTAGTAACTTTTGTGTAAATTTGGGAAGAAATCACAGAGTTTTTAATAGGGAAATCTTGAAATGAAAATTTTACACCGTGACTACCGCCACCCCACCAATGGCACGGTATATCTCGTAAACTACTGGAGTCCGCATTTTGAATTTTGGGTACTGATTTTATCTTGCAGGGTAGTAACTTTCTATGTAGGTTTGAGGAAAGCGACAAACTCCTCAAACTTGTAATCAACATTCAAAGTCGTGGTCCTGCTGAACGAGAGCGGAAAGTCATCATCGTTGATTTCTCGGTAAATACAAATGTTTCAGATCTGTTTTTTTTTACGAAATGAATCACATATGAGGGTATTAACTATTTGTATACTTAGAATAGCTGTAGCATGCCCCCTTTTCCGGCGCTCATGGTGGTCCTGCTGAAGGGATCGTGACTACCGCCGGACCACCTTCAAAGTCGATTTTCTCGAAAACTACTAGGGTACCAATGTTGTTGTTCGAGTATTAATTGGTACCAATGGAGTAGTAACGATTTACCAAATATGGAAGCGATAGGCGTTGGTGGTCCGGCGGTGGTCACGGACATCATAAACTGAGTGTGTAAAATTGAATTTCATCGTTTCAAATAATAAATGGCAAAGCTGGTTAATTTTTTAATGCATTTAAGCGTCGCACCAATATTTACACCGAAAAGAAAAAAAACTTGATTCAAATGCAAGCTCTATGATAATTTGAGACCAGCCCTTTGAAATAATTCAGACGGATCACTGAATGGTAAATTAAAGCACAACCATGTAAAATGAAAATTCTAACTTGAAAATAATATTTCAGGGACACATTTATTGAACAGAAATAAAACAGTCACAGTATCAGTGCTGGATGGTTCTATTGGCGCCAAAAGAACGCGAAATCTTGATTTTTCCATCGATTACATCCACAGATATAAATATATAACTAGATAAAGTATCACGGTTAATAATCAATAATCGGTTAGTAATCCGTATGAAAACTATTTTCTGACTTTACGTATGACGATACAAAATAGACTACGTGTTTAGAATTAAGTTCTTGAGTAAAGTTGTTGTTTTAAACAAATTAGCTTACTGCGACACTACTAGCCTCGTTAAGTATAAAGTACTCAAGTCGGGCACGCAAAGTGGTACGCGAAATACATAGTTGCGTTATCTAGGTATGTCTATATCTGTGAATACCACAGACAATTTAAACAGCGGTCTTGACCATATCATTTAGGCGCGAAAAGAACCACCCTGCACTAATATCTGTCAATATTAAAATGATCTCACAAGTCACTGTCGCTTGAACACTGGATATTAAATTATTCACAAAAAAATCACGAAAAAACTCAGAATAAACAAGATTTTTTTAGTAATAATATAAAACAAAGGTATCGAATAAACAAGATTTTTTTAGTAATAATATAAAACAAAGGTATCAGGGCGTGGACTTTAAAATTGTAGTCGTTAAAGTCTTTTAGTCCACTGACAGTAAAAATAAATAAAGCATATGGAAGCTGTTACTTAAAATAGGACCTCGCGACTACGGGGTCGCAACGACCAAAAAACGAATATCACTTGGTCGCAACGACTAACTTCTGAAGAGAATTTCTGGTCGCAACGACCAATGTCATGGTCGTCAAATCTAGCGAGATCTTTATTGCACTGCCAGCTAAGAATACCAACTTTTAACACATATTTTTCATCGCAATTAAATATTTGGCGGATATTCTCAACTGCCAGTGAAATCAGCCTTTAACTGTCCAAAATCACAAATACAAAAACAAAATATTATTAATTACAATAACTATTTCTAACGATATTATACAGTTCCACTAAAAACTAACTGGAATAATAATTATATTTACAAAAAACAATATTACAGAAGTGTGTTCTTTCTCGAAATTTTCTATTTTAATGAAAAAAATGTCTTTTATATTTTTTTATTCGTTACACGTACGATCACAATGTTGTGATTTATAATTAAACAATGAATAAATAAAGTACTATTTATATTTAAAATATAGTGAGTAAAATATCTGTTAATATTTTCGTTATATTTTTGGGGCTAGAGTCGCCCCGATCATAATCATCACAAGATTTTAAAAATTAAAATAAGAATCGTTATTAGTGATGTGCTAGATACGGTTTTGATTAACAGTCAAAAATCTGTAATCCATAGACTACAGAACTTACTTTTAGTCGATTTTTCAATCGCTTTAGTCGACTAATTAATAAAAACCCTACTTAGTAGACCAAATACTTTAACATTTTATACATGTTTAGTTAAAATACCTTAATAATGCGATCACAGCTAAAACTGTAAGGTTAGATATAAGAAATAAATGTTATTTCGCATATTCCTTTAATATTTTGTTAATTGCAGTACTTTTTATGCAAAGTAAATATGCAATATTAGATTATTCTCTGAAGATTTGTTTTGATAACCCCTAACACAGTTTTATAAGACAAATATAACCTGCTTTGTTCACAAATCATCGCTTTCTAACAAAATTGGCCAACACTGGTGACATATCACATTTTGCGCGAGAAAGTCCTTCAAAAATGGTTAGGCCAGGGATATTCAACCTTTTATAAAATGACATGACACACACATATACTTGCTCCTACAATATTATTGAAGATTTTTATCCCAAGCTTTGCCTAATCCGATTATTTTTTTCGAATATTTTGCTATGCCAAAAATGGCGTATTGTGTATCCCTGATTTTCATCCTAACTATTGACAATTTTGATTACTAGAGATAGATAATCTCACGCTGTTTTTCCATGGGGGTTGTGTAGAGACCACAGAACGTGTCTTGCTACGATCCTTACATAAACCTATTGTTTTGTCAAAGTTCATACATCTGGTCATACACTTGAGTTTTCTGATGAACATGACCAGTACGTCTAGGACCTTAGTTTTTCTTCTATTTCTAGTAATTAAAGCTACCTAATGATAGGCTATTTACGGTGGAAGCGCCAGGATAACCCGCGAAATTCAATTTTTTTTACGTTTTTTACAATTTTTCGGTCAGTGTCATTCAATTGTACTGGTCAATGTAGCGTCACCGAGGGGGGCGGTCTTGTGTCCATCAGTGGACGCATTTCGGCTGACATGACGATGAAGATGATTCATTCAATGGGATTAAATGGACTCAGTAACGCCATATTTGTTATGGTCGTAAATCATATTTTATAATCAACATACTACCTGAGACTGACTTGCAAATAGCAAATAATGCACGATATTTTTTTTCGAAGGCAAAGGACTCCTTCCGCTCTGGACGGAGCAGGAGGGAGTGTCAGACTCTTACTGACTAAAACTGTGTTCCTTCTAATGCCCGTTCCAGGGCCGCGGTAACTCTTTTGAACAAATTCCGCAACCCTGGTCGCGGGTTGCCCTAGCGCTTCCACATTAAAACCACAATACGATGTATAGAAGGAAAGAGATGGGAGAATATAACCCCGTGTAGGCAAAGGGGGATAGAAGACATAATTTAACTTTAATTTATACGTCGTTTGCTAGTCAAACTTATTGCTTTCTTCAGGAATGATAATATTCTAAGAAGCTTCTAATACAGTGACCCATGACTTCAAATTGCTAGTTCTTCTTCTGTGAATGGCGATACTTATATGCATACTAGTGACCTGCCGCACGGCTTCGCACGGGTACAAATAAGATACTAAAACCTTCCTCTTGAATCACTCTATCTATTAAAAAAAAACCGCATCAAAATCCGTTGCGTAGTTTTAAAGATTTAAGCATACAAAGGGACATAGGGACAGAGAAAGCGACTTTGTTTTATACTATGTAGTGATAAGTATCGCCACATCACTAATATGCATAAAAGGTTCAAGCTTTCTTTCGCTTTTCTATAAGATTTGAAAACTTTGGAGTCAACGACCACAGGTCTATTAGTATACAAGGTGTAAACAGACCCTCCCCAAACATTTGTAACTTTGAGTCCAAAGGTATGGTCCAGAACAAAACAATTAAATGACGGGTAGAACAAGTGCCTTTAGGCCCGTAATCCACCAAAGCGGAGATGTGCCAAGCGGAGAGGAGATGTGCCAAATTCGACCAATCACAGTTACATCTGGTCTTTTGCCCTTCCTGTGATTGGTCGAATTTGGCAATCTCCTCTCCGCTTGGCACATCTCCGCTTTGGTGGATTACGGGCCTTAGTCTTTTTGCACATATTGTAGAGAATAGGGTATTTTTTCTTTTTACACGTAAACCAAAAATGAAAACGATACAGTGCTTCGAAAACTCGTGTGACGTCACATCGCACTACATTTTTTACCACGTAGTGCCGTCAAAAGCCCCCACTCCTGATCTTTGACGCGTTATAACTTCGTCAATTATTATTAATCTGATAAAACAAAAAACACGTACCCAATATTTTTCGATAATCTAACTGACGGACTAAACGGAATCATATTATTTTTACCCAGGACACATCCCTATTCCTTGATAAAATGCCAGTCAGTAAGAGGGATTTCGTTTTCCTACTGGTCCGCTATTTATTTCTCGAATCGAATCTGAATCGGCAATGCAATCTATTTCTTTTTTATTTCAAAGGTGTGTGTAAATATCTTAGCATATCATGGGCCACTGTGTAAAAGGCAGCTATCATCAAATGGCAGTGATGGGGTAATACGACAATTTATTCATAATAACAATAACTAAATAATATTATCTTCTAATTTCACGTACATATTTATGGTATACAATCCTTTCATTTATTTTACCTCTGATCAAGCAAATAACCAACAACGACTATTAAGCTCACTATGATTTTGTCAGACTTGCCAGCGACTGAATAATAACTAAGGATAAACATTGGAATCTGTATCTTGTTACCAGTAGCTAAAAAAATATTTTCGTTTGGTAACATAAAACGCCTGGTCGCAACACGCGTGATGTATACAGGCTGGAAGGGAAAACCACGAATTCAGTACATCGATCCTAACCGCCCCACCACAAAACAAATAAAAATCTAGAGTATTAAAAAAAAAAGCTGTTCCGTTCATTTTAACAGTGTATTGAACTTTTGTAAGGAACAGCTGATTTTATAAATATTTACTAACTAGCTTTTGCCAGCGGCTTAGCCCGCGAGAAAATGACGATTTTCCATACAAACTTTCATCCCCTATTTAACTCCATTAGAGGTTGAATATCGAAAAATACTTCCTTGTCTACATTATAAAGGGAACCTCTGTGCAAAATTTCAGCTTTTTAGGTCCAAGGGTTTGGGCTGGGCGTTGATGAGGCAGTCAGTCAGTCAGGACTTCTCTTTTTATTTATATAGATGTCCAGGATTTAGAATGATATACTATCAACAAAATTGAAGCTACTCATTCAAAAAAAAATCCCTGCCCGGCAAAGACCACATCTGTTTAGCGTGCGGACTATTAGTGTTTGACGCTGCAAGCAACAATAGTCCGAATAATTTTCTGCCCCCCTATTGCGTATGTTTTTAACGTCAGTGGCTATCAGAAATGTCCATAGATTAACTGTAAATTGGTTATGGTTTGGTACATTTTTTTCTTAAAAACTGATCATTTGACAGTTATTTGATAGACATTATAAGTTATCCACTGTCATTAAAAGATACGCAATAGCCCTGCAGGTCATGGTTGCTTGAGGTACATCATTAATAATTTAATGATCGTCATAACTAATGCCGTCTGAGGCAAAATAACGAAAAGGACTGTTCGTTCGTAATTTAAGAGTTAGTAAAATCGCTGACTTAAACCGCCATTTTGTATTTTAGAATGTACGCTATAATTATATTGCTTTGTATCGGCTAGTTGGTGTTTATGATAAAAGGACCTGTCCTGCCGCCGGATATTAGCGAGAAATTAGTAGAAACCTGGCGAAATAAGGGTGTACTATTAGGTACACCTACCTCTGCCTAACCCTGGGAGTCATCATCATCACCAGCCTATAATGTTCCCACTGCATGCACTCAGGCCTCCTCTCTAGGAGAGGGATGGGCTTTAATCTACCACGCGGGGCCAGTGCGGATTGGTAGATGTCACATGTCTTCGAATTGTTTGGTTCTAAGACATGCCGGTTTCCTCACGATGTTTTCCTTCACCGTTTTGAGAGCAGTGGTGATGAAATAAATTACGCAAAGTAATGTGCCTGGCGGGGTTCGAACCCACGACTCACTGTTCGTAAGTCGGGGCCGCCACCACTGGGCCACCGCTGCTCTCAAAATGGGAGTACCGGCGTGATATTATGTTATGTGTTGAAAATAGCTAGCGAGTTGTTAGGTTGGCATAGTTCTAGCCAGCTATGTCCAGTGACATAGCTGGCTAGAACCTATGACCAGTAAGGGATAAAATATCGAAAAAATAAAAAATGCATCCATTTTTTATTTTTTCACACCAGATTACATCAATAACTGGGTTGTGGAGATCAGATAGGCAGTCGCTCCATGTAAAATACTGGAATTCAGCTGCATCCGGTTAGAATGGAAGCTGACTCCAAGATAATTGGGAAAAGGTTGTGGATCTCACATAGGCAGTCGCTTCATGTTAGATACTGGTGTGGCGACTAGCGACATCTATCGCAACACCTGCGTACTAACAACAACAGAAATTCCTACATCGCGCTATCAACATTATCCGCGACATTAGCCTATATAGAAAATCCCGACTTACATAATTATATCGGGCAGTTAGCCCGCCGGACACAACACCCGTCCGGTCGGAGGTTTCTCCCTTTTCTATGGGGGATAAGGAGCTTTACACCCTGTTCCTCATACCTCCAAACTGGTATTTAAAGTGCCAAACTCTTCGCCATAATTTGAGCTGACTTAATTTGAATTCGTCATCGACACGCTTAGAAGACAGACAGGTACAATCTTTTTACGTTTCTTGAGCAATAAAATAGTCGAATAGCTATTCGTTTTCTCGCCGGCGGTAGGGCAGGTGACTATAGTACACTGATTCGCTAATCGATTATTAATCGATAATCGATCTATATTATTATAACCTTTTTTTTGTTTCTCTCGATTATTGGGCATAATATATATTAATTCTTAGTTAATTATTTGTCGTAATTTTGTAGTTTTGCGTAGATTTTAGTATAATGTTCATTATATTTTATTGCCTATTTAGGTGAACATAACGATTTGACAAGTTTCAAGTATTTTTTTTATCTCTTTGCCTCATAAAAGATGGAAGGTAAGTGTAGCAATTTATAACAGACTTCAACTATTGGGTATTTCAACTGGTTACTATTAATATTGATATTTAATACTTTAGTTTATATAACTAGTTCTGGGCACAACACAAATTCTAACAGGCTTTTGAAGCTTTCAAAAGCTGATAACTCTTTTAATAACTTTAACTTTTAAACACAAAATCGTGTTCTAACCTCAAACACATTTACCGACATTTCTTCAAAAACATGTCTCAAAAACAAAATCTCATTTGAAAAACAGCCTTTTTTTAACGTTCAATCCGTTGTCTACACTTTTTCCTCGTGGTACTTTATGGTACCTGTTTGTGGCACTATGTAGTGTCTCCGGTACTTCAGTAGGAGGCCTCGTGTCCCGCTAGGATGTAGAGGTCGTTGCCATCTTCGCCTGATAGCGTGTTGTTTTGAAGAACGTGTGATTCTAGGACTACGACCCTGGAAAAGATATTGATAGAATCAGGAGAACAGCAATGCCGAGCGACAAAATTCGTAGTTTATTCAAGGTGTAAACGGATTCTTCACGAAGCCGTCAACGAAATATTACTACTAATATTACTCTTCGCAAAAATAATTGCTGAATGATCCCTGTTTTTTTTAACATGTTTTATTTTGTGGCACATGCGCTATAGTATGAGGGTCGTGAAGGTATTAAAAACTACATACCTTTTGAGCACCACAGTCACGTATAGACGACAAGCCGAGCAAGCAAAAAAGTGCCTTAACTCTGTCGACTTAAGGTACTTTTTGGCTTGTCGTCTTACTTGACTGTGGCGGTCAAAAGGTTAAAAAGTTGTGAAAAACTTGGAACTTTGAGCCCCAATACTCTGTAAATAGAAAGTTCCCTAGTCCTTATCTGATCATCTAGAACAAAAAATATCAGAATGACGAGGAGAACAAGTGTCGGTATTCAGCTGCGTCCGGTTACACAGGAAACCGACATCAACATAAAGGGGCCGTGTGCTGGAAGTTTCGCCGCGAGAGAACTCCATACTACGGTATGGAGTACCTTGTCGAAGACTTTGTTTGCTACTTGCTTTGGAGTCCTTAGCTCCTTACCGCAATGGATAAAGCGGTTTTTATTCAATTCTCGTCTTTGGTACTGTTTCAATATGCTGTAGAACTTACTTATCATGAGGCAGCAGTCTATACGCTCGCGAGGCGTCGCTGATCTCCTGCGTGATCTCCGCGTTACGTAGCGAGCGACCTTGCACGCCGTGCCGGTGGAACGCCAGCACTGAGTCCGCTAGACATACTGGAGCAGAGGAATTTCAAGTTAATATTATACGTCATGGGGTTTTAGACAAGCCCGCCACACTATTCCTAAACCACTGCAACTCCTGTGCGCCAGAATCAACAGAGGCGACTACCAGTAGAGCGCCGAAACAATGAAGCTCGACGAAGTCCCAGAGAAAACATGTAACTGTCTTGGGTCCCGCAACGAAATTAATCAGAATTAAGCGGAGGTGTAATTGGATAGGAATAGAAAACATAATTTGCCTCCATATCAGCAGGATACAGAACAGAAAAAAGCCTTTAGACACAAAGGGACATATACAACTGGGATAGCCCAGTTGCCTGGCATCACGACTAAATATTAATTGGGTCCTAAGTTCTGAACAATAATATTGTTACGACGGTCATCTAGAATCTTCGGGATCCCTCGCTAATCGCGTAAACTCTAGTAGGTACCTACTAGAATTTTGTAGGTAGTTAATACGCGTGCTGCGTCGGCGGCAATCGCAATTGTATTTTCGTCCGTATGCCGAGGGCGTAAAGTAACTTCTTCCTTCTTCTTCTTTTATCTTTAAGTTTATTTTTTGTCAATGTTTTTTTGTGAATGCTTTCTTCCTTAATTTTCTCGAGTATATTTTGTGTGTTTGGGGTATAAAAGGACCGACAGAGGACGGAGTTGGTTAGTTCACTTTTAAGCGACACAACGATAGATTCGAAGAGATATCTAGTGCGATAAAGTGTTTGCGAGTGTTTTGCGATTGTGTATAAGTGTTTTGTTAGTAATAAAGTTTATTCGTGTGTTTATTTATCCCATACCCAGCTCGTAACAATATTTTATCGCAATAATAAGGCAAAAACGCTTGAACGAACGGAAATTTGGTCACATCATAAGATTAAAACGTTACAGAAATGTCAAAATATTTCATGTATCCACCACGACCCAGTTAGCACTGAGTAATATACTTTCAGGGGACAGACTACCTGAAACGACTGACAAAGATTTACAAATGACAGCCGGGACCAACGGCTTAATTTAATTTTATTTATTTATTTATTTCAGACCATAGATCCATAAAGTGTTAGTAAAAACTTAACCTATTGTTGTAAATAATAAATTACAAAATAACAAATTATTTTTAATTATTTTTTTTAATTGGCGACATGCACGTCCGCGCGTACATGCCTACCCGCCCAATGCCTAATAAATGGCCCATCAATGTTGTCCGACAGTGTAGCTAGAATATTGTTAGGGCCGCCAATGAATCGCCGTAGCATTGATGCACATCGCTTGCGCATGACGGCATAAAAGTCATCAAGCCTCGCTTCAGCAAACATGCCTGATGCGCTGCAAAAACGAGGCAGCCCCAACAACATCCTCAGTGCATTATTATATTGCACGCGCAGAGCATTGTAAGCCTTCTGCGTATACCTCACCCACAGGCTGCACGAGTAAAAAGACTGGCAATAAGCCTTGAACAGAGTCATTTTCACCTCCTTAGTACACCGCGGCACCGCGCAAACCTACGAGCAAGCATATTGCATCGGGCTGACAATGCCCTGCGCTCCCTATCATGAACGTGCTTTCCAATGCTCGGAGCAAACACGCTATGTAATGGGGTCACCCATCCACAGACCAACCGCGCTGTTATTATTTTACCACGCAGTAAGTATACTCACATATGCTATCAATGTTAAAGTCGAACTGTATCCTCGAGAGTAGTTTGTGTCGTCTCTTGTCGTCGTCGTGTCGCCAGCGCGTCGCGTCTATTGTCGCCGGCAACACGGGGATTATGTCTACTACGTTCTCGTGGCATACTAATACCTGCAAATAAAAAAGGGGAATTATAAAACGAGCGAATAAAAAAACTTCGTGATGCTGATGATACTGTTTTTGTTGACATAGCTTTTGGGGGGGAGGGACGTATCTCACAGAATAAGCAAGCAAAAGGCCTATGTCCAGCATTGGAATGCTGTACGTGGATGATGGTTTTATATGCGAATTTACTCTGGGACTGTATTTAACTCAGGTAAAAATAAGTTTTAGTTCGAAAGAATTCATTTTTGACGTCAATACAACTCGAGAACGGTTATTCTAACAATCAAGATACTTACAGAGTCCTTATTGAGCTGGTGCACGGCCCGTAGCGTGTGCAACCGCTCAGGTCGCGGTATGACGGTGTTGGAGCCGCCCACGCACACCTCCAGCTCGTCCGAGTGGAACCATGTCGCTCCTATAGATATACTTACAGAGTCCTTATTGAGCTGGTGCACGGCCCGTAGCGTGTGCAACCGCTCAGGTCGCGGTATGACGGTGTTGGAGCCGCCCACGCACACCTCCAGCTCGTCCGAGTGGAACCATGTCGCTCCTATAGATATACTTACAGAGTCCTTATTGAGCTGGTGCACGGCCCGTAGCGTGTGCAACCGCTCAGGTCGCGGTATGACGGTGTTGGAGCCGCCCACGCACACCTCCAGCTCGTCCGAGTGGAACCATGTCGCTCCTATAGATATACTTACAGAGTCCTTATTGAGCTGGTGCACGGCCCGTAGCGTGTGCAACCGCTCAGGTCGCGGTATGACGGTGTTGGAGCCGCCCACGCACACCTCCAGCTCGTCCGAGTGGAACCATGTCGCTCCTATAGATATACTTACAGAGTCCTTATTGAGCTGGTGCACGGCCCGTAGCGTGTGCAACCGCTCAGGTCGCGGTATGACGGTGTTGGAGCCGCCCACGCACACCTCCAGCTCGTCCGAGTGGAACCATGTCGCTCCTATAGATATACTTACAGAGTCCTTATTGAGCTGGTGCACGGCCCGTAGCGTGTGCAACCGCTCAGGTCGCGGTATGACGGTGTTGGAGCCGCCCACGCACACCTCCAGCTCGTCCGAGTGGAACCATGTCGCTCCTATAGATATACTTACAGAGTCCTTATTGAGCTGGTGCACGGCCCGTAGCGTGTGCAACCGCTCAGGTCGCGGTATGACGGTGTTGGAGCCGCCCACGCACACCTCCAGCTCGTCCGAGTGGAACCATGTCGCTCCTATAGATATACTTACAGAGTCCTTATTGAGCTGGTGCACGGCCCGTAGCGTGTGCAACCGCTCAGGTCGCGGTATGACGGTGTTGGAGCCGCCCACGCACACCTCCAGCTCGTCCGAGTGGAACCATGTCGCTCCTATAGATATACTTACAGAGTCCTTATTGAGCTGGTGCACGGCCCGTAGCGTGTGCAACCGCTCAGGTCGCGGTATGACGGTGTTGGAGCCGCCCACGCACACCTCCAGCTCGTCCGAGTGGAACCATGTCGCTCCTATAGATATACTTACAGAGTCCTTATTGAGCTGGTGCACGGCCCGTAGCGTGTGCAACCGCTCAGGTCGCGGTATGACGGTGTTGGAGCCGCCCACGCACACCTCCAGCTCGTCCGAGTGGAACCATGTCGCTCCTATAGATATACTTACAGAGTCCTTATTGAGCTGGTGCACGGCCCGTAGCGTGTGCAACCGCTCAGGTCGCGGTATGACGGTGTTGGAGCCGCCCACGCACACCTCCAGCTCGTCCGAGTGGAACCATGTCGCTCCTGGGACAAGGAATCCACATTGTTTACTGTATGTCAGCTTTCTCGCTATACATTTATTACCCGATTTCAGACAAATCTAGTTTGTCTTAGACCAAACCTTTTTATCGTGTCTGGTACACGAACCCAAACAAAGCAATTACACTGCACCCAACCCGGATGTAGCGCTCACCGCTCGCTGCGCTCGCTCAGTTCGCGCGAGCTTTTTTAATTAAACGGTTTGCTCTAAGATCGTTATTTTGTGATGAGCCCTATTTTGGCCTAGGACAACCCTTTAGCCTGAAATCGGGTTCTTGATTTTGTAAAAAAAAGATTGCTCAAGACATTATTCTGGAAGAAAAAAGGAGGATACATTTGTATGGAAAATCGCACCACCGTCACCGGCGCCCCAGTATTACTTTAAAATAGCGATGTTTCCTGACTAAAAAATATATGATTCTGTTTAGTCTTTAGTCTAGTCTAGATTATCGAAAAATATTGGATACGTGTTTTTTTGTTTTATCAAATTAATAAAAAAATATGAAAATTAAACGTGTCAAAGATCATGAGGTGGACTTGTGACGTCACTTCTGGTAAAAAATGTACCAAACTGTGACGTCACACGACTTTTCGAAGCACTGTATTGTCTTAATTTTTTTTTTTACGTGAAAAAAGAAAAAATATGTGACCAATATTTTTTGGAAATCTATCTGACGGACTTATTGGATATTTTTGTCAACTACCCTATTTATGTAGAGTATTGTATTATCTTACCAGAGTTAATATTGAGCAGGTTGAGGCGCATAGGTTTCCGTGTAGCGCCGACACATAACAGCGGATACTCCAGCTCCGGAGTGATGATCAGCTCGAACACCAGCAGCAGAGGCGGCAGCACGCATTCTATGTTCTGTACACGTTTTAAAGAAAATCATTTGTTAAAAACTTCCTGCGTTGAGATAGGGTATTTTTACCTCGTACAGTTTTTCTTATTACCCGACCACGGCAAAGCCAAAATCATACAGTCTGTACATAGACTGCCAAAATCATTACCCTTCCGGTAATGATTTTGGCAGTCTATGTATGTATGTATGTTCCACCGTAGCGCCTAAACTAACGAATGGATTTTAATAAATGAGGTGTCAATAGATTCATGAGAATAGTCCGGGTAACATAGGCTACATAAATTTTATCAATTTTTGTTATGACGGAATTTAAATGTCAGATTCTAGCCTCGAAAAAAAAATTAAATTGAGATAATCATAACATGTTTGGTATCAAATGAAAGGTCTTGGCGAGCACATTACAAATATGTATATTATAGTTTTAGTCCGCCGTTTGTAGTCGGGTTTCAGTTTTTAGACTTGTTATTTTTGTTTTCTTGTTAATTCGTTATCATTTGGTTTTGTACTGTAAACTAAAAAAATGGGTGAGCATTCATTTTATATCGCGGAAGCCGCTCCAAATAGGCTTGATTGCAAATAGATTCAGTCAGAATAGTCCATCACAATAGTACAACTAATCTAATCAATCTAGCCTATCTGACCTCCGGGATACAGCTAAATTCCAGTGTATACTGCAGCTGTATCGGTAAGACTGAAAGTTTTTATTTATTTTAATTTTATATGGGCTTACTCTTGACTTCAATCTTGCCCTAAGGGCAGAGATGAGGTCGCTGATGGAACGAGTTTACCCAGAAGAAGCCTATTTAGTCGCGACTTCAATAGATTAGGGTTATATGAACTCGGGAAAACCGACGCAGGCAGGGTGTTCCACTCCTTGGCTGTACGAATAATGAAAGACTTAGCAAAACGCTTCGTACGAATGTGTAAAAAAAATGATCTACAGAATGATTTTAAAAATTCTTACAATTTAACAAATACACAAACTTTACCTCTTTATAATATTAGTATAGAAAATAATTTATACTATGTCAGTTTATAATCTTATGTAGTTGAATTCGTTTAATAAATAAATAAAAAACTTTTTAACAAAAAAAAAACGTCTTCAACAAAAAATAAAACACGAAAAAGTGAAAAATAAACTTTAGAAGAAAAATCTGTTTCTGAAGTCAGTGACTTTTGTTTGTTAGATTTCTTTTTTTGCCACCGACTTCAGAAACTGATTTTTCTTCTAAAGTTTATTTTTCACTTTTTATTTTTTCTTTTTTGGTCGGTTCGTAAACGACGGAGACGAAAAGATCGTTAATGTAGACAACGTAGTTTTTTCCAAAACCGGTTGTCCGATTTCGAAAAAAAAAATATGGGACCATTTGGGAAGTAAATACCCTTTCTAACAAAAAAAAAGAATTTTTCAAATCGGTTAGCAAGTGACGGAGTTATGCCCGAACAATCATAAAAAAAAATTTAAACATCCGAATTTAGAACCTCCTTCTTTTTTTAGAAGTCGGTTAAAAATAGTAAATATCCCGTTTTCAATGTTATTGACAATATAAGTGACTATGTCAGTTTACAAACTTATTAGAGTTGAATTAGTTTACTAAAAAATAGGACAGATGTTATTACCTTGAGCAGCATAAACTTCCTGAGGGGGTCGTACCACTGCATGAGGAAAAGTCCCGCAGGAGTCGCTCCACACAAGTACTTGTAGCCGTTGTATGGGTTGCGGGCTACTGCGCAACGCATTGTGCCTGGGGAGAAACATATACATTATATGCAAAGAAGAAAGAAAGAAAATTGTTTATTTGCAGAAATAACTTTGTCGGCGCTTCCGCTTTTCTAGACTGTCAATTGACATCCTGTACAAATTTAATTCCAAAAACGAACACCGAGCGCTGGTGTGGCGGCCATCTTGTAAAAACGATCAGTTCACTTTGGAGCGTGGTCGAGTGCGCACGCAACCACGTGCTCGGTGGACGTTATATTTTAGTCTAAGTGTACTTTAGCTTAGATAGTTATTTTGTGAGACATTTGGTTCAATTATTGAGAATTATAAGTGCAGTGATTGTGACAATTGTGATTTTATTGAAATACCGCCTCCATACCCGATAATCCACGCCTACCTGAACATGGAGAATACACTTGATGAAAGTCGAAAGACTACATCAGAAGTGCGATGTAACTTTAACGCCTACATAGTGTAAGTGACAGTACTAGGCCGGAAAAGTGTAAAGACAATGCGCGTTCGTCTGAAAGTGACATAGAAACGGAAATGTGGTGTTTTCTGTTCGAGCAGCTAAACAAAAACTTTATGGCTATTGTGCAAGCAATGAAGACACCTTTTGCGAGTACGGATATTCGACTACCGCATTTTGACTCTGAAAAACGGAATATTGTCCCGCGTGCTTGGTTAGCAACAGACGACATGTGTGTTATCGATCCGAATAGTCAAGGTGCATCGTTGGTGCTTTGAACCGCGCACTCATGGGAGAAACGGGACGAACGGGAGTCACACATCCACTGTAGGTGCGTCGTAAGTCGGCACCTCCGTCGCTGGTCGTCCTCCGCTGGGCCTCCTCCGGGTAACCGTTGGTCTCACCTGGCGGGGATGGACCGCCGGGGTGCTGTGAAGACAGCAGCGCCGTGCAACCGGCGCTGTGGCGCGCCTACAGGGGACGCAGCGAATTCCACGAGACTCATGGGAGAAGTTTCGTCATGGCTGTCGTCCATATTTTGTCCTGGGATGAAATGGAGCGATTTTAAGGAGCTGTTTATAGTCTGGAGTGTCCCGTATGGTGATGACGATCGCGAAGACCCTGATGCGACATCAGAACCGGGATTCACTCGAGCTGAAGAAAATACGAAGAATGGTGCGATGACGTCACGGTGCGCTGAGAATTTACTTCGGCAGCGGCGCCGGCGGCGCGGCGGCGGGACGCGGCTTGGCGGCGCGTGGTTGGCAGCGCGGCGGCGCGGCAGGCTGACCAAGCAGTGCCTGCAGCCTGCAGCAGAGGCAAATAGCGAGCGACGTGTTGAAGTTTGCTATGTGAGCAATCCCAGCGAAGAGACTTTGGCTGCTGGTTCTGACACTCTCTCGGCCTCAGAAGACGACTCCATTATGGTTGTAGAACGGGCTCAAGTACACCGAAGTAAGTAGTCTTAAGTAGAGTTACGTGTTGTCTATTTTAGTGTCGTAGCGTAAAGCTGGTTGAAGGGGCCTTGTACGCCCGGGCCACGCTTTGGATATTGTTAAAGCTGGTTGAAGGGGCCTCGTACGCCCGGGCCACGCTTTGGGTATTGTTAAAGCTGGTTGAAGGGGCCTCGTACGCCCGGGCCACGCTTTGGGTGTTGGTAAAGCTGGTTGAAGGGGCCTCGTACGCCCGGGCCACGCTTTATTGGTAAAGCTGGTTGAAGGGGCCTCGTACGCCCGGGCCACGCTTTGGGTATTGGTAAAGCTGGTTGAAGGGGCTTCGTACGCCCGGGCCACGCTTTGGGTATTGGTAAAGCTGGTTGAAGGGGCCTTGTACGCCCGGGCCACGCTTTGGGTATTGGTAAAGCTGGTTGAAGGGGCCTCGTACGCCCGGGCCACGCTTTAGGTATTGGCAAACCTGGTTGAAAGGGCCTCGCACGCCCGGGCCACGCTACTCAAGAAAGTAGGAGAAGCCTAGCAAGCCTGGTTAATGTTGCGGCATTGCTATTGGTCAGGAAAAGCCGAGCTTATGTTAACATGTACTCTTTTCTGTTCATCGGACCGTCGGGAGGAGTAACGTCGCAAGCTATGGACGCGCGACACCACACGCACGAGGTCGTGCGATTGTCAGAATTGGCCGTGTCGGCGCTTCCGCTTTTCTAGACTGTCAATTGACATCCTGTACAAATTTAATTCCAAAAACGAACACCGAGCGCTGGTGTGGCGGCCATCTTGTAAAAACGATCAGTTCACTTTGGAGCGTGGTCGAGTGCGCACGCAACCACGTGCTCGGTGGACGTTATATTTTAGTCTAAGTGTACTTTAGCTTAGATAGTTATTTTGTGAGACATTTGGTTCAATTATTGAGAATTATAAGTGCAGTGATTGTGACAATTGTGATTTTATTGAAATACCGCCTCCATACCCGATAATCCACGCCTACCTGAACATGGAGAATACACTTGCTGAAGGTCGAAAGACTACAACTTAAAAAGTATACAAAATAAATAAACAATGAAAACTAATAATGCCAAAAAGGCCTGATAGTCCAAGATCCCAGGGCCGCCGACGTCACGTATTTTCTGACGAAGGAAATGTGGACGATTGACTAGTGTTTGTATGAACTAAGAACACACTACTACCAGCTAGCTTGCTTGGACGGCCAATTTTCAGGTATCAGGTCATCAAGGTACACAAAAACATTACTAACTTCACGTATTTTCTACAAGCTGATTTTTACGTATATTGTAGGCAATATCCTTAAAAATAAGTTGCCAATACTCGCAGACACTTCCTAGCGGCCGTTTTGCTTAACAGACGCTTTTGCCAGTAGCAGAGCTAAAACATTAGGACTAATCGAAGTGGAATGTTACAGAGACCTCATTGTGGCGGAATTTGACTTTTCCCCACCAAGTGTAGGGAAATGCAGAGCAGCCATAATGTCAGCATACATTCCAAGTGAGACCAACTACAAGCCGCCAACACCAGAACTGGAACGGGCGATAAATAAGTATGGAGGTAAGAATATTCCGATTATTGTGGGGTGCGACGCCAACTCACATCATGTGGCTTGGGGTAGCACAGACTGCAACAAAAAAGGTGACTTGCTACTAGACTTTATTATAAGCAGTAATTTAGAAATAATAAATGTAGGTAACACACCCACTTTTATAACCAGGTCAAGAGCTGAGGTGCTGGATATTACGATGGCATCCAGCAGCATAAGCAAACACATAAAAGACTGGAGAGTTGACGAGGAGGATTCGTACTCGGATCACCGTAGGATCATCTTCAGTCTGGACTGTGAGATGGAGAAAGTAATGATCAGAAATGCAAAGAAAGCCTCCTGGGAGATCTTTGACTCAAAAATAAAGACATGGTCTCCCAGTCAAAAACAAAGCTACGAAACAGCAGAGGAACTCGAAAAGGAAGCCAAGCGTCTAGAGGAGGCATTAACAGAAGCCTACCACTGCGCATGCCCTCTTAAGGAACTAAAACTAGGTAAAGGCCAACCATGGTGGAACAAAACACTAAAGAAGATCAGGAAAAGCACGCGTCGAGCCCTTAGAACTGCCCTCAGAAAAGGGGGCGATGAGGACTGGGACAAATATAGAGAACTAAGGAACAAACTAGGACAAATGTGCAGGAAAGAAAGCAGATCAGGGTGGAACGCCTACTGTGAAAATATCAGTAGACACACTGATACCGCGCGAATAGTCAAGGTGCTGTCGAAAGACAAAGCATGCAAACTAGGAAGCCTAAAGATAGGGGAAGAGATCATATCCGACCCAAAAAAGATACTGACCGAAATGATGAGAAGTCACTTCCCCGGATGTGAAACTTATCAAGAGGAAACAATGATGACCGAAAACCAAGGCGAAGTGACACAAGCTGAGGTCGAAGAAATCATTACAGAAGACCAAATAGATTGGAGTATATCATCCTTCCAACCATACAAAGCACCTGGCCCGGACGGTGTACTCCCGAAGATATTACAGCAGGCATACAAGTATATTATCAAAGATCTACTAGCTCTATTCAGAAGTAGTGTGGCCACAGGCTATATACCTGAAAATTGGAGAAAAGTAAGAGTAGTCTTCATCCCTAAGCCTGGGAGGACGACGTACCAGGAAGCAAAATCTTTTAGGTGCATCAGTCTCTCATCTTTTGTGCTGAAAACCCTAGAAAAAATAATAGACAGACACATTAGAAACAAAGTGGAAAAAAGTGACACACCGCTACAGAGAAATGAACACGCATATGTGGAGGGCAAGTCCACGGAGACAGCTCTCCATAACATAGCGGTAAGAATCGAAAGAGCGTTAGAAAACAAAGAATTTGCATTGGGCTGCTTTTTCGACGTGGAGGGAGCTTTTGACAAAGCCAACTCCACAGCGATCAAGGCCGCTTTACAAAGGGAAGGCATAGCAAGCTACATGTCAAGATGGATAGAAAACGTACTAAGACACAGAGCAATTCAGGCCGAATTAGGTAACAATACCATCACAGTGAGAGCGGTGAGGGGCTTTCCCCAGGGAGGCTGCATCTCGCCGCTCCTATGGTGTCTGCTACTTGACGACTTGCTTAAGAAGCTAAACAAGATGCATATATACATACAAGCATACTCGGACGATGGAGTGCTATTAATTACTGGAAAAGTACTTAGCACCATAAGTGCCGTAATGAAGAAAGGAATTAGGGCTACCCTCGAATGGTGTAGGGAAAGGGGACTGAACCTCAACCCCACTAAAACGAAGCTAGTCCTTTTTACAAAAAGAAAGAAATACGAGGAGTTATCACCAATATACATAGACGGTGAACGGATAGAAGTAACTAAGGAAATAAAATACTTAGGAGTGATCTTAGACAAAACCATGTCATACAAGACGCATATAAAAGAAACATGTGAGAAAGCAAAAATTGCATTACTACAATGCAGAAGAGCTATAGGTAGAACCTGGGGAATGAAACCGGCCATAGTAGCCTGGATATATAATGCCATCATCATACCCAGAGTTATACACGGAGCAATAGTATGGTGGTACAGAACACAAATCAAGACTAACAGCACAGAGCTAGCAAAAGTTCAAAGAATGGCCGGGTTAATGATCTCTGGGGCAATGAGAACGACTCCCTCAGCGGCCCTGGATGTCATACTAGGAATGATACCGCTTAGTCTACAAGTTAAGAAAAGAGCCTTGGAGCAGTGGTTCAAACTGAAAAGCTTGAACCTCTGGAAAGGCAATTTTATGGACAAAGGTCACTCGGAGATAGCAAATCCGTACGAAGACAATCTATCAATGATTATGGCCAACAATGACCTAATCAAAAAAGAGAAGATCTTCGACAAAAAGTATAGAATACATATAGGCACAAGAGAAGAATGGACAATCGAGAGTGATCCGTCTATGGCGGTCTGCTATACAGATGGATCAAGGAAAGAATCAACTAAGCTATCCGGCTCTGGAATACACATACCAAGACTGGAAATAAATAGATCATTCTCACTAGGAACAGGCGCAAGTGTGTTCCAGACAGAAATACATGCCATTATGGAATGTACCAGAATAATTGGAAACGCCCTTACAGGTGATCTTTCCAAAATAGTTATATACAGTGATAGTCAAGCAGCACTCAGAGCACTGAACAAAGTGGAAGTCACATCTGCACTAAGGAACTGCGTAAGGAAGCACTCAACCAGCTAGCGGAAAGAGCAGAAGTAACAGTCGCATGGGTCCCTGGTCATCAAGGACACGAAGGGAATGAGATAGCGGATGAGTTAGCCAGAAAAGGAGCAGATGAAACTTTTGTGGGACCAGAGCCCAGGCTACCGATCCCACATAATATAACAAAAGGAATCATCCATAGAATAACCACAGGAGAGTCAAATAAAAGATGGAATGCAACAGAAGGTTGTCGACAATCGAAAATCTTCTTAAAGTCATATGATGAAAAGAAATCCCACAAACTACTCAGAATGAGCAGGGGAAACATAAGACTAGTAGTAGGCATCGCAACAGGACACTGTGGACTCAATAGACACCTGACGATTATGAAAGTAAAGGAAGATCCCATATGCCCAGCATGTGGAGAAGCAGAAGAAACAAGTTTCCACCTTGTGGCGGAATGCACAATGTATGGGCCACTCAGATGGGAAATCCTAGGAACAGATGAGATTAATGAAGAGAAGCTCGCAGAAATCTCTACCGAACAACTGGTGAGCTTCTGCAAGGCGACAGGAAGATTCGCGATGCCGACCACCAGTAACCCATGAAGGGGATCCACCAAAATGGGGAACTGGGCGAAATAATCCACAACGAAAGGACTGATCGCCCGTCTGGTGTCTGCCGGCGTCCCCGAAGATAAATAGAATAACAGACGCTTTAAAGTTCCCAAAAAGTTTAGACTTAAACGTATTGTGTCTGTTTACCTGAGATCGCATGGCATCGCTTGTGTGGCTGACATACAGACCTCCACTGGACTCATTCGGTGGGTATTCAACAGGATCTGTCCAAATATACCTAATATACGTAAAAATCAGCTTGTAGAAAATACGTGAAGTAAGAAATTTTTTGTGTAAGTACCTTGATGACCTGATACCTGAAAATTGGCCGTCCAAGCAAGCTAGCTGGTAGTAGTGTGGTCTTAGTTCATACAAACACTACTCAATCGTCCACATTTCCTTCGTCAGAAAATACGTGACGTCTGGCGGCCCTGGGATCTTGGACTATGAGCTCCGTATAAACCTAACATATCATCATGCTTGCAATCCCCGAAGGATTCAGCAGAGGTGTAAAGTCACAAGCACAAATATGTTTACACGAAGCAATTTTTGAAGATGATTTATAAGAGTTAGTTTGATTTTTTGGTTTGCTTTTGTTTAGATTGTTTGCACCTTTTGGCATGTGCCACATTAATGTATTTTCTTTCTTCTTTCGTATTGATTTATTTAAGAAATATCTTTGGCGCATTAATGATCCATTTCGCAGTGTTCGTGATTAATATTAATTATAATTTTATTTTCAGACACCTAAGGCACATAATTATGTAAAATACATAAGATAATAAATAAGAATAACAACAAACTAATACATATTATTACTTATTTTTGTTTTAGATACTCACCCCTAGTGTCAGGTACCCTGGTGGTGAGCGCGAACCTCCTGGGCAGCAGTCGTGGTGGTAGTACTCGCAGTGACCGACCTCCCCGCGCCGAGCCCAGCAGTGCCAGCAGCTCGTGACGGTATAGCGATGGGGTCTTACCTACCAAATGTCATGGAACATCTTTAGAAAAATCTAAACAAGACATTGACAAATTTTTTTACGACGGACGGTGAGTAGTGGGCTAGCTCGCCGTCTGTCCGTCTTATTATTATTATTCATTTATTTTCAGTTATTATTATTTTTCAGGCCGTGTCGACGGCGCGTTCGTGTTCCATGCGCGACTCAAAGAGATGTCAGCAATTGGAAAGGGTCAGCAAGGGCCGACGCCTGTCGGGGCTACGGGTTGTTCGTAAGAGATACCATGGCCCCGGACATAAAGGGCTAAGAAGGAACATAGGTGGTTTTTAGTCAGTACAAGTCTGACACTACCTTCGGGCAGAGCGGAGTCATTTGATGATTTCCGATGTGTAAAAAAAGGGCCCAAACATCCCAGATCGTTGTGGAGATCAAATTGGCAGTCCGCCTCATGTAAATACTGTTTATTGCTCACCGTAAGGTTCGACAGAAGACGAAGATCTGAAGACAAGACCGAAAATTTAATAAAAATAATTGGTAATTTTCGGTTTTGTCTTAAGATCTGGAGGTTTTGTCTTTATTAAGTAAAGGTTATCACTCACCAGATAAGGACATGAGCACATCTTTGATGACATGCATCCATATCGTGCGTCTCGGACATAACTGGTCCATCGCAGTTTCATGTAACTCGTTCAGGTTTAACGTGTAGATTCCTTCTTCCGCGCCTAGAATGCAAGAAGAAATAATATAATAAATCTATATAAATAATTAAAATTAAAAAAAAAAAACAATAAATTTTTTTGGCTCTGTCTGTTTGTTGCGGCTCATCTCCGAAACGGCTGGAGCGATTTTGACGGGACTTTTACTGGCAGATAGCAGTAAGCAGTAACTTAGGCAAAGGTTTTACAAAATATAGATTCAGGTTTCCGTGCAAAAAAATAAAAACTTATAAAATGAAAAGAAAATTCGATTCTATTTGAACCCGATTTCCCAGTGTGAGACTTACCGATAAGTATGTGCTGGTCTCTCGTGTCTGGATGTATCCATGAGGCTGTACAGTTGATCCTTAGGGGACATCCGTTGAACACCTGTGACAGATCAATATTTTGTTGACAAAATTAATTCTGCTCACTTAGGACTTCTTTGAAAAAAATGTCATAGTATTTACAGGTCTTCAAGGTTAAGTATGCGCTTCTTAAAATACTGAAATATTTACGTTCTTTGATTAACACTGACTGATTACATAAATGACTATTTGAATATCTGTTAAAAGTTCACGAAAATGTTATGTTACTTCAAAGAACTAACAGAAATAACACGATGTGTGAAAAAGGTAATAAAATCGATCAAAAAAGGGCTTAGTTTTAATTTTAACTGATTTTAAATGACGTGCTACAAAAAAGTGACGTCATATTTCATACCGCCATAGTTACGTAGTACAAAGGTCAAGGTCGTTTCGAGCGACAATGATAGAAACAAAAAAGTGCCCTCCTACCAAAAACTTCTAAAGCATGTAGGTACTCCATTTTTTTATCGATTATATTACTTTTTTCACATATCGTATTATTTCTGTTAGTTCTTTGAAATAACATAACATTTTCGGGAATTGTTAACAGTAGTCAAATACCCAATTAACGAAGCGCATAGCTTTTTCTAGTTTGACTGTACTACATCTCACTGACACAAAGTGCGTTTTAGAAAAAAAATTCCTACATCATGGTAACCGTTTGTCATTTAATTTTTTTTAAATTGATTAATTATGTTTATTTTGCAAATAAGTTTTTACAAGTCGATGTCGATAGTTTTGATGATAAACTTTAGATATAGATACATACCTTAGAGAAGCAAGCCCCCATATGCACCTTAGGCGTGGGCGGCAACCCGTTGGGTGCGGCGCGTGGCGGCGTGTGACGTCGGCTGCGGGCACGACGGGGCGGCACGGGCGGCGTGCCCGAGCCTTCTAGCGGTACCACTGTGGGGGGGATAGGCTTATTTAATTTAATTTAATTACAATGTCAGATTACAGAGATCCATAATGGTTAGTAACAATTGGTACTTAAATACTATGTTTTTTTTTTTTATTATTATTGATAGGTTCGCGTTTGACCACTATCTCACCTAATACTATGTTAGTAAGGTTACAAAATTTCAATCACAAAAACAATTATAATACAATTAATTAATTACCATATACATTTACAACAATACAACACACAACACAATACAATACAATACATTAGCACAATTATTTATTTATTTATTTTACAGTCCCAACCACGATGCTCACCCAGAGCGAGTGAATTGGACACTGATATTTATCAGAAATGATCTTCAGAATGTCGTTGCTGCTGCCGCGTACTCTGCCTAATAGTGACGACACACGTTTGCGTCTTATTGCATAAAAGTCATCAGTACGCGCTTCAGCAAACATCGCGGATGCACTACAGAACCGCGGCAACCGCAACAACATTCTAAAGACATTATTGTATTGCACCCGCAGAGCGCTGTATGCCCTTTGAGTATAGTTAACCCACAAGCTGCTCGTGTAGAAAGATTGACAATAAGCTTTGAATAATGCTAACTTGACCTTAGCTGAGCAACGAGCAAACCTGCGAACCAACATATTACCCCGGACAGCCAGCGCTCTGCGTTCACGTTCAATGTCCTCGTTATCCTTCAAATCATCGGTGACAATATGTCCTAAATACTTAAATTTTTTCACTCTAGTGAGAGGAGACCCGTTTAAGCAAATGGGTGGAGTTTCATGAGGTGTTTTATCACCCAGGCCGAAAAACATACACTCGCTCTTGGTGGCATTGTACACCAGACCATGTCTCTCAGCATACCTCTCACAAACTTTCAGAAGGTTGCGAAGGGCCCCTATTGATGGGCTCAGCAGCACCATGTCATCGGCTTAGCTTATATTATTGACAGCAACCCCATCAATATAACACCCCGCATGCATGCTGCTGAGCTCGCCAATCAGGCTGTCCATATATACATTAAAAAGAGTGGGCGAGGAACTTCCCCCCTGCCTCACGCCGCACTCCAGTCTATATTCACTAGATAAGCAATCCGCCCATTTAACGACATTTAATTGATTGTCATACCAAAATTTAAATATCTCCACTAGTTCCGTCGGTACATTTTGTTTACGAAGTTTCTCCCACAGGACCTCATAACAAACTAGATCGAAGGCCCTGGACAAATCCAAAAAGCAAGCGTAAACAGAGGTGTCCTGCGATCCAAGTAATACCTAACCGTGTGCTTCATACAGAGAATGGCACTCTCAGTAGAAAGGCCGGGTTGGAAGCCAAATTGCGCGTGATGTAAGTTCAGCGAGCTTCTTAAATGCCTGTTAAGCAGACTATCCAGTACTTTGGCTACGATTGTTGCCAGGGAGATAGGGCGATAATTACTTTTATCACAAATATCGGCAGTTTTACATTTAACTATAGGTATGACTATTGTTCTCATGAGGTCCCGAGGAAGATACTTATGACTTAAACACAGTGAGAAAAACATGGCCAATACCCTGGGTAAATGACAGCCTGCGTGGCGGAGATGTTCAACACTCAAGCTGTCATGTCCAGGGGATTTACCACGAGTCATGCCATCAATAACATTCTTAATATCTACAGATCTTATTAGTACATTGTCATTAATACGAGTATCAGTCTGGGGGCTGCATTGTTCCGGTACTAGAGACATTGGCGAGCTTACTTGAAAATGTGCCTTAAATATCTCAGCAATTCTATTGGGGTCTCTTTCAGAATTAATACATTCAGCATGCTGTTGTTTTATATTTAATTTATTAGTACATTGCCAGAATTTTTTGAAGTCATGATTACTACAATGAGATGCCAACATGTCCATTTTAATTTGTTCAGCGTGGTCTTGACACCACTTAAGCCTGGACTTAAATATTTTCCTACTCTGGCACATAGCCTGATAAACGTGTCCGGAGGACGGTTTCCCATGCCAGACCCAATTACTAAAATTATTTTTGGCCACCTGATGAGCCTCTTTTACATGCTTATTCCAGCCTGATACCGCCTTTTTACTTTGATATCTCCTATGAGTACCACTTTCATAACTCTCTATACTCGCCTCCTGCAGCGTTTTTATAATACTATTATACATAATATCTATAGCTTTTTGATGTTCTAAATTATTGCAATATTTATCAGCGCATGTCTGAAATTCAGGCGGAAAGTCGATACGTTTAAGATTTCTATTACAAACTTCATGATACCACTGTATTTGTTCTGGGGTCCTATTGCCCCAAACTATTTTGTTAGGTATATAATTTGAAATAGATTTCCTATGTCTCACATTATCATAATTACATTCTATTTCAACTGGAAAGTGATCAGACCAAAATACATTATAATGAATTTTTACATTTGATATAACTTTATAACCCATTTCAGTACTAACACAATGGTCAAGCCATCTGCAAGAACCATGAACGTCACTTATAAAAGTATAGTCACCTGCGTTAGGGCCTAGGCGTTCCACGTCCGCACATACCCATCTTTGTTCTCCACAAAAATGCATGAGTTCACTATAAAAGAGACCACCCGGGTGGGCATTAAAATCACCTAGAACGAACACTGATTCCACGCCACTGCTGTCTATTATGGCACAAATCTCGCTCAAGCATTCCGTGAACTCGATAAGATTATCACTGGACTCGACAGGCATATATACGCACATAACTAATACCGCACATTCATTATTTACCACTATTTTACACGCCGCTAACCGATCAGTACGGCAATCCACGGGAGTGACGGACACGAACGCATTCTTTCGCCATAAAATAGCAACCCCGCCATAAGGTCTTCCTTTCAGACATCCAGTAGACGTATCAACCGACGATTTGCCAATGTAGGCATAATCTTCACTAATTGTGCCCAACAGTGGGATATCATGTGGAAGTAACCACGTCTCCTGTAATGTTATTATATCTGCCTTGCCACAGAAAGATCTCACACATTCCATCGAGCGCTTAAGGCCTTTACAATTAAATGTCATAATTTTATTATGTGTATTATCCATTAAATTTATTCATTATTAATTATCATGTCAGGGCGTTTGTCCGCGGTCCTGTACTTAAAGTGTATAAACCGACGAAAAACAATCCCTTTCGGCCACATCGATTCGTTTAAAAACATATGTAACGTATAACTCGGTACAAAAAATTTGTAGGCATTATATTTATTATCATTCTTAATGGATAACTTTGTTAATGAAACTTTTTCTCCAGTTTTCTTTTGGATGTAACTGGTGATATCCTCTATCGAAGTTTCCTTATGTACATTTGTTATGTATATAGGTAGTCTTTTCTCTGCTGCCCTGAAATTTAATTCAGTATCTTTTATGGCATTACCAACTTTTCCACTGAAGTAATTCTTTTTCTTAGGCCTCTGCACCAATGTCCAATCATTGTTTTCCTCTGCTTTGTTAGATTGCACAACATTACCTTTACGCAAAATCTCGGCCAACGTTATTCCCCTATTTGGGGACACGGTAATACACTCAGTGCCTAGTAGCTGCGGCGCGGGCGCAGGCGGCACCGACTCGTCAACAACAACTCGGCTCTGCGGTAGTGTGTCGGAAACCGGTTCGATCAGCTGTTTAACACTCGTACAAGCTGTTGTCACCTCGACTAAATTCTTCAATTGCTCACAGTTATCTTCGTGAACCGTGTCGGCAGATATTTTGGATGTTTGCACCCCACAATCCGTAGGTTCTTTAAATGATGATTTACTAGGTGTTTTGCTAGAATCATAACTCAATATGAGTCCTACAGGTCCACTGTCCGGTCCACATCCCGAGACATCAATATGACGATACCCTCCTCTTCTTTTATTGATGTTGCAATCGAAGTTGTTTACGATTGACGCTTGTTTTATATTGTCAAGGTCCGCACGTAACTGATTCACTTGGACAACTGTAGCACAATTACTTTTAAGTGTTTTTATTTCATTTTGCATCAAAATTATGTCTTTCAATAATCTTGTTGCGTCGATATGATCGAACGTAACTGGGGGTAGACGGTGCAGTTCCCTTGCCACGAATATAGGGATTTTCTCAGGATCCACTCGCTTTAGCGTACTTATGATATCTTCCAGGTTACGTTGATTTTTGTGGTCACCTTTTCGCGTAGTTTTCTTGATTGCAGACATCGAGTCAAACAACAAATTCTTGGCCGCCTCAACTTCTTTCTCCAAGAAAGACGTTGCACATAGACGTACAATGCTTTCTTCATCCATTACATCCATTTTTGATTGGATGAACGCTAACACTTCATTAATCACTATGTTGCAGTGAGAACATTTTACAGTATTTGATGACATTTTCGGTCACTACACACACAATAGCGGAGCGCGCGCGCGTACAGTAAGCCGTTGCGCGGTAGACTTATTGTACAAGTACTGTCCACCATTATTTATTACTAGCTTTTGCCAGTGGCTTCGCCCGCGTGAAAATGACGATTTTCCATACAAACTTTCATCCCCTATTTAACTCCCTTAGGAGTTGAATTTCCAGAAATCCTTCCTTATTCCTTGTCTACATTATAAAGGGAACCTCTGTGCAAAATTTCAGCTTTCTAGGTCCAAGGGTTTGGGCTGGGCGTTGATGAGTCAGTCAGTCAGTCAGTCAGAACTTCTCTCTTTACTTATATAGATGTAGAACAATAATTAGTTTGTGTGCCAAGAACCTACGTAGAAAACCAATATACTTGCAAATAAATCATTCTTACATTCACAATACGCCTCCGAGTCGTCGCTATACGTAGCTATAGATGACTTGGCAAATTGGGGCATACAAAAAAGAAAATTGAACTCAGCAGAGAAAGTACTTATGGAGTGTAAATGTGGTGGTGCCCCACAAACGATGAACACTTGATATCGTGTCCTGCTTATCCTGTGTACATCAAAGAAGCTGATGAACGCGACTGAAAGTGCCAAACTCGTCGCCAAATTTTGGGTGGCTCAATTTGAATTGTCATTAACACGCTAAGAAGATGGACTGTCCAAGTCATGGGAGAGGTGTTTGCCCAACAGTGGGATGATGCAGGTACGGTCAGCATCAGAAGTAGCTGAACATTTCGGAATTTTAATTCTTTTATGTACAGGACTCTAGCTATTATTTTTAATGTTTCAGAAGATTATTCGTTAAAAAAATAGTCCTTACACTCCAATAACATGTAGTAACGAGTAATATCTAACAAGTTTGTATTAAAAAAACAGCTTCGAAACTTTGAGTAATGTTAATATACTTCTGATGCTGACCGTAAAAGTGGTGGAGTTCTATAACTATGAATGAACTTACCCTTATTATCAACTTTGGCCTTATCCCGCTGGCTGTCAGACAAACTCCGTTGCCGCTGCGTAGTCTTAATGTCTTCATCGATAACCTCTGCCTTCGCGTCCCTTCCATTTTCGTCCACCATTTTGAAAATCTCATCCACAGAGGACGTTTTTCTTTTAATCTCAAGTTCGCATTGACAAAACTGACTTAAATCTATGCCAGCGGTAACAGAATCCGAATGATGTCTATTATGCTTTTTCCTATGTTCAAAAACTTTATCTTCCATATTCATACTCATGTCAATTTTCCTACATAGGTCATCGTCCGTTCCGCCATTTTGTAATTTGTCATCTTCGGATATTCGTAACCTATTTGCAATTTGTAACGCTCTGAAGTTTGAAACTGAGATTTTTTGCTTTTTACAATGTTCGCAGATCACTATTCCTGAGTCTGTGTTTTGATTCGAACAATTTCTGTAGTAACTGAGTATGTCGCCGTTTGAGTTGCAAACGTCGCAAGAGCATTTTGCTACGGACCTCTGTAAGTCGCTCAAAGTGTTATTGTCTCTGGGCTCCGGTTTAGGGCATAGACCACATTCACAGTTCGCGTTTCTTTGTAAATCCAAATGGTCGCTTTCGTTATGATCCACATACATAATATCGTCGCCTATTTTTCTGCATAGAGGGTCGTCTATTGAGACCCTAGAAGCACCTAAAGGAGTGTGGAAAGTCGAAGTGAGATTTTGATAGATATTCGCAGTGGAATTGTTCAAAAAGTTTTGTTTTAACTGTATACATTGCGATAAGTGTTGGTCGTGCATTGATAGCGCTGTGTTGCTACCCTGCGCCATATTCGCGGTTTCCGCTGTTAACGGTAGTGTTGCCCTGTAATCAAAACAAAAAATTACCATTTTGGTAGAATATTGTTGGTACTTTTAGTAGCTTTTTTGGAGGGTATCGCAGTGCTGTTAGGTTTTTTGGAAGCGATTCCGAGTGCTGTTAGACACAAATGTGGGAGGACTTAATGTTAAGGTGTCATATAGACAAGCTTTATGTTTATTCGTGTTATAATAACAAGTGGTGCTGGTGGGATATAAAACCGTTTTAATTTCCGCAAATATTGTAAAAATCAGGTTTTAACAGGTTTTTTTTACCATACTTTTATTTATTTTTATTGTACACATAATGTTTAAGCTGCAAAGCTTTCTTTACCATGCTTCATGCTACGACTACGCACTAAATTCTGCCAGATGCTGTTTTCAATATTTTATTATTCTAATTGCTTTTTGTAAGATTATTACAGACTTTTTATGTGAACAACTGGACATATGTTACTGTGGCTGAATATGTCTCTACTTTTTTCAATTGGTTTCCTACACTATTTTTGTGTGTTTTACACCATGAAAACCTCAAAATATCGGGTAGCGTTATAATAAAATCAGTGGTTTCATACATTGAAACCGTTTTGTAAAAAACTTATAAAGCTGCTAAGCTATAACCGAGGTAAAATCTATTAGGGGGGCTCGAAAATGATGTTCCCAGCCAAAGTTAGGTAAACATAATAAACGTTTTGCTCAATTTTGAATAAAATCAAATAATGGTTTAATTTAATTGATGGTTTGACCATAAAAAGTCTGTAAAACGCGCCCATTAATTTTGCAGCTATTTTTAAAATAAAATTGTAACTATTTTACACATTAATTCAAACTAAAACTAAATACTGGCTGTTCGGAATATTTATACATTTATTTTTAAAGCCATACACACTAAAGTACGGGCTTTAATATAACACATCAATCTTTTACGAGTACTTTAATTATCAGTTTATATTTTAATATAACATAACATAAGACCAAATATCCACCAAAGCGGAGACGAGCAGAGCGGAGGAGATTTGTGCTAAATTCGATCAATCACAGAAAGGGCGAAAGACCAGATGTAAATTTTAACTAATGTGATTGGCCGATTTTCCCACATTTTTTTTTATATTAAATGGGCTTACTCTTGGCCTCAATCTTGCTCTAAGGGCAGAGATGAGGTCGACGATGGAACGAGCTTACCCAGAAGAAGCCTATTTACTCGCGATTTAAATCATCATCATCAACATCTCACGTCTCAGCTCATCTCCGCTTTGGTGGATGACGGGCCTTAGGCAGAGGTTATGTCCAAGTTCCATGTAATAGGGGGCGAGTCTATTTATTGCCATCAACTGATTTAGACAATATGGCCAACCAGGGAATGGGACCTACGAACAGAGACCAAAGATGATCTTTTTATAAATTATTATGTGTTATATTGACAGCCGCATACTGTACAATTTTCAATGAAATCGCCAATCGGTTAATCACAACCCAACATATTTTAGTTTTTTTCTTTTTCAGTCAATTTTTATCCTACTCTTATGGTAATATTACACGGTTCAGCTGCTGTTTCACAATGATTGCAGGCATGGATCGCTTGAGTTTGATTCATTTAGGAATTTGGTTCAATCAATCAAATAATTTTGACGCCGTGTTATTCTTTTCCCATTTTGATACTTGAACATATTTTTTTTTATTATTTTTTAGCTCTATATCTTCATCTACACAGCATTTTAACGACTATATGTTGGGGCCAGCCCCCAGTCTAACTTGATGCAGCTGAATACCAGTATTTTGCATGGAACGACTGCTTTCCTGACCTCCGCAACCCAGTTTGTACGAACACGCAAGTTATGAGGTCTATGATGGAACGAGCGTACCCAGAAGACCTGTTTAGTCTTGATTTCAAGGCAGACGGGTTAAAAGTGGGAGGGTACTGGCCTACTTTTTTTATGGGCCCGCCACAACATTCCCAAACCACTGTAACTCCTGTAAATCAGAATCAACGGTGGCGACCACAAGAAAAACGCCGAGACAATGAATCCGAGAGAAACGATTTAACTGTCTTGGGATCGTCGAAATCGTCGCAACGAAATTAATCAGAAAAGAATAGCGGAGGCCGAACTGGCCTACTTGAAATAAATGCTTTGATTTTGATTGGCTTTATCCAGTCAGTGCACGCACATCACATTGATTGATTCAACCAAATTCAAAGCCGAACCGTGTAACTCCATCTCAGTTTTTCCTTTATTCCGAACAGCATAAAAAAGCCTCAAACACAAACACATATTACATTGCAATGATAACATATTTAAATGCTTGTATTGTTTACATGCAAACTCAAAACCTCTCCGTTTACCTGAGCATTAACTCTTCATCAATATATTGCAAGAGGCTCCTAAAACAAGAGAGAATACTTACAGATACGTATATATATCATCACGCCTGTTAGACCTGAACGGGGAAGCTGAAATGTGCCTCGGTATCTACAACCACATTTCTGTAATAGGGCGAGCCTATTGCTCGGTTGTGGCACAAATATGGTATAGGGGTTCGGACAAAAACAACTAATAAGTCCGTCAGATAAAATTAAAAAAAAAATTGAACACATTTTTTCTTTTTTCACGTAAACAAAAAATGAAAACGATACAGTGCTTCGAAAACTCGTGTGAAGTGACAAGTAAGTACATTTTACCTACAAGTGACGTCACAAGCCCCCACTTATGATCAATCAATTTCAAATTTGGTCATTTTTTATTAATTTAATAAAACAAAAAAACACGTATCCAATATTTTTCGATAATCTAACTGACGGACTAAACAGAATCATATTTTTTTGAGTCAGTCCGATCCCCTATTCAGGCATGGATAGGCATAACTGGGAAGTTCCAATGACCTAGGCGTCGAACCTAGAACATGTGCCCAGCAGCAAGGTTTGTTTAGCTAGGAGATCGATGATGTCGCTTCTTTAAATAAACCATTCACATTTATAATGGTTTCTGTATTTTCCACAGTGATCCATTATTTCAATGGATACACAAAAACTTTGTCCAAATTTTGGTATTATATGGACGTATTTTTTTAAATTTCCATAATGTATTATCAAACCTTTACCTATGGGCGTAAAGATGTTTCCAAAATTGCGATAATTCACTGTTGGCTATATTTCGACTTAGATGTCTTGGTAATAAGGTCTAAAGTTGCAAATCAATTCATGAACATGAAAAAAAAATATCTTATAGTTGTTAGAAAATGCTAAGCAACTTTAGACCTTATTAAACATGATTTAAAACACACTGAAGGCAACAACAGAGCGCCACAGACAGCGAATTAAAACGTCTTACCTCATCAATTCATCATACAGCAAGTATCAGAAATGTGTAGTCAAATTAATAAAGGATGTGGTCATCATCTGCCTAGCCTTTTCCCAACTTTTGGGGTCGACTTCCAGTCCAACCGGATGCAGCTAAATACCAGTATTTAAGGTGGATGTTCCAGTGTAGCTCGCGAAATTCAATTTTTCTTACGTTTTTAGCGATTTGCAGGCCAGTGCTAGGTTGTGAATGAGTATTTCATTTATTTTAGGTTGACTGGCCTGTTGGTCTAGTGGTTAGTGACCCTAACTGCTATGCCGGAGGTCGTGGGTTCGATTCCCACCCAGGACAAATGTTTGTGTGATGAGCACGATCATTTGTTCTGTGTCAGGGTGTAATTTATCTATAATATGTATGTATTTAGAAATATATAAGTATGTTTATCAGTTGTCTAGTACCCATAACACAAGCTCTGCTTAGCTTGGGACTAGATGGCGTTGTGTGATAGTTGTGGATTATTATTATTTCATCAAAAGGTCATTCTTGAGAGTTACATGAACTTGGAGGGTTGTAATGATGATTTTGATGATTATAATTCTGTAACTGCTTACGTCTTACAGCCGCGAATCATATTTTCACTAACATACAACCTAGCACTGGCCTGCAAATCGCTAAAAACGTAAGAAAATTTGAATTTCGCGGGCTACCCTGGAACATCAACCTTGAGATGGAGCGACTGTCTATCTGACCTCAACAACCCAGTTAGCACTGGGTAATACGACACCCCTTGGTAAGCCTAGTTGTCAGACTGTCTGCCCACAGATTACCTGTAGCGACATTCAAAGATCTAGAACTAAGCGCCGGGAGGGCTTAAGAGCGTATGCTACCTCAGATTAGCAACCATATTTGTGGTGGTTCAAACTTCGATTGAAATTCTGTTAGAATAAAGCTCTAATCAGCTTGCACTACAAATCGGTTGTTACGTCTTTCGCTGCGGCCGAATAGTGCGAAATTAGTGGTATTTTGCGATTTACAAAAAAAAACTATTGATTGGACTAAAAAAGTAAAACACTATGATTTTAGTATGTTGCTTGTAGAATTATTTGGCAAAAAAATCAGAACGATGACATGTATTTTAGTATGGTTTTTACTCGTTAAAAGAAATTTTTAGAGGTATCTTCGCGATTTTTTTCTATCGAGCAAAGTTAGTTGTATGTATTATGTTTTCACAACACTATGTCACTAGCATATAATCCTGAAGAATATCATATATTTTTCTGATTTTGGTTACTGCAGTGAACCATATACTTTTACGCATTATAAAACTCGAGTTTGAGGTAGTATAAGCTCTTAACGTGCTTTCCGAGGCACCGAACCAGTAATTTTTTTATATTTTGGTTTAATCCCGTCTCACAATTCCCTGCCCACTGTAACTCCTGTGGCGACCACTAGAAAAGCGCCGAGACAATGAAGCTCGACAAAGTCCCAGAAAAACAATTGGACTGTCTTGTATTCCGCAACGAAATTAATCAGAAAAAATAGTGGAGGAGTAGGAAAAACATAATTTCCACTTCCCTTCATATCAGCAGAAGACAGAACAAAAAAAGGTCAATAGGCACAAGGGGACGTATACAACTGGGATAAGCCCAGTTGCCTAGCACCACGGATAAATATTATCGTTAATATTAATGGGTTATAAGTTGTAATATATTTGATTTCAATGATAGATATAGCAAAAAGCTAGTCCTCTAGTTTCTACAAGTTGTTCAATTTGTTGGTCTGTCCTCCACAGTCAACACCCTTAATTATGACAACACATTTCTGATACACGCTATACAAGATATCATAGACAACGATAGCCCATCCCATAGAGAAACCGGAAAGCCAAACAGAAAACCAACGCCCAAATCATGCACATAATCAAAAGTGTAACTATTCTATATCTTTTTGTGCATTCACACAACACTCAAAACAAATCATTTAAAAACAAACAAATCAAATAAACAACTTAAAAAAAACTTCTCTCAAACCGAACGGACATATTACGGACACCGAAGTTTGACGAACACTTTTTTTTTTGTTTGGGGCAGTTCTGGGCAGAGCGGAAAGGAGTATCAGACTTCTACTGACTAAAAACCACCCATGTTCCTTCTTATCCCTTGTGCCGAGGCCGCGGTATCTCTTACGAACAACCCGCAGCCCCAGGAGAGCCCCGGGAGACACTTTAGTAAATTATCTGTGAAAGTCCGGTGTCCGCATTCTGTCCGTAGCCATTCGACTGTATCTTCAATGAAGTAAAAAGAAAAAAAACCTTCACCACAAAATTATTAGCACACGGAAAACCCTAACTGTTAGAAAAAAAAAACCAAAAAAAAAATTTGCTTATTTTTTTTATTTTTGGCCAAAAACTTAAAAGTACCTTAGACTCATTCTTAAAATATCATCCCCAGTGAGCGCCCGACACCACTTGCTATAACATAATATATAAACATATATAAAGAAAAAAAAAACTAAAAAAAAGCGAGTAAAGTAACAAAAAAGCTATGGAGTAGTAAAAATTGTTGGTTCACTTACTTTTCGCTCGGGGGCAACGTGTCTATGGAGTGGTCTTGTAACGGATTGTGCTTCGGACAACTCATGAGGGAAGCTACCGACCAATCCTCACTAGATTGTCTGTGGTAGGCTGGAAAAAAGAATAAACAATTTGTAACATGGACACGTTTAAAATATTGCCATCGCATTATTGTGAGAACTACGAATTAGTTGAAGTTAAGAATGTTATTAGAAAATATGACCTCTATTGAAATGTCCTTAGAATTTACTCTTTCTAATAAAAATTTAACTTTTACAAATACAAAAATTATTTAGATAGCTGGTTCATTCGCCTTTCAAATGATAAGCATTTCCTGTGTGACTTTTAGTACATCGGTACTTTATCTTAGTAATTAATTTTCCTACGAAGATATGTGGAAAAACTTCGCCTGTCTAGACTTTTGTAAGATGAGTTCAAATTCGGAAAGTTGCCTCGTTTACAAATTTATACGTGCCGAAAAATTGTTCAATGTGTATTATTGATCGATAGCTAGATTTCTTAGAAAAAATCGGTTGTCTGTAAAGTCGGTTTACTGGCGATACTTGAACGTGACAACGTCATAAGAAAATACAGCACTTACATTGCTATAAACAAACAATTAACACGCCGTTGCTATGGAACGACAATTAACACGCCGTTGCTATGGAACGCCTCAGAGCGAGGTAACGACGCATGACGTCATCTTTTTTCGTGCGTGCAGCCGGCCATCGAATTATAAGACGTTATCACGTCAAAAACATATGTTAATAAATACCATTGCTATCGCTTCAGTCGATTACACAAACAAAAGTTGACATTTACGATGGATTCGTTTTACTAAACGAAACTATTGGAAATAATAGGTCCAAAAACTCACCATTCCTCTTAATAGTATCTCCATCACAGCTCCTATTGACCTCCGCAGTAAAGTTGATGACCTTCGCCATGGACCTCACGCTCAGGTCGTCGTCAGCATCCAGGTCTACTATGGGAGAGTCGTCGTACACACCCGACCGCCTGTTGCTCGGGTCTCTGCCCTCTGCTGTTAGTACCTGGTTGTGTTTGGGTAAGGGTAAATAATGTTGAATGTATATTAGTATTGAATAATTTAAAAGGTAGAGATATAAATTTGAATAGGGGATCGGACTGACTCAAAAAAAAATTGATTCTGTTTCGTCCGTCAGTTAGATTATAGAAAAATATAGGATATGTGTTTTTTGTTTTATCAAATCAATAAAAATTGACGAAGCTATAGCGCGTCAAAGATCATGGAGTGGGGCTTGAAACGTCACTTGAAGGTACAAAATGTACTATCATAATATGACGTCACACGAGTTATCGAAGCACTGTATCGTCTTCATTTTTTGTTTACGTGAAAAAAGAAAAAAATTGTGGTCAATATTTTTTGGAAATCTATCTGACGGACTAATTAGTTTTTTTTTGTCCGATCCCCTATTGTATGCTCTAACATTAATTAACTATACAATGAACCCCCGGTAATCCGGCAAACGTTTTGCAGGGTAGTGTCGAATTTGTGGTATTATAGAATACTGCCAAAAGTCCGGATAAAAAAAAAACCTGTTAAGTGCAAGTAGAATTGGGCCGAGGGTCCGGTTTAGATTAGACTGGGGTCGGATAACCGAGGGGTCCACTGTATTATAAAATTTTGTGTGTTATCTTTATCTGACTACTAAGAAGCTCAACTAATTTTAAGACCAATTTATGTACAGTCAGCAACAGAAGTGGTTTAACATTTTTGAATTTTAATTTTTTGATGTACAAGACTCCAGCTATTATTTTTAACTAGCTTTTGCCAGCGGCTTCGCCCGCGTGAAAATGACGATTTTCCATACAAACTTTCATCTCCCTTAGGGGTTGAATTTCAAAAAATTCTTTCAAAAATCATTTCAGCTTTCTAGGTCCAAGGGTTTGGGCTGGGCGTTGATGAGTCAGTCAGTCAGTCAGGATTTCTCTTTTTATTTATATAGATGTTTCAAAAGATTATTCTGTAAAATATTCCTTACTCTGTTATAACTTGTTAGTAACCAGTCATATCTAACAAACCTGCTTTAAAACTTTGAGTAGCGTTAAATTACTTCAGATGCTGACATACTATAACAAATAAACGATAATACTAACCCTCCCACGACTAGGAGCAGTGGCAGCATCCATATCCGGCAACACGACAGGCAAGGCAGGCTCGGTCAGCAAGCTGCGCGGCCTGGCGTGTGCGTGGCTGTTGTGGGCGTTGTGGATGTTGTGGGTGTTGTCGTGTCGCGCTTGCTGCGCTTGCTCAGCCAGTATGCGACGTCCGCCGCGACCGGTGTGCTTGGATGCTATGCGTTGCGGGACGTTTGACATTGCCTGTGGGGGAATTTAGGATTTAGTACCTACTTGTTTTTGGAAAGCTATTTAGGTTAAAATGGAACTGGGCTGGTCACATCTGTCACATGTCAGAGGAGCAGTGGGTAAAAATTACCACTCAGTGGATACCAAAAGGCAGGAAACGACAACGCGGCAGGCCCAAAAGGAGATGGCGGGATGAGCTGGACTCTTTCTCAAGGGATTGGTCTAACATCGCACTGGATCGCGAAAAGTGGAAAGAGGGAAGGGAGGCCTTTGCCCTGCAGTGGGACAACATGGGCTCATAAAAATCGGTTGTCTGTAAAGTCGGTTTACTGGCGATACTTGAACGTGACAACGTCATAAGAAAATACAGCACTTACATTGCTATAAACAAACAATTAACACGCCGTTGCTATGGAACGACAATTAACACGCCGTTGCTATGGAACGACAATTAACACGCCGTTGCTATGGAACGCCTCAGAGCGAGGTAACGCCTCAGAGCGAGGTAACGACTCATGACGTCATCTTTTTTCGTTCGTGCAGCCGGCCATCGAATTATAAGACGTTATCACGTCAATAATTTAGGTACTGATGAGGATGACCAAACACACTGATATTTAGCATTTGTAAATCACAAATTCTTCTTTTAATCAGCTACATTCAATTTTATGCAAAATATTTAGTTTTATTCCGCGAAAAAGATCCAGCCTGTTCATTCACAAACGTTTCGATGCGATTACGATTCGGAAAGTCCCATGTCTATCTCGCTCACTTTAGTAATACTGAACAGAATCGAAGCTTTTGTAAATACGGGGGCTGGAGGCAGAATGCTGCACCATCCTCCCGCCTCAAAATATTATTTGTATATTTTTGCGGTCGTTACTCCATTCTGTATAATCCCCGACACGTAACTTGGCAAGAGTTGTTAGTTGCGCAGAAGTCATTTTTAGGTCTCTTTGTTTGCGGCTTGGGGCGCGGGGTATGAGGTAGCGTCATCCGCGCGTGTGATTGGTGCATTCAAATGCATACGTTCCGTTCGCTCCCGATTACACTTGCGGTGCACGAAACTTGTGTTGTTTTTGTTATTTCTTTTTGTTACGAATTTGAGTTGTCGCTGTGTTTTAAATTTAGTTTTTGTTAGTTCTTTTAACTTCAATTATGTCAATAACCATAGAATAATGACAAACAATAAAAGTGACCACTTTTTGTGGCACAAAGTGTACGATGCGCGAACTTTGAATTCGAATTTCGAAACTTTGCCAAGTTACGTGTCGGGAGCTATATCTCGTATTCACAAACGCTCTCTGCCGGCATGCATGTTTCCTCCCACATTTCAAAGTAAGCATGAACAGACATCTTCTGGGCACGCTCATTCTATCACAGACCTCTTCCATCGCTCTCCATCAAGCGTAATCGAAGTCAAGAGCAGGCCCATCTATACTAATATTATAAAGAGGTAAAGTTTGTATATTTGTTAAATTGTAAGGGGTAATCTCGGGATCTGCTGAACCGATTTTAAAAATTCTTTCTCCAATAGAAAGCCACATTATTGCTGAGTGTCATAGGCTACTTTTTATCCCTGTATTCCCACGGGAACGGGATCTACGAGGGTAAAACCGTGGGACGTCTGCTAGTTTTGTTATAAAAAGAAGAATGAAATATTTTGTTATACATCAAATAATATTTAATTTGAAGATATACTTACGGTATCTTCGTCGGGTTCATTGTTACAGTGACTGGGCGGGTTGGAGTACTTGTGTAGGAGTTCTATCGCGAGCCGTTTGCTCATGTCTTGTTGGAAGAACGCGTGCTGCAAATAATAAATAAGTTCTTTAATTACTGTGGAAATGATCTATAGTGACGTACATAAGTTATACTCCCCGGCCACAAGAAGTTGTAATTTACGAAGCGACAACAACAACTAATTCCAAATTCAGTCAACTCAAAGTAACATACGTGTTATAGGTACCTACGTCACTAACGAGCAATTTCACTTATTCGGGTTATATTTTAGTGATTTAAAGTGCGCTTTTTATCAATTTTTTTTCAATTTGTTGATTGAGTTGTCGCTAAGTAACTTAGTAGAAGTAAGTAACTTAGAAAAAATATAGATTCTCGTAGCGGGGAGTAGAGCACAAGACATCGAATTTATACGCTATGTGTTGTAGTATAAAATTCATTTTCTGTATTATAATCTATATATATTTATAAATGAATTTCCGTTCGTTAGTCTCGCTAAAACTCGAGAACGGCTGAACCGATTTGGATAATTTTAGTCTTGAAATATTCGTGGAAGTCCAGGGAAGGTTTAAACGGTAAGAAAGTGGTAGGTAGGTAGGCAGGGTAGTAGGTAGGGTTGTAGGTAGGTAGTGTAGTAGGTAGGTAGGGTAGTAAGTAGGTAGGGTAGTAGGTAGGTAGGGTAGTAAGTAGGTAGGGTAGTAGGTAGGTAGGTAGGGTAGTAGGTAGGTAGGTAGGGTAGTAGGTAGGTAGGGTAGTAGGTAGGTAGGGTAGTAAGTAGGTAGGGTAGTAGGTAGGTAGGGTAGTAAGTAGGTAGGGTAGTAGGTAGGTAGGTAGGGTAGTAGGTAGGTACGGTAGTAGATAGGTAGGGTAGTAAGTACAAATACTTTATATATATTTACTTTTAGTATAAATACTTTTTCTTTTCTTTTTCTAAAAAGAGCATTGCAACGCATGCCGGGAACAGCTAGTATCAATTAAAACCTACGCCATTTTCATCATATTGCCTTTCCCACCTGTCGCGGTCGGCTTCCAGTCTAACCGGGTCTATACAACTGGGACACCATTGGTCGGACAAGCAGTTCCTCCATGCATAATACTGGTATTCAGCTGCATCCAGTTAAGACTAAAAGCCTCAGCAAAAGGCAAGGCATAAGAACTTTACCTGTAACAATTTATCAGCCGTGGGCCTCTTCTTAGGGTTCTTAGTGAGCGCCAGTTTGAGGAAGGCGTGGAAGACGGCAGACCAGCGCTCTCTCTCCTTCAGCGCGGGAGGCTTGAACCCTGACTTGGACATCAGGAACAGGACGCGCATGGGGTGCAGCTCGAACATCGGGGGTTGGAGCTCGGCTAGCTCTGAAATTTGACAATAATTGTGTTTTACATAATTTATTGATAACTGGGAGATTCGGCTTCACCAGCATGAATTTATTTTATTTTAGCAATATTCACTGCTATAAGTAATTGCCTTTACAAGGTGGGAGGAATACCGCTGTTAACATGGTTGCCACATCATTATCATCATCATTTCAGCCGGCAGACGTCCACTGCTGGACATAGGCCTCCCCCAGGCGTCGCCACATCTCGCGGTCCCGTGCGTCTCTCATCCAGCGGGTTCCTGCAACCCTCACCAGGTGCACGGTCCACCTAGTGGGAGGCCGCGCAACGCAACGTCTTCCGGTCGCCATTCCAGAACTTGGAATGGCGACCTTGGTGTGGTTGCCACGTTTTCAGTAAATCATTCTGAAACATTTTTTTTGACGTGGAAACTTTACGACGTCATTAAAAAAAAAAAACATGCACATTCAACAGTGTGGTCTTCATTAAGGTGGATGGATGATTGCTCTCACTGGCATTTTGTCGCTAGATGGCGACACATCCACAATTTCGAACATTTTCAATTTTTACACCTAACATAGAAATTTTTAATAATTAACTTTACTTTTTGCTAAACTTTGGGCACTAACTTGATTTTTTTAGATAATCGCCGTGCTTGTTAACTGGTATCATACAAAGGTTAGTAGAAAATTAAGATTAAGCCATATGAATTTACTCATTACACACACATGCAAAGTAAATAGTAGTAACTTACGACACCACTAGATGGCGTTAATTTAAAGAAAGAGGACCAAATTAATTATTTATAAGATAGATGTCGTTACAGTCGTTAAAGCAAAAACTAAAAACAAATATTAATTTTTTTATTAAGCATAAGTACTATATATTACTAGAGGTTAAATTGTTATGTTCCAATCTATTTCTTTATATATAACTAGCGACCCGCCCCGGCTTCGCACGGGTGCAAATGGATGTTATTATACCTACATATAAACCTTCCTCTTGAATCACTCTATCTATTAAAAAAAACCGCATCAAAATCTGTTGCGTAGTTTTAAAGATTTAAGCATACAAAGGGACATAGGGACAGAGAAAGCGACTTTATTTTATACTATGTAGTGATTATTGGTCTGGAATCGAAATCCGATACTTTTTCACCATAACAAATTATTTTGGGTAATAAAGGTATATTGTATCTATATATAGGTTGTTGTAATGTGACTGAACCTAAATAGTACCTAACGTGTAAATAAATTGTGACGTGTACTAAATAAATAAAACAATATTTATTCAATCGTAAAGCTTTTTATTGTACCTTACTATAAATTAATAATATTTATCTATGGTTAATATTTTCATACAAATAATCGTTTTATTTACTCTCACTACATTTACCAAAATAGTTTCTGGTTGGATACGAACCATCGACTCGTACCACCACACCGATATTCCAATGCGAGTGTGTCGCCCTAACACAAGCTGCAACAGCCGTAAAGCGTCTGAAGATTCACGGCCACGCAATCAGATTTGTAACTGATAGCCTGTCTGTGCTTAAAGCCCTAGAAAACAAACAAACTAACAGTAAATTAATATTTGAATGTCACCTCGCCCTGGAGAGTATATCGCTGTCCAACAGTATCACCCTCCAGTGGATTAAGGGGCACAGTGGATCCCTGGGAAATGACGCCGCAGACGAAAGAGAGGGTCCGAGATGGCAGTGCTTGGCCCGTACCCACTCCTTCCCTTACCTTTCTCACAGTTCCGTACATGGGTTCGCCAGAGATCAACTGAACTCCATAACAGCAAATGGTCACGGTCTACAGACTGCAGACAGTCAAAAATGGCGATGCCAAGTCTACATCCGCGGCTAACAAAACGACTGCTTAGCCTAAGTAAAAATAACCTTAGAATAATAATAGGGACAATAACGGGCCATTGCCCCCTCAATAAACATCTTTTTACCATAGGCGCCACGGACAGCCCACTCTGCAGGGGCTGCTTTGATGCCGAAGAATCAGCCGCCCACGTCATCCTGGAATGCGAGGTCGTGGCTACTCAACGCAGACAAATCCTCGGAACGGTGAGGTCGCTCCGCGAAGCCTGTGAAGCTCCCAGGAAACTTCTGTGCTTCTGGGCGGAGCTAGGCTGGCTATCTTAGCCAGGACACCTACGCACAACGGACCGATCAAGAGTCTAAGTGCGGAAAACGGAGTCCCCACTCTACTCTACTCTACTCTACCACCACACAAAGATAGCACACTTTTTTTAAAAATATTTTTGATAATACAGTTCTGATTCTGAATTTAGTATTAGAAAGAATAAAATTCGTAGATTACAATTTAGATAACATCACAATTCACACGTAAGTGCGGGTAACGGCACTTGTAAGTATCTTACACAACAACACACAAGTGGTTGCTAGCTAAACATAACATTTATTTTTCAAGAATACCTACTTATTATACAATTTTGAACTTCAATAAATATTGTTTTCCAATTGAATTCTTAAGCTGGTACCTAAATACATGATAGAAACATATCTACACAGAAAAATCTTATAAACTAACAAATAACTCAAACTATACATCGCCGTATCAATCTTCTGCTTGTCACATAAATCATTTCCATTTATATCATTTCCGTGCGATCTGAATCAAATGGACAACGTAGTTTTCGCTGCAACAAATCAATTTACACAGTTTTGTTAGACTATTCATACTGAACCCACACCTCGATAAGTTAGGAAATGAGTAAGACTTCAATTTTTCATACCTTTTAATTCCTTGATGTCTAGACATTTAGCATTTTCTCAACTCGCCCCAAAATAATTTCCGGCAGTACACATGTTTTAAAATAAGTGTAAACTTTGGCATCATAGCGTTGATAAATTCCTCATCCCGGTTAATTTCTATGACAGTCAATGGTTGGGTGACGGATATAAAGCAAATGAAGTAACATTTATTCATTTTGGTAATTCGCAATATTGACCCTCTGGACCTAGAATCAAAATAATAATAGCTGTTGAAAAGAAACAAATACAATCCAAGAAATACATTATTATTATACATGCATCAACCAAGAAATAATGATATTTGTTACTTACTTGATAATAATAATTATGCTTTTTGTTTATAACTAAAACATCATTTTCCATATGAATATGTTTTTTTTTATTTTTTGATGCTTCTCTAATATTTTGCGATTTCCTTTCCAAGGAGGGAAAACATTTTCTACTTCTTTGATACCTGTAAAAAAGAAAACAGTTTTTAGGCCTACGCCAGTGAACCAAATTAAAAAATAATTATCTTTAGTACAAATATTATTTTTGTAGAGAATGGCGAGAATGCATTTCACACTTATTTCACATGATTGTGACATGGCGTGGCAATATGACGTCTGCAAATCTAAAATGAACAAAGTGACAATTATAATTCTTGTACTGGCTTGTGCTGTAGCTTCTTAGAAAGTAAGAAACAATAAGAGGATGGCTGATATCTTACCATTCCAGGAATCTGATTTACTCATTAAAAATCATTAGAACAATATTCCCATGATGTCTTTTCAATGTTGCTTGCACTTTTTTCCGTGATTTTCACGGCCCTGAATACATAAATGTCGTTTATATACGCAAGCTTATTAGTCGGGTTCATCCTAAATAGAGTTGCAATTAAATATGTAATCAAACAGAATAATTAAACACAACAGCAAATGTGTCTGAGTCTGAAATGCTTCAAGTTTAGCCAGAAAAAACAGCACCATTTGTCAGCACCGGCATCACTCATGCATCACTCAAGCTGTCAACTGTCAAGTGTCAAGCTGGAATGCAACTGAACAGACCAATAGGGATGTCCATCTGATATCGATTGAGCAAAGAATCGATTTTTTGGATAAAATAAAAATGTTTTTTCAAATCGATATCTAGTGCTGAATCGATTCAGGAAATCGATATTTCACCCCAGAACATCAAGTTTTTTTTGTTTGAATTTTTAAGAATTGTGGTGGCGGGATAAGCATATATTGCGCGGGCAAATCGTTTTGCGTAAAAATACGGAGAAAACGATTTTTTCCAGATATTTATTTATTTATTTTATTTTGGCAACAAACAGTCATGTACTTACAAACAATATTATTTGAAAGAATTGGTTCCATAAAAAAGACCTAGTGCCGATATGAGACTAGCTAAATCCTTTTCGCTCATCGATCGTTATTTCGCCCCTGTAAACTCCTGCATTGCGAATTTCATCGAAAAAAAAGATTTTTTTAATTTGTGAATCGAGTTTATATTTCCTACATAGCGGATCTTTTTCTGAGTTTTTTTTTATTCCTTTCGTCTCTCTTTCAAGTCGATAGTCGCCGCGATTCTGCGAATGAAAATGTACCTAACCTGACAAACGTAAAAGTGAGTTTTGCTCACGGGCGGCGCGCGTCTACGTGCGCGCCGCCGTTTGGATATTGTGAATAGCCAGATGCCTCTGACGGCAGATGCAAGATGTTAGTAGGAATTATTTACCTATCCCAAAAAAACTGCACAGCAACACCGCTAAAGAAGTTTTCACTTCAAAAACAAGACTTGTAGGTAGGGGTTGCGTCGTTTTATTTTTATTACAGAGTTCCTATGGCCTCCTTCCAGGGCCTCAAGTCTGGTATTTTTAAAAATATCGTCATTCCAACACGATCCCATTGTCATTTTGCTAAAAGTTTGTAGTAGGCAATGACGTACGTAGTAGGTACATAATCTGCTAATTCATAGTGGTCGATCATTGGTCCGTGTGGGTCCGTCAATGGTCTCGTAATAGAATTGTGATAGAATGACGCTGTCGTATTGCGGGTCACGTGGGCAGGGCTAGGCCCCGGCCCTAGGCCCTTTCATTGTCATGTCACACAGCACACTCACTGACTTCTATATTTGGCTGTGGACTTCTTGTCACTCTTATGAAAATCAACAAAACATTTGATAGGATTCTTCTCTTTGAATGTGTGCGTGTAAGTTAGAGTGACAATGTGTGTGTCGCGGTAATTTTTATAGAATGTACCTATGTACCTAATGTAACCTATAGGGCACTCCCGGTCATCCAAGAATTGTGAAATTTGGGGTGAAGCAAGCTCATAAAGCATAAATAAAGGAATAATTATGAAAAATAAAAAAAGTTAAAAACTCCCATACAAAACATAAAACCAATATAATTTGGTCCTTGAATCGTATGAGCGCCTATACAATCCAGAGGTCAAGTTTCATTAGCCCGTAGAAGAAATTGTATAAATTACAGCATAGGTACCTCTGACTTTTCGCGGCGCAGCGCGCAGCTGTGTGCGTGCGTGTAGTATGTTTGTAGTGAATCATTCATTGACTGATAACCATTTCATTGTACTTACTAATTTTGTTCAATATTTGCTATATTTTTGTTAACTAATTTGGGGAATCGTTAGTGAACGCACAAACCCGCAATGCGTTTTTTGGAAATTACTCTACAATGACTACATTAGAAGATTTTAGGACATTATCTAAAATCCACGCCGCAAGGGCCGACGCCTGTCCCGTCGGGGCCGCGGTATTTTGTATTAGATTACGTGGCCTCGGCGCAAGGGCAAAGAAGGAACATGGGTTCGGTTTTTAGTCAGTAGAAGTCTGACACTCCCCTTCGCTCTGCCCAAGAGCGGGGGGGGGGTCATTCGATGATTTTCCACCCACCAAAAAAAAAAAAAAGGGCCGACGCCTGTCGGGACTGCGTGTTGTTCGAAAGAGATACCGCGGCCTCGCATACAAAGGGCTAAGAAGAACATTTGTGTGATTTTTTAGGGTTCCGTACCTAGTCATCTAGGAACCCTTATAGTTTCGCCATGTCTGTCTGTCCGTCCGTCTGTCCGTCCTCGCTTAATATCTGTAACCATTAGCAATAAAAAGCTGAAATTTGATACCAATATGTGTATCAATCACGCCGACATAGTGGTGAAATAAAAATTGGAAAAAAATGTTTTATTAGGGTATAATTATGTAAAGTGGGAAGTGATTTTTTTTAAAATTTCAACCCTAACGTGTGATATATTGTTGGAAAGGTATTTAAAAATGAATACCTAGGGGTTTACTAAAATAATTTTTTGATAATGTCAATAATTTCGGAAATAATCGCTCCAAAAGTAAAAAACAAACCCCTCTAACTTTTTTATACTTTAGGTATTTACCTATTTATATTTTTGAAGCATAAGTTTAGAAAATATGAAAAAAATCTGAAAAGTAGAACTTTGGACTTTCTAGGAAAATCATTTTGAACTTGGATGGAAACAACAGATGGTAACAGCAGTTATCCAATATAATTTGGTCCCTGAATCGTATGAGTGCCTATATAGTCCAGAGGTCAAGTTTCATTGGCCCTTAGAAGAAATTGTATAAATTACTAGTTGATGCCCGCGGCTTCGCCCGCGTGGATACTGTAAAAACAATCCTTGATGCGGATTATATATTGTTTTTATTTTTTTCCCCCACACTAGAAATTTCTCCTGTATCGTGGGTGCGTTCACAAACATTTCAAATCAAAGTGGTTTGTCTGTGTATTCACTTATCTTGCTGGTTTCACATGAATTAAATATGATTCAATCAATAGATGTAAGTAGTACACACGGCTACACATCAAGCTATACATTTCCAGTATAAGCTGGTCTCGAATTGTATAGGATTTCCATACAGTGCGAGATCAGCGTAAACTGGAAATTTATAGGTTGATGTGTAGCCGTGTGTTTCACAATTTTATTGCGTAGGTAGGTAGGTAGAAAAAAAATAGGTAAGTTTGCCTACGCTGATCGCCTGATTTAGGTATAGGTACCTACCCTAAGTATACATGAACTTCTATTCTCTGATTTTATTCAACCCAAACCAATGAATTACTACCTACCAAACCGTGTCAGAAAATGTATTATCAGTGGGTACCTACCTACTTACAGTAGAATTTTTTTTTAATCTTTAGGTAGGTATATACTATACTATATAACTTATAAGGACCCATTAGGTGGACAAAATTTTAGAAATCATTCAGACCACCAAAATAAGGACTATAATAATAATAAAAATCATGGGAGAAGTTAGAACTTTAGAAGTGAACAATATACTTTGTACCGAACAAAAAAGATTTAGAAAAAGAAAACGATAAATATGGCAGTTTATGATTTTTTGCACGCAGTTATGTCAAATATGAATAAAAATACTCCAGTCTGAAGACGACGCGCCACGAACATCAAAAGTGAAGCCAACTTTTTATCTATGTGTGTAGACAATGTCTCGTGAAGTCGTGACGTTCTAGGAGAAATGCGTGTGGTTTTAGTGTAGGTGTGTGCGTGAGCTTGTATGTTTACTTGCTATAGGCGTGTGGTTTTGTGGCTTCACTGTTGGTGTTCGCGGCGCGCCGTCTTTCTTTTTTTCTTGGTCTGAGTTGACTAAAGAAATGATAAAGCATGAAGAAGCCGAACTGAAAGTGATATGTTATATGTAATATGAAAACTGGAGAAATAAATAAAATTCTGATTCTGATTCTTTACCGGTAAAATTTGGGACAAGCCCGCCACACCATTCCCAAACCACTGTAACTCCTGTTAGCCAGAATCAACAGTGGCGACCACAAGAAAAGCGCCGAGACAATGAAGCTCGACGAAGTCCCAGAGAAGCGATTTAGTATTTAACCGACTTCTTAAAAGACTGAATTGAAATAAATAATTTATGACTTCATTTTCGTTATCAGCGACTCTGAAAACCATGAAAACACCCATGACGTAAAAACCAAAAATTTCCTGGCCGCCATCTTGGATTTTCATTTTGACCTCATTTTCGTAATCAGCGACCCCAAAAACCATGAAAACGACACCCATGACGGACAAAACCAAAAAAAATCCTGGCCGCCAGATCGCACATATTTTTTTTTACTTTCTAGCATTTTTTCTCATTCCCTAATAAAAAAACATTGTATCAATCATAAAATGTAAAATCCGCGGGCAAGCCCGCGCGCCGGCGCTAACTTGCTAGAAACGTTGAACTATGACCTTGAATGCGCAGTAACACATTTTCGGGTCTCAATCAAAGTGCAGCATTCGGGGCCGCGCGTAACCATAGTAACGCGGTGACGCTAGTCACCATACAGTTGCATTCCGCCCCTTGCCACCCGCGCACTGTAACCTTACTTTGTTCTATGTCTGTTTATTCGAATTTTCGAACAGCGCCATCTATTATAAATATTTACCGAACGTAAACTCGTAACACAACAGCAACGAACCCTTTCTTGGTGGTTCTATAAATTTCTGTCAGATGGCGCGATTCAGGTCACTCACACATACAAAGATTTTGCGTTTTTTATTGAGTCTAATTCGCCTACAAATACTGTTTTTTTTATAAAATTTGGGCGTTTTGCGGTCATAATACATAATAAAGACTCATTATACTTGCTTTTATTCTGCAGAAATCGTTTATTTACGGAGATTTCACCTTCTGCAAAATGTATGGCGAGGTCTAACTAGGGATCCACCTTAAAGCCGAAAGACCTCCAAGTGTGGTCACATATGGCCGGTCCAGTGCGTCTAGCATCCAGCTGATCGTCGTAACACCAGTTCATCGGTCCACCTAATGGAAGAACTTCCAACGGAACGCACAAATGCAGAATCCGTGGCTGCTACTGACAAATTCCTGATGAAGAAAATCTCAATAACATTTTGGCTGGACATTATGGACAAAACATGTCAAAATGATGACGCACTGGACCGGCCATATGTGACCACACTTGGAGGTCTTTCGGCTTTAATGAAGACCACACTGTTGAATGTGCATGTTTTTTTTTTTAATCAATTCAAAAGTTTATTTTTTGAATTGTTTTTTTTTTTCATTTTGCCTGACTCACCTATAGCAGTAATACCGCACGCCCAAATATCACAGAGCTGATTGTAACCACCCTTGCGTTCTACTGCAGCCACCTGGAAAGAGAATACAAAAATAATATTATAATAATAATAAATAAATAAACCCCGACCTCTACACACTCCGACGACGAAGTGGAGACCATGTATGAGGATATCTCTAAAGCCATGCATGGATTCAAAACTCAATTCACCGTTGTCATGGGGGACTTCAACGCGAAACTGGGTAAACGAGACGGGGATGAGCTGCTAGTAGGGCAGTTTGGGTTTGGACATCGGAATCGCCGGGGTCACCAACTGGCTAGTTTTATGGAGAAGGAGGGCCTCTATATGATGAACTCCTTCTTCAAAAAACGTGAGCACAGGAAGTGGACCTGGCAGAGCCCCGATGGTGCGACAAAAAATGAGATTGACTTCATCATGTCTACCAGGAAGCAAATGTTCAATGATGTCTCTGTGATCAATGCGGTAAAAACCGGGAGCGATCACCGCATGGTAAGAGGCACATTGAACATCAATATTAAGCTTGAAAGGTCTCGACTGATGAAGTCTACGCTCCGTCCAGCACAGATCCAGATCCAAAACCCCGAGAGCTTTCAGCTTGAACTCCAGAATCGTTTCGAGTGCCTAGGAAGCTTAGTGGACGAATACAACGATGGGTTCGTGGAAACTGTCCACACAACGGGGTCTAAGTTCTTCAAGGCACGTTGTGTGAATAGGAACAAGAAGCTCTCTGATCAAACTCTTAGTCTCATGAAGGAGCGGCGTGAAATGATCCTGCAGTCGCCGGACGAGGCGTGTAAATACCGGCAGCTCAATAGGCGGATCTCTAAATCCTTAAAGAGCGACCTCCGCCGTTTTAATACCGAGTGTATTAAACAGGCAATTGAGCGGAATAAGGGCTCTAAGGTATTTGCAAGAGATCTGTCTATAGGGCAAAGCCAGCTCACGAAACTGAAGACCGACGACGGCAGGATCGTATCCGCCAAACCGGAGCTTCTGAGGGAGATCGAGAGTTTCTATGGGCAGCTGTACACGTCAACCAGTAAACCCGTTGAAGATCTAGCGAAAGACCCCAGAGCTAGACTGACCCGACACTATACCGAAGACATCCCGGATGTCAGCCTGTACGAGATTAGTATGGCTCTGAAACAGCTTAAGAACAACAAGGCACCGGGTGATGACGGAATTACGGCCGAACTCCTGAAGGCGGGAGGTAAACCGGTCCTTAAGGCACTTCAGAAGCTGTTCGATTCCGTCATACTCGAGGGAAAAACGCCGCAGGCATGGTGCAGAAGTGTGGTGGTACTCTTCTTCAAGAAGGGCGACAATGCCCGACTGAAGAATTATAGGCCCATCTCACTTCTGAGTCATGTCTATAAGTTGTTTTTCCAGAGTCATTACGAATCGTCTCGCGCGCAGGTTCGACGACTTTCAGCCTCCCGAACAAGCCGGATTCCGAAAAGGCTTTAGCACCGTAGACCACATACATACGCTGCGGCAGGTTATACAGAAGACCGAAGAGTATAATCTGCCTCTCTGTTTAGCGTTTGTGGACTACGAGAAAGCCTTCGATTCGATCGAAACTTGGGCTGTGCTGCAGTCTCTCCAAAGGTGCCAAATTGACTACCGGTACATCGAGGTATTGAAGTGTTTATACAAAAGCGCCACCATGTCAGTCCGGCTTCAGGACCAGACCACGAAACCTATCCTTCTGCAGCGAGGTGTGAGACAGGGAGACGTCATATCTCCGAAGCTGTTTACCGCTGTACTGGAGGATGTTTTCAAGGTTCTGCACTGGAGAGGACTAGGCATCAACATCAATGGCGAGTACATCACTCACCTTCGATTTGCCGACGATATAGTGGTCATGGCTGAGACCATGGAGGACCTCAGTACAATGCTCGATGACCTCAGTAGAGCTTCCGAAAGAGTGGGTCTTAAAATGAACATGGACAAAACCAAGGTCATGTTGAATGCCCATGTTACACCCACTCCTATAAAGATCGGAGACTCTACACTCGAAGTTGTAGACGAGTATGTCTACCTGGGACAAACAGTCCAGTTAGGTAGGTCCAACTTTGAAAAAGAGGTCAATCGTCGAATCCGACTCGGCTGGGCAGCGTTTGGGAAGTTGAGAAGTATCTTCTCGTCCAACTTACTCCAGTGTCTCAAGACGAAAGTCTATGACCAGTGTGTGTTGCCAGTGATTACATATGGGACTGAAACGTGGTCGCTCACAATGGGCCTCATCAGAAGGCTTAAGGTCACCCAAAGAGCAATGGAGAGGGCTATGCTCGGAGTTTCCTTGCGTGATCGAATCAGAAATGAGGACATCCGCATGAGAACCAAGGTTGCCGACATAGCCCGAAGAATTGCCAAGCTTAAGTGGCAGTGGGCAGGGCACATTGCTCGCAGGACGGATGGCCGATGGGGCCGGAAGGTTCTGGAGTGGCGACCGCGAACCGGAAGACGTTGCGTTGGAAGGCCTCCCACTAGGTGGACCGATGACCTGGTCAAGGTTGCGGGGATCCGCTGGATGCGAGACGCACGGGACCGGTCAATGTGGCGACACTTAGGGGAGGCCTATGTCCAGCAGTGGACGTCTTTCGGCTGAAATGATGAATGATGAAATAAATAAATATTTTTTGCCAAGAGATTCAAGTACCTACATTGCACTAAACAGATTAAAGTTTTTCTTAGTTTAGCACTAGTTTAGGTAAATAAGTACAATAAGTTCAATCCTGTCCCCTAAACTAGGCTAGGCCTGTATCTTAGGGGGCAGTGTCCGGCTATTGGGTATGCTTAGATAATTTTATTTTGGTGGACTTGCCAGTGGACTGTGTCAAGTGGGTGCATTTTTGATCTTGTGGTATACTTTCACAGTGTGAGGGTGAGAAGGTGAAGAATGAATGATGTGAGTGTTTGATGAGTGCGTGTGTACGGTATTTGTTGCTTGTCTTGAGAGGAGTAAGTGAAGTATTAAATATCATGTGATCATACAAGAAAACATAACCGAGGTCCCGATAGCAATGTTTTCGATCTTTTCGAATAGTTTAGAATGTTTAGATGTTGCATAACGTAGCATTATATTATTTCTTGTGTACATGAACTTTCTTGACAACCACAGTACATTAATTGACAACTACAATTTTAACAAAAAAAATCTAATTAGTCTGTCAGATAGATTTCCAAAAAATATTGGACACATATTTTTTCTTGAACAATGAAGACGATACAGTGCTTTAAAAACTCGTGTCAGGTCATATTCTAAGACATTAGTATGATATTTCTTAGCGAGCAGTGACGTCACGAGTCACGACCTCCCACTCAAATCTTTGACGCGTTTTATCTTCGTCAATTTTTATTGGTTTGATAAAACAAAAAATACGTATCCAATATTTTTCGATAATCTAACAGACGGACTAATTACTAAGAATCATATTTTTTTTAGTTAGTAAACATCCCTATTGTGTAACCTGATTTTGTTGTCGATGTGCCGTGTTACCTAAAGCCAGGCATGGCATGCAAATGTGCATAGACTTAGGCCGCCAAACATATAATTAAAAGCGTAATATTTACCTCAGGCGCCATCCAGTACGGCGTGCCAATGAAAGACTTCCGCTTGTTGATGGTGGCTGTGATCTGTGCTGATACCCCAAAGTCTGCCAGCTTCACGTCTCCGCACTCAGTTAGCAGGATGTTCGCGCCTTTGATGTCGCTGAAATGTTTTGAAATAATAGTGGTTTAGTTGCCTATGTTGGTAAGTGGATAGGAGACCACACAGTATACATAGTGAGTTTCCTCTGTGTCTCGTAAAACACGTTAAGCTGTAGGTCACAGCTGTCATTTTTAGATCTTTGGCAGTCGTTACAGGTAGTCAGTGACTTGAAAGTCTGACAACCAGTCTTACCAAAAGGTATTCCCAGTATTAACTGGATTGTGGAGATCAGATAGGTAGTCGCTCCATGTGAAATACTGGTATTTCGGCTGCATCCAGTTAGTATGGAGGCCGACTCCAAATAAGTTGGGATAAGTTGGGCAGATAATGATTAAATCACAGCATGGACCAACAACGCCTCAACTCGAGTAGTTCAGGATTATTTGTACGAAACCCATCGGTGTACTTCGTTATCCATTTCACAGCTAAACTTATCCTTATTTTTATAACCATGACACAGTGTCTGATCCTTCCCACCTCACCGTGTAACTGGGGAGTTTGTTTAGCTAGTTTTCCTGTTAAAAGACTAGAACTAAGTAAGAGTGGTCTACTCACCGATGCATCTTGCCCATCATATGCAAGTAAGACAGGCCAGTGAGTGTCTCGCGACACATGTAGGCTATCTGCAGCTCTGTGAGAGGACCTGTCACGTGGTATATGTCCTGAAATGAGAGACAAAATATTGTTAGATCGGTTGCTTTACAAGAACATTTTACATTACGTTCGATTCTAGATTTTTTCACTATGGAACTGTCTAGAATATTCGAAAGTAATCCTAGAATGTTTGACTGTGGAACTGTGGAGGAGGTTCCAGAAAGTTGTGGAACTTTCTATAGGAAATAGGAATCGCTCGGCGTATAGTTAGCCTTCGTGTTCGGGAGCAGTCAGCACCACTCTCACTCGACTCTTATTCCAGTCCGTGCCACTGAGTCTGTACCGTTGCTGCCCCCCCCCCCCCCCCCCCCAATGCCGCACACTAAGCCGGGTTCCGAACCCCACAGGCTACTGTTAGAAAGAAAGAAAGAAAATTGTGTTTATTTGGCAAAAATACCTTAAAAGTTAACAAAAACAAATTTAAAATTATTAAGACTAATAATGCCAAAAGGGCCTCAGCTCAGCATAATGCCAGATGGCAACACAAAGTGCACCACCTGACGCTGATTTTCAGCTGCTGCCCACGAGTGCCATACGCTCGAAAATATAAACAAACATATAAAAAACTCTTAAATATTTAGTTGTTTAGTTGAATATTTGGTTGTATGTTAGTGAGTGTTCATTTACTTGTTCTAGTTGTATGCCCTGTAATGCAGCCCTGCAATGTGGGTATCTCTTTAGGTACACCTCTGGGTAATAAAAAATTGAATCCCATTGCGTGAGTGTCCAAAACCGTTTCCCACCCTTTATGCAGAAAATACAAGCCGCCACCATAAAGTAACAATTACCTGCAAACTCCCCCCACCACAGTACTCCATAGAAATCCACAGCTTATCTCTCCTAAGATAGGACCCATAGTAGGCGACGATGTTCGGATGGCGACAGTCCTTCATCATCAGGATCTCCTGCTGGATGATGGCGAAGTCATCGCCAGGCTCCAGCTTTATCACCTTGATGGCGGCAAGGTCTCCATTGCCGTTGAGTCTTTTCGCCTGGAAAGATGGAAATCGTGGTTAGAGGCTGACGAAATTTGAAAAAAAACCACTTTAGAGAAAGATAAAAACGAGTGGCGACTTTCTATGTTTCGTTTTTTAATGCAATTTTAAAACAATATAAAACGAGTATTCTAGCATTGTGTTTGTTTTAGGGCAGTGTCTAAAAGTCCAGTTCTAAACCAGTTTCTATCCGTCAAATCTATGAATAGTAATTTTTAGATTTGGCTGACAGAAGTTGTTTTTCAATACTTTTGTTTTAGTAGGTAAGCATAAGCAAGTATGCTGCAAAAGAATTCTTTAGAAATAAGCATCACAGTTTTACGTATCTTTCTGTTCCCTATTTATTTTCTTTTAAAATATTTCTGAAGTAGTTCAAACTAATATGTATGGCAGTACCACCGAATATATTTCCGGTTATTATCATATCATATTGTCATGGACTAGTTTCCCTATAAAAATTATTGAAAATATTGAACAAATCCAAATAATTCACGATCTTCCTGCCCTTGTCCCATGTTACTTGGAGTCGGCTTCCAGTCTAACCGGATGCAGCTGAATGGTTTGGCGCAGAACGCCAGAAACGCAAAATGACAGATTAGCAAATTGTCAGAAACACATAATGCCCGGTGTCGCAAAATGACAAGATCTGATAATGTAGTCCGGTCAATTTAGACATAAAAGTAGTGGTCAAATAACAATAATTCCCACAGAGCCAAATATTGGTGGAGAGCTGGGGTATACCATTACAAACAAAGTTTTAAAAATCCCCATCGATCCTATGTGTGCTACAAAAGTTATTCGGGGTCAAAGGTCAAAATTTGAGATTTTTTGTTTTTTTCTCGAAAACGGTAAGTTTTAATAAAAAAAACCTCAACCCAAAGTTGTAGATCTTAAAATTCTCTACAAAAATGCCGTTCATTATTATTTTCTAAGAGTTACCATTCCTGAGATATCGCGATTCTAAGAGCCTTTATATAAAAGCAAAAGGTAACTCACTCCTCACGAAATCTCGAAAACCGCTGGACGTATAAATATGATTTTTGGCAAGGAGGTAGTTTATAGTTAGTAGACGTCCGCTAAGAACGGATTGTGCGATAGGGCCGGATTAGGGTGGGTCTAAGGGCCCACGCAAGTTTGTATGAATCAGAACTTGCAAAAGCTCATAGACCACCCTAATCCAGCCCTGTCAGAAAATTAATGCATAGCAGACGTCTGCTAACTATAAACTACGTCTCTGCCAAAAATCAAGAATGTAGCACAAAAAATGAAGGACTTTTATACAAACTTGCGAGGGCCCTAAGATCACCCTAATATGGCCCTGTCGCAAAATCCGTTCTTAGCGGACGTTTACTAACTATAAACTACCTCCTGTTCAAAAATCATCTATAAACGTCCAGCGGTTTTCGAGATCTCGTGAGGAGTGAGTTACCTTTCGCTTTTATACATAACTATAGCGACCCGCCCCGGCTTCGCACGGGTGCAAATGGATGTTATTATACATATAAAATTATAAACCTTCCTCTTGAATCACTCTATCTATTTAAAAAAACCGCATCGAAATCCGTTGCAAAGTTTTAAAGATTTAAGCATACAAAGGGACATAGAGACAGAGAAAGCGACTTTATTTTATACTATGTAGTGAAGAATAATGTGACTGTTAGAATCGCGATATCTCAGGAATGGTAACTCTTAGAAAATAATAATGTAGCACATTTTTGTAGAGAATTTTATGATCTACAACTTTGGGTTGAGATTTTTTTTGATAAAACTTACCGTTTTCGAGAAAAATTCAAAAATCCTCAAATTTTGACCTTTGACCCCGAATAACTTTTGTAGCACACATAGGATCGATGGGGTTTTTTAAGGCTTTGTTTGTAATGGTATACCCCAGCTCTCCACCAATATTTGGCTCTGTGGGAATTATAGTTATTTCAAATGTCTATATTGACCGGACTAAAGACAGATTCGCAGAATAACAGATTCGCAGAATGCCAGATTCGCAGATTGCCAGATTCGCAGATTGCCAGATACCTGCATTTGACATAGAGCGACTGACTATCTGACCTCCACAACCCAGTTAATACTGATACCCTTTGGTAAGACTGGTTGTCAGACTTTCAGGTCACTGACTACGTGTAACGACTGTCAACGATTACCCTCTCCATCCATCAATATTTATATAATTCATCCCAAATAATGACGGATATTAAATTCAAAGTTTTGTTGTACCTTTGATTCAATATTCGTCATTATTTACTAAATTACAGATTGTAGTAACAGAATCTATTTATAACTATGTGTATGACAAATGCATGTATGGATAATTAGTTGATTAATCATCAAACCGCATTACATAATTTTGTGAGTTTGCGGTCGTTGGTAGGTGGTTGACGAGTATAAGATTCGTTTACTTGTATTATTGTTTAAAACATAAAGTAGCATATTAAGTATAATTTTTAAAAATAAAACTGTTTCCATAACCTACTGGTTAATAATTAAGAGGATTTAATTATTAAATCCTCTCATAAATACCATTAAATGAGTAATATTTGTATATTTTGCAAGCACGTTTTCGAAAACAGCTCTAACGATTTCAATGAAAGTTGCAATATAGAGCTTCATGGAGGCGAAAAAAGTGATCTTAATCTTAACACATCTCATATCTGGGAAAATTCGTTTTCTTTATTTACCGAGGTGCATTTTTTTTTAAATACGATATCTGCTTTCAAAAGAACAGGATATAACTTCGCGGCATGTATGTTCAAAATCTATTCGCATGAACTGGACTCAAACAGAAATTACTGGCAATAGACAAGGACCAATGAAGAAATGTCTGCTCAAAAGGAAACCCGAAAAAAAAAGAAATTGCGAAGAGACCTGTAACGACAAAGGGTTTGTCGAGAATGTTAGACGTTCTCACGGCTCCTGAATAAAACACACATCGATCATTTGAGACGTGGCAAGTTGAAAGTTCTCCCCTTTTCACATAATCATAAAAAGTTCAATGTTCCATTGATTTAAATGGGCAGACGGCGCGAACAGACTGGCGGAAGTGGCGACTTGCTGACTTAGGGCATTAGGGATGGCAAACAAGCTGTTAGTAATAAGTTGGGTCTTTTGCAAAGTCATGTCGTGTTCACTAAAGAGCTTAAAAGTTAGGCCTTGAAACCACTGCGAACCATAGCAGTGGTTTCTTGGCAGTTTGGCAGTTTTGAGTGTGTCAGAGTTCTGGTCGAAGCCCAGCATATAATGAAGAGGTATGGCTAACATTTCGTAACAGAAATCCCTTACGTATTACACCTTTGTTATTTTCGTGTATAAACTTCATTTTTTATTGTGAAGTTTTATTCGTATATCTTGATACTTGATATCTGAAAACCAGCGCTTTGTTTTTTTTTATCAATGTTACAGTACCATGCTTAGATATGGACCTTCTGGCCTAGCCTAGACCAATTTCGTTTGTCTTATTTTAATTTTTATTGTTAATTTAAGTATTTTTTGTAATGGCTTGTGCTAAACAAAATAACCCTTTTTTTCTTTACCCCCTCCCAATGAAAAATATTTCGGTCCATTTTCCTCAACTTTCCTCTTTTCCACGTAAAGCTATAAAGTTCAATGTATCATTGATTCAAATGGGTAGACGGGACCGACGCGACGGACAGACGGAAGCAACAAGTAGCTTCGTTAGGGATGCCGAAGATTGATTTTAAAATTGCTTTTTCAGATTTTTCTGCAATTTCGTCGAGGAGATTGCTTGGAACTGGGATCAAATTGATTTGAAATCATGTTGGATTCTCTGGTATAAGCTGGGGTAGATACTGCAAAATTTAGCAAACTTGAGCCGTTTGTGTAATCTGTTTTTTTTTAAAGATTATATTTCAGGTAAAGAAAGAAAGAAAATAAATTTATTTGACACACGCCACAAGTTCACACAACAAAAAAATATAAAAATTAAACTAAAAACTAAACAGAAAAATAATAATATTGTGTGTCTCGCGGCTGCGCCAAATAGGCCCAGTTCAGCAGGTACGACAATAGAGAGCTATTCAGGATCGCCGAGTTTGTAGTTAGCATAAAGTTTTCCGCAACGATTTTAGTAGTATGTTATCCCCAAATCCACGTGTTTTCGCCAACCCTGCTAAGTCGATGAGACGTCTGAGTCAAGTGTCTGCTATTGTTCACAACACTTTGTTAATTGTGTACCTACTTACAATTAGGTACATACTTGACAAGCGCATGTGTGTCGATTTGTAAAGATACTGTTTGTCAACAGAAATGGCTATGGCCTATCCTGGTGTAAGAGTTTTGATGAAACCGGCATGTGTCTTAGAACCAAAATATTCGAATACACGTGACATCTACCAACCCGCGCTGGGCCGCGGCGCGTGGTGGATTATAGCCCATCCCTCCCCTAGAGAGGAGGCCTCAGTCCCTGCAGTGGAAACATTATAGGCTGATATGATGATGAATTATCAAAATACATGACTGAATGTATGTTAATTATGTTTTATTTGAATGAAACATTTCAAGATAAGATGAAATGAAATAGATTCTTTGGGCTACTGACATACTTCAAATAGCCTTATCATTGACAACGTTGACGCATTGTTCATATTATTTTTAGGGACAATTGCATAACAGGAACATGGATTGCCATGTATTGTGGACATTGCTGATTTGATAAATCGCGAGACAAGTTTCGTTTGAACGCTGAGCAGTGACAACTGCCACACAAGTAGCGTGATGATGCCTAGTTGAGGATCTGAAGAAGGCAATAAGGGAAACTGGATGCCAAACGTGATAGTTGGGTTTTCAGGCACCGGTTTTTTGAAACTTTAGAGGAGGCCTATGTTTACGGGCTGCGAGTTGTTCGAAAGAGATACCGCGGCACCGGCCACAAAGGGCTAAGAAAGAACATGGGTGGTTTTTAGTCAGTAAAAGTCTGACACTCCCTTTGTTTTGTCCTGGTGTGAAATCAATAAATACTTTTTCTTTCTTTCTTTCTTTCCTTTCCCCTCCGCCCACGACCAGAGCGGGAGGAGTCATTTGAAGATTCCCTACAACACAAAAAAGGTCTTTTTTTACCAGTGGACTATTTAGTCGTAAATTCGTATATTGTGTACGAATAAGGACCGTATTAAATCAACTGTTTGGCGATTGAAAGATTCCGAAATCAAATTCTGTCCAAGGTCAGTTCAAAGAGGTTACCAACTTATCACAAATGAATTACCTATTTTAATACACAAAAGCGACAATTCTCAGATTTTACCTAGCATGAGGTCGCGAGTCTAAATCCCACTCATTGCAGTATTGACGTGAACCCACTCCTGACACAATCACATTTAGCGTAATTGGAGGGGTGCAAGTGCAACACACGTAGTTTATACATTTAGTAGGAAAAAAAAGGGAAAGAACTAAGTTACTGGAGCTGATGGGCGTCGTTGGTGTCTAAATTATGGCCAAATTTTGGGCACACTCAAATATGATTGTCATTGCATACATTAAGCAGTGAAGTGCCTAGGGGTCTCCACTCCAATACGGCAAGGTCATTCGGCACCAGCTGAAAATCAGCGTCATGTACACAATGGCAATATTATGCATTGCATTGCATTATTAATTTTTTAGATGCTTTTCTTATTATGCCAAATACACACAATGGTCTTTCTTTTTATAACCCAAGAAATGCCCTAAATTACCAATCAACCTGTAGGTGGTTATAGTATGTTGAGAGTAAATTGCGTTACGGAACTCAAATAAGGCAGGAGTCAGCAGGACAGCTGGCAAGGCTCAGTGATAGCAGGTGGACTAAGGCTGTCACCTAATGGCATCCAAGAACGGGGTAAATAAATATAGGTCGCACAGCGCCGCGATGGGCAGACAATAATATAGTTTAAGTTGCCATCGAGGAAAAAACCTGGATGAGACTGGCACAAGAATGTGGCGATTGGCACCAGAAAAGAGAGGCCTATAACCAGCAGTGGTTGAATTGTGGATGATAATGAGAAGTCAGTCATAAAAAAAAGGTTTTTTAAGTTGATTGCTAAAAAAAATTACTAAAATTCCATCCACGCAATCCTGCCAATATTACAAACACAGTATCCACTTAACAGTCTTGTCGCGAGGTCACTGACCCCGCGGCCGCAAGTTTTACTAATTAGCCCTACTGGTCGAATATCGCTGCGTTTGGGCAACGATTACTGTTGTTACGGGATTCTAGCCCTTATGGGTATGGCAGAGTTCTGGAGTTGAATATAAACTGTATTTTAGATCAAGTATTGGTTTTAAATCTAGGTCTTGTTTGTCATAATCCTTGATGTCCTAGTGTTTGTTATTCGCTAACAAATCAGTTCCGAACGAATGGTCAGGGATCAGGCTCAATTTAATGTTTTTGGAGAAATGAGTAGTGGTGACCCAGAATTAGCGGTTCCAACTTAGGAGCAATAAGTAAGTGGGTTAGAGGTTCTAACCCACGAATTACTGCTCGTTCTAACTTAGAATTTAGGCAGGTGCATTACCTGGTGAAACTTATTTCATCACCAATGCTCTTAAAACGGTGAAGGAAAACCTCTCGAGTTAATATCCTAGAACCAAAAGTTTCGAAAACATGTGACATCTACCAAACACACATCTACCAACAGTACAAACCCACACTGAGCCCGCGTAGTGAATTATAATTTATAATAAAAAAATAAAATAAAAAAATACTTTATTTCAGGTCATTGACCCATATTAAATACAACACATACAATTTTAAACCAAGTTAAATTAAATGACAAAAATAATGAAAACATTAAAACAAAAAATGTCAGATCAAAAAAGAAAAATAAATTAAATAAAACAATGAATAAAATTATAGCCCATGCTTCTCATAGAGAAGAGGCTTGTGTCCCAGCCGTGGGATTTACTATACTGATAATGATGGATAGCTGGTCCAGAGCCTGGATTTGCGACCGGCTGATAGCCTATCACACAGGACTTGTAAACATACTATGCCTTTCACCCCTGTTTAATATCGAAATCACAAGCATTCGAGCGTATGAGGCAGTGAAAATGATTTTCGAAACAGCGTCTTTCGCGACCACTTCATTCGACTCCATGAGCTTTCGAACCTGTGAGGCAGTGGAAAATTAATTCGCAACAGCGTGTGTCGCAACAGCGGCGTTCGAAACAACGTATAGTAGGGGACCCCTTGTAAACATAACGGGCTAAATGGGGACTTTAATTCATTTCTGCTCTCTCTTTCGCAGAAAACGGACGATATTATTTAGTCTTACTTCATACTATGCAAGAATAACTACCAAAAATAATCTACGCATCAATCTAGACGTCAAGAACCGGTATAATCGAATTTACCGATCTACCTTCCAACTAAGGATATTTTATTGTTCTACTTTCCTAAAATAGTCAATCGCGGCGAAATCTATTAACATTTCCTTGATATGATTTAGTGAAGATTAAAAAGAACAAAGTATTTTGGAGCCGGAAACCACTTCAGAATCTATTTGCGTAGCATATTTTCCATCTACATTTATTTTGATGAGGAATCAAGAGCAAGTTACCAAACAGAAAAGATTCTGATTCAACAACACTCTCAGACCAACACTGCATTACATAATTTTGTAACTTTGTGGTCTGATTTGAGTTCTAGACCGTAGTTAGGTGTTTCTCATTCGATCGATAAGCCCAGGGGCCGTATTTTTGAATCAATAGAATTCCAAATCGTGTACGAAATCGCAAATTCATCACGTCATTTCTACTGGTAGAATATCGGAAACGAGTGGGTCGGACCACTCGTTGCAAAATTCACGGGTATGAATATTCAAAAATAGCGATTTCGTACGGATTCGCATACGAATTCTGCAAATTAATTGTAAATTTCGTACACGATTTGGAATTCTATTGTTTCAAAAATACGGCCCCTGGAGAGTATAAGTATAAATAGTGTTATCCCACAAAATATGATGTGACAGTTGATTTCGTGTCCTGTCTACCCTTTTCCTTGCACATCACAGGAACTAATGGACGCTACTGAAAGTGCCAAACTCGTCGCTTTTTATCCTAACTCAGTTTAAATTATCATCGACACGCTAAGAAGAAGAATAAAACTTTTCCTTTCATACACTGAGCATCAATTTCCAATTGTTCATACTTACATAACGAGAATTCTTTAGAAAACGAGTGCGCCTGAGTGCTATATGATCTGAGATCTCGAGACGAATCTAATAAAATCCTTGCGCACGCGACTCGAAACATTCAGTGGGCTTGAGACGTTAGTAATTTACAGTAATTGAATATTATGTAATATTGTGAAAAGAGAAAAGGAAAGATTAATGCAGAGAAAACGGCCACCTTTGGACAGTTTTGGGAGTTTGGGACCCGCTATATTACATTACAATTTCTGATGGAATTTTTAATGAAAGCATCAGCTTCTGCTCTGTTTTGGCACTGCACTCGATACGTTTAGTATATTCAGCCTAAAATGATCCCACTCCTGGGACACATCACACAGGTCCCCCCTCTAGTCAGGGGATGGGCTATAATACACCACGTGGGTCCAGAGGGGTTGGTATAAGATGTCACGCGTCTTCGTTTTTTTTTTTATTCTAGGACATACCGGGTTCCTCAAAATGTTTTCCTTCACCGTTTTAAGAGCAGTGGTGATGAAAAAATTTACTCAGAGTAATGCGCCTGTCTGGGTTCGAACCCACGACTTACTGCTACTAAGTCGGGGCCGCCATTAAACGGCAAAAGAGCAACCAAAATTATGAAGCCTGGACCTACTTCAGGCAAGCTATACATCACACTCATGCCCTACTGCCCAATTCCCAATTTCGCCAGCACTAGCAAGCCAACATGACATTTATATTGCAGCAAGCAAGTCACGCGAGCAACGCTTCAATATCACAACATAGCTCTATCGATGCTATCTTTACTAACTCGAATAACCTAGATTATGGCACTGATAAGGTGGCGTGCAATTAATTGATTTTTGCATTTGTTTCGCGATAATGTTTTGGTACACAACACTTTTACTTGTTTATTATTTATCTTGGGTGTGTTATTTTGAATTTAACTGAGATTAGACCGAAAAGGGGACTGCTGAATACTAAGGTTGAAGATAATCATCATCATCATCAGCCTATTAATGTTCCCACTGCAGGGACTCAGGCCTCCTCTCTTTGAGGGGGTGGGCTATAATCTACCACGCGGGCCCAGTGCGGATTGGTAGATGTCACATTCACATGTCTTCGAATTTTTTGGTTCTAAGACATGCCGGTTTCCTCACGATGTTTTCCTTCACCGTTTTGAGAGCAACGGTGATGAAATAAATTACACAAAGTAATGCGCCTGCCGAGGTTCGAACCCACGACCTACTGTTCGTAAGTCGGGGCCGCCACCACTGGGTCACCGCTGCTCTCAAGGAAGATAATGATGACCTATAATTCAGTAAATTTGAAGTGGGACTGGGCCAGCCACTTTTCTACAAGTCGGAAGCACTGTATGCTAAGACCACCGGTATCGCGGAAGACCCAGGCGTAGAGATGGTTATAAGCTGATTTGGGCCATATTGGTTTAGGATCAAGTTGAGGGGAAAATGAATTATTGCTCTGCTGCAGTGGGGTAAGATAGGCAATGTAATGTTACCAAAACCTAGGAACCTGGTTTTGAGGTTTGACGATATTAAATAGTTCGTTTAGAAATCATATTGTAATTTGGGTCAATTCCAAAGCAAGGCCCTTGAGTTCTAGACTGCAACAAGAACTTTTAAGAAAAACCAGTAGAATTCTAAATAACAGACTCCAATAAATTCAGGAGATTCATTTTACAAAATCATTTTCCACACCACGTCTACCTACCCCACTACACGCACATAACATCAGCATCACCCGAAGCGTATCGGTTCAGACATGCAGTGCGTATCGCTTTCACTTATTTTGTCACACGACCTTGCCCGGGCATCGAACTGCTGCCATTGACAGTGGTACTTGACTAACTAACCTTAAGTTGAGAGTATGTCAAGAGATATTAGTTGAGAAGGAGGTTGTATTTACCACATTATATGTTGTGGTACTGGGCTGAATCGATGTTTATATTTGCATTAACTACGGCAAAAGTAAAAGTAGGAAATGTTGTTTATTTACAACAACCTGTCAGAGTGAATATTTCATAGCAATCATGACACTGACAACCAAGTCATAGTATAACTTGAAATCGAGCCCAAGCTCGGATTTTTCGGATTCATATGCGTATTGTATAGGTAAGTAATTCATAATCATCATCATCATCAGCCTATATTGTTCCCACTGCAGGGACTCAGGCCTCCTCTCTAGGAGAGGGATGGGCTCTAATCCACCACGCGGGCCCAGTGCGGATTGGTAGATGTCGCATATCTTCGAATTTTTGGTTCTAAGACATGCCGGTTTCCTCACGATTTTCCTTCACCGTTTTGAGAGCAGTGGTTTTTTTTTTTTTTTTCCCTTTCTTCTCCATTTGCGATCGGTCGCCAGACCATAAGCAAGTTAGTTGCGAGAGTGGAGGCTTTATGGTGGAGCAACCAGCGCTGCACCTCCCAATCAGAGTATGTGGTCTCTTTTCAACCTTCTGACCACAGATGACGTATTCAGCAACTCAGCGATGAGTGGGTTTGGATGATGAGATAGACGCTCTTTGTGCAGTTTCTTATGTTTGTCAATTTCTGATGCAACTGTTGAGATTTTGAGATGGTCGTGCACATTATCATTTTTGGTGAACCAAGGAGCATTACTGATTGCCCTTAGAATGCTATGTTGCGCCCTCTGTAGGCAGAGTATGTTGCTTTTACTTGCAAGTTGCAACTCCCCAGATCTGGATTCCATACGTCCAGATTGGTTTCAGAACTGAGTTGTATAGCAAGAGTTTGTTGTCCACGGACAGAACTGAGTTCCTCCCCATCAGCCAGTACAGAGAGCGAAACTTGTGGTTGAGCTGTTCTCTTTTTAGCTTGATGTGGTGCTTCCAAGTGAGACGCCTGTCAAGATGAAAGCCAAGGTACTTCACGAAGTCGCAATGTGGGAGGGCATCATTCCCTAGTTTAACGGAGGGGCAGTTTCCATTCCTCAGAGCAAAGGTTATGTGATGAGATTTGGCTGCATGGGCTAACACGTATTCGCCACCTATTGAGCCATTTTTGCGTATCGTCTAACTGACGTTGAAGTTTGCTGCTAGCGATTGCTGGATTATCTTCGACCGATAGATATGCTATATCATCAGCGTAGGTTGCAATAGTGATGCTGTCACATACAGGTAAATCCGAGGTGAAGATGTTATACAGCACTGGGCCAAGAACTGAACCTTGGGGTACTCCAGCCTGAACTCCGTAGAAATTTGATCGTGCTTCTCCTTGTTTAACTTGGAATGATCTTCCAGAAAGATAAGATTCGATAAGGGGAAACATCGGATGTGGTAGTCTTTCTTTGACTTTTACCAGCAGTCCTTTGTGCCAGACGCGATCAAAGGCTTGCTGCACATCAAGGAAAGCCGCCGAGCAGTATTCTTTTCGCTCGAAGCATTGTCTCACAGTATGGTATACTCTGTGGACTTGCTCAATGGTGGAGTGAGACTTACGGAACCCAAACTGATGAGATGGTAAGATAGCTGAGTTATCCATGGCCGATTGCACTCTGGTTAGAAAAATTCTTTCCCACAATATAGAGAGGGCGGGCGTAAGGCTAATGGGTCTATAGTAGCAAGCTTCGTGTTCAGGTTTACCCGGTTTGTGGACCATGACCACTTGAGACACTTTCCAGAGTGCTGGGAAGTGAGAGACCCTGAAGATAGCATTAACAAGTTTAAAAATCTAAAACCCGACTACGAATAAAATATTGGTTTTTGCTCTCCAAGACCTTTCATTTGATACCAAACATATGATTATCTCAATTTAATATTTTTGAGGTAAGTTTTTGACATTTAAATTCCGTCTTAAAAAGAATTTATAAAATTTATATAGCCTATGTCACCCGGGCTATTCTTACGAATCTGTTGACACCTCATTTATTAAAATCCATTCAGTATTTTAGGCGCTACGGTGGAACATACATACATACATACATAGACTGCCAAAATCATTACCCTTCCTTTTGGCTTCGCCGTAGTCGGGTAAAAAGACTGGCTAAGAAGGTGATGCACTTCCGCGGCAGATTCTTTAAGATTGCGGGGGTAATCAAGTCAAATCCTGGCGCTTTTCCTGCTTCCATTAGTTTTATTTCCTTTGCAATTTCTCTTGGTGAGGTAGGCTTGATTGGTAGGCTCATTTGATAGTCTTGTGCGAGTATATCATTTAGGTCTGAATCATCATCTGAGCTTTGATTAGGCTTAAAGACATCAGATAGGTGCTTCGCAAAAACTTCTGCCTTTTCCTCATCAGTCCTGGCCCATGAGTTTTGTGTTCTGATTGAGAGCAGTGGTGATGAAATAAATTACACAAAGTAATGCGCCTGCCTGGGTTCGAACCCACGACCAACTGTTCGTAAGTCAGGGCCGCCACCACTGCTCTCGTATTATTGTATAATTATCAATTGCTTATTATATATTTATTATTATTTATAGCATATTTTGCCTAAGAGATATTTCTTGACGGCGCGGCGTGTAAAGTCAAGTCAGACAGAAGCCCATACGCGGCATCAAAACGCTGACACCGGGTGACCACTAACTACACAATTAAGAAGAACGGTGGTGAACGGATGAAAAATACATGTTGTGCATAAGAAAGAAAAACATTCATGAAGATGCCATCCATCCCCTTGAAGATTAATTTAAATCGAAGCACAAAATGCATTGAAAAAAATACATAAACGTTGCTTAAGACAAGCACCAACAATTTAATTGTACAAAAAGATCATACAGACATGGCGTGTTTGTAAAACAAAACGGAATAACATGTGCCCGGCACATTGTTATAAAATTATTGTTATTTAAAACATTTGTGTATGTTTCCAGCTATTTTTGGATCCAGATAATTATGAGACGGAGAGAGCTTACAATGTCTGAGGAGATTGATAGTATGAAGAAGATAATAATATAATTTATTAGTGTTGAAATCTGTTGTCGTGGACGAATGAGAAACACAAGCATAAACTAACGGAATTTCTCTTTCCCTCTTCACGGAGTTGCAGCCACGAAGTCTGTATAGTCCAGTAAATACCAGCGCATCGATAATTATCAACCAAACTAGATAAGCCAAAGTCCAAACTTTTGAATATATCCGAACACAAACTATAAACTAATACACATATCAACCAAACAAGGGAATTCATAGCAAATAAACTTTTTACTGAATGACATCAGCCTAAAACCGGTCTTCGAAAGCCTATAGGCGTATCTCCGGTACTAATTAGGAGACCCCTGCCTACAACCAGCTAAAGATAGACTGATAGTCGTAAATATAGATAAGGCAAGTTTACAAATCGAGAAATCATACGCTGTCTTGCAAAAAATAGATTTAGGACTCTGCAAATGATTGAAATGTCTATTTGCAAAAGTGTTTCCGAGGACATAATAATTCCCGTCGGGGCTGTGGATTATCGAAAGGATAACGCGGCTCCGACACAAGGAACATGGGTTTGGTTTTTAGTCAGTAGAAGTCTGACACTCCCCTTCGCTCTGCCCAAGAGCGGGGGGGGGGGGGGGTCATTTGATGATTTTCCACCCACCAAAAAAAAATAAAAAAGACATAATAGGTAAATACCGTCGGGGCTGTAAGTTGTTCGAAAGACATACCGCGGCCTCGGCACAAGGGCTAAGAAGGAACATGGGTGGTTTTTAATCAGTAGAAGTCTGACACTCCCTTCTGCTCTACCCAGAGCGGGAGTACTCAATTGATGATTTCCGAACCCCAAAAAAAAAGGACACAATAAGATGGATAAAGAACTTCTCAGAATATCCAAGACTACGACTGTCCTCTGTCTTTTGCATCTGTCCGATCAGCACTTACTGGAGCAGTGATGGATGCATTGATGGTTATGATATGTGAATTTATAAAGAGCTCAAAAAGTTGGAACTATGACCCCCAATACTATGACAGGGGTTCAGGTATGGTCCAGAACGAAAAAATACTACAATGACGTGGAGATCAAGTATATTTCTGCTTCATGAAGGATCTTTTTGCACCCATTATAATTGAAAATACAGTTCAGCCTGGGTAATCCCGTGCTACCAAGATATTATATTACCACGAAATAGACTATTATCAAATCGTAAATTAATATTATAATAACTCATGCCAAAACGATAAAAGAACCGGTATCTAAAACATCCTCCAGTTTAACAGGTTTTTTACAAGTAGATCATCGAGGAAAGATCTTACTTAATATCCGTATAATTAAGTAAGATAATTATGTAGATCTATCTATGGGGTAAACCACGAGGTTTACCCCCTAATTCTTATGCACAAGTGATGAAAAAGATGTTATAGTAATTTCCCATCTAATTTTGAGACGGAATTAATCTTAACTAATTTGATAAAATGCGAAATAAACCCCTGAACCGACAATACTGATTTTTTTCACGTTGTCAGGTGTACAGAAATGGACATGGGAACCTTTACATGCCAAAAAAACTAAGTACTGTTTCTGAGGAAAACAACAATTAAGTCCTAACGTAAAGATCGACCCGAGGGGCTGTTATTATTAAGCCCCGAGATCCTCAACAATAGTACACCATATATAGACAAATTCAATTTAGACAATATAGAAGGTATCCTCAAAATTAATATCAAAATAAGCAGTTGTTATATGAATACTACAACGATAAGTTTAATATTCGAATCCATTATTAACATGTTATTATAACAGCTGCGAATAAAATACGTAAATATGAAAGAAAACTATACGAAATCCAGCGCAAAATGTTTACGTGTAACCGCTCGCAATTCATATTTTATTATTTTCATACATACATAAACTCTGGTCTTTTTCCCATGGGGGTAAGCAGAAACTACAGACCGCCACCAGCTACCTTGTTTTTTCGTAGGGTGGGAAATCATCAAATAACTCCTCCCGCTCTGGCCGGGAGGAAGGGAGTGTCAGACTTCTACTACCTAAAAACCACCCATGTTCCTTCTTAGCCCTTTTTGTCGAGGCCGCGGTATCTCTTTCGAACAACCCGCAGCCCCTGCAGGCACTTACTATGATCCATACATACTCCTTTTGCCTCGTCCACATTCATACATCTGGTCATACACGCTCGCCGGTTGCGAGAACTACGCACCTTTCCTGATTACTAAGCTACTGGTTTTTCATATTGCCGATAGGAATAGGGGATCGGCCAAAAAAAAACGAATTAGTCCGTCAGATAGATTTCCAAAAAAAATTGACTACATATTTTTTCTTTTTTCACGTAAACAAAAAATGAAGACGATACAGTGCTTCGAAAACTCGTGTGACGTCATATGATAGTACATTCTGTACCTTCAAGTGACAATTCAAGCCCCACTTCATGATCTTTGACGCGCTATAGCTTCGTCAATTTTTATTGATTTGATAAAACAAAAAACACGTATCCAATATTTTTCGATAATCTAACTGACGGACTAAACAGAATCAAATTTTGAGTCAGTCCGATCCCCTATTGGCGAAAAACCCCACAACTCATCATATTGTAATACGAACGCGTCACGACAATGAATTATTGTAAAGGAAGATCCGAAGAATTCTTTAAGTTTATAGCAGTAGAAAAAATATGGAGGAAAAGGCTAGAATGAATAAAAACGGGTTTTTTAGAAAGACTAGCTATTGCCCGCATCTTGGACGTGGAAATTTTGATAGTATGTGTAAGAGGAAAAATATTGGCCAAGATGTGGTTTACCAGGATATAATCTATCTCTTGCTAATTTCATTACAATCCAATCAGCCACGTAGTCGTGATTTAGTTCCGCATTTTTATAACATTAGTTCAGAATATAAAAGTCAATCTGCTTTACAGTGCCCTATCATTCGCACGCATAGCCTTTTTCCAACCTCGTTGGAGTCAGCATCCAGTGTAACCAGATGCAGCTGACCAGGGCCCCGAGTCTGCTATTCAATAGTGTCAGAATGGTCGATCATTGATCTCATAATGGTTGATTGATGACAAGCCAAAAAGTACCTTATGCCTGTCGACTTAAGGTACTTTTTGCCTTGTCGTCAATCAACCATTATGAGATCAATGATCGACCATTCTGACACTATTGAATAGCAGACTCGGGGCCCAGATGCAACCAGCAATGCTACTGCTGTTGTTGAGACGTGCTTTTGCAGTATGTTGCAGTGTGTAGACGACAACAACAAAAATCGATTTCCGATCTCATAAATAAAATCCAAAACATACCAAAGACCAACCAGGGTGGGCTGGTTGACGGAGGAAATAGACGAGACAAGTATATTTTCAAATAACCCCGTAAGTATAAGTACACTCTTGCAGATGTGATCAGTTCCCATATTTTACTGGGCTGGGCATCCAGTTCAGGGCCTCGTGTATCAAATACTTATTATGCAACACAATGCAACTGAGATTAACATTATATGATTGATACACATAATATTAGATGAAGAGATACTGGTGATCATGATTTTCAAGAATCCTATAGGAATCCAATAGGAAAACCAAATTACACTTTGCCCGACCTGGGGAATGAAACCAGGAGCAACGAGGCAGTGGGGGCCCGGTCTAGAGGTGGTCTTGATGTGTCATCGAAGTTTCGGTACTGTAAGGCATGCCGGTTTCCTCGCGAGGTGTTCCTACACCCTTTATTAGAGCTGTGGTGGTAACATGGGCCACCCAACAGCAACACTTTGATGAGCTATCCATAACCTTCACTATAAACTTTACAGGTTTTTGCCAAAGCTTCGTTTCTAAAAGCCTCTTTAACTTTATATTTTCTGCTACTAACTGCAAACCTCACAATCAGCAAATAACATTTATTTCTGTCGACACTGCAGACTCTCCGTCAACACTTTCATAAAACCGGAATAGCCTCAAGGAGCCTCCTGTTTTATTCAAATGAGGATTATGCTTTGTCGACGCATTTTTTCAATGTCGGAAGTTTCAGAATAGAAATATTAGTCCTCTAGACCAAATCCCGGCCATGAAGGCCCAGCCAGCGACGCAGGAGATATTATAGTGCACAAGTGTGTGCAGAAAGTCTGACAACCAGTCTTACCAAGGGATATCGTATTACCCAGTGCTCACTGGCTTGTGGAGGTCAGATAGGCAGTCGCTCCATGAAAAAGTGGTATTCAGCTGCATCAGACTGGAAGCCGACTCCAACATAGTTGGGAAAAGACCTGGGTAGATGGTGAAGTGTGCGCAGACAGACACAGGGCCTCTCTGCTCTTTCTCTGATAGTCCCGTTATTAATAGTCTGATGGTAAGGCAATCCATGATACACGACCAGAGAAGGATCAGATGCAGGGCCCCAACAGCTCAAAGTCCCTGAACTGCTTACAAAAAACCATCATCAGTTCAAGATTGAACTGATGGTTTTGTTCTGGGCTTGTTCTGAGTTCTGAGAGACGACGATGCATGAAAGGTGACTTTTTGCTTCGTATTTTTAAGTAGGTACCTACCTATTTCATTTGATTTGTTTTCTTAATATTCCTGTACAATACAGTTTGGATTTTTCTGTCATATTAAACATGTTTTTCTTAAAATAAATTAAGTTTTTCCCCAACAAAGAAAAATATAACAAACCCACAAACAAAACATCATTAAGTACCGAAATTCCGTAAGATAATTCAACTCCAATATTTGGACAACATAATAACAACAGCCAGAGTACCGGATATTATAATTATTTGTTCATTCAATCGTCAAATTACACGATAACTGGCATCGAGAACTTTCTCCACGTTACAAATGTATGCCGAAATAAATTATGATTACCAAGAGCGGAGATCGAAGCTAAATTAAAAATATTGAGTTTTTCCTATTATTTAATTTCCGGTTTAACTGGTCCTCTTTCTGTTTTTTGATACAGGTGTTGTTGTCAGGTGGCGTGATGAGCTGATGATGTTGTATGTATCAGGGGGAAAACCTGGATGAAGCTGGTATAGAAGCGTGGAAGTTGGCACACACGGAGAGAGACATATAGGTACCCAGCAGTGTCAACCAATGTCGGGCTATGGTGTTATTACGGTAGCTAAAGATGAGGCCACCTATTCACCTATGCCACCGCAGACAAAGGAGCGACTATTTCTTCGCTCAAGAAACGTGCAAAAGGTTGTGGGTTTCGTATCAGAAAAGGAATAGTTTACCTATTCATAGTTGATCAGCGACTAGGCATATTTCAAACCACCACCAAGAACTCATCAAACAAACAACTCGTTTAGTTGCTTGCTACCGCTACTAGTTTCTCGCCAACCAAACAGGCTCCTACATACAGACAGGGTCTGGAACAGGTCCCTAAGATTTTGAAGATTATATAACAACTTGCTGTTGCACACCCGCCTCCTGCTAAAGTACGAGGTAGCAGATTCACGGCATACATACATAAAATCACGCCCTTTTCCCATGGGGGTAGGCAGAAACCACAGAACGTCCCTTAGGCCCAGATTCACAGACCACACTTTGACTTTACTAAGTAAAGTATGATTTTTGGAAAGTAAAGAACAGCTTGACAGGACTAAGAAATATTTTTTTGCGTGAAAGTAGATCTTTCTATCAAAGTAAAGTCAAAGTGTGGTCTGTGAATCTGGGCCTAAGAAATATATTTTTGCGTGAAAGTAGATCTTTCCATCAAAGTAAAGTCAAAGTGTGGTCTTTGAATCTGGGCCTTAGTATGATCCTTCCATACTACTCCTGCCTTGTTCACATGAATACACGACATAGGTAGTATGTTCTAGCACAAATTCGGCTAAACGAAATGGAATCATCCTATTCCGAAGAGGGCAAAGCCATTAGTGTAAAAAAAAACTGCTAAGGGTGTGTGCACAAGTAACAAATAGGGGTGACAAATATTAGCTGGTGATTCACCACAGTTCAATGTAACTAGACTTCACAGCAGCAACCTTTAAACCACAGTTAGCCACCAGTGCAACGAACTTAGCTAAGTACATATTTATTGTAGGGGTATTTAACCTATCGCTTCGTCACGCAACGCTATTTGGTTGCCGATAGGTCAAACCACCTACTTGGGGATGCCCAGATCCTGCCAAACAATACCAATCCTTAGTCTATCTATCTATCTTCTATCTATCTATATATAAATAAAAAGAGAAGTCCTGACTGACTGACTGACTGACTCATCAACGCCCAGCCCAAACCCTTGGACCTAGAAAGCTGAAATTTTGCACAGAGGTTCCCTTTATAATTTAGACAAGGCGTAAGGAAGGATTTTTCGAAATTCAACCCCTAAGGAATTTAAATAGGGGATGAAAGTTTGTATAGAGTCTAGTACCACACCAATCGGGCACAAATCCAGACTCTATGGTTGAGAGAAATTCCTGATGGAACAACCCATTATCACTTTGTCCGAGCTAGGAATCGAATCCAAGACCTCATGTACAGCAGTCGCGCTTACGACCGCTAGACCAACGAGGCGGAAAATGAAAATACATAATAGGTATAAGGTCCCATTAAAATGGGTGGACAAAATTTCAGAAATCATTCAGACGACCAAAATAAGGACGATGGTAAAAATAATAATAAGAAAAACGCATTTAAGTACCTACCCATGAAGGATGAGTTTGTTCAAGAGTGCCGGCAATTTATTATTATAAGTTAAAAAAAAATCAGTTTTTTTAATGTTTTTTTTTTGTTTAGATATGTTTGATTAGACCTACTGAACGCTGTGTTAACACTGCTGTGTGCTGTGTGTCCACCTATTTTAATAGCAACGTTTTCCCCCCGTAGGGTAGAAAACGTATATTTAGGTTCCAGCCGAAGCTTGACCCACTAGGTTATTGTGAGATAACCTCTTGGATTTTACGTGTGGCAACACTGGTTTACCATTGGGCACCCTACTATACCAAGTGCGTGACGTCACTTCCTAGTCACTCGGTCGATCGCAGCGGCGGGGCAGGCGCTTGCGCTTCGTCAGTACTCACAAGCCAGCAAGAATGTTAATTCCTAGTGGGTCAAGCTTCGGCTGGAACCTAAATATACGTTTTCTACCCTACGGGGGGAAAACGTTGCTATTTAGGTGTCCGAGCCTTCGCTTGACCCACTACGTTATTGTGAGAAGTGTTTATTTTCTGCTGGCGCTGCGATTGTACAGGGGGAGCCCAATGATGTGACAGACATTCCAATGAAACACAAAGACCAAAATCACAAGTCTTTAATATTCGGAATGTTTAATTATTTGGAGTGAACAAAAAGAAAAGGTTTCCTTTCAACCAACGAAAATAACTCAATGTTTCAACTTAGGTATAACTCAGTAAACAAAATTAACAAAATTTGAAATTAAACTCTTCATAACAACGGTAAGGATACTCTTATAACTAATTAAAAGTACCTATTTAGATTCTACTTAGTCATAGAACAGAAATTAGGAACGATTAAGAGATCACTTTAATTATAAATTACAATGGCGAAAAGCAATTAGCAATAATATTATCATCGACGTTTTGCCTACTTTGACGACTTTCGGTTTCTTTAAAGTAGTGCTTTAGGAAAGTATCTCTACTTTTCCAGTTACCTCGTTTTATTACTTCGTCCAGATCTAGGTTGTAGTTTCTCCAGTTTGCACTATTTACTGCAGATCGAAAACTGCCGGGTGAATCGTAAATATGGGCATCCTTTAAAACTGTTCGGATCCATCCTGCGATGACTGTGCGAGAGGCAGGACCGACTTTACTTCGTGTCGTTATAAAAAGGCTGCACAAGTTATCTCGACTTGATCTACGAGATTCTGACACGGATATCAGGATACGAATCCAGTATACTAAATCAAATTTTTGATCTTCATTAGGAGATAGTTTCCAGCCAGACTGACGAAAGGTTGCACAGTCAGTCTTCGAACCGAACCTGGGCCATAGGATTAAGTGATTGTCTACTTTCTCAAGGCCTTCTGAGCTGATGTCGAGGAGAGTAAGGTCATGGATTCTCCTTCCAGTGGCGAGAAGAAGAAGAACAGCTACGTGTCGCGACACTTGGAACAAACTACTATTGTCAATAGTGTAACTATGAAGGTAATTAATAAGGTCAGTAACTTCCCAAGTATTGGGTTTTCTGGAAGGAGGCTTACTGAGGGTGATAGCTTTTAGGGCTTGACGAACTAGTTGATGATTACTGAGCTCATTTGTTCTTGTAGGATTTGCAAACATTGCGACCACTGATTTGTGAACCGCTATGGTACTGGGGGCGAGTTTAACATCTGAGTGTAGATGACAAATGAATTTTGCAAGATCACTGGCCTCTGGATTGTTAGTGTCACAATGTTCCTTAGACCATTGTCGCCATCTTTCCCACGCGGGTTTGTATGTCTTCAAAGTTGACTTACGCCACGACGATTCTAAAAGCTTTTTGTCCTTTTCAGGCCAGGAAGAAACTATATTGGACCAGCCTGAATTTTCCAGACCTGCAAAGACAGACGGTTTACTGCCACTGGTACCCGGCCCGTAGTTAGGTCTATCAGGTGTTTCCTGACGTTCCAGATCATCATTGGAGGACATAAAGCTCGTTGCCTCAGCTCGGCTTTCCAAAAGGTCTTCTCCCATTTGGGTACTACAAATAGGTAGACTCCTTTGCTCTTTCCGAGGTGGCGCAGGACGCGAGGCACTAGGGCTGGTGGAGGGAAGATCCAACCGAGACTGAAGTTCCACGGTCGGCTGAAAGCATCCACGAACACACAATGTTGATCTTCCGCATTTTCGCTGACATAGCTCGTTACTACGGCAGATCGTTTGCTTGCAAATAGATCTATTGTTGGTGTGCCAAATTTCCTGAATATCACTTTCAGAATGTCTTCTGATAACGTCCATTCTGGCGGGTCGTTGTCCCTTGAAAGACTGTCGGCGATGAGGTTGTATCGACCCGGCAGGTAACGAGCTATGAGGTGTATTCGCCATCGCTCCGCAAGCTGGAAAATTTGGAATGTCGCTTGTAGGAGTCTCACAGATTTGGTTCCTCCTTCCTTCGTTATGTACGATACGACTGTTTTGTTGTCCGTCTGTACCATAACTGTTTGTCCGCGAATTTGCCAGCCTTTTATTTTTAATACTTCCAGGATGGTCCACAGCTCTTTTTGATTGCTGTGCCATTTGAGTTGCTTTTGATTCCAGAGCCCACTCAAGTTTTTTCCGTTTACTGAAGCTCCCCAGCCGAGAGCTGCTGCGTCCGTGCTTACAAAGGTAGTAGGGTCTTCGTGATGTATCGGCGACTGTCGCGTGATATTTGTTCTCCACCACTCCAGTGCCTCTTTCACAGATTCCGGTAAGCAATGGCGTTTGTAGCGGTCTTTCTTTGTAAGCTTGTTCGCTTCTATCTGAATTCTTCGGCTGCGAAGACGCCCATACGGCACGACGCAAGAAGCGAAGTTGATATTGCCTAATAAGACTTTTGCAGATTGCCAAGTCCAATGTCCTTTTTGAAGTGTATCTTCTATTATGCTTAGGTTTTTCATGATCTTGTCGTCTGTAAGACTTTTGGTGTTGTGATATGTGTCCCAGGTTAGTCCTAGATATTCCACGTTGTTGGTTGGTCGTAATACAGATTTTTCTGGATTTATGCACCAACCTAGTTTTGTGAGCTGATTTACAACGAAGTAGGTTTGAGTCTGTAGAACATCTGGATCCGTATGCATTAGGAGAAAGTCGTCCAGGTAAACTATCATCCGAATTGATTTCTTTCTGAAATAGTTAGCAAGCCAGTTAGTAACATTAGCGAATGTACAGGGAGCTGTTGATAAACCAAAAGGCAGACAAGTCATCTCATATGTAACACCAGCGTATACTAATGCTAAATATCTTTGATGAGATTTCGCAATTGGAATATGGAAATATGCCTGGGATAGGTCAATTTTAGTCATATAATCGCCAATATTAAGACATCCCGGAATTTTATGTTGGTTTATGAGTCTAAATTTGGGTGCACGTAAATAAAGGTTTAGATTTCTGAGGTCAAAGATCGGTCTATTAGATCCGTCTGCTTTCCTTCGTAAGAACATAAATGATAAGATACCTGTTTTACTTTGACATGTGCGTAATGCACCAATTTTTTTTAATTTACCGATTTCTTCAGACAAGTCTGTCGAAGATTTGGTTTCATATCGGGCGCAAGTGTCTTTATCCAACCTAAAATTCGGGGGACGTCGTACAAATGGAATTCTATATCCAGATATAATTGATAAGATACAACGTGGAGCACCGAGTGCCTCCCATTCCGTGAGTTTATGACTAACCTGTCCTGCCTGAAAATTATTGCTTTTTCCCCTCATATCCTCTTTTATTTTTTGCAGGTTGCCGCTGCTGCTGGTTAAAGCTACGTGTTGACTTTTCTGGAATTTGGCGGTTTTGTTTCCGAAATGTCGATCTTTGCTAGAATCCTTGTCTATACCTTTAGGCTTAGAGTTCACAGGCGCATTTGGTCTTTTGTATTTTCCGGGGAACACCTTCGATACTCCTCCTTGTTCTTTTATTAAATCAGACAGCTGGGATTCAGCGAAAAGGTAAGTACTCGATGGTGGAATAGCGTGCAGCAGTTCACTGATTGTTTTATTTTGAGGTTTGTATAAAGCTCGTCTTTGTTCGATGGTTTCGGCTCTTTTCCCACAAGTATATTGCAGCAGAGAGTCTGATATTTTTCTAAACGGCGATTTTTCTTTGTTTAGAAAATTCTTACTAAGATAAGTTTTCACATCAGGTGGGGCACTTGCATACGTCTCCTCAAATGCTATTCGCTGCTGTAATAAGCCGTGGGTTATTGCTCCCAGACACAGGTCAGTTTTTTCCAGGGTAGACACTAATTGCCATGGAGGAGATACTGTTGCTAAGTGCCCATTAACTTTAAGTGATGTGAACACAGGCGATGCCTGAAACATCTTTTGCACCTCTGCGTAACGGATGTTGTGCCAACCGTCAGTGTCTAATTTTTGGCATTTCATACCTGTTTCGACCATTTTGGCGGATGCTTTGCTAACTTTCGCTTCACTTTCCATAGTTTCAGGTGCGAAATCGAGCAGGGGTTCGTCATGATCTTTTGGCTCTTCGTCCTCCGCTAGGGGTGGTGCAGTCCAGGAGTCTTCAATGTTTGAACCCCTTTCACGAGCTTCAGAGTCGTCTGTGGAGCTTGCCGGACTACGGCTTGTAGACTCTTTAGGTGCTGAGGAATGTTCTGGCGTCTGACGGGTTAGGCCATAAGTGATTTCACACAGCCTACCAAAGATCTCGTTTTGCTGCCGCATATACTCCGACAGGGACTCAGCAGAATGACTATAATCTGCGAGTCTTTGTCTCTTTCGGTGCTGCACGGGGTCCGGCGTTTGCTGTCGTTTGGAGGCAGCAGGAGTGCTCGAGGCGACGGATGTTGTGTTTTCCTCGTTCGCTTCCGATTTCAGAATATCAGATGCCTCTTTGCGTGATATCAGGTGTTTCTTCAGCCCTGGGAGCATAGCTTCAAACTTATTTTGTGGCCCGTCAAGGTGGACTTTCACCATTATGGATAGAGGTTGGTAAATAAGGGCTAGGCCAATTGGCCACTCTAAAAGTTTTCTTTTTACAGTTTTGTATCGGCGTTCACTGAATGATTTTTCACAACGGAAGACTCTGGCAAGGCGGAGCGTTGGCACGGCAAAACGTAGACGCGCCTCAGTGTCGGGAGTAAGAGTTTCGCCGAAGAGGTCTTTTGGTGTAACGCTCTTGACCACCCAATCCTTCCAACCATCAGGATAAAGAGCTTCTAACGTATGTATGAGCGCGTGAAAATGAGTTTCATCCGCTGGCGGAGGCTGCCAATCAATCAGCTCTCTCATAGTCGTTGTCATCTGCAGACAAACGAAAAGCGTAAGCGGAATGTCGACGACAAACGTGCGCAGGCGACGTTGTCAGCCGTCTGGGCAGCCGGCTTCGTCTGTTGGCACAGGCGACATGTCGGCTGCCCATGTCGTCCGGACAGCCGACGTCGTCTGTTGGCACAGGCGACATGTCGGCTGCCCATGTGAAATTAACAACCAGACGACAATGTATGTATATTGCGATGAAAACTAGGGCTTTCCTAGTAAATCGCGATAAGGTTGTGTGCGCTTCTGTTTTAGAAAGCATAAAGCGAGCATGGGGCTTTCCCACGCAATCAAAAAACAAGCATGGGGCTTTCCCATGCATAAAGCGCAATCAAACATTAAGAAACAGGGCTTTCCTGTTAAGAACAGAAATACGTTCTTATTGGGAGCTTACCTTAATAAGTTTGTGTAGATTCGCACTTTATATAACTATTTTGTTGTTCACTTCTAGTCACAGGTGTTAACACGTCAAAAATCCAAGACGTACTGACGAAGCGCAAGCGCCTGCCCCGCCGCTGCGATCGACCGAGTGACTAGGAAGTGACGTCACGCACTTGGTATAGTAGGGTGCCCAATGGTAAACCAGTGTTGCCACACGTAAAATCCAAGAGGTTATCTCACAATAACGTAGTGGGTCAAGCGAAGGCTCGGACACCTAAATGGAACCTTTTATAGACAAAACCATTCTATAGAAACACCTTTTGTTAAGCAGAGGAAGTAGAATGTAATACAAATCGGTGTCACACGACGCATCGAGTCATTATGATCACTACTAATGAAAGATCGTACGAGTATTGTGATGAGTGATGACTCAAGTCAAGAATATATCCGTTTGAACTTCTCAATGATTGAATCATGAGGTAAACAGCGGTGATTTATTTGTTGCTTAGTTTATCTGAAGAAATAAAATATAGTTAACTAGCTTTTGCCAGCGGCTTCGCCCGCGTGAAAATGACGATTTTCCATACAAACTTTCATCTCCTATTTAAATCCCTTAATAGGAATAAGGATGGATTTTTCGATTTGTCTACATTATAAAGGCAACCTCTGTGCAAAATTTCAGCTTTCTAGGTCCAAGGGTTTGGGCTGGGCGTTGATGAGTCAGTCAGTCAGGACTTCTCTTTTTATTTAAGTATATATAGATTGGTCCTTGGATGTAATTTGTAGTAAGAATCATCATCAGTCTCTTGCCCTTACCCCACTAACACATTCATTTGGAGTCGGTGCAACATGTCTTATTCTTCCAATCTTCTCTATCGTCATCTCATCAAACACCTCCTTTTTTGTCATATCGTCCTTTAGTTGAGTTATTCCGTTCGGATCCCCAAAAACTGATACCCTAGGGGATCCGTTTTATTATAAATTATTTTCTATTCCGGTCTCTTCTTCTTCTTCCTGCCCTTATCCCATGTCATTTGGGGTCGGCGCAACACGTTGTTTTCTTCCACTCTGCCCTGTTAGTCGTCACGTTATCACTTATTCCTTTTTCCTTCATATCACCCCTCACACACTCCATCCATCTTTTCTTTGGTCTTCTTCTCCCTCTCCATCCATCCACATTTATATTCATAACTTTTTTAGTCACATGCGATTCATCCCTCCTCATCACATGCCCATACCACGACAGTCGATTCCCTTTTAACTTTTCTGTAATTGGCGCAACTTTCAAACTTCCTCTGATATACTCGTTCCTTACTTTATCCATTCTGGTCACTTTTCTATTCCGGTCTGATCCCCCGTAAAAGATTATAATCTGATCGGATACCCTGGCACATTTTTAATCCATTCATAGTTTTTACAGCTATCTGCCAGTGAAATTCTGCTAAAATCAATCCAGTCGTTTTGGAGATTAGCCGGAACAAACATACACAGAGAAAATTTTCAAAAGAAAAAAATGTAAGTATTTAATGCATTCAATAAAATTCAATTGTATTTATTTGTATATAACAATACGGTCGAGAGAGTCAATTCTACGAACACTAGGTTTTAATTATTTTTGACATTTGCCCTGCATGCGTCATACACTCTTAGTATTTAAATACTGAGTTAAAGATCATTATAGAACCATACACGCAGGTATTAAACTTCTAACTCATTAAACTTAATATTATATGTCTGTATGAGTCCATTATTAAATTTAACTGCACAATAACTTCAAATAACAAATAATATGACAGCGCGATATCCCAACATCGTGGAGCTATTTGCAATATTGCATGTCTCGGCACACGCCATGATGGCAGATTTTAGCATTTTTATTGTGCCTTCAAGCTGAACTAGGCTATATTTTACAAGCGTAATATGTATGGGACCGGTAATGCGGAATTTTAGCTGTTATATAAGGGTAAATAGTGCTATTTTTAGGAAAATACTAGCCTTCGCCCGCTACACGCGAAAATATAACATAGCCTATGGTACTTGATAGTCGGTAAAGATGTAACGTAACAAACAAACAAAAAATCATTAGTTTATAGGTAAACATATCACATACGGTACAGAGGAGCTCGTAGCTAAATAATAACAGCATGTCGGTTCGATCTTCAGGTAAAGCCGCCCTTGCTTGGGTTGGTCTGTGGATGGGTTACCATTACATGCCAAGTTACCTTCGTGCCTCGGAAAGCAAGTTAAGGCGTTGGTCCCACTAGTAGTAACTGGGTTGTGGAGGTTAGATAGGCAGACGCTCCATATAAAATACTGGCTTTCACCTGAATGACGCCCAAATACTCGAACGTCACTCAATTTTAAGTTGCACTATCTCGTGCTGTCTTTGTTACTTTAACGCAGAGTGACAGGGATAGCACGAGTTTTGAGGGCTACTTATAATTGAGTGACGTTCGAGTATTCGGGCGTGAGTTTGGAAAAGGCTAGACAAAAGATGATAACAAATACGGTAGGTACAAGGTAAATTTTAAACGTAACTATAGGAAAACGAGGAGGTTTTGGCCGTCTTAAAATAAATCTTATTAAGGGGCCGGTTTTACGCAAATTAAAGTGATTCAAGATTGTTCAGCAACATCCTTCTAATTATTTGATAGTAGCGCTAGCGAACATTTGCACGTCGGTCGCGGTTGTGAGGAAACGCCAAACGAGCATGTCTTAGAAACAAAAACTTTAAAGACATGTGACCACAACCGAAACGACCACCAATCCGAAGTGGGCCCGCTTGGTGGATTACAGCCAACTCCTTCTCAAACAGAGGAGGTCTTTGTTCCAGCAGAGGGAATATGTCTGGTTATGCTTGAACAATTGGACAGGCAAGTACTTTATCTACTGATAACCACTGAGCCATGGGGAACCCACAGCATAGCATCATTTTGAGTGTTAACCTGCATGTCGCAGTAATATTTTTTCTTCTCACAGAATTATAATCATCAAAATCATCATTACAACCCTCCAAGTTCATGTAACTGTCAAGAATGACCTTTTGATGAAATAATCATTGTTCACAGGTACATGAACTTGGAGGGTTGTAATAATGATTTTGATGATTATAATTCTGTAACTGCATACGTCTTACAGCCGCAAATCATATTTTCACTAACATACAACCTAGCACTGGCCTGCGAATCGCTAAAAACGTAAGAAAATTTGAATTTCGCGGGCTACCCTGGAACATCAACCTTAACCAGAAGAGTTATCCGAAGGGCTGTTATTATTTGGCCAACCAAGAGCCCCTCCTAGTCTCCTTCCAGGCAAGACAAGAGAAAGAAGTTGCCCGACGCATCGAGAACGCCTGGAAGAGCTATTGGTCGATGAAGCAAATAATGAAAGGAGCTCTCCCTCTGTCCCTTAAGAGGAAACTCATGGACATGTGCATTCTTCCTACCCTCACCTATGGAGCGCAGACATGGTCATTAACAAAGCGTCAAAAGTCCGCACTCGGGGTCTGTCAGCGAGCAATGGAGCGTAGTATCCTCGGAGTCAAGCTTACAGACCAAATAAGGAACTCGATACTGCGTTCCAAAACTCAAATTGCCGACGTAGGTCACACGGCTGCCAAGCTTAAATGGAACTGGGCTGGCCACATCTGCCGCATGCCGGAGGAGCTGTGGGCTAAGCTAACCACACAATGGGTCCCAAACAGCAGCAAACGACAACGCGGCAGGCCCAGAAGAAGATGGCGGGACGAACTCGACTCTTTTCGCAGGGATTGGCAAATAACATCATTGGATAGGGATAAGTGGAAAGAGGGAAGGGAGGCCTTTGCCCTGCAGTGGGACACGGATGGCTAGTAATAAATAAATAAGAGCCCCTCGGTTGGACACCCGGTTGTGCGACCAAACTTTCTTCCATGTCGTAAGTTTTGCGGCTGTGGTCGTGTAGTTCTAAAGCTCCCTTATACACATAAGTTAGCATTTTTTTACGATCTAGTCTACAACGTACGCACGCCTGCATTAATTGGTCACCCCTTCTGTTGCCATATTAGTATTCGAAAGGGGTGCCCAATTACCAAAGGGGAGGCTTTGTGTGCCAGCCTTTTTGCGCATCAGTAACATGAAGAATTTTTGTCTTTAACAAACATAATATCACACCTGTAATCCCCAAAGGGTTAGGCAGAGGTGTAGTGATTAGAACACCCACTTTTCACCAGATATTTTTAAGTCTCAAGTAATAGTTGGGGGGGGGGACTAATGCTGTTGCAGCTGCTTTTGGAAAATTCTCGGCACGGTTGGCGCAGTGGCTGAGCGATTAGTCTGCTGCGCTGCGTGTCGCGGGTTCGATCCCCGCACGGAACAAATATTTGTATGGCCTACAGATAGTTGTTCCGGGTCTGGGTATTTGTGTATGTGAGTTTAAATGTTTGTGAACGCACCCACGATACAGGAGAAATTCCTAGTGTGGGGCAACGTTTTTTTAAAAAAGAAAGAAAAGCCTTGTGGCATTAAGTCCGCCTATGTACCACTCTTGTGCATGAAGTTTAAATAAATAAATAAAAGAAAGAAAGAGTATCGTGAATTAGTTATGTTGCCTGGGTACCAATTAGTGGTGTGCAATTCCGCTATAAATAATTATCATGTTATAGACTATTGAATCCGTTTTGCCAGTTTTCAGCAAGGTGTTTGAAAAGGTAATGCTTAATCAAATGCTCATCCACTTTAACACCAATAAAATCTTACATGAGAAACAGTATGGTTTCACCAAAGGACGTTGTACGACTGACGCCGGTGTCACCTTATTAAAACATATATTTACTGCTTGGGAAGAGTCACAAGATGCCATAGGGATCTTCTGTGACCTCTCGAAAGCATTTGATTGCGTCAACCACGAAACCCTTCTCAAAAAGCTTGAACATTACGGTTTAGGGAAACTTGCGCTCAGTTTAATGAAATCGTATTTAAACGATAGACATCAGCAAGTACAAATAAATGGTGTCAATTCAACGGGCTTAAAAGTAAGTATGGGTGTGCCACAAGGTTCGATATTAGGTCCCTTTCTCTTTTTAGTCTATATTAATGATCTACCCCATTTATTTAAAAACCAACCTGAAATGGTATTGTTTGCCGACGATACTTCTTTAATATTTAAGGTAAACAGACGTGCCACAAATCTTGATGACGTAAATAACGCCCTACTGCAGGTTCATAATTGGTTCACTGTCAATAATTTGGTCTTGAATGGGAAAAAAACGAAGTGCATAAGATTTGCTCTACCAAATGTCAAAAGTACTGATTGTGGCATAGTATTGAATCAAGAGACACTAGAATTTGTCGATGAAACTGTTTTCTTGGGGATAACGATTGACTCGAGGCTACAGTGGGGTCCGCATTTAACATCTCTTGCAGGACGGCTGAGTTCAGCAGCATATACTGTTAGGAAAATCCGCCAATTTACTGACGTAGATACCGCGAGACTAGTCTATTTTAGCTATTTTCATAGTGTTATGTCATACGGTATTTTACTATGGGGACGGGCTGCAGACATCGAGTCTATATTTATTCTGCAGAAAAGAGCTATAAGAGCCATATACGGTCTACGAAGGCGCGATTCTCTGAGAGAGCTGTATAAGGAAATTAACATCATGACAGTACCTTGTCAATACATCTATGAAAACATCATGTACGTTAGGAAAAATCTGCATTTGTTTAGTAAAAGAGGTGATAGACACCACTATAATACGAGAAATAGGGACCAACTAGTTCAGCCAGGTTTCAGGCTAGCTAAAGTAGACTCATCTTTCATGGGGTACTGTTTAAAATGTTACAATAAAATACCCCCTCACATTCTTCAACTGAGTGAGACGAAATTTAAAACTTGTGTAAAACGCACACTATGTAGGCAAGCATACTATAAGTTGGGGGATTACATTGATGATAAAAATGCTTGGCTCAAAGCTGGTCCTGCTCCACAACCTTAGGGGCAAATAAATCGACTATCATATGAAGTTAGTGTAGAGGCTGCAGAAGATTGTAAAAATATCTTTGCATTGTATAGATTCAATGTCTTAATATTGTATAATTGCTTGGCACATGTGTGAGTACTATGTACTATAAAGCCACTTTTTACATTTAGTTATACTTTAGTGACGTTGCCCTGGTGGCTAGGAGAATGTCATGCTCACTCAAATGTCTCGCTGATGGTGGCGGGTGTGTCGGATCATTTAGTTCCCTTCAAAATGGTTGAGTTAGATGGTGCTGATCCATGCGTCATGTTCGTGAACGGGCGCTGTCAGTGGAGACTGGTCATTCCTTAGTTGCCATGGTGTAGTTTTTTTTTTTTTTTTGATTTGTTTATTACATCTTTACTCTGGACGCTCTTAACTTGCACGTCTTGCTACATAGTTCTCACATAATATACCATCTCAACATAAATGATATAATGTACCAAGATTTTGTAACAAATTCTGATTTAAAAGAGTGTCCATGGAGTTTCTTGCCCGTTCTTCTTCATGAGATCTACGTTAGGGAACTGGCAACTGCAGTACTTTCACAAGTTATTATGCCTTGTGATTGTGACTGTAGCGTAGGAGTGCAATGCGTCGTTTCGGGAGTTGCTGCGTCGGGCTGCGCGGCGCCGGATGTTACCGCCGGCGAGTGCTGTGGGTGCGGGGGCGCGCGGCGGCGCGTGCCGTGGCGGCGGGTGCGCGGGGTTCTGGGTCGCGGAGTGGCGGTTGCACGTTGCGGCGTGCATTTGTTGTTCCGTGATTCGGGGTCTCGAGCATTCGTTGTTGCGGTTTGCGTCGCTGCGTGCTTTCGTGCTTGCAGTGTTCGTTGTTGCGGGCATTCGGTGGCGTGTGGTTCGGCGTGGTGGCTTTCGGAATGACGTATTGCACTCGTAGTTTCGTTTTTTTTGTGAAATGTTCTTCTGACATTCAAAAGTGCCTGTAATGGCTTAATTGAAATAAAGAATTTGAGTTTGAGTTTGAGTTTGAATATATTTTTATAACATGTTATTTTATACGTTATCATTATAACGAGTTGAAACAAAACGCGGCAGCAATATGAACGCGGAGACGTTGTCGTTTTATTCGACAACACGTTAAACGGGCGCAATGATGCGTTGTGAATGTTATCACGTAGTGGACTGTATACGAACGAATATAATAATATCGTTATTATTAATATTAAGAACGAATATTATTATATACCTAGTTTTAAATTATCAATGAACTTTCCTTCATACTGCACAGTTTTAGGACTAATAAAATGTTATTATTATGTAAAGTTGCTCGCAGAACGGATGGCCGATGGGGCCGAAAAGTTCTCGAATGGCGACCGCGAACCGGAAGACGTTGCGTTGGAAGGCCTCCCACTAGGTGGACCGATGACCTGGTCAAGGTTGCAGGAACCCGCTGGATGAGAGACGCACGGGACCGGTCAATGTGGCGACGCCTGGGGGAGGCCTATGTTCAGCAGTGGACGTCTTTTGGCTGAAATGATGATGATGATGATGAAAGTTGGATCAGTGTAAAAAAATTTTTTTTTTTTGGTGTTATGTGATTCTCACTTAAATATCACGGGGGTGGCAGAGGGGGGTCAAAATTTTGGTCCTTTTTTGCCTAGGACGCTCCGTTTTCGAGATATTTCAATTTCAATTTTTTTTTTAACAGAAGCTTTTAGCGCCCATAACTCGGGAACGGTGCATCGTAGGACCGCCGCGCGCCACCGCTTGCTACGTTGTTATACTTATTATATTACCCCGTTCTGGCCCCGCTGTTATTCGTTGGGCGTGTTGTTGAGTTAGACATTATAATGATAACACGTAGGCAGCGTCGGTATAACATACGTTATTCGTTATGAATCAATAACATGTTATGTTTTGGTGTTATTCGTTATATTAACCACCACTAGTTCTCACCTGTTGTTAAGTACAGTACCATACGTTATCTGATATCTTTAGCTGCAAGATTGGGGCTTGAGATAGATCAGCTAGATGCAGTATCAGCATTCCTTCAAGGGGAAATTGATGTGGACATATACATGAAGCAACCAGAGTTATATGAACAAGGGACTCAGGTATGTCATTTACAGAAATCTTTGTATGGGCTAAAACAGGCAAGCCGGTTGTGGAATTCCAAATTAAACACGGTGCTGCAGGACATTGGGATGAAACGGTCAAAGTCTGACCCATGTGTCTATTTCAATGTAGACAAGAAATCTTACATTGCTGTATGGGTCGATGACCTTATTTTGTTCACTTCTAATAAAGTAGAAAAGGAGACGATCAAAAACAGGCTTATGCAATATTAAGAGATGAAGGACTTAGGCAAGGCCAGTCAGTGTGTAGGTCTGAACATAAGAAGGGACGGAGACACCATTATGATTGACCAGGAAAAATATATTAAAGAGGTACTTATCAAGTTTGGTATGTCTGACTCTAAGCCAAGTAAAACACCAATAGAAGTTGGTCTGAAGTTTACTCAGAATGCTGGTGACAAGGAAATGGATTACCCTTACCAACAAGCCATAGGCTGTCTTCTCTACATTGCTCAGGGTACAAGGCCTGACATTTCCTTTGCTGTTAATACTCTCAGTAGGTTCAATAAGGAACCAAGAGCTGAACACTGGACAGCAGTCAAAAGGGTGCTACGATACTTACAAGGCACTAAAGACATGAAGCTCACTTATACCAAGGATGGTGGATCAGACATCAGAGGCTTCTGCGATGCAGACTGGGCCAGTGATAATATCGATCGGAAGTCCTGCACGGGCTATGTTTTTATTTCTCAGGGAGGCGCAGTATCATGGTGCTCAAGGAGACAGCAAACAGTGGCTCTGTCGACGGCCGAGGCGGAGTACATGGCGATGTCGTCGGCAGCCCAGGAGGCCCTGTGGCTGCGACAGCTGCACGTCGAGTTCGGCCAGCCCATAGCTGGGCCACTTCACATATTTAGCGATAATCAAAGTGCTATAAAATTGTCTACCAATGATTGTTATCTGCCCCGCTCCAAGCACATTGACATTAGGTACCATTTTTTGAGAGAGCATGTCAATCAATTAGAGTTAAAGTTTAATTATTGTCGTGGTGAAAATATGGTTGCAGATATTCTCACTAAGGGGACAACTGTAAATAAAATTTTGTATTGCATTTCTAAAATGGGTTTGCGTTCAGGGGTGGTTGTTAGGATTGGAACGCAACCATAAAGTAGTTGTAGTTTTTGCCGCTGTGTGTCGCAACTTGTCTATGAAAAATCTGCCTTGTAACTGTTCTCACATCAAGTTAAATATAAATTACAAGTTTACACGCTAATACTTGCTTTATTTAAAATATCCCTTCACCAATCAACCTTGAACCTAATGTTTCAGTGTTAAAGTTGAAGATCAATTCAAGAAATTTGACAGATTGAAGTAATTCGATGTGAGATCTGTACATAGGAGAACAAAAGTCTGCACATTAAATTTTCTATCACAATTACTATTTTCTTTGTCACGCCTTTACGCACTATAATATTATATTTAACAGCTTTTAAGTCAGTCAGTCATAAATTATATTACACGAAATTCTTTTCACTTCAAATCGTGCGCGTTTATAATGAAAATAATTACGTTTGGAGCCGTGCCGGGGAGTGAAGAGGTCATTATAACGCGATAAGAGAGGTTTTCTTCATTTTCTTTTTACAGGAAAACATTTATTATTATTTTAAAGAATGCTTGGAAATGACCTGTGAAAACTATGTAGTTTGGAGATGTTTGATTTTGGGCCACCACTATGTACAATACATGAATAAATAGGAAAAAAATAGGGGAATTTCATAAAAATACTAACAAATTCATTTGATGAAGGGTACAGGCGCCCAATAATGATCATTTGAAAAGTTTTAATAAGATAACCCCGCCATGACAGTTGTGTTTGACATGACGTTTGACGACTTTGACAGTTGTCTGTCTTTGCTTTGAGCTAATGAGTTTGGATTAAATGTGTTTCGTTTCATAGTTTTTAGTGATTGTTTTTGTTTTACGACCCAGTTTACTACTACGGACCTACGGACATTGATTGATTGCTTCCCTGTTGACCGCGGCTTTGTTATATGGTTTCTGATTCGCCTGTGAACCGGATTTTGGTTCTGGATTTCATCATGTGTTATTTTACAATAACAAGTTCATTTTCAGTTATGTCCCGTGCATTTATTTAAGTATTTTTTTGTTCTTACACTATTTCTACGTAATGTTTTTTTCCTTTGTTCCGAATTCTAACTGATTCTAACTCATACTGATTCCAGTTTATTGACAATGGCGTGCATACGGTGCACCTGGCTGTCATAGATGAAAATGAACAGTACCTACTATGCTGCCGATGATATTATGGGTTCTGAAATAATTTCGGTCATCGAGCGGTATCTTGACCATCTGGTAAAAACATTTAATTTATCTATATAGGTACTGCAGCATAGTAATATCTATAAACACTGTGTAATCTTTTTTTGTTTTGTTTTAGGTTGTTGAAAATGGAGTAACGTGCTCACAATGCTTTCGCATCATAATGCGAGAAGTGTCAGGTGATAGTGCTCTAGCACATGAAGATCAAGAACTCCAGCATCACCATGATAGCAATGTATGTGTGAGGTGTAGGACATCTTTGTTTAGGCGGCGTACACACTGTATTACCGAGGGTGCCGTAAGGCAATATATTGCTGAAACAATTAACAAGAGAGGTAAGCAATTCTTTTGTTTTCTTTTTATTCATGCAAGGCAGGCACAAATGCAAATGTTTCTTAATTACTCATGATCCAAGACATCGTTCCAGGAATGAAAGGACAGTCACAATTTAATTTTTGGCCTTGGATGAGTCAGTAGTATTAGGTATTTAAAATGTTGTGATTAATAAATAAACCATATTTTCTGTTTTAGATACCCGTGGGGGGCTTACTATGTTTTGCTTGTTGAATACTTACTCGGCGTACAATGCAACAACAAGGAATCATGGAAGCTCCTGCTGTTGATATGAATACAAGTGCATGTATATGGTGCCGACAGTCTCTTGCCCAAACGCGCAGACACTCCATACTAGAACGACCTGAACTGACGTTAGTAGCACAAACTATAAATCTAAGAGAGGTAACATCAACAATCTACTTTTATTACCTACTTTTGGAATGAAATAATTGTGTGAATAGAGTATATATTGTTTTGTTTGTTTTACTCAGATTCCACGGAGGACTGGTTTGCTATGCTTGTTGGGTAGCAGCACGTAGACATGTGGAGCGTGCTTGCTACAAGGAAAGAGGATAACCAGCTAACTCCAGGCCCGTCTAACCTTCACCAAAACTCTTTGTGTGCATGGTGTAGAATATCACTACATCGAAGGCTAACACACGTGGCATACTATACATATATATTACTGGCAAGCGAAGGATCAAGTTGGGATGAAAAAATAATAAGTTAATAATGTAGCTGTATCTCCGGAAAACGGACAGTGGGTTGCTGTGCTCACATAATTACCATTGTGTGGTATTTGGGTTGGGCTCGGTACCAAGAGAACATAGAAGCACCAGCATCATTTCTGGATGGAATATTTATAAGGGATGATATAGAAGATTAATAAAATCATAAGTTCCAACAAGTTGTTTTATTTATATACTACCTCATGACTCATTTCTCAATACTCAATGTCTATAATACTAGAAAATAACATAAAACTTGTTTGAAAAATTGTAAGTGCTTAGTTGGTCTTCCCGGCTAATCTATATTATACTGTTTATTAAGAATAGTTAACTACTTTAACAATAACCTGCAGTTGTCAAGTACTGCACAGCTCACTCGTATCCTATGAATTATTGAAGTCCAGATTAGGTCAGTGGGTCATCAGGGGGTATATTGATGACACTAAAGAATGAAGCAGCAGGACAGTGTTGATATAGAAAATAACGTTCAAGTCTTCGTTTCTTGCTCCTCTTGACACTGATATATCCAATCTCCAACTGCTCGAATAGGTGATAGAAGATGCGCTGCCGCAGTCGGCCCCTAAGACGACCCACTGACCGAATATCCTGTAGTCTTATTTCATTGAAACCGAAGCCCAAGATTTTCGAAATTCTTATTGTTTTTTTTTTAACGCAGATATTACGATTTCAATTCAATTCAATTTTTGAAGGTTATGGCTCCATCGATGTACATTCGATGATTTTGCCAATGTCCAGGTGTGAGATGAGGTTGTTCAGTTTTCTTTTAAAAAAAATAATATCATACAACAAATGATCGGTGTTTGTAGCGATGACATCTGTTGTTCACCATGCTAAGAGGGGGACAAAACTTTTTTGTTAATACATGCAAAACGGCACAATATAATGTTAATACATCAAGAACATAATAAACAAATAGAAAGAAATAAGTATGTATACGATACACGTCAATGAAATGTCATTGTCAAAATGACATTTATAGCATACTGCTGTTATAGTCAGTGTTGCCAACTTAGTGGATTTACCACTAAATCTGGTGGTTTTGACTTACCTTTTAGCGGACAAATATCGGTTTTAGTGGCTAGTGGATTTTCTAGTGGAATTAATTGGCACCAAAAAGTCGTTTCAATCGGAGATTAACCATGATGATACGAACGGGAACGACTCATCTGAATATAACTTAATAATATAATTTGATTGACATCTTTTAAAAAACAGGTATTTTTAAGTATTTTGCTCTTCCACAAAAACCATTAATTAATAGAGAGTTAAAGTTGATGTAATTTGTTACCTAATATGTATTTTTAATGTTATTGCTTTAATAAACTTTCCCAAAAATATTGTTTTCTTCTTGTAAAGGCCACAAATCTGCCAGAAATAAAGTTAGTGGAAAATTTTAGCGATTTTTTAAGACGTGCGATTATTTTTAGTGGAATTCTGGTGGTTTTAGACGTCGATTCTGGTGGGGAGCTTGATACTTCGTTGGCAACACTGGTTATAGTCCGCCATGTTTAATTTTAGGTTACAGTGTTGCTTTCCTCGACCGAGATAATTTAAAGGAACATGACAATGAAGTGAAATTAAAAGAAATTAATAATAAAAAACGATTACTGTATTTTATAGCGATATTTACATAAATTGTACATGGTGCTGGCCCAGGCTCCATACATTTCTGGAACATCTCCTTTCTTTTAAGTAATATCAACTTTATGACTAAACAACTACTGTGATTCCTACGATAATTGTTGATGGATGGAGAGTGAGAAGAAGGCAAAAGAAAAGTTAGAAAAAGTCCAGACCTCGTGGCTGCTACTGAGAAATTCCAGACGGAAAACCCAGTAACAGTTTGCCCGACACGGGAATCGAACCCTTGAGGACCTTATCTTCAGCAGTTGCGCTTGAACAGAATCACGTTTTCCGTCCCCGTTTTCCATCCACCCCTGTCATCATTTAATCCTCCTTTCTCTTTCATATTAATAATAATAATAATATTCCACAACTATCACACAACGCCATCTAGTCCCAAGCTAAGCAGAGCTTGTGTTAAGGGTACTAGACAACTGATAAACATACTTATATATTTCTAAATACATACATATTATTACATATTATAGATAAATTACACCCAGACACAGAACAAATGATCGTGCTCATCACACAAACATTTGTCCTGGGTGGGAATCGAACCCACGACCTCCGGCATAGCAGTTAGGGTCACTAACCACTAGACCAACAGGCCAGTCAAATATTAATCCTCACACAATCCATCCATACTTAGACAGATATATTTCGTGAGTTATTCCGGTCTGATCCCCCAAACCGATCCACTGCCAATATTTTTCTTCTGTTTATTCCTTTCTGATCCCCTGTAATTTATCATTCCGTTCTGATCCCCTTTCTTTTTTTAATGGACACAAGTACAAGTGAAGTACAGTCAATCGAAAAACAGTTGTTAATGAAAAAATAATCAGTTTTTATTTCTATAACTTACAATCGTACGATCATCCCACAAACTACCAGGAGAACAGAAGTAGGAAGGAGGGTGAACCTTTTCACGTAACCACGTTCGTTAGTTTTCATTAGAACAGTTACTACAGCTGTTGGTGATTGAATCACTGCGGCCTTGTGTGTGTGGTGCATAGTTTAATTATAATTAATGATTGGTACATACACGGTGTACTCTTGATGTCATTTTGGTTCATATGCTTTGAGGAAAAACTAGGTGGTTAAACTGTAAGTTAAATTCGTTCAGTTCAAAGTTTGCCTGATAGCCAGCGCTGACTGGGATATTAGGGACCACGATTGCTACTGTCGGGTATGTAAGTGTTGCTTTAAAAATATATAGGTATGTCTATTCATCTCTAAAATTAATTTAATTGAATTCAGATTGAGCCTCGCTTGCGTAGGTTGGTCGGTAGATGCGTTACTGTTGGTGGATGGGTAACCCATTGCATACCGAGTTTACGCCGTTGGCCTCAGCCACCATTTGTACTTTGACAGTAGTTATAGGTAGTCAGTGGCCTGGAAGTCTGACGACCAGTCTTACCAAGGGGTCTCGTATATAACTGCATACTAACTGGGCTATGGAGGTCAGATAGGCAGTCGCTTCATGTAAAATACTGGTACTCAGCTGCATCTGGGTACCCAGGAAGTCGACCCCAACACGTTGGGCTACGCAGATGAAAAGAATATTTTTCTATATGATAAAATATTCATAATTTTACTACATATTTAAAGGCTGTTAAAAATTAATAGTAAAATTATACGGATTACGGATGGCGAAAGGACAGTAACTGTTTACATTATGTAGTAATGGCTCGTTTAGTTTCATATTTTTTTGTTAAGGACTTTCCTTTCGCCATCCGTAATCCGTATAATTTTACTATTAATTTATTCATGAACTCATAAATGATATCATACTTACTGTAAGTATGATATCATTTATGAGTTCATGAGTGATGTATCCGCTCACAAGTTCATTCAAGATAATTCTGAGAACTCTCACACGACTTCTAGGCATTTTTGACTCTATCAAATGAAAGCAAGTAAGTCATCTTACTGAAGAGTTTATTCTTGTTGGGGGTTCGTCACACGATCCTCTACCTACTGTGTTCAAAGAATTAGGGTAGGTTGGGTCGTTTTGGCCTTTAGGGGGACACTTCTTTGTAATTCCGACGATTAAAAAGGACTTCTTCTTTCTTTTTCGTGTGGTTAGTGACTAACTTGATTTTCAATACACTTCCTCGAAAACTAGCTCTTATTGCACTACGATTAGGTTCGACATGCATCATATTTCGCACGCGTGCGGTAATAAGAATACAGCGTGCTGTAATATTATTACCGCACGCTGTAATCATAGAGCAGCGGTAATTCGATTAAAACTTATGAAATTAAAAAAAAAACACCACTGACTATTATAGAGCAGGCGTGTTTTTTTTTTAATCTCGCCATTTTGATCTGCGTCTTTACAGCGTAAATATTTTTTGAATATTTAAATTGTGTTTGTAAAAAGAATACTACTAATAAACGTAAATATTTTAAACAATTATTTACTTTTATGAACAAGTAAGCATTTTTTTGTGTTCTTAATTAAAAAATATTTAAATTTTATATTTTTCCTGTGAGGCTGTTTGGCGGCTTTATACCTTTGCTTCTTTTTCAACCTGGCGAAATCAAACCGCGGAAAAAAAGTAAATTAAATCATAGTCTCATCAAATTTGTTGACAAAAACACATAACGTTTTTAGTTAATTTCTTCGAAAGTGTATTGAAAAACGTCGTTTGATACACGTGGGAATTTGTTATTGCATTTCTCGACCCCATGAACACCCTCGCCATACGGCTCGGGTGTTCAATCTGCCTCGAATGCAATAACAAACTTTCCGCACTTGTATCAAAATGTACTATTCCGCACGATGTTTTCCTTCATCGATGCAAGTGATAATTGTACATTACGTACATGAATCCTTGGTTCACCAAAAATGATGAGGTACACGACCATCTCAAGATCACAACAGTTGCATCGGAAATTGACAAGCATAAGAAACTGCACAAAGAGGGACTGTCTCATCATCCAAACCCGCAACCAACTTGCTTATGGTCTGGCGACCGATCGCAAATGGTCAAAATTATTAAAAAAAAAAAAAGTAAGTACCTACAACTACATGAATCCGAAAAATCGTAGGTGCGTGTCTTGGATTCGAACTTGTGACCTATGACTTGGCTGTCCCCCAAGAGTGTTGTGAAAGAATCCTTATCATAGCCTGATTTTCATAAGTGTGTAACGTTGGTGATTACCGCTGAGGCGCCATTGAGACCGGAGCCGTCAGGTGAGGGTCTTAAGAAAGCCGAGGACGGTAAAGACTTGATCACACCAGCTTATTTCGGGGCAGAGCTGTCACATTTCGTTAATTAAGTAGGTATATTGCCACGAATTAATCTTAACAGAGCTGCTACTGAAAAAAATCTGATGGAAAATAACATCTTGCGTCAAAAATGCAGTTCTAACATACACATTTCAATATATTGAAAATGTGCCCCGTAAAAGCTGAAGTGGATTGGACTCGACAGGATAGTATTCCCAGTGGAGTGTGCCTTTAGAGAGGTCAGTAGAAGGCGTATCTTGCAGAACCAATTGAATAAGGCATTTCCAAACTCTACGACTATTGAATAATTCGGACGGTAAATCTGACAATTCATGAGTAATAAATAACATACATAACGTCACGACTCTAATCCCCGCAAGGATAGGCAGAGGTGTACCCATTAGTACACCCATATTTAGCAAGTTATGTTTAACTCCCATGTAATATGGGGCGAGCCTATTGCCATCAACCGGGCACAAATCCAGACTCTGTACCTAACCGACCTGAGAACCCAGGACTTCTATCCTAGTTGTCGTGTTTACGACCACGAGACTGACGACAGAGTGTGTAGCATGATTATATTGATCCTGCGCAATAACAGGTTCATTTATCATAGCAATAAGCTTTGAGACAAACAGGTCCAAAATCCAATTGTACACCAATTAACACGGACAAGAGCGGGAAAGATATCGTACGCGGCAGCAACGAGGTTATTAGGATACTAGCGTCCAAATACTCAAACGTCACTCAATTTTAAGTTGCACTTAAATCTCGTGCTGTCTTTGTTACTTTAACGCAGAGTGACAGAGATAGCAGGAGTTTTGAGGGTTACTTATAATTGAGTGACGTTTGAGTATTTGGGCGTAGGAGTCCTAGTAGCAAAATAATCAATCAATGAATAAAAGGGCCTATTCTAGGACCATATTCTTCATTGTCTTCAGAGGAGTGGTGAAAAAATTATGTCCCCTAATAGCCCCTTAGGACTCCCACTACGTGGACCGATGACCTGGTGAAGGTTACGGGGATCCGCTGATGCGAGACGCAAGGGATCAGTCCATGTGGCGGCACTTGGGGGAGACCTACGTCCAGGAGTGGACATCTTTCGACTGAAACGATAAAGGCCTACGCAGACCGGGACGGCATGGCAAGGGATTTTGCCGTGAGTCAGCGCACACTGGCCGCTTAGATACCGCGGCATTCCAGCACTTTGCCACGGCATGCCACGGCGTGCCGCGGCACGACAAACAGATGGATGGTAAACATGTGCATTCCCCGCTTCTCTACCCCCGCCGCACCCCGCAGTATATCACTACGAGCGCCGGAGTCCGTGGCATGCCGTTGCCTACCGCAGTATGCCACGGCATCCCGCCACGGGAGCCTGTGGCGCGTCTTTTAATGCCGTGCGATAAAATCCCTTTCAATGCCAGGACATAATTTTAAAGCATAGCAATTTATGTGGTATTTCTTTAACAGTACGGTTGAATGTCCATTAGTAAAAATTAAAATCCCTTGCCATGCCGTCCCGGTCTGCGTAGGCCTTTAAGGGGCCCAGAGGCGCATATAGACGTTAAATAGTCAGTGATACCCACTCGACTCAACAACAATTACGCCATAAATTACTCTGAAGTGTATGACTGATTAATTTCGTGGTCGGCCTTGGCCAATTGATTTCAAATTCGTCTAAGTATACATAACATCACGCCTCTAATCCCCGAAGGGTTACGCAGAGGTGTACCCGCAGGGGTGTTTGAGACCCATGTAATAGACTCACCCAGCCTATTGCCATCAACCGGGCAAACGTGAAGGCTCCGTGGCTGCTACTGCGAAAGTGATGGAAAAATCCAACAACATTTTGGCCCACAAAAGGATAAACCCGGGACCTCATGACCGGGTAAAAATCCAGACTCCGTGGCTGCTACTGAGAAATTCGTGGTGGAAAACCTCAATAACATCCGGGAATCGAACACAAGCTCAACAGTCACGCTTCCACTAGACCAACGAAGCATTCTCCATAGATGACTCTGAAGTGCATGACAGTTTGGTTTTCATATCGAACTTAAGCAATAGGTTTTAAATTCACCTAATGTCCAGTGGGGGTGAAAATGCATTGTTTTCGTTAGGACTCAATGATATGCAATCAAAACGATGCTGATGGATGCATTGAAGAGTATGACTACATGGATATACGATTTCTGTTGTACATTATTTATTTTCTATGCATTTGGCGTTTCGCTAAAACTTTTAGCACTGTTACAGAACTATGTGGAAGACATACTCGTAAAATTCTAAAATAAGACACCGCTGCACCAAAATATCTTGAGTCAATATTTTAAGCCAAAAATTTTAATCCTATTTTACGGCCCAACATTATTATCAGTCAAACAAGATTATCTTAATACCAAGATTTTAGCACATTACTTTCATTGAAAGTTTTAAAGTTCATTCAAACCGAACTGGACTTAGCTACCGAAACTCCCCAAAAAACTGCCTCGTTCGTTGGTCTAGTTGTCGCAAACGCTACTGTAGTGTATGAGGTCCTGGGTACGTTCCTCAGGTTGAACTTGGCATTTGAATGTTGATAAATGTTGATAACATGGACTCTAACAGAACTGGCGAAATGTGGGTGTATTATTAGTACATCATCATCATCATTTCAGCCAAAAGACGTCCACTGCTGGACATAGGCCTCCCCCAGGCGTCGCCACATTGACCGGTCCCGTGCGTCTCTCATCCAGCGGGTTCCTGCAACCTTGACCAGGTCATCGGTCCACCTAGTGGGAGGCCTTCCAACGCAACGTCATTATTAGTACACTTCAACCTAAAAAAAAAATAAAGATTAAAGGCGTGATTTTATGTCATTATCCCGATTTCAATGAGAATAGCTCATGCTGTGGCAAAAAGATTAATCAGAAACGAGGGGGGAGGAGGGCTGACTTCCCGGGGTTTGGGGGACGTGCTCAAGTATCGCCTCTTGTGGAGGCTCCTATTCAATGAATACTGACATGAACAGAGCCAGCTACACAGTAGCTGTAAGAAACTTCATCAAAGAAAAAAGAAAAGAATACTTATATGGGGTTAAATGGACATAATTATATAGTTGTGTCTTGTGTCGATTATTTTAATATATATTTTGTATTTATTTATTTATTTAAACGTTTCGCACACAAAAAAAAGGTACAAAGGCGGACTTAATGCCTTAAAGCATGGTATTTAATGTTTCGTGTAACGAATACATTTAAAGCAAGTTGTAAAGAGTATTATTAGTCAGCTATCATTAAGTACCTACAGGCAAGCAGCTTGCATGGAGACGACCATCAAAAACCTCCGTGGCCGTTACTAACAAATTCCTGATGAAAAAATTCAATAGCACTTAGCCTTTTTTTTTTTTTGGTGGCGAATGACCCCCCCCCCCCCCCCCCCGCTCTTGGGCAGAGCGAAGGGGAGTGTCAGACTTCTACTGACTAAAAACCGAACCCATGTTCCTTCTTTGCCCTTGCGCCGAGGCCACGTAATCTAGTACAAAAATCCGCGGCCCCGACGGGCGTCGGCCCTTGCGGGCCCCTCCTTGCTGACATCTCTTTGAGGCGCGCGTGGAACACGAACGCGCCGCCGACACGGTCTGTTGCCGTCATGACGACGGCCAGACGGCGAGCTAGCCCATTACTCACCAATAGCACTTAGCCTGACCTGGGAATCGAACCCAAGACCTCATGCTCAGCAGTCGCGCTTGCAACCACTAGACAAACGAGGTAGACCGCAACGGTATGTATGCTTATGATCATGCAATATTCAAATTGACAAGTCACACACATACGTCACAATAAAACATACCAAAAGTCAAAAAACAACGACATTGACCAAAAATCGACACTATCACTCTTTCAGTATCATACACAACAATAAAATATCAAAATCACTGACAAGGTCGCCACCTGCCGCGAGGTCCGACGCGGGAATCGAACCGAAACACCTGCGTGACTCACTAACATTGAGTCATGTTTTGAGCTTAGCTGGCTAGCGGCTGTTTCGTAATAACATGAGAGCATCAGGCTTGCAGGTGGTAATGGTATCGACTTTCTCGGATCGAGATTTTTTTATGCGTTTTATGAAAATGGTCTATACTCTATAGAGACTCGGAGCTAAATAATAACAGCGGCTTGGGTCGATCTACAAGCCGCGTTTGCCTAGGTTGGTTCATAGCTTGGTGACCTATGACAACCCGAGTTCCCTCCCTGCCTTGGAAAGCACGTTAAAGTGTTGGTCCCGGCTAATTGGCGGTCATTTTTTGTAGATCGTTTAATATTCAGTGGCGCGAAAGTCTGACAACCAGTCTTACCAAGGAGTATCATATTAGCTGGGTACTCCAAACTGAATTGTGGAGGACAAATAGGCAATCGCTACATGAATAATATTGGGATAGAATAGAATTATTATACTTTGATGTACACCAAAACTGAAAGAAGTAAAGAACTGTTTTACAATTTTAATAATTCTATGGTTACAATGGCAGTCTTATTGCTGTTGGCAATATCTTCATGTCAACCTTTGGATGGACTGGCATACCACTTTGTATCGGCAAGCCCTTCTACCACCGAGACACCACCTTATGGCCATCAGAATGTAGATTAAAACGACAGATTAAAAACAGTAGGTGCCAACAAATCGTATTTGGCAAAACTACTGTAGGTCAGACCTTGTGACATGCAATACATTCTATTGTGTTATTGGTCTGCGACTAGCTAAAATAACTATTTTTTTTTTATTATTTTGTTCAAACACCACCCAACACAAGATCCGAGTAAATGGTGAAGAATTGCAATATGTACATGAATACATCTACTTGGGCCAGTAAGTTAGTCTCTTTCCAGGCAAGACAAGACAAGGAAGTCGCAAGACGAACCGAAAATGCCTGGAGGAGCTACTGGTCCATAAAAGAGCTTATGAAAGGAGATCTTCCACTGTCACTCAAGAGAAAAATCATGGAAAAAAGAAAGAAAGAAAGAAAAGTGTTTATTGGATTCCCAACAGGACAAAACAAATTGACAAAAAATTAAACATTATCAAAGTAAACAATATGACAAATACACATGCACATGCACATGGACATGTGCATTCTTCCCATTTTGACATATGGATCTCAGACTTGGTCTTTGACAAACATTCAAAAGTCCAAGCTCAAGGTTTGCCAACGTGCAATGGAGCGTAGTATCCTAAGCGTCAAACTAATAGACCGTATACGCAACACCACACTGCGCTCCAAAACACAAATCACTGACGTTGCTCAAAAAGCCGCTAAGCTGAAGTGGGACTGGGCTGGCCATGTCTGCCGTATGCCCAACGACCTGTGAGCCAAAACAACCACGTTCTGGAACCCTGATACAGCCAAAAGGCGACGTGGTAGACCTCGAAGGAGATGGCGGGACGAGCTTGACAGAACAAACGACCAGTGGTCCACATTGGCCCTGGATCGCAAAATTTGGAAATCATGGGGGGGAGGCCTTTGCCCTGCAGTGGGATGACATAGGCTAACAGTAACAGTATTATTTTGTGACGGTTGAGAAGGGAGAATCCCAAGAAACATGGGCAGAAAGATTATAAAAGCCAAGTGTAGCTTAACAGCTTTTAAGTTCATATTAATGTAGTATCCAAAGCCAACAAGAGTATCTGACTGGCCTGTTGGTCTAGTGGTTAGTGACCCTAACTGCTATGCCGGAGGTCGTGGGTTCGATTCCCACCCAGGACAAATGTTTGTGTGATGAGCACGATCATTTGTTCTGTGTCTGGGTGTAATTTATCTATAATATGTATGTATTTAGAAATATATAAGTATGTTTATCAGTTGTCTAGTACCCATAACACAAGCTCTGCTTAGCTTGGGACTAGATGGCGTTGTGTGATAGTTGTGGAAATATTATTATTATCCTCCCTGCTTCGGAAAGCATCTTAAGCCATTGGTCCTGGCTGTCTTTTATAGATCTCTGAAAGTCATTACAGGTAGTCAGTGACACGAAAATCTGACAGTCAGTTTACCAGTACATTTGCTTCATGTAAAATACTGGTATTCAGCTGTATTGGTAAGACTGGGAGCCAAGCCCAGCATGATTGGGAAAAGGCTAGATGATAATTAGTATACATAATTATTTCAATCACCTAATGAAATATATTGTTTTTCCTGTCAACTATGTTGACACATTTTATAGTATTGTACTGATTTACTTTAATCAAAACAATCTGTTTATGAAACAGTTGTAAAAGAATGTGTCTTCATATAAATAACAAAGCACTATTTTTAACACAACATATGTCCATTCTGCAAGCAATACTTCCTGTGATTGTTGACAGCACAATCAATCAATTGAATAATATTAAATCTTGATTGGTAGACTTTATAAATTGGTACCAAGGTTTTTGTTTTTACAAACAAATCATATTTTTAATATGTCACTGACTGGCCCAAAAATCAAAGTATTTTATTTCACGTAGGCCTAGATGGGCTTTTATAAAAAGTCAAGAAAAAAAGAAAAGGAAAAAAATTGGCTTGGTTGATAGAGAACCACCGGCAAGAAGCTCATGGCTCATCAGAATATGGGAGAAAAAACTGAGTATGTTAGAATCACTAGTTGTGATTAATTAACGAAAAATCATGTTTGAACGAAAATACTATTTTATTCTTAAAATTATTGATCTCATACGGAGGCAATGGCAGAATGTAAACAATTGAATAGTAGAGGGCAAGATACTTTACGTTCCGGTCTCTCATTCATGTGATCAAGTTAGTTCATTCATGCTATATTGTACCTACTTTTGCTAAAAATAACATCCACTTACCACAGGGTAATGGACACGTAGTGATGAATTTGTTTTCAATGTTACTTAAGTATTAAATCATGAAAATGGGTCTGAAGAATGGCATTACATTTCTAGCGATGACTAACATGGAGTATAATACTGTAACAATTTATTGAATAAAATAAATCACAAAAGGGAAGCCAAATGTGCTAATGCACTGTTTTTTCTAGAAGGTTAGGCAAATAATACATAATAATTATGTCAGAATAATTATACTAAACTAATATCTTTAATAAACTAATATTAGAATAATCATGCTTTTGTGCTTCGCCACAGTCAGGTAACAAAAAAAATTGGTTTGTATCTAGGGGAAATCTGCAGAACTACTGTTCCAATTCCGATAATTATTTTTCCATACATAATGGGAGTGAAGTCACAAACAAAATAACTAAAAAAAACACTTCACTCTATTTAAGTGTAGGAAACAATAAAATTCTAAAATTAAAATCACCCAACCAAACCACCAAAACCTTTTAAACAAGACCTAGTAGGAATACCAATGCGTCTCCTAATGGTCGAACATCAAAATATTAATTTTAGATACAATTATAGATAAACATAGTTTTCACATGTTTTTCTAGTAGATTAGTGATAAGAATGACATGGCTAGACAAGATTTAAGTGTTTATGAAGATTCCTATGTCCAGCAGTGGAGTGCTGTAGGCTGTATGTATGATTGGTTATTATCCGGTAAGTAAAATTTTAAAGGCATTCAAGTATGTGTACTTATTATTTTTTCTTCTCAACAGAAGAATGTAAAAAAAATGAAAAATAAGATAAGAACTTTTAGAAACAGTTATATATTATAGAGAGATATTTGTTTAAGTACAGGAGTTACGAACTGCTTCAGGGTACTGGTTGTTTAAAAAACAGAGTCAATTTCTGATTTTCCTTACTTAGTATAAAACAAAGTCGCTATTTTTGTCTGTTTGTTTGTTGTATGCTTAAATCTTTAAAACTACGCAACGGATTTTGATGCGGTTTTTTTTAATAGATAGAGTGATTCAAGAGGAAGGTTTTAGTATATAATTTGAACGACATCCACGCGGGTGAAGCCGCGGGCATCAACTAGTAACTGTTAAAGCAGAAAAGTAATAGTATTCACTATGAAAATACACATACAAAGATTATTCTTTGTATGGTATGATGGTTTGGTAAGGTTATAAATATAAAATTTCACAAAGACAAGAATATTTCAGATAAAATTTCTAGAACTTATTAGGACAGAAGATTGAAAATAGTACCTAACTATTTTCATGGAAATTGTAGATAGTAAAATGATGTTAGTGTTACTCATAGATACCCCTGATACCTGTAATAAAAGCTTGACAATTTGTTGTGCAATTATCAAGCATCTGTCAAAAATAATTGATAAGCAAAATTGTTTTGAAATTGATATTATGTTTTTAATACTTGAAAATTGTGAAGAGTGTTGTGTCATGTAATGTGGAGGTTGCAGGTCTCCATTGCACTTATAATACAGAAAATACTTAGTAAAAATTAGGTCATTCTTGAATAATCAACAGGAAAATGATTATTTGCACCTGAGAGTAAAATATTGCCTTGCTTTGTACAACAACACCTAAAGTCATCATTACAGGCCATAATCATGAGTATTTAAAATAAAGAACAGTTACAGAACAAAGAGAAGTAATGTTTTGAATATCACAACACCTTTGGGTGTGTTCAACACTAATTAAAACCCAGACTTGTCTTGCACTCAAGGTCATTTGTAACACGTGTTTTTTACAACAAACACCGTCCCATAAACAATACACAATGCTAAATACTCTTTTTGTTACTAATTCTTACGAATAAAAACAATTTTTACGTCATAAAAAATATTTTGTACGACAAACGAGATTTACAATGCCATTTTTTGTGACGAGATGCCCGAGAAAGCGTTAGAATCACGTCGATATCGTCTTAAAAAGACGTAAATTAGAGAATTAAGTATTTTAGAAAGGCCCCCTACCTTGTATACATCACCGTAGGTCCCCGAACCGATTCTCTGAATGAGTTCATACTCATCTTGTGGATTCCTCCGTGATATATCCGAACTCAAAACACCACCACTATGCGCCATAATCACTATTGAACACTATACTAACATTTATCTACACTTTCATCTCATCATTCACATAATTATTAACACAAAACGTCGTGAAATTAATTATTTTTCTATCACTTCACTCGACATCGTCTGACGTTTGCCACAGCGCCGTTCTTGGTGTTGCCATAGTCCGTTTTTAATTTGCTACTACAACGCTGTGCAAATCTACCGCACCTGTCGGATGGTTTGACTATCTGTCATCTGACAAGACAAGTATTGTATGCTGAAAATGGATGTAGAAAAGCTAACTGCAACTGAGTTGTTGAAACACCTGAACAACTAAAATTAGCCTCATTAGTAATTATCTTTTTGCCGCGAAGTAAAGGCACCAGCAATACATGCAATCAATGGGTTTTTTTCACGAGGTACGGTTTAACAGAGAAAAACTAAAATCTTTTGACTCGTTTATTTTGTTAAATGGCATAACGTAACGTCACGCCTGTAATAACTAAGGGTTAGGCAGAAGTGTGCCTAATAGCATACTCACATACAATAATACGACAAACTAATATATTAACTGTATCTGACATATTTTTTGTATACATAAACATCACGTCTGCAATTCCCGAAGGGTTAGGTAAATGAAGGTGCATCCATATTTAAATAGTTTAGTTTCTGTTTAACGCCCATTTAATAGTTAGTGAGTCAATTATATTTTTTGTTGATCCTACCAAAAAGGCGTACTATCACTTGTAGGCAACACTGATAATCACTGTCATAATTCCCAACTTTATGGTAAACCATAGGCATGTAGTGCTTTTTTTTAATAAGCTTAGATTAGCGTGAAATTGATCCTTCCATTTTATTCAGTCTTGTCAAGTATTGATAATGCTTACAAGAGTTACTTGTATCGAATTAGACGATTATCCCACAGGTTACTCTTCAATCTCTGCATTCATTCTTCTTCACCCCATTTCTACGTGGGGTATAGTCCCCGACACGTAACTTGGCAAGAGTCATTAGTTGCGCAGATGTCATTTTTTAGGTCTCCTTGGCGGTGACGCTACCTCATACCCCACGTATGAGGTAGCGTCATCCGCGCGTGTGATTGGTGCATTCAAATGCATACGTTCCGTTCGCTCCCGATTACACTTGCGGTGCACGAAAGATGTGTTGTTTTTGTTATTTCTTTTTGTTACGAATTTGAGTTGTCGTTGTGTTTTAAAGTTTTAAAAATAAATTAGGTTTAATAACTTCATTATTAAAAATAAATTATATCAATAACCAAAGAATAATGACAAGCAATAAAAGTGACCACTTTTTGTGGCACAAAGTGTACGATGCGCGAACTTTGAATTCGAATTTCGAAACCTTGCCAAGTTACGTGTCGGGACGGGGAGATATATACAGTGCGATCAAATTATCTTGGCAGCTCTGAACATAATTATAGGCTTTGCGAAATTTTACGCATGTAAACTTGGGAATAAAACTGTTATTTCCAGATAAACCAATACTTAAACGATCAGAAAATATCTAATTTAAACAGTGATAAATACAAATAAAATAAATATCATAACACTTCTTTAGATTCGTTGTAACAAAATGACCTGCACGAAGTTCGGAGCTGCCAAGATAATTTGATCGCAGTGTACATGTTTTCTTCTGTTTATATGTCAGTCGCTGTCGTCACTATACAACATTCATTCGTCTTTGGTCAACAGAGTCTGGTGTAGTGGGATCTATTTAAAGGCTTCCAGGTCAGCTACATTGAATCATCATCATCAGGTAGGAGATATTCACAGCAGGTGGAACGAATGGTTAAAATTTGATGTTTTCGGTAGCGTCCATTAGTTCCTGTAGTGAACAAACAACAGCTAACAGGACACGATATTAAGGCTGCCTGTCCACCGGAGCAGAGCGAGGCAGCGGAGCGGAGAAACGGAGAAATATTAACCAATAGGACTGCACAAAATCTCCGCTCCGGTCCCAGTGTGCAATCCTATTGGTTAATATTTGTGCGTTTCTCCGCTCCGCTGCCTCGCTCCGCTCCGGTGGACAGGCAGCCTAAGTGCCCCATTGATTGTAGAACAGCACCACATCTAGGCCCGGTATCCACCACAGCGGAGACTGTTAATATTTAGGACCTTTGAACGCACTCATAAGTTATGTCACTGTCTGTATGACAGATAATGTCTTGCTCTCTCTCTCTCTCTCTCTCCCGCTGAACGACATGGGTGTTGATATGTTTTTGTTGTAATTAATTAATCTAATAATATTATAATAATCGTTTAATCTTATTGACGAACATTGAGTATTATGTTTTAATGTAATAAAACGGTTTCAATGGACCCGGCGTATTTTCATTTACTTTCTGGCTGAATCAACTTCCCGAATAGGTTATGGTGTATCCACTGATCAACCTCTAATAGGTTATGGGCACAGCCTAATAAGTTATTGAAGCCCAGACGGCACAACAAATCTGAATTACCTACCTAAAGGGGATATTCAAGAAATTCTAATAGCCGAAAGTATCGCAGGGTCGAAGACCGCGTGCATTTTGTGCTGCGTGCGCGTGACTCGCGTGCTGCGTCATGGCGAATACGTCTACATCTACACCGCCGACCGCAGGTGAGAACAACGCTGCTGCCACTATGTCCACTGGCGGCTCTAATAACAATTCAGCAAGTACTCATTACTACAATGTCGATAAGCTCGAGGGAATGAGCAACTATAACACTTGGAAATTTTGTATGAAAATGGCATTAACCCTAGAAAATGTTTGGTCTTGTACTCAAGGCAAAGATGTTGAAGAGTGGAAAGATCAGCGAGCCCTCGCCAGAATCTGCCTAGCAGTGAAACCACACTGTTACCAGTATGTTCATAACGCTAAAACGAGTCAAGAAGCATGGACGAACTTAGCCAAAGTATTTGAAGACAAGGGCCTGTATCGTCGAGTTTTACTTCTACGACAACTGCATCGAGTCGAGTTGACAAAATACTCATCTGTCACTCAGTATGTGGATGCAGTGATGACACTCGTTCAGCAGCTGGCGGATATTGGTAAAGAAACCGAAGATGGTGAGATCGCGGAACTATTACTCAGTGGATTACCCGAAAATTATGATCATCTAGTTTCCAGCCTCGAGACTGTCTGCCTCACGGGAAGTCTGTCGAGTGAATTAGTGCGCACCAGGCTACTGCAAGAAGAGTTTCGTAAGTCCGAGCCAGATGCTTCAACGACAGCCTTCGTGTCGAGACAACAAAACAAAACCTGCACTTACTGTAAGAAGAAAGGTCACCTGAGAGCGAAATGCTTCAAACTAAGACGTGATAAGAAGAACAAAGAAGAGGATGGTGAGAAGAGCTTTGTGGCTTCTGCTTTCTTTGTCAAGAGTCAGGAATGGGTGATAGATTCGGGCTGCTCGACGCACATGTGTAACAACAGAAGTTGGCTTTCAAATTTTAAGGACTGTAAGAGTGAAATTAAAATTGCAAACAATGAACAAATATTATCATTAGGATCTGGTGAAATATTATGGGAAACTGATGATCTGGTAAGAAATATACACAATGTATCTTTTGTCCCTGAATTATCAATTAACTTGCTGAGTGTCAGTAAATTATGTGAGAAAGGTTTTACTGTAACATTCAACAAAAAGGGTTGTCACATCTACAAAAATTGTGTTATCTCTGGCAATTCAATTTGTAAAGCTTATAAACAGAATGGCATCTACAAATTACCTGGTAAGGCCCTTGTTCTAAGTCCAGCGTCTACGTGCGGTTTGGTGGCGCATTCTTCGGCGCTCCTGCCTAAGCAGGAGGCACAGAGTGCTAACATAGCTGAGGTGCCGATTGATGTCTGGCACAGGAGGCTAGGCCATCTTGGAGTTCAAGGTATGCTAGCATTAAGGAATGGTGTGGCTGATGGTGTGTTGTTTCAGTTCAATCACAAACAGGAATTACAAAACTGCATACCATGCATGGAAGGGAAAATGGCAGCTAAGCCGTTTCCAACCAAAAGTGATCACCGAGCAAGCCAACCTTTGGAACTCATACACTCGGATGTCTGCGGCCCCATGCCTGTTGCAAGTTGGGGTGGCGCTAGATATCTGGTAACCTTCACGGACGACTTCACTAGGAAAAGCTTTGGCTACCTGCTTCAGAGGAAAAATGAGGTATTTTCTACTTTTATTGATTTTAAGTCACAAGTAGAAAAACAATTGGGTTTTCCAATTAAAATACTACGTTCCGATAATGGGGGGAATATTGTAATAGCAATTTTTCTGATTACTTCAAAAAGGAAGGGATTGTCCATCAGACCACTATTCCATATTGTCCTCAGGGAAATGGTGTTTCCGAGCGCCTAAATAGGACTCTCTTAGAAAAAGCGAGATGCATGCTACGAGGGGCAGGCCTGGAAGAGCGTTTTTGGGGTGAGGCAGTAATGACTGCCATTTATTTGAAAAACAGGTCCCCAACTTCATCTTTATCTGACCTTACTCCACAGGAGAAATGGACTGGATCAAGGCCAGATCTTAGCCATCTCCGTATATTTGGCTGCATTGCTTATTCACTGATCCCTGAGCAAAGAAGGAACAAGCTGGGTGCTAAAAGCAAAAAGTATTTATTTGTGGGCTATAGCGAGACCTCTAAGGGCTATAGACTTGCAGACCCCGCTAACCCTACTAAGGTTATTATATCAAGGAATGTAGGATTTATAGAAAATAAATTTTATGAGACTGACAATGTTAATAATTCTAATAATTTTATGTTTTATGAATTAAATAATAATAATATTAAGTCTAGTCATCAAAATGAACCAAGTTCTAATATAAGTAGTTTAGATTCTAGTACCAATGTTGAACTGAATTCTAGCACTAATAATAGTCAGCCGAATTCTAGTAACAATAGAGAAGTGAATCCAAATATTATTGTATCAGATACTGAAACAAATAAATCTGTCATTTCAGATGCGGATGAGTACTACTGCACTGGCAGCGAGAACGAGGACAGCTCTTCGTGTTCTCCGATCGCTGACGCATCCTCTGAGCGGGTGACGTCACCGTATCTAGTGGCACCTCAAGGGGAAGCACCTGCTGCCCCAGAGCCTTCGCCTTCGCGCTCTTCTGCTCGTCCTGTTCGGTCTACTCGTTCGAAGTTGCCATTGAGGTATGAGGATTATGAAACAGATTTCTCTCTCGTGGCACACCATGCACTTCCAGGCGATCCTCGCACGTATGAGGAAGCCATGTCCTGTGCTGACGGTCAACATTGGAAATCTGCCATGCAGTGCGAATATAATTCGCTTATTGCAAACAATGTGTGGAAAATAGTTGACAGGCCACCAAATACAAACGTCATCAAATGTAAGTGGGTCTACAAACGTAAACATGATGCCTCAGGCAAGTTCGATAGGTTTAAGGCTCGTTTGGTCGCCAGAGGTTTCACACAAGTTAGAGGCATAGATTACAATGAAACCTTCTCTCCTGTAGTTAGACATAGCACTATGAGAATCCTGTTTAGTTTGGCTAATGAGCTAGATTTAAACATAGATCATGTGGATGTAACCACTGCATTTCTTAATGGAAAATTGGATGAAACCATTTATATGGAACAACCTCCAGGTTTTTCTAATAATGATAACCGTAAAGTTTGCCTCTTATCAAAAGGAATATATGGCCTGAAACAGGCAAGCAGAATATGGAATGCAAAAGTTCATACACTACTATCTGAAAATGGTTATAAACAGAGTAAATGCGAGCCCTGTGTTTATATTAAGAAAGAAGGTAATGATCTCATAATTATAGCTTTGTATGTCGACGATTTCTACATATTTTATAGTTGTGATAAAAACGAATTATTGCCTTTGCTAGAAAATAATTTTAGTATTAAAAACTTAGGTTCAGTTACAAACTGTTTAGGTATGAATGTATATAGAGATAGGGTAAAGCATATTATAAAACTTGACCAGTCAGAATATATTAATAAGTTGTTAATTAAATTTGGCATGGATAAATGTAAGCCGGTGTCAACTCCCATGGTACTTAATTGTAAATTTGAAATTAATGAGAGTGATGACCCTGATGACTATATGTATAGCTATAGAGAACTTCTTGGTAGCCTAATGTATCTATCTGTGTGCACTAGGCCTGATATTGCTTTTGCATGTAGTCAACTGAGCCAGTTTGGCAACAATTTTAACAGGACTCATTGGTTAGCTTTGAAGCGCATCCTGAGATATTTAGGAGGCACAATAAATTATTGTCTATATTTTAGTAGGTCTAATAATTTAAGTATAACGGCCTTCTCTGATGCTGATTGGGCTAACGACATTGTGGATCGTAAGTCTTATACGGGGTTTGTAGTTAAACTGGGTTGCAATACTATCAGTTGGGAATCTCGTAAACAGCGCTGCGTAGCTTTATCAAGTACAGAGGCTGAGTATCTGTCTATTTCTGATGTTTGTAAAGATCTCTGTTTTATTAGAAACTTTTTATCGGAAATTGTCACTACAGATATTCCAATAACATTGTTTAATGACAATCAAAGTGCACACAAGCTCCTTGAATGTAAAGAGTATTGTCATAAAAGGACGAAGCACATCGATCTTCGTTATCACTATGTTAAAGATTTGGTTAGGAAAAATTTCTTAATTGTTAAATATCTGCCTTCTGATCAAATGACAGCTGATGTACTAACAAAAGCCTTAGGTGGATGTAAACACAAATTGTTTACGCATGGAATGAATGTGGTTCCTAAGTAGACGTAGGTATTATTTTTATATTCATGTAATTTTTTTTTGTTAACTGTATCCACCTACTACTATGTCAATGAAGGCATGCATATTAATTGATGCAAAGTTTTTTTTTGTAGAGTCACTTGCATGTTACATAAAGCATGAATTGTATTGATGTGGTAGAGTCTCAAATTAAGATTTCTTGTGAAATATATTTTGTTTGAGTCGGTCAAGGTCCTAAGGGGAAGTGTTAATATTTAGGACCTTTGAACGCACTCATAAGTTATGTCACTGTCTGTATGACAGATAATGTCTTGCTCTCTCTCTCTCTCTCTCTCCCGCTGAACGACATGGGTGTTGATATGTTTTTGTTGTAATTAATTAATCTAATAATATTATAATAATCGTTTAATCTTATTGACGAACATTGAGTATTATGTTTTAATGTAATAAAACGGTTTCAATGGACCCGGCGTATTTTCATTTACTTTCTGGCTGAATCAACTTCCCGAATAGGTTATGGTGTATCCACTGATCAACCTCTAATAGAGACGAGCAGAGCGGAGAGGAAATCTGCTAAATTGGACCAATCACAGGAAGGCCGAAAGACCAGATGTAAATTTTAACTAATGTGATTGACCGATTTCCGCACATCTCTCGTAGCCGCTCCTCTCCGCTTTGGTGGAAACCGGGCCTTACACTCCAGGGCCGAGTCATTTGTGAATCTCCACCTCCACCTTACCACGTTCTACTTGACCTTTGATTAGAAGCCATGTTATTTAAATGACTTTTTCCACGATCCATCAATAAAACAAATAGCAAATAATGTTAAAATGGTATATTTATTACAATCCAATATCTCCAGCCGGCATCCATGTAACGTCTTACAAAATTTGTTTTACGCCGACATCAATAATAACTTCTAACACTTTATTATAAAATTATATAATCTTTTGGTACAATCCATTTAAGTGCACTTTTACAAACTTTACGACTTAGCGACGTAAAGGCTACTCGAGTTAAGCATTCGGGGAAATTTTAAATTTCCGAAACAAAATAGAAATTATCGTAATACGCGTCGGCACTATACCTTTGCTTTAAATCATGGTTGTCTATTGACTGGCTGTATAAAGTAAAATCTATGCTTCAAAACATTGTCTATGGAAAACATACCAATTCAGAAAGTTGTATAATATAATAAAAATTACATTGAATTGCTCATAATCGTTTGTAAATTGCAACAATACGGATCAGTCAAGTACTTTCACGTTGATAGTATGCTCTAAATAATACTAGTACTACAATTAAACATATTGGACACAACTAAAGATGGATGCAGCAACCCATTAAATAAACATCCATACAAAATCTACATACTCGTCAAGTGTGAAAGTACTTTACACTAATAAAACATTTGTATAAGCTACATCTTCTATCGGATTCTTTTTATATATTTGAGCTAATATATATAACAAAATTTGCGGGTATTTACTACATACTTTATTGAATCACTATTTATTTCGTCATTATTTATACGCAAATCATTTCAAACTTAACGGCAATTTCGCTAAACCTTCGGGAATCTTCGTCACTCACGAATATAACCGAAGTTAATTGCACTGTGAGTGAATGAGAGACCGAGATGCTCGATCTCATTTCCTTGTAAAAACAAAGAATTTAGACGAACAGCCGAAATGCATTGAATAACATTATTAATGTTTTAATCAGTTAGGTAAACTGAATTTGGCGTACATATTTGTTTTTAACAACAATTTCATATTAAAGTTTAACAGCATGCAACAATTTTAAACTAAAATTTAGAAGTTAAAACACAAGTCAAGCTCAATCAGCGAATATTACATTATTCATCAGTGCCTTATCGTATCACGATTTGAAAGTGTAACATGCAATCTTGACAATTGAGACTATTTCCTTCAATTTAATTATAAATAATATTTTTTTATAACTCTTCCACCGAATTTGTACTAAATGCTATCATAGTTTTATTTACAGGGAAGTGAGCCGAAAACAACATACGTTTTTATTTGGTAAAAGCGCTTATAACGACAAAAGAATTTTATATTAGGATTGTTTAAGGGTTGTTTATACTTTACTCTTTTTTTCATTAATTATCAACAATAATAATAAATAAGGAGATGAAGCATAGAGAAGATAAAAGTCCCATAGGGAAAATAGAAAATAAATAGAAAAGTTAAATTGTATATTTCTGATTTAAAAAAAAAATGTGAATAATTGAAACATAGTGCAGATATCTTGATGTGGAAGAACAACGGACGCGTACTATACCAGAGACAACCGATACAACGCTCAAAGACAAGAAACAACATTTGATTAGACCTCTCTTTAGTTTTTTTAAACAACCCGTATACAAAAATAGGAAGTATTTAGTCGTGATTTTTAAACAATTATAAATAATTTTGAACGCGTTATATATATAAGCGGAATTTCCAAGCATGCTTTGGCACTTTCACCATAAATAAATATATATTCTTTTTTTTTACATTTTTTGCAAAGTGGAAGAAACAAGTATTGTATTACAAACGTCTATTATATCGAAGGGAACATTTACAAATTTAACCTATTAGCCTATTCAAACAAATATACACACACAAACAAAGTAATTCATCTTTATAGTTACGGAAAGAGATCTGTGAAGGATGTTTTTTTGATTTAATGTTTTTTTTTTTTTCGTAAATCCCACTGAGTGATGGGTAATTTAGAGTTACGCTATGAAGATGTGGTCAGATGAGCGATTATTTTGATAAAGCCGCGTTTTTAATACATTTAAGACTTGTGAAACTCGCAGATATCGTTAGCTATAGATGTCTATAGAGATACAAATCGCCCAAGAGAACAAATCACAACAAGCAAGATACTGTAGCGCTATGAAGGAATAAATTATATTAATTCACAAAATAATTTTACTCTCATCTACTAAGAAGTGCTCAAACACACCAATTTACCTATTTTTTAATTAATTATTTTTTTCATTATTTCTATTCAAAAAATACATAATAACCAACTTCAAAGAATTAATTCTAATGGTAATAATAGGGAAAAAAGTATCTTAAAAATTAATAGTAACATTAAATAAAAGGATTAAAAAATAAAAACAGGTCTAACGTTATTTTTTCACGAACTAGTTTTCAGAGGCTACCTACATTAAAAAAAAAGAAATATAACTTACTCTTTTTTTTCTCGTTGAATAAATAATTTCTTTCCTCTGTTGTCTATGCCTACGCGTGAGCAAAGCGTCCATAAAATTTGATTGCATCACTATTTTGTCTCATTTGGAATTTGAGGTTAGCTGACGCCGTATCGGGGAATTTATAACTAGAATATAGTTGCCGTGAGGCGCAACAGTCTATGAATTGTCTATTTATGATAAGGGATGGCGCCGTGAGTGACCGGGAGTGTAGAGTTATTTCACCTCCGGTTGGCGCGCGTACGGGTGGCTCGTACGGGGGCCTTCTTGGCTTTGGTAGCCTTCGGGGCCTTCGCCCTCGCTCGGGCGCCGCGCTTGGCTTTGGTGTTGGCGCTGGAGCGGGTGCTCTCGAGGGAGGCGACGCGTCTCTCGGGCTCCACGTCGACGGACAGTGCTGGGGCTACGTGTGCCACCTCAGAGGGTGACAGACTCACCTCAAGGCGCCGCCGACGTGAGCGCGTCATGCGTACATCGCTCATATTAGCGAGCTCCACAGGAGGCACCTCAACCTTCACAGCAGCTTTCGTCTTTTTAGCGCGAACTACTTTCCGTTCCTCGACGACAGGTTCTGGGCTAGCCTTGCGGGAAGACCGACCGTTCTGTCCCTTCTCTCTCAACACGGGCATGGTGACTTCCTCGTATCTCCTCTTACGCGTGACCCTGGTCACTACGGTCTTCTCATTCTCTATAGATTCTTTCGTGGCCCTATTCTTTTCTGTCAGACTCTTATTTCTAAGTACGCGTTTTTCTACGGCTTTAGTTTGTCCGCGTGTGCCATTTTCTACCCTGCTGCGAAGTTCTCTGTCTCCATTGACCTCTTTCTTGATTTGTTTGGTCTCAATTTTTCTGCGTTTCCTAGGTACAGGAGATTTGGATTTTTTAGCGCGACTAGTTTTAGGGAATGCGACCTCTGTACCGTCAAGGCCTTGACTGCTTTCTATATAGATATAATCGTCTAGTTTAGACCTAGATTTGGCGTATGTCTTTTCTACTGGTTTGACTGGAGGGACTACATCGTCATCCATGTCAGGGAAGGTAGGTTCTGAGGATTCAGTAACGGGTGTTTCTATAGTATTAGCCTTAATAAGTTCTACGTCATTCTCTATGGAATTCTTGTTCATTCTGTTCTTGAGATTGTTGATGGTTTCAATGAGGGAGGTTTCCTTTTCCTCGGGTTCCTCGGCGATGTCTGATTGGGAGGTTCCGGCCTCTGAGGCGCTGGACTCCCGGTGTTTGTTCTTGTATCTGCGCTTGTAGAGGTCCGCTTTGGTCATGTCCTGGGGGCAAAAGAGCTTGATTAGAAGTGAAGGAACTAAAGAAGAATGGCCTTTTCGGGTTTGAAAACTATTCAATTTTTTAAACGATTCTTTCTCAGTCTTGATAGAACATACAGCGGAGAGGAGTACCTATAATATCCATCATTGTAATACTTACACATAATCTAAAGCTGTTATCGACAGGTATGCTGATGCCGAGCGCGGCCAGCAGTTCGTCAGTCCCGAAGCGCCGCAGCGGGTCCACAGCGAGGAGCCCTAGGACTATGCGCTTGCTTTCGTTTGATATGTTCTCCCAGACCGCTCCTGTAAGGGGGGAACACGATTAGGAATGTGAACTGTTGATATTTTATCGATTTATAGGCTACACAGGTATATCTGCCTATCCTACTTTACTAGGACGGGGTCAAAATCTAAATCAAAAGTTATGCCTTAAAATTTGGCTGATAATCAGCCCTTTTTGAATGTTAGAGTATACAAAAAACAGTCTCCCAAAGCGACCCTCCCTCCCTCCGTCCCTTTGGTAGACTTTCAGCCACTGTCCAATGATATTCTGCAGACTAAATAACCAGTATTTTACATACTTTACTAGGGGCAGGGACTAAATGATTCAATGACAAATGTTATTATCGGATTATATGTCGGTTTGGGTGAATTTTAAGGCAATGTTATATCAAGTTCAAAAAAGCATATTATGTCTGAGTTGTGCACGAACTATTCCTACGGCTTACTAATGTTCCAATCACTACATATTATAAAACAAAGTCCACCGCCGCGTCTGTCTGTCTGTTCGTGATGAACTCAAAAACTCCAGCACTGTATTTCATGAGGTTTTCACCAATGGATAGTGATTCTTGGGAAAGGTTCTAGTATATAATTTAACCGACATTCACGCGGGCGCAGCCGAGGGCATCAGCTAGCTACAAATAAAACAAAACAAACTAAAAATGTTGACGTAAGCGTCATCTAGCGGTAAAATGGCCACGAGTAGACCGTTGCACCTTATCTTGCTTCCCAAGAGGCGGAGAGCTTTCGATATATAACGCAATATACAAATAATACTGACCATCCATAGTGAAGTTTCCAATTCTGATTCTGTCCATGAAGGCTGTGATAGGTTCCTTCTTGGACAGAGGCTGGAACGGGGCTTTACCGCAGAGCATGTAATACTGAAAATAAAAAGAAAAATTATAGCGATTTTTTAACATGATTGAAAACTTCGTCTCCGCTACATCAAAAATAAGGCAATGAATATTGATGAATTTACTAAATGAAAAGGATTATTATTAATATTGATTTAAGGTACAATTCCGGAGGCGACTGGTGTCTAAAACGACAACAGGCGGCAAGTCATACGCTTCAACTTCGGAAGTGTTCTGAATGATATGTCAGTGATTACGCTGAGTAATCAGTATACAGTTGCATTGGGAATGTTGTATTTATAAACAAACTAGCTGATGCCCGCGGCTTCACCCGCGTGGATGTCGTTCAAATTATATACTAAAACCTTCCTCTTGAATCACTCTATCTATTAAAAAAAAACCGCATCAAAATCCGTTGTGTAGTTTTAAAGATTTAAGCATACAGACAAACAAACAGACAAAAATAGCGACTTTGTTTATACTATGTAAGGAAGGAATTGCATATCAAATTGTAACACAAATCTGCAAAACGTCTTAGGAAGTAGTAAAAGCTAGGTACACTCACATAGACAACTCCAAGACTCCACAGATCGCACTGCGGGCCGTACCCGGGTGCCGCCGCACTGCGCGCACGGGACACTACCTCTGGCGCTGCGTACGGTAAGCTAAGGGAGAGAAGACAATATTAAAACTACTGCTTAAGACGCAGTTAACGGGGGAACCGTAAAAACGACCTGTTTTTCGTCGCAGAGTTAGCCGTATTGCTACTTATTACAATTCCAAAAAAAATACAGTGTATAGTCAAATGTATAGGTAAAAGACTTATGCAAAAATATTTTCTAAAAGTAATCAAGAACCTCGAAAAAAAAAATCACAAAATCACAAAAAAATCACACGAAAAAACTTTTTCGTCTCGAAATGCTCAATATTTTGAGTGACAACTGTTATTTATTTTTTTACTATCAGAAAGGAAATTTAACCAACTAAAGACATATGTAAAAATATTTTAACATTACAGCGTATTTTTTTTTTTAATAAATTAAATCTGCGAACTATCGTTCATTTTGGCAGTCACGAGCATCAAACGCATCGCCATTTTCAACCTTATTTGTTTAGGCGATGAGTTAAACGCGCGCTCAAGGTCGCGGGCAGCTAATGTCGCCTTAACAACAGTATTTTACACCTACGGGTGTATTGTAAATTAAACTTTATATCAATGAAGCTAAAAGTGACTGTACGAAGCAGTTAATACGAGATTATTTTTATAGCTAGCGCATATAGCTAGCAGATAGCTAGCCACGGCTGGGCAAAGGACCCCCTGCATTCCTTACAGCAGTCACGTTTCTATGATACTTCTTTCCAATTGTCAAGGAAAAAAATTAAACGAGGTTATACAACAGTTAGTCCTTCGAGGCGGATATATAATGACCTAATTAAACAGTAATTTTAAGCCAAGTCCGCTGAATGCGAGCAGCGTAAGACCGTAGTTATATATGAAAGTTTATCCACTTGTTGTATTTTAACACTCAAAATTAAAGCATTTATTCCAATTAGACCATTACAGGAACTTTTGAATGTCAGAAAAACTAAGAAAAGGAAGTCACAAGGCACAATAACTTGTGAAAGTACTGTAGTTGCCCATACTATTTATACATGCTGTAGTGGCAACTATATTTCCCATCACTTTTTTTGGCATGTGAAAAATCATCAAATAACTCCACATATACATCAAGACGGAATGGAAGGGAGTGTCAGACTTCTACTGACTAAAAATCACCCATGTTCGCTAAAATCCCTGGAAGATAAACATACAAATAGATATATTTACCTGAAGCAAGGCGTCATCATGCGAGGCCTCTCCTCAGCGCAGTCGGGCGTACGTCGCGCGAACCCAAAGTCCACCACTTTGACCTTCGCCTCGCTGAGACGAGAGCACGATAGGAGAATGTTCTGGAATAACGAAACATTGTTGAATATATTTTGTTAATGAACTATTAAATTGAACATAGCCAAATATTGCGTACAATAGAGATAAAAAGTAGTAGAAAGTCTTCCGTAATGCCTTATCAATGACTAATTAATTTACAATTTTACATAAATAAATATAAATAATCATCTGCAGAGCTTTTTCCCAACCTTGGCTGGGGTAGTCTGCAGTCTGTGCAACAGGATGGTATGGTAGTCTTTTAAGCTTTAGCTACTACACGTAACGACAATTAAAGATCTACGACTGACAGACGCGATGGCTTAGATCCCGCTTGGTAAGACTGGAAGTAAATGTTGATCCATGCGTGTAAATAGTTTTTTTTTTTCTCTTGGTATGTAATATGTGGACTAGCCAAGGGTTACTGGAGCTATAATATGTATATATTCACCTCGGGCTTGAGATCCCTGTGCACGACTCTCCTGGCATGCATGTGTCGCAGCGCTAACGCTAGCTGTGCGAGCAGACGTCGCGCCACTCGCTCGTCTATACCGCCCGATATTTGGGCTGCTTGTTCCGTTACTATATGTATATATATAAGTAAGTGTAGTGTATATATTCACCTCGGGCTTGAGATCCCTGTGCACGACTCTCCTGGCATGCATGTGTCGCAGCGCTAACGCTAGCTGTGCGAGCAGACGTCGCGCCACTCGCTCGTCTATACCGCCCGATATTTGGGCTGCTTGTTCCGTTACTATATGTATATATATAAGTAAGTGTAGTGTATATATTCACCTCGGGCTTGAGATCCCTGTGCACGACTCTCCTGGCATGCATGTGTCGCAGCGCTAACGCTAGCTGTGCGAGCAGACGTCGCGCCACTCGCTCGTCTATACCGCCCGATATTTGGGCTGCTTGTTCCGTTACTATATGTATATATATAAGTAAGTGTAGTGTATATATTCACCTCGGGCTTGAGATCCCTGTGCACGACTCTCCTGGCATGCATGTGTCGCAGCGCTAACGCTAGCTGTGCGAGCAGACGTCGCGCCACTCGCTCGTCTATACCGCCCGATATTTGGGCTGCTTGTTCCGTTACTATATGTATATATATAAGTAAGTGTAGTGTATATATTCACCTCGGGCTTGAGATCCCTGTGCACGACTCTCCTGGCATGCATGTGTCGCAGCGCTAACGCTAGCTGTGCGAGCAGACGTCGCGCCACTCGCTCGTCTATACCGCCCGATATTTGGGCTGCTTGTTCCGTTACTATATGTATATATATAAGTAAGTGTAGTGTATATATTCACCTCGGGCTTGAGATCCCTGTGCACGACTCTCCTGGCATGCATGTGTCGCAGCGCTAACGCTAGCTGTGCGAGCAGACGTCGCGCCACTCGCTCGTCTATACCGCCCGATATTTGGGCTGCTTGTTCCGTTACTATATGTATATATATAAGTAAGTGTAGTGTATATATTCACCTCGGGCTTGAGATCCCTGTGCACGACTCTCCTGGCATGCATGTGTCGCAGCGCTAACGCTAGCTGTGCGAGCAGACGTCGCGCCACTCGCTCGTCTATACCGCCCGATATTTGGGCTGCTTGTTCCGTTACTATATGTATATATATAAGTAAGTGTAGTGTATATATTCACCTCGGGCTTGAGATCCCTGTGCACGACTCTCCTGGCATGCATGTGTCGCAGCGCTAACGCTAGCTGTGCGAGCAGACGTCGCGCCACTCGCTCGTCTATACCGCCCGATATTTGGGCTGCTTGTTCCGTTACTATATGTATATATATAAGTAAGTGTAGTGTATATATTCACCTCGGGCTTGAGATCCCTGTGCACGACTCTCCTGGCATGCATGTGTCGCAGCGCTAACGCTAGCTGTGCGAGCAGACGTCGCGCCACTCGCTCGTCTATACCGCCCGATATTTGGGCTGCTTGTTCCGTTACTATATGTATATATATAAGTAAGTGTAGTGTATATATTCACCTCGGGCTTGAGATCCCTGTGCACGACTCTCCTGGCATGCATGTGTCGCAGCGCTAACGCTAGCTGTGCGAGCAGACGTCGCGCCACTCGCTCGTCTATACCGCCCGATATTTGGGCTGCTTGTTCCGTTACTATATGTATATATATAAGTAAGTGTAGTGTATATATTCACCTCGGGCTTGAGATCCCTGTGCACGACTCTCCTGGCATGCATGTGTCGCAGCGCTAACGCTAGCTGTGCGAGCAGACGTCGCGCCACTCGCTCGTCTATACCGCCCGATATTTGGGCTGCTTGTTCCGTTACTATATGTATATATATAAGTAAGTGTAGTGTATATATTCACCTCGGGCTTGAGATCCCTGTGCACGACTCTCCTGGCATGCATGTGTCGCAGCGCTAACGCTAGCTGTGCGAGCAGACGTCGCGCCACTCGCTCGTCTATACCGCCCGATATTTGGGCTGCTTGTTCCGTTACTATATGTATATATATAAGTAAGTGTAGTGTATATATTCACCTCGGGCTTGAGATCCCTGTGCACGACTCTCCTGGCATGCATGTGTCGCAGCGCTAACGCTAGCTGTGCGAGCAGACGTCGCGCCACTCGCTCGTCTATACCGCCCGATATTTGGGCTGCTTGTTCCGTTACTATATGTATATATATAAGTAAGTGTAGTGTATATATTCACCTCGGGCTTGAGATCCCTGTGCACGACTCTCCTGGCATGCATGTGTCGCAGCGCTAACGCTAGCTGTGCGAGCAGACGTCGCGCCACTCGCTCGTCTATACCGCCCGATATTTGGGCTGCTTGTTCCGTTACTATATGTATATATATAAGTAAGTGTAGTGTATATATTCACCTCGGGCTTGAGATCCCTGTGCACGACTCTCCTGGCATGCATGTGTCGCAGCGCTAACGCTAGCTGTGCGAGCAGACGTCGCGCCACTCGCTCGTCTATACCGCCCGATATTTGAGCTGCTTGTTCCGTTACTATATGTATATATATAAGTAAGTGTAGTGTATATATTCACCTCGGGCTTGAGATCCCTGTGCACGACTCTCCTGGCATGCATGTGTCGCAGCGCTAACGCTAGCTGTGCGAGCAGACGTCGCGCCACTCGCTCGTCTATACCGCCCGATATTTGGGCTGCTTGTTCCGTTACTATATGTATATATATAAGTAAGTGTAGTGTATATATTCACCTCGGGCTTGAGATCCCTGTGCACGACTCTCCTGGCATGCATGTGTCGCAGCGCTAACGCTAGCTGTGCGAGCAGACGTCGCGCCACTCGCTCGTCTATACCGCCCGATATTTGGGCTGCTTGTTCCGTTACTATATGTATATATATAAGTAAGTGTAGTGTATATATTCACCTCGGGCTTGAGATCCCTGTGCACGACTCTCCTGGCATGCATGTGTCGCAGCGCTAACGCTAGCTGTGCGAGCAGACGTCGCGCCACTCGCTCGTCTATACCGCCCGATATTTGGGCTGCTAGCTCGCCGCCCGATGCTAGTTCCGTTACTATATAAGTGAAAGCCTGTAAAGAAGGAAAAGGGAATTAATTCTATGTCAAAATAGATAAGGTTTTAGCCCACCTAACACGTTTGGGGGTCCTTTTTCAATTGAGAGCAAGCTTGAGAGATATTTCTCGGCGCCATGTCTTTACATGGCTTCGAGAAATATCTCTTGGCTTTCCAAGTCAGAGGCCCATGGGTAGCATAAAATCTCTCGAAAACAGGTTGGAGACTAGCCATACGATGAAGAAGAAGAAGACTGTAGAAAGTGGGACTGTGACAACACCCATTTGGTTGGAGGATCCTGCCTTTCCAATAGAGAAACATTATAATTCGTATTGAATTTGTTTCTCCTCCTACAAAAGTTCTTAATTTTGCCACAGTACATTTATCAACGTACACACACATTTACAGGTGAGGTCACAATGACATAATATACGAGTATATTCCATATAACCAGGATTTAGAAGACAGCCCCTTTCAAAGACAATGTGTGTGTAAGATTGGTCCGAAGATCCGTGATTATTGGCAACGTTAGTGCAGTAGTTGAGTGATAATTTCCTGCGGAGAATTTGATTTCAACACAAAACAAAGACAAATATTGCTATGACTAATAGAGTAGTTCCTTGTCCCGTTGTTTGTATTTCTGTTTGTTACAAACAACTGGAATACATACAATACAATAATTGCAAATACTTACAGAGTCATGGAAGACTTCATGCAGTGTGATGATATAGGGACATCCTTGACACGCCTTCAGCAGTTCTATCTCTTGTTTTATGTCTTTCTTCTGGGTCGATATTATCTGTGAAACAAAGTAATCATGTTAGTTTATTAGGCATCTTTATACCATCTACCTAGCCTTTTCACAAATATGTTGGGGTAGGACATGGAGTGACTGCCTATGTGACTTCCACAACCCGGTTAGTACTGGTATACGATAAGATTGGTTGTCAACTTTAAGGCCACTGACTACTTCAAACGACTGGCGAAGATCGAGACAGGGCCTAACGTCTTAATGAGCTTTCCGAGGCACGGAATAAACTCGGTATGTAATAACTGCAGGGCTATTGCGTATTTTTTAAAGACAGTGGATAACATAATATAGTGTCTATCAAATAACTGTCAAATGGTGAGTTTTTAAGAAAAAAATGTACCAAACCATAACCAATTTACAGTTAATCTATGGACACTTATGTTAGCCACTGACATTAAAAAGATACGCAATAGCCCTACTGGTCACCCATTTACAGACTAGTTTTCACCACAATTTATTGAAATAAATGAATGCCTTCAAAACGAAACCCTCTGTTTTCTCATTCTTCAACCTTTGGCCACCAAATGATGAGTGAAGTTCTCTTCCAAATCTCTCCACTTTTGGCGGCTATCAGGTTTCTTCCTGGCACTTAATCATTGTCCGCCTCATAAATGACATAAAGTCGTACAAATAATACTCACTTTCACCGCGTACTCCTTGCCAGTCTGCCGGTGTATACACTTCCGGCACACAGAGTACGAGCCGTCACCGAGCAGCGGAGTGCTCAGCTCCACTGCGTACTTCTGGAAGAATGGAGAATCCTGGGAACAGAAGAGATTGGTTAGAAACTGGTCGTCGGATCTGTCAAGCTCGTACCACCAGATCTACCGTCCGGCGAGGTCTACCGCGTTGCTTTTGGCTGAGTCAGGGCACCCTAACATGGTGATTTTGGCCCACAGCTCGTCGGACATACAGTAGACTTGGCCAGCCCAGTCCCACTTGTAGCTTAGCGGTTTTTCGAGCAACGTCAGTAATTTGTGTTAGAAACACTTGTAAGAAATGACTCGTAAAGTTTCAATATTGTAGAACGGCTCGGATCGTCATAATAATACCATAACTTAGCTTACCTTAGCAACCCATCCTTTGAGCTTATCATTCTTCTCTCCGGTGGCCTGCATCCATATTTGATCAGCAATCACGTTCTCAGAGAACAGTATGCTGGGAGCCACGTACGAGTAGCCTGCAGAGAACATATCATTAATTTGAGATAGACGACACTGGCTAGGTGAGGTGGCTTCATTGCCTTAGTGCTTTTCCGGTGGTAGCCACTGTTAATTCTGGCTTTTAGGACTTGCAGTGATTTGGAAATAATGTGGCGGTCTTGTTACCAAGAAAACAGACTCAACAGTCTATGGAGTTATTCCTCCAGTTATACTGACCAAGGATCAGTTTATCAAGACACTGAGGTGTCTACTACCTAAGTGCGTGTTTACGTACAGGCGGGGCGTCGCGCGGCGCGTGCTGCGTTTTTAATTCAAACACATGGCGATGTATGAAAAAGTTAACGATTTCAAACGTCGATTTACGAGAAGTGATTTTTCGCTCGTTTGTTTAAAATGCAGCGTTTGTTGCGGTGGACCCGTCTCTCAGTAAAGCACGAGACGAGGCTTATGCACGCGCCGCGCGACGCCCCGCGTCTCCGTAAACGAGCCCTAAGAATGGCACCATGGCACGAAGGAGATCTACCAACCTTCACTTGGCCGCGTGGTCTCATAGAGAGGAGGCCTAGAGTCTCAGCAGAGGGAACATTATAGGCTGATTACCCTCGACGGGACCGATATGTCTGTCTACTCACCCAGGAAGAGTTTATCGTGATGCTTGGGCGCCTGCGCAGGCGAGTCGGTGGGCGGCATGCGAGTGAACTCGTCCGCGAAGTTGCACGTGTCTGCCGCGTGTGTGAGCACGGGCACGAAGGGAGCTGAGATCTCGCGCCGAGCTACTGCGTCCCAGTCTAACGTCTATAATGGAAGATTATTTGATTAATGTGGTGTTCTTCATGTCAAGATTCGGAATAGGCTGGGCTAAATGGAATGGCACCTAGCCGTACCGGCAAAAGAGTAAAGTGATAAAGATAAAGTGGATATTCAACTTTGATTCATGTAATGATTAGTGTAATGGTATTTTGCAATCGTTTTATCGAATTCGGCTCCTGTCTTTTTACATTCTATTCCATAGAATGAAACAGGAGTCGATGCAATTGGGATGGAAATCCTAATTTACCTTTTTAACGTTGCAAATGGACAGGTATTTTGTACTGAATACATCTTAGCGATTTATGGATGTGTACGGACGGAAAGGGAGAGGAAGGCAAGGGAAAAGATGGATGAATTATGTGAGGAATAATTTGAAGGAAAAAGGACAGGGGGCCAACGAAAAAAAAACGTTTTACGCCCCGACCTCAAATAGAATAGGACAAGGGCAGGAAGATGTGATGAAGACATCTTAGGGATTTTTAAAGTAAGAACTTTGTTTCTAAAGCTTTTATTATAAAAAGCTCAGGTTATTGACTAACCTCGGAACATATATCTAACCTGGAAAAACGAATGCCTCTTGAGTTCCTCAGCGTCGTGCTCGCCGCCACCGAGCCGGCGACGAGGGTCTTTTACCAGCAATCTGTGGAACAACACATTGATAATATTAGAAGAGGTTTCTCATTCATTTAAGACTTGGGAAGTACACAACAGTAACTCTAGGGGATTTTGTGGATTGGACAAGATTTATTTGAGCTTCTAAGCTTACAAATAGCAGAGATTTGTCATAGCTGATCTAGGGCCAGATACACTCTTGAATTTCATAGCATGGCATGTTTACAGGTACTTGCCAGTACCTGTACCTACCATTTAAATTGAATCAGCCCAGAATTTGGGGCGTGTTCAGTTACTAAAACTTGCAGACAACAAGACTCGATATGAAGTGTCCCATCTTTTGTTGAATACGCCACATTTAGGCCGCGTTTCCACCAGAGATGTGTAAGGATGAGCAGCGAGATATGTGCATAAAACTAACTAATCACACAGCTAGCTAGCTAAAATGTTAAAAAAAAACTTAGCCGTTGGTTAGTTTTACACACATCCCTCGCTATCATCACACATCTTTGGTGGAAACTCAATCTTACTCCCAAAAGTTTCCATCGATCAGAATTTTGACAGTTTTATGTCAATCTATTTCTGGAGTCTGTCTAAAGCTTGCAGCTAATATGCACTGTACTTACTTCCTAATAAAGTCCTGCACTTCAGGACTGACATCAGGCGGCACAGGGTAGCTGCACCGGACGATGCGCTTGGTGATCTCCTGCTGCGTATTCTTCTCGCCTTCCACCGTGAAGGGAGAGGCACCGGTTAGCAGCTCGTACGTTAGCACGCCGACTGACCACCAGTCTACTGCCTGTGGACAAAGGAGAGAGGATCTTAGTATTGCAAAAAATTACACAAAATAGGTCAGAATTTTAACTTAACTGTAGGATTATGTTGAAACGGTTTGATTAGTAAACGATGGTTAAAGGCTGGTTCAGATGATGCAGTAAGCTTTATTCTCAAGGATAAGTTTGTATTATGGTGTATTTATTGTGGTTTTTGTCAGGGGCCAGGAAGCTTTTCCGTATCGCGCTATTTGTGGACGACTTTAAATAAGAATAAGAATAATTTATTTAAGAAAAAAGATAATACAATAAAGTGTACATTTAGGCACAGTGTTGCTTCACATACAAAGTTATAATTAGTGCTTATAAGTAAACTACTACTAAAATATATTTATGAGAGTTACAAAAAGTGGTAATTTAGTGGTAATCTTTATATTATTATAGCGACCTGCCCGATCTAGGTTTATTTAAACCTGTGTTTCAGGCCATCACTTTACGTCGCATAAACATACATGCAACATAAATGCAACATAAATGTTTGTAAACGCACCCACGAGCCCATGATACAGGATAAATACCTAGTGAGGGGCAGTTTAAAAAAAAGCAAACAGTTTTTTTGTTGAGACTTTCAATTTATTTTCAAACGACAATGGAAGCAAATTCACACGTATATTTTTGGTAGTTTAGCCAACGAATACTTATTGACTCTAACAATACCAGTAAGAAAGTATTCTCCACATTTATTCTCAATACCATGTCATAGGAAAAGAGTAAAACCCCCATAGCAATACACATAGTCGTCCGGTCATTACCAAGAGCGTAAAAAAACCCACGACTGTTAAAAATTAATTGAAAAAAGGATAAAATAACATAAAACACCCACCTTAAAAAAACCCAAGAATGTCCGTCGGGGGCTGCCATTAAATGAACTAGTTTTGCAATGTTCAGCTCCCGACGGACATTCTTGGGTTTTTTTAAGGTGGGTGTTTTATGTTATTTTATCCTTTTTTCAATTAATTTTTAACAGTCGTGGGTTTTTTCAAAATTTTTAATTTTGCTTTTTATTTTAAACTTTTTACTTTTATTTTTATTTTTTTATCTAAGAACATGCACCAATCAAACCTGAACCCATAACTAAAAACTGAATCAAAATCGGACTTGTAGTTTTGGAGAAAAATGGCAACTTTGATTTGCACAAAAAATGTTTGCTGCAGCGCCCCCTGGTGAGTTGTCACGGTAACACCTATCTAAGAACATGCACCAATCAAACCCGAACCCATAACTGAAAACTGCATCAAAATCAGACTTGTAGTTTTGGAGAAAAATGGCAACATGTATTTGCACAAACACACAAACAAACAAACACACAAACAAACAAACAAACAACCTCTCACCCCAAACGCATATACCGTCTCCGTTCCGTCGTGGGTAATAAAACAGTTTGATCGATAAGCAGAAGATCGACCTTCGATAAAATAAACGAGAATAGAGCGCGCCATTTCTAAACACAATATCAGGCATTCACTAAGTACTTGATACACGTGGAAAAGTAGTATTTTTTTTATTTATTTCTTGCACTGCAGCGTGCCCTATTAATGCGCATTTGATGATCTATTTACTGTGCCAATGAGCGGGGTTCGCATGGCAACAAATCGAAACTTTTTGCTATACGTTAACACTAGAAAGACCACAGACGTCACACATGCACATATTTTATAATATTTTAGATATTATAAAATATCCTATAATACACCTAATAATGGAAAAAAAAAAACATACCAATCGAATTGAGAACTGCCTCCTTTTTGGGAAGTCGGTTAATAAAGGCGGATTTAATGCCTTAGGCATTCTAAACTAGTTAACTAGGGGTAGGAGAGAGATGACACGACAGGTGTTTAAATTAAGGGAAATTATTTTATTTATAAAAATCTGGTTTTTTTTTTCAAGATTTTGTGTTTGAATTCAAATTACTGTGTTCCCAAGTAAGGTAAGTGGCTTGTAAAGGTCAGATAGGCAGTCGATTAATGTAAAATACTGATATTCAGCTACATCCACTTGGGTTAGAATCCGACCTCAATGTACTCAATAAACTTCAGGTTAAATTCCGGGTTTCAGAAACTGTAATCAATAGGGAAAGAATTTCCGAGAATAATGGAACTACCGTGAATTTGCAAAGTAAACCTAACGATTCAATCCATGCTTTTCCCATTTCCCGATTTTCTCAGAAACTCAAAGAGCCAAATTTCCAATAATTCCGTGAATTGCACATTAATAGTCAAGGAGGATGGATTCTGGTTTAATTAAATTTCTCAAGAGATTTCGTGAAAGAAGATTAAAGTTTTAGGTACCATTGGTTTATAATTTTATAAAGCAAATTATAAAACAAAAAATTGTGTAGAAGAGTATCAAGATCATTTGTATTTAGTCTTATTCATTATACCTAGCACACAAAAACGAAACAAAAATGTGTATCAACACTGGTGACTTTCAAATAATTAGTTTTAGTATGCATTCAGTAAAATGATGTTATTTTGTAATTACAAACAGACACTTTTATTTATTTGTAAAGATAGTTAAATACGCTAAGCTCTTTCATCTTGCTGGCTGTCAAATATCTCTTCCACGCCATATATTCTGCCGTTCGTGTCAATATGAGTGAAGACGAGTCTTCACATATATGTAAAACGTGGTATTAATTAAACAAATCAGCATTAAATCATATCTCCGCATCGCGACAGACATATTCATCATATTTAATGTAGATACGTCTCCTTTGTGTACGACATTGGAATTCACGTGCGGTATTGAAGCTAAAATAAACATATAGACATATAGTAAAAAAAAACACGTGCCAATAGAAAATGCTAGCACGTTTAGATATCTAGAAAATACTCCTTTATCTGCATTATATTATCATCTACCAATCATAATTTAAAGTCTAAAATAGAATAGAGGATGAAGAAAATATTTTTTCCCAGACGAAATGTCTTTTTTCCACGTTCCGGGCGGCCATTGCCGATCGTTCCCGATGTTTGCCGAGCTCATACGAACATGCGCACGAGTCGGTTTCTGTAGGAACCTTGGCGACCGACATTAACATCGCCACACAATGTACTGGCATAGTGTAAACAACATTTTTTTGTACTTTTCATTAGAAACAAAGATTTTTTTCTTGATTATTGAATCAAATCTTTTCCGAAGTGACAACTCCCAAACTACCCAAAAAAATACAGGGTGATTACAATAATTTGACCTACTCAGACGCAAAATATAGGCTGTTCAAGCAAGCGTAGGTAAATTGAAGCCTATTTCAGTCACCCCTTTTATCATTACGACCTCTCTTCATAATGTGTCCTCTAGATAAGAGCATGTGTATATTTTTAGTACATACGTGTGATATATGAAAAGTTTATTTTTAGAGTGTTTGCTCGTGCCACGTTTATAACCCGACTCTTTTTACAAAGTTACTGTTTAATTTCTTTGAAAAGGTTAAATTTTGAAGTGTATTAGAAAAGTTTGTACTTATATAAAGGAGTAAATGATTTCGTGACAGGGGGAAAATGGAAGAATAAAAAAATAAAAAAAACATACCAATCGAATTGAGAACCTCCTTCTTTTGGGAAGTCGGTTAAAAACGTGTTGTACCGACCCCAGGTAGAATGGGACAAGGGTAGCAACATCATGATGATTAAATCGTTTGTGACCACTTGAAACAAACTTGAAACTACAGCTGTAAGGATTGTATGAGGTGGCGTTCAGTGGTTTCTACCTACCCCCATGGGGTAAAAGGTGTGAGTTTATGTATGCATAGACACATAGGATTTATGGAGAGTTCTAGAATCTCTTAATATTAAGTAGGAAGTAATCAAGGTACCTACACGATAAGGAAACCTTATTATTAACTAACATTGTATTGTTGCTAAGCCATATACTTACTAAGTATATAAACTTGCTTGTAAATTAGTATAAATTAAACAAGTACTTTGTGTTTTCCGTATCATACAAAGCAACCTTAAAACAGTAAATAAACATTTATGAAAATGAGTAGGGTCTAGTAGGACTTGTTCGAAAGAGGTGTGGTGTGAGGTTCTTTCTGAATATAAATGTGTGTTGTTGTTTTTTTTAAATTAGGAACCCAATGGAACATATTTATTTAAAACATGCCACAAGAGTACACAAAAAAAAACAAAAACAACCAAACAGAAAAAAAAGATAATAGGGCCAATAAATTGAATTTGCACCCCTCCTGTACCTCCAAAGTTCTACCAATATTCACAAATATAACTAAAGATTCATAAAGAATCAACGTCATTATTTTTAAAGACATGTTGTCAACAATAATAACAAAAGTTTTAATTGTTAAACTCTTGAGAACTTGAGAAAAGTTACAACACTTTTATGGACTTGAGATTTTTGTGTCAAAGTCAAACCATTTATTTTGGGATTTGTAATAATATTTTAACACGGTTTTATTAGCTTCACCCTTCACCTGTAACTAACTATGTAACAGAATCTTAGAAATTAAGTTTGACCCACTTCCCGGTTTCAGATTGACCTAAAGTTTTGCATAAATACATATTTAGTTTGGATGACAATGCATGGTCAGCTAATTCGAAATTCAATATTTGAAAAGAACAAAAAAAGAATATGGCGGATTCCTAAAGATATTTCTTATTGTTATTTCTTATAAATTCCTATATTATAGATATCAAATGAAAGGGTTTGCTGAGAAAACATGTTTTTAGTTATTAATAATATTATACAAAACGGTGAAGGAAAACATCGTGAGGAAACCGGCATGTCTTAGAACCAATAAATTCGAAGACATGTGACATCTGCCAATCCGCACTGGGCCCGCGTGGTGGGTTATAAGCTTTCCTAGAGAGGAGGCCTGAGTCCCTGCAGTGGGAACACTATAGGCTGATGATGATGATGAATAATATTATGTAGGTTTAATTTGATCTATGACAGACGAGACTTAATTTTATAATTATTTAACTTAATTTGTGCTACAAGTGTAAATTACTATTACAACTTTTATCTCTCTGGGTTCACTGGTTCACATAACATAACGCCTGTTCTCCCTGAAAGGTTAGGCAGCGGTGTACCCACTAGTACACCCACTGGTTACGACAGAATTTACTACATTATTATCTGTAAATTCACGACACCTCTAGTTCCTAAATGTGTGGGCAGAGACGTATAATATATCATTTAACTACTAATTGCATCTCTAAATAATTTATTGTTCTACACTTTGGCTGAATCAATTCAAATTACAAGCGACACTGATTTCTTAATTGGACGATAATTTAAGTAGTTAATTTATTTTGGTTTTATTTTTAGTTGCAGCACATGTACTGTTTAAACATTTAATTTTGCAAAATTAACTAAGGAATTCCAATTAGATTCATGATAGTAAATGTAAAATTTTATTTTTTATGATATATATTAAGTTTTTTTTTAGAGTTGCAGTGTTCTATTCAAATTCAATCACTAGTTTTTCATTAAGAATTTTTCGTCGATGACAATAGCCTCCCCCTATCACATGGGACTAGAACATAAGTGTCTACTATACGAGCAGGGCCCCGAGTCTGCTAGTTTAGGATGGTGACGCGTCACCATCCTAAACTTTTTGCTAGTTAGGCATAAGGTACTTTTTGGCTTGTCATCAATCAACCATTATGAGATCAATGATCGACCATTCTGACACTATTGAATAGCAGACTCGGGGCCCAGGTTACAGGCACCTACCTCTGCCTAACCCTTCGAGCATTACAAGCGTGATGTTACGAGTGCACAGCCAAGTCTAGTACAGACGGCTACACATCAAGCTATACATTTCTAGTATAAGCTGGTCTCGCATTGTATAGGATTTCCGTACAGTGCGAGATCAGCGTAAACTGGAAATGTATAGCTTGATGTGTAGCCGTCTGTACAGTAAAGCAAGCAGCAGAAAAGGCTCATAAATAACGGTCCTTAAAAGCAGTTCTATTTCTAAGAACCCAACAACAGTAACGACTATTTAAAAGAAGACTTTTTTTGACAGATGTCTAAATTCGCGAACCGTTACCAGCGCAATACAACAGTTTTCTCCTAGTACTTTAAAGAAATGATTGTAACAAACCTTAAGGTGTTAAAAATAGAGTTTGTTTCAGATTGTGTGCAACGTCTAGGAATCAAACCTTGAACGTGGAAGGAGCGAGGCCACAGTAGCAGTCTTGCGGAAGGTTACACTACTATAAAGCAATCATAAGAAAATATGCTTTATGATAAAAGTAAATAAAGTCGACATTCCTTTAAATAATCGAGTTCTAAAACAATTTGAACTTTATTTCGTAGTTACTAAGGTTGGTAATAGTAGTGTAATGTTGTGGTTAAATCTAGGTCGTTGAGTAGAAGTTTTTGGCAAGTTGGTTGGTTGGTAACAGAGTAAATTTACCGACTGCGAGGAGAATGTGTGTTTGTTGAAGATATCGGTTGTTCTTTTCTTTTTAAGTTTGCGGGTACTTAGCATGGATGTCACGGGTTTGGCTCTTAGGGATGTGGGTAGATGTGTGGGATGTCTAAAGCTGAAATATAAGATGAGCGAGGATGAATAGCGAGGGATGTGTGTGAAAACTAACCAATAGTAAAGCTTCTTTTTCATCTTTTGAGCTAAGCTAGCATGTGATTTGTTAGTTCGAAGCAGCGGTCTATGATCATGTTCATGACGTTGGATGCGAGCCGCACGGGACGGGTAAATATGGCGACACCTGGGGGAGGCCTATGTCCAGCAGTGGACGTCTTTTGGCTGAAATGATGATGACCATGATGTTGATGATTATAACAGTAAAGTAAAAAGTCAATTATCCTTGAAACCTTTCAGTTTTATATTTCAAACTATTAATTTCTCTACAACAATAATTCAGCTGAAGAAAGACCGATATTTCTCCAATTTGCATAACTGCATTGCATATTATCATGATTTAGCAATGAGTTAGATACTTAAGAATTCAAATAAGTATCCGTGCTTGGTACCCGTTTAAATAGACTAGGTACTATTTTCCTGTACTTAAAAGAAAATATTATGAAAAGATAATAATGGTAATTTTCTTAAGAGCTTATTTTTATCCAGAAAATGAAAACTAAATCAAGTCGTCATGATCATCATCATCTGCCTTGCCTTTATCCAACTATGTGAGGTCGGCTTCCAATCTAACCGGATGCAGGTGACCTTCAGTAGTTTTACATGGACTAACCTAGTCAGGGCACCGACCGACCCGAACGGCTGTTATAACTTGTGTTATAACAAGTAAATTAGTTATTTAAGTTACGGAAGAGCGGAGTCTCCTGACACAGGCTTATTTGCTTAAAAGGAGGCTCCTACCCCTAGTTGTTAAGGTTTACTTGTTTAAACGAATAAAGCATTAAAAAAAAAAACTTAACCACTAGCTCAACTTGCCGGCCTCATCATGGTTGCAAAAAGATAACTAGATGATGATCATCTAAGACTTTTCTCATCAACCCGCAATACAAAGAAGATTCTAGAAGACTAAATAAAAAGGTCGGAAAAGCATCTTCACTGAGCATCTTCAAAACAACTTTCACTACCAATCAAAACACTTGATATGAACAATTAGATGTAATTACCTATAATAGAGATAACTTGTTTATCGTTATCGCATACTGGTAATGCCATGCAACCTTTAGTGGTGAAACGTGTGCGTTTGACATTTATGTGACGATTTTGTGGTGTCAGCAGAAGTCTCGTGATTTCCAGAAAAGTTATCAACATAGATGATGATGAGATGCTGATTTTTAAACTGGTGAACTGCTGCAGTTATTTATATAAATTGCGAACTGGAATCTTTCAAATTCATTTGTTTTTTCTTCAAATACTTCTATTCCAAGCAAGGTTTATGTTGTTTACACGGGGAGTACCTATGACCTTCTTCTTCCGAACTCCGAAATATGGGCTATAGTTAGGGAATGCAATCTCGGTCTCGCGAGATCCCGAAAACCCGAGATCTCGCCTCATTTTTCGAGACCAGTCTCGAAGCATAAAATGTCGAGATCTCGGCCGAGATTTACGGGATCGAGTGGCAGTAGTCGCGAGGCATGTCGCGTGTTCTCTGCGCGTGAGCGAGTCGGGATTCCCCGAAATTCCCAGATTTATGTTATTCCCCGGGCTCTCCAAGCGCTAACCTTCAATTCCCCACAAATCGGGGGATTCCCCGCAAATCAGGGGTTTCCCCGCGATGCACTGTGTCGGACTGCATTCGCATACGCTGTTTTAGTTGTGCAGTTACTGTCATAGTTTATGGGTTAATTGAATGAAAATTTGTATTATTTTGTTACGCAAGTGCTAGACGGTTAAGTTAAGACTTTTAAAATGTCGACAAACAATTAAAATGAACCTTACATGGAGTTGCCGGTATGGAGATATTATAAGAAAGCGGTGAATAATTTGACAGCCCAATGTTCTCAATGAGTGTGGAGGATCGAGGGGTGTGTTTCTGCAATTTGCATACAACAGCTTGCTCACACTGATACCAACTAGCGTTGATTCTGAAAGGGCCTTTTCAGCCGCTGGGTACATAGCGACGGACATAAGATGCCGATTATCCGACAGCACTCTAAGCACTATTTGATTTTTAAGAAGCTGTTTCCAAAATCACTCCTAGTTTAGGAGTGATTTTGGAAATAGCAATTTTTGTTTTCAATATCATTATCTTTTCATTATAAAATAAGTACTTTCTATGAAAGAGATTTTACGGGTCGGAAATTTTGTGTTTCCTAACATATGTAAAAATAAAGTTTTTTTTTTAATAATTCATGTTGTATTTTACTCGCATCATAATCACAACTACTACGCAGTTTCAATCATGTTTCAGTCATGTAATTAAAACAATTCTTTTTGAAATCCATTCGAGATCTCGAAAATGCCGAGATCTCGCCGAGATTGAACTTCTGATCCCTCGAGATCTCGACTTAGCGATCTCGTCTCGAGATTGCATTCCCTAGCTATAGTACTACAATATCTAACCTATTATGATGAAAACAAGGATGATATGGCAAGACAAGAGAGTGTCTGATGAGATGGAGAGTAATAGAGGAGAATGGATGAAGAAGACATGCTGCGCCGTCCCCAAATAAATTGGGATTGGGATGATGATGAATGAAACAAGCTTTGTAATTTGCAAACTTAAACATAATAAGAACCAAAATTAGGACACTTGACACAACAAATTCGTCAAAATACGCCTCGATTAAACGTTAATCAAACACGAAACACAAAATATACCTTTAAAAAACAGGTACTAATAATAGTAAATACGGCAATTATTCACCAAACCGGGTTAACGAACACACACAAACATACATATGTAAGTATATAATTATATAGTGTTAGGTACTAAATGGTCAATAGACTGTTTGTATTTGACTTTTAAATGATACGGACTTCCTTAGTGAGTGCGCACGGGATATTACTGGGAATGGCGAAGTTAATGTAGCTTTTTCTGGGGCATTTATCATGGGGGAGGCATCTGTTTTTATATCATGTGTACCAACCTCTATGAAAAAGCAGCAGGGTGTGGATTTGAAACTGTTGCAATTTATGGTGAAATCTATATAGTTCATGAGAAATCTGTTTAATGGAAATTTTATCAGATACAGATTTTTTAAGACCCGAAAGTCTGAGAACCATTCATACTAAGGGGTCAGACAGGCCGTGGATCCATGTAAAATACTGTTAAGCAATTGCATCTGGTTAAACTGGCAAAGCCGACCCCATCATATTTGTGAAAAAAATAAAACCGACTTCGACAAAAATAAAACACAAAAAAGTGAAAAATAAAAAATCAGCTTTTATTTTTTGTAAAAAACGTTTTTATTTTTCACTTTTTAGTGGTTCACATGTGCTTACCCCTTCACAACGTACCGGCGTGATGTTATGTTATGAACTGGTGTAAACAATAGACAGTCATGAGATTTCAGCAATCCCAGTCCATTTACTATCATTAATTAATTGAGGAGTTCCGTTGCCTATCTCCGAAGTTCTTCATCACCTTTGTAGTGAGTACAGGCGTGATATTATGTTGTGTGATGGCGTAAACAATGCTTAGATATGCTATAGCAACAATCGCGGTTAATCTGCTGTTATTTATTGAAGAGTTCCCCCGATTTCTACAAGATCCCATCATCAGATATTGAAATGGTGAAAATGGGACCACACGGGAAGCACCAGCTTTCAAATGAAAAAAGAATCATGAAAATCAGTTCACCCAGGCGCAAGTTATGAGCGGGCAGATGATTGATGATAAGTCAGAGATTAACGTTTCCCGGTTAATAACTTCAATTATTTTGATAGGAATTTTACATTTTCTTTGAGACCCTTATTACTTTTTAGTAGCTACCTATTGAAGAGCTTTAAAATTTACTGCTAAGTGGAACTTAACTACATAGCAAAGAAAGGTATTACAAAACCATTTTCAAATTTCCCATTTTAACCTTCACCTTCATAGAAAATAGTCACGACACAACAGAAAGACATTCCTATACTTAACTGAAAACGCAGGTAAAACTTCATGATTTTAAACTTCAAAGCGAAGTGACCTTTACTGATCCAATTTATTTCAATTCGAAAGTTTGACAGCTCCAAATTAATTTTTATCTCTTTTTACCCGACTGCGGCGAAGCCCAAGAGGAGGGTTATGTGTTTGACGTGTATGTATGTATGTCCGTTTCTTTGTTCCCTCATAACTCCTAAACGGATGAAGGGATTTGAATGAAATATACGTCATTACATTCGTCTTGATGGCGCGAGTGTTAGGCTACATTAAAATTAAAAAAAATGCGGATTTTGGGGGCCAAATCGCGGAGTTCAAAAACAAATATTTTTCCAATACCATTGTTTAATTTTTCTTATAAAAGGAAACAACAATATTTTAATGTAGAAAAAACTAAATACATAATAACATGTTGTTACATTGACTAACAAAGATCTGCAAATGACAGCCAGGCGGGCTTTCGGAGTTACAGAGGAAACTCGGTATTTAATGGTTGGTCACCCATCCAGGGACTAACCTAGGCAATCCGAGCGGCTGTTATTATTTAGCCTCGAGTTCCTCCACAATTTAGAAACAGCAACAGCGCGATATTTGTCCATATTTCAGTTTTAAACTCATAAAATGCACAGAGGGTAATTCGAAAGGCTATTTAACTAGAATATAATACATAAAGCAATTTATGTGAGCAGTTTGGCAACGTCCGGTTGTTCTCAATGCCAGACTATATAAAATAAGAAAGTAATAAGAGGTTTGACTTGACTGTTGTAAGGATTCGCGCAGACTGGGGTTATGCGCAGACGTTATATGGCTAAGCGTTGCATAATGGAGGGAACTAACTCTATTAAGCTGTGCTTCCACATTTAAGCACATGAAGTCTGTTTGTGATATATGCGAAGATGGTCTAGCTAGTAGATGGCACAAGCCTTAATGCTGAGTTCGAGGTCCTAGTTTCGATTTCTGGAGTTTTCTATTAGTAATTTCTCAGTTGCCATCTACAGAATCTGAATTTGGGTTCGTAATACGCTCCTTCCTGCGCTTCGCTTCTTCCTTCCTTCCTTCAGCGCAGTTGAGCTGTATAATTAATTGTTAAGCTGTTTTTTGTTATTTGTTTATGTATGTGCTGCTCTTTTGTGTTGCTGCTGTCCATTAGCGAATAAATACATATTCTATTCTATTCTTCCCTAAATATTTCATGGGGTGAAAAATATATTTGGCTGGCAGCTTTCTATCTTACCCTCCGGGAAACACAAGCATCACGGCAAAAAGGATTAATGAATTCGACTGGAGCAATCTACACAAATATTCATATTACTGCTTCATGTCATAAACTCATAGATAAATAAAGACGAAAATTTTACGACATCGCAAACGTAATGAAAAACTTCACATAAAATTGCACCAGATATTGAATGCAGAATTTATGCCTTCGCATTGGCCTACTGGCCTATTTCTCGAAAATGGCCAAACTCGGTCAGCAGGTAGTCAAAATTCACGTTGCATTAATTCTAATCAACTATCAAATCTGATAACGGCTACTACTGTTGTCAAAGGCCTTTTAGAAAACGAAAGATACGTAATTCTTTGAAAACTTCGACTATCTCCTAAGAATATCGTGAGAGACCCACATTAAATCGAAACCTAGTTTTTTTACCTTTTACCTATATTGTCCCAGCTGCCCAGTGGCGTTTTCTAGGCCTCCATAGGAGTCTACGCCCATGGAATTCTATAGACATGGCCCACCTTACCCCACTTCAATCAACCCCGTGTGACCCCGTCATACTCATGCCATTATAAATTAAAGATGCTAATCCTTGCTGTAAAAGTGGTATTTTGAGCATATATACCCATTTTTACCCATACAGACGATTCTAATTGAAATCATCTTAGTTAGTAATCTTCATCATGACCCATTCAACCATAATTAACAAGCCTTCAAAACATTTCAAGCTCCAAATGACAAGAAATATGAACCAAATACAACCGAAACTTCTCAAAACCGAATCAAGATCATACAAAACTACTGTTAAAAAATCCGAGCATCCAGTTTCCTCAAACCATCTTCAGAACGCGTGCCGTTATCCAAGCAGGTGGGCGGGGTCGTAGCAATTTGCATGACATTGAGCGGCCGTGTTTCACTAAATTATCGTCAGACAAGGTCGGACGCAGTTATGTACGTAGACTCGCGTGATAACGTTGATATTGTATTCAATGTATTTGTTTATTGTTTGTTTTGTTTTCAAGATGAATTTTTATGAGGTAAAGATGAATATTTTAGTGTAGGAAGAAGAGAGGTGGATTGTGTGGGTAATGATATGGAAGAAAGAGGAGTATAATATAAATGACTAGCTTTTGCCAGCGGCTTCGCCCGCGTGGATGTCGGGAAATATCGAAAATGACGATTTTTCAAACAAACTTTCATCCCCTATTTAACTCCCTTACGGGTTGAATTTCAAAAAACCCTTCCTTATCCTTGTCTATGTTATAAAGGGAACCTCTGTGCAAAATTTCAGCATTCTAGGTCCAAGGGTTTGGGCTGGGCGTTGATAAGTCAGTCAGTCAGGACTTCTCTCTTTATTTATTAGAAGATATAGAGTGACGATTGACAGGGGAAACGGAAGTAATGAACATGGGACAAGAGGAGGAAGATAATGATATGAAAGTCAGAGTAGTAAATGATACCGTGACGATTGACATGATGGATGAAACGTGTTGCGACGACACCAAGTAACATGGGATGAGGGCGGAAAGATTTGTGGCTATAACAGATGATCATGATGATGATCTTGAAATTAATACTACTGAAGTTGGCGAAACTGAAGTCGTGATTATGCTAATAAGAATACTATCAACTGGCCCGAAAAGATGAAAGATAAAGATGATTACTGGAGTAAAATTAATGATAGTTATTAAATGTTTTCTCTATAATTAAAGTAAAGCTAGGTTAGAGTTTAATAATTTAGTGAAGACCCATGACAAGCAGTGGACGTCTTTTCACGGAGATAATAATGATGATTCACTAGAGGATGAAAAAGAAGCAGTCTTGACGATGATGATACAATGAAACAGTATCTATATATATCTCAATAAAGAACTTTAGAATCGTGGACTTGTAACTAAGCAAATAGGATGGACTAAATCCATTTTCAAAGAGTAGTGACAATCAGATCGTATAATTAGAACAGTCACACAAAAACACACATCCAGGCGACGTAATTACAATTTAATTTAGATCAAATTGGAAGTAGGTCGTTTAAGTACAGTGCTAGTCATGTGAACTAGATTGTAACGCAGTTTTAGGGCAAATACATAGAAGTGTACATCTTGTTCGACTATTAAAAATTGGCATAGTAAAAGTCTACTGCACACCCGACAACCCGCATTAGACAAACGTGGTTAATTTATCTTAAGTCTAAACGCCTTCCCAAAAATTAGGAGGGAACGGAGGCCTTTGCCCTGCAGTAGGAGAGTATAGGCTTATAATAAAATAGACAAAGCAAGACAAAGCAGCGACCGAGTGGCGTCCATGGAAATGAAGGAGAAGTTTCAGTCGTCCGGCGGCGAGATGGGCAAATGACATTGTTGGAATATCCTGGATGACGTTGGCACAATAAAATTAAAGAGAAGCCTGTACCCAGCAGTGGGTGAAGTCGGGCCGTGGATGATGATGATGAAAGAAAAATAAAGCTCGTTTACAAAACCAAAGATTTGTTTAATAACTTCGTAGACGACAAAGCAAAAACATACAATTGAAATGCCTTCGATCAATAAAGAAATGTGAGCATTATGAAACAAAAAACCGATACTTTCGAGACGATTGTAATTTTCCACCCTTTGTTAGAAACTTTGACCAGATGTGAAAGAAATCAAACCTTTACTGAAAAAACATCTTGGGTGACATTTCAAGTTCAACACAAGTTTCTGACTTGTTCAGGCTTCTTCATAAAAAGACTTTCAATTGACTCGTATTTTTTTATCATAAAGAAATTCTCCATCAATTTCTTAGATACCTTTTTTTCCATTATTATTGGCCACGTGCCTGTTTCCCAGTAAAGCAAAGTATACAGTTTTATTTATTAAAAAAAGAAATAGCTTGCACGTGGATAGCAAACTAGGTCCTTGAAAATTCTGCTTTGAAGGTAATCCATATAACTAATGCTATAAACGCGAAAGTACTTTTGTCTGTCTGTAGACTTCATGCTTAAACCACTAAACAAAGAAATTCAACAGTAATTTGACTAATTGTGCTGGAATCAGAGAATGGCAGCCATAGGTTACTTTTCATTCTAGATTCATCTGTTCAAAGCATTGATAGCATAGTGGTGGCGTATAAAACCAAGTCAGACGCCTATGGCGGAATAAAAACTGTGGATACCAGGATAGGCGGCACTAACCACTTGACAGATAAAGAATTCTAGATCACACACAAAGTCGCAAGCTAAAGCAGTAATCTTTCATTAACGCTACTCTATTCCAGACCAAAATGGATATCTGTTAAGAGCTCATACGCCTTATTATAGACACAATTAAAAAGCCATTGTTATAAATCTCCTGGAGATTTATTAGCGGACGGGAGGTTATGGTAATAAGTACTGTAAACAACCCAAAATTGCTTGAAATGAGGTCGAGAAATAAAACATTAATAGGTTTACTGTACACGGAAGAATATTCGTGGACAAGATAGGAGTTTCATTTCAGAATTAGAAATTAGGTTGCATAGTTTTCGGTGATGAAGAATTTAAAGTAGGTAGTTTGTTTTCAATTAGTTATAATTACCGATGTATTTCTAGCGTATCTAATAGTTTCTGAAATACCACAAATACTTTCTCCGCTGGATACTTTCGAGTGTTATTTGTTGGGCGTTCTACAATGCTGTTTAAATATCACCTAGCTCTTAAAATAATGACTACCCAAAAATGATTTTAAGCGATGGGAAAAGATCATTATCATTTCAGCCGAAATACGCCCAATAAGTCTTCTTATCCGCCATCTTGGACAAAGGGGTGGTTCAAAACAAATGATTTTTATTGTATATCTGACGAACTATAGGTTTTACAATAAAATATTGTGCACATTTTTGTTGCAAATAAGGTTATCTACAAATTTTGTTAAGTAATTTGAGTCGTAGAACCCAAAATTAAAAAGTTAGTACTAGTCCAACGAAATTCCAGTGCAATCTATAATGTTTACAGACAGAGCCGGTTCACGTGACTGCTGCGACCGTCGACAGGCCACGTGATAGCGGCACGTTGTTAGCTGCTACACACACAGCCAATAGTTTATTAGACTGCTTGTTTAGATGCTTGTGATTGGACCGAGTTTTGTTATTTAACTACGCATGTTAGATTTATGAATGGAGACTGAGAAAGAAAATATTGTGAGGAAACTGGTGTGTCCTAGAAAAGTTTAAAGACAACATTACATTACGCCGGTAATCCTCGACGGTCGTAAGAGACACCGCGGTCTCGGCACAAGGGCTAAGAAGGAACATGGGTGATTTTTAGTCAGTAGAAGTCTGACAGTCTGTTATTTGATGATTCCCCCAAAGGTATACCTAATAGAACACCCATATTTCACCAGTTAAGTTTAAATCCCATGTTATAGGAATATAGGGAGTGAGCAACCGAGCATCCCGAATGACCTTAATCTAACACGTGCCGAACGTGTGTTTGATTGAGGTCAATTCCTTCTGATAAACAGTAGGCTTATGTCCCAGCAGTGGGAAGATTAAAGCCTCATTAATTATGCATGAATGGAGATGAAAGGTATTTAAGTGATAGTATGGTTATGGTTAGGTTATGTAAGAGTATTTAGTTGGTTGATCGAGTTCCTAACGTCGAAATTCGAGGCAGTGATGACAGGTGAAATAAGCCTATCACCCACCGAATGGTGTTGGGAACTAGGAAAAGAAATGTGGGTCGTCCGGCGGCGAGATGTGCAGACGACATAGTTGCCATCGGGGGCAAAACCTGGATGAGGCTGGTACAGGAAGAATGGCACAAGAAAAGAGAGGCCTATTTCCAGCATTGGCTCTGGATTCTGATTCAGGATTGTAATATTGGAAGAACGCAGATTGCAGAAGCTTACAGGAAAATGAATCACGTGAATTAATCAAGCAAGTTTCATGACACATAATATAATAAAATTATCACGTTTGGCCTTTGATCAATGCGAACACGTTATCGAAACTTTCTCTCGTTCCTTACGAGCATTGCAATAAGGGTGCTTATCAAGTTTAGGAATATTTAAAAAAACGTGCCAAACAAAAAACTAAATAATCACGTTCGTGTCCTTGGTAGAACAAGTCTCTTATTTATGGTTAAAAATAAAGACAGGGTCATTCTTTCTTTTGTACGAGTACAATGTATATATTTTGTTGATTGATTTATTCTAATTAGATTGTTGAGATGGGAAGTTGAGAACCTTGAGATGGGAAGTTCGATGAACTGAAGGAGTCTGGTGTAGTCGATGATGAAGATGGTAAAAAAATGTATGGTGTCATATGGTAAACTAGCTTTTGCCAGCGGCTTCGCCCGCGTGAAAATGTCGATTTTCCATACAAACTTTCATACCCTATTTAACTCCCTTAGGGGTTGAATTTCGAAAAATTCTTCCTTATTCCTTGTCTACATTATAAAGGGAACCTCTGTGCAAAATTTCAGCTTTCTAGGTCCAACGGTTTGGGCTGGGTGTTGATGAGTCAGTAAGTCAGTCAATCAGTCAGTCAGGACGTCTCTTTTTATTTATATACCTAGATAGATAGATATTATTACAATAGCGATACGGACATGAAGAATACTGACTTGACTGGCCTGTTGGTCTAGTGGTTAGTGACCCTAACTGCTATGCCGGAGGTCGTGGGTTCGATTCCCACCCAGGACAAATGTTTGTGTGATGAGCACGATCATTTGTTCTGTGTCTGGGTGTAATTTATCTATAATATGTATGTATTTAGAAATATATAAGTATGTTTATCAGTTGTCTAGTACCCATAACACAAGCTCTGCTTAGCTTGGGACTAGATGGCGTTGTGTGATAGTTGTGGAATATTATTATTATTATATTATTATTATACACTGACCCGGGGACGATGAAGAATGTAAAATATGGGACTTAGTTTTTTTTTTTAATATTAAAAAGGAGGTGTCTCATGAGATGACGAGAAACAGAGAGGTATGGAAGAAGAAGACATGCTGCGCCGGCTCCAAATGAATTGGGATAAGGCCAAGAGAATGATGATGACGATAAAAACCATAGAATTGAGAAAGTGGATAAAATGTAGGTATTAGGAAATACTTGAAATGATTGTGTACGGTTTTATCCTAATATTCCTAGTTCCGACACAATTTGTACTCACGCTTGTTTAGGGACAGCGTCTAACTAATCTGAGGCTTATCTAAAGTGGTATTCGGGGATATCCCGAAAAATACACACGGCTCATTATGGTCACTTATCGTCGACCTAATACGTCTCTCGTCAAGAGGCAATGAAAAAGAGTCAAGTCAATAGAGAAGGTTGATTATTCTGTCATCACATACAAAGTGGACCCTTTACGAAGCTGTCAACCAAGCATTATGTAGGTACATCAAAGTAACCTTACAAAAAATATTGCTAGAAAACGGTATTTTTGGGGTGAAATATCACGTTTTATGGTAAAACTTGATGTAACGCACTTCGAACATTGTGGTGATGGATCATTGAATAGTAAACGGGTCACGGAGGTATTTAAAGTAAAACTTAAAAATAGTGCAAAAGCTGGAACAATAACAACCTCCAATATTTCCGTAACTATAAGGTTCCCAGGTATGCTCCAGAAGAAAAAACAATTTCGCAATGACAAGAGAACATATTTAACAAACAAACAAATAATAATCACGGAAGTTATCCCTTTTTTTTTGTGGGTGGAAAATCATCGAATGACCCCCCCCGCTCTTGGGCAGAGCGAAGGGGAGTGTCAGACTTCTACTGACTAAAAACCGAACCCATGTTCCTTCTTTGCCCTTGCGCCGAGGCCACGTAATCTAGTACAAAAATCCGCCGGTGACATTTTAAATATAGTTATGAACCGTGAAAGCTTAAAACAGTGTTTAAGAGAACATATTGTGCCTTTGACTTCTTTTTGACACCCTTAGGTACATAAGTTCACTTCTCCAACTGAGTTGTACAGATCCGATACCCAGACGCTTCATATAAAATACTGGTATTCAGCCTCATTCGGATAAACTGAAAGCCGATCCCAACCAAGTCTAGCCAGAGAAAGTACCACTTCACTTTCCGACTCTTTTCATGTTCTAATTTCGTCAAGAATAACTTAGTTAAGTTGAAACTTATCAAGTTGTATCAAGGGAGCTGTTTAATATTCATTGGATCCAGACTTATTTCAAGGATCGTCTCAAGGCTGCGTGTTTAAGATCTGTCTTAGGAGATTATGTTTTATAATGTATGTATGTGTGGTTGGGAGAGCTCGTGGTAAAATAATAACAGCTTCAGATCGAGGTTAAGCCGTACTTACCAAGGATGGGTGACCATCATTACATGCTGAGTTTCTCGGAAAGCACGTTAAACCGTTGGTCCTGGCTGTCATTTATACATCTTTGACAGTCGTTTCGAGTAGTCAGAAGCCGAAAGCCTGACAACCAGTCTTATCGAAGGGTATCATTTTACCCATTGTTAACTGGGTTGTGGAGGTCACATAGGCAGTCGCTCCATACTCTTTTAGTTTTGCAATAGCTATTTAAAAGTCAAGCTAAATGGATCGATTGTTTCAATTGGGCAATTTCTAGATCAGCCAGTTCATCAGGCTTCCATATCATTTTACACATGTCACAACCACTCATTAATAGTAGCTGTTCATAATTGAAGCAGATGTCTGATCTCTGACCTAAGGTACTACCTATGTATCAGCAGACATGCAATCAGCTACCAGGAGTCTTCCAACTGATTGATGGATAGCACCCGAAGATAATAGAACGTTGCATCCGATCGTGACTTGTCTTGTTTCGACGGTCTACTTAGCGTTGGGAAAGTGATGCTGTATTTTTTTTGTTTGTAAGTGTGTCTAGTTTCTTTCCGACTTATTTTTTTGTCCTTTTTCCGAACCTCGTTTCTTGAGACTTTCGGTCGTTCTACTGAAAACTATTACTAAAACCGTACTCAAACACACAGCCCTGGAACACAAAAAGCTAAGAAGGAACATGGGTAGCTTCTAGTTAGTACAAGTCTGACACTCCTTTCCGTTCCGTGTAGAGCGTCATTTGATGATTTTCCACCCGAAAAAAAAAGGTAACTCCAAACTTTGAGTGCCCCTGACAAACAAATCGATAGGTTACAACTTTACAATTTACAAGTTATGCCAACTCGAGTAGAGAGCGTCATTTGAAGATTTCCCACCCGAAAAAAAGGTACCTAACTCCAAGCTTTGAGTGCCCCTGAGTCCCTGACAAACAAATCGATAGGTTACAACTTTACAATTTACAAGTTATGCCAACTCGAATACTCGCCTCGCAATCGATTTACGCCAATGTCATGACAACAGAGAAAGTTATAAAACATTTTGTAACATGTTCCGACCGAAGTGTTACAAACGAAATGTAATGATGTGTCTGTCTTTGTGACAGCTAAAAAATGTTCGGTAAGTGAAAGTAATTGTGCTAGTTTGTTGATGAGTAATTATTTGATAGTTATCAACAGCAAAATTGATTGTTTGTGAATGGACATTTGAAATGTGCAGTAGACTGATGTTATTGATTGATAGTGATGAATTTAAGTCATTTATTTATTAAAAATTTGGCAAGAAAGGAGGTGCCTGATGAGATGACAAGATAGAGAAATATAGAAGTAAGAAAGAAGAAATTCTAAACTTAACTAATTAAAAATCCAAATTCAACGTTAACTCTTCGGCCTAAAAAACGTAAAACCTTGCCCTAAAACAATTAAACTTTGCGCAATAATTTATTCATCATACATACAACGCAAGTAAACGTAAGCAAGGATTTTAAAGAAAACCATTCTCGAAAATTGTAACAAAAGCATGAAAATGTTCGTGTAATTTCGTAATTATCCCTAAAAATTCACCTAAAATAAGTGAAAACTCAAAAAAAAAAAAAAAAACCATTAAAAAAAAACCCTAACCCTAAATCGCCAACGTCTTCCAAAACTCACCCGCTGCATCATGATGACATCACCCACACATGACATAACATAGCAAATCCCAGACCAAGTTCAGGGCTGGACGACCGGTCGGATCCGCGAGGCACACTTACTCGTGCGTCGTGCCCCACTGACCTGCTTGTTACGGCCTCGTGTACCCCCCTCCTCACAATAACAACAAACAATTATCTACTTTATTCAACACAACCTAAAGTTGACTTTTCATTGTGAGGTAACGAGGATAACGCAGCGATGCTACATTTTAGTAGCGTTCTTGATTTTAATCGGAGTTAATGATTTATTTTCTACTCAAAGTTTGGGCTTTTTGGTTATAAAGAAGGATAATGTTAGGAGGATATTATACATATTATATCAGGCCCTCTTTTATCCCCTTTAGAATACATAAACAAATCGTTTTATGCGTAATACCGGCGAGAATTACGGACCATAATAATAATGTCATTACACATTATGGTAATCATGTAAAATATTCAAGGCGTTTGAAGAAATAGTAGAGTTTACAGAATATTCATGACATCTAGTACATACAACATATTATTATTCATTCACATAACATATTACAAATACCTTGGTCTGTCGTATTTAAAAGACGTTTTAATTCTCCTGTCGTGTATACCCGACCATGGCATAAACAGGGTTATTTACTCGAAAGACAACATCATCATAACACTTGTAATCCCCGAAGGGTGGAGGCAGAGTTGTACCCATAAGTGTATCCACCGTGAACAAATTCAGACTACCAAGATATTGATGAAAAAAAAAACCCAATATCACTGCCCGATCTGAAATCGAACACCTCAAATCCAGCAGTCGCATGACCAAAGAGGCAGTCTACTCAAATACTCCTAGTGTAAAGAGACTTGTAAATAAGTCTGGTTGGAAACAAAAGGCCTTACCTATATACCTTAGCCCTACTGACGTCAATCAGCTCATGTTTTGGAACAGGGCTGTCATGAACATGGCGAGCTAAAAATATATAAAGCGACAAACAGACAACGCCCACTGAGCAGTGTTCGCCGACTGAAAATTTACATTTTATTTATAGACAATTTTATTTCATAAATATTAAATTTTTCGTCGTGTTTAACGAACTGTTTTTTCATATAATTTTTGTGAATAAGTAAAAGTATAATGCTTGTTACTGCTTACTGCTGGCCAAAGGCCTCACCATGACCTACAGTTTTTTTTGGATCCAGGGCCAATACGGACCACTGGTCGTTGGTTCCGTTCAACTCGTCCTACCATCTCCTGCGAGGTCTACTCCGTCTATAGGTAATGCGAAGTCAAAATAAAAAGAATACGTAATTCGCAAAATATTCCTTCATCATAACCCTCAAACAGCCACGAAAGAAACAACATCTCTTTCTGAGAAACTCCAACAAAAATAATGTTACACAGTCATGAAATAACCGCTCATAAAATAAACACTAGGTATACAAAGTGGCACCGACGATAACCTCCGACCTTTATTAACTGAAAACCTTCAGGCAACATTAATAGGTTGCAAATTGCAATATTCACTTGTTGCCCTTTCTAGTCAAATGCGGGAAATATAATTTAGAGTTTTCCTTCCTTGATAATTAATTAACATTTCCTTGATAATGTTCTGGAGTGAGGAAAACAAGAGCAAGGGCGGGGAATGTTGGAAGTGCGAATTTGTAGTGATTAACGAGTTAATTGGTTGTGTTAGTAAACAAATATTTGAAGGTCAGGGGTAGGGAGTACCTATCGATTGATGGAAGCAAAATTAAACGAGTGAGAAACTTTTTTAAAGTTGACTTGGAAAAATTATGTACATTTTTTTAATCTTCGCAATTATTGGGTTAACTTTTTTTAATATCAGTTCTTTTATGAATTACCAAACAGCCAACAAAAAAAAAATTAAACCTTCGCTTCGCTCTTAGAGGGTTAACTTTTTAACCGACTTCCCAAAACGGAGGAGGTACTCAATGCGATTGGTATTTTTTAACACACCAATCCAAATTACCTATATCAATATTTTGGACGGTATCGGTATGGACCCTTCCCTATTACCTTCAAATGACTATCATCCTAATATGCCAAACCTGTTGAAGACCACAGGTCCAGGTATTGCTTTCAAGCAGCGATCAAGATTAACCTAACCCACCGCTGAGGCCCCTACTGACGAGGTTGCGACCAACTAACCTAGATACGCACACGCGCTTCACTGTCGCCGCGCTCTCATTTGACTTATAGATGATTCATATTGTTTTATTTATCCTTTCATTTTATTTCTTTGAGTTTTTGAATTGGTATGTCAATATAGATTTTTTTTTCAGCCTGTTCTGGTGGCCCTATAACGTTGCAATCTTCGTGATGTTTTGCCTGTTCTGGCTAAAGGAACGAGTCTATTTCGTCACTAAACTACTTATGTCATAAAAAATATTGGTATGTACTCCTAATAAGAGTACAGGCATACACAGCATTCAAAGTATCTCACCACCAATACTTAAAAAAAATATATGTATAAGCTTTTGAAGGGTTGAATTTAGAAACAGTTCTCAATTCCGAACTAGAATACAGAAGTTTAGCGTTCTATCGGAAAAGATAAATACTAAGGTTTTAAGCTACTTTAAAGTGTTTTTTTCTATGAATACGTGATGCAAATGTACTCTCTCACAGACAAAGAGAATGTAAATAATAGAGGTAAGCACAGCCCATTCAATGACTAACAGAAATAAAAAAATTACAAACATCCGGTAATTCGCCATTTTGTTTTTATATTACAAAATATTTTGCAATTCGATCATTATTTAAGTCCTACAAAACATGCCCTAATATTTGACAAAGATAAGAGAAAATAAAAGCAAAAAATAGTACCTAAATCCGCTGTACCTGAATCACGGCGAGAAAATGGGACACATCATAAAGAATACATGGAAATTGTTCCCATAATGGACGAAAAAATCTTCGGTAATATTTTACGAGCCAACTATAAACTAAATTGAGTTCACACAGCGCAAAATATACCCTAGTTTACCCATCAATCATTCTAATAATAAATCCAGACGAGAATAGCTCATGGAAAAATAGCACTAACCGTCTTAGTCCTAGACTATATTGTTGACCGAGGTTGAAAAAGATTCCTTAGGATCCCTGAGCAATATTAAAAGCTTAGAAAACGAGGTCAAAATTTAAATAAAAGTAAGTTAATCTTTGAATAGTGATTGAGTTGAAGAAAATCATCCATTTGGGGAGGAAACCCCGCTACGTTTTAAGAGATAATTTCGAGCTTACACGAGCGTTCTACTTTTCAGAATTGGGAGGTAATCAAATAAAGTTTTGACCACAATTCCACTAAAATGTGTGTATATATTAGTATATATGTTTATTTTATATAGATATGCTTTTGTTCCTAATAATTTTAATTAAAATCTTGTTAGTCTTGTCTACACACTGTGTCTACATTTCTAATCCAACTTTCCGCTCGCAGGTCTGCTGGGTGAAATTTCTTTTGAAATAAGCAGTACCTTTGTGCTCTTCTATTTGTTATGTTTTTATCCTTTTTTTTGTATTTTGTGTGTGCATAAATAAATAAAATGAGAAAATCGAAATCCGGAAATTGGTTCCGATCAAAAACGTATTTGCACCTGTTTTGTACTGGCGTGAAAACGTGACGTATCACTTTATAGATAAGGAATCTGATAACATTGAGATTTCAGGTGTTGAGATTAGATAAAGAATACTGTGGGCTTGTTTTTCAGTGTTTAGCTCTTATAAATAGTCTTCTTCTTTTCATTATTGTGTGGTTATTGCCTGGTCTAGAGTTTATACGCCGCCTATGGGCCTCTAACTTGGCTTTACAATGCCTTCGAGAACTTTCAATAAACAATGTCGACCAGATAAATGCCGCATGGAATGAATAACGCCACGGAAGCCGCAATCAACGTGCCCAAAATAATCTAATTAAATATACTAAGACCATTGCACAACAATAGGACAGCACAAAGTAGTAATACTAATACAAACAAACTCATCAATTCGAAACTTCTTAGTGTCCAAAATTTCGCGATGAATTTGACACTTTCAGTAGCGTCCAAGCTCCTGTGATGTGCAAGCAACAGGACACGCAGGACATGATATCAAGTGTCCCATCGTTTGTGGCGAGTTGGCGACACCACATTCACACTACAAGGCAGAGTCATTAATGAAAGATGAAGTAGAACAAATAACCGTGTCAGGCAAGTTCATATTGACGGAACTTGTGAAAAGCTGGAAAACCAAGCCATAACCAGATTAAACAGTCAACCTAACACTGACTAACACACCATGGCAAGAAATGAGTGGCAGGTGAGTTCAAAAGAAACTCATGTACTCACATCCGTGCCACATACTGGCAGTGCACAATCAATGGGTGAAATTAGGTTAGTCGACACTGATGTTATTTACTGGTATAATGACTTGTTACTTTTTAGTTTAATAGAAGGTAATTAGTGGGAGTTGCGTGACGATTGATTTTAACGTATTGGAGAAGGGTTGGATCAGGTAAACGTCAGGAAGGTATTGAATAGTAGTCGATGAGTTTGGAAGAAAAAACATAGATCACTGGTTATGCTTTTGCAACGGACTATGGCCCTAGTCTTTTCTCAACTATGATGGGGGCCGGCTTACAGTCTACCAGTTGAATACCAGTATTGTACCTACATGAAGCGATTGCTTGTGACGCCCAGTTACCCGTTAAAGATAGAGTTAAGAATTCAAAGTGAATAAATCTCCTAAAGAACCTTCGAGAACGTACAGAGAGAAAAATCGAGATGCCAAAAAAACTTCGCACAAAAAATCTCAAGCATCCAACCGGCTGTAACCTCTCACATTTCCTCGATCGCGATTTTTTACGCCAATCTCGAGCAAGTTGCGCCACTCTAAACCATCCGTTTCACTTTTGCCCAAGCACTTTCACTGCTAACGGTACGACCGTACCACGCTTGAATCACAAGCGAATACCGACTCTAGCCCAGACAACTTCGCTTACAATCTTCATTGTCAACATTTCCGCGTTTAATACTTTACGGATTATGAAAATGATGGTAAAGGAAAATCTGTTGTCCTAAGATAATAATAAAGATCAGAATTAAAGTGGTTACAGAGAGTAAGGATCCGATGTTAGCCGAAGACGGGCCGAGCGTGCACCGAGCGTTGGAGCAATGGCTTTCGTGCGCGTGAGTTTGAAAGTCGAATGCGCCCCACCGCGCGGACTCGGGTACCGTAACCGCTTGTGTCATCCGTTACAGAGCGGTGAAACTCTTGTTACGTTGGTGGACCGCTATGTTACGCCTTCGAGCGGATGACGGAGTATCCAGAGCATTGTTCAGCCATGTTGCTCTTAATTCAAACAACAAAATGGGTCACCAAAACAAAAATCAGAGGAATAATTTCAAGGTATGATTAATGATGAAATGAATGCGTAGGCCACAGGTCAAGATTATGTCGAGGAACAATAAACAAACGGTGGAAGCATTGAATTCAAATCAGTCGGAGACGGAAATGATAGGGATCTGCATGACACGAATAGTTTCGACCTTAGTGGACTGCGATTGTTACCAAGTTGTGCCACGGATGGATAAGTATTCGAGAAGCAAGTGAACAGAAACTGTGATGAATGATTTACTGGTGATTACCGGTTGACCCCGTTATCGGAAGATGGTTTATTACCTGTTGATTATAGTGATTTAGAAAATGAGTATTAAAGGAACATTGCAAGTTGAGAGGGAATCGTCTAACTTGGTATGGGCATGTGTTGATCAGGCCGAAAGAGTAGTGAATGTAGGTAGGAAAGGATTGTGTGAGGAACTGAGGAATGATATTACGTCTATGTTTGTTGGCATTACTTAAGCGAGCGAGATAGACATACAACTTTCTTAATTCGTGAATTTGAGATTACGGGTCTCGCTAAAAAGAATACTCAATGCCAAAATTTAAGCAGCACTATTAACATTAACACTGAAAATATTCTAGACAGAAGATGGCAATATAAAATCAAGTGAAGTTAGTTGCTAAGTCTGAATAGCAAAGTAAATAACATTATTATATCAATAACAACATACGATAAGACGATCATTAAATAATACGCCGTAATAATCTATTGGAGGTCAACACAGGAGTAAATATTCCAAGTAGATTATCTACAAGCAGAATTGTGGCTGTATTCAGTAGCAACTGTATTTCCAATACAGTTCAACTGGTAGAAGGAACGAATGGTTACATTGAATACTATACGGTAAAACCAAATAGTAAGGGTTTATTTCCACTTTAACAAATCAGAAGAAACGTAGATTAAAGATAATATAAAGGGACAAACTTCCAATTGAGTTATTGTTAAATAAATGTAGGATGGTGTGAATTCTCCTAAAGAATTGTAAAGATTTTTGTCCTACAAGTAACAAACTTAACATTGAATTATTTATCCTCCAAGTACACAACTAAACAGTTTGCATAATCATTAAGTTTTTCCACGTAATAATTGTACGAGTAAACAAAAAAATCATACAAGTACAGATCATATCAACTCTGATTTAAATAATAATCATAGACGCTTCGAGAATACAAATCTGAAGATCAAAACAAAGCTACCATTTGCAAATTAATAGTCATCGATGTTCCAGGGTCATTGCCATGATCACGATCATACTCAGTTAGAACATAAACTTTTAACATTTTAATAATCTTCAGCCATAAACTGAAACGACACATAATCTCTACAAAAGAAAGGGCGGCACCGTAAATTGGCAATGTCAAGACAAGGGTTTCATAAACACCCTTTCAACAAGTACTGAAACATTCTGAGCTCTAAATCAAAGAAATTAAGATCCAATATCAAGAAATGATCAATTCGCATGTCGTCGAAGGAAAGTGGCCTCGTGATACGGGGAAACCCGAGCCGTGGCACGCGAATCCACCGAGACAGGTTCGTTTATATTTCTGTCTCTGTCTTATGATGGAGGTTTATGCGGGAGTGCGAGAGGGATGGAGGTGGCACGAGTAACGGAACTTATCAGTCTCTATTTATAATTGGTCCGATGCGATACCGGAGTAATAAGTTAACAGGACCGCGAATGTGTCATTTGGGTTAACGCTTGCGGGACGACAAGCAGGATCTTTTTAATGGGAAAAATGCAGGACGATGGACGGAACTACGTTATTTACAACATGCTAAACATTTTAGTGCAATTAGAGATAATAGCCACTCATAAAACTACTGACTAACTACATAGTGAACGTAGTTTTGAGGCTAAGAATATTGAGGAATATACACTTATAATTTTACGACATAACAAATACTCGTCAATTCTTTTTAAAGACTTCACTACTGAACTTTAGTATTGTGCAACTATAACTAGTCAGAGATAAAATTTAAATTAAAAGTACAATAATGCAGATAAGCCACACAAGAGTAACTAAACTGTATAAAGAACTCGTTTAGATAGTAGCGCAACAATTTTAAGCCCAACGAATTCGAAATTGGAGCCTAACCGGAACTATAACCGGAAGTTTTAGACCGTATAAAGAACGTTCTAGACACGGTTCCAAAAAAGAAAAAAAAATACAGTGAAAGTACTACAAAGGTATCAAAACCTCTTTACTGACAATCAAAATTTAAAATTGGAACACGCTGACCTCATTCCGCACGCGTCTTTGGGAGAGAGCGGTTGACCGGGTGGTAGTGCAAAAATAAATCATTTTAAAATTAGCAGCAATACTAATATTCATTCATTGTTTGTATCTTCGAGGGGACTGTACTAGGCGTTTTGTCAATGAAGTACTACATGACGAAAAGCGTTATGCTCTGATAAGCGTATTATTTGGTCGGCTTTCACTTCTCTTGGAAAGGAATTCGCGAACCGTTGTGAGCTGAGACCCAATAGACTTGTTTGGTAACAGTATAATATAAAATATACATCATTAGTCGGTACGTTGGGCAACTGAATTCTATAATGACGTGATAAATAACGTAGTCGAAGTCCCAAATGAGTTGTTTACGTGCAATTATTTTGTTAAAACGTAACGCGACCTGAGTATCGGTACAACCGAATTGGGACATTCCTTGTGAATGATTGATTTCCATTGTTTGACAAACAAACTAGCGAGCTATAAAACAACGCTGTTCAACATGCCTGCCTATTAAAAGATTCGTACTGGGGAAATGGAGTCGAGAATTTTTGCCCGCCATTTCGCATGCATGGCTTACGGAACTGAAAAAGTGAATTGGAACTCCGTCTAGTCATTAATGTAATGGTATATTCCGAGAAAGTTTGTATTTACAATGGAAATTAAATCAGTTCAAGTCTTTGTTGCTGGACACGAAGCCACAATTACTGTTGATGCAGACTAATTTAGAACATAACATCACGTCTGTTATCCCTGAAGGGTTAGGCAGAAGTGTACCTAATACTTTACTTCAACCTTATTTTGCCAGTTATGTTTAAGCCCTGTTTAAGAGGATCAAATCCAGACTCCGTGACTGCTACTGAAGAGATGCTACAAAAATAAATTTTGCAACGCTTGAGGCCGAGTTTTAAGCTCCTTAATAAGAAATCTGATCACACGTAAGCATAATAATATCATAAGCCAATCTTAATTAAGCAAGAAGATCATAAAATGCTCAAACCACCACCGAGTTGTGTAAACAGAGATGATGTGCGATGTACAAATGCATGCACTTTCGCTCTCGAATACATGGAAGGTACAGAAGCTGTTAAATTTCAAGCTAACATTAAACTGTGAGTTTATGATGATTAAATAAGTTTGCAAGATCGTCATAAAGACACATCTAACATTTATTGATTTGGTCCACTTGTATCGTCAGTTCGCTTAATTTAACTGTGTCTAGAAGTCATTGTGGACTTTATGATCTATTGTTTAATTTTTTATTTAGTCTATAATTCCAGACGGTATTTGGCTATTCCATATAGGACGACTTCTCGACCAATAAATATATCGTCTACGCCATAAAATTGAAATATTCAAACCTGTTGGGTTCTATATTATGAAAATATGTTGTTAGGGCCCTAGACATAATTTATTTGATACTTTGCAGCAAATAAACAATCCCATTTAAATGTGTTTATAGCTACGAAAATAGCAGTTACAAGAAAATGAAGTTGGATAAAAGATACGAAGGCGAAGTTTGAGGAAAAGAAAGTGGAAAGATACTGAATGTAGCTTGATGGGTCGTTAATGATAGTTTTTACCTGAAAGTAATGTTATAAATAGATGCTATTGAACTAACATAATATTCGAAGATGACTAAGGGATGATCTCCGCTACCAGAAACGAATGGACTGACTCAAAACCTTTAAGGGCCGTGGACGAAACAAAAGGTGTAAAGATGGTACATTATGGTGTTCTCTGGTTGCTGCCAACCCTCATGAGAAACAATCATGAGTTGTATGCATGTATTGGCACTCTCTGTAAAAAATACAGAATCTGATTTCCATTAAACCATCTCCTTGAAATGTCGGATCGTAAAAATCTAAATAATGATTACAGTAATCTACAAGGCTTAGATTGTCTCACAGTTTCAAGACTTGCCAGTCATGCCGACTGATTTCTCAGCGATCGAGAATTACAGTCAAAGACTGAAGTCCACGGAACTGTAACCTCAAATGACAATGAACTTCATGCTAAAATATTCTTATTTGTTTACACATGCCTATGTATAGCTTCATTGAGGGATATTGATACTTTATTTTTCGTTGAATCTTCATCATTGTCAAAGGAAGACCCTTTTTGGATTGTGTTTCTTGGTTACCAGTATTATGATGTACCTCTTCGTCAGTTATTCCTTCCTTTGAAGGTACCAACCTTCAAGGACATCAGATTTGTGTGTTACGGTGCCATCATTATTGACAAATACTGCTACTTTTTCCTGTTCCAACCTTTTTCCGTCTCCAAACGACACGAGGATGATAAAGTCTATTTTTACTTCGGAATCACAACGAAATAGTGAGTAGTATTAGTGGAACGCATTCATATATCAATTTCGAGTATTCTTGGCACTAGTAATATTCATGTTAGTTGTAGATCACTACCAAAGAGACAGGTGGTTCATCCCATTGATGTGTACGTAGTATGCGTAGGGCCCATTAGTGTAAATGTACCAATGCCGGTCCTACAAGGACTATGGTTGACTGATGGTCAAGTCAAGATTAATCCTGCATCCTTTTGAACGATTCAAAGCTCATTAAAACTCGTTTCTAGCACAAAGAAATGGGGAAAAGTAACGGGTTTCTCACCCGTTACTTTTCCCCATTTCTCCGATTACATTACATCATTTTGTCGTTTTCAAACACAATGCAGTTATTCTCAAATATTTTACCTAGATACATTTCAAATGCTCCGTTATGTTTTTATACATTTATCTTAAAGTCAAGGTCGCGTTTTTATACAAGGATATGACATTGAAACTATAATTACGATAAACGGTCACTGGCTAACTTTATAGCCGTTTTTCCACCAATATTTGTGAGAAGGCCTCAAATTGTTTGTTAATTTATATGAATAATTTTAGGCGAAACCACCGTTATTGTCGCCCTTGACGACGAATTTTCAACACTTATAGCAAAAACAAATATTAATCATGGTGACTTATAAAATAGTGAACACAAAACTAAGTAAAACATTGCAAACTTAAGTCAAATTGGTTTCGGGTTTAAAAAATTCGTAAGAGCAGCCACCGAGGCACCGATTGCCGTGACCTACATACAGCGGCAGCCATTTTGAACATTGCGCTCGCGCCGGTTTTGGTGGCACATTTCACATGATACCCGGCTTATCTGCGTCATGTTTTCTTTTTCTGTTTATTTAATGAGTTTCATTATTCCTTTCGAATGGACTTTTAAACGATATGAGGTTATTTATGGTAATTCGCCGTAATGCCTTTTGGCGTTGAAATATGATCTGATTCATACGGATCATGATCTTGAGTACATTAAAGTAAATTAGTCTACGTTGGATTGTTAAATTCGGATTAATGCAGAATTTAGGTCAAGTAACGAATAACTGTTGATCGAATAGAGCGATAGTTCAAATTATAGCATTAGTAATGTGCCATAACAAATATTATAATTTGGTATGACTAATAGCCCAGCTCGCCCCGAATCAAATATTTAGGTTGCGTACCGAAAACTGTAGATTCAACAACAAATATTCCTGATTTCATTCAGCAAATATTCTCTTCGTTGGTCTACATGAATAGGAATTGCTTATCTGTCTTTTCAATTTGATTTGAGAGATGTAAGCCTATCATTAGAGGGTGTTTCTTCTATCTAATCAACTCCGTCAAACATCAGCGACATACTTTCTTTTTTTATTTAAATTATTACCATTTCTAAGTACATATTCAGTCTTGCTATCAAAGCTTTAATTTCAAGCCTCATTTTATGATTGCAAGGTAATTGAAAGCACTGATAGGTTGTGCTTGTTCCACTTCGCAAAGGATATGGAGAAATATTTTAAGTTGGCCTTCAGTAATTGATGAGGGATCAAAAGAAGAAAGAGAAGATGGAGATTAACTTCTTCAAAACCTATGGAACCGTTACTGTTCCACCTTTATATTAGATTGGTTATATTTCTATTATCAACAAATATTAAATGAACTAGTCAATCACCATTGTTTCGTCCTGTTTACATATAAATTACGTGATGGCCAATGATTGCACTAATTAGAAATTGTGAATCATACTGTGAGTGAAATGTTGTGCAAGTGCACAATAATAAGGCGGGGTAAGATTTTAAAGTGGGTTGTTGTTATGAAAATCATCTATAATGGTTTGTCCTTTGTGTTCAGATAATAGTAATCTAGAGGTCATCAAAGTAGAAAAGGAAAGTAAGTAAGAAGACGCAATTGCTGGTTATAGTATCTGATCCCTAGGTGTGTTTCATAGGTTTGAAAGAAGATCACTTCGTAGATACTATCATTTCGCTACATGAATTGAAATAAATCCTGGAGCCCATAGAGACACAAAGATTCAAATCAAGTTATACAGGACAAACCCATTTTCTTTTTCATATTGAGCAAAGACATAACCAACCAGCCTTAACGGGACAAAACATTATCATATAATCAAGGTCTTATCAAATCATATGGACATAACTTAAGACGAATTTAGACTTCGCAAATAAAGTATGCAGATACAGAGTAAAAATAACCTTACGGTGGAAACAAGGACGCATGAATATTTTGATTGATTTACTGTCCGCATTTCTCTTCGTTTTTTTCATAAGACGTGTTTTGAGGAATGTGGAACATATATCTTCTGATTTTCGTAAGATTTTGAATAAATAGTGTCCTATCAAGGTTGAAATGTTTGGTTTAGATTAAATCACACGTTTATTTTCTTCAGTATTCAAAAATTTTTTGCGTATTCTGGTACTGTTATGAGCAATTCCGGCCTTCAATAATATCCATTTCAGATTAATTCGAGTCTTTAAAGATAGCCCTTTGCTTTCTGAAAGTTTTAATAACTCGAGCAAGTAGAATGTAAAACAATTAATTGCAGTAAGGAAGCTATTACATTAAGTTAACTTGAATTACGCAACGGATTTGAGAAAGCCTTCGGCTTGACTTCGGCTAATTCCGGAATTCACGGAGATATCCGAACTGTCGCCGGTTTCTGGAGGTCTTTGGTTTGGCAGCAGTGCAATCTCTTATAGATGACGGAAATTAAAATGAAATATTAGAAAAGTTGCAGAGGGATAAGCTTTGTTTGTGTTTTTGAAGATTATTTTGATGAGAAAAGGATGATTAAGCACGAGACTTTAAAGGCACTCTCAATTTAGTTGAAGAGCTTGCTTATAATAGAACTAACCTCAACTAAGTCGTTATTTTCAATTCTTTGAAGAACATTAAAAGGAATTTCAATGGAAATAGGCCATACGTATTCCATGACCGCCGTATCCAGTACATTCAGCCAGACATCAATAACAAAGATAAATAGAAAACAATCAGCTACATGCCATTCCGGCAGACACCGATAATACATACGTCTGTCTCTTTCACACAGTTATGCGCTAATAATAGCGTCCCGCTCTATTTTAACGTGCGCAAGAGTCCCGAAGGTGACACATTAATAAACTTGAAAATTTACGTGGGTACGCGTAAGGTGTAGCGACTGGAGGCTCATTGATGGCAGTTTAATAGCTATTAGTCTTTGTCCTAGTGTTTCTGAAACTAATAACAAGGTCTAAATAGGTCTAATTGACAAAGAGGCTTATATCAGAATCTATGGTAGTGCTAGATGATTTAAATATACCATATTGTACATTTTAATTACTAGTGGCGATTCTAGCATTCTTGAATGCGGAAGATTCTAACATCCTTATTAATTAGAAGCATCGGTTCTTTGCTTTTAATTTCATCATCATCATTCTATTCCTAATCTTGTTCCCATGGTACTAAAAGTCGGCGCAACACAATCACTACTTTAAAGAATTAATTTACGAACTATCTAATACAAATACTTCAATTTATGCCACGTATACCCTAAAAGGTTGTTTGTTATCTTAGACTACATAATTCTGTTCCTTCCAGTTATTAGAAGTTTTAGAACCTTTTCTTCTTCTAAATATTGTATTAGTTGATTCAATAACGATTCTATCCAGTTTTGGATTAGCTTTCTTTTGTTGTTTTGGCTGTATCGCAAATCAGTTAGTGGGCGTGGCACTAGTGCCAAATTCCTCTCAACTTTACCGTTACCCTCGTCATTTATATTTTCTAAACCGTATTTGTTGTTTGTACGACGTATTATGTATATGATGTTTTCTTTCTCTTTTAGGTTCTACATATTAAACATGGAATTTTACTGGTAGGTAAACATAATTCCCTATGTAGTGGAGGGTTATTTTCTTTCATGCGAAAACGTGATGGTAAAACAGAAGTGGTTCTATATTTAAGTTATTTTCCTCAGTTTCTTTCCATTATATTAATAATGATTGTAAAGATGAAGTTAGGAAGCGTGTCGTTGTATTTTAATCAAATCTGAAATTGCATTAAAATTACTTGCAGAATCTCAAGATATTTCCCCGATTGTATAAGGTACAATGCACTAATTTACTTTAACAAAAGATTCATTAGTATTATTAATTGTATTTTTATCACGAGCCAAATCATGATTTTATCAACCCAGGACTTTGTTACCAAAACAATACGGTTCAATTTCATTTGGTAGTTACATTTCGGCATTGTTACCTTTTGTTCGACACCGTTTTTTAAATGCTCCATAACTTGAAATCGATCGATTATGAACTCTATAACTTTAACAATAGGTTGTGGTGTATTATTTCTAGCTATTTTAGCATCAACACCGTAGGATCGGTCAATGACGTTTCCTTACGGTTGAATCGCATGCCTTCTGTATTTGTCATGCGTGCCTTCTTAGGACGATCGCAGAAAAAAATACTTCGCCTTAACAATAACAAAGCATTGTACTTCGCCATTTAAGTACACATTTCGAGATTTTCTGTCGCGAAGATTATGGATGATCTTGCCGATTCTTGCTTATCTTTTCGTTTAAGTAAGAAAGATATGAGATAATACTGAAGTAAGATGATAGAAATTTCACTTTGTTGCCAAGCCATATTATTTATCTTTACGTATCTAACAGCCGGTGTAATATTACGATATCGGTTTCCTCTAGTTTGCGAAGATAAAACTAGCATGTGGTTAGACAGTAAAATCATCTTAAATTAATTATTACTAAGGGCCTATATTTGAACAATGTCTGATAAGCCACTACTTACCGAATAAATTAAAAAAGGCCCAGAATTTGTATGAAATTATCTGCAAGTACGGCAAATTAGTAAATTAACAAAGAACTTCTGCACTATCTGTAGGAGTCTTTGTCTTAAATACTCAGGAAAACCCAGACAAATAATCGTATAAGGGCTTTCATGAAGCCTTGAAATCAGAAATAAGGTATTGAGAAATTCCGAGCCGAGCTTGTATTACAAGTTTTCCTCGACAAATGTTTATAAGACTTATTGGAAATATCGAGACGAAGCTCTTCAGCTTCTAGTAATACATAATATCTACTGACTGTTTGTTTTTAGTTCGCGATATTACGGCGCTGTTGCAAGCACCACATGGTCATGAGTACACTGAAATTACGGCTGATAAACAGTAAACATAGTAAATATCCCATTTTCAGTAAAACGATATTTATAAAACAATTCATGATCATCATCATTTGCTCACTCGGGGTTTAATGTAATTTTCTGTCACCTCTTTTATGTCACATATTCTTACAAACAAACCGACTGTCAGTCAGAACATAACACAGCAATACACAAGTATAATATAAATTCTAAACAGTCAGTGCATGGAACAGTTTCCCATAGGCTCACAGCCTTGGTGACTAACTCACAATGTTATTGTGTAACGATATACTTGGAGATTGTAATTAGTTCATATTATATCGCTTTGTGATTGAACTGCGTAGAATATGGTTATATTATTGCCATAATATGGTTGTAGGAAGTCGAGGAGACTACTATGGAGGTAGTGCGTTGACGAGTTAGGATAGGGACAGAATTTAGCTCAGCTAAAATAAACATTGATAATCTGATGGAAAAACTCAATAATACGTTAACTTAACCCTAAACTCAATAATACTTTACCCGACCTGAGAATGGAACCCAGAAGCTCATGCACTGCAGACGCATTTGAGAGCACTAGAACAACGAGGTAGGTAGGTACTTCAATGGGATTCAATTTCTAATAAAATTCATTTCGAATGGTTTAAAGATTGAGACACTAACAAGTACCCTAAAGGAGATCAGGATATTGTAGATCTTTTTGAATAAATTGCGAAAACGATTGAAGGTGACGGCGAAAATTATGCAAAAACCTGGAAAGAGGATAACAATTTTCCAGTGACCCTATTAAATATCAGTTTCAATTTTGCTTTTAAACCAAACGAGGTGAATACTTTTACATATGTTATTTTTTATCAATATGCACGATAACTAAATAGGTTAACAAGTACCTATAATAATAAATAGGTCAGTATTGTGATTATTTCTCCCGCATTTTTAATCGCCTCGTTAAGTACACACGGCTACACATCAAGCTATACATTTCCAGTTTACGCTGATCTCGCATTGTACGGAAATCCTATACAATGCGAGACCAGCTTATACTGGAAATGTATAGCTTGATGTGTAGCCGTGTGTACTTGTTTAGATAAACCTTTTGATATACCCGATAAGGGACTAATAGATGATAATTTGGGTACACAAAGTGATTTTGTAATTCTAATGTAAGTGGGACAAAAGTATGGAGATACAGTTTTGCTGCTTTAGTTTGTTAGGATGATGTGAATAATACAGGGCTTGGTAGAAAAGAAGTAATCAAGACTTATAGCAGAAATAGCATGCTTGTATGCAACGCGAAAACTTTACCATGAAAGATTGAGTAGCTTGTCAGGTTGAATTATTCATAATCCTGTCAGCAAAGCTTCGTTCAAAGGAAGAACCCAATACATAGAATGAAACTATAACCTTTAAAACTCAACTTCCTACAGTCAACGCTTTAACAATTGAAACCTTTAAAACTTTAACTTAAAAAATCAGTATAGCTAAAACAATTTAATTTTCATTTAAACTTTCGATTACTCCAACAAAACTCCCTCTAGCTAGAATTTCATTTTCTAGTTAAAATATAAAAGACTCTGAATCCCAGTAGAATTTTCTAGTTCCAACCCCACGGTCAAGGTTTCGTAGTCACGAGTTTCAGTGCAAGCTTAGAAAATGTTATGTTTCAACGATGTTAGTTCAAGAGAATTGTTAGTGTTATTTTCTTGAGAAAAATATGGGTGAGGAGTGGTGTAGAAGTTAAGTATTTGAAAATAGTGTGTTTAAAACACTGAATGAATTGTTTTTGCTTTTGAAACCTTTTTTTTACCACCATTTGTACTTTTGTTTGCCAATGTTGATTTACTCATCAAAATGAGAGCATCATCACCCCGTAATGTTCCTACTGCTGTAGAAAGGCCTTGAGAATCAGCAGCAGTATTATTCATTGAAATATTTTTATTGGGTGTCATTTTACTTGGTTTATATTTTTTGTTGTTGCATTTTGTGACTTATCGCATCGTATCTGTAATGTTTCTGTAATATTTACTTATACAGCTTTAGTTTGTTTATTTTCTAAAGCTACAGCCATTCCTTATACATTGAGATGGACTTGAGCGACACTTTTTGACATTTCCTCCTCATCTGAGACTTTACAGCCGTGAGTGGGCCCGGTTAGGTATATTTCTCCATTGTGACCTATTTCTGTCTTTTAATCTTCAATTTCTCATCTAACAGTTCTTAGTTTGCCTTTAGAACGAAACTTCTACCTTTAGCTAGTGTTTCATTTACCAACTTTACCGTCTCCAGCCTTGTCCAGTACATCATTAGACCACGCTATTCCATTAAACCATCACCCCTGACACGACGCAGTACATATTTACCCGACCCGTCATTGAAAGCGAGGTCGTAGTTTCTAGCGGCGCTCTTCCTTGTTACATTATGAATTCATTGCGTTTTTACTACTAATGACCTTTGTTTGTTTGTGTGTTATTGTAATAGTGGAAGTATTAGTATTTTAACTTAATTTTAGTTATTTTTAAAGGTCTGTGGTTTCGGAGCTGGAGATCGCTGTGATGGAAGACTTAGTACTACGAAGCAAACCTTGCGCGAATAAAATTATTGTGTCTGTCTGAGGTGTCTGTTTGTAATATCAGAACTGAACTGAATGTAGGCATATGAAAATATACAAGGCACTTAGAAACTTATCCAATCCTTGTCTGTCTGTTTGTTCATTTTAGAGGCTTTTGATTGATGCGTGAATGCGGAAGAAGGAAAACTATGTTGATGTGACATGTGAACATCATCACGTGACTTTCTGTGTTTTCTGCTTTCCTAGTATTTATGAGAAGAACTTTATGAAAAGAAAGATCAATATCATCATCTGCCTAGCCTTGTCCAACTATTTTAGGGTCGACCTCCAGTTTAGACTGATTCAGATTATCCGTATTCAGATGAATACCAGTATTTTACAGAAAAGAGCAATATCATCATCATCATTCTCTAGCCCTCATCCCAATTTTACTCGTCATCTCATTAGCCACTTCATTTCAGAAAAGACTCATTTTTCTCTTTCTTTGTTCACATTTCTATCAATTTCAACAGTATGAGGTTTCAATGTTCGGGGAAACTCGGGCACAGTTCCAACACCAGACCTGGGCAATTTATGATACAAATTCAATTTTACGTTGGCTCAACACGGAGAGTCTGTGAATTCAAGACTTTGCTGATCACCATGTATCAGTGGCATGAATACAGGGTAAAATAAATGGTTTATCTTGCAAATACTCAGTTCATTCATGCATATCATTACGCCTGTAACCTCCGAAAGTCAGGCAGAGGTGTACCAATAGAACACGGCCCACATTTCACCAGTTAGGTTTGGATGCTATGGTAGTACAGGGGAAGGGGGGAGTTAGGGTCATCTATTGCTATGAACCAGGCTATGATTATTCAGTATATGACCTGGTGAAGGTTGCAGGGATCCGCTGGATACGAGACACACGGGACCGGTCAATGTGGCGACACTTGGTGGAGGCCTATGTCCAACAGTGGACGTCTATGGACTGAAATGATGAACTAGTATATTTTGATACCTACTTCTAGTTAACCCAGATAGAGATAAAAACAACGTTCGAATGTTTATTTACTACACTTTATACTACATAGTACAGCAATGAATTTATCAAAATAATTTTACATGTTCGGTTTTTCGTGTGCCAAAATTATTTTGAGTTGTAAACAAAACGAAATTTGCTAATAATATAATCCCTCGTGACTACAGACAGTATTATTACAACAAAATGTATATTTTAAGCTATTTTAAGACTGTTTGAAAATATATGAAATATAAATATAGATCCATAGTATGATATAGATCCATTCCAAACTAGTGTGTCGTCAGCCAGGAAGTGCTTAAGTTGAAGCTTTTTCATGTAGTTAATTTTGTTATAATGGTTCTTATGCAGTGTGAGCAACATAGTAATTATGCTGTAGTACCTATATAGTAACTTGATGTGAATGTCCGTAGAATTTAATTATTTTTTCTTTTCTGTATTTTATAAGTGGAGACCTGTAATTGGCTTTCAGACTATTGTACTGTCCTCTGTCCTTGATCTGTTTGTTTTAGCTGTAAGTCTCCCATGTTAACTAAATAAATAAATAAATAAAGCTAAGCATTTCAATGGGACTGAAATGGGACTGGGCAGGCCATGTCAGCCGGATGCCGCCGCAGCTGTGGGCCCGAATATCGCAGGACTGGAGCCCTGACACAGCTAGACGGGGTCGCGGTAGACCGAGGAGAAGATGGCGGGACGCCTTGGATGTCTTTCTGACCAACTGGCGAGAAGAAGCACACCATCGGAAGAAGTGGAAAGAATGGGGGGAGGCCTTTGCTCAGGAGTAGGACAATAACGGCTAAAAAAAAAAAAAAAAACCATTTCAATATACTTATTAGAAATAAATATTTTAAGACCTAGTTGACTGTTGACAGTCGCACAGACCAAGGAAGGTTAATACAAAAGGGAGTCCCTTTTTCTAACAATGCTTAAAACAATCCTTATAATTTTCCGAAAGGCTTGATTTCTCCAAGTATCTAACAATAACCATTTTTTTTTACAAAACTCACTCTTCAATCGACAAATAACACAAACTACAAGAAAATCACCATGATGATTTATTATTACACTGTATAGAAAACCATTCCATAAATAAAGTAGATATAAGTACTTACTACTACCGACAAAACGACAAAGTCATTACGCTTCAAAAGCAGTGAAAGTTTGTTCATCTCCCTTCGACATTGACAGAAACCTTTCACAATACATTAGTACATGGTACTCATAAAATAAGACAACCTTAATATTTGAAAAAAAATCTTCCGGAACTAATAGACAAGACAACGTACAGCTTCAGAAGTAGTCTATAATATAATTCTGTGAGAAGACGAGAATATCCTCCCAAATCGGTAAGAATATCGAGAAAATCTTCTATTTCAGTGCATCCCATACCGTGGCGTAGTACAAATACTGGCCAGCCAGCTACGCGGTATAGTAGCTAAAGCTACTGTCAAGGGTACGCCAGAACATGCATCAAGTATCATCACTCTTCGAGGTTTTCTAATACACCTCAGTCCGGATCAAATTGGGGGATATAACGGTTTTTTGCAAATGGCTTTGTACAGGTCTGACCGAATGTTGGCCAAGGCTGAGTTAATAAAATTAGGGTCGTGCAAAAGCGCTTTAGGTTGGCGACATCGTCAAAGTCGCGGGAAACACTTGGCTGAGGGTAGCACAGGACTGAGGAGTAATGTAGAAGAGAGAGGAGGTCTATTACCCATCAATATAATCATCATCCACAGCCCAAACTATTAGGCTAGGTCTCTGTTTTCTTGTGCGAATCTCCACGGTCCTGTGCCAGCCTCATCCAGGTTTTGCCCCCGATGGCAACTATGTCGTCTGCAGTGACTAATTCCGGTTCAAAATTATGTTGAAATGGCGCCGTGGGTAACAGCTATAGCCTTTTTTTAAATTAGCAATACATTATATACTCAGTGACAGTACCCAAATTAGCGCAACATCGTAGCGACCATGTAGGTCATGGTCTAAGCGGAAAGGAGACAAAAGATGCGAAATTATACCAAGTTAGATAAGGATAGATGAAGTACAGGTTTCTATCGTGCGAAATATTTAGGTAGCTGTTTTAATTAGTCTTTTATAGGCTGCATTATTCATTTTAGTAAGTTTGTTAGTGGTTTTTTCAAACAAATAAATAATAGTGACGAAAAAAGAGTTTACACCTTTCGTCGTTAAAAAAAAGGGTCGTATTTCTAAAATAGTTCGTAGTAAAGAGGTTACATTTCCGAGTTAGACGCCTAGGCACTAAGAAACTAGCACATAGGTATTACAACATTACAATACTGGCAAGTAAGTCAGCTTCTTAAGTGGGTTACCAGTGTTTGTAGACGATAGGGCTCTCAAACAGGGTTGCCAAGTTTCATATTTCTTCAATGACCTAGTTTTTACGTGGGCTTGTTTGAAAAGTTACTAGGAAATGTCCTTGTTAAAAATATGTTTTACCTATCTATTACAAAATTATTTAAAACGTATACATTTTATCGTCAAGGGCAATGATATGCCTTGATATTTATCGAATTGATCTGAAACATCGTGTAAATTGAAATAAACTTGATACATATTAGATAAGGGAACATTACGGTCGAAAACCTGACCTCAGTCAACCCTACTTTGAACCTAATTTATTTATTGTCATCTTAGTACATAGACCCTAACTTTAATAGCTTATGTGTTTTTATATTCCGTATTTGGTACTTAGTGATTTCCAATTTATAGTATGAAGCAAGATTTTGTAACCCTACAAAATGTATGTTCCATTTTAGTTGAGCAAAGCCAAAGCCTATCGATTCATAGTCCCCCGTAGTCATAATCTATTGATTTATAACCCCTAACAATCGCGATACTTCTATACTATCATTCTTGCAAAGGACAATCTAGTTCCTTCTCTCCTGTACACAGTGACTACGTTGTGGAGGTCAGATAGGCAAATCCATGCCAAATAATTGTATTCAGCTGGATCTGGTTGAACTGAAAACTGACGCCAACATAGGAATGTTAGATATGATATGATTCTTTACAAAAATCGTTTGCCACTATGTCAATTCAGCCCCAAATCTTCTCCATAGTATGTAGTTAGTACATTTTAACAACAGTTACAAACTGTACACAAGACCCCAACCGTGAAAGAAACACATAATTGTAAGCAATCAACCAATTCACACGTACCCATCTGCACGATAAACCATCTTTTGATTCAAAATGTACACACCAAACCCACCTCTATTGCTAACATTTAAAGGTGGGAATACCGTGGGTAATTCAGACAGGTGATATGAAGAATGTGTCAGCGTTGTATACTTTCTACCGCCTATTCGTTTTCGTTGTAAGAGAACAGCTGATTCGAATTTATTGTTGTCAACATTAGTAATTAGGTGCTAAATGCTGATTGTTTTATATTTTTTTATGTTATGAGTTGGTGTTAGGCTCATCATTTGCCATCATAATGTTTTTTAGGATGCAGCAAGGGGTAAATTCATGTAACTTGAATACAGGACGTTTCTAAAATTGCCAAACTCGTCGCTAAGGTTTTTTAGGCCAGTTTAATTTAGATTTCGTCACGTTATGAAGTAGGAATTACTTTAAACAACCAGTCTTACAAAGGGGCATTGTATTACCCAGTACTAACTGGGTTGTGGAGGTAAGATAGACAGTCGCTCCATGTTTAAATACTGCTGCATACGGTCGGACTGGAAGTCGGGAAAAGGCTAGGCACATGATGATCTCGGTAATCAATATTTTAATCTATTCAAAAACAGTCAAACGACATAGATAAGATACTGGCATAGCTATTCAATTTAGGCTTCTAAAACAAAGGAAAATATTTCAGGATATTTCACAACATCTAATCATGTTATTTCACAATATTTTAACACGCAATTGATGGATCAATATCGAGTTAAGTGTATGGATTATAAAAACATTGCAAGAATCCTTTGTTTTTATAAATATCCTTACTTCGTCTAATTGGGTTGCTGAGGCTAGATTAGCAGTCAATATGAAGCATATTAAATGAGGTTAAAAACCCAGTTGCTTTATATTAAGTACTGGTATTATGCTGCATCCAGTTAGACTGTAAGTCAGCCCTAACGTATTGGGAAAAAGCGAGGAAATGATGACTTCTGAATCAACTGTCTGACGTGTTACTTGGGAATTTTGTTGTGCCACTTCTTCTTACCAAAGCAAACCAACAGAACTAAATACGTTTCTATCTATTGGTAAAACCAGTCTTAACAACCAATACTCTAAGGCCAGGACACACGGATGACTCACAATCACGAATCCATATCTGCCTTAGTTTGTCAATACGTTGCAGCGAACTTGTGCAATCCTATGCCCTTATTATTGCACGTCTTTGTTAAGGAGTACAGGTAAGTGTAACGATGTCCTTATTTGTATAAAGGCTTCTATTTATTTGGTTTTTTGAGTCCACTGCTAGAGTGAGAAAGACATATAATGACAAATAATGATATGTGTGAAACGTTTTGTAACTCGGCTATTGGGAATACGGAAAATAGCCTTATTCAAAGAAAGTTTGCAACGAGTAAATAACGAAGCCTATTAAAGTCCTGGCTTCAGATGACTTCACCGAAAAGTGTTTTAATCCTCATGATGTAATGATCTGTATTTCTGTCATATTTGATAACAGAATTGCAATGAAGTTGTCCTTAGAATTGCATTATTCGCCTGAATAATGATGCCTGTCTACTACGCTCATTTGGCATCATTATTTTACACAGAGATACTTGATAGAGTAAGATTTTGGTTAAATGATGGCCCCCATTAAGATAGGAAGACATCGAGTAGTGCCAGTTACGCAAACAGTGGAAAGCAGCTGGTGAAGCGATGCGGGTAAAAATGCGAGGATTATATGCGAGTTATAGTATAAGCGGGAGAAAATATGGTGCGCCGTAAAAACAATCCAACCAGACGAGAGCTAAAGAAAAGCAGTTCACTCACCTGGCGATGGCACCACGAGGACTTGAGGATTTCTTCGTGGAAGCTTGACTTTAGGCAGCGTGCACAATGCTTGGTAGCCAGCGTCCGGTTTTGCGAGTGGTAGAAATGGATGCGAAGGGTTGCTAGCAAGCAAGCGAGGGTGGTTTTGCAGTTTTAATAACGCGTGAGAACGAAAAATGGCGGGCGGCGCGGTGGCGCGGACGCAGCGACGACAGCGTCTTGTCGCAGCGGCAGTGTACGGAAGAATGTGACGTTCGTTCGCGGGTTAGGTTCACTCGCGAACGGAGGGAGTGAATGCATTCCCAGCCCTCGCTGATTGAATGAATTAAAGGCGCAACCATCCTCCCCCCTTTGGAAATCCTTAGGATTTTCGAAACAAACGGAAAGGATAAGGAGAGGATCTTAGATTAAAGCGGAGCGAGGTCAAATGGATTGACTTAAAGTTTAAGTTTTAAAAGGTGAAAGGGTGTGGATTAAATTACAGATTTACTAAATTACATACTTAAGATTAACGAATTATAACTGTGCTAATTGGTAAATTAAGTTTAAATTATTGCGAAGGAAGGGGACACAACTTAACGACGGGGCGTTTGAAAATCCCTGCTGTAGTGCGTACTAACGCGACTCGCACGATTCCATCTTTACCCGGATATACTTGTTCAATAATTCCGGTAGGCCAGCGAAGCGGCGGTGAATCATCCTGGTGGATGAGAACAAGTAAACCCGGCTGAATAGGTACATCAGGAGTATTCCATTTTTGCCTCAGTTGAAGTGTATGCAAATAATCTACATGCCATTTTTTCCAATAGCTTTGGACTAAACTGTCTAACAGTTTTTTCCTGTTATGAAGGCTTACAGATGCGTCAACCTCATAGGCAGGCAACGACTGCAAAGGGGTTGTGTTTAGAAAATGCGCAGGAGTAATAATTGTATGCGGCTGGTCCGACAGCGCACACAATGGGCGAGAGTTTAAGACACTCTCAATTTGAGTTAATACTGTCAACAATTCCTCATAGCACAGTAATTGTTGCCCAATGCAACGATATAGATGAGTTTTTATGCATTTTATGTTGCTTTCCCAAATGCCTCCCCAGTGGGGTGCACGAGCAGGGATATTACGCCATGTTATTTTACGATTATTCAATTCAGTTTGAAATGCGGTAGACGTATCTTTAGAAGAAAGGAAAGTATATAACTCGTCCAATTGACGCTTTGCACCAATGAAATTGGTTCCGTTATCGGAATAGAGAACTGATACTGGCCCTCGCCTAGACAAGAAACGCTTGAAAGCGTCAAGAAACGTTTCCGAACTCAAGTCTGAGGCAATTTCAATGTGTATGGCTTTAGTAGTCAAACACACGAAGAGACAAATATATGCCTTTTGGCTTTTAACGCCCCTCCTTCGCGTCATAGTAATGTTTATAGGCCCAGCGTAATCAACGCCAGTGTGAGTAAAGGCCTTAGCTTCTTGCACCCGCGAAGGGGGTAAACTTGACATCATGGGTGTAGGATGAGAGGGCGCAACCTTAAAACAGAAGTTACATTGGCGTATGCGTTGTCGAATAATATTCCGAGCGGATATGATCCAATATCGCTGCCTTAATAAAGACATAAGAAGATGTGAACCGGTATGACAATTGGATCGATGGCAATCATCTATTAGTAGATCGACTAAGTGATGTCGACGAGGAAGCAACAATGGATGCCGACTTTCATAAGGTATATGTGCGTTTATTAGTCGACCACCTACGCGGAGCAATCCGTTGTCATCAACAAACAGATCGAGCTTTCTTAAAGAAGGAGAAGGTAATCTACCCTTTTTAATATTTTTTATTTCATCAGCAAAATGTTTGCTTTGCAATTCGCGAAGAATCACGAGTTCAGCGGTTTCAAGGTCAGAGACTTGAATTACCGGAGCGAGAGGTAACTTACGCAGAAAGCGCAAGATATATACCAGAATGCGTAATAATTTTTTCCAAGACGAGACTCTGAGAGCTAGCTCCAGAAGTATCGAAGAATCCAAATCAGGAATGACTGTTAGAGTAACAGAGCTCTTTGCTTCAGGTATAGAACCTTCAACAGAAGACGGTTTGAATGGTACAATTGGCCATTCAGCGGTTGGATGGCAAGCCCAAGGTGGACCATACCACCAAAGCGGATGATTAATGAGTTGCGAGGGTAATAAACCTCTTGATAAACAATCACTGGGATTTTCTATCCCATTGATGTGAAAAAAGCGGTCAGGAGATAGATTTTCCTGTATCTCAGTCACACGGTTGGCCACAAATACTTGCCACCGGTGTGGAGATGAATGAATCCATGACAGAGCGATCGTAGAATCACTGAAAGCGAAAATATCCTTTATAGGATAGCGATTATCAAAAACCGTATGTACTTGTTTGACAAGTTTAGCCAGAAGTAGCGAGGCACACAATTCAAGCCTTGCCAGTGAAACAGTCTTTAGAGGAGCCACCTTAGACTTAGCGCATACTAAATGAATGGATATATTACCGTTAGGGTTCGTTACGTGCAGGTATAAGACGCAGCCGTAAGCCTTCATACTAGCGTCTCCAAAGCCAAGCAAATTTATAACACAGCCGGCCGCGACACCTAAGTGGCGAGGTATTTGTAAGTTAACTAATAACGGTAATTCTGATTTGAGTTTAACGAAACATTTAGTAATGAGTTCCGGGGGCTCTTCATCCCACCCCACCTTAGAAAGCCAAAGATCTTGTATAAGAAGTTTTGCGTAGAGAATGACAGGTGCGACGAACCCGAGCACGTCAAATAGGCGAGCAATAGTTGACAATATAGCACGTTTGGTGTTACACGTAGTCGCGGCGGCGGTAGTGAACGAGAACACATCAGAAGTAGGTATCCATTTTAAACCTAGAACCTTCAGTGTGTCATCATCATCTGTGAACTCGATCACAGCACGATACGACTCCGGCAAGTGAGCGAGAAGTTCCGATGAGTTGCTCGCCCATTTGACGAGATCAAATCCACCGAACTTGAATAAAGCGAGCAGCTCGTCAGCTAAACGAGTACCATCTTCGGCAGAATGTACAGAAGTTGTTAGATCATCCATGTACAGTTCTCTCATGGCAACATCTGCCGCGAGAGGAAAGCGTTCGCGATAATCCTCCGCCAATTGACGGACGGTACGCATTGCCAAAAATGGACTCGAGCGGAGGCCGAAAGCCACAGAATTAAATTGGAAAATACGAATACTCTCGGTATCATTAAAGCGATATAATATTTTTTGATATTTACGATCTTTATCTGACAATGAAATTCTAAGATACATTTGACGTATATCAGCTGTAATTGCTACCTTAAAATATCTAAAGTTTAGCAAAAGCGAAAATAAGTCTGCCTGCAAATTAGGCCCTGTATGCAACAAGTCGTTGAGCGACTTGCCGCTATCAGTTTTAGCGCTTGCATCTAAAACAATGCGGGTTTTTGTTGTCGACTTCTCAGGCCTTACAACTGCGTGGTGCGGGATGAAGTAGCCTTCATTTATAGCGGACAAAGAATAAGGTATTTCCGACAGATAACCCTTATCTATATAATCATTTATTACGTCGTTATAAGCTTGACGTAAAGCGGGAAGCGAATGAAACTTTCGCTCTAGCGCGGACAATCTACGCTGAGCGTGAATGAAGGAGTTACCTAAAGACTTAGGTTCACCTTTAAAAGGTAACGACACAATATATCGCCCACATGAATGTCGCGAAACGGTCGATTTATAAAAATCTTCACATTCTTGATATTCCGGACCCTTTTTGTTAACAGTAGGTACTTCCTCGATTTCCCAGAATTTTAAAATTAAATTATTTAAATTATCTACTAACGGGCCGAAGGACCAGGCTACACTGTCATTGTTGACAGAAGGTACCTCACCCATGACAATATAGCCAAGCGTGGTTTCTAAAGCATGAGGTATGAAGTAGGGCTTTCAAAATACCGGATGTTTCAATACCGGTATCGATTCCGGTATTGGACGTCAATACCGTGATCACGGTATTAATACCGGTATTACATACCAACATTTAAAGTATGTGTTTTTATTTGTAAAAACAGTATTTTTTGTTCTATTTTATTTTAAATAACTTTTATAAATAGCGCTCTAATAACAATTTGGTATTGGTTGATTATTTAATTAGATAGGACTAATTAGGAACATAATCAAAACTTAACTCAAGTCTTTTTGTAGGAAGGCATTCCACATAGCGTTTGAAAAGAATACATATAAAAAAGTCGATTTTTTATTATTATTGAAATGTATCATGTAATCAACATAGCTGCCTATCAATATTTGTAGAAACGTAAGTATAGCTTTATTAGCTATTAATAGCCATCATTCACAATAGCCTACCTACTGAAAAAAAAAGCACGCTCTGCATCAATATTTGTGGGTATCACAGACAGTAAATATCTCTAAGCTGCCGGTAGGAATGGACGTGTCTTCATTTTCACACATCATCATTAATGATCATTTCAACCAAGACGTCCACTGCTGGACGTACAGGCCTCCCCCAGATGTTGCCGCAGTGGCCTGTCCTATGGGCGCATTCAGCGTGACCCCACAACCTTCACCAGGTCATCGTTCCACCTTGTTGGACGCCTTCCAACACAACGTCTTTCTGTTCGCGGTTGCCACTCTAAAACTTTTAGGCCCCATTGGCCATCTGTTCTGCGAGCAATGTGCCCTGCCCACCACGACGATTTCTACTCTTTCTCGAAGTTCGAACTGACTGACTGGTCGAACTGGACCTATTTTACATCATTAGGTCCAGGTAGACTTCGTCCACAACTTCGAGTGTAGAGTCTCCGATTTTGATAGGTGAGGGTGTTACGTGGACAGTCAACATGACCTTGGTTTTGTCCGTGTTTATTTTAAGACCCACTCTTTCGGAAGCTCTACTGCGGTCATCGAGCATTTCACTGAGGTCTCTTCGATCCAGAACCTTAAAGGCATCCTCCAGTGCAGGGTGAACAGTTTCGGAGATATGACGTCTCCCTGTTACACAAAAAAAGGTTCCGAGGTCTGGTCCTGAAGTCGAACTGACATGGTGGCGTTTTTGCCACCGTTGGAGACACTGCAGTACGACCCAAGTCTCGATCTCGATCGAATTAAAGGGTTTCTCGTAGTCCACAACCGCTAAACAGAGAGGCAGGTTATACTCTTCGGACTCTTGTATGACATCCAGCCACATAACCACGCAGCGTATGTAGGTATGCTGTCTAGTCTACGGTACTAAAGCCTTTTCGGAATCTGGTTCGTTCGGGAGGCTGGAAATCGTCAAACCTGCGCGCGATATCATTTCCACTGCTCGTATTCAATGAAGTAGAAGGTTCTTCTATGGTCATATCTTGTTCATTATCAGTCATTGTCTCACTGTCTCTTTGTATGTTTCGTGTGTCATTATTGTATTTTAAAAATGGAATTTAATTTACGATAATACATGTAATGTTTGCAGTACCGTGATCACGGTATTGAGGGCTTCAATACCGGTATTGAAAATGGCCAATATTGGTTCGGGATCACGGTATTACGGGATACTAGGGCTTTCAATACCGGTATTACGCGGTATTGAAAGCCCTAGTATGAAGCGAGCGGTGATCGCAGAATCAGCTGATTGAGAGGTAGATGCTGGTATAACCTTTTTCCCTAGCAAAACAAACGCGAACATTTGCGTACCAAGAATAGCGTCTATATTCCCAGGTACGTCCCAACATTCATCTGCGAGCGGTAAACCTATGAAATGATCCATCACGGACCTTTGTACCGCGCGAACAGGCAACGGATCAGCTATGTGATCAATCACTAACATGGTTAATTCGTATTGAGCGTCACTTACGCGCGACTGTATTGTAAGAGACACGTAACCCTTAATGGGAGTGGAAATCGTACCTACTGATTTTAAAGACGAGTTAACAAGCGGTTGAATATTTAGTTTTAATTTTCTACAACATGCGAGAGTGATAAGGTTGTTTTGTGAACCACTATCCACTAAACATCTTATAACAAAGCGTTTTCCATTTATCGGAACATAAACTTGTGCCGTTGGTAAAACAACTGACGTTTTCAACTGGTCACAAGATAAATCTATACTATTATTACGCGACGTCAACGCGATCGAATTCTTAGAATTAGTACATTCATTCAACCCGACACACGAAGATGTCACGACCGGCGACGCGCGAGCGACATGGCTGCTATGCATACACACCGACTGAGGGCTGCTGTCCAGTGCGCGAGCGCCCGGCAATGGCGACGGTTCCAATACACTAGGTTGCGATTGTTGCGAGCTTGTCTCGCGATTATTAAAATGCAACAATGAATGATGCTTTTTGTTACAGTGTTTACAAGTATTTGTAGAACCACAATTAAGGGTGGAATGTTTACTACTAAAACAATTGATGCACATTTTATTCTCTTTTATGAACTTAAAGCGATCTTTTACATCTAATTTTTTGAATTCTGAACACTCGTATAAATGAGTATGTTTAGATTTTTTACAAAACTTACAAGTGGGTACATTATTATTAACTTCATTTTCTGTTACTGCAAAACTATGCGAAGTTTTCGTTGCAGAAGAACGCGACCTATTTTGTAAGTTAGTCCCCTGATTATTTTGCGGTGACGTGGTTTGACGAACAGCTGTTGTTCGTTCAAGAACCTTTATGTGATGCCGTACGAAAGTAACTAAATCATCACTTGTGGGTATATCTTTCTCGCGGGCGGATAACTCGAAACTTTGTAATACTTGAGAATCTAACTTTTTTAAAACGAGATGAGTAAACAAGAAATCGGATAAATCGCCAATGTCTAACAGTCTTAACGCGGACCAAGATGAGTGAACTCTTTCAATAAAATCATTTAATTGACCGGGTGAACCCGAGGTAGGTTTTATGTCAAGTATATTATTTAAGTACATAGACCCAAGTAACCTCTTGTCCTGGTATTTTGTCACTAAAGAATTCCATATCGTAAGATAGTTAGACGCATTGGGAATTATTCCCGCGAATATATTTTTTGCGCTGCCATTTAATTTACCTACCAAATACTGTACACGCTGATCATCAGTTAGTTTTTTATTATCATGAACGTTAGTTTTGAAGCATTGGTAAAACAGTGGCCAACTTTCCGGTTGACCAGAGAAACTTAATAACTCCAATGGCGGTAAGCGGCAAACGTAAGATTCCACAGCGGGAATATCTACATTAGCGCGGGTAGACTCTAATATGGTATTACGTTTATGGGTCATTATCAGGAGACTCATTATTTGGTTGACTTCGGTGGCAATTTTTTTTTTTTAATTTGTGGCATGTTATCATGAAATATCAAATCTAGAGTTAATTTAAAACATATTAGTAGTAGAGGGAATCGTATAGACCGAAGGATATGAAGGGATTTAATTTTTTAAAAATTGGTGTCCACCGAAATCAATATTCTTATCACCGAAATCAAATTTAGCAAATAATTTATTTTTCAAATACTGTTGTTTTATAAATGTTATGTTAACTGCCTAAGTTTTACTATGAAAATATGGTCTGTCAGAAATTGCAGGTAAATTTTACAGTAAAACATTTTATTTTATCATGACATGTCCCATTTATTAAGTTTTAAAGGAAAATGTACAAAAATCAACTTTAAAAGGAAGCTATATATTTTACATTAAATGTTATTAAAAGTAGTAGGTAGTCTAAAACTAACATTACTAATAGGAACTTGAAAAAAAAATCCGGCTTAATCACAGACAATTTATTTATACAAAATTACTACAAAAATCACTTTTCAGTCACAAATCAGTTTTTCTAACAACAACAGCAATTATAGAATTGCAGCAATTGTACGAGATAAGGATGGCTCTGAAACAGCTTAAAAACAACAAGGCGCCGGGTGATGACGGAATTACGGCCGAACTTCTGAAGGCGTTTGGCAAACCGGTCCTTAAGGCCCTACAGAAGCTGTTTGATTCCGTCATACTCTAAGAGAAAACGCCACAGGCTTGGTGCAGGGGTGTGGTGGTGCTCTTCTTCAAAAAGGGTGACAATGCCCGGTTGAAGAACTATAGACCCATCTCACTTCTAAGCCATGTCTACAAGTTGTTTTCAAGAGTCATCACGAATCGTCTCGCACGCAGGGTCGACGATTTCCAGCCTCCCGAACAAGCCGGATTCCGAAAAGGCTTCAGTACCGTGGACCACATACATACGCTGCGGCAGGTTATACAGAAGACCGAAGAGTATAACCTGCCTCTCTGTTTAGCGTTTGTGGACTACGAGAAAGCCTTCGATTCGATCGAGACTTGGGCTGTGCTGCAGTCTCTCCAACGGTGCCAAATCGACTACCGGTACATCGAGGTGTTGAAGTGTTTGTACAAAAACGCCACCATGTCAGTCCGACTTCAGGACCAGACCTCGGAACCTATCCTTCTGCAGCGCGGTGTGAGACAGGGAGACGTCATATCTCCGAAACTGTTTACCGCTGCATTGGAGGATATCTTCAAGGTTCTGGATTGGAGAGGACTTGGCATCAACGTCAACGGCGAGTACATCACTCACCTAGGCTTCGGTTTGCCGACGATATAGTGGTCATGGCTGAGACCATGGAAGACCTCAGTACAATGCTCGATGACCTCAGTAGAGCTTCCGAAAGAGTGGGTCTTAAAATGAACATGGACAAAACCAAGGTTATGTTGAATGTTCATGTAACACCCATTCCTATCAAGATTGGAGACTCTACGCTCGAAGTTGTGGACGATTATGTCTACCTGGGACAAACGGTCCAGTTGGGTAGATCTTACTTCGAGAAAGAGGTCAGAAAGAGGTTCCGCGAACCGGAAGACGTTGCGTTGGAAGGCCGCCCACTAGGTGGACCGATGACCTGGTCAAGGTTGCAGGAACCCGCTGGATGAGAGACGCACGGGACCGGTCAATGTGGCAACGCCTGGGGGAGGCCTATGTCCAGCAGTGGACGTCTTTTGGCTGAAATGATGAATGATGATGATGAAATAAAAATAATAATATAATTTTAAATATTTATTTTTTCTCCTTGTGCACTGCAAAAAGCACTGGATCACTCTTGATGCAAGCTTTCCTACGTCGTTCAGCCAATCTCTTTTTCACCAACCGATCTTCTATTGAATCTACCATAATCACAGTTCTGAAACAAGATGAGAGGTGATGAGAAAGCTAAATAAACGATCTTAAAATGTAAATAAATAGCTATTAATTGATTTCGGTGGTTTTAAAATTGATTTCGGTGCACCTATTTCCACCGAAAACACCGAAATCAGTGCCACTGAAATCAAAATAATTGACAAAATCCTAGATATTTTCAAAAGTAACCCGATTTTTTAATATTAATCTCTTTTGTTGAAATCGAATACGTAAAAGACATGCTTTTATTATAATTATAAATTATTCATTCAAATAGTTGTGGATAAAAGGGATTCACCGAAATCAATTTTAAAGGTATACCAAGCCACCGAAAACGATTACGTACCTCAATAAAAGAGTGACAAGGAGACGCACAGGCGTGTTAACCTTACCACCGATGCGGCACGACTGACAGTTTGTATTACTCGAACAAATATTCTCGCAGCCACTAGAATACGGGTTATATGAACCGATCAGTGCGCGCCACTGATATCAACTCTAAACGTCGGACGTGAAGACAACCAGTTGTAACTTGTCTACTAAGGCCTATTATGGCGTAGAAATATTATAAATTGAGTTAATATCTATCTAGGTGTTTATGAATACATGAAAAATAGCGACATGTATTGAAGAAAAAAAGATAAAAAATAATTTCCGCCGCAATACGGGGCCGGACGCGGCACCGAGGTCAATATTTTGGAGGTTTTTATTTTTTTAAACTAAATTATATTTAATTTATATAAAAAACAACACAGGCCCCTCCTAATATTTTGATATAACCTATTATAGAAAAAAATATCAAGTTGTTAGTTATCCATTTTGTACTGGATTTCGACCCGGACACTCATTTTTAAGCCTTCTGAGAATGACCGTTATATTGGATTTCTGTAAATAATGTTTCGAACGAGCTCCAATTACTAAAACTTATTTTATAATCAGGGTCTATCTCTAATAATAATGTATTATGTTGATCACAAAGATCGTTAAAATTATTATATAACTTTTCGATATTCGAAGAAGCGGCTAGAAATTCTTGTTTACTTCTAGTATCAATATTTGAAGGAATTATTTTCTTTGCAATCTTGAATAAGCTATTTATTTTCTCGAAAATAGTTTCTTTTTTTGCAACGATCATTTTCAACTTTGCTTCCGACGCCATTTTGTTGCGTCACCCAAGCTCCCGTTGTTCGAGTTATAATTTATAAAAAATGTGATATTGAAATGGTATAATGAACAACGTAATTTACTTGAACAAGCACAGTTATAAGCGTAATTATAGTAGGGAATACTTAAATAGCGAGATGGGGAATATTTTAAAGGTATATACTGGCTCAGTCCGACTCGAAATGGACCAAAATTATGGTGAAGCGATGCGGGTAAAAATGCGAGGATTATATGCGAGTTATAGTATAAGCGGGAGAAAATATGGTGCGCCGTAAAAACAATCCAACCAGACGAGAGCTAAAGAAAAGCAGTTCACTCACCTGGCGATGGCACCACGAGGACTTGAGGATTTCTTCGTGGAAGCTTGACTTTAGGCAGCGTGCACAATGCTTGGTAGCCAGCGTCCGGTTTTGCGAGTGGTAGAAATGGATGCGAAGGGTTGCTAGCAAGCAAGCGAGGGTGGTTTTGCAGTTTTAATAACGCGTGAGAACGAAAAATGGCGGGCGGCGCGGTGGCGCGGACGCAGCGACGACAGCGTCTTGTCGCAGCGGCAGTGTACGGAAGAATGTGACGTTCGTTCGCGGGTTAGGTTCACTCGCGAACGGAGGGAGTGAATGCATTCCCAGCCCTCGCTGATTGAATGAATTAAAGGCGCAACCAGCAGCAGAAAACAAAAGAAGACCTTTGCCGAACAGTGGATCATTCAGGCCCTGATAATTATGATGAAACTCTTGAGCAGTTATATCCAGTCTCAACCTACATGCATCCAAATATCGAACAACAGGCCAGGAGAAGGACCAGGGAGTATCTTATCCCATGAAGGTGTATTCCCGTTGACCCCACTGGATTGCCCCACTGGTGGGGTCAACGGGAAAAATCAAAATTGAATTATGAACTAGAATGCTTAATCAAATCTATCAACTCCCCCTTTCTAAACAATTCAATTTACCTTTCAAAACATCATACGCGACTATGACACATTACTATAAAGAATACAGTCGAAGAGTTACGCAACTGATGTCCCCGTTATCCCCACCAGCTAAGCTAATTATGCCCGAGGAGCTACGATAACTCGAAGTGGGTTAGATGCTCTATTTTATGCCAGCCTAGTCCTTACGAGTTACGTGCATTCACGGCTTATTTTACCGTGGAGTTAGGTAGGTTAATTATAGAACCTACTACGATTATTGCATACTCGTTGCTTACGTGTTATGAATCTGCTTATATGTTCCCACAGGTGGGATACAGCTCTCCTCACAGTGGGAGGGATTGCACCATAATCCACCAGTGCGTATCAGTGGAATAAAATGTCTTAGATTTTTCGGGTCTAGGTCTAGCAGACGTACTAGGGCGTACCATCCACACTCGGCTGATATTTCTTCCACGTTTATTATGCGCACATGTAGAAATCTCTGGCTGGTCTGTGGTTCCTTCCACATTTCACTCGTCTGCCATCAAAATAAGACTGAACAGACATTTTCTTGGTCGTTTCATCATAGACCTCATTCATTGCTTTCCAGGCGTGATCGAGATCAAGAGCAGACATTCCTTCCAATGTTTCCTCACAATGTTTTTGAGTCTTCCACAATTTTAAGAGCAGTGATATTGAAGTAAATTAGGCTACCCGGATTTGAATAAACGACAAACTATACCCACCATCCATTCGCACTGGGCTACCACAATTCTGCTCTTATTTTTAAATGAAAGGAGACTATTAAAGTGAGTTTACTTTTGACATAATTACATAACTAACTTAATAGAGGTATCCAAGAAATAATGACAAAGGAGCTGGCAGTTTTACCGTTAATCTATTTTACTGCGGGTAATGGCTATCGATCCGCGTTAAACTCATAATGGCAACACTGTTTTAACTGTCTTTTCTTTTTAGGGAAACGAGTTAATCATTTTACGTTCGCAAAAACGCTCTAATAATGATACAAATCGAATTTCTCGTGAAAAGACGATTGCAACTTTGATGATCTACTTTGGAATAATATGGGTTCCTAAATATACATTTCCTAACGTAATTTGAAAATAAAAACAATAAAATGGGCGGAAATTGCTTGTAAACGTTGCTAACTGTATACTTATTGGTGCTGTTGACTTGACTGTACAATATTTTTTTTTATTTTTATTATTATTTTTTTTTTTTTAGGCCTACATGGGCACTTGTAAAACGTCGACAAAAAGGTGCACGGTTCAGGTTGGTCGTTTCCTATGGAGAAGAACCGGCAAGAAACCTAAAAGGTCCCTACCGATTCTTCTGTAATATCAAAATAGTACTTACAATATCATGCCCCTGACTGCCACTCCTGACGACCTCAGGCGCCATATACTCGATGGTACCGCAGAAGGAGTAAGCCCTGCTCTCACCGCCGCAGAACTCCTTGGAAAGACCGAAGTCTGTCAACACGATGTGGCCTTCAGCATCCAGGAGGATGTTCTCGAGCTTGATGTCACGGTAGATTATGCCGAGCTGGTGAAGAAAACATTATTTAGAGGCTTGAAAGTAAAGGAACTGGCAGATAGTCTCTCGTCTTGGTAAAACCAATGAACTACAAAGCCTTTTTTTTCGAGGGTGGGAAATCATGCAGAGCGGTAGGGAGTGTCAGACTTCTACTGACTAAAAACCACCCATGTTCCTTCTTAGCCCTTTGTGTCGAGGACGCGGTATATCTTTCGAACACGCCCGCAGCCCCAACTATAAAGCCCTTACGGTTGTTTGGAACCTCAGCTTTATTTAAACGCAAAGCTTTCCAAAAAATGCCATGATTATGCTAGGTTGCAATATAAAAATGCAGAACCGATATTGCAATAAAAAAATAAACAATTTCTTCTAGAAAACCAATCAACAATAGTCCTCGAAGCAGCTTAAACAAACAAATATCAGTACATTCCATAAATAGGAGATATATAATAATATGTTGTTATTATGGTCAAACAATGCATTTGACTTATGCAACCTATCTTGTTATGATTCAGTCTATTACCAACACATTGATCCAGGTGTTTTAACGCATATTTCTTTGCAAATTCAACAAAAAGTCGTAGCAGTCAATGATTAATGGGACAAGTATGAATGTTATTTTAAAATTGTTAACAAAAACATAACTTGAAACCTGTGGGAAAGTTTGTCGTTGAAATCGATTTGCGACTTCTGATTTGATCATATCATAATTATGTATGACTGCAAGTCAACAACCTTAACAAGGAAAGGACGAGTTTTTGTATCATTTAGCCTCGTTTTCCTCCCAATGTTTTATATTTAAAGCCGACTGTCCGTTATATTAGGCTCTTTCACTTATGATCATCATTCTCCTGCCTTTATCCTAAATCATTTGAGGTGGGCGCAGCATGTTTTCTTCGTCCATACTTCTCTATTACTCACCTCAGCAGTCACCTCTTAACTACCCATATCATTCTCGCAAAGTCCATCCATTGTTTTTTGGATTTCCTTTTCTACATTCATACTCAACACTTTCCTCATGACATTTTCTTCATTACACTTTTAGCTTTAATATTCAGAAACTTTAAAATATTCCGCCAAATCGAAGCATTCGGTAGCTTCTCAACACACATCCATCTCAACACACATCCATCTCCACACACATTTGTCTCTGAGTCGTTTCCGCAGCCAGTCTTGTAATCTGTCCCTATCGGTTTGTCAGATCCTCTGAGTACCAGGCTATCAGGAACCTTAAGATATTATGTATATAGACTATAGATAGAGTAACCAGCTCACCTTATGCAGTTGCTCGAGGGCCAGTATAATTTCAGCAATGTATATCCTGACTTCGTTCTCGTTGAAATGTTCTCTCTGGTAGAGATGGGTGAACAGCTCACCACCAGCCACATAGTCTGCGAAAGAAGAATACAACTATTAACAAAACGTGGTCAAAATATAAGTTCAATTGAATGATGGTAATTTTGACAATTTTCTTTTAAAGTCACTCAGATGAAGCCGAAGATTATGAGAAGAAACAACCGAAACATGTAATAAGTCTCTTTTAAGATCCAGACATAATCTTGGTCAATTCACATTTAATGCAGATTAGTGCACATGAGTTGATCTTTTGAAGAAAGAACCACACAGATTTGAGTGGACCTGTCCATTTAGTACCAGCATTTGTCAGTTGACGTTGAGTTCACGTCAACTAAGATCATGCTGAGTTGGATACCATCAATGTATACAAAATACCTGTATATAAGAAACTCGTATAATAAAGCATTAATGTCTGTAAAACTGTTAGTAAAGATGCAGTGATTAATATGTTAGAGATTGCGTAAGGTGAAACAACAACAGAACTAATCTTGTGGGTTCTTAACTTCTTATAACATCGAAAGTAAGTTTGATTAATGAAGGAGTTAAGTACTGTAAATGCGCAACATCTTTTTGCAAGGTCTTGTAAAATCAAGTCTTTTTCGCATGAGGGTAGGTAGACACGACAGAACCTGCAACAATTCTTTCTGCACGTTCTTACATCTGATCATATATGCACGCTGGTAGCAAGTACTACGCGCCCGAGTTGACTGGAAAAACTATTAGCAATATCGTCAAAATACGTATCAAATGACCAATCATCACGATCCAAAGGAATTTTTGAATAATTCACATGTGAAACAAAATTTAAATACTACAATTTCTCTTATTATTCAGTAAGTAAACCAGCCATAACTCTTCCTAGCGTGGGTGTTCATTTGCAACCGTGCAAATAGTCGGTTTCAACTGTATTATGAGACCGTGAATTACTCGAAAGTCGTGACTAATAGCAGTTTAATCAGGAGCTCGAATAAATCAGACAACGGTAAACTAGCTCATTATAGTCGGATTGATGATGATAACGATGTTATTTGTCATCTTGCGTAAATTCACTGCGCTTTATATGAATGCACTAGCTTTTACCAGCGGCTTCGCCCGCGTGAAAATGACGATTTTCCATATTTTCATCCCTTATTTAACTCCCTTATGGGTTGAATTTCGACAAATCCTTCCTTATTCCTTGTCTACATTATAAAGGGAACCTCTGTGCAAAATTTCAGCTTTCTAGGTCCAAGGGCTGGGCGTTGATGAGTCAGTCAGTCAGGACTTCTCTTTTTATTTATATAGATTGGGCTAATGTACTTGTTAATTTAAAACATCGTGACGAAACCAGACGGCAGCACACTCGATCGCATCCTAAGCCAATTCAGAGGTGGGGCGGCATAAAAATTCTGACATTATAATACAATTTACTGGAAGATGCAGATCCTTTCATAGGTAAGCCTCATTATAATAAGCCAAAAAGTTTCTACTGCTTGATAAGAACCAGGATATAAAAAGACTTGAACGATAGCAATGACGGCTGGCAAAGGAGAATGGAAGAAAAATCTAGTTGCGCCAAATACACGTGGTAACATGGAACAAAATTAAGAAGATGTGATGATGACCGATACTGATAACAAAGCAGCTGATCATATAACTATTTAACAAGATGAATACGCAGTAGTATCAATTAAACCTAATTGAACTTGAAACAGATTTAACGTAAGGAGGCGTGGTGCACGATCTATCTAGGTCGAAATACCAAGTCTGACCTACATCTTCTGCCTCCGATGGTAAAAGTGGGCACTAGAGATGAATACTAGCCAGGATTGTAATACTAGTGGAGAATTACTGTTATTTGCAGCCTTATTTTCCCTTTCACCAAAATTGATAGCTATAACCTAATTAGATGAAGTTGAATATTAGAGATATCATATCAATAGTCGTCAATAGACATATGAGCATTATTAAGATTGCAATTTAATATCGTTTTCCAGCTCAGGCTTCTTTAATCGTTCTCCTCAAAATCCGGGCGTCTTAAATAGCCAGTTTAACAGAATCATACTAGCACAACAATATGAATCATGTTAAAATTCTTGAAAATAGTCGCAGAGGCAGTTAAAATTATGTATTGTCAGATTACACATAATGTATTATGTTCGCCAAAGCGGCCATTTCAGGACCTTAGTAATGTATTTTGACTTATATATTAGAGAACTTCCTTCCTTTTTCTTCTTCTTCTACCGCTCTTCCTAGAGAATTAGAGAATACGAGAGGGTTATGGTCAATGGATACAGCAGAATTTATATTTACGATTTAAGAATTCAATACGATCAGCACATCGTCTTCTCCCAAAGGTGCTTGTAAAAAAGAAACCTGCCAGTAAAGGGTCAGATTGACACATACTGATTATGCCAATCATGTGCCTGACCGCCATACATGTACCGAAAAGCATCTCTCAACCATGTATGGTAGATAATTTTAATATCTGTGAGCATTTGTTGTTTTATTGCTTTAAAGTGAAAGTGTTTCAAGTGCGGGTAATGTGTTTGGGCCGGTTTTTATTGTGCGCTGTTTGTTCTAGATTAGCAGGTTGAAAATTGCTTAGACGACTAATAAAATATTGGTGTCTTCACCATAAATATTGGGGTGTTTCGTCGTTTCGCACCACGAGTGGTTCGGACGACGACCAATTCCAATAATTGATTGAGTATAGGGTAGTCGACCGACTAAAAAAAATATGATTCTGTTTAGTCCGTCAGTCAGATTATTGAAAAATTTTGGATACGTGTTTTTTGTTTTATCAAATTAATAAAAATTGACGAAAATAAAGCTTGTCAAAGACCATGGAGAGGGGGCGTTTGACGTCATAGTTAGGTAAAATTGGACCAAGCTGTGACGTTTCACGACTTTTCGAAGCACTGTATCGTCTTCATTTTTTGTTTACGTGAAAAAAGAAAAAATACGTGTTCAATATTTTTTGGAAATCTATCTGACGCACTAATTAGTTTTTTTTTGTCGACTACCCTATTATGTAATAAAGACATTACATGCATTGATGAAAATCATTCCATTATTGACCCGATTCCTAAAGACCTAGCTGCATCCGGTTAGACTGGAAGCCGACCTCTAGATAGTTGAGAAAAAGATTTATCATCATTGCAAAGCTTCTAGATACTGCACTAATTCGGAGCTAAATCTCAACTAGAATAAACAACATACTGAAACCCGTGGAGAGTTCTAGACAAGAAAACAAAGTCATCTAGATAAACCAGTCGCCTTTTTCATTGTATTGCAGTAATAAATTCACAGATGTAATAATTTAGTCTGGCATGTAGGTCGCCGAAGCGACCAGAGGTCTATTATGTCAAAATGTTGAATAAATAAATGATATTGTCCTTAGGTAAGTTCAAGAGCACAGCTGGGAATGTTGGGATATGAAGCTTGGTGCTGAATATAAATATAAAAATGAAATAGTCGTGATGAAAATTCAGAGCATGAATGTTATGAAGGCAACAGAAACGGTAGCTGAACTGTATGAAGATGATGGCTAGCATGTGGGTGACTAATAAGATGGTGATAAGGGATGTATGGAAGAAGAAATGCTGAGGGTCTACCCTAAATATAAGGACAAGGGTACAAGGATGATGATGGTGGATCTAAGAGATGATACAGGAATTGAATGGAAGGTAAAAATTCGATTGAAATGTTTAATGTATTTTAAGTAGACAATATAATCATTTGGAATACAAATTGGGCCGCTAAAACTAGCAGCTTACTACTTTGACTGCTGTAATAAAGTACCTGGTAGTCATATCAAAATATGTTGCTAGTACACTCAAGAATTCCCGACCAACTCTCTTATAACCTGCACTTCACGGAGTTTCTGGAATTTTGTTATTCAACTACTAGGTTTATTATGAACATTATGCAATTATATTCATAAACGCGTATTCCTAGAACGTGGCTTCAGATATAATCTAAGTAATCTAACTAACATTTCGCCACGTGGAAATCGGAAATTATTCCAAGGGACTACGGAGTTAAAAATATGCTATCCTAACCCAGATCACGGTCCACCTGGGTGCCTTTCATCAAAACCTGTGAACCGATTAAGGCGTAAGAAGGTAACAAATCCACCAAAAATGGGTGTTTATTGTAACATTACAGCAACCAATGAGAGAGCGAGGCCGAAACGTGACGTCATAACTTCCATTCATCTTCCAACGTAGTAAGAGTGACGCAATACGGCTGTGACATCATGCCTCGTCATTAGTGACGTCACGGCTTGTCGCGAAAGCCTTGCTAAGAGTTTTGACATTTACTCGAGGTAGGCAAGAGAGGCTATTTTACATAAGAAAGATCTTTATGAATGTCGGAATTAATTGCGTTGGAGTTTTTGAATTGTCTTTATGACTTATGTTATGGTTTATTCAGTAAGCATTTGTTTAGTGAAGCAGTTTTTCGAAGTTTGTATTAAAATTAGGAATAATATGATTTCGTAAATGAAAGACTCGTTATGGCTTGGAACCATAGTAATGGCTTTTGTATCGAGAGAGACCAACGATTTTAATAGGCAGTTGTGCTCTCACCTAACTCAGTTCTCGCAAAATAATATCCAATTATAGAGAGCAGATACAAAATATGTCTATTTTTGTCGTTAGTGAATCTAACGACTGAAATTTTGAGCGAGACAAACTAAACATAAACCTATATTAGGGAAATCAATACAACTAAATATTCATAACTCTGCTCCTAATCATAAGTAACGTAATATTCTAATCAATTTATTGAATGAATTTGAAATAAACATTAACCTAATGAGTTTACGTACAAATGTACATTGTATCACAATGAAAATGTACTAGTTGTAGTTATTACAGTATTATTATATGTGTGGGTTTCGGTAGACATAATCCATTACCTTTTGTTAGCTTGGAGGTTCAACAGTCTATAAGAATTTAGGGCAGCGGGTAACCTCAATGCTGGAACTTGATAATAATATATTTTGTTTTTGTTTGTGTATTTTTTCTAAATGCTGGGGGGCTTTCGCTAGTTTAATTTAGGTTTGGGGCTGAAAATCTGTGTAAATGGCGTCAGATAATTTGGTATGAATAGAACTTGCTAAGTCACTTAGAGGTTTCGAGTCCTATGAACCCGTTTAACATTATTATATTTCAGTAAATCGTTATGTGAACCTAACAGCCTTTGACGCAGGATCCCTGAAAAAGTCATTTACCTCGTTTCGGTTCAGACGACGCGACTCGCCACCGTGTCAGACTGTTCACATTTATTGTTTCGGCATTAAGCTCTTTACGAAAGATGTAATTAAGCCTCTTTACTTCTTATATTAGAGTTTTCAGATCCATGTGCGTATTATCTTAAATATCAATTGCTACGGTGATGTAAAACATAGTGAAGAAACCAGCATGCTTGAAAGATATTTCTCGACGGCATGTAAAGCCAATTCATAGGCCCATGGGCGGTATAAAAACTCTGATAGGTTATGCACTAGCCACACGAAGAAGAAGAAAATTCTAACGACATTATCGAGATTCAGGATCTCACGATAAAAAACCATTGAATAAGTGTAAGATATACGCACATGTACAAAACACAAGAAAGCAAACCCAATCATCGCAGCAACCTGACCGTATCGACATCGAGTATCAGCTCTATTACGATATTGTATTATGTCGAGCGTTTCCCAATCTCTAGTGCGACTAGTTGGAGCTGGTGCAAGTTATAGGACAAGGAGGTTGAGAAGCCAAGGTAGTTTGTAATAGCATGGACTTGTGTTGATGTGATATTGGAGCAGTTAATCGTATGGAAAATAGGACATCCAAGGTTCACAGCAGCAAAGTACTTTTTTCTTCCTTCGTATTGATAGAACTTTTTATAAAATTACTTGAGACCACTCATCATCGTCGTTTGGTAATAACTATTCAGAGAGGCCTTCTGCTTCCCGTATGGTGAATTGGTGATGTCTAGAGATACAGTGTTATGGCGAGGCTGGGGAAAGCCTACGGCTAGCAGCGAAAGACTTTCAGCAGAATGATGACAAAGAAATACTGGTCGTGAAAATCTTCTAGTAATCATATAGTAAAACGTGCTCTTACAACAGCGAAGGTTAGATTGACCTGGAGAGATTACGGAATGTAATCACTTTGTTTTACCTTAGCCTATATTGCCCCACTGCTGGGCAAAAGCCAATCACTTACAGAAATGAAACTGGCCCAAAACAATATTCTTGAAAATGCATTCTAAAAATGCAATGATGTATATGTTATAAGCCATCGTCTACACCCAAATCAGTACCATTGTGATAAAATTCACAAAAACCGAAATTCACAAGCGCTATCGCTAAAATCTATAGAATTAGAACACCATAGAACAGTAGGTTGTGCACGTGCAACAACTAACAATGGATTACAAACACTTCAGTAGGGGAAAAAGCGCAAACGTCCGCCGGCGTCGGGTCAAGGCAAGAAACGCTACGAAACTTGTAGTTATTGCTTTAAACTGTATTGATTCTAATAACAAATTGGTCTAGCTAGGTTATTGAATTGGATGATGAAGAATATTATATTGAAATTGATAAGCCCGAAAACTAACCGGTTTCATCCATGACCGATATGACGATAAATCTTGCTAGGCGATTTGAGACGCATTTTTGAATTACAATGAGCCAATTACGCAATAATCGAGATATATCAAAGATTTAATAAAGAAACTAGACGTAATAAAGCATAATGCATAGTTTTCCAACCAATCTGTCTAACAAACAACGGAACAAAAGACTTCGCAAATCGTTTCTTTTCAAACGCCGCGCAAACAACACGTGACGAAGAAATTACACATAATTGATGTTCAATAACTGCAACCCTGAACTTTCGCACCACAACAAAACCTTTTGATCATGGCAAACAATGAACGACAGCCAATTTAAAAGTTAGATTGACTCCAGAAGTATCATATTGATGTAACGAGTTAATTTATACAGAGTTTTCAACAATAACAATTCCGTTCTGAATCAGGAAAGTTGCCAAATATCAATTAAGACCGATGTCGACGGAGTAATTAATATAGCTGACCTTTTTACAAGTGAAAGTGGTGCAGCTGGTGAAGAAGTAAATAGTAATCAAATATCTGCATTCTATTGCACAATTTAAGAGAAAAGAAAAGTTATTGACAGCTAAATTGATCTAACAACAATAAAATGATTTGACGAAGATGCTTTAGAGCTTCCTCTTCTTCAAATAGAAGCAATTATTTTAATGGCTCATGAACATAGTTGACTCTTCGCACTGAAGACCGGTAGATTACTAAGTACTTAGACGAAGGTCCCATACATATAGGAATGTATAGGCACTATTGTAGCGCTTGAGAATTGGCAGACGGCGAGTTTCATAACATAGTAACATTATATTGACCGGTTTCTAACACCCGGCTTACAACATACACGGGATGGTAAGCACCTAAGCTACTTTATCTACTTAATCGACAATTGAGATCGGAAAGAAAACACAGATAAAAGAAGCGTGGTAAAACAATGAAGATGCAAGCCGATATGTCAAGGTGAGAGATGCAATCAGTGGAGCAGAAACTGTTCTACTGTAGTTCAAAAGATTTATCATTAATTATTAAAGATTGAGCGGGCGTGAGCTATTAGATTCTATAGAGGGGCAGTGGGTCAAGGTGCTGCAAAAGTAGGTCTCAGTACTGTTTGGCAATCACGTTCTCAGGTAAATGCTGTACTTTTTTTTAACGTTGAATGTGCAGAAATATTCTCTACACGTAATTATAGTATTGTCCACGGTGATTGAGGTTTTGACACGAGTCTGTAAGAACGGATTTGAATGTGTCAGGCTTTGCGTGTTGCCATTTCTATTTCGCAATCTCAACTCTGAACTTTGTATCGAAAATATGAACATGTATGGCATTCTCACTTTCTATTGTGAGTTAGATTGAACTTTAAGCAATGATGTCGTGATGGGATACTTAGAAGTAACTCTTGTGTGATATTGAGTTCAGATTTGGAAATGAAAATTGTAATGTGCAATAAAAATTCCAACGCAATAAGTTAAGAACTCCTGAAAAAAAATTCAATTCATGTTACCCATTCCGCGTACGAAGTCGAAAGATATTTTCATTTTCAGTACATTAAAATTGCTTTACGTGTAGAATTTCTAATTTTGTCACTTGGTGACCTTTAAGAGGTCCTCAAGCAGAGGAAGGGGATTTAAGTATGACGTCATGCGATTTCTTTTCTTGAAGACACTTTTATTAATTTAATCCATCAAAATCTTTAACAAGATCTGAACTTCTGAAGTAGATAGATTGAAAGGTAAATGCCACCAAAGAAACGTGAAGAGAAAATATGAAAAGATAACAATATCAGCGGTGAACCAACAATACCTAGCGAGAATTCATTGACTCTACGGCGGCTATTGACGGGTAAGGTCAAACTAGGGTAGCAATTGACTTTGAAACATTCGTTCAAGTTAAAATTACTTTATAGCCTTCTTTCGATTTAGCTAGTTTCCAGGCTGTGTTTAACTTGACTAAGTCATTTGTGAGGGATTACCTTCACAAATGTCTTAGTAAAGTTCAATGGTCTATGATTAGTTTGTGCGTTGTGTCTAGGTTTAATTGTTTTAGCTGTATACGACTGTATTTTCAGGGATCAGAAATTATATTTATTCTCAAGACTATACTTTAAATTCTTGAGGAACATGAAGGAAAGAGGAGTCAGCGATAGTGTGACGATAGACACAAGGATTGGAAAGAAAAAACGTGTTGCGTCGACCCCATATAAAACGGGCAAGAAGACGATGATGATTTGAGGATCATCATATCTTATACCTACTTTCCAGAATAATTATGCTATCAACACTCACATGTCGACTTTACTTCTGTTACTAAGTCTAAAGAAAATATATTTTCTAAAACAGTTTCTTACTCCATCATAATAAAATTGCAAAAAAGAGAGAGTGACAATGAAAAAGCATTAGCGCAACTTCAAAAATATCTTCAGCTGCATTATGTGAATTTATTTCTTTTGTTTTTTTTTGACTGATTTCAGCTTTAAAATACTTCATTGCTCTTTAACCTTGGCGATGCCACTGCGATTTTGCAAGAACATTTTCGCTTGCCAGGGTCGTGGTTAAAATATACTTACTGTTGAATAATATAACATACTTTTGCTCATTTTATTTTTATGAATTTTGCAATTTTCAGTGCTGTGTGCTATTTTTGGTTGGTCTTGTGATATATCATTTGCAAAGTGTGTAAATGTATTAGCTTCCAGTTTATAATTTTGCGTCTTGTACGTACCTATACTTTATGTCGGAATTCATCAAGTTTTCTAAGGCCAAGACATTGCATTCATTATCAAGGTCAAAGTGAAGATTTCGTTGAAATTAAGATGAGGTCGAATGAGGATAATGCAAAATTAATTTTAATTCCAGAAACCTCATACTTAACAAAACAAAATTTATGGCTGCAAATGTCTAAAATATTCAGTTCATATTTCATCGATATGGATTACGGGTATTATCAGATCTGTTTTTCATTTTATTTTGTCTGTTTCCTTTAATGTGTCTTTCTCGTTAATTGCGTATGATTACGCGATCAAACACTCGCTAAGAATAACAAGACGCATAGGAACTGTTTACAATTCTACACTAGTATCGACCTCTGAGAAGTCTTACACTACAAGGGCATACTATGTATTTGCGTGCCTACTCATTCAGTTTTATACGTTTATTTCTGTAATTTACTGTCTTTTTCCTTCTAGATAGTACTTAGACAATTTTGACAGTCTTATTTTTGTCAACTAAGCTTTTTCACCTTTAGTTTTGTTTTCTTTCGAACTGCCTATAAACTAATTCAGTAGTTCACACGTGTTGCATTCATTCATTGATTTATTTCAGTGAATGTTTACTCAAAATAACTGTTGCTTCTACAGATCACAGGCTTGGCCGGTACGAACTCGAAACGAGTGTCTATGTGTACAATCAATTGACTGACTAACTAGGTATCAATTTCAGATCGAATATAGAAAGTAATGGCAAAATATTATAAGTCTTAAGTTCATTAGTCAAATCATGTTAAATCTCAAGAAAGTAACCGATTTCTTTGAGACCAAATCTTTCTTTCTCCATTCATATGCCTCCTTCGAGACAAATATCTATCTAACAGTTCACTTGAATTAAGGTCAAGTACATTTCATCCCTTACGTTTTTGTAGGCGACATTTAAGTCCTCATGGGCGTTTTTCGTAGGCGTTCAGTCAATGAAGTGGGTATCGGAAAACAAGTCTACAAAGATCTGCCAAATAGGATGACTATACAATTCTTAATTGGCAAATATTTTTGAAATACTGCTATAATAATAGTATCTGTTAACTGCTAATTGAATAGATGTATGTCATTGGTTGACAGAGTTGCTGTATCATTGGAAATAGTGTAGCCATTTTGTATTGGAAATTGTCGGTTTATTTCCGAGATATTTCATTGGACAGATTTTGATCTATTTGAAATGAATAACAATTACTTTTTTAAATAGGATGAAAGTAGAAAAGTCAAAGGTTATCAACATCATCATTTTCTTGCCTTTGTCCCATTTAAATTACGTTCAGCGCGGCATGTCATCTTCTTCCATACTTCTCTATTACTCATCATGTCATCAGACACCTCTCTTGCCATATCATTGTTCAATACAGACACAGTCAATCAATTGTTTCTATGGCCTTCCTCTACTACCTACTATATACCGTGAATTATTATTATTTACTAAAATTGCATGTTTTTATGTGCAGTTCCATAAAATTGTAATTAGCAGCATAAAATCAAACAACGTTACGTACGCTTCTATAATGTCAATAACAAACTTTCCTTTTCAAAGTTCATTCATATAACACTTACTTATTTAAATAAATTGTATAACAATTTTACAACAAGACCTCTCCAAATCTTACCTCACTATAATTTCCTTCGATTAATAACCAAATAAATCGATATATAACCTCTCGATTTCGCGAGCTGCTATTCGGATTGTAGTACAGAGGATAAAAGACCCAATTTCTTCAACGGCAAGGTTTAAAATAAACGAATGTATTACGTTGCGTAAGGAACGCCGGTATCCCCTTGACACGCTTATGTCCGAGTTAGATTCGTACACAGAATCGAGTCAATTAGTCATAGTATTGATGTATGATACTTTGGCAATAAATCCTTTATTAAGGTCGCTATGGTTAGGGAGAAAGTTCTTTTAGATAACTATCACGGTTGTGGTCCTCGGAGAGGTGAACAGGGGCGTGCTGACCTACATTTTATAGTTAGCCGATGTTGCTATGTGAAAGGAGATGATCCTATCAGTTCTTGCGAGTTGCGAGGCATTAATATTACTATGGAAAGAAATCTGTCAAGTAACCACGATTGAAGTATGGAAGAAGAAGACCATGCTACGCCGACCCTTAATAAATTGTGATAAGGGCAGGAGAATGGTGATGATGGTTAACCACGCTTGGGACTACAAAACCAGGTCCATCCCTAACTGAAGCTAAACTTAAGAATACACCAAAAATATAATGTATGAATCTGAAAGGTTTACCCTTTTAATAATGCCTCTTTCAAGACAAAAATACTTTATTCTCTACTTTCAACAAATATATTCCATTTTGTATTCCCGTAGCGATCTCTGGCACTCTAAGTTAGTTTTCCAAGCATAAAGTTCAACTGTCATTTGATTTGTTCCGTTAAAATGGAGTAAAGGACTAAAGTAAATATACTTTCAGCACTTTCATAATATTATATATAGAAGTGAAGGCGGTTTTAATATTGAGTTGCTACGGTCTTCCAAGATCAATAATGTTTACAAGGAACGTGAGAAAGTGAATTACTGAGATTTTCAAAAGAGGCTCTCGTCGTCTCATCAGACGCCTTCTTTTTTGTCATATTTACACAGTCCATCTATCGTTTCTTTGGTCTTCCTCTACTCTTAAACCCATCCATATTCATACTCAAGAATATGACAATGAATATCAATAAACTAGAATTAAAAGCAGTACCAGACAGCATTGCTCATTAAGACATGAACAACAAAGAAGCTTAAGAGAAGAAATCTTCAGCAGAAAACTGCGATAAGACCTTTCTAGAGACTAAAGTGGCACAAATCAAGCTTTGAGTACAGGGAGCACTTGAATCAGCTGAAGTGAATCAAGTAAAAACTAAAGAAGCAGCTTTAAAAGCAAATCCAGTTGCAACCAGACGAATTAATCCCATCGAATAGAATTTCAAATCGTTCGTCTTATATGTAACGGCATTCGAGCATCGGTAGCCATGGAACATTTACAATTAAAAATACATGTGATGCATCTTGCATTTCATGGTAAAGGCAACTGTAGAGATGCCAGCACATCAAGCTTCTACAATTCGTCAAATTTCATTATGTAATAGATTTTCAACTTTATCGCTAAAGGATTAGGTCCAAGGTAACTGAGAGAATTTAACAGTTTCGAGTGGCTTGTTCTGTGCATCAATGGTAAATTATTTGACATTGACAGTATCATTACTTCTTAGGACTAAGGAAATCTGTTGGGTCATCTCATATCTTTTGGGTCATCTATATAAGTGCGGTAGTCGGTATATCTGAGGTTGACTGACTGGTGTATTATTGACTTCTAGTCATCATCTCCCTGCCCTTGTCACGTTACTTGGGGTCGGTGGTTTTTTTTATTTCATACCATTCCTCAAACACACAATCCATCCAACGTTTCCTTGGTCTTTCTCTCCCTCTCATCACTCTTTTAGTCACAAGCGCTTTGTCCCTCCTCATCACATATTATTATTTTAATGTCGTTATGAAATGCTTCAGAAAGAACATTTCAATATCGTTGCTAAGTTAATAGAAAGATCGCATGTATTATTTATTTGGATCTTTGCTTTATTTAAAGTCGTTTATTTCTCCACTTATATGCACACTTTGAAAGCAAAGCTAATAATGATATTGGAACATGGAGATTTGTTGGCTTCAGAAGGCTACGACGGCTTTAGTGTTACACAACCAAGCTTTGCACGTTACCCATAAAGTACACTTTAACAATGATGGATCGATAGTAGGAACTAGGAAGTCTATAAAACTTCCGACAGAAGATATACCATTATTTCAGTACTATGTTCAATTTAAGACGCCACTTAAATTATCATAACAAGGAAGAGTAGGCTCTTCCTAACTTTTCTGGCTTAGTACCCGTGGTCCCTCTCAGTAGTCCCTTGAAGGGACTACGGGCACAAAAGTACCCGTGGTCCCGTTTTCAGATATAACCATACCAAATTAAGAAGGCGATCAGTCACAAACTACCAGGAGGGCAGAAGCATCGGGAATAATGTAGCTTCGACACGAGGCAAGTTATGTTTAGTGGCTCCTTTTGGTCTGCCTCAAGGTCGATTCTGCTTCGATAAGTGTGGTCATACCTTAACCATCCTTACATCTCTCCCTTTGCTTGTCTCTAGCCTTACATTTTTCCTTTAATGTGTTAGGAGTTATTTTTGAATTTAACACCTAGCTCCAACCTCCAAAAAGATTACGCAACGAACGACCCTCAAATCTTTTAAACCAACAAACGAGGTTGGCATTAGGGCTTTCAAAATACCGGATGTTTCAATACCGGTATCGATTCCGGTATTGGACGTCAATACCGTGATCACGGTATTAATACCGGTATTACATACCAACATTTAAAGTATGTGTTTTTATTTGTAAAAACAGTCTTTTTTGTTTTATTTTATTTTAAATAACTTTAATAAATAGCGCTCTATATAACAATTTGGTATTGGTTGATTATTTAATTAGATAGGACTAAGTAGGAACATAATCAAAACTTAACTCAAGTCTTTTTGTAGGAAGGCATTCCACATAGCGTTTGAAAAGAATAAATATCAAAAAAGTCGATTTTTATTATTATTGAAATGTATCATGTAATCAACATAGCTACCTATCAATATTTGTAGAAACGTAAGTATAGCTTAATTAGCTATTAGCAATCATTCACAATAGCCTACTGGAAAAAAAACACGCTCTGCATCAATATTCGTAGGTATCACAGACAGTAAATATCTCTAAGCTGCCGGTAGGAATGGACGTGTCTTCATTTTCACATCATCATTAATGATCATTTCAACCAAGACGTCCACTGCTGGGCGTATAGGCCTCCCCCAGGTGTTGCCGTAGTGGCCTGTCCTATGGGCGCATTCAGCGTGACCCCGCAACCTTCACCAGGTCATCGTTCCACCTTGTTGGACGCCTTCCAACACAACGTCTTTCTGTTCGCGGTTGCCACTCCAAAACTTTTAGGCCCCATTGGCCATCTGTTCTGCGAGCAATGTGCCCTGCCCACCACGACGATTTCTACTCTTTCTCGAAGTTCGAACTGACTGACTGGTCGAACTGGACCTATTTTACATCATTAGATCCAGGTAGACTTCGTCCACAACTTCGAGTGTAGTCTCCGATTTTGATAGGTGAGGGTGTTACGTGGACAGTCAACATGACCTTGGTTTTGTCCATGTTTATTTTAAGACCCACTCTTTCGGAAGCTCTACTGCGCTCATCGAGCATTTCACTGAGGTCTCTTCAATCCAGAACCTTAAAGGCATCCTCCAGTGCAGGGTGAACAGTTTCGGAGATATGACGTCTCCCTGTCACACAAAAAAAGGTTCCGACTTCCGAGGTCTGGTCCTGAAGTCGAACTGACATGGTGGCGTTTTTGCCACCGTTGGAGACACTGCAGTATGGCCCAAGTCTCGGTCGAATTAAAGGGTTTCTCGTAGTCCACAACCGCTAAACAGAGAGGCAGGTTATACTCTTCGGTCTCTTGTATGACATCCAGCCACATAACCACGCAGCAGTAGGTATGCTGTCTATGGTACTAAAGCCTTTTCGGAATCTGGTTCGTTCGGGAGGCTGGAAATCGTCAAACCGCGCAGGTTTGACGATTTCCAGCCTCCCGATATCATTTCCACTGCTCGAATTCAATGAAGTAGAAGGTTCTTCTATGGTCATATCTTGTTCATTATCAGTCATTGTCTTACTGTCTCTTTATATGTTTCGTGTGTCATTATTATATTTTAAAAATGGAATTTAATTTACGATAATACATGTAATGCTTGCAATACCGTGATCACGGTATTGAGGGCTTCAATACCGGTATTGAAAATGGCCCATATTTGTCCGGGATCACGGTATTACGGGATCCCGTAATACCGGTAGTTGGCATGTCAACAGGGTCCATTAACCTTACCTCCACGCGTACCCCTGGTTACACAACAGGAGCAGGTTGAAAGACCTTAAGGTCTGCGACTCGACTGGGGGCAAAAGGACTATGTGCCCGGGTGACATTGGACTATCGATTTAGACTGGGCCTGGTGTACCGTTTGTTCCTCACAATGGAGTAGTCTAGAATTTGTCTGTGGGTTTAATTTGCCACGTGGTTGGTTGGATTTAAAAGAATTAATTGCGTTAAAATGTTTTACTCGCAAAGTATTTGAAGGGCAGATAAGAATTTAAAAACGACAGGCTAGTATATCGTTTGTTCCGTTTAGTCTAGAATGTTTCTAACTTGCCACGAGGAGCGTAGGGTTAACAAAAAAATTTGTATTCAAATGTAAGTGTATCTGAAGGGCAGACTTGATGTAGACTGTTGGATGCTAGTAAAAATACTTTTGTTCCTTTTAGTCTAGAATTTGTCTGTGGGAATTAAGTTACCACGTGAAAGGTTGGATTAGGAGAAGATTTATTGTATTTCAGTGTTTCGACTAGTGAAAGTTTAATTAAATATTTGAGAGACAGACGAAAACTTAAGCTTTCTATCTTTGGCTTTTTATATGATTGTAAGGAAGAGCAACCGACTCTTAAAACTGACCGTTTGTAGACCGACGATGAGTGTCCTAAAAAATGTGCGTTTTTATGCTTAGCCTTTGTGTATTTGAAAAAATACCTATCTGTTACCGATAAAATTATTTTAATTAGTACAATTTGATAGGTACGGAACAAACCTCTTTGTGGTTAGATAACAATAGTGATAAGTTTCGAACTTGTATGAGCTTGTCGATATCGGTGGTTTTTTTTATTTCATACCATTCCTCAAACACACAATCCATCCAACGTTTCCTTGGTCTTTCTCTCCCTCTCATCACTCTTTTAGTCACAAGCGCTTTGTCCCTCCTCATCACATATTATTATTTTAATGTCGTTATGAAATGCTTCAGAAAGAACATTTCAATATCGTTGCTAAGTTAATAGAAAGATCGCATGTATTATTTATTTGGATCTTTGCTTTATTTAAAGTCGTTTATTTCTCCACTTATATGCACACTTTGAAAGCAAAGCTAATAATGATATTGGAACATGGAGATTTGTTGGCTTCAGAAGGCTACGACGGCTTTAGTGTTACACAACCAAGCTTTGCACGTTACCCATAAAGTACACTTTAACAATGATGGATCGATAGTAGGAACTAGGAAGTCTATAAAACTTCCGACAGAAGATATACCATTATTTCAGTACTATGTTCAATTTAAGACGCCACTTAAATTATCATAACAAGGAAGAGTAGGCTCTTCCTAACTTTTCTGGCTTAGTACCCGTGGTCCCTCTCAGTAGTCCCTTGAAGGGACTACGGGCACAAAAGTACCCGTGGTCCCGTTTTCAGATATAACCATACCAAATTAAGAAGGCGATCAGTCACAAACTACCAGGAGGGCAGAAGCATCGGGAATAATGTAGCTTCGACACGAGGCAAGTTATGTTTAGTGGCTCCTTTTGGTCTGCCTCAAGGTCGATTCTGCTTCGATAAGTGTGGTCATACCTTAACCATCCTTACATCTCTCCCTTTGCTTGTCTCTAGCCTTACATTTTTCCTTTAATGTGTTAGGAGTTATTTTTGAATTTAACACCTAGCTCCAACCTCCAAAAAGATTACGCAACGAACGACCCTCAAATCTTTTAAACCAACAAACGAGGTTGGCATGTCAACAGGGTCCATTAACCTTACCTCCACGCGTACCCCTGGTTACACAACAGGAGCAGGTTGAAAGACCTTAAGGTCTGCGACTCGACTGGGGGCAAAAGGACTATGTGCCCGGGTGACATTGGACTATCGATTTAGACTGGGCCTGGTGTACCGTTTGTTCCTCACAATGGAGTAGTCTAGAATTTGTCTGTGGGTTTAATTTGCCACGTGGTTGGTTGGATTTAAAAGAATTAATTGCGTTAAAATGTTTTACTCGCAAAGTATTTGAAGGGCAGATAAGAATTTAAAAACGACAGGCTAGTATATCGTTTGTTCCGTTTAGTCTAGAATGTTTCTAACTTGCCACGAGGAGCGTAGGGTTAACAAAAAAATTTGTATTCAAATGTAAGTGTATCTGAAGGGCAGACTTGATGTAGACTGTTGGATGCTAGTAAAAATACTTTTGTTCCTTTTAGTCTAGAATTTGTCTGTGGGAATTAAGTTACCACGTGAAAGGTTGGATTAGGAGAAGATTTATTGTATTTCAGTGTTTCGACTAGTGAAAGTTTAATTAAATATTTGAGAGACAGACGAAAACTTAAGCTTTCTATCTTTGGCTTTTTATATGATTGTAAGGAAGAGCAACCGACTCTTAAAACTGACCGTTTGTAGACCGACGATGAGTGTCCTAAAAAATGTGCGTTTTTATGCTTAGCCTTTGTGTATTTGAAAAAATACCTATCTGTTACCGATAAAATTATTTTAATTAGTACAATTTGATAGGTACGGAACAAACCTCTTTGTGGTTAGATAACAATAGTGATAAGTTTCGAACTTGTATGAGCTTGTCGATATTCGTCAGAATTTAATTCACTCCTTCGACCGGGTTCCACCAGAAAATGCAGTGCGGAGACGTGCAAGCTTCGACCAATCACAGGAAACACGAGAAATACGGAGTGGATTTCTAACAATGTGATTGGTCGATACCTCTACGTCTTTTCAACGCTCTGTGTGTGAATCGTTACGACCAAATATTGTGCCAAATGCAAACTTTTATACATCAACTTCATATTAATTAACCCTGTTAATAAAAACTAACATTTGTTTGGCACAGTTCTAGTATCTCCAAACTTTTATTTAAGCAAATATTGTTTTGAAACAAAACTAATATTAAAAGTTGATTTGACCTGTTTAGATTCTAATATGATTGATTAAAATATTCAGAAGGCGAAACTACAAACACTCATTGGTCAAGAAGTCTAGCCGTCTCGATAAACCACATGCTACCCAAACCGAACCTTGAGACGTCATTAAAGATATACATACACAATAAATGTTAAAGAACTTTGGACATTACTCGTTACTTCAAAAGGCACAATTTATGCTATCCCTAAAACACTTTAGCTACATGCATTACCGTAATTATCTTCTTCCTAGCGTGTCGATACAATGCAAATTGAGTTAACCCAAAATTTGGCGACGAGTTTGGCACTTTTACGATATCAAGAAAGTGTCCCATCGTTTGTGGGCCATCAAAGTCACAATAAATCTTCACGTGAACAGGTTTTCCTTGCTTCGGCCAACCTGTGTCAACAAGACTTCTAGGAGCGTAGTTATTATCATCTTTTTAGAAAAATAATTAACAAAATAAATTAAATCTAGCCTAATGGCTTGATTTAGATTCGTCAAGTCAACATGACTGTGACCAGTCACATCATTTCCGATTGTAACAGTGACTAAGTCAGAATCATTGAATGAGTGCTGTTAGTATTAGTAGTATTTAGTAGTAATAAACTACGCAGCCATTAAAGATGTTGTTTTATATTTAAATATTGCTTACACGTGGAGTATTTATATAACTACAGTTGTTATGAATAGTTAGCTGGTTGCTAGCTGAGGTTTTATTAAGTGCAATTTTCTGATTGTAGTACTTATAAATAGATAACCATCTGCCTAACCTTTTCTCAACTGTGTTGAGGTTCGTTTCCAGTCTAATCGAATGCAGTTGTCCAGTATTTTAAATGGAGCGACTGCCTATCTGACCATAACACAGTTGGCTAAACAACTGTACAACGTGTCAAACACAATTTGAACATCTCAGAAGACATAGAATATGAACTTCTAGAGATTGTGAAAGATTAACCTCTTTTGTTCCATCTCGTCAACGGGATAAACTACATAGTTTAATCCTTTAACAGTATACGTAATCGGTTCCTAGAGGCTAGCTGATGCATATTGAGCGGTCAATTATATTATTGAACTATGATGAAGTATCAATTATTATAATGAAGATACTCCAGTGATCCACTTGCGTGGTTAATGCATTGAAAGAAAAGACAATTTGTTTAAAACGACAGTTTATTGATTGTATGGCGGCAATTATGCTAATCTATTCGATTATAGCTTAGAATATATATGTATTCACTGCCTCTTTAGTCAAGTGATCGGAAGCGCGACTGCTGAGCACGAGGTCCTTTTTTCCAACAGGAATTTAACAGTAGCAGGTAGTCAGAGTCGGGATTTGTGCCCGGGTGATGGCTATAGGCTCGCCTGATCGCCTCCTATTACATGAGACTTAAGCATAACTGGCGAAATGTGGGTGTACTTGTACCCTTCAGGAGTTACACGCAGGAAGTTATGTTATATCTGTATTGATTACACTTAAGTCTTTTATGCAGAATAAATTGAAAATAAAATCAATTCCAGAGGCGTGGAAATCGAATCGATTACAGCGCAGAGTTTGTTTTCCCGCATTCATCCAGATTATCTATTTAATACACAGTACGTAGCAAAATAAACTCTACTCACCAAGTATAAGGTGTAATTTGGAGTCGGTCTGGAAGGCATAGTGCAGTGTCACAAGGAATGGGCACGCCCTCACAGCCTCCAGGACCTGTTGAATTCGTTTCGTTTTACATACATACGATAGACATTTCAATTCGGTATTTGATAGAACTCAAATACAAATTGACCTCGACTAGTTCCCTGGGGTACCCCTGAAAAAAAAATGCTTAGAATCTCCGTTATGACGGTTTATTACTCTTTTTTTTAGTTTGTGACCTAGATATCTCAGTCACGCTATAAACTAAGTTTATAAAACTGCTCCTGGATTTTGCTTAGAGTTTTATTTTCCAGCTGTATATAGATTACTTAAACTGCAGAATTCTGCATTCGCAGAATTTGTCTAAGAAAAATTTAAGCTATAACGCAAATCCAGAAGCGTTATTTTTATCGGTTAAATGATTTTGAGTTTCTTCTGTTGTTCAAATATTCTTTTAACAGTCTACAGTTACTACAGTTTACACTAGGAACTTTGGATGGATAATATCATAATTCTTTAAATTACTATTATAAATTCGATATTTACCTGTCTTTCAGTCCTTGTATGCTCAGCAGTCTTCAATTTCTGTACTATCGATGCCTTTTTCAACACCTTCATGGCATACAATTTGCCTTCGTCGATGCCAACCTTTTTCCTAACTAGAAACACTTTGCCGTATGCTGAAACAAAAGAAAAAAACATTATTAGTATTGAGATGCTTGGTAGTACAAAAATATATTTTGGTCTTGTGTCAATACAAACTTAAGTCTTTCATAAGTTTCATATGTATAGGGACAATTTGGGACTTAGCACCCTTTGGGAGTAGACAACATTTATGGCAAGAGACAGAACTGCTTGGTTTGAAGACTTTCTCAGCTTTCTTGCCACTATCATGATTATGAGCAAGGCAAATCAAATGCGATTAAAGAAATAGCCTCAAACACACACGTTTCACTAATTTTATCGTGACCATTCTTCCATCATATGTCATTAACCAGATTGCCATTATCACAAGCCTTTAAATTCTCTATATATTGTACCAAATCCCATTTCAGTAAGTCATAGAGACATTAATTTCGTAAAAGCTGCAGTCCACGTGCAGTCGTATTCCTTAATTGAGTTAGTATCAAAGTCATGGATGTCATGTTGAATTTGGGATAACGGTCCAGTGTAGTAGCTGGAAACTGAATAACGTTTAAAACCCCTGTTATATTACGTACGAATCCTTGCAACGTGAGCACTTACACTAATCTGTTTTTGAATTCCTAGTTTGGTAAGCTTTGAGTTTCAACCTAATTTTGCTGTGTAAGTAGCTTTATGCTTTAGAATATTTGCCCGTACGCTTTATTCATTTGTATCTTTGAAAACTTCTTGGTCCTGAATAACGATTCAAGATCGGTGGATCAAATCCTCGTCTTCTTTAACAGAAGCCAACTAAATAATTATGTATTTGTATCAAACCTATTACATTAGTCTTAATCATAACTGGCACAATATGACATGGGTGATGTAAGGCATATAATTTTGATTTTATCATTTTTAATACGACATTCGAATATAAATGACTCTTCTGTAAATATTATCGTACAAAATGTCCTATATTTACTGCAACAACATCTCAAACATGCTCCTACGTTAGCCACGTCATCAACAAGGCCCAGTAAAGTGTTACGAGAAAAGGTTATTATTATAATTGTGAACAATAGCGTTTTATGGGTCACTCTCATGTTACAAGTGGGTCACTTACGTACAAAAGCACGATTAAGATACTCATACTATTTACAGTAATGTAATCTTAAGAGTTTGTTTATAAGAATAAGTTAATGAGGTGGATTGTTAAATAAAACTAACGAGAATTAATTATGGTCAAAGTTGAGTGTCAAAACTTTAATGACTATGTTCTTGAATTCAATTGTGTTCCAACTTTCACTCAAATAGCGCTTCAATAGAGTCGGAAATTTCTTTGAAAAATTTAAGGATTATCAACAAAATCATCCATAAATATCAACAAAACTACTTTTTACTAACAAAGCCATTGTTCTATTTAAAACTTATAATAAAGAGAAATCATAATCCAGCACTGGTCCGGCGTGGTCCACTAAGCCCCACACAAAGGCCTCTATCCCAGAAGTGGGAACAATATACCCTGATAATGGTTCATAACCTTGAGCGTAAAAAACAAAGCACGAACGACAAATGTGTTTGAAACAGATCACTGTATCCACGATTTACCAAGAACCAAACTACTATTGTTCAAAAGCTTATTGGTGGAAAAAAAGAAATGCGTAAACGAAGCGAATTTCTTTCCGATTTTAACAATGTTGTTATGGGAAGTGGGCAGGTAAGGACTACAATGGCGGTAATGCAAAACAATGATTAGATGGGTGGGCAGAATTGAAAGATAGCGAACGGAAGGACTGTGTATTACGATATAAGGGGCTGTGGGAATAGGCCTGCAAATGATATGTTTGAAGTAAATATGACAGTAACAGGATTGAGGAGGTTAGACGAAGCAGTCGCACTACGTAAAATACTTGTATACACAGCAATGAAGACTATGGAAGCCGACAAAAACATAGTTCAGAAAAAGATAAATAAAATGTCGGAAGCATACTATGTTTAATAGTATTTGAATGCATAACAAGGGAATTCCCCTGATAACTAGAACTCTAATTAATATCTAAATATGTTTAAATACCACAGACAATGATAACGCGGATAGTAACAATATACTGTTGTGGACAGTGATGATTACAAAATAACTTCTATACATTGCATCATTTAAGGCTATAGTCGCGTGAAGCCTTACCCATAAGGACAATGCAGAGTTAACTGAGTAAAGCATTATGATATCTGATATCTATGGCAACGTATTTTGATATTTCCTTCCGTTCATTATTTGTAATCTCATTACAACGAGCTTCTTTTATAATATTCACTGTATCAAAGTTGTGGTCCCAAAATCCATATTCGCAACAAATATATTTATAAGCACTGCAGGTAATTCTTCGGTTGCGGCATGTGGCATTGGAACCGGAAATGGCAACCGCTGTATTTATGGCTGCATTCTTTATTCTGTTGTGAAGTTCTGTTTGCTGTTTTTTGGTTATTATCATTGTGTCTTAATGAAAGACAATATCAATATTTTTATTTGATTTTCAAGTTATTATCCTACAATTCCAATATCACTAGAAATCTTCATGGCTTTGTCCCGTGTTCCTTGGGGTCGGAAGTTCGCATACTTTATTACCTTCAAATTAAAGTTCAGTTCTATCTATTCCAACCAGCTGCGGTTTACTAACACAATTCTGTATCGAAAATGTACTCCAAACAAAATGTCCCTCGCTATCCGTGGTTTAGTTCCCTCTAATTTGCAAACTAATTATCAGTAACTGGTTCGATGCGACCGCAACCACAGAATAGATAAATACAGAAGCTCGGTTCTAAACAACGAATGATAACGCACACATTTAGAAACGCACCACGTACAGCGAGTGCAAGCGCACTCGCAACAGTCATTTGTTTTAGACCTCCACGCACACATAGACATGCTTCACTTACAGTCGGTACAAATACACTTACGAGTTATGACTGACATTCCTTTGAGGTCGCCGCGTCTTGCGTCCGATTCTATGTGTCTCTCCTCGTTATTGATAGCAACCTTCTGTACCTCCTAACTATTTAGTGCCACGACGAATGTTATACACTTAATTACAACAAGTTGTTAATCTAATCACAATTAAGTTCTATTACGTAAACTTTAAACTAAACTAAAATGGAGGACCGGATTTTGATGATGCAATTTCGTGGTAGACCGATTTGATTAATTGACGAGAGAACAACAGAAGTAATGGTTTAAAACTGGTTTGAGGACCGAAAGCATGAGCATAATTATGATGGAATGAGGAATGTCGTGAGGAATGTCTTATGTATAAAGATGGACTGACTATAACAGTCTGGAATACTACAAAACATACTATAATGGTTTATGTGATGTGGTTAGGAAGAAGTTGTCAAATTAATAGCGAACTCAAATAACAATAACTCACTATCATCTAATGGATTGTAAGAAAAATGATATGGATAGAAAGGGGTCGAATGACGATATGACGGTTGATACTGGCAGTAAGGAAGATGAAATGATGTACCGCTCTTAAATAAATTGCAATATAGGTGAAGACGACAATGAAGATGATGTTATCGAAGGCCGCACCTTTAAGAGAAATAAGGCTCTTAATAGCAGCACTATGTCAACCACATTTTTCTAGTTAAAATATAATTTTCAGCTTGCTTCGTTAGAATGTTGTCCAACCTGTTATAATGAGCCGAACGCATTCGTAACTTCGTAAGGCAGTGGCACCAACATAATGCACCCAACGCACTAATGTCTTAACCAGTTTTTAATGTTTTAATACAAATTATACACTAATGATGTTTTGTATAAGATATTGAGAATTTATTGACGTTCATCATCAGCCTAGCTTTTCTCAACTATGTTGGGGTCGGCTTCCAATCTAACTAGATGCAGCTGCATACCAGTATTTTCTGAGGGACAGTCGCCCCTATCTGACCTGCACAGCAAAGTTAGCACTGGGTAATAATATGTAATACCTCTTGGTAAGACTGGTCAGAATTTCAGGTCACTGGCGGCTACATAGCTTAGTCAAGCTACGTTGTGCTTTTATTACGGGTCTAATTAATATTGAAAACAGACATGATGTAACTAGGCAATAGGAAAAGGATATACATATTAAAAACAGATAAAATTACTAGCAAAAATCCCATAAATCGTATTATCCGTGTATTGATTACGGAAACAATGGCCTATTTTTGGTTGGTAACACAGCTAAATCAAATGGCCAGTCTTGATGATACCCAATTATTTTGTAACAGGAAGGTGTTACAAAAAAAATAGGCTGGTTCTCTTTATAAGAATTACTTGATGGATTAATATTGGCAGTATTTGTAGTTATTTCATATTTAATCTGATTATCTTTTGGCGATAGAGTTCTTGTCACAAAGGATGAACTTTCATCAACCATCATCATTCTCCTGATCTCTTTTCTCGTGCCTCCTCGAACCAGTCCTTATCCCATTTTATTTAGGATCGGTGCAGCATGTTCTTCTCTATCAGTATCCATCTCATGAGTAACTCCTTTTCTAGCAATATCATCTTCTACACAAACTATCCGTTTTTTGTTCTTCCCCTCGCCTCCTCACCGATCATACGTTTAAAATGGTTACCATTCTTCTTCCTCGTTTCAAGAGCGGAAACATTACCAACCATAACCAAATACTTATCAACATTTTTCCCACAATCACCCCAAGCCTAAGGATCAGGTGTTTCCTACTAAACCGTAAGTACATACTTCGGACCTTTTGTTAGCATTAGCTACTGAGCGGCTGGCCACTCGTCGCACCGGACGTATTCTGTTACCGGCAGCTGTTGAGGTTAGGTTCATGATTTTCTAATATGTCGAGTCTGAGGACGTAATGGGTTTAGTTTATGATGATTATGGTTGTGTTCGTAGACTGCAAGGTGGAGAAAACTGGTTATTTTCAGCTACAGTTCTTCTTTTCCAAGTTATGATATAATTGTCAAGCAATTTATAATTATTTCGGTCCGCTGGATTGCCACATTAAGCTCGATTCATTAGCGTCCCTAACTTCCTGTCATGCGCATGACACTTCACGGAGTACAAATGAAGTCTTTTATAATGTGTCTGATCCCTAAATCAATAATACCTAATCTCTAAGTAAATTTATCTATATAAATAAAAAGAGAAGTCCTGACTGACTGACTGATTGACTGACTCTTCAACGCCCAGCCCAAACCCTTGAACCTAGAAAGCTGAAATTTTGCACAGAGGTTCCCTTTATAATGTAGACAAGGAATAAGGAACGATTTTTCAACCCCTAAGGTAGTTAAATAGGGGATGAAAGCTTGTATGGAAAATAGTCATTTTCAAGCGGGCGAATCCGCTGGCAAAAGCTAGTTTTTAATAAGAAAGAAAGTTTTGTCACTACATCCCTTACCTACACTGTACATTTTAATACAGCTTCACTACCGCTATTTTCTGCTCCACAACAAGTCGATGAACACAGCGACGCTATACTTGCTCGAGTCGTACAATCCTGTTGTCATCTGCAACCCACTATTTTTATCCACACGATCTTGTCAGTCTAGTCGTCTCATTTCAAAGGTTTATTGGTCAACCAGTCGCACTGTCCTACTCTCGTTTCGTTACTCAACTCTGGTTTATTAACGATAGAACGATATTTGCACGCTTTTAAGTTCGATCAAATATGTGAAATGTCTTCCAAAATATTTCGAGAAGTGTTTTCGGTTTTACTCCGGGGAATTCTAGTTTTAAAATATTGACAACAAAGTTGACGTGTAAGAAGATCTACTTATACATAACTGACATGTTTTTAAGATCTACCAACCAGTATTGTAAGGTTGAGATTGATTTGATGTTATTAGTCTGCTTATTAAAATACTACTTGACCCAATTGAGAATTCATAAAATTGAAATAGAGTTAGCGTGATAATAACTCTAAGCAGAAAACTATCAAACTGAATATTGTTTTCATTGGCAAATAAAACAATCATACATATAAGTAAGCAATAGTTTACAATACGCTTTTACAATTCTATTATATGAGGATCGTTCAACAATAACAAACCACAGAGATAAATAATTCATCGAATATGAGGTGATTGAAGTAGACAATGTGGAAAACGAAGTATCATAACTAGCCAAGTATATGGAACCGCAAAATCACGAAGAAGTCATAAACATCCTGAATGAAGACGCTTCGCACTTTCCAGTTCTGAATGCACAAACGACCTAGGCCGGTCAACGCTCCCGATACCAGTCCAAGTAAATAACACATTACTCCAAAAATATAACACCCGTGTGGATGTGGAGCTTGTAGTCTTTGTTACATTATGAGTAATAGGTAGTTAATCAAAAATGGCATAACTTTCATTTTGATTGCCAAATGCCAGCACATTTTGTCGGAATCTTCTGAGCTTTGATCTCGGTCAATCCTCTTCAGATAAATTCATCATCATTCTCCTGTCTTTATCCCTATTTATCTGAGGTTGGTATCGCAGCATGTCTACTTCCTCCTTCATATTTCTCTATTACTCAGCAGCCATATATCATCCTACACTTAGTCTATCCATTGTTTCTTCGGTCTTTCTCAACTCTTTAAACATCTTCACAAATTCATAAAGGTCGATAATGTTCAATGAACTGGAGTTATCTATTTTTGTTTTAATCTGTGAGATCTAACACCTACGGTGTATTGAGCCGAAAATAGTAACAAAACAAACCACTATAACAGGCACGGCCTAGTTCGAGTCCGACAGTGAAAAATTCTGAATTACCAAATCAAATGAGTAATGAGTGACTGTATGGCAGGTAATTACCGTTGTGTTGTTAAGAAGCCGTAAAAATAAGCAAACAGAAATAGAATACACATAGGATTGTAACAACAAAGAGGCCAAATGTTTGAATTTATGAAAGAAAAGTCAGCTGAGTATTTGAATGTAAAATTGAAGAGAGTAAAGATGCCAAAAGACATGTCATTCATAGAAAAAAAATCATCGATGTAGGCAAGTTAAATCAGCTCATTATAAAAGCAATTAACGTCATATTAACAAAAGTAAACACTGTAGAATTATTGCTAATTGATAAAATGAATAAGGGTCAGTAGTCGGTAAATATCAGCAAAATATTTACTGCTGAAGCTACAAGGATACTGATAATGACGTCAGAATCCCACGTGAATATGAAGAATTAACGGAATCAAATGTTTTTGTTTAATCAAGACAAATAGGCAAGGCCATAATTTGAGGAATAATCATAGTAGTTTCAGTTCCCACAAACCCGAGATAAACTATTTTAGGAATTGGCAAATTCAACAGAAATAACACAGAGCCAAATATTTTCCTAAAACCAATGAATCTCTAAAAAGAAGGGGAAATTGTAAAGAAAATGTACCAAGTCAATGTAGTCGTAGACGTCCTTTGGTGCATTGAACTTGTAAACGAGGCGTGTCAATGTATACGAACTTCGGGCTGTTTGATTTGTTTTCAAAATACATTTATTATTAGACGTTAGCGCGAAATTCGCAGGTCAAGTTCATTCGTTGATGGACAAAGAAGCGATTGCGGTCGATAATGTATTGAATATTGAGCAAGAGGAAACTGGCGAGTAATTTATTTTAGAAGTAAACTGTAAGAACATGGGCGTTACGAGCATAATTTAGAGGCCGATGTTGCCAACCAAGAATCCGTAATGGATGACTGACTTTGAGAATTAGCTGATAAATCAACTTAAAGGGCTGTAATAACGTGAGACTAACATGTTGCATTTAAATTTATAAGTCGCATAACAAAACTGCAAAAACGACATGGTAACAGAACGAAACCTTTTACGCCTATTAGCGTCTACAATGCCCTAGATTTGGCAACGATAGACAAAGTCAATGAGACAATTGAAAGTGGCGCTAAATCTTCAACATACTGCGATCAAAACACTGCGAAATTCCCAGAAAATAAAGAACATCTTGAGTAAAAAGATGATCTGTCACAACATTCTCAGAAAGCAATTACGCCGCCTACTGGCCCGAAAACAAAATATTGGAAGATGATCTTGTGAAGACGGATTTGATAGAAATCCGTTTAACGGAACTTTCTGAACAATATTATTTAATTCACTGAGTTTCTCGGAAGCTTTTAGGTTGGGGGTGATTTATAATTCATTGACTTCGCTATATCCCTGAATATGTCACAGACTCACAGTGTTCTCTAGTTTTGGTTCAGATCATTAAAATGAAAGCCACGTGAAGCAGTTAATATTTTAATAGTCAGCATTTGTAGATTTCATAGACGTCAACAAGCTTGGCCTACCTACGCCGGTTGTATAAAAACATAGTATTGTTGACTCATACCCACGAGTTCAAAGAAAAGTTGTAAATCGTGTCGCAAATAGTCGCAATTGAAGGAAAACATTTGACATTGCCAAACTTATGAAGGAACTGACGGTGACGACTCTCAAGTCTTCCTCAGGAATTGTCAAGAAGTGGCTCAGAACCGAGACCGATAGTTGTGTAGAAGCCTTTGTCCAGCAGTGGGAAAGTATAGACTAGCTATAACAATAAGCTGAGTTCTTAGTTCTTTGTCTTGATACCAGACGAAAACAAATTCATACATACTGGTACCTCAATCAATTTTATTGTACTACAAAAACATGTAATTAAAATAGATAAAATTGGTTAAAACACTGTCGCCTCCGATCATAACGCTACTCGGGGTTCAGAGACCCATGTCAATCGTTTAGCGAATAAAACGGTTCATTGATTCCGTTTACGTGCAAATAACTTTAAACAGGCCAACTTTTTTTGTTAAAAACTGGTCTGTGGGATTAGTACTAAAATGGAGGCTCGAATGCTCGATTGATTTTTAAATTCGTGTAGGTCATTCATTGTGAGCTATTTAGCTTCTGTTGCAGGCTTTGCTCCAGCGATAGCTTTGTCTTTGGCTAGGATATCGTTTCGTTCTACATCTACTGCTTTCATTTTGCCTTTCATATCATCTTTAGTACCTACTCAAATTCTTACGTATTATAGAATTTCAATATACGGTAACAGTATTTATTTTGTTGCTCAACCTGGTATACCTAATCGTAATTCTCCTGCCTTTATCTTGATTTGGGATCAAATCAGTTTAAGAAAAGTCACCTTATTTCTAGCCCATAAAGACTTGTTTTAGGAATCAGCTGCTAATCGTTATCAAGTTATATGAGTTCACTAACTCCTTCTGTAGCTACCAAACTAGTTTTATTAAGACTGCTAAATATAGTAGGCATATTAATATTATAATTATCTGAAAATTTAATCAGCATGACTAGTTACTATAATTAGTGTGTGAGTTTTAAGTAAGATATTTTAGAATCTACATGACAGTTTACTAGATAGAAATGTCTGGAATTACGTACTGAATAGCAATCATTGTTTTGCTATCAATATGAAACCAGGAAATCGATCATGTTAAAGTATTTTATGCTCAGGGCCTGCAGTCTCTACACTAATAACAGCGCTACGAATGTCGCTGAGCCGTATCGATGTCAAATTTCGTTAATAGATTTTCGGCTTTATTTCAACGGCATAAGGTTGAAAATCTATTAAAGAAAGTTTACGAATTTTCGATTTTACGACATTCGTAGCGCTGTTATTAGTGTAGAGACTGCAGGCCCTGGTTGGCAACAATATTAAAACATTTGTCATGAAATGACCTTGACCTAACATGGTATAATAATGAAACTTTATATTCTAGCAACAAGATTGCCATTTCTTAACAATGTTGGGGATCGGCCTCCAGTCTAACCGGATGCAACTGAATATTATTATTTTACATGGAGTGACTGACTCTCTAACCTCCTTAACCCAGTTAGTACTGTGTAATACCTCTTGGTAAGACTCGTTGTCAGACTTTCAGGCCACTGACTGCCAGTAACGACTGTCAAAGATCTACAAAATTAAATGACAGCCGGGACCAACCGCTTAACGTGCTTTCCGAGGCACGGGGGAAGCTCGGTATGTAATAAGTGCGCTTTTTAACCTGAAGATTGATCTGAGCGGCAGTTATTATACAGCCAAGAGGTCCTCCTTCAAAAATCGAACACACAAACGATATCTCAAAACAATTTGCTGTAAATTCAGAAGCTTGTGAAACAATACGGTGGAGTCGTTGATAAAATGCAAATTTCGCGTATATTAGCAAGTTCGTCGACCCTCGACGTAGAAAGAACAATGAAATGAAAACTAATGTACTTGGTGACAGCGGTATTTTAATTTTAAGCATATGGTGACGCTATTTTGATAAGAAATTATGTTTCTTTTTTTGTAATCGGGTATTATAGTTTATTTGCTTATATTATCACTGCTTTTGCAAACAATCAAAATAATAATAAGCTATTTGCAGAATGCAAGAAAGGATGTGACTACTAAGATGAGTAATAGGGAAGTATGGAAGAAAACGACATGTGATGCCGACCCCATATAAAATGGGATAAGTACAGGAGGATGATGATGTTGTTTGTTCTTATAATCAGCGAGAAGTTGTTATGCATAAGAATTTCATGGTCACGCTGGTAGGTAAATATTATGTTTAAAAGTAATACAATTTACATGTAACACTTCATTTTGTTTCTGATACTAAGTTATTAAAAACAGACATTTCTAAAAAAAATAAAGCTTATCTAAAAACTTCTTCGAGAAGTATACAAGTTCCGTTTACTAAAGAACCAGTATCATATATTGAACCATTTGTAAGGTTTTTTTCTTTGACAAATACTATACACCGATCATGAAAGTTTTTTGCTCAGATCGACCAATTTGAACAATCTGGTCTGTGTGATGCCGCTTACAGGAAAAGTTTGACGTTAAATGCTGCCAAAGTGCCAACAATAAAAAATACTTTTATTTTTTCTTTTACAGGACAACAAAACAATTAATCACAATGTGCTAAGTAAAAATAAACAGTATTTCATCCAACCTCGATTCCTGATAAATACATAAATATAAATGATAATATTATAAGTAGTCTTATTAATCATCTTTGAAATCATAATCAATATCAACTCGATGACTAAATCGTACTGTGTTTTGCCGATAAAACATTATTATGTTTATAATAATATATCACTGATATTTTAGTCTTAAAATAGATTATGTACTGACTTAATTTAAGCAAATATCGATGAGGCAAATTGAAGCAAAAAATCTTGCAACTTTAGAGATTTTTTGAATGAAAATAACATATTTTAATTTTTCTTACTTCCGGCTTTAGATATGGATCTAAATGACGTACGGCCATTTTGTGATGTCATTATGACGTTAGCTGTCAAAAGTGACTTAATTGTATGACGTCTATGATATGGCATTGAATAACCTTCTATAAAATAAACGACAGAACTACCCTAATGTAGTCTAGCCCCATCCTTATTCCAATTGCATGTTTATTCTAGCCCGCTTTATCACGACATAAAAATAATATAACCTCCAAAAATATTCTAGAACAAACGAAACGTTCGAAAGTTCATTCAAATCCGGAGACGAACGACCTTACGCCTAGACAAAAGGGCGTATAATAATAATAATAATATTCCACAACTATCACACAACGCCATCTAGTCCCAAGCTAAGCAGAGCTTGTGTTATGGATACTAGACAACTGATAAACATACTTATATATTTCTAAATACATACATATTATAGATAAATTACACCCAGACACAGAACAAATGATCGTGCTCATCACACAAACATTTGTCCTGGGTGGGAATCGAACCCACGACCTCCGGCATAGCAGTTAGGGTCACTAACCACTAGACCAACAGGCCAGTCAAGACCCTGTGCCTACTAAAACGCTAATATTTCATTAAACATTTTGTACAGTTGACGACAAATTACATTAGTAGACTCAAGCAGTCTGTAACCTTCTCACAGTTGGGACATAGACCTTCAATTTGAGAGAAAAAGTAAGCCATAACCACGTGGTACAACCGCCATTTAGTGTAACTGTATAAAAATAGTACGATAATTACCATTATTCCAAAGCGAATTTTTCGCCGATCAATTCAAAAGTTAATACCATGAAATTTCAATCAAAACTTTAGGATTTATAGTAGTAGCTATGTTCGCAAGTGTAAACACATTTTTGCCCTTCTCGGTACACGATAGAAGTCTAGTGAGCGAGGTAAATGGCCGACAGAGGTGAAACATCTGCCTCGTAGGATAAAAAAATATGCCACCTGGTAGCGGGCGGTCGACCAATGGAAACGGCTCTTCATGACGCGTTGCGCTTATGATTTTGAGGCTTTTTTATGTAGACACATGGCTTTTGAGCTTCTTCAGTTGTGTTGTGACCAATTATTTTTCATAGTAAACTATATTTTGGAGGTCAGTTTCTATTGTTTGTACTTATAGTGACAGTTTTGATACTCAAAACGGAACCATTCGTTATTTTAAATTGCGTCTCTTTCGTTCTTCATTTTAGGTAATATTTATTCATTGGCATTTTTAAAATATTGATAGATCGATGTTCGGTGTTGTTAGGTTTTTCAATTAAGAATTTCTTAGTAGCTGCCACGGAGATTATTTGTTCCCGGTTGATAGCAAATAGCAATAGCTCGCCCCCTATAAGGGACTTACAGCCCTTACAGGTAACTGGCGAAATGTAGGTACACCATTTTTCACGATTTTTTTTTTAAGTCCTCGTGCCAAATCTGGCATTCTGCGAATCTGTCTTTTTCAGATCTTGTCATTTTGCGACACCTGGCATTATGCGTTTCTGACCATTTGGCCCAGGGTTGATAAAAATCATGATTTTTATAAAAAAATCAAAAAAATCGGATTAATTTGATTTAAATCGGATTTATTTGATTTTAATCAGATTTATTTGATTTTAATCAGATTTTTTTGATTTTTTTAATAATCTGATCGGTTTCAGTATGAAAGTCAGTTATTTATTAAAAAAAACTAACATATTTTTGTTAAATCAGCATATTAGTTCTTTTATTAAGTCATTATTTTATTAAAAAAACGAAGTAGCATATTTATTTGCTTATTAACAAAAATATTGAAAAAAAATACATTAACGAAAATCAACAAACATCTTCTTCTAAAGGTAATTAAAAAAAACACTTCCGTTTTTCAATAGGTATACTATATAACAAAAAATAATAATTAAAATAAAAAAGACAACATTTAAAAATGAACATAGAACCATTTGGGTTTCACCGCAGTCACAGTCACTTATTTCAACCTATTTGTTTGAATTTCGTTCTTTCAGTATAATGGTATGGGCGATATTAGCGATTCACACGTGTATGTGTGCACCGTAGTTTATGTCGGGGGAAGTCCTTTGGCACGTTTTGGCTGTTTTGGTTGCAGTAAAAAAGAACTGATTTAAATCATCGATTTTTTTAAATAAATCATTTGATTTTAATCGCGATTTAAATCACTGATTTTAATCAAATGATTTAAATCACATCATCCCTGCTATTTGCTAATCTGTCATTTTGCGTTTCTGACGTTCTGCGCCTAAACCCCCTGTCTAACCCTTCGGGGATTACGTTATGTGTTGATAGGTCAATAGAACAAGCTTGATTGTATACCAGCATTAACAAACCCATAATAAATATTAATTATTAGAAGTACTAAAATGCAAATCATTGACGCAAACCTTTTTTTCGCTATGACGACAAGTACTCTTTGAAAGGAGAATGATCCTACGACCTTAAATTTAAGTGTGTTGTTAAAATATAAAGTGTCAAGTAAAATCTGTCAAATAAATTATATTAATTTTAGCATTTTATGTGTATAGAATAATAACCATATTGGAGTATTAACTGGGTTGTGGAGGTAAGATAGGCAGTCACTCCATGTAAAATACTGATATTCAGCTGCATCCAGTTAGACTGGAAGCCGACCCCAACATAGTTGGGAAAAGCTAGGTAGATGATGATTGGGGTCGACCTCCAGTCTACAAAACGCAGCTGTATACCACTATTTATGATGGAACGATTGCTTGTCATCATGAATTTGAATATATTACTCAGTTTTAATTAATATTTAAATTATATGACGTACATAACCGTCATGCTTACCATCTCCTAAAGGTTACGCGGAGGTGTGTATCTTACATGTATTTTAAATATACCCACAAAACTGAAGTAGGCCTCTGATAAGGGAAGATAGTATATCAGTATGTTTATTTTTACAGACCACATGTTCTAAAATCGGTCAATAACACGATGGTTTATTGAGAATCGCGTTACGGAAATCTAATGGAGTTGGGTAGAACACTTAGCAAGGCGCAGGGAAGACACCTGTCATCCCTGCGCTTTGCTAAGTGTACCTCAGTCCACCTGGACTGAGGTTGTCACAGAATGGGATCCAAGAACTGGGAAAAGAAATTTTAATATGGGTTGGACCGGTGGCGGTGGTGGCGTGATGGACAGACGAAATAATTGCCATCGGAGGAAATACCTGATGAGGCTGGTACAGGAACGTGGATATTGTTTCAAGCTTTCCTAGTTTATAATTAAACTTATACTAAGCAAGATATCTTCCGTGAAGGCGGCAAGGCCGCAAGCGCCATGATCGCGGGACGACTGTAGTTGAAATCGAGTAGGTGATGATGATGATAGTTGAAAATCATGGAAAATATGCCGTAAGTGACCGTGTAGATTTAAGTTGATTTCCTTTGCTCAAAGCCTTATTCATAAATATACTATTATTCAAGTCCTGGTACCGGAAATAACAACACCCAATTAAATGAGTTAATGCGATTTGACCACAGATTAAGTAGAAAAGTGAGGGTAAGATTTATTCCTGAACCAGTTAAACCAGTCTATTAGCTACCCCAATTTTCAACAAACACTTAATCTTGTTAATGAAGCGTATTTAGAACGCCATCTGTCTTAACACCCCGCGTTCCCTGCAAACAAATTACGAGACAGTTTTTGAGAAAAATACAACAAATTAACTGTTGAAGTAAAAACGTGGCACTCTTGGAACTAAAAACATTGACCTAGAAAAACATATCAATCAAGGATTTGGAAAAACAATTTGAAATTAAAGAAATTTTTTCTTCGAAAAATTGGGTTACAAATCAAGTAATTGATAGCTTGAGAAAAATACGACGATCTACTTAGTGAAACTTTTGAAACCATTCATAAACTGCCATGCTATTCCTGATACAGCCATTATTTTACATGGAGTGACTGCCTATCTGACCTCCACAACCCAGTTAAACTGGGTAATAGTACTTACTTCTTGCCAATAGCCCAGTGGCCTGACAACCAGTCATCTGGTTGTCAGGCCCGAAGATAATCCGAGCGGCAGTTGTTATTATTAAGCCACGAGCTCCTTTTAAAACAACTCAGTGTGCCATGACGTCCGCTTGCTTACTCATGTTTGAGAATAGGATTCACTCAAGTAAAAGTTATTTAATATAATCTTGAGTGACAATATGAAACGCCACGGTGCGGTAGGTCAAGCAACGCTGGCTGCGCAAGTGCACAGGTGGTGGCGCGCCCGACCCGTTGCGTGCATTCCCGTCTCAGACACGCAACCGGGCGGATGTGTGAATATGATCGCGATTACCGATTTTTGCACGACACACATGGTGTGTTTTAAATTACTGAATAGTGACTAAGTCCTTATGGAGTCACGCTAGTCATGCTAATTTGTTAAGTGGTGTTTTTTCCGTAGCAGATTTTTATGATGATTTAATTATAGGAAATTTTATAGGATACTAGCGTTTGTTTGCGACTTTGTCCGTATCGAAATCGGAAATTTTCGCAAGGATGCGATGATAAAGAAATACTAGAAGAGCGATGAATATAAATTTAGCTAGATGGAGAGGAGAGATTGTGTGAGGAATGATATGAAAGCAAAAGGAGTAAGTGACAGCGTGACGGTTGACAGAGGAGAATGAAAGAAACGTGTTGCGCCGACCCCTAGTAACATGGGTGAGACAAGGGCAGGAATATAATGATCAAGACAAGATCAAGACAGTTAAGATCGGTAGGAAGTTTTACTATCGTCAAGTTCGTAGTATCGGCATTTGAGTCTTATATAATCCCTCATTATCACGAGACCAATTGAGAATTTGCGTGGGAAAGCATTTCGCGAAAAGACAAGCTATAAAAAATTTATACACTTTAAATCCGGCTTTCACCGTTGTATGCGACACAATTTGAACTTTTTTGTAAGTTAATTAATTATAAGTAAACAATTTACCTTAATCTTTCTAGCATTTTGTCAAACCGTTTCAACCTAGCTATTAATCAAGATTTTAACTTTCTAGGCTACATTAGCTATTCTATGTTTTATAGTTGAGATTTGAAATGTGAAGGATAATATGGCTAGAAGCGAAGTGACTGCTGAGATGACGAGTAAAAGAGAAGTATGGAAGAAGACATGCTGCGACGCCCCCAAATAAATTGGGATAAGGGTAGGATAATGATGATGATTAAAATTGATATCAATACGAGGGAAGATTATTCTGGCCCACATCTCCCTACTACATGATGAACAGATTCTAGCAACATCTCCAAAAAATTAATTCCGAAAGCTCAAATCGCCACTAAATTTCGTAATTCTGACCCCAAGGCAGACAAACGCGCTTGTCATACATAAAACATTAAAATTGGGCCCCAATACCGTTCCCTCGCGTGCATCCTGTCATTTCACCTGCTTTTGATCACAAAGCTCATTTAAATTCACTGCTTAGGATGCTTGCGATTATTTTGGGAGTCTCAAAGGTATTTTAAAGCTCTTGGTTTTCGAATTGCATTGTGTTGAAAATGTTTAGACAGCGTAAACACTTGGTGACTGAAAATTAAATAATATCTCGATGGTCTTTATTATTATTTTTAACATAACATTACGCCTTTTATCCCTGAAGGGTTAGAACAAGGTGTACCTAATAGTCAACCCATATTTCGCCGATCATAATTAAGTCCCGTGCAATAGGGGGCGAGCCTATTGCCGCCATCAACCGGAACAAGTCCAGGCTCCGTGGCTGCTACCAAGCTTTATTATAATAAAGACTAAAACAAACTAAAAGACAAAACTCAACTTCTCAAGCTCAAGCTAGAGTACTCTAAAGCCTTTCATCTAGCAATCACCACGTGGCGCAAAAAAAACACCACGTGTACTCCACACCGGTTTCCAGCAACTAATTTTAACTTTTAACCCCATTCACCTCGTAAACCATAAGCATCATCTATATTTATGAAGCAAGATAACAAGTCAAAGCGCAGGGGGGCAGAGACAAAACAAATATATTGAAAGTTGAGAGCTTCGCTTCGCTTGGGGTGAGCGTTATCGCATATGGGCTTACGGTTCTCGGTGTCAATGATCCACGCCCCCGATATGGATATGTTATGAGAGATCTCTTAAGTCATTCATCTATTAAAGCAAATTAATAAGCGTTTACCTTCAGTCAATAAGTCGTGGGTGCGAACACTGCTGCTCTCAAAACGGTAAAGGAAAACACATCGTGAGGAAACCGGCTTGTGCTAGAACCGAAAATTCGAAGACATGTGACGTCTGCCAACCCACACTGGGCCCGCGTGGTGGATTATAGTTACTCTCATAAAGAGGAGAGAGAGAGTAGAGTTCCAGTAGTGGAAACATTATAGGCCGATTATGCTTATACTAATAAGCGTTAACAATCGTAGGAGTTTTTGTACGGAAGTTGCGTACGGTTGCGAAAATGTCGAGATGTCCGGAAGTCCAATGCGAAGGATTGTTGTCGTAGGTTAGGTTGGAAACAAAGTTGGGGTCGTTGACAGATGCGAAAACTACATTCGTTTCTCCAGTGTATCACAAGGAGATAGTTTAGGTCTTATGTTAGTATGAAATCGTGCTCCGAAAGGTTAAAAAGGTTTGGTTTTATTTTATTGTGTTTTTAACCTCATAGATCAATGAACAGGTCAAATTATAGGTTGTTAGATCAAAGATCCTTCAATTACTGTAACTTTTATGGCATGAATACTGTATCAGTCAAAGTTTTATTACACTGATATTTTATTGATAACAACACCAACATTTTCGATACTAATTCCAGAATCAATTGGTTTCTTTTGAGGTCAAAGAACGTCGACGCCCACAGAGATACTGCACGTAAGGTGTTCCAAAAAAATATGTAGAATCCATATTTCGCATACGCACTTGCTTCTCTAGACTAGATAGAGAACAAAATGGCGCCTAGATGTAATGCAAATATATTCCGTTTTGTGTAGCTTGCTCATTCACTTTTTATTCTTCTTTTTCTCTGAGCTTCGGTGAAGCGACGTGAAAAGAAGTGCACTCGGTGTTTCTACGCCATTTTTGACATGGCCGATAATGAATTCCCTATTGTATTTCAACAAAGGAATGAATAATTCAATTTCCTGTATCAGTAGCGAATATACTCATTTATTTATTAACAGATTGACAGATAAGCAATAATAAGCAAGTCATTTATAATGATAATGATGATTATTACACAAGTAACGTCATTATGAGTAATGAGACGATTAATTTAACGTTTTCACTAATCCCTATTAATTGTCTATGACAAATAGCCTTTAGAAGAGCTTGCGACACAAATGTTACATTTTACGGTGTACTAATTTTCATTCATTTATGATGTATGGATTGTTCAAATAGGTTATGGGGTTAACAACCGCCAATTCCGGCGATATCAGATGTGAATAACATCAAAACTTGGCGTGAAGGTCAGTCGCTTATCGCTCAAAACATGAGGAAAATCGGCTAGGTTTTTTTCGATTTCTCAATAAACAGAAATTTCACATAAAGGTAACAGTTTTAAGTGCTATAATTGAGCCACTAAATAGATCAAAAGTAATAGACAAAGCGCAGAAACCGCGTTGGATGTACCAGGTTAGCATAAGGTCGTGGACTATGTAAGGACGGGCGCCGGGCGGGTAACGACCGGGCACCGCTACGCGCCAGTTTCGGGGGTCGTCGACCTGCCGCGACGGACGACGTCCTGGGACGGCCTCTACGTCAAACATGATGCCTTGGTTGGTTGGTACCTAGTCGGAGAAACTTCTTTTAGATTCTTTAATTGGTCTTTAATTAGGTGTATTTAGAACGATGGGCAGAGAAGATTGGAATACATAATCAACATTTTTCATATTACCACATGGTAGCTCCAACTTAATCCAATAGAACAATAACATCCAACCAAAATCAAAACAACCTCTTTCTGAATGGGGAACAAATCTACCAACCTTCGCGCATTCCGGGACATAACTCCGCCCCTATTTTACAGTTTGAAACTCTCACCCCACAATCGTAACAAAAAATCTCCCTTTGCCAAGGGTAAGGTCGAATGCACCCGGAGTCCCTACCTTACTTAAATGTAAGCATTTTTAGTAGAACACTCAATTTCACTTTGCGTTAGTGCTAAGAGTTTTAAAACCCTATTCAAGTATTGATGGATTGATGTCCGAAGCGTGTTTTTGATCATACTTTATTATAACAGTAAGGTATTGGGATTTCCGCTACAAGAGAGCTTTTGTGTTGTAGTTTAACCAGAAAAGCTGTACCAAAATTGATTTAGGAACAAAATAAAAGCAGATTTTTATCAAACGAGATAACTTCATCGTACGTAACTAAATGGGTCACTGACTTCTCTCTTGTTCATATTATGTCAAATATTTCCCACTTTAGCTTTCCATATAGTAACCATTGTGCAACAAACCAGAAAATCAATCTACCAGTACAGAGCGAAACCTATGTAAACAAACAAACTTCAAAACTTCCCCAAAATTGAACTAATTACAAGAAAAACCCGTAAAATCTTTAATGAAACAATAAGTCTGCTCGCTACATCAATGCAGGCAGAGACGCGGGCTAAACGTAGCAATAAAACGATACAGTCTAGACTGGCTAACTTGCGCGCAATAAAACTATGTGCCAAATTCGTAGTAAACCTAACTACGTATAACATAAAATAAATGCAGAAACATGTGTAAAAGAAGCTTAGTGAATAAAATTATGTCCTTTCTACAAATCTTTTATGAAATAATCCCTTATAAGAATAGACAGAAAGGTCATTGTCATTTGACAGGTAAAAGATAACAGTGAGACTCGCAAAAAGAACTGAGCGAAGGTGCTAGTTTGGAAATGTAACTACCTAGGACCCCTTTTTGATGGATGCGAAATCATCAAATCACTTCTCCTGATCTGGGCGGAGCAGAAGGGAGTTTCAGGCTTCTACTGACTAGAACCTATTTGTGTTCCTTCTAATTTTACGTTCCAGGGCCGCGGTGACGCTTTCGAACAACCTAGGTGGACCCCTAAAGAATGCTAATAGAGATATTAGGATCCAGGTAAGGCGTTTGATACAGTACATCACAAGCTTAGTGATGAATAATAGAAATCAGTCACAATGGACTAATTTTATTAAGAAACTGCCTGTTCTTAAACAGAACAAATTCACTTCAGAACTCCCAATTTGCAAAACAGAAACGTGTGACATTCACACAATTTCCAAACATCCTGGTGGTACTTTTACAAAAACTTTCCTGCAACAAAACTGCGTTGTTTTTTGCGACAGCCGTACGTGACGTCTGCATTTAGACTAATTAACGACGGCATTAATGACTCGTGTCCTTAAAAAGAACATGATGCATTTCGTACAGGACAAAGTGACAAAAAGAGAACAATATGCATGTAATTCACGCGTCTCTGTAAACGAGTCAGAAGAAACGCAAATAAACTTGTATCGGCGAGATTTGTTTGACAAATGTGTGAATAACTGTTAGGTTCAATTCTGTACTATTGTGTCAGTAACGATATAATACGCCTGTAGTCTCCGAAGGGTTAGGCAGAGGTGTACCCATTAGCACCATGTTTAAGTCTCTTTTAATAGGGAGCCATCAACCGGTCACAATGTCAGACTCCGTTGCTGTTACTGAGAAAACCAAAAAAACTTCACACGACCTAAGAATCGAAACCAGGACCTCATGTACAGCAGTCGCGCTTGCAACCACTAAACCAATGAGGCACCCATAACAAGGTGGGCGAGGTAATGATATATTATTTTCCTTAGAAACGGTTTAGCATTTCGATACCCTCGTCTAATTGATACCCATGTTAAGCACGTGGGTTAAGATAGCGCTAACAATACAAGAAACTAAATATAAATTCACGTTGAAGATGTGTTGTCAATTTAACCTTCATTTAATAATAACTGTTCAAGTAGCAGTATTGAAAACATTACGGTAAAGCACCAAGATCCTATTGGTGTTAATCACATTTCCAAATTCGAAACTATGCCGACATTAGTCGAGAGTGTCGGCGTAGTGTTACATCACTGACACGGGCTTGCGACCAGCGGAACATTATACCGACACGATAGATGGAACACACGAGGAATACCGTAGAAATCATAGGTACTACAATACAGCTAAATAACGCTAGTATCACGATCCGTATGAAAATCAAGCGTGCCATGTTTTGACTGCCTTTTATGACGGTATAAGTACTATTTAGTTACTTTACAAACTAATAACTTTAGTTAATAGACTAAAGACCAAAGAAACTATGGATGTAATGTGTAAAGAATGATATGGCAAGAAAGGAGGTGTCTCATGAGATGACGAGAAACAGAGAAGTATGGAAGAAGCTACATGCTGTACCCATCCCAAAAGAAATTGGGATAAGGGCAAGAGAAAGATGATGATAAACAAACAACTTTACAAAATAGAATAGGACTTAGTTCTTTAACAAATTCTGTGGTGGTACGCCTGGTCCTAAGGCCAAATCATGTAACGGTAAGGATGACGGCCTGTGTTGTCATCATACCAAGGTTCTGTGTTGGCTCGCGTTGATCGTCTAGTCTGTTCGTTTTCGTGAGTGAATTTATTCAAAGAGTCAAACTTTCTTAATAATTAGCCTTTGGTGATCAATACTGTGTTTAATCTAGGAAGGATTGAACTTCCTTACACCAGTGTTTAGGAACATATTATTATACTGTATCATAAGAGTCATTTCGGGGTTTTCATGTCTTGTCTAGAATTCAGTTCATGAATTGTAACGTTGTTGTTTTAAAAAATAAGCTTGCTGCGACAGTAACCTTGTTAAGTATAAAATACTTAAGCCGAGTACGCGAAGTGGCACGCGAAGAAGGTGCTCTTACGTGATCAAGGTATTATAGACACGTACAACCAATGACGGAGTGCATTCAGCACCAGTATTGCTAGCTAACTAGCTACGTCATTAACCACGACAAACCAGTACCATTCAACGTCGCCACTTTCGTAGATTGATAAATCTTTACTGAAAAACGTGATTTGATTGTAAAAATACCTTATTTATCTCAACTTAGTAAAGTTATGCAGAACATTATCGATAATACGAACGACATTGCGGACAATAAATATAAGAAGAACGTCACGAAGTCGATGCAAAAACATGACGTACATTTGCCAATGATGTTCTATGAAGCGAGTTATTTGTCACCTAATATTTTATTGTGCTACCGTCACATACGATGCTTTATTACATATGATGCTAACGCAGTTTTGCTTCTATTGTAATACAATAATAATGACGCCGTCAGAGTCTGTTATTCGCGTATAATTGTTGACAATGTTAGATAATTTTTCGTTAAATGACGTAGGAAATCACCTTCTAAGATCAATATACATTAGAGCAGCATTCTAAGAATTAAAGCAAATTGCTCGTCATTTAGTATCTAAGGTGGTTTGTTGGTAAGCTAAGTTCAGATGTACTGATTACTACTGATGGAGTGTCAAATGATGCTTTGGATAAACTTATGATAATCGTGTGACTCACGCAAACAATGAATCATTTTATATCATTAAAGATATCAGACGTAAACGCCAGCAGTTCAAGCTGTCAAAATTTCTTTGATAGATATCCAAGTTTATCACTAAAACATTAGGGTCAAAGTTGATTGAGAAAACTTGACATCTCCGGGTAGGTTGATGTGCTTAGCGTCTGTATTTACAAATTGCACATTATTACCCGGTTTCTGTAAGTTTTATCAATACAAAGATCTCTGCTGTGATTGGTTTACTGAAAATAATGGAAACAGCCAATCAAATCGCTTGATATTTAGTATGACACGACAGCATATAATCGTGGTCAAAACATGAAATTAACAACATAGTAAGTGCATTATTACTATGTACTTACTATGTCTGTCGTTATGTAAGTTTTTCTTATCTGCTAAGCGACAATATGAGTGTCCAATTAACAGCACGAGTGTTAAAGAAAACGGCTATTACTTTTTAAATCGAGGTAATAGATAGGTCTTCTTTAACCTTACATGAATTTGAATTCTTTCAAGTCTGTCTTTCTTTTTGTACAGGAAAGTTTCTAACGAGTACCAAAGTTTTTTTTTTCTCTTTATTTAAAGGGGCTTGTCAATTTGGAGATGTCGTCCCTGTAAAACAAAAAGATTTGAGAAATTCTATAAAGATAGACAAAAGAGATAATTATATGAACGTGGACGAGGCAAAAGGAGTATGTAAGAATCATAGCACGTGGCGTTCTGTGATTTCAGCCAACCCCCATGGGAAACAAGGCATAAGTTTATGTATGGACAAAATAATCCTTTTCAATCAGCAGTACATCTGCACATTTGTTATAACATCCTCGTGTTAAGTGATAACAATCACTAAAATAACAACTAAACGTGTTGCTTGTCATTCAACAAACATTTTGCAGTTGTTTTGTTTTACTTTTGATAGCTGTAGTCCAACAGCACCCATAAAATCACTAAAGGTCACTATTATTTTGACAGATGTCACTAATTGTCAACCTAACAACGACCTAATTGCTACAGACGTACAGATCATTTTTATTTAAATAGCGATGCAAACGCGGAGGTAATTCAAATATGAATGGTAAACCTTATTGGACCCTAGGGATGTGGTCATAATCACTTCGTCGAAAAAAATATCGATTTGGCATCGAATAACCAAATGAAATACTTTATCAATAGACATAGTTTACAGAACACTCGAGTCGTGCTATATAGTCGTGAATAGCTGGCATTTAGTTTTAAATTCCTAGAACAATATTTATTTTTTGTTTTCGATTTCTACTTATTTGGGTGTGGGAAAACATGTGTGCATTTGAAACCTAACGAGAAGTTTCAAGGAAAATGTTTATTTAATAAATAGGTCGTCAATGATTAATATTATTTAAGTGAATGATCGACTGCCTCGATGGTCTAGTGGTCAAAAGCATGACTGCTGTGCATGACGTCTTGGGTTCGGTTCCCGGGTCGGGCCAAGTGTTATTAGGTTTTTATCAGTAATTTCTCAATAGCGATTAATGACAATAGAATCGACCATGACTTCATTCATTCGTTATTGCTCGTCTCGAGTAAAAAAAAAACACCTAAATATCAAAAAAACACTATCAGCCAAACTAAACAAGTCCTTTTGTTTACCCCCATAAAAACTATTCTTCTGTCCCTATCCCATTGGAGTACCTCACAAAAACTCTTTTCCTATATCAATCCCAAATCACACACTAAAGTTATCTACGGTCAATTGTTTTCGCTTCGAAAGCGGTACAGCCGAGTGCGCCTGCACTTAGAACATGCACCGGGTCACGTTTGCCACCGGTCTTTACCGCCAATCTTGCTTCTGACATAACTGTCTGTGTAGCCTCGTTTAGCTACTTTTTGTGCACGTGTTAAATATATTTTTACTACGAAAATGATCGCAATTTTATTAACAAGTTTAGGGGTATTTTTTGTTATTGGGACAAGCCCGCACTCTATTCACTAACCAATACAAGTCCTGTATGCCAGAATTAACAGCGGCGACCATCAGAAAAGCGCCGAGACAATGAAGTTCGACAAAGTCTCAGAGTAACAATTTGAGTGTCTTGGATCCGAACGAAATTAATCAGAAAAGAAAGGGTTTTGGGGATATGAAAGACCGGTTGGAAAGTTCTTCATCCTTCAAAGAAAAGGGAGGATCCTCCGACTAGACGGGTGTTGGTGGGCTACTACCTGATTGTTGTTGTCGGGTTCTTCAGTATAGTCTTAAGAACGTATGCTACCTCAGATTAGCAACCCTATTTGTGGTGGTTCAAACTTCGCTTGAAATACTGTTAGAATAAAGTTCTAATCAGCTTGCAGCCTTGCACTGCAAAGCGGTTGTTAAGTCTTTCGCTGCGGCCGAATAGTGCGAAATTAGTGGTATTTTGCGATTTACAAAAAAACTATTGATTGGACTAAAAAAGTAAAATACTATGATTTTAGTATGTTGCTTGTAGAATTATTTGGCAAAAAAATCAGAACGATGACATGTATTTTAGTATGGTTTTTACTAGTTAAAATAAATTTTTAGAGGTATCTTCGTTAGTTGTATTATGTTTTCACAACACTATGTCACTAGCATGTATCCTGAAGAATATCATATATTTTTCTGATGTTGATTACTGCAGTGAATCATATACTTTTACGCATTATAAAACTCGCGTTTGAGGTACCATAAGCTCTTAACTTAAGTTACGGATAACTTGAAATGCGCGATGCATTTCGGTGTTAGTTCATCATCTATCACTTGGATTCGAGTTAGGGAAGGACGAGTTGTAACTTCCCAGTACATAATATCAGAATAAAAGTAACCGTTACTGCGTACAAAAAACCAGATAAGTTTCCCAGATAATTACGTAACTATTATCAATAAACATCACAAAACAATACATTACTGCCATGTTTACTATGCAGGAATAAACAGTTACTCAAAAAAAGGTTACAAGCACTACATAACAGGAAACGTAACACCCTAGGGTGTCCATTCCAGTGTAAAACGGAATAGCCAAGTACGCACAATTATACAGAAAATAGTGTTGTTGCATAACGGTTGCAAATGCGATGCAGAAACGCATCGATAGTCGATACACGCGGAAATGGTCACGTTACTGGCTTCTTTTTTCAAATATTCAACCATAGAGTGAGGTAACGTTTAAAAGGTTATAGAAGAATTAACATGCATAGAGGTCTGTGTCTAGGAGTATGTAGTTACTTTCAAGTATTCTTAAAGATCAATGTCGCTTCTCTACCGTCTTCTTCTTTTGGAAGTAACTGGCTGGTTCGAGTAAATATCATGAAAATGAAGTTCTAAGGTAATAATGATGAAAGCACACAAACAAAGATAAGAGAAATAGAGGCGTTGATAACACCTGAAAATCAATTAATGTTACAATCGAAAAAAGAAAGCACAACAACGACATTAACGACTCAGTAACTGAATTGATATCGTTTTCAGCAGTTAAAGTACATACGGCAACACATAAAGCTACACAATTGTCCAGTATATCATGGCCTGACTTAGTATAGATTATTCATACAATAAGAGATCCGCATCATCACACTACTTTGCTTTTACGACAAGAAAAAAGACATCACAAACGCAGCTGCTTATCTGGCTAAGTCGTAAAACAGAGAAAGGGGTAATATTGTCAAAATATTATGGCTATTATCCGACACTTCGTTCACGTGGTCCTTTCGTTTTATGATTACGACACAATTTACCGGGATGCCATTACCAAATCCAGAATGCATACGCATAGAATCTTTTATTTGGTAATATGTTTATACTTGTACGTAATTCAGTGGATAAATTATAAAAAGTTCATTGAATAAGACTATAGCTGAAGTGACAATGGGCCGGCTACAGCAGCTGTAGAACTGATGACCATTGAGGTAAACGTGTTCTGGAGTGGACATCACGAATCCGTAAACAAACGTTACATAGGATGCCCTCAGGTTAAAAGATATAATGCGAGTGAGGAGTGGAGGATAAGCCCCACACCTTCTCTTTTGCCCGTCGTACACAACTGTTCCCCTTTCTCCAGGACTTAAATAAAGCAAACGATAGAGCTGTCCAGTCCAGCTCTGCTGGTGCTGAAAATGCTGGGTGGCTGACCAGTAACTGAGTGATAGGGAGTTGCGAATCATCGAGCGGTCTATCTATATCCAGCAGTGGACAGTAATTAATACGCTCTTGGTGAGAAGGATGAATACTTTGGAGGAATATCATATCCCGTTATCATATCCGTTTTAGATATTACATAATGTGACAGATTCCTCCAAAAGATGTGTGACTAGAAGTTTCCGCGATTGACAATTAAAAATTCACTCTGGGAATTTGCAGCTCTTGCTCAATTAGTCCGGTTGGCAACACAGGTATGTGTTGCCAACCGGACTAATTTTACTGAGTGAAGTTATGAAACTTTTCCCCCTTGTGTTCTTCAAAGGGTTCTGAAAACTTCCAACATATTCGGCCAAGAATCCTGTGAGTTAGTTTATTAATATCGTGAGATATAACGTTTCGGAAAACGTGATTATAATCGCTAATCGGGCTTCTATTAAATACTCCTATTGAATTTGGTGCGGTCAGTAATTACTTGCCATTTATGCGAATTAACTGTTGCTAGGGAGAATTTCGCGGTGGCAATGGCAATATAGTGATGTATGAAGTAATTTTTTTTTATCAATGTTTAAATCACAAATTCACAATAAATCCGGGGAAATACCTGTTTTAACACACATTTTCTGTCACTCAAGAGACTTGACTTACTAGCCTTAAAAGGAGTTAAACGTGATACATTTTCTGAAATTGCAACACCGTCAAGTTTATATAATTTATCGCTGTGTTAAGTCATTGCCCTTTATTTTTACAAAAAAAGTGAAATGATATTAAACAGGAAACAGTTAATTAACAGGTTTTGTTGAGGAAACGCTATGAGGATTGAAAAGGACAAGGAACTTATTTTTTATGGCAAGGATGATAACTCGATATTTCCACCAGATTTTATACTTCATATTTATTTTGTTGTATAGGCTTATTCCGATATTTGTCGCTTTTCACTACGGCAGCCATTTGCATTTTCTCTGTGTTCTCTTTCGGAATGCACAGATAAAAACACATACCATAGATTATAAAACATGTTCTATTTTTATCAAAAAAAATATCTATAGCCAGTTTCTCCAATCAAATCTTCCACTTAGATTGCCTATAAATTAAGTCTATTTTTACTACGATCTGCAAAAAATTCGTTCGTTTACCGCTACCACTACATTCTTGCGCTCCTGGTAACACGGTATGAGCTCTGGTATGAGTGCACCATGTGCGGGGTCAATGGCCGGCTATTCACGGGGTGTTGATTGGTTAATTGTTTTAATATTGCATCTGCTATTGTGCCGTTGGTTGGATATACTATAAATTATTCAGATTCTTGCATGCGGGTTTGGTTTCTTTACTATTGGAACCCCAGGTATATAATTTCAAAGGCTTTTTTAACGGTAGATAAAAACACAGCTGAAATGCCCGAATGATAAGTTTTAAGTCCCATGTTTAGGGGCGAGCCTATTGTCATCAATCAGGCACAAATCCATACTGCGTGGCTGCTACTGAGATATTTTTGATGGAATAACACAATAACACTGGCCGACCCGGGAGTACGATGATTAAATAAACTACAGGAAAAGGTGGAAAAGGTATAGATGAAGAAATTACAAATGAAAATAGCCGGAAAGGAACGTACAGAGTTAAGTAAATTATTCCAAGGAAAGCAGAACGGATATAAACTATTAACGGAATTCTTGAGCCCATTTAAACATTGAGTGCAAGAAAGGTGTACATTGTACAACTAAGAAGACTTATGGAATAATGGAACACTTGCTCTGAAAACTGGACAGTCTATCAACTTAAGAGACGATCAGAAGATAGAAAGAAGATCTCTTTAGATTGGGCCTTCCAAATGTCTAGGAGGATATGGCTAGAAAGGAGGAGACTGTTGAGATGACGAGTATGGAAGAAGACATCCTGTGTACCTCCAAATAAACTGTGATAAGGCAGAAGACTAATGATCAGATTTCTATCATTAAAAGGGGCCTAGCTAGACCAATGGTAATGCTTTCTGTATTTCTGATTCCAACAGTATCGACATGACCACTTTAAGACGAAGAGTTCAAGATGTCATTGCTTGTCACGAAAATTTGCATTGATATAACAAACTTCCCATCTCTCTCCTAGAGAGGAGGCCTGAGTTTCTGCAGTGGGAACATTATAGGCTGATAATAATGATAACAAACTTGGCACTTTTATTTGTATAGTTCTGTATCTATTATCTATAATAGCGCGATTAATTTTGATGTTAGTTCTTTCCTTTGTGTCATAGATGGCACCGTAGTAGGTACTTTTGTCATGCCGCTACAGTCCTCTACTAGTGCTGTCTTATGCTTTCTAAGACTGTCATATCGTTAGCTTTGGAGCATTGGAGCGTACGCTCAATTAGCTAACTCAACAGTTACAGCTGTCCTGTAACTGCTAAATTCTTAAATCTAATTAATTTAAAGAACTTAATATTATAGTACTTACCACCAGTGCCAAGTACTTTGAGCAGGTCAAAATGTGATATGTCCACTTTAGCGGGGCCGTTGAGATTAACTGTAACAAAATTTACATTAATTAGTATGCGTGGTGACTTCCCCTCTGAGATAACGTCTATTGCATCATTTTTATATTTTTTGGAATCTTAAGTCTTTAGGGTGCTTTAATAACAGGTTAAAAGAGAGGCGTAGGGACTACCCTTCGCTAGCCATCTTCGTACAGCTAATAACTTTTTGTCGTTTTCCGTAGGACTGCCAAGTCAAAGGTCTACAGTTCGAGTCCAATATACCCCTGATTTTTCAGCTTCATGTGCGTATTGTATAATTATCGCTGGCTTCGGTGAAGGAAAACATCGTGAGGAAACCAACATGCCTGACAGATATTTCTCGACGACATGTAAAAATGTATCTTTTTAAGAAATAAGGATTTTTTGTTTCTTCTTCCACATACGAGTGATGTTAAGCCATTGTTCCAAATCTGTTTGGTCTGGAAGCCCGTCCTGAATCATTTCATTGGGAGAAGACAATAATGATGATTTGTTGATGATCAAATAACGACTTTTTTATTTCGGATAACTGCAAATTATGATAAAGATCGTTGAGAGTAATGCCATCTAGTAACTAATAGTAAGTAGGGATGTATGACGAAGTTTCTTCCCGTTTCGGCCTTTTCGGTAGAAGTTTTACTTTTTCGACCAATCAACTCACAATCATAAGTTCCTAACTAAAAATGTGAAAGTGAGTTTGTCAAGCCTTCACGGATTTGCATGAAAATTTCCATACATGTATCTCACAACCTGTGCTAGGAAACACTTTTTATCTTTGTAAATGAATATTCAATATACTAATGACTTTATGGTACATTTTAATTTGTTTGTGGCCAAACAAACTTATTTTTCATCCTAGTAATACCTCCACGCATTTTTCAATCAACACAAACTCAGCCATACATTACGAAAGCACATAAAAATAAACAAAAATCTACGTAAAAGTACCAAAACTAACTGTACCATGTAGTGTTCCGTTATACGCGAGTACATTAAAACGACATGCCTACACGTCACAAAGATTTTCACTTTTACCTCGGATCTGCTTTGAATCCATCATGTCTTACGAATCCGTTCTACTTTTGCTGGAGAATATTCTCACTTATTGTAATAATGATTTCTACTTGGATCAAGTAGGTACCTACTTACTTACACAGTTTTTATTGGAGTTGAAAACTTGAAACCCTTGAAGCGTCATGGAGAGAATTAGGTACGTGAAAAGCCTCTGGATATTCGATCGTAGTTCTTAGTTCTTTTATCTGAATAGTTGTTTTCAAAGGCCGTTCCGATCAAGAAGAATGAAATTATGCAACAGATTCCAAATAGGTAAATAAAAATAAAAAAATGCAGAGTATTGAACCGATATTTGGTAATTTATTCTTAAGTTTTGGTGCCACAACTAATTGTTCATCCTTGATGGTTATTGGCACATATTTAGTTTGCACTTAAACCGTAGTGTGTGGGGGCGTCAGCCGGTAATTAGCAATTTCTTAGGAATGAAATAACTTCAAATCATGCAGTTATTAAAAGCTTTACAAAAATATTCTCCCGTAGAACAAAAATACAATCGCAATAACAACATCTCTTATCGTTTATGTTTAAAGTATATAATGATAACGATTTACATAAGAATTGGCGATAAACAAACTGTATAGACACAATGTTTTCGCTCAACAAAGTCAAAGGTTCATTGACACACAGCTGTAATTATTTAATATGTGACATTGGTGGTGCAAAATACTAGCATTGAGTATTACAATTACATTATAGGTACATGTTTCATTTAGCGCGCTTTTTGCGGCGTTTTCCGTCCGGGTTGATCGACATTAATCATGGTAATCTTATAATATTTTTGGTTGGTAAATAAACCTTTGGGGTCAATGTAGTACAAGCCACCTTATGATGACTGTATTTTTTGTTTATTACAAGCATTTTAGGTCAAATTGCAGGTTAATCAGACTTTCAAATGCACTGCGCAGATGCAGCGACTTCGGAAACATTTGCAAACTAAGATAGATCACGAATATCAAAATAACATGACGCTTATAATCCCCGAGGGGTTAAGCAAGGGTATACTCAATAAAACACCTACATTTCGCCAAATGTTTAAGTCACAGGGGGCGAGCATAGTCCTATCAAAACGGGCATAAAGTAATCGATTTGAAATCATTCGATACTTAAACACTCGAGATCAAATTAACAGACGATTCTCGAGTCGCTCCGGCCACCTGTTTCAAACCTAGCTGCTATAGACACGCAGGCAGCTATATCAACAACTACAGACATGCTACAGACTAACGAGTCTTTGGCAAAGTCAATGGTGCGTCGACCTAATATTGACTAAATTCATATTTTCTCAGAGGTTACTCGTTACCTAACCGCTGACATTTTTCCATGGCGTTTCAAGGTGATCCGTGCGTATTTAAAACCATAATTACTCAACAATTTGACATCTATTATTTATATCAACAAAAATGTCGCCGAAATATTATGTTGATTGAATGTGGAATAACCAACGCATGAACTGTGGTTTGGTTTGTGGTGATTTAAATCTACTTTTCTTCGTATTTGTTGGTTGTTTCATATTTGGGTAAATAAACTTTTATCAGTGACTAGCTTTTGCCTGCGGCTACGCTCCCGTTATTATGGGAAACTTGGTTAATAATATAGCTTCCTATCAGTGGAAGAATTTACGAAATTGGATCAATACTTTTAAAGATTTATCCTACACAACTACTTTTAAATAACAATTATAGAAATAGGTAGTAAGGTTTGACAAAAGTTGGTGTACTATTAGGTACACTTCTGCCTAACCCTTCGGGTATTACATGGCGTGATGTTATGTTATAGGTAATGTTTCCTAGAATTACGACCACAAAGAAAACATTATGTAGGTAATTAAGTTGGGAAGTCCCCACTGTTCTGTTGCAGACTTACCAGTTATGGAACAAACAAATACAAAGTTTAATAATAGAACTCTGTGAGAAAAAGAATAATGGCGTTCAGGTCTTCAGGTTGATTGTTACTTTTACCAACTGGATATTGAACTATAATTGCTTATTTATTTAAGCAGGTACTTGCTACACTTACAGTTTGCACCAACGCGTGCAGCTAGTCAACATCACACACTAACTTAAAAATCGTATGCAACTAATAAGCATAGCTTTATTGCTACTCATAAAAAGATCTAGATCCGGCTCCTAAGCAATCAGGGCGTTATGAGTTGGGGGCTTAAGATTGATATAAAGTAGCCGCCGTAGCAGTCGTTAGTCTTACCAAAGGGCATCATAGTACCCAGTAGTAACTGAGTTGTGGAGGTCAGATAGGCAGTTGCTCCATGTAAAATACTGGTATTCAAGTGCATCTGATTAGACTGGAAGCCGACCCCAACATAGAAAAAGGCTAGCTAGGCAGATGATGATGATTGATATGAAGTAGAGTATGTATCTCTATTACATAGAACAGTTGCATAATATGAGGTATAATAATTGATTCAGTATGTTTGTGTATGTGATCTGTTTGATAATGATTCTTCTGGAACACTAGGCAGTAGTTAAAAACTAACCAGGTGCGAGTCGGACTCGCGCATGAGGGATTCTGTATCATTGTCACATCACACATGTACACACAACCTTAAATGTTTAAATTATTTTTTATTCATCAATCATCATCAGCCTATAATGTTCCCACTGCAGGGACTCAGGCCTTCTCTCTAAGAGAAGGATGGGCTATAATCTACCACGCGGGCCCAGTGCGGATTGGTAGATGTCACATGTCTTCGAATATTTTGGTTCTAAGACATGCCGGTTTCCTCACGATGTTTTCCTTCACCGTTTTGATAACAGTGGTGATGAAATAAATTACACAAAGTAATGCGCCTGACGGGGTTCGACCCACGACTCACTGTTCGTAAGTCGGGGCCGCCACCACTGGGCCACCACTGCTCTCAATTAAAAGCAATTTTTTATTATTTATATTGAAAACGGGATGTGACCATGTCAGTTTAAAATCTTAATTTATTTTTTGGTATTAAAATGGTAACAATTTTTTTTTCAAGTAAATATTTCAACTGTCTTTGAACTATTTATTATGAATCATGAGTATTCATGAGTTACAGCCTAATGCCAGGCAGACAGCAAAGGCTTAGTGATAAGGTTCTATTGTTTAACCTTCAGGTAAAGAACCCTAATAAGGAAATAATAGGATTAACAAATCTTAGAACTTTCTTGGTAAAAGATCATGCAGATAAAAATGACTTTGGGTTACTTTTTTTTTGACTAAGTTACTACTTACTAGCAAATGCTTTATTGTGTGAGAAAGTTAAAAAACAAATGTACATTTCTTATCGTAAAAAGTCAACAAAAGGAGTATTGGGTTATTCAATATAGTCCATTGCAGATAAGGTTGACCCAGTTTACATACTCAAGAAAGTACAGTTAACCAATAAGTTCCCCTAAGAATTTTTAATACTTTAATAACATCAAGGAACGAAGACAAAAATGTGAACATGATAATGTTGAAATATTTTTAGAATGTTTATGGTAATACTAATAGAAGAAAGTTTCTTGCCTATGTACTTAAGAAGTATCTATAATATTATGGGGTAGGTATTGTAGTTCTTTGATGGACTGTGTGAGAAATGATATAAAGGAAAAAGGAGTAAATGATGCAGTAAAGTCTGAAAGGGAGAATGGAAGATGAAGAAAATGTGTTGCGCCAACCACAAATGGAATGGGATAAGGGCAGAGTAGTATCTAGTTCTTCATACAGTAATAGCCATTTGGCAAAGCTTGTACGTTTGGATGTAGAGGGTAATCTTCAGAACTACGGATCCAATTACAAAAATTCTTTCAATAATGTAAAGCAACATTGTACCAGAGTGGCATTATTAAAATAAAGAAATAGGTTGTTGCTATGGGATGATTTCCAACCATTAAGGTGAGCGAATTCACAGGCAAAAGCTAGAGTCTAATAAAACTAAAATTAAATTGCAAACCGGACTTGGGACAGCAGTAGTGATAAGAAACTATTATTATCGCGGTTTGCGCCAAGGACTGCTGATGATAAGAACCATCAACTTATTCCCATAGTTGTGTATGTTTGTATTATTTGTTTATGAGAAATGATAAGAGGAAACTTAAAAAACATGTTTTCTTCATCAATACTTCCCTGTCAGGCCTCAAATTATCCCTATTCATATTGTTACTCACTCAATCCATTTAGCTTTCTTTGACCTTCATCATGTCATGTCATGAAATGCTTGTGACTAAGAAGTGCTTGATGAAGAGTCATCAAGCACTTCTTAGTCACAAGCATTTCATGACTCCTCATTACATGTCCATACCAAGATGGACCCATACCAACTTCCTATCAATTTTTGTGTAACAGGCTTTCAAACTTCCTCTAGTATAGGTACCTACTCATTCCTTACTTTATTCTTCAAATCATTCAACTAAAGAACTTATTGTACATAGCTAGTTTATATTCTGTTCATTATCAACCATTATCAGATTCCCGGATACAAGTATTATGTTGAAAATTATTTTTATTTTGGTACTGGACCTTTTTCTCAACAAAATTGCTTACAAAAACTGAAAAGACAAACAGAATAAAAAAGATAGGATTTTCATTGTTTCAGTAATGATAAAAACTAAAATGATACAATAGATTTCTTGAAGTCTGGAGAGTCAAGTAAAACTAGCAAAATAAGGATTTGGGGCTGATGTTAACTAATGTGTTAATTCTTATTTAGTATCTTGACCTTTTTGGAGATAGTAAGAAAATTTCTTATTTCCCGTCAACATGACCAAAAACTAGTTTTTTACCGATTATGAGCTTGTTTCTTGTAAAAGTACTAAATCAAAATCTTAGTAAAAATCTAAACTACAGAATAGGTTCAACTTTCACTAAGTTTTAAAGGAACTTTCACTGCAGACCAGACTAAAATCTAGTCTACATTTTATTTTAAACGCAGTGTTCTCAAAATAGACTGCCTCAAATAGCAATGTTGATAAATGTGGAATGTATTCCTTTTTACTCTACAAGTTAGGCGAATATGATTTTAAATGGTTTTGTTGGAATTTCAAGTGTCAACATGGCTGGAGTTTGTTTTGATCCACTAATATAAATGTTTTAGCCACTGGAATAAAAGTAATTATATGTCCAAGAAATTATAAACCTGTACCTTCAGACAGATTTGTTTGGTAGAACTGTAACTTGACCCTTATTTTATGGTTTGAAACGCATTAGGTTCAGGCTATAACAAATACTGAGCATCCTGAGAATAAAACTCAGGATTGACCTCAACAACCTTAGCCCTCTATCAGATATTTCTGATTATTTCTTAAGATGGATAAGGGGAGGGTTGAAAAAGAGAAGTGAAAATATGGGAACAGTTGGTTTTCTTGCTATGTGATGTAGGCATCATGAAAAGGGATGAAACTAATGTGACTAAAACAGTGATAATGGATTAATTAGTGTCAAATGGATAAAGGAGTAGAGGAGGTAGAGACCAAAAAAAGTTGATAGAATATGTAAAAGTATCATAGTAGCCAATAGTAGGTCTCATCACTATCACTACATAGTATAAAACAGTCAAATGGCATATGTTAGAGAAGGATGACTGTGCGAAAGAATTTAAAGAGCGAGTGGTGGATAAAATGATAGAGATGGGAGACATGAATGACCGAAGTGTAAATGACTGTTGGAATGAAATGGCTGGATGTATTAGGAGTGTAGCAAAGCATGTTTTAGGAGAGACGAAAGGAAGGGGCACAATAGATAGGGATACATGGTGGTGGTCGGCGGAAATTCAGAATGTATTGAGGGAAAAAAAGAGAAAATTCAAGGAATGGCAGAGTGTTGAAGTTGCAAATGTTAGTTTGAAAGCAGAAAAGAAGGTTGAGTATGATGCTCTTAAGAAAAAAGCCAAGAAAGCGGTGGCCATAGCAAGAGCAAAGGCCCAAAACAAGCTTTATGACACTTTGGATAGTCCAGCAGGTCAAAAACAACTATACCGGCTTGCCAGAGCTAGAGAGAGAAAGGCGAGGGATGTATGTCAGATTAGATGCGTAAAAGATGAGGCTGGAATGATTCTTTCAGATGATGAGAAAATTAGGGATAGATGGAAGGGATACTTTGAAAGATTGATGAATGAGGAAAATGATTGGAGTGGTGTGCTGGACAATAAACCAGTGAATGAGGGGTTAGTGAGGAAGATTTGTATGGATGAAGTCAGAATAGCAGTAAGTGGTATGAAGAATAGTAAAGCAATAGGACCAGATAAAATACCAGTTGAAGTGTGGAAGTTATTGCGGTTAGATGGATGGTCGTGGTTAGCTTTATTCTTCAATAAGTTGTTGCTGGAAGAGGCCATACCTGACGAATGGTGTAACAGTTCGCTGGTGCCCATCTTCAAAAACAAAGGTGATGTGCTGGAGTGCAATAATTATAGAGGAATAAAGCTAATGTCACATACTATGAAAGCATGGGAGAAAGTTGTTGAAAGGAGACTGAGAGAAGAGAGCGAGATCTCACGGAACCAATTTGGTTTTATGCCTGGTCGGGGAACGACGGATGCCATCTTTGCTATCCGCCAGCTATGCGAGAAATACAGAGGTGCGCATAAAAACTTGCACATGGTGTTCGTCGACCTCGAAAAGGCATACGACCGAGTACCCCGTGAGGTTCTGTGGTGGGCTCTTAAGGAGAAAGGTGTGCCTGGGAAGTATGTGCAGTTGATCCGGGCGATGTACAGTCGATGTAGAACCCAAGTACGGTCTGCAGCGGGCACTACCGGCGACTTCAATGTGGCAGTTGGCTTACACCAAGGGTCGGCTCTAAGCCCTTACCTATTCCTGGTGATAATGGACGCTCTTACGTCGGACATTCAGGAAGAGGCTCCCTGGTGTATGCTATTCGCCGACGACATTGTATTAGTTGCCGAGAGTGGCCTAGAGGTCCAGAGCAAATTGGAGGTGTGGTGGCAACGACTGGAGAATGTTGGCCTGAAACTAAGTAGAACCAAAACGGAATACTTGTTTTGTGATTTCGGCGGTCTCTCCAGTCCTGGGTCTATAACCCTTGCCGGAACGCCCATACCGATCTGCTCCGATTTTCGGTACCTTGGGTCGCTTGTCCAGGGAGATGGCGATGTAGACCGGGACGTAACGCACCGGATCAATTCAGGATGGATGAAATGGCGACAGGTCACTGGAACAACTTGCGACCCGCGGATGCCCCTCAAGTTAAAGGGGAAAATATACAAGTCCGTGATTAGGCCTGTCGTACTGTATGGATCGGAATGTTGGGCTGTGAAGAAGATGGATGAAAAAAGGTTGCATGTTGCGGAGATGAGAATGTTGAGGTGGATGTGTGGTGTGACCAGAATGGATAAAATAAGGAACGAGTATATCAGAGGAAGTTTAAAAGTTGCGCCAATTACAGAAAAGTTAAAAGGGAATCGACTGTCGTGGTATGGGCATGTGATGAGGAGGGATGAATCGCATGTGACTAAAAAAGTTATGAATATAAATGTGGATGGATGGAGAGGGAGAGGAAGACCAAAGAAAAGATGGATGGAGTGTGTGAGGGGTGATATGAAGGAAAAAGGAATAAATGATAACGTGACGACTAACAGGGCAGAATGGAAGAAAACAACGTGTTGCGCCGACCCCAAATGACATGGGATAAGGGCAGGAAGAAGAAGAAGAAGAAGAGTCGCTTTCTCTGTCCATATGTCCCTTTGTATGCTTAGATCTCTAAAAATACGGAACGGATTTTGATGCGGGTTTTTTTAAAAGACGGAGTGATTCAAGAGGAAGGTTTTAATACCTTTTTAACACCCATGCGAAGCCGGGGTGGGTCACTAGTTACTAATAAATACAATTTCAATGTTAAATTAAAATAATGTTTAACTTCAAGACTGAGGAAATGTTCCCAAGGAACAAGGGCAGAGCTACACATTCTGTAATTTTTCTCAATGAGTTTGTTGAGTTCATGACATTGAAATCAATTTCAAACATGCCACATACACCTGTGTATTACCTTATAAATATTACATAAAGCCTTATGTATAATGTTCCATAATTAGCAGTTCTATTTTAAAAAGGGTGATACTGAGTGGATATCATTTGAAATTATTAAAGTTTGTTTGTGGTCATTCTTTACTGGGCAATGAAATTACTATTATTTCCTGTTTGATTTTATGTTTTCCCCTTTTTTTCTATACATGTAGGCTGAACAGATAGGTAACTAAATAATATTCGAAAAAATGGGATAAAAAGTGTTGTGGTGTTTTTGTACGAGTCATTTCTATTCAATTTACTTAAAAATGTCAATTCTGATAATATTCAAGAGAAGCCCATGTCCAGTCAGTGAAATGTTTTAGTTTGATTTTGATAGTTAAGTAGGTATTCAGTTTTTTATTTGTTGTATTTTTTCTGTAATTTATTATCTTAATCATTCCTCATCCACAGCCTGAATTCACCCACTGCTGGGCCTCTCTTTTCTTGTGCCAATCTTCACAGTCCTATACCAGTCTCATCCAGGTTTATCTTCCTGTTCTTAATCATGCAGTAAGATGTTAATTCTAACCATCATTGAGAGACGCCTATGTCTCGAAATTTACTTCATTCTGCTAAATTAATAATTAATTTAGCAGAATGAAGTACCTACCATAATTATTATGGTAGGTACTCTTTAGAAGTAACTGGAAGGTCTTGGGAAAGATCTTCGCACAATTTCATTTTTTGATCTTAGAGGAAGGCCCATGTCCAGCTATTGTTAGCATGTGTCATCCCACCACTGGACAAAGGCTCCGTGACCTCGCAACTGTTTTAATCCAGGGCTATAGGCAACCACTGGTTGTTGGTTCTATGAGTCAGGGCTCCACAACATGGTTATGCCTGCAGCTTATGTTCAACTAGGGGACTTTTAAAAGAGATTAAATAATGATGAAGACAATAATAGGTACAAAGTTCTAGAACATTATCATGTATGCATGCATGAAATGCAGGGGTTTTCTTTACACCAATGATAATATTCAATATCAGTAGATGAGTCATCTGTAGTTCAATACTGCTTGACAGTAAACAATTTATATCATAATAGATATAAGTAACAAAGAGAAAATAATACAATCTCTATTCAAAATGTGACCAGGATCCTAAATTAATACATTCTTTTGAAAATTCATTTTTAATGCAATATTAGTGAGAGATTCTTAAAAATTACATTCAATGAACATAATTACTTTGATGAATATAATTCAAAACTGAAATTCTGGACCAGTTAGGATAATAACTGTACAGCTGTCCCAGGATAGTTCTATGATCTAGTCCTAGAGACAAACAATGAAATGTATAAAAAGATAGTAGTTATTATCAAAGCAATCTTACCTTTGCATCTTTTCCTAATTTTACTAGCGTCAACCAAGTTCCAGTCAACAGAGTCCCGAGCAGGTGCAGGCACCGTACCCCCAATGAGCTCCACGGAGCTGCTCCTCTTGGAGCTGGGCCCCGGCACCGGGATTAGCTCCTCCACCTTCTTACAGTCCTTCACTGACGACACACTACTTGAGCACTCCACTATTTCCACACTCTTGTCCACATGTCCATTGGCAGTAACACTGCAGCCGTTGACTGGAGGCTCAGTCCTCGCCTTCTTGGGCGGCACCTTCTTGTGTTTGTGCGCGCTGTGGCGCCGCTTCTGCTTGGTCGAGTGCGAAGAGTTCCGCGAACTGACCGGCGACGGGCACCCGCACTCCATGCTGCCCTCCTGATCGCTGCCCTCGTAGTAACCCGACTCGTGTTCAGGCTTCTTGTCAGGCAGGCTCATCTCGGCGGTGGCGGTGGCCATGGCTCAGCCGTTGACCAAAACCATGTAGACTCCACCACTTCAGAACCTCATCCAGTTTTTCCACGTAACGCCGCGTTGTGACGCGTGAACCAGCCAGTCCAGAGGGCTTGCCCGACCGCAAACGGTTATGGAAACGGTAATAAATTATATTGCAACTATTTCTTCAACTTTCAGCGAAAGTACAAACGACACGTAAAGCATTTCGCGAGTAGTTCCACCCGCGATAACTTCACGCGGAGCTCTGTCGCAGATGGCGCTGCAATATGATATAACCCGACCGAATTCGAAACCACCCCACAGTAAGCTTGCTCCGCACACCGATATGACAATGTGATTGGTCGATAGGAATTTCCCTTGAATCTAACTTCACTCTACTGAAACGTCAAATAATTTAGTTTTGTGTATTCTCTTTTTTTATTACATATTTTGTCTCATTGCATCAATATCACAGTCTCTTCGTCGTCCTGTTAAACGGGGTTACAAATCCAAAACAATCCAGGTAACTTGTCACTCATATAAAATTTTCACTTCACTGTCAGCACAGTTCACAGACAACAGTTCGTTGATTTGTTTTTATTCACTAGCACTATGTATAAACCGTCTCCCTTTACAAAACTTGTATGTACACTATATAAATAAATTATAAAATGCACGCGCGAATGAGACACGGACTCACTCAGCGCGCTAAAGTAACTGAATTCGAGAAACGCAAAATAGAAACCGTGCGACGGTGTGCGAGCGGTGCGCTCCCCCCACCATTTACGATTTACGAGGCCACATAGTGCATGGAAAAAGTGCAGACAAATCGATGAATCGATATTTTTTTATCGTTTTCCTATGACATTTCAAATGATTTTAGCAATAAAGAAATGATTTGCATTTTTGTTAATTATATTCAAAGTATTCTTTAGTACAGCGAAATATGATTTTATTGCTTCCGATGATCTTTAAATCAAGCGTTTACTACACGAGTCCGCGTTTCATGGACGTAAACAAAGAGAGACACGGTTATTGCTTATCTATTATGTAGAGCGAGATGACAAATATTTGAGAGAGATACACGATATTCCCGTCTCGTTCTTGGTTCGCTGCAGAGTGGCCGTGAAGACGCAGTCAACGGGGGAACCGTAAAAACGACCTGTTTTTCGTCGCAGAGTTAGCCGTATTGCTACTTATTACAATTCCAAAAAAAATACAGTGTATAGTCAAATGTATAGGTAAAAGACTTATGCAAAAATATTTTCTAAAAGTAATCAAGAACCTCGAAAAAAAAAAATCACAAAATCACAAAAAAATCACACGAAAAAACTTTTTCGTCTCGAAATGCTCAATATTTTGAGTGACAACTGTTATTTATTTTTTTACTATCAGAAAGGAAATTTAACCAACTAAAGACATATGTAAAAATATTTTAACATTACAGCGTATTTTTTTTTTTAATAAATTAAATCTGCGAACTATCGTTCATTTTGGCAGTCACGAGCATCAAACGCGTCGCCATTTTCAACCTTATTTGTTTAGGCGATGAGTTAAGCGCGCGCTCAAGGTCGCGGGCAGGTGATGTCGCCTATTGAAACATATTGGATTGAGAAATTATTTCTTTCATTTAATTTTCACAACACTATTTCTCACTAAAATAATTAAAAATTCTTTCTTTAACAACAGTGCTAGCTTTATAATTAGCATTTTTTTTGTTTCTTAGAACTTGTTAGTATCCTGGCTTGACATCTTCTAGCATTCTTACGATTGTTATTTATTAAAAGTAGTTTATTTTAATTAAAACACAACTACTTATTAAAAAAGTAATTATAAATATGGTATTATAATTGATCAGAATAAATGAATAAATTCTGCTAAGACTGTTTCAATAACTTCCCGCGTGGTATTTTTACCGTCTCGCTTTTACCCTACGGGGTGAAATCTTCTAATTGCTCGACCACGAGGAAGGGTCTTGTTTTTGTCACCCCTTGAAATCACATTTCAACGCCTTTGTACTTGAACTAGTAAGATTTATTGTAGGTATTATACCTACGATAGTAACGAGATAGGGTAAAGTAGGTAAGTAAAGCTGTTTATCTTTTAATTAGTTACTAGAACTTAGGTAGGTACTGGCCACTCAATAGCAAGTAGGTACCTACCTACTATGATATCGATAGAATCAATTGATCAAATCTGCCTATTATCGTCCAATGCCACACATAAGCCCCATGAAATTGCACTATACAACACTGATGAACACTTACCTACTTAGTACAACCAATAGACAATAAGTAGGTATAAAAATGCAAAAAAAAAAAACAATGCCCATATAAAACGCAAACAGAATAAATCCCCAACACATAAATTATTACCAATGTCAAAATCGTGTATTCAACATTTATTTCTCAAGTAAAAGTATTTACAGCATAATTATTTAGGTATATAACTACCTACACAAATTGATCTTGGTTTGATTTACTCAAAGTAAAAACCTTGATTTCAGTTTCCGCGATTTTATCGCATGCCAGTCAGATCTTGTTTAAGTACCTACTTACTTAAATTAACTTTTTCAAACTGGAAAATGCTTTGTCTATCATTTTCTATATCATGGTCAGCATAGCTTTTTTCCAAGAATCTTGGGGCCAGTTTCTAGTAGGTATATAACGATGAGCCTGTGAACATCAGTTTATTACATAACTTACAAGCAATAGCTATAGGGTAAACATACCGGTTTACCAGCCACTACCCCTTTTCGGCCACTTCGCACGTTATTTTGAATAATAGACAGTGTTATAGACCGATCCTTTCTAATTTCGCGCTATTCGATCGGGACGAACTTCACGGTTCATAATCCAAAGGCATGACCTCGAAATTTGCGAACTGACCCCTCAGTCGCCATTTCAAAATTCAGTGTGTGGACGCGTGTCAAAATTAAGAAAAAAAATAGCACGTGGATTGATTTTCAAAGGTAAGTTTTTAAGTGTTACTGTTGGTTTATTTGTGATTGATTTGGTTTGTGTGTATTTAGCATGTTTAATTTCATTATTTATGTGCCCAAACTCATCAAACTTGTCATAATTTGTGATATTTTTGGTGGTCGGATAATACGTCAACGATAAATTTCAAAATCTAGTTTCCGACCGGGTGGTCGCAAAACCGGTGTATTCACGTCATTTCTCGTTGCCTTTATTGCGGAAACCTTAAATTCACCAACATAGATTCCATAATATTTGTGAACAGCTACAATTTTGTGAATTTAAAGCTAGATTTCGGCCGCCAGTATACCTCATATTTCCAAAGATATAACCTTCTAAAATATGTAAAGTTTAGCGGCCGATAACCAGTAAAAAATAAACCTATTTCCGGCCGTTTGACGGCCGATAACCAGTAAAATCAAAACCTATCTCCGGCCGTTTGAAATAAAGGTGGCCGATAAGTGGTAATAATGTAACCTATTTCTGGCCGTTATATTTGATTTTGACTTTGTTTCTTACCCCTTTAAGCTGCAACGGCTAGATGGGTTAAAATTAAATTTGGCATAGAGATAGCCTTACTCTGAATGAATACGCCTACTTTTCAACCGCGGGGGCGTAGCTAGTTTACTAATAATTGCCACTTATTCAAGCTTATTTACCGGTAATATGTGATAATAGCTACATTTTGGTTGGTGTGCTTGGTGTAGGAATAACACTTTTATTTGCAGATGGCACCCGTCAGTTATGGAAAGAAAAAGTAAAAAAATGAAGAGCCTTTCCGAAGAGTTGCTTATAGTGAAGAGGCACTGACAAGTGCGCTTTCAGATATACGCAGCAACATTCGCGGCATAAGAGAAGCATGCCGCGGCAGTACGGAGTTCCAAGATCCACTATGCAGGACAGACTTTCCGGTCGTGTTGCTGATCAAAGGAGAAAAGTTGGCCCAGACCCTATATTTGGTTTTGATGGAGAAAAGAAAATCGTTGATTGGATAATTGAGTTGGCGAAAGCTGGAATTCCAATAAACAAATATGACCTTCTGGATACGGTGGCTGAGCTTGCAATATACCTGGGCATAGACCATCGCTTTCCAGGAGGTAAACCTGGAATACGATGGTATATCAGCTTTCTCAAACGCCATCCAAACATAAGCATCCGAGAGCCAGAAGCTATTAATAAGGCGCGAGAAGCCATTAAAGAACGTTCAATTCGAAAATGGTTTGCAGATTTACACACTTTCTTGGATGAACGAAATGCATTAGATATATTAGATGATCCGAGTCGTATTCTTAACGCTGATGAAACTGGAGTTTCATACTCGAGGGGAAAATGCCACAGGCTTGGTGCAGGGGTGTGGTGGTGCTCTTCTTCAAAAAGGGTGACAATGCTCGGTTGAAGAACTATAGGCCCATCTCACTTCTAAGCCATGTCTACAAGTTGTTTTCAAGAGTCATCACGAATCGTCTCGCACGCAGGTTTGACGATTTCCAGCCTCCCGAACAAGCCGGATTTCGAAAAGGCTTCAGTACCGTGGACCACATACATACGCTGCGGCAGGTTATACAGAAGACCGAAGAGTATAACCTGCCTCTCTGTTTAGCGTTTGTGGACTACGAGAAAGCCTTCGATTCGATCGAGACTTGGGCTGTGCTGCAGTCTCTCCAACGGTGCCAAATCGACTACCGGTACATCGAGGTGTTGAAGTGTTTGTACAAAAACGCCACCATGTCAGTCCGACTTCAGGACCAGACCTCGGAACCTATCCTTCTGCAGCGCGGTGTGAGACAGGGACACGTCATATCTCCGAAACTGTTTACCGCTGCATTGGAGGATATCTTCAAGGTTCTGGATTGGAGAGGACTTGGCATCAACGTCAACGGCAAGTGCATCACTCACCTTCGGTTTGGCGACGATATAGTGGTCATGGCTGAGACCATGGAAGACCTCAGTACAATGCTCGATGACCTCAGTAGAGCTTCCGAAAGAGTGGATCTTAAAATGAACATGGGCAAAACCAAGGTTATGTTGAATGTTCATGAAACACCCACTCCTATCAAGATCGGAGACTCTACGCTCGAAGTTGTGGACGATTATGTCTACCTGGGACAAACGGTCCAGTTGGGTAGATCTAACTTCGAGAAAGAGGTCAATCGTCGAATCCGACTCGGCTGGGCAGCGTTCGGGAAGTTGCGCGGTATCTTCTCGTCCAACGGGGTAAGTTGGACGAGAAGATACCGCGCAACTTCCAAGTGTCTCAAGACGAAAGTCTATGACCAGTGTGTGTAGCCAGTGATTACATACGGGACCGAAACGTGGTCGCTCACAATGGGCCTCATCAGAAAGCTCAAAGTCACCCAAAGGGCAATGGAGAGGGCTATGCTCGGAGTTTCCTTGCGTGATCGAATCAGAAATGAGGACATCCCCTTGAGAACCAAGGTTACCGACGTAGCCCGAAGAATCGCCAGACTTAAGTGGCAATGGGCAGGGCACTTTGCTCGCAGAACGGATGGCTGATGGGGCCGAAAAGTTCTGGAATGGCGACCGCGAACCGGAAGACGTTGCGTTGGAAGGCCTCCCACTAGGTGGACCGATGACCTGGTCAAGGTTGCAGGAAACCGCTGGATGAGAGACGCACGGGACCGGTCAGTGTGGCGACGCCTGGGGAAGGCCTATGTATTTTGACTGAAATGATGAAAGCCAAAAGTAGCTATTTGTTTGATTTGATATTTTAATCTGTTACTTAATTGTATTTTTAAGTCTTAGAAGAGAGTAAAAATATACCGCTTTTTGTGAATTGAACATTTTTTTACTTTCATACTATTATAAACCTTATGACCTATTGAATATGAGTCGTTTTTCTACCGTAAATTAGATGGCCGATAACCAGTGCACTGGTGGACGATAACTGAGTGAAAAGGCCGATAGCCGGTATATTTGTTATTTTGACGAATAATATTTTTTTTTTAATTATGTATTACTGATACGTATTTAAACGTTAGGTTTTATGAAACTAGACTATTGTACAATGAAATGAAAAAAAAAACGAAAAGTCTGAGAGTGCAGCTTAATGCTAGAAATCAACTCTGAAGTCAGCAAGCCGCTTAAACGGCCGATAACCGGTATGTTTACCCTATACAGTAAAATTATTCTAAGAACAGGCGCGTAATATTTGATGTTGTTTCCCGTTATAGGAACCAGTAGGTACCTAACTAAAGAATCTGCAATAAGAAATTAAGAATCTCAGTAATTTTATTCGTAATGTCGTATGTTTTCCTAACCCTGTTTTGGTTTATGTAAACAACGCCTTGATGTCAAATGCGGGCACCTCCTATTGTTTTATTACCATTATCTCCGGCAGGTACCTGGTCTACTAGGTACTTTAAGTACCGTACTGTTGAGATGTGATGTGATGCCGTCTTTGGAACATTTTTACCCAAAATTTGATCAAGCTGCCTAACGTCATCTTTGCTTAGATACAAGAGTATTTTTTTTTCTTTAGATGAGCAATAAGTTCAACGCTAATAAGCAATCCGCTATTCAACCGTGATATGACAGCAAGCAGCAAGTTCAAGATCAAAAAGTCGGGCCATATTTTATGATTTTACCGTTACCAAGCCAGGTTTGTCAAAGTATCTAAGCGAATCTAATAACCTAATAAATTCTAGGGATATGGGCAATCTTTCACGTTTTAACGGCTATAAAATAATTTATGAAGTAACAATTTAATCAAAAGAATACGGAAGATGTCTGTGCTTTAGACGCGGAAGTGTCGCGACCTTCGTTTTAACATCAGAAACATTAAAAAATCACGTACTAATGTAGGTACTTCATGTCATTAGTGTGTGTCTTCATGTTGTGAAAACGTTTGCGATACGAACCGTTATCTTTATGAAGATAATAATTACTCTGTTAATCGTACGGAACAGATATAATCTAGGGTTCTTGACTCCGTTGTTGAAGTGTACTCCGTGTTACTTTACTTACCCTGAGAATGCACTCAAAAGTGTCAAAGTCGACCCAAAAGCAAATAATCATCAAGAAATTGCGGTTTCAGTTTCGAATTTTGAATATAAATCATACTTTTGTCTTGGCTCTCCTGTAAAACTTAGACGTGAACTATGGGATATGTTTTTTACCGCACTGCGCAAACTCTCAGCCCTTCAGTAAAACATATATGATATCCAAAAAACATTCATTGCTACCCCTTTCGTTATTTGTGCTCATGAACTTATTGATGCTAAATTCTGGTTAGCAACAAGCGACCCCTTTTGAATATAAAGTCTTAGATGTACTTGCTATAAACCTCAGTATTTTGATTTCAGTTACTTTAGTAATTAGCAGCTCTTGTTAGATCGAAACCAGGGCGTTAAAGAATAAGTATAATTAAGTCCTGTCTCAAAGGCGTTAATATTTTGGTGTAATCAAAGCAGAGCGTCTCCCCAAATATTGAAACTTTGAGTTTTATAGATGTAGAGACCGACATTGGTCGAAGAGCGAAGTCTACGTGTCGTTTGAGTTGTTAATTGATTAATTGGACCAATAATAATTAGTGATATATCGTTTTGGACCTCAATAAATGCTTGTGATAGTCTCGCTTCTATCATTGTGACAGATTAGAGGATGTCGTCGAGTGTTACGTTAAACTTAGAAAAAGAGATGCCGCCCAGTTATGGTCTTTTTCCTCTAACTTCCTGAGACCCTTCCGCTCGATGGCTTTACTTGACCATGACCAATAAACTTATCTCATTTCAAAATCGAATGTCCGATATATTTTTGATAACAAATAACTTTGTCTTCTGATATTACAGTATCAGTATAAGCGTCTAAAGTCACGTATATGTCGGCGGAAAGTTGACAACGATCTTTATCAATACAACTTAGATACAAACTCAGTGTTTGTCCATATAAAGGAATTAATTGCCAATCGTATACAGAGGAAGATTTTTGCTGCAAATCGAGTGTAATTTAATTAGTTTGTTGCTAAACAACACGATACGGACGGATACCGGTATAATGTGTTGTCAGTCTCGTTTCCTTGATTGGATTTACTGAATTGCATACTATGTGGTTCGTAAATGGAATAATAGTTGTTTTGTTATTGTGGAAAATAATGTTAACTATATGAAGTTGTTTTGCTGATTAAAATGCTGTCATCACGCAATCGCAAGTAAAATTAATGATTTCACCGAAATACCACAAATTGTCTAAAGATCCAAACATGTCGTCTTAATTAGTTTAGTAGCTTCTCAGACTCCCTTTTCTCTCACTGGGCGACACTGGGGATTAACAATAATCTTATCATATCTTTAGTGTTGTCTTTTATATCATTAAAGCTAACAAGAACTCTTTTTCTATCACAATTGAAATTGCTGATATAAACATCTGCAGGCGATAGTTGTAATCACTATTATTGAATGCTGTTGTGTGTAAACAAGGCAGTTATCACGCCCCCATGGTGTGAAGTGCTAAGGGTCACGATAGTGACAATAAATAATGTTATAGCTTCACAATCACCGATAGGATTCGTTGTTTTACGATCATCATCATCATCATCCTTGTCTTTCTCGAGAATATTAGAGCTTCCAGCTTTACTAAATGTAGCGTGTAAATCAGAGAGCAGAATAAAACTTGTAGCTTGTTGAGATTTCTGTCCCAATGCGGCCATCGATTCTGCGACCTGGATGTAGTAAGTGGACTTAGGAGCGCTGCGCCATTTCAGTTTGGTACCTACAGTAAACGGTGCAATTGTTTTAAAATGATAAATGGTCAAATGAACGCGCCAAGGATCTTACTTTTACATAATTCACCTAGGTAATTTTATACATGGGAACATGACGTATGAACATCACGATGTAAATATACACTAGCATATTCTTTTAATTTGAATAAACTTGTACAAAGTCGTGAAGTTGAAAATTTGGCTAGAATGAAGTGTGCTTTGTTTTAAGAACTGCAGTGAAATCATAGTTGAAATTACTGTATTGATGATGGATGATGTCATTAAATATTTTAGTATCTTACCAATAATATTTAGACATTTTAAGTTAAGATCACTTACCTGGGTTTCTTGTATTCGTTCGTCGCAGGTAGTTTTCTGGTGTACCTTTCTACTTACCGTCGGAAATTATGATTTCGTCGATATAAGTTGCTCTTCAGCAGTTTCAATGCCGTAATATTTAGGAGGTTGCTGATGAAGTAGGTACTATTTACTAAAGGCTAGAATGATACCTTCTTAGGAGTTATACTCGATTCTTTACAGTTTCCTTGTATGTTAATTCATATCTTTCAATCATCTTAATCACTATTTAATTGATCTTTAATAACTTTATTGTTGCTGTTGGCAAATCCGTGTTAGAACGACCTTACATTTTCTTTATCGGATGAATATCGTAGATATACATTATGAAGAAACACGATTATCAAGTACCTATTTGACTGGCCTGTTGGTCTAGTGGTTAGTGACCCTAACTGCTATGCCGGAGGTCGTGGGTTCGATTCCCACCCAGGACAAATGTTTGTGTGATGAGCACGATCATTTTGTTCTGTGTCTGGGTGTAATTTATCTATAATATGTATGTATTTAGAAATATATAAGTATGTTTATCAGTTGTCTAGTACCCATAACACAAGCTCTGCTTAGCTTGGGACTAGATGGCGTTGTGTGATAGTTGTGGAATATTATTATTATTTAAAATATAATGAGCGGACCGAAGATCTACTTTGAAGTTCCATCGGAACCCACAGCTGCGAAAAAACCTTGAAAAGAAAAATATGATAACATAAACTAGTCAATAATACCTTGCCGGAGCTACTTACCGTAACCTATTTCATGCCGGACAGTATCGGCCTTCACTATAACCGGTGTTTCCTTGTATGTGCTGCCATCTTTCGGACCTTCCGGCTCCTTATCTTGTTTGGGCTTCGATTCGGCGAAATATTCTTCGAAATTGTGTTTACTGAAGAAATCAAAGTCTATGGCTGCTCTTTTCATTGTCGGCGTAGCACTGGTTGCCTCGACTTCGAACTGTAGCATTCTAGCTGGCGACATTAGCTCGGCGACTGGAGATGGTTTTACGAACAAATCGTTGTCGCTTTTCTTTGATAGCGATAATTTCAGCAACGTTTGTGGTCTGCGCATCTCAGTTTTGGTGTCGATTGGTTTTGGTGTTTCTTTTATTGGGGGAGATGTTTTGTTCTTTAGCGGTGAAGTTGAAACTTCTGGAGTATCTATGTCAGGAGTCTGACCATCAGCTGATTCAATGTCAGAGGTTTGGATTTCAGGTGTTGTTATGTCAGGGGTTTGTATAACAGGTGAATAAATGTCAGGGGTTTGAATAACAGGTGAATAAATGTCAGGGGTTTGAATAACAGGTGAATAAATGTCAGGGGTTTGGATATCAGGTGTATCAATACTTGGAGACTGTAGATCAGGTGTATCAATACTTGGAGACTGTAGATCAGGTGTATCAATACTCGGTGATCGTAGATCAGGTGTATCAATACTCGGAGTATGGAGATCAGGAGTGTCGACATCCGGGGATTCTATATCAGGTGTATTAAAGTCAGGAGTTTGTAAATCACGTGTTTGAATATCCGGGGTTTGGCCATCAGCTGATTCAATGTCAGGGGTCTGAATACCAGGAGTATCCACATCCATGATTCGTAAATCAGGCGTTTCAATACCCGGAGTTTGTATATCAGGAGTATACACATCCGGGGTTAGTAAATCAGGTGTATCAATATCCGGGGTTTGCAAATCAGGTGTTGGCAACGGTGAACGTAATTCAATCGTGGGCGTATAGGCATTATTTCCAACGGCATTGCTGTCTATGGACACTCCTCTACCTATAGTCACATTTTCTCCAATCATGGAATAATTATCTAAACTCATACGGAATGTATCATCAGGAAGCTCCAAGTTGTCTGGGATAAATTGATTTGAACTTGAACTCGTTGACGTACGTATTGTGACCTCGACATTTTTACTGTCTAGCATCGACGACTCCATGTTCAAAGTGTTTTTGAAAGACTTACTTTCGTTATATTACTATCAGGTTACAACAATAAATCATACAATACATTAGTCTTCACTGTGTGTCCTTGAAATAATCTTGCCAATCGATAAGCGCATACATAAGAATTCACATCACTTACACGCACACATGCGCAGAACGTTCCCTTTCGTTTGTGTGCATGCCTGAGCTGTCAAACGAGTTTCGCGGCTACGTTTTCCTCAATAGGTTTGACGAAAAATGTCTAATAAGAAATGAAAAACGTATTTTAAGGACGTAAACTATAATTGGAATGATAATATGACACTGATACACATTTGCAGCATGCAAAACAGCTTTATCGCGCCATAGGTCCGGCTATAAATAGATCGGTAATCGCCACTCTCACACTGATTTTTGCCCGCCTTTTTGTTCCTTTATAATCACAGCGTCGGTTGTAAATAATGTTACGGAATGTCCATTAGTTCACAATATATCTTTCACAGTTTATGTCATGTATTAGCACAAGGAAAGAGTTGTTTACTTCGCGCTATAAATGCAAGATACGGCGTGATGGCGCGTTCCACAACACAACTACATGATGTAGTAATGTCAACAAACAAGAGTTCCGTGACAGCACTGACAGCCTACAATTTGTTCCATACATTGCGCCGACATCAATTTTTAGCATAAGTTGTATGATATTCGTCGTTTTATTCTGTGTCTAAAACGAATTAATCATTGAATAAAGCTATTTTATTTAAAATGCCATAAAGTGAAGGTTTTTATTAAAACGGAATCTGCCTAGCGACATGTTAGTTATCTGTTGAACGGGAACGCGGCGCGCATTGTAAACACTTTAGCTGTCAAAATATTGCAAACAAGTGGTTCTGATTTTGTCGGAAGAATAATGCACCCTATGAGTATGATAATAATATGGGTTACTGCACCCCTCAAGTCTATGAAATGCATGCCTTACTTACAGTAATTAGACTGAAATGGGAGGTCAACTTACATTGCAAGGTCATCAATTCATGCAACATTTTGTCTTAGGTCAAAACACATGTAATGTACGACATACGACTAGCTTACTCTATTGTTTTGGTACTTTGATGTCTGACTGACGGATTGACCTAGTGCCCTGTATTATGTAAATCCATATTTAAATTGAGTTTTTGTCAGTCCTACTCATGTTTTCTAAGAATAATCGTAAAAAATATACTTAACACGACAGTACTGCGGTGTGAAATATGAAAATATGTAATTATAAAATAGGTACCTACCATATTGTTTTGAATATTTGATGTGTAATAATTTTTAATTATTTCTTATATTCTAGTAAGAAACAAATAAAAGTTCGATTGTTAGTTATTTTTCCCTAAACTCCTTCCTGTTATTTTATTATTATGATTAAGATTATCGATTATCAATAAATGCGATCCCATCACTAATTTAATTTCGAACAGATAACTTGACATTTTATGTGACAGATAAAAAACAACAAAAATATGGTGAATCTATAGTCAAGCTCTCCAAAAAAGTCTTAGGTACTTACTATATTTTATTGATTAAATTGTTGTCTGTAAATAAAGCCGATTGGGTATTGATTGGCAATGGGTTCATTAATATCTTGGTTATTGTCCAGAATATAAAGTATAAAGTATTCTCTAGCTTATAAGAGAGCATATCACTTTATTTTCCATTCAAGATTTGTTGCTATTATAGTTTAACTTTGTATCAGTTTGTAGGTCAGGCCCACCAATAAACAACCATTAAAGGTTTACAGCCCAATGCATTACTATTGTAGCAATTTATTGCCAATAACGACTACATTTTCAAAAGCACAATAAAACAAGCAATTTTTAACAACAAGATTTTATTATCCAAGCTGTAAATCACTTCATCTTTTTCTTCTTTCCGCCAGCACCGTCGGCTTTACCGCCTTTTCTTTTCCCGCCTTTGTCGGCCATCTTGTTAAAACCTTTCTTGTCAGATTTAAATCCTTTTTTGTCTGTTTTATTGAAGTTTCCCTTTTTGTTTTTGAACTTTTTGTTATTTCCTTTGTTTCCTAGTATTTTTCGGTTGTAGCCTTTGATCCACCTGTCTCTATTGTCTTCCCAGGCTAGTTGTTTTGTGCTGGCATTGTCTGTGTTGGCTACTGCTTGACTTGAGCCTTGTAGTTTGTTGGTTGCTGTGTCTTCTAGTAGAGTTGAGAATTCTTCTGCTGAGGCGAATAGGGAGCCTAGGTCGTCTGTACCTGTTGGTGATAAAGGTTTTAGTTTAGCTGGACGTAAATGTTAGTAATAGTATTTAGAAAGGTGAAAAATCAAAGGTCAAATTATTGTAGTTACATACTGGGAGGTTGTCCATTTTTTCATGAAGAGAACCTTTGCAGGCGTAAAATAAAGTTTCAGTTGGTTAACCTAAAAATTATTACAGGAGTTTGACACAGTGGGTACTTTACCTTTTAGTTTGAATTTGCCCTTTCCTTTCTTTGATTTCGCCGCGCCAGGAACATCAATTTTATCATCCTCGTCATCACTGTCTTCAAGTAGTAGTTCTGAAAATAATTATAAGGCTTAATATTATATTATTATTATCTAAGGGAAGGGGAGGATCAGTATTTCCCGGAGGGGGTAGGCAGAGAACTTTTGGAGTTATTGTATGGCTGGTTGAAAATGTTTTGAGCTTAGGTGCTTATTTTGTTTTCAAAGTGGCATACTGAGTATTATGTGACATCTTACCATCTTCCTCGCCGGAAAGCGCTGGTTCATCGTCATCTCCAGATATATTGAGTTCGCCGTCACTATCTGTAACCATAGAATAAAATAATATAATAATTTACAAAATATTTACTATCAGGTAGTCAACATTAGAATACCATTTTGGTAATGGTAAAATAAGTTAAGTCTTACCTCCTTCATCACCACCCACATCACCGGCGTCTTCACCAGCTTCATCATCATCTTCATCGCTGCCCAAGTGATCAACGTCATCATCTTCTTGTTTCTTTGTTCCTCGCTTCTGTTTTGTAGCCGTCATATCTGCTAGGTAGTCTAACTCGTCGTCTGATTCGGCTGCAAAAATAACCTGAATTAGTAACTGAAGCTAAGCTGAAGTCCCGTCGGGGCTTTTTTTTTTTTGGGACAAGCCCGCCACACTATTCCCAAACAACTGTAACTCCTGTTAGCCAGAATCAACAGTGGCGACCACAAGAAAAGCGCCGAGACAATGAAGCTCGACGAAGTCCCAGAGAAGCGATTTGTTACCGCGGCCTCGACTTAAAGGGCTAAGATGGAACACGGATGGTTTTTAGTCAGTAGAAGTCTGACACTCCCTTTCGCTCTGCCCAAGAGCGAGAGGGGTTATTTCATGATGTTCCACCCACCAAAAAAAAAGCTAAGCTGAAGTGGGACTGGTTTGGCCACGGCTGCCACATGCCCAATGAGCTGTGGGCCGAAATAGCCACTTTCTGGAGCCCTGACTACTATAAATATCTCTCTCTCTACCTCTAAGTGCGTAACAATACCGTGGAACGTGATTTTCACACAAAAAAAAAGTCGTTTCCCTGCAATATCTTTACCGTACAGATACTTAGTTTGATGCAAAGAATTCTTGGTTAGGTAAACTATCCTTCACTAACATATAAGGATTGACGAAGTCTAGTTACGATTCGAATAAATTGTTTTCGTTGCACTAAATGACACGGTAAGCGCAGTGGCTGAGCGATTAGACTGCTAAGTTGTCGCGGGTTTGATCTCCGCACGGAACAAGTATTTGTATGGCCTACAGATAGTTGTTTCTGGTCTGGGTCTTTGGTTTGTGTATGTGAGTTTAAATGTTTGTAAACGCACCCACGATTCAGGAGAAATTTCTAGTGTGGGGCAGTTAAAAAAAACCATCTTTAGCCCACAAAATCTCCAAGTCTACCGCAATAAGTCCTGACAATCCGACAAGAGTATAACAAAAATGCTTACGTAATGCTTTAGTGCCGGTGACCTCATCCAGGTACTGTTCAAAGTCTTCGCTGTTGACGGAGTCCGCGTCGCTGTCATCATCATCCGAAGCGTCCACGTTGCGACGCTTTTGTAGGAAGCTGGATGAGAAGAACATTATTACTAAGATTGGAAGAAGGGCATTTGGAATAGATGATTTTTGTTAGATTTTTGCTGGCACAGTCGGGTGGCGGAGTCGGCGGAGGAAAATGACCAAGGATACGAAGAATGGACTGTCTGAAGGATAATATGGCAAGAAAGGAGTTGTCTGATGAGGTGATGATTAATAGAGAAATATGAAAGAAGACCGAAACGTGGTCGCTCACAATGGGCCTCATCAGAAGGCTTAAAGTCACCCAAAGGGCAATGGAGAGGGCTATGCTCGGAGTTTCCTTGCGCGATCGAATCAGAAATGAGGACATCCGCATGAGAACCAAGGTTACCGACATAGCCCGAAGAATTGCTAAACTTAAGTGGCAGTGGGCAGGGCACATTACTCGCAGAACGGATGGCCGATGGGGCCGAAAAGTTCTGGAATGGCGACCGCGAACCGGAAGACGTTGCGTTGCGCGGCCTCCCACTAGGTGGACCGTGCACCTGGTCAAGGTTGCGGGGACCCGCTGGATGAGAGACGCACGGGACCGCGAGATGTGGCGACACTTAGGGGAGGCCTATGTCCAGCAGTGGACGTCTTTTGGCTGAAATGATGATGATGATGATGATGAAAGAAGAAGACATGCAGCGCCGACCTTAAATGAATTGGGAATAGGGCAAGATAATAATGATGACTTACTCGTAAAGAAACCGCTCGTCCACTGGCACTTTGCTCGCTTCTTCGTTGAGATACGATGACGAGGTCACTGCTATACTCTTGAGACCTGAAAAACAAACAAAAATTATAAAGATTGTAAGCAAACACCAAACAAAACTAAAGGTTCGAAGAAATGTGACATCTACCAATCCACACAGGGCCCGCGTGGTAGATTATAGCCCATCCCTCTCCTAGAGAGGAGGCCTGAGTCCCGCACGTGGGAACATTATAGGCGGATGATGATGATGATGAAACACCAAACAGTAAAAGCTTGTAAAAAACAATTTATATAATTTTAACTTCACTGTCATCATTTCATCATGTCTCCTTTTTAATTTAACAAAACTGTCGTAAGTAAATATTTGAAACTTTTGATAGAGATATTGAGAAGCTGTCTCATTGATCGATCGATTGCAAGCGCGACTCTCAAACATTAGGTCCTGCCGGCTTAGCATGACCACCGAAGAAACGGGTTTCTTCGGTGAGAAACGGGTTTTGTCGACGAATTAATCGACAAAATTGTGGCGACTAGCGACATCTATCGCAACACCTGCGTACTAACAACGATTGACAGAAATCCTACATCGCGCTATCAACATTATCCGCGACATAAGCCTATATAGGAGTTCCCGACTTACAACTGTCGGGCAGTTAGCCCACCGGACACAACACCCGTCCGGTCGGAGGATCCTCCCTTTTCTATGGGGGATGAGGAACTTTACACCCTGTTCCTCATACCCCCCAAAAAATGACAGATTGTAGCAAGGTTTCATGTCAAATTGTATGGAAAAATATTTGTCTATTCTTGGTAGAATAGAGATAGAATCGCCATGCTACGGGGGCTGGGGTCGTTTCTCGGGTCGAGCAAAGTGTTATTAGGTTTTCTCAGGAATTTCTCAGTAGCAACCATGGAACTTAGTGCCCGTTTGGTGGCAATGGGCGGCTCCCTATTACATAGGGCTGGCGAAATGTGGGGGTACTATTAAGTACACCTCTGCCTAACCCTTCGGGGATTACAGGCGTGTTGTTGTGTACGTCAATAATCGACCAAAAGCTAAAACTTGTAAAACAATAAAATCTATATCTATATAAATAACTAGTGACCCGCCCCGGCTTCGCACGGGTGCAAAAAAGGTATTAAAATCTTCCTCTTGAATCACTCTTTCTATTAAAAAAAACCGCATCAAAATCCAATGCGTAGTTTTAAAGATTTCAGCATACAAAGGGACATAGGGACAGAGAAAGCGACTTTGTTTTATACTATGTAGTGAAGAGAGAAGTCCTGACTGACTGACTGACTCATCAACGCCCAGCCCAAACCCTTGGACCTAATAGAAAGCTGAAATTTTGCACAGAGGTTCCCTTTATAATGTAGACAAGGAATAAGGAAGGATTTTTCGAAATTCATCCTCTAAGGGATTTAAATAGGGGATGAAAGTTTGTGTGAAAAAACCGTAATTTTCACGCGGGCGGAGCCGCTGGCAAAAGCTAGTACAAAATAAATAAACAACTCAAACAAACCTTTAGCAGTATAATTCTTCCTAACAGCAAACTTGGGGTGAGAGCCCTTCACTTTCTTCACGCCGTCATCCTGTTCAGCATCAGCTCGCTTCTTAGGGTTCTTGAACACGAAGCGGTCCAGGAAACGGATGCCCGCGAAGTCTTTGAGGGGATCGCCGCTGTATTGGATTATTTGTTCTGAGAAGAGAAATAGGGGTTTAGAAATTAACACTTGATGGATGCAATAATTTAATGAATAATTGAGATCAGCGGTGGCCTTGTGGTGGCCGCCCCAATTAACGAACAGTAGGTCGTGGGTTCGAACCCAGACAGGAGCATTACTTTGTAATTTATTTAATCACCGCTGCTCTCAAAAACGTTGAAGGAAAACATCGTGAGGAAACCGGCATGTCTTAGAACCAAAAATTCGAAGACTTGTGACATCTAACCAACCCGCACTGGGCACACGTGGTGGATTTTAATACCAATCCTTCTCCTAGAGAGGAGGCTTGCGTCCCTGCAGTGGGAACATTATAGGCTGATGATGGATGAAATGGCGGCAGCTCACGGGAACAATATTTGACTCCCGCAATTATCAACTTAGGACCCCAGTAATATTAATGACAATAATATCCGTGGTGCTAGGCAACTGGGCTTACCCCAGTTGTATACGTCCCTGTGTGCCTATTGACCTTGTTCTGTTCTGTCTCCTACTGATATGGAGGGAAGTGGAAATTATGCTTATCCCTACTCCTCCGCTATTCTTTTCAATCCAAGACAGTTAAATCATTTCTCTGGGACTTCGTCGAGCTTCATTGTCTCGGCGCTTTTCTTGTGGTCGCCACTGTTGATTCTGGCTAACAGGAGTTACAGTGGGCAGGGAATAGTGTGGCGGGCTTGTCCCGCAATTATAAAACCATGGTTAAACCAGCTGTCTTTTATGGATCAGAATGTTGGGCTTAGATAATAATGCTAAGGGGATGTGTGATGTAACGCGAATGGATAAAATAAGAAATCCATACTTTTAATATTATAAATGCGAAGCTTTTGATAACGCATGGTGGCCGATGCTACTCCTTAAACTGAAAATTCGTGGTTGCCCTAAAAACATATACAATCTTGTTTGCTCGTACTTCTTAAATGGTTCCGCGAAACTCAAACTCGGACATCATTCTATGTCAAAGTCCCTTACCATGGGATGCCCTCAGGGTTCGGTTATGGGTCCGTATGTATGGAACGTAGGCTTCGATGACTTCCTCGCGATTCCACTTCCATGCGGCTGTTCATTAACCGGTTACGCGGACGACGGCCTGCTGCTCATTCAGTCAAGTACTCGGGCTGGACTCGAAAATTTGGCTGATACTTGCCTAAAATTAATATCCCAGTGGGGTGATCGTAACCGTCTGACCTTTGCACCACATAAAACTTATCAACTTCTTTTAAAAGGTAATCTTAAATCATGGCCTAGTATTAAATTTAATAACGTTCCCGTGAAAAAGAAGGAGTCTGTATGCTACCTTGGGTTTGTCTTAGAGAGGAATTTTTCATTCATTGAACACATAAAAACAGTCGGTGAAAAAGCTAAAAAGAACTTTTATGCTTTAACGAGAATATCCAAATCTTCATGGGGTTTATCATTTTTAACTCTAAAGACGATCTATGGGGCTACTTACTTGGGGTGTATGTGCTACGGGGCACCAGTTTGGGCCGATAGGGCCACCATTGGAGCGGTACGACGTAAATTACTTCAAAGCCAGCGGTTGGCTTTGATTTTCTTGTGTAAAGCGTATAGGACGGTTAGTACTGAAGCCTTACCGGTACTGGCAGGGGTACTTCCAGTCGATCTTGAAGTACAGCGCCGTGCTTCAATGTACTACTGCGCACGAGAGACCGCGGACACAGACTTTTTAACGCAACGTGACCGTGCTAAAATAGCTAGATTACTTAAACCACAGACTGACGTCTGGGAGGAACTTCTGTCTGAATGGCAATGTAGGTGGGATAATTCCATCAAGGGCCGACATCTTCACCAGTTCTTTCCATCCGTTCGTGAGCGGCTGGCCAGGACATGGCTGGAGGTGGATCACTGTGTCGCCCAATTTCTCACAGGTCATGGTAACTTTAAGAGTAAATTATTTTCCTTCAAGCTTGTTGAGTCGCCTTTTTGTCAATGTTCTACATCTGACTGCGAATTTGAACAAACTGCACATCACATTTTATGGGAGTGTAGTCTTTGGCAGAATGAACGTAATATTATGTTAAATAGTGTACAGGTTACATCCGGAGTTATTTACTATACGGACCTTGTAGAAACTAGAACAAATTTCCGTGCGTTCAAGCAATTTTGTCATACCTATTATTGGAATCAAATATAACAGCTCACAACTTAGGACCCAGTAATATTAATGACAATAATATCCGTGGTGCTAGGCAACTGGGCTTATCTCAGTTGTATACGTCCCTGTGTGCCTATTGGCCTTGTTCTGTTCTGTCTCCTGCTGATATGGAGGGAAGTGGAAACTATGTTTTTTTTTTTCCTACTCCTCCGCTATTCTTTTCTGATTAATTTCGTTGCGGGATCCAAGACAGTTAAATCATTTCTCTGGGACTTCGTCGAGCTTCATTGTCTCGGCGCTTTTCTTGTGGTCGCCACTGTTGATTCTGGCTAACAGGAGTTACAGTGGTTTGGGAATAGTGTGGCGGGCTTGTCCCATTAAAAAAAAAAAAAAAAAAAAAAAAAAATTATAAATGCGAAAGTAACTCTGTCTGTCTGTCTGTTACTCTTTCACGCCTAAACGGCTGAACGGATTTTGATGAAATTTGGTACAGACATAGTTTGGAACTTGAGAAAGGATATAGGATAGTTTTTTTTTTTCGTTAGATAAACCAAAAATCTGCCGGAAGTCACTATTCCACGCGAACGAAGTCGCGGGCAAAAGCTAGTGCGTACATATGGGGAAGTCTGAGAGTGGCGCCGCTCAGTGGATTGTCCCCATACAAGAAGTCGAACACAGAATTAAAAATTGAAAAAGTTATTAAAAAAAATATATATATACAGAATTGGAGAACAACAAAATATGTTACTACGATTTTGTTATTTGACCAGCACTATAAGAGAAAATCGATGACAACTTTAATTTTTGTATGGAAACTAACACAAAAATGTCTGTATCTCATGGTCATGATTCCATATTTGTTTCGATTTGTGGTTTTTGTGATCTACTTATTGTATGCCACATTTTCTCTAAGGACACATGGTACCCCCAGAGTGTGTGTCCCTTCTAAGATATTTTGCCATTTTTTTTTCTTTGTATTACTGATGGATTTGAGGTATATTTACATTTACATGTACATAGTATACACTATGTAATTACTGAGATTAGTTATTACTAAGCAGTTCCTTGAATAACAGGAGCATTAGTGAGTACTTTAATGACTTATTTATGATTTTGTTGCAACATAACAAAAGCGTTAGTAAGTCATTAAGTAACGACTATACCAGTACTTGCTTAATCTAATTAGTTAATGTAATAAAAGAGAATAATAGCATAATTAAGAAGTTATTTAAAGATAAGATTACTAACAATTAATTTATTGCAATAGAAGAATGAAGAAAACGGTATATTAACTTTTATGAAATTAAATACTTTTTCAATTTTCAATGTTATGTCCGACCTCATGTATGGGGACTATCCACTGTGCGCAGGTGACGGAAAATTTTGTGGTAATTGGCTATTTGACTACTGTTAAAAATTCACGATAATAGGGTAGTTGACAAAAAAAAAACTAATTAGTCCGTCAGATAGATTTCCAAAAAATATTGAACACGTATTTTTTTTTTCACGTAAACAAAAAATGAAGACGATACAGTGCTTCGAAAAGTCGTGAAACGTCACAGGTTGGTCCATTTTTACCAGACTAACAAGTCAAAAACCCCCTCTCCATGGTCTTTTACAAGCTTTATTTTCGTAAATTTTTATTAATTTCATAAAACAAAAAACACGTATCCAATATTTTTCAATAATCTAACTGACTGACTAAACAGAATCATATTTTCTTTAGTCAGTCAACTACCCTGAACTAACAGAAGTAACGCGCTGTGTGAAAAAAAGTAACAAAATCGATAAAAAAAAATGTAAATGTTGATGGGTGGAGAGGGAGAGCGTAGTGTGAGTGCGTGGTAGACTACAGCCTACTTCCTCTCATAGGGAGGCAGTGGCCCAACAGTGGGTACAGTGGGTGGCGTGGTGGGTAATATGTATTAGTTTATCATTTTTTATTTTGTGTATTTTATCTTGGCGAGATGTCTACGGAAAGATTAAAGCTGTGGCGAGGTAGTGCATCCTTACCTTACCCATTTGTTCCACCTGCAGAACATCTCCGTTGCCGTGGCTGACCTGGAAGTCTTTAAACAGACTCCGGATCCAGGTTGGTCGCAGCAAAGAAAACCTACTGAGGTGGAGATATATAAATGACTCTGCTCTGGAGTGTAAATGTGGTGCTGTTCCTCAAACGATGGGGCACTTAATATCGTGCCCTGCGTGTCCTGCTGGTTGTTCACTGCAGGAACTGATGGACGCTACCAAAAGCGCCAAACTAGTAGCCCAATTCTGGGCCGACACAATTTAGATTACCATCGACACGCTAAGAAGAAGATCTATTTGCTATAACTGCCATATAATACAATGATTTGATTTGATTACAAACTGATTATGCTTACGATTAAGTAACTTCTCAGCGAATAACTTGACGGTAGGATGGAAGTGTGTCGCTAGAGGCAGCAGTTCTACGTAGGCTGAGCATTGTGCACCAGCGAACGATGGGTTGCGGGCGAAAGGGTTGTATTCTGTTATCTCCTGCGAAATTAGAGAAATAAATGATTATATTTGGTAAACTAGTATTCTTAAGCTTCTTCCGTAGCACATCATAGGCATGTCGATAGACCTCGAGAGATCCAAAAAACAGGCGTACGCTGGAGTCTTTCTATCGACATAGTACCGTAAAACGGGGTGTATTAAAACAACTTTGTGAGGAAATTTGAAAAAAAAAGTCGGTTAACGGACGATAGTTTAACGTGACAACGTCATAACAAAACATTGCGTACAATGACTGTATCGGGACAATGAGTCATCTTTTTTCGTGCATGCAGCCGGCGTTCATCAATTTATTATCATGCGCACACTGTCACAAAAAAAAAAAAAAATGGTATGTTGCCAAAAACGTAGGTACCAAAATTATAAAGTAAAATCAAATTAAGCAAATAAAATGGACTTGTTGGTAACCTTTCAAATTAATTTAATGTAAAAATCATTTTCAAACTTTTATCTTTATACGTATTCACCTCGTTTTATTGTATACCTTACAGTGTGCTTCACTACATAGTACAAAAAAAGTCGCTTTCTCTGTCCCTATGTCCCTTTGTATGCTTAAATCTTCAAAACTACGCAATGTATTTTGATGCGGGTTTTTTTAATAGATAGAGTGATTCAAGAGGGAGGTTTTACTACCTTTTTTGCACCCGTGCGAAGCCGGGGCGGGTCACTAGTTAGATATAAAATGGCAGTTTCTGTAGAAAGACGTTTTCCTTCAACATCGTTGGTTGTGATGTGACTTACCTTATCCAAATTAACGCTCTTCTTCAGCTGTATCTTGGCGGCTGCATCTCTCTCTTCCTTCTCATCAACCTCGCTGAGCGCAGCCTCAGGCTTCACCTTGGCGTGGAACCAACCTTGGATGGCGGTCGTGGGTTTGCGCTTCTTAGGCCTTATGTTGCCTTGGTCATCGATTTTTAGGTCGACGTATGATTCTTCTTCGTCGTCATCTGGAATTTGGGTTGTTTTTGTTAGCATTTCTAAAGGGTATTACATCGGACTTAAACATAAATGGCGAAATGTAGGTGTTATATTAGTTACACACCTGCCTAACCTTTCGGGACTTACAGGCGTGATGTTGTTACGTTGTTAGTATTTCGACGTCTTAGAGAGAACACCTCGCAAGTGTAAGAGAATAGTATATTTCATTATATGTGCGGAAAGCCTGTCATTGCAAAGAGTTCCGGAAAATGTCTACCCGAGCCGAGGCACAGCCGACGGCGAGGGTTGACAGTCGGAACAAGTTGCAATGACGGTTCCGCACGTGTACTGAACAACTATTTTTAATACAGTTGCGAAAAAATTAAGCAATTTAATAAAATAATAAAACCGTAATTAAACTCGCAAAGAACATTTTTGGAAAATGGCGCCAACCATAATAGTATATTTCATTATAAGTGCGGAAAGTCTGTCATTGCAAAGAGTTCCGACAAATGTCTAACCGAGCCGAGGCACAGCCGACGGCGAGGGTTGACAGTCGGAACAAGTTGCAATGACGGTTCCGCACGTGTACTGAACAACTATTTTTAATACAGTTGCGAAAAAATTAAGCAATTTAATAAAATAATTAAACTCGCAAAGAACATTTTTGAAAATGGCGCCTACCGTAAAAGAATTTAAGCAGAGTTTTTTTTTTTGTTTTCTTCACCTATTCTGGGTAGGCAAAGGGAACTATGCCCATACAGCCAAGTCTTCAGTAGATTTTTTTTATTGATATGAAATTAATGAGATGAAATGGAATGAAACCTTTAACTCATTGAATCAAATAATTAAATCTGATATTGAAACAAATTAGTAGCTTCTTTAGAAATATTTGCATGAATCATAAAAACTTCTATGATTTTATTTAGTAAATACTTCGTGGTTGGTTTTTTTTTTAATGGACATTATTTTGACAGTTGGGAAAGAGAACGCACGAGTTCGGGAAAGGTAAAGAAAAAGCACGAGTACACAGAACACAGCTAATAAGTATACATCACGCACACTAGCTAATGAGTTTACACTTTACATGTGTGAAATAGTTATGCCACACAAACACTGAGTAAAGCAAGCGAGCTCTGTCTTTATTAGTGTGCGTGCGGCACATCAATAATACCATAATTATACCAATATATAGTAATCATTCATTTGTCACTGAATCAGATACAATATTTCGCTAATGCAACTATAGCAATCTTGGCACAATAGTTAACACCTTTGGTTAACGAACGAGGAGTCGTAAGATCAAACCACGGGTGCTGCTTTTTTCTTTTTGTAATCATTATTTTGTTAAAACATTATTTAAAGTAGAATCTTTAACGATTCAATCCCGTTCATGGATGAGTTATGAAGTTTGCAACGTTTGAGAACTACGACACTCTCAGTCCATTTTATTTCGGCTGCTTATAAACTAACTACCGACAATTTAAAAATAAAATTGTTTTCAAACACCTTCATTTATAAAAATTGCAGTCTTAGTGGTCAATCTACGATTATTTGCATTACTTAGTTTATTGATAACACAGAATTACTCTAGATATATTCGTTTGTAATTTATTTCTGTGGATCCAAACATGCATCATTAAACAACGTTAAAAAGGCAGAAATCGTTCTTTTGCATGAGCAAACCTTATTTATTAGTGAAATTGCAAGGCGCTTAATGATATCGGTAAGTAACAAATACTATAACTTTTATGTTTACGTAGGAATTAATAAAATTAACGTAACTTTAGTGCATTAACATTGTTATAATAGCCCATTTTTATTTGCTAATGTATATTTAAACCATATCTAAAAGTATTTTAACTTGTAGTGTATCTATGCATATGATTATTGAAAATAAATAATATTAATTTGGTGTATATAGAAGTGTGTATGTATTATAGTTTATATATGGTATATTATATAGTTACATATAAACCAAATTAATATTATTTCATCATTTAATAGATAGGTATACATTAAGTTAAATATAGTGCATTAACCATTTTGTTTGCTAATAGAGGTATATATAGTTTATGGTATATAATAGGTATATTTTTAAAAGTGTTTTATATAATTACTGTATATAAATAACATTAATTATATATACCTATATGAAAGCATAATTTTATTTTTTAAGTATACATAAATATTACTATTTACTTACTATAAAATAACTATTATCTTATGTGTTTTAGTAGAAGTAGGTATTTTAAATACTGCTTTGTTTTATATTCACAGAGAAGAACCGAGCAATTATGGGTCCACCGATATGCGGATTCTGGAGACGTGGAAAATCTTCGACGTGGGCCAAAATCAAAAGCGAATTCATCAGCTCGACACCATGACATCGTGGCAAAGCACAAAGCTAGTTCATTCAGATTGCCAACACGCGTCTCAGCTACAGCACACAATGTGTGCTTACAAACGGTGAGAAATCACCTGCGTTCTGCTGGTTCACGCTTAGGGCCTGCAACTCGAATATTCGAATATTCGAATAATTCGAATATTCGCCCCATTTTGATATTCGAATAATATTTACGAATATTCGAATATTCGATTAAGCTTGTTGGACGAGTTCTCCATCAGCCTAAATATAATAAAAACCACTGTGGAGGCAATTTGCCAGGAGCAGGCCAATCTTTTAACGTGTGAAACAGCCTTACAATTCATGATAACCAAGTTAGAAAGTCTCAATACTTTTATCAGCGGTGAACTTTTAGAGGCCCTCAAAGACAGGATTGCACAACGCAGGAAACCAGAATTGGTATGTACTTTGAAATACCTTCACAGCCCAAAAAAATACTACGAAGAGATTCAAGGAACAAGCATTTTCACAATAGCTGGAAATGACATTATCAGGAAAACCATAGTTGACATAAATAATATATATTTTAGCAATCATTCTGAATCTGACGAGGAAGATGATATTGATAATGTGCCTTTAATTCAAATGAGATGTCAGCAAGATGAAACCCCAGAGTCCACAGATACGGCGAAAAATCTTAAGGAACAGCTGCAAAAAAGAATTATTGATACGATTTCTTCAGCTCCGTCTACGTCTACTGCAAATTTTTCCGATAAAGTAGAACTCGAAACATCAGTTTGTATGCAAATGGCCTTATTTGATAGAGGGGGTCCAAGGCAAGTTCACTTAGAACAAGTTTATAATTTCTTGCTTTGTATACCACCCACAAGTGTGGAATGTGAGAGAGTATTTTCCTCAAGCAAATATTTATGTAACCACCTAAGATGCTCTCTAAAAGATGATTCGCTGGACGCCATTACCAAAGGAAACCAAACAACAAATAGTTGCATTTATTTCATAACCTGTGATTAAATTTAAGCTAACTGTTTTCATTGTTATTTGTTTAGTCTAGTTATGCAACTGAAATATCTTTAGGCACAAGAAATCTGTACCTTATTAGTGCCAAGTTAACAGAGATTGTTAAATTTTGTTTTATTACTTTATTTTAGATAACAAATTATACTGTAATGTAACATGTAACGTTTTAATTCATGTGGTTTATTCAGATAATTAACCATTTTTTATAGTTGCATTTATTTTATTTCTTATAGTTTATAATATAGCCTTGATTATTATGTATGCTATGCTAAATTGTTTTCATTAGTTTTTATGCAACTGATCTAAGAGAGATTGCTTATATTTAAGTTACTTTACAAGTTAACAGAAATTGTTTAATTTTATTTTTGTTACTTTATTTAAGATAAGTAAAGTTTGGTGATCTCATTGATGACAGGGTTCATTAGGTTAAAATAAAACCCAGTTTATTTTAAGCACTACGATTTCTTCCAATACAAATACAATATTGGTTATGTTTAGAAGATGTTTCTTAAAAATTGTCTTAAGTATTACAAGATGTTGTGAAGTGAAGTAGTTTGATTTTGAAAATCTCTAACTAAAGTTTTGCCAAATAAATGTGATTGTTCTTAGTAATGAGTCTTTTTATTTCATTGCAAAAGTGTTCTTACCACTTAAAACCCTGTTTTATTTGACTTTATAATATTTCGAATAATATTCGAATATTCGAATATTCTACGCAAAATATTCGAATATTCGAATATCTAAATTTGTCGAATATTTGCAAGCCCTATTCACGCTGCAGCAAGCCAGCGCGGAAGATTTTACTGTCCAGTCCACTGCGCATCGACAACGCCGACTACAGTTCGCTACGTCATAATTATTTTAATTTTGATTGGAAGAACAATGTGGTGATTTGTAGCGACGAAAAAAATTTTAAGTTGAATAAGGATGGGCGTGAAATATTATGGAGAAAAGGTGGTGAAAGATAATTATTATAATGAATGTAATAACTAAATTAGTAGAATTTATTTTAAATATTAAACGATTGTGAACCTTAACGTTATATGCATAATGTTCATGTTTGTGTGAACAAATGTAAAACTTAGCATTATTTTTATTTGTTATATAAACAACTTGTGCTGTATTCCTCTGTTTTAAACAACAATTCGTATTGTTAAAAGTCTGGTGAAGTGATGTTATTGTTATGCAGATAGAAATTGCCATAATTTCTTACTATCTAACATGTTGATTCACTTCCCAGCTAATTTTACTTTCGATTCAATTTAGATACCACCCTACTTCAATAAATTATTTACGTCCATCCTTATGCAACACATATTATTGTCTAACTAATAAATAAAAATAAAACAAATTATTTTATTGTTTTTATTTAATTACCTTTCTACTTTTTTGTTTAAGTCATTTTATTGGTCACAAACTTAATTTTATAAAACAAAAAGTAAAAAACAGTAAAACTGAATTCCTCAGTGGGGATCGAACCCACGACACCGAGCGTAGACTTATAACTATGTCAAGCGCTTACACCACTCTGCCACGGATGTTCTACTAGACATATCTAAAATATTGGGTCATATTCCTTCACTGTGAGCCCGTTTCTTGAATTTTTACCCGTGTATGTTTAATACGTATACCCACACAATATTAATAAAAGTTACCGATGAGTGCGTGATGTAAAGTCGGCCTGCGGTAGGCCAGTTTTGACTTATACGCACATAACGCACACTATTAGAAACATAGTTCACTCGTTTTACTTAGTGTGTGTGCGTATAACTATGACTTCACTCACACATTGCAAAATGTATACTTATTAACTGGTTCAACTGTACGTAATAGCCCACATCCCGAACGCTATACGTCCCTGCAATACGCCACTTTTTGAGCAACTGTATTAAAATAGTATATTTCATTATAAGTGCGGAAAGCCTGTCATTGCAACGAGTTCCGACAAATGTCTAGCCGAGCCGAGGCACAGCCGACGGCGAGGGTTGACAGTCGGAACAAGTTGCAATGACGGTTCCGCACGTGTACTGAACAACTATTTTTAATACAGTTGCGAAAAAATGAAGCAATTTAATAAAATAATAAAACCGTAATTTAACTCGCAAAGAACATTTTTGGAAAATGGCGCCAACCGTTTTCTTCACCCATTCTGGGTAGGCAAAGGTAACTATGCCCATACAGCTAAGTCTTCAGTAGATTTTTTTTATTGTTAGGAAATAAAAATGAAATTTAATGAGTTTCATTAAATCTGATATTGAAACAAATTAGTAGCTTCTTTAGAAATATTTGCATGAATCATAAAAACTTCTATGATTTTATAATTAGTAAATACTTCGTGGTTGGTTTTTTTTAATGGACATTATTTTGACAGTTGGGAAAGAGAACGCACGAGTTCGGGAAAGGTAAAGAAAAAGCACGAGTACGTAATAGCCCACATCCCGAACGCTATACGTCCCTGCAATACGCCACTTTTTGAGCAACTGTATTAAAAAAGAATTTAAGCAGATATTTTGTTTTCTTCACCCATTCTGGGTAGGCAAAGGGAACTATGCCCATACAGCCAAGTCTTCAGTAGATTTTCTTTATTGATATGAAATGAAAATGAAATTTAATGAGATGAAATGGAATGAAACCTTTAACTCATTGAATCAAATAATTAAATCTGATATTGAAACAAATTAGTAGCTTCTTTAGAAATATTTGCATGAATCATAAAAACGTCTATGATTTTATGATCGTAAACTTTCTCTAATAGATTTTCAGCTTTATCTGAACAGCATAAGGTTGAAAATCTATTAAAGAAAGTTTACGATTTATCGACTTAACGACATTCGTAGCGTCGTTATTAGTGCAGAGACTGCCGCTCCAGCACTGTGACAGGGAAGGCTACGAAAAAAAAAGTCGTTAAGTGCACATAGCAGGCACAAATTTCCTTGCAATGGTATTTTACAGGTCCCAGACCTCTTCAAAACACAAACACTTACCCAACAACAGATCTTTCTTATCTCCCCTCAGCAGATCTACTTTCACTTGTTCCACCTTCACTTCGTCATCATCATCTAGTGTGTTGTTCAGCGTATCATTCAATTCTGTCACTGTATCTTCTGTATTCTCTTCTTGATCGTCTTCTTGGTCTGGTATTTCTTCTTTAATTTCCTGTTCAAAGTTAAGTTATCATGTGAGGTTAATAAGGCTTGTTCGTTTGGCTTTTGTTTGTATTTTTGCATCCTTAGGTGTACCTATATTTCAAACAAATAAATAATTTGAATTTGAAATTTTTTTGAAATTTATTTGAAATTTTGTCCGGTGGTGCCCCACAAACTATGGGGCACCAGGGGCACTTGATATTGTGTCCTGCCTACCCTGTCATTTGCACATAACAGGATATGATGGAGACTACTGAAAGTTTCAAAAAACTCGTCGCCAAATTTTAATTGTCATCGACACGGTAAGGAGAATAATATGGCTTGAGAAGATAGTCCGTTTGGTCCCGGCTGTCATATTTTGTAGATCTTTGACAGTGGCTTGAAAATCTGTGTAAAATACAGGTATTCAGCTGCATCCGGTAAGACTGGGAACCGACCCCAACAAAGTTAGAAAAAGGCTAGGCAGATGATGATTTGGAATATGTAATTACTTTTTTCGGGATGAAAAGTAACCCTTTTTTATGGTGAAATGGTCAAACACCCCCCCCCCCCCCCCCCCGCTCTTGGGCAGAGCGGAAGGGAGAGTCAGACTTCTACTGACTAAAAACCATCCATGTTCCTTCTTCACCCTTGTACCGAGGCCGGGTAATCTCTTTCGACAATCCGCAGCCCCGTGAAAGGTACCCTTTATCCGTTTCTGTACACCTAACATTGTTGGTGGTTTAGACGTGAAAAAGTAACAAACAAACTTAAATTCACATTTAAAAAATTAAAATCAGAATATAATCCTCCTTACCTCTTTAATCTCCCTCTTAGTCCACACCAGCCTCACAGCTTCCTTCTTCTCCCCATCTTTCAACACTTGAGAGATCAAGAACAGCATCCCACAAGCCTGCGCCGGCGTCATGTAGCAACACAGTTGCAGCAACCGCTTCACGAACGACGCAACGCGCGGAATGTTGCTGTCTCGCTTTAACGACTTGTATATGAGCGAGAAGAGCAGAGCTGAGTGCGTTGTGTTGAATATTTCTGAGTTTGTTAGTTTGCGGTAGAGGGCGGTGTAGTAGCTGGAATTAACAAGTAATTAAATTAAAAATTAAAAAAACCCCCAACTCAATAAAGATAAAACATTGGTTCTCCACTTTTACTCCCTTTAAATCAAAGTTTGACCAAGTTTAAAGGGAGTAAAAGTCAAAAAACAATTTTCTTAGTTTATATTCCTCATTCCCTTTCAATATAGTGACCATTATTCTACAAATCAATCCCTTTAATTTTTTTGCTACCCATATTGAGGGAGTTGTAAAAACAAACGTAATTCGTCATTTTGTGATGGCGGCCATCTTGGATTTGAAATTTGTTTTAGTGTATAGTCTTCTACTAATCAAGCCCTTTCATTTGATACCCATATTGACGGAATTGTAAAAAATGCGATGTATCTATCTGTGGCATCGAAGCTCCCAAACGGTTGAACCGATCGAATTAGTTGAATTAAATGTGAGAGATTTCGCGTGTTCTTAGCCATGCCATGATTCTCGAAAGTATTTTCAGATCATTTTTTGCTGGTTGATGAGTTTATGAAAGCAATTTCTCAAAGTCAGCTCGACAACCGATGAGGCAGTCAATAAAGCAAAACACATGCAGGAGACTTGTCCTGCATGTGTTTCACCTACATTACAGAGACTAATAGAAGATACTGCAGCCGCCACACTCGTGGTCATGATTAGACCAAGTCAATTTCCATCTATCCATCCATCGACATACCAAGAAACATCACTTACCGATCAGCTGTACCCTTAGAAGCATCAGATATATGGAACAGCAGTGCTAACGCGTGTATAGCTATGTTCATCCCAGCGAGGTGCACCAGTCGGTGTATAGCGTCTATGTGTGAGGTGCTTTCAGCCAGGCGCTCTTTGTTGGCGAAGGGATAGGCTCGCTTTACGCCGGTGAGGATCGCTGACATTAAGCGGGAGTCGATCTCGCCCTGCGGATGGACAAATTAGATTGTTTTACTGAGGAAGAACGAAAATCATCAGTGGAATCCTTGGTTAAAAAGTATGTGTCGTAAACTTTCATAGGTCGTATACTTTCAGAAGTCGGCGACTTCGTTTGTTTCATTGATTATTTTGCCACCGGCTTCCGCCAGTAGCGTTTTTAGACGTTTATTTGGAAGTCGGTTTTTTGAAGTAAAAAGTAGTTTTATGTTACCCGTTTTAGTTCCACCACACAAATTCTAGCCACAAATCAATTTTACATTATAGATAACTGGAAGTTATTAAGGCCCATTATGATATAATATAATTTTGATGAAGTTTCTATGGGACCAATCGGAAAGTATAGCCTTGCACACATTTTTTTTTATTTTTTCAAATCAGGTCATAAATGACGGTGCTAATAACCGAATTGAGAACCTTCTTCTTTTCTTGAAGTCGGTTAAAAAATCAATATAGCTCACCTTCTTGATGGAAGCCTTGAAGAACGAGAAGTATATCCGGATGAGGTTCTCAGCTATCTTTGAGTCGTCCTTCCCGAGGAAGAACTGGTTCAGGAAGCACACGCCGTAGTACTGAGCGCGAGGGGATATGTTCGACCTGCGGAAAAAGAAGTGTATATTAGATGAATATAGGTATGGTTTGCTTTGATAATTCTATATTTATTGGACAGACTATGAGAAGAAAGGAACAGAAAGTGCACTTGTGCCTGCGCACACACTTGTGCACTACGATATCTCCCGCGCCGATGGCTAATCTCCGCTAATATAGGCCGCCGTGAGTTTGCGGTTTCTTGTCGGTTTTTGGTCTTTCTGTCGGTTTATTGGGCGATAGATAATGTGTAAGGAACCACTGAAGATATACCCATCGGATAATATAACAAATATAATAATGCGTTCAGGATATTGTTGCGACTGCCACGCTTCTGTAGTGCCTCGGAAATGTTTGTTAACACGTACTGACAACTTTGATGCGTTGTGGCGTAAAAAATCTCAAATCTGCCTCGCTACTCGGCAGGCTGCGTGGCAGTCATAACACTATCCTGCAATCGATAGCCACCCGGGCAGATGGCCCGCTAGTGTGGGCTCTAGCCAATCGCACCCGGTCTGTTCTAGTTAATAAGTACTAACATAGGCTAAGTTATAATTATTGTTACTAACACAGTGGACCTCTTTTGTAGTCTGATAAATAAATGATTATGATTATGAATAATTATGTTCTTATGAGGCTGTAAGTTTTCGATAAATCGCCCTATGCGCTGGTAAACGGTTAGCGTTATTTTTATGTGACGGAACCTATACCAACTATGTTGGGGTCGGTTTTTATATGATACGTATTTTACATGGAGCTCATGCCTATCTGACCTCCACAGCCCACGAGTCCGACGGATTAACGTACAGCTCGCGCCAAACTTTGTGACCGTCCCGAAACTAGGCTCTTGCATTGCGCAGAACACAAAATCAGGTATTAGCGGGACGCACAAGAGCTGGGGGCAGGGCCATAATATAATAAGTATTAAAAATGTTAGAAAACGAAAATTGTTTGGTTGATTACGAATTCCCACTCGACTGTACCATGCGCAAGTTCGGACTCGCGACTATACTCAGGGGTTCTAAAATGGCCACCTTAGCAGATCATGATATTATTATGAATTGCGTAAAAAAGCGAAAAAATTAACCTTTCGCAATAGTAACTGCGTCTGTGACCATTTAGTAAAATAGATTATAATAGGAAAATAATATGAATTGCGTTAAAATTCGTAAAATGGTCACAGACGCAGTTTTTCAGTTACTACCTATCACGAAAACTCCATTTTACGCTTTAACACAATTCATATTATGATCTGCTAAAGCGGCCATTTTAGACGCCCAGGGCGGCCATAAAGTTTGGCGAGGGCTTTCCAAAAGACGGAGGGCATGTGATTTATGGTCACTCATACACGGTTTGACCTCGGCAAGCGTTGCTTTACTGATGTTATTATTACCCACAAATATTGTGAATATTTACCTGAACAGCATCTTCTCAATGTCAGCCAAGACGACAGCCTTCATGTTAGGATGGTTGTACAGGAGCTGGCAGAGATGGTAGATCACTTTGGACGCGACGCCCTGGCACGGGTCTCCAAGCTTGTTGATTATGTTTGTTAGAAGCATCTGTGGACGAAACTAATGTTTTTAGGATATTTTTCTATTAATGGAAAGAGGAAGAGAAGGCCAAAGCAAAAACGGATGGATGGCGTGGAGCATAAGGGCTTGTTTACGGAGACGCGGGGCGTCGCGCGGCGCGTGCAGAAGGCTCGTCTCGTGCTTTTTTATTAATTTACTGAGAGACGGGTCCACCGCAACAAACACTGCATTTTAAAGTAACGAGCGAAAAATCGCTTCTCGTAAAATTGACGTTTGAAATCGTTAACTTTTTCATACATCGCCATGCGTTTGAATAAAAAACCCCGCCTGTACGTAAACATGCACTAAACGGGCTGGAGTCCACAACTACACGGCCAAAGCCCGCACATTGCGTACGGCTAGAGAATCACACGCAAGGGAGAATAGAAGAGAAAATATGTTGCGTTGCGTGAACTCAAAGTAAATTTAAATTCGGGATTTAGGTTAAAGATTTAGATTTATTTAAACAAAAAAAATATATTTTTTTTAAAAAGGTGTTCGTCTGTATTTTCTGTTTACCCAGCAAGTGTTGCTTCTTCAGTAACATTAGATTGGTATAAATTGCTTGGAAGTCTTATAAAACTATTATAAGACAATTTGTTATTTGAAAAGAAAGTGTTACCTTCTCCCTCTCAGGGTGGTGCATCAATAAATAAGACATGGCACTGACGGCTTTCTCTTTGTTTGCTTCTACTGAGTCGTGCGCGAACTTGTTCAAGGCCTCCACATAAGCTGGAAAATAAACATTTTAAATTTTGTTAAGTATAATATAAACTTAACATAACATCACACCCGTAACCCCCGACAGAATAAGGAGAAGTGTATCTAATAGTTTAAGACTTAAACCTAAACTAGGTTATTTATAGTACACATACATGGAGTGCACCCACATTTCGCCAGTAATGTTTAGTCCCATGTATGTAATAGAGTGCGAGCTTATTTTTAATAATAATAAACATTTATTTCTCTTCCACAACGGTGCCTTAAAAACATGTATACACTACGTCAGATAAAACCTTTGTGGGAGACTGGTATCTGCACTAGGAAAACCCTGTCACACAGATTACCAGGCCCCCCCCCCCCAAAAAAAGTTAAAAGTATTAAATATTTAATGGTAACAACTTATTGTAACCTTTGGTAGAAGAAACAGTAAATTGACATTGACCCGGCACAAATTATTATATTAATAATAAAAAAAATAAAAAATAAAGATTAAATTAAATTAATAAATTATTATTATATTAATTATTTATTATTATTATTTTAATAGATAATTAGATTGCATTATAAATGATTTAGATTATAATTTAGGATAAATCTAATATAGGTATAGTCAAATAAAAGCCCTCTTCCTCTCTCCTACTATTGCAGTGCCCGACAGGGTCCACAATGATCATAACTTTGTAAAACCTACCATCTAAGTAAACTTGTGGAAGCAATAAATATATTGAGTATTGAATTCGGACTCCATGGCTGCGAAATTCCTGTTTGAAATACCCAATAACATTTTGGTCGACCTGGGAATCGCTCTCAAGACCTCCATGCTCAGCAGCCGCAGTTGTGATTACTAGACCAACTAGGCAAAAAAAAGAAGCTCTGCTCCAGCTGCTACCTCTATTTGAAATAATAAATCTTTATTGTCTAAGAGAGCCCTATTATCATCGACGACGCTTTCTTGAGCGCACGAACGCACGATTCTTGAGCGCTGACGCAAAAGTGAGTTATTGGCTCCCTTTGGTGGTATGAAGTGAGACGCGGGGCGAGGAAAGTGCAGTGATTGGCCCGTAGCGCATCGCGTCATAGCCGTCACTCGGGATTTGTTCTTTACTCCTGCTGCACTTACCTCACGACCAATAAATAATAAACGGGTGTGTGTTTTATTTGTCAAAAAGTGTATGATGCACACAGCGATCCCCACTCTTCCGCCGAGCGCTCAAGAACCGTGCCGGTAATTATACAAATAATTAAGCTATGTGGAGACTAGTCTCCTTTGTCTTACAATAAATAAATAGGAGCCAAGACATGTAACATACTAGTACTGTACAGGTAAGATTTCTTAGGAACGTATCTACTCACTCCCATACAACTCCTTGAGCTGGTCCTCATAGAACCACAGCTTCAGTATATTCCGCCTCGCTTGCTTGTTGCCAGAGGTCATCTCATCCACATGGCCGAGCGGATGCTGTTCAAACGTTCGCAGTTTCACGTCAGGGATCAGCAGCTCTGATACCAGGAGTTCTGATAGTGCATCTGGTAAATGGAAAAAGGGTTTAGTTGAAGTTATTCTTCTTCTTTACGTATTGATAAACTCAAATTGTGCGAGACCAGTATGTAGCTACCTGCACGCCTTTAACATTTGCTTTAAGTAAATCTTGAAAGGTGGAAGTGGTTGTGCAGGATGGGCAGGATAAGAGGTGGCGTATATCCTGCAGAGGGACTCAACAATGGCACTTTGTTTGGGATGGACCCAGGGGCGTATTTTGAAATTTGGCGCCCCGGGCCAATAACTTTTGCCGCCCCAGAAGTCAAGAAAAATTTGAAAAGCATTCTCTTTCATTTGCTACAAACAAACGAGTAGGTAAGTAATAAATCAACGAAAACCTGAAAACGACCTCAACAACGTCTGTGTTGACCCCAGTGTAGTGGCGTGCGTTTTTGCCGCCGAGGGGCCCACCCTAATTTGGCCGCCCCCTCCTTTTCATCATTAGCAAAGAAAACTAGCAAAAGTCAAAATACTTTTATAATTATGTAAAATGTTACACTTCGGGTTTTATTTTTGAAAGTCAAATAATTTTTTTGTTTTTTTTTTTTTTGCTTATATTTGTCAATATTATTATAGCTAATAGTGTGTTAGGGTTTGCCGTTCCGAAAATTCACAAAAAAAGGCGAACGAGCTCAAATTTTTTTTGCCAAATCAGATTAATTACGAATTATAGACTTGAGGGCAAATGCAAAAGCGAGCGAAGCGAGCTCGAAAATTTTTGCTCCCTGGCTCGGAAAAGTAACTGATTTTCTTTTTATCATTAAAAAAAATATACACTGATCCCAATATTACTACAATGCGAGCGTAGCGAGCAAGAAAATTTTAGCATTCCAGATAGGTTAGATTGTCTTTTTACTGTGAATAGCAAGCGGTAGGCGGCAGATTAGAAGGATAGTGCTTGTTCACTTGATTTTTGGGGCGGCATACGGCAGACTGGAATATACATAAGACTAGTACGAAAAACCGCCCCAAGACGGCGGCGGCGGCGAGGAAAATACGCATTTGCTTGGTTGTCCTTATTTTTACAAAGTAGTCAATAGCTTTGCAATTATCCGATCTGCAAACCATGACCTGACGTTGCCGCCTGGTTTTGTTATGTTAATTTTGAATTGAAATTGTTAAGAAAATATAAAAAAGGTGAGAAGTAAAAGTGGAAAGAATGGTGCCAAAATCAAAACAAAATGCAATCGGCCAGGGGTGGCTGGGCGGCTACGCCGCCCCTGGCTTTCTGGCGCCCCGGGCCATGGCCCGGATGGCCCTAGGGTAAATACGCCCCTGGATGGACCCCATTTGACTAGATTATTGGTTGAGTTGAGGTATAACAAATTAGTGATGATCAAGTAAGAATGAAGTTTCATCATCTGCCAAGCTATGTTGGGGTTGGCTTCCAGACTAACCAGATGCAGCTCAGTATCCGTATTTTACATGGATGAACTGCCTTTCTGACTGCCACAACCCAGTTAGTCCTGGGTTGTGGGAAGCCGCTGGCAACAGCTAGTGATTTATAAGTAGCAATAGCTTACCTATGATAATGATACCATCCTTCTTTTTGGCTGGTTTCACATTGTTGATTAGATTTCTCAATGCCGTCAAATTATAAATTGGGTTATCCTGTAAGAGAAGAAGTTAATTTAGGCAAATTAATGTTTTATTGATCCAATAACTTTTTATATTATACGAAAGAGTTAAACAAACTAGAATGAAATGGTGCTAAATTCGTGATCAAAATCTTGTGTACAGAGTTGAGTAGTTTAATGTATTGGTAATTCTTTTTTTTGAGGCCGTAGAACCCCAAAATAGAAAGAACTGTGTAAATTTTACCTGTATCAATATAGTAGCAGCAGCTACTCTATCTCCAATTGCACCTTTGTTGAGCAGTGTGCGAGCCCACTGGTGGTCCGATGAGCCACTCCTGTTAGCCTCTGAAACATGATAACAAAAATATAAAATAATAATAAAAATATAAAGATCTGCCTGTGTCGGTTTTCCTGAGTTCATTTAACCCTAATCTATTTAAGTCGCGAGTAAATAGGCTTTTTCTGGGTAAGCTTGTTCCATCGTCGACCTCATCTCTGCCCCTAGGGCAAGATTAAGGTCAGGAGTAAGCCCATATAAAAAAAAAAAAGATCTAGAAATGGAAGGAGTGGAGGAAGGCCTTTGACCCAGGAGTGGGGCAGGCTGAAAAAAAAAGGTCTACTGCTTCGTTGGTCTACAATGTTTTATAATAATGTTACTTCCCTTTTTGAATCAGATTTTATTACAAACAGACATGTAAGTTTTGTTTATTTGCAGTTTTCACCTCCATTCAAATAATTTATTCTAATTTCTTTTCAAACATTAATAAATATAGTATAGTGTTTAGTATTATTAGAAATCTCAAGCTGCTGTTAGTGTTAAAATACATAAATAATTGTTATTTACTTGTCTCATATGCCATTGTATCTCCATGTAAGGCACTGTTTGCTTCCTTCCGTACCTCGTCAAGTTGTTCACGTGTTAAAATCTTTGATACTGTAGTAGGCTCCTCTGGCATCTATAACATTTTGTTTTCATAATACCCAAAATTGATAAGGCAATGTTTTAAGATTTCACGGTTTAAAAAATAACTTATACTGTTGTTTATGGGATTTCTTCTGTGATTACTTATCCATTATTCCCAGCACCACATATTTTGATGCTCTGCTACTGAGATACTTGCTTCTGGCAATCATGGTGCTTGCAACAGAGTCAGTGTAATATAATATTAACAGAACAATCGATAATCGCAGAAGATATCCCATCAGTGGCAGTAAAAGTTTAAAAAGTACAAAAATTTTGTTCATTGTTGTCAGAACTGAATATTTGCTTCTAGCATTTTCAATTAGTTATGAGTCATTCAACTTCCAGGACTTCCAAACCTTCCAGGATTTGTATTGTATATCCCACTTCTGTCCGGAACTCCAATGCATAGTTTTTGTATGGTAGGTATCCAGATTTTAAATAAAGCTAATACTCAGCAGGGGGCTACATTTATCATCTGGACAAAATTTGGTCAGTGGGTCGTCTTAGGGGCTTTGTGTGAAGAAGACGAAGAAGAAGTAGAGTATTTTGCATTGAATTAGCACCCCAAACGATGCTTTATTTACAATAAATTTTAGGGTTATGTATGAAAATAACATTACAATTATTGTCTTACAAAAAATTGTGCAACACTTAAATAAAGGGGTTTCTCGTTTTTAACGAAAGTTTTACTTAATTAGCAAGAGAAAGGGTATGTTACCTGATGATACCACTTCTTTTTATCCTCATATTCCAAGGTTTCAGCAAAATGCTTTGCAATGCCCTCTCCTTTCTTTGTATCGGCATTTTTGTCGGGTCGGCTGTAATTTGTGTACGCCTCGTCAACTAATATGTTCTCCTCGAATCTTTTGTGCTTCATTTTCACTTACTTATAATAAGAATTCAATATTTAAAAGGAAACACGTGAAAACTTCAAAACTGAACACTTGCCATGCTAGTTTGACAATTTGAACCGCAGCCTAAGGCTGCGGCAAGGACGTTATATACTATCTGGACTGTGTACATGCCACTCAAAAGCGTTCCGAGCGAGATTACCTCGAAAGAGAATGTCATCTCTTTCTAATAGGGTGACCAAGCATTTTGTATTTACATTTGGGACAGATATAATTATGTGGCTTGGCATTTGTAATAATTAAAAAATCTGACAAAGAAAGATATTTTTTATTCTTAATGGCAAATAGATGTTCCAAAAAAATGGTGGCATACGAATATACACACACCTAACTTAACCTAACCTAACTTAAATATAGGTACTCTAAGGAAACTTACCAATTCTAATAAAAAAAAACAATAAAAACATAACAAATACCTATTTATAAACTCTATAATATCTTTATAATACTGATAACTATTTACTATAACAAAAAACACGACATTTTTCCCTTTTAAACTTAATAAAAACATAAAAAGTATATCTAGTAACATAATTATTATGACTATACAAACAAAAACCTATCGAAATAAATAAAAATAAGAGTTATTCAAAATTGCTGACAAAAATATATACTCAACGCGCACAAAATATACATAAAATTAAAAGTTCAAACAATAAATTTAAGACAAAATAATCAACCAAACAAAACTAAACATACCAAAAAACACTATTGTCAAAATTCGATATAATAATGAAACTGTATCTGACCCAAAATTATTTTATAGATAAAAATAAATCTATGACTGACTCGGGAATCTCAGTCACTAAACATTTAAACAGACTCAATGTTCATGGCCCCAAGTCTAGCTTAGGATTTATTAAAAAATATCACGGCTTTAAAAAATACAAACACTGTAGGATACGATGGTATTTAAGTACAAAAAATGTTAAGTCTGTTGCATGTGAAATCTGTAGTCCCATCTACATTATTAATTTGAGCATTGGTGAAGGTAGATTTCCGAATGCGCTAAAAAATAACGTAATAAACGTAATACATGCCATTACATGCCTTTAAATTTAAGGGTTACCCTCGATTTCTCTGGGATCCGATTCCCATCATTATATCCTAGTTTCCTTACCATTGTACCATCCTTGGGTTAATTCCTTTCCAAGAAAAGAAGTAATCATTAAAATCGGTTCATAAACGACGAAGTTATCCGCGAACACACATAAAAATAATTATAACCATACTGTCGGATTGAGAAACCTTCTCCTTCTTTGAAGTCGGTTAAAATATGATTTATATCGGTGGTGAAATGTGACTGTATTATGTATACCTCTGTCTAACCCTTCGGGAATTACAGGTGTGATGTTGAGAATATGATTTCAAAATATTAATAAGAATGACTATGTTTTTTTAGTTTTGGATACGTTGGATTTGATTTAAGACCAAAATGGAAAAGTTTAAAAAAAGTAAAGAAAGAATTCAAATGTTTGTTTTGGTTATATTTGAGATTATAATAAGATGAGATATGAGATTTTAAATACCGATACTGCAGTGCAAGTACGTAGCACTCGATTCGCTTCGATTCGATAAATCTGACAGTAATTATTCTCGATAAAATGAGCTTTTATCGAATCGAATCGATGTCGCAAGTACGTAAATAATATTTTAACGATCGGTAGATAACTCTAAAATTTAAACGATTTTATCGAAAATGCAAGTACGAAACGACATTTTGACAGTTTGACATTCCGCCCACGATAAATCTTGTCGACGCGTGTTACGTACTTCCAAATTCGATAACAAGCTCGATAAAACTGACAACGATAACGATCTCGATGTCTTATCGATGCAAAGTTCGTACTTGCACTGCTGATTATAGGAAAGGGGTATTATATACAAAAATTTCATGATTCCCGTTTATAGATCTTGAACATAGTCACCCTAGTCGTTATTTGTAAACAAAGTTAAAAAAACTTGCCTGAAATATGAAATCCCACATCCTGGATACCCCTCACTTTTACAACCCTTCACACAACACCATTTCACCATATTTGAAGACAAATATTTCGCTTATACAATTAGAAACACTTGAAAAAGGAAAATTATTATTTCAACACGAAAATATTTCCGCCATATTTTTTACTTTTTTTTTATATGGCTATACAGTTTTTATGAATTTTGGCTCTAATAAATTTTAATTCGCAAGTATTTATTATTGAAAATTAAGTATTTGAATATTAAATTAATACCGTTAAATTTTATGGGCTAGTTTAGCTATATAAGTGATTTTCGATTACTATACATATTTCTGTTTTTTTTTCACTGGCAATTGCAAGACAAGGACAGACAAATCCTTGAATTTTGTCTCGCTCTTAAGTTTTGCTCCCCCTTTGAAAAATCGTAGGGAAATTATAGTAATACAAACTCTATTTGTTTGACATAAAGTTTATTTTTAAACGGCATTTTCAGCCAAGGTCAACCTTCGTTGTACCCGCCTGGGCTGCGGTTCAAATTGTACGATCCTTTACAAACGTGCCAACGCTACAAACTAGCTGTTTAAATTGAATGTTTACCATCGGTACACTTTCAATTTGAACCAGTCAATAGCCCTGTAATGTCACTTCTGTCAAAAATTATAACCTCGGAACTAAGCCGAAAGCACAGAACATAATATTAAACCCCTCTCGGAATTATTTATTTACGTACTGCGACATTTTTCATTGAATAATATCTAAATAATGGTGCAACAACACACAACATCTAAAAGCAAAATAAAAACAAGTCAATTGCTTTCCTTGACACTTGTCAAATTCGAATTTGACGTCTCCGCACACACTGGCTGCGGTTCAAATTGTACGATCCTTTACAAACGTGCCAACGCTACAAACTAGCTGTTTAAATTGAATGTTTACCATCGGTACACTTTCAATTTGAACCAGTCAATAGCCCTGTAATGTCACTTCTGTCAAAAATTATAACCTCGGAACTAAGCCGAAAGCACAGAACATAATATTAAACCCCTCTCGGAATTATTTATTTACGTACTGCGACATTTTTCATTGAATAATATCTAAATAATGGTGCAACAACACACAACATCTAAAAGCAAAATAAAAACAAGTCAATTGCTTTCCTTGACACTTGTCAAATTCGAATTTGACGTCTCCGCACACACTGTACTACCAAATTTTTGTGTGCGCCGTTGGTAGCGATCGATGACGTCAATCATGACGTCACACTGCTAAGAAGAGCTCATGTTTGTACAAAATAAACCGATTTTATGCACGAACACAGTACCAATAGCGCACATCGTACAATTTAAACCGCAGCCACTGTACTACCAAATTTTTGTGTGCGCCGTTGGTAGCGATCGATGACGTCAATCATGACGTCACACTGCTAAGAAGAGCTCATGTTTGTACAAAATAAACCGATTTTATGCACGAACACAGTACCAATAGCGCACCATGAAGTTATAGATAAATATGGAGACCACACTTCGAATACCTACTTGAAGCAAAACTTATGCATCGCTATCTCGCTCTCTGTGGGCTGACCCTCTCTTTCTAAGTAGGGTAACCTTTATTTTATTTTACCTAGGACATTACGTAGTTCCTTTTGAATGTGTGTTTGATTAAATTAATATATCCACATCTCTGTTCACTTCTAGATTGATGAAAGATGCCAATGATAAATTACGAAAGAAGCTGTTTGCTTACAGTGTGAAAGTTCCTGATTTTTTTTGGCAGTTTGTCATTTTCAATCACGCAAAAAAGTCTTACGTAATTTCGCACAGAAATAGAATATAGACCATGGCCAGTATAAAACTTTAGTTCCTGTAGCAATACGAAATTAATGATCTTCTATCTATCTATCTATATAAATAAAAAGAGAAGTCCTGACAGACTGACTCATCAACGCCCAGCCCAAACCCTTGGACCTAGAAAGCTGAAATTTTGCACAGACGTTCCCTTTATAATCTAGACAAGGAATAAGGAAGGATTTTTTGAAATTCAACCCCTAAGGGAGTTAAATAGGGGATGAAAGTTTGTATGGAAAATCGCCATTTTCACGTGGGCGAAGCCGCTGGCAAAAGCTAGTAAATCATAATGACAGAAGAGGTGGTGACACTACCACGGTGGTTGCCTACCGCAAGGGCTGGTGGGGTGGCTCAAGATAATGAATCTGGAAGGATTTGGGAGAGATTTTTGCCCAGTACAACTCTTACTATAAAATCATGAAATCACAAAAAAGAAATTAGATGTTTCTTTTATTTTGTAGACTAATGAAAATGATTCATATAAGATGATTTTTTTTTAAAGATTTCTGGGTAAGTCAGTGTTAAGGTTTTTTACCACTGTGGAATTTTTAATATTATGTATTTTCATCTAAATACGGGGCTATAATAGGAACGGTAATACATATGTATAAAACCTCAAAAAGAAACAAAAACACTTTCTAAATTAAAATCATTTTATTATATTACGAAGACATGTCCTGATTTTTTTAGTCTGTCTTAAAACTCTTTGCTTAAGAATCTTAGATTTCTTCTGCAGTATTTTTTCTTCAGTTGATTTTATTTACACCTGTACGCCCCTATCAATCTTCGTAGAGACCTGGGCTCCGCTGTTGACCTAAAACCAGAAGAGTGTGAAATCAGAACATATTTTTTTATTATTCATTACATTTACTGTATTATTTAAATAGTAATTGGCTATTTGACTACTGTTAAAAATTCACGAAAATGTTATGTTATTTCAAAGAACTAACAGAAATAACACGGTGTGTGAAAAAAGTAATACAATGTAATAAAGCGAGTATGATAATGTCTATAATTAATGAAGGTCCCACGGAAAGTCCCAGATATATCCCCAATATGGTCACACTACTTCAGTATGACTCCTTAAAAACAAAAACAAATAAAATTGCAGAAAGTCCATGAAATTCAATGTAAAACTGTTTGGTCTTTACATAGTTAACTAAGTTATCATTGACTAAATCATAGGTCAAGCTTTTATGAAGTAATTAATTGAAAATACAAAGAAATATGCAGAAATATGTTTACAATTATTCAGTGTCAAAAATCCCGATTTAAACACTTACGCGTGAAATCTTATATCACCTCCTGGACACCACGTACTACCACAACCACGCACTACACAAGTTTGCACCATTTTCTCAATTATTAACTTTGATTACAGGCAAATATCTCAAACGAAACTGTGAACCGCAAAGTAAACAACCGCCATATTGGTACGATTTATGTTGACATGTGGGGCCAATGTTGCCACATTACCACATCCTTAGGAAATGGGAAAATAATTCACTGATTCGCCAACCTTGTCAAGCATTCGTGACATACTATTTTGGAATTTTAATTTCAGTAATCTTAGTTTAGCTTTTTATTTATTAGCACATTATTTGACAGTATTTAACTTCTGATTACATTTGTGTGGTGACTCTTTTTAAAAATGAATAAGGAGATTTTAATAACGAGATAGCAATACTATCGTCCACCTTAGAAAGAGAGGTAAGCCCACAGAGAGTGAGATAGAGAATCGTAGGTATTTGACTCAAACTTTTGTTCTAAGTGTGGCCTCCATATTTATCTATTTCTTCATGTAGCGCACATCGTACAATTTAAACCGCAGCCATTGACAGTTCCCTGAAATTTGACATTAATTTTAGCTCTGTTCCACGTTTGTTTTCAATTTACTCTGGATCCATGTCTGGATCATAGGGAGATGTAATCATGACATTATCATCATCATAATTCAGTCGAGAAGTTCACTGACTTATCTTATATGCAATCATCACCATAATCTTTAATCACTGCAACGGCAGGGTCTGTGCGTATTTTAGCTAGAAAGCCTTGTATTCCAACTTGAAAATTTATAGGTGTGTCAGAATCAGGATATTTATTATGCCATAGCAATTTGGACTGTATTAAAAAGGAGTAAAGTTATTTTGGTAATGAATTTACGTCTTCGATTTGTCATATATTTAAAAAAGTAGTTTGATAGCTACAGGGCAGTGCGGGGGGCACTTCGTCTGTTATTTTCATCAAATATTTCAATAGAAATCAATTTTTTAGGTAAAACTAGAATAAATTAGGCAAAATGGATGAAAAAGGAAGAAAAGTTATCGTTTGCGACAACGGCACAGGCGTAAGTTCACTAAAAAATCAAGATTTAAAATGGTGGTTTTGATAAGCCCCTGAATCATCGTTTTCCTCATGATTTTGTGTCGGTTTTAGTTCGTGAAGTGTGGATATGCGGGGAGTAACTTCCCAGCGTTTATATTCCCGTCGATGGTGGGCCGGCCGATCATCAGGGCAGAGAATAAGATCGGAGATATTGACGTGAAGGTGAGTGTCGAAACTATGTGAAGTCAGGTGTGTAAGCGGAACTGAGCCGTATCCTGTCGATTGAAATATGTTGCGTGTAATAGGGACAACATATCTAATAATGCGAGGTCGCTATTAATTTATGTAAATTGAAATGAAAGCAATTTAAAAGATTATCCTTAATATTCTAATCAGGACACTGGTTTACCTTACCTACCATATTTCATTCCAAAAATGATGTTTACAAGATAATCTATTAAGTACTTCAATCATAACACTTACAGTCTGTTGAAAGTTATTATATTCTAAAACAATAGTCATGTTTATTTGTTGCACATTGCTGTTGTGAACAAATGAACACAATATAATTTATTTATTTAAACTTCATGTGTAGTAGTGGTACATAGGAGGACTAGTCCAGTCTAGTACCAGTCAACCTTTGGGTTGGATAGGACAACATTGTGGTACACAAAATTCTGTCCAAGTACAGGGTTCCATAAATCCATGAATATTATCTTTTGGAATTCATGAAAAAAAACATTTGTCCCGGACATTTTGTTTGGATTTTGTAGGGAACAACGTCTTTTGTAACTATCAATACAAAACTTATTTGTGGTTGTAATGATAGCTACTTAAAATAAATTTTTTAATGTTACAGGATATGTTTATTGGAGTAAGTCAATATATGTTTCAGCATGTTTTTCAATTAACTTGTGTTCTTGAAACGAGTGAAAAGCATAGAAATTGTGAAAATGTTTGAAACTAAACAGTGTGTCTGTGAAAAATGCATGTACAGAGTGCAATTAATAAAATTTGTTACTTTACAGACTATTGTCAACTTTTGGACAAAGGTTCAAATACCAAAAAGTTCAGTTAAAGCCAAAAACATCTACAGGCTGGAAGTGTCACCAAAATAAAAGCGGTTACCATCACCATCATCAGTTCTGAGCACCCCATTTTCAACGGTGTGCTGAATACTTAGTCCCAGTTTGTGTGTTGATGCCACTTCCACCCTTATTTTTTGAAGAACAAAGTTTCTATTATTTAAAACTAAAACTTAACAACTGTATTTATGTAAATATTTGAGATAAACAATAATCATAAAATTAATTGTAATATATACTGAAACATTAGGAAATAGTCATGGATATTGTTAATAATTAATTCAAGAAAATACAGCCAAAGACAAAAATACATGGATTATGTTATTTTCATTAGTAAACCTTCACAATCTTATGGTATATGATTTTAACACGAATGTAAAATTTCATGCAACCAGTCTTTCAACTATGAAGATGTGGAAGTTTCGGTACGTCACAGACTCACAGTAGCCATACTATGCAGTGCTTTGCAGCTAAAACTATAATCATGCTTTTACATATTTATTTATGTACTTCATGTAAATTCAAATGTTGCCATGAATGCCTCGGAAAGCATGTTAAACTGTTGGTCCCAACTGGCATTTGTAGATATCAAGCGTTAGACTGGAAGCCAACCGTGATGATGTAAAGTCAGACAAAGGGAATAATAATCTAATACTTGTTAGTAACAAGTATTGCACTTCAACTTTACCAATTTGGAACAAATCGGTCTGTCATGGTGTTATATGCCCAAGTAGCATTTATGTAAAATGTAAAAATGTTAAAAAATGTCTACAGCTACTGTATTTAGACGAATAAGCAATGCCTTAGTAAACTATATATGTATATACCGTCACTATAACTATATTATTATGTTTATTTAGTAAATTTATTGCTGCACTATCACTCAGATAACACTAAGACTTTTGCATGTAAATATCTTCCAGACAACTTTTAATACTAAATATTTATTTTTGAAGCTGCATAGTATTGGCCTGTAAATAGCACTCTAGCCATTGAATATATATCTTCTGCCTTTTCACATAGGTAGTTAGTTAGAAAACTAAGATATAAATCACTTGAGTTGCATTTTCATACTTTTTAGCAGATCTTTTGTAAAAAAAATATATATATTTAATAAGTTCTAACAAGCTTTCAGCATTTATTTTGTATTGTTTTGTGCCGTTTTTCAGATTATTTTGAATACTAAAAAACTGTGTTCCACTTCTTGTTCACTTCTTTCTGTGAACCACTAAAACCTACCAGGAAAATGGCACATTGCGTTTTAAAGAAAGTCTGACTTTAGAAGACTACACTTGGTGTTAAATGTTATATTTGGATATTGATGTTTAATGATTTACACGTTGTTTTCAGTACAATCAAATAGTTTTATTCGGAGTCATCGTTTCATAAACTAGTTACAATAATTTTTGAACCGGAAGTGATTCTATAGACATAGAGCATTAACACCGTGTTGCCATTTAACTGCACCACAGAGTCAACAAATACTTATTCTCCAACATCCTCCAACGCCGACAAATAATAACATACCACTCAGATGACATTAATGACATTATAATAAATAATTATGGAATAAGTAATTTTTTTTTTTTTTTACATCAATGTAGAAATCTAAAGCTATATATGACACATAACAATTATGTCTGTTCTAATAATTAATAAGATGCGCAAGTATGTAATAATCAACTTAAACATTTTTATCTTTCATACTTGACTTGTGACACAGATTGACCAGTAATAAAGAATTTATCATAAATTGAAATTACAATTTGAAACACTTCTTGTTTATTTCAGAATAATGAATGATAAACAACTAACGCAAATTGATAGGTATTAATAACCAAAAAAAAACCCAATTTCCTATAAGTAGTAAGTACACAGTACAAACTATTCAACTTGAATGTTGCCTAATTATAACAACCCAAATGACCTAGGTACCTATTTACTAACTAGTTACACCATGGTTTCAGAAATATGGGTTCAGTGTACACACACAACCAAAAGGAAAGAACAAATATTATAATAAAATTAGCAAATTTAAAATAGAATTGCTCGACATCAGAGAAACCCTGTGAACAGAAAAAATAAGATTATTACTTATAAAATATACTTACTAGGTATTTTCACAGCTCTGCCACAACGAGTTGTCTTTTCTGAAGTCTGACCTGTCTCTGTCTTGGAAATGTTCTCTATTTCTCCAGTACTGTCAGCATCTGTTGTTGGTAGATTATCAGAAACCTCACCTGATGACTGCTGACTATTCTGCAGTTGATCACTTTCTTCTTTGGTAGACATTTCCAATGGATACAACCTTTGGAAGGGTCGAATTTTAAAACCTGATGATGTTTTTACCTTTGCAGTTCTATAATTACCATCCTTGCCTTTATATACCTCTTCAATTACACCTAGGGGCCACTTTATTCTTTTTTCTTCAGTTTCAATTAATACAATGTCTCCAATATATAAATTATTTGTATTGTTCTTCCCTCTTTGAACTAAAGCTGTAAGATACTCATTTTTAAATCTTTGCTTGAAGTCTTTCCTTAGTTTCAGCATGTACTTCAGTCTAGAGTTCATAGAATTAGCATCAGCTGTGTCGAGGTCAGTGACATCTGTGTGAGGAATACATTGTAAAAAACAAGCTGGAGTCAATGGTTCCAGGCAAGTATTCTTGTCATCTTGTACATAAGTGAGTGGACGTTGATTCATTACTGCTTCACATTCGCATAAGATTGTCTCAAGTTCTTCATAGTTAACACGTGATTGTCCTAGTATTCTTTTAAGTAAATCTTTCATTATGCGAATAAGACGCTCAAAAAAACCGCCCCACCAAGCTGCTGTTGGTGCGTTCATCTTCCACTGAATATGGTCAATCGTTGACTGCTTCTGTACTTCTTCCCAGTCTATTCCTGCTAGTCTGTTTTTAGTACCATGGAAGTTGGTTCCATTATCACAGATGAACTGCCGAACTCGTCCTCTTCGAGCAATGAATCGTCGTAAGGTGAGCATAAATGATTCTGTCGATAGTGACTTCGTTAATTCTAAATGTACACAACGATAAACAGCACACGTAAAAAGTACCACCCAACATTTCTCCTCCTCTCGTAAAAATAGGGGTCCCGCGAGGTCTACGCCACTAACTTGAAATGGAGCTGTACACTGAACCCTCTCACTTGGCAATGGAGCAGTAGGTGCTTGTGCTGGTTTTGATCTGAATCTAGCACATACTGTGCATGCAGCTATAACTGATTTTGCCAGACGTCTAATACCAATAATCCAAAATCTTGTTCGTATGTCTGCGATAAGCTGATTTGCACCTGCATGCTGTAATTCTCTGTGCCGTTGTTCTACCAATCTTCTTACTATAATATTCTTTGCCGAAAGCAATGCTGGAGACTTGGTAGATTCTGGAAAGTCTGATAATAAAAGTTTTGTTTTTACCCTTAATAATCCATCTTCATCAAGGAAAGTATTCAAACTTCTTTTCTGCTCTGTATTGTAATCTTCTTCACTTCTTTGTATAAGCTTTACAATTTTCTTTTCTGCTTCTTCATATTCAGTAAATGTTATTTCACCTTGCCTTTTCTTATTTGCATGTTGAAGATTATATAAATATCTCAAAATCCATGCTGTCATTCTAACAGTTTTTGTGTACTTAGAGAAGTAACATAGAATTCTATCTAATAAGCTTTCCTTAATGCATACATTTGAACATACGGTCTTTTTGGTTTCCAAGTGTACTTGACGTTCGTCGACGACCAGTTCAGATCGCGGCCATTCGTTTGGTGTTAGCTGAAGCCATGTGGGACCTTCCCACCAGCGACAGTCTAGAAGTGTTTTTGCGTTGCAGCCTCTGGATGCCAAATCCGCCCAATTGTGTTCACCTGGAATGTGATACCAATCATTTATGTTAGTGTTTTGTCTTATATCTTTTACCCTGTTACCTACAAACGTATTTAAGGGCAGCTCTCTTTTTATCCAACATAATGTTACACTAGAGTCTGTCCAACAGTATTCAGAGCAATCAGGTAAGTTCATACTTTTTCTAGCACTAGCTAACAGCCGCGACCCAATTAATGCAGCTAACAATTCCAATCTGGGAATAGTCGTTTTGTCAGGAGGGGTTACTTTAGATTTGGCTGAAATTAAACTAACTGTTACTATGTCTTTTCCTTCAGATCTCAGTAGAACAACTGCTCCATACCCATCCTTGCTGGCGTCACAAAATAAATGTAGACTTACTTTACAGTCATTCAGAATGTTTGTTGATAACCTACGTGGAACGCTGCAGTCATTAAGATAATTAATATATTTATACCATTCCTTAAATTTATGTAACAAAGTAGATGGGATCTCATCATCCCAAGACAGTTTTTGTTGGCATGTTTCCTGTAAGATTTGTTTTGGTGGTAACATTGCCGGTGCTGTAAACCCTATAGGGTCAAATATCTTTTGGGTAATTGATAATAATTCTCTTTTAGTGATATGTTGTAGTGAGTCACAATCAGGTAAGTTTTTACAGTAACATGAAAGTTTATCAGAGACAGTGTCCCAGTCGAGACCTAATACAGAAACGTTTTTCTTACCTGTTTCATTTATATGTAGGCATGCAGATGTTACCCACAGTCTTAAATTAAATTTAGCTTCATCCATAATGTTTTTTGATTTGGTAATGAACTCATAAGTTTCTTGTTCTGTATCTAAACTAGTAAGACAGTTATCTACATACATTGATATTTTTAACCTCTGAGCTGTTTCTTTGTTTTCGCCTGTGACATTGTCTAGATGATGTATTAGTGTGGCCGACAGTAAAAATGGACTTGATGTCAGTCCAAAAACTACTCTACAATGTCTATATTCTACCATCTGTTGCAGAGATTTATTTTCCCACCACAGAAATTTTAAATAGTGCCTATCAGGTGGTGGTAAACTAATTTGTAAGAATGCCTTTTCTATGTCTGAGGTTATGCCAATAGCGCCTTTTCTGAACCCAACTATTAAGTTAGGTATGAGATCTATGAAATTAATGCCTTTTTCTAAACAGGAATTTAAACTTAATCCATTTTTATCAGAGGCTGAAGCATCAAAAACTGGTCTGATTGCACTTGTGAGACTTAATTCTTTAATTACAGGTCTATGTGGCAAATAGTGACCTGTATTATGATTAATATCAGTGCCTTGTACTTGTTCTATGATACCCAATGAAAGCCAATCTTGAAAAATAGTATTATACTGGTCAAATTTATCACAAACAACTAATTTTCTTGTAGTTGAATCTAGTCTACGTTTTGCTATTTCGTAATTAGGTAAAAGAGATTCATAACCTACTTTAAAAGGAAGTTGAACTTCATACCTGTCATCCGAGTTGATTTTTATGGTGTCTTCAAAACTTTTCATTGTTTCAGCAGCTGCTACCTCTTTAGATTTCACTGTGATTGGATCTCGGATTCCTAATGTCTCCAATGACCAGTAACCTGCTAAATCATTATGAATGCAAGTTAAGGTGGTAATGGTGCTATTTGTGTGACCAACTCTGCCCTGCAAGGTCCATCCCAACAGAGTTCCAATAGCCACAAGCCCATTTCCTAGTTGGACGATTGCACCTGTCAATATGAAACCTGAAAAGTCTGCACCAATCAACAAATCTATTTCAGAAGTTTGTCCTTTATCAGTCAATGTGATATTTTTACTTTTTAACAACTCAAATATTTTATCATCATTACAATTCACTGATGGTACATTATTGCATATACAATTTTGACTTAAAGCTATCATATCTATCTGAAAGGAGTGATCTATACTTTTGACTGTAATATTATAAGTATTATGTTCTTTTGTCTTGGTTTGTAATCCACTGAAGAGTGACTGTGACAAAATTTCTTTTCTTATTGATGGAATATGAAGTTTATCAATGACTTCTTGTTTGATGTAAGTGCGTTGTGATCCACTATCAATCAAAGCACGAATCTGCATCTTCTTTTGCTTATACTGTATCTCTACTATAAGTGTTTGTAGTAGTGTGGTGCCTTGTGTTGCTAGAGATGTAACAGTAGAAGATGGTTGACTGTCGGGTTTATCTTCGCTTGACTTAAACTTCTGATCTGGACATAGTATTGTGGCATGTCGTTTTCCACAGATTAAACATTTAATGAATGCTTTGCAAGTTTTAAAGTTGTGTCCTTGTTTAAAACAATTAATGCATGCTTTTTTGTTCTTTAAATGATCTTTTCTTTCTTCTAAAGACAATTTATATATTTTGTAACATTCAAGACTTGTGTGGTTGCTTTTATCGCACCATATGCATGTTTTTGTTTGTGTATTTGACACATTATTGTCTTTTATTGTGGAGACTAAGCAATTAGCTGTTGGCTCTTCTTTGACTGTGTTAAATGAAGTTTTTGCCATCTGGATACGCTGGTTGCTTTCCACTTCTCGCTCTAGGAACTTCAATAGGTTGTTCAATTCATCTTCCATTTTGTTACAATGGGTGGTTGACCTTTCCCAGGCTCGTAGAATTTCATCTGGGAGTGCGGATTCTATCATAGGTAGTATGAATGCTGCATGTACCTTTGCTACACCCAGTGTTTCTAGAGCTCTTAGTTGTGCACTAAGTTTATCATATAAATATGTTAGATTTAATTGGTTTTCTCTTTTTTCTAAAATAAGAGCCAAAAGTTCTCTGACATAAAATTGAATTAGTAATTCTTCACGCGCATAGCGCAATTTTAAATGTTTTACACACTCACTATAATTTTCCGCTGAGACTGGGTAACTGTCTACCAGGGATCTAGCCTCTGTTCCCGGGACAATGGCCTGCAATAGGTATTGAAATTTGTGTTCGGGTTTGAGCTTTTCGTCCTCGTGAATGGATTTAAAATGTGCCCAGAAGGAGAGCCAATTCTTGATGTCGCCATCGAACTTTACAATTTCGAGTTTCGGCAGACTTATTTTAGACTCACAGCTGTTATTGTTCTGTAGTTTCTGTTCGCCATCCAATTTCAAGAGAGTGGTTTTGGCTTCCCAGTGTGTATCGAGTAGAAGCCATCTTGATTTATATTTATCGACCTCTTCATACTCCTTTTCTAGTGCCGATTCCAGAAACTCAGGGTCACCCAGTATCAATAATTTTATCTCGGTATCTAGAGTTTCAAGACCACTCCTCAAATCAGACAACTTCCTCCACGAACTTTTAATTTCTACGAAATCGTGACTTTGGTTCAAAATGGCTTCTAGATTATTAGCGGCTCTAGTGAATAATCTTCTCATCACTGACCTGTCTTTAATTTTAGACTCCATTCTTGCTTATTTTCCTCGTTCACGGTCGCCAGATGTTAAATGTTATATTTGGATATTGATGTTTAATGATTTACACGTTGTTTTCAGTACAATCAAATAGTTTTATTCGGAGTCATCGTTTCATAAACTAGTTACAATAATTTTTGAACCGGAAGTGATTCTATAGACATAGAGCATTAACACCGTGTTGCCATTTAACTGCACCACAGAGTCAACAAATACTTATTCTCCAACACTTGGGGTAGATAATACTTTGACTTTGAGTAAAGTCGTCATACAAATGTGAATTTTGTTCATATGGGAAAAATGTTCATATTTCTATGAGCGAATCTGAGTAATCGTTTCATGCTAAAACAAAAATTATATTGTACATTACATTCGTATCAAACACTAACATCCACAGTAAAGTCCGAGTCTAGTAACGTAGTATTTTTTGACCTCATACTTGTCTCATAAGTCTCTTTCTATAGCTCAATGTGTTATAATAGAGTTGAACCTCATATATCAGCACTGAAGCGCACTTTTTAATGCCCCATCGTTATTTATTTAACCTAACGCAACGTCGTCGTCAGCGTCGATGTGGCGTCGATGTTGCCGCGTGTGATAGCATTCCCACTTTGTTTCTCATTCTAGGAAATGATGGTGCTGAGCAACAAAAAGTATAGGAGCTTAAAAAAAGCGCGATTCTGTGTTAGATGAGGCGCAACGCTAAATGGGTACTTAATCGAGACAGTTTAGTGTTATTTATGTTAAATGAAATGTGATTATTTCAGGATTTGATGGTCGGAGATGAGGCTTCGAAGCTCAGGTCTATGCTCGAGGTCAGCTATCCTATGGAAAATGGAGTAAGTATGACTTTAGTTAATTTTATGTGTCTGTGGCTGCTTTGTTGGTCTAGTGGTCGCAAACGCGACTCCTGAGCAAGAGGTCTTGGATTCGATTTCCGGCTCGGTAAAAGTATTATTGGATATTCCATTAGGAATTTTTCGGTAGCAGCTACGGAGATTGGATTTGTGCCAGGTTGATATCAATAGGTTCGCCCGCTTTTTCATGGGACTTAAATGTCGCTGGTGAAATGGGTACACTTCTGCCTATTCCTTCGGGGATTACAGGTGTGATGTTATGGTATGTCGCTGTGGTACTTTTTGTAGGACCTCTACAAGTCGTTACCTTACCCTCTCCTCAGGTTGTACGTAACTGGGAAGACATGTGCCACGTGTGGGATTACACGTTCGGCGAGAGCAAGATGAACATCGACCCCAAGGAGACCAAGATCCTGCTGACAGAACCACCCATGAATCCCACCAAGAATAGGGAGAAAATGATTGAGGTAAGAGATCATGCCGATCAAAGGTTTAGGTAAGGTGAATGAAGGGAAAGGATGAAAGGGAGGGGGAAGAAGTTGTGTGGGGTCTTCAGCAAAGTCAGATGCTTAATCTTCGCAATTGGGGTGAGAGTAAATTGATAGCATAATATGGATCTGATGTAAAATTTTGTAGATAGAATAAATCTCTAGTAGCATCTAATCACTATTATCAATATCGTTTAGTGCAATTGAAAATAATAAATATACAAGGAAATTATCTATTAGTATTTAATATATCCCGTTTTCCATGTTATGCCTAAACAGGTAAACTAAATTCTATTAGATTTTTTGCAAACGTGCAATGCAGCGCAGCTTAGGCATCAAACTAACCGACCGTGTACGTAACATCACACTGCGCTCCAAAACACAAAATACTGACGTTGCTCACAAAGCCACTAAGCTGAAGTGGGACTGGACTGGGAAAGTTTGCCTCACACCTAATGAGCCGAAATACCCACTTTCTGGAGCCCTGACCAAGCCAGAAGGCGTTGTTTAGACCTCGTAGAACATGGCGGGACGACCTGAACCAGTCTAGTGACCAGTGATCCTCGTTGGCCTTGAATCAAAACAACTGGTTAAAAAAAGTCACGGGGAGAGGCCTTTACCTAGCTGTTGAGTCTCTCTGAGGCTCAACAGCTAGGTAAAGGCCTAGGCTAGCCTGCGTCATACCGTAGCTAGCGTAGGCATATGCCTTTTAGAGAAAAGTGAAAATCTAATACTGATACTATATAGTCCCCAAACCAAGCAGTAATCATCATCATCAGCCTATAATGTTCCCACTGCAGGGACTCAGGCCTCCTCTCTAGGAGAGGGATGGGCTATAATCCACCACGCGGGCCCAGTGCGGGTTGGTAGATGTCGCATATCTTCGAAATTTTTGGTTCTAAGACATGCTGGTTTCCTCACGATGTTTTCCTTCACCGTTTTGAGAGCAGCGGTAATGAAATAAATTACACAAACAATAAAAACAAGCAGTAATAAAAAGAACAAAACATTCTTGTTCCGCAGGTAATGTTCGAGAAGTACGAGTTTGACAGCGCATACATTGCCATCCAGGCTGTGTTAACTCTGTACGCGCAGGGACTCATTTCTGGAGTCGTTGTTGATTCAGGTGAGGTTCGCAACAGATGGGTGGGCCCATTACATAGTTGAGAAATATCATTGTTGATATTTAATTATTTTGTCCTGAACCCTAGGTGATGGTGTAACGCACATCTGTCCCGTATACGAAGAGTTCTCGTTGCCTCATCTGACGCGACGACTGGATATCGCAGGACGAGATATCACCAGGTATCTCATCAAGGTAAGATTCGTTATTATATTAGCTTCTTTTTTACGTTAGCTCGTGGTAAAATATCCCCGTTTGGGACGAATTTTACCTATGAGTAGTTTTTCTCCATGCCTCGAAAAGCACGTTAAGCAGTTGGCGCCGGCTGCCGTTTGTGGCCTGATAGTATGACAACCAAAATATGACATTTACGGATCTACAAAACTCGCAACACTGGGCCAGCGTGGTTGATTATAGTATTTATAGTCCACTAGCAGAAAAGTGAAGAGGCCCGCAGAACTGTGTCCCAGTGAGTTTTGACGTTTTCAATTAATTACTTTAGAATTTAACCAGAGGACGAGGTGTATGTAAGGATCGTAGCAGGTTCTGTGATTTCTGCCCACCCCCATGAGAAAATGGTGTGACTTTATGTATGTACTAGCTGACCCGTGCCCACTTCGTTGGGCATAATTAGTCGAAAGTAAGTTAATTACGTTTCGAAAAATTCAATTTCGGGGACGTCCGCTGCGTAAGGAGCCGACCACGCGACTGAGCCGCGCGGGTACCTACCTCTCAGATCAGATGTAAAAGGCCACGCCCCTTTCTCCCGAAGCGGGCACGAACGCGAACCGAATTAAACCCGAAACCATCCCGCGCCCGCCGCTGCGTTGCTTTTTTCTCCGATTCACTTTGCAAAACGGACTACCATGTAAAAGCCTTTTTATTTTTCGGTTTTTTTTCGGTTTTTTATATAGCCCATGACACTCAGCAATAATGTGGCTTTCTATTGGTGAAAGAATTTTTAAAATCGGTTCAGTAGATCCCGAGATTACCCCTTACAATTTAACAAATATACACACAAACTTTACCTCTTTATAATATTAGTATAGATATAGAAGTATAGATGTATTAAATAGCTTGTGATTGTGTTCCCAGCTGCTCCTACTTCGAGGCTACGCCTTCAACCACTCAGCAGACTTCGAGACAGTTCGCATGATGAAGGAGAAACTCTGCTACATCGGGTACAACATCGAGCAGGAGCAGCGCCTGGCTTGGGAGACCACCGTGCTCGTGGAGCCCTATGTGGTGAGTGGAGCCCTACTGTGACAGTTCGCATGATGAAGGAGAAACTCTGCTACATCGGGTACAACATCGAGCAGGAGCAGCGCCTGGCTTGGGAGACCACCGTGCTCGTGGAGCCCTATGTGGTGAGTGGAGCCCTACTGTGACAGTTCGCATGATGAAGGAGAAACTCTGCTACATCGGGTACAACATCGAGCAGGAGCAGCGCCTGGCTTGGGAGACCACCGTGCTCGTGGAGCCCTATGTGGTGAGTGGAGCCCTACTGTGACAGTTCGCATGATGAAGGAGAAACTCTGCTACATCGGGTACAACATCGAGCAGGAGCAGCGCCTGGCTTGGGAGAGCCCTATGTGGTGAGTGGAGCCCTACTGTGACACATGAAGAACGATAAAGCGCTATGCTTCCATATTTATTGCGCGAACAGCTAGTCTGTGGAATTGACTGCGAACTTATCTGTTTTCTTTGATTTTTTTTATTTTTTATTTGATATTTTGTTAATTTATATTTCGAAACCTCATTGGTAAGATAGTCTGAACTCAGCTATGGTTACGCCATCTACAATGACCTTTGACAGGCCTTCTCCACTAAACCAAAAAATAACCGTTTTTAATGCTTTCACATTTTATACCTACCTAAAAGTTGTGGTACCTTCATACAAGACTACAAGCTTGACTTTCTCTTATAACCCACTACTCTTCCTGATGTTAGGGTCTCGGAACAGCCTACTTTATGCTTGCGTTTTATGGGCCTACCGTATTGTTGGCCCCTAGGCACGCCATTGACCCACTTTATGATACCCATAACATTCGCCAACAATTTAATATAGCCCTGTATGTATTACTAATCATATTTCATCCCATTTCCTTTCTCAGTTACCAGACGGGCGTATCATCAAAGTAGGAGGTGAGAGGTTCGAGGCCCCAGAGGCGTTGTTCCAGCCGCATCTGATCAATGTGGAGGGACAGGGCATCGCAGAGCTTGTGTTTAATACTATTCAGGTAAATATTATTGAATAGGTGGACCGATGACCTGGTGAAGGTTGCGAGGATCCGCTGGATGTGAGACGCACGGGACCGGTCAATGTGGCGACACCAGGGAGAGACGTATGTTTAGCAGTGGACGTCTTTTGGCTGAAATGATGATGATGATGTATATTGAGTGTAGACCTAACAATACGGGGTATTTAGAGAGGAACTATAATATTGTACCGATAAATATGTGTGGTGTTGTGTAGCGCACTCTATCAAACGGGAATGAACGCCTGTGTCTCAGCAGTGGGGGTGATAAAGACTGATTATATAATCACCAGTATACACTTTTTTTTCTTTACTCCTATGTAACTTGGTGATCTGTGTCTACACAATAGGCCAATCGCTTGGTATTAATAGCGAGTATAAATGACTGGCATATTATATTATGTAGGGCAGGTACATATTATTATATTATTACCCAATTGACTTTTAGGTAAACGTTTATAGTTAAAAATAAACTGCCATAGGAAAATGGTTTAACAAATTGGTTATAGTAGTAATTAACTTACCATGACGTCTGTAAACCCCGAAGGGTTAAGCAGAGGTGTACCTCTAAATAATACACCCACATATCGGCAGTTAATGTATCAAGTCTCATATAATAGGGAGTAATATAGAAATATGGAAGAAGACATGTTGTGCCGACCCCAAATAGATTGGGATAAGGGCAGGATTTTTTTTGCTTTATATTTGATTTTATTGCTACTATAATGATGTGGTGTGTAATTGTTTTGTAAAATTCTAACACAATGAAAATTGTTTGAACGATGACGACGATGATGATAATAAGGGCGACTATATTGCCATCAATCGGGCACAAATCCAATGGAAAAATCCAAATAACACTTTATTTATTCATCATCAACAGTCTATTAATGTTCCCACTGCTGGGACACAGGCCTTCTCTCTTTTTGAGAGGGAATGGGCTATAATCTACCACGCGGGCCCACTGCTGATTGAAAGATGTCTCATGTCTTCGAATTTTTGGTTCTAAGACATGCCGGTTTCCTCACGATGTTTTCCTTCACCGTTTTGAGAGCAGTGGTGATGATATAAATTACACAAAGTAATGTACCTACCTGGGTTCGAACCCACGACCTACTGTTCGTAAGTCAGTATGGGCCACCGCTGCTTCTAAATTTACTCCTTTATTTATTTATTACTACTTATTAATTTTGCATTTGACAGCAAACATACCGCTCCATTTTTCAAAAAGCCCTCAACAACTCCACATTCCCCCCAGGCTGCCGACATAGACATGCGCAACGAGCTGTACAAGCACATAGTGCTGTCCGGGGGCTCCACCATGTACCCAGGGCTCCCGTCGCGGCTCGAGCGAGAGATCAAGCAGTTGTACCTCGAGAGGGTGCTCAAGAACGACTGTGATAAGCTTGCGGTGAGTCTTTTCGCAAATATTTTAGTAATGACCACAATCAAGATCAGTCGTTATTACGTTGTTCGAAAGGGACTGTGGTCGTCTTTCCACTAATATTATAGTAACTGATTTAATACCTGATTTTCAATAATTCTACAGAAATTCAAGATCCGCGTAGAGGACCCGCCACGTCGCAAGGACATGGTGTTCATTGGTGGTGCTGTACTGGCTGAGGTGTGCAAGAACAGAGACAACTTCTGGCTGTCACGGAACGAGTATTTGGAGCAGGTACGTTAAAGTGTAGAGCTTGTTAGTGGGCTCGCTTCGCTCGCTCAGCTCAAAAGAGAGTGTAATCCGCTCACTCGGTTCGCGATTGAACTCTTTTTTACTAAGTGGGCTTGCTCGTCTTTTTTCTGCCGACTATTCAGTCTTTACTTTGCAATTTGGTTCGCTTACCAGATTTTGCTATTCTGGAGGCCAATTTCTTCTTAGCGTGTATACTATTCAAGTTGAGTCGGCCGTTTGGCGACGAGTTTGGCACTTTCAGTAGCCTCCATCAGCTCCTGTGATGTGCAAAAAATAGGACAGGCTGGACACGATATCAAGTGTCCCATTGTTTGTGGGGCAACACCATATAATTTTGATCTTATTTCACCTGTTCTATTTTTATTGTATTCCTGAATTTAAAATTCCTTGTTCCAGGGTATCTCCTGCCTGCGGAAACTAGGCCCCCGCGCCAGTTAATGACTGAACAACCTACTTAATTACTACTAAATGTATATAGACGGTGCAATCATGACGTAAGCGACACACTACAGTACCCGTAGATATGGAAAAAAGAGTTTTAGAGCCCAAATTCGGCATGAAGTTAGCATGTGTTCCTCTTTTTTAATAATAATAATAATAAAGCCTCTTTATTTCCATAATGAATTACTAATTTTTTCATTTTTTTTTACAATTAATTAACTTACGAAAAATGAACTGCCTTGTTGGTCTAGTGGTCGCAAATCGACTGCTGAGCATCCAGTCCTAGGTGCGATTTCCAGTAGCCACAGAGTCTGAATTTGTGCCCGGTTGGTGGCAAAAAGCTCCCCCCTATTACATGGGACTTATAAACATAACTGGCGAAATGTGGGTAACCTAACCTAACCCTTACGACGGGTACTGTCATTTCTATCGCTTACGCCAAATTGCAGTCGATATGATTCAAGTATTCCGTTATTTTACTTCGTAATTAAGTTTAGTTTGTATAGAATCAATGATTTTATTATGTTTATAAAGTTTGTTTATCGATTTAATAATTCAAGTAATTAGATAATACTGTGCATATAGAAAATTTTCATATTTTGGGTGTGTGTGTATTATGTGGACTGCAGATACTAAAACTGCCTGTAACAAATATATTATTTGTGTTTGTTTTAATGCATTTTTATGTTGATGAGATGTTCTAATAGGACAAAATTCTACGGTCTGTCGCTTATATAGTAAGAGCATTTAACAATGAGACTGTAAAGATGACGCGATGTTTTTCAGGTACGAATATACCATATTATTAATTTGATTCAGTAAAATCGTTGCCGAATAATAATACCTCTGCAATAAATTGGTTTGGTAATTAAACTATATACTGGCAACATTCGCTTTGCATTTACAATGTCCGAAAGTCAGTTTTACCAATACACATTTTTTTGTACTTTTAATGTGGTCGTACATAATATGCACATACCTTTATAATGCATTTAATTTATTAATTTAAGGCCCACACAATCTACTTATATTTGACACAGAAGTGTAACCAAGAGATTTTTAATTTAGCCAATTATGATATAGACTATTAGCAGACATTTTATAAGCAAGATTAAATCTTAGTTAGTCATTCGAAAAAGTGAACTGTATGAGACTACTTACTTTAAAATTATGTATTATGAAAGTACAGTCGCCTCACATTATCGGTAGCAATTTGTCTATTAAAACATCCTTACTGTTTTGACTTTAAGGGCGTTTTTAATGTCAAAATGTTATCATATTTTGTGCGGTTGTGTGTACATAAATATACTTAACTGCCAAAAGGGGATAAATAGGGCAACCTTTTAATGAACTTGATGTTTAGAAAGGGAAGCCAAGATGCGGACTTTTTGCCAATAGGTATGGATGGAATAATTGGCAAAAATGTTCAGGCGATCGCCAACACGACAAGAAAAGAATGTAAATGTAATAATTATTGTATGATTTTGTAATTAATTATAATTTAACTGAATCTTTGTTTGTTTTATTTGTACCTCAACACCCACCACTGTTTCGCACGGATATTATTTATAAATGGAGTAAATAGAAGTAAGTACTCTTAAGCAAAAAAAAAAAAAACAAAATTGGGACAAGCCCGAGCCCGCCACACCATTCCCTGCCCACTGCAATTCCTGTGCACCAGAATCAACAGAAGCAATCACCGGAAAGGCGCCGAGAGATAATGAAGCTCGACGAAGTCCTAGAGAAACAATTTAACTGTCTTGGATCCCGCAATGAAAACAATCATGAAAGAATCAGAGGAGTTGGAAAACATAATTTCCACTTCCCTTTATTTCAGCAGAACGAAACAAGGCATAACAAACGTCCCTACGTTTACACATGGAATAAATTACACCAAGTAATCACAACATATTTACTCTACCGAGAAGAATGTCAACTAGGAACAAATAAAATGGCACGATTTTGAGCGCCTCCTGATGGGTGCCCCCGGAAACTAGCGAAAGCGGGAAATTTAAAATCCGATTTCTTGTTCGACCGCTCTCCACTAGATGGCGCTGCGCCGATGACGCGTATTTCTGAATCGCGGATCTAAGGTGTTTATCCACAAAAGCAGAACTGGGAAACTGTGACCAATTTATTGGCATTAATGTGCAATTTCACTGATCACAATTTTCCAGCTCCGCTTTTGTGGTCAAACAGTACTTATCAGGTGATTAGGAAACAATTCTTGGTTGTAGAAAACTTTGAATTTTGACAAAACTTACAAGTTAGGTTTATTTAAAAAAGTCAAAGCTTCTTACTAGTATTTTTTATAATAAAAACAGTGGTTTGTCTTTTATATCAGAATTACTTTATTTAACACAATAAATGTTTCAATAAACATCATAAACAAAAAAGAGTCACTGTCTCGTACACAACACAGGTGTTTCGGCACACAACAGACGGAGGAACCTAGGTAGACTTTACTCTATGTCGTTAATGGCGAGGATAACACTTTAACGTTGCAAACTGCAAAAAGAGAAGTTAGTAAAGAAGTGAATTTACAAGAAAAAACATCAACATGCGCTCGCGTCACGCCATGTTTTTCTTGTGATGGGGCTGCCAGGTACTTTTAACCAAAACTTACCAACTTAATTTTAAGAAATCAAATAATTTTGAAAATAAATTGCATATCTATTTAATTCTGCATTAATTACATTTATATTTATTCAATTTTAATAATATTAATATTGAATAAATTAGCCGAAATATTATACTGGCTATGATAGTTCAACCAAAAATGTCATCATCATCATATGACATTTCATTTTTACTAATGTTGCCATCCCTAAAGACGTCATTTTTAGAGACTGAAATTTTTAGGACTGGCGACACAGTTCTAGCCCCCGTAGGTATTCCAAGTTTTACCCAATGAGTTGACCCCGCCTGAAAGTAATGCGCCTGCTTGGAGTTGAACCCACACGCCAATCGTTGATCGGGCCCATTGCTATCTGGGCACCAAGCCCACTGCTCTCACTCGAGGTTGTGTGGGGAGTGGTGAGGCAGGCAGTGTCAGAGTAGTTATTCTCGACGGTTGTTTAAGGATGAAATATTTAAAATAAATAAGAAAACAAATTCCAGTTATAATTACGTTTATTAAAAACCGCAAATGCAAAATTTTCTTTCATTTACAAATTACACAAAAGTTTTCTTTTATCGATATCGACAAATATGTCATCGATATTTATACATATTTATCGACCCGAAAAATAATTACGAAGGTACGTCCTTTAAATAATATTATCTTAGTAAAAATACACAGTAGTATAAAGCTTGATTTGTATAAAAAGAAACAAAGTCAGTCAATATCACATATCTATATGAAAAATAAACTACAGACGTTAAATATGACTTTAGCACACCTTTTATATTAAGTTTTAATGTTCTTGAAACTTGCGAAGACGAGGATATTGAATCATTTTTGTCTCGCAACTAGTGTGCGAAGGGTATCGTATTACCCGGTACTTACTGGGCTGTGGAGGTCGAATAGGCAGTCGCTTCATGTAAAATACTGGTATTCAGCAGCATCCGGTTAGACTGGAAGCCACCCCCCCTTGGGAAAAGGCTAGGCTGATGATATCTTGTGACCGTTGACTGAATGTATGAACGTGGATGACACATAGTTTCTGCCTACCTCCCTACCTCCATGGTTACGTGAGTTAATTTGTGTCCAAGATTATTTAAGTATCTCACGTCTTCGCAACTTCCAAGGGCGTTTAAGAGATAATAATAAAAATTAAAGCAAATATTTATAAGTAATAATGTTTTTATCAACACACCAAGAAATATCAAACACGTATCAAAACTTTATTTTTTTTAAATAACACCCACTACACCAAATGTGAATGCTTTTAGGAAGTACATAGTGGGGTGGAAGAACGAATTATCAGTTCTTATTATTTTTGGAATACACAAAATTGACACATACTATACAATACACAACATTGCGATAGGCCTAAATTTTATTCATTTTTAAATCAATTTCTTATAAAATGTTGTAGTAAAAATTGTTTTTAATTTATTTTATTTTGGTGTTTTCACGAAATTTATCATTGAATATTCTATTTTAAGTAAAAATGTTATATTAAGAGATCTAAAACCGATATAAAAAGTTACACATCTTAGTCTAAGTCTGGCACTAAGCTTACATATACTACTTCAGTTTTAAACTGTAACTATTTAACTAGATATAAAAAAGCTACACAATAATCATTGTAATTCTACACATAATTAATTTAATCATAAACTACTTTTCTACGATACGAATATAAATGATAAAAACTTATAAAAATCACTGGGCTATGATAACTTTGACTCATTGGTAGACAAGTCGTTAGTCGGTGTTAAAAATATCATCAAATTCTTTTGGTGTCATTACCTGTATAACAGTACAGTTTTAGTCTTACTTTAGGGTAAGAAAGAGATGGAACCATACATCCTATCTACTTCCATCTCTTTTTACAAGCTTTTATGTATATTATACAATTTACATTATATAAAAGCTTGTCGCGAGACACACATAGATAGGTAAAACTCGCGACAAGCTTTTTGTATCATATAATATTAATTAACGGGTTTGATTTAAAGTATTTTTCTTCTTTTTATGTCTTTACATAAAGGCCTGTTTATAAAAATGATTTTTATTTACACTGAAGATGGGGGAACGGCCCCTGGTCATAATAATATTTTTTATGTAAGACAAGTTCATTGTAGCTTCTTGATTTTTTTCTCTGGACATTTGTCAATTGCGAATTGATGACATTATCTAACTTTCACAAGTTTAAAAAAGTATATAAATAAAAAGATACACCTTAAAAAATTACACTTACGAAACTAAAACTAGACTTATAAATATTAGTTGCCTTTTCTCCTAGCAAAAGAAACTACGGTCTGCATTACAAACCGTACTTTGCTATACTTAAATAATAAAAGAACAGTCTTATTATTCACAAAACTAAAAACTAAATTGAGATTTGCAATTAAATGAGATTAGCCTTAAATCTAGACTATTTATATAATCTTAAACCTATAAATGCAATGTCTGGTCACTGTTCGCTTAAAAATGTACACAATTAAATACAAAAATCGAGCGAAACCGATTGGCCGATAAAATAATTAATTTACGATAGACGATTATTGGGATTTCCACCCTACATTCCGAGATCGGAAAACTTATGTTTTTACAATATGCCTAAATCTTCGTTTGATGGAAGTTTTCTTACTAATTTAGATATATATTTTCTCTTACTTAAATTTGGAAGGGTAAATAATTATTGTTTTTCTAAAAGATCCGTAACCGGGGTGGGTGTATGACCAGATGTACCGTATGTGTCGTAGCAGATCGTAATGTTGTTTCTGCCTGCCCCCGTTGGAAATAGGCGTAATTTTAAGTAACTATTTCTTATGTTTTGCTAAAATCAGATGTTTTTTTTTTAAACTTGATTGTCAAGAAACAATTTATTTACCTTCAAAATTAAGTCTTATAGCCTATTTGATCACCCCCGATGTTTCAGCATTTGTTCTTTCAATCTGTCAAGCAGATAGTGCTTTATTTGGACTAAAACACAAAGAATAGAATCGCAAACCGTTGTTTCGGGTACTAACACAGCGTTCAGTACGCCTAAACAAAGATATCTAAACAAAAAAAAAACACTAAATATAGTGATTCTATTTTGACTTAAAATAATAAATTGTCGACACTCTAAAACAAACTCGTCCTTTATGAGTAGGTACTTAAATGAGTTTTTCTTAATTTTTTTTTACCATTGTCCCTATTTTGGTGGTCTGAATGATTTCTCAAATTTTGTCCACCTATTTTAATGGGACCTTGTAATAATATTTATTTTGAAGATTAGGTCACTATAAATAGTCAGTAGATGGGTGACCACTCATTACTTCCGTGCCTCAGAAAACACGTTAAGCCGTTGAACCCAGCTGTCATTTTTAGACCTTTGACAGTCGCACCAAGTAGTCAGTGGCATGGCAGTCTGACAACCAGTCTTACCGAGGGCAGTGGTACTGTAATACCCAGTACAAACTGGGTTGTGGAGGTCAGATAGGCAGTCGCTCCATGTAAAATACTGGTATTCAGCTGCATCCGGTTAGACTGGAAGCCGACCCCAATATAGTTGGGAAAAGGCTAGGCAGATGATGAGAAAATGTTAAAGATACAGGTTCTAACAACGACCCTTGAGAGGATTCTATACTTTGTGTTGTGAAAAATACTCTTATTTTTATTACCGAGATCATAGTACCGGCTTGGCGTTTAAATACCCCTTAAATACCTTATTTCTAAAACTTCGATTCAATCAGGACGAATTATATCAATTTTTCGGACGATTAACACATAACTTAAAACTAAAAATGGCTACATACGTTTATATATCAGTCTTAATGTCTAGTTTTATTTACAAATGGCAGTATCATTTAGCTTCAGATATTCTTTTAATATAGACAAGCCTTCGGGCTGAGCTGATTTTGATGTAGACAATGTGATGAATAGAAACTGGGTACCTTCTTTTTTTTCGGGGGTGGGAAATCATCAAATAACTCCTCCCGCTCTTGAGCAGAGAGGAAGGGAGTGTCAGACTTCTACTGACTAAAAACCACCCATGTTCCTTTTATTTATTTATTTGCTAACATGTACAATACTGGTTAGTAGGCATGCATTTAAATTTCATGGCACAGTATTAACATGCACCCTGTAAGGACACTGCAAATTGTTGGATTTAAAATTATGAATCCTTCCCTTTCCCTTCCTTCCCTCCCTCTCCCTCTCCCTTTCTCTTCCTTCTCTCTTTTCTTTTTTCCTTTTCCTTTTTTTTTTCTTATCCTTCTTCGCCCTTGTGCCGAGGCCACGTTATCTCTTTCGATAATCCGTAGCCCCGACGGGCGGAAACTGGGTACCTTACAGTCATTTCGACGGCGAAGTGCCAACAACTCCTAACTTAATTTTTTTACGAAAACGACTTATGAATGCAGTTTCATAGAGAATGAAATTGCGCGTCTACTCTTTTATGAATTAAGTTGAAATTTGCAAAATGGACGTAGCTAGGCACTGAAGAAACATCTCCTATGTTAAGGTCTAAAAAGTAACAAAAAAACGTTTTTTTTCGCCTCCTGTAAAATTTGGTTTTTGTAAGTTAGGAGTTGTTGGCACTTCCCCGTCGATTTGTTAGCTTAGCTGTTAAATTTCGTCACTGTTAAAATTGAAGTGATCATTAAAGTGAAATTGAAGTGATCTTTATTTTCTTTCCATAACAAAACATCACGCTTTTAAATCCCCAAAGGTTTAGGCAGAGGTGTACCAGTGGCGGTACTCCCATAGAAGCAGAAAAGCACAGCTTGCCTTAATAAAACAACGAATTAAAAAAAAAACGGTCAATACAAAAACAAAATTAATATTATAATCATTATCATCAAACTGCATGCCACGCGAAAAACGAAACGTATTGATGCGACGTTGTCAGGTTTACGTACTCAATAAACCAGAAAAATACATTCGCGCGCAACTCGCACTGCGACGTTGCCAAACTTCTTCTAATATGTCTCCCGACTCCCGACCTCAGCCGATTGATCAAACAGATCGATCGGGCATGATCGGGCTCGGCTAGTCCTTTCTCTGTCACACCATTCGATTTCGAACTGCTTCTCTGACCTCTCTATCCTACGAACATAATTTAGAGTTGTTTGTTTACATACTTTTTGCCGGGTTTACGACAAAATGTATAGGATTTCCAACAATTTCCAAGCATGCTTTGAACGTTTGAGTTTAAAGATTGCGATTGCGAGAGAATGTGAATGAGTGTGTGAATGCAAGTTCGCGACGCGATTGAACTTGTTTGAAGGGAATTTCGATTTAGTTCAAATTTGTCTTAGCGTTGATGGTTGATGATGCAATAATATTCTATTGTGATTTGATTTTTCCGTTTCTTGTTAGAATTTAACTATGTTTTGTGATTAGTTTTTGATTGAAGTTAGTTGATTAATACGAAAATGAATTCGAAAACGCAAACAATAGTTCCTTGTGATTAGTTGTGACTTGTGATGGATTAAAGTGTGTGAAAGCGTTACTGGGCAAGGTAAATACTTTAAATTTTACAGATAAATATAATCTCGTTACTTCACCTAAACCTACTCCTGATTTGAATATTTCTCAGAAAGTTAAAAGAAATACTAGGTACTAATCGATCAGCATACAATGTACAATGGGTTGTCGGCTGCTCTCTTAAAAACAATTTTTTCTGTTGGCCTTGTACCTACTTACCTATATTTTTTTCGAATGAAAAGAATGCTTGGAGTTTATCAGGTTACGATGATTTAAATAACTTCTCTGGTGCCATGAAAATACATCAAAATTCTCATAAACATTTGAATGCTGTTATTTCATTTTGTAGTTTTGGTAAAACACGAATTGAAACATATTTCGGCAGTTACATTAAGTGTCGAGATTATGTATCTGTAAATCTATCTATCTAGTAATAATTGCCTTCAGTGTGTTTTGTTGTTTGTCATCTGTCCATGGTAAAGAAGCGAAGAATAAAGAGTAATGGCTGTATACATTGTGAGTAATAACATTTTTTTTCATCTATATGTAAGTAAGTAGTTAGAAACTAATTTATTATTTTGTGTGCCATCTAGCGGTTTGCCCAAAGCGACTGTATACGAGCGAAATACGTATTGACTCAAATAGTTCAGTTGTTGCGTTTATGTCAATAGATGGCTCTTGTTAATATATTATTTTACATGATACTGACAACTTGATTTATTGAAATAGTTGTAAATTTTCTGACAGGCAGGATATAAAATACGAAAAGTGTTAGTCATAATTAAATATTAGAAAACAAAACCGGTGTTATTAAAAACCAGTGTCAGAATTCGGAACAAAAAGTGTTTTTTTTTTTTTTTTTGGAAATTGTGCTTTACCTCCAAATAATTGCTGGCACGCCACTGAGGTGTACCCATTAATATACCCCTTTCGCTAGTTATGTTGAAGTCCCATGTAATAGGGGGCGAGCCTATTGCCATCAACCGCGCACCAATATAGACTACTTGGTTGCTACTGAGAAATTCCTTATTTGATCGCTGGAAATAGATTTTAACCAAACATAAACATCTTTTTCCGAGGGGAGGCATTAAGACTTAACCAGTTTTCAGTGACCAAGAATGGAGTGGTTATTTTATTAATGATTTGGTAATGTGACAATTGTTGATAGATTAAGAATAAAAGAAAAGTTTTACCAATATGGCCAATGATAAGCCGTCTTCCTTTTCCTGTTGGGTTCTTTAAAGGAAAAACGCCATAAGTCCAATTTTAAAAGATTCAGGTGAATTATAGTTTTCTGAGTACACAGTCATCTAAATATCACATTGTGCGCACGAAAATCACTAAAACTACTTATTTCTAAGTTATACTAAATCTAACCTAATTTGAAATAGTAAATGCATCGAAATGGCTATATATTTTCACTAAATTAACCTTACTTACACTAGAACCTAACATTTATTCCCGGTTTCACTAAGACGAAGAGCCACCTAAGTCAATGCCAAATATAACTGCAGTTCTGAAATTTCAACGCTTCGGTCAGCACTAAAAATTGAAAATCCAACAGCGGAATATAATATTTTTTGGTGTAGGTAGTAGATTTAAGATTTTAACCCAGATACTGCGACGGGACTTTTAAAAGGCCCAAAAAAACAATTAAATCTACCTGCATTTTTCATTAGTTTTCAATTACTTGACATACATATTCATATTGCTAACTTACTTAGTACCTGTCAACCTTTTATTTGGTACAGTTACGTTCCCAACTGGACACACATTTTCATGTATATTGAGTGTTTTTGAAGATCTTGAAGTTTTTTTTTTACAATGGCTGCACAAAGGTAAGCTTGTATGATATTTATATGCAGAATCTGATGAAATTCGCTTTGGTATATACATGTTAGTTATTTCATCAAAATATAACTTCATTTGTTTGATTCGAAACGCAAAATAAATGTTCTTTTTTTACGTTTGAAATTGATGGCCTTTTAAAAGTCCCGTCGTAATATAGGGGTTTATTATATGATAATTTTTATTTCAGCACGAGATTAGTAAAAGGGCTCAATCTCATCTAATTTGTTGATGAGTTAGAGCGAGATGACGAAGACACTTTGTAGCCGAACCAAATAACCATTTTCCCACCTGAGAATGCCAATGCCGATGTTACTGACGAAGACTCAGTTGGTGAAGAGTTCGTAACATTACAAAATCTTCCAGGTAGGTAAAGTAATTATGAATTAATTTAATTTACATGTCAGTGAACGCACAAGTAGGTGTGTTACGTGCTTTTTTGTCATGTTATAACAATATGTATATTATTTTCTTGCAGGCTCTCTGCTAAGAGCTCCTGCTGAGCCGCTGAGGTAACGTTTTCTCAGAGTTTTGACGAGGAAGATGACGTGCCTTTGTCGAGCTTACGTTAGAGAAGACGCACAATTTACACGATCGGTGAAGATAGTGACCTTTCTGTTTCTTCTACTCCAGGCGCGTTAACTATTTCTGGGTTTTTTCAGCCGACCGTACCGTGAAACCAAACATATAGATGAAGAAATCGTCACACTCCAAATAAGTATATCCAATGGATAACGAACATGGTTCAAAAAACTTGCAGCCACTTTTATACTATTTCAATTACAATACAATTTACTGGAACGTTACACAAATATCTTTGCAGGACAGAAGAATAAAGTGGGCAAATAATATGATCACCTTACTTTGGTTTGCTCGAAACCTACAAAAAGAGCGATATGAGAGGACCCTGTCCTACACCTAGGTTTCATCGAGAATCATCTCGATATGATGGGGTTGATCACTTAGTTCAATATAGTGCGCCTCAACCAAGATGCAAAGTTTGCAAATCAAAAAGCTATTTTATTAATATTTGTCAAAAGTTTAAAATTCAATTACACCCCAAGAACTGTTTTATGCTATATCACAGTCTCGTTACAATCAGTAACGATGGCATTTGCATGTTTGTGTGTGTGTATTTATATATTTTATAATTTATCCGTAATTTTGTATTTTTACCATCTAAATTGATTCTATAATATTTTGTTTCATTACTAGACCTCCATACATGTATACGACCCCCATATTACGACGGGCCTTTTAAAAGGCCACATTTTTCTGGCTTTTCCAGATAAGTTGAATTTTTTTCATTATTTTTCCTAGTTATAATGAGTCATTCAAAGAAACATATCCAAAAATCACGGTTATCGGAGGCAAAAAATAGTTTCAGTAACATCTGGGTTAATTTATGTTGTCTGAAAAATAAATAAGTTTTCTTTCTTCCCGTTTTTCTCTCTATTTAGGCATTTACTTAGGCTTTGGCTTGTTTTTGTGAAAGCAGGCATCAGTTACCTATTTTGTTTTAGATTGCAATGTCCCAGATATGGACCATTTTTGGGTTTTTGGGATAATCAAAAGCAAACGAATTTGTGTTAATTTTTATAAAGTGATTTTAAATATCAATACACTTTAGAGACGGATTAAAATTCAATACGAAAGACATTTTTACCGAAAATCATTTGCGGCCGAATACGGCTAACCAGAAACTTTATACAATAGCCGGTGACCGAATGCGGGCTGCTACCGAATCGGTCAAAACGACCTAATGTAAATGAGCCATTAAAGGTGAATGCACCCGGTGAAGGAACGCATTGACGAAAAAAAAGAGAGATGTCTAATGGACACTCAGTTGGAACGAAGCTGCAAGCTATTGCTCGCACAATAATGATTATTTATATTAATAGAAAAGGCATATTGAAACGTTAAAATTATGAAATATTTTTGAATATTCTCAAAATTAACAGCAAACTGAATCGATTGAAAAAGTTTTAGTTTCCTAGGTGATCGGGAATTGCCTCGGGAGTTTTTCATAGTTATATTTTGTTTCGGTTTTGCCCTCAGCCCGCAAACAGACCAAAACGACAACGTGCGATAAAGAACTCCGTCCCAACTCGTTTTACATGTTCAAAAATCCCAAATTATCGGTCCCTTTTCTCCTCCGTAAGCAAGTTACCTAGATGTCTGCTTGCCTCATTCTTCAGTCTTGTCGTGTGATTTCTGCGACGTGTTCTCCGATGTGATGTCTTTTAGGATGTTCTTGATCTCGTCGTAGATCTCTGTGAACTGCGGCCGGTCGGACGGGGATTTGGACCAGCAACGTCTCTGTGGGAGATAGAAAAGATGTGAATTTACTTTGAGAGGAGGTTTATTTTCTGTTAAATTAAACTTTTGAACGCCACGGACCACACCACACGGCAAAAGTCGAAACAAAACCTAATTTTTAAAAACTTTGTAACTGCTAAAAACAACAACGGATCCCTTACAGCTGTTTCCTCCAAAACTGCAATACCTACATGGTCAAAATGCACAACACAACAGATTTTTTTATAAAAAATTATATTGAAGACTTAGGGGGGGCCTGCCCTTACTAGTCTATACCGTACAGGATGTCTTTTTGAGACGGACTTCAGGAAAAAACGCAAAAGACTTCTGGGATTAGCTAGGCATATTTTAGTACATCGAAAAAAATATTAAAAAAAACATACAATCTAACCTGATATACATATGTTGGTACACAAGAAAAATATAGCTGTAATACTTACAAGTAGTACTCCCAGCGGTTCGGGCATGGTGTCCGGGATGGTCCACTCCAGAGCGCCTGTCTTCACTCGCTCTAACACCGAGTTGTCGTTCAGTTTAGCGAACGGTAGCTCGGCTTTGGTGTAGATCTGTAAAATTTTGTTATGTTATACATAGAACGAAGTACCTATACGTATATATAAAAAAGACGTTGCTCCACCCTAAGAATTGTGGGCGCGTTTACGAACATTTAAATTGACATACACACAGGCAAAGCCGTAGGCCATCCAAATATTTGTTCCGTGCGGGGATCGACCCCAAGGGACAAGGGACGCAGTAGTCAATCGCTCAGCCACAGCGCCAACTGTGCCGTCGTTTACTTCAATCCAAGACCCAACTCGCAGACGTTTGCAACACCGCCATCAAATTAAAATGGAACTGGACAGGTCACATCTGCCGCATATCGCATAATAATATAGGGCCAAAGTGGCTTCAGATTGGGTGCCAAAGAAAAGAACCAGACGACGCGATAGACTCAGAAGAAATTAGCGTGACGAGCGAGCTGGACTCTTTTCAAAAGGGTTGGGCCTAATAATCGAGTTTTATTAAATTCCAAAATAAACATGATTGAAGGAATCTTACCTCCCAAACGGTGACAGCAAACATGTAGACATCAGACTTAGTCGAGTAGTCTCCTTCCAAAACAGCCTCCGGAGGTAACCAGCGGAGAGGAATCACCTAAGATACAATATTATTATATAATGATTAATAAACTACCTCCGCCTTATTACAAAACGTAGTTAAACCTGGTTTAACTTAGACCTGGTTTATCTCGCATGCTGTCACTTTCTTTTGAATATTATTGAAGTGAGACGTCATGCGAGATAAACCAAGTCTAAGTTAAACCAGGTTTATCTACCTTTCCTACCTTTACCTTTTTACCTTTGGTTTTCTTTTGTAATAAGGCGGCCTTGGTTTAGTAGTCGCAAGTGCGATTGCTGAACCTGTGGTCCTGGGGTCGATTCCTGAGTTGGGAAAAGTGTTATTGGGTTTTTCCATCAGGAATTTGTCACGCCAAGCCACGGAGTTTTTTTTTTACATTTGTGCCCGATTAGTGGCAATAGGCTTGTCCCCTATTTTATGGGACATTTAAAAAAATATAACTGGCGTAATGAGGGGTATACTATTAGGTGCAACTCTGCATAACCCTTCGGGGACTATCAGAATCTTTCACTCGCGGTAAGAAAACGAATTGAGCAGACCAAAGTTAAGGAAGATTTAAAGATTGCGTTACCACCAGATATAAGCAAAGATGTGCAGCGTGGGGTGTGCGTAAATCTAATCCATCAGTCAATCAAATAGCTAGCACAAGCTGTGCGATATTATTATATAGAATAAAATACTGATGTTATTATTAGCCACATCCCTCGCTCATCTGTGTTACCTCATTTATTTCAAATATACCGTTAGCAGGCTTTTTGAAAAAGTAAAAGAAAACAAAAAGATGCAACTACAGTCTCAGACACAAGGTACAATATAGTATATTTTGATATGAGTGGCGAAACTTTATTACTGCAGTCGAAGCGGAATTCATACCCGAGACGAAGGCAAGGTTGTTATCGAGCCGAGAACTGCAGTAACAAATGCCCACGTGTATCAAACGAAGTTTTTCAATACACATTCTAAGATAGAAAATAATAGAATGCATATAACTTGCGTAGTCTTAGTATACGATGGTTAGGATGAAGGTTTACCTGTTCATGTAGTTTATAGTACTCGTGTGAGTCCGGTCCGCGGGTCAGTGCGGGGTATGATAGTTTCAGCTGCAGCTTTGACGTGATCACGCAGTTACGGGCCGCGATGTCTCTGTGGATGGAAAATATGAAATTGATATGGGAAATCGAGACATACAAATAATTCTTTTTAATGCGATGCTTGTAATGTAACAAAGCCAAGAAGCAAAACTTGGATTTGTTACAGTATGCCGAAAATGCATCTAAGTCTTCCTGTAAGAGAGAGCAGTTGCGGTGGCTGACATCAATATTTTAATGTAGTCAGCGTATAACAATAATCAATTGAATTTAAAACAGTTATCAACATCATTGATGAATAAAATGAACAGGAGAGGTCCTAAACTGGAACCCTGCGATACTCCAGAAGTAACAAATACAGTGCTAGAGCAAAATCCATTTATTAAAACTTTCTGTGTTCTGTTGTAAACATATGAATAAAACTATCTCAGCAGGTCCCAACGTATCCCATTAAACACAATTTTCTGCAAAAGCAGTCCATGGTCAACCTTGTCAAAGGCTTTCTTGAAATCAGTATATACCGTATCAGTTTGAACACAGGCATGAGTTGTTAAAATATAATCTGCGAAAGTCACCATGTTCGTCGCGGTTTATCTCCCTTTGACAAAATAGTTGCTGTAGTAATAAAACGTTGTAAAGTACTTTCTGGCTGTGTGTCATCACTCCTGGCTCAGGAGTCAGGACTCCACACTGTGGCTATTACATTTTTTTATACATGAGATGGGCCTTCTCTTGATCTCAATGTTGTCCTAAGGGCAGAGATGCGGTCGACGATGGAACGAGCTAATCCAGAAGAAGCCTATTTACTCGCGACTTAAATAGATTGTGGACTTAGATAGATTGTGGTCCATATGAACTCGAGAAAACCGACACAGCCAGGGTCTTCCACTCTTTGGCTGTGCGGATATAATAACTACTGGGATTATTGTAGTGTAGCTTCTGGTTGCGTAGAACACTTACCGATGCGTAAACCGTATAGCAGCGCACTTAGCGGCCGCAGCAGCTAGATGCGCAGCCAGTAACGCCCGATGTTGCGGCGCCAGCGGTGTGCAGGTCCTGCTCGGTGCGGGGTGCGCGTGTGCGGGACCTACGCGTGCGATGTATTCTGCGTTCTCCTCGGCCGAGCGGGTCGCTATTAGGAACTTTTTTAGTTCACCCTGGGGACGATAAGGGCAATGATAATGATAAATAAAATAACATTAGTTTCGTATTGGTCTTTTCAGGTCTCTAATATAAAAAGTGGAGGTTCGTAAAAGATAGCAACAGAAAGATTTATAAAGCAATCCAATATGCAAAATGACAGCGAATAACGAGGTTCCTTTCACATAAAACGTGTTATCCTGTGTCCTAAATATGACTTTGCAAAAGATCAACATTTTTGTTTTTGACAGATTAACCATTGCCTATTTGCACTACCATCCTTTTATGTAACGCGCTCACATTGTGTTGATGGTCGCATTAACTAGTACAGGGGTCGTTATTAACTAGTAAAGTTACTTTGAAATTTTGTTAAAAAAACATTGGTGTAACAAGGTTTTTTACAAAATTTGATTTATTTTTGATTTATATCAAAAAATATCCCTATGACGCGGAGAACAAGTCCTTTTCGACTTCGTTTTACACGCATTATACACTTACCCAGTCCGTATGTTCAAGAAGCATATAGTGTGGGTCAGCCTCGTTGCACAAACCGATAAGTCGCACAATGTTCTCGTGTCGCACGCGAGTGAACAACTCTAGCTGGCGACGGAACTCCGCTAGTTGGACCTGCAGGTAGATGAGAAAATATTGGTTTAATAAAACGATATCACAATATTATTAACGGTGAAGGAAAATATCGTAAGGAACTCGGCATATCTTAGAATGAAAAATTCGAAGACTTGTGACATCTATCAATCCGCACTGGGCCCGCGTGGTAGATTATAGCCCCTTCCCACTCAAAGTGTGGAGACCTATGTTCAGCAGTGGACGTTTTTTGGCAAAAACAATTTTTGATGTTTTTTTTTTTATATTTGTAAATATTTTTATTTAAATAAATGAATTAATAGAACTGATACTGACCTCATCTTTAGTAGTGAGCGCCTTGATTAGCACAGGCCTCAGTTTGGGCTCCCCGTCGGCATCCAGCGAGTCCTTGTTGCGTAGTTTGTTCACCTGGCACATATCTATCTTGGCTAGCATCACCTCGCCGAACTCACCGCGACCTGTTACATACATCAGTTTATAGCTAGATGTAAGTGAGTTTGGATGTAACAGGGGTAATCTTTGGAAATATTGATCTAATTCTGAAAATTCTTTCACCAAGGGGATCTTAAGATGCGTACAGATAATATAACATAACATGTTATAAAACGTTGTTATATAACATGTTTCAGTAATGTGGAGCTGAATTTCATGTCACATAATATATTATGTTATGTCACATAACGTTAGAAAACACAAGTTATACAACATGTTACTTAATCTAGACGCACATTTACACAATTTCCGAGTGGCCTAGGCCATAATTATTATATACGTAGTAATTTCATAATATCCAAATGTTGTAGTTTGAATCCGCAGTACTTCATTTCTTTTGCTTTTCTTTGCGAGTTAAGGAGCAGAGAGCGCACCTGTGTACAGATACCGGCACGGTTCATGAGCGCTCGGCGGAAGAGTGGGGATCGCTGTGCGCATCGTACACTTTATGACAAATAAACGCACACCCGTTTATTATTTATTGGTCGTGAGGTACGTGCAGCAGGAGTAAAGACCAAATCCCGAGTGACTGCTATGACGCGATGCGAGTGATAATAAGGTGAAGGCCAGCGCTCAAGAATCGTGCCGATGATTGTAGTAGCTCATACTATCTCTCGCGCAGATGGTTATAATCTCCGCTAAGATGGGCCGCCGTGACCAAAAAGGTCAGGAGTACTACTATTATGACATCGAGAGTAAAGCCAATGGTAGTTACCAAGTGTAATCTGTTCGGTGAGTAGTGTCCGTGGTACAGATAGATGTTCAAACTGTCCCGATTTCTTGGAAGCTCGGGAAATGCCCGATACTTCTGAGTTATCAGCTCCTGTATATGAATTACAAACATTACCCATTAGTTTGCTTAAAGTGCCATGAAAACGAAATAAGTTGTAAACTACAACTGCGCAACTATATTACATTTAAATTACATATCATCGTAATAACATAATTCATATCAAATTATTAATTTAAAAAAAAAAAATATTGTAATGAAATGAATCATATAGATATTGTATTTGTACTGCAATTGTATGTATAAAATATAACTAGCCCAAAATATTGGATTTAGAATAGCTAAGTATATATTGTCATCGAAACTAAACATGTATGCAAAATTGCAACTCAATCGGAAACCAGGAAGTGGGTCAAATTTAACTTCTAAGATTTCATTACAAGGTCACAGGTGAAGCCTATCGGGGCTGTGGATTATCGAAAGGTTAACGCGAGGGCGAAGAAGGAACTGGGTTTGGTTTTTAGTCAGTAGAAGTCTGACACTCCCCTTCGCTCTGCCCAAGGGGGGGGGGGGGGGGGGGTCACAGGTGAAGCTACTAAAAGCGTGTGACAAAAGAAGTCCATACCGCTATCCTTATCATGTGCGAGCAGCCTCCCGTTCTGTACGGCGGCTCCGTTCACTTTCTGCTTCTCTTCCTCTCCCTCTTCTACCAGCTTCTCACGACCTTCTGTCATCTCTAACTCCATTTTTTCTCCTAAAAAAAAGTATTTTTCATAATATTATAACATTGGAAAGAGGCTACGCAAAGTATGATTATTTTAATTCTATTTAGTGTGGTATGACAGGAAGATCAAAGAAGCGATGGATGGACTGTGTAAAGGATGATATGGTTAGAAAGGAGGAGACTGCTGAGATGACGAGAAATAGAGAATTATGGAAGAATTTAAGGCCCCAAATAAACTGGGATTAGGGCAGCAGAATGATGATGAATGATAGCAAACGGCTACAACATAATACAGTGACGCCGTGAAGAGAATGACAAGATAATAGGGGATCGGACATACAAAAACTAATTAGTCCGTCAGATAGATTTCCAAAAAATATTGGACACGTATTTTTTCTTTTTTCACGTAAACAAAAAATGAAGCCGACACAGTGCTTCGAAAACTCGTGTGACGTCATATGAAAGTACATTTTGTACCTACAAGTGACGTTTTAAGCCCCACTCCATGATCTTTGTCACGTTTTATCTTCGTCATTTTTTATTGATTTGATAAAACAAAAAACACGTATTCAATATTTTTCGATAATCTAACTTACGGACTAAACAGAATCATATTATTTTGACCCAGTCCGATCCCCTATTACAAGTAAGTACCTAAATATATACAATGAGTTCTAAATTACAAAAACGAAACAACACACAAGACACTTTGGCGAACAACTAAACGTTACCGTCTATGACGTAAACTGTACGGATGGAAATGGCATGACAATTTGTATCAAATCTAACACAAATACCTATGTATTTACAATGAGAAAACTAGATGAAAATCTAAGAACATCTATATCTAAAAACAACAGGACGCTTAGGCGACTAAGGCCCAGCGCACACCTGTCCTGTCGTGGTTCCGCGAGGAGCCTGGTCGCGGATCAGAGGCGCGCGGATTCCGCGCGAGTTCGATAGGCAGCGCGGAGTGGCGGCGGAAGTCGCGGAGCAGACGCGCGATGGCACGAGACGCGGCTTGACAGCGTCCCGCGCCGGTCGCTATAATTTATGTTTAGCATGCCATTTCTATACGTATTTCATAGTTTATGGTGGTTTAGTTGTTGGTCTAAGTGTAAGTACTGTTGTTTTGTATTATTATGTGTGTATTCATATTTTCGGATGACAGTGATGTGGAAGAGTACTTCGACGACTATTCGACCTGTTAATTTATTTAGTTAGTTCGTTTATTTCACTTTTTTGTAAATGTTTTGTTTTAATTAATCTAAAACTGTTAAATATTTTTTTAATTAATTTTATGATGTGTTATTAGTTGCTCCTGGTAAATAATTATTTGTATTATATTTTTTAATTTGACATAGGGCTTCACCTACAAAACGGCACCTTATAAGGTAATCTTTTCGCTTGGTCCCACACTTGTTTGGTTCAACTGGTCATATACGCGGCCTGCGAGTATGACCGGGTTGCTTCTATTGATTCAATTCAATTCATTTATTCATGTAACAATTTGCATTGTGTTTGAATGTTTTAGTACCTACATAATTATGAGTTTAATACAGCATAAAAAAATAAAATAAGTTATTGCATCTAACATAAAAAAAAAAAAAAAAATATTAATCAAATTACAATAAAAATAACATCAGTCAATCACATGTAATAATTGCATTTAACATAAAAATAAAAAAAATAATATTAATAACAAATTACAATAAAAATAACATCAGTCAATCACATGTGATAATAATTATTATGTCAGTAGAAAGTAAATAGTCAAGTAAATGATTGTAAATAGTCTCACGTCAAATTATTATTAATTAATATTAAGTCAAAGTCATTCTCATTTATGCAAAAATTGAATTATGTCTTGAATAATATTAAATTATTAATGGTAATTAGTATTAGACAGGTACAAAAAGGTAAGTTACTAAATATAAAAACTATTTACCATCACTTGTCACCAATTCGGATACAGAGTATAAACATTTATTTAATAGGAATGCTTTAAGTTTAGTTTTGAAAAGTGTAGCTTTGTAAATCAATGTTCTTAAGTCAGTAGGCAACCTATTAAATAATTCTACTGCTTGATATTTAGAGCAATGCTTAGCAATATTAAGTTTAGGAGCAATTTTATTTTTTATAACGTTTCTTCTAGTGTTCTCTCTTAGTTCACGTTCTTCTTTTGATTCGTGCTCGTGTATGTATTTTGCAAAGTGGCTGAGTAGTACTAATACATATAAACTTGGTACTGTTAAAATGCCTAATTTTTTAAAATATTCTCTACATGACTCCCATTGTGGGATTCTCACAATAGTTCTTAATGCACGTTTCTGTAGTATGAATGCTCTTTGGCAATTATACCCGTAACTGCTCCCCCAAAACATAATACTGTACCGTAATCTGGATTCCACCAATGCATAATATACTTTTGCGGTAATTAACAGAAAAATAGGGTAAGAGACCTGTTTATTATGCAAGCAAAAACTTGAGTTTTTTTCTCCAAACTATTTAAAGATACATAAGACAATCACAATTTATAAACCTCGTGAGGTAAATTTTGAGTAAGAATGTGGATGCCTATAAGAGTAGTGGAAGACCACAGAAACGATGGATGGACTGTGAAACGGATGACATAGGTATCTAAAAAGGGGGTTACTCAGGGGATGACGAGTAATAGAAAAGTAAGGAAGAAGACATGCTACGTGGATCCTGAATGAAGATTATCCTCACCTCTCTGCCGTCTTCTAAGCCTGCGTCTCCTGCAGTAGACCATCAACGCCAGAACCAGCACCATGTAAGCACCAGCGACCGATATGGATACCACTACGGCTTTGCCTGCCACCCCGCTCGACTCTTGAGGAGGAAGCTCTCCTTCTGTGGAAATAAATAAGTGGTGTTTAGTCGGAAATAAAGAAAAGGCAATCTTCTTCTTAGCGTGTCGTTGGCAATCTAAATTGTGTCGGTCCAGAACTGAGCTACTAGTTTCGGCGCTTTCGGTAGCGTCCATCAATTCCTGTAGTCCCACTCAAATCTTTGACGCGTTTTATCTTCGTCATTTTTTATTGAATTGATAAAACAAAAAATACGTATCCAATATTTTTCGATAATCTAACAGACGGACTAATTAGAATCATATTTTTTTTAGTTAGTAAACATCTCGATTTCTGGGGTGCCGTTGCACAGCAGTGGGACACACATGTCCAGCAGTGGGAGACACATACCTTGGTGCACGACTAGTGTGAGCTCGTTGCGCGCTAGCCCAGCGACGCTGCCAGCAGTACATCCGTAGCGGTCTGCGTCCAGCGTTGATACGTTGCGTATGATCAGCGTGCCGTTGTTCATTAGGATCAGTCTGGTGATACAAAGATTAACACAAAAATAAGTATTTATTCAAGAAAAATTGGTAAGATGTGTTCAAATTGTTCAGAGGTACTTGAGTAACTAATAATGGAACGAAATGCTACTCCTTACGACACTGAACCAGTAGTTTTAAATCAGCCCCAAATTAATCTCTTTCAAGTCCAGACTGTACCTTTTCTCCCCAATGACGACCTAACCTAAGGTCCGCACCCCTCCCGTCGGGGCCGCGGATTTTTGTACTAGATTACGTGGCCTCGGCACAAGGGCAAAGAAGGAACATGGGTTCGGTTTTTAGTCAGTAGAAGTCTGACACTCCCCTTCGCTCTGCCCAAGAGCGGGGGGGGTCATTCGATGATTTTCCACCCACCAAAAAAAAGGTCCGCACCCCTCCACAGAGAGGGCCCTTAGTGTGCTGTCACTTAGTCTATAAGTTTTATACCCTGGCTGGTATGTGAGAGCTCGTGGCTTACTAACAACTGCCACTCAGGTCGATCTTTAGGTAAAACTGTGCTTGCCTAGATCGGTCTGTGGATGGGTGACCGCCCGACATACCGAGTTTCCTCCGTGCCTCGGAAAGCGCTGTTGGTCCCGGCTGCCATATATATAGATCTTTGGCAGTCGTTACAGGTAGTCAGTGACCTGAAATTCTGACATCCAGATTCCAGTCTTACCAATGGGTATTGTATTACCTAGTATTAACTGGGTTGTGGAGGTCAGATAGGCAGTCGCTCCATGTAAAATACTGGCATTCAGCTGCATCCGGTTAGACTGGAAGCCGACCCCAATATAGTTGGGAAAAGGCTAGGCAGGTCCTGGCTGGTGTGTTTTCATTCAACACATCCACAAGATAGCCCGGTTAAGCAGAAGCCAGTCTCATAGGACTATGACCTGCGAGAGGCCATGGTCAAAACAAAAACATCAAATGGTATGTTACCTGGCAGAACTAGCGTTGACACCATCTTCCACATCGACACCATCCTCTGAAAACATAAAACGTTTGATTTTTTACTCGACTGCGTTGAAGCCCAAAATGTGGGTTACGTCTAAGTTTTTCCGTTTCTTTGTTTCGTCGCAACTCCAAAACGAATAAATTGATTTTGATAAATTATACGTAATTAGATTCGTCTTGGTCAAAAACAAAAAAGGCAAATTAAACAAAAGTTGGAAGCAGGTAGAGAACCTTCCATTTTCATAATTTTATATTATACTTAGTCTAGATTTGGTGTTCCTGCGAAATAGTGTATTTAGCTACGAAATGTTCTTAGGACCTGGGGGTCTAAAACGGCCACTTTGGCAGATCATAATATGAATTGCGTTAAAAATCGTAAAATGGACTTTTCATAATAGTAACTGCTTCTGTGCCTATTTAGGAAAATAGATATTTAGGAAAATAGAATAGGAAAATAATATGAATTGCGTAAAAATCGTAAAATAGTCACAGACGCAATTACTATTATGAATGGTTCATTTTACGATTTTTAACGCAATTCATATTATGATCTGCTAAATTGGCCGTTTTAGATGCCCTGGACCTAAAGATATTAGCAGAAAGATCTCTCAAAACAAAAATGAAGATGTGAATATACTCACGCTGCTTGCCCAATATGGCGGAGTTCCGGTCCCAATGCGTGGTGGGAGGCGGGTCGCCGGTAGCCACACAGTTCAGCACCACAGTCTGACCTACAGTCACGTGGCGCTGTTCTCCAGCTGATGGTTCCACCACGCGAGCGGCTACTGCGGATGATAGGAAGGTTTCTATTTACTTTATGTGTTAGATTCAGGAGTTCTTAGATTTAATTTTATGAGTTAATTAAGCGCCACGAAATAAGGGTTGAGTCAATTGTCATATATTCGGAATCCGGGTTTCATCTGAGCAACGTAAGAAAATTAGAATTTAACGGGCTACTTTGGTGCTTCTATCTTAAATAAGATTGTTTTTTTTTTGCTGCTGGCAATTTCGGTTCAAATTACAAGAAATAATAGTCCTCCTGACCGTTTTTCGGCCACGGCGGCCAATCTCAGCGGAGATTAGCCATCTGCGCGGGAGATATTATAGTGCACAAGTGTGTGCGCAGGCACAGGTGCACTCTCTGTTCCTTTTCTCTCATAGTCCGATGGGACGGCAATCCGACACTCGCGGAGAGAGATCAGGCGCAGGACCAACGGCTCCTGGCGGTCCTGGGTTCGATTCCCGGGTCGGACAAAAAGTGCTATTAGGAATTTACATTAGAAATTTCCCAGTAGTAGCCCGGAGTTTGGAAGTTGGCGGTATAGTACCCCCGTGCCTCGGAAAGCACGTTACAAGAAATAGAGAAGTACGTTAATAAATCAGGAATCAGGAAGAAGAAATGTTAATAAATCAGGACAAGAGCAGGACAATGATGTTGATGATAATGATTTTTATGTCCAGTTTCGGACATAGAAAGGTAAAGGGGGAGTAGCCTCCCCCCCCCCCCCCTCCTTTGCCCATCAGTAGGGCAATACGGGCCAGGGATTGTAACTCTTCAACTTGTTGAAGGAGGTTTCATAGACTGATATTGAAACTATGTTTTATTTTCTTTTGATAACTGTTACTTTGACTGTGTCACTCTTGATTTTTCGTTGTGTAAATGTGTAAATACATTATATTGATTTATTTCTATCTTCGTTTCCATAAACATTCCGAACTCTTTAACATGGTAGCAGAGCGTGGTTCAAAATCATAGAAATGATCTAAAATATAAAGTTGTAAGATTTCCGAAAAATATTTACGTAAAAATTATTTTCCAAAGTTTTGTCGAAAATGTCATCAGCAGGCTCAACCAGCTGTAAGATCGACATCGGGCAACTAAAAGGGAAAGAAAATTGGGCCACATGGCGCTACAAAGTCACTCAGCTTTTAAGGGGCAGCCAAGGCGGATTGAGTGCTGTCGAGGGCAAACTCGCAAAACCTATCCACCCAGGGTCAGCAGCGACTGCAGAGAAAGTGGCTACGTATGAAAAGGAAACTCAACACTACAACGAAGTTGACAGCAATGCCGTTCTGTTGTTAACGGCCAACATGACGGACGAGACGCTGCAAAAAGTCATGAGACTTCAAAATGCTCAAGAGATTTGGGACGAGCTACATCGCCTGTTCGACTCATCGTCTGATGACAGGACGTACACGTACTCACTGGATTTCTACCATTATTGTAAAGATCCGACACATGATATGGCAACACATATCTCCAAGGTGAAAAACCTGTGGCATGATTTGAAAACAGAGCTGATGAAGGAGTACGAGTGTGACCTACCGGATGTCCTCCTAATTTGCAAGATTCTCGACACACTTCCCGAGGATTACTTCAGTTTCAAATCAACATGGTTACTAATGTCAAAGTCAGATCGCAATATAGAAAATCTAACTGCCCAATTGTGTCATTTTGAAAAATCATTAGCCGGTAATAGTAACGGAAATTCAGATGTATTGACCGTCCAACCAAACCAAATTAAAAAGTTTTCCAAAATAAAATGTGGTTATTGTGGCAAATCAGGCCATAAAGTCAAGAGATGTCAAAAGTGGATCTCAGATGGAAGACCACCGAAAGCTTCTACTACAAGCAAAGCTAACCTGACAATTGTAACAGCAGAAAGTCATCAAGCGTTAAATAAAGCCGCTGTGTCCAAGACGAATACCGAGAGTTGGTATGTTGACAATGGTGCGACAGTCCATGTCACAGGTCGTAGAGACTACTTCACAACTTTCGAAAGTTTTGTAGATTCTACAACGGATTTTACGTTGACCACCGCAAATTGTGCTGTTGTTAAAGTGATTGGAAGAGGTACAGTACAGTTGACTTGATTGCGTATGTGCATAAAGAAAAGCAAGACATTCGACTAGATAATGTATGGTATGTACCGGGTGTTACTAAAAACTTGTTTTCGGTACTTGCGGCACAAGACACATTGGAAAATAGCGAATTCACATCTGAGAGAGAATCTTGTTGGTTAAAAGAAAAAGGAAAGGTCTTGCTAATGGGAAAACGTTCAAAGAATGGAGGACTTTATGAACTACTGGCGAAGACAATAGTCAATAAAGCTGCTTCCAACATTGAAGCCAACGTAATGACAAACCTACAACTTTACCACGAAAGATTTGTTCACCAGAACAAAAGACATGTGAAGAAGGTCATCGAAAAGGAACTCGGTATCAAAGTGAAGCTAGATTCCGAATTATGTACTGGTTGTGTATATGGAAAGACACATCGTAAAAAATTTGGGACAAGGGCTCAAGCAAAAGAACCTGGCGAAATACTACATACCGACGTTTGTGGTCCATTCCCACCTTCTTTCGGCAAGAACAGATACTTTGTCCTATTCAAAGATGATTAAAGCAAATATCGCTACGTTTATTTCATGAGAAATAAATCGGAAGTTGCAGATAAACTGGTACAAGTTCTGAAAGAAATTAAAACAAGGGGTCACATTGTAAAAGAAATTTACAGTGACAATGGCGGAGAGTTCGACAATGCTAGAGTAAAGCAAATTTTACAAAATGCTGGTATTACCCAAAGGCTTACTATGCCTTACACCCCAGAGCAAAATGGGACAAGTGAACGGGAAAATAGGACACTTGTAGAAGCCGCTCGCAGTATGATGCACTCTCACGAAGAACTTCCGATTGCCTTGTGGTGCGAGCTGATAAGTACAGCCGCATATGTTCTTAATAGGACAGGGCCCACATGCATAGATGGCAAATCACCATACGAACTTTGGTATCGACGAAAACCAGGAATAAAGCATTTAAGAGTCATTGGCAGTGAATGCTACGCCCATGTGCCCAAACAGAAGCGTAAGAAGCTTGCCAAGAAAGCTCAGAAATGTATCCTAATCGGTTACGAAGGTGATGAAGGGTACCGTCTAGTAAGCTTTGACAAGTGTGGAAAGCCCACGATCATCAGATCCAGAGACGTAATATTTAATGAATCCATAATAGAGTCGATTGGATTAAATGATGAGATTGAATCAGAACCTGAAAATGAAATCGAGTACAAACTTCCCTCGATCAAAGAAAACGGTCAAGTGTCAAGAGCAAGGGAGGATGAGCCTAGCGAAGCCATTCAACCGCCTATTGACATGTCAGATGCAAGGGAGGATGAGCAAGATGAAGTCAATCGGCCATCTATCTGTATGCCTCAGACAAGCCAAGATTTTTCTGACTCAACGGATGAAGTAGAACAGGAAAGTTATGATACTCCATATGATTCTGAGGAAGAAGAAAGTGTAGATAGGGTCCTTCGAGATAGAAGCCAGCTACGACCACCTGCGAGGTACAGTGACTTCGTATTAAATTTGAGTTCCTTTGTTGAACCCAAGACTTACAAAGAAGCATTGACAAGCCCACAAAAGGAGAAATGGCTGAAAGCTATGGAAAGCGAGATGAAATCGCTGTCTGAAACTAAGACCTGGATTTTGGTAGACTTACCCAAAGGTCGAAAACCAATTTCATGTAAATGGATCTATAAAGTTAAGACAAATGCGGATGGAACCCTCGACAAATTCAAAGCTAGGCTAGTGGCTAGAGGATTCACCCAAAAGGAAGGAGTTGACTTCTACGAAACTTTCAGCCCTGTGGCAAAACTAGCTACAGTCAAACTGATCATAAAAATCGCAGTCGATGAAGATCTTACTCTAACACAATTTGATGTTGAAACGGCATTCCTCAATGGTTCGCTTAATGAAGATATTTACATGAACCAACCGGAAGGTTATAATGACGGAACAAACAAAGTGTGTAAACTTCTGAGAAGCCTGTATGGCTTAAAGCAGGCTCCAAGATGTTGGAACAGATGTATTGTCGATTACTTGATCAGTATTGGATTTAAGCAATGTCAAAATGATCCCTGTTTATTTGTGAGAGTTAAACAAGGTGCCAAGATCATACTTGCATTGTACGTGGACGACGGTTTGATCGCTGCCACGAACCCTAAGGATTCAGAAATATTTTTAGCTGAATTGAAGAAACGGTTCAAAATAACCGTAAAACCTGCGTCATACTATTTAGGTATTGAGATATTAAAGCATGAGAACGGTATCAAGCTTACGCAGAAGCATTATGCTGAGAAATTGCTAGAACGCTTTGGAATGCATGAATGTAAATCTGTGAGCACTCCTATTATCAAGGATGCTATAGCACAACCATACAGAGAAGCAGTTGGAGCACTTATGTATCTGATGACTGGATCTAGACCGGACTTATCTTATGCCGTCAGTGTTGTTTCGCGCAATCTCGAGAATCCCAGCAGGGAGGATGTTACAAAAGTAAAGCGTATATTCCGCTACATCAAGGGTACTGTTGACTATGGTCTAATTTACCGAAAAGGAAATAAAGGACTACTATGCTACAGTGACTCAGACCATGGAGGAGATAAACAGACAGGACGCTCTACATCGGGTATCCTCTGCACATATTCCGGCGGAACTATATCCTGGGCCAGCAGGAGCCAAACCTGCGTAGCGATCTCGAGCACTGAAGCCGAACTAGTAGCAGCCAGTGAAACTGCAAGGGAGATGATCTGGTTGAAAAGGCTGATCATAGAAGTCTCCCAAATGAATGGGACTCCGAGCCTTCTGGTGGACAATGATGCTGCAAATAAAGATATCTCAAAATCCTGAACTACACCGGAGAACAAAGCATATAGCACTTAGGCACTTCTACATCAGAGAATTGGTGACTGACAAGGAAGTCCAAGTGAAATATACTCCAACTGAGTATCAATGTGCAGATATGCTAACAAAACCAGTAAGTGGGCCAAGGCTTCTGGTACTTCTAAAGAAGATTGGCCTGATGAGCACTGATTAGTAACAGTGATATCAAAAAGGGAGGATGTTGAAGGAGGTTTCATAGACTGATATTGAAACTATGTTTTATTTTCTTTTGATAACTGTTACTTTGACTGTGTCACTCTTGATTTTTCGTTGTGTAAATGTGTAAATACATTATATTGATTTATTTCTATCTTCGTTTCCATAAACATTCCGAACTCTTTAACACAACTTACCCACAACATCCAGGTTGATCTTGGAAGTGATGGACTTGTCTCCATCAACGGCCTTGCAGGTGTACTGTCCGGCGTGACGCTTCTCTGCGTCCACCACCATCAGCGTGCCGTTGGCTGAGGATACGCCTTCCGGTAGGGGAGCTGTGTCGTTCTGCAAGGGAATAGAATAGGTTAAAATATTATTAATTTAAAACCATGCCACAGGGCATTTTCTACCAGTCAACCTAACCTTAAGGTAAAATGGGGAAACATCGTGTATGTATGAAAAAAAGGGTTATTTTTAAAAAATTATATCATCCATAACACCACATCTTTAATCCCAGAGCATTGTGCAAAGGTGTACCTTATAGTACAAACAACCACATTTTCGCCGCTTATTTTTAAGTACTATGTAATACCGGCTGGCGAACCGCGTGCCTATTGCCATACACTAGGCACAAAAAAATCAGACACCGTTCTACAGGTACTAAGAAATATTTGATGGAAAAACCGAAAAACCTAATAAAACTTTGCCCGACCTGGGGAATCAAACCCAGTTACTTAATGCTTAGTTATTTTATAATTACTAACAAAATATGGAATTCATTCCGAAATAAAATATTTGAATTTGAATGCTCAGCAATCGCGTTTGTGACGACTAGACCAATAGTTTAAAAAATAAACTTACCAAAAACCATTGTACAGTGGGGGCAACACCACCAGCCACTTTGCAGTGAATCTTCCCAGATGTATTCAATTCCAGTTTCTTGCTATACGGCTCTGGTTCAAAGCGCAGCTCGCCATCTGTTGGTGAGTAGATTAACTAATTTAATATATTGAATACAACGCCATCTGTTGCCAAGTAGATGAATTAATTTACCTATTTGAACACAGCGCCATCTATTGAATTTTTTATGAACTACAATTTATACATTTACAAGAAAGTGATAATAGATGGCGGTAAGATCGAAAAATTACGCTCATAGCAGAGACGATTAATTATTATTTTCAATTTTATTATCAAGGCATCCATTACCAATTCCGACTGTGTATTTTATTTAAAACTAGCTGATGCCCGCGGCTTCACCCGCGTGGATGTCGTTCAAATTATATACTAAAACCTTCCTCTTGAATCACTCTATCTATTAAAAAAAACCGCATCAAAATCCGTTGCGTAGTTTTAAAGATTTAAGCATACAGACAAACAAACAAATAAACAAACAAACAAACAGACGCGACTTTGTTTTATACTATGTAAGGATGTAGTTTCCCTTTTCCATTATTCTATAGTTTTTCTGAGGTTATGATTTGCGCGCCGGTTGTTTAAGGTACGTTAGCCGTTACGCCTGACGTACATGACCTTTTCGAAGGACTTTACCATTAACGTAAGGTCAGTGTTTGCCCTTCTAAAATCTAGAGCGTCCTTGCTACGACCGAACCTAGGCTATAACTTATTTTGTTAGACTTTTTCTTACTTTATTGTCTTGGCTTTATAGCCAAGACAATAAAGTAAGAAAAAGTCTAACAATAACTATCTCTGTTTACCTCTCCTGGGGTTATCCCCAGGAGAGGTAAACAGAGATAGTTGTCAACTCGTCACTGAACACATTTTTTTTTCAGTAATTTCTTGATGACTCATTTTGCATCAAGTACCTACAAAAGGGCGGGAAATAACACCACACTTGTAATCCTCGAAGCCTTAGGCAGAGATGTACCTACACTTCGCTAGTTATGTGTAAGTCCCATGTAGATGTGCCTGTTACCATCAAACAGGTACAAAATCCAGTCTCCGCTCCTACTGAAAAATTCTTGGTGAAAAACCCAATAACACATAGCTAGATCCAGGAATCGAACCCAGGATCTCATGCTCAGCGAATATTAGACCAAGTAGGCGTTGGTCTGTCACGAGGGTTGGATAAGTGTGTTCAAAAATTATAGGATAGGTTGTTTCTGTATAATTATTTTCCCAAGATTTCTTAGCCCCGGTTCCAAATTGCCATACGTTGGGCGCCACTGTAAGGAGAGTTTTCTCATGGTTTGAAATATTTGGGCTATTTCAATGAGTCACTATCACTACGTTAAATGGTAAAAGTATATTGTAAAACGGTAAAAACACAGAACTGTACGTAAAAAAAGTTAAACAGTAAACTTGGTAGTATTAAAACGAGCGTTTCGCGGATTGTCACCCTACCAATGTTATGATAGAAAAAATCTAATAGTATTTACCATTGATAGCACGATGTCGTCTGCTATTCTTGTGGGCACGGATCTTGTGAGCCGAGTGGTGACTCACGTCTGCAAAGAAAGAAAAACAAAAGTTAGTTTAATTAATATGACGACACGGTTGGCGCAGTGGCTAAGCGATTGGACTGGGTCCATATTGGCTCACCTAAAGTTTTTTATCCGAAATTGTTCTTCCTAACGATTTGTAATCCGAATGATCACTCCTCCTAAAATTTTTCATCCTAAAGTTTGAATTCCTACTATTTGTAATGCTACTGGCGATGTTCCTAACACTCATGTTTCCGAAAATTTTAATTCCTATTATCGTTATTGTAAACATATTGCAACTCCTACTGTTTTTTATCCTAACGTTTTTATCCCTAAACATAATTACCATAATATTTTCACTCATACAACTGTTTAGAATGATTAAAGGTCGTTTCACTGATTTTTGTCTTGAAATGAAATAAATGAATGAAAGTCAGGTCAGAGTCTCGTCTTGTGGACACTATGAAAAAAATACTTAGAAAAATTTCGCGACCAATTTCGAGGTAGCGCTCGCCGGCCGCTGCCGCGGCACCGCTCGCTTCGCTCGCTCGGCTCGCGCGTAGTTGGTCACAGTTCTAACCTAACCTAACCTATGGATATCTTTGCATATAAGGTCCCATTAAAATAGGTGGACAAATTTTAACACAGCGTTTAAGTAAGCCTAACTAAAGACATCTAAACAACAACAAAAAAACACTATATAAAGTGATTTTATTTTGACTTAAAATAATAAATTGCCGGCACTCTAGAACAAACTCATCCCATAAAAGTAGGTATTTTAATGTCTTTTTCTTATTTTATTTTTTACTATTGTCCTTATTTTAGCGGTCTAAATGATTTCTAAAATTTTGTCCACCTATTTTAATGGGACCTTTTATAATACTGATTATTATGAATAAAAAGTAATATAAACAAAAAAGATATGACTTTGAATAATAGTGTAAAAGATGGTTAGGTTGAGAAAATATAGTAAAACAAATAATAGGATAATAGATGTTTATTGCTACTGACATTAGGAAGTTGAATGCTTCGGAATTAAAACATTAGAGACAGAGACTTTAGGAATTGCGATCGTTAGGATGAAAAATGTTAGGAAGAACATTTTCGGATTTCCAATTTTCGGAGTTGAAATTTTAGGTCAACTTTGGCGCACCCGATTGGACTGCTGCGCTGCGTGTCCGATCCCCGCACGGAACAAATATTTGCATGACCTGCAGATAGTTGTTTCGGGTCTGGGTATTTGTGTATGTGAGTTTATATGTTTGTGAACGCACCCACGATACAGGAGAAATTCCTAGCGTGGGGCAAAGTTTAAAAAAAAAAAAATCGTTCATGCTCGAGTTAGTTTTCAGTAATATATCATTAGCACGTGCAAGACAAAGGGGTTTTTTGATGTGTACATTGATAAAACAAAGGACCATCACGACCCACGTTAATCTTGGAACACAGGGCTGTTTTCAGAGTTTCAGGCCACTTACAACCTGTAGCGACTGTAAAAGATCTAGAAATGTCAGCTGTCATCAGACAGTTAAATTTATTACTCGGGGCGTTTAACTAATGGTTCTGGCTGTGGGGTGATGTGGTTAGGAAATAGTGTAGCGGGCAGTAAAAAAGCTGCCTCCTCTTATGACAAAATCTGCATCTTACAACATAGCTACATAACATTCCACATTGCATCAAAACCGCGACACAACAAGTACCAAAGAGATGAACAACGATCAAGTGGTCTGTTGATACCTCTTTTATCTCTTCTGTGGTTGATACAGAGTTACAGACTCAACGCAACTGGTCACTCGAGCAGATCATCATCTGCCTAGCCTTTTCCCTACTATGTATATATTATGTTAGGGTCGGCTTAGAGTCTAACCGGGTTCAGCTGAAAACAGGTACAGCTCGCGCCAAACTTTGTGACCGTCCCGAAACTAGGCTCTCGCATTGCGCAGAACACAAAATCAGGTATTAATTAGCGGGACGCACAAGAGCTTGGGGGCAGGGCCATAATTATAATAAGTATTAAAAATGTTAGAAAACGAAAATTGTTTGGTTGATTACGTATTCCCACTCGACTGTACCATGCGCAAGTTCGGACTCGCGACTATATTCAGGGCGGCCACAAAGTTTGGCGAGGGCTGTACTTTATATGGATCGACTGCCTATCTGACCTCTAAAACCCAATTAGTACGCGTAAGACTGGTTGTCAGATTTTCGGGTCACTGACTACCTGTGACGACTGTCAAAGATTCGGTTTAAAAACAAATTTTGCATCTATAGCAAAACCGCGACACAACACGTACTCAACAACGAGATGAACAAGATGAACAAACGATCAAGTGGTCTGTTGATACAGAGTTACAGACGCAACGCAACTGGTCACTCGAGCAGAGTGCACTCTCGAGACTGATTGATCTTCTTAATATAGGCCGCTATTTGAGTATTTGCTACCATTTTGGATTTGTATTTAGGTATGGCGTGTTTGGGATTAGAGTGTTGTATCCAGATTTGTCTCGAAGAACGCGTGGCTTAAAAACAAACAGCCGCTTGGGTACTTAATCTGCCTAGGTCGGGCTGTGGATATATGCTGAGTTTCCTCCATGCCTCAGGAAGCACGTTAAGCCATTGGCCTTCTCCTCATCTTTGACCGTCGTTACAGGTGGTTAGTGGCCCAAAAGTCCGACAATCAGTCTTACCAAGGGGCATCGTATTACCCAGTGCTAACTGGGTAATGGTCAGATAGGCAGTCCCTCCATGTAATGCGGCCGCCACACACTCGACGAGTGGCATGGGAAGTAGCGAGGAAAGGAGGCAGGGACATAGTGTGGCAACGTTACTCGTCATGCCGCACGTCATGCTCCTCGTCCTGCCCAGCGCTCCGCGATGATCGCGCGATGAATACATGTGATCCACCATCTCCGTTGGCGAGGACGATGACGACGATGTATATTTCTTTTTATGACATTGATATAATTAACTATACTAAAAATGCGTAGCGCGCACGCTGCCACAGTTTCATCGTCCACCAAAGGCAAATAACAAGTGAGGAGCGTCGCGAGTAGAACATCGCAGCAAATAGCGGCAGCGCGAGGAGCATGGCGATGAGCAGCGCGAGGAGCATAGTTTGGCGCCCGCATAAAATACTGGTATCGCTAGCTGCATCTAGTTAGACTGGAAGCCGACTACAACACAGTTGCTAAAAGGCTAGGCAGATGATGTCGTCCAAAATAGGAGGTTTTTTTTTCGAAAACCTCAATTAAGTGTTCAACATTAGCCCAATAATTTTCTAAAAAATTTAGACTAGTCCTTTACAAGGAGAAACTTTGACCAAAGCACGAATTTCATCGTCACTTCCAAAGTCTCAACCGGATATTGAAGACAAAATAAATGTCCCACAAAATACATTATAATAGTCTTAAAATAACTACTAACATACCACATCGTCCACATCAAAAGTGCGCGACACTGCGGTAGTTCCATACTAAGAACGAGAACAAACGGTTTTCACGCCATCCTGTTGTAAATATAAACAGAATGGTTGTAGTTAGTTAACTTTAACTGTGGTATTAACTGTGCGGCGGGGTGTATCAAAAAACTTTTTAACAAAAAATAAAACCGACTTAAAAAAAAAAGTCAAAAATAAATCAGTTTCTGAAGTCGGTGACTTTTGTTTGTTTGATTTCATTTTTTTGTCACCGACTTCAGAAACTGATTTATTTTTGACTTTTTTTTTTAAGTCGGTTTTATTTTTTGTTAAAAAGTTTTTATTTTTCACTTTTTAGTGGTTCACCTAATGTGGACAATGTAGTATTTTTTTTAAGTTTTGTAGATTTTTCAAAAACCGCTTGTCAGATTTCGATAAAAAAAATATGGGACCATTTGGGAAGTATACCCTTTCCAACAAAAAAAGAATTTTTCAAATCGGTTAGCAAGTGACGGAGTTCTGCCCGAACAAACATAAAAAAAAAAAAAAACATCCGAATTGAGAACCTCCTTCTTTTTTTTAGAAGTCGGTTAAAAAGAGCTTCACATTTATAATAAAATTAAAACCAGCCAAGTGAGACTCGGACTCGCGCACGGTCCCGTGCCATTATCTATAAAAACGTAACAAAACATTTCTGTTGTGTGGGAGACTGGGAGCCCCCCTAAAATATTTGTTTTATTTTATGTCTATTGTGAGTCTCGCATCCAGCAGATCCGCGCAACTCGATTCACCTAGTGGGAGGCTGCGCAACGCAACGTCATCCGTCTTCGCCTCATCACATGAGACAAAAACAAAACTGGCGACATCTGTGTGTAATCCAAGTACACCTCAACCCAACCCCCCAGAACTACACGTAATGTAACCACAAACTTTTAACACCCCAACAAGTCCAGAAACTCACCACACATCGTCCGAACAGATTTTTCATCCCAAAACAACCGAGACAGCTTCCAATAGCGGTCCATAGTTAGAACAAACGGTTTCACACTCACACTGCGCGGCGGCGAGTATACAAACACGGCGGCACATCAAACGGACTGCGTGTACGCATTTACATTTGTGGGGTGACCATGGTTAGTAGCTGTTTGGGATAGTCTATATTTTGTGGGGGGAAAACGTTCCAGCTTCAACTTTGTAAAATGACAAGTTGACTTGACAACCGATCACAAAATGTCCACTTCTCAAAATGTCGAGGTTTTTATAAGATTACTATACTTTTTTGAATTTACCGGAGATGAGAATATTGAGATGGATGCAGAGTGGAGTGACAAGAATGGATAATGTAAGAAATTAGTATATTAGAGGAAGTTTGAAAATGGCGCCTGTTACAGAAAAAAATAAAGGAAATCGTCTACCATGGTATATTGTACGGATGGAATGCATGGGACTAAAGATGTTATAGATTAATATTGATGGGTGGAGAATTGGAGAGGGAGAGGCAGGCCTAAGAAAAGAAGGATGTATTGTGAGAGGTTGAGGTATGAAAGAGACGACAGTTAATGATGCCATGACGTCTGACAGGGTAGAATGCAAGAACAAAACGTGTTGCGTCGACACAAAGTCATCACCAACGCAGGAAGATGATGATGACTTTTCTTCACTTTGCCTGACTTAATCAGGCCCTGATTGAGTCACAACCACAAGGCACGGCAAATCACCAAAAAGGAATGGCCTTAGGCTTGCGTATCAGAATCCATTTATGTAGACAAAAGCTTTATTTTAACTGTAATGATCTTAATTATGTCATTAGGCTCTATTTACTATTATTGCTGCAGTGGTGGGCGCGATAACCTTATCTTTAGCTTCAAACAACTTTATAATATTACTGTAGGTCTCACCGACAGATAAACCCTGACAACTTACACACATTATTGTGTTCTTATCTTGTTGTCACGACTACATAACTTGTATACTTTATACCTAAGCTTTTATTTAACTTGCAATGAATGTGTTTGTGTAGGCACAGAATACGAGTATAGTGCAAGTCACTGCAAATAGTTTAGGTAAAACCCTCCCACCGATTTTGTATTTTTTTTTTGATTCGTATGACAATTTTTGGTTAGCTAAGTGTCGTCATTTTACTCGTAAATTTAATATGGCGGAGTAGATTCTTTATGCACCCCCATCACTATTAAGGCGATAACAGCACCGAAAAAGACAACAGCACCTAAATTAAGAGAATTACTTATTACAGCCAAAAGTGGCCTCTTTAATCTATAATCAGTAATTCTCTTAATTTATCAAGTCACAAGAATCATGAAAAGTGATTTTAAAAATACTACTGGTTATTTACTAGCATGATAGTGTTTTGGATTTTTCAAATTTCATGTGATTTTAGAGTACTTAAAAGAAATAAGATGTGGGTGGTGCTAGTTTCGCGTTTAGTGACGCCTTAAAAGGATTAGCTAAGGAAAAAACACGCAAAAAAGAACGACTTCACACCTATTTTAATGTAATAAGCTGGTTCTTCGTGATATGACTTCTATACCTATCCCTCCAACCAACAACTTAAATATCAGACGCATAAAATCTCTAGCACCAAACAGGACAATCCCGCCGACCACCAAACTTCTACCCACCGTACAAAATCTAAATATACGCCGAGGCAACTGTTGGCCATCACTCGCCATTGAACTCGCGCGGCGGGTTCAACCGATCAGTTATCACTTGACTATTACACTACAATCGTCGAACACTAATGTGGACGTAGAACTTCTTCAACTACGACCACGACCTCGGTTGAATAGACTTGACGCGACGCAACACGCGCGTGTCACTTGTTTCTTTAATGAAGTGTTGTGTTGGCTGGCTGATTTAACGCTTGCTCTAATTTATTTTCTGCACATGGACTATTTATATTTCTAGATCTTTGACAGTTGTTCCGACTAGTCAGAAGCCCGAAAGACGAATCAACAATCTCACCAAGGGCTATTTTGTTACCCTGTAACTGTTCTGTGGAGAACACCCCATGTTAAAATACTGATATTCAGCTGCATCCAGTTTGAATGAAAGCCAACGTACTTAGTTGTGAAAAGACTTGGCAGGCGATATTTTCTCCGCAGTCGCTGTAAAACGCGTATCGCTTGAGCGCGTAGATCGTGGCCACGCGGTTGGCAGAGACCGGAAACAGCACTTAGTACGAGTGTATGATAAATAATTGGGATCGATAGGTGTATAAATAGATGGTGTTGATTGAATCGGCTTCGGCCTTTTTATGTTGTTTGAGGTAAAGATTGAAATGGAGCAATGGTAACGGTAAGTGGTTAACTCTGACTTCGGACAAGACAAGAGTCACTATGCATTCTATCCATATATCCACACTAGCACTTTGCCCACGGCTTCGCCCGCGTGGATGTCGGTTCAACTACAAAAGTGACGATTTTCCATACAAACTTTCATCCCCCTTTTCACCCCCTTCAAGGTTAAATTTCCAAAAACCCCTTCTTAGTGCTCCCCTACATTATAATAGGAAGCCGTGTGTAAAATTTCACATTCCAAAACACAAGTAATAAGATTTTCCATACAAACTTTCATCCCCCTTTTCACCCCCTTATAGGTTAAATTTCCAAAAACCCCTTCTTGATGCTCCCCTATATTATAATTGAAAGCCGTGTGCAAACTTTCACATTCCTAAACACAAGTAATAAGATTTTCCATACAAACTTTCATCCCCCTTTTCACCCCCCTCAAGGTTAAATTTCCAAAAACGCCTTCTTAGTGCTCCCCTACATTATAATAGGAAGCCGTGTGCAAAATTTCACATTCCTAAACACAAGTAATAAGATTTTCCATACAAACTTTCATCCCCCTTTTCACCCCCTTAAAGGTTAAATTTCCAAAAACCCCTTCTTAGTGCTCCCCTACATTATAATAGAAAGCCGTGTGCAAAATTTCACATTCCTAAACACAAGTAATAAGATTTTCCATACAAACTTTCATCCCCCTTTTCACCCCCTTAAAGGTTAAATTTCCAAAAACCCCTTCTTAGTGCTCCCCTACATTATAATAGGAAGCCGTGTGCAAAATTTCACATTCCTAAACACAAGTAATAAGATTGTCCATACAAACTTTCATCCCCCTTTTCACCCCCTTAAAGGTTAAATTTCCAAAAACCCCTTCTTAGTGCTCCCCTACATTATAATAGGAAGCCGTGTGCAAAATTTCACATTCCTAAACACAAGTAATAAGATTTTCCATACAAACTTTCATCCCCCTTTTCACCCCCTTAAAGGTTAAATTTCCAAAAACCCCTTCTTGATGCTCCCCTATATTATAATTGAAAGCCGTGTGCAAACTTTCACATTCCTAAACACAAGTAATAAGATTTTCCATACAAACTTTCATCCCCCTTTTCACCCCCTTAAAGGTTAAATTTCCAAAAACGCCTTCTTAGTGCTCCCCTACATTATAATAGGAAGCCGTGTGCAAAATTTCACATTCCTAAACACAAGTAATAAGATTTTCCATACAAACTTTCATCCCCCTTTTCACCCCCTTAAAGGTTAAATTTCCAAAAACCCCTTCTTAGTGCTCCCCTACATTATAATAGGAAGCCGTGTGCAAAATTTCACATTCCTAGCCCCAGTAGTTTCGGCTGTACGTTGATATTATGTCACCCAGTCAGTTATCCTTTTATATATATAGAAGATATAATGCGTATGTCCTTGTCCACTACACACTCAAATGACATGCTTGTTGCGACTGTGACGACGTAGATGACAAACGACTACAGTTTCTAAGAGAAGAGCACGCAAGAGTTAGGGCGATTCGAGTTCTCACGTGACGGTATTCGAAGTAAACAAATAAAACGCGCGCGTCAAGCATGTCGTTTCACGCGAGTCGGATCGCCTGAGGTTGTGAACAGGGCGTTAGTGCGACCGGAAACGGCACTTAGTACGAGTGTTATTTATGATAAATGATTGGTATTGATAGTTGAGTAGGTGCTGATTGATTCCGTGTAGAAAATAGAACCACAATCAGGTGTGGTGGTTTTAATGGTTATCGTCGATATGGTCACTTGTGGACATCTGCAATTTTGTTTAATTTAACTGCGGGTTTCGAAAACAGATCAATTGTTCATCTTAGACTAGTTGAGTTTCATCATGACTGATGACTGGTCACTTCTAATCTACACTCATATTATAAAGAGGAAAGATTTGTATGTTTGTGTGTATGTTTGTAATGAATAAACTCAAAAAAACTGCGCCGATTTCAAAAATTCTTTCATCATTAGAAAGCTACATTCACCCTGAGTAACATAGGCTACTTTTTATTCCTGTATTCCCACTGGAACGCGACAACGTGGGTGAAACCGCGGGACATCCGCTAGTTGATAATAAAAAGGTTGAAGGAAGGAAGCTAGGCGTGTCGTAGGGCAGTATTAAATAAGCATAAATACTTTTGCTTTTGTAAATAAACTTTCAACCCCAAAATCTGTCAGCAAATATTTACTAGCAAACAAAATAGTCAAGTTAATACCGCCAAGATTAAACTAAAACTTCTAAACTGATTTAGACGACAAAATTGTCTAAGCTCTAAAACGTAAACAAGCTTTAATCTTAAAGTCTCATTTACGAAGACAATTTCATCACAAGAGTGAACGAAGAAAAATAACTCGTGAAAATATCACCCCTTTTACTATAGGGAGGGGTTAAAAACAATTTAGTCAGGCGCTTCGCAGATCCTAATAAGTACTGACGTTTAGGAGATGCAAGATGGCGACGGCTTTGCTAGTTTGATAAGTATTTTATTTAGTTTTTCCAACCGGACTGGATCATTGGTCACCAATTGGTTGGAAAAACTAAATAAAATACTTCGATTGGTCTAGTAGAGCGTCCTGGCGGTCCTGGATTTAATTTTCGGGAGTTTATATATACTACCTCAAACGCGACTTTTTCTAACTATGCTCGATAGAAAAAAATCGCGAAGATACCTGTAAAAATTTCTTTTACGAGTAAAAACCATACAAAAACACATGTCATCGTTCTAATTTTTTTGCCAAATAATTCTACAAGCAACATACTAAAATCTTAGTGTTTTACTTTTTTAGTCCAATCAATAGTTTTTTTGTAAATCGCAAAATACCACTAATTTCGCACTATTCGGCCGCAGCGAAAGACGTCACAACCGCTTTGTAGTGCAAGCTGATTAGAACTTTATTCTAACAGTATTTCAAGCGAAGTTTGAACCACCACAAATAGGGTTGCTAATCTGAGGTAGCATACGCTCCTAATGGGTTTGTTCCATCAGAAATTTCTCAGAAGCAGCCACGAAGTCTGTATTAGTCGCCGGTTGATGGCAATAGGCTCGGTTACACCATGTATGACGACGATGTTGCGATTAAAATTCGATTTCGGCCACAGCACAGCGATAGCATTCGATGGCTTTCTATGGTGGTTGCGCTTTGGTGTGCTGCTATTTCATGTGTTCTGCTGAGGTGGAGGTACATACCTCCACCTGTAGATGTGTAGATGACTCTGCACTGGAGTGTAGAATGTGGTGCTGTACCTCAAACAATGGGGCATTTAATATCGTGCCCTGCGTGTCCTGCTGACTGTTCACTACAAGAACTGATGGACGCTACCGAAAGCGCCAAACTAGTAGCCCAATTCTGGGCCGACACATTGCCATCGACACGCTAAGAAGAAGAGTGGCTAGCATATTTATTCAACTTTGGCCGAAAAATCCGGGGACTTAGAACACCATTGACGACATTGTAGGCGTTGCCACCTTCCCATCGACGAACAGGAACATTCATGCAAAAAAGATACTCATCGACCACATAACCCTTCCTTTAAGAAATCGGTTAAACAATTTAATCAAGCGCCCCACAGATCCTAATAAGTGCAGTGCAGGGCCCCGAGTCTGCTATTCAATAGTGTCAGAATGGTCGATCAGTGATCTCATAATTGTTGATTGACGACAAGCCAAAAAGAACCTTAAGTCGACAGGCATAAGGTTCTTTTTGGCTTGTCGTCAATCAACAATTATGAGATCACTGATCGACCATTCTGACACTATTGAATAGCAGACTCGGGGCCCAGACGTTTTAAAAATCCAGCATGGCGCCCGAAGGCCGTTACTTTTTATTTCTCAGTTTCTAACTATCCTTTGTTACGTTTGGTTTAGTTTGTGGACGTGTCCGGTGTTTTAAATGGGAAAGGGGTTTTATTTTAATAAATTGGTATGAAAACTTTAATAAAATCTTATGATTTTATTTTTAACTTTAATATAATCTTACGATTTTATTAAAGTTTTGCAAAATATAGTTTTATAACGGGGGAGTAGGATTTCCGAGAAATTGCGGGAAAACTACCATTTTGGATGTCGCAAAAGAGGAAACCATAAAACCTACATATTTTCGAATACCTACTAGGTAGTATTTTACCAAATATGTAACTCTACTTACATAATAATATAAAAGAAATACCAATCTAATTGAGAGTTTGAGAAACTCCTCCCTTTTGAATTCAGTTAAAATTTATCAAATATATTATTTATTTTGACAATATCGGATTAAAAATCTGTACTGTTGATTAAAATTCATCATTAATTCTCTGTTGGCAAAATGATGAAAGTAAATACTTACCGTTTCTTTTTCAAGACATCTCTTGTCTTTGCACTTATTTTAAAGTTTTTTACTGACAAAAGGACAACATCAGAAAAAAACGTAAACGTAGCAATTAGCGAGAAGATTTTAAAATCGTCGCTGCCATGTCTGGGAGATTGGAAGGTATGTCTAACTAACATAACATCACGCCTGTTCTCCCTGAAAGTTAAGGCAGCAGTGTACACATTACTCCCCACTTACATTGAAGTCCCATGAAATAGAGGAAGAGTCTATTCCCATCAATCAGTCACATCTTCAGACTCAGTATAGCTGTTGTACTGAGAAATTCCTGATGGAAAAATCCTATATCACTTTGCTCGAGCCGGGAATCTAACTAAGGATAAGGACCTTATGCTCAGTAGTCGCTCTTGCAACCATGAGAAACGTTAAAGTTATGTTTGAATATAGAAAATCGATTAGATTAGTATTCCAGTCCTAAGTAAACTAGAATGAGGTGTTAAAACTTTATCTATGGTAGACAGTCGAACTATGCGGTCGTTATTCGAATTCATAGACATCGAACACAATGAAATCGATGTTTATTTGATGTTGTCTATGCTGCCAATATTTTATAGCGGTGACTGTTGTAACATGGTTGTAACGAACGGAATACTAAAATGAAATTCGTTTGCCAGCAATATTTTAAAAAGTTTGGAAGTATCGACTGTTTTGTTGCCTAGGATTAATAATTTAGCGCGAGGAGTTTGGAGTGGACCTAATATACTTAATATTAGGTCCACTCCAAACTCCTCGCGGTCATTTCGTTTTATTGAAGCTGGCAATGTCTGCCTAATGAAATCAAGCATTCTTCAAAGTTAAGGTTGATGTTCCAGGGTAGCCCGCGAAATTCAAATTTTCTTACGTTTTTTGCAATTTGCAGGCCAGTGATAGGTTGTATGTTGATGAACATTTAACCCTCCGAGCTCATAAAGGTTCCGGAATGGCTTTGACCTTGTAAAAAGTCATTTTTAAACCTATATGAGCTCGGAGGGTTGTATTAATGGTTTTGATGATTATAATTCTGTAACTATATACGTCTTACAGCCGCGAATCAAATGTTCATCAACATACCACCTATCACTGGCCTGCAAATTGCAAAAAACTTAAGAAAATTTGAATTTCGCGGGCTGGTTGGAGGATTCACCTTAAGAAAAGTTTTTACATTTAATTGGCAAAGTTAACCATAAGTAAACATCGTAAGTAACCTTAACAGTTATCAATATTATCATAAAATAATTAAGTACAATACCTAATTGAAATTCAAATGCCTCCAAAATAAAGCCATTACAAACCTAACAACCATTACAGCTGCCTCAATTAATCCACAGATAACCAAATCAAAACAAAAAAGAAAGAAAAAACATTTAAAAATCGAACGCAGCGCCCCTCGTGGCGTCCCGCGCAACTGCATAATGGCGGCGTTGCCATGGCAACTGCTCGTAAAATTTTATTACTCGCGCCCTCCGTCCCGCGCTTTCAAAACGGTTACTTTGCAAAGCCATCCTAGATTAGAGATCATTTCATTTCTACGTGCTAGGCACTTATTCCCTAGTGGTTTCGTTTATCGCCTAGATTTTATGTGGTTTTTTCTCTGAAGGATGTACCTACGTGTGTGTGTTTGATTTTGCAGAAGTGGTAGGAGGATATTCTCGTCGTTTTATGCAAAGGGGTTGCGTCGATCGAGTTAAAGTTCAAATCGATTTGGGACTGGCTGAATATTGTTTATGCCGTGAATGCTCTGCTCTGTATGTATCGTTTTCAGACAGACGATGATATTTTGGAAGACAGGGAGGTAAATAACATAACATAACATCGTCTGTATTCGACACAGGCTTAGGCAGAGGTGTACCCATTAGTACACGCACAATTCGGCAGTTATGTTTAAGTTCAATGTAATAAGGGGTGAGCCAATTGCCATCGACCGGGCACTAATCCAGGCTCCTGGCTGCTATTGAGAAATTCCGACAATACGGGGAAGTACTGGGAACCTAGGGATGGCCTAGATTATAAAGCCCAGAAAAGGCTTGAAAGATCAGGTTATCGATGAATTGGTGTTGGCAAACGCACGGTACCTATAAAGGTTTTCTTTTAGCATCCCCCACAATCTAGAAAACCATACATAACAATTTGAATTCAGACACAAAAACTTTTCAACGATGACGAAACGAAAAGGGTTTCAAACCACTTCCATACTGCCAAAGAATGAAAAGAAAAAAAAAAGCCAAAGAATCAAAACTAAACTCCGTTCGAAAAGACATGATAGAACTTTTCGTCCTATTTTTAAAGCCTCTATGTTTATACAAAACATTTATAAACTCCATTAGGAATATTTGTACCACAGTAAGTAGATTATTCTAAATCATGATAAGACCACACTCCGTACTAAAACCGTTTATAGCCTGAAACACCTCAAACGCCTGAAAGTAATCATTTAAAGTGTATGCTAAACAGCCATCGTTAAAAATTATCTGGCATTCAAAATATTACTGCCTCGCATACTTAAATAAAATCTATCTACCATCATTATTTTTCTTTTAACAGCCCTAGAAGTAAAACGCGTTCATTTCCGCTGGTTAAATACTATTAAAAAACTCCGTAAAAGGTAAATAATCTTTCAATGACCGTCGAAACTTGACCAAGACTGGCCATTTACCCCACGCAAATGAAAGAAAAATAAAAAACTTCGACCCCATTAGTTTTTTAACGAACTGTCGTGTTCAATTTTCATCAAGAAGTCGACACTAAAAACTTCAATAACACAAATAGCACAAACTTAATTAGACAGAAGCACTTTGTTAAATAATTAAAGTCACCCCCACCACCCCCTCTTGCCATAAACAACCCCTAGAAGTCGTAAAATAACACAAGTTTATGTATTTTGGACCCCCAGTATGCTACATTTTACGTCGACCCTGTAGGGCTGGGAAAACGGTCTATCGATAACAGTAACGATAAAACTATATTGATGGTAATCGAATATTGATTTTTAGTAGACATCACATTCCGTAATCTCGAGATTTGATGCCGATTTTATGGAATATTTGCACGATTCCGCCTCTTAAAGGTTGAATAACGGTTTATCGGTACTAATCGGTTTTGCATTTAAACCTATCTAATTAAAACAAACGTGTATCGGTTTTAAATGCCGTATTACCAAACTTGGGAGATTATAAGCACGAAGTTCTTCCTAATCGATTTCCCTCAAAGTTTGTCGACTTTAAGAGCGTAGACGGGCTGCGCGGGAATTGAAAAATAGGTATTTGAAGAAACTATTGCCGTCGCGCTGCGCTCTAGCAACTGGGCGTCTCCCCCCGTAGAGTGCGATAGAGACAAGACAACTGCAGCTCAGAACGATTTTACCCATAAAAAACCTTGACCGATCGACGTTTCGTATTCTCCTGTTTTCTCCTCGAAACCTAAGCCAATTAAATTATATTTGGTATCAAAATTTAAAGGAAGAATAGATCTATGCCCCTATTACTTGTTTTTATTTTAAAAACTTTTCAATTTTCTTTGGTAGTCATCTGATTACGTAGGTAAAAACGGGGTATTTTTTTAGGTTTTTGGTAAGTCATATTTATTTTTGTAATAAATTTTTTGAAAAAAAAAAATGACAGGGGCATGCCTTCAATAGACCTGGATTTTTATAAATAAAAACGATTACTCTATAGGCATTATCCAGGAAGAGAATAGGGAAATACATTTGTATGGAAAAATGCAGCCCGTCTACGCTCTTAAGCGGCACGATAAATAAGGTTTTTGTTTGTTTTGGGTACCTCAAGTGTGTGCTCACTTCGTTGGTATTAAAATATTGATATTACGAGACAAGAAGATAGTATGAGCATAAGCAATCCCTTTTTCCTTTCTTTGCTATGAAGAAACCAAGCTATTGGCTGGACGCATGCCTTCAAAATTTGAATTCATATTTTTTTATCCTTCTCAGATTTTTCGAAAATAGCGCTTTCATAATGCTGCTTCTATTTTACCGATATTTGGCGTTTATCGTTAAAACTAACACAACCCTACCGTCACACTCATTACCTTTTATCGTAAAAAAACTTAAATGCAAACGAAAAGTACGTTTAACGTTCACGTGAAGTATATTTTAAACGGTTTTATTTAGCTCACCCCGTTTGTTTTATTCTTGGATCAAATTTAGTAATTCAAATTTCACCCTCTTCCTGTCAACCGATTAATCTGAAATTTTGTATACACTTTGGATTTTGGTGACAATACAATTATGTTTATTCATTATCATTATAAATTCAAGATGGCCGCCGCTACAAAATGGCGGATAATTTATGTTTTATTAATCCCATCAATATGGGTATCAAATGAAAGGGCTCAACAAGCAGAATACAATATACTATATAAAATTAAAATCCAAGATGGCGGCTAAAAACTAGAAAATAAAAATAGGTAAAAAAACTTTTTAAGTTAAACGGTTTTATGTTAAACATACATTGCAATGTTTAAGATAAATGTACTAAAAACCAAAAAATAATAAAATAGATACAGTCGTGGGAAAAAACCGTGGGGCACGTCAATTCGGAACTGTCGTGCTGCGGAAATTACAATTGACGTGCCCCACGGTTTTTTCCCACGACTGTATCTATTTTATTATTTTTTGGTTTTTAGTACATTTATCTTAAACATTGCAATTTGCAATGTATGTTTAACATAAAACCGTTTAACTTAAAAAGTTTTTTTACCTATTTTTTTAAAAAAATGCTTTCCCATGTGGAAATAGTATTTGGGGATTTTTAAAACCTTTTACTGTAATTTATTTTTATATGGACGCGTGGAAAATGTTTGCAATCAACTTTTGGAGGCGTATATGACCGACATGAATTTAAAATAAAGTAATTTGCTGTAGAGAATACAAATGTGGTGCGAAAATAACCAAACATTCCGCAATTTCACCGCCATTTTTCCTTATTTCGCGCCAAATTCGATTCCCCTACACGTATATTTTCTGGCAAACGGCGCCAGGCAAACGTATACAACACACGTATACATCCTCTGTCTATGCTATAACGTAACAAGTCGGGATGGCATTCTCGACACGTAGACAATAACGTCTCGTCTGTCACTCGGACGGGAACTCTAATTAATTTTATATACAGAAGACGTGTTAAGTTTCGCAAATAATTGCCAACAACTGTCTCAAAATCAACTGTCAATGTTGCTTATTTCTTTCAGCGAAGTCTGTAAGTACATGTAGGATTACAATGGTTAAAATTTCAGTTAAGAACGGCCGCTTTCAAGACGGAGGAGGGGAGGGGGGGAGGGGGGCTACCCCCCAGTGCAACTCCCATTTCTCAGAGCCCCATGGTTTCCGAGATATCCATGGTCAAAGTTTTGAGGTTAGAATAGCGCTAAAACGCGAAACAGGTACAAATTTTGTGTCGTTTGACAAGGGAAGGGTGAGGAGGTGGTGCCCACTGTGCCCTGGCACCACTCCCATGTAAAGGCGACGCACCATTCTTGAGAAAAACAATTTTTTGGAATCTAAATGACGTTGCCTCTAGCATCGTTCGAACTGACAACACCGCGCGCCATTTTCTCGCTCTCTCTGTCAGCGCATGTACTCCATGACGCGCGCTCGCTTCGCTCGCATATTAAATAACACTAATATCTTCTGTCTCCGAAGTGCCGGGCCTCCGCCGGCCTCCTTCGTCGGCCTACAGCCCGGTGCCCATGCCGCCCATAAAGATGACTGACGCTGACAGGTAAACAGACGCTATACAACAAAATGGCGGCTCTACGTTTCGTTGCACAAAGTGTAAACTTAAATTCGTTATTTTTAGTGTAAAAATGGCAATGTAATTGCATTATACAGCAACAATTATTATTGACACTCATAGTCATAGTACATCCGTAAATATTTAAATATTTAAAAATAAATTATATTTTATTCAAAAACACGACAAAATAGTTACTAAAATTCACTTTTACCACTAACGAAACGTGAAATGTCAACTTTGACGTCTACCATGTTAATTTATCCAACCTCAAAATTTACAAACGGCGTGTTATTGACCAATTTTAATGGAACTTTAAACAATTATATCTCGTAAACCGTGAATATCTGGAACTTGGCAATTTGCAAAAAGCCCTCTATTAATGAGATCTACAAAAAAAATATGAACTTCCTAAGCGACCGTTCTTAATGGAAATACTATCCGAAAATTACGCTTCAGGGACACATGACTTGTTTTCACTTTTTACCCACGACGGAACGGAGCAGGTAAGTATATGCGTTTATAATACCCCAAGGTACTCGAACTAAAAGATTTATATTCAGTAGCATTTACTTAAAATAAACTTTTCTTATTTTATCAAGCATACGCAGGAATAAGAACGCCAAGTTTCAAAAGGCGCGCTCAGCATAAGTTAGTTGCCTGAGAACGCTCGCTATTTTACATGGCTAATTAATTTTTATAGAAAAGGTCTTTGCTACTTACTTTTATTACATTGGAAAAGTTACTTTTAATTATATTACGAGTACACTTCGCAGGAAAAGATGATATGAAGCAAGTTTTAACTTTTAAAATAAATTATACGTCACTTTGACATTTCTGAGTCAGCGATCCCAGAAAACTTTTGTCTAGTTTTTTGAGCTGGCAATTTTCCAGAAAAGCACCCAGTTGAAAAAGAATACGCTAAAACGCATTAGCAGAAAGATATGTAATTCAAATTAAATGGAAGCTCTGAGTGCAGTCAACAGAAGTTGAAACAGTAATAAATATTTGACAATTCAATTACCTAGTTGGTCGGGTTGTCTGGTCGGCAAACACTGACGCGTGCAATCATACGAATTACTGGCAGCCAATGAAAGCGATGCACTTTACTCATTTCGTCAAATTGTTTGCACCGATTTCCCATTTATGTAAATTGATTTGGAGGTTATTAATAGTCACTGGTTGACATCTGGTGTTTTTAATATTTACGTTCGTGTGGTGGAGTAATTGTGATCAGATTTTGGTTTGTTTTGACTCGAAGAACTTGTTATTTTTTAATTTTTGGCCTGTAAGGAAGAAATCTATAATATTCTTAAGTTCATGGATGACATTCGCAGCAGGATAGGTAGGGTAAACTGCCCTAATTCCGGCCCTGTCCTAATATCGGCCGTGACGAAGAAATCGTGGCGTAAATTAAAAACCTTCACATAATTTTAGGATAATATTGCACCAAAATAGACCTTAAGTCATACACAATAGACACTATCAACATGGCAGCGCTCTGTGTGCTATAGAATATTCAGTCGGTCTTAGAACGCGGAGGCATAAGAGCGTGTGCTTATCCTGTGCCTTTTGATCCTGGACCTACTGTGGACGACATTTTGGGATAAGCGATTTTAGCGTATTATATTCATTAAAAGTAATGAGTATTGCTTGTTTTCGATACATAATAAAATAAAGAATCGCCTTACATATCTATTTTAATAATAAAATCATGCTTTGTGGTAATTTTATGAGGCCGGAGTTAGGTTTCTGTTTATTAGTATAAATCCAAATATCGGCCGCCCCGGCCGATATAAGGCAATCATTTTTTAACAACGAATCCTAAAACCGGCCGGCAGAGGGGCATTTTTCAAAGAATTTGTTAATCCCCAAAATCTCTTAATTTTTGCAATAAAAGAAAGTCTAAGGGGGAACCAATGCCATTAGCCATATCTTCGAAAAAATGGAAACAGTTTACTCGAGAAAAAGATGACGAAAAAGAATAAAAAATAAAACAGCGTGAACAAAGGAAGAAACGAATCGGATATTAATTTGTCCTAAACGGTTTCATTTGGGGTGCACAACGCAGCATGGCAGAAATTAAGATGTTGCAAAAGAAGATTTTTCCTACCATCACTGCCTTATTCATTTAGTGTGATAGTCCTAAATTTGAAGCTGTTTTTTATTTATTTTTAACCGACTTCTAAAAAAAGAAGGGGGTACTCAATTCGGATTTTTATATTTTTATTTCTTTTTTTTTTAATGTTTGTTCGGGCATAACTCCGTCACTTGCTAACCGATTTGAAAAATTCTTTCTTTGTTGTAAAGGGTATACTTCCGAAATGGTCCCTGGAATAATTTTTTTTTTCGTTATCGGACAAGCGGTTTTTGAAAAATCAACAAAAGTAAAAAAAAAACTACATTGTCCACATTGACCCATGAGGCCATGAACATGTGAACCACTAAAAAGTGAAAAATAAAAACTTTTTAACAAAAAATAAAACCGACTTCAAAAAAAAAACACAAAAAAGTGAAAAATAAACTTTAGAAGAAAAACCAGTTTCTGAAGTCGGTGGCAAATAAAATTAAATCAAACAAACGTTTTTGACGTTGATTTTATTTTATACCTAATCAATAATAATTTTGAAGACTGATCAATATATAGATATAAAAAGTTGACAAATCGTTCCTAAGCCGTTTTATCGTAATAGAATATATATATATTTATTATATAGTGTTTAACCATACATTTTGCATAATATGCCGATATAAGGGAAAAATCTGGTCGGCTTTAGGCAAAAGGGGCCGGTATTGGGGAAAGTCGGAATGTATTGATAAAATAAATCATAATAATTAAACAACTAGGTTATTTTCAAAGTTTTACGTAAGAATAAGAAACCAGTTAAATTTCACAACAGGAAAAGAACTATGCAAACACTTTATTTATCATTTTGAGATATTATGAGTAGTTTAAAACTGAAAAAGGCTTAAGGGGCCGATATTAGGGTGGTTTACCCTATATAGAAAAGTTAAAAGTTCTGTTAAACGAGATCTCAATAATGGTTCCTTGGTTCGGTTAGAAGCATGGTCCTTTGACTTGAATGTCATTATAGTATTTGGGAAATTGTCTTTAAAATAAAATAAAAAAACAAACTAGACGGGCGGTCCTAGATGCGACTATGGAAGTAGGTATCACACGCACGCGTAAAAGGAAATATGCAGCAAAAAATAAAACACATGAGCATTGAGCACCTATCGTCAAGAAAAGATGCACAGTTCGGGTTGGTCTTTTCCTATGGTGAAGAACTGGCAATAAACTCCATGGTACACTAGGCTGTGCACTATACAATTATCTTTAGAATCATAAAGCACAGATGAATCGAATTCACCGCCCCACGTGTAGGTCACGGGCGTCCAATGAATCATGCAACAAAGCCCATCCGTCCACTGGCCCTACAAGATTCCGGTCCGAACCGGTTCGCAAACGCGCGCCCATTGGAGAATACGATGCAGATTTTAATCTGCTGATACAGATTACAAAGCGCGCATCGATACATCTTTCTACCTTATAAATCGGATAGTGGATTGCCTGCGGGTTTTATTTAGCTTTTATATTTTTATGTTATAGTTTTCTGCACTGGAACCTTGCGATGTACTTCTTTCTTTATCGTGTGCCCAATTGCCCATCCTGGTGTCAGAGTTCTTATGCCGCCAAATGTCTCTGACTTAGTTTTACATGCCATCGAAAAATATCTCGCAGGCATGTTGGTTTCCTTACGATGTTTTTCTTGGCCGAAGCAAGTCATAATCTGAAAAATCTTGGGTTCAAATTCGTGCCCTATGACTTAGATATACAACGTCCGTTTCACCACGAGACTATCATTGCTAGTATTGCTACATTCTGCGTTGGACTTAGGTAGATTTAATTTCTTCATATTTTTTTGTAGTTGTGGGTTTAGGCAAAGATTAAAATCATTAATTTTACGTGCTGCGAAAAGTTTAGTATGGATGGAACGGCGATAAGATGTTCAATATGTAAGTACTCTTACTAGTTAAGTGAAAATGTCATCAACGTTAGAGAAACAAAATGATTGTTTGACGAGATAGGGCGAATAAACACCAGTTATCTTATATAAGTACTTTGTCATCATCATCAGCCATAAAACGTCCACTGCTGGACAAAGGCCTCCCCCATAGAACGACAGCCTGCCCAACAACAAGTACTTAGTCAGCTTTAACTGTACCATCCTGTTCATGGCTATTTCATAAACAGTAGGAACCCTAGTCAGTGTTGCTAGTGTAAAATGTAAAAAAAGAAGCGAAGAGGCCTGCTAATTCCCACTTACCTCCAAAAACCCCACAATAATACTTAACCAACACAAAATACACCACAAGACAAAACATCTTCTTGCAAACTCGATATTTTTCCTAAGGGTGGGTTCACATTGTATTCGGAGCACGTTTCCGACCCAAATACAGGGCGCAGACGCCTTGCCACCTCACAATCATAGCGTTCAGAGGAACGCCTGTTTTATATTGGAGCTTTCTAACTTAATTGACGAGGATCAAGAATGTTTGACGATCGTTTATTTCAATGGGCGAAAAAAAAGAAAATTGTCTATGGTGACTTGTGAAAAGGGCGCGAAAATTGGCGAAACTGGTTTTTTGAAAGATGGCGAGGATAAATTAATGTTTGTGTACGGAAGATGGAAGCTCAAGTCGTTTATATTTAATCTGCTGTATTATCTTATGTAAACTTGTTTTACTGGTTGATTGTTCCTTTTCGATGGAGTTTTAACAGCAGATTAACAGATCAAGATTTCAAAAGATTCCTTTGCGATGTACTAGCAATTTCAGACAAAAATCCTTTTCTCAGACCTGTATAAGACAAACATCAAAAAACTTAAAACAGGATTGTTGAACCTCTCGAAGAAGACATACACCTAACATCTTCCGTAAAAGAATATTTTTCGCTGTTACCTATTTGCATAAGTCACCAAAATCGAATACCACAACACCTTTGACATAAAATAAAAACAGCAAAAAACGAAACTGGACTATCTTTGCCGCATTATATTTCCGGGCACACATTATGTAAATATCTCCTGGGAGTCGCATAGATAATAGACTTTTGATCACCATTCCTCCGCGCGCGGGTCGCAACCTAATCATATTGTGTTTGTTTCTATTAGGTTTGTTATGTTGGTAGTATGTGGAATTATGTCACTGGAAATTGGGAAGGTAACATACTATACATACCTACTGTATACGCACTGTTAGGCAGTCACTCTAAATCTCTTCCTCTCTGTTATAGTGGGTTATATTCGACCACTCGGAACGGAGAAGCCAGTGTATTTTGTAGTGGAAGCCAAATATTTATGGCTTTTTTATAATATACTGCATGCAGTATCAGTCTACGAAATTCCCTTTTCTGGGACACAGGTTTGGGACATGCTGATCCAACCGAAAGTCTATTCATTTCGAATATTCGGTTGTTGACATGCTGGTTTCTTCACGATATTTTCCAAACAAAATTAAAATATTGCTAAGTCTACGGTAATTAGGAAAAGGTCCAGTGTCCTTTCTACCGTTACCTGCCAATTCTCTTTTTTGCACAAAGGCAGCTGAAAATTCAATCCAAACGCAGTACAAGCTAAAAATGCGCGAATCCGAACGCTAGCAAAAGTTTTACACAAAAACTATGAAAAAGCTAGACGGGAAAACAAACACGGCTCTCGAAATTCAAGCCGAACAATTCAGCCGAGTTAGACAAATAAAAAAATAAAAATCTAATCCCTAACGATTCAGCATCAAAACAAAAAAAAGATCGCATAGCAGACTTATCAATTATTCGACGCCGAGAATTTTTGCGAATGGCGACACAATGGTCCATCAATCCTTTGGGGACAAAAAACTAGCAACACTAACATTCCGGTTGAACAAAGGGCGGGAAAAAAGCGCGCCAATGCAATGTCGTGTGCGAATAGGAGTTTTTGGGGAATGTATGACGATTAAAAAAATATATTTCTTGTAAACGGTTTCGAAACGAGAGCAATTTTCAACAAAACTCGAGCAATAAAAACTGCACTGATGTTTGTGTTTTCTGCTCATCGTAAAATTTAGCCAAAAAAAAAATGATTTATTCCACTATGCCCTTTCAATTTGCCCCCTAATGGGACAAAGTGAACGTAAAACACTGGAATATTCATTGATGTAATCAATGTGAGGGAATATTAGATAAAAAATGCAACAATATTCCGAATCGAAGTGACAACAAAAAAAAAACTTAAAGAAAGAGTACTTACACGCAAATTTGGGGTTACCCTGGCACTCGTACTAGAATTACCCTGTATCATGAAAGCCATTAGGCCATTACCTTCCTCCGGACCAGCTAGGGTCTCTCTCTCCCTGTCTGAGATCAACATTTTTCAGACTGTGACATCTAAAAGTTAGTGTACCTATGTCTATTTCTAAAGTTTTAGCGGCATAGCTGCCGAACCTAGCCGTATTTTAAGCAGAAAATCAATAAGGGAAATGGATAAATATAGACTGAATCGAAAGCTCCAACGTGAGTAACTAAAACGGAGTCTCAGACCTTTTAGGTTCTTTTAAACTTATACACCCACACTTAGCCAGTTTTGTTATCTTATAATTTCTATGTTATAGGAATCGAGCATATTGCCTTCTACTGGACACAGATACAGACTCCAGGCTGGTACTGTGGTTTTGTGAATACAAAATAAATACTACTTTGCCCGTTCTAAAAACCGGGGATCCAAGACAGTTAAATTGTTTTTCTTGGAATACGTCGAGCTTCATTGTCTCGGCTCTTTTGACTGTTGATTCTGATTTTCAGGAGTTGCATTGGTTTGGGAATAGTACCCGGGGTTGTCCCAGAAAACCTCACAATCGGAATTAGCACTTGTGACCACCAAAACCAAAGAGGCTGAATCCAAACTTTTCTCACGTAAAAAAGTATCATACCAGTGGTTTAATTCTCCAACGCAAAATAAAAAATAAACACCTTCCATTAATAAATTCTAACACACATTTGTATCATATCAACGCCACGCAAAGAGAGTCATGAATACATTCAGGAGATGTCCCTCTATCTACGCGAAAGAAGTCAGTAATGACGGTGAAAAAACACCGGCAAGTGCGAGTTGGACTCGCTCACGAAGGGTTCCGTACTACACGGCTACACGGCACAACTGTACAACTGCAATATTTTCACTATAGGTATTTGTTTTAAATAATGTATAATCTAGCAAAAACACCGAAGAAACACGTGGAAAACTCCGTGCTTTTTACTTTTATTGTTAGTATCTAATGCGTTTTATGCGGAACTCAAATGGAGTTGGGCAGGACACCTAGCAAGGCGCAGTGATGACAGGTGGACTAAGGCTGTCACCGAGTGGCGTCCAAGAACTGGCAAAAGAAATGTGGGTCGTCCGGCGGCGAGATGGGCAGACGACATAATTGCCATCGGGGGCAAAACCTGGATGAAGCTAGCACAGGACCGTGGAGAATGGCACAAGAGAAGAGAGGCCTATGCCCAGCAGTGGGTGAGCTCGGGCTGTGGATGATGATGATGATGAATGCGTTTTTCGTATTTTCTTATTTTATCATTGTCCTTATTTTGGTGGTCTGAATGATTTCTAAAAGTTTGTTTTAATTTTAATGGGACCTTATAACTTATAAATATTATATGGGTTTCATTCATTATATTCGGCATTTCAGCCACACACATATTTCGATTTTAAGTGTCTACTACGGTTCAAAAGCAACAGCCTTGTGCCAGACGGATATACAGCGGAGCCTTAGTAATAGGGCTGTCAACCTCAGGGCACGGAACCCTAAAAAAAAAAACATTACACTCTGCCAGGCAGAGGAAGTAAGGAGTGCAGCCTTACGTAAATAATGCGTGCGTACGCGAAACTATGAATAAATTAAGATGAATTTGTGTGGGAATAAGATTATGGTGGAAAATATGAAACATTCATCTTGTCATGGTACGTTGCCGTCGAAATTATTGCTGTAGGAATCGTTTTGGAAAGTAATAAAGCCATTAATAGCAGCAATAGACAATGCAGTTGCATAATTCAAATTTAGATAAAGTTACCAAGCTTTTATTAAAACGAAAAAGTAAATTATCTGTCAACATTGAATGCATACTAAATTTCGTGTCCATTACTATTAACCGTTGCACGTTGTGGAGTTTCTAGTGAGGAGGCGATCCTGGCTACAGGATCAAGTCATTTCCGACTTTTAAAAACGTATTGTCGCCAGAACCAAAGGTGTAAGCATTGACCTTTTCGAGCAATATTGCGTCATTATCTTCCTGCCCTTATCCCGTCATTTAGGGTCGGAGCAAAACCTTCTCTTTCTTCCATTATCCCATTCATCCTTGAGCAATAATGTATGACCCTATAATATTTCGTCTGCTGTAGTTTAATGGGGGCCAATCGCAATTATTATCATTTAAAACCTTACTGTCCGGCGCTAGAACAATTTATTCAAACCACTAACTCCTGAAAGCCAGAATTAATAGTGGCGAAACAAGAAAAGCGCCAAAACAACGAAGCTCGTCGAAGTCCTATAAACAATTTAACCTTGAATCCCGCAACTAAATTAATCAGAAAAGAGTAGCGGAACTCGGAAGAGTAGAAAAAATATAATTTCAGCAGGAGATTTATTACATTCAATATTTTCTGCAAAACCCTCATTAATATAATACCTAAGAAGCATGTATCACTGGAACCCTCCAGCCCCCAATCAAAACATCTCAATCATTAAGATACTAGAACATCCTCGCCATTGTGAGAAGGAGGGTAGACACAAAAGAATGCTCCGACATTCATGGCTAGGCGACGAAGCGTGCACTACACTAGTCGATGACGATGACTTAGGGATGTGGGCAGTGTCGATAAAATCGAGACCCAAAGTGGGTTAGTCATTTTGAAGAGTAGTATTTTTTTCCTTTGAAATTGTTTTGGAATTACTTGACTTAACTTGGCCATACATTATAAATGCGAAAGTAAGTCTGTTGGAAACGATAAGAAGTGTCCCATCGTTTGTGGGGCAGCACCACATTCACACTCGAGGGCAGAGTCAATCTCCATCTGAATCTGAACAGGTTTTTTTTTTATTATTATTTAATATGGGCTTACTCTTGACCTCAATCTTGCCCTAAGGGCAGAGATAAGGTCGACGATGGAACGAGCTTATCCAGAAGAAGCCTATTTACTCGCGACTTAAATAGATTGGGGTTATATGAACTCGGGAAAACCGACGCAGGCAGGGTGTTCCACTCCTTGGCTGTACGAATAATGAAAGTCGTAGCAAAACGCTTCGTACGAATGTGTGTAACATCGACAAGGTATGGGTGATAACCTCCAGTACGCCTAGTCTCTCAATGGAAGAAGGGAGATGGTGGAATAAGCTCGTGGATCTCGTGGTGGTTTTCCTTGCTTCGGCCAACCTGTGTCCGGCCGGATTCTTATTCAACGACGGTTAGCCTAGACTTCACTGTCAAACTTCTTGTCCATAAAAAGGACCGTTATTAAAACTACAACTTTGCTGATCCACAAATAGATTTTGATACAATTGTTCCCTTTGTTAGTCATCGTCTGCGCATCGATGGCCGTCGACTTATAAGCGTTTGTTGTATGTCGTCTTTATTCGAACGAATACGCGGTAAGCTGTCATTTGAAACTTGAAGAATGCACAGCAGTATGAGTGTAGGGTTCGAACATTGCAGAATTTTGTCAGTAGGTATTAAATACTGTTGGGATCTCTTAGAATCAATTCTAAGAGATCCATACGTCTCAATTATGTTTGGATCGGTTTTCAGTCTAACCGGATGCAGCTGAACACTAGTATTTTACATGGAGCGACTGCCTATCTGACCTCCACAACCCAGTATACTGGGTAATACGATATCCGCTAGTAAGACTGGTTGTGGTTGCTAAATGACTAAGGTCATATTTTGTAGTCTAAAAAAAAAACTAAACGTTTTTATGAAGAGTGCTGTCCCATCCCTAGTTTCGAAATAGACATGCCACTTGATGACTCCTCCACTACCTAGCATTGAAACTGAAAACAACACTGCAGTGCTGCGTTCTACATACAAATACTGTTCCTTGAAAAAAAAATCGCCTGAATACTATGCCTTCACTTTTTTAGTGCGTACTGGTCGGTAAGAAAATGAAAGAATAAATGTGTCAAATGACTTGGTGTTAAAAAAAGCTCTTTAATTTTTTTTATTATCTTGGCTAGGCTTTTGCCCAAAATTGAAAGGCGCTAAAATATTGATTTATGAGGAAACTTATTGTAACAGCATACGCCTTTCTGACTGTGAGCATAATTATATGATACGTTAAATATTCAAATAAAAGATTTTAACTTTCCGGTGTGAAAAAATACGGATGCTGGTGGATGCAATGAATAGCGCAGTTGTAGCTGTATTTTACTTTAAGTACCTCCATGGTACTTATTAAAGTCAATTTGCACGTAGAATCCACTACAAATAAGCACTTAGTTAAATATTTACTCATTACCAATAAACCCTTTGACCCCTGCGGTATTTGCATAGAAGATCTTTTGTCTATAGCACTCCCAAGATTGGTATCTCTCAGCAAATTATCTATGCATTGCTATCGAGATCGCAGTCAGACAAAGTACTAATAAACTCTATGGTTCTTTATGGTTCTTCCCTCAGGAGTAATGAAGGCTTTTTAGTTTATTTTTTCAAAGTTTCAAGTCAATAAAGTTTTATTTATTATTTTTGTGATATGTCCGAGACTTCTGTCTTCATTGAGAAGAGGCCTTGGCCCAGCAGTGGGATTTTTATTTAACTTGCAATGTTAGTTTCACATGAAGATTGAGTTTCGATGAGTCTTGCCGATTCGCCCAGGGTTAGGTCCAGGCAAGTGACCGTCTCAAATATAAAAAGAAGTCATCTTGAGTATCTTGACACATGATTTTGGCCAAAAAATCCATTCTCGATTCTATTAGAACGAAACGTCAGAACGCATAGAAAACCACGCCAAACAAAAAAAAGAAAACCATCGACAATCCGAAAGATAAAGCTGCCTATAAACATTTTTGAATATTTATAACGCGACCCATTCAATGGCTGAATGAAAAGCGACAAAGGCTAGGTTTCGCGGGCCAGGCCAAACAATGATTTTCGTTTCCGCTCACAATATGGCGAATCTTTTCACCGGTATCCGTTGTTTCCGATTGTTGAAAGGTTTTCATTGCAGGTGCAGTTTATATTAAAATAGGATAGAATGTTTTTTATTGAAAATTTCTTGTCTGTGTTTTGCACAATGATGGCGTAATGAGGAATTAGTTTCTGTATTGAATTATGTAATTATTGTAAGTAATTACAAAAAGTTGTGATTTTACTGCTTTAATTGGCAGTTGTTTTCGTTCAACCACTATAATAACATTATTTTAGATGAAACACGTCCACTACTGGACATAGCCTCACAAGTGTCGCCACATTGACCGGTCTCGTGCGTCTCGCATTCAGCGTGTTGCGGATCGGTGCGTTGCAATCTTTGAATCCAGGAGACTTACGCCCGAATACTCGAACGTCACTCAATTATAAGTAGCCCTCAAAACTATCACTCTGCGTTAAAGTAACAAAGACAGCACGAGATTTAAGTGCAACTTAAAATTGAGTGACGTTCGAGTATTCGGGCGCTAGTGGTGCAAATGATCAAGCACTTTAAACCTTTTCTGCAACATGCCTCATAAATAAAATTCTGAAAGATTTTAAAGTACCAGTCTGTGTCTCTGCCTCGAAGGGCGTGCAGTAGTAGTAACACAAAGGTCGCCGCCGGTCGCCGGTTTGCACCCGGGTCGGTACGTACCGAACTAGAGGTTATTCGATAATGTCTAGTTAAGTGACGTAAGTCTAAGTACCTGTGTTATATGAAAGTTTTAAGAAATTACAGGTTCAATGACGTCTTTACTGAAGAGTATTCTTTTTCTCAAATTTTCAGTGAATTTAAGGAGGATCCCACGATTTTTAAATTTCGATTCATTTCGTCTTAAGAGAGACCAGCCCCCGTATTCACAAATGCTTCGATTCGATTGCATTTCGACAAGTTATATGTCACGTGTAACTTTTTTGTCATTACGAAAGCGACCGAGAGACAGGACATACGACTTCCCGAATCGAAGTTATTTCGAATAGGGGCCAGTTAGAGGCATCTGCAGTGAAACGAAAAATTATTATTACTTGCTTTTATTCAGCACTGGAACCGTGTCTAGGATTAAACTTCAGTGGATCGGATACAACTCAACATGAGGCCAAAATACCTACCGTGTGGTTTTACTTTTATTACTATAGCATTATCACATCTATATCTATACATCTATCTGTAGACATATAATAAAACAGTAAAAAAACTGTGTCTGTACATTGAATATATTAAAATAATAATAATTGAGGGGGGTTTAGAAGCAGTAGTAGAGCACGAATCCAAAAAAAAAATCTGTCTGTTTGTCTGTTTGTTTGTACACGCTAATCTTCGGAACTACTCGACGGATTTGAATGGTACTTTTTTGTTGTATAGATATTAAGTCTGGCCAACATATAGGCTATAATTTATCTTGGAAACTTGAATACCTAATGCAGAACCGCAACAGACCAGCTTAACTGTAAGAGATACAAAAATGGTACCATAGCAAAAATTGTTCCACGTGATGAGCATTTTCTGCAAAGAGAATAAATTCGAAGATCTGGAACACCTGATGTGGAACTCCAAGAGCCCAGCTACACTATAACATATATAGGAATGACGTCTTAACAAGAATTGTTCAGCCTGATGAGCACTCTCTGTTGTCGTATAAAATTTGAAGATCTGGAACAGCTGATGTGGAAGTCCAGGAGCCCAGCTACACTATAACATATATAGGAATGACGTCTTAGCAAGAGTTGTTCAGCCTGATAAGCACTCTCTGTTGTCGTATAAAATTTGAAGATCTGGAACAGCTGATGTGGAAATCAAAGCTATCACTAATTTCACTGTCACTCAATCAACGAGACAGTCACTCATCAAAATTTCCACGTGAACGAAGTCGCGGGCATCAGCTAGTAGTAAATATCATAATCCACAGCTTTTAACATTTTATAGCTTTTACCATACGCCATTGGTATCATAAGGGGGTCGTATACGCCTTCAGTACCCACTAATGAATGAACTTTACGAGCTGCGACTTATTTTATAAAGACGTTTCGTATTCTTTTGAGTTCTAGCATCTGACAAGATGTCTGACAACCAATCTGACCTCGAGGATGAGAATAGGCTCTGTTATTGATGTTGTACCTAATTATGTATTTTGAAGTAAGTAAGTGTTCTTCAACTTGCGAGGGTAAAATAAAGGTATTTCTATAAAATGAGAACTTTACCTTCTGATCCAAATGCGTGCTCGAAATCTGTAACAAATAATTTAATTATTAGATTTTTCACTGACTTGACACAATGAAGATATTTTTAGTTTAGATTTAAGCCACACATCAGGGCTACAATATGTAAAATTTATTTAATATGTAGATTGTCAACTTTGTCGCTAAAGCATTAGGTTCAAGATTGATTGGGCAAAATTTTACAGTTTCGGGTGGATGGCAACTACTCGGTACATATTTTTATTTTGGTGGTAGGTAGTTTGTGAAACCTTTCCAAATTAATAGATAAAAAACGACATCACTCGAAGTAATCAGGAATTGATTACAAATAATTATAATATCAAGGAAAATATGGACACGTCAAACTCTTGACCATTTCAAAATTATGCCATCAAAATAATTAGCAAACCAACATTTTTCTAAAAAAAAAAATAAGTTCAAAAATCTAAAACCCGACTACTAACAAAATCGCGGTCTTAAAAGTAGAAAACAAGAAAATTATTCTTATCTGATATTCTTCGTAGTCGCATGCCACTGCAATGATACCTGATGCTCCTTCATGGCGTTCTCATAGATACAGAAGTCAGCTGCTAATTGCTGCATTGGCAAGGTGGCATGCGACTACGAAGAATATCAGACAAGAATAATTTTCTTGTTTTCTACTTTTAAGACCGCGATTTTGTTAGTAGTCGGGTTTTAGATTTTTGAACTTAATTTTTTTATTTGAATTTTATTTTTGTGTGTAAGTACTTAAACTATAATAATATATAATACATATTTGTAATGTGCTCGCCAAGACCTTTCATTTGATACCAAACTTGCGATGATTATCTCAATTTAATATTTTTTTAGGCAAGTTTTTGACATTTAAATTCCGTCATAAAAAGAATTTATAAAATTTATATAGCCTATGTCACCCGGGCTATTTTTACGAATCTATTGACACCTAATTTATTAAAATCCGTTCAGTAGTTTAGGCGCTACGGTGGAACATACATACATACATAGACTGCCAAAATCATTACCCTTCCTTTTGGCTTCGCCGTAGTCGGGTAAAAAAAAAAGCCACCATTAAACAAAATAATTTCCTAACACCCGTGCAGTGCATGTTCACACGCTACTCAACAAACATGAAGTGTCGCCGTGCGATTCGTTAGCGTGGACGCTGCGATTTAATTGCGTTTCCGCAACTTCATGTTTAGAGCCACTGCGGTTGGACTAGTTTTGAAGTTTTAGTACAGTCAGTGCCCAGCGTAACCTGGCCCCCAGAAGAGGGGTCAGGTAATGTTGGGAAGTGACTTTACTAGTTGACAGTTGACAGCTGTCAAGTAGTGATAAATATTTAATGTGTCGTAAAAAAATAGATGGTTCCGATTTTACCGATGCGTCGAATTACAATTGCTAAAGTTTTGAAGTTTGTTAGAAGTTGACAGCTGTCATTATGTGATTATTATTTGTTGCAAAAGGATCTGGCTTTGGGTTTACAGTGGCGCCGCGCCGTCCCCAAATAACATGAGACAAGGGCAGGAAGGAGATGATAATTATCGACCATTAAGGCGCGTCCCCCAGCAAAACGTAGCTCTAGCCGTTTTTTATGCAGTTTTCTGGAGCTTATAACTCTTAAAAAAAAAGATATATCAACCAACAAAAAATACATTAAATTTCTACATACTCTTACCTTCAAAATGGTACGTTTTCTTTTTTTCTTTTTTAAGTAAAATATTTAATTAATCCCCTCACAACGAAACCACAGAAATGAGAAATAATTATTGAAAACATGCTACTTCTCCAAAACTAACAATTGTTTTTATTTTGTTTTTACACTAATGGATAAGCAATTTCATAATGAACATTATGGTACAGTCTGCACAGCTAATAAGTATACATCACGCACACTAGCTCATGAGTTTACACTTTACATGTGTGAAATAGTTATGCCACACAAACACTGAGTAAAGCAAGCGAGCTCTGTCTTTATATTAGTGTGCGTGCGGCACATCAATAATACCATATACCAATATATAGTAATCATTCATTTGTCACTGAATCAGATATAATATTTCGCCAACGCAACTATAGCAATCTTGGCACAATAGTTAACACCTTTGGTTAACGAACGAGGAGTCGTAAGATCAAACCACGGGTGCTGCTTTTCTTTTTGTAATCATTATTTTGTTAAAACATTATTTAAAGTAGAATCTTTAACGATTCAATCCCGTTCATGGATGAGTTATGAAGTTTGCAACGTTTGAGAACTACGACACTCTCAGTCCATTTTATTTCGGCTGCTTATAAACTAACTACCGACAATTTAAAAATAAAATTGTTTTCAAACACCTTCATTTATAAAAAAAATGCAGTCTTAGTGGTCAATCTACGATTATTTGCATTACTTAGTTTATTGATAACACAGAATTACTCTAGATATATTCGTTTGTAATTTATTTCTGTGAATCCAAACATGCATCATTAAAAAGGCAGAAATCGTTCTTTTGCATGAGCAAACCTTATTTATTAGTGAAATTGCAAGGTGCTTAATGATATCGGTAAGTAACAGATACTATAACTTTTATGTTTACTTAAGAATTAATCAAATTAACGTAACTTTAGTGCATTAACATTGATAAAATAGCCCATTTTTGTTTGCTAATGTATATTTAAACCATTAATCTAAAAGTATTTTAACTTGTAGTGTATCTATGCATATGATTATTGAAAATAAATAATATTAATTTGGTGTATATAGAAGTGTGTATGTATTATAGTTTATATATGGTATATATAGTTACATATAAACCAAATTAATATTATTTCATCATTTAATAGATAGGTATACATTAAGTTAACTAAAGTGCATTAACCATTGATATAATAGCCCATTTTGTTTGCTAATAGAGGTATATATAGTTTAAGGTATATAATAGGTATATATTCAAAAGTATTTTATATAATTATTGTATATAAATAACATTATTTATATATACCTATATGAAAGCATAATTTTATTTTTTAAGTATACATAAATATTACTATTTACTATAAAATAACTATTATCATAAGTATTTTAGTAGAAGTAGGTATTTTAAATACTGTTTTGTTTTATATTCACAGAGAAGAACCGAGCAATTATGGGCCCACCGATATGCGGATTCTGGAGACGTGGAAAATCTTCGACGTGGGCCAAAATCAAAAGCGAATTCATCAGCTCGACACCATGACATCGTGGCAAAGCACAAAGCTAGTTCATTCAGATTATCAACACGCGTCACAGCTGGTTCACGCTGCAGCAAGCCAGCGCGGAAGATTTTACTGTCCACTGCGCATCAACGACGCCGACTACAGTTCGCTAGGTCATAATTATTTTAATTTTGATTGGAAGAACAATGTGGTGATTTGTAGCGACGAAAAAACTTTTAAGTTGAATAAGGATGGACGTGAAATATTATGGAGAAAAGGTGGTGAAAGATAATTATAATGAATGTATTAACTAAATTAGTAGAATTTATTTTAAATATTAAACGATTGTGAAACTTATCGTTATATGCATAATGTTCATGTTTGTGTGAACAAATGTAAAACTTAGCATTATTTTTATTTGTTATATAAATACAACTTGCTGTATTCCTCTGTTTGAAACAATTCGTATTGTTAAAAGTCTGGTGAAGTGATGTTATTGTTATGCAGATAGAAGTTGCCATAATTTCTTACTATCTAACATGTTGATTCACTTCCCAGCTAATTTTACTTTCGATTCAATTTAGATACCACCCTACTTCAATAAATTATTTACGTCCATCCATATGCAACAAATAAATTTTCTAACTAATAAATAAAAATAAAACAAATTATTTTATTGTTTTTATTTAATTACCTTTCTACTTTTTTGTTCAAGTGATTTTATTGGTCACAAACTCAATTTTATAAAACAAAAAGTAAAAAAGGTAAAAAACAGTAAAACTGAATTCCTCAGTGGGGATCGAACTCACGACACCGAGCGTAGACTAATAACTATGTCAAGCGCTTACACCACTCTGCCACGGATGTTCTACTAGACATATCTAAAATATTGGGTCATATTCCTTCACTGTGAGCCCGTATCTTGATTTTTTACCCGTGTATGTTTAATACGTATACCCACACAATATTAATAAAAGTTACCGATGAGTGCGTGATGTAAAGTCGGCCTGCGGTAGGCCAGTTTTGACTTATACGCACATAACGCACACTATTAGAAACATAGTTCACTCGTTTTACTTGTTTACTTCAGTGATCGATCGAATTCCAATAAGAACAGTCGCGTCGCGTCGCGTCGGTATAGTGCTGACGCAGCAGCATACCGTTCGTTACCTCTAGCCGTGCGCGGTCGCCGCGATGACCCAGTTACCGAATTTATTGCACAACTATTTGTATAAACAAAGTGTTAAGGTGAAGTTGTTATTATTTTAATAATCATGGCTTCGTCATGCACAATTAAAATCAAAACTGAAACGGAACAATTGTTGTATAAACATTATACCGAAGAAAAGTTGGAACGCGAAAAGTTACAATGTTTGGTAAATGACCTCAAAAGTCAATTAGAACTTCTTCAGCAGCAGCTTAAAAACATCCAGGAGCAAAAAACTGCAGACCTAGACAAAAAAAATGTCACTACCGAGAAGCCAATGCCAATCGAGTACGAGACAGACGAAGAGGAACTAGCAAAGGAAACAGAGTGGGTACGACAGAAGAGCAGAAAAAAAAGGAAAATGAACTCATCACCACTGTCCTCACCACCTCAACAAGGAGCCGATTCCAGCCAAAAACCTAAAGAAAATGTTAAAACAAAGAAACAGCCCACACCACCACCAATAGTTGTGGAAAATGTTAAAAACTACCAAGAGTTCTATGATCTTCTTTCAGCTAATCTAACGAAAGACTCGTTCATTACAAAAATGATGAATGGAGAAAAAGTTAAAATTAACTCCCATAATGATGACTCATACAGATCCATCACTAAGTTATTGTTACAGAATAACTGCTTGTGGTACTCGTATGAGAATAAACAAGACAGACCGATTAGGGTGATGGCAAAAAACCTTCATTCTTCCTGCCTGCCAAATAGAATAGTTGAAGACCTGACAACTCAAGGATATAAAATAGAAGATGCAGTCAACAAACTGAGTTGGAAGAGCAAAGAGCCCCTCAGTATGTTTATGCTCTCATTCCAAAAAGATGAAGATATTAAGAAAATCTACGGAATCAAATCCATACTGGGCTGTAAAGTGGATATACAGCCTTTAAAAACATCGAAGTTAATTCCACAATGCAAAAGGTGTCAAGCATATGGCCACACTCAGAAATACTGTTCCAAAGAACCCCGGTGTGTGAAGTGTACAGGCAAGCACCTAACCAGAGACTGCAATAAACCAGCAGAAGCAAAGCCAAAATGTGTTCACTGTGGTGAGCCCCACCCGGCTAACTATAGGGGATGCATAGTAGCTAAAGAGCTACAAAATATTAAAGATAAAAATACCAGAAAGAATGTGCCGATACCAAACTCTCAAGGTCCAAGTACAAACAGAGACAAAATACCTAGTGTCACCAACCTTGCTACTAAAAGTGTTTCGTATGCACAAATGACAAAAGGAGTCCAATCGTTGCCACAGTCACATATGAAACCAATGAGCCCTAACATGGATGAAAAGATTAACACAATCATAAATCTTTTAACTACGTTCGACGAAAGGCTGAAAAAACTTGAAAGTAGCACTAAAGCAGCTACCAAACAAAAAAGCAATATCCATGGCTAATTTATTAAAAATTATGACATGGAATGCGAATGGACTGCTGAAACATCAGAATGAACTTACGGCAGTCCTAAATATGGAAAGTATTGATGTGTGCCTTATATCAGAGTCACATTTCACTAAAGAATCTCATATTCAAATCAAAGGATATAACGTATACCATGCATTGCATCCCAATAACACACCAAGAGGTGGTAGTGCTGTCATTATAAAAGAGAATATTTTTCACTATGAAGAACTCAAATATGAAAAAGAAGAAATACAAGCAGTGGCTGTCTGTGTCAAAACGAAATACTGTCTTGTCACTATTTCAGCCATATACTGTCCACCTAGGTATTCACTAAAAGCAGATCAGTACATTAATTTTCTAAACCTTCTTGGAAACAGATTCATATTAGGAGGCGACTTTAATGCTAAAAATACATTTTGGGGATCTAGACTGACAACAACCAAAGGAAGAGAGCTACTGTGCGCAATTGAAGAAACACAATGCAAAACATTGTCAACAGGTAAGCCCACTTATTGGCCTACTGACACAAAAAAGATTCCCGATCTCATAGACTTTTTTATATATAAAAATGTATCACCTAACCTTCTCCGCATTCAAGAAGGTTATGATATGAGCTCAGACCACTCACCTTTATTACTTACTCTAAGTGAGACTTTCATGCTGAAAGAAACCTACCCGACATTGGTAAATAAGTACACTGATTGGGCAAGCTTTAAAATAGACTTGGACTCTGTAATAGATTTAAAAGTTCCACTAAAGAAACCGGAAGATCTGGATCGGGATATCAGTCATTTTATTACACAAATACAACAATGCGCCTGGAAAAACACGCCTACATTTAAGATCAAAAACAGACTTACATACTATCCAGCAGAAATCATAAAACTCATAAATGAAAAGAGGCGACAGAGACGAATATGGCAACAAACAAGATTTCCACAAGATAAAAGGATTCTGAACAACCTTACAAAACAGTTAAGTAGTGCAATTCAGAAATTCAAAAATGAATCAATGAGCAGTTATCTCAAACAACTAACTAGCTCTCGCACGACAGATTACTCTCTGTGGAAAACTACAAAAAATTTAAAAAAGCCAATTATGCATATTCCCCCTATCAAGGATACTAACGGGCGGTGGGCAATAAGCAACGAGCAAAAAGCTATTAGGTTTGCACAACATCTGGAACTAATTTTTACGCCAAATAAAGAACACCAAGACAGCGCTCTGCTAGATGAAACATCAAATAAAGATGAGCAAGAAATAAAATTGGTAACACCTAGAGAAGTATACAACGAAATCAAGCGTCTTAGACTAAAGAAATCACCTGGCTACGATCTTATCACCGGAGAAGTTCTTAAGAACCTCCCACGTAAAGCCATCGTAAAACTTACGACTCTTATCAATGCAACGTTCAGGCTTAAGTCTGTACCTGACCTGTGGAAAGTTGCCGAAGTTATAATGATACCAAAGCCTGGTAAACCACCTCACGAAACGACATCGTATAGGCCGATCTCGCTGCTACCGATCATGTCAAAATTATTTGAAAAGCTTCTCTTGAAGCGGCTCAAACCCATCATAGAAGAAAGAAACTTGATCCCTGACTACCAATTTGGATTTAGGGAAAAACATTCGACAATAGACCAAGTACACAGGATTACCAACATTATAGAAAAGGCTTTAGAGGAAAACAAAGTTTGCTCAACGGTCTTCCTCGATGTAGCGCAAGCATTTGATAAAGTATGGCACAAAGGCCTCATTAACAAACTAAGAAATATGCTCCCTAAACAGTTTGCTGACATCTTAGAGTCTTACCTATCACAGCGTATGTTTAGAGTAAGACAAGATGATGCACATTCGGAACTAAAACCGATAAAAGCTGGAGTACCGCAAGGAAGTGTCCTAGGTCCCGTCTTGTACTTATTGTACACTTGCGATATTCCTGAATTAGAGAACAATACCATTGCCACATTCGCAGACGACACAGCTATAATGGCCACAGGCGTCACTCACGAAGAAGCAGTGAAAAAAGTTCAAACAGCCGTCAATATCATCTTTGACTGGACAAAAAAATGGCGTGTGAAACTTAATGAAACAAAATCTGTTCACATAGACTTCACAAACAAAGTGCAAAATTATCATCCGATAAACATAAACGGTCATGTCATACCATACGAAAATACAGCCAAATACTTAGGCATGACATTAGACGCAAAGCTTCGCTGGAAAGCTCATGTTAAAAAGAAACGCGACGAGCTAGAGCTTCGCTACAAGTCGATGTACTGGCTGATAGGAAAACATTCTTCGCTGTCAGTACACAACAAAATACTGTTGTACAAACAAGTCCTCATGCCTGTATGGACTTATGGTATTCAGCTTTGGGGCTGTACCAAACAAAGTAACATCAAAATTATACAGCGCTTTCAAAACAAAGTACTCAGAGGTATCGTTAATGCGCCCTGGTACATTCGAAATGACGACCTTCATCGGGACCTCAAAGTAAACCTCGTCATAGACATAATTAAAAAGAACGCCGAAGCTCATGAACGAAGGCTTCACCATCATGTGAACATCGAGGCTATCCAGCTCCTCGACAACACGGACATAGTGAGAAGGCTAAAAAGGACAAAACCTTTCGAGCTAATTTAGTGAAAAGTGTTAGCTTAATGTAGTGAAGTGAGTGCTACCCATAAAGAACACAAGAAAAAAGTGTCTTCCCCTTAATAGAGACAATAAGAAAAGTGTTAATGGACACATTCTTAATTTTAGTCTCCCTAGCAAATTAAGTCAAAATAGAATTACTCATTAGCTTTAGTATTAAGCTAGATTGTATTTTTTATGATGTAACCGTATTAGGACACATTATACAAAAAAAAAAAAAAAAAAAAAAAAAAAAACTCGTTTTACTTAGTGTGTGTGCGTATAACTATGACTTCACTCACACATTGCAAAATGTATACTTATTAACTGGTTCAACTGTACGATTTTTTTTGTCAAAAACCCAAAATTTGATTTTATAAAGATTTTTATGCAAAATACTGAGCGTATTCGCAACCGTATCTATTGACATTCAGTATGCCGCCAGGCCTCGAAGGGGGAACCCGTGTCGCTCGTCACCGCGCCGCGTCGGCTCATGCGCTCGCTCGCTTACGTCACATTATCAACAGATCTAAGAAGTAATTTCAAGTAATAGATATGGCATTCAATGAAATATTTTTTTATGAAATATTTATTGGTGCGTCCAAATACTTTTGGTCATTATGAATTCAGTTAATAAACTCACGTCGATAAATAGGTAGGTACTTTCAACTTTTACTGTGATACAAAATAATATTGGCACGATTACGAAAATGAGCTCAAAATTAAAATCCAAGATGGCGGCTAGGAAAATTTTAGGTTTTTCCGTCATGGGTGTCGTTTTCATGGTTTTTATGGTCGCTGATTACGAAAATGAGGTCAAAATGAAAATCCAAGATGGCGCCGACGAAGATTTTTGGTTTTTCCGTCATGGGTGTCGTTTTCATGGTTTTTATGGTCGCTGATTACGAAAATGAGGTCAAAATGAAAATCCAAGATGGCGGCTAGGAAAATTTTAGGTTTGTCCGTCATGGGTGTCGTTTTCATGGTTTTTATGGTCGCTGATTACGAAAATGAGGTCAAAATGAAAATCCAAGATGGCGGCTAGGAAAATTTTAGGTTTTTCCGTCATGGGTGTCGTTTTCATGGTTTTTATGGTCGCTGATTACGAAAATGAGGTCAAAATGAAAATCCAAGATGGCGGCTAGGAAAATTTTAGGTTTTTCCGTCATGGGTGTCGTTTTCATGGTTTTTATGGTCGCTGATTACGAAAATGAAGTCAAAATGAAAATCCAAGATGGCGCTGACGAAAAATTTTGGTTTTTCCGTCATGGGTGTCGTTTTCATGGTTTTTATGGTCGCTGATTACGAAAATGAGGTCAAAATGAAAATCCAAGATGGCGCCGACGAAGATTTTTGGTTTTTCCGTCATGGGTGTCGTTTTCATGGTTTTTGGGGACGCTGATTACGAAAATGAGGTCAAAATGAAAATCCAAGATGGCGGCTAGAAAATTTTTAGGTTTTTCCGTCATGGGTGTCGTTTTCATGGTTTTTGGGGTCGCTGATTACGAAAATGAGGTCAAAATGAAAATCCAAGATGACGCCGACGAAAATTTTAGGTTTTCCGTCATGGGTGTTGTTTTCATGGTTTTTGGGGTCGCTGATTACGAAAATCAGGTCAAAATGAAAATCCAAGATGGCGCCGACGAAAATTTTTGGTTTTTCCGTCATGGTTGTCGTTTTCATGGTTTTTAGGGTCGCTGATTACGAAAATGAGGTCAAAATGAAAATCCAAGATGGCGCCGACGAAGATTTTTGGTTTTTCCGTCATGGGTGTCGTTTTCATGGTTTTTAGGGTCGCTGATTACGAAAATGAGGTCAAAATGAAAATCCAAGATGGCGCCGACGAAGATTTTTGGTTTTTTCCGTCATGGTTGTCGTTTTCATGGTTTTTAGGGTCGCTGATTACGAAAATCAGGTCAAAATGAAAATCCAAGATGGCGGCCAGGTAAATTTTTGATTTTTCCGTTATGGCTGTCGTTATATATATATATATATATAGTCGAAAAACCAAAATTTTCGTCGGCGCCATCTTGGATTTTGATTTTGAGCTTATTTTCGTAATCAGCGACCCCAAAAACCATGGAAACGACACCCATGACGGAAAAACCAAAAATTTTCGTCGGCGCCATCTTGGATTTTCATTTTGACCTCATTTTCGTAATCACCGACCCCAAAAACCATGAAAACGACACCCATGACGGAATATCCAAAAACCGTCGGCGCCATCTTGGATTTTCCTTTTGACCTCATTTTCGTAATCAGTGACCCCAAAAACCATGAAAACGACACCCATGACGGAAAACCTAAAATTTTCGTCGGCGCCATCTTGGATTTTCATTTTGACCTCATTTTCGTAATCAGCGTCCCCAAAAACCATGCAAACGACACCCATGACGGAGAAACCAAAAATCTTCGTTGGCGCCATCGTGGATTTTCTTTTTGACCTCATTTTCGTAATCAGCGACCATAAAAACCATGAAAACGACACTCATGACGGAAAAACCAAAATTTTTCGTCGGCGCCATCTTGGATTTTCATTTTGACCTCATTTTCGTAATCAGCGACCCCGAAAACCATGAAAACGACACCCATGACGAAAAAACCAAAAATTTTCGTCGGCGCCATCTTGGATTTTAATTTTGAGCTCATTTTCGTAATCGTAATATTTGTATCACAGTAAAAGTTGAAAGTACCTACCTATTTATCGACGTGAGTATAGGTAACTGAATTCATAATAACATTTCATAAAAAAATATTTCTTTGAATGCCATATCTATTACTTCTTAGATCTGTGAATTTTACTTGTATTCGTATGAAGTTCGCCAGGTGGCGCAAGTAATAGTTTACGAAGTATTGTAGAGGTGGGGTGCGGTTATTTGCTCAGGGTACCACCTTAAGAGCGTAGACGGGCTGCGTATAATATACGTATATATAACTATTGCCGTCGCGCTGCGCTCTAGCAACCGGGCGGTATCAATATGTGAGTGCGATAGAGACAGAACAGAACAGAAAAAAACAGCTCAGAACGATTTTACCTATAAAAAACCTTGACCGATCGACGTTTCGTATTCTCCTGTTTTCTCCTCGAAACCTAAGCCAATTAAATTATATTTGGTATCAAAATTTAAAGGAAGAATAGATCTATGCCCCTATTACTTGTTTTTATTTTAAAAGCTTTTCAATTTTCTTTGGTAGTCTCTGATTACGTAGGTAAAAACGGGGTATTTTTTTAGGTTTTTGGTAAGTCATATTTATTTTTGTAATAAATTTTTTGAAAAAAAAAAATTACAGGGGCATGCCTTCAATAGACCTGGATTTTTATAAATAAAAACGATTACTCTAGAGGCATTATCCAGGAAGAGAATAGGGGAATACATTTGTATGGAAAAATGCAGCCCGTCTACGCTCTTAACTGTGCATATTATTAGATGCGGATAGCATTAATGGCAGTAATTTACATGGAGCGACTGTCTGTCTGACCTTTTCACCTCTACAACCCAGTACAATCTTGTTAAAACTGTTTTTCAGACTTTCAGGCTTTGGCTTTGGCTATTTATAACGATTGCCAAAGATCTACAAACGACAGCCGGGAGTCCGGGACCAACGGCGTAACGCGCTTTCCGAAGCAAGGAGAACACTCGGTATGTACAGTCACCTGCAAAAATGCATGGACAATACAGAAATAAAATCGTGTGAAGCAAGAAAACTAAATGTGGCACTCGGAGACTGCCGCGGTAAAGCTATTGCATAGCATTTTTTATCAACAGTAAATAATTAATTATTTAATTTGACAACCTCAGTTGACAACCTTGTTATTTTCCGTAACCATAGCAACCTGGTTGAATACTGAATCTTGACAATTTTCGTTAGGGAAATTCTGGATTCGCTCTCCACGCTCAAGGCCCGCGATAGAAGCTATGCAATAGCTTAAAATGACGCGACCTAACGTAAATGAGTTACCCACTATAAACGTTCGCCGCCTATGTTTAAATAAATAATAAATAAAGTATCCATGCAATTTTGCATGTGACTGTACGTAATGGGTGGTCACCCATCCACAGCCCAACCTAGGCAAGCGCGGCTTAACCTGAAGATTGATCCAAGTGGCTGTTATCATCCACCATCCTTCATTCATATGATCTTGTTAACTTAGAAGTAAGTAATAATGGTAATTAAACTTAATCGTAAGTTATTCTGTGCGTAAATACACAAGATAATTAACATTTATTACTGGTAATAAAGGCTTTACTGCTGAGACGATACATGGCGTAGTCACAGTATAAATATGTACAGTAGTGTGACTCGGCCGTGTCCTTGAAATAAATGCCTACAGCCGCGCGGTACGTCAACATGCGTAAGGGCTGCCCGCCTCTAGCTCGCCGTCCGGCCGTCGTCATGACGGCAACAGACCGTGTCGGCGGCGCGTACGTGTTCCACGCGCGCCTCAAAGAGATGTCAGCAAGGAGGGGCCCGCAAGGGCCGACGCCCGTCGGGGCTGCGGATATCGAAAAGTTACCGCGGCTCCGACACAAGGGCGAGGAAGAAGGAACATGGGTTGGTTTTTAGTCAGTAGAAGTCTGACACTCCCCTTCGCTCTGCCCAAGAGCGGGGGGGGGGTTATTCGATGATTTTCCACCCACCAAAAAAAAAAAAAAAAAGGGCTGCCCGCCTCCAGTATTTTAATTACATGTGCTTATTTTGTGTTTCTATTTAGTTTTGTGATCGTAAATATACTTTTTAAAACAAATAAAATACTTTGTGAATTGAATAGAAAGTGTTCAATAAACATGCGTGTTGTTTTTTGATTGATAGATTTAATTAAAAAACCATGTTTTTTTTCGGGACATATAAAGAAATACTTATCCATTAAAAAGACACACATTATAAGCCTACCTACTAGTAAGTGAAATTATTTTATAGTCTTATCTTTCAAAGTTTCCAGGTAATTAAAAAAAAGTTATCTCTGGATACGTTATTAACGAATTCATAAAACCAAAAACAACACAAATAATGTAAATTAAATGTACTTGTCTTATTTTTAGAGAAAACATCGCGCATTTATTGTTAAAAAACAACATACCGTCCGCTCGTCACTGCGGCACAGTCGCGACTGTCTGCATCCCAGGCGCATCCCTTAATCGAGGCGCGTAGGCATAGCTCGCGCTTCGTCCGTTTGTATGAAGTCGAACTACTGTATGATAATATTACCGTGGCGTAGTCCCAAGTGATTTGTAGATCTTATTATGGGATGGATATAGGGAAGTGGTGTGGTAGTGGTCTGGTGAATTTGGGACCCAGATTTAGAAGATGTTTCGCGATGTCCGCCACCGGCTTGTCTACCATTGGTGGACTAAAAGAATATGCTATAATGACGTGAGGCTATGATGAGAATATGAGTACAAGTACTAAGCGACGATAAGTTTAAATGAAATCTAAATAGCTAATATTTTTCGCCTACCCCATGCAAGGCCTCTTTTCCTTTACAAAAGATACGATTATGCACCTTTTTCTCCGTTCTCGCTGCATGTGGCATGTCATTATCTAGTAAAAGAGCCGCTTTTCATGACTAGACTCTAGTCCGTGTTTAGACTAGATTCTAGTCTAAATACCACTATAACATGAAAGTTAAAAAAGCCACATGTACCAATCAAATTCGCAAGGTTATCCATGAAAAGCAGGTCTTTTAAAACCAGGGAACGTAAAAGTCCCCACTACCATAAACTAGCATAGATAGACCGCAAATCATTGCTCCTTACAATCTATGGGCGAAGGGGGGCAATGTTCTTGAGTACTTAGTTACTATGAACCGAAAAGTGTTGAGGGACGGTAGACCCTTGTATCTATATACCTTTTTAATAAAGCTGAAGAATTTGTTTGAACTCTCTAATATCTACTAGAACTACCAGTCGGATTTGAAAAACCCTCTTTGCAATGATAGTTTCATTCTTGAGTAAGCATCACACTACGACCCTTAGGAGTCAAGCGGCTGGTGAAACCGCGGGACGCAGCTAGTGGAAATATAAGTATTGAACTTTCAAGTCCCTCAAAAGTGCTGCCACTAACTATAACCCCAATAAAAAAAGAAGTTTTTGGTCATTCAGTTCAAATACGGAATCATTCACAACATAGACCCCACTACCATAAACTAGCATAGACAGCAAATCATAACTCCTTACAGTCTATGGGAGAAGGGAAGGCAATGTTCTTGAGTTGTTACCACGGACCGGAACAAGTGTTGAGGGTCGGTAGACCCTTGTAGGATGGAAACTTTAACTCAACAGGCGAAAATAGACCTTTTTGATCCCCGAGTCTTATGAAATTTTGTATAATCATGTAGAACGTTTTATGTAGTGGACAAAACTTTATTAACACTAGTAAGAAAAATGCATTTTATGAGATAGATCTGTATTAAATATAATTATTCTAAATAGATTGGTATTAAATATTCATAAATTGGACCTGTTTTTTTTCAGCAATTTTTATTCACGAAATTCAGCAACACAGCATGAAAATGGCCACGAGCAACTGAACCGTAGTCATCATGGGCCATAGAGTGCACTTTTAACGAACTGGAAATCCTCGAAAACTAGTCCACACATATTATTTTTTTATATTTTCACAACACAGTATTTAGCATTCCGCACTACCTGGCATCAAATAAAATTTAAAAATATTCATTCCGAAGTTACGAACACAAAAAAAAATCCAACCATGGTGCACCATTTTCAAACTTACCGATGTATCAAATCTAGGATCGTAGAAATATGAGCTTTAGCACGCGAATTATAAAGTTGTATTTAGATTAGCGAGGCAGCGATTTTCCTATGGTTTTATTCGCGGTTCAAATAATAAGCGGAAAGAGAATTATTCCTTCTTTTTTTGAAATTTCCTTTGCATTTTAAATGGTTATTGGCGGGAATATTATTATGATAAATCCAGAGGCGAGGAATTTCATTAAGGTTGAACAAGCCAGTCATTCTTCCATACAAACTTACGAAAGTGATTACTCCTCTGTTTGACGGTGTAGGTTCAAAATTAAAAATTGTATCAACTGGTCTTATCATTATCTAGGTCTGTATGGAAGCAGAATTGGAAAAAAAATATCGATTTGGAAGTTATGAACGTCAAAACTTTCATATTTTAGCACTAATTTAACTCATCTTTGGGCGTAAATAAGTAACGTATATAGTATGAAAAAGAAAAAAGTGAAACCATACGGACATAGATTAGTTATTAAAAAATTTAAATAATTTGATTTTGAACAGATACATTCAATAGATTTTTCATGAAACCAAATATACCAAAGGTCTGCATAGAAACAATCGCGCGCCCGTTTTAGTTGTGTCTCTTTCGCTCTATGCATTTCGCTCGTGATGTCGGGTGAAATAGCATGCATTTTAGCCCCGCCCACCAACTAGTTCGTGCCGTTGGCTTGTTTACCCTTAATATCGGAAACCGCAGTGATTATTCAGACTTCTAGGTTATTATTCCAGCAAGAAGATGTTATAATGAAGTCGATTTAATCCAGCGTGGTTTCATCTCGAATAATTTTGTACTTGTAAATGATTTGCGTTCCAAAACGGACATATTTGACGTATGCAAGAAGGCTGTTATACTAAAATGGGATGGGGTGGGTCACATCAGCCGCATGCAGGATGACCGCTGGGCAAAAGTCGCCACACGATGGTTGCCGGAAAACAGACAGCGCGACAGTAGGGAGACGATCTGAGCAGATCTAACGAGAAGAGCTGGTTTGAGGAGACACAGGAAAAGTGCTCTTGGATAAAATTGGGGGCGGCCTTTGCAGACAGTACAAGCTACTAAAAAATATGAATTTGCTATCGATGCGACTCTTTTGAAATGACAAAAACAAAAAAAGTCGCAATCTCACAGGCGGATTAAACTTCGATAGGTGTGGTTAATTTCTAAAAAGGGGGCTTATGATTAAATAGTAAAACAGAAGTGGTCGTATAGTCCAGCTGTATCAAGTAATTAGATAAGTTTGTTTTCGCCTCAAGTGTCCGTAAAAGTGAGAGTGAAAATATACAACGGAGGGTTTAGTCAGCTGTTTCGTACGAAAGAACACTTAATATAACATCTCCAGGGCCCCTACTATGACGTCTTAAAACATTCCTAACTTACTCTTAATCCATTGTGGAAACGTGACAGAACTATGCAGGGTGTCTAGCGCCATCTCTTTTCCACACTGGATTAAGAATAAGTTAGGACTGTTTTAAGACGTCATAGTAGGGCCCCAGGAAGTGGTTGTGGTTCATTGTATTTTTGGACCGGTAAATAATGTGGTGTTTAGACTTGTCTTAAACCGTTGACTAAAACCGTTACTTTAGCATTGCGGCGTTTTATTGAAAAGAAAGAGAGTATTTATTAGTTTCACACAGAACAAAACATAAAAAATTACCAATTAACTAAACAATATAAAAAGTAGAGAAACAAGAAAATCTTAAAAATAAGACAAAAGGAAACGGCACGATAAAGTTAAATTACGTGGAACGAGGCAAATAATGAGATCATGTTTAGAAATCAAAGACTGGTTTTTGAACTCATTTTAATCGAAAGAAGTGAAATATGGATATGTGTCCGCTCTGTCATATTATTTACATTGAGATAGAGAAAAGCAAAAGCAGGAGGAGGCTCTTTAGGTAAAGCTGTGCTTGCCTAGGTCGGTCTGTGGATGGGTGACCGCCCGAGCCGCCCGACATACCGAGTTTCCTCCCGGCTGCCATATAATAATATATAGATCTTTGGCAGTCGTTACAGGTAGTCAGTGACCAGAAATTCTGACATCCAGTCTTACCAAAGGGTATCGTATTACCTAGTATTAACTGGGTTGTGGGGGTCAGATAGGCAGTCGCTCCATGTAAAATACTGGTATTCAGCTGCATCCGGTTAGACTGGAAGCCGACCCCAATATAGTTGGGAAAAGGCTAGGCAGATGAGATAGAGAAAAGCAATCTTATTTCAATTTTGGCATGCATCTATTGCTAATTCCAAACTCAAACACACCCGCCAATTCTTTTAATTTAAACCACAGACAAACTATAGTGGGGGGAGACAAAACTCGTAAATATGTCGGGTTTTATAGTAGCGCGCCCCTGGTAGGGCGTTCAGTGAGCAGGGGTGGCGCAACCCTGAGTTTTTACTTGTTTTCTACAATCGCAGTTTGTTAGCTCCATGATTTCTTGATTGCTTATCCGTATTAGGGATGTACAGTCTTGAGAAGGTAATCTGTCTAATTTAGTTGGGATTTTCCTTTTGTTTTTCTCAGGATAATTGGAGGAAGCCGAAATATATTTTTATTAAGTTATTCACACTGTTTTTGGAATGTATTTTTGTGATAATTTCGTAAATTAATTACTTACCATCGACAACAGACAGAGTTACCATAAACAAAGATTTTTTTAATAGTATTAAAAGGGAACGTACCCATTCTGAAAAGATTATAATATTCTGTGGACACCTAAATAATACAGATACCCGCATTTCATCCCTAAACATATCCATTTCCGAAAATTACCGAGTAAATTGCGGCCGACGAATACAATTTCTAAGGGGTAAATAACCATTGAACAGCTCTATTCACATACAAACCAGAATTAAACGAGTATTTTCGCTAGAGTTGAGAAAAAGAGCTCTAAGAATATCTGGAAATAAATACCGGGTGTTAAGTCAAGTTAAAAGGAGGAAGAACGGGTTTTCATGATTATCCATTCAAGTCCGCCGAGTCGATGAAACGTAACAAGTTGAAAAAAAAGCTGGGCAAGTGCGAGTTTGACTGGTGTACCGAAGGTTCCGTTTCCGTACAAACTTGTTGGTATTTTGTTAATTAACTACATATTTCTGATGTTTTGCTTTACATGTGTTGTAAGACATTTTGCTTTTCACCAAATTTCATCATTATAGGTCAACGGGAAGTATTCTACACATTTTGATTCCCTTGAGACTACTTGAGAGTGTCGAAATATAGGTACTTACGCTTTTTGCGGCATAAACGTCCGTATATTTTTTTTTTTAGACGTTTAATGTTTTCGCAACTTCAAGGGTTGTTTACTAGAGTATATGGTTTTAATTTCATCTTGATACCTCTACGCGTTCCCGAGATAAAGGGTCTTGCATGACAGACAGACGGACGACAAAGCAATCCTTTATGGGCTCCGTTTTTTCCTTTTGAGGTACGGAACCCAAAAAAGCTTGTAGACGATTAGTAAGTATGGTGATTACAAACATTGCTCAATTAACTAGGAATCTTTAGTATTTCAGTTTTATAAATGCGAGCTTTATGTTTAAAAACTCGTGTTTTTATAGATTATCGGTGAAGATTAAGCTTGCCCTTTTGGATAGGTTTCGTTAATGGTCAAAAAAGAAGTATTGTCTGCAGTATTTTAGTGCGACTGGCTGAGTATGAGGTTCTGGGTTCGATTAAGAGGTATGGAGGAGGTTACATCAGGAATATTTCAGTGGCAGCTCTCTCGTAGCTCAGTAGTCGCTTTATGCAGTTGCTTTAGATCACGGATATCTACCAAAAGGACACGGTCGGGCGTTTAAACGGTCTCAGCCTCCAAGGGAGCCATTCCTAACAAAGAAATAAATGCCGCATCTACGTAAAAAGTAATTAAACCATAATTAAATTGAGAACAAGGGCTGACTGCCATAAATCATTGCGTATAGTGATAGTTATAATTGGTTTCGTCTCCCGTTGAGACGATTGGGCCACTATGCAGGGACATTCACATAAGTCAGGAAAATGACAGAAGGACCACACAATTTGTGATGGATAGCATTATCTCTAGATTATAGTCGAGATGGATATCTAATCTATCTTGACGACGACTGGACGACGCGCTAATAAAGAATATTCCTATTCTATACGGACCATTTACGGAAAGGGACATAAAGAACAGGGGTAAAGTTCTTCACTTATTTCAAGACCATTGAATGATTTTTTTCAAGCATTCATTCACTGGGATTAAAAGCCTGTTCAGGTGGAGGTCCTTATATGACTCTGGCCTGGATCGTAAATGTGATGTCGCTCTACAAATTAAGAGGCACTTGATATCGTGTCCTGCCTGCCCTCTTATTTGCACATCACAGATTGCGGCTACTGAAAGTGCTAAACTCGTCGCCAAATATTGAAACAACTCAATTTGAATTGTCAACGACATGCTAAATAGAAGAAATGCGTGAGGGTTTTGGGCAAAGAAATATAAAAAACATAACCCTCCTTCCACCGCAGTCGGGTAAAAAATCTATGGTTTTCGGCCTTCTCAATGTTTCTCAACTGTTTCTGTTTAGTGGCACAGGCGCCGTAGGCGGAGCACTATGGGTCGCTACCTGATCCACATCGGTCGAAAAACAAAAAATTGTGTAATTAAACAAATATTGGCTAAGCCAAAAAACGATTCCCGCATTTGGGCCGGAATCTTTCAAACGATCGCATTTTTTTAATCGTTACCTACCTATGTGAATCATACAAAAGGTTAAAGATCTCTGACTCGACTCATAAGTGTTAAAACTTGTATACTATTGCATGCTATATATTGGCCAAATGTGTGTTACCAAATATTTTATGTACCTACTTAAGTACCTAATAAGAACTTCATGTAAAAAAAAAAAAAAATTGAATTTGAATTTGTCATTTTGTTTTTTTTTACGGATTCTCGCGTTTACGGATCACGCGGTTTTAGTTTTTTTTTTAGTTTTACTGCAACAAATATTTTGTGTTCCTAGAGCTATGTTTTTCAACACAAGATCCAGCTAAAAAACGACACAGGGTCCACCCACAACGGCGGCAGAGCGCAGATTAAGTTTTACATTTCAAATTTTTGCGTAATTTATCATGACAGTGACCGCTAAAATGAACCTTAAGTCAAGGGCTTAAAGTTCACGCAATAACGACAAATTTGCCGAAAAATTAGCTTTGATTGTTATTTTTTTCTGGCTCTGCTTGTAATATTTTGATACCATTTATAAAAATTCTTGGAGTTGAACATGTCTACTTCCATAAAATATTTTTAAATAAATAAATTTATGTCATAAAAGAGAGAGTAATGTACAGACCTAAAGTCAACATGATATCGCTAATTTTGTGCGGAGAGGCACAGTTTTTTTTTTTTACAATATTATTAACCAACATTTTCGAATGAAAAGAAGTAATTATTGAAGATGAAGGAGTAATCTATTGTGTTAATTATTGGTTTCATTTGGATTAGTTTCATTTGTCCACATTTTTTTTTTTTTTTTTAGTTAGCCTAATCCTTCCCACTCCTGAGCAAAGGCCTCCCCCCATTCCTTCCACTTTCCTCGTTGTTGCGCCTCCTCCCGCCAGTTAACGAGAAAGCCATCCAAGGCGTCCCGCCATCTCCTCCTCGGTCTACCGCGCCGCCGTCTAGCTGTCTCCGGGCTCCAGTTCTGAGATATGCTGGCCCACAGCTTTACCGGCATCCGGCAGACATGGCCTGCCCAGTCCCATTTTAGTTTGGCAGCTTTATGAGCTACGTCAGCAATTTGAGTTCTGGAGCGCAGTGTGGTTGTCCACATAAAGTACCGAAAAACTTATTTTCGTAAAATTTGTAAACACGTCCATAAGTAATTTATATGATAAAAACTTGTTGAAAAGTCATATTTAAAAAACAGTTAAGATAACACTAATGTCAGTTTATGTTAATTTAATTGTTTAGGTACCTAGGTACCTACTTATTAGTTCGAAAAAAAAAACTTGATAATATCAAGTTTTTTTTTACATACATATTATGTAAGTACAGTACACCAATCAGAAAGAGTACACTGAAATCATAGATAATAGGAGAGAATCCAGAGGAGTCAAAAAGTAGTTAAGTTTGAATTTAATTTTTATGCCAGGAGTAGATGCTTGGTACCTATGTATAAAACAATTTTTACAAGCCTTATTACTTTAGCCATGGTGTCTGTAAGACGGACCAACACATTTTATACTAACAATCCCATACCTAGTAGGTCTGTAAGTACATAGGTACTTTGTTTCTTCATCAACTTAATTATAATTATTTAGGGTCAAATAAAAAATAGGATAAGACAGTGACCTCTGAACTTGTAATACAAGATGATATTCTCAATAATATTGCTCAATGAAGATAATATTCTCATTACACCCGCTGAATGGTTTCAATGTTTTGTGTTTCATGTTTGTGCATTGTGATAACTTGAAGTCTAAACATTAATGAGTTAAGTACAAACATGTTGCTGTATCAGCTTATCCTGTTGATAGTATGCAAAAATGTAGATTGGTTTTGGTAAGTAGGTATCTGATTATTATAATGTGAATTATAAAAAAAAAGTTTTTTATCTTTAGTTATTTGACCATAATAATAGAGTACTTATACCAGAATAATAGAGTAAACCAATGTTTTTATTTGTTAGATAATTAGTAAAATGTTGCATAAACTACGACCCTATTTTTATTTGATTATCTAGGTATTGATAATACCAGTTCTAATAACAATTTGGTGAATCTTATCATGGACATCTAAGATAAAAACTAAATAAATAGAGTTGAGGATCAGATAAGTAGGTAGGTACCTACAGCAGTAGATAATACTTACACTCTTTACAGGATTTATTTTTTAATTGATTTCTAATATGAATTCAGGTTGGGAATGAGAAACATAAACATTGGTGGGTTGTGCGTGTGCATGGCCAAAAATTCACTAAGTAAAATAAAAGATGACTGACAGCTGTAGCTGTAGGCTTTAAAACTAAACAATCGGCATTCTAAATTCAAAACGAGCCATAAAAACACGCGTCTTCGTTCATAGTACATAACATCAAACGAAGCAAAGGCATTCTCGGAACGTCCACACACTGTCAACATCAAAGGGTTCCGACTTCCACTGAAACGTGCAACAAATTAAGTATTCTAACAAATTCCCATTAATATCTGCACGGAATGACCGTAAGGACCTATAAATAGCCCTCCAAAGAGCTCAAAGGATGCGACTTACCGGATAGAAGGAGCATAACCAGCAAAAACGGACGCATCACGCACATTTTAACGCACTTTATCACATAAAATTGCAACACTTGTTAATAAAATTCGTTTTCTAACTTGCACACGTCCATTTTTTGTTTAGATTATGTTAGGCAGGCATGTTTGTTAGGATGAATGTGGATGTAAACAATATGCAAGGCGTACGACCGGCCGGGCGGCGCCGTCGAATACGATGAACAAAGTTGGGCAAACGAACTCGGAGGACGGAGGTCGGAGCTTCAAAGCCGCTTTCACAGACAGCACACATTATTAGAAAAGCTGTTCACGAACGCACACTAATGCAATTGAGGGATTCCAGACAGCAGCTAACTTCATTGCATATTTGACAGTTCATTCACACCGTCTTGCTTGAAAATCGTTTTTAATTGCTGTTGTTAAAACAGTTATCTTAAATCTGAAATAAAGGAGAAACAATTAATTACGATTTTGTATTATTATATTGTGTATCAATTATCACATTAAGTTATTCAATCTGCAAAATTGATTGCAAAGTCATCCTTGCTTCAACGTAGTTCAAGCGTTTGTCAATAGATGGCAATTTCTACGACTTTACTTTAGTTCTGCTATTCGACAATAGATGGCAGTAAATTGATAAATGTTACTTTTTACAACTAGATGGCTCTAATAACATCAAAAACTTTTTGATGAGTAAAAAACGAACTTTGTAAAACTGAACACGAAGATACCGACTTTTGACCATTATGACCATCAAATCAAATCAATAATTTGGGTCCACTCTTCGATACGATGTATGTTGTAAAGATAACATTATTCTCCCAGTTACGAGATACCATTACTTATTGTAAGTACCTACAATTAATTTCCACATGTTTTGCTGCATATTGAAGGAGTGTGCATTGGATTTAATGGTCACATAAAATGATAAATTGCACCATAAAACCTTATCAGTGTCGATCTCATTACAGATAATAACATTATTTCTTTGTTATGATGCTTGTTGTTGATTAGGTTTTGTTTGCATTGCGGATAAGAGTTATATGACCGATTTCAATAGCACTAGGTTATATCTAAATGTGATGCCTAAGTATACTTGCATTTTATGATAAATGTTTAAGTATGTCATTCATAGGGGAATTTATTATCCAGCCTGACTGGATTGTTGGGGTCAGATAGGTCATATAAAATACTTACTTTATAGTTGGGAAAAGGGCCTATGCAGATGATGATGTTTGTATGATAAGTAATTATTTAGGCATATCATTGTTTACCTGTGACCTAGCACAGTAAAATCGAGCACATTAAAAAGTGCCGTAGGCCGTACTACCTCTTATTCTTTTAGTTAATCAGTATCCCTAACAAACACAAGCCTAATTAAATACATAAGGAGACTGCAAGTTAGGTTTAGAGGCCAAAATAATACAAAAGATAAAATTTAAACATTCTTTTTATTGCTAAAATAATGCTTTGCAAACGTCTGACCGACAATTAGCGGGAACACCAATGTTGCATCCGCATACAATTTAACCGGAGTTGCATTTGGTCTAATCTTGCCCCAAGACACTGCTTCATCAGGTCTTGCACCAGCATCACTGCCGTCGAACTCACTCGCAGTGTTAATATACACGGCAAAATCAGCACCGTTCCTCATCAAATTAGCATTACAAATATGGTGTTTTATCACTCCACCACCTAAAATAATCATACCCGTATTATTGGCCTTTACAGCCATAGTATTCAACCTCCTTAAGTCACTAAGAATGTCTATGATAAGTCCTGGCCTCTTGTATGAGTGGAAATACATCATATCTCCTAAAGAACCGTCGGTTAACGCAGGACTGAAGATCGGAATGTTGTTTTTCCAAGCCCAGTAGCATACTGAGCTCTCATCATTAATTTTCTCGCCTAATTTCGCGATTATTCTCGAAGGAGTCCAAACAGTACCATTAGCAAGCTGTTTGTCAAGCATTTCATCAAGTAATGGAGTCACCCACTCTTCAAATTTGCAGTAATTGTCATTGGGCACTAATAAGTTACCAATTCTGTTAATGCCGCGAGTTCTCAACATTTTCCCGCTTAAATTGAAGTCTCCGACGTATGTAGGAGCGAGGCATTTAATGAAGTCCTCTTCAACTCCTCCGGCAGTGGTCACAATACAGTCTACTAACTTATTTTTCACCAAAAATCGGAGTGTATCACGTAGTCCGGACGATATCATGTTAGAAGTATATCCTAAAAATATAGTGCAGTTAGTTTTTTTCTTAATAAACACGTCTTCTTCGTAAGGGTCACTGTTATCTTCAGTCAATGGAACGGAGCGGCATTTCAGCATTTTGTTGATTTCTTCGACCGAGTTACCGAAGTTGGTGGCTTGGAAACCTGATCGGACGTAGCTCTCGAGGATTTTGTTGTAATCAGTGCCATTTTCCCAGTCGTAACCCGATACGATGGGTGTTTCAGCAGGCAGTTCTTGGCTTGGCAGTAAAACGGCGTTTACGGCCACGTTCGGAGCGAGCTTACTCGGTTTAATATCATCAGTAGTTACATCCATAATTTTAATAGATAATTAAAACTAAACAATCATAATAATTCGATTTAGTGGTCGGAAAAATAGATTTTCACTTCAGTGTTTTTACGACTTATTGAACTGTCAAAGCCAAAGCAATTTGACAGCAAGAAAAGATGCATGACAGATGGCAGGACCTGTCAATTGGTTTCTTTTTTTTTTTTTTTTTTTTTTCGTTTACCCCGAAGGGAAGGCTAAAGTCTTTCGACCATATTGCCTAGTCTTACGTCCAAGTATTTTCTTACGTGATAAGTTTTATACAATAATGTCTTTCGTATTTCGTATTTCATTTTTCATTTTTCAGTTTTCATAAACTGTATAATATTAAGTCCATCCATTTTTCTTCATATTAGTCTCATATTTTCATTCATATTTCTCCATTTTTGTCAAATCAGTAATTAAACGTTATGTCAAGTCAAATTGGTTTGACGTATATATGCAGTGTTGCCAGAAGGTTACATTTCTTACATTTTTCGTAACTTTTGACCCCCTCGCGTAACATGTAAGTAACTTTCATATTTAAGGCAATTTTCGTAACTTTTGAGAACAACGAGATTTGTAATACTAGATTTTTGCAAACAGTTTTCGAACGCATTTCAATTCAACGCATCCAAATTGAACGCACCTAAAACACACTCCGAGATGGTTCTGAATGGAAAGCCACATGACAAAATGAAACGTATCCTGGTTACATTAAAACTCGATTTTGCTTGAGCGGGTGCGCGCACGTTTCCTACTTGGCGAGTTGCCGCCGTTCGCAGTTTCGACTTTCGTAGCTATTATCTACAGAAATGCCCGGTTGTGATTCTGATTTGTTTTGTTTCGTTGCGTTATTGTTTGTTGTCGTACAAATACTGTGAGAAAAGTGCGTGAGTGAAGTTCCGGTGATTACATTAATAATTTATTAAGTAAGTTTATCGGGCCCTGTTAAAAAAAAACGCGACATTGCCAAGTTTCCTCGTTGAAATTGTATGCTTTTACTTCGTTGCTTGAAATAATAATTTTTTGTTAAAAATAGGTCGTTATCTCTACTACAATAATCACAGAGCGAATTTAAGATAACTTTTTTATTTATTTAGTAAAAAAAGTCATTAAGGTGAATCCTCCAACCAGCCCGCGAAATTCAAATTTTCTTAAGTTTTTTGCAATTTGCAGGCAAGTGATAGGTTGTATGTTGATGAACATTTGATTCGCGGCTGTAAGACGTATGTAGTTACAGAATTATAATCATCAAAATCATTAATACAACCCTCCGAGCTCATAAAGGTTCCGGAATGGCTTTGACCTTGTAAAAAGTCATTTTTAAACCTTTATGAGCTCGGAGGGTTGTATTAATGGTTTTGGTGATTATAATTCTGTAACTATATACGTCTTAGAGCCGCGAATCAAATGTTCATTTGCAAAAAACTTATGAAAATTTGAATTTCGCGGGCTACCCTGGAACATCAACCTTACGTTAGGTGCTAGACTAGATAGCAACAACAGTGAAGATGGCGCTGCGAACAAATGAAACTAGTCTGTTTTATCATAAGATTAAATACACTGTATGACATCATAGATTCCTTTATATTTCATCATTTTGCTGATATCAATTTCGACCTCCGTCCCCAAAAAGACGTTAATAAAAAAAAAACAATAATGTAACTTTTGCAGCAAAAATGTAACTTTTCAGGTAACGAAACGTAACTTATGACTCAAGGGCCCTGGCAACACTGTATATATGTCAAATTTTAGCTAGTATGCTAAACTGAAAAGTACTGAAAACTCCTTTTTGGAAAAAAAACATAACCTAAAAATACTACGATAAGCGATAACGTTTTATACATCAATACATCTAGAGGTAAAAATATATTATACAATAAAATTAAAATAGGTAGATAGAAAAAACACTAAATGTAACCTAGATATCATTTACAGTCTCTGTTATAAATTTGTACAAATATATATACGTTGAGGCATTCATAAGTAGCTCCTGAATGCATTGCGGGACCTTATCAGATTTTCCATAAACTTTTAGAAGCTCATCCGACAACACAAGGCGCTGAATGTTGAAAGACGAACACTCAAAAAAGATATGATGCAAAGATTGAACTTTTTGCGATTGACAGTACTCACAATAAGGAGAGTTGACCATTTTAAGACGATGAAGATGATAATTTAGACGACAATGACCAAAACGCATACGACAAATAAATGAATAAAACTTTCTGTTTATAAAATTACTATTTCTGCAAAACCAAGGTGTGGTGTTTATTTGTTTATCTAGATAGGCATACCAAGTGCCTTTATTTTCGATTTGTGTGGTCTGGTATGAATGTCTCCCCCACGATTGACACATACGCTGTCTTAAGAGACTAACAGCGTCTGTATGCGGTATAGAAACACTCATATCAGCATCGACATTTGGAATTAATTCACCCAGATCAACTATTTTTTTAGCCAGATAATCAGCCTTTTCATTTCCTGCAACACCAATGTGCGAAGGCACCCAAACAAAACTAACTTCAATATTAGAATGAGACAATTCAATCCATAGCTCTTTTATCACATAAATTATGTAGTTGGTGTTAGCATGTAATTTATTATTAGCTAGATTTTTTAAAACACTCATGCTATCACTTACCACAACCCACTTGCTGTGACCTGAATTGCAATTTTTTATATGTTTCAAAGCACTCAGAATAGCAACAGCTTCAGCTGTAAAAACACTAGCATTTTTATCAATTTTTCGACCAAGGCCTATATTTGAGGTTGGCTCATAAATGGCAAAAGATACTGCATTATCATTTTTGGAACCATCACTATACACAAATTTATGATTTGACCACTCTGACAACATTGCATTTACTTCCTCTTTTGAGGACAGGTCCTTTTTATTTTTTATAATTATATTTATGTCTGGAAATTTTGCAATAAAAGCTCCGTGGTAACAAGGCAGAATATGAGATGATTGATGAATATTTATATTTTTAATAAAATGTATGAAACTATGAATATCCTGTAACATGTAAAATGACTTTTTATCTAATCTAGCATTGAAATGCAACAGATTGGCCAAGAGACTATTGTTAGAAACACTAAAAAGTTTTAATATAAATCTTTCTTTCAAATAGTCAAACCGGATTCTTAAAGGTGGGATGTTACATTCAATCTGCATTGCATTTATAGGAGTACTTCTGAATGCCCCAGTTATAACACGTAAGCATTTGTTTTGCAGAACATCTAAACTATTTACAATTCTGGTATCAGCAGCAAAACAGTAAAAACCATATTCAAAATGGCTACGAACCAAAGACTTATACAGCAATAGCAAAATTTTGGGATCTGCACCCCAGTATGAACCAGCCAAAGATTTCAATATATTGTAAGTTTTATTTGCTTTGCTAATTATATGTTTGGTATAATTGTTCCAGGTTAAATTATATGACAAAAGAACTCCTAAAAATTTGACTTCCTGTGAATTGGGCAATGCAATATTGTTATATTGCACGGGAGGCATATTATGACACTGTTTACCAAACACAACCACTTTAGACTTTGATGGATTGACATTAAGATCAAGGTAAGAGAAATATTTACACAGATTTGACAAGGCATCATTGACTATTTGAACAACATGTGATAAGTTGGCTCCAGAAGCATAAACAACTAAGTCATCTGCAAATTGTAAATTTTTTACTTGAGACCCTAAAATTAAATTTAAACTACGTATATACAATATAAATAATAAAGGTGATAAAATACCTCCTTGACAAACTCCTTTTGAAGCAAGTCTAGGACCATAAAGATGTCTATTAAATTTAGCAAATACTTTTCTATTACTCAGAAAATTTCTGACCCATATTATAATTTTTCCAGGGATACCTATTTGTAATAGTTCATGGCATAAAATATCTATATTTACACTATTAAAAGCCCCAGCCACATCAAAGAAAACTCCAACCAAATTATTATTTGCCAATAGAGAGGAATGTATATCAAGCTGCAATTGACAAACACTTTCCCTAGCAGAACGATTTCTACGAAAACCAAATTGATTAGAAGGCAGAATATGATATTTTTCAACATAAAATTCTAAACGCTGCTTCAACAATTGCTCGAATAGTTTACCAACACAAGAAGTAAGTGCTATGGGACGATAGGAATCTGGACATAATTTGGATTTTTCTGGTTTCAAAATTGGTACAAGACAATCCACTTTCCACTCTTCAGGTATAATATTATTTTCCCATAACATATTCAGGACTTTAAGGAATGTTTTTAAACCAGTAATGCTAAGTTTTTTAAATAATATGTATGGCATTCCATCAAGACCATAAGTAGTGTCTCTTCGAGAGGAGATGGCAGATATTAATTCACTGATTGTAAAAGGATTAAGTAGAAAACTATGACTGGAGTTAGTATTATTATTAAACAAAGAACTTGGGGCTTGTGTAACAAAATCCGGAGTATATTTCTTCAAAAAATCCAAAATCCATGCGTCGTTTTCATGACTATTAAAATTATATGTTTTGTTATATTTACGCATGAATTTCCATATAACGGATATTGGCGTGCATCTGTTGAAAGTTTCACATAGAGACATCCAACTTTTTTGACGTTCTGTTTTTATAATTAATTTTTTTAAAGCTCGAAGTTTTTTGAATTGGATATATGTCTCTTCTGATGGGTTATTTTTAAAGTTTATGTAAGACGTTTTGAAATTTGATACAGCCTCTGTACACTTCTGATTCCACCAAGGAAGGGAAGTTCTTCTAATCCTATTTGTAGGACATGAATGATTGCTGGTATTTTTATTGACCTTACAATTTGGTATGGAATTAGCAGCAGCTGTACGTAAAATTGTACAAAAATGATGATAAGAATCAAGAGAATATATATTATCTGTTTCGAAATCAACTAATAATTCATCCACATTATTACTATACATTTGCCAATCTACCATTTTGTAATTTGAGTAGGTGGGCAAATGTTCAGTACCTGAACAATTTCCACAAAAATCATTATTTTGACTATTACTAATCACTACTTTTATTTATTTATTTATTTATTTATTTATTCACACAAAATGTTTTCTTGCCATTACAGATAAATAGTTCTATTGCGACAAAGAAACTTAAAATAGGTATACTTATCAATAACTTACATGCTACACAGTATGTGGTATGTGGCCCTTGTGAACTCACTCAGTGTACAAGTAAAGATATCTGTAGTATCCGCCACCGTGTTGAGAGTGCGCAGCGCACGAGTCAGCGGTGCGCGCCCCAGCAGGTTAGTGCGCGCACTTGGCACCACTAGCAGTTGCGGCCTGCGCCGCCGCTCCACGTACCTATCTGGTAAATTGAACCCTATTTCTGATAGTATGGCTGAGTTTTGTACACTACCTCTTAAAACTTTAAAAATATAAGTTATTAGTGTCAATTCACGTCTAACTTCTAATTTATAGTATCCTACCATACCCAGACAGAATAGGGTAGGATACAATAACGGGTATCCCGGATATCTCCCATACAGCTTTAAATACATAAATCTGACGAATTTATTCTGTATCCGTTCGGGCATAAATTTGTACTTAATTTCACTCGGGCTCCAGACAGGCGCATTATACTCCAGGTGACTCCTCACAAGAGCCTCATACAAAGCCCTCAATGCATTGATGTTAGTGAAGTCATTTGCCTGACGCAGCACAAATCCCAGATTCCTGTACGCCTTTTTACAAATTTGTATTACGTGTTTGCGAAACTGCAGATCACTTGTGAAATGAACGCCTAAATCCTTTATTTCCGCGACACGCTGCAGCGGCTCCCCGTCCATGGTGTACTGGTGGTGTTGTGGGATTCGTGTGCGTGTGAATGAAAGTACCGAGCACTTTGATACATTAAAGTATAACTTATTGCGGTGACTCCATTCAGTGACCCTATCCAAGTCGTGCTGCAGCATGTCACGATCCGCAGTGTCTTTAATGACTGCAGACAACTTAATGTCGTCAGCAAACACCATGCATGTGGACCTGATTAACTTGGCTAAATTATCCACCATAATGATGAACAATAAGGGTCCCAAATTTGTACCCTGACTTACGCCCGACCTGGTGTAATAGGGCTCCGAGAAGTGTCCGCCACAGTCCACATACTGACGTCTATCTCGAAGATAACTGGCGAAAAACTTTATAGTATGATATGTGCAGCCCATACCCGCCATTTTTGCCAAGAGTATATCGTGGTCGACTGTGTCGAACGCCTTCCTAAAGTCCAGATAGATCACATCAACCTGGAGTCCAGCGTCAACAGCTGGTACCAGCTGCGTCATCAGGTGAAGCAAGTTCCCCATTGTTCCACGTCCAGGACGGAATCCGTGCTGCGCATCAGACAAATGAGGGCCTATCTGAGTATAAAGGTAATTGTGAATAGCCATCTCGAATACCTTGGCAGGTGCGCTAAGTACTGCAATTGGCCTGAAGTCACTGGCATCCGTACCACCTTGACCTTTCGGTATAGGTACAACTCGCGTAAGTTTCCAGCGACTAGGAAAGTGCGCCAATGACAAACACAAGTTAAATATGTGGAGCAACGGTTCTATTAGTACCATGCGGCAATCTTTCAAAATGAAGGGCGGAATACTATCTGGGCCCACTGAGCGCTTAGGCGGCAGACCAGTAAGCGCGCGCTGGACGGCAGCCCGCTCGAGGCAGGCGAGGTGCGCATATGCGCCGCTCGGCGCTGCATCCCCGCACGCCGCCTCCGCATTCAGCGAGCCTGCTGTCGCGCTGTACACAGAGTGAAAGAATCGCGCATATTCCTTAGCAGATTCATCACCGGATAGAACTCGTCCCTCTTTGATCAACTTGTACTGACTAGAAGTGTCTTTTTTTGACCTTACGTAATTCCAGAATGATTTAGGGTCAGTAGCGAGATGGCTTTGTACTCGATCTCTGTACCGGAAGTGACAACTCGCTGTTTCCGCCTTCACCCTTGCCCGGCACTGAGAGAATACCTCATAGTCGCTTGGCGATTTGGTCGTATAATTATTATTATATATTTTAATTAGTATAATTGCAGGGATGTGATAACTACTACCCAGAGGACTATCATGTACTTGCCACTCACAATTAAGTGCCAATGATGAAGAAACCAAAGACAAATCCAGTGCATTAGGACGCCATGTTAGAGAGCCAATAGTTGTTGCCTGACCATTATTAAGCAAAATTAAATTGTTTTCTTCAATGACTTCCAAGACAATTCGACCACGTGGAGAGTCAGAACCACAACCCCAAGATGTGTGATGAGCATTAAAGTCCCCAGCAAATATAAAAGGACCAGGGATAGACTTAACCAATGTATCAAATTTATCCATAGTGAAAGCTGGATTAGAATTTAAAGGACTGTAGAAACTGACGATACTCATCTCCTTATTATTAACTGTGATTTTTACACAAATATTTTGTAAAGAATTGTCAAAATAAGTGTTAATTTTATTATAAATAATACTTTTATGAATTATTATGGCAACTCCGTTGTGTTTGTTACCACAATCATTCCGTTCAATATTGTAATTTTTAATTTTAAAATTTTGATCCGATTTGAACCATGTTTCACTAATTATTGCAATGTGAATATTGTGTGTATAGAGGAAATTGGTAAATATATGTTTGTTGCTAATAAGACTCTGTGCATTCCATTGCATTATGTTTAAATTTGATTTAATATCCATTATGAAGGTGAAGAAATTTTAGTACTTAAAGTTTTTTTTAAAACCTCTTTAATTGATGATGTGTTTATAGGGACATCTTTATTGCTAACTATTTTGGTAATTGTCTCTACTAAAATATTTATAAATTTATCAGATTTCATTAAATTATTAATCTGTACATCTAAATTTTTTGCTGTTAAAGCTGGAAAAGCGTTAATATTAAAAAGATCAGAGTATGTGGAACTTCTTGACTTTATTTTGTTTTCTTCTATTTTTTGTTTTTTTAAAGGACAAGATGAGGAGATAGCTATGTGGTCGCCCTTGCAGTTTGCACACTTAGCATCCTTTGGGTCAACCTGACAATTCTTAAAATTATGAGTTAATGTACAAATTGAGCAAACCTCGGTGTTGCGACAAAATTTAGCGATATGTCCATATCGAAGGCACTTTAGACATTGCTTAACAGGTGGAATATATTTGCTTACCTCGTGGCGCCATGAGTCTAAATATATATAGGGAGGAAGAATGGTGGAGGCGAAGGTAACAGCAACTGCCTGTGTTGGGACAAATTCAACACCGCCGAAACCCTTTACCCTGCGCATGAAGCGCCTGACCTGTATTACGTTTTTGGAGCTGCCGATCAATGAAAATATTTCTTTATTAGCCATGTCGACAGGGACTGCAGTGAGAACCCCAGTTACCTCTGTGTCTGCAGCAGGGATGGATGCTTTTAGTGTTAACTGATCTAATAATTTTTTATTTTTAATAAACATATTTGCGTTGTTTGGCAAATCAAACGTGATGCCAACCTTGTATTTATTAATTGAACGCAAATGCATAACTCCTGAAACACCATGCTCACGTATTCCTTTAGATAAAGCCATACGATCCCTATCACTAAATGGTTTATTTTCTTCTACGTGATTTAAGAATACAACCAACTCTTTTTGGTTAGTATCTTCAGGGTAGCTGCGTGTGTATCCCTTTACCTTAAAAATTTTATACTTTTCTTTCGGGTCCTTGTCTGCAATAGTTTCCCTAAAAGAAAAACAAGTTACCGCCGATTCCGCTGAGTCAGAATCAGTGGATAATACCTGCTGGGGATCCGGAGGCGGATCCCCCTCCTTCCTTTTTCTCTTCTTAACCATTATTTATACTAACTTACACTAAAAACTAAGTATTAATAAATATTTACAAAGATATTGTGAAAAAAAGCCAAATAAAAAATTTTTAAATCAAAAAGCGCGCCTTCACTCTACAACGTTTTCCCGCCTTCCTCAATTGGTTTCGTTTTGTTATTTCCATAATGATAAATAAGTCTGCATGAGCTAGTTCGTTTAATTTTTAACTAAGTTACACTACTGGTTTTTTGTGTTAATCTTTTTGACAAATAATAAGTTATTCTACTTTGTTTTGAACTCAAGTTTTGAAATAGTTATCTATTACCCTGAGTGGACACAAGCAGACAGAACTATTCTTTAGTCCCAGCCAAAGAGTTTTGTTAGTCAGATTGGGAGTATTTTGGAGGGGTTACCCAACAAAAGCTGTTGCTGGTGGCAGCCCAAGTAACACATTTTGCGACAAAAGGCTTGCATATAGAATATTTTTGGAAACTTTAGTAATAAAATCCACCGTAATTAAGTTCTATAAAGGTGGTTAGAACCGATAAGCAACCTGTATGTTACCAAAGGGAGAAAAATTGCAACTTATTTATAGATGCAAAAGCGATGCATAAGAGTTCGAATTGTTACCCTGAGTGGCACTAGGAACTAGCGGTGCAAATGTGCGCCGTAAATGAATGATTGAACGATAAAGCGATACAGTTCATTCGTTGAGTGACAAATAAGATCCTAACAAGTTCTTATTTTCGGTGGAGATAAACAACAACGGCTTTGTGTTATGGCTGCTTTTATTTGTGATCTATTTTGCGAGTATTCAAAAATTATGTATTTAACGCAGGATAACCATCATGAGCCCTTGCAAATGGTTTTTTATTGTGAAACCATGGTATATTTACTAAGTAAATTTTGATGCGCCTTCGATCTAATCAAGAATTAGCAAAAAATATGCGGTGATCAAATAAATAAGATAATACTTCATAAAAATTTGGTTGTTAAAAACCTAACATTATGGTTTAACAAAAAGTATAATGTCAAACTACATCAGAAACAGTTATCAAAACTCATTTTATTGTATGTTATTGTAATAAAATACCATTCAACAAGATACTTTTCAAGGACTCCATTTTTAAAAATGGCGATTTGAAATAGAACTTGCAGGTCATTTTTACACTCATTTGTTACCATAATAGAGCTCCTGGGTCCAAAAATCCCTTATTAGTACCTAGTAGTGATTATTTTCACTTAACAGGTCTCGTTGCCTTTGCGTTGAATTGGGGATCCTCAAGACGGGTACAAAACCCATTTAGGAAGGTAAATAAAGTAAAATTTAATTTAATTGTAAATGTTGGCTGGAATCCTCGACTTTTATTTCGATGCCTGATTTCCTACTGATAGTTTGCAAATTTTCATTTTTAATTTATACAAGAGACATTCAGAAGGGTAGCTGGTCATGCCTTGCCTACCAATCTGTGATTTACACCGTGTATAACGTAAGTAGATTAAAAAAAATACAAAGTGAACTAGTGATTTCATAGCTGTTTCATAAACTATTCAATTAAGTACCTAAAATGTAGGAAATTGACTTAAATACAAATCATACTCTATTTAAATTTATTAATATGTACGGAACCTGCGATAGTGTTAGAACTGTAAGATCTTAATTGGTTCTAAATGAGAGAAAATTGTTGCTTAAGGTTTTCAAGAACCATCTTTTGGAACCGATCTACGCGTTACAGTGGCATATTAGAGTATATTAGACCTTACAAAGGCAAATTACACTAGGTTCCAAATGAGCTGCAATAATAACTCTTGAGCCACTACAGGTGATAAGTAACTTACATATACTACTTATTTAGTACTAAAGGTGCCAAATAAGGAAAAATTACCACCTATTAATGTACGGTTCTTAATGGGAGATTTTAAGATGTCTTAAGCTTCTTTGCGTTCTAAAAGATTGAAAATTGAAACCTATATGCGTCTATAACTAATAAATTCGGCCTAGTGCCACCATAAGTTATAAAGCAGGAAGAAAAATCACTCAAAAGCAACTGTTAGTGATAAGAGTTACTCATATGCAAATTCGAGCGCTGTTTGCATCTATAAGTAATACCGTACACTCTTGCACCACTTAAATGCTACCTACAGTTGCAGAATAAGTTCCAAAATACACTAACGTGCTACTTGGGAGGGGGCAACTAATAGATTACACACTATTTCCATTCTACGAACTTACTTATGTGGGTACTTCGATGACTAATGCAGAATGACAATCAAGATAATGCTCTTGCAATAATGATTGTCTTTCTGCATTAGCTCTATGCTCTTGCGTGCAAAGCGAGTTAGAAAATGCATGCCCTTGCCCCTTCGTATTTAAAAGTTATTTTCTTCATTCATACTACAGGAATGAGATCAGGAGAAACTGTGTCAACTTGTATTGGCGAAGGCTCCGCTCCGCTCTTTTCCACTGTGGTGGAGTCCCGGCCTAACTCTTCTCCATTTGCCCTTCCCAAAGACTTTTAGACTTTAGCCCTTCCTAAATGCGGGTCTTTATGTCAGCATTATGTAAATGTAAACACGTCACTTTATGGATAAAAAATACCTACGTCTATAGTTGAGTTTGTTTTTTTTTAAACGGTTTTTTTATTTTGTTCATTTGATTCCGGTCACCGCGTGAGTCACTTTTATTTTCAAATTCTATTACATAAAAAAACATTAATATTTACATTATTTATCCCACCTACACTGTCTTTGTCCATTCATTGCTATTGCTAGCGCTTGTCCAACTATGATTGATCATCGATAACCTAGCATGCATTAATCAAAATTGCGTAACATGTAGGAAAACATTGGTTGTGTAATGTTACGTTATATTTTATAATAAGTAAGTACTCTTGGAAACTTGAATCCAATCAATATTATTCTTGGCATCTCTCAATTGATTTGATAAAACAAAAAATACATATCCAATATTTTTCGATAATCTAACCGACGGACTAGACAGTACTATATTTCTTTAGACAGGAAACTTCCATTACGTTTTATTGTAGTTTAATCCCAAAAAAAATGCGGGTACTTCCAACAATAAAATTGTAATGACTGTCGTAGTTTTAAAATTCAATATTTTCAATATTTAACGAACTGAGATTCACAAACAACAGGAAAGGCAGGACACGATATCAAGTGTCCCATCGTTTGTGGGGCAATAGCACATTTACACTCCAGGGCAATAGCACATTTACACTCCAGGGCAATACCACATTTACACTCCTATGAATCTCCTCCTGAAAAGGTTTTCCTTGCTTCGGCCCACCTGTGTCCCGCATCCCGGAGTATATTAAAAGACTTCCAGGTCAGTCATGGCAACCCCCCGTCGGAGCTGCGGGTTGTTTGCAACAGATACCGCGGCCTCGACATAAAGGGCTAAGAAGGAACACGGGTGGTTCTTAGTCAGTAGAAGTCGGACACTCCCTTTATTTATTTATTTATTTAAACTTCTCGCACACAAAAAAAGGTACAAAGGCGGACTTAATGCCTTAGGCATTCTCTACCCCATACCCCATTCCACCATTCCATCCATTTCATCCATTTTTCCATTTTTTTTGCCATTCTCTATTCTCTTTCCTTTCGCTCTGCCCAAGAGCGGGACCCCTTATTTGATGATTTCTCAACCCACAAAAAACCATGGCAACCCATCAATGCACTTATTATCCTTTTAACACCTTGAATATATTTTCTTCTCTCAAAAAGCTAAATTAATTAACTATTCCCTGTCAATGTTTGGTAACACCAACCGGAAATAAAGTCATTGTACTTAGGTACTATCTATTGTTAACTGACACTTGAAATCAAATTCCATTCATGCAGCGACTATAAATGAATAATTTACGACCCGACTCACGTATGACATAACAAGACAAACAGAAAATAACATATCAAGCGTTTGTAACAAGTTTTTAACTTAATTGTCAATCTACACAGAATGCATGCAGGAAATAAGTTTGGTATCTATACTAATATTATAAAGCTGAAGAGTTTGTTTGTTTGTTTGTTTGTTTGTTTGTTTGAACGCGATAAACTCTGGAACTACTGGTTGGATTTGAAAAATTCTTTTTGTGTTGGATAGTTCATTTATCGAGGAAGGTTATAGGCTATATAACATCACGCTACTACCAATAGGAGCGGAGCATAAATGAGAAATGTTGCAAAAACGGGAAAAGAAAATTCCTTTCTGAGAGCTTCCGTTGCGTGCGCTGCGAAAACGGTTTAAGTTACGAGAATATCATGTATGAAGTAATTATTCGTCTTTAAAAGTTCTAAAAAAAAGTCCGCGACAGCATCTGTCTATCTTTTAAGATTGACTCACTGTAACCATTTTTTACTATTAAAATGTTAGGTTACAAAGAATTATTTTTTGCGAAGCTTATTTAACCCATATGGTATTAATCTATATCTAAATAAATGTGTTCGTTAGAACGGAAATTTAATGTAGAATATTTGTGCTCATTACTCTATACAGTTTAAACAAATATCTTAGAAGATATCGCAATGTAAAAATACCCGCGCGGAAAAATAATTACGCGGGTTGCGTCGCAATGTAGGTACGGGGGATTCTGGCTGGCCTCCGGGAAATTCAAATTCAAAATATTTACTGCATCTGTTTACAAGTACAGAGTGTTATAGTATATTTAACAGTAAGAGATAGATTTTATAGTAATTCACACTTTAATATAATCTAAGCTAATCTAAACCATCTAAACTATTGTAATAAAGAGGAAAGATAAGATTTTTTGTTTGTTACGATTTAGCTTAATTAATGTCGGATAGTCGATATATCGAGAAAGGTTATAGGTATATTTATGTGACGCAGACGAAGTTGCGCGGGTCAGCTAGTTTTTGAATAAATAGCCGGTAGGAATCTTAACTATCGTCGTGTAGTCGCACGCGCCTGTTTCTGTAACCGCACGGACTTATAGGGTTGTCATCATTAATTTAATCTTCTTTGAATTTGAATTAAGTTATATAGGCAATCATCATCATCCTGCCTATGACCCATGCTATTTGGGATCGGTGAAACACGTTTTATAACCGACTTCAAAAAAGGAGGAGGTTCTCAAGTCGACTGTGTGTGTTGTTTTTAATTAATTTATATCTTTGTTATACCATAACATTTATGAACCGATTTGAATCTTGATTTGAAAAGTCATTTCCAGTTGTTTCGCTCCAAGGCCAATGTGCACCACAGGTCGCCCTCGTCCAGCTCGTCTCGCCATCTTCTACGAGGTCTGCTGCAACGCCATCTCCCTGTGTGAGGGCTCCAAAAAGTAACTTTATAGGCCTACGCATTGGGCATGCGGCAGACTGAGACGTGGCCTGTCCAGTCTTCAATCTTTGACATAGTCTATCCACCGCTTCTTTTTAACCGACTTCAAAAAAGGAGGTTACTATGTTCGTGTGTATGTATTTTTATTTTTTTTATGTATGTTACCTGATTTCTCCCCCATTTGTGGACCGATTCCCAAAATTCTTTTTTTATTTGAAAGAGTATACTCTTGAGGTGGTCCCATTTTAATTTGGTGAAGATCTGGTGCTGATCTTCGGAGATATACAATGGAACTTTTCAAAAATAGACGGCAAATCTGTCTTAATTGCTGGAATCGCTTGGATGTTTATTGAATATACATTATCATGACGTAACATCACGCCTGTATGCTCTGAGGGGGTGTGCAGATGTGTACAATACACATTTTTTTAGTTGTTATATAATATGAATTTCATAGACACGTATTACGTGTTTCGTGCTTTTTCTGACGCTATTCAAGTATTCGCATCTAGCAGTCATCACTTGTCTTCATGTTGATGAGCTGATAATGGAAGGTACTACTCCTCAACGGTTAAGAGTTGAAAGCAAAAATAGGGGAATCTTGAAGGTTAAGGGTTAGGTTTCTTGGTTGAATGTTAAATGCATAGTAAATATTTGTATAGGATATTATAGGTACTTACAACTAAAAATGAAAAAATAAAAAAAACTTTTTTGCAAAAAAAAAAACAACCGACTTCAAAAACTGTGACGAAGTCGGTGGCAAAAAAATAAAATCAAACAAACAATGTCACCGACTTCAGAAACTGATTTTTCTTCTGAAGTTTATTTTTCTCTTTTTGGTGTTTTTGAAGTCGGTTGTTTTTTTTTGCAAAAAAGTTTTTATATCTATCTATCTATATAAATAAAAAGAGAAGTCCTGACTGACTGACTGACCCATCAACGCCCAGCCCAAACCCTTGGACCTAGAAAGCTGAAATTTTGTACAGAGGTTCCCTTTATAATGTAGACAAGGAATAAGGAAGGATTTTTCAAAATTCAATCCCTAAGGGGGATGAAAATTTGTATGGAAAATCGTCATTTTCATGCGGTCGAAGCCGCTGGCAAAAGCTAGTCCTCAATAAAATCAAAACTTTCAACCTTATCCTCGTGGCATAGATACTACTACGCATCAGGGTTGGCATGTTTAAAACAAGTTGTTTAAAACATGTGTTTTAAACAGTGTTTAAAACAGTTTCAAATAAAACATCGTTTTTTATTAGGTGTCAAACACCTAAGGTATTTCAAAACTGTGACAAGTTTTGCAGCTTTCTCGTTACCAAGTTTGTTTCGTACCTACATCGGAATGAATAAATCCAAATGTTTTTGTGTTATTGTGAAATGAAAAATCAGAAAAAGTCCGCTCTATTTATACACTCCATCGGTAAAGTCCCCCGGGGAATTCCCAGAACTTCCGTAATTTGTGAATGTGATTTTATTATTATATATGATTTGGGTACCTATTCCCCTTATTTTACGAGAAGTTTAGGTGATTTCCCTACTAAAAATGAACGTCGAAACATACCGCATGTATTAAAATTAGATCAATTTTGGTCATGCAGTTTTTAAATTGTATAAAAGTGAATTATTTTAGGCTTAAGCAAATAAAAATGGATGATAACTAACTTAGGAAAAAAAACAAAAAAACAACTGTTTAAAACATTTTAAACTGTTTGTTTTATAAAATGTAAAAAAAACTGTTTTTTTTCCAACCCTGCTACGCATAGACAACCCTACTATTACTTTCTACATGTCCGGCCGGCTCAGCGGCGGCGCTCAGTGACGCAACCTCAGATAATCGCAGATCGAACGCCGGCTCCTAATTACCTGATGTGCAGCTGTATGTAGGCGAGAATGGGCTATGAGGGGACTAGATGGGGCTTCAATAAATTAAATGCGATACCTCAGTTTAGTTAGAAGTTAGGGTTTAGGGTCGGAGTGAGGTAGGTGTTAGCAGGTTTTCCACTAGGAATTTCTTTTAAATAAATAGCCTAGCATAGCCTTGAGTCTGGAATCAAATTATGCCTGAAGACTTGTCTCATATTAAATTTCGCCAGTTATGCTTAAGTCTGATGGTCTCTTAACATATTATGGGCCCCCATGTTACATATTGCCATCAAAATCCAGACCATGGCTACTGAGAAATTTCAGATGGAATAACCCATTATTAATTTGGCAGAATCGGGAATCCAACCCAGGAACTCATGCTCAGCAGACGCGAAAATCCCTCCCACATATTTCTCTTCAAAACCTGCCACCTCTGTGACTTTCCAAGCCCTGTATAATGGTTAAATCTTGGGCATTCCATACAATATATAACAAATCGCTCCACTTACTTTCGCCCATGGCTATGGCATCGGTTACATCATTCTAATATTTCGAAGAGTTCAATTAACTGCAAATTCTTGCTATGTACAGACACGAGAACAATAAGCCTACTTGGCAAACTTTTTTATGTAGGTAATTTACTTCGTCACTATTGGCGGTAACGGTAATGTCTATCGATTGTCATATTGTCTATGGACATGTGATACGAAGGAGTGAAGAAAATGTGGTGAGGAAAATGTTGAGTATGAATAGATGGCTATAAGAGTAGAGGAAGACCAAAGAAACGATGGATGGACTGTGTGAAGGATGATATGGCTAGAAAGGAGGTGACTGCTGAGATGACGAGAAATAGGGAAGTATGGAAGAAGAAGACATGTTGCGCCGAATCCAAATAAATTGGGATAAAGGGCCCGAGTATGATGATGATGATGACTATTGGCGGTAATGTAGTTTGGAGATGAACAAAGCATTTGAAAACAAAGAAAAGTGCGAGTCAGAATATTAGTGTTTGAGCTGGTCTTTTGCAGAAAGAACAACACCGATTTGAATGGACCTGTCCGTGTCCAGTCAGTGCAAACATTTGTCAGTTCTCGTGTAGGTAGCTCGATATAAGTCGAGCTACACGATAAAGGACTAAAGTAGCTCAGCGTCACGACGAACAATACCAAAGAAAGGACATTTGGGTAGGTTGGTTATAGTACTGAAACTGCCAGACAATCGGTAAAACTAAAGGGAATACAAATGGAGTGTGACTCTCACCCATGGATCGACTTCGGAAAACTTACTTAACTTTGAAGGGTATTTAACTACGAATCCATTGCATGTTGGCTTTTTTTTGGTGGGTGGGATATCAATAATCATCAAATAACCCCTCCCGCTCTTGGGCAGAGCGAAAGGGAGTGTCATTCTTCTAAAACCACCCATGTTCTTTCTTAGCCCTTGGTGATCCGGGGCCGCGGTATCTCTTTCAAACAACCCGCGTCCCGTAGCCCCGTCAGGCTTCGGCCAAGCTTTAATTTGATTCATGTGGCCTCTTACAATTACAATCTACGCTGAAATCAAGTGCCTATTTCAAGACCATAAACTAAATAGTTTACATCATGTACCAACAGTTTACGCAGTTGCAGAATTATTTCACCTTATCTATGAGCTCATCTTACATCTATTGCACATTGCGTGGTGCAGCGACCCGTCATATGAACCGTTCGTTTACTTAGTTCATTATGGTTACTGCAAGATATTGCGGTTATCACACTATGCAATATTAATATAAAGATGGTGGTATTTGGGTCGTATCGTGTAAGAAGAGCCGATATAAAAAGTCTATTGCACGTCTACAAGGTGATTACATACGGGACCGAAACGTGGTCGCTCACAATGGGCCTCATCAGAAAGCTCAAAGTCACCCAAAGGGCAATGGAGAGGGCTATGCTCGGAGTTTCCTTGCGTGATCGAATCAGAAATGAGGACATCCGCATGAGAACCAAGGTTACCGACGTAGCCCGAAGAATCGCCAGACTTAAGTGGCAATGGGCAGGGCACATTGCTCGCAGAACGGATGGCCGATGGGGCCGAAAAGTTCTCGAATGGCGACCGCGAACCGGAAGACGTTGCGTTGGAAGGCCTCCCACTAGGTGGACCGATGACCTGGTTGCAGGAACCCGCTGGATGAGAGACGCACGGGACCGGTCAATGTGGCGACGCCTGGGGGAGGCCTATGTCCAGCAGTGGACGTCTTTTGGCTGAAATGATGATGATGATGACATCTACAAGGGGGTTTATAGCTGTTGATTGACTTTTAGTTTTCATCACGCCTGTAATTCCGGAAGGATAAGGCGGAAAGTGTACCTAATACATAGTAGGTACGGTCACATTTCGCCAATTTTGTTTGGTTCCCATGTAATGGGGGGTGAGTCTATTGCTATCAACCGGGTACAAATCCAGACTTCGTGGTTGCTACTGAGGAATACCTATAGAAAAACTCAATTTCTATTTGCCAGAGCCGAGAATCGAATACAAGACCTAAGTGGTTCACCCATGGCTGCGGATTGTCGAAAGAGATACCGCGGCCTCGGCACAAGGGCGAAGAAGGAACATGGGTGGTGTTTAGACAGTAGAAGTCTGACACTCCCTTTCGCTCTGCCCAAGTTCTGCTGCGGGGGGGGGGGGGGATTGTCACCCATCCACGTATCAACTTAGGCAAGCGCGGTTTAACCTGAAGATCGACCAAAGCGGCTGTTATTGTTTAGCTACAAGCTTCTAAAATTCAAATCAGTAAATTAAACCATTATTTTTATAAACTTAACTTTATGTGGCCTTGTGGTTGCTTAAATATTCCACTTGTTGCAAAAAGCCACGAAGCGTTACTTCACTACAATAATAGTACCAAAATTCACTTAACACATTTACGACCTATCCAATCGTTTTAACACATTCTAAAGCATTGCGTAATATTACAAGTTACGAATTGATTACCAAATGAAAAACTAAAACTATGACTGCATCTTTGATCTAGTGGTAGAAATCGCGACTGCAGAATATGAAGTCCTGGGTTGGATTCCTGGGTCGGCTACATTGTAATTGGGTTATCAGGAATATTCAGTAGCAGCTACGGAGTCTCGATTTGTGCTCGGTTGATGGCAATAGGCTCGTCCCGTATTATAATAATTATGGGACTTAAAAATAACACGCAAAATGGTTGGTGTACTATTCGGTAGGTACCTACACCTCTGCCTAACCCTTCCGGGATTACAACCGTGATGTAATGTTATGTTAAACAGTAAACAGCAAAAAAAAGATCCGGTTACAAGAACCAGTGGCGCTCTAGATCAATGAACCGAACTCAAATTACTATCTCATCTATAATAAACTCGATTACGACCTCCAAAATGATTTCAATTCATTACCCATCTCACTTCCTGACATAATAACTTCGTATTACTTTCAAAATTCATTCAAAACCGGTCTCCATTACCTATAGACTGGTTCAAGAATATGAACGTAACATAACCAACAAGTCTTAACACGTGGCGAAATGTGGAACTAAACAAAAATGTATGGAAACTGACAGTTCACTGACGTTTTTCTTAACAAGCAGCGCCACTTTGACAGCTCAACGTTACTGGGCACAGTGTAATTAAAAAGTTACATCAGCGAGTTCACACGCTTGTTTGTAAATAAATGTTTTAGCGAATATTATAACAGTTATGTCATTCTTTTAATTGTTGTTTTTACGTTTATAGCCGCCAAAGCGTCATTTTGATAGCGATCTTGGTAGGAAAGTATAACAATGTGCTGGGTTGTCATTTTGGCGCGATACGAGAATTTCTTTTTGTGTTACATTCACATTCTCACACAGGATCACAATCTTATCTTTAGATTTTCTAAAATTCAAATGTCTAGGAAGTATTTTTAAGTGTATGTGGCCACTCCTCTCCTGAAACAGATCTTCTGATTAAACAAAGTCTCGTTGAGTTAAGATGGACTGGACTACCTCTGGTTGATCTGGTAGCAAGGGCTACTGCTGATCATGAGGACCTAGTTTCTATTACCAGGTTGTAGTGTCATTGATGTTTTTATCAAAAAATTCTCAGAAGCAACGTGGTGTCTGAATTTGGACTATAGTTTGATGGCAATCCTAACTAATATTATAAATGCGAAAGTAACTCTGTCTGTCAGTCTGTCTTTCTGTCTGTCTGTCTGTCTGCCTTTGCTTCACGCCTAAACTACTGAACCGATTTGTGTGAAATTTGGTACAGACATAGTTTGGAACTTGAGAAAGGACATACTTAGGATAGTTTTTATTTTTATTTTTTCGCGAGATAAACCAAAAATCTGCCGGAAGTCACTATTCCACGCGAACGAAGTCGCGGGCAAAAGCTAGTAGGCTATATGGGACACATAATTACTGGTAATGTAAGGGTTTACTGTTAGCTCTAAACCTCTGTCTAAAACATCGGGGACCACAGGCATCATAGTATGTTGTATGTGTCTACTACCCATCAGACCAAATCTTTGCGCAAGAAACAGAAACGTGTTTCATGGACCTCCACGGGTGACCATTTTCAACGACAATGTCATTTATTTCAGGCTACAGTGCTCATAGATTTATATAAACTAACCTACCTTATATAAACTAACATAAGTGTATAAAGTAAATGCAAAACCTGAGTAAATAAATAAGACTTAAGACTATGTTAGTAGCACTTCACTTGCACTATAAGTTTTCACAAGGAGCTCTTCCACATAACATAACGTTACATCATCATCATACCATTAGAAAGAAGCCTATACAAGTCTAGGAGGTCAAACGATGCTCGTATGATACAAAGATGACGAAACTGCGCTCATTTACCATTTCTTTGTAACAATACGTGCCCTCGCACCAGACCGTGAAATTAGACTGTAAACGGTAAGGTGAATATTGCAGATGCATTGTCTAAAAAATGCAATAAAAAAGGTAGTGTAACTATTGCAAAAACTATTGATACCATGGCAAAAGTAAAAGATACAGCGAAACAAAACCCTTTTTGTAGGAAATTAAAAATTCTGTTCGAACGTATTGGCAATAACAAACTATGTAGATATTTTATAATAGCGACACGAGTAAATTAAATGTACGCCAAACGCAGACCTTAGGTTCTTAGGTCAGCCCTACCACCTTGCTGATCTTCCGTTAAGAGAAAAGATCTGTATCATTTATAGGACCGCTAATTTTGTAAGTTATTGCAATCTAACATGCAGAGCGCTACTGAGCCTGCCACGGTAGCGGACGAAAGAGGCCTTGGAACTAAAGGGAAGTAGAAGGAACACGAATGAGTTATGTCAGTAGGAGTACTTTTCTGAACCTGAGAAATCCAGTGAAGATCCTGTACTGAGCAGTTGCACAAGCACTAAACCAACGAGACCTAGAACAGAAATAGATAAAACTGTTACATTTACCGTAACCCTAGCTAAAAATAGTGTAATCTCAAAGAAAGCAGCTACGTTTAGTAAGCTGATAGTGTGAAAGTGTAATAATATCGGGCGGTCAGTTTCCCTATAATCTTGGTAATGTGACCGGCAGGTGCCCTGGATCTAGGGCTCATTTCATTAGCTCTGTGACTCGGTACAGAGATTGTGCACCTTTCTCTTAAAGAACGAAGAATACGGAATCAGCTTTGACCAAAACGGGATCAATAATGTAATTATTAGTGTAGGTAATGTTAATGTGTGTACATCGTGTACATGACATACATAAATACAAAATTATTTTCAGACCCAGAAAATGCGAGGCTCGCAGTATTAGAAAAAATAATAATTGTCACCTTTTTCTGGCGCGAAACGAACGCGTTGTCCAAATTAAATATTTGAAATCAGCCGTTGGTCTTTAGCATGTTACATTGTATATTTAGATGGCGTTAAATCAGTCTCATATAATTTGCAACGGTTTTACCACATCCTGGACTAATGGCTTATTGCTAAATGCACTAAACATTCTAACACATTTAAACAAGTTAATTTATGGGAGTGTACCCAAAGACAAGTAGAGTGCATCATTCATTATTGCCGTTATTTCCGTACATTTCATAAAATGCAATCAAGAGATTATGTCTAGACTTAGGTAAACGTTATAACTTATAACAGCTTACTTCATGTTAATCAACAAGATTACGTATTACGAGGATTTAAGTTTACTATGATTTAATAATCTTCATCATCTACCTAGTTTTTTCCCAACTATATTTGTTTTTTTTTTGTTTATTACGTGTATGAGAAGAAGTCTTGCAAGGAGTAGGAGAAAAATATAGCTTTTAACATCATCACTAAGTCACGTAGGTACCGTACTCATAGTTCTTATCATCTGCTTAGCCTTTTCCCAACTATGTTTCCAAACTCACCGAATGCAGCTGAATATCAGTATTTTACATGGAGCGACTGCCTATCTGACCTCCACAACTCAGTTAGGCTGGGTAATACGATACCCTTTGGTAAGACTTGTTAGTAAGATTATAATTTTAGTACAAACTAATTCTGCTTATTCTCGCAAAGAGCAAACGTCATGTTTTATAAGTATTTGCGATCTTAAGAATCCTATAAAAAAGTGAATCTAACTAAAATCATAGGTGTGAAATAGCTTCTTAGTCTTCTCCTAACAATATTAGTAGACAGAGGTGTTTAAAATCTAGGCTTCGTAGCAAAAACTTGTCGTGAATCTAGATTTATTCCATTTTATTCAAACCAGGTTATACTGCATGAGAAGCGGGCCGTCCTAACCGAACTAGGGCTTTCCCTTTTATAATACCGTTCATACATGCGAGTTTTCACTGACAGCTGTCATATTGACAGCTATGACACGTATCCGCCATTTTATAATTGGATTTTTCTATTAATTTATGGGTTATATTTAAATGCACATCTGTTTCTAGGTAAGTTAATTTATTATCCCTAATTATTATTTTTTTCTTTTTTTTTTTTTTAAACGTTGCCCCACACTAGGAATTTCTCCTGTATCGTGGGTGCGTTTACAAACATTGAAACTCACATACACAAACACGCCCAGACCCGAAACAACTATCTGTACGCCATACAAATACTTGTTCCGTGGGTTACGGGGATCGAACCCGCGACACGTAGTGTAGCAGTCCAATCGCTTAGCCACTGCGCCAACCGTGTCGTGTATTTTAAAATAGTGTTGCTTATATTTTATTTCATTAAGATTTAAGTATTTTATCGGTGATCAAGACTGTTTTCTCTTGATATTAAATTAGAGTTTATTAATAAACTAGTGATGCATCATTTTGTAAATCAGTATTGTTTAGTCATGTGTTAATGCTGAAATTGCCGCCTTTTTCTTTTAAGCCATTTTTTTTTCGAATTTATTTTCAAATGTCGGAAATTATTGAGGCTGAGAGTTTGGTCAGGAGTGACCAAGTGAAACAAAATTCGGACGTGGACTAAATTTGTTTGTAGGATAACCATCACACGAAGACGTGTGCAAGCAGGATGGCCGTGTCGAATACGGATATAGAATGAATCACAAAAAGCGCCAGTGCTAACATCCAGGCGACCTGTTACGAGTCTACCCTCACAGCAGCAAGTCCACCCAAAGCACTGTCTTTAGCGCAAGTAACAAGTTAACAACTAACCTTACGGTCACGACATTTCTCTGTTTAGATCTAAAATAGTGGTAATGTACTTGCAATCTAGCTGCAAGAATGTTTATACGATCATTTGTTTACTTTCCTTTCGCTTATTTTGTCATTTGTCGGGGTAATGCTTTCTAGAAGTATGGGAGTAAAGAATTCTTGGTTATTATGTGGTCATGTGAAAGGTCAATGAGAAACATTAGGGTACTAGAGAGGGAGTTAGGCGCAGTCAACTTCACTATGACTTAATCCTTACTAATATAATTGTAAGTATGCATGGATCGATCGATGGATGTTTGTTACTCTTTCACGTGAAAACTATTGAAAGGATTTGGATAAAATTTGGTACACAGATAGTATAAAACCTGGATTAACACATAGGATACTTTTTAACCCGAATTTATCTTCCCGTGGGATAATTATCGAGTTGTAGTGGGCGAAGCTAGTGTCCTATATGTCCCCTAGATGGGGCTGAGGGCGTCCACAGATATCCTCCATCTCAATCGGTCTTGAGCTTCACGCTTCACCTCGCTCCACGTCAATCCGATGCTCGCCGCTACTGCCAACAGTGTGGCGCCAGGTTTGACGGGGACGGCCACGCTTTCTTTTTTTTTACCGACTTCCCAAAAAGGAGGAGGTTCTCAATTCGATTGGTATGTTTTTTTTCCTTGAGGATTCCAGTCTTAAGCATGTCGTAACATATGATATCAATGGTCAAGGATTGCTTAATAATAATCCCTGCAGAAAAAAAACAAGGTTTTAACTCGATTACAATACTTATGTTGTAATGGAGTTACAACTTGAGAAACCTGTTCGGTCCTCAGAGATGACTCTTTATGCCGTAACCGGACTCAAATCCAGACTCCGTGGCTACTATTGAGAAATTTCTGATGGTTCACCCTAATAACACTTCGCACGGCCAGGGAATCAAAACCAAGACCTCATTGAATGCTCAGCAGTCGCACTTGCGATCACTAGACCATCGAGGCTGTTAAAAGGAATATGATAGAAAAAAAAAACAAAAGGTCCAAACCATCTGTGGCGACTAGCGACCTCTATCGCAACACCTGCGCACTAACAACGATCGACAGAAATTCCTACATCGCGCTATCAACATTATCCGCGACATAAGCCTTTAAAGGAGTTCCCGATCCCGACTTACAAATGTCGGGCAGTTAGCCCACCGGACACAACACCCGTCTGGTCGGAGGATCCTCCCTTTTCTATGGGGGATGAAGAACTTTCCACCCTGTTCCTCTGCCCCCCCAAACATCCATCTTAGGGCCCTCAATAAGCCTCTGCGATGTCATCAATGGACTACTTATTTAATCACTAATCATCACCACAACGTCACAAGTGACGCATGTCGGAACTTCGTTATAACATAGCAGTTATTTGGTTATAAATTGTTGAAGCTAAAGAGTTATTGCGATAACTTCCTACAGCCGTCATGCAATTAGCGGTCAGTTGTATGTTGCTTGTCCTAATGCTGACGATAAGCGATAAGCGATAGGACAGTGGTATCGGCCGAGTTATGATTTTTGTAGGTCGTTTCGGGCCTAGGCAGTGACAGGCGGATTACTTTGTATAATTTATAACGGACATGTACCGATCTGAGAATCGGGAAATAATGCCAAATAAACTACTTTAATTAATAGGGTTAATTTCTGATCTTTTTATATTTTCTTTTGTGTTTTAAGCTCTTTTTAACCGACTTCCAAAAAGGAAGTGAAGTCGGTTACAAATAAAACGAAATCAAACAAACAAATTTCACCGACTTCAGAAGCTGATTTTTCTTCTGAAGTTTATTTTTCACTTTTTATGTGTTTTTGAAGTCACTTTTTATAGGTTTTTATTTTGCCAAAAAGTTTTACTGAGACGGAACCTGTAATCTTTTGGACGTTTAATGTGTGGTTTTATTGCAGGTTTTCATTATTTACATATCTTCAGCTTTAGTCGATAGCTCATAGCTATAGTTTGTCGCTCTCCCGTCAGCGAGCGGTGGGACAGACACCTGTAGTAGTTGTGGGGGTCAGATAGGCAGTCGCTCCATGTAAAATACTGGTATTCAGCTGCATCCGGTTAGACTGGAAGCCAACCCCAATATAGTTGGGAAAAGGCTAGGCAGATGATGACTACTAAAATATGATATTGATTCATTACGATTATTCGTTGGTTTAGTGACCGTAGCCGCGACTGCTGACCTCGAGGTCCAAGGTTCGATTCCCGGCTCGGAGAAAGTGGTAGAGGGTTTATTCATCATGAATTTCTAGTAGCAGCCACGGAGTCTATATTTGTGCCCGATTGATGCCAATAGGCTCGCCCCCTAATACATTGGACTAATGAGGGTGTACCATTAGGTACACCTCTGCCTAACCCTTCGGGAATTACAGGCGTGATGTTATGTTATGTTACTATCTATCTATCTATATATATATAGAGAGAAGTCCTGACTGACTGACTGACTCATCAACGCCCAGCCCAAACCCTTGGACCTAGAAAGCTGAAATTTTGAACAGATGTTCCCTTTATAATGTAGACAAGGAATAAGGATGGATTTTTTGAAATTCAATCCCTAAGGGAGTTAAATAAGGGATGAAAGTTTGTATGGAAAATCGACATTTTCACGCGGGCGAAGCCGCTGGTAAAAGCTAGTATCGACTAAATGCGATAGTGATTCATTACGATTCGTCTAGCTTGACCAGACTCGGTTGTAAATAACCGCTTCACTTTGTTTTAGGCTGTTAACTTATCGGATATTAGTGTCCGACCGAAACACGATTTTCAGCCGAAACCGAAACCGTAACCGAACCTTCGGCCTTGGTCCCAGTTTCGGCCGAAACCGAAACCGAAACCGAAACTTAATAAATATTTATGGAATGTAAAATCTATTGTATTTTTACGCATATATACACAGTTAACACGTGGAAAAAAATGCAACAATTAAAGTAGGTAACAAAAATAGCTCTTTATTTGTAAAATTAATAATGTGAATTTAAAAAAAAAATGCTATCTACATATTTGTCAAACTTTAAAAAAAAATAAGCACTACATTTTTAACATTACTATATTTGTTAGTTATTTAAAAAAAAAAACAAATCTAAGATCCTCGCATACTAAAGGGAAAAACGTGACTTGACTAATAGTACTGAAGGCCATTCACGCTAATAGAAAATATATGAAACTTTATAGTAAAAAAAATCTTATTGGCCGATATAACTTTTTTTCTAATTATTTACCAAATAAAGTACATCATATTATTTTCAAAATGGTATTTTAAGAAATAATTTTCATTACGAACTTTTTAAATTATATTAATTAGTTAAGGTTTTAGGCGCTTTGCACATGGAGCAACTATTGCAGCAACTGGCAACTGGCAACTAGCTGTTTACATATTATAATTCAATTGGATTGCGCACACATAGCAACTCGTGTTTAGAGTTCCGGCAATCGTCAGCAGTTTTCAGTTGCTGCAATCGATGACTGAGTTAGTTGCTAATTGCCGCAACTAGCAACTGTTAAATATTATACCGATTTTTAAAGTTAACGTAGACGGCGACGACGTAATATTGATTAACTTAAGATTAAGATTGAGCAACTCGGTTATGAAAGTTGCTCACAAATTGCCATAAAATTGCTGCAACCGTAAACGTTGTAGCAACTATCAACTAGTTACAGGAAACTTTTAAAGTTGCTTAAGTTGCCTCAACTTAAGTTGCTCCATGTGCAAAGTGCCTAAATCACCGGAGATAGTTGTGTATCGGAACTACGGGGCGGTTCGATACGCGTAAGTACAAAATTTAATCCATCAACAATTACAAACAAATATAGTAATGTTTGAATCAAACATCACAGGTATCTTCACACATCTTTTAAGTGTTAAATTAATTTCTACATAAATTCATATTTTATAAGTTCTAGGGAATAACTGATTCTGAATAACCCAACAGAACCAAGTAAAATATGTATTGAATTCTTTTCGATACACACCTACTTACAACCTATTTATTTTACACTGTAGCACAAGACCCTAATGAATGCCATAAAAATACATCATCATTATTATAAGTAAAAACAAATACCCAATTTTTGCGCGAGAAAAATCACACAACCTTAAATCATCACGTTCGCGCCGGCTAGCGAACTCAACTGGCACTCGAAGTTAACTGAATGATGCGCGACAATTCACGTATATCTTGTTTCGGCGGGGCCGAAAGGTTCGGCCAATTATTGGCCGAAACCGAAACTATGGCCGAAACCAGATTTTTTGGCCGAAACTAGCCGAAACCGAAACCGAAGCCGAACCTTCGGTCGGTCCTTATCGGATATACATATTACTATGCAGAATGCTTCATTGGGCTAGAACGCTGGTGTTTTAACCGACTTCAAAAAAATTAAGAAGTTCTCAATGAGGCTGTTTTTCTTTGAAATATTTGTTATCTCATAAACTCATAACTCCGTTATTTATGAAACGATTTGGAAAAAGTCAGACTTCCAAATGTTAAGTTACTTTATACGTTTCCAGTGTATTGTTCGGAAGTCAGCTGTTTTTTTTCGCAAAATGTATTTTAAATGATTGAACTGATTGGGTGAAGTTACCTGATGAACCTCAAGTTACCTAATGCCTTATCTAGAATACTCTAGTCTAACCCAAAACCCAACATCTGCCTGTTCCCAACTATGTTGGGGTCGGCATCCTGTCTAACTAGATGCAGTTGAATACCAGTATTTTACAAGGAGCGACAGCCTATCTGACCTCCACAACCCAGTTAGTACTAGGTGGTAATATATCTTGGTACGACTAGTTGTCAGAAGTTCAGGCCACTATGGCTACTTGTTATGACTGTCAAAGATCTACAAATGATGGAGAAAACTTCATATTTTTTTAATATAATCTGACCTATTTTGTAGTACAATTATTTCTAGCAAAACTTACAAAATTATATGCAAATTGCGAAAATATTGTGCTTCCGCATCTATTCTAAATATACTTCGTCGAGTCAGCTGACTAATATTAAATTCAACAACAACAAAATTATCTTTTATCCTCAATTTCTCTATCAAATGTCAAAAGAATAAAGAAATTGATACGTCTAGTAATCATAACAGAGATTAGGCGTTATATTACCTTCTCTAGGGTGCTATTTCATTAAAAAGTTACCTCCACTACGCACAGAAAGGCGGGAAACGGACCTTCAAGACGAAGGCACGAATGCACTCAGCCAGTCACGATAGCGCGTTCAAACGACACACGTGCCGGCTTTGGCGCGAAAACTTTGACGTTTCTGGCTGAATGAGTTCGTGATCTTGTGCCTTTTTTATTTTTTTTTCGTATGTGACTTTTTGTAGTTTTTTTTATTGTGGTGAATTTGTGTTGTTTTGGAAGAAATAGGTGAGTACATAGTAACATATATTCCTAGTTATTTTAAACCTCTAAAATATTTTAACATAATAATTATCTTTTTACGAATTTTACTTTTGTGAATTAATATTTGATGTGAATGTTTTAGTTCTTTTTTTGATAAAAAATATTATTTTAATTCGAATATTAAAAAAATAACCGCGTCCCTTAAAAATAATATTAAAACATAACATTTAACATCACGAATGTAATCCCTGAAGGCTTAGAAGATGTGTAACTAATTAGTACACCCACATTTCGCCAGTTATGTTTAAGTCCCATGTAATAGGGCGAGCCTATTGCCATCAACCGGCCACAGAAGAATTAAAATAATATTTAAAAGTACTTTTTGAGATGTTTCTTGACTAAAAAAATATGATTCTGTTTAGTCCGTCTGTTAGATTATCAAAAATATTGGATACGTGTTTTTTGTTTTGTCAAATTAATAAAAATTGTCAAAAGAAAAAATATTTGTCCAAGTTTTTGAATATCTTTCTGTCGGTCTAATGAGATTTTTTTGTCAACTAACTTAGATAACGTTACAATTTATAAATAAAACATCGAGTAATTAATCTTACTGTATCCTGAATTAATAAATCCAGCCATTTTGACGTTTACAAAGACAAGTCTAAACAAACAAATGGACTGTAATCGTCTCTATCAACTAATTGGACATTTTTCTTCATTTTAATTTCACTTTTCACGGAAAACTTGGTTTAATTTAACTTTGAATGAATCCAAGCGTAAAAATTAAAAAAATAAAGAGAAAGGAATTTAAAATTAATCTTAGTTTTAGAAATTAGTTTTTGCATTAAAACACTAGCATGATCACGCCAGTTACATGGATTAAGATAAAATCGATTTATACCTACTTTTTTGTTACAAAAGACCCATATTATGTGACGTAATAGGGGATGAGCCTATTGGCATCAACTGGTCACAAATCCGAAGCCAAACTTCTACAGCAAAATTCCTCATGGAATTATGTACTATACTATAGACATAAACTTAATGTCTATAAGTATTGAAAAAAAAATGTCGCCCCCCCGGTGACAACTGAGAAAATGACTTCCCATTTGTCCCCGACTTTGTGCCGACTGTTTCCTTTGAAAAGTGACTAGAGGTCACTTTTCAAAGGAAACAGTCGGCACAAATTATTACCCCGGTGACAACTGGGAAGACAATTCCCAGCTGTCACCCCGGAAGACAGGGCTAGAGGGGACTATTGGGAATAATACATAAAATTTTACTCGGCCTAGAAATGGAACCGTCATCGCGTCATCTTCAACAGCAGCGCTTGTGATCACCAGACCAACGAGGAGGTTATAACATTTAAACAACATCATATTCACGCCTGCAGTTCCAGAGGGTACGAGCAGAAGTGCAACTTAAAGTCAATCTAATTATGAACTGTGTTTTTTTAGTTTTATTTTGTTTAAATCGTTGGTTTTACAGTAGTATGTCAATTTATTGTTATTTCTGCAATGACTGATTATGGCAATTTGATGATAATAAATAAATGATAAAGTCATCAAGACAGTGATTAGCAATATCTTAATAGATTTTTGTGTTCACACAGTTCGTCATACAAAAGACATCAACGCGCTACCGTTGCAACTTATTAATTTTTGCTCGAATTTTGCAAAATAAAAATATTAGAGACAGGTAAGATTTTTTTTTGTCGGAGTTATGAATTCAAAGACAAACGGGAGTAGAGAGGTACTTCTTAATTTTATTCGGGGCAGTTCTGTCACTTTCGTACTGGAGGGTCCTATCTTGATCTCAGAAGTTAACTTTTTATCCCTCACTGTGAACCACGTCTTCTCATTCTTCTTCACTTTTCACGTATTTTGAGAAAAAAATTACAACGTATCAGGAAAAATGTAATGAATTGAGACAGTTAAGTAATAATGCAAATGTGGCTGATGACAGATAAATAATAGAGAAATATGTAAGACTACCTTTTGCCAGCGGCTTCGCCCGCTTGAAAATGACGATTTTCCATACAAACTTTCATCCCCTATTTAACTCCCTTAGGGGTTGAATTTCGAAAAATCCTTCCTTACTTCTTGTCTACGTTATAAAGGGAACCTCTGTGCAAAATTTCAGCTTTCTAGGTCCAAGGGTTTGGGCTGGGCGTTGATGAGTCAGTCAGTCAGTCAGTCAGGACTTCTCTTTTTTTATTTATATAGAAGAAGACATGTTGCTCCGACCCCGTCTGATTACTTTCGGGCCCGAACAAAAGTCTTTGTAACCAAACTTATCTTTTTTTGAACACTAACTTAAGTCTTCTAAATAACACATAATATGTACACATGTAATGTGCATTGTATGTGACAAAATAACTAAAGTTAAAGTATGCGTGTCTTGTCTCGTTATGTCGCGCAAAACTGTGACTATCTGTAGTGCTGTAATCGTTACATAAAGTTTAGTATAGTATACCTATACTCTAAGTAAATACCATGTGTTAAATAAATTGGTATAATATATATTTTTAACTAGGTGTTTGAACCTGTTGTGAACTCGAAAATTATCCCACGGGAAGATAAAATCGGGATAAAAACTATCCTGAGTTAATCCAGGTTATAAAATGTGTACCTAATCTGTTCAGTAGTTTTTGCGTTAAAGGGTAACAAACATCCATCCATCCATCCATCCATTTATATGTCGCAGTGATATGATGAAAACAGGGAATTGGTCAATTCTCTAAGGATTGATCAAACCACGGAGGAAGATAAAATAACAACACGGTTTTATCATTTCCCTAAACAAATCTAGTGAATTGAACAAATCCCAGTATCCTTTATGGGCGTCATGGGCACCGGGCCGTAGGCCGACGAAGGAGGCCGGCGGAGGCCCGGCCCTTTGGGGACAGAAGATATTAGTGTTATATAATATGCGAGCGAAGCGAGCGCGCGTCACGGAGTACTACTGGGATTAGTTCAATTCACTAGATTTGTTTAGGGAAATGATAAAACCGTGTTGTTATTTTATCTTCCTCCGTGGTTTGATCAAATCCCTTAGGGATTTGGAAAAATCCCTGTTTTTATCATATCCCTGCGACATATACATACTTACAACCTTTCGCGTTTATAATATTAACTAAGGATTAAACGATTTCTAAAAGGAGGTTATCAATTCGGGTTCAACGATATCTTCGCCAATTGTGAACAGTTTTTAGTGATTATTTTTGTATTTCGAGATGGTCCCATTTATTTAATAGATCCGATTCTGGTCTTGAGATCTAGAATGTATAACAATTCAGTAAGAACGTAAGCCAAAGGTACTTCTCACGAAATCAGTTATCTACCTACCAGTAAAAATACTGCAACAAACAGACAGATACAGTTAAAACCTGTTATTGTATATGAAGCTGTTACTTTTGGTTTACAGTAATGTGTTCAGACACTAATAAAATGAAACATAAAACAAAAAAAAACACATTATAAATAAAAAAGCTATAAAATCAATGCATCGCCAAATCGCCACTTAATCACAAGCTCCATCGAGATTGAAATCGAGAGCTCGTTACGATCACAAACAACATGTAATCGTTTCATTAAGGCGGGGTTGCAGTAATTTTAAGATTTTTGAACCTATAAAAATCGAACTAAATACGAGTTTTTTAATAAATAAAAATCATTACATAAAAATTGAACATACTCTCTAATAAATCGTAAAGATAGAAACGCGATTTAGAATGATCGGCTCGATACCTTTTTTTATCAAACATGACTCTAAATCACAATTTCAAACGTGTACTCCTAAGACATTTCATCATGAATTTATATAAAAGTTATATCAATAGATAGAACTTTTTATTTTGAAGTAAATGTTGAAAACATATTGTATGATTTCTTTATAGTTTTTCTCCAAGAAGCAAAAAACAGTCAAAATTTAGGCATTATATCGCTCGCGCGGCAGGGCGGGGGGCGAGGTCGTGCGTACATAAAAACAAAGTACTGCAACCTCGCCTTAACTCGTGTATGTTGACAACACAGATATACATAACTATACCTAGATATCGGAAGAGTACCTACTTCGTGTGCCCGGCTGAAGTATTTTACTTTTATTTTAACTAGTGACCCACCCCGGCTTTGCACGGGTGCAAAAAAGGTATTAAAACCTTCCTCTTGAATCACTCTATCTATTAAAAAAAAACCCGCATCAAAATCCGTTGCGTAGTTTTAAAGATTTAAGCATACAGACAAACAGACAAAAATAGCGACTTTGTTTTATACTATGTAAGGATTAATAACATAAACTGAATATTAGTCCTTATGACATCTTATAGTCCAAGATCCCAGGGCCGCCAGACGTCACGTATTTTCTGGCGAAAGAAATGTGGACGATTGGGTAGCGTTAGTATCTTCTACTAAGAACGCATGCCTACCTGCTAGCATGCTTAGATGGCCAATTTTCAGGTATCAGGTACTCAAGGTACCTACATAAAAAAATTACTTCACGTTTTTTCTCCAAGTTGATTTTTACGTATGTCTTAACAATAAGTCGCCAATACTCCCAGACGCTTTCCGTCGGCCGTATTGCTGAACAGACGCTTTAAAGCTCCCAAAAAGTGGAGACTTAAACGTATTGTGGCTGTTTACCCGAGAACGCATGGCATCGCTCGTGTGGCTGACATACCTACACCTTCGTCAGAAAATACGAGACGTCTGGCAGCCCTGGGATCTTACTCTATTAGTAGTCAAATAAAATAGCACGCTTTTTTTTCATAAGGATACTTGCATTATCTAGCTAGGTAATATGTATCTGTGGTTGACAACATGTTATTGTCTACTTCGCTATTCAACATCGTGTATCAGGTGAAGTATCAATGTTTTTAGATTTAATAAAACAAAGCTAATTAAGTGATTTATTTGACAGATTAACTCATTAATTGTCGTCTTAGACATTTAGTGGTGATAAAATGCTCAAGTAATGTTAAGCTGTTAACAAGATTGCCTTTTAGTTTTTTTGTTCTATTCTGTTCTATCGATTGAATGGTTTGATTGTTTGTGTATGACTATGTAATATAATTATGATATAATTTAAAAGGAGGCGTTTAGCACCCACGATACAGGAAAAACTGAAAAGCCGAAATCGTCAAAGTGTTTTTAAATAACAACTTACGCCTGCGGGTTCGCCCACGTGTGGTTCGGTTATCCCAGGGGATGGTATTTACCGGGATAGCCTGTGAAAATCCAGGTTTTTAATTTAACTTTGTGCCAAGCATCCGAATCCGTTTAGTGAATTTTACCTTGACACTTTTTATCCTCACAAACTTTCACGTTTGCAACAAATAAGTAAAAACTTATGAGATTATTTCACTTTAGGAAAGTCTCTTCGGCAGTCTGTAGACTGAATTACAAACAAATAACGGGTTCTTCCTCGTGCCCGCTAGGAATTTCTCCTGTATCGTGGGTGCGTTTACAAACATTAATTCCAAACATATATCCTTTTATTAGGGACTAACATAAATGTTGAGAAATGAGTTAACTACACACCTTTGCCTAGCTTCAGGAGGTTTGAGGAGCTTCATTGTAGAGATTTATAACGTGTTCTAATTTGGCATTTGTTTTTGTTTCCAAATTATATATTTTATATTATATCTTTTATCTATACTTCTATACTAATATTTTAAAGAAGTAAAGTTTGTGTGTTTGTTAAATTGTAAGGGTTAGTAGTCGATTCGCACGAAAATTATTCGCACTATCGTGCGAATCGTCCCCTTTCAATAAAAATATTTTTTTAGTAGGCGATTCGCACGGAAGTATTTAAATTGCGTGCGAATCGACCCCTTCAAGAATTAGTAGTATGCGATTCGCACACACCTATACTTTATCGAAAAGTTTCAAGAAAAAAGTACTATCACGTACAAAATGCTTTCTTTTAATACAGGACACAAATAAAACGATTTTTAAGGAAATCAAGTTTTTATATTTTACTTTGTATCTATCAGAAAGTGATTTTACATCATTCACAGTTTAAATAACTTAAAACCATAATTATAACCAAGATTACAAATAAAATCACAGTTAGTAGGTACGATTTATAATCAAATATTTGGTTTTGCATTTTTACAAGTAAGTACTCTTTTTCCGTACACTTGCATTTACCTTAAATCATCACAAATTACTACTTATTAGAGTTTTTACCGAAATCAACTTTTTATGAACCCCTGAGTCTTGTTAAAAATAATGTTGTTTAAAAAAGGTAAGTCAAAATTAAATAATTAACGTTATAATGGTCTAAAAGCTAATTTTAAAAACAACGAAAAATATAACGAAACTATAAATATAAAAATAAATGTCTCCGTCAGAATGGCTGGTTGCCTGTGGCTTTGGTCTATGAGAGTTGATTAGAAAATTGCTACATAATTGCTTATATTTGCTACATTTAATAAATAATTGCTACATACTATATATATTTAGAAATAACATATTTTTTTTGTACAGCCATCCTGACGTTTGGTTGGCTGGTCGCCTCCTAGTTTAAAGCCAAGCATGCAGAGTTTCCCGAAATGTATTGCGTCAATAATTGCTTCATATTTGCTTCATTTATCTAATTTAGTTGTATCTTCAAACATTATGTTAAATAAAGGATGTAGCAGTATTTTAATTATTCCAAGGAAAAGTGCCTGATAAAACAATAAAGGCAAATACTTAGTTATGTTGAATCGGTTTAATCGTTTAGGCTCTGGCAACAGCGTAAGTAATGCGATTCTTGCGTTAAAAAAAATGATCCTACCCTCAATAATCCAATAAAATTATCATTATAACAATTATTCTTAGTCATTGCTAGTGCAGATATCGTATTGGAATCACAGTATAGGATTATTTAATTTTATTAGACAATTTAAATAGATCTGTAGTGCGTCCAATCTTCTTGCGAGATTGTACTGTTGGTGTTGCATTGAAACCAGCATATTCCGGACCATACGAGGTGCTTCAGCGTGGTAAAAAGGTTTTCACTATTCTGGTCAATGGCAAGGAAGTCACAGTATCGATAGACCGGGTCAAGACTGCTTACATACTGCGTGACCCAGAAGCCACTCCATACACATCATCACACACTCCGACCCATTCAACCAATCCTGCTCATTCGTCACAAGACTGGCAACACACACACACACAAAACAACACATGTGACACAATCAGGGAACCAGAAATCACCACTAATAATAATCACACTGCAACTATTTGCCTTTATTGTTTTATCAGGCACTTTTCCTTGGGATAATTAAAATACTGCTACATCCTTTATTTAACATAATGTTTGAAGATACAACTAAATTAGATAAATGAAGCAAATATGAAGCAATTATTGACGCAATACATTTCGGGAAACTCTGTATGCTTGGCTTTAAACTAGGAGGCGACCAGCCAACCAAACGTCAGGATGGCTGTACAAAAAAATATATGTTATTTCTAAATATATATAGTATGTAGCAATTATTTATTAAATGTAGCAAATATAAGCAATTATGTAGCAATTTTCTAATCAACTCTCATAGACCAAAGCCACAGGCAACCAGCCATTCTGACGGAGACAAATAAATATATATATATACATATATATATATATATTTTTTTTTTTTTATATATATATATATATTTATATATATATTTATATATATATTTATATATATATTTATATTTTCATATTAAATACTGACAAAACTTTTCATCTTACCTCTTAACTAGTATTTTGTGCCTGACTGCGATGCGAATAGAGAATTATTGAATTTTAATATTAATATTCTAGAATATTGTACATGACTGTACTTAGATTTATTATTCGCACATTTTGTTAAGTGTGCGAATCGCATACTACTAATTCTTGAAGGGGTCGATTCGCACGCAATTTAAATACTTCCGTGCGAATCGCCTACTAAAAAAATAATTTTATTGAAAGGGGACGATTCGCACGATAGTGCGAATAATTTTCGTGCGAATCGACTACTAACCCAATTGTAAGGGGTAATCTCGGGATCTACTGAACCGATTTTAAAAATTCTTTCACCAATAGAAAGCCACATTATTGCTGAGTGTCATATGCTACTTTTTATCCCTGCACTATTGTTTATATTATTATGTTATGCTATTACAACACTACATATTGAGAACAGGATAGAATTAAACCACAAAATTTAGGCCTTTTTTATTGTCACAGCTTCATAAGCACATATTTTTTTTGATCCTGACATTAACTAGAAACAAAACCAAAAAATGTCAAGTAAAAAAGAAATATAAATTAAAAAGTTTGGTAGCTGGTCGCCAACATGGCCCCCGACGGTGTGAAGCACCAATTTACTGGCCGGCGACCAGCAATACCACCTTTCGAGTAGGTCGTCGCAGCACGCCCCCTTTCGTAGTGACATCCACAACTCTGACGATGCCGTCTTTCCCTGGGTGCACTGCCGTGATTCGCCCTCGAGGCCATTGGTTCCTGGGTAGCGTGCCATCTGCGATGAAGACTAGATCGCCTACCCTTAATGGACGGGCGTCCTGCAACCGCCTCCTAGGTGTGAGCGTGGGCAGGTACTCGAGCACGAAGCGCTGCCAGAAGTGGTCTGCCAGCCTCTGCGCTTTCCTCCAGTCAGCGCGTCGTAGCAAGTAGGCGTCGTCAAAAACTTTAATATCAGGCTCGCTGCTTGGGCTTCCGATCAAAAAAGTGAATGGAGTTAGGGCGTTCTCTGCGTCCGCATCCACCGAGACGTGCGTCAGTGGTCTTGAGTTAATGGTACACTCGGCCTCTAGGAGCAGGGTGTTTAACACATCTTCCTTGGGAGTCCGCTGCTTCAGTGTGACGGCGATAGAATTTTTCACCGAGCGGACTAACCGCTCCCAACAGCCCCCCATAAAGGGTGCGGATGGGGGGATGAATCGCCATTCGATTCTTCTATTGGCGCAGAAGTTGAACAGCTCTGGCAGCATTTTTGCTGCGCCAACGAATGACGTTCCGTTGTCGGAGTATATCATTGTCGGGCATCCTCTTCTCGAAATGAACCGCCTGATTGCCATCAGGGCGGAGTCCGACGATAGTGTCTCCACAATCTCTAAGTGGACAGCTCGCACCGTTAAGCATGTAAAAAGGGCAATCCATCTCTTGGCGGTGCGTCTGCCAATAGCGACGTTCAGAGGGCCAAAATAATCCAGCCCTACGTACGTGAAGGGGCGCTGATGATGAGCCAATCTGGCTTTTGGCAAATCTCCCTCTGGTGGTGATTCCGGCTTAGCCTTCCGGTTGCGGCAAAACTGGCATCTCTGCGAAGTTCCTCTGACAGCTGGTCTCAGGCTTAGAATGTAGAACCTCTGGCGCAGTTCATTAACCACTAGCTCGTTATGTCCGTGGGCGTATCTGGCGTGATAGGAGTGAATCATTAGCTTGACGATAGGATGTCGGCCGTCAAGGACAATCGGGCGTGACTCTACATACTCTGCGGCGGCAGTGCGGCCAGAAAGACGAAGGAGCCCGTCTTCACCGAACAAAAGCGATAGGTTCCGAAGCCTACTATCACTCGAAACGGGACGTGCTGTTAGAACGTGCATCAAATCTTCGGGAAAGGAATCTATTTGGACTTTACGAAATAAATGAACCTCCGCAACGTTGAGGTCTTCGACGGAAAGGGTAAATAGGTTACGAACATCTCGAATTGCGTTTTGAGAGAATTTGGAATTTGGGCGTAAAATTGATCGAAACTTGTCAATATACTGATGGGTTCGCGCTGTGGCGCGAAGAAGCCGGGTCCAACTGCTAAAACGTTGGTGATCCGCTACTACCGGTGAAGGTAGCTGTCGCGGTGAAGCAACTATCAGTCCCACCGATTCCGAAGCTCGTTTAAGTTCTTCGGTTACCGGAGGGATGGCACACGTCGGTTCACATGGCCAGTCAGAGGGTGGAGACAAAAGAAATGTGGGTCCTGTGAACCAACGTGATGAAGTCGCAAAATTGTGAGTGTCTCGCGTAGCGTCGTCCGCGACATTTAAAGCCGTGGGGACGTATCTCCAGCTGTGGATGTTTGTCGTTTCAGTTATCTCTCCCAACCGGAACGAAACAAAGGCCTTAAATGTGCAAACGTCGCTACGAAGCCACTTTAGAACGGTTAGAGAATCCGTCCAAAAATAAACTTGATTTGGTGTTCGTCTGTGAGCTTCAGTGATGTACACGCTGAAACGTGAAGCAATCAGGGCAGCCTGGAGCTCCAATCTTGGGATTGAAACGGGTTTCAGGGGCGCCAGCCTACCCTTTCCCCCTACCAGGGATAAGCTTACGTTGTCAGCGTCGTCTGTGAAGCGCCAGTAAGCCACACAGGCGTACGCGCGTTCACTAGCGTCGGCAAAAACATGAAGTTGGGCATTCTTAATCCGCCCGGTGTCACGAAAGTAGCATCGGGGAACGGAACTGTTGCTTAATTTTTGAATTTCAAGCAGCCAACTTTTCCAGTCTTCAATCAGATCAACCGGCAGTGTATGATCCCAGTCGATGCCCAACTTCCAAGTTTTCTGGAATAGTGCGCGGCCTTTCATGATAACGGGAGTTAAAAAACCTAAGGGATCGTAGATAGACATCAGTAGGGACAAGGCTGAACGTTTTGTGTACTTATTATGGGCCTTTGGAAGATTCTTGACGAAACAAAGACTGTCCTCACTGGTGTTCCACGTAAGACCTAATACCCGAATTTGTGAGGGAGACGTTGGACCTAAGCTCACCTCAGTAGTAGCGTCTGTTGCATGTAAGTCTGCAGGGATTAACGCTAGGGCTTCCTTGTAGTTCGAAACCCAAGAACGCATCTCGAAGCAAGCCGCTTTATGTATGGACCATATTTCAAATGCTCGCTGAGCCGCCTCGCTGATGCTGTCAAAACTCCCTAAGAAGTCGTCCATGTAATGGTCCTCGACGATAGACCGTACGGCGTCCGGGTATCGTGACTGAAATTGACTAGCATTTTTATTTTTCACCCAAAGCGCGGTACACGGGCTAGATGCTGCGCCAAATATCATCGAGGACATACGGAATTCCTGAAGCGGCAAACCGGGGTTATCTCTCCATAAAAAACGTTGGGAGTCCCTGTCCTCCGGTCTAATTTTAATTTGTGGGAACATCTCCCTGATATCTCCCGTCAAGGCAACCGGGCCTTCCCTAAACCTCATCACGATGCTAAGAAGCGGCTGCAATAGATCCGGTCCAGTCAGCAGGAGCGAATTGAGGCTGACACCTGCACACTTCGCTGCTGCATCGTGGACAACGCGCAGCTTCTTCTTATGTGGATGGGTAACTCCAAAATGTGGAAGATACCAAGGGACCTGGCCGGACGGTGGACCCGAACATAATTCAGCGTAACCTTTGCTAATCATTTCTTGAATATTTTGCTTGTAGGCATCGGCATAAGCACTATCCTTAGCCATTTTACGCTCGAGGCTAACAAATCTAGATAAGGCTAGATCGCGGCTTTTAGGGACGGTAGAGATATTATCGCGCCATAATAGGCCCGCTTCGTACCTGCCAGAATTTAAGCGCTTGGTAGTCTCCTCTAGAATGTTTAAAGCACGTTGTTCGCTGGCGCTACGATGGTCTACCTTTGTTATCCCTATAGAATCCAGTCGAAAGTATTCCTTGATGAGGTTGTCCAGTGAATCATTGTCGACGGTGACTGAAATATGATTAACGGAAGTGACGGCGTAAGATCTACTAGAAATATAACCGTAGAGGACCCAACCAAGCGCGGTCCGAGCGGCTGCAGGTTGTTCACGAGTGCCGTGACGAACCTCTGAAGGGAGCGACATGTGCCAATTGTCCGCACCTATCAGCAACATGGGCTTTGCATCATCATAACAGACGACGTCCACTAGATCAGATAAGTAGTCGTACCTGGCTACATCGTCTAAACGTGCTGCCTGCCTTTTGATGCCCAAGTCGGGAATTGTGCGTGCTCTGATGTCAAAACTGTCCGTACTATATCGACCCTTTACTAAGATATTAACATACCTCACGTCGGCTTGCGTACTCAATCCACTAATGCAGTCAATATTTAGCCTACACATAGGGCCCTCAGCTCCCACTGAGTCCGCCACAGATTGATCCAATAAAGTCACGGAACTCCCGTCGTCAAGAAGGGCATACGTATTAACGCTTCCCAGGGGTCCAGAAATAGTGACTGCTACAACCTTTAGGAGTGGCTTAAGGCAGGAAGAGTTCAGTGGAGAAGAGTTGTGAGCCACGGTGACTGATCGCTGCTCTTCCTTCGACGTGCTTGGTTTCATGGGCTCGAGGATTTCCGCGGCCGAGTGTATCTCGACATGGGCTGTCGTCACAGGTTGGGGTCTATGCAAGAGGGTGTGGTGCCGACTTCCGACCGGGCAGCCTTCGAACTCACACTTCTTCTTGCAGTGGCGATATTGGTGTGAACCTTTTTTTAGACATCTTCGGCAGACCTTGTTCTCCATCACCCATTGCCACCGATCGTCCAGAGGTAGAGACTTAAAACCTTCGCAATCGCTAACCTCGTGCTTACCGTCATGACAGTATTGGCATGAATAAAAACTTTTCGGCTTTGACGTAACGTTTGACACTGTCGCAATTGCGTAAGTTTTGTCTCTGGTGGTTTTGATGGGATGACATTGACTTTTGACAGAATTCGGCTCTGACACTATAACATCAAATTTAATTTGTAATTTTGCCTCGATTTCGAGAAAATCGGCCAAAATTTCCAATTTAAACTTACCGGAGCCAACTCTCGTTGATGCAAAATCTCTCCATTTAGATCTAAGGAGTGGGGTAAACTTGCCTAACTCAGATCAAATAGCAGCCAGATATAGCGCGTAGAACACGAGATTGCTGTCACCAAGGCAAATACAAATTCAAAAGTGAATACAACCTCGCGTCAGTACTAAAATACGCGGCGTACTGATTAGACGTCACAAGTGACTTATTATTTTATGTCAAATCATGCCGTCTTGTGTCTTTAAACAGTAAGCGTCAGGACCCCTGGACCAAAAGAGATATTTGATGTTTTGAAAATACCAAAATGTACTACCTTTTTTCTACTATTTGATACCTAACTTCAAATATTAAGTACCTCGACTCACGGCGAAAAAACACGTAAAGAAAGTGGTCAGACATTCTGACGTCAGGTTGTCTGGACCATTTTTTTTTTCATAGTTCGAGACAACATAACGAATTTATCTCTTTGTAAATATATACTACCTTTTTAGTACCTCAACATATATTTTTTTCAATTTTTTTTTGCCTTCCAGAAAAATGTTATGCAACAAACAAACTTTGAGCCGACCACGAGCGGAGCATGTCTCGACTTCGTCGTTCGCGGCGTAAGTGTGGATGTACAACGAACCTACAATGATCACTGTCTTCGAACGTAGTCAAATCTCTTTGTGTTCGCCAAAAAACCGACAATTTTCGGAGCACAGCCGAGTACGAACGAAATGCTCGCAGGTGCGCTCGTTCGAGGCTTGTAAGTCGGTCCACACTAGACGACGAGTTGTGTTTGGCTCGTGCTAGGCTCGAATAGCGTAGACGCAGCTTTAAATTACAGAATAAGCAATAAAGTTAATAAATAACATATGTATATAAATAATAATAATATATAAATAATATGTAAATAATTAACATATGTATTTTTTTTTTTCAAAGAACAATGGGCAGGTTTGTATAGACCCCGTCCCTCCCCTTGTAACACTTTTTCCTATAAGTCAAACTAGCTGACCCGTGCCCACTTCGTTGGGCATAATTAGTCGAAAGTAAGCTAATTACGTTTCGAAAAATTCAATTTCGGGGACGTCCGCTGCGTAAGGAGCCGACCACGCGACTGAGCCGCGCGGGTACCTACCTCTCAGATCAGATGTAAAAGACCACGCCCCTTTCTCCCGAAGCGGGCACGAACGCGAACCGAATTAAACCCGAAACCATCCCGCGCCCGCCGCTGCGTAGCTTTTTTCTCCGATTCACTTTGCAAAACGGACTACCACGTAAAAGCCTTTTTATTTTTCGGTTTTTTATATAGCCTATGACACTCAGCAATAATGTGGCTTTCTATTGGTGAAAGAATTTTTAAAATCGGTTCAGTAGATCCCGAGATTACCCCTTACAATTTAACAAATATACAAACAAACTTTACCTCTTTATAATATTAGTATAGAAGTATAGATGAAAGAGCGTAAACAATAAAACAGTTGATTGTATGGCAATAAATATGTGAATAATGGGGGAAAAAAGTTATTCACCGATAAAATCGTTTTTTTTTTTCGGCGGACCTACTTGAGTGTGGTGTCTATTGATAGGTCCTTTAAAATGACACTGACGTTTCTAACACCATTTTTTCTCAAAGTCAATCAACTGGTTGCGGCCCCCACTTACGAACACTAAGTCGTGGGTTCGAACCCAGGCAGGGGTTAATAAGTGTAGTTTGGTTAGTGAACGCGCCAGGACCAGCTGAACCTTATCTCGGGCCCATGGAAGACAGGTCTCCGAACAGCTGCCGTCCTAACGGGATCAAATAAACGAGATACGCGCCTCCGAACAATATTCCAATTTCTGAACTCACCTGATTTCTTCGAGTCGGTTTATCCGTTGACCGGTCGCAAGTTTGTGTATATGTATATGTGTATAATGAGTGTATATGACCTTGCGATGGTTTGCTAGTAGTTCCGGACCCCTCAACGACGATTCTTCCACGTCGCTGCAAGCCACGCCGTTAACGCGAGCCACTACACTCACTCCGAATTAGTCTAACCACAAAAGCCTCGGTGCTTTCTTAATAGCACTCCCGTGACAAGGCAAACCAATGAATCAATAACCCGTTCGACATTCACAGCGTCGCTAACCGTACTGCTTAACTAGTATAATTGGGTGCCGCGAAATGACTCCACAAGTCGATTTAATCAATGCGCGCGCGCTCTCACCCGTTCCGTAATTAAGACTCGTTCGACGCCCAGCGCGTCTCAATACGTACTACTATGCACGCCGAGCCCGGCGCTCGACCTACCTCCCCTCTCGCGAGTCTGCCGCCCCGCGGCGGAGAAAATAAATAATCTGAAGGTAGAAGTCTAAACAGTTAGGTTACAGTTTATATTATAATATTATTTATTTATACAACAGTTGGGTTGGGTTTTAATTGTGATCTACAGAATATATTTTTTTAGAGTTTTAAAAGTTAGAGGGGGTGGGGACACACTTTGGCAAATTGAAACTCTACCTTTCAAACGATTGACTTTGAGAAAAAATGGTTTTAGAAACATCAGTGTCATTTTAAAGGACCTATGAATAGACACCCCATACAAGTAGGTCCGAAAAAAAAAATTGGTTGCCTGTAAAGTCGGTACGGGCGAAAGTTTTACGTGACAACGACTTTGAGTGGTAAAATAATTTTAATGTGAATATTCATTCGTATAGTAGGAAGAAGGATGAAATAATAGTCTTTTTATGTCTGTCTCTCTCGCTCTTAGGCGGGCTAACCATGCCCGAGTGGAAGGGACGCGTGCCTCTCACTCGCTCTCATTGTGAGCGCATAACGTGAGCGGAGCGTAACGCAGTTTCTTGAAGTGTCACCCGGCAAACCAATTTATAAGACGTTGTCACGTCAAAAACTATCTTTATCGGTAAATAACTTTTTTCCCTCATTATTCACACATTTATTGCCATACAATAAAATGTTTTATTTTTTACGCTGTTTCATTTGACATATAGGAAAACGAATTATAGGATAGATACGCAAAGACGATGGTGGATCTCGAAGAGCTCGGGATCGCCGGGGGCCTCCGAGTTCGAGCCACCACGACAGGTGCTCGTATGATAGAGATTCTAGGGGAATCGAGCGCTTCGACCGCAAAAAAAAAAGACGCTCTAGCTGAAAAGCTCAGAGCGTCCCTAAATGCAGACGAGGTTCGAGTGTCCAGGCCAGTTAAGTGCGCCTGCCTGCGCATCCTGGGTCTGGAACTCTGGACGACTTGGTTTCCGAGGAGGAGGTGGTAGCTGCCGTCACCGCGGCCGGGGGGTGCTTTGTCGAGCAGATCAAGGCGGGCACCCTACGCCCGGACCGCGAAGGTATGCTGACCGTAACGGTTAGCTGCCCTGTGACGGCGGCGACGAAAATTGCGGAGGGCCACACTCTGAAGGTGGGCTGGTCCAAGGCGCAGGTGAAACTTCTGGAGCCCAAACCTTTGAGGTGCTACCGGTGCAATGTGGGGCACCACGTAGGCTGCCGATGCATCTCGGAGGTGGACCGCAGCGAATTATGTTTCCGCTGCGGTCAGCCCGGTCACAAGGCCGCGGCTTGCCTGGCCACGCCTCACTGAAATGCATGTGCGGCGGCTGGGAAGCCGGCCGAGCACCAGGCAGGGAGCAAGGCCTGCGCTCCACCCGCCAAGGCCAGGGGGAAGGGAAGGCCCTCCGCCACCAACCCCACCGTCGTCAACGCCGCAGCCGCCGATGCCGCTGCTAAATCCGCCACCACCGCAACTCCCACTGCGGTTGTACCACAGAAGGTCCCGGAGGTGGCTGAAATGTAGTGTCATTAATGGCCCCACTAAGCCTCCTCCAGGCGAACATCAACCACTGCGCCTGCGCTCAGGACCTGTTGCTCCAGAGCATGGCGCAGTGGTCGATCAACATCGCCGTGGTCTCTGAGCCGTATTTTGTCCCGCCCAGGCCAGACTGGGTGGAGGACCTAAGCGGCACAGTGGCCATCATTGCGTCGGCCGCCGCCGGCACCCCGGCCCTCGAGATAGTCAGGAAAGGTCAGGGGTGCATAGCAGCACGTTTCGGGGAGATCGTAGTAGTGGGAATCTACTTCTCTCCGAGCCGAACTCTCGCCGAGTTCCAAAACTCAGGGAGTTAAGTGTCGTCATCGGAGGCTATTCCCTCCCCGTACTTGTGCTCGGGGACTTCAACGCCAAGAGCTTGGCCTGGGGTTCCCGTTACACGGATGTGCGGGGTGGGATGCTCGAGTGCTAGGCTTTGGAAACAGGCCTGGACATCCTGAACCGGGGTTCTGTGGCCACGTGTGTGCGGATGCGGGGCAAGTCGGTGGTGGACATTTCGTTTGCCAGCTCCGCTCTGTCACGACGTGTCGTCGACTGGCGCGTTATGGAGGGGGTGGAGACCTATTCCGACCACCGGTATATCCGGTTTGAGGTCGCTGCCCAGGTCCCACAGACCCCGTGTGGTCGTTAGGCGCTGAAGCAGCTGGACTGGGAGTTGCTCCTGGAAGCCGCGATCGTGCAGGCCTGGGTGTCATCACCGGTCAGGCACGACGACGTTAACGCCGAGGCACGTTGGTTCCAGGAGGCCATGTCCGAGATATGCGACGCGGCAATGCCCCGAGTCCGGCCAGAAAGCGCCCGGTGTCACGTGTACTGGTGGTCGCAAGAGCTGTCACACCTGCGGCAGCAGTGTGTGGCGGCGCGGCGCCGGTACGATGGCTTGCCTGGCAAAACCTGGACCCTGGCCTCAGACTCAGAGGCTCTTGGGCCCCGACTGGAGTGTCTCTTTAGCGCGTGCATGGAAAGAGGCCAGTTCCCGCTTCGTTGGAAGACGGGGAAGCTGGTCCTCATTCAGAAGCCGGGGCGCCCTGCGGACTCGCCGTCCGCATACCAGCCCATTGTGTTGCTCGACGAGGTGGGCAAGCTCTTTGAAAGAGTACCTAATTGAAAATCGCCTCGCCGAGCACCTTGAGGGAATGGGTCCGGATCTTACGGATCAGCAGTTCGGCTTCCACAAAAGGCGCTCGACGGTGGACGCCATCATGCGCGTGAGAGCTCTCACGACGGGAGATGCGGTCTCTCGGGGCGGTGTCTCTCGACATCGCCAACGCCTTCAACACCATGCCCTGGAGCTGCATCAGGGAGGCACTCCGGTATCACCGGGTGCCGGCCTACCTTCGTCGTGTAGTCGGGGACTACTAGACAGGGATGTCATCTACCCTGGTCAAAACGGAGAATGGAACCGGTGAGAGATGTCGTGCGGTGTTCCACAGGGTTTGGTTCTGGGGCCGCCTGTGGAACATCGGTTACGACTGGGTGCTGCGTGCCGACCTCCCCCCTGACGGGGGGAGTCGCACGATTCGGCGGCCGAAAATATGACACGCGGGGTTGAGATAGTCGTGGAGAGGATCCGGCAGCTGGGTATCGACTTCTCGAGGTGGCGCTTCACAAGTCCGAGGCCATGTGCTTCTATGGGCGTGGGAATGTGCCACCGTCGTCGGGATCCCAGCTAACGGTGGGAGGGGTTCCCATCGGCGTCGAGTGTACTATAAAGTACCTGGGACTCGTCCTCGACAGCCGGTGGAACTTCGTAGAGCACTTCCGACGTTTGGCTCCTAGACTGTAGCGGGCCGCGGCTGCCTTTAGGTGGCTCTTGCCCAATCTGTCGACGGCGCGTTCGTGTTTCACGCGCGCCTCAAAGAGATGTCAGCAAGGAGAGGCCCGCAAGGGCCGACGGCCGTCGGGGCTGCGGATTATCGAAAGAGATGACGTGGCCTCGGCACAAGGGCGAAGAAGGAAACTGGGTTGGTTTTTAGACAGTAGAAGTCTGAGACTGAGGGGGGGGGGGGGGGGGGGTTAATTGATGATTTTCCACCCAACAAAATAAAAAATAGGAAAAAATGTTACAAGGGGAGGGACGGGGTCTATACAAACCTGCCCATTGTTCTTTGTAAAAAAAAAATACATATGTTAATTATTAACTTTATTGCTTATTCTGTAATTTAAAGCTGCGTCTACGCTATTCGAGCCTAGCACGAGCTGAGCACGAGCCAAACACAATTCGTCGTCTAGTATGGACCGACTTACAAGCCTCGAACGAGCGCACTGCGAGCATTTCGTTCGTACTCGGCTGTGCTCCGAAAATTGTCGGTTTTTTGGCGAACACAAAGAGATTTGACTACGTTCGAAGACAGTGATCATTGTAGGTTCGTTGTACGTCCACGTCGTCCACACTTACGCCGCGAGCGACGAAGTCGAGACCGGCTCCGCTCGTGGTCGGCTCAAACTTTGTTTGTTGCATAACATTTTTCTGGACTGCCAAAAAAATTTGAAAAAAATATATGTTGAGGTACTAAAAAGGTAGTATATATTTACAAAGAGATAAATTCGTTATGTTGTCTCGAACTATGAAAAAAAAAAATGGTCCAGACAACCTGACGTCAGAATGTGCATGTGGATTGAGTGATCCTCTCTTCAATCTTAATGAAAATCGAGGTGGATTTTGTTAAAAATTGTAGAAACATTATGACCAAGTTAAAAAATTTGTTAAACCCGAGATAAAAATGATATGGTCATTATAGAGGATCACTCACACCGCATGCTTTGAGAAAACGTCATATTGATATCTCAGAATATATTGCCTTTTTAATTCTTATTTCGACATTGAAAAATTGTAAAAAATTGTTAGAAACTATTAACAATTTGAGAATTCAGTTGCAAGTCCCGTTTCGAAGTTATTACGATTAATTTGGATCACTCACACCGCATGCTTTTTCAAAACGTCATAATGTAAATCTCAGAATATATAGCCTTTGCAGTATTTATTTCGTTATTGATAAATTGAGGAAAATTGTTAGAAGCTACTAACAATTTAAGAATTCAATTGCAAGTCCCGTTTTAAAGTTAATAACCTTTTTATTTTCCTCCAATATGCCGTCTGAGTGATCCATACTTCGACCTCTATCTACTTTTATATACATCGTAGGCAAACTGTGATTGTATCCAAAATTGTTAATTGTTTTCTTCTAAAACTTTGCATATCTTCTGCTTTTATAAGGGTCATACTTTAAGATAAAGCATGGTTCGTTCATTCCTAAAGGAACTGACTGAGTAGGGTACATATGATTTTTGATTTTGCGAGACTGTAAAAGTAAAAAAAAAATTCCAAACACGTTCTTCGAGTACATTGTGTGAAAAAAAATATATGCATTACATAACAGTGCCAATGAATGCTATAAAGTCAATTTAAGCGCTGTCCTTGTGGAGCAGGACCGGCATTGAACCAAGCATTTTTATCAATGATTTTTGGTAAAAATTGTAATGTGCTTCCTTACACACAGTGTGCATGTTTTATATTTCGTCTCATTCAGATCCAGAATACTTTGAGAAATTTTATTATAGCGTCTCAAACAGTATAGCCCATGCAAGATAACTGACGATGTCTACTTCAGCAAATCTGAAGCCTGGCTGAAATTATTGGTCAATATTTCTAGTACGAGTATTATAATTGTGTCTATGACATCTTTATTGCACTTTTTGAATTTGGAACATCTTGGTGTTCAGCGCCAAAGAAATCGAACGCAAATATTGTTTGAATAAAGACTGGTGTAGTACGAAGGCCCATAGTCGCACCGCCGCGACGGCTGATTAATAAAAAAAGAAATCGAATTTGAAACACGGGAGCTACAGCCCACGTTTTTGACAATTTTCACAGATTTCTAGAAATTCATGGTTTTGTTTTGAAAAATGAATTCTTCAAGTGACAGTGAAAGTATAGAATTAACTCCTGAAAGTATGTGAACAGACCTGCAAAATCGCGGGAGAAATATAATTATGAAAGCCTATGCTAATTTTATTGAATGGAGAAATGTAAGAGGCACCAATAATTTTTCAGAATCTGCGTTTTTGGCCTACTTTCATTATATAGCCAAAACTAAACAACCTTTTACTCTTTGGAGTACCAACTCAATGCTAAAATCAACAGTCAGCTAATAACAACGTAAAACTGGACACATATTCGTAATTAATAGCGTATCTGAAGAGGATGTCTGATGGATTTATACGTGTCGTTACTCATGTTTTATTAAATAATAATATTACAATATAATATGAGGCGCCTTTTATTTTCTCATAGAGAGTTATGAAAAGTAGAGTGTATCACTCGGGCGTAAAATATATTTTTGGCTCGGGCGACGTACTTTGAATCCCTCGCTACGTTCAGGATTCTACTACAGAATCCCTCACTACGTTCGTTTCTAACGTTAAAAAATAACAATTCATGAGGGCAGTTCTGTTATGGAGCAACTACCCTCATCAATTCTTACTTTTACAGTCTCACAAAATCAAAAATCATATGTACCCTACTCAGTCAGTTCCTTTAGGAATGAACGAACCATGCTATATCTTAAAGTATGACCCTTATAAAAGCAGAAGATATGCAAAGTTTTAGAAGAAAACAATTAACAATTTTGGATACAATCACAGTTTGCCTACGATGTATATAAAAGTAGATAGAGGTCGAAGTGTGGATCACTCAGACGGCATATTGGAGGAAAATAAAAAGGTTATTAACTTTAAAACGGGACTTGCAATTGAATTCTTAAATTGTTAGTAGCTTCTAACAATTTTCCTCAATTTATCAATAACGAAATAAATACTGCAAAGGCTATATATTCTGAGATTTACATTATGACGTTTTGAAAAATCATGCGGTGTGAGTGATCCAAATTAATCGTAATAACTTCGAAACGGGACTTGCAACTGAATTCTCAAATTGTTAATAGTTTCTAACAATTTTTTACAATTTTTCAATGTCGAAATAAGAATTACAAAGGCAATATATTCTGAGATATCAATATGACGTTTTCTCAAAGCATGCGGTGTGAGTGATCCTCTATAATGACCATATCATTTTTATCTCGGGTTTAACAAATTTTTTAACTTGGTCATAATGTTTCTACAATTTTTAACAAAATCCACCTCGATTTTCATTAAGATTGAAGAGAGGATCACTCAATCCACATGCACATGACGTCAGAATGTCTGACCACTTTCTTTACGTGTTTTTTCGCCGTCAGTCGAGGTACTTAATATTTGAAGTTAGGTATCAAATACCTTTGTTCTCATATTATTACATTCGCAAAATATTATATTCGCAAAATATTATATTCTCGAATTATTATATTCTCAAAGTAGAAAAAAGGTAGTACATTTTGGTATTTTCATAACATCAAATATCTGTTTTGGTCCAGGGGTCCTGACGCTTACTTTAAACATTGTAAAAGTTGTTCCCAAAAACAAAGAAAATAAGATGGAATATCTTTCCATAGGTTACTATTGTTTATTTTATTGTTTTGTTATTTATTTTCCCTTTATTATTTTCAACACACTCAGAACGAAAAATATTGACAGCTATTCGTCTGTGTTGCCAGTTTACATCGAAATAGGTCTCCTTGAATTAGGGGAATTTGTATTGTGTGTAGGAAGATCGATGAATTTATACATGTTTATGCAGAAATAATTTTGTATAATCTATACTAATAATAGTATAAAGCTGAAGAGTTTGTTTGTTTGTTTGGTTGAATGTGCTAATCTCAGGAACTACTGGTTCGAAAAATACTTTTGTGTTCGATAGCACATTTATCGAGGAAGACTATAAACTATACAATGTCATGCTACGACCCTTAGGGGCAGAGCTGTTGGTGACACCGCGGGGAACAGCTAGCCTATTATATAAATATCTTTGTTTGATGAAACTGTTCTTTATTTTAACCAACCAAAAGGTGCTTTATTTTCAATTTTGAGTTTTTAGCAACCGCTAAATATTGTTCATCATTTCTGCCTAGCTTTTTTCCCAACTATGTTGGGGTCGGCTTCCAGTCCAACTGGATGCAGCTGAATACCAGTATTTTACATGGAGCGATTGCCTCATAATAGAAATAATAAAACATTCATACAGTAATATTACATACACAACATTCAATACTATTCAATAAAAAAATATTTAGCACGGCGGGCACAAGCTAACTTAAACCATAACTTTTATTCCACCTTTTTTAATAATTATTATTCTGTTCAATTAATATTATTTATGCACTATAATAATATGCTAAAGTGCATTAATTCCAATTTTATACATTAGTACCAACAATAATTGAAAAAATTGTGGGAGTTTTTACCAATACCTAGCAACATTACACACACGCAAATGCCCATGTCCCTACACTGTCGCTCCTAGTTGTCACGCACACATAAATATTAGGTAACTTCACATTGTTTTTTGCGCATGTTCTATCTGGCTGTTATTTGATCTGAGTTGCCTAAGATGATGTTGAGAAGATCCGGCGAAGCAAGGTGCTCGGGCAGATTCAGCAAGCGGATGATTTCAACACAATTACGGATGCGACAGGCAAAAATGTTCAGCTCTCGCGCAGACTCGTACAAACTTATTTTAGGGAGGGTTTTTACCGCAGAGATCTGGTGTAGTACGATGACTTCCGGCTGAGCGAACCTGGTTTCGAGCGCTTGAACAATCTGCTCTGGGTCGTCAGCTGCTATTAATCTGACGGAGACTGCCTCTTTAGCAGCACCGTGCAGCGCCGCGCCAAGTCGTGTAATGTTGTCGCTAGGAGAAAAGTGCGTCTTGGATTGTTCATAGGACTTCTTGAAGTGAAACCAATCCGAGACGTGACCATCAAACTTAGTTATATCACAAACCTTTGTTGTCTTCTTCCCTGTGCCTCTAATTGCGTCGGCCAGCTGATTAAATGATGTACGTAAATCTGGGCAATGATTTTTATTTTTGTAGCAACAATTTTCATCATTAGTAAGTGTGCCTAAACCTAGTGCATGTTGTGTATGTTCAGCTGGCACAACAGATGAGTACGCGCCCACAGGGAGCGTACAGACACAGGGAGACGGGTGCGTCAGCGTGCCGGCTGGGGCCGGATGCATTTGCGGGTGAGCAGGAGCCTGGCGCGGTGGCGCGCAGGTAAGGACAGGGCGTGCCCCGCGGGTACGGTCCAGTACATCAAGGGGAGGATGTGTCACTGTCACTGGACCATCTCCGTAAGCTGTGGCGGGCGACGAACGCGGGCGGTCCTGCGGTACAACGTTAGAAAATCTCGGCTTGTTTGCCCCCCTGTCAACAAATGAATGCGCTTTGTTATCTCGCTTAGGAAACATAGTACATGATTCAGCTAACCAGTCTTCGACTCTGTGCTGTGGTCTGGTGCAGTGGGAGTTATCGGAATGGCGAGATCCTGCACTTATAGAGTTAGCCTGGATAACGGCCAGCTTCGCCTGCAATTCCAACTCTGCAACGGCGGTTTCACGTTCCGCTTGGATGCGATCACGCTCGGCTTGGACGTTCGCAAGCCGACGAGCGTGTTCCGCTTTTGCAGTCAGGATTTGTGCTTTTAATGTGCTGTTAGAATGGCCTGATCGTGCACTTTGAGGCACGATGCTTGAAGAGGTCCTGCTGGCGGGTGGTAAGGTCTCGTTAGGGTTGGCACAGGGCGGCGCCGGCGCGATGGCACCGAATGTGGAGGCACCGCCCTCCTGAGGAGTACCTGTTGGAACGATACCTGCTGTACCAGTCTCCGCCATAGCTGCCTTTGTCTGCGATCTTGTGGTGGGCATTTAACCGTTCACTTCTGACACCAATATTGAGAACAGGATAGAATTAAACCACAAAATTTAGGCCTTTTTATTGTCACAGCTTCATAAGCACATATTTTTTTTGATCCTGACATTAACTAGAAACAAAACCAAAAAATGTCAAGTAAAAAAGAAATATAAATTAAAAAGTTTGGTAGCTGGTCGCCAACACTACAGGTATGCACCGTCCAGTCCGTTAACCTAGGATTACGCGTGAAGATAGCACATAATAGCTGTCTCAAGTATTTTATCTTAAGTTTTCCATCAGTTTTACTCTCTTGTATGCTATTATTATATGGTGTTAATTCTTAGTAATTGTTGTTTGAAGCACGCTACGTAGTATTATTTAAGACCTCATCATCATCATCATTTCAGCCAAAAGACGTCCTCTGCTGGAAATATGCCTCCCCCAGGTGTCGCCACATTGATCGGTCCGGTCCATTGGTAGTCTGGTGCTAGGACCTAGGACGTAGTATTACCTAGGTATACAGGTATACTTTTAGACGTGTAGGAGGAGTTTTTGGTATTTTTTTTTTTTTATAAATGGGCTTGCTCTGGACTTAAATCTTACCCTAAGGGCAGAGATGATGTTGACGATGGAACTAGCTTACCCAGTAGAAGCCTGTTTACTCGCGACTTAAATAGATTAGGGTTATATGAACTCGGAAAAACCGACGCAGGCAGGCCACTCCTTGGCTGTGCGCATAATAAAGGACTTGGCAAAGCGCTTCGTTCGAATGTGTGGATAATAATAACTTGGGTCGATTTTTAGGTTAAGCCGCACTTGCTTAGGTTGGTCCGTGAATGTGTGACCGCCCATTACATACTAAGTTTCCTCCATGCCTCGGAAATCACGCTAAACTGAAGGTTCTGGCTGCCATTTGTAGATCTTAGACAGTTGTAACGTTGTTACAGATAGTCGGTGGTCCGAAAGTTTGATAACCAGTCTAAGCGGTATGGTATTCCCGTCGAGGTTGCGGGTTGTTCGAAAGAGATACCGCGGCCCCGGACACAAAGGGCTAATAAGGAACATGGGTGGTTTTTTGTCAGTACAAGTCTGACACTCCCTTCCGATCCACCCAGAGCAGGAGGAGTCATTCGATGATTTCCCAACACACAAAAAAGAGGGTTTCCCTCCTACTACGGTGTTTTTTTTTTATTGGGCATCGGACTCTCCACCGGTAAAGCCAGCCAGTAGACTCATTAACCTAGAACTTTCAATTTCTCTCGTAACTCATAACCGACAGGGATCATACTGCCACAATATAAATGGGCCTATATACAGCAATACACGACTATAATTGGCACCGGTGTCTGTCCACCGAATAATTTATGTACAACCAACACGCTATGTGCGTATGTATATACTACGGAAATATACGGAAATTGTGACTTTATACATTGTTGTATTGATCGTTGTGATTTACTGTTTTATCGGTTTTCCGGTTTTTATTTTTGTGAGAAAATCGTAATTAGAAAATCCTAAGCGATGATGTGTTTTTGGGGGTATGAGAAACAGGGTGTAAAGCTCCTCATACCCCCAAACTGGTGACCCCGAGCGAACAAGGGAACGAGCGAGCGAGCGGGCGTTGGGGGGATGAGGAACTTTACACCCTGTTCCTCATTCCCCCCCAAATGTTAATTAATCAAAATTCATTTATAAACTCACCATCTGCCTAGCCTTTTCTAGTATTACCATCCAAGCAGCTGATTACCTGTATTTTTATATAGAGCGACTGCCAATCTGATAAAACTCTAGTTAAGTCTGGTTGTCAAACTTTAGGGCCACTGACGACTGTTAAAGATCTATACAATGACTTCCGGGACGAAAACCCTTATTTGTTTTCGATGGTTACCCATCTAAGGACCACTTTACTTTTAAGATCAACCTGTACGGCTGTCATTACCCAACCATGAGAGACGGCACGGTTGGCGCAATTGCTCAAGCCATGGACTGCTGCGCTGCGTGTTGCGGGTTCGATCCCCGCACGGAACAAATATTTGTATGGCCTACAGATAGTTGTTTCGGGTCTGGGTATTTGTGTATTGTGAGTTAAATGTTTGTGAACGCACCCACGATACAAGAGAAATTCATAGTTTGGGGCAACGTTTAAAAAAAAAAATGGTTGAGTCAATTACTAAAAAAACAACTAAATTAAGATAAAACAACTGATATTATAGAGCCACTCTATGGGTTAAAGTCGTAAAGATCACAAAAGTTGCTCCTATACCTCTGCCGGGAACTTTCGCCTGTAATTGTAACACATATTGATCAAACTCGAGCATTATTTTTAGTGAGTGAGAGAACCTAGCATTACCGACGATCTAAATTGTAACAATCACTTGTATTGTTTCTGCACAAAATGTAATCTTTGATTCTTACATTACAGGCGAATGATCACTCACCAACGTCTGTTCGTAACGAAATGCACAAAATTGAATATTGGATTGGCTTAATTTATTATTTTTAATTTATTATTTATTTGCATTATTATGCGCACAGCCAAGGAGTGGAATTCCCTGCCTGCGTCGGTTTTTCCGAGTTCATATAACCCTAATCTGTTTAAGTCGCGAGTAAACAGGCTTCTACTGGGTAAGCTCGTTCCATCGTCGACATCATCTCTGCCCTTAGGGCAAGATTGAAGTCAAGAGCAAGCCCATTTATAATAAAAAAAAAAAAAAAATAACTATGCCTGAAATGGTAAACAATCCCTTTCCCATTTCACTATCTTTTAAATCTAACAATAATCTGAAAGTCCAATAAATAACATAATATGTCAAAGTTATCTTTCTGCTAATTAAGATAAATGGCGAAAAGCACTCGAAACAGAATAAGCTTTCATAATATTTGTTATCAACTTCTGATAAAGAGTACAAGTTCTTTAATTAATCATTTATCAATATGTGTTCTACTGTTAAGTACTTTGAGTTTCGAAAATAACTTTGTTACTGATTATAACGTTACTGCTAATTCAAGTATAAAGTTAGATAAAAATAATTAAAATATATCTATCATACCGTCAGGGACTTTAATTATTAAGCAAGCTGTCATCAAAAACATATTTTACCACGAACAAATTAATTCCCCCACACATTAGACCACAATAATAACATTATTATCAGACCACAATCGCCACATTCTTACATCACTACATAACATAACATAATATAACAATAACAAATCGTGGGACAACCTTACATAACTGAGAAAGTACAACTTAAAACGCACTTAAGTTAACTCAAGTTCTTTCTAAGTAACATTACGGTTACAAGTAAGTAATTAGCTGTAACTAATAAGGCTTATAACGCGGGAATTGTTAAGTTCACTGCTTCATTAATTTTGTTGTTAATTATATGAATTAACTCTTTCAATGGATTACGGACTTAAGTAAGCTAAAAAGTAGGTAACTACTTAGATTTATTATGCCTTCATTCACGATTAGTCGATTACCTCTCCGCTAGCTCAAAATTATCATCTTGTCATGTAAAGTCAACTTTAGGCACTGACAGAAAGGAGTGAAATAAAGACTGATCGTTGGTCTAGAGCAGGGATGGCGAACCAATGGCACGCGTGCCATATTGATCTGATAGCATAATTGCAGAATATTTTAGGCACGCCACCGAATTTTTAACCATATTTTCAACTATGCCTACGAGTCATTATTTTCAAAGATGTAACATAACATAACATTCGATTAGAAACCGTTTGGTAGCAAAGAAAGAGCTTTTATTAGAAAATATTTAGTTAAATTATCTGCCAAAAAAGACTAAAGCAATATTATTTGACGGCACGTGTAAGGTCTCAATAAACATTTCTTTGGAAAAAATGGCACGTTGTTCCATAAAGGTTCGCCATCCCTGGTCTAGAGGAAGTAAGCGCGACTGCTGACCATGAGGTGCTGGGGTTCGATTCCCAAGACGGGCAAAGTGTTGTTGGGTTTTTCATCAGGAATTTAATTCTAAGTAAAGACACATAGTTTGGATTTGTACCCGAATGATGGGAACAGTCTCGCCCCCTATTACATGGGACTTGAATATAAATGGCGAATTGTGGGTGTACTATAATTAGGTACACCTAACCCTTCAGATTACAGGCATGACGTTATGTTAAGAGGACAGGAGTAAAACGCGAATTTTATAATGCGTAAAAGTATATGATTCACTGCAGTAAACAAAATCAGAAAATATATGATACTCTTCAGAATATGCTAGTAACATAGTGTTGTGAAAACATAATACAACTAACTTTGCTTGATAGAAAAAAATCACGAAGATACCTCTAAAAATTTCTTTTATGAACAAAAACCATACTAAAATACATGCCATAGTTCTGATTTTTTTGCCAAATAATTTTACAAGCAATATACTAAAATCATAGTGTTTTACTTTTTTAGCCCAATCAATAGTTTTTTTGAAAATCGCAAAATACCACTAATTTCGCACTATTCGGCCGCTGCGAAAGACGTAACAACCACTTTGTCACTTTGTAGTGCAAGCTGATTAGAACTTTGTTCTAACAGTACCTGTTTCAAACGAAGTTTGAACCACCACAAATAGATTTGCTAATTTGAGGTAGTGTAGGTAAGGAGAGAAGTAAACAATTACTGTAACGAAGTAAAAGAGTTGTTTCTACAGCATCAAAACATTACATATCTCGTCGGCCATTGGCCATGATGGCGTGTTAAATCGCCATCAAGTCCATAACCAACACAATATGACCATAATCTACAGTTTAAAGTCTCACTTACACCTCAATGATTTAATGATACGAAATCATCTTAATTTCTGTTATTTATTAAGCTTAACGATTTCTTTAATCTTCTTTTAAGAGTGTGGGTAATTACTTCTTCTATTGTTAATGACGTACGTTCATGCGTTTATTCAGCAATTTCCTGTACAGTATAAAACTGGTATTTTTTTTAATCCTGCAAAGCTTATCGAGCATATGATAGATTTTGAGGCTTCGATCGCTTACTGATAAGACGAATAGTGCTTTACTATCTTAACCCTGATTGTCCATCAGAGTGTTTAGCCGCCGCCGTACAGAGGTGAAAAAATAACAGACAGACAACTGACAGACGGAGTTACTTTAGCCAATAGGGGATCGGACTGGGTCAAAATAATATGATTCTGTTTAGTCCGTAAGTTAGATTATCGAAAAATATTGAATACGTGTTTTTTGTTTTATCAAATCAATAAAAAATGACGAAGATAAAACGCGTCAAAGATCTTGGAGTGGGGCTTGAAACGTCACTTGTGTCGTCAAATTGTACTATCATATGACGTCACACGAGTTTTCGAAGCACTGTATCGTCTTCGTTTTAAGTTTACGTGAAAAAAGAAAAAATACGTGTCCAATAATTTTTGGAAGTCTATCTGACGGACTAATTAGTTTTTTTTTGTCCGATCCCCTATTGTAGATCCTTGACAGTCAAACTTTCAGGCCACAGGGTAGCGAGTTACAGAGAACTAACTGGGTTGTAGATAGGGTTGCCATCTCAAAAAGATGGAAACCAGGACAAGACGCGTAAAAAACCCAGATTTTAGAGCCCAAAACCGGACACGTCAACAAGTTTTTTTAAACATAGTCACAGTAAAAAACAGTTGAAAATTTCAAAATCTCTTTTTTATTTACCTATTTACAGACTTTAAAATTCATCCATTATCATCATTTTAAATGTACCTACTTAAGAAAACCGAATCCTCTAACAGTGTGTTACTTTATTTATGTGTTGTTTTCATAAAAAAGAAAAAAAAAATGCATCGATTCATCGTGCGGGTACAGTGCGTGTGTCGCCCGCCCGGACGCTTCCCGGATGCCCTTTATTTAAACTAGGACAAATCTGGGGAAACCCGGGTGGATGGCAGCCCTAGTTGTAGAGGACCGATGGACAGTCGCTCCATGTAAAATTCAGCTGCATCCGATAAAACTGAAAGCCGACCCCAATTAGAAAAAGGTCAGGCAGATGAGACGATACATGAATTTTGAAAGCTTTTTAAAATCAAATAGATAGAACAATAGTAGCTCGATCTATTGGTTTTGTTAAAAAAAAATGGGTGCTAATTAAACCGGCTTCTTTTTAATAGCATTATTTGCATCTAAAAATCTAACTTGCCTTCTAAATTACTAAGTCAGCCACAATTACCGAGCATCTAAATAATACTATCTTAGCCACAAGTTATCTTTTTTATAGCCACTCTAAATACAACTCAGCATCGTGATTATTTTTTAGCATCTAAATTTGTAACATGTATTCAAACAGTAAACTTCTAAAATATTAAAATATGGCATCAAAAAATATTCTATTAGCTTCTAATTTATTAACTCAGTACGTTTAAATTATAACTCATGCCACATTAACTGAGCATCAAAATTTAATTAAAATTGCCATCAAATATTATATTATAGCCACTAATAGTATGTATAAACTCCTGTCGTGTCATCGAAAGGCTTAAATATAGAAGTTCAGAGTACATAATGACCTAAATATTGAAGTTCAGAGTATCGAATGTCCTAAAGATCGATTTTATTTACATGTTGTGCTACAAAAGTTATCGACAGAATCGCTTCAGAACTTCATTTTTATCGGAAAACTCGACAATAAATTGTGAAAACATTTCTGCAAGCAACTCGGAAGTAGCGCTCGCCGGCCGCTGCCGCGGCACCGCTCGCTTCGCTCGTTCGGCTCGCGCGCGTTTGGTCACAGTTTTAACCTAACCTAACCTATTTCCCTCAGTTTACAATAACGAATCATACAGTCTGCCTGTGACTAGTCAATTAGACAATGGTAAAAACATTTCTGTAACTAATAGGTATTTTTAACGTAAATATAATAATCTAAAGTGTATCAAAAGTTGACATTTCATATATAATATACGTTGGCGCTCTCTGATTGGTGCAAATGGCCGGTCGCTGTCGTCTCGCGCGCTTGCGCCAAATCTTTCTGTTGCTATTTTCACGATAAAAGAATGTGATGTATTATTTTACATGCCAAGTTATAATAAATGATGTTGACTACGGTCGCTTCATTTATATTTTTTTGAGGGCCTTGTGTTGAAGCTGTAAAATGTAAAATGGTGGTGAGATATAAATTCCGTGGCTGACTCAGTAAATTAGGTGCCTATGTATAAATAACAAGGACAAGTTAATATAAATGTTGATCGTCACTTGATGCTTTCTATAGAATATTTAGTGGGCGTTGTAAAGAAGACGAATTAGTATATTAGAGGCTATATAATTTTCCCGTGTCTTAGTTATAAAATTAGAAGTTTGATCCTGTGGCCAATTAAAAAAACTGTGGCTCGATTAATTATTTCTCAAAAAAAATTACACTTCTTCTCAACAGTAACAGAAAACAATCGATTTACAAAAAGGGACCCCACTAAGTTAAAAAACCAATTTTGCAACAGTACTCTTCATTATAAAAACAGTTACTTTTAATGTCAATTAAAATATTTAACCATATTCCGAAACCAATCAGAGAGACACCCCTGCATTTTTATAAAAATAAGTTGAGATCGTGGCTAATGCTTAAGAGTTTTTACTCAATATAAGAATTTTTTGATGATAAATAGGTACCTACGATATTATTAAATGTTATACACTTTTTTATATTTTTATGATTCTAAATGTTAATGTTGTGTTTTATATTATTATATTTTATATTATAATACAGTCTGCACATTTTTTTGGTTTTGTTTTGCTTTTATTAGAATGTAAGTTTCGTTAGAGTTTAATGTGTAATTCTAATTTAGTGTAACTTAAACTATGATACTAAATATTAATTTTAGTATCAATTATTACATAATGTAAATATTCGTATGCCGCGTCTAGCGGTGGATATGTCGAGAACTATACCATTTATGTAACAACTTTGTAAGTACCGTATCCTACGAATAAATGTCTTTGTCTTTGTCTTAAAGCTAATTTAATACAAACAGTACGTATAGCCGTTACATAGTAAGTAACATGGTAGTAGCAGTGAACGTGGTCTAACTGTCGCACCTGCGCTGCGCTAAGGGACGGTAAAGTAAAAGCTTTTGCTTACATCACAAGTAAGAAGGGAGTAGCGACAGAATCGCCTACTGCAAAATTTTCTCCGCTCGACTAGAGATATTGTGTTTATCGATAATACCAGCGTAGTACAGCGGACGTAGTCAAAAAAAGCTGCTCAAGTCGACGTTTGGGTTAAGACGTAACAGGTATTACATTAACAGGTATTTATATTGAGGAAGTATGTAAATTCACCAAATCAACCCCTGAGATGTTTGAAAAACTGGGAGATAAATGTAAGTTTAAGACTAGATATCCCAATAGATTGATTATTTCTGGAACGAAAACTGAACTATATGCACGGAGCTGCTATTCTATGTGTATTCAGATTTATAACAAGATTCCTAGCCAAATTAAAGAACTCCCAATGGCCCGCTTCAGAAGGACCTTACACAGATGGCTAATTGACAATCCGTTCTACGATATAAAGGAGTTTCTTGAGTTTAAATTTAAATAATATAATTTGACCAATAAATTCAATTTAATCAATTTAATTCAATAAATTCAATTATATCAAATAAAATTTGCATGTCATTATATTATGATTGAGTATGTTGAGCTACTTATACAACTATTTTAAGAACCTTGTAACCATATTTATTTGCAAATAAAACTTTGACTTTGAAGCCGCGTTTGCCTAGGTAGCTGGATGGTTGGTTGGTTCGGTCAGTTGATTGGTATGAGTTACCAACTTACCACCCATTTCATATTATTATATCGAGATTCTTCCGTGCGTATGAAAGCACGTTAACCCTATGGTCTCGGCTGTCATTTTTGACGGTCTGGCAACCGGGTCTTGCAAAGAAACATGCACTTGCAAAAAATCTTGCCTAAGAAACATTCACGAAAGGACCGGAATCACAAGTGCATTGAGCGAGCTGTTCCACTCCTCAAAGACAAGGAAAAACAGTCCGAGATAACATTCAATAATAGGAGAGGAAGAAGAATATAATCTATAGCATGAGTCATGACCTTCTATTGGCAATACGGCATGTTCCCATTATAAGAACTTAGAAAGCCCTTTTGTTCATTGAAAGGGACATCTCATCCCTTTCTCCGCTCCCGCTTGTCCCTTGCGCTGCCCTTTCATTGGAAAGTAGTGAGAGCAGAGCTTTAGTAAATTGTATCACATTGTTTCTTACATACACTACATAGTAAATACATAGTTGGTATACTCGGTCGTTGTGTACTGCGGAAAAGCTAGGGTATTGATGTAATGTTTAAGTAAAGTAACCTTTACGGGAATATAAACGTTTAGTGCCTCGACAACCTCGTTGGTCTAGTAGTTGTAAGCGTTGTAGCTGAGCATGAGGTAAGGGGTTCAATTCCCAGACAAAGTGGGTCTTTTCATCAGGAATTTCTCAGTAGAAGCCACGAAGTCCTGGATTTGTGCTGGTTAATGGCAATAGGCACACCCCCTATTTCATAGGAGTTTTAAACACAACTGCCGAAAGGCTGGTGTATTATTAAATACACCTCTGCCCTTCTCTATACCCTTCGGGGGTCACAGGCGTGAGGATATGTTATGGAAAGTTCAACCATACTTCAGCTTCAACAAAAACCCTTCCGGGGATGCGGGTTGTTCGAAGGAGATACCGCGGCCTCGGCACAAGGGCTAGAAAGGAACATGGGTTGTTTTTAGTCAGTAGAAGTCTGACACTTCCTACCGCGCTGCCCAGAGTGGGAGGAGTCATTTGATGATTTCCCGCCAAAAAAAAATCTGCAACAAAAAGCTTTACAATTTACTAATCATACATACATAATATAATATACTGTATGGTTTGTATGTGACGATACATCTCATATACAAAAGTGACAGTCAAAATGACACACTCGCGCCACTAATCTCACAAGATTACACAATTGTAATAACACTGACATAATTCGTAACACTTCATTTGTCTCGTATCATAACATAACGCTACAATCACTTAATGTGGTGTTCAGTTACATTAAATTTACTTGATTATGCACCTGTCGCATACAAGTGTTGTTGTAGTACGTTATTATGATGCAAGTATATGAATATTTTTGTAAATTCAGAATGTAGGTTGAGAAAATAACGTCTACCGAAACTAGGAAAATAGTCTATCTTAAGCTGTAGACCAAAAAACTTCATCATCGTCCTGCCCTTCATCATCATCATCATTTCAGCCGAAAGACGTCCACTGCTGGACATAGGCTCCCCTAAGTGTCGCCACATTGACCGGTCCCGTCCGTCTCGCATCCAGCGGATCCCCGCAACCTTCACGGTCATCGGTCCACCTATAGGAGGCCGCGCAACGCAACGTCGAAATAATGGATTAGATTGCCCTGCCCTTGTCTCATGTTATTTGGGGCCGGCCAAACCTATTTTTTTCGTCAATCGTCGTTTAAGCTTTTCCTTCATATCGACCCTAACACACATCTTTTCTTTGGTCTTCCTCTCCCTCTATCCATCAACATTTATTAATCACTCTTTAAGTCACGTGCGATTCATCCCTCCTCATCACATGCCCATACCACGACATTCGATTCCCTTTCGGCTTTTCTGCAACTGAAGCAATCTTCGAACTTCCTCTCATATGACTCACTAGCTTTTGCCAGCGGCTTCGCCCGCGTAAAAATTACGATTTTCCATACATACTTTCATCCCCTATCTAACTCCCTTAGGGGTGGAATTTCGAAAAATCCTTCCTTATTCCTTGTCTACATTATAAAGGGAACCTCTGTGCAAAATTTCAGCTTTCTAGGTCCAAGGGTTTGGGCTGGGCGTTGATGAGTCAGTCAGTCAGGACTTCTCTTTTTATATATTAGATAAACATAGATAGATAGATTCCTTACTTTATCCATTCTTGTCACACCACATTCGGTGGACGAAAAACAAATTATTGATTTAATTTAATTGATTTATCATTGTTTGAAGGGCGTAAATGCGTATATTATGAAGTAGATTGTCAATTTGCTAACAATTCATTTCTCTACCTGTACTTCTGCATATACACTTCTGGACACATCTATTGGCCCACCTTGTATTTTCAGTTTCGTTTGGTCCTAGCTAAAATTTTATACTAAGTCGAGCAAAAAGTTTTTATGCAGTTTTGAACCTGGCACATTCACAATTTCATTCAATAGTCTTTTTTTGAATTTCGAACACAGAATTTAAAGAAACAAAAGACAATTTGGAGCCTGTTTGTTGATATCAAACAATCGAATACTAAGAAAACTTGGTTTACTTGGATTTAATTCTTGAAAAAGTGATTGATATCTTTGGTTTTGCAACAAACATTACTTATTCTTAACATTAAGGTGAGGTTCTATCAATAATCTATGGATACTTCACCTGAAGTCGCTGCCCAAGCTGTGGCACTTATTCAGGCCGGACACAGCCAAAGAAACGTGAGTGCTCAACTTAATTTAAGTCGATCTGCGGTCCGAAATGTTTATCGGAGGTACCTAGAGACTGGCGGCTTTGTTCGTCGCCAAGGAAGGCCACGATCTCGGGTCACAACTGAAAGGCAGGATCGATTCATCGTGACGACCAGCTTGAGAAATCGTCACCTTACCTCCATTGAGATACAAAACCAACTTCGCGACTTCCACGGAGTATCTGTGAGCGCTCGAACTGTTCGGAGAAGGTTAAAAGAACGCGATATTGTACCACACAAGCCAGCTAATGGGCCCAAACTAACGCGAGCCCACCGAACAGCGCGCCTTCATTTCGCACGCAGTCATTTAAATTGGACACAGCAAGATTGGAGCCGTGTACTCTTTTCTGATGAGTCTAAAATTGTGTTACATGGCAATGATGGAAGGAAGAAGGTCTACCGACGTAAGGGAGAGCGTTTCGCACAATGCTGCTTTGAAAAGAGGGTTGCTTATGGCGGTGGCTCATGGACTGTCTGGGGCGGTATATCCGCGAGCGGCAAAACTCAACTTGAGGTTGTTACAGGACCACGGCTGCCAACATTAAATGCTGAAAGGTACATTCGTGAGTGCTTAGAACCTCACGTGATACCATACGCGGACTATGTGGGCCCAAATTTCCTTTTTATGCATGATAATGCAAGAGCCCATGCGGCCGGCATCGTCAGGGAATATCTTCGGGATGTGAACATCACAGTTATGGACTGGCCAGCCAGAAGCCCAGACATGAACCCCATTGAGCACATGTGGGACGAGCTAAAAAGACGTGTCAGGGGTCGTCAGCCAGTTGCCCAGACGATGCAGGAGTTGAAAACTGCCATAGAAGAGGAATGGGAGATGATCCCTCAAAATTGCATAGAGCAGTTGATAAACTCTATGCCTAATCGTATGAGAGCTGTGGTAGATGCCCATGGAGGCAACACGCGTTATTAAATTAAACCTTTATTTGATAAAACATGTTTTTATTCAAAAATCAATTGCCTTTAACAAGGCGCATATCCGACTTGTTAGGCGTAGCTCCATCTCGTATGGTATTCTGAATTCAAATTTAAAACAATACGATCGAAAAAGATGGTAAAATGTATCAGGTTTAAAACTGCATCAACAGTTTTTGTTCAATCTAGCAATCATATTTCGGTAGGGGCCATCGAAACCTAAACTCTAAGGTGGGCCAATAGATGTGTCCAGAAGTGTATTTCTACGTTATGCCAATGCCTTCAAAAACTCTTGAGACTTTACAACAAAATGAGTAATTAAACCAAATTCAACCGAAATATCTTAGATATCTTCTTACTTATTTTCACAGTATGCTAACGAATTCACGAGACGAGATATATATAGACATAAGTTCAATTAAAATTACATGTAAGAATACCGCCTACGCCACTCCAGTCAGAAATGTTATAATAATGATGTCTGGGAGTTACATAACACCACATTGTGTTGCGTTTCCGATCTGTTTTGGTATTCTGACTGCAGACAATATGTCTATTGTCTCGAACGAATGATTAATTATTACACTTTTTTCTACTTATTTGTTTAAGTATGTTAGTTGATTACATCCGCATTTTGAAGAAATTGTGTAGCTTTGGCTCGCCCCCCTATTACATGGGACTTAACTGGCGAAATGTGGGTGTACCTACTATTAGAGGTACACCTCGGCGTAAGCCTTCGGGGCTTACAGGCCTGATGTTATGTTATTATGTTATGTATTTGGTTTAACAGTTTGGTGTCCTGTCCGGTTTACGGCTGATGACCTATTGCGATCTTCATTTATATGGGACTCAAACAAAACTGCCTTGTAGCTCACAGCTACAAGCTTGTAGCTGCTTGTGCTTGTTGGTCGCTAGTGCGCAGAGGAGGGCTGAGAATGAGTACCTGGGTTCGATTCCAGGCATTCGTAGGTTGGGCAAATTTCAACTGCGGAGTCTGTTTTTATGCTCGGTTGATGGCAATAGGCTCACTTCCTATTACACGGGACTTCAATATATCTAGCGAAATATGGATATACTATTAGGTACACCTCTGCCTTACTATTCGGGGATTACAGGCGTGATGTTATGTCAATATAATGACGAATTCAATTTTTAAAGGTTGTTGTAGTTTTCTTGATTTTACCTTTATTTTATTAACATTTTTGTATGATTGTTTCAGTTTCCAAGAGAAGACAAAAAGGACTACTTAAAATTCTATACGGACACTATTGAACACTATGGTAAGCATTATTTTTTGAAGATTTTAATAACCATATTGGTTATTTATAAATTATAATGTACCTACTCAATGATCGGTAATGTTTTAAACATAGGCACCGGTCCTGTAGCAGTGTGCAAGTGGGTTGCACTTGACGATTCAAGACAAAATCACGACTGGGTATCCCTGAAAAAAAAACCTGAATTTTCCTATTCCAAAATAGTCAGTCAAAAAAACACATTAAGGTTTTAAGAAATTAATGTATCGAAATTGTTTTAAGCATACTTTCATGCAGAGAAACATTCCAAAGATGACTGGTGTACCATACACGAGCTCTGCCTTATCCGGCAGAGTAATAAAAGCGTGATGTTGTGTATGTGTAAAATGTAGAAATCAAACGGAAGTTGTTACACAAACTGTACCCGTAATCTCAGATGAAGGAAATGCAGCAAACAATAGAATGGGAAGCCATTGGGATGAAAAACTAGATAAAGTGCTCTGTGATTACTGATTGCGTAGTTCGTATGTACAAGTATGTAGGGCCTAGCCTAGTCTAACATTAAAGTATATACAGTCAACGAACACTAATACGCTTTAACGTTCTGGTTGAAGTAATTTATTTATCATCACTTTACATTAGTGGTATTACATTATACACAACTTAGTATACGTTAAAAAATACAATATTAACGTCGCGACTTGGGTCGCGGAGGATCGCTTTGTGCGTCTGTTCCCGTTGGCGGTTGGGATACTCCACTACGTCGCCCTCGCAGCCTTCCCTGTGCTCTGCGGGAGAGGTGCGTGGGCGGCGAAGGAGGGGGCGCGCGCGGTATGGCAGCGAGACCGCGTCAACATCACAGTACTTCCTTTACTTACCATGTAAAACCCCGCGTTACATCCAGAGTAATTTTCTCTGGTCCGTAACTTAACTTTGAGAGTCGTATTATGTTCGATTGATGGAAAGTCTTTCCTACTAGGTACTTATATTGATTGTTGTCTTATGTTGTGTGTGAAGGACATATTCTCACGAGAAAATCGGGTTACAGTACATATTAATGCTCCTGACCTTAATAACTACAGGTACCTTACCTACCTACCGTTTTACCTACCTTTAATGTTGGATTTATTATCGCTCCGTATATGGAACAGTCAATCTGTTAATGGGTATTACATGCAGATTTAAAACGAGTTTGAGTTGAGCCGATGAGACACTGCAATGCCTACCTTACTATACATTAATCTTAAAAACCTCCATTGTTTTCGCCACAGGTTTTCGCCCATGTCATAAATTGATATCCTCCCGTCCGCTAATAAGGCCCAGATTCAAAGACCACACTTTGACTTTACTTTGATGGAAAGATCTACTTTCACGCAAAAATATATTTCTTAGGCCCAGATTCACAGACCACACTTTGACTTTACTTTGATAGAAAGATCTACTTTCACGCAAAAATATATTTCTTAGTCCTGTCAAGCTGTTCTTTACTTTCCAAAAATCATACTTTACTTAGTAAAGTCAAAGTGTGGTCTGTGAATCTGGGCCATAATCTCCAGGAGATTTATAACAATGGCTTTTTAATTGTGTCTATAATAAGGCGTTATGAGCTCCTAAGGGCGAACGAAAAAACAGTTATTAAAACTACTTTAGTAATAGTAATGCCCATCCATTTGACATTTTATAACTCAGTAACTAAAATAGGCTTACATAATCCGACATTTAAAAATTACTCATCCTAAGGTCAGGTCAAATTTGTATGTCAGTCATGACCACCCAAGTAGCACGTTAGTGTATTTTGGAACTTATTCTGCAACTGTAGGTAGCATTTAAGTGATGCAAGAGTGTACGGTATTACTTATAGATGCAAACAGCGCTCGAATTTGCATATGAGTAACTCTTATCACTAACAGTTGCTTTTGAGTGATTTTTGTTCCTGCTTTATAACTTATGGTGGCACTAGGCCGAATTTATTAGTTATAGACGCTTAAAGGTTTCAATTTTCAATCTTTTAGAACTCAAAGAAGCTTAAGACATCTTAAAATCTCCCATTAAGAACCGTACCTTAATAGGTGGTAATTTTTCCTTATTTGGCACCTTTAGTACTAAATAAGTAGTATATATAAGTTACTTATCACCTGTAGTGGCTCAAGAGTTATTATTGCAGCTCATTTGGAACCTAGTGTAATTTGCCTTTGTAAGGTCTAATATACTCTAATATGCAACTGTAACGCGTAGATCGATTCCAAAAGATGGTTCTTGAAAACCTTAAGCAACAATTTTCTCTCATTTAGAACCAATTAAGATCTTACAGTTCTAACACTATCGCAGGTTCCGTACATATTAATAAATTTAAATAGAGTATGATTTGTATTTATGTAAATTTCCTACATTTTAGGTACTTAATTGAATAGTTTATGAAACAGTTATGAAATCACTAGTTCACTTTGTATTTTTTTTAATCTACTTACGTTATACACGGTGTAAATCACAGATTGGTAGGCAAGGCATGATCAGCTACCCTTCTGAATGTCTCTTGTATAAAATGAAAAATGAAAATTTGCAAACTATCAGTAGGAAATCAGGCATCGAAATAAAAGTCGAGGATTCCAGCCAACATTTACAATTAAATTAAATTTTACTTTATTTACCGTCCTAAATGGGTTTTGTACCCGTCTTGAGGATCCCCAATTCAACGCAAAGGCAACGAGACCTGTTAAGTAAAAATAATCACTACTAGGTACTAATAAGAGATTTTTGGACCTAGGAGCTCTATTATGGTAACAAATGAGTGTAAAAATGACCTGCAAGTTCTATTTCAAATCGCCATTTTTAAAAATGGAGTCCTTGAAAAGTATCTTGTTGAATGGTATTTTATTACAATAACATACAATAAAATGAGTTTTGATAACTGTTTCTGATGTAGTTTGACATTATACTTTTTGTTAAACCATAATGTTAGGTTTTTAACAACCAAATTTTTATGAAGTATTATCTTATTTATTTGATCACCGCATATTTTTTGCTAATTCTTGATTAGATCGAAGGCGCATCAAAATTTACTTAGTAAATATACCATGGTTTCACAATAAAAAACCATTTGCAAGGGCTCATGATGGTTATCCTGCGTTAAACACATAATTTTTGAATACTCGCAAAATAGTTCACAAATAAAAGCTGCCATAACACAAAGCCGTTGTTGTTTATCTCCACCGAAAATAAGAACTTGTTAGGATCTTATTTGTCACTCAACGAATGAACTGTATCGCTTTATCGTTCAATCATTCATTTACGGCGCGCAATTTGCACCGTTAGTTCCTAGTGCCACTCAGGATAACAATTCGATCTCTTATGCATCGCTTTTGCATCTATAAATAAGTTGCAATTTTTCTCCCTTTGGTAACATACAGGTTGCTTATCGGTTCTAACCACCTTTATAGAACTTAATCACGGTGGATTTTATTACTAAAGTTTCCAAAAATATTCTATATGCAAGCCTTTTGTCACAAAATGTGTTACTTGGGCAGTCATCATTGCCTGTCATCATGACTGTCATGTTATGATGACATGCATGATACTAGATTATTATATACTTACTTGTCTACTTTAAAATCAATCTATCCGTCGGGGTCAACGTCCCGGTGATGCAATAGTTACGGATAGCTAAGTACATAGGTACACTCGCAGATTCAAAAGGTTACGCAGTTTTCAAATACATTGTTTTCATGCTTCGCGCATTTTAATATTGTGACATTTTGAGCTACGAATAACTGCTTTGATGACGAGAAACCGAGAAGTAGGTAAGAAGAAGACATGCTGCGCCAACCCCAAATGAATTGGGATAAGGGCAAGAGGCACTTAAACCTTCTTCGAGAACCACTCTTTCCAGTGAAGATAGCATGAAAATCGGTGCAGTAGTTTTTAAGTTCCTTTATCACGAACAGAAAAACAGACGCGGCGGGGGGGACTTTTGTTTTATAATATTTAGTGATGACACATGTGATGATCAATGTCAGTTTTTCCGAATTTCGTATTTAAATAACGAATCGATTGAGACCTCATTCATCAAAATCGACTCAGTATAAAATCATAACCCTTCCTTTCGGCGTTGCCTAAGTCGGGTAGAAATCGCCTGTTTCACTACTTATTCAAAATGTCTTACACCATTTCACTATGTATTTAACTAATATTTTATTTATGTTTTGATTCCAGTGGGTCCGGTTGTGGTTAGCGTTCACTGTATCCACGGTATGCTCGCAGCACACTAATACGGTAAGTGACCCTATAAATAGACCTATACGTTAAAATATTAATGATTTTAATTATAAAAAATTTAGGGATTTTTTTCATGTATTATTAACATTTATTTATAACCTAGAAAAGTTAGAAAACGTGTTATTTCAGGGGTTTGGCCTTTTTACCCGACTGCGGCGAAGCCCAAAAGGAGGGTTATTGTTTCTTTTTTTTGTCTTATTGCTTTTTTGCGCCTCCTATTACATGGGGCATATTACTACAGGCTACATAATTATTACAGGCGTGATGTTAGGTATGTTATTTTTATTACGTTTAAATAATGCGACCCCATGCAAAATGTTGAGGCATTTCTTTTCATTTCTTTTTTTATGCAAAATGCCTGGCCAATTCTCGTCCTATACAATGTTAGAGTTACGTACTATTATTTTTACAAGACTATAGTTTCTGATCTATTTTTAGTTTAAGGAGACATAAAAACATCGTAACATTAAAATTACAAAACACATTTATATTCAACAATACTAGATTTACAGTTCACAATTTCACATCATCAAAATATGTTTTAGCATCTAATCGAAATGAATGAGAACGTATTTCATTGTATGAGACCGAACAATAAAATATAATCATTCGTTCGTTCGCTTGGATAGCCTTCCTGAGAGAAAGTTTAGACCTAAAATGTACCTAGGATTATTATAATATCTAGTTTTAAGGAGTGGTTTCTTAGATCTGCTTTAAAGTAGTTTTGAAAACTATTGCGTTTGCAAGCAAATATTATTTCATAGCAAATGGACTGCCTCGTCTAGTCTAGGTCTAGTGGTCGCAAACGCGATTACTGAGCATGAGTTTTTAGGTTCGATTCCTAAGTTCGGATAAAGTATTTTTGCGTTTTCCCATCAGGAATTTGTCATTATCAGCCACGGTAATCTAGATTTGTACCCAGTTGCCGGCAATATGCCTCTAACACATTTATCCGTGGTGCTAGGATAAATGAAGAAGAAAAGTACGTAGCTGTAACTCATAACACAAGCAAAGTTAAGAACATATGTGACTACAGCGCAGATTTCGCAAAAATCGCGTTAATCGGCCCAGTAATCAGGGTCTAAAACCATGGATACATTGTATACAGTTGTACAAAATAGTACTACAAGATTTAAGATGTGAAAACATCGGCAATAAGACTGAACTCGATAAATCTCTTTCTCTACACCTGATTTAAATATGTACCATGTATACACTTTAAATAACATTTAAAGCTATTTAAACACAATAAAATTCTTTAAAATCACAATCTTAAGCCACAATAAAAGCTCTGAACAGGAAACAGCAGCCATTGAAAGCCTTTCACTGACGGAAGTACCTACTGTAGGAGTCGACTGGTCCATACATTATGCAATGTGCGGTCGATATATAATAAATACCATATATGTAAGTATATGTGTAAAAGTAAAAGGTGTTGGTATGTTCATTTAGTTTTCGAGTTAATTGAATTACTTTTGGAGAGGTTATGTAAAAGTTATAAAGTTGAAATAACGTAAATAAAAATTCACGCCTTTCATCTCGGATGCATTAGGCAGAGGCGAGCCCACATCCATCATTTTGAAGTGGAAATTATGTTTTTCCCTACTCCTCCGCTATTATTTTCTGATTAATTTCGTTGCGGGATCCAAGACAGTTAAATCGCTTCTCTGGGACTTCGTCGAGCTTCATTGTCTCGGCGCTTTTCTGTGGTCGCCACTGTTTGCACCTGACAATGAGACGCTTGGATAAGCCTATAAGTTGCTATGTTGATGATCTCTTAATATCTTTTAATTATGAAAAATGTTTCTTTGTCAAGAATTTGTGTATAGTATTACAACAAAAAGGAAATCGACACCATAAGCGTTGTTTACTACAAGCTTGCTTTTGTAATAAGTATGAAACATTATAACTCTGTGAAACATGGCCTCTATATTTTTTACAACATACGTAATTTGAACTTTTGATAAATAAAATAAATGAACGCTAATTTATACCATTTTTATAGCTTCTTAACCTCCTGACTGAATTTGTCCTACCCACAGAACATAAAAAACAAAAAAATCTTGTCAGTTAAATATTCACGTCGCGAAAAATAAAAACACGTAGTGATATCCAGTGACGATTGTTTTTCATGTTAAAAAATATTTGACAGCTCAATGGCAGGTTAGTTGTTCTGAAATGGCTTCTAGATAGAAACATACCGGAGTACACTTTGGCAAGGGTAATTTCAATCTCCTAGAATCTTATAAAAATGTCGCTATTGCTATCAATAGCTATGCAAATTACGTTTACGAATAATAGATTTAGTCTGATTTATCGATATTCACTAGGATTTCACCATTATTTTGTTGTCATTGAAGATCAAAGTTTTATGTCCTGTATTTAGGAACCTTGCAGAGTACTACTGCTCAAATAACTGTTCTTATGTCCTCTGTGAAGGTACTTGTCAGTGAATTATGTAAATTATTTTTTTATTTTAAGACCCCCTTATTGTAAACCCTCCCAGGATTCACAAAAGCATAGATGGCATGAATCCAGTGATTATTCAATTGATCGCCAGTTTCATCAACTTGTTCTGTAATACGACAGACTTCTGGCTTTGGTTTACGGCCAGGAAGATCTACGCATCGTCTTCGAAGACCAGCTTAGCCAGATCGCACACAAACACCATCTCCACATGACATTGTGAATTTATAAAGTGGACATATTAATTCTCATGGAACTAATCTTCATGAACCAACATACATGCCAAATTTCGATCATGGATGAATATCTGAACAGTTTTTTGAACGTTATAGAGATGACCAAATACATACGCGAATGGTTGAATGTACAAACAGAACAATGTACATCTCCAAGGTAGATTCTCTTGGTCTTACAGTTGAGGAAATGAAAAATTATATTGAAGTGGCGGAAGTATGGAAGCACTTGCACCAGACCACCACTTCTTTTTTATCGTTGTTTCACTACCATCAAATCGTATGATCAAATATTGAGCAAAGGGTTTCAAACTACATGGGCTACTATGGGAATCTGAATACACAAAAAATATGTATTAGAAGAAGATGAGTTTCATGAAAAAGCCAAGGGATTATTGCAAAATAAAAGCACGAACAGATGGCAATTTAGCAGTCACATGTTGGATTTACAACAAGTCCGTGATGTTGTTACATTAAAATGTCAAAACGCAATAAAAAATTGATTATTTTAAGGGCTAGTCTTATTTTAATCTAAAATAATATAAACTAGTTGACTGTAACTGTCTTGTATACAGTACATAGAAGTCAGTAGCCTACCTCAGTAGCCTGCAACTGTCCTAATAGAAGGACATAAGAAAAAACTCATTTTTTCAGTAATAGATTTTTTTCAGTATTTTTTCACTTCTTCCCATAGAGCTTAAATCCTGAATATGAATTAAATCTGACATAAAAAGTGGTTCCTGTAGTGAGGAGGTTAAATGAACATATAACAAATTGCCTACATTTACTTTACCTACTATAAAGATCGTAATACTATCGCAACACAACATCTAATCTTACTTGACCGCATTTCATCTTACTTGCATTACATAACCAACAATTAATAGGCCGTAACTACGAAGCAACAGGTCATAAGAAGGTGATAGTGATGCCTGATGCGATCCGATATTTTACAGTAACGATTCACAACATGGTGATCGATATTTCGGTTCGATAAATACTTATACCGGTATCGGAATGAATGGCCTAAATATCGTTCCACATTCTCTTAAATTTCTAGAAGGAAAAAGTATTTCAGGAACACAGGATAAAAATAAATCAAATTAAATTTAGAAATCAGAGCAAAAACACTTATAACTTCAATCAAACTAATTAGTAAGTCCAGTAGGAGGTCAAAAGATAGATGTTGCAAAAATGATGTTGCAGCGCTGGTATCCTGATAAAATTGAAAACTTAATACACATATAAGTATTACGATGGAGTTCCTCGTATATTGCCGATGAGACTTGCATTTAATTTGGTAAATTTAATATTCACAATACTTGAATTTGTCCGAATCCATTCATTAATCGTACGTGTCGCATCGATGGTAAACCGAATCGATAAATATCGATATTGCGCATCCCTACCACAGTGTAAACCTATTACTTCATCATTCATCATTTCAGCCAAAAGACGTCCACTGCTGAACATAGGCCTCCCCCAGGCGTCGCCACATTGACCGGTCCCGTGCGTCTCTCATCCAGCGGGTTCCTGCAACCTTGACCAGGTCATCGGTCCACCTAGTGGGAGGCCTTCCAACGCAACGTCTTCCGGTTCGCGGTCGCCATTCGAGAACTTTTCGGCCCCATCGGCCATCCGTCCCATCGGCAAACCTATTACTTACTTTAGTATTAAATTCTATCGGTTGTGCAATAGAAAGGCGTGTTGTTTGTATGTAAAGTACTGTATATTATTCGGTGACACGTAATTGAATGGTATTTATATTCAAACTAGTGTTTGCGTGGGTGCGCGAGCTGCGCGCAGCTCGCGGGTCTGCCTACCTACACCTACCTACTACCTACCTACACCTACCTACACCTACCTACACCTACCTACACCTACCTACACCTACCTACACCTACCTACACCTACCTACACCTACCTACACCTACCTACACCTACCTACACCTACCTACACCTACCTACACCTACCTACACCTACCTACACCTACCTACACCTACCTACACCTACCTACACCTACCTACACCTACCTACACCTACCTACACCTACCTACACCTACCTACACCTACCTACACCTACCTACACCTACCTACACCTACCTACACCTACCTACACCTACCTACACCTACCTACACCTACCTACACCTACCTACACCTACCTACACCTACCTACACCTACCTACACCTACCTACACCTACCTACACCTACCTACACCTACCTACACCTACCTACACCTACCTACACCTACCTACACCTACCTACACCTACCTACACCTACCTACACCTACCTACACCTACCTACACCTACCTACACCTACCTACACCTACCTACACCTACCTACACCTACCTACACCTACCTACACCTACCTACACCTACCTACACCTACCTACACCTACCTACACCTACCTACACCTACCTACACCTACCTACACCTACCTACACCTACCTACACCTACCTACACCTACCTACACCTACCTACACCTACCTACACCTACCTACACCTACCTACACCTACCTACACCTACCTACACCTACCTACACCTACCTACACCTACCTACACCTACCTACACCTACCTACACCTACCTACACCTACCTACACCTACCTACACCTACCTACACCTACCTACACCTACCTACACCTACCTACACCTACCTACACCTACCTACACCTACCTACACCTACCTACACCTACCTACACCTACCTACACCTACCTACACCTACCTACACCTACCTACACCTACCTACACCTACCTACACCTACCTACACCTACCTACACCTACCTACACCTACCTACACCTACCTACACCTACCTACACCTACCTACACCTACCTACACCTACCTACACCTACCTACACCTACCTACACCTACCTACACCTACCTACACCTACCTACACCTACCTACACCTACCTACACCTACCTACACCTACCTACACCTACCTACACCTACCTACACCTACCTACACCTACCTACACCTACCTACACCTACCTACACCTACCTACACCTACCTACACCTACCTACACCTACCTACACCTACCTACACCTACCTACACCTACCTACACCTACCTACACCTACCTACACCTACCTACACCTACCTACACCTACCTACACCTACCTACACCTACCTACACCTACCTACACCTACCTACACCTACCTACACCTACCTACACCTACCTACACCTACCTACACCTACCTACACCTACCTACACCTACCTACACCTACCTACACCTACCTACACCTACCTACACCTACCTACACCTACCTACACCTACCTACTACCTACCTACTACCTCCTACTACCACTAAAAAAACATTACCCTAAAGTTTGCTTGTCGTCGCCCCTGAGTAACGCTTCACCCACTCAACCTTCGTTGCGCTAAGGAGGTCGCCGGTTCGCTTCGCTCGCCACCTCCCCCCTTCGCTCCACTCGGTCTCGCAGGTTCGCTCCACTCAGGACCTACCTACCACCGGAAAGCTATCATGACATTATCCCTACGCTACGGGGGTCGCCGGCTCGCTTCGCTCGCCCGCTTCGCTCGCCCGCTCCCCCCTTCGCTTTACCGGTACCACCATTTTACTTCCCCGAGCCTCCTATCCTATACGAATCTGTAAACAAAACAGAAAAAAAGGGGTGAAGAGGGGGGGGGGGGGTGAAGGGGGGGGGAAGAGGGGGGAGTTTCTAAAAATGATTTCGACTAACGCAATGCCCCTCTATATGAATCTGAAAAAAAATTCGTTCCAAGTCTCTTAACTTCCGAGATCCGAAAGGGGGGGGGGTGGAGGGGGGCAAGGGGGTCAAATTTTCAAAATGGTTTTTACTTCCCCAAGCCTCCTCTATACGAATCCCTAAAAAAAAACCCGTAAATTCTCTTTATTTCCGAGATCCGCCTAAAGGGGGGGAGAAGGGGGAAAAGGGGGGCCACTTTGAAAAATGATTTTTACTTTACCGAGCCTCCTCTATACGAATCCCAAAAAAAAAACACTTCAAGTCTCTTTGTTTCCGAGATACTATAGGGAGGGGGGAGAAGGGGGGGGGGAAAGGGGGGGTTTGGGACTTTTCCCATAGGTTTGAGAGTTAGTTGTTTACGAATCTGTAAAAATATACCCACCTCCCCATCCACCATCTGGGAGATCAATTCTGTCAATAAGTGAGTCAGTCAGTGGTAATTAAGCTTTATATAGTATAACTAGTATTTGCGTGGCTGCGCTCGCTGCGCGCAGCTCGCGGGTCTGCCTACCTACACCTACCCACTACCTACCTACACCTACCTACTACCTACCTACTACCTACCTACACCTACCTACTACCTACCTACACCTACCTACACCTACCTACTACCTACCTACTACCTACCTACACCTACCTACTACCTACCTACACATACCTACTACCTACCACCTACCTACCTACTACCACTAAAAGAACATTACCCTAAAGTTTGCTTGTCGTCGCCCCTGAGTTACGCTTCACCCACTCAACCTTCGTTACGCTAAGGAGGTCGCCGGCTCGCTTCGCTCGCCACCTCCCCCCTTCGCTCCACTCGGTCTCGCAGGTTCGCTCCACTCAGGACCTACCTACCACCGGAAAGCTATCATGACATTATCCCTACGCTACGGGGGTCGCCGGCTCGCTTCGCTCGCCCGCTCCCCCCTTCGCTTTGCCGCTGTACCACCACCGGACAGGTTTCTACGCCTACTATAATATTTCTTCAAACACCTAATGGCTATCTCTAACCGTTATGAAGTTACAGCCCTTTTAATTTTAGGGGAGGTTGGGGAGGGGAGGGTATACAAATTTCAACGCCCCTCAATAGTTTTATGTAAGAAAAAAAAAAAAAAAAAAGGTGAAAAAGGGGGGGGGGGGGTTGAAGGGGGGGTGAGGGGGGGAGTCTCGAAAAATGATTTCGATTAACGCAAAGGCCCCTCTAAACGAATCTGAAAAAAAAATCGTTCCAAGTCTCTTAACTTTCGAGATCCGCCTAAAAGGGGGGAGAAGGGGGGCAAGGGGGGCCACTTTGAAAAATGATTTTTACTTTACCGAGCCTCCTCTATACGAATCCGTAATAAAAAAAAAATACCGGTCTCTTAGTTTCCGAGATACGATAGAGAGGGGGGGGAGGGGGGGCAAAAAGGGGGGGTTTCGGACTTTTCCCATACTCACCAGAGTTACTTGTTTACGAATCTGTCAAAATATACCCACCTCCCCATCCACCATCTGGGAGAACAATTCTGTCAATAAGTGAGTCAGTCAGTCAGTGGTAGTTTAGCTTTATATAGTATAACTAGTATTTGCGTGGGTGCGCGAGCTGCGCGCAGCTCGCGGGGCGTGAATAGGGGAGAGGGGGAGCTTTGAAAAATGATTTCGACTAACGCATTGCCCCTTTCAATGAATCTGAAAAAAAAATGTTTCAACTCTCTTAACTTCCGAGATCCGCCTGAAGGGGGGGTGAAGGGGGGCATGGGGTTCAAATTTTAAAAACGGATTTTACTTCTCCGAGCCTCCTCTATATGAATCTCACGTATGCCACCACCCACCTACACCTGCCTACCACCTACCTACTACACCTACACCTACCTACACCTACCTACACCTACCTACACCTACCTACTACCTACCTACACCTACCTACTCAACCTTCGTTACGCTTCACCCACTCAACCTTCGTTACGCTAAGGAGGTCGCCGGCTCGCTTCGCTCGCCACCTCCCCCCTTCGCTCCACTCGGTCTCGCAGGTTCGCTCCACTCAGGACCTACCTACCACCGGAAAGCTATCATGACATTATCCCTACGCTACGGGGGTCGCCGGCTCGCTTCGCTCGCCCGCTCCCCCCTTCGCTTTACCGGTACCACCATTTTACTTCCCCGAGCCTCCTATCCTATACGAATCTGTAAACAAAACAGAAAAAAAGGGGTGAAGAGGGGGGGGGGGAGAAGGGGGGGAGAGGGGGGAGTTTCTAAAAATGATTTTGACTAACGCAATGCCCCTCTATATGAATCTGAAAAAAAAATTGTTCCAAGTCTCTTAACTTCCGAGATCCGAAAGGGGGGGGTGGAGGGGGGCAAGGGGGTCAAATTTTCTTAATGGTTTTTCCTTCCCCAAGCCTCCTCTATACGAATCCCTAAAAAAAAACTTGAAAATTCTCTTTATTTCCGAGATTCGCCTAAAGGGGGGGAGAAGGGGGGCAAGGGGGGCCACTTTGAAAAATGATTTTTACTTTACCGAACCTCCTCTATACGAATCCGTAAAAAAAAACACTTCAAGTCTCTTTGTTTCCGAGATACGATAGGGAGGGGGGGGAAGGGGGGGGAAAAGGGGGGGTTTGGGACTTTTCCCATAGGTTTGAGAGTTAGTTGTTTACGAATCTGTAAAAATATACCCACCTTCCCATCCACCATCTGGGAGAACAATTCTGTCAGTCAGTGAGTGAGTCAGTGGTAGTTTAGCTTTATATAGTATAATAACTAGTATTTGCGTGGGTGCGCGAGCTGCGCGCAGCTCGCGAGGCGTGAAGAGGGGGAGAGGGGCAGCTTAGAAAAATGATTTCGACTGACGCATTGCACCTCTCAATGAATCTGAAAAAAAAAATGTTCCAAGTCTCATAACTTCCGAGATCCGCCTAAAGGGGGAGAAAAGGGGGGCAAAGGGGTCAATTAAAAAAAATGTTTTTTACTTTCCTGAGCCTCCTCTATATGAATCTCACATGTGCCACCACCTACCTACTACCTACCTACCTACACCTACCTACTACCTACCTACATACTACCTACCTACTACCAAAAAACATTACCCTAAAGTTTGCTTGTCGTCGCCCCTGAGTTACGCTTCACCCACTCAACCTTCGTTACGCTAAGGAGGTCGCCGGCTCGCTTCGCTCGCCACCTCCCCCCTTCGCTCCACTCGGTCTCGCAGGTTCGCTCCACTCAGGACCTACCTACCACCGGAAAGCTATCATGTCGATATCCCTACGCTACGGGGGTCGCCGGCTCGCTTCGCTCGCCCGCTCCCCCCTTCGCTTTACCGGTACCACCATTTTACTTCCCCGAGCCTCCTATCCTATACGAATCTGTAAACAAAACAGAAAAAAAGGGGTGAAGAGAGGGGGGGGGGGTGAAGGGGGGAGAGGGGGGGAGTTTCTAAAAATGATTTCGACTAACGCAATGCCCCTCTATATGAATCTGAAAAAAAATTCGTTCCAAGTCTCTTAACTTCCGAGATCCGAAAGGGGGGGGGGTGGAGGGGGGCAAGGGGGTCAAATTTTCAAAACGGTTTTTACTTCCCCAAGCCTCCTCTATACGAATCCCTAAAAAAAAACACGTAAAATCTCTTTATTTCCGAGATTCGCCTAAAGGGGGGGAGAAGGGGGGCAAGGGGGGCCACTTTGAAAAATGATTTTTACTTTACCGAACCTCCTCTATACGAATCCGTAAAAAAAAAAAAATACGGGTCTCTTAGTTTCCGAGATACGACAGGGAGGGGGGGGAGGGGGGGCAAAAAGGGGGGGTTTCGGACTTTTCCCATACTCACCAGAGTTAGTTGTTTACGAATCTGTCAAAATATACCCACCTCCCCATCCACCATCTGGGAGAACAATTATGTCAGTCAGTGAGTGAGTCAGTGAGTGGTAGTTTAGCTTTATATAGTATAATAACTAGTATTTGCGTGGGTGCGCGAGCTGCGCGCAGCTCGCGAGGCGTGAAGGGGGGGAGAGGGGGAGCTTTGAAAAGTGATTTCGACTAACGCATTGCACCTCTCAATGAATCTGAAAAAAAAAATGTTCCAATACTACCTACCTACAACTACCTACTACCTACCTACACCTACCTACCTACACCTACCTACACCTACCTACACCTACCTACACCTACCTACACCTACCTACACCTACCTACACCTACCTACACCTACCTACACCTACCTACACCTACCTACACCTACCTACACCTACCTACACCTACCTACACCTACCTACACCTACCTACACCTACCTACACCTACCTACACCTACCTACACCTACCTACACCTACCTACACCTACCTACACCTACCTACACCTACCTACACCTACCTACACCTACCTACACCTACCTACACCTACCTACACCTACCTACACCTACCTACACCTACCTACACCTACCTACACCTACCTACACCTACCTACACCTACCTACACCTACCTACACCTACCTACACCTACCTACACCTACCTACTCAACCTTCGTTACGCTTCACCCACTCAACCTTCGTTACGCTAAGGAGGTCGCCGGCTCGCTTCGCTCGCCACCTCCCCCCTTCGCTGCACTCGGTCTCGCAGGTTCGCTCCACTCAGGACCTACCTACCACCGGAAAGCTATCATGACATTATCCCTACGCTACGGGGGTCGCCGGCTCGCTTCGCTCGCCCGCTCCCCCCTTCGCTTTACCGGTACCACCATTTTACTTCCCCGAGCCTCCTATCCTATACGAATCTGTAAACAAAAGAGAAAAAAAGGGGTGTGAAGAGGGGGGGGGGTGAAGGGGGGGGAGATTTTAAAAATGATTTCGACTAACGCAATGCCCCTCTCAATGAATCTTAAAAAAAAAATGTTCCAAGTCTCTTAACTTCCGAGATCCGAAAGGGGGGGGATGGAGGGGGGCAAGGGGGTCAAATTTTCAAAATGGTTTTTACTTCCTCAAGCCTCCTCTATACGAATCCCTAAAAAAAAAACACGTAATTCTCTTTATTTCCGAGATCCGCCTAAAGGGGGGGAGAAGGGGGGCAAGGGGGGGCACTTTGAAAAATGATTTTTACTTTACCGAGCCTCCTCTATACGAATCCGTAATAAAAAAAAAATACCGGTCTCTTAGTTTCCGAGATACGATAGGGAGGGGGGAGAAGGGGGGGGAAAAGGGGGGGTTTCGGACTTTTCCCATACTCACCAGAGTTACTTGTTTACGAATCTGTCAAAATATACCCACCTCCCCATCCAACATCTGGGAGAACAATGATGTCAGTGAGTCAGTCAGTGAGTGAGTGGTAGTTTAGCTTTATATAGTATAACTAGTATTTGCGTGGCTGCGCTCGCTGCGCGCAGCTCGCGGGTCTGCCTACCTACACCTACCCACTACCTACTACCTACCTACACCTACCTACTACCTACCTACACCTACCTACCTACACCTACCTACAGCTACCTACACCTACCTACACATACCTACTACCTACCACCTAGGTACCTACCTACTACCTCCTACTACCACTAAAAGAACATTACCCTAAAGTTTGCTTGTCGTCGCCCCTGAGTTACGCTTCACCCACTCAGGACCTACCTAGCACCGGAAAGCTATCATGACATTATCCCTACGCTACGGGGGTCGCCGGCTCGCTTCGCTCGCCCGCTCCCCCCTTCGCTTTACCGGTACCACCATTTTACTTCCCCGAGCCTCCTATCCTATACGAATCTGTAAACAAAACAGAAAAAAAGGAGTGAAGAGGGGGGGGGGGTTAAGGGGGGGAGAGGGGGGGAGTTTCTAAAAATTATTTCGACTAACGCAATGCCCCTCTATATGAATCTGAAAAAAAAATGTTCCAAGTCTCTTAACTTCCGAGATCCGAAAGGGGGGGGATGGAGGGGGGCAAAGGGGTCAAATTTTCAAAATGGTTTTTACTTCCTCAAGCCTCCTCTATACGAATCCCTAAAAAAAAACACGTAATTCTCTTTATTTCCGAGATCCGCCTAAAGGGGGGGAGAAGGGGGGCAATGGGGTCAACATTGAAAAATGGTTTTTACTTTACCGAGCCTTCTCTATACGAATCCCTAAAAAAAAACACTTCAAGTCTCTTTGTTTCCGAGATACGATAGGGAGGGGGGGGAAGGGGGGGGGGGGAAAGGGGGGGCTTCGGACTTTTCCCATACTCACGAGAGTAAGATGTTTACGAATCTGTCAAAATATACCTACCTCCCCATCCACCATCAGGGAGAACAATTCTGTCAGTCAGTCAGTGAGTGGTAATTAAGCTTTATATAGTATAATGAACAGAAATAAATGGCAAACGATACTTGGGTCATACTCAGAAAAAGTGTACATTTTGAATTTGTAACTAAACTGATAGGTAACGATACTGATAATCTCCGTCACGAAACTGATGTCATAAGGTATGGTGCACATGGATTGGGCGAATAAAACACCTGATTATATTTGGCTTATCAGTCTTATTTAGATTAATAAAAATAAAAATACCATAAACATTGGTAAATATGTAATTAAATTCCATTAAAAAACCTGTCGGCAACTATACCTGTGTATAAATACACAGTTATATAGATATGCACTTTTAGTTTTTGTGAACTAAGCTTAACAATTTCTCAGTTTCGTAACGTAACGCAATTTTACGCAATATAACGAAAATGATAATAAAATCTGAGAAATCATAACCTCTAAAAATGTTTTTACGTAAACCACGGTTTTACCACGCAAGCACTGAGTGTATTCTTTTAGATAATACAAAAGATATGAAGAAAACATGGTAAGTAAACAAAAAACATAATAAACTCACCAAAATAATAGTCGTTTATCACCCTGAGGTATTTTTTGTAAATTTTCACTTGCTAAAGGTCTTGACTTCACGACTGCGGCGAAAACTAGATGTCTGCCGTGACAGTGATATTGACGTAAGTAACAACGTTGCCAGATTAGAATAAAACTATTTATACTACCATAAGTCATTGCGTTTCAAATTTTATCACGCGTTACTAACCCTGAGTAACGAAACTTCATAATTTTGGGACAACATTTGTTTAATTAAAATAAATCCTTCTGTATATGATTTACAGATAAAATTGGTCTTATTTAGTTACTTGATTCATCAAGAATAATATAACCACAGTCAATGTTAAAAAAAAGCGATAAATATTTGTAACAATTCATCTCTGAAAATGTGTAATCGTCATTGGGACACCAAAACCATGTATGGCGATATTTTTATCAATGTTTTGTCAATCAAAAAATGTAATCTTATATTGAAAATTTAATTGAAAATACCAGAGAAATCATCGTAGAATTAGACTAATTTAACAAAAAGGGGGGATAAAAGAAAATATATCATAATACTAAATATTTACGTAAATGTGAAGTTGCGGGACAAGAAAAGACACCAAATGTACACTTTTTCTGAGTATGACCCACTTATGAAATGTCAACGATATGAGAATGTCTATTCTTTAGTGTCTCGTTTCCTAATATATCTGACAACATGAAGATTTTCCCATATATAAACATATTTCCTTAATGAAAACTCGTGGAAGTCGGGTCGATCTTCTGGCTCTCAAAAAGGAATCAATTTCCCCGTTTTTGCAATGTTTTCATTAATGCTCCGCTCCTTTTAGCCGTAGCGTGATGTTATAATAGCCTAGCCTTCCTCGATAAATGGATTATCCAACACTAAGCAAAATTTCCAATGGAAGCTTTCCTGAGATTAGCGCGTTCAAACAATCTCTTTAACTTTATAATATTTTATTTATAGCTTTAATATATTAAGGGCCAGTTTCACCGGTTACGGATAAAGTGTCAGATAGTTATCTGACAGTTATCTGACAGATAATGCTATCAAAAGTTGTAGTTTATCTGGCAGATAAGTTCCGGATAGGCTATCAGGGACTTATCAGCAAGTGGTGAAACCGGCCCTAAAGATACAATATTAGATAGATTGGATGGGCTTCCTTATGACTGAAACTAAATGCGGTTTTAAGATTACGTAGAGGTATGCCATCAAAAAGTTAAATGTTTCCTACACTTTTTTTATCTGATTACCACATTTATTTACACTAAATGGCTTGCGTTTAGCCGCTACTCAATCGATGTGAAGTGATCGAATATGCACAGCAGCCTAAAAATTTTACTCATTAAATCTGTATATTTATATAGCTTCTGAGGCTGTCATCAACCGTCAATATTTATTTATTTGGTATACCATACAAAGATATAATGAACTAGCTTTTGCCCGCGACTTCGTTCGCGTGGAATAGTGACTTCCGGCAGATTTTTGGTTTATCTCGCGAAAAAAAAAAAAAAAAACTATCCTATGTCCTTTCTCAAGTTCCAAACTATGTCTGTACCAAATTTCATCAAAATCCGTTCAGCCGTTTAGGCGTGAAAGAGTAACAGACAGACAGACAGACAGACAGAGTTACTTTCGCATTTATAATATTAATATAAATATATAAGTATATAAGTATGGATTACTTCCAATAGACTAATAGTCTACTGTACTATTTTATTATAGGTAAGAGCAAATCATGCATTTCTTATTTGTTGAGTGTAATCGTATTAATTAAGTGAACGGTATCTGAAATGCGATTATTTTATTTAAGTACACAGACAACAGCTATACCCGTCATACTTCGTTAGTGTAATAGTTTTGGTTCATGGACCTACTTCCAGGGACTCATCATCCACATGGGTCTATCAAGGTTAAACAACGCTTGCTAAAGCCATTCCGTGGATGGATGACCATTATATACCGAGTTCCATACCGCAAGCAAAGTGCAAGCGTGTAATGCCGTAGGTCCCGGCCATTGTAGATCCCTCCATCGCCATCATTTATAGATCTCTGACAGTCGTAACGGCTAATCAAAAGCCAGAATCAAACCCATATCGGAAGCGGTAGCGCTCTAACAGAACAGTTGAACCAATGAGCCATTTAACCACTAAGCCACTCACTATTACGTCGTGTAGCTATGTTTAATACATGCGGCTTTCAGCGATCCATCATAATTAATTGGTTGTAAGTATGTGGAAGTTATCGCTGATTAGGTATATGAGTATGTATCATTATGATAGACTATTGAAATTACTTTCCTTACGGCCTAATATACGACTCGAACCGCATTTAATTAAAGTGAGGATATTGTATTGCTGTCATTTGTAGATATTTGACGGTCGGTCGTTACATGAGTCAAGTCAGAAAGTCTGACAACCTGTCTTAATAAGGGGTATCGAATTATCTGAACCAATTGGGTTGTGGAGGTCAGATAGGCAGTCGCCTTATGTAAAATAATGGCATTCAGCTGCATCCGGTTAGACTGGAAGCCGATCCCAACATAGTTGGGACATGGCTAGGCAGGTGTTGATGATAGACGGAACTGTGGCAATGCGTAGCTTGCTTACAAGGCATCTCCTTTTTGGAGGTTGGGAAATTATCAAATGACTCTTCCCGCTCTGGGCAGAGCGGACGGGAGTGTCAGACTTCTACTGACTAATATCCACCCATGTTCCTTCTTAGCCCTTTGTGCCGAAGCCGCGGTATCTCTTTCTAACAACCCGCAGCCCCGACGGGACGAGGCATCCTTGAAGACAGATGTTCCGCTTGTGACTAACATATTTTCCGTCAATTTTCAACTTTCCTTTAAATCAGTTTCCACACTTCTCTCTAAAGATCAATACACTAGCCCCACACAAAAACAATTTCTGAACAAAAACCTTACAAAACGACACCAATCCTACAATATACAAGTAAAACTCCACTTCAGTATAAAATTAATACGTTCTAATAAAAACTAAGGCTCGTTCACTTTCGATCGCGTCGTTTTTTCCAGCCGAACCACTTTTACCCATTCCAGTTCGTAAGATTTTACGCACATATATGGAGTCACTTGCGAGAGTGTACGCTTGCTTCCGCGGTCCATTGAAATTGTGGATAGTAGATAGAAAGGTATGCTGGTATCTATATATAAGGAAGGAATACCTTATGTGTAGTTTTGTGAGTCAGATGTACTGCGGAAGTGTGTGTTTGGTTTTCAGGCCGAGAGATAATTGCAGAGATTTCTTAGGATAAGAGCGCTAAATGTAGTTATTTATAATCTGGTTTTGTTAACCGTTTGAAGATGATAAAGACGAAATTACGTATCTAACCAACATGTTAGATACGTAATTTCGTCTTTCGTCACGCGTTGAGTGATTTGTGGTAAATAAGTACTTTGTTGTAGTAAGTAGATTATCCTATCTAATTCACGAGCCGTCAACCTAGCATGATGTACACCGAACTATGTAACTGGAGTAAACGAAGGAGTCATAGATGATAGAGGTAATTAAAGTAAACTTTGACCTCCAATTCTGTATTATAGAAGGATCCTCTTCCTAGGTATGGTTCAGAAATCAGAACAGAAAAAGGTCACAATGACGACGGGGACAACATGTGCCTGTCGGCTTTCGATAAGGGTATTTTACACCCTTTAATCTAAATTAATACAAAATACAAAAATATTTATTTCTTCTCAAAAACATTGACAGACATAAACTGAGGCAGCCCCAGTATATACAATAGTACTTGTGTCGGGGCTGTCTCTCTTCCCTTAAGTGGTATCTTAGCAATAATATTAAAATATGATGAAACGAGTTAAATGAACATGAAAAATAAAGTAGTAAAAAAAAAAAAAAAAAATTGAAAATTTGTTAATTAAGCAGCTCTTGTTGTCGCGGGAGTGAGAATTTGTATGTGCGTGCGCGTGTTTTTGTGTGTGTTTGAATGTAAGTGTGTTTGTGTATGTGTGTGTGTGTGGGAGTGTGTGTGTGGGTTTCCAGCATTTAACTTACCCTGATCAGAATATTTTCTGTAGCCTCATATGTTAGAGATCTCAACCAATCAGCTACTGTTTTTTTACAACCGTGTAACAGCAGGGGATAAATGTCACACTTAAGATTCAGCTTATTATTTATAGATGTAGGTGGATTGTGTTATTGTGGTTTCACCTTTGCAGACGTAGCGCAGTTGAAAATAATAACGTTAACTTTTATGAAAATAGCGATGCTTTATTACAGAAGAATATTGACAAGAGTGTTATAATAAAGATGTTGTCATAGCAACTTATAAAAAGAATAATATTAGCCTGCCAGTGCTGCTTGTATGACAGGGTGCTATGCAACCTTTACACTTTCCCTCAATGGTGGAAAATATTATGCAGCCCCAATCCACAGCACATTTTGACGAGTGTTGGTTTTGGGACAGCTTTTGTCATCATATCTGCAAGCTGATTCGCAGTGTCGATTCTCTTCACAATCAGTCTTCCTTCTGTCACCATTTCCCTGACAAAGAAATGTCTTACACTTATGTGTTTCGTTCTTTTATGGAATTCTGGATTGTGCGCAAGTTTGACTGCGGCTTCGTTGTCAACATGCAGAGTTGGTATACCATCCAGCTTGGTTAGACAGCCATAAATTCTCTGCAGCCATACCAGTTCTTTAGCAGCCTCGCTTGCCGCGACGATTTCAGCTTCTGTGGTGGAGATAGCAACTGAAGGTTGCCTCTGACTCAACCACGAGACGATCCCTCCGGCAAACAGGCACGTGACACCGGTGGTGGACCGTCCGGTCATTTTGTCACCTGCATGATCCGCGTCGCTATAACCTTCGATGCTGCCCATCCAGTTAGCCTGATATCGAATGCCGAGGCTCAAAGTACCTTTGAGGTACCGAAAGATACGCTTTACTTTCAGCCAATCTGCCTGTGTCGGGTTCTCCAGCTTTCTTGAGACTACACCAACCGCATAGGCTACATCTGGTCGAGTGCCCGTCATGAGATACATCAGCGCCCCTACAGCTTCTCTGTATGGGAAGCTTACTTTCCCTGATTCAGTGCTCTCCTCTGATGTAGTAGCATCTCCATTGTTTCTATCCATAGGCGTTGCTACTGGATTGCAATCGGCCATATGGAACCTTTCTAGTAACTTTTTGGTGTAAGCGGTTTGGTTGATTGAGACCAAGTCCTTTTCTTGATGGATCTCCAAACCCAAGTAGTAGGAAGCTGGCTTGCTGGTGATCTTCAGCCTCTTCTTTAAGTCGTTTAAAAAGCTTTCTGCCAATTTTTGATCCGATGCAGCGACTAATCCATCATCAACATACAGGGTGAACAAGATCTTTTTGTCTCCGACTTGTTTTGTATAGAGACAGCAATCCGCATCGCACTGCTTGAAGTTGAGATCAAGAATTATCTGTTCAAAGCATGAGTTCCAGCAGCGAGGAGCTTGCTTTAAGCCATATAGGCTCTTATTTAATTTCCATACTCTTGGTGTTTTATCATCAAGCCCTTCTGGTTGCTTTATGTAGATATCTTCTTCTAATTTTCCATTCAGGAAAGCAGTCGTGACGTCAAATTGGATCAAGTATAAGTTTTCTTTAGCGCAAACGCTTAGAAGCGATCTGATTGTCGACATCCTCGCGACTGGACTGAAGGTTTGGTCGTAGTCCAGACCTTTTCGTTGCCGGAAGCCTTTTACCACAAGTCGTGCCTTGTACTTTTCGATGAATCCATCCGGATTACGCTTGATTCGGAAAATCCATTTGTAAGGCAATGCTTTTTGATGTGGTGGTAATTCACATAAGGTCCAAACATTGTTATCCTTCAGTGAATACATTTCATTTTTCATAGCTTCTAGCCATTTTAAACAGTCCTTTCTTTCCATGGCCTCCTTGTAGGTTCTTGGAAAAAATTCTGTTCCTACTGAGCAAATGTAGTCATCGTACTTCTTAGGACGACTCAGAGTGCTCTTATCCCTCAAGTAGTATCTCGGCTGAGAGAGATTGTCTTCGTCATCATCGCTAACATCAGCGATGGGTTCGCGAATTTCTACCCCATTTTCAGCATCGACAAATTCCTCGATTGGATCCTCTGGTGACCTGGCTCGAACTTGATCTCCAGTGTCTTCAACAGTAATAGGAGCTGGACTTGTTGCTCCTTTGTCAAAAGTGCTTGGCTCCGGTCTTGTTGAACTTTCTCCCTCTAGATCATTTTCGGGCATTAAATCCTCTTCAATGACTTCTTGTTCTGCTTCAGGTCCTATCCTGATGTGGTTGTATCCTCTATCTCCCTCTACTTCGGAACTCCTATCTGCTATTACAGTATCAGGATTTTCCGGAACTGACGTTGTGATTCTGAATTCAACATCCGTCTCAAAGGTGATATCTCTGGACCTGATGGTTTGAATGCCTGTCCAGAATCGATAGCCATCATCGTTCTCATAACCGATCAGTATTCCCTTGATCGCCTTTCTCTCCATCTTCCTTCGCTTCTGCTTGGGAATGTGAGCGTAGCAGGTGCTGCCTATTACTCGCAGATGAGAAATTTTTGGCTTCTTCCCTGTCCATAACTCGAAGGGTGATTTACCCGCTACATGTGTACGTGCAGTTCGGTTAAGTACGTATGCAGCAGTATTAACCAACTCTGCCCATAATGCTTGCGGCAATGTCCCTCTCGTGTACATCATGGCTCTTGCAGCCTCGACGAGTGTACGATTTTCTCGTTCGCTACAGCCATTTTGCTCCGGGGTGTATGGCATCGTAAGCCTTTGTTGTATTCCGTGCTTGTTCAGGATCTTTCGAACATCTTCATTGTCAAATTCTCCTCCATTGTCGCTGAGAATGCACTTGACTGTATGTCCAATCGTTTTCACTTCATTCAGCATTTGTGTTAACTTCATCTTTACTTCGGACTTGTTCTTCATGAAATAGACCATGCGATATTTTGTGAAATCATCCTTGAATAATACGTAATACCTGTATTTTGAGAAGCTTGGCTCAAATGGTCCGCAAACATCAGTATGTATCAACTCGCCAGGAAATTTAGCTCGTTCCCTTGTTCCGAACTTGAGTCTATGCGACTTGCCATAGATGCAGCCTTCACACTTTTTATCATCTTGACGCAACTTTATGCCTAGTTCCCTTTTGACTAAATCGCATACATGTCTCTTGTCTTGATGTGCGTAGCGTTCGTGGTATAGTTGAAGCAGGTTGGATCCAGTCACAGCATTCACTTCAATATGCCGATTCTGAAGTACTGTCTTTACTGCCAACCTGTAAAGTCCACCATTCGGTACTCTCTTTCCAACTATCCAGTTGCGTTTTCCAACAGCTAGCTTGCAATCATGGATTGTCGACGAAAAAACGCTGTTCTCAAGTTTGTCTTGTGCCGCTAACACAGAGAAAAGATTCTTCATCAGTGATGGTACCAACCAAACATCCGCTAAGTTGATTTGGTTTGTAACGCCGTTCACTGTCGACTCTATTTTCACAGTTCCTTTTCCCAAGGCTGGAATTTTTGTTCCGTCAGCTGACATTATCGTATGACTTGAGTTAAATTCTTCAAAATCATAGAAGAAGTCACGCCTCACAGCGATATGTACGGTAGCTCCGTTGTCAACGTACCAATTGTGACGGTCAGTTGCGATTTCATTTAAGGTATTTGCCACCATTGTCATTAAATTTGTGCTGTGAGCTTGATTGGAACTGCTTGTGCCTGGCTTTGGGGGTCGCCCATCCTTTATCCACTTCTGGCAGTTTCGAACCCTGTGCCCTTTTTCCGAACAATAATTGCACTTTATTGGAATCTTTTTCTTCTGCTTTTGGCTGTGCACAGAATCTCTTGTGACTAGGGCCTCTTGACTAGTTTGTTCTGCTTTGCCTTGCAATTGTCTCTCAAATGCGCAAAGTTGACTTGTCAAATTTTCAATTATTCGCTCTTTCTTGCATAGAAGTGCCCAACTTGATTTGAACGCAAAAAATCGATCATCCAGACAGTCCATGATCTTACATATTAGGAACAGCTCAGGGAGTTTCGTCGTGGCATCATTTTTTGTAACTTCATTATTGAGATCGTTCTAGATGTTTTTCAATTTTGACATCATAGTCGAAACATCGTCCTCTTTACTATGAGAAAAACTGAAGAACTCCGTGCATAATGAGTAGGCTTTGTCCTCAGTCTGTCCGTCGAACAGCCTGTGCAGTTCCAGCCAGACTTCCCGCGCGCTATCAAACCTCATTATTTTCCGTAGTGTGTCCTCCGACATGTTGGTCGTTATGATTAAGAGTGCATTTGTGTCGGCTTTCTTAAATTTGGATAGTGCCAAATTGAAAACAGCGACATCTGCGTCTCCTGCTCCCGTTCCAACTTCTGCTAGAGATGGCCTAGTTAGGGTACCTTCGACAACTTCTCTCGCGCCGTCTATGCCTTGAAGCATTAATAGAATTTTATATTTCCATGTGGCCCAGTTCGCCGTACCCACTAAGTTACCAATTTGCACTTTGGTCGAAATAGCATCCATTTTCGAAGTTATTTTGTTATTCCGATCTTCTAACGCGTAAACAAGGGCCCATAACCTATTGTGGTTTCACCTTTGCAGACGTAGCGCAGTTGAAAATAATAACGTTAACTTTTATGAAAATAGCGATGCTTTATTACAGAAGAATATTGACAAGAGTGTTATAATAAAGATGTTGTCATAGCAACTTATAAAAAGAATAATATTAGCCTGCCAGTGCTGCTTGTATGACAGGGTGCTATGCAACCTTTACATGTGTAACATATTGGCGTCTGGCAAATGCTGATCGAACACCTGGAGAGTAGGCCACAATATCTCTGCGCCTTCTGCTCTGAGTAGCTGGGTTAAAAGGGAGACATTTATGCAGTGCTAAGATCACATTTAGCACATAAAGTTTTCTTATGGAAAGTAAGTTGCTGACTTTATATAGATCTGTTGTAGGGAACCTAAATGGTTTAAAATACATCACCTTGATTAGTGATCGCTGAGCTCTTTCCAAATCAAGGAATTTCATCTTAGAGGCTCCACCCCATATCAGAATGCAGTAAGTTATAATGGATTGTGCCAGAGCTATATAGATCTTGTTCATAAGTTGCGCAGACATAACATGACGTAAAGTCTTGAAGACCCAAATGAACTTCCTGATCCTTTTCATGAGAATCTCAATGTGAGGGTGCCATGACAGTCTTTGGTCAACAATTATGCCTAGATATTTTGTGGATCTGACTTGTTTTATATTCTGGCATGCGCAATTTGAGTGGGAATAATTTTGACAGCAGTGAATTATAATGCCGAAGTCAGTTCCAGGCTGTGATCTCTGGTTTGGGGAAAAACAAATAAAATTAGTTTTATCGGTATTCAGTGTTAATAGGTTTGCTCTTAGCCAGCTAGCTATTTTAATTAGGCCCTGTTCAGCTATGGATTTCACATGTGTCCATGAGCTTCCCGAAAATACAATCGCAGTGTCGTCTGCGTAAGAAAATATATTACCTCCATTGATCTGCATATTGCAAAGGCTGTTAATATAAATTAAAAACATTGTTGGTCCCAAAACGCTGCCCTGTGGAACTCCATAATAGACGTCCCCTTCGCCGCTACATATGCCACCTATCTTAACCATTTGCTGTCTACCTATGAGATAGCTTTCAAAAAGGGAGAGAGCCGTACCTCTTATACCTATGCATTCTAACCTGCGCAGTAGGATCGGGACGGAAACGGTGTCAAACGCTTTTTTAAGATCTAAGAATACTGCTAAACATTTTTGACCTTTATCTACTCTATCAACAATTTCAGACGTCAGAGCCGAAATAGCATCTTGAGTTGAACGTCCCCGTCTAAACCCATATTGTCCGTCGTCGGATAGAATATTGAAATGATGTAAATAGTTTATTAGTCTCTTATTAATTAGTTTTTCTAAAATTTTTGAAATTGCTGGCAGAACAGATATGGGCCGATAGTTGTTGACATCGTTTACGTCCCCACCCTTGTGCACAGGAGTGACCACTGATCGCTTTAAATCTCTCGGGAAAACACCAGTTTTGAAACATAGATTAGCTAGACGACTTATCAGTGGAACCACATACAATAATCATAATAATATTTATAGAATAGATATTGCGGTTACAATATCGAATATGTCTGTCGTTATTTGATCAGATTTTGAACTAGTGCCTAGATAAGCTATTCCGTAGTGAATTATGAGTCTGCGTGACCCAAATCTTGGTTACAGAGACATCGATATCCCTGGCTAACTTTCGCGGTTTTGCCTGCCCACTAATAAATCACAACATAATATTCATTATTATCTGTAAATTGGTTTTACACAATACTTTACATGTCACATCATGCTATTTTCTAAAACTAGGTAGGTAGATGGGGTCTTTACCTACTGTGTTGTACTGACTACTCTGAAAAGAAACAGCCGAAATAAACTCAGAGGTTGTTGTCTCTTTAGTCCAGACATTGCTCAAATCATATGAAGACCATGCAGATTAGTGTCTGAAGAGGTTTTGAAGCAAGAACCACACAGATTTGAGTGGACCTCCTGTCAGTGCAACCATTATTTTGTCAATGATCATTTAACTCGACTCATATTATAACTGTCGCCCATTCATAAGCCAACAGGGAATATTTTTCCTACTGAAATAAAATTGGTTTTGGATCGAATTTTGATCTACCTATATCGGTTTTGAAAGTTCCACGCTACTCATTGCAGTTAGTGATGTAGTAATTTCGGATACAGATTTATTCGATAGACATCGATAAAAGAAAATAATTCATGTAATATTTGTTGTGTAGGTAATTACAATACACAGATGGAAATCATGGATGTTTCACATCTATCGGGCGTTCCGTGACTGAGTACTTTTTTATTTATATCTGATCTGCATCTTGTACAAGAAGAATAACAAATTCACATGTATGACTAACAGTTTAGTTGGCTCGCTCTATCGCCTTCGGCTTCAACCTAATTGTAATTGATAGGCAACTATTAATTATATCTATTACTTGGCTTTCTTCCGTTACATCAGAGGAGTGCTTACGTCACGTCCGGTTAGCATGGTTTAGTGATTTAGATGAATTTATGTGGGGCGTCTACGTTGTTATTGTTTTATTATTAATTTGTAAGAGGTATTGTGTGAGATAGGTTATGTGTGCTTTGAAGGAGAACATTAGCGTCTCATTGCTTTTAAATATCAGACCTTTCTTAAGTATGAGTTATGGAAAGTTGATAAATCTTTTCATATTAAAAATGAGATTGTTTTGGAATCGAACAGATCTCATAATTTCCTATAATTTTCATACAAGTTCGTCTACGCATTATTAATATTAATAACCAGCTTCTACCCGTGGTATAAAGATAAAATACCTTTCCGTGCCATCCTCGGTTTACCCTGACTTATTTATGCGTAGCAGCTTTGTCCTGTGCATAAAGCATTATTTTCTAACTTTCACGTGTTTTGTCTATTCCAGCAGGTGTCCCAGGATGGCGCCGCGTTCGGTTGGGGATGGCAGCTGTCACCGCTGGGGCCCGCCAGTACCGTAGGACATTATTATGTCAAACTACCACAGGTGAGTTACACATCCAGCGCAAAAGCCGGTGGTGATGAAATACGTTCGTTGAGAGAGGCCATGGTAGAGCGAAAAAATATTGACCAAACTAAGAACCTGCTACAAGAATTTCACCGGCATAGGAATTAAGGACCCTATGAGTTCGGCTTGATTACCATTCATTGATATGAAACACCATCTCATAAAAGCTCTTTATGATTAGGGTTCGTGTGTAGTGTATGTACTTACTGTGTAGGTACCTACCTAATTATTGCTGCTAGTCAATGTTCCACTTTTGTATTCAATGAAGATTATGACATCATTCTTATATCAAAACATTTTAGTCACACACACACACCCACATATGGTCATAATCTTCCACCAGTCACCACCTACCTTACCATCGTTCTTACACCCATCTCATCACTACTATAATTCTCCATTCCAGTCTGAGCAACAAGTCCGGTACGCGGCGGACGGCAGCGGGTACCACGGCGCCGTCAGTGTCAACACCAACAGTGACCACCACGAGCACACAGCGAATGTGGCACTGGGGCAGAAGGCTGTAGAGCTTAGTCATAAGGTTCGTCTTTATTTCGTCGTCGCTTTTCATTATTATTTGTTGATGATAAAGCATCTCCATTAAATATCATATACCCATATGAAAGAACCAAATATCATCATCAGCCTATAATGTTCCCACTGCAGGGATTCAGGTCTCCTCTCTAGGATGAGCTAGAATCTACCACGCGGGCCCAGTACGGGTTGGTCCCAGTGCGGGTCGGCACAGTAGTATAACTAATTAGAGTTAGTTAGACCACTATACCTTTTCCTAAACAGCAATTTTTAGCACTATCTCTTCTTGCTTGAAATATTGAACATATTGGTTCAGGAATTAAAATAAAACTAGGCTAAGCGGCTCCTTTGTAAAATGTCGGTTCTGCAAAAAAGACAACTGCGATAAAAGAAGTTGTACCTAACAAACAAAAAAACAAATTAAATTATTAACGTATTTAAATGAAAATAATAATAATTAAATATTTAATTATTAACTTAATTAAATATTTAATTATTAATTTAATTTGTTTTTTTGTAACTTTATATTTTTTTTTATCACCAAAACTAACTTTGAACTGCCGTACTGAACAGTTGTCTTTGCAGAACCGGCATTGATAATAGGGACAATCGATTTTACCATTCAAATGATAAAGTTTTAAGTTAAGTTTTTTTCAGTTTACTAATGACCAAAATGTAAATTTCAGGCACAAAACTTCTACGACAACGTGCAAACCCAGAACATAACCCAGCTGCAAGCGCCACCATCAAACAGCCAGCAACCCGTCGACATCTACCTACTGCAGCAGCAGTACCAACCGTACCAGTCCAACCCAGTCCTGCAGTTACCAACCCAGGGCCAGACCACCCCCAACTACGGATACAATGGCCCATACAACCCCAATCCGCCCCACCCCAGGGACCACTCGAACCCTCTTCAGCAAGAGGACCCCAACGAGTATCGTCCCGAAGTCATACAGGTCTTCAAAAACCACAATTGCTCAAAAGACGATACTACCAAAGATATACAGAATGATTTGAATAAATCTAAGGAGTTATTTGCCGAAATGCCGTCTTACGACATCCATGATATTAATAGTTTTGGAGCGTCGACTAATCCTTTCTATAGAGGTGCGGTAAAGTTCAGCGTTGAAGCCCCTAGGACCAATGCCCGTAACGAAAGATACTACTACAATAGGATTGAAACTCCTACTGCGGCGTACACTGAGAATGCAACACAAGTTGGCATTGATAAATTAGTAGCCTCTACCCAAGATTTGATTTCGAATGAGGATTTGTTGATCATCAACCATGCAGCAGAAAAACATGTCAATGATCAGTCTGATGACATTATCAAGCCTCGGTCGAGGTATGTGTTCAGAACAAACAACAATAATGACCATTCAGGTCAAAATTCTAGAACAAACCACATCACGGTCAAAGCTAAAATAGGAAACATTGTCAAAAGTGATGTAGAACATTTAGAAAATGACCGACACAAAGATCAAATCTTACATTCTAACTCAAACCAATATGACTTCGCGAGACCTATTGTAGTTCAAGACAACTCTTACAACAATTTCAAAGATCAGATTGTCGATAACCTTGTATCTACAATGGTTCCATACATGGCGGATGGCTACCAAATAGTAGGAGTAAGAGACGATGCAGAAGAGAATAACACAAACAATAATAACTATAACTCAAACAAAAGTAATGAAGGATTAGTTAACGTCACTCCAAGACCAGTTAATCAGAACTATCTAGCGCCTATCACAGTAGCATTGAGACTACTCAATGCAAACGATACAGACTCTTTCAACACTATAGATGATCACGAAGCATCAGACAGTGAACTCATTGCTGATACAGTACACAGTCCACCCAGAGAAAAGACGATTGTTGAAGTACAGCAATCCATACCAGTTGAAATCACTCATATAAATGACGTAGAAGTCCATGAGTATATAGATATTGATGAAGAAGGACGCAGCAATAACAAGGGCCCTTTTGATGTAGCTAAGTCTTTGTACAACAAATATGTGGACGCTTTAAAATCGTCGAAGAAAATTCAAGATAATATGAATAAACTTTTGTATAAGTATGGTGCAATGAAAGAAGATAATGAGAATGAAAATGATAATAATCAAGATTATGAACAGAAAGAACAATTAGAACCAAGTGAGAATATACAATCTGCAGTAGAAGTTAGTCCGAATCAAGAAGATACCAATACTCAGAGAAGCGAACAGGTTAATTATTACAACTACGCCAATGATAACCAGAAGATAATCCAACCTATTATCATAGAAAAAGAAGTACCTATAACTAAATTCGTTGACAGGTTCATTGAGAAAAAGGTTCCGTACCCTCAACGAGTAGAGGTACAAGTACCTGTCGATAGACCTGTACGTGTAGAAGTACCTTATGAAAAAATAGTTGAAAAACCTGTAGAAGTAACTAGATACGTCGATAAACCATACCCGGTTGAGGTTCCTAGACCTTATCCCGTTGAAGTTAAGGTCCCTTATCCAGTTCAACAGAAGGTATACATAGACCGTCCAATACATATTCCTTACCCAGTTGACAGGATAGTGGAGAAACATATATCGCACCCAGTTCCTGTACCAACTCCCGTAGGTATTCCTTACGAGGTCCGAGTCCCAGTAGAACATAAAGTACTTTATCCAGTTCCGGTGGACAGACCAGTACCAGTTAGAGTGGAAATCGAGAAACCAGTAGAAAGGATAGTTAATAAAGAAGTGGCTGTACCGTACGCAGTCGAAAGAAGAGTTCCTTACCCCGTTCATTACGAAACCAGAGTTCCTGTTCCCTATCCAGTTGAGAAAAGAGTAAACGTACCGGTTGAAAAGATTGTTGAAAAGCCCGTGATGGTCACCAAGTATGTTGATAAACCTATACACATACAGGTACCCGTACCTCATCCCGTTGCAGTACCAGTGCACGTTCCCCAACCTTATCCAGTAGATCGGATTGTAGAAAGAAAAGTTCCCTACCCAGTTCATGTAGACAGAATAGTAGAAAAAAAAGTTCAAGTGCAAGTCCCTTACCCGGTCGAAAAAGTCGTTGAGAAAATTGTAGAGAAACCTGTAGTCGTCACCAAATATATTGACAAACCTTACCCAGTTGAGAAGCCTTACCCTGTTGAAAAAATCGTCGAGAAGAAGGTTCCGTACCCTGTTCAAGTTCCAGTCGAAGTTAAAGTCCCTTATCCAGTAGAAAAGATCGTAGAGAAGCAAGTACACGTGCCAGTACCAGTCTATAGATACGGCCACAACGAACAGAATTCAGAAACGAGAAACAACGCGCAGTACCAGAATTACAAAGAGGAAAGGCTAAAGAGACTGCAGCAGCAGCAACAGATTTACATAGCGCAGTACTACCAGTTGTTAAAAGAGAGACAAAGAGCCAGCCAACCAGTTCAATCAACGCAATGGGGTAACCAGTACGCGTCTTCTTACCAATATATCAACAACACTTCAGGCAGTAAGCCAGAAGACAGAAAACAAAGTAATCTAGAGAACTACTTGACGTATCTTACTAATGCTGAAGGAAAATCTAACCAGAATCAATACCACGGACCAGTACCAATGCAGAACCAAGATGACTGGTGGCAGAACAATAAGAATTACGTTGTGGAGGTTAAAATGAGGAGAGCAGATAGAGAACCAAAAATGAGTAACTTCAGGATCGAGTATGGAGGTTTCAGGCCTCCGTTGATACCTAGCACTGAAGTCGATCTGGATGGCATGCCAATTCATAAGGAGGCGTGAATGTAGGATGATGTTATTGTGGCTTTAAATAATTGTAGTGGTCAGGTTTTTCCAAGATCCCGTGGTATTGAAATAAGAGCAGATTTAAAGATGGCAGTACCTAAGCCGGCAGTCAAGTCCCATTTCGACAAATTATGGTAATTTCAGAATATGCCGCTTGAACCAGTTTGCCATCTCATAAGTACTGCAAAAAGCAGAAGAAAAATAACTATTGATTGTTCTTTGTATAGCTGCATCCCCACATGTAACTAGTGTTCACCAACAGGCCCTTATAAAGTTATGCATAACCTGCCAGGAGTATTGCTTTTGTAAAAATACTCGAATTTAATTTATAGTTATTTTATATCTCAGTATTTCTTTAGATAAATGTGTCATAATTTTAGTTACATGCTCTTGTGTAAAATTAACTAGTTTTAAGTATCTGTAACTAAGTATATCTGTTTTAAGTCTACCCAATGTACCTTACCTAAGTACCTACTATTCGAAAGAAATGCAATGGAGTAAGATCTTTTTCAAATTAAAAATTATTTAATTTTTCACTTTGGTAATGATCTTACTCCTTTATTGTTGTGTAAGGAATCGTGAAAATTCTTTGTTAAAATTATTTATTGTAATTTTAGTGTAAGAAATGTAAATATTGCGACTGGATTTGTTGATAGTTTAAAAAATTATAAAAATATAATAATTATCTTGCATTTTCATTTCTCAAATAGAAATCATAGATTAAAACTACGGATAGGTTTCGGAAGTCGGTTAAAAATAGAGTAAAATGTGAATTATGGATATGCTTTTTAATACACATTTAGGCGTAATTCTATGTAACCCCCATGGGCTAAGCAGAGGTATTTTCAGTAATTTAAACAATGTATGTTAGAATCCCAAGTAACGGGATAGCCTATTGCCATTACAGACAGCCGGACACAGATCCAAGCTACAGGCTGCTATTAAACAAAAACTTAAATGTTACCTAACTACAGGTAAATAAGGGTTCAAAAAGTAAACAACAAATGTGGAATTAAAAATAAAATTTATTTTTCATTTTGAATATCTCACAAATTCTTCGACACACGTCCACCTCGCAGGCAAAATGTACTACACTAAATTATTATAAAACAAAGCTCATATATATAAATATATAATAACTACTTTTAGAACAGTTTTATGTATTCCGGGACAACTGGTCGCATCGTCGTAGTTCATTCAAATATTGTCGAATATTGCAACAAATCGAAATTAATATTTGATTTTTTTGTAGTTGTAAATATTGCATTGTTTCATCATAAAAGATAAAAAAAAACTTTCTTATCCACGATTATTTTTTAAATGAAGTTTTGTTTAGCAATATATTTAAGTTATATAAATATGTTTTGGTTGATATAATTAATACATAAATTACATTAAAATTAATAAAACTGCTTGTTACCTTAATTTGTTTTATTTTATGCATTTTCATTTCATGACACATTATAGGTAAAAAGCAAAACGAACTTGCGTTTGTTAATTAATTCACTTGATTTGTAGTTTTATTTCACATAGGGTTATATCTGTACAAATGTACAAGGATCTTTTGACTCGTGGCCAAAATCGGAACTATTTATTATTAGGTTCATTAATTCACAAAACCACTTGACAGACGTTTTAAAATATAATTAATAAGCCAAAAATACCCTTGTAGCACTGTAAACTAGTTTTCATAACCTCCCTAGTACATAATTTGTATTTGAGCAAATGAAAGGTCTACTGTATTCAAAGAATGGATAATAAAATAGTGCATAGCCATATAGATGGCGCCTAGCCCTCACACATGTAGACAGACACGACAGTCGTCGCCACCACGTCAGAATTTGTGATTCCATGTAAAAGTTATAACACTACACTTAATAATATAATAGAAAAGTGACCCGCGATCGCCCCGCCGCACACACACATACACACCTATTTATTATAATAATATTTATCACCTAAAGTATGCGACAGTCCACACACGAAAGAAAAAATATGACAAAAGAACAAAAAAAGCTCACACAAATCGAAAAATCAAGGTTTTAGTGAATCACAATATCGAAAGGCTGATTACATCGATTAGACAGAAGTGAGACGGCCATAATGACGATTATTGCTATATAACTACAAGTCCGTAATACTTTGATCACAAAACACGTCTAATGATTTAAGTGAAGTATAACTATAACGCGCCTAACGTGTGTACCGACCGACCCGTACGTACATCGTGAAACTTCAACACTTTCTAATTCAGCCTTATAATTAGAAAGAGCAACCGGCGAGGGCGACCGCAATGTCGTGCGACTGACGCGTGCGACACGCGACTAAACGCGCCGGTCGCACGACCACACAATCACATTATAAACATTTTATCGCTATACAGAGACAGCCATATTTTGTATTTATATTTTGTTATATTGGAAAATGAAAAAAATATCATTAACACTAAGCTAGATTGTATCTGTTGAGCTCAAACTCACTTTGTACATTATTACAACGATTAAAATACATAATGTAATAGTATATAAGCGATAGCACAATAACACTGCCTGGCCGGGTGTGCCGCGGACGTATTAAATGTCTTTTAAAAAAACACGATTTCATAAAACAGAATACCAAATATAAATTAAATAAAAAGTGCGCGACACACCCGGTTAGGTAGAAGACTTATCTACAGAAAAAAATAAAACAATCATGTAATAATAAAAATGATGACACGAGTAAAATTATTTATACAAAGATGCGCTGATTGAGAGCGTGAATAACTATGTATTGAAGATCATTTCACTGCGACACTCGGTGAGAACCACTTGGCACAATTTGTACGTTCCATACATTGTCCATCATTAACAAAACTCTACGTCACGATACATTCTATTATTTCCTTGCTATCGTGTTAGAGCGAGTGCTACTCGAGTCCGCCTTCAAACAGCAAATGATAACGATTAACAATCGATTACAATAATCGAGTAATATCGATACTCGACTCGATACAACACTGTTTCATTTTCTAAATCGAATAATAATACAAATTCGAGTTGGGTGGGCGGTCCGTTTTCAAATTTTATTTCGAAGAGTGAAAATTTTTCATAGACAGAAGATTTTTTTTACATTTCATTTTTTTTTCTTTAATCGAATTAACACTCTACTTTCGTTATAGTGAACAGTTTAACTTTGCTGTTCTTTTATAAGAAGATACACTACAAAGTTGTTGAACAACTAGTCGATATAGTTATACGTGACATACAGTACTTTCATAGATATTTTACCTCTAACATCAACATCTTAACTTGAACCTTTTAACTAAAATAAAGGTCATTGTCCAAGATGCAAAGCTAGAGTGAAAAGACTGTATGAAATCAACTAGTATCCAAAAATCAAATTTGAAAACGGTACCAGTCACAATTTTTACAAAATTCGACTTCACTGGTGGTTTAGAAATCGAAGAGTTCCGGCGGCGGGATAGGCTCCGAGGGGAGGCAGTCGCAGCTCAGCTCGAACGTGGGGGGGGAGGGGGGGGAGCGGGCGCGGCCTTGTCGTCGTAGTGTGTGTACACTGTATGAGTGTGCGTGCGGGATGTGGCGGGGACGAGATATACGTGGGATGTCTTCACTGTCCACCCTTAGAGATAACGACGAGCGCGGCTGCACCGGGGTCCCTCGCGCCGGCGACACAGGAGGTCTCAGGTAATCCGATCGCGCCAAAGCCAATTCCGCTGGCGTATACGCCGCTAGAAAGTGAGCCAGTGCTCCAGAAGGCGTCCTCGCTCCACCGTTAGCCACCAGAACCATATCTTCAGCAGACAGGCGCAAGGAGTCGGAGCGCGGCGGTGGCGGCGGTGGTGGAGGTGGGGTGCCGCGCTCGGACGAGGAGGAGCGGTCGCGGCGGCGCGGGCGGGGCGCGCGGGGGCGGGGCGCGCGGTGGGGCGGGGTCGGGGAGGTGGGGGAGGGGGAGGCGGAGGGAGCGCGGGAGGCGGGGCCGGAGGGGGGCGTGGCGGTGCGTCTGCGCCGCCGCCGCCGGGGAGGGTTCTGGGGCAGTCACAGCTTGAGCTCGTTCGCGATCTTAGACGCAATGTTCTTGAAGCCGATGCTGGTGCCTGCGGGTAAAGGGTTTTGAATTAGTTTACACAAGCTATATAAATGTCTTACTTTGTTTCTGGAGTTCTGGACTTAAAAAAGGCGTTTGACACCGTATCTTTTCCCATCTCATTTAAAATACTGGAAATTACAGGGTTGCGAGGAATACGGCTAGAACATTTAGTCACTACCTCTCAAACAGAAAGCAGAGAGTTAAAATGGGAGAACATGTAATTTTCAACGCAGATGTCACATTCGGTGTCCCCCAGGGAAGTGTACTAGGGCCTACGTTGTTCCTGTTTTACATCAACGACCTCTGCCTCCTCAAAATCAATCATACAACTATGAACTAGCTAACAGCTACTCTTACCGGATATTCGCTTGAACCGCACGCCGTTGAGCGAGAGGCGCGGCAGTTTGCAGACCTCGATCTCCCACTGCACCAGGGAGTCCGCGTTGGGGTCGCCATGTACGCATAGCAGGAGGAATCGCTCGCGCTGCTCGTAATCGCAGTTATTCGCGTCAAGCACCTGTCAAGGAAAAATATTCATATTATTAAATAAGTAATATTTCGGTACAATTACTGTATTTTTTTAGCCTGTTTGTGTTTCCCTCAGCAGGGTAAAGGCCTCCCCTTTCTCCTTCCGAACCTTCCTATATCCTGTGCAATAACTGGCCATGTTCGCCCCTCAAACACGATTAGATCGTCACAACACTATCGCCGCGGTCTCCCTCGACGGCGATTTCCTCCGACAGGCGTCCAGTGGGTGACGATCGCTACCCACTAAATCAACTGTCATTTATTCCAATAGGCTGATAAATCAATACATTTTGAGCATTAAAGTTTACAAGACACAGTCCCACAAAACACCCGCCTTTCAACACTTCCTAGTGTTTTAGCTGAAAGAAAAAATGGGCGGAAGGCTCCAGCAACGAAAGGTGGAACTTTTTGGAAATGCATACAAATTATTTCATCTTCCAGAAATGTCTAAAAAAACTAACTGTATCTAAGCAAACTACTAGAATAATTCAAGATAACCACTACATACCTTTCGGATCTCCGCCATGATCTCATTAGGATCTCGTGAGGATGTAGTCTTCATGCTCCACGTGAAGCGAAGCACGCGAGGCTTGACCTGCTCCTCATTTCCACCACCACCGCCGCCGCCGCCTTGTCTGTACACGTCACGGGGTCATGTTAGTATAACGTGGTGTTGAAACTAGGGTAAATACCTCTGGATAAGATGGGGTTGGAATTTTATCAAGGTTATCCCAATCTGGAAAATGGTAACTCAATCTTGACCTCACTGCTACTTCTACCGCCTCATAGCCACACTGTTATTGTTGCTGGATCAAAGTTCTAATCAAAATATTTTTTTATTTCGAGCATCAATAATAGGGGGTCGCCGGGGTCGTAACAGGCAACATAACTATTTCCTACTTTTGATAGTCAAACAAGTTCAGAAATGAAGGTACTTATTCGTTGGCATATTAGGAATAGCGGCGCTTGAGGTTCTAAGAAAAACTAACAAAATACTTACCAACTTCATTTGGCTCATTATAGGACCATCTATTTTGTAATTGGTTACAAAAAAATGGATTCCTATTATACCAAGGTTACAACAACAAAAAAAACTATTTTTTTTACTACTGTGTAAACAAAACATAACATAACACAACTGGCAAAAGTGGATGTATTATTAGGTACACCTCTACCTAACCCTTCGGGGATTATAGGCGTGATGTTATGTTATGTTACTACTGTGTAAATTCTATTAGTGACGATTTGTTGCAAAAGTAAGCTAAGAATGTCTGACATAGGCAACTAAAATAAATGGAATTAAAGCAGTATTAGTACGCAGTTTTAGCTCGATTGTTGAAATAACAATTAGTAATTATTATTGCTTGTTGTAACTGTTTTACCGCAATTTTAGCAGTGGTATTTATTTTCAGCAGTGATGGCCCAGAAATGTGGTCTGCTAAGTTATAGGTCACAAGTACGAAACCAAGACACACACCTCTGATTTTTCGGACTCATGTGTTTATTGTATAATTATCACTTCCTTCGATATAGGAAAGCATTTCCAAGAAACCATAGCCTTTGCCTAGAGAAATTTCTCGATGACATGTAAAGCCGAGTCAGTTTTTTTTTTCAGTCCCCCCCCCCCCCCTTTTTATAAAACTCTGACATTAAGTTAGGCATTAACCACACAATAAAGAAAGGAAGACCCCATTTTATAAAAGTATCCAGCCAGAAGGACTTTCCTTGTATAGGGGTAGCAACTGTGAAACATGACTTTTTCAGGCTTTGCTACTTTTTAGTACCCTGATTGGTTGAAACTCTGTTAATTTATCTAATATATAAAATTCTCGTGTCACAGTTTTCGATGCCAAACTCCTCCGAAACGGCTTGACCGATTTTGATGAAATTTTTTGTGCGTATCGGGTATCTATGAGAATCGGCCAACATCTATTTTTCATCTTTTTTTTTTTTCTGAAATTTTTTATATGGCAAAACAACGTTTGCCGGGGTCAGCTAGTTTTCTATAAGTATGTCAGCTTGTCTCATTGTCATTGTAAAAATAAAATATGTTTTAATATAAATATTTAAACGATTTTATATTATTCAAAGTATTTTAATAAAAAAAAACTCTTAAATAATAAATTCTAATCTAAGTAAAATAATTAATAAATGTTTATGCTTAAATTTTTTTTTTGGAATGTTTGTTTATTATTAATAATATAGTTATTTTAATAAAATGAGAAATTATTTCTTTCGATTCGATCAATACTACCTACTCGATATCGATCTCCTTACTACTCGCTCCTTCAATATTTTAAATACCTTACTTAAACAATCGAGCCAACAAAACGCAACACAAGTTACATAACTAAGAAAACAAAAATATTCACTTATTTTTTCATTTCATTCACTTACAGCATCAAAAAAGATTGAACAGAACAGAGGGCTGACCACACGACAAACAGAGTATAAATAACACGATTATTCCACTCTACCCACCAAGTTGTCCCATCGGTGGGACAAAGTGGAATGTAAAAACTTTGGTGTCCATCACTTTGCCTCGCTAATCAATGTATTACGCTAGGGCGTGATAATATTAAATTTAACCGAATTAAGTTATTTTTTTACATTATTAAATTCTTAGAAAACCAACATTTGGTTTGTTTTTTACAACCACTGTTGACTAGAACGACAAAATGGACATTGAAGTTTTAAACATTCTACTTTGTTCCAATAGTGGCGCAAAGTGGAATGTTTTAAACATCCGGATAATATGACGAAAAAACTAGGATAATTACCCAAGCATGGTTTGTGGACTAGCGCCTACTGCATGCTTCGGAGTTGTACCGTCCAATGGCCTAAAAACAGAAAAACATAAAACTAATGCTAAACACTAGGGGCACGGGTGTGGCGACGAATACAAATACATACATTGACGATTTGTTATGCGCTGGTAACGTCAATTATTTAGAATTGTATAAAATATAAAAAATATATGTTAAAAAAATTATTTTTCGTCGGCGGCGATTGTCAAAAAACGATATTTATGCCTTTAAAGTTCTAATTATATAGAGCCAAAAAAATCAATAAGGATAAAAATTTGGAAAAATAACAAAAACTAGTAATTATAAAAGTTTTTTGAACTACTCACGTCCACGACAAAAAAACTGTCTAAAAGAAAGTACTATTGTGGGAAAAAATGGATATCTACATTACTTTTTAAATCCAGCGTATCACAAAAATAACCAATGTTAAGGAAGTGCAAATAGAAAAAAATAAATAGTTAAGTCTAAAACATAAACACAATTTGCAAGCAACACAAGGCACAATCATAAGCATGCCTGCACTATACAAAAACTATACTTATTTAATTTTACCTAATTTTCACTTACCTTAATGTCGCTAAAAAAAACTTAAACAAAAATGAAAACCATGCTTCAAAATGAACTTCGTATAAAGAGTTCTAAAATGGTTTTAATGTGGAATGAATGTAATGCGATTCCAGATTTTGATCATTTAAGATTTAATTAAAGTAGGTTCTTTATCAAAAATATAATATTTGATTTCATTTAAAATATCATGCAACACCTAGTTTTTCGTTATTATTTAATGTATGCCCTAATTCAATCAAATATATTTGAATAAAATAGTAAATTGTAATGTAGGTTCTTCAAAAATATAATGTTATTTATAAAAATATCATGCATTACCAATTTTTTTTCATAATTATTGTATGTATGACCTAACTGAAATTGAACATCTTTCCGGGGAAATTCAAATGCAACACATGACTGGTTAATAGCAAAAAATTTGGGGTCAAATTATTGTCAGTAAAGAAAAAAAACAAAATCATGTTATTCACGAAAAACGAGTAATCCATCCAATTTAGTACTGTAGCAATGTTTTTTTATTAATGAAATAATAAAGGATAATACACGTAAATGAAATAAAATTGAGTTTTATTTTAAAGTAGAAAATAAAGGTAAGAAAAAATGAAATTTTATGAATCCGACTGGCATGCAATAATTAAAAATAAATAAATAATCGAATTATTCAAAAGTATTATTTAAATATATATTGTGGGGAACGGGGGTCATGCTTTTTTTCTGGAATAAGTATAAAAAAGTACAAATCGGCTGGACTACGTATTAAAATACACACACAAACGCTGTTTAATTATTAAACCCTTCGCAGAACGATGTAGGCATTTTGGTGGAGGTGAGAAAATGGTGTAACATTATAGTCAAGATAGATCTGTGTGTCACAGGGTCTTACATTTATAAACTTTTTTAATAAAAAAAATATGGCAAATTACAAGCAACCTGAGCTCAAGAAAAGTGATCAAATAACTTTTTGAATTCGTTCATAATATATATTAATTATTTTTTTAAAGATCTTAACAAACATCAAATAATTTCATTTATTTTTAGTTAAAACATCATTTTCAATTGTTCATTTAATTTTAAGATTGAAATACTGAGCAATTTTTTTGCACAAGCTTTAATTCCCGCTTATTTTAAGGAAAACATTAATATTTTTCACAATACTTTAAAAGATATTCATATTTTCATCACCCCACCAATAAAACCATCCACATCGCTCCGGAACCACCAAAACATTGGAAAAAAAAACTTGAAAATAAATATTGTTGCTGACGTCTCGCGGCCTACCTCCGTTGTATATCCAGGGAGGAAAATATACGCGGTTTGGCCCTCCCGGTAGACTCGCCAAGTACTGACAGGCTGCCAGGATAATACTCACCATGTTAATATTTGTATTTTTATTTTATATTTACTATTAGTTATGGACGCTTTAATTAGATCCCTAACTTAAAAAATTGTAAATAGTCTTTGAAAAATCTATCAAGTTCTTGCAATAGACAGAAAATAATAAAACATTCAAAAATTGCAGATCTAAGTCGCTAACATTTTAAAATCTACCATATAACAATTTCAACAACAAGTATCATGAGACATGACGGAAAATGGTATTTTCTAAAAAACATACATACATACAGAACTTTAAATGATTGTATTTAACCAAGGGAGTTGCTGTATTGATAGTAATTGTGTTTTGTAACTGAAATTTTCAGTGAATTAAATATAAAGGTAATGCAGGATGAAATAAAACACAAGTTGTTATTAAAAACTTGATTATTTGGAGAAGCGTAACACATCCATTTATTGCGTACTGTCAAAACAAAATAGGTATTCATACTTCAATACACATAGGTCAACTTAATTCTCTTATTTAGCAAAGTTTTAGTGTCAGTAACATTCAAAAACATTTTTTTCTTTTACATTTTTTTACTAAGATTTTACTATAAAATATTTTTGAATTTTACTAATCCCTAAAATATATAAGATCACATTACATAAATGCATCTTAAAACAATGCCCATGATTTAGAAGACTATGTATTATAATCCCAATTAAAATTAATTTCTTTAAATTTAAATATACTGGGAAAATAAAGCGAAAATAAAATATGGACGGCTGATAAAATATTAATACATAAATTCACTACAATCCCCTATGGGGTGAGCAAAGCTCTAAGACACAGTAAATATGACCTTAGAGTACAAACTAAAGTACTCTATCATAAAAAATAAGTAAACTAGACATTTTTTTCTAATAATTATCATTTGTCGTGCTTTTTTCCCAGTGAATTTAAACTTCTAACACACTTCAGAGAAACATGTCGCCTGTAAACGCAAAAAAAAAAAGAATGAAAAGTAGAAAAAAATCTCGACTGTATAGTTATAAAATTAATTATCTAACTACGCTTAGCGGACTAAGTTAGAATGTATTGCATTGTTCCTAATTGTGTAATAGTTTCAGAATAATCATAATTATTGCTTACAGAATAGTAAAAAAATGCTCGCAGAAAAAAATAATGCACTATTTATGTGCGTAGGAATTATAGATTGTTTGATATAATTTTCTATAACCAATAATATTTTTTATATATTAAATTAAATGTCAAAATATTTTTATGTCGTACTCAAAAATATTATGTTTAGTGACGATATTCTATATTGGATTCATTATGCAGACATTTTATTGCTAATTATGAAGACTATCAACCTATGTGTGTGTGATAGGGTCGAAAACCACAGTGTGAGTATCCATATAAAATACCGAAGTTTTGAAAGAAAAAATATTTGAGTACGACTCATGACTGAGGACGTAATTTTCCCATATTACTTTTTATTAATACCAGCAATAAAATACAAGTTTTTCACACGGGTATTCGTTACAACAGCACCTAAGTTTTGACATAAAATTTGTTCAGTACTCTATCTTATGTTCAAAGGAAAATACTGGACAGACGACCATACATAAATAAATAATACAATATTACAAATTTTTGAATATTTTTAAGAAGTTATGTCCCTTATCTACATTGAAAGAAAAGTAGAGGTAAGAGGAGAAGACTTTAATACTTTCAGAAATTTATAATAAAATATTATCAAATAAATAAAGATTTAAGGACCTCTAGGAGAAAAAAAACGGAAAAATATTTTTTTATAGTGGAAAAAACTGAACAGTTATTTGGCGATATTTGTGAAGAAAAACAGATTTTCAGAAGGCCCTTAAAGTATATATTAAATAATATATGAAGAAAGTACACTTATTACACCATCCAACGCAATAGTAAATTTCCCTAGAACGCTTCACAACTATATAGAACACTTATATACAGTGTAAAACGTTAAAATACTCAAGTACCCCAAATATAATGATTGAAAATAAAAAATAAAAATGTTAATATAAGGTCAACTTTTCTTAGCTAGCGAATCTCACATGTTCGGGTGGGTTTCAATATTAGCTCATAAAAATGAAATAGACTCGATGGTTTTCGTGGGGTTGATGATCGTAGACTTGAAATATTAGTTTAGTAAAAATGTAGTCAGAAATTAAGTTTTATTCATTTATTTAAATATCAGTTTTTTTGTATTAACTTCATAGACGTTACATGTAAACAAAAATACCAAATGGGTATATTTCAAGTAAGTTACCCTATCTGTAGTCATTGATCCAAAAAAAAAACACAAAAACTTTTTTTTTCTTTTGTTTACAATATATCGATACCCGTCATTTATGCGGCGTTCCGCTAGCTAATAAAACTTGACCTCCTATATATATATTAAATACGCTTACATTTATGATATTATAATGGACTTTTCACGAACATTAGAAAAGTTTTTTTTAGAAAAAAGTCAAAACGCGACACACTCGCACTCTTGTTATATTATTTACAACAATTTTATTTATTTAAAGATCCTAGATGACATAACATTCTAATGAGTCAAAGTATGAAGTATATGAGAGATGGAAAACATTTAATATGTTTTTTAATTTTCTAAATCGATAGTTCTTTTAGAATTGGACATTTAGAAAGTGCAGTATCAAAATATTGAATTTTTATACAAGGTGTTTAGTTTTTGTAGATTGGTTTTCAGGGCAGTCTTTTTATTTTCCACTATATTGTGAAATAGTTTCATCCGGAATTGCAGAAATTGTAATCAAAAGAATGTAGGAATTATAGTGACATGTCTGCATTTGTATTTGAAATATATTTTTAAATTATAATTGAGCCTTTTTTATATTTATAACAGAAAAGATGCACAGCGGCGCATTTAGATTTCTTAATATGTAGATAGTTTCATAGTTTACCTGCTATGACATCACTGGAAATTTTAAAATCAATCAATCCATATTTCTGCTTTACAAGATGTTCTTTTTTAACTGCCTTGAAATAAATCTAAAAAATCTTTCCACTTTGTATAAAAAACGTTTTAACAATACTAAGTAAACACATTCCCTAACTCCTTAGGGTACAGTTGAGGACAAAAATATAATATTTTTTGGCCCTTAATTATTTGTTTTTTTATTTTATTAAAAAATACAGCTGCCTAAACGTGTTAGTCCGTTTATGTGGTAACATCTACTGAGTATTTGTACCAAAGCCATAGGTTCGCCTGAATCTTAATCGCTAAAAAAATACTATTTTTATGCATGTATAATAATAAAAATTGATAATTATCTCACTCACGCCTTAACTATAATCATAATTGCGTTGTGGACCATATGAGTTGGTTTTTGGAAAGAATTTTAATAATAAAGGTACACGGTATTAGGTACAAGATAGTAAAGGTTAACGATTTAAACATGGCTAAGAAAACCAAGAGCTTTTCTTCTTTCTTTTAAACTGAAATAAAAATAAACTTTTGATGCCTCAGAAAATTTAACTTTAAGTACAGTACTATAATATGGTCCACATCAAAAAATGAGATTTATTTAACTACAGAAAAGTTTTTACTTACACAGTAAAGTATGCAATACAAATATACAAAATATTGTTTCAGTCGATGACATCTTTAACGATTTAGGCAGAGTTCAGAATTTAGATACTTTAAATTATTTAAAACAAAAAACAAGATTTGTGCTTTTTTGTGAACTTAAATATAAAATACATACGGAACCCTGGAATGTTGAAAATTCGCTCGAAAATAGAACTCTATACTTCTTATGAGCTAGTGATAAAATGCAACTCGCGACGGGACTAGTAATCCGCTACATATTATTTTAAGAAAATAATAAAAATTAACACTTTATATCACTGTGTTCACAAGTGTACTATATGCTAAATGCACAAAGATTCGTACAAAGAGAACTTAGTTACTGATTTAGAAAAGATAATTAATTTCAATAAAATAACATGTAGACAGAAGTCGTCGCGATTTTTTTATAATGACATTATAATGATTATACAAATCGAATTTTTAATCGTATGTTAACTAAAAATGGATCTTCAAAGTTACGCCAATTATAAAAAAAGATTAACACTTATGAACAACATCTTGTTATAATACATTCAGTGTATTAAAAATCCTGTTTTTTTCACAAACATTCCCTACAGTCTTATCTTGATAAATCTTGACATTTATTGGCAAAATTACAACTATAATTTTCATAAAAATATGCTTTTTATCGTGCTTGATAATAAAGTAAAGAAAAAAAACTAAAATATAATATTTTAATGTCATATTAGATACAATTTTTGTATCAAAAGATAGATTAAATTTCCTAAGGCTATTGCTTCGTCGTATAATATTTTAATACACTGAACATTTTTGTTATAAACTCCGTCGATAAACACATGAATCGACGAAGCGTCCGTACTGTATACAATTCCCTATAATTTATTTATAATATTTAATTATAATAATCTTCTCTGCACGTCCGCAGTCGCCGACGATTCAAGGATTCTGATTCAACCTGCGTACAACGGAACGGGTAAGCGAATCGACCAATCAGGTGTCGAATCGCCCCCCTCTTCCGGATCCGGCTCGCTTTTTTAGGCACAAGTATTTTATTCTCTGCCACTGGTTAGGATTGCCATACAGGTATTTATTTACACTTCAAGCAAAGCAATTGGCGCGCATAATTTAAATTGTTTTTTGCAACAAAAAACAATCTTGTCACTCACTTTTTGCAATGAAAATATATTATTTTCAAATTCTATTCTTGGAAAACCAAAAACTTGAAAAAGTACTGTTAAAGCCTGACATTGTTATTTTAATATGTTAATAAAAAATACACATTTAATAATAATTTTTATGATGGCAATCCTATAATAATAAAGTCTCGCGCCGCAACACAAGATGCACAATACTAAACGCAACTCCCTCCGTTAAAAAAAAGATATAAAAAATCAAAAATATTTTTATAAAAAAAAACGTCCGTCACGTCGCATTAAAAGGGTTGTGGAATAGACTAGTAAGCGAATAAAACCGGTAGAGGTCGCGACCGTCGACGTTCGTTAGTAGAAGCGTACGGTTAGGTAAGAAATATCGTCACACGGGGGATGCACGAGAGAAGTATTTTTAATATTATTTTTATTAATTTTTAAAAGGTTATTTCTATTTTTTTTTGTTTTCCGTACACCTCTCAAGGTCGACGAGGCACAAACCGAATACTTACATAATTCAATCTATCGATAAAGCACTACTGACAACACTCAAAGCATGTAGGCATGTCTGTCTGTAGCCTTAGCACACACTTTTGTTTAGCATAAAAAAACTAATAAAAAAATAAAAAGGAAAAAATTAGGGGAGTACATCATGCTTTGATACTAAAACTACTTTAGTTTTTTTAGGGGGACTTGAACGCGGTTACCGGTAGGTCTGAGTGCGATACGAGACGAAACGGGAGGTAGGTAGCATCGTGCATCCCCTGCGTAGACGCGAGTTTCAAATAAAAAATAAAAAGAGCTCGGAATCTTTAGAGGGAGACAATTTGATCTGAAGAAATAATAATAATAATAAAAAAATGAATAAATAAACACACATAATGAATCACACATGTCGAGACATACGAATGGGTTAATAAAGTGACCAGTTAGCAGGTAGTGTGTCTATGGTGTATTATAATATTATTTACAACAAAATAAATAAATAAAGGACGTAATTTCGTGAACGGATTACATGGAGCTCGTCTGAAAGTGTTTTTTTTAGTTAATAAAAGCATTAGATATAGAAATAATAAATATAATCGTGTTATTTTAGATTAAAATAGTGGTTGCAAATTGTGTTAAAAAATTACGAAGAAAAGAACATGTGTGTTTCATCCCTAAAAATCTAATTGAAATCTACAAGTCCCAAAAAAAATGGTAAAAATATTTTATAACTTAACATCCCAATGAACAGTAAAACATTAACAAACAGAGCTCCTTGATAACCATTCAAATGCTAATAATCCTTAAAAACAACAAATTATCCAAAATATTCACGAGTCTTAACTCCACAACCCTTTTTTTACAACAAAAATAATCTAAAAGGTCCCATTCGGGCGCCAATATCTAAGGACACTATTTTAATATATACTATGGTATATTATATTATTATCTATATATTATAAGAGATGAAAGTGGGGTGATAAGACAAAGATGTGCGTGGAAGCTGTGATCGCTAACATTGATGCTTAGCAGTGACATGTAGCTGATTCAGGCATTCATTTAAAAGGCAGTTTTGTGGCAATATAATAAAATTCTAATATATCGTATTTATTCTAACTTTCAAGTCTTTTAAGGCCGACTTTCACCAGCAATCACTTTTTCTGTCTTCATCATATTCAACGGAACTATTCTTTTTTTTTCGTTGTCTTTACAACAACCCTGACTAAATTAATCTAGATGTAAACAAACTGCCACATAACGCCTTAAAAACTCCAAAAAGTCTACTTGCGAGCCAGCATCAAGCCATAGCTTATGGGGCTATAATAACAATAATATAACGAAAAATATAATAATAACAAGACACCACCGAAATAATATAATATGTGTAACGTTATTGTCGGGTTAGTTACGAGATGAGAAAACTGTGTATGTTAACAGTGTATGTGGTAGTGACAAATGAGATCGGAGTTTTGAGGCACTTGAGATGACCTCGACTGTTTGGAGCTGTTGTAACGTATTTTTAACCGACATCAGAAAACAGGAGGATGTTCTATATTCGGTTGCATTTTTATTAAGGATTTAATAATAGTAAAATATGCAACTTGTCATCATTTTCAACAACAACTGATTATGAATATTTTGTAGCTGAACATATTTACAAATTAATGTTCACTTTGTCAATTTTCAAATTTTGGTTTATTGTTAAACGTTTTAGTCATATTTGCTGCAATAGGCCATAAAAACACAATTCAAAAACGAATTTTGACTTTGAAAAGCGTTCATTTTTCAAATCGAAATTTTCTCTCTTACTTCTTTAGTAATTTTAATTAAAATAAAAATACTCAAATAAAAAACCACGTTACAACAGCCACAAACAGTTCCCAACCGTACCCCAGTGCGTATAATGTAGAATATCCAGTGCATCATCAATCAGGGTAGACACTCACCGTTTGGAGAACCGCGAGGACAACTTGGAGAAGAAGGAAGGACGCGCCTGGTGCGGGGAGCCGCCGTCACCGTACGCGCCGCCAGACGAGCCGCGGGACCGGGTCTGGCCTGGAACAGTGGGTAGGACTTAGCATCACTATGTCTATTACATTAAATGATAAACTAGGTTAATTAAACAATGCATGTAACAACGATATCACATCAAAATATTTTGATTCACGGTTGCGGTGCACGTTTCAGGTTGTTTCCCATGGAGAAGAACCGGCAAGAAACTCCATGGTTACTCTTTTAAAAATATGCATCTGTTTTTTTAGGTACTCCCTTACTTCTCATAAAATTGTTTGTCCGAAAATCATTATTTTATTTTATTTATTTTATATTATCCATATCACGTTTACCATAAACTTCATTAACTATAATGTTCAAATTGCCGAAATTTTGTTTAACATAATTATCTTTCGTTCTAAAAGTATTCTGTCATAATATCGATTACTGTAATAATTGAATCTCCTAATTTTACATGACCTAAATTAATATGTCCTAACTATTGCTTTACCTAATGTGTATTATTCCGAATGTTCGTTTATAATAAATTTTATAGTCCTAAAAAAAAATCGAAGTGTCTAGTCGTCCGATTAGCGGATGAATAAAATTAATTAGTCGTCCGATTGGATCATTCCCACTAGTTCTACTGCACAGTTCTACGATAGAACTAGTGGGAACTTTTTTTAAATATTTTTCCCACTAGTTCTACGATTCAAGGTGGTACGAAATCGTAGAACTAATGGGAACGAAAAGTCAATGAATTTTTTCGTTCCCACTAGTTCTACGCTACAAGGGTGTTACAAAATCGTAAAACCAGCGGGACTCAAGTTTCTCATTTGTTCTGTCACATAGTTTAGGGTACAACTACGGTCCAAACTAGGGCATGAATATCGGAATCTCGGAATCTCGTAATATCGGAATCTCGGAGCGAAAGTTCCGATATTACAATTCCGATATTGGATCACTCAATATCGGAATTGCAATATCGGACATATTTTTCTATATTTTGAGTTTTAAACTGAACCTGTATTTTAGATCCGTATCCCGGTTGCCAGTTCACTAATGATGCGATAGGAGAGCAATATAAGTCACGAGTGACATTGAAATATCAAAAAACAATTTAATGACTAGAGTCAAGGGTGTAAATGCCACAATTTTCATCAAAACATCTAGGGAGTAAAAGTCATAGAATCTCGTTGTTTCTAATTGTCATGGTCGCTTTCAATATAATTTAAGTCATTGATTTTGTCATGAATTTGGTGATTCTTCACTAATCAATATAGGGAGAGAACTTGTTATATAAATTAAAGAATAACACTGCATTTAGTGGTACATTAGGTACTTACTACGATCTACAATTATGTGTTTGAATAATCATGAAAGTATGTTTAAGCAGTTTGGACAGAGAATAATATAAATACATAAAACACTATTACAGTCGGCAAAAATGTAGCTTACCTCTGTCATGAGTTGGTGACAGACGATGGCTTTCTAATAATCTGATAAGGCTGATAATGTTCCCACTGCAGGGACTCAACCCTCCTCTTTAGGAGAGGGATGGACTATAATCCACCGCACGCGGGCCTAGTGGGGGTTGGCAGATGTCACATGTCTTCGAATTTTTGGTTCTAAGACATGCCGGTTTCCTTACGTTGTTTTCCATAACCGTTTTGAGAGCAGCAGTGATTAAATAAATTACACAAAGTAATGCGCCTGCCTGGGATCAAACCCACGACTAACTGTTCGTAAGTCGGGGCTGCCCCACCACTGGGCCATCATTTCAGCCAACTGGGCAATCGCTGCTGTTAATAATGCTTTAATGATATTCCTTCTTTTTATCAAAGAATCCAAGTGTTTTGTTTCGTATTATTCTTTTTTCAAAACTAAACCTAAATAAATTATTGCTAATACACATTATTATGAAGATACTCGGGTGGTTTTTATGTTTTTATTAGGTCATTATTTTTTTAAAGAAATCGTTTATAAAAAATATATAGAAATCGAAATAGTACCTATTATAAAACTTTAACATTCAAAATAAAAAAATTTCAGTCTAAAAATGGCATTTACGACCTTTCTACGCCGAAGTAGCGCTATTTGATTTAATAAGTAAATAAATATTTTAAAACAACCAAAGTTTGAACCAAATGATATAATATATTATTCAAAAATGTTTTTTATTGCACTCAATCCAATCTCATACCGAATTTGTGCAATTTATAAATAAAATGTGCAATTTCAAATTAAATAACGTAATTCCGATATTAATATCGGAATTCCGATATTGAGATCTAATATCGAAACTCAGTATCGGAATTGAAAATCTTCCGATATTACATGCCCTAGTCCAAACTACCAGGAGTACAGAAGTAGGAAGGAGGTATTGGAATCTTTGAATCAAATCTAAATTATTCCTTTCTAATACCATGCACTTTTTTTTTGTTGGAGATAGTAAACCAAAATAGTAAAGTCCGACAAAGTACCAGGAGAATAGAAGTAGGCAGGAGGTATTTAAAACAATTTTTTTTGTACCTAGATGAAAAAAAGGATAGGTAGTAAAGTCCCACAAACTACCAGGAGAACAGAAGTAGGAAGGAGGTATTGGAATATTTTAATCAAATCTAAATTATTCCCTAGCATAATATTATTTGCTTTAATAGTTTTTTTTTAAATAAAGAAAAAAAAAGAAGAAAAAAAGATTCAATACCTCCTTCCTACTTCTGCTCTCCTGGTAGTTTGTGGGACTTTACTACCTCCATCTTTTTTTGCATTTCCAAAAAAAATTTTTTCAAGACCTTCTGCCTACTTCTAATCTCCTGGTAGTTTGTGCCGTAGGTAGTTGTATCCTAAACTGTGTGATAGAAGGAATGAGAAACTTGAGTCCCGCTGGTTTTACGATTTTGTAACATCCTTTATCGTAGAACTAGTGGGAACGAAAAAATTCATTGACTTTTCGTTCCCATTAGTTCTACGATTTCGTACCACCGTGAATCGTAGAACTAGTGGGAAAAATATTTAAAAAAAGTTCCCACTAGTTCTATCGTAGAACTGTGCAGTAGAACTAGTGGGAATGATCCGTCCGATTAGCCGAATGAATAACCAAAATTATAGGCTGTTGCTAGTCGTCCGCTAAGTAGATGAATCACCGTCTCGCGACAGTATCCTTTATGGGCGGCTTTATGGGAGGCCGGCGGAGGCCCGGCACTTCGGGGACTTCTTGTTATTTAATATGCGAGCGAAGCGAGCGCGCGTCATGGAGTACATGCGTTGCATGTATGAGTGACGTGACCAAAAGCTTTGTTATACTTTGTTCTAATAATATTATTATGATAAATAAACATTATGTAATTTTAATTTAGGACTTAAAACTTTTATTGAAAACGATTTTATGTCTTTCGTATATTATTGATTGTAATATTTATGACAAATGGATTTAGGACATATTATATTTAGGGATTTCAATTTTATGGCATGTGATATTATGTGATATTTAGTTCGGGTAAGTTATCATTCGGACAAATGATGATTAGGACAAAAAAAGTTATGGCATTTTAAATTATGGATAAAAAAGTTCGGTGACACAATAGAGAACCGTTTTTTTATGGTAAGGCATTTCCCATCACACATTCGCCAGTTACATTTAATTCCTATGTTTATGGGATGAGTACAATGCCACTAACATAACATAAGCTCACGCCTGTAATCCCTGAAGGACTAGGCGGAAGTCTGCCCAATAGTATATCTACATTCCGCCAGATACTTTTAAGTTCCATGTAATAGGGGGCGAGCCTATTGCCATCAACCGGGCACATATAATTACATCAATGTTAGTACGAACATACATACAAACATACGAGCATTTACAATTTCATTCATTCAGGATTGACAAGCGACCATTTATATAACGCTTATGGATCATTCCACTTCAGAATTATACAAATATTCGTGTTACGTTAAGCTAAACTTTATGCTTATTGAATTACAAACTTTTTGTGAATTGAAATAACGCGAATATTTGCACAAATACACAATTTGTCGAAGTGCCAACAACACATAAAGCAGATTGTATCAACATTGAACAGTTTAATTCCTTTACTTTGAGTTGAGTCGTAGTCTTGTTCACTTGCAGTTCGACGGCTTAATTTCACTACAACGAGACATAACGAGTTTATAACCAATTCATTCTTTAAAAGTATTATACGGCGGCTAGACATGCTACGGTTTACCAGAGAGCGTCTACGTCTACTGGAGAGAGTAGAGGATCTATATGGGCCGGAATCTGTTTTCTACTCAACAAGTAGAAATATGCAAGATGGAATCTGGTTTCTGGAATGAGTTGACCTATTGGTCAAAAACAGCACAGATCTACTTCAATACTTGCTGAATTTGGACTAAATACAAGGTGCAATATAAGGTGGAAAGGAACACCGACGTACCACATATTCATTATATTATTCTGAACCCCCACATAGAAATGTTTCATCGGTAATTATAAAAAAAAAACTGTCGTTTCCTACAAAAAATCCATACCTACTCGGTCAAAAAGAAAACCGTTAAAACATTTCTATGTGTTTCCCAATGATGTAATCAATACGTAGTTATCGTGTATGCGTCGATGTCCACCTTGTATTTAGCTAAATATTCAGCAATTTTTGGAGTTGACCTGTGCAGTTTTTGTAGGCGATCGGCTTCAAAACGCCAATCAACTAATTCCAGTAACCGTACCGGTATGTCATCCTGAACACGCTACGACTTGAGGGTCAAAAACTGCAGAAACTGCTCCGGTAAACAGCAGCATGTATAGTCGCCATAATATCAACAGCAAAATACTGAAATGTTGGCGAATAGGAATATAATGTTACCTGAATGAAAGGTGGACCTCGAAGGTACATTCCTGGGGAACACCAAGGGGTTTGGGAACTCCCTCCGCGCACCCGTCGCACCCCCTCCCGTCGACACCTGCGAGTTCAGGCTGGAACGAAACAATACAAACATATTTATTATATATACTATATATTTTTGTTTAACGGACTACGACTACAACAGTGAGTTACAAAAAAACACGAAATACTGTGCCACATATAATTGGATAAAAATAAATTGGTATAAAATATATATATATAAATGGAGGATATATTTTTATAAATAACGGAAAATAAAAAATAAAAGAAAGGAAATATTTACAGGATATATAATAAATTACAATATTATAATATACCTCTAACACCATAGCTACTAAATATAAGTCTAATTTTGTAAATAAAAATAATATTAGTGACAAAAAACAAATCTGAAAAAAAAAAACTGAACTCCACTAAAAAAAGTGCAAAAATTAAAAAAAAATAAGTGTATCAGTTTTCCAAACTGCAATAGCTCATTAGTGTTTAAGCCAATTTTAAGAAAGAAAGAAAACTAAAAATAATCCTCTCAAATTCAATTGATGCTGTAAATACTGCGAAAGCAAAATATCTGTGAAAAATAAGCAGATTGTCACTGTGACTGCGAATCCTTTTTGCAGCAAAACTATACGACGAACCAAGAAAAATAAACCTTCAATAACGGACAAATAAATCTACATTACAGTAAAAGGTTGTTGATAATGGCACTTTAATTTTTTGAAAGAGCCTGTAACACAGGTTGGTTCCACTGAGACGTATCTACAGGTAACTACGAGTGAATTACTGAATTTACTAATTATTCATGACCGGTACAAGAAGTTATTTCAGAACGTCATGAAAATTCAATAAATTTTATTTGTTTTATTTCCTCTTACTTATTGTATCGTTACGATGTCGTTCACGCACGTTCTCACGTAGCGAACGGTGTGACGATGGGTTCAATGAACTCTGTAGTTAAGCAGGAAGTAAACAGTTTATTTCACCAGTCGTTCGTTTTATTTAAACACCTCGTACACTTCAACAATCGTCTCTGGCAGACCAACCCAATTTTATGAGTAATGACCTCAAGTCTCTTTCTAAAACTATATGCATCAAAACAACGACCCTAAACCATACTAGCATCAAGCAGAACCAAACAAACCCTCTTCGGAACCAAAGCTTTGTAAAAAAAAACCAGCGCGAAGCTACTACCACGAAGCATTCGATACTTTGGAGTACCCGGTACTCGGTATGTGTACCTCGGGCGGGGCTGTGCGAGGTCCCGCGCAGATGCATTGTGGGGCTGCGAGTCCGCGCCCAGCGGTGGGGCTCCGCTGGCGGACGAGATGGACGCGCTTTTGACGTGGGTCTTCGCCCCCGGAGTGGCCCCGGTCCCGGTGGACCCGTTGCTGGTACTTCCGGTTCCGTTTTTAGTGTCGGCCGCCGGGGCGCTGTTTAGTGCGTCGTCAAGCATGCTGTTAGTCCCTTCTCATGCGGATATAGATATATATTCGGATATATAATTATATAAACAGTGTAAGTTAAAGGTTACATAAATATATGATATTATAGATATATTTTTACTTTACTTTTATTGTATTTATGGGGAATTTCTTCTCATAAAACAGATAGAGTGACAAAGGTTTTAACACATTTTGACACAAAATTACCACATAATAAGACGAGGACACACATTTTTATATAAAAAACACAGTTTTCAAGGAGAAAAAGGCGATATAAATAAACTATAAAGATTATGATCCAGATTAGCCACTTTTAGTAGTTATACTTTACCAATGATTCGATTTTCATACTATGGGCTCAAATAAGTTCACGTCTGCATCATTATCAGCTTATTGCAAACCACTGCTAGACATAAGCCTCTCCAACCAACATGATCCAGACTACTTTCATCCAGCTGTCGGAGCACCGCATTACTTGTTCGATGCCTCATACAGGTGCCATACTTAACAGTAACAGTTTCGGATGTTAGCTGATAGAGGACTACAAAACATCCGACTATATGACCCAGAATCCCTGTATTTGTCTGAACTCAATCCCAAGGTAGTTAGGAACAAGTTAGACTGAGGATGAAAAACTAGCATGGTTATTTTTGTCAATGTGGCGACACTTAGGCGAGGCTTATGTCCAGCAGCGGGCGTCTTTCGGCTGAAATGATGATGATGATATCATCCGGAATCCCCGCTTCGTGTATTCAGCAGCTTCCGAGCCCAATCCCACCATTGGGAAGAGGCTAGACCAAGTATTATCTTACCTAGGCGCATCATGTGGCGGGGACAGTTTGGGCGGCTGCGGCGGCGGAGGCTCGTATGTCTGCGTGCGACGCGCGCCGCCGCTGGAGATCGTGCGCGAGCGCGGCTCTAGCTTGGGGGCTGCGCTTGTCGGCCTGGTCGTGCTTTGGACCTGAGCGAGAAGGGGGGATATGGTCAGTTACTGGTCATTTAGGGGGAGGTCAAAATACACGAAGGAAAAATGTATTCTAGGCGGTGAAAAATTCTAGAAGTCACAAGTGTATGCAATCTGGGATACAAGACACATAAATCCTTAAGGCTGATGTTCCAGGGTAGCCCGCGAAATTCAAATTTTCTTACGTTTTTAGCGATTTGCAGGCCAGTGCTAGGTTGTACGTTAGTGAAAATATGATTCACGGCTGTAAAACGTACGCAGTTACAGAATTATAATCATCAAAATCATCATTACAACCCTCCAAGTTCATGTAATTGTCAAGAATGAGTATTCAAAAGGTCATTCTTGAGAGTTATCTGTTAAAAACGTAAGAAAATTTGAATTTCGCGGGCTACCGTGAACATCCACCTTAACACCTTATACAGGGCACAATAATAAATAATATGTTAATTTTCACAGAAACTCGGTTGTACAAAAGTGCTTAAGGACGCATTTACGATGGATAGTCAAATCATTACTTTTTTAAACAAAAGTATGTTTATTAAATACAATGCTTTGTATTTTTAAAATGTATAAGGATAGAATTGTAGGTAGATGTGCAAGGTACAATTCTTAACTATAAATATAATTTTAGATATGTCCAGTTTCTCAATAAATGTACCGAAGTGAAATATTTTACTTCGGTACATTTATTGAGAAACTGGACATATCTAAAATTGAACCTAGAATTGTACCTTGCACATCTACCTACAATTCTATCCTTATACATTTTAAAAATACAAAGCATTGTATTTAATAAACATACTTTTGTTTAAAAAAGTAATGATTTGACTATCCAATCGTAAATACGTCCTTAAGTATTCACAACATTATCCGATAAGGAATCTCTTAACATTGTAAAAGAATCAATAAGCAATAACGAGAAAGGTAAAATTAAGTGCTGAAAATATTGCTATGTTATCGTACAAAAAAGAAGTCCAATGGCACATTGAAGTCAATTCAGGCAGCATCACGACGATGCTGTATGGAGCGGGATACACAAAATCTTCATGATCCCCTAGGCGTGGTCTCCGCAGAAGCCAAACCACCTAAAAACTATTACGGAAATATGCATCTTATTGTTTTTATTAATAAGTTCCATATTAGATTGTTTGTGACGCGACGAGAAGAGATAATCTACTACAATATCAATATCTTACTATAATATCTATGGGTTTTCTAATAAGCACCTAACCACAGTTCAAAAAAGTTAGGTATAGGTATCTATTTTTATATAGCCGACTAATGGTCACAAATCTAAATTCCAATTTATACTTGAAAGGTCAAAGTATTCAACACAATCAATAAATATTGCAAACTTCACTTACAAATTCATACTAGTATTATTAATGCTTGCGAAAGTAATTCTGCTTGTTATCTTTTCACGACTAAACGGCTGATGGTATCGTAATGAAATCAGTCAAGGGAATAGATTATAGAATTATCCTTGTGAAGGACATGAGCTACTTTTTTTCTCTTACACATAATTATACACATCAACATTTACACGCGAACGAAGTCGCGGGCAACAGCTTGCGTTATATAAAGTTTTGAACTCGCTAAAACGTCAAAGGCTGCTAATTAAGTTTAACTAACTTTTACAAGCTAAAGGCTAAAGTATCATCTCGTCACGTCACGCCATACTAAACTACATAAATCTATCTATAACTAGATTACCCACAACCTGTACAAACACCACACAAGGGACAGAATAATCAAGAACATCGTTTGTATACCTTTCGTACCTGCATTTGAGCGATCCGTGCTGTGTTTTCCTTGATAGACGCCGAGTCAATCGTGTTCTGGAACAAGATAGGTATATCGTTAGATCAATTCAAATATAACATAATACCTGTTGTTCCCGTAGGGCTAGACAGTCCTACGTATAACAAAAGGCGAGCTAATTTAACTTAGTATCCAAAAAAATAAACAATTTAAAATTAAGGTTGATGTTCCAGGGTAGCCCGCGAAATTCAAATTTTCTTAAGTTTTTTGCAATTTGCAGGCAAGTGCTAGGTTGAATGTTAGTGAAAATATGATTTGCGGCTGTAAGACATATGTAGTTACAGAATTATAATCATCAAAATCATTAATACAACCCTCCGAGCTCATACAGGTTCCGGAATGACTTTTTACAAGGTCAATGTCATTCCGGAACCTGTATGAGCTCGGAGGGTTGTATTAATGATTTTGATGATTATAATTCTGTAACTACATATGTCTTACAGCCGCAAATCATATTTTCACTAACATACAACCTAGCACTGGCCTGCAAATCGCTAAAAACGTAAGAAAATTTGAATTTCGCGGGCTACCGTGAACATCCACCTTAATCCAGTGTTTGTCGATAATTTAATGAAAAAAAAATTTTTTTGAACAACCTAACAACAATTTCGGTCGACCAGGAAATCGAACACGCACTGCATAACCACTAAACTGCCTCCGTGGTCGAGTGGTTTAGGCGTTGCCTTGTGACCCGGTGGTCGTGGGTTCGATTCCCACGGGAAGCATATTTTGTGAAGTTGTTTCCAGTTTGGTTAGGACATTGCAGGCTTTAATCACCTGATTGTCTGATAAAAAGATGGTTCCGTGCTTCGGAAGGCACGTATAAGCCGGTGGTCCCGGCCGCCAAATTCGGTCGTCAAACCATGTCAGAGGCCCTTGCGGCGGTTTAGAAACTCTGACACTAGGGTGTGTGGGGTCGTTAGACCTTACTGCCCACACGATAAGAAGAAGAAGACCACTAAACCAGTGCTGTAGAGCCACCACTGGTTTATTGTTGAAGCTAAAGTCGAAATTAAATGCCTCTAAATTCTCTGATACCAAAACAATTTGTTAACATAAAAAAAGGTAAAAGTCATCTTTTGTAACTGATTTCCCCATTGATTTAACCCCAACACAAGTATTTTCAATTACTTAATGGGGTGTTTAAACTCATGCATATTAAGTATCACTCATGCATATATAGTAGTCGCCATCTCAGCAGTCCTTTTTAGCCATCCTACAGATAAGTATAACAGAATAATATAGAAAAAAAAAAAGGAATTACCTGTCTTTTAAAATTAGAGGTCGTTGTAGTAGCCGTGGATGTGGTGTTGTTGGCAGCAGTTGTGGTGGTACCTGCTGGAAGAATATCCCTCTTATTACATACGATAGGTACTTGGTAACACGCATTGCTGAAAGTACACTCAACAAAAGAGATTTATAACCAGCCGAAAAAAGAAAGTGGATAATCCACAGATTAATTTTCAAATATATTTGTTCTGACGAAGCAAACATTCTTTATTACACTAATATAATACGCACCTGTATACCAAATAGCGTTGCCCAAAGATATGATTTAAACAATAAAACCATTCTATTCAGTTTATAAAAACTCTTTCTATCTGTGGCAATAATTCGCAAAAAGAGTTATATGTTACGTAGTTACTAATCTCTTTTATTGATAGTACATTTCATTTAACGGCCTCACCACCATATTCCTGAACGATATTTATTGACATAAAATTTAGTACAGCGACATCTGTTGAGTGCAAAGCAAAAGTGCGTTGTCAGTTTTGTGCAAGCAAATCGTGCTTTACAATCAACATTTCACCAACTTTTCATGCAGATGAGGCGTTTGGTTTTTCTTCCGAATATTTTCGAAGATGATTAGAATAACTGCCAATTTTGTCGATAGTTTTTGAGTCAGCGTCAATTTTTATCAATTTGACGCCTAAAATTAAATTAATCAAATCCATTTTGATTCAGCACTTCAATATTATGGCCTGATGAGACTAATCCCAACGTATTTACACTGTTTACTTTTTTATAAGTACAAAAAAGTACTAAATAGTCTTGCATTTGTCCGCAAGTCGTCTTTTATGAAGCGATGATGCGGCCTAGGGTGGAGCTCGCTTGCCTATTCTGTTACATTTTAATTTTGATGATACCAATGTAATATGACCCACAAAAAAATAGTAGTTATATTAATTATGATTCGATTCTGAAGCAAAACATCTAAATCTAAGCATTAATATTAATTATTATGTAGCTGAATATGCCAATCACCCATAAAAATTATTGTTAATTTTGATGGTTATGAAAAAGAAAGTACAGTGAACTAAAGCGGAAATATTACTACAAATTCTATTCTGCTGTATTTTAAATTACAATATTCTTTCATGAAAGAGTGCTGGTGAAAAAATAACAAAAGAAAATGTGTTTGAAATTAGTTACGAAAGATCACGATTTACAATAAGCGACATCGACTAAAAACTACGCTTACAGTACTTTTTCTATGTCACGTTATATAAATGTTAATTTTGTTGATGCTCTTTAAGGCAACGACATCCATATTATGTTTGCAAGTTTTTTTTTAAAGAAAAACTGGTAATGTCAAATGCAATTAGTCAGCGACATCCGAAAAGTGTTAAGTTTGCTGTGATGATAAAAGTGACTTAGAAAAAGTAACTGTAGAAAAAATAGAACTACTTAAAATAGAATTGTAAGTATCATTATTTTGCTTTTGAGTTCTGGGATATGTTTGTAATTGTTTTTTTTTTGTTTTGTAATATCTGTGAGTGGTTGACTCTTGAGGTAAAGGTGTTCTTATGTTTTGGTACTACTCAAATTTACTATTTTATATATTGTGTATGTTTGTATGCTAGCAAATATGTAGGTGTGTTGATGTTTGGTGTGTGTCTAGTGTGGGGGTGTGAGAGTTTTTATCTATAAGTGTGTATCTAGTGTGTGGGTGTGAGTGTTTTATCGATTGGTGTGTGTCTAGTGTGGGGGTGTGAGTGTTTTATCGATTGGTGTGTGTCTAGTGTGGGGGTGTGAGTGTTTTATCATTTAGTGTGTCTAGTGTGCGGGTGTGAGTGTTTTATCGATGGGTGTGTGTCTAGTGTGCGGGTGCGAGTGTTTTTATCATTTAGTGTGTGTATATGGGCGTGGTGTGCGTACGTACATGTGGCGAGTTTCCGTTGGTTACCTTGCGTGCGCGCGACCTCGGCGCCGGACGAGGCGCGGCGCGAGGCGGCGGGGCGCGCGGACGCGGAGATGGAGCGCTGCACGCCGCGGTGTCCGGGCGAGCCGCCCGCGCCGCCGCCCAAGCCTTTAGTCCACCCACGTTACACCATATCCCAAAGCGCCACCGATACCAACCGAGGGATATGTCTACACCCCATCATACCCGACCTAGCCATCCGTATCACGGTAAAACACTATCAGAAGTGGGATTCATGCCTCCACTTCGTAAGAGGGCGTGGACCTAGTTCGGATTAGTAGCCCAGTTGTCAATAAACACCTCACTGTACCCAAACATAACATCTCATTATATTCTAGGTGAATACCCTTATAATATCCCCTTCTACCCCCTGTCTTAACACCCCACTGTGACCTAAATAGTCTGCCCATGATCGCAACTAACTTGGCAACACGTTACATTCTATAACTCATAAGCATTTATAGTCTCAAGTCCTAGTATACTTTATAAGACCCAAATATGAATGGCACTCAGTGATTTTGATTTTATGAGTCCCAAGATGAAATCCCAAATTCATAAGCGAATTTCCCCAAAAAATGGAGTTCCCAAAAACTAGTTATTAGCGAAAATGAGTACTATACCCTCGGTTGCGATCGGTTTGCGGTACGTAAAAGCACACGATACACAATAATAATAAGAAGCAATAGGTATTATAGTATGATCCTAATTTATTTTACTTTTTGGTCAAGAATATTTTGACACATATTTACTGTTTTTTTATCAATAAAAGAATTTTTATTTAATATTCAAATACAATAATTATGGTTTTTAAAGAAAAAGTTATATCAGCTTGCACCAGACATCAGACATCATTGAATCTGTTTAGCACTGTGAACACATCAGTAGGACATTCTTTTTGCACTTTTATGCTTATTCAGACTGGACTATGTTTTCATATGTTTAGTGTTTAATGCATATAGTGGTAGTAAGTGGGTCTCAGTGTAAATTGTGTTAAAATGCTGTTCAGTTGAAAGGGACAGATAGCCACTAGAATAGAATCACTGTACAAGTGTACAACAAAAAACATTGCATTATGATTCAAAAAACTAACTTAGAATAAGTAAAATGGTGTCATAATATTGCTGCCCAGACAGTACAAATACAAAATGATAAATAAAGACGCGCTCGTACAAAACGTAGAAATGACAATGAAATAAACCCAGTTAGAATTAAGCTCAGCTAAATCAGTATGGTATAAGCTCTTTAGACGAATGGACTAAGGTAGCTTGCGAAATTCCAATATTGTTAGCCCTTGTACGCATGGGCGAATTTTATAATCACCGAACGAAGGTTTAAATTTTTTGCAAATTACATTTCAAAGTTGCAATTTGCGATAAAAAAAAGACAGTTGCATCGCTTTAAAAGCTGCATAAATTCATTTTGGTCGGCTTCTGATCTATTCGAATACAGCTGACATAAGCACTTCACGTAACCATATTTTTCGTTAATAATAATTTTGAACGATTGAAAATAGGTAGTAGTCTAGCAGTTTTGCCGATAGTACTTTTCATATAACATAGTAGCTGTTATCACCCAAGAATTATGCAGATGTGCCTTATAGCAAATTCAGATTTTCTGGGTATGTTAAAGTACTTTTCGTCTTATATTTTAATCACCATATTAATAAATAAATAGCCCCAAGTTTTATGATAATAAGTATTATATGCAGAATTTTAGAGTGCTAATTAATGTTATTTTAAAGCAATGATATTGCTTATGTACACAACCTAATTTTATACGTATATACGATTGTAAAACCTTAACTAAATTGCTTACAATATGTTTATATGGTGATAACTCGTAACTATGTCAACCATCATTTAAATATAAGTTAAAACTTTTTAGGTTGAGGCCGTTTATCTTTCACAACGACACAAAATAAGTTGAGACTTTTATACGAAAGTCTAAAAACTCGATACTCAAAACTCAATTCTAAAATGGAAGCGCTAAGGTAGTCCGCGAAATTAAAATTTTCTTAGGTTTTTTGCTGTTTGCAGGTCAGTGTCAGATTTTATGATACATTAAAATATGATTCGAGACTGTAAGAAACATGGCTTTACTTAGTTATACTCATTCATGACTATAATAATTATATCTCATAAATACATACATATTACGTGCGCAAATCAATTTATTTTTTCATTACACATCCTAGCAAAAGGCAGAAAATGTAAGAAAATTTGAATTTCGCGAGCTATCCTAGCGCTTCCACCTTCAGGAGTATATGTTACTAACCATATACGACGATAAAGTTTTAGAATAATAATAATATCGCTCTAACAAAGTAACTTATATAACCCTAATCTATTTAAGTCGCGAGTAAACAGGCTTCTTCTGGGTAAGCTCGTTCCATCGTCGACATCATCTCTGCCCTAAGACAAGATTGAGGTCGAGAGCAAGCCCATTTATAATAAAAAAAAATAAAAAAAGTTGAAGTAAGAAACAGTGTGTACCTGAGTGCGCGTTGTGTGCGGGCGCGGTGCCGGGCGGCGCTGCTGCGGGCGCGGCCGTGCGCAGCGACAGCGACGAGCCCGAGCGACTGCCGTCTGACTCCGGCTGCGGGGTAGCAGTAATGTTGATACAGTGTGGGTGGAAACAGACCCGCTACCAAGTCAAGAGGTAGAGCACTCGGCACGTAAGTTGAAACAAAATGGCGATCGTCCGCATAGGTAAAATGACAAAAATAGAGTGAGATTCGAACAAAAATGTGCAACTGAGCATTCAAGATCATAATTCAACTTACGGGATGAAATCTGTAATACATTATCGGGTCTCAGTCGACTTATTTTCATGATTGTAGCTTCGCGGACGACCGCCATTTTGTTTCAACTTACGTGCCGAGTGCTATACTTGGTATTTCAATCATTACGATTTTTTTTTTGTTTTGGACCGTACCTGGGAACCTTTTACTTACGGGGATTTTAAAGGTTAACATTTCACATTTTTTTAATAATTTTAACATCACCTTGACCTCTGTACAATGCATAAAACAGCACAATGTTTTGCGTGCGTTATTTTTCATATAAAAAAGCTATTCCCAGCAATATATTTTTTTATACGTCGAATTATTTAGATGTACAAAATGCTCGGTTGACAGTTTCTGGTCTGAAGGGTCTGTTTACACCTTGTATAATTTCCCAATACGGTCAAATCTAAACTCGAACATAAATAAACAAATTTGTCCGTACTGGGAGAATGTATCCGTATACAAAGACATAATTAATCGAACAGGGGTTAAATAATAAGGTTTGCTTGTACCACCAATCATTTAATGCTTTTATAGGGAAACGTATTGAGCGAACCCAGTCAAGCTTCATCAAAAAATGAACCATATTATGGATGTTTACTAAATATAAAAAATATGATTCTAATTAGTCTATTTGTTAGATTAACAAAAAATATTGGATACGTATTTTTTGTTTTATCAAATCAATAAAAATTTACGAAGATAAAACGCGTCGAAGATTTGGGTGGGAGTTTGTGAAGTCACTGCCCGCAGAAAAATGTCATACTAATGTCTTAGAATATGACGTCACACTAGTTTTCAAAGCACTGTATCGTCTTCATTGTTTGTTTACGTGAAAAAAGAAAAAATATGTGTCCAATATTTTTTGGAAATCTATCTGACGGACTAATTAGATTTTTTTAGTTAACTACCCTATTCGTATGAAACGCTTGATCACAGTCTCTTGTAACAATATGACATTAATTTTATACTGATAACGTTTATTTTCGGATAAAGCGCGACTAAGTTATCCAGTTAAGTTAGACTCCATGGTGGCAGTTGCTGAGAAATTCCTAATGGAAATTCCCCAATAACACTGCCCAACCCAGGAATCGCACCCAGGACCTCAGTTTACGTTATACGTTTACCGAGAAACGCATTCGTGATAAATAGTTCAAACAAACCTTAAAAGACATAAAACAATACACTTATGAAACATCAACAAAAAATCCTCTTTATCGTAAACACATTTTAGACACAAAATCAAACAATAACATGCACAAACAAAACACACAGACTTGGAACAAAAATTTTGCTCCGTGCGGGAATCGAACCCGCGACCCGTAGCACAGAGGCCTCTGTGCTAATTGCGCCGTCATATCGTAACGTTTGTTGCTAACATGTTCACATTTTAATGATTTTACAAAAGGCCTGTATGAACTCTGTGGTATTCAAAAAATCTTTTTAAAGAGACTAAGAAAAACTTTGGTTTTCAAATAAGTTTATGACTGCTCTTGGAATATTCAGTTATCACGTTGTTTTCTCATAAGTAACAAAACGCAACGCCTGTAATAGGCAGAGGTGTAATTTATAAATAGTACAACTACATTCAAATTTCACCAATTTTATGTTTTAAGTCCCATGTTATATAAGGTGGGCCTATTGCCTTCTAATGGGAAAATAAAAAAGTCCCCAGTAGTGGATTATAATCCCTCCCCTCAGCTTGTGTCTCAGCTCTCTCCCAGCAGTGGGAACGATTAGGCGTTAATTTCATCTGCCACTCTGTTCTGCGCGTCCCATATAGATGTTTCCCGCGAACCTGGACAGCCCTGTAGGGCTATTGCGTATCTTTTTAAAGTCAGTGGCTATCATAAGTGTCCATAGATTAACTGTAAATTGGTTATGGTTTGGTACATTTTTTTTTTAAACTAACCATTTGACAGTTATTTGATAGGCACTATATCGTGCCCTTACTTCAAAACCCAACTAACTGCACAAAATGTAGTTTCGAGAAAATCGTGTTTTTTATGGGCTTGCTCTTGACTTCAATCTTGCCCTAAGGGCAGAGATGATGTCGACGTTTAAAGGTTCGAATCGTAAAAATTTGATTAAAATACTTGATAAAGAGGCGAGTACGTGTATTTTGATTTCTTATTGTATTCATTATTCGGGTGGTGAAGGAAAAATAGCTTAATTCTCAAACAAGTAGAAAAAACTAAGGATTGGCTTGATAAATGCTACAGATTAGTGGTTTTTCCTGTAGTCGCAATGTTTTCTTATGTATTGAAGAATAGAGTTTAGACAGCAGTTTTTTATGAATTATATTAAACGAAATATTTATGTTCACCTAATGGGTAATTGCTAATAATAAGTAGAAATATTTAGTCTCAGTTATTGTTTTTGTTAATTTAACGTGAATCATGACAAAACCACTTAAACGTAGATAGAATGTTTTTCCTGGCGAGAAACATTGCTTACAGTGCAAAAACATTGCTTTAACCGACACTTACTGGGTTTTGTCTGTTCTTTATTTAAAAAATCTCCTGATAAGCTACCTTAGCTAAAAGCTAAATCCAGAACGGAGCGTCACCTCGGAAAACGGGTTTTACCAGTATGTAGATCTTGAAAAGGAGATTCTAACGGTATTTGTAACTCATTTTTGCCCATAAGTGACTTTAGTTGGTTTTCGCTTTAGGGGCAAGATATGTTATCCACTGTCATTAAAAGATACGCAATAGCCCTGCTGGTGTTTTAGGCCAGACTTGCCCACAATTCGGTCAGTTCTGTACTCACGATATCTTTGAATTTAGATATTTATTCGACCTTTTAAGAAAACCTATAGTTTTGCCCGTTATTTATTTATTTATTTATTTATTTAAACTTCTCGCACACAAAAAAAGGTACAAAGGCGGACTTAATGCCTTAGGCATTCTCTACCAGTCAACCAAGGGTGGTGTAGAGATTATTTATTCTTAGACAACAAACATTCAAAGCAAAACAGAAAACACATAAACGATGGCGAGCCTTTTCTCATCGACCTACACTGGCCCCCGTAGTTTATAAAAGTACCCTCACTCTCACAGGCCTGTAGCGCAGTAGTTAAAAAATTAAAGGCATGAATTCTAAAACAAAAACATCAATAATAACAAGAACAGGCTGATTGTGTATTATGTATGAAGTGATGGACACGCATAAAAAACATTGTCAAAAAAAACAACACAATCAAAAAGGGGCGAGCATTATGTCACAAATCGAGCACAAAAAACATTTAATCGAGCTTTGTCATTAACCAAACACAAATAAAACGATACATTCCTCACAAAAGTCCACGTATTTTAAACTACACATCCAGAGAACATACAGCCAATTGTAAGCTCATTAAAATAGTATTAAATAATAACCTTCGTACTCACGTCGGTGCTTTTCCTACCGAGCAGCAGGTAGGTAGCGAATACGTCGTCGTACTTGGCCTCCGCGAGGGAGTACTCGATCTCCTGTCGGTTGTAGCCGACGCACACTAGCGCCTCTGTTGGCCAGTTGGGAGAACACTGTGTTAGTTGTGTGGGACACTGGATATCATCATCAACACGTCCACAGCTGGACATAAAACTAAAATGTATACAACGGGAGATTTATATAGAGTGACTGGTAATTAGTGGCGAAAAAATCAGCTATTCTATATATTTGGTCAAAATGCACAGAAAAGCTGTAGTTTTTTCGTAATTTCAGGTTTGGTCCCATAGTAAAAATTGTTTGTAATCATGATCACGCAGTATCATAGTCACTAATTACCAATCACCCTTTATATAACTTACTGTTGTTTTATAGAAATTGGGGTTGAATTGAGACAACATAAAGTACATGTGTACTATTAGACATCTGCCTAACCTTTCGGGTATTACAGGCTCGATGTTATGTTTATGAGACAACATAACAACATACCCCTTTTGACCGCCACAGTAAGACGACAAGCCAAAAAGTACCTTTAGTCATCAGACTGAAGGCACTTTTTTGCTTCTTTTTTTTTGGGACAATCCCGCCACACTATTCCCAAACCACTAACTCCTTCGGCTTCCTTGTTCGGCTTGTCGTCTATACGTGACTGTGGCGGTCAAAAGGTTAAATCCTCGAAGAATAAGACAGAAGTGTACCTAATAGTACACCGCAGTTATTTTTAAATTCGAAATCATAAAATCAATTGCCATCAACCTGACTCCGTGGCTGCTACTGAGAAATTCTTGAGGGAAAAACCCAATAACACCTTGCCCGACCTAGGAATCGAACCCAGGACCTCAACGTCAGCTACACATGCAACCACTAGTTGAACAAGGCAGTCACAATTATTATGACAATTTATTACATAATCAAAATAAATATAAAGAGCAACCAGATTATAGAAAACATTTAGAAAATATAGCAGAACCATTCAATAGGGACAGAATAAGAAGACACATATAATAGGGGATCGGACTAGGTCAAAATAATATGATTCTGTTTAGTCCGTAAGTTAGATTATCGAAAAATATTGAATACGTGTTTTTTATTTTATCAAATCAATAAAAAATTACGAAGATAACACGTGTCAAAGATCTTGGAGTGGGGCTTGAAACGTCACTTGTGTCGTCAAAATGTACTATCATATGACGTCACACGAGTTTTCGAAGCACTGTATCGTCTTCATTTTAAGTTTACGTGAAAAAAGAAAAAATACGTGTCCAATAATTTTTGGAAATCTATCTGACGGACTAATTAGTTTTTTTTTGTCCGATCCCCTATTGTAAAAAATAATCTACAAGTTAATTAAATAGAAAACACCACATTTTTTTTCTAGGTTTCACTTTACATGCAACACTTTTAAAATTATGTATTTTCCTAAACATTGAAGACGGAACCATGCATAACAAAATCTGCTAATACATTTAGTTACATAGATATTTGACGTTTACTGTTTCTCTAATAAAGACACCAAAAATTAAACTTTCTCACCAATTCTATTACTTACTGTGACAGTAATTTAATACCTATTCCTTTAATATAAGAATGTATTTTCAATATCTACAACGTTTTCAATAAGAATACAGACAATAACAATGTAATATATATAACTTCTATCATTTATATTTGATAAGAATTTACATGACATCAAAATCTCAAAAATAAAAAAAATATTTTAATAAGCAGTTTATATGGTCCCAGTAAAATAGATGGACAAATTTTAACACAGCGTTCCGTACGTCTAACTAACCGAAGATATTCAAGCAAAAAAACACTGATTCAAGTAATTTTATTTGGGCTGTGGGTTCGAAAGAAAAACCACGGCTTCGACACAAAGGGCTAAGAAGGAACATGGGTGGTTTTGAGTCAGTAGAAGTCTGACACTCCCTACCGCTCTGCCCAGAGTGGGGGGAGCCATATAATGACTTCTCACCTTCCAAAGAAAAAGGTATTTTATTTAGACCTAAACTGTTGGTAGCCGACCACTTTTAGTGTATTTTCGTTATCATCTATTTTAATGGAACCTTATATTATAAGAAGTTAGCATAAAAGAAGTACTACATGCTTTCATTGGCGTGCATAAATAATAGTACTAGACAAATAAATGCAAATACTTATAGAATACAAATTGTGTCTTGTTGTAAAACTTCGTCAATAGTATACTGACTGCTTGAACCATATTATAACTTCACTAGATTTTCATATAACGAGGCTTTTCTTGAAGCATTTTACATTTCTAATCGGCTCAAGCGTTGTTTTTTTTTTTGCGCACTCCGTGTGCGTTAGTGACCCTGCATGTCACCGTCATTGTAAATATTATGAACGGGACAGCAATATTACCCATAATAGTGATGACACGGTCTAGCAACAGTGCCTAAGTTATGAGATCAACAACGAGCTTTTGTATAAAGTGTGGGAGGGATACCGACCCGAAAATGGTTATCAGTGCTACCTACACGAGGTTGCACTTTTGTAGGAAACAGCTGTTTTGTTTTTAAATATTCGAAGAAATTTCAATGTGGGATCTCAGAATGATACAAAATACGTGAAAACCATTAAGCATCAGTGTAGCTTCCTTCCCGTATTTTATAATTTTGCCAAACATGTCGATTCTCAAACAAAAGGCATCATCGTTAACCAAAAACTTGCTTTTCAGTACATTCAGTATAACAAAGTGATACAACAAGACATTTCCCACCCCCATCCCCTGTAACAAACATATAACACACATCCCCTTGCGATAACGTACCAATTTGCGCTGTGCCGAAAGTACGCATGGAATAATAAGAAATGTAAATTTTATATTATACGGGTTAGCAGAAATCAATGTTTAGTTAGCTTATTTTAGCTTTGTGATATTGCAGTATGTGAAATAATGAAGGGCACTATATGAATTTGAAAAGAGTACAAGGCCATTACTATTATGTCTAGCCCTTTTTCCAACTATTTTGAGGTCCTAAGACTTTAATTTTGCTATAAATTAAATACAGATACCGGCACGGTTCTTGAGCGCTCGGCGGAAGAGTGGGGATCGCTGTGCGCGTCGTACACTATAAGACAAATAAAAACGTGTGGCACTCGGAGACTGCCGCGGTAAAGCTATTGCATAGCATTATTTATCAATTATTTAATTTGACAACCTAAGTTGACAACCTTGTTATTTTCCGTAACCATAGCAACCTGGTTGATCACAATATTTTCGTTACGGAATTTCTGGATTCGCTCTCCACGTTCAAGGCCCGCGATAGAAGCTATGCAATAGCTTAAAACGCACACCCGTTTATTATTTATTGGTGGTGAGGTAAGTGCAGCAAGAGTAAAGAACAAATCCCTTGTGACGGCTATGACGCGATGCGCTACGGGCCAATCACTGCACTTTCCCCGCCCCAAGTCTCACTTCATACCACCAAAGGGATAAAATAACTCACTTTTGCGACAGCGCTCAAGAATCGTGCCGATGATTGTACTACGGTATAGTAATACAATATCATTGATAAGACTGGTTACTAGACTTATAGACTCTTGATTGACACACATTAAAATAGGTTATAACACATATCATATACATCACGCCTGTAATCCCCCAAGCATTAGGCAGAGGTCTACTTAATAGTACACCCACATTTCGTCAGTAAAGTAAGTCCCATATAATAGGGGTTGAGCCTATTGCCATCAACCGGCACAAATCCAGATTCTATGAGAAATTATTGGTGGAAATCACAACCCGGGAATCGCTATTCTCATAGTTAGTTTGTAAAGTGCTTTTCAATATTTCACACACTGCATCCTGTGCTAATAGCATGCTATGGGCATGTACGGGTGAGATATTACTATTAGTAAAAGTTAGTAATAAGCTTTGTTACCAGTATTCAAAGACAAAGCGTTAGTAATTATTGTTATTTTACTTTAGTTTTACGGTAAAATATGGGAGTGACAGTGAGTGAAACTAAAGTGTTGAAGTATACTGGTAATATAATGGTCCAATTCGTAAAAGAAGTGGTTTTTGTGAAAGCTTGTCTCTGAATTTAAAGTTATCAAGCTGTATTTTTGCGTTATTTATTCCCGTTTTCACATATCATGCGAGATTTAAATATATGCTGAAAATCTAATTTTATATATTATTATGGACAGTTGCACTGCGTATTATATTCAGGCATTAATTTAAAAGTCGCATAACATTAATGTAACGGGAATTACTTTGACTAAAGCACCGTTTTGCTTTTCTTTAGCGTGCTAAGCTTGGGTAAGCTCCAGTATAGGGAATATTCATGTTTTTCTTTTTTATCTTAAATTAATAGTTTACTATTTTATAACGTAGAAAAAAATATTAATGGGCTTCAAAATACTCTAGATATTTTAAAAAATCAAATTTATAACTTTTAAAAAATGTAAGCAGTTCAAACGCCGCCATTTCGCGCGCGCTCCGCGTGACGTCACATGACACGTCCAGTGGGTGTTTCACAGAACATTTATATACCTTATCGGGATACAATATCGTGTCAGATGACGTCACATTTCGTTCGAACAACGGTGGCGCGTTTTGGAAGTTTGAATTTCGCTCCCTTATTTTGCACTTTTTGAATATTATTTTAGGGGTTTAAATAATAAGTAAATAAAAAAAAATCCTTTTCATTATAATATTACGATAATAAGTATTCGAGAAAAAAATATTTTAGGTCATTTAAAATTTTATGCATATTCCCTATTACAAATGTAAATACTTAACTTACAGTTTCTTTTATAACTTTTATTACCACCTTATTTAAATTTAAGAACTTTACAGATTTCAAAAATCAAGTAAATATCTCTGCTTAGTAACAAAATCTTTTGAACTGGACCAATTAAAATTAATTATACTTTTAATAAATATATGTGTATAAATATATTAATACGTCCACGCTGCAGCTAACAACATAATATTACCAAAAACATACTTGAAATAATTTTTATTTGAACTAACAATTTTTTTAAATTTTTTTATTTAGTGAAAAGCTGCAACGCGCGACTTACAAACTAAAAAAAATGACCATGAACGAAGATTCCCGAAGTATCCCGACAATTCCCGAGCATAGCCTTAGGTCAAGAGGTCGGAAGTATACCTATGGTATCCTCACCTATCCGATTATGGTCTTTGAAGTCCTGCTGCGGCTCCACGTAGGGCCTGAGCTCGTCGTCTTCGTACCCAGTGTTCATCCACTTGTCGCGCATTATGGACTCCAGCGAGGCGCGCTTGGCTGGGTTCAGGACTAGGAACTTCTTCAGAAGGTTCTCGCAGTCCGTTGACATGTAGAAAGGTATTCTGTGGAAGACGATTGCAGGGTTTAGTGGACGAAGAGTTAAAGTGGAGGCCGGAGGGTAGTTCAATCTCAGCTTGGGGTGTCTAACGGGAAATCTGATCGGAAGTTTGTCTAAATCCTTTCAACAGTTTCTGGGTTCCAAGTATCTTTAGACTAAAGAATCAGGAAAGGCGTATATTTACAGCATATAATGTCCGTAGTCGTGTCTATTTTCCTGTGAACGTTTATAGTCGATAACTCGTTAACGTCAGGTGTCGTCATTTTTCGCTGCACACGATTTTGTTTCTGAATTGTCCATGCATTATTGCAGGTGACTGTACATTAGATTTTGCCTGTCGCATAATTTTTTTTTTTATTTTGACTAATACCGAATCAACTTTTTTTGTAGATGGCAAGACTGTACTGGCTAAAACCCTCCCATGTTCTTTAAAAAGGGTTAGCCCTACGTGTTACGGGGCCGCGGCTTTCGAAGTCTCGCAACCCTTAAGAGACATGCTCCAAAAGACAATGCGATAATCATTGTCTCCTGGAGCACGTCTCAGTGAACCCACCTGTACTTCCCGCGCAGAACTCTCTCCCTCAGCTCCCGCAGCGTGGAGCCGTCGAAGGGCAGCGAGCCCGACACCAGCGTGTACAGGATCACTCCTAGAGACCACACGTCCACCTCGGGGCCGTCGTACTTCTTGCCTGGAGAACAATAAGGAAAAATATTAATGACAGCCTAGTCATGCTATGAAAAACTAAACCCTGCTAGTGTTTTGGAAAAAGAAAAAGGAAATACTTAAACGGTCAGTTTTCGAAACCGATCATCATCATCATCATCATCATCAGCCTATAATGTTCCCACTGCAGGGACTCAGGCCTCCTCTCTAGGAGAGGGAGTACAAATGTGCGCGAAGGAAGTTTAATGTCGTCATTTCATCAGTCAGATTTCTAGCCATATTCTCCACAAAGTTCTGCATCCAAAGCATATTTCAGAATAATCATTAAATTGCTTTTTCCACTCTGTCTCAAACAGAGGAAGGAGGCCTGAGCCCCAGCAGTTGAAACATTTGAGGCTGATTAAGCATGTTCACGCTTTCAGCACAAAAACAAAGCAACCATGGTCTTTGACCGGATCTGCTCAGTACATCAGCCATTAACTAGGCAGACCAAGTCTTTTAATCCTCATTGCATTTCATTGCACTTCCTCGGTGACGTATCATGACGATAGCTCGCTTACCAGCCGATGTCGCTTGGCCGGCCACGTATTCGTAACTTTGCGCAAAACTACCCGCTACTTACTTTATTTTTTCTTATTTTTAACTTACTTTTAAGGTAAAACGTACATTTTGTATGTAATCTCTTTGTTAATATTATGTGGGTCTTTACTAAGACTTGCACATATTTAGGAATTAATCGATGTGAATCAATAAGGTAGGTTAACGTAAATAATAAGATGCTAGCAACATGTTTTGATGTTTATAAAGGCGATTTGTTTAGCCAATGTAACAAAATAAATCCTTACTTGTAAGCAAATAGAATAAGATCGTTTGTAAGCAGTTTGTATCAAATTATATATTAATAAAGACCTTATAATATCAAATAAATCAATCCTCATTGCAGTACATCAGCTATTAACTGGCCAGACAACTTTCAATCCTCACAACCATTGACCAGCAATCAGAACCTACCTTGGAAGAGTTCAGGGGCAGCATAAGGAGGACTGCCGCAGAACGTGTCGAGCTTAGCGCCCGGAGTGAACTCGTTGGAGAAACCGAAGTCGGCTATCTTAATGTTCATCTCGCCGTCCAACAGGAGATTCTCCGCCTGGAACATGGATATAAACATGATATAATAATGATTGTAGTGGGTTATCAGGTAAGCTGAAGCAAGAAAAAACTGTTCAGACTCCTTATTCATAAACACTTCGATTTTATTTCGATTTGGTAAGTCGTATGTCTATCTCGCTCACTTTCGTAATGCAAAAAAACAGATATACGACTTATCGAATCGAAGCATTTGTGAGTAAGAAGCCAGGTGGAGATTCATAGATGACTCTGCCCTGGAGTGTAAATGTGGTGTAGTCCTAAAAACTATGGGACATTTGATATCGTGTCTTGCCGGTCCTGCTATCACAGGAGCTGATGGAAGCTTCTGAAAGTGCCAAACTCGTCGCCAAATTCTGGGTAATGGATGTCATCGATACGCTAAGAAGAAGTATTAGATGATTGGGCGGGTCACGTCAGCCGCATGCACGATGACCGCTGGGCTAAAGTCTCCACACGATGGTTGCCGGAAGATAGTACGGATAGACTTGAAAACTCCTCGTCTTAATAAAGCAGAGATTCCGTAATCTATACCGCAACTAACTGTAACTAATGGGTAGTTGATATTATAACCAAAAAAACTAAAGCAGTACTCTTCTGATGGCAATACGCGAACAACTATTGTTTAAAGAAAATGTTAAGCCAGCATTAAGTAAAGAGTATCTACACATTTTCTTGAAAGCTCTCAAGTCGTAATAAAGGGGGGTGGCTTTTTTTTCAGCTAAGACTCAGATAAAAGAATAAAGCGGTACCTTGAGATCCCTGTGTATGATCCTCTTCTGATGGCAATACTGTACAGCGGAGACGATTTGTCGGAACTTAGCGCGCGCTTCCTTTTCCTTCATGCGGCCATGTAATACCAAGTAATCGAAGACCTGGAACATTAAACAATAAGCATTAGTATACTGTGATGTAATTAGTGCGTTATGTGTTGAAAGAGCCTCGGAAGCCGTTGGTCACAGATGTCATAGAAATGTTTCCTAACAAAAAAAAACTGTTTAGTCCGTCAGTTTATAGGGTACTTGTTTTTTGTTTTATCAAATATTGACGAAGATAAAACGCATCAAAGATCATGAGTCTTTTGACGTCACTCGAGTTTTCGAAAGTCAAATTTTTTGTTTACGACAAAAAAAAAAATATGTGTCCAATATTTTTTACACGACTGCCCCAAAAAAAAGAGTGTTAGGTATGTTTTTAGCGTTCATGTATGTATGTTTGTTTGGAAAACTATCTGACGGACTAATTAGTTTTTTTTGGCAACTACCCTATTTGAAGATCTCTTCTAGTAGTCTGAAAGTCTGACAACCAGTCTTACCAACGGTTTTCGTATAACTTCCGTTTAATTCCCAGTACTAACCGGGTTGTGGAGGTTAGATATGCATTTGGTTTATGAAAACTGGTATTCAGCTGCATCCAGTTGGACAGGAAGCCTACCCAACATAGTTGGACGGTTGGTTGGTGTTTGGTTGATTGGTGGTTGGTTGGTTGGTTGGTGTTTGGTTGATTGGTGGTTGGTTGGTGGTTGGTTGGTTGGTTGGGGGTTGTTTGGTTGGTTGGTTGATTGATTGGTTGGTTGGTTGGGGGTTGGTTGGTTGATTGATTGATTGGTTGGTTGGTTGGTTGGATGGATTGGTTGGGCTGTCGCTCCATATAAAATTTCGCGTTTCAGCTGCATCTGAATGGACTGGAAGCCGACCATAGTTGGTAAGCTAGACTGATATTGATGATGAGTTGTCCTGAATGTTATCCGGTCATGGCGATCTATCAGCGAAAACTAGTCATCGACGTGCAAACCTTTCCACAAAGATAGAGAAGACCTCACTCTATCTCTCTCACTTTTATAGTAAGGATACGGTAAGGTTAACTTGTATTATTATTGTTGTTTTAAAAGAGTTCTTACTTCGCCGCCAGACGCGTACTCCATGACGAGGTACAACGTCTTCTCAGTCTCTATGACCTGGAACAGCTTCACGATGTTTGGATGGTCCAGCATCTTCATTATCCGGACCTGGAAACAATAAGATTAAAGTGATAAAGAGGCTTTTTATTTTGGAGGTCGGGAAATTCCGCTCTGGGCGGAACGTGAAGGGAGTGGCAGACTTCTGCTGACGAATAACCGCCCATGTTCCTCCTTAACCCTTTCTGTCCGAGGCCGCGGTATCTCTTTCGAACAACCCGCAGCCCGAGTGTTAAAGAGGCTTTCATGAACAGCATTGGACTATTGCAAGGTGATTCTGAAAGTTATAGATGATATTATACAGGGGAAAGACACTAAAACGTAGAATCCCATTGAGGAATCCCAAGGACCTTTTTCCTTGTTATTTTGACGGCAGCGAGAGGTCAATGCAAAAGATTTCTTTGTTACGTTTCATTTTAAGTACTGCCCCCGCGAACGTTCTTTTGAAAGAGCAAAGCTTTTGTACAAACCCTCTTTTAATCAACTGGAGATTACCACAGCAAAAATACTCGTGTGTCAAGAGCCCTCTTAGTATTTTACTTGAACGAAGGAGGAATATTTGAATGTTAAATTGATTATTGCATGTTTACAAATTGTAGTTCTAGGTGATACTTATTGCTTAATCTAGCAATGATAGCCTAGATGTGACCGTCGGACTGCCAAATCATAGGTATCTAGTTCGAAACCAAGTTGTGTAATTATCACTTGCTTCGTTGAAGGAAATAGTACATTGTTCACCGAGAGAAGAAAGTGACCGATTACCGTCGAGGGTGTCGTTTAAAGCCCGAAGCCGTAGGCAAGGGCTTTAAAACACCCGAGATCGGGAATCGCACTTTCTCTCGAGTGATACATAGTGCTTTAAACTACCTTTAACTGTTTTAAATTGTTTTTGTTTTTTTTATGGTACCTATTTTTGCCAAATAAACACAATTTTCTTTCTTTCTTTCTTTCTTTATACTACACCTACGAAGAAAATAAAAAACTAAATTAAAATTCTAATTCAAATTCAAAATGGCGCCAATGGCGTCTGCAATTGTCACATGTTCTTTTTTCAAATTGTAATCTGAGCGGGAGAGAAAAGTGTATGAAAATCCATTCTCTCCCGCTCAGATGCGTTTTCTCCCCGCATATTTTTTCGATATGCAATGACGTACTTTCTACCGTAAATTTGATAAAGTATCAAGGTACTTTCCAAACAGGTGTAGTATAAAGAGATATTTCTCGACACTTCGACAGCATGTAAAGCCAAATCAGAGTTCCATGGGCGGCATAAACACTCTGACATCAGATTAGACACTAACCATACGACAAAGAATATATATAAAAATATATACTTATACCCATCGAATTGAGTACCTCCTCCTTTTTCGGAAATCGGTTAAAAACAGAAGTTGTTTTGGTAAACCAAACAGTCTGTATCTTGGTAAACCAATAACAAAAAGATAATCATAATGATTTAATTAAGCGGTGGGCCAGAGGTAGCGGTCCCGACTTACGAACAGTAAGTCGATTTCGAAGACATGTGACATCTACCAACACGCACTGGGCCCGCGTGATGGATTATAGCCCATTCCTCTCCTAGAGTGGAGACCTGAGTCCCTGCAGTGGGAACATTAAAGGCTGATGATGATGAAGCATTCAAACCCCAGCTCCTGCTAGTATTTCCTGCTTACCTCTCTGAACAGCTTCTGCAACGATCCAGGGTTGAGTTGTGTCTTGTCGATGATCTTGATCGCGACCTCCTTGCCGGTGGGCACATGTTTCGCTAGCTTCACCTTAGCGAAGTTGCCCTTGCCGATTGTCTTTAGAAGCTTGTACTTTCCTGAAAAATAACAAATAATCTAGTTAATAGAGAGATAAGGGGGGAATGGTCGGACAGGCAGACAGACTGACAGACATACAAGTGATCCTATAAATTAGGTTCCGTTTTTTTTTCCTTTGGAAGTACGAAACTCTAAAAACAACATACAGCATATTATCATCGGCACGATTCTTGAGCGCTGACGCAAAAGTGAGTTATTGGGTCCCTTTGGTGGTATGAAGTGAGACGCGGGGCGGGGAAAGTGCAGTGATTGGCCCGTAGCGCATCGCGTCATAGCCGTCACTCGGGATTTGTTCTTTACTCCTGCTGCACTTACCTCACGACCAATAAATAATAAACGGGTGTGTGTTTTATTTGTCAAAAAGTGTACGATGCGCACAGCGATCCACTCTTCCGCCGAGCGCTCAAGAACCGTGCCGGTATCGGTACAGACAAATTGAGAACCTCTTCCTCTATGGACATCGGTTGAAAAGATGGATGGATTGTGTAGGGAATAATATGAAAGACTCAAAGGAGTTAATTATGCCGTGACGTCTGACACGAGAGAATTGAAGAAGAAAACGTGTTGCGCCAACCCCAAATAGAATTGAACAAGGGGATGAAGATGATTACGATGAAGTTAATAGGGAACTTCTTTGAGTGCCTTGCGTGAAAAGTGAAGATGCATTGCTTACTAAATAGGCAACGCATTTGGCATTTTGGCGGTGGCATCCTATTTGTTTTTTTTTTTTATTATTATAAATGGGCCTGCTCTTGACTTCAATCTTGCCCTGAGGGCAGAGATGATGTCGACGATGGAGCGAGCTTACCCAGTAGAAGCCTGTTTACTCGCGACTTAAACAGATTAGGGTTATAATAATATGAACTCGGAAAAACCGACGCAGGCAGGGAATTCCACTCCTTGGCTGTGCGCATAATAAAGGACCCAGCAAAGCGCTTCGTTCGAATGTGTGGAATGTCGACTAGTATAGGTATCGGTGATACCCTGCAGTACGTCTAGTCTCCCGATGGAAGAAGGGAGATGGTGGAAGGGAGGGAAGAATTTGTGACCAAAAGTAGCAATAGGCGTCCGCTATTGTATAAAACTGTATATAAGTGAGGTAGGTTAAACCTCTGCTTGCTTAAAACTATGAGTAATAATGGTTTGATGTTAGATCAAGTTCAATTTTCATTTTACAGTTCTGAAAATTTAACCAACCAAGTTAATTCTTCTTCAAGAACTTGATAGTACTTTGATATTAAAACTTAATTTTCTTCTTTATTGGTAAAGAAAATTCTCGTTTTTCTTTGCTTTAAGTTTTAAAATAAGGGTAAGTAAACAAAACTTGTTGTATCTCCTTGAATATAGTGGATCTAAGAAAAAAGAACATAAGAAGTAATCAGTTTTTCTTTCAAAGAGTTGTTCGTTCACTTCAGCAAAGTTCGCTTGAGTGGACTTCAGAAGCTTTTAAAGTACACAAGGTACCTAGAGTACCTACTTACTGGTATGTTCACGATTTAATAAAACCGTTCAAACGTTATTATTCTGCTTTTTAAGTAGGTAATATTATTTTTGTTTCGGGTACCGTGAGAGCCCTAAAAATTTGAATCCTGTCTATTTAGCGTAATCCATTGCGAATAGTCTAGCGAAGTTTGATAGAAGAAGAAAATTGCTGTGCCGATCCCAAATAAATTAAAAACACAGTGACACACATCATACCCAGTATAACATGGCCTCGCTATGTATAGATACCCGGTACAATAAGATCCGCAAGAACTGGTTTTGTATAGCTTGATCGGACATCTGACTAGCCTACAATGCTAGGGTCGGCTTCCAGTCTAACCAGCACCTGAATACCAATATTTTACATGGAGCAACTGCGTATCTGACACTTACAACCCAGTTAGTACTGGCTAATACGATACCCCTTGGTAAGACTGATTGTCGGACTTTCGTGGCTATCCATCCTAAAACGCGTAATGTATAGTTCCCGACACGTAACTTGGCAAGAGTCGTTAGTTGCGCAGAAGTAATTTTTTAGGTCTCTTTGGCGGTCAAGCGGAGCGCGGGGTATGAGGTAGCGTCATCCGCGCGTGCGATTGGTGCATTCAAATGCATACGTTCCGTTCGCTCCCGATTACACTTGCGGTGCACGAAAGTTGTGTTGTTTTTGTTATTTCTTTTTGTTACGAATTTGAGTTGTCGTTGTGTTTTAAATTTAGTTTTTGTTACCTAGTTGTTTTAAATTTAGTTTTTGTTATTGTTTTAAATTTAGTTTTTGTTGTTTTAAATTTTGTTTTACTTTTAAATATAATACTTTTTAATATTTTTATTTATAACACCTAATAAATGTCACAAAGTCTTAACCTTTCTTTAACTTCATTATTAAAAATAAATTAAGTATGTCAATAACCATAGAATAATGACAAGCAATAAAAGTGAGCACTTTTTGTGGCACTAAGTGCACGATGCGCGAACTTTGAATTCGAATTTCGAAACCTTGCCAAGTTACGTGCAATCGATATTTTCGGTGTACTAGAATTATAAAAATTTCTGCCTGTATACGTATTAGCTTATTCGACTGTACTAAAAATGACTTCATAATACGTATCAAACGACATTAGAACCCGGATTCGGCCACCGTGTTTGTTGGATAGCACGTGTGTTTAGATTTTTTTTGCTTTTTTTAAGTGTTTTTCGATATTTTAGTGACTTGTCATTCTGTAGTTGTGTTGTCCTTGTGATCGTCAACAGGTTTGTATTGTGATTGTTCTATTTTAAGTTCCCTTTTGCGTTTTTACACAAAATGGAAAAAAACAAACCCCCTGATAAAGTCCCTCCCGACATTCAATGTTCAACTTCTTCTGACCATCAATACGCACTGAACCCACTATCGCAATTGGCGGATGTTTTGAACGCTACAGCGATGGATGTATCGCAAATTCCTCTATCCCAACCAAACACGCGAAAACGTCATGTTGACGATAAGATTTTGCCTCCTTCTCTGCCAAGCAAGCAGCAAAAAAACCAAATTGGACGTACCAAATATTCGGTCATGGATAAAGCCCCATACGTTGTCCACGTTTCGCGTATTGAGACACAACCAAATTCTGGCACCACTCTTCACCCTGTTAATTTTGGAAAATTCTTAATGAACAACAACATCGCGAACATTGTTCGTGGTGGTGTTAATAGAGTCGGCAGAAACCGGGTCTCGGTGGAGTTTGCTTCCCCTCAGGATGCTAACTCTTTCCTAATAAACAGTTGTTTGTCTAAGTACTGTTATACAGCATCAATCCCAACATTCAACATCACAAGGATGGGTGTTGTCACAGGTGTTCCCTCAGAACTCTCTGAAGAAGAAGCGATGTCGTATTTGACTGTGCCCTCAGGTTGTGGACAAATTTTGAAAGTGAGACGCATCAATCGCAAAGTGCAAAGAGACGGGGCCAATGAGTGGAAACCCACGGAAACATGTGTCTTGACCTTTGATGGGCAGGTGCTGCCAACTAGGATTTATTGCTGCTACACATCTCTTCCAGTAAAGCAATACATATATCCCACTATTCAATGCCGCAAGTGTTGCAGATTTGGACATGTGGCAAATCTGTGCAGGTCTAAACCACGCTGTAACAAGTGTGGCCACGACCACCCGGGTGACGGATGTAATGTTTCAGTAGCTGAGGCTTTCTGTGCGCTTTGCTCAGGAAATCACTTTGCCGATAGCCAGTCATGTCCTGAGTATGGCAGGCAGAAGGCGATTAAGACGGTCATGGCCGAAAAAATCATCCCCTATGCAGAGGCATGTAAAATGATCCCAATAGTTTCCCGCAACTATGCCAACATAGTGAAATCTTCTCCAACTACCCAGTCGTACCGCAAAACTGTCACTCTCAAACCCAGGACCCACGCCCCCCTTTCCCCTTCATACGACAAAGTTGCTCATCAGCAGATAATCAGTTCTCCACAACCCTCACAGCCTAATGGCTGTGCTTATAACAACAATCCTACGTCTAATCATATCAGTTCAATTATTGAACTTCTGGTAAAACTACTTCCTACTCTTATTTCTTCTACTTCTTCCAGCTCACAATTACCGTCCAACGTTGCCGACCAACTTATTTCTATACTTTTATCGATTAAAAATGGCGTCCCGCCTAGTATTCCTTCAGTGGAATGTGAGGAGCGTGTGGCATAAAAAGCACGACCTCATATTTCTTTTAAATAAATACAAGCCTTTGGCTTGTTCCATAGCTGAGACTTGGCTCACCCCAAGTCTTAGCTTTCGCATGCCACACTTTAATATTCTCAGATGTGACAGATCTGATGGATATGGAGGTTCAGCTCTCCTTATCAATAATCGGGTCCCACTTCTGCCCCTTCCTTTGCCTTCACTCACAGGTGAAATGAGTATTGTGGCGGGAAGGGTGGAAGGTATTACAGTGTTTTCAATATACATTGCTCACCCTCGGCCTGCATTTTTAGATACTTTAAAAACCACGTTTTCTAACACTCAAGGACCAATTATGGTCATGGGTGATTTCAACTGTCACCATTATAGATGGGGGTCTGAGCGCTGTGATGCCTTTGGTGTGGCTTTGGTTGAGATTCTGGATGATCTGGATCTCTGTATCCTTAATAATGGTTGCCCGACTCGCAGATCCCTTCCTGGACAACAAAAGAGTTGTGTTGACTTAACATTTTGTTCAGTTCAGTTAGCGGCTTCGGCCCATTGGGAATGCACATCCTTGTCGCATGGTAGTGACCACTACCCCATAGTAATATCTTTGTTTAATAAGACTTATTTAGAGAAAAGTTCTCCTCCACTTCTGAAATATAATTTGTCCAAACCAAATTGGGTAAATTTTGTATCATTATTGGAGGATAAAATTGAAGTTTTGCCAAATTTAAATTCAAGTTTGTTTGATCCTCCTGGTCACCACCATGCCAAGACCTGCTATGAGGGTTTTGTTACAGCCATCACCTCCAGTGCTGATTCCTGCTTTCCATTGAAAAACAGTGCCCGCAATAAAATTCCATCACCACCGTGGTGGGATCCAGAGTGCACTTCGGCTGTCAGGGACAGGAATGAAGCTGAGGTTTGTTACAATGCAGATATGACCACTGAAAATCTGTTGGCATACTGTCAGATTAATGCCAGAACCAAACGTCACCTTCGCAAGAAGAAACGTGCGGGTTGGGTAAAATTCTGCACATCTTTGTCTCCCTCTACACCTGTGTCAGCAGTTTGGAAGAGTATCAATAGGTTCAGACATGGGTGTTCCCCATCAGTTTCTTCTCCAATCAATAGGGAAACAGCTGAACTTTTTTTTGATAAAATAGCTCCACCATACGTTCCAGTTTTTTCTGAATGTGTAAACATGCCCCTTCAAAATATATCAGAGGATCCTTTTGATGCGCCATTTACTTTGGAGGAACTGAATGTGGTACTCAGTCATGTCCGGGACTCAGCTCCAGGTATTGACGGTGTGCCATATTCTTTTATAACTCATTCTGGTGACAAGGCTAAAACTTACTTTTTAAATATTCTAAATTTTGCTTATATTCATGGTTGGGTCCCAGAACAATGGAAATTGCAAGTAATTATTCCACTTTTGAAACCAGGCAAACATTCAGATGATCCGAATGGTCTTAGGCCAATTGCTTTGTCTTCAGTCTTAGCCAAATTATTGGAGCACCTAATTAAAAACCGTCTCGAGTGGATTGTTGAGTCGAGAGACATACTGCCGAACTACCAATTTGGTTTTAGGAAAGGACTTGGTACTATGGACAGTGTGGGTACTTTAGTTGCGGACATACGCTTAGCTTTTTCCAAAAATGAATCGGTTGTAGCTACCTTCCTGGACATTTCCTCTGCGTATGACAGTGTACTTCTTCCAGTACTCAGGCAAAAATTGCAACAGCTGAGTCTACCGGTTAAGATGATACGATGCATATGTGAGTTACTGATGTCCCGCTCGCTGGTCCTGAGAGTCCAGGGAGAGGTGTTCGATGAGAGGCAGATATGGAAGGGACTCCCACAAGGATCTCCCCTCAGTCCCATACTGTACAACCTGTATACGGCGGATATTGGGTCCTGCTTAAACAACAATTGTCAGATCTTACAATATGCCGATGACATTGCCCTGTACGTGACAGATTCCTCAATAGCCGATGCCGCGTCATCTTTGTGCCTCTCTCTGGATTCTTTGAATCAGTGGCTTTTAAGCCATGGCCTGTCCCTATCTGCGCCAAAAAGTTCGGCAGTAATCTTCACTCGTAAAAGAAGCACTCCTCATGTAACAATCGACATTTTAGGACAAAATATTCCAATAGTTATCAAAGTAAAATTTTTAGGCGTCATTTTGGATGCAAAGTTAACCGGCAAACATCACATAAATTTCCTTATAAAAAAATGTGAAAGAGTTATCTCGATTTTAAAAGTTCTTGCGGGCGTTTGGTGGGGGGCTCACCCCTACACCATGAAATTGGTCTACAATGCCTTAATTCGTAGTGTTTTGGACTATGGAACGTATCTTTTGATCCCGTGTAACAAAGGTGCCTTGGTTGGACTGGATAAGATTCAGTCTAAATGCCTTCGAATCATCTTAGGTTGTATGAAATCCTCCCCCATTAACGCGTTGCAGGTTGAGTGTGCTGAACCCCCTCTGGCCCTTAGACGCCAATATTTGGCCTCCAGATTTTTATCTAGACTTATGTGCAGGACTTCACACCCCCTTATAGAAAAATTGTACGAGTTAGATGCCATAAGTACAAATTCAAACTACTGGAAAAATAAAGAAATACCCCTAATTCTAAAATCTTTTCGAGAAATTATAAATTTAGCATGCCCTATTACTCAGTTCTCCAGATTGCCCCTTTTTCATTTTACGTATGAAGTTTTAAGCTATGTTCCAAATATTATCTTTAACATTGGTATATCCAAAAAATCCCCGTCAGCGAACTCGGCGTTCAACGCGGTGGTGGGCGAGCGATGGAATGGTTTTCAATTATTTTTTACGGATGCTTCGAAATTAACCGAATTTAACCACACTGGAGCGGCGGTCTATTACCAGAGCTCTAAAATAATTTTACAGTTTAAGTGTCCTAAGGAGTCTTCTGTATTCACTGGTGAGTGTGTGGCTGTATTGGAAGCTTGTCGCTTTATACAGTCTCACCATAATATATACAAAGCCGTAATCTTCACAGACTCTCTTAGCTGCCTGCAAGCCTTAAAACAAAACCCTTTTAAAAGTAAATTGCACAGCTCCCTGGTTCTACAAATTAAAGAATCCTTATTATCTTGTGCTACCAATCGAAAAGAGGTTCAGCTAGTTTGGATACCTAGTCATTGTGGTATTAAGGGAAATGAGTGCGTTGATGCATCGGCTAAAGATGCTTGCTCATCGTCAGTAGCTGATCTTTCCCACAATAGCATTCAGGGGTATGACTTATTGAGTCTCCCACGAACTAACCTACAGTCATCGTGGCAGGATCAATGGAATATCACCGGAACGAAAAAGGGCAGGTTTTATTACGCGGTACAACCAATCATAAAACCAAAACCTTGGTTCTATGGCTACAAAAAAGTCTCGAAACCTATTATATCAGTTCTATGTCGTATTCGTCTAGGTTTCTGTAGTACTCCTGTTTTCTTGCAAAAAATCCGGGTTAGGGACTCTTCTCTATGTGAGTGTGGGTTGGAAGAGGGTACTCTGGATCACATCTTCTTTGAATGCTCAAACAACATTCCTCCTCTAGATCTGTATAGACGTCTCCCTAAATTTAAAATCCCTCTTCCGATTAATTTCCCCTCCCTGCTAACATATTCCTCCCCCGAACTGCTTGTGGCGCTGATGATTTTCATCCGTCACAATAACATTAAATTATAAATTTGAATGTGTGGGTGTGGTATGCGTATAATCCATGTTTTAACAATTTTAATATTTATTTATTTATATTTTTTTGTTTGTTTCAGTCCCGTACTAACCCGACAAGATCCACATCGTGTCGAAGAATTTTATTTGCGACCATAATTAACTAACATTAGATTCATATTTTTACTTTTTATTTTATTGTGCACACTTGTTTTTCCAACTCACTGGACATTGGCAGAATAGTCGACATCGGCTTTAATTGCCATTAAACAAAAATAGAATAGAATAGACATTAGAACCCACAAAATCAGATGAAATAGAACACTAATACTCAATGACATAATACAATAGTAAAAACTACAGTAAAAACAGGAACTGAAGAGATTACGACGCTGAACTCGAACAATAAGCGTCTTACCAACGATTTGTGTCGAGAAACTGCTGACAACATAAATCTCGTTGTGAAAGCGGAAAATAGCGTTTCGTTTTCCTTAAAGTTTCTAGTTTCCTGTACCGAAGATGGTGGTAATGACGGGTTTGAAGAATCTTTTGATAGGATCGAGATACCTACATTCTTTCGCGTCGATTAGATGTATCAGATGTTAGCATAGCTGATAACATCTACGTAGGTTTAGACTTTGTAAGGTCATTCTAGAATTCCGGAAGCTTTTTTTTAAAAGATACGGACCCGTACGTAAAATAAACCCGGAATATGGGCAACTGTCCCATCATGTTGACATTTTTTTTAGTTACTAAATCTATGTTCTCAAGTGATACAGATTAGGAAACGTTCGTTTCTACTACGGGTTCCGTCCTTAGAGGGTAGACCTCCTGGAATCACAAAATTTACAGTCGATAAACTGCCTAGCAAACTTTCATCCTCCTATTAACCCCAGGTCCCCAGCAGAGGTAGGTAGAGTTGGTTTCGTGGTACATATATGGTTTTTTTTTTTTACAAATTCCTTGTAGACCCATCCTTTTATTGTGAAGATTGATTCCCTCGGTAGAAGCCATGTCGAGCAGTGAACACTCTGAACAGTAAGGTTGATGAAGTCGAATGATACTGACCAATGTGTGGTTCCTCTGACGCTCTCGAGCGCGACGAGACTCGGGCGCTGCCACCCGATGTGCCCCCACCGCCCGCGCCCGCTGACGACTCCGACGCACTCTGAAATAACACAAACATCACATGTTAATAATATAGTGGAAAGTTGTCAGGGTTGACCTGGACCCCGAGTCTGCTATTCAATAGTGTCAGAATGGTCGATCATTGATCTCATAATGGTTGATTGACGACAAGCCAAAAAGTACGTTAAGTCGACAGGCATAAGCTACTTTTTGGCTTGTCATCAATCAACCATTATGAGATCAATGATCGACCATTCTGACACTATTGAATAGCAGACTCGGGGCCCTGGTCGTCTTTGAATAGTCTCCGGACAGAGGTTGGTCGAAGCAAGGAAAATCTGTTCGTTGGAGATCTGCCCTGGAGTGTAACTTTACTGTCGTGTTGCCCCACAAACTATGGGACACTTGACATCGTGTCCTGCCTGTCCTGTTATTTGCACATCACAGGAGCTGACTGAGGCTTCTGGTATTGGACTTAATTTGATTTGTCATAGACACGCTAAGAAGGGTACCTATCTTGAGAAAATTTTGGATAGAAAATGCTTCTAGCGCTAAGTGTAAACTAAACCTCCCCAAGTAAAAGCGAACCCTACTCAGTTTATCAGAACCAAAAACTTTTATCATCATCATCATCATCATCGTCATCATCATCATCGTCATCATCATTCGCTGCCCTTATCCCAATTTATTTGGGGTCGGCGAAGCATGTCTTCTTCTTGAACCAAAAACTTTTAATACTTACAAGTTAAATTTAAAGACAGTTTGTTATGTAAAAGTTTTTTTTTCCACACCTACCACGGCACATAAAACGAAGTAGGTATTCCAATTGAGCACCTATGCATTGAGTACCTACCAAAAGTATTCTCAAATGGGTTGATGCTCAAACAGGAATACTTCCATAAAACAATCCTACTACTGCAAATCCCATACTACATTTCTCAGTAGCACCACCGCCGTCTACCGCAGTTAACCCTAGTCGCGACATCGCGGTCGTTCACCCCTCGCACGGTGCCTATCCGAGCATGCTTTGTGCCCGGGAATTCCTTTATTTTGACGCCCTTTATCTGTAGGTGGGGAATATAACAGGTGTCGTTTGTGATAGGAACTATAGTGGATGGGTGGCTCACCCCATGTTTGTATAAAGCTTGATGTCTAATTGAATGATCTATTGTTGAAAGTTGTGCTTTGATTAGGTGTAGGTAATTCTACATTGTAAAGGAATGTTGATGGATTTGGAATGATACCTATAATGGAAATAGGAATAAATGATAGTGTCCTGCCCTTGTCTCATTCTACTTGAGCTCGGCGCAACACGATTTCTTATTCCTTTGTCCTCTGTCAGACATCACGGCATCATTTACATATCATTCATCACACAATCCACCATCTTTTGCTTTAGCCTTCATCATCATCATCATCAGCCTATAATGTTCCCACTGCAGGAACACAGGCCTCCTCTCTAGGAGAGGGATGGGCTATAATCTACCACGCGGGCCCAGTGCGGATTGGTAGATGTCACATGTCTTCGAATTTTTGGTTCTAAGACATGCCGGTTTCCTCACGATGTTTTCCTTCACCGTTTTGAGAGCAGTGGTGATGAAATAAATTACACAAAGTAACGTGCCTGACTGGGTTCGAACCCAGGACTCACTGTCCGTAAGTCGGGGCCGCTACCACTGAGCTACCACTGCTTTAGCCTTGCTTCCATAAAACAAAACTACATTAAGAGCGTATGGTACCTCAAACGCGAGTTTTATAATGCGTAAAAGTATATGATTCACTGCAGTAATCAACATCAGAAAAATATATGATATTCTTCAGGATATATGCTAGTGCCATAGTGTTGTGAAAACATAATACAACTAACTTTGCTCGATAGAAAAAAATCGCGAAGATACCTCTAAAAATGTCTTTTAACGAGTAAAAACCATACTAAAATACATGTCATCGTTCTGATTTTTTTGCTAAATAATTCTACAAGCAACAAACTAAAGTCATAGTGTTTTACTTTTTTAGTCCAATCAATAGTTTTTTTGTAAATCGCAAAATACCACTAATTTCGCACTATTCGGCCGCAGCGAAAGACGTAACAACCGCTTTGTAGTGCAAGCTGATTAGAACTTTATTCTAACAGTATTACAAGCGAAGTTTGAACCACCACAAATAGGGTTGCTAATCTGAGGTAGCATACGCTCTTAAACACTAAAACATTATCACCATTTCTATTCCAACATTCTAAATACCAAGTAAATTCCCCCGCTAATAAAATAGCACGTATATGAAGCACTAACTCACTAACTAAACCAACTAGATTTATCTCCTGGTATTAAATTATCCATCCTACCCTGAAATACAACTACCCTAAGGATATAGGACGGACGTGAGGGGAGTTACAAAGATAACTATGGAGTTGAATGAGGTCTGTTTTCGTACGAACGACGGGAGCTTTCTCTCATCCTAGTCTGTAATGATAATTTGATAAAGTATCAAGATTTGTTGTTAGGAAGATATGGCTTAACAAGTAAATATGAACAATAAGCAATGTTCAAAGTAAAGGGGGAAGTGCCAGGATAGCCTGAAAGATTCAAATGTTTTTAATTTTTTGCAATTTGCAGGTCAGTGTTACTTCCTTTGACATTCAACACTCTTTAACCGACTTCCCAAAAGGAGGAGGTTCTCATTTAGTCACATTTGTTCCATTCCTCCTCATCAAATGTCTATGCCACCACAGACGATACCCTTATATCATTTCTGTAACAAGCCAAACTTTCAAACTTTCACACATTCATCTCCACATTCTCATATCTGCTGCAATAGTACATTGTTACATTAGGGGTGAAAGTAACTTATTTAGTCCCCGAGACGGGGTTTGGCGCCTGAGCGCAGCGAGGGCGCTAATAGTTCGAGGGACTAAATAAGTCTTTAACCCGAGGTAAACACTGTGCTTTTCATTACGAATACAAGGAAAGTTGGTGGGAATAGGCTTGCGCCCAATCATCTAAATCGAAAGAAAGAAAAAGTAAGAAACGAGAGAAGAAGAAGAAGAGAAACACTTAAAATCAATTAAATCTAATCGGTGGATGGCAATAGGCTTGCTCCTAATTACATCGGTTGATGGCAATAGGCTTGCTCCTAATTACATCGGTTGATGGCAATAGGCTTGCTCCTAATTACATCGGTTGATGGCAATAGGATTGCTCCCAATTACATCAGTTGATGGCAATAGGCTTGCTGCTAACTACATTGTTTGATGCCAATAGGCTTGCTCCTAATTACATCAGTTGATAGGCTTGCTCCTAATTAAATTGGTTGATGGCAATAGGCTTGCTCCTAATTAAATTGGTTGATGGCAATAGGCTTGCTCCCAATTATCTACCTAAATCGGTGAATGGCAATAGGCTTGTTCCTATTAGATTGGTTGATGCCAATAGGCTTGCACCTGTTAGAAAGTGTATATAAATCTATATGTATATGTATTAATATCCACCAATTAATAAACTTTGAGTGTCAGGATGATTACTAATTATTTACCGTGTTTGAAAGTCTCTTTAAAAAGGTGTGTTGGGAATAGGGGTTTTATGAAGTAAAAGCACAAAAGACAAGCCTATTCATTTTATTTCTTTTGGTCTTGTCAACTACATCAAGCTCGATTCCATTCGCTAGGTTCCTAGTCTTCGTGGAGAAGAATGGACAAGAAACTCCACGGCAACATATTAATTTAAAGTATTATGCAAAGACAACCTGACATTGTCTTGGACTGTCTCAAATTACAGCAATTTATCAGTTTACATAAACAACAATCAATTTAAACCATATTATAGTACATATTTCTATCACATAGTCATCAGTAATATTCATAGCATAATATCAATTAACTTACATGAACATTGTAGATCCTTTAGAGTAATACCAATAGGTTTCAGCTTTTACACATTTGGTATCTTCATAACTAGGCCACAATATGTAAACTTAATCCTCTCTATACACAATTTATATACTACTTTGGGTCTGTCTTTACCCATCAACAGTTGCAGCGTAACTCAACCTGAATTGGCGGTACTTCTACTTTTATAACCGTCAAATATTAAAAAGTACATCAACGACTACCGCCATAATAAACCAATGGCAAATGGTTATTCATTATAGCTAAATAACTAATAACATAAATAATTAACAAATCCTATGTAGTGAAACTATTTTAAAACGTCTTAAGTTAATTTAGCAATATAATATGTTTTTATTTGTAATCTTTACGACTATCAGATAAAATATGAATATCCTCCGATAGTTCAGAGAATTTGATTGAAACTATTTAATTTATTAAAATTGCAAGATAAAATGTAGGAAACATTATAAGTATCTTTTAATAATAACTATATAATTTATTGGCAACTTATAATAAATAAACATTTAACTTGACTTAACTATTCCAAATACCACAATAGTATTTGTGGTTCGGAAACCAAGTCTTTTAAGCTACAATAAAAGCTACTTCTATAAAATACGTCGGGATATAATATATCATTTGAATAATGTAAATTAGGTTTATTTGAAATTAGAACTTTTGTTTTTAAGATATTTTCGATGATTATTAAATCAACAATATACTTGACTCAACGTCGCCATAGGTCATTGTCACTTGACATCTGACAGCCGACGTTGCTACGTTATTTTGGTCTGAATCAAGGAAATCTCAATTTTATATACTTGAACAATTAAAAACAGTGCTAAAATTACAAAAATAATTAAAAAGATATAACACACCTAATCACATCAGTTGGTGGCAATAGGCTTGCTCCTAATTACATCAGTTGATAGCAGTGGGCTTGCTCCTAATTACATTTGTTGATGGCAATAGGCTTGTACCTAATCACATCAGTTGGTGGCAATAGGCTTGCTCCTAATTACATCAGTTGATGGCAATGGGCTTGCTCCTAATTACATTTGTTGATGGCAATAGGCTTGCACCTAATCACATCAGTTGGTGGCAATAGGCTTGCTCCCAATTACTTCAAATAATTTGACAGCTGTCAGTAGAAAGCGATTCTCCCTAGGGCTGAAAAGTAGTACTTTCAACCCGCTCCGCAGGCATGTTGTGACCTACTTTCAGAGTATGAGTAATGAAAACAATATTTTTTCATACGTCTTATTTACTGCCAGCATTCCGATCCATACAAAACGACATGTCAAACTTCCCAACACAATATCTTCATAATAATATGCAAAAAACCCAGACCAAACTTTTAGACTTCTCAGGAATTCTAGCTACAAATCCGACTACAAATTGGGCTTTAAGATGTCTATCGTAACTTTAGACGGATAGGTTAACCAAATCTCCGTAGCTGGTCGAATCTAACTTCAAGATTCGACATGGCAGAGGCACCGGTCGAAAGTTTGGGTCAGCGGTTTACAAGATTAAACTTGGAACAAGAACAGGGCACTTGGGAGCCTATCCGATGGATGGATAGAAGCCCAAGACAGTAGTTGGATTATGTTGTAAAATTTGAAGTATGTTAACGAGTGATTGCTTTCAAATCTGACAAGGTATTGCCATATAATCGGAAGGATAGGACGACGACGTCTATAAAATTGATTGGAAGGAAATTACAATCTGTTATTAGGAAGTCACAATACCAGAATCCCATTCCACGTCTTTAGAGAGTATCCAATATCATGTCCCACATAGCCCTGTGCATTTAAATGGGTCATTTAGCAAGATATATTAGGCTGAAGGACACATGCTAAAATATGGCTTATGGAGCGACTAAATGGTGCGTGGAATGATGTGCCTAACTGTCCAGTCTATAATTTCTCATCCATTTCAGTGACGCTGATAGGTCTATATTTAATTGGAGTATCTACAGGACTTTATGCAGATACATAACCATATAGAGGATGGTTATATGTATATAAGGTGTAAATACTGAGATATTCGTGGCTCAGTTCTGGGCCGTCACTGTTTAGATTGCCATAGACACGTTAAAAAGAAGAATATTGAATGGAGACGTATGAAAGAAGGAGACATACGACGTGTAACGATAAAGGTAAGAAGGCAATGCATACAGGGCCTATAATGTTAACACTGCTGGGCCACAGTAGAATAAATTGAGATAGTTAAAACACGACTAAAGGAAGACAAGACTCCACCAGTCAAAAAAGCAAGACTATAAAAAGAAGGCTCAAAACTAAACCCACGTCCACACATAATAGAGTCTTCATAACGCAGCCCTACTTACTTAGTGAGTATAAGGCTGTAGGTCACGACTACAAGTTTTATTTTCTTTACGTAAGCATCACTTTGTTAGGCTTCCCGTGTGTTTGTCTTTGCCTAAGGCACCTCGTTAGGGGAAAACTCAGGCAGTTTTAAAAGTCCCTTTTCTTGGAGTCTTTTGTTCAGCTTAGCTTGTATTTGCTTGAGGATTTTAAAAAGATTTACCTGCTTTGAGCTTTTTTATTTACTGGGTGCTTTCATGCCTTTGCCTTCAAAGTTCTGTCATTAAATTGTGATTAATTGTCGCACTAAATAAAAGCTTAATCCTAAATTCTGGACCCGCATTTAGTATAAACCTACATTTAGAACGGGATCGGATACAATCTGTTAGATTGAATCGATAATTATGCTTCAGCAGAAATCTGGAATGCGGGTCCTTATCTACTAGTCATACAAGTCTGTACGGGCTGTGTATAGGGCATAAGATTTGTATCCCATTTGACTGCGAGTGTGAGTAGCTTTTAAAACCAGTCATGTATTTAACTGGGATAGGAAAAGGCTGTTCCTGTTTTGTAACACTAAAGTTTAATAAAACAAACGTCGATTAAGTTGAGTAAGAGCCAAGTTCACCAACAGATGTTTAAATTTTTAACCGATGTTTAAACTTTAAACGCCTGTTTAACAAAATTTTGCTGTTCACCAAGCACTAACCATAGATTACGACTGTTAAACACCCGTTTTACTTAAACGAGGTAGCGGACATAGTTTAACCATTGGTTACTGGCTTCCCAACGTTATTCATTCGTTTTGAAGAAATAAAACTAAACATTCAAGACACTCTGGACTACATTTTTTAAGAAAATAATGTGTTAGATGATTTTGAAGCTATTGAGCAAATTTTACGCGAACCCCGTTTAACTCAAATACGGCGCAATTATTTCGAGGAATATAACTAGAAAGCTTTCGGTACAAGATTTCGTTTATACAAACATAGTGTAAGTTCCATTAAAACTGACTTCTCATCTTGGGTGAAATTTGTTTTACGCTTACATATCTTCCATCACTAATAATTTAATTCTGGACCGAAAATAACTTGAATCGCTTCGACGACAATAAAATAATAACACGACATGACATTGACATAACAGACGTGACGAGAAGAAAAAGGGTGCTAAATAATAAAGACATTCACGATAACGGGCATTGCTGTGACATAGTAAGCATTTCATTTCGTGGAATAATAATGTTACGCTGCCATTTTTGGATGTCAGTCGCCTAAAGGCAAACTTATGCAGGTACCTGACCATCTTTACAAAACAATGTTATACCATTCAATCATTTAGGACCCATCTGTTCAAAAACGTTTGTTTAGTAAACCGTTGGTTACAAATGGATGGTGAACATTAAAAAAACGCGGATTGTTTAAACAACTGTTAAATATTAACGGGGCGGTTATGTAATCAATGGTTAAGATGTAGTTGGTGAACTCGGGCCTAAGTGTAACAAAATGTTTCTAGAATCGAAACGGTTCTTACACACAACAAGAGGCATGCCAAACATTTTTTCATATCGTGGCTCACAATTAGTTGTGGCGAAAGCGATGTTAATCCACGATATCTTAACGCTAGTTTTAAAACAGGAAAAATCTTCTATTGCCACTTTCCAAACTGCCGGATAGGTCACAGACAAGCTGCAATTAAAATAAAAGCGAAGACTTTTGACTAAAAGTAATGCTAATGAAATTAAGAATTAGTTTCGCTTCTACAGTGGCGATTAAAGATTTCTGGAATTCTTCGAGTTGGAACTGTGTTTCCAATTTGGACGATTGATAGTCTTGATTCGATTTGGATTAGTGTTCGTGCTGATCTAAAAATAAACTGAACTAACCTATCAGAAGTCAAATGGTCTTACGATACGACTATCGAGTCTGACCCTCGGAATACCCAGTCTACGTAATATTTTACAAAACCTCGTAATGACATTTCTGCAGCGGTTATAACCACAATTCAAAATATAGTACCGGATTAAATCTATTACTCCAATTCATTCTCTTCTACATTCATACTCAACATTTTCCTCACTACATCTATTAAATTAAATCTATCGTGTAATGAAATAAATATAAATTCAATGAAATCTTTAAATTCGTAACCGAATGAATTGCTGTAAAAAACTGGCATTTACCAAACTCAAATTCCGGGAAACGATTCAATGTAGAAATTAAAACACTGTCCAATTTTGTCTGTAGCTAGGAAAAGGGGTTGTCTCAAGCCAAATGTCTAGTTCAAGAGTAGCAAAGTCCAAGACTATTGGTATCCGGTATTATGTAAGAACTTAACAAGTAAGATAATAGGGAATATGCATAAAATTTTAAATGACCTAAAATATTTTTTTCTCTAATACTTATAATCGTAATATTATAATGAAAAGGATTTTTTTTTATTTACTTATTATTTAAACCCCTAAAATAATATTCAAAAAGTGCAAAATAAGGGAGCGAAATTCAAACTTCCAAAACGCGCCACCATTGTTCGAACGAAATGTGACGTCATCTGACACGATATTGTATCCCGGTATGGTATATAAATGTTCTGTGAAACACCCACTGGACGTGTCATGTGACGTCACGCGGAGCGCGCGCGAAATGGCGGCGTTTGAACTGCTTACATTTTTTAAAAGTTTTAAATTTGATTTTTTAAAATATCTAGAGTATTTTGAACCCCATTAATATTTTTTTCTACGTTATAAAATAGTAAACTATTAATTTAAGACAAAAAAGAAAAACATGAATATTCCCTATTTGTCACCCTGAAGAACACTTTCCTTTGGATGAGGAGGGCATACTAATAAACTGGGAATAAATTGTTACCATCTTCTGCTGGGTTTAAAATGGCGTCGCATTTATTTATAATAGCTAGCAATATCTTTTTACTAAGACTTGAAGAGTAGCCTGAAATGAAATACGACTTAGATCTTTGTTTCAACAAATATGAGTTCTGAAAACTTAATAATATTCATCACATTTCTAAGATTATGAGGAGTTTACTGAGTGGGGTTTCATTTGTCGAACTGTCTAGACTCAAGAGTTGAATATATTGAAGTATTAAATTACCTTCTCGTGCTTAAGTCTTTGACTTGTGGTCGGATCGAGGTTTATTACCGACTGCAAGGAAAATATTAAAGATTCTCGCCGAGAAGTTTAGAGAACGAATGTTCCAAAGTAACCATATTCCTAAGAAAAACCTTACGAACATGTTTTTCTAAATCAAAGATTTACTCTTCTTACTTAGCTCCCCAGCTACTTATTTCATTGGAAATCTGTAGTTTTTGGGAGGAAGTATTTTTGACCTATAAATACCCAGATCAGTTTCTCGATGGCCTTGATGATTAAGTTAATGCTAGTCTTACAGATGTGGGTCTTAGATTGAATGATGACGGCTACCATCTGGTCATTCATTCCACTCACGCCTTTTTTGTGAGTACTGCGCACCTGTTCCTTCAGATGAACCTTAGTGACCTATGTCTTACTAGGGCGTCTAGGTTCTAAAACAACAATTACCCCGTGAAACTTCTCGATGGCCTTGGCGCGGCGTCTCCTGCGCCACAGCTTGGAGAGGAACACCGGCGCCAGTATCGGCAGCACCCGGTGGCGCATCGTTTGAGGATTTATCTTGACTGAGTTGTCTTACTGCGCGGTTGAGGTACGGTCTAGCGTGCGGGCCAGACCTGGTACGTTTTGTTGCTGGTGCAGGTTTTATTTGGGCACTTTTTATTAAGTTGGAGAGGTTGTTTTCACTTTTCAGGGGAATATTACTATCGGTTTTCAGCGGTTTTGTGACTTCGTTAATTTATATTGCAAAACGGGCCAGCTCTTGACCTTGATCACGCCTGATGGAAAGCTATGGATGAGGTAATGATGTAACGAGTGTACCCAGAAGATGCCTGGCAGTTCCACACTTTGGCTGTGTGCATGATAAAAGTGAAATAGATTTCTAATACATAATGGATTGAGCAAGTTTCCTTAAATAAAGTTATTTATGAAGAGAAAGTAATAAAAGCGTTTTCAGTTCCATAATAATCAACATATATCGTAAAACACAATCCAAATTAATCAAACCAATCAAAACATTATCAATTAATCACAATTCCGGTATTTCTGACCCCAAAATTTGCAATCCCACAAAACAATAAATTCCATTACAATCAAAATGACAAATTCATAACCTCATCAATATGAATGACAGATTGAAATCACAACACACTGTTGTTTTGTCGGCCAAATGGCGAATATCTACGTATTCGGTACAAAAACGGATAACCCGTGCTGACCCCGTTGAATATTAAACAAGCGCAGTGATTTTGTGATTAATTACGTTGAACTATTAAACTTTCGGTGTCACTTCTAGATAATGTTTGTTACTTCATCGTAATGTATTACGTGAGTTACTTAAGGACGCATTTACGATTGATAAGTCAAATCATTACTTTTTTAAACAAAAGTATGTTTATTAAATACAATGCTTTGTATTTTTAAAATGTTTTTGCTACTTATTGTAGGTAGATGTGCAAGGTACAATTTTTAACTATAAATATAATTTTAGATATGTCCAGTTTCTCAATAAATGTACCGAAGTGAATTTTTTTTAATGATTTGACTTATCTTATCAATCGTAAATGCGTCCTTAATTGTTGATAAAAATGTTATTATTGTTATAAAGAACGAATTGTGTTTATCACGTTCTCAATAGCAAGGGCGAGTGTACAGAAGTGTCAATCAATTATTATTGAATGATATTTTAGTTCACGTAAATTTTAATTATATCTTCGAAACATATTTAATCGATTCACATCATCACCTGCGAAACCTTTTCCAAAGAATATTGGGATGGATTTCCAATCTAACCGGATGAATATAAAGAATACAAAAATTAGACCTTGAGTTAAGAGTAAGACATTAATTTCTGTAGACTTTTTCCCGAATCATCCTTCGCTAACTTAAGGACATCAGGCACTTGTGTGTAATATTTGCATACTTGAATAACTGATAATAAATCAAGTCGGACTAGTGCTCGACATGATTTTTAAGAGGACACTGTCTTACACTCTATCGGTAGCATGGCGGACAAAAATGCTACAATCAATCAAAAGCTTACAATGAAAACCTTAATCAATAAAGAATCGACTACTTTGCAAACTTTAACACAAAGGGAACCAAAACGAGACGTAAAAGAAAGACTTTATACAACAGTAACAACCAATACTATTGAACTCAATGACGTCAATAGAAACGATAATAGAACATTCCGTGACGATAACTTAACTACACTTTAAAACAATGTAAAAGTAACATTAGAATTTGAAGCTTTCAACAAATATGTAAAGAGAAAGTCATTCTTCTTCTTCATTGTATGGCTAGTAAAACCTGGTTTAACTTAGACTTGGTTTATCTCGCATGACGTCTCACTTCAAAAATATTCAAAAGAAAGTGACGGCAGTAAACCAGGTTAAACCAGGTTTAACTACCTTTTGTAATAAGGCGGTAAGTGCATGTTTACGTACAGGGGGGGCGTCGCGCGGCGCGTTGTGCGTTTTTATTTCAAACACATTGCGATGTATGAAAACGTTAACAATTTTAAACGTCGATTTTTCTAGAAGCGTTTTTCACTCGTTAGTTTAAAATGCAGCGTTGGTTGTGGTGGACCCGTCTCTCAGTAAAATAATAAAAAAACACGCATCGAGCCTTCTGCACGCGCCGCGCGACGCCCCGCGTCTCCGTAAACGAAGAGTTTTTATGCCGCCCATGAGCCTCTGACTTGACTGAACATGCCATCGAGAAATATCTCATCTATAGGCAGGTTGGTTTCCTCACGATGTATTCTATCACCGAAGTAAGTGATAATTATACAGGCAAATTATAGATCAACTATCTTCCGTCATCCATGATGGTCACAATGGATTTATAAGTAAGTTAGTTATGAAAATAGCAATCACGAAAATACTTTTTGTTTCAAACTTGGCTAATTAGAAGTCCAGTATTTCATGATTAGTGTGTTTACAAAATACAATTTCGAATTTCTCATCTGTAATCTGTAAATCAAAGAAACACTTGGTGCCAAAAGTACTAATTTAATTTAATTTTGGCAAAGCAAGTGCAGCTTGAAACGAAATTAAGCTTTTACATAACCTAAAGTGTTCGTTGTTGCGGGCATTCGGTGGCGTGTGGTCCGGCGTGGTGACTTTCGGAATGACGTATTGCACTCGTAGTTTCGTTCTTCTTCCGTCCTTCTGACATTCAAAAGTGCCTGTAATGGCTTAATTGAAATAAAATATTTGAGTTTGAGTTTTGAGTTCATAACATCACGCCTGTAATCCCCGAAGGGTTAGGCAGAGGGGTACCCATTTAGGGGTACCCACATTTCGCCAGTTAGTTCCATGTAATGGTGAGCCTATTAAATCGGGCACTTATGTGGTTGTTAGTTGCTACTGAGACATTCCAGATGGAAAAGTCCAATAGACAAAAGACTTGCTCGACCAGGTAATCGAACCCAGAACCCTCATGCACAGCAGTCGCGCTTGCGACCAATAAGACAAATAAGCTTTTGTCCAAGAAAAAAATCTGATTTATAAGTACTTATAAATTAGAGAGCAATAATAAATAGGCTTCGACGTTTTACAAGAAACTTGTCGATCAAGAAAGACCGTTCGTAAAAGATTTACGGGCCAAGTTTTTGTGTCCTAATTGAATCATTCTGATTTATTACAGCATTTATAACTGGACTTTTAATCAAAAACCTTTTTGTAACAAATTGTAAATTAATAACAAGAATTTTAATTAATAAGTATATTAATTTGTAAGCCCAAGATTCACTATTAAAATCTTTATCTATTTAGCCTTTTCTCAACTATGTTGGGAACAGCTTCCAGTCCAATCAGAATCAGAATTGATTCTGATTCTGATTCCAGTCCAATCAGATGTAGATGTAGCTGTATGCCAACCATTTTGATTGACGTCCACACTACTAGGTGTGGTTAGTATCATATCCATCGGTAGGACTGGTTTGTTAGACCTTTGAGTTAGTAGTGGGATATCTAATTTAGTAGTTAGTACTTATACCGTTTCGTTTAACTGTATTGAGTTCCTTAAAAAATGGCATCAAAACTCATACATTTCCTCATCTACAGTCCAATTTCGTCTTTCTACCGAAACAATATAAGCTGAGTACCCTCCAAACAATATAGAAAGCACATCACTTCAATGAATGACGCTACTGGAGCATTGACCCGCGCCGAGCATTATTGTTCCAACCCTATTGTTTCACCGCACTGCACCACCATCAGACCATTCATTCAGTGAACTCGGAATCAGTTGTGAGAATCGATTGGTGAGGCAACTGTTTTGAATATGTGCTGTTGCCATGGGACTGGTCAGTGTGAGGTCAAGGACAAGGAAAATCAATAGGAAGATGCTTTAAATCAGTTGTGGGTGTTAAATCAATAGAGTTACACCGCTCGACTGTGTTTACTCGCATAGTAAAGCCAGTATATTATATACTTACCTCAAAAGAGATATTGATCACCAAACTTAGTCAATATTCTATAATCTTAATTACACAAGAAGTGGTTACAAAATTGTGTGAAGTCCCTGCCTCCTGTGCCAGGTGATAGACCTGTGTTCAGGAGCCAATGCCCTCTCCCAAGCGGAGATATTGTTGACTCTTAAGCAATAAGACTAACGAAAACTAAATACAGCAACAACAAAAGAAAATAATTTATAAAAGCGTTTGTAGAAGCCTGTTGAAGTTGAAGGATTGCTGAAATTTTTTGCATCATTCGGAGCCATGAAGACACTACAAGACAAGAATCAAAGGAAGAAGAAAGCATAAGTACACAATGTAAACCTAGCCAAGAAGTTTACAAATATACCGCAGCACACTTGATTCGATATCACTTATAAAGAAGGCGAAAGACAACAAAAGTCGTGAATAAATAACAAACGGTTGGAAATGTCAGACTCAATTGCTGTGCTGTGGTAGTTCATATTATTGATTTGAGACGCCATAATAATACCGCAAGGTAAAAGAAAATTGAAGAGACAGTAGCTAGTCGCAGTTATCTAGCTTAGGTTTCAATAACTTATTAGTGTTGGAAATAAGGACTAATGGGACGATAGCTGTTTTACGAACTAAATGCTTTCATGACATGTGGGCCATCGCCCACAGCAGTCAATAGCCGTGATAAAAGGAATTGGGGGATACCCTAGCATTAAGAGAGTCATGGTCGATAGTAGGAGATTTTCCTACGTCATATTTCGAGCATTAGCTCGGTATGATAACGATACTCCAGTGGTAAAGTGATATTTCTGACTCACACCTCATAAAAAACATCACAGATTCCGAACGAACCAATCTGATAACGAATATATTTTAATAAGTATCTACAGAAATTCTGTTTTAGTTTGACATCACATAAACCACAAACGCCTTACTACAAAAGGTAGTTAAACCTGGTTTAACTTAGACCTGGTTTATCTCGCATGCTGTCACTTTCTTTTGAATATTATTGAAGTGAGACGTCATGCGAGATAAACCAAGTCTAAGTTAAACCAGGTTTAACTACGTTTTGTAATAAGGCGGTAACTGTTTAGGAATGACATTCATTGATTACAGATTTAGAGGAATGACATTCTACCAGCAAACAATGATGGTAAAATAAAAAATGTGTTGAATTGAATAGTAAACGACTATAAAAGCACAAAAGAATACTGGCGAAAATTGTTGTAGAAATAGGAGTAAATGACAGCGTGATGATCGCCAGAGGAAAATGAAAGAAGAAAAAGGTGTTGCGTCGACCCCAAGTAACATGAGACAAGGGTAGGAAGACGATTCCCGTCGGGGCTGCGGATTATCGAAAGAGATGACGTGGCCTCGGCACAAGGGCGAAGAAGGAACATGGGTTTGGTTTTTAGTCAGTAGAAGTCTGAAGACACTCCCCTTCGCTCTGCCCAAGAGCGGGGGGGGGTTATTCGATAATTTTCCACCCACCAAAAAAAAAAGGGTAGGAAGACGATGATAAAATAGGAAACGTTTCGCAAGCGATTGCTACTGTCTAAGCCTGTATGTTGAAAAGTATCTGGAACCCGACTCGAGATTATGCACCAAATGTTAAGTATTAGAACAAATTCAAAAGAGTGCTTATGAAAATATTAATTGATAAATGCTACTATTCGCTAAAGGACTATTTGGACGACAGTTCTATAATGCCTCCTATAGATAATAAGTATTAGGTCCTCTATATTGACATTACTGTATTTATTTCATTACAATCCATGACATTATTCTGATACATTTTATTGACATTTAACATTTTGTGCAACTTATCTAAGACTTAATTGTTGACATTGAAGGAATAGCTAATTGATTTGACATTTCCGTATATATTTAAATTTTATGACATGATTGACATTATTTTGTAATTTTGTTTAAATTTAGTTATTATTTATATTTTTTCTAACATTTTTATCTTTGTTATTTCTTAAATTTTATAATTGACAATTTGAGTTATAATTCTAGTTTTTTATAATTTAAATTGATAATAGTATTTGTTGCACGTAGATAATATTAATATTTAAATGTAAAATATATATTTGTACGCCAAATGGTAAAACATAGAGCTCCTATGAAAATGTAACACCTGTTTGTACTACCTATGTTAACAAATAAAGAATCTGAATCTGAACTAGTTACACACTGCTAATACCACTAGTACTTTCCAAGAAGAAAATAACACTAAACCAAACCGACCAGTCCTTGGAATAAAGGGTGAGGAAAAGGCTATTTCCACAAACCCGATTAATAAATCCGAAGTGGCGATTAGAACGCCAGAAATAGAAACACTATGGGAACGACAACAAAACAGTGAAACAACTCAAGGACATGGCGTGCCACTGAAATATTTAGTAGCACGCTATCGCAATCGATATTACTGATATTAATAAGGACGTGTGACTTGAATGTCCTATTGGTGTAGCAGTTAATGGTAAACACCACTGCTTAGTAAATGATCCATCCCGAACAAATTGCCAGTGTGGAGCCCCTCTGCAGGATATGCCCTGCCCATCCTGCACAACAACTTGCACCTTTCAGGATTTACTAGAAACAAATGATAGACCTGTGCAGGTGGTTACATACTGGGCTAACACAATTTGAGATCATCGACTAATAAAGAAGAAGAAGTAGGTAAGTAAGTACCACTGATTCACAAATCTGCCTAGCCTTTTAGAACTATGTTGGGTTAGACTGTCAGTCTAGCTGGATGCAGCGAGATACCAGGATTTTCTCATCTCCATAATCCACTGGGTTGGTGTCAACAGTCTGAGGTACAATACAAATCCGCAGCTGATAATACTGTTGATGATTGGCTGATCTTTTAACTTAGTCGACACAATATCCTTTTAAAAGCGTTTCATATTCTACAAAAATTTAAAATCGCTATTCTATCGTTGAGAGAATGTGACTTTGCATAACCCCTTTGGTGTTGACACCTGAGTGATTACGATATACGGTTACATTGGCTTTATTAATAGACTAGGAATAGTTTAATTGGGTCACCAAATGACCGTGACCGATGTAGATACGCCTCGTATCCATGAATATGTTAGTAACCAAAAATACATTTCCAAAAACGCCTATACTCTTGACCAAATCATTTATAAAGGCGGATTTTCTTGTCTTTCCGATTAGGACAGATTAGTAACATTACAATGATGAATATCTTCTGTCCGAGAAAGTAAAAATTCTACTCTTGTTAATCGATTTGGCGCTGTATTAATCACGATTATGAATGTCGGATTAATAGATGAATCTATTAAGAATATGGATAGTATAACAGATGATGATGATTATGAAGACACCAGTCCCCTAATACCTTTACTTTACTTTAAATTAAAATACTAATAAAAATGAGGACAGCTATCAAACTGTAAGGTGTAATTTACACAATTAGGCTCCGGATTTACAGTATATCAACAGGTACAGTAAATCAATAGAGCTAAAAATACATAAAAGGTGAACATCAAGAGGGAGATCCCAGATTATTGAATGAAAACAAATTATTACCGAACTAATACCATCGCATATAGGTACATGGTTATCAAAACTTTGCAAAATAGACTTATCCAAGTTATAATTAATCCAGGAGAGCTCTGCTAACTCTGATGAAACCTTGTTGATTACTTTCATACTATTAATTTATATAGAACTACGAAAACGCTTTTAGTCACAAGTGCTCTTCAAATTTTTTTTCATCTGTTGAAAAGAAGTGAAGTTTTCTTTTCATTAACTTAATTTTAGATATTATGTTTTTATTACAACTTGCTAATTGATTGAAGCCTCAAATATTTTCTATTAATCAAAACGTTCCACGCAATTAACTTTTAGAGACTAAATTAACTTCGATTGTACCGCAAAACCCTTGAAAATCTAATTTTAATATTTCATTTATCACCGCTTCACTCGAACCACAGATAAAATAATTAAATAGGCTGTATCTGCAAAAGACACATCACCGCACTCGAATGTGAATCCGAAATGTTTTCGCGCCAACGATTTGGCAATATGGCGGCCGATTATCGAGTTTTGAATAATTCGGTTTGCAATATCGATATGACGTATCGATGAGTTGGCTACCCACGGTACACTGGCTGGCCTGAGGGTCGACAGGCCGATGCTATTAAAAGCATGGGTCTACTGAGGCTTAAAGCCTTCGACACGATGCAGTCTAACCGTGAAAAAAGGTCTGATGGGCGTAATAACCCAGATACCTACTATCGATGATATAAATATAATACCCGGCTTCGGTTGTTTATTTACGCATTGAGAATATTTTATGTTGAATCTCAGGCTGTATTGATCTAAGTAATGTGCCTGAAGAATTTTAAGTAGCTTCCATGAAAAAGAAGAGGATTTTCAGGATTATTGTGTTACACTATCTGAATGCTTGAATAGGTATTTGCATAAGTGCTTAAATTACTTACGAAACGAACGTATTTACAGCTTCTTCAAGAACTGTGCTAATACTTACACACATACTCCGAACTAAAAGTACCCATTACGGCTTCAATAATCTGATGCTTACCTGTAAAGACAGAAAAAATATTATAAGTAAGATTTATAATGAAGGAAAAACAAACAATTTATAAAATAACACCTCGCTTAAAACAGGGAGGTTTAATAAAGGGGGAAAAGTAGTAAAAACACCCTAACTAACGAAACCGAAAGGCACCATTTCTCCCAGTCACTGAGATATTTTTTCTTCTGAACCATAATAATTGTGAACCTCTTAGTTACAGAGATATTGAAGTTTTAAGGTTGCAAATTCAATAACCTTCATGTCCTGTTTTATTTTGGCAATTTTGGTTCCGTGAAGGGTCCGTTTACACCCAGTATACAGCTTCTACTATGTTTTATTTACATTGAAAATATTCTCTAAAACACATCCACGAATACATGATCCCTTTACCGGCTACCCCTTATAATTTAATTTCAAGTTTGCGCGATAAACCGAGCCACGCCAATCATAAAGGTCCCATCACACCGCAGCACCCGGGTATATCCCGGGACATCCGGTTCCACGTCCGTCGGGAAATAAGTTGGAAAGTGGGACGCGGTTTTTTCTCCTTTGCGTACAAAATATTTATATTTCCTTTTGAAAACGTTCGGTGTGCTATTATGCAGGATTTGTGTGGTGCTTTGGAAGTGTTAAAAAAGGGGCGCATACGTAATGCTGGATTTTGGCATTTTGCTTGATTTAACACAATATGACCAAATAGATCTCAATTAATATAAGTCGAGTCATGTTATTGCCTATTGTTAAGATTTTCGTTTTTTTATTTTGGTATTTGTAAAATATTTATTAGTTTATTCTACATTTTTTTTATATTTATGTATTAGTATATATAAGTATATAGTTTAGTTTTTAGAGTTGATGTTGTTTTTTAGATATTTTGTACCCTACCACAATGTTGTCTTATTTAACCCTAAGGTTGACTGGTAGAGAATGCCTTGTGGCATTAAGTCCGCCTATGTACCACTATTGTGCATGAAGTTTAAATAAATAAATATGTAAATATTATATACATAACATCATTAACATCACGCCTGTTGACCCCGAAGGATTAGGTTACACTCCGTCGGGGCTGTGGGTTGTTCGAAAGAGATACCGCGCCCTCGGCAAAAAGGGCTAAGAAGGAACATGATTGGTTTTTAGTCAGTAGAAGTCTGACACTCCCTACCGCTCTTCCCAGAGCGGAAGGAAACATTAAAAAAAAAAAGACGGGTTGCACTCCGGGAGTGCCGGCAGAAGTGAAAACTTGATTATTAACGTTGAGCATGTTTGATATTTTGGAATGGTTAGGGAATAATTTTGCACCAATTGCTTTAACAGTATAAAAGTACTATCATTTATGTGGTAGAATACAATATTGATTTATTGCGCTATCGTACACAAACATGACAATTTATATTACATTAAAAATTTAACACTTTAAAACTATTACAATTATTTTACATTAAAAAGTTTATCTCTCCGAAAAATCAACTTTCATCCATAATTTCAACGACTTTTTCACCATCATCATTACCAGAACTATCATCGCCAATCTCTAAAACTGATACGATAGGTTTATGGTAGCTGAAGTAAGAAACGAACAGTTTTGATTCGAACCTATTTAAATGTCTAATAAAGACCGCATCAATAGTAGTTTTGTATTTCGTTGTGCTAAGATTGCGATCATTCGACATAGTTAAACCAAATTCATTATTTAAAAATTCAATTATTCTGCCATAACTATGCTAACCCATTTATTTTGTCTTTCCCTGTCCTCCGATCGGAACTCCGATTGGTAGGAGGAGCGGGAATATTTTTTCCCATGCCTCCGATTAAGCATCATAAAAACATTGTACAGTCTAGTTCAAAATAAATTATTTTTGTATTTTATTGACTGTACAGTCGACATCGTTAACGTTCAGGGTCAAAATGTCCAACTCCCACACGACTAGTCTAAGATCGATAGTTTCCGAGATATAGCCGTTTCAATTTTGACAGCTGTCATCCGAAATGTAGATCTCATTGAGATCTATCACTTGTCCCTACACACAACTAGTCTAAGGTCGATAGTTTCCGAGATATAGCTGTTTCAATTTTGACAGCTGTCATCCGAAATGTAGATCTCATTGAGACCTATCACTTGTCCCTACACACAACTAGTCTAAGGTCGATAGTTTCCGAGATATAGCCGTTTCAATTTTGACAGCTGTCATCTGAAATGTAGATCTCATTGAGACCTATCACTTGTCCCTACACACAACTAGTCTAAGGTCGATAGTTTCCGAGATATAGCCGTTTGAATTTTGACAGCTGTCATCCGAAATGTAGATCTCATTGAGACCTATCACTTGTCCCTACACACAACTAGTCTTAGGTCGATAGTTTCCGAGATATAGCTGTTTCAATTTTGACAGCTGTCATCCGAAATGTAGATCTCATTGAGACCTATCACTTGTCCCTACACACAACTAGTCTAAGGTCGATAGTTTCCGAGATATAGCCGTTTCAATTTTGACAGCTGTCATCTGAAATGTAGATCTCATTGAGACCTGTCACTTGTCCCTACACACAACTAGTCTAAGGTCGATAGTTTCCGAGATATAGCCGTTTCAATTTTGACAGCTGTCATCCGAAATGTAGATCTCATTGAGACCTATCAATTGTCCCTACACACAACTAGTCTAAGGTCGATAGTTTCCGAGATATAGCTGTTTCAATTTTGACAGCTGTCATCATTATTATTATTAATTATTATTATTATTATTAATTATATTATTATTATTAATAATTTTATTATTATTAATTATATTATTATTAATAATAATTATTATTATTATTAAGCGCCCTGCGCTGCCTAAACGAAACAGTAGGCCCAGGCATACATTTTCGCCGCGCCGTAGAGAGGGGATAGCTGTCTACTCTCCATCCGTCTTACGCTTTTTCGATCAGGGTCACGTGGTCACGTGTCCTGACGAATTTTCGATCAGGGTCACGTGGTCACGTATCCTGACGCGAGTTTAAGATTTTATACCCATCACAGAACAATTTCCCAAAGTGCTCAACGCCGCTAAAGAAGTTTTCACTTCAAAAAAGTATTAGGTTACACCATCTATACACCCATATTTCGCCAGTTATGTTTAAGTCCCATGTAAAATGGGGCGAGCCTATTGCCACCAACCGGACACAAATCCTACGTGGCTGCTACTGAGATTTTTAAAGTTCAACTACACGCTTTCCTGTTTATTATTAACAGGCGAACAATGACCCATTAGTTAAGCAGTGACACCGTTTGAGTTGCGAGCGATAAAGGTTGCCATCCACCAATGCGTAACAGTTATTATTGTTAAGTTATTGAAATTGTAATATCTAAAAATACCCCGCCCACAATCAGCCATCATCAGCCTATAATGTTCCCACTGCAGGGACTCAGGCCTCCTCTCTAGGAGAGGGATGGGCTATAATCTACCACGCGGGCCCAGTGCGGGTTGGTAGATGTCACACATCTTCGAATTTTTTGGTTTAAAGACATGCCGGTTTCCTCACGATGTTTTCCTTCACCGTTTTGAGAACAGTGGTGACGAAATAAATTACACAAAGTAATGTGCCTGACGGGGTTCGAACCCACGACTCACTGTTCGTAAGTCGAGGCCACCACCACTGGGCCACCACTGTCCGTATTGTATTGTACACTTTTTATAGCTAAGGGAAATTTCTTGACGGCATGTAAAGAGAAGTCAGAAGTCCATGAACGGCATAAAAACTCTGATACCAGGATAGGCACTAACCACACAATAAAGAAGAATACTAAAATACTTTATTATTATTATTATTATAGCTAGCCCATATTGTCCCACTGCTGAGCAATGGCCTCCCTTCATTCCTTCCAACGGTCGAGATTCTGTGCAACATCTTTCCAATTCTCAAGGAAGACATTCAGTTCGTCCCGCCATCTCCTAGTGGTCTGCCACGACCCCGTGTCAGAAAAAAAAGACGGGTTGCACTCCGGGAGTGCCGGCAGAAGTGAAAACTTGATTATTAACGTTGAGCATGTTTGATATTTTGGAATGGTTAGGGAATAATTTTGCACCAATTGCTTTAACAGTATAAAAGTACTATCATTTATGTGGTAGAATACAATATTGATTTATTGCGCTATCGTACACAAACATGACAATTTATATTACATTAAAAATTTAACACTTTAAAACTATTACAATTATTTTACATTAAAAAGTTTATCTCTCCGAAAAATCAACTTTCATCCATAATTTCAACGACTTTTTCACCATCATCATTACCAGAACTATCATCGCCAATCTCTAAAACTGATACGATAGGTTTATGGTAGCTGAAGTAAGAAACGAACAGTTTTGATTCGAACCTATTTAAATGTCTAATAAAGACCGCATCAATAGTAGTTTTGTATTTCGTTGTGCTAAGATTGCGATCATTCGATATAGTTAAACCAAATTCATTATTTAAAAATTCAATTATTCCGCCATAACTATGCTAACCCATTTATTTTGTCTTTCCCTGTCCTCCGATCGGAACTCCGATTGGTAGGAGGAGCGGGAATATTTTTTCCCATGCCTCCGATTAAGCATCATAAAAACATTGTACAGTCTAGTTCAAAATAAATTATTTTTGTATTTTATTGACTGTACAGTCGACATCGTTAACGTTCAGGGTCAAAATGTCCAACTCCCACACGACTAGTCTAAGATCGATAGTTTCCGAGATATAGCCGTTTCAATTTTGACAGCTGTCATCCGAAATGTAGATCTCATTGAGATCTATCACTTGTCCCTACACACAACTAGTCTAAGGTCGATAGTTTCCGAGATATAGCTGTTTCAATTTTGACAGCTGTCATCCGAAATGTAGATCTCATTGAGACCTATCACTTGTCCCTACACACAACTAGTCTAAGGTCGATAGTTTCCGAGATATAGCCGTTTCAATTTTGACAGCTGTCATCTGAAATGTAGATCTCATTGAGACCTATCACTTGTCCCTACACACAACTAGTCTAAGGTCGATAGTTTCCGAGATATAGCCGTTTCAATTTTGACAGCTGTCATCCGAAATGTAGATCTCATTGAGACCTATCACTTGTCCCTACACACAACTAGTCTTAGGTCGATAGTTTCCGAGATATAGCTGTTTCAATTTTGACAGCTGTCATCATTATTATTATTATTATTATTAATTATTATTATTATTATTATTAATTATTATTATTATTGTTAATTATATTATTATTATTAATAATTTTATTATTATTATTATTAATTATATTATTATTAATAATAATAATTATTATTATTAAGCGCCCTGCGCTGCCTAAACGAAACAGTAGGCCCAGGCATACATTTTCGCCGCGCCGTAGAGAGGGGATAGCTGTCTACTCTCCATCCGTCTTACGCTTTTTCGATCAGGGTCACGTGGTCACGTGTCCTGACGAATTTTCGATCAGGGTCACGTGGTCACTTGTCCTGACGCGAGTTTAAGATTTTATACCCATCACAGAACAATTTCCCAAAGTGCTCAACGCCGCTAAAGAAGTTTTCACTTCAAAAAAACTTGAACAGTGCAAAACTAAAAGTTGCAAACTACTTACAAGAAACTAAGTAAAACTAAAAGTTGCTAACTACAAGAAACTAAGTAAAACCAAGAACTAAGAAACGATCTGATGAGAGGATTATTCAATACGGATTTCATTGTAAATCTTTACAACCGGGTTAAGTGCCTCTTCCTCGAGCTAATTGGCTGAAAAGTGGCTTTCTAAGAGCAATTTACAGTATATTACTGGACGACCACAGCTAGAGAATAAATACTCTTATAAAAGAAAATAAAAAATTTGCTCTATTTATCTTAAAGTAGGTTGCTTTATTTAAAACGTCTGCTATATACTTTAAAAATAAGCTTTATTGCTTTTTCATTCAAGGATTTTATAACATAATACGGACGACACGGTTGGCGCAGTTGCTAAGCGATTGGACTGCTGCGCTGCGTGTCGCGGGTTCGATCCCCGCACGGAACAAGTATTTGTATGGCCTACAGATAGTTGTTTCGGGTCTGGGCGTGTTTGTGTATGTGAGTTTCAATGTTTGTAAACGCACCCACGATACAGGAGAAATTCCTAGTGTGGGGCAACGTTTTATTAAATAAAAAAATAAAAAAAATATCACGCCCGTAATCCCTGAAGGGTTAAGCAGAGGAGTTATTACACCCACATTTCGCCAGTTATGTTTAAGGCCCATTTAAAGAAAAGATGGATGGAGTGTGTGAGGAGTGATATGAAGGAAAAAGGAATAAATGATAACGTGCCGACTAACAGGGCAGAGTACAAGGAAAAACGTGTTGCGCCGACCCCAAATGACATGGGAAGATGATGATGATTAATAGGGGGCGAGCCAGTTGCCATCAACCTGGCACAATCTATTCCAGACACCGTGACTGTCTAATACTGAGAAATTCCTGATGGGAAAACCCAATACCACTTTGCCGAGCTGGGAATCTAACTCAGGACCTCAAACACAGCAGTCACGCTTGCGATCACTAGACCAACTAGGCAGTCAACGATTTATGATCAAAACTAACTACCGCACTCAGAGACGTTTAATGATTGCTTAAGCCATTACTTCTATCTATTAAATAAAAAGAGAAGTCCTGACTGACTGACTCATCAACGCCCAGCCTTGGACCTAGAAAGCTGAAATTTTGCACAGAGGTTCCCTTTATAATGTAGAATTCCACCCCTAAGGGATTTAAATTAGGTGATGAAAGTTTTGTATGGAAAATCGTCATTTACACGAGGGCGAAGCCGCTGGCAAAAGCTAGTAGTAAATAAATTGACACTTTAGTGAAGGTTTTGTTTGTGAAACCTTTACTAAGTGACGGTTTAAGTAATCATTACATATTTCCGAGTACGGCAGCAAAACACACAAGTCCCATACACTCACTGCTGAAAATCGTAATACAGCAGTATCCCCTTTAATTTTATCGTTTTAACATCGGTTATTCCACAAACAGTTCAGGGAATAGTAATCGCAACTAAATTCGGTATCGGTAAACAAACAATGGTTTGGAAGCTCATTTGACTGAATAGAATCGAGTTGCATTATTGATTGTGTTGCTTTACCGGAAAGCCGACATTCGTCCGTCTCGCTTTCTGTTGAGCGAAATATTTAAATGGATTATAATGGATATTAACTGTAAAACCGGCTTGTGTATGAAGTTCTGAATTTTACAGTGGCATCCGGCTAGTGTCCGGTTGATGACAATGGGCTCGTCCTATTACGTGGGTCTTAAAAATAACTGGTGAAATGTGAGTTTACTATAAGGTACACCTCTGCCTAACCCTCCGGGGATTATAGGCGTGATACTATGTTATGTAACTGTAAAACTTAAATTTTTCTTTTTTAAATAAGTATACTAAACTAGCTGATGCCCGCGGCTTCGCCCGCGTGGATGTCGGTCAAATTATATTCTAAACTAAAACCTTCCTCTTGAATCATTCTATCTATTAAAAAAACCGCATCAAAATCCGTTGCGTAGTTTTAAAGATTTAAGCATACAAAGGGACATAGGGACAGAGAAAGCGACTTTGTTTTATACTATGTAGTGATGATGTGCTTTTCATGAAGTGGCAAAGGGCGTCAGTAAATCATTCTGACCCCCACCACAATCCACACAGATTTTTTTCTATAGGTAATTTTAAACCTGGTGTTTCCCAAAAAACTGCGAATGTGAAGACTGATTTCTTTTAAATTTTCAGACTGTTTACAACAACAACACCAGTTCGTTTTCAGCTATTGTTGAACTTCGATCAGTATACATAGAGTAGAGGCAAACGTTTTGTTTATTTGTCAAAGAGATATCTCGATAACACGGAAACTCCATTACCAAATTGTTCTAAGGGTCGATATTCGGTGACGGTTGAGGGCTTTTATCAAAAATGGATGCGTGACAAATACAACTATTTTCTTGATGACATGGAACGAGGTAATTTATGATGTTTTGTTGGGTTTAGAGATGGGTTTTGACTGCGGATCGAATGATCTATACTCTCAAACATTATTTTGCTATAATTATATTGAATTAAAACATTTATATAACACAAGATTTTATTAGTTTGATTATTTTTATACTTATTGAGACGGACAATAATTATGTGCACTGCAGCAGTTTTGTTTTTTTTTTTTAATATTTCATATTAGTAAGTTCTTAGTGTGTGAGTTGATGAACCAAATAAATAAATACACTCTGTTTTTGGGAGTCTCCAAATAGTTTCACTTAAAAATTTTGCATACCCAAAAGGATTTGTAGAATCGAACTAAATAGTACACCAAGTTATTGCCAATTCTCATTATCGTAAGACACGGTACTATCAAATAAACCCCAGTTTAAATACCCCGGGCCACATTTCGCAAGTTCCTTTAAAAACGCCACATAATAACCACCTAATTTAGCTTTCCCAGCCTGAAAACGGGTCCTAACCTAGATCCGTTTAAAAAGAATCTGGGATATGCTTTCACGTTGCAAGGCATGAAGCCTGAGACACTGACATGGTCTAGTTGGAATATGGCTCAAGTGGGAGCCTCGTTGATGCCTTGCGGGTTTATAGAACAGCTTGACAAAAGATTATGAGGTTTAGCATTTAGTGAACGAATTCGTAGTAAATGGTGCAATTTGGGTGAACAAAATTTTAAATACTACGACACGAAGAAGAGATAGAAAAAGGCATTACATTTTTGATAACGCTAAACCTTAGTGATTGGATACTTATACGTTATAAACTAAGCTAAGATAATATATCTAGAATCTCAACCATTTCATCCTGAATACATTCAAGTCTCTATAGTTAAGGTACAGACAAACAGGATTCATAGTTTCTTTAGAAATCTCCCGAACTTAATCGTTGTTAGCCATAACCTAGCCGGACACATTACCCATCGAGTTTTAGTCATATTTACATCCAAGTACTACTGCTTATAACTTTATCAGCCGAACACATTCAACGCAAAATTTCCCAGCAAAAAGACTCCATATTAATAACCAGGGCACAAAACACGCAATGTCTCGACACCCGTCTCCCTTGAGCCTCCGCCATTACGTTGAATAATATACCTTGGAGGGTAGGCACACATTATATTAGTCTCCGATGCAACGTGAATTTAGATCGAGGTGTAAACAATTTAGAAGACGGCGAGGTTTTTAGGGTTCCGTAGTCAACTAGGAACCCTTATAGTTTCGCCATGTCTGTCTGTCTGTCTGTCTGTCTGTCCGTCTGTCCGTCCTCGCTTAATCTCTGTGACCGTTAGCACTAGAAAGCTGAAATTTGATACCAATATGTGTATCAATCACGCCGACAAAGTGCTAAAATAAAAATTGGAAAAAAATGTTTTATTAGGGTAGCCCCCCTATATGTAAAGTGGGAAGTAATTTTTTTTTTAATTTTAACCCTAACGTGTGATATATTGTTGGAAAGGTATTTAAAAATGAATAGGGGTTTACTAAAATCATTTTTTGATAATGTCAATAATTTCGGAAATAATCGCTCCAAAAGTAAAAAACAAAGCGTCCCCCCCCCTCTAACTTTTGAACCATAAGTTTAGAAAATACGAAAAAAATCTGAAAAGTAGAACTTTATAAGGACTTTCTAGGAAAATTATTTTGAACTTGGATGGAAACAACAGATGGAAACTGCAGTTAACCAATATAATTTGGTCCCTGAATCGTATGAGCGCCTATACAATCCAGAGGTCAAGCTTCATTGGCCCGTATTTCAAACAAAAAAAGAATTATTACTACGGAACCCTACACTGAGCGTGGCCCGACACGCTCTTGGCCGGTTTTTTATTTTTTATGATGCTGTTTTGGAGAAAAGCGGAATTATATTTGGTAAATGTTTGATTGAATGTCTATTTTAGAATGATCAAGAACTTATCTTGTTTCGAATACAGAATAACAATGATGTTTCCTAGTTCTAACACAAGGGTCACGACCAACTCGTTGACGGTATAGTCAATGTCGTATTATTCAATGATCTACTAGGCCGGAGTATTTTATTTAGTACCAAGTCACGCACACTCACGAAGCTTAAATCACATCCCCATCTACGATTAAACAACGACCCGGGTTGGCTTAAAAGTCATAAGAGCTTCTTACACAATACTTATGGAACACAATTTGCCAAAATGGGGAAGTATAAATCCTTCCGACACACAGTTTCAATGCGGTACTCCCAACCAGACGATGTCCCACTTGCTGGAGTGTCCGAAGTGTCCCAAAACCTGCACTTTAGAAAACCTTAAAGACGCCACACACGCCGCTTTTTGGTAAAATCAGAGGAAACACAGAACGACAAGGAACCTAGCCGGAGAATGTCATGCGAATCGATTCCGCTCTGAGGTTAGAAGCCACAGCTAGTTCCAAACTTCGGGCAACGCCCGTATTAGGTCAACCTATATCGTACTATAACGTTAGGTTATAGAACAAGGAGGAAAACCAAGGATATTGGGGACACGTTTTACAACTTCGAAGTGTAGTTTGCGATCACGTAAATCTCAAACGTTCACACCATCAAGAATTTTCCCAGCGTGGGTTGTACAAACTACCGTATTACCGATAAATCTTTACTACACCAAAAACCCAGAAAATACCTTACGGTTAGTACCCAAATGAGATAATATACGGAACCACGTAAAAACGCCGATAATTCCTTTATATTTCCTTATAAGAAGATAATATCATGCTTAAAAGGGAGCTACAAAGGCATTCTTCGTGAGACAGATGAGCGCTTCACGTTTTTACCCGACTACAGAAGGAGGGTAATGTTTTCGAAGGCACGGACAGGTTAATGACTTTGTGGAGCCTGTTTATCCTGTTTAAATGATGGAGCAGGTATTCTTTTTTGTTTTAGTATGTGCGAAAATTGGTTGGAGATTGTAAATAATCAGAACTTTATGCCATTACTTCTTTTGGTAGCATATTATGTTCCAGATTTGTCGAAGGTTTGAGTTTCTGGACAATGATTACGTAAAAGTCAGTAAAAAATGTATTGGCGTTCAGTACCTATCGCATATTATTATAAGTTACTAAAAAGAGGTAGTATTCAGAAACTTGGCAAAGTCGTAGATAGCTGCCAAATATTTCGCTGTTCCGAGTTATAACGAAGTATACCACATTTACTTAATGGAAGGATAAGCTAGGTGAAGAATATTCTATAAAACAGATACATAAAGCCTACTTAAAGGTTAGCAAACCCTCACTTAGTTCCGCGTAAAAGTAGACAACATTGGATAAAATGTAAAAATTCCTTACCTTTTAGCCGACCGAACCTTGCGGGTAAAAAGAATTCTTATAAACTGTCGAGTGTAGGATTTAGATTCCAATGCGTACGGCATTGTAATCTAAATCCTATGTAAGTAAATACATGGGCGTTGTATATGTTTAGTATCTACTATGTGTATGGGTATTTTCTTTTGTTTTGTCATAAGGGTGGATTTAACTAACAAATTGAATAAAATCTGCATATACAGAGATCGACTAAAGAGACCAACTGCCGCACTCAGAGACGTTAAATCATTACTTAAGCCGGCATTAGTAAAGGTTTTGTATGTCATATCTTTACTAAGTGACGGCTTAAGAGCGTAGACGGGCTGCATTTTTCCATACAAATGTATTCCCATATTCTCTTCCTGGATAATGCCTCTAGAGTAATCGTTTTTATTTATAAAAATCCAGGTCTATTGAAGGCATGCCCCTATTACTTGTTTTTATTTTAAAAACTTTCTCTAAACTTTATCTATTCTTCCTTTAAATTTTGATACCAAATATAATTTAATTGGCTTAGGTTTCGAAGAGAAAACAGGAGAATACGAAACGTCGATCGGTCAAGGTTTTTTATAGGTAAAATCGTTCTGAGCTGCAGTTGTCTCTATCGCACTCACATATTGATACCGCCCGGTTGCTAGAGCGCAGCGCGACGGCAATAGTTATATATACGTATATTATACGCAGCCCGTCTACGCTCTTAAGCATTAATTAAACATCTCCGAGTGCGGCAGGTAGACCTAGTAATTGCTGAAGTGGCAAAGGCCGGTCATATTAGCCGAAGAACCGAAAATCATTGAGGTCTACGACTAGACGTGTTCTTGAGCGGAGCAGAGATTTCGTATCGGTAAACATATAATAGGACACCCTCGGGTTGGGTTGACCAAAGATCTTTGCATGGCAGCTGGATGAGAGTTACCGAGGATCGCCATGAATAGCGTGAATGAAGCGGTAATCGGTAAGTTGCAATGACATGATATTTGACAACACGTACAATTCAATGGTCTTCCTAAAAGCAAAGCTAGTGGCCCAAAATCCTCATCCAGAAAGCCCTAGCGCACTTAGATCAGAAAATCCAAGACATTTCCTCCTCGCAAACATTAAACGTGCACTTCTCACACCAAAAATCTAAAACTAGTCTCAAAGTGTACTGCAAACATGAAGACACTCCCAAGTCCTCAATACGACAGTCTACAACTTGCAACTAACCACCTGGACACAATTCCCGGTAGTGTTCGCCGCTGAACTTGTGAACACATGTTCAGATTACACACCTGCACTTTGGAAGGAAAATTAAAATGTGTGTTGTCTGTTGTAGCGGGGGGCGATAAGCTGAAGGATTAGCGTTTTAGTTTGCATCGATAGTCAAAATCTTTATACCCGGTTTCGTCAAAATCTCAAGTCAAGTCTCAAGTTGACTGCCTCGGTCTAGTGGTCGCAAGCGCGACTGCTGAGCATGACGTTCTAGGTTCGATTCACGGTTCGCCCCCTATTACACATAACTGGCGAAATGTGGGTGTACTATTTGTTACACCTTGCGTGGCGTGATGTTATGTTATGTCACGTCAAATCAAGATAATTTATGTTGCAATTGGCTAAATAAAAAGTTAATAATTCACTAAACCAAGCGCAATATTCTAGGGGCGCTTGATTTTGTTGTTGTCATTGACAAACTAGTTGTGATATTGAGTTGGATCAGGTGAGTGATTGATATTGTCTTTAGCTATCAATTTGATTAGGGTTGATCTGCACAGTGATTGATACTTACATGCGTGACAGGGAACCGTCAAGACAGGACTACGGACCTCTCTGTCACATAATTCGATTAAATAGAAAAAAAATAGCTTCGAATTTTTGTGTCATTTTGTACGTTTTTCCCTAACAAATAAATAAAAAAGACTAGAGAGAGTCAGAGGATAGCCTTTGAGTATCTTTATTAAATCGAAGAAATGTAGTCAAAGATCGGTCCTTTGGATTACTACCTAGATTTAAAAAGCATGTTTAACAACTTTTTCATTGGAAAATGTTCTGATTGAAGTGGGCGAGCCCACTATTACATGGAACTGAAACACAATTGGTCAAATGTGAGTCTAGTATAGATACAACTCTACCTAACCCTTCGGCGATTACAGGCGTGATGCTACGTTTCTATCTTTCTCATATTTTAAACTCGCTCTCACTAGGGCCATACTCAAACTAGTCTCAAGATTTGTCGCCCCCCTTTAATAAAGTTTGTCTAGCCCGCACCCCTTCACCGCCGGACAAACTGTCCGCTGTCCGGGCGTACGAGCACGATTCATTTATTTACACAACCGGACAGTGGTCTGGGCAGAATATTGAAATCCGGGATAAAGGTGGAATATAAAACGCTTGAGGAATTTTTGTTATAGTGCCCGGTTTGTAACGAAATTGTGTGAGAATTTGTTCAAAGAATTTTCGTGCCTTTTAAAGGTATAAAATGTGAACATTTTGTCGCAGCGTATTTTAAAACACAGTATAAAACCTCCATTTTTATGTGGGGTATTTGGTAACCTTTCACAAGACATACAAAATATGGAAATAAGAAATAACAAAACACGGTAGGTTCTAATAATCTAAAAACAAAACAGCACAAACACAATATCTACTACAAAACTCTTCTACGACACTAACTAAGAACAACAACTATTTACTGCAAAACTACAGGACTTTAGTAGAAATCGAGTACCATATAATTATATTTACTAAACTTCCGTTGTGTGAATCGTGAAAATATCCTTATTCGAGTTTCCACGTTTCAACTTACAATATTCTTTGCCACTAAAGACGAAGGTAGTGGCAAAGAATATTAACTTCCTAGAGAGGAGGCCTGAGTTCCTGAAGTAGGAACATTATAGGCTGATGATGATGATGAGTAAAGACCCTCTTAATCCGTTCCTCGCTCAAGAACTTCCTAGTGTAGCTTGACGTTAATTGCTCCTGCTAAAGTTGTGAACTACTAAAGACATACTAGTTACTAAAGGCGTGTAAACAAGTCTCTAAATGTAAAGCACTACATAATAAAACAAACTATTCACCAGGAATTGCCTGCCCTTGACTCCCATCCTGCCGATGTCTTCAAGGAACCAAACAGTCCATGCTCACACACTTAAGTTCACACATTTTGTTCGTAAACACTAATTAAGCTGCACTCACATTATATTTAAAACTTAGGAACTTAAATGGAGCGATAATTTATGATGCGCCTATCGATGCGCGATGTACAAATCGCAGAGTGTTATCGTTTCTGTCTACCCTCAAAGAACGAAGGTATTAATTTACGTATGTTGTGCAAAAGTCCTATTTATATCATTTATATAAATAAGACTTCAAACTCAATTAAATAACTCAAAATAACTCCTTTTATATCAAAAATAACCCTAAAATATCCAATTACAAACGACCTGTTATAATTTAAACTGTGTAATCAATTTTCAACCTGCCACCACCAGACTGGTGGTTAACGTTAAATAATTCTATTACAGAAACGTGTTAACAGCAATATAAACACTTTGAGCAGATAGAAATCCAATACGTATCAAATTGAATACATATGTGAAATTATTACTTGAAGAGACGTGTAATGGGCCTACTACACGCACGCACTTCCCCATGGGTTTACTTGCGCAAACTGGCTTGAACGCGGAGCACTATGCGTGTGGTTGGGAAAACAAGCCCCGCGCGAGCCCCGCGCAAACCCCACGGCACGGCCTGAGCGCGGCTTGAACGACTTGCTAGAAATTTTACCCGCGAGCCCGGCCTGCGCGCTTTTCTGTGCGAGGCTAGTCGTCGGTCGTACGTAGTCGTCCTTCGTTAAAAAATGTCAACCTTGAGAATGTATGACCGCGAATTTTTGACTGAGTTTTTAACTATGTATAAACCTATGCCTGCTATATGGAAAATCAAATCGAAAGATTATTCCGACCGTAATAAAAAGAGCTATGCCTACGCAAAACTAATAAATAAGATGAAAGAAGTAAGAACTGATCTTTTACTTTTTGACTGTTGCATTGTCATTTTTTTCACTAGCAAACACCTAAAAAATATTAGCATAAGAAATAGTTCTTCACTGGGAAACATTGTTTACACGTCGACTATCGTCGACGATTTCAACAGGAATGAGGCCTGCGCGTACTTCACAGCCCATGGGGAAGTGTGAGCGTGTGGTAGGCGCATGAGCGTGTGGTAGCGCCGGGAGCGTTCAGTTTTTTCGTGAGGTAAGCGCGCAGGCCCGGACTGAAGGGAAGTGCGTGCGTGTAGTAGGCCCATAAGAGTCAATACAGTGTATGCGTAATAATTTCGTTAGAGATCCACGTAAAAGAAACAATTGCTGTTTTTGGAAGATTACTGAATAATCCACCATAATAGATGAGCCAAATCCACGTTTGATATAATCTTAGAGGATACTGAGTAAACCCATGATGGATGGGCAAGGGGCACTCTATTAACTGATAATATCATGGAGCTTCCATCGTTGGTCAAGAAAAAAGATACCATTGTAGAATCTCCTTGAGATTTTAACAACAGCACGCGCTTACGAGAGGAAGAGTGATGTGGCTAGAAAGGAGGTAACTGCTGAGATGACGAATAATAAAGAACTATAGAAAAGACGACTTGCTGAGGCGACCCCAAGTCAACTGAGATAAGAGCAGAAGAATAATCATGAGCTTATAAAACCCGGAAATATGAAGGCATGATTGATGATCACTTAATATCCAAGATATGGAAATCAAAGGACCAAGAGTTGTGTGTAACGCAACTTGTAAGCCTACTTATTCAGCAATGGATTGCGATAGACTAAGACAGAGATTAAGTACAATAATTTACGAAAGCACCGGCAGAAGGGACACATTTTAATCGGTAGCTATCGAGATTATTGTAAATAATACTCATACGATTAGCCCATCGCTTGCGAATATTACAAATATCATTTTCCCACGGTCCCTAGAATATCACGTTAATAATTTGTAGTGTTTAGGCAATTCATTTTGTTTCTAGGTAATGAATAAATGGGCTCGACCAGTGCAGTTTACGATAACTATGCAGTTTTGAAACATAATTTAGATCAAATTAATCTAATCATTGATTTATTGTTCTATCCGGCTCGAAGGACCGAAATAAATCAGTAATTATAAATGGTAAAGCCTTTACTTACTTATAAACGAGTTATAACAGGTAAAATACTAATGCAAAGAATATTAATAACAGGTATCGATCACAAGGAATCTTGACATTTTATTTTACTTAATTCCGGATGCTTTTCAAAGAACACATTCGTTTTGTGGAATTTCCTCTACCCCAACTTGCTTTAAGGTAGAAATCAATCGATTGAATACTAAACTAAGAACAACCTTTATGCCTCATCTATTATTCACCCCAAACAAAAAGTTGATTGAATCAATCATGTTACATTTGATAGTCAAAACAAAAGGGGCTTTTGAACAGAAGGAACTGCTATTATAAAATTAATTTTACCACAATATGGAAGGCAGTCTCATTCATTTGGCTATAACAATGAATTTGAGGTAGTAAACGATGAACCCACACGGTAGGAGGTTTTATTTTGACTCATCACGATACCATTGGAGGCAAAGAAATTGAATCTATTTACATTAAGGCGCTACGCATACACATATTCGGGACGGCACGATTCAGTCCAGCTTAGCGGCAAAATCAGCGACTCGAGCACTATCCAGCGAAAGACCAGATGTGAATTTTAACTAATGTGAATGACCGATCACCACTCCTCTCAGTTTTGGTGGATACCGGGCCTTACACTCAAAGCATCCACAGAATTTGTCCCGTTAAGCAGAAGTCAGTCTCATCGGTTGCCCTGCGAGATGTCATGCAGAAAAAAAAACCATCCCGGGACACCAGTTGCCGACAGGAGTTTGCTTATTGGCACGTTTCGGGTCGGTCTCGATTTTAACAAATCCAACCGCATTGAATATACCCGAATAAGAATGTCGCACTCCTAAGAGTCAACGAATATTTTTTCGTGACAACAAAAAGTAACTACCAAACTTAAAGCCAATGAAATTGCCATCGACATTCTCTAAAAGCCGATAAACGATCTGGTAGAGAAAATGTGGAAGGACTTTGAAGGCATATTCTGGAAATACGATGGGACAGCGCCAGACAGAATGGGATTAAGTGAAGTGGATGGCAAGAGTGTGGCGCAGTAACGTTGGACAAAGGGCGATTTATGAGCCTTGACTTTGGAAGAGGATTTGAGCGGCGAGTTCGGTTTAGTGTTTTGAATCGAACAGAATGAAAATGCATGGTACAGAAGTTAGCTTATCATGCTACTAAAATCTGTCAAATTTGCCTTAATAGATTTTTCAACTTTATCGTTCCGGGTAGCTTGATGTGTCTGTGCATTTAAAACTTAATTTTGAAGATAAAGATCACGTTTAAGACGAAGTAGTTTATTTTAAAAGGTTTTTCATCAAAATTCAGTTTCTGAACAATATTCAGAAAAGCAATAATTGGAGTTTTCTTGGATATGATGAACTATCAAGTAACTAGGTCTGAAAACATTCTCATGCTTTCAGAAATAATGTTATTAAAACTAAGTCAAAAACTTTTTGAATTACAACACCGTAAATACATTAGAACTTCATTGTGGCATCGTATAATATTCTCGGCCGCTCCAGATTTGCGTGAAAACTTTGAAATTCGTGCGAATATTATTTTGTGGCCATTTTATGATCCAATATCTATTCGTGGATGATATAAAGGGCTTCAAATTTACTACTTTCGAATGATTTTATTAAGGGCTTTTAGCTACAATATTTCAATGAATTTTGAAAGGGCTCGACATTTTTGGAAATCCTTTGATAGCGCCTAATTGATAATCTTGAAAGTCTAATCCTTTCTCAACAAAATGTGCCTCTTCTAAGATTTTCATTATTTATTTATTTTGGTTCTCCAAGTTCTACTAAATGGCAACTATGTATAGTCATGAATTTATCTATCTTTGTGAATAAGAAATATGGGATTCACAGACACGTAAGTGAGTGACTTAGTTTTAGTCAATTTCACAGATCCCAATTTTTTACATCATAGTCTACTATTCCAAAACCCACACACAAGTGGAGAAAACTATTCAACAAAACCAAACCACTAACCCAACTAAACAATACTAATACCCATATTTCGCCCAACAATAAAATCACTTCAAAAGTCAAATACCTCGTGTTCCCATTATCACTCAATTTCCAACTACATCCCCTACAACATAAGGTAGCATAAATGTATCAATGCATGGTCGTGACGTATTAAAGTGAGTGACGAGAGTTTGGTTGTACAGTCGAACAAGCTAATAAGTATACAGCCAGCTAACTTGCACTTACTTTTAAGATTATACAGATACATTTAGAGATAGGTGTCAAGCGATATAGCGTTTGACATGTGAAACGCTTTCCAAAACAACATTGCAATCAATATTTTCACTGTACCAGAATTATAAAGATTTCTGCCTGGATACTTATTAGCTTGTTCGACTGTACGTTGTTGCGGAGTCAGCTCGATCGATAGCTATAGTCTGCATAAAGCGGGCTGTGTTTCGGTTGTAGCGCGAAAGTTGTGGGATTATGCGATTGTTATCCTTTGAGTATGGTTATTTGGTTAGGAGAGTGGGATAAAGTTTGCTGAATGAATGAGGTTTTCCATTTCAGTTTTGATATACTTTGTGGAATTGTTGACGTATTTACCTACAGTTTTTGTTGCATGTTTGTTTACACCAGTCTCATTGTACGGAAAATCTATACAAAGCGAAGCCATATTATACTGGAAATGTATAGCTTGATATGGCTCCGGGTGCACTATACAAAGCTGTCCGCCAAAATGACCAACTTCACATTTAATCTGTGCTATAGCCATCATGTTCGGATCGGTCTGATTCGGCACAGATCGGACGGCAAAATGGAATGTCTATTTTGCCGACTGGCTTTAGCCAAGTGCAATTAGTTAAAAGCAATTTTGAAAAGTTCTTCAGTGAATTAAAATCTCGAGCATCAAATATTCTTCATAAAAGAAAATTTTGTTCAAAGTTCTTTCGTACTTTTTTGTACCCTATCCATTACGGAAAGGAACACTTTTATAAATTCTTATTAAAATGCAGCGATTCCCTACTTTTATTACTTGTCCTGATAAAATCTGCAGCATGGGAAAAATGCAATTTTCGTGCTATTTTTAAGTATCCTCGTAAGCCGGGTCCTTTCGCGAGAATAGTTCAACCTACACATTCCACTTTTTCTCTCAAAAGAGTTCTCCTAGTAGTAGGAACCACTTTCAATCGTTTCAAAGTATTCTAGGTTTTCTTTTAATATCATAAGCTCCTGCAATTTTCCTCACCTAGGTAAGGTCTTTGAAAAGATTTATGAGTATTTATACCAAGAAATAGGTATTTCTTGTGCTCTCAGAAACTTAACTAGCAGAGGATATAACTGCTGCCGCTTCTGTATTATTGTGTGCAATAGAAACACGTGTGGAAGCTTGGTTCAACATTAAGCAATATATGGAAGTATGAGAATTATTGCTTTATTTACTTTTTACCACCTTAGCTCACTATCGTTATCATCTGCCTCATTTAGCCAACTATGTTCGGGTCAGTTTCCAGTCTGATCCGATACAGCTGAATACATGGAGCGACTGCCTATCTGACCACCAATAGGTACGACCTTGGTAGGATTGGTTGTGCAGGCTTTCGGGCTCCAGTTACGCCTTTTTAGTACTCCCTATAGACTACTAGAAAGCTGTGTAAATGTTTAGGTTATAAAACCCTTACGGACCAATGAGCGTAATTAATTTAATTTTAAGCCTCATTAAGGAAAGTTTATCTTTTAGCCCACCTCATTGCCGGTAGGTACATAGCTATTAATAACTTTTTAAGCAATGATTTGAAACTTCTAATTGTTAAGCTAGATATCATCTAAATCACATAGCAACAGACAAGAATCTTCATCAACCACTGCCTTAAGAATTATCTAATCAATGAATCCAGGTTTATCCATTTCGAATTTACCTTTCATAGTTGAATTTCCTTCCTCCTAGATTGTGTGCTCTATTAATTGATTGAACAAATGTTTGTATCTATCGGTGACTTAAACTGCGGTCCTGGAGTCAAGACACCAAGGTCGCTGCTTATCTTCTTTGGTTAATTAAGAATTCTAAGAAACTTCCAATTAAATTATCTTTGCCCTTGTAATGTCTGTCAATCAAGACAAAACTTATAATAACTTGAACTCTTAGCAAGAAATTTCTATAGAGGATTGCCTAAAAGCTCAGCTACTAAGTTTAATTTTTAGAATAGAAGTTTTGGAGTTCTACCTCTTAAAACGTTATGAGTATTTTCAGCGTGGATCACCTCTGCTGGGTGGGGCTTTTCGCTATAGCTTCCCAAAACCTTTTGCCGTTTCAGGGTAATCTGTTATGAACGCATTAAAGTTATTACAACAGTATCTCCTAATCAACTAAAGCCATAGGCATATTCAATTTATCATTGACATAGCATTTCAAATTCAAGTTACCTAGCTTATCGACTATACTCCCTAATTACTCTCAGCTCGTTCTCCAATCAGGCTTTAATCCAAACTGGGGTTCATCTAAGGATTAAATTCGCAACTGTAGTTCGAGTTCGTACAGAGATTGCATTCAGATAATTTTCTGTTTTCGGAAGCCCCCAACGACGGAATGGAAGAATGAAAAAATGGAAGAAATCGTAATAATCCACGATGAAAGGGGATTGGGAACGATTCGGATGGAACTCGGAATTTCGGTAAATGCGAATGTTTCGTAAATCTGGAGAATAAAGGCTTAAGTACAAGTAAATAACGAGACTGTTCGTTGTAATTCTTTTTGGAGATTCCATTATTTTCGTAATCTTGTGTAGAAATACTTTGTAACTGAAATTACGATTTTTTTATATGAACAATAATTATAATTATGTAGGAGGCTCTGGTTTAGATGGTCTCACATTTAAACTTAAAAGGAAAAGTATTCGTTACACAAAAACTCCTAGACAAACAAAAAAAGAATGTCCACAAACGTTTGAACGGCTCTGGTTTAGAAGGTAAGGGAAACCTTTTCCTGGCGTGGCTATGAAAAGTCCAAGAAAAATTAAAAAAAAAGTGTTTTATACTGGGCTATCAAGAAACAGATGTGTAAGACGGTGGGAAATAGTAACCGCCACCTATATGCACCTGCAAGACCAAGTAAGACTTTTAATAATGTGTGACGAACCAGAAAATATGCAAAAAAAAAGAATGTGCTAGTAATTCCGCTTTCCATGTTAGTCGTTTTGCCTACACGTTTTAATATTAAGATGTACCGTCCAGGACTTGAACTGTCCAGGTTGATACGTACTGGTCAGACAAAATATGCGTCATTGGTTGGAAAAGGAAGATTGTAAGCATGCTTGAATTTTAACCCTGGCTGGAATCCTGATTCATAAGAAATTCATAGGCTGATCCCAATTAAGCAGCCGACAACCCCATGTTGACATTAAAGATACCATACGAAACAAAAACACCAAGAATAAGATATCGTAACTTTGACTAAACAGAAAACGGAATGACCCCAAAGACATAGCATTTACGGATAATTGTCAGGGGTAATACGGGTTCTTGTAATAGACGGACATGCTAGGGGCAAACACCGTGACGTAGGGGTCGCAGTATAGGGGTAGCGTGGACATTGGACAAATTCATTAATAGTCAGACGTCCTAATGGCCTTGTATTTGTGTTTACTCGTGGAGAGGGTAGTGATAGTGCCAAATAGTTTCGTTGAACTTGTGGACCGAGATGGACGGAGTTAACTAGGTCCCTTTATGAATATCACTAATCAGCTTATAATGCTGGCGCAGTCAGCCCTACTCCTCGTGGTATGGATCTGCCATACAGTCCCAGAAACACCTAGTTATGGTATTTGTACTCGTTTTTTTGAACATTTCGGTTCATTCCCTACGTTGCCTTTCGCCAACTATAATTATATTATAATTCCATATCCTTTTATGCCGAATTTGTCGCGTTCAGCCGTTCAGCAAACCTAAACCGCGTGTGAAGGTGTTGCTCGCGTTCAGGTTATTTTGTAAAATCTGTCCTTAATGATTTTGATCAATGTACCAGGAAAGAAAACGAGTGATAGAGAAGTATGTTAGAAGAAGACATGCTTCTTGTCCTTATCCCAAATAAATTGGGTTAAGGCGCAGTTAAAGGGGCACCGTAAAAACGACCTGTTTTTCGTCGCGGAGTTAGCCGTATTGCTACTTATTACAATTCCTAAAAAAAATACAGTGTATAGTCAAATGTATAGGTAAAAGACTTATGCAAAAATATTTTCTAAAAGTAATCAAGAACCTCGAAAAAAAAAATCACAAAATCACAAAAAAATCGCACGAAAAAACTTTTTCGTCTCGAAATGCTCAATATTTTGAGTGACAACTGTTATTTTTTTTTTTACTATCAGAAAGGAAATTTAACCAACTAAAGACATATGTAAAAATATTTTAACATTACAGCGTATTTTTTTTTTAATAAATTAAATCTGCGAACTATCGTTCATTTTGGCAGTCACGAGCATCAAACGCATCGCCATTTTCAACCTTATTTGTTTAGGCGATGAGTTAAACGCGCGCTCAAGGTCGCGGGCAGTTAATGTCGCCTTAAGGACAAGAATATGATGATGATGTTTCAGGAAATCATCCGCATATTGCTAGTATAAAACAAACAACTATTACAGTAGGTATCAATAAATATGAATCGCCATTGTCTACGAGTATAAACGGGCACACCTGGGAGTGAGTATGCTTTGTTTACTTCAATGTCAATAGCGATCATCTGATATCAACCATCTATAAACAACCAACGGCCCTGATTCTGATGTCGGTATCTTTTACTTGTAGATTAAATAAGAAAGGGAAAAACGGAAATTACAATTAGAGCTGTCGAATTAGATCTAATTGAAATTGGTTGAAATAAAAGGTGGCATCACATTTAAATGTCTCAATTAGGTATACAGTAAAATATCATGGGGTCTGAAACTTTTACGTTATTATAGAAAATAGGTTAAAGACTCTCTAGCTAGGGAGTCTAGTGACTATTGTTTGATTTTTTTACTAGTTTTAACTGTCCCACTCTTGGGCAAATGCTTCCCAATCCCGTCTCTCCTTTCGGTGTTGCGTTTCTTATCTTCCTTACTTTATTAAAATAGTTCAAATATAGTTATAGTTACTCAAGATACGTTGAGAGCGTCTAGCTGAGAGGTAACAATTTGAGAGACACAGAAAAGGCCTCAACCAATGCTATCAAAAGACAGAAGAACGCAATCACTTCCAATACTGGTCTACAAACGTTTGCAAACAAATATTTGTGTTGATTGGTTATTGGAAATTGTTGCACACGGTGAGAAGGTGAAGGTCACAAACGTTTTGGAATATCTATAAATTGGAATCGCAGTTTCAATACTCGAATTTCAACCTGGTTCTATTTATGTCTACTGTCTACGCGTGTATTGGAGAGACTCGTGGCTAAATGTAAACAGCCTCGTGGGGTTGATCTACAAGGTAAAACAGTGCTTACCAAGGTTGGTCTGCGGATGGGTGACTATCCATCACACACGGAGTTACATCCGTATAATAGACTGTAAGCCGACCCCAACATAGTAAAAAAGACGCCTTTAAGTTAACTATGTTGGGGACTAGAAGAGATGATGAAAACAATTGTATGAATGTCTAGTATTTACCTACCTATGCAGTTTGCATGTATTGAAAAGGTTCAGTTTTTTGTACATAAATATCCAGTTTTGAATTTCTTCAGGGGTTGATTGGTATATTGTTAACACGCAAGAGGCAAAAGAAAATACTTGGCTTTCCCCCTTTTGAAAAATGAAAGATTTATCGTTAATATTATAATAATAATAATGGTTTATAAAAGGTTTTGTGGTTCCTATAAGAATATTTTTTGAGTAGGTACATAAGGTACATTATTGATTGTTTAAATAACATAACTTGTAACTTGTAATATATTTAAGAAAGAACTGGGCACTAACATTTGCCTTAGAACAGTACCATTTTGATCAATGAGAAAAATATTTCGATACTAAACTACTTAAATAATTTTTTGAAGCTACGTTTACCTATATTTTCATGCTAGTGAAGTAGTGACTAGGAAGAGAGACAGTATAATTTGTGTTAAACTTTCTAAGTGAAGGATAATTGATTAAAACACATCCAGATGTATTTGTATTGCTTTGTTTTTCTATCAAACAAACCACAAACAGATACTAAATCATTCAAAATATTTAAATTCATTGTTTTACAGTCGATTCTCAATCAGTCTACGAATACTACTTTAATATCCAACCAAAACACTCCGATTCACCTTCAAAACAACCCTTTTTTTTTTTGGTGGGTGGAAAATCATCGAATAACCCCCCCCCCCCCCCCCCCCCCCCCTCTTGGGCAGAGCGAAGGGGAGTGTCAGACTTCTACTGACTAAAAACCAAACCCATGTTCCTTCTTCGCCCTTGTGTCGGAGCCGCGTTATCCTTTCGACAAGCCACAGCCCCGACGGGAGCCACAGCCCCGACAACAACCCAAACAACCCTCAAAATCAAAATAATACCAAATTATTATTATTGAAAACTTTAGTAAGGGGCGAGTACAATAGACGCTCAAAAGAAGGGTCGAGTCACTTGAGCAAGTCTGTATGCAAGTAATTTTTATCAACAAACCAATTAAACAGTTCTCACTGTATTCCTTTTTACACCTGAATTATTTTGAACGTGTCGATTAATATAGATTATCGTGTTATTTAAATTCGGTAAAGTACTGGTTGTTAGAATAAAACCTTGAAAAAAAAAACTTTGTATAAGTAAAAGTTTTATGATTTGATTATGGCATCATAAATGCTAATGTGCTGTTTAAGAGCTGTTATTAGTACTAGAACAGCATAGTTAATAAGAATGTTTCCTTAATAGGGTACTTTGATGCATTATTGATAAAGTTAATGTGCAATGCTGAGCTATAAATGAAGATTATCTACTTAACTGTGGCATTGCGTAAGCTTATGATACTGTTTTTGATATTATTTACATTTAACATACAAAATAACGTGAATATTTTGAAGCAATATTGAATGGTCTTTGCAAAGTAATGTTATTTCCTGGAACCTTTATCACAACAATATAAAAAACGCGATATTTATCTACAAACTTTTGTACAAAATAGGGGAGGGAATAACAAATGAATGATTGATTCGTTTTAACAGGTATCATACATATTTTCACGCATTTTCAAAATAATTATAAACAAGTATTTTCGTGGTAAACATTCGTATTAAATGGTAAATGATATTTATTTCTCCAAATTGCTATAAAAAACCGATTTGACTAGTCAAAATTAAATAATTTTGTAACGGTAAATAAAGTCTAAAGTCCTAACTAGCTCACAGAATACCGAATCGAATTGCAATGGCTGACCTGAGCGTCCTGAGCGAGTAAGCAAATTAAGATTTCAAACTAGGACGCCTGTAAGCAGTGTATTCAGATTTGCAGCTTGAATTTATTGGCCTGTAATTAACTACTGCTGAATAAGACGTTCCTAATTGATGAACCGGATAACTAGGCATGACTTGGCTTTCCGTAGAGTATAATTAAGCAACTAAAGCCAATAGTTTTCTTATACACAGAAGCCAATTTGACTGAGAGAATGTACCTACATTGAATGTTGATTAAGGACACACTTGACAGTCCATGAGTCCAGTAAAAATTGCATTTCACATGACAACATCTTTTTCACAAAAAAAAACATCCAAATTGATAGTCATATTACAAAGGAAGCAAATTGTTTCTATGTTTAGTAGAGTAGCAAGTCAACTGGACAGTTAACCAAACAAATCTAAACGCAGCATAAAAATAACATGTAATCGTAAAACCAATCGATGACGAGTGTTGAAACGTTCATCCATTCCACATTAACGGGATTTAGACTCAACGTTTACATAGCCAGATGAGAATACATTGTTATTTTGTGGTATGTGAAGACAAATAAATTGCAATGCTAATTTTACAGAGGAATGTCTTTGAAGTTTTTGATAGTGATTTGTTTTTATAATGAGGTATAATTACGTGAAAAGATTTATATTTGTTTTTTAAAAGAATTCATCAAATCGTAAGCAGTGATTTTCAGTTTATTTGAATAAACACAATCAGCTCTAACCCCCTAATAATATGTAAGACATAAGGTCCCCTAAACAAAAGGAATAATTATTATCACACAATATTCTTTGTCATGACAAAATGCAGGTCCTGACCTAACTCAAAACAGCGCATCCAACTTTGTAACAAAACTTCAATACGAAAACAGTTCAAAAAACAGATAAATAATCCTTCACAGCACACATTCAAACAAATTAAACTTAACACACTGAACCGAAAAAAGGGCGCAGCTGACGCAAAAAAATTAAACGTTCAAAACCTAATTTACACGTAAAATCTCTAGCGAATAACCTAGCCCATTTTAATTATGTGAAAACCACTCCTTACCCGTTTCCTAGCCATGACACTAACACACAAAAACTATGAAAACACCATAATACGAGACGCGACAAACGTGCGTCTCTCACGACATTCGGAATACGACTGACGGAAGTACGACTAGATGGGGTGGAGTATCCACCGCCCTATATTTCCGAACGAAATTTGAAATGTCTTATACAGCTGGGTGTTGTTAGAGAGAATTGGACTCTATTTTTAGATAGGAAAGGTTCTGTTTAGTTTGGGCGTTGGTGATTTTTATTTGGTATGTCATTTGATGGTGGTTATTGCATTTACCTTAGACGTTACGTCAGTCGGTGCTCGCGTCTCTGAATTATTTGTTTTTTTTTAGTCTTCGGTCTGGGGAGGGTCAGAGTCGGGTTTTATTAATTTCGGCCATGAGAATATATGTCTTTATGTTCGACACGATATTAAAAGGCCCGCCGTCTTAGGGAAAAACCTTGTGTTTTTTTCAACACCTACCAGTTTGGATTATATTTTTAAACAAAATATAAGCAAATGAGAACCAACAGTAAGTTTATGCTGGCTTAGGGCGCCTTCAAATATGCCGCGCGGTGACAGCGTGGCTGCAGCGCTGCAGCCGCGCTGTTTTGTTAATCCATATAAATAAAGCACGTGCGACAGCGCTACATCCGCGCTGCGGGTGTGCGGTTTTAAATCCGCGATTTTTATATGGATTAACAAAGCAGCGCGGCGGCAGCGCTGCAGCCGCGCTGCCACCGCGCGGCTCTTTGCGGCTAATTTGAAGGCGCCCCAGTGAGAACAATTATTAAACAAAAGAATATTTTTCAACTTTCTACACAACACTTCGGTCCGAACCGCTCGTGGTGCGAAACGACGAAAGACCCATCTCAACTGCATCGTTAGTTTAGTGGTCGAAAGCGCATTTGACGATGATGATGACGTCTTAATGACGCATGCATGCATGATCCTGGGTTCGATTCCCAGATCAGGCAAAGAGTTATTAGGTTTTCCATCAGGATTTTCTCGGTAGCAGCCACTGAAACTGGATGTATTCTCGTCTAATGGCAATATAGTATCGCCCCCTATAACATGAAACTTAACCATAACTAGCGAAATGTGAGTATACTAACTATTAGATACACCTCTGTCTAACCCTCCGGGGATTGCAGGCATGATGTTATATTAATTTACATCTTCTACAAAACATACTTTGTTTCACAAGCCACATTCAGAATTTCATACTGTCTCCGTCCTCGAAAACTTTTGAAGTCTCCGACTTCCAAAGTTCCAACATCTTCGCAGTTGTTCCTCTTACCAGGATTTTGATAGCTTGAGTTAAATATTTCCTCCTTGTATAGGAACATCCTATTGTTTTAGTTTGTCGTGTCAAACTTGGCTGCATTGGTTAGGAATTAACTTTCTGTGATAATCAGTTTGAAGACAATGTTTCTTCGATTAGATGGTAATTGTTTATGGTAACACAGATGTTTTGAATTTGTTGGAGTGGTGGATGTAATTGAATTAGGCCAGTAGTTGTATTAATCACGTTTATTATAACTTATTGAGTTTTACATATTGGAAGAGTAAATCAGTAAGGGACGCCATGACAGAACATTTTTAGGAAGACCAAAAACTATAGAGAGCGGCAATGTTGCCATACTGAGAACCAAGATTATTATATTTATACCACAGATTACAACACGCCTCCTTAAATATATAATCTTGATTTTACATAAACAATGTTATATACTAAAACTAAATTAATTTTAATCCTAACCTATTTTTCAAAAACTTGGTCTTATCCAAACTTTTAGTTAACATGTCTGCTAAGTTAAATTTTGAATCAATTTTTACAATATCAATTATACCCTTTTCATAGTTTTCATTTATATAGTGATACTGAACTTCAATATGCTTTGAATTTTTAGTAAAATTGCCATACTTAGCAATTGAAATTGCACCTGAATTATCTTCAAATAATTTTATGGGTTTATCAAATTTTACATTGAATGATTCACTTAACAAGTTTCTAATGAAAAGTACTTCTGTCACTGCTTCTGACAAAGCAGTATATTCTGCAAAAGTTGAACACTTAGTAACTGTACTTTGTTTATGCGTTTTCCAAAAAATTAAGTTTCCAAATAATCTAATTACAAAACCTGTTGTAGATTTTCTATCTACATTATCACCTGCATAGTCAGAATCTACCATACAATCTAATGTTTCCGAGTTTACATTATCATAGTACGTTAATTTTAAATCCTTAGTCTTATACAAATATTTTAAGATTCTCATTGCATATTTGTAATGTGTTTGGTCATAACAACTTTGATATCGACTTAAGTAATTGACACTGTACGCTACATCTGGCCTAGTGCCTGTACTAATATACAATAATTCCCCAATTATATTTCTATACTTTATATTATCATCTACTTCTCTGGCTTGTTCTAATTTTAAGTTTGTTTCCATTGGAGTATCATATAACTTACTATTTTCCAGATTATATTTCACAGCCAAAGATTCAATATATTTTGTTTGACTTAAGGTCATTTTATTCCTGACATCATTATAATCAATATCTATGCCAATATAACTTTTAATTTTTCCTAGGTCTTTCATAGCAAATTTTTCCATTAAGCTAGTTTTTACCTTATTTACTTTAAGTTTGTCTTTACAACAAATTAGGAGGTCATCAACAAATATTAGTATATATATTGGATCTTTGCTTGCTCTGTTTACATACAAACAGTAATCATAGTTATTTCTAACAAAGTTCAGTGTTTCTATAAATTTGGTGAAACAATCATACCATACTCTAGGACTCTCTCTGAGACCATAGAGTGCTTTTTGCAATTTGTAAACTTTATTATCTCCAGTTTCATAACCTTTAGGTTGATTTATAAATACTTCTGACTTTACATGACCATTTAAAAAAGCTGTCTCAACATCCATTTGTTCTATGTATAAATTATTTTTACAACTGTATGATAATAAAATTTTCAATGTTTGCATTTTTCCTACTGGTGAATAGACATTTTCAAGATAATCCTTTTGCTGGAATCCTCGTACAACTAACCTGGCTTTATAAACATTATTACTTTTCCTTTTAAAGACCCATTTGACATCAATAACCTTTTTATCCTTTGGCCGTTCAACAATTTGCCATGTGTTGTTTTTGTTTAAGCTATTTATTTCCGAGTCCATTGCTACCTGCCATTGCTTATAATCATGGGAGCTCATCGCCTCCTCAAATGTATCTGGTACATTTGCATCAATGTAATTTACATAAATAAAATGTGATACTGGGTTACCATATCTGGAAACTGGATTTTTCTTTCTTTTTGACCTTTCTTCTATTACAAGCTTGTCTTTATTGTCACTTAAATTATCATCATTAAAAAAATCTTCCTCAATATTTTTAGAATTAGTTTCATTTGCCTCTAAATAGTCTTCATCATTTTCAGTTTTAAGTAAATCATTTTTTATCTCTGAAGTTTTATTTTCCAAGTCCCTGTCCTTTTCATCATCAAGTTTTTCTAAACAAATTAACTGAGTATTTTCTTCGACTACCTGTACATGTCTAGCATTAATTATTCTGTTATTTAATAAAACTCTATAACCATTTTCATTATAACCTACTAGCACTCCTAGTTTGGCTTTATCGTCCCATTTACTTTTTCTTAAAACTTCTGGAACCCTAACAAAAACTCTACTTCCATAAATCTTTAAATGCTCAACATTCGGTTTAATACCAAAAAATATTTCGTAAGGAGTTTTATTCTGTACTGTATTGGCAATTGTTCGATTTTTTAAATATGCTGCTGTTTTTATAACTTCAGGCCAATACCTTCTGTGAATTTTAGCCTCTCTCATTAAGCATCTGCCTATGTCCATAGCAGATCTATTATACCTTTCCGCTACTCCATTTAATTCATGGACATAGGGTGGACATGGTAATAACTCTATTCCCTTTTGTCTAATGAAATTATAGACATCTCGATTTAAATATTCTGTGCCATTATCACACTGTAATTTCTTTACTCTTTTATTAAATTTATTTTCTACTAAATTAACAAATTCTATAAAACAATTTGCAGTTTCTGCTTTACTTTTAATACAAAAAATTCTCGTACATTTACTATAATCATCTATAAAAGTCAAAAAATATTTTTCTCCACCATAACCAGTTGTGCTATGTGGACCGTTAAGATCAGTGTGTATCAATTCTAAAATTTCAGTAGTCTTAGTTCTGTTATTTTCAAAAGGTACATTAGCCATTTTGCTTTCAATACAGTTTGAACATTTCATTTCTGTACTTTCAATCTTATCGGGCAAACCTTCTACTAATTTATTATTTATCAACTTGTTTAAATATTGAAAATTTACATGACCAAGTGCCCTATGCCATTTCTCTTTATCGGTTAATTTTACTGAATTAGCATAGATTTTGTTGTCATCAGTTTTTGAAACAAAACTTTTTATACAATACAAATTGTCTATTTTGTTAGCAACAACTATTAATTCTCTTGATTGATTATAAATTTTTGCATTTTCATTTCTTGCTACTATTGTGCAAGTTTTGGTTATTTTTGACACACTTAACAAATTTTGCTTAATACCTTTTACAAAATATACATTTTTCAGATCAATGTGTTTTTCATTATAATAGTTTTTGAAATAGATTTTAACAGTACCTACTTTGGTCGCTTTTAAAATTTTACCATCTGGCAGTTTCACATCAACGGGAATTTTTAATTCTACATAATTAGAAAAACATGTATCATTCTTTACAATATGATCCGTACATCCACTATCTAACAACCAATTAATTTCACTATCATTATCATATTCCCCTTCGCTACAACCCGTTAGCTGATTAACTTCAGGATTACATACCCGAGCTGTCCATGACTCTGCCGCAGAACTGTCTTGCTGAGTGCTTGTTGACTCACCTCTGGGATTGCCTTGACCTCTTCCTCGGCCACGACCTCGTTGAAATCCACCTCTGTTGTAACCTCTTTGTTTTCCTTGTGGGTGTTGGCTGGTTGGTGGTCTTCCTTGGTATTGGTAGTTTTTCTGACCGTGCCAACAGTCCTTCTTAAGATGACCGGTCTTTCCACAGATGAAACATTGTAGTTTAGTTTTTGTTGAGAACGTACTCACATTATTTTTCTTGTCTGGGTCACTGGTGGTCATATTTTTCTCTTTTATTTTAGACTTTACATAATCTACTGTTCTTTGTTCTTCTGGAATTACATCAATAAAATCTCCGATATAACTATAACTTGGAGGTAATGCTCTGAGCAAGTATCTCATCTTCTCAGATTCACTTATAGTTCCACCAGCCGCTTTGAAATCATTCGTTGTTTTCTCGAAATCAACAAAAAACTCTTCTACTGTATTGTAATTGCTTAATTTGATATCTTCAATTTTTCCTCTGCATATTATTTGCATAGCAGTAGATTGTGTTAGGTACATCTTGTCAAACTTTTTCATCATTTCGTAAGCTGTCGTACATTCACTGATATATTCTAATTGTTTATCGGAAATGGTGCTCATTATTATAGTTCTTGCTTTTAAATCCATTTTCTTCCAATCCACCTCTTCTTTAGCCGGCATCATGCAAATGGCGGGCTTGTTGCATTCTTTATATTCCAATAAAGTCATTAACCTTAGTTTCCAGCTTGTGTAATTTATTCCATCAAAAATGGGCATCATTATGTCTTCTATCTTAGCTTGAGCTTGCTTAGCCATTTTTGTGATGATAACGTCCTAGTCCTAGTTTAATCTTGACTCATAACTTATTGTACACGACCACGAGGCGCGAACTACTTTCCACGGCCTTTTTTTCTTGATCTCATTAGATTTTTGTATTTCACTTATTTTACCACTCAACCACGCTCTGCTACCATGTTGGAGTGGTGGATGTAATTGAATTAGGCCAGTAGTTGTATTAATCACGTTTATTATAACTTATTGAGTTTTACATATTGGAAGAGTAAATCAGTAAGGGACGCCATGACAGAACATTTTTAGGAAGACCAAAAACTATAGAGAGCGGCAATGTTGCCATACTGAGAACCAAGATTATTATATTTATACCACAGATTACAACAGAATTGTTATTTGAAATGAAACCTGGTGAAACCTGGTTAAGTGAAACCTCAAGGGACCTGAAAATTTGTCTCACTTATAGAGGTATTCCACTTAACCAGTGTCTCAGACATCCAAGTATATCTCATGGGACCTCAGCATGAGTTCCAGTTATGGAGGTTTCTTACTTATCCAGGTCCCACTTAACCAAGTTTCATTGTATTAATTAACTGATTATGTTTTGCATGCGCACGTGATGGTAAATCATGGAGAGCTTACTTCTTTTACAACACCTATGTACCAATTATTTACCCATGTCTGCAAACAATAAATTATTAGATTTGATGATTTGATTACTTTGGTCATTTCGAAATAACTTACATAATAACATAACATCACGCCTTTTTTTTTTTGGTGGGTGGAAAATCATCGAATAACCTCCCCGGTCTTGGGCAGAGCGAAGGGGAGTGTCAGACTTCTACTCTTATTCTTATTCTTATTCTTTATTGCACACATAAAATAACAAAAATAAACATAAATTACAAAGCTTATGTACAAAGGCGAGCTTAACCCAGAATTGGGTTTTCTTACAGCAAACTGACTAAAAACCAAACCCATGTTCCTTCTTCGCCCTTGTGTCGGAGCCGCGTTAACCTTTCGACAAACCACAGCCCCGACGGGATAACATCACGCCTGTAATCCCATAAAGTTAAGGTGTGCAAGAAATACCAGAAAACTGTGGCCGGTGATGATCCAAGTTCAGTTGATGGCAATAGGCTCGCCTTATATTACATGGGACTACCTTTTGAGCGCCACAGTCACGTATAGACGAGAAGTAAAAAAGTAATAACAAATAAATGAAAATGCGTTATATAACAATATCATGGGTTCTCATACATCACATACTCATTCGATACTGATAAATTACTGATTGCAATTCGTTGAATTTATAATGACTCAAGCTTATCAAGGATATGAATACACTAGTTTTTGCCAGCGGCTTCGCCCGCGGTGAAATGAAGCACTAATTTTTAATTCACTGCATTATTTCTCAGATCCAACCAAAGGGTTGCGTCTCAAGTCTTCACAAGAGCCTGCTGAATATAATAATAATCTTGGTAATGCAGCAGTCCTAGGGCTTCTTCCGTAGGGCTTCGCCCGCGTCATGAAGCGCTGCCGAGAGATTTACATGTGTTTAGCTAGTTAGTGCAATGTGTTTATATTTCTGTCGTAGTTGTATGAAGGGATTTGTTGTTAGAGCTATCTTTATATTAGCAGTTTTGTGGGTCATGAACTCATGATTTTTGACGTATAGTGTTTGTGGCAAAGGCATTAAGAATTCAATATTATATTTCTAAATCAATACTAGCTGTACCGGGCATGCATAAAAAACCTAAAAAAAATATACATTAAGTACGTCCTATTCTCAGACCTAACAAATAAAGGGTGTAAAAATACCATAAAAACCGGATTAAGCTGATTAGGAGGATTCGATAACAACCACTGTGGACACGAGATTTTTATTTATTAAACATTATAAAGTTTCGAAAACATGTGACATCTAGCAGCCCACACTGGGCCCAGTAATGGGAAAATTATGGGCTGATATTGCTTATTGTATGTGTCTGTCTGTCTTCGGAACTACTTTTAATATACAATTCAGAAAGTTCTTTCACGAATGGGTATCTACATAATCCCCGGGTGTCATATGGGTAAAGATATAATAATATGTGAAACGTACTTTGGAATAACTTCTGAACATAAAGCGGGCGAAGTCGCCGGCAATAGCTAGTAGTCTCTCGTTATATCAATAACTATTCCGACACGTTCACGGTTATGCACAATATCTTCTCGAGCAAATTACTGGTAGCTCGGATGCAGCGATGCAAATTCTACTAGAAATTGTGGAAACATTTCAAAATATACACAAGAACAATTCTGCATCATCATAAACATACCAGTGTTAACATTACAGGTTTTCGTGCCTCCCGTCGGGGCTACGGGTTGTTCGAAAGAGATACCGCGGCCTCGACACAAAGGGTTAAGAAGGTTTTTAGTCAGTAGAAGTCTGACACTCCCTACCGCTCTGCCCAGCGCGGGAGGAGTCATTTGATGATTTCCCACCCCCAAAAAAAATGGTAAAGTCATTAGTTTAATAACTTTACCTAGAGTTTATAGTGTGGAACTAATACGAGTACTCGTATAAACTTTCCCCTGCACTCCTAATGTAATTTACCGATGTAATTAACTGAGCAACATTATAAAAAAGTTCTTCAGAAAGGTCAGCGCAGTATTTGCAACTGGTGAGGGTGTAGCACGTGGCGTTCTACCTACTCCCATGGGAAAAAGGCGTTAGTTTATGTATGTTTATATTACAAAAACGTAAATAATCATTAGAAGACCAGCTACCTATATCAACTAAACAGTACAACAATGATAAACAACCCGAGAAAGTCATAAAAAGAAAACTTTTCAAAAGAAGCAAGAATGATAAATATGCACAAGAAGTCTGTCTTTTGTCCCCGGTCCCTCGTTTGGGGTCTTAATTAAATAATGAGCCTCCATAATGTTTCTTGATGCCCCGAAAACTGTGTCCTTGCAAACTGAGCTAATGTCTTCTTCCTTGCTTCCAATTATTTCTAATTTAAAATGTCTTGGAGAGTGTAACGCAACATCACGCTTGTAATCCAGCCATTTAGGCAGAAGTGTACGTAATAGTAGACCCACATTTCGCCATAGGGGCCGAGCCTATTGTCATCAACTGGAAATTAATCTCGACACCATAGCTGCTATACTACTCATGAATAAAATAAATATTTATAAAGGATAATGACAGTTCAATCAATAGACATCAGTGGCATTAACCTTATTTCACTTGTTGACAGACTACAGCTTCCTCATGCGTATTACTCAGTCACTGTACATCCGTAACACTGCTCGACCCGAGGACCGAATCCCAGACACCGTGCTCAATAGTTTCTCCTACTACCACTAGACCAACACGGCAGTGTATTAAAACCCAGCCTCATCATCATCATTTCAGCCGAAAGACGTCCACTGCTGGACATAGGCCTCCCCTAAGTGTCGCCACATTGACCGGTCCCGTGCGTCTCGCATCCAGCAGCGGTTGCGAGACGCACGGGACCGCATTTACCTGCTGCTCTGTTAATTACACCTGCGAAACCCACCCTATTACAATCTAAAACGATCCAATCTCCATCTAACGACTACAAAAAAACCCGAACATCGGCGAAAATTCCCGAGCACCACCGAAGTCGATAATATTAAAACACGTACGCAAAAGACTTTTCAAGTTTACGATAGGGGGCAAGTCCTGTGGCTGGAAGCCAAACGTTTTTCAAACCGTATCAGACTATCAGAACAAGGCACGTCCTAGTTTCATAGACCGCTGTGTATACGGAAAAGTTAGGAATAAAGTTATCAATGGAGATAGTGTAGGCGTGTTATTGCTTATTTTGAGGTTTTATTTATCTAGCAATATAAGTTTTTTAGGTCACGTGTACCTAAGAAAGAGTGAACCACCTAACGGGTTCCATAAAACGCTAGATAGGGATAAGGGGAACTAAGGCAAAGACCTTCTACCAAAACCTTCTTCCTCTTTTGTAGTCTGATGAATAAATTATTATTAATTAAAACACTGGCCCAGACAGGATTATCTGGAGAAGGAAGAACGAAGCCTTTACCCAGCAGTGAGACATATACTGCAGGCTTATTAATTCATGTGAGAAGATTAAGAAGCGTTATAAGGATCTCCCTTATGGCGACTGTGACCATAACTCCACCACACTGCGTATGAGTTAAAGAATAACAAGGCCATGAAGAAATCATATTAGAACTGGCCCTCACTAACCAGACGACTAAACAAATTAGTATCATCAACAGCACAATATTTAAGCACTTTGAAAATCTATAAATAATCCCATTTACCTTTAAAACTATAATAAAACCAGTCTAAAAGCTTTTTTAGCCGACAATTATATCTTCGTTTACAGTATCTATTCCCTTTACATCGAATCTAACCGCTCCGAAGTCCATTTAAGTTTCATTCAGGGTTCTGAAGATAGATAACAGTGACAATAGGGAATCGAGATGTTATCCTGAAGCTACTATCGTTTCAGTTATCAACTCTTTAGCGGCTTAAGAGAAGCTAGCTACTGGGAAAATACTTATCAATTGAACTTGAATGTTGGGTAAGTAATCAATTTTTTTTAAATTGGTTTAAATTGGAGCATTCATTCTTTGAATTTTAGACCACCATGGGGTTCTTTTACACATCCTAGAATATTGAAACTAATTTCATGGTGCTAGGACCTCATGCGTAGCAGGCGTTGCTGCTAAGCAAGAGGTTCTAGCATCGAATCCCAGATCGGGCAGTGTTATTGGATTTCCGATAAGAAAGAATTTCTAGTTGTACCCGGTTGATGGCAATAAGGCTTCACCACCTATTATATGCGACATTATACGCGAAAAGTCAGTTAATATTAGATACACCTCTGTCAAATACTTCGGGAATGTTACTGGAGGATTCGGTACCTCAGAGAAGAGAGGTATTCCACATTGGGCACCCACTTTAACGGCACCTGAGGTAGAGGCCCCCTTTCTTCTTACGTCATCGCACTACGTTACATTATCTTGTATGCAGTTATAATTCACGTGGACTGGACACACCCACACGCAAATGTGGGTGTGATACAACTGATACAAGTACCTAGTTACGTCATGGGACCAGGCCTGGACATGATAATTTTTGAATTATTGCGATATTATGCGATAGTCCAATAAAGTGTTATGAATATTCATATATTTTGCGTACTGGTAAAAGGTGACTCCAAAATTATGTTTTAGGGGGACCCAAAACGGATGTTATGTCTCACAACAGGATCATTCATAAACTCAGAACTTTTTTCCATGGGAGTACACAGTAACTACAACTATTTATACTTTATCTAACTACAAACCGACGACCTGCTATGATCCTTACAAACTCCTTAACAAGGAGATAAAAACCCCTCCTGCCAGGCGGAGTGGAAGGGAGTGTCAGACTTGTACTGACAAAAACCCACCCATATTCCATATAAGCCCTTTGTGTTCCAGAACCGCGGCATCTCTTTCGACAAGTCCCGCAGCGCCACATGACGTGACTTTGTCCTCAAGTTCAAATTCTAGATAGCACGTTCACAACGACCATACAGCCACTAGACGCCTAATACTCAATCTAACGCACGAAACAAATTCTGTCAACTCGCTGAGGTGCGGGGGAACGGGGTACTGCATTCTGATTGGCCCTTTCAAGGTCATTGCATTTTTACGGCCACAGGAGTGGTCGAAACTAATGCGAACTTTGTGAGTGACGACGGCTATAAGTTTTTTTTTTTTTTATAGCCCTAATGTGTTGACAGACATTGGTCGCCTGTTATTAGGCGTCTAGTGGCTGTATGGTCGTTGCACGTTCATAATATAACGCACAAGAGAAACTTAATTAGGGAGCAGCAGGCGCCCTCCACGCTATCATTAATGCCGCAGACGACATAATGCTAATGAGACTGTAACCCGTGTAACCCTCGCCCACGACAAGAGTGGGCGAGATGCAGCATCGGAATCGATAAATTATTTGGAGTTACAGCCGTATTACACTGTGTATTGATTTTTGACCTACTTGTAATATGTAAGTTTGAAACAGAGAACTAGCCATACTTATATACGTAAACAATGTAATCGTCTTCTACCTCCTTTTTAACCGACTTCAAAAAAGGAGGAGGTTCTATGTTCATGTGTATGTATTTTTTTTTTTGGAGGGTTTGGACTCATCCAATGATTCCTCCCACTCTGGGCAGAGCGGTAGGGACTAGGGAGTGTCAGATTTCTACTGACTAAAAACCACGCGTGTTCCTTCTTAGCCCTTTGTGTCGCGGCCGCGGTATCTCTTTCGAATAACCCGGTGCCTCGACGGGATCATCATCTACCTGCCTTTCCCAACTATATTGGAGCTGACAGTAAAATTTTATGCAGCTGAAAACCAATATTTCACATGGAGCGACTGCCTATGTGACCTCCACAACCCAGTAACCTTTGGTAAGATGTGATCTGAGGTTGAATTTCACCAATAAAACCTAAACCACCTTATTACAAAATGTTGTTAAACCTGGTTTAACTTAGACTTGGTTTATCACGCATGCATGACGTCTCACTTCAATAATATTCAAAAGAAAGTGACAGCATGCGAGATAAACCAGGTCTAAGTTAAACCAGGTTTAACTACCTTTTGTAATAAGGCGGATACTGTTTCGAACATATAAACTGCGTTCAAATGCAGTCAGTGCAATGATGAAATATGCTCATCTTGGTGTTGTTCGCATTCTGATTCACTCTTTGTTCTCCTGGATTTTCCCCTACCTTCAAGCTTGATATTCCAGATTCCTATCCCTATTTTTACTAATCACATCGTCCCAAATGTTAATAAAATAGTTATAATTAGTATGCGTAGGTAGTAGGTACTGAACAAGTGTATGATTATAAAACCGGAAGCCGATCGTATTAAAATAATCTACAAAATATCGTCATCAGTCTGTTTCGAGGAAACCTAATCGAGTATCGATATCGGAACCTTCAATATTAGTCATTTCATTAAAGTCGTCGACAAAGTCACCAAAACTGTTCTCGCTTTCAAGCATACATTAAACTCCATAATCTTCATCATCATACTCCTGTTCCATTTTATTTGAGTCAGAACAAAATGTCTTCGTCTTCGATACTTCTCTCTTAGAGACTGTTTCCACCAAGCGTTTACGCGCACCCTTGCTCGCCATCTTAGCAGTTACCTCATATCTAGCTATATCTTCCTACACACAGTCCATCCATCGTTTCTTTGGTCTTCTGCTACTCTTATATCCTCCCATTCACAATCACTGAATAACACAATATCCTCTTCATAACCCTCCTTAGCACAATGAACTAACTCGAAACTATTTCCTAAGAGTAATATTCTAGCATCGTAAATAACATACGCAATCTTGACAATAATAATATGTATTACAAAATTAAGTAAAGGTAGGTACACAAATTAATAACTGTTGTTCATGACAGGTTGGTTTGCGAAGGTAGATATTACACGTTCCGAGGTTTACCTAACCCTTTTGAAGTTTTGATAAATTACTATGTTTTCGCGTTTTGTAGGTTACGAAAGTATAGGATCGGCTAGGTAATTGGTGAAGTGAACAGTTGTCAAACGTTCTTCTAAAGATATCCATACGGATAATTGGATGCCCTCCACTCTAGGTAGCTTTATCATCATCGTAAGTAATTTCAGCCGAAAGTCCACTGCTGGACATAGATCCCTGACATTTAAGGGTTCAGTGCCTCTCGCATCCAGCAGATCCCCAAACCTTCACCAGTCATCGGTCCACCTAGGGAGGCATTCCAAAGTAACGTCAAACAGACGAGGCGGCTTGAGAGGCAGTTTTTAGTCTAGTAGTTTTTTCTTCGGCACTCCGGTAAAAGAGGCTATACTGCTGACATGCTGTGCTATTTAGGTCAGAGGTCTCTCTTTGCCTAGATTGGAACATTACTCCCAAGGGAAGGCTAGCTCACATACATTGGTAATATACCACTTTAGTTTCGTATGGGATTAGACTACCAAAGATTGCAGCATCTACACATTCTACACGAAGAAGCATCTCCATTCCTTCATCTATTCATCATCATCATCATCATCAGCCTATAATGTTCCCACTGCAGGGACTCAGGCCTCCTCTCTAGGAGAGGGATGGGCTATAATCCACCACGCGGGCCCAGTGCGGATTGGCATCTATTACTTCATGAGAAAATTCATCTTATTCTCATTACGTAAAAACAACAGTTATTTACATTGTTCTATTGCTAAAGAACTCGGTAAGCCACAAAAAATATTTATAGGTGTAATGCCGAGAGCATTATCCCCTCGACGCTAAATTATCCCACTTTATCTCACTGGATTTAAAGGCTGAACACATTTAAATATATAAGGTTTTGCGTAACCATACTTTGTGTAGCTAATGAAGAAAGCACAGAGTGAAACGATAACCTAAATGGTTTTCGAATACTACTAGAATATGCTGCGGGCCAACGGCATAACGTGCATTTTGAGGCTCGGAGGAAACTCGGTAGTTCTTCTTCTTATCGTGTGGGCAGTAAGGTCTTACGACCCTACACACCCTAGTGTTAGAGTTTCCAAACCGCCGCAAGGGCCTCTGACATGGTTTGACGACCGCCATTTGGCGTTTTGTTTGGCGCGTAAACGCTGTTCAGGTATAAACCTGAACAGCGTTTATTTACAATTTCATGAAGTACTTACTTTAGAAAAAGATAATATTCAGTTAGCATGTCAAGGTTTTAGGATTGATCGGGGCTATATCGACCGACCCACATAGATATTTAGTTTGATAACTGTTACTGTACTCTTTCTTTTTTGCTTTATAGAGTGGTTAAGTTGCCATGACTACGATAACATTGTTATAATAACAGCAAGCTATAAATACACACGATTGTTTAAAAACAATAGTAGATTATTGCATCGAGCACAAAGTAATTTATTATTGCACCGAGTGCCTGATTTAGAGCCTGAGCGTTAGCGAGGGCTCTAATCTAACAGGCACGAGGGCAATATAAATTACTTAAGGCGAGGTGCATAATCTACTTTTCTTTCAACTATTACATAAAGGAATAGTAGATAAAAGAAACTCATATCAAACAGTTAAAAGATTTTCTATACTTAACACTGCCGTCTTCATTTAGAATGTTTTCCGGAGTTAATGTGTCGCTAAATGATTCCATTTTAATTCGAAGCCGAAGCACTCAAAATCAGATAGTATCACACTTTATCGTTTCCAAAAATATTGTCAAGCAAAATTAACAAAGTTCCCCAAAAGTTCACGCCAAATTACTTTTTTAAATTTCTTTCATTTTATAGTAACTAGTTAGCAACAATCATTTTTTAAATTTGGAACAAGTAGTAGGATAGAAACGAATAATACTTATGTAAAAAAAAAAGTATTGATATCGGCTGGCTGAATAGAGCTAATCCATTGAGATTGGCATCGGTGCGATTAAAAAAAATAAACTGTGCAATAATGAAATTTCATACATTTTTATTGCTCTAGAGCACTAAAGACTCGCTTTGTGCTGAGTTTTTAGTGTGATTATGATGAAATTAAAGCATAGTTGGAAGAAAAAGTATTTTCAGTTCCACATTATAAAAATGAAAGGAAAACGTGCAGATTGTAACAAATATTGAAAAGCCCGAACCATTCAACAATCAAAATAAAAACATGTATCCTACAAAAATCAATACCAATTTGCGCAAAATGGTAGTGCAACGCCAAGTTCGAGCGAATATTGAACATAATTTAAAAAACTAAAAGCCGCTCAATAGGAATTTGACTTTATTTGCCACGAAGCGAGAGGCAGTGGAATGAATAATGTTAGTATATTATGCAAAACGATTTATCAAACAGAACACGGAAAGAGGACGACGGGAACGAACGTAATTTTGGACGCTTCGCTACTTCACCATATTACGAACCTAGTTGCTAAAGCTAGCTTCTGTAGAACGCAATTTTGTTTGATTTTATGAAATACTTGTAAGAAATATATCGGCAATACGAGGGAAATGAAAATAGTGTCAATCCTCTAATAGAGGATTGATATTTCCAAAGCTTGTAAGAGATTGATACGTGTATCAACGTTTATTTTTTTCGCTTACAGAATGAGAAAATCGAACTTTGATCGATACTAGAGACTAGAGATGATGTTATTAGAGTCATGATAATTTGTACATTAATATGTTTTATCTACCCAAATATCATAAACCCTCTATAATGCGTTCAAAAACCATAGGCAATGACCAGCATTACCAACCAGCAGAAATTAACAGAACTGTAATGAGCTTGTGAGAAAGTGTATGTAAATCTATATGTTTAAGTATTAATATTCACCAATTAATAAACTGTGTGTCAAGATGATTACTAGTTATTTAATGTGTTTAAAAGTATCTATAAAGAAGTGTGTAGGGAACAGGGTTGTTATGAAATAAAACCACAAAAGACAAGACCATTAATTGAATTTATTTTGGTCTTGTCAAACTCAATCTCGAAACTCTATTCCATTCACTAGGTCCCTAGGTCTTCGTGGAGAAGAATGGACAAGAAACTCCACGGGAAACATCTTTTAAGGTGTTATACAAAGACAACCTGACATTGTCTTGGACTGTCTCAAGTTACAGCAATTTATCAGTTTACATAAACAACAATTAATATAACCCATATTATAGTACATATTTCTAACACATAGATATCAGTAATATTCATAGCATAATATCAATTAACTTACATGAACATTGTAGGTAGATCCTTAGGACAATACACATAGGTTACAGCTTGCTACACTTGGTAGTCTTGATTCATCAGACACATCAGACACATTATGAATATAACACTCTGGTTACAGATCCAGATATTACTCGTATTTAACTAGCTAACTCGTAGAATAGTTTCAGCGTAACTGAACCCGAATTGCCAGTCCTTCTAGTTTTATAACCGTCCAATCTTAAAAAGTAAATCAACGACTACCGCCATAATACACCAATGGCAAATGGTTATACATTACAGCTAAATAACTAATACCATAAATAATAATTAGCAAATCCTATGTAGTGAAACTATTTTAAAACTCCATTAGGTAATTTAGCAATTTAGTAAGTATTTATTTGTAATCTTTACATTTATTCGGATAAAATATGAACATCAATAGATAGTTCCGGGAATAGATAGAAACAACTGGATACATTGAAATTGCAAGATAAAATCTAGGAAACATTGTAAGTATCATATAATAATTACTACTTAATTTATTGGCAATATAAAGTAAATAAACATTTAACTTGACTTAACTATTCAAATACCACAATAGTAATTGTGGTTCGGAAACCAAGTCTTTTAAGTCACAATAAAAACTACTTCTATAAAATACGTCGGGATATTAGGTTTATTTGAAATTAGAATCTTTGTTTTTAAGATATTAACGATGATTATTAAATCAACAGTATTTCGTAATAATATTGATAGTATTTTGATGAGGAACTGTTAAATGTTGTGTATCACATGTAAACAAGGTCATAATTATCATAGGGATGTTTTTATTTGTGTTCAATTAAAGAAACAGTGTAATAAACAAACTGAAATTATTTGAATAATCTATCAAGCTCATAACCTACTGAAAACAGTAGGTTATGAGTTTTAAATTTGGAACAGGTGTCAAATTCAAATGAGTGTGCTATTCTAGTATCTACATTAAAACAGATACCTATCGATACGAAACCCCAATTGAGTATGATTTTAATTATAAATCGCACGACATTTTGATCTCGAGTGACACAAGAATAGTGACTTTGTTCGTTTGCCTATGATTTAAAAAAAATGACAGATATCCGAAACGCCGCCATTTCGAGCTGTCATTTGTTCGTTAGCTTTTTATTCCTTTTCATTGAATAAACAAATTTTCTGATAAGTTCTTTATTTCTGTCGTAAATGAGTGATAGTGACTCAGAAATTAACGTGAACACTCCGCCAGATATCGTAAATGCAGCGACGAATGCAACTAATAACCTGTTTATTTTTTATTGCATTACACTGGTAACAATGCTGGTCATTTCCCTATGGTTCCTGAGCCCATCATAGAGCCCTTATGATATTCGGGTAGATAAATTAGTGTATGCAACTATACATAATTAGGCATTACAACACTCGTGTGATGCTATTAAGAAACTCGCCTTCGGCTCGTTTCTTAAACCCACACTTGTGTTGTAATGCCCTTCATTATGCACAGTCGCATAAACTACTATTGTTTGATTTATAATTCTCACATTCTCAGTGTTTTTATTACAACAGTAAACAATCGTAAACAACAATTATTTTCAGTAAAATTCCAATAAACAAATAATAATTCACAAGGATATTAATACTCACGTTCGCCACATACAAATACTTCCTCGCGGCAATAAAATGATAATTACGTAAACAGTAACAGTTTGTTAGTTCAACTGCATAGAATTACAACAGTAATTGAAAAAGCCCTTGAAGATAGGAAAGTATGTACCACTGTATTTTTAGATGTAGCCCAGGCTTTTGACAAAGTTTGGCACAAAGGATTGATTTATAAACTAAGAACTATGTTGCCAAAACAGTTCGCAGATATATTAGAATCATATATAACTGGTAGAGTCTTTAGAGTAAGGCAAGAAAACGCCTATTCTGAACTAAAAGAAATAAAAGCTGGTGTACCACAAGGAAGTGTTCTAGGCCCGGTCCTGTACCTATTGTACACATGTGATATACCAGAACTAGAAAATGCAACTATCGCTACTTTTGCTGACGATACCGCAATAATGTCCACAGGATCTAGTCACAAGGAAGCTGTGGTAAAAGTACAAACAGCAATAAATCAATTCTATGATTGAACCAAAAAGTGGAAGATAAAGTTGAATGAAACAAAATCCATTCACATTGACTTCACTAATAAGAAATCGGAACACAACCCAGTATACATAAACAACAAAAGTGTACCGTACGAAAACACTGCCAAATATCTTGGTATGACCTTAGACGCAAAGCTTCGCTGGAAATCCCATGTCAAAAAGAAACGAGAAGAATTAGAAATTCGTTACAGAAGCATGAACTGGTTACTAGGAAAGCATTCCGCGTTGTCAGTTTCTAACAAAATCCTGATCTACAGATCAGTCCTTATGCCAGTATGGACCTATGGTATACAACTATGGGGTTGTGCCAAAGAAAGCAATGTAGAAATTATACAAAAATTCCAGAATAAAGTACTCAAGAACATCGTGAACGCGCCTTGGTATATACGAATTGACGACATCCATCGGGACCTGAATATAGAGTTCGTAAACAGCATAATCCAAAAATATGCAGAAGCTCATGAACATCGACTTCATCATCATGTTAATGTTGAGGCCATCCAGCTCCTCGATAACACGGACATAGTAAGAAGGCTCAAAAGGACTAAACCTTTTGAGTTAGTGTAGTGTAATATAGTGTAACATAATAATATCTGTGACTTTACCGCGAGTGTAATATAGTACCTAGCTATTTATATGGACACAAGAACAAAGTGACTTCACCTTAATAGACGCTAAGTAAACGCAATGGACGTGCTCTTAGATATACTTTTACTTTTAGCAAATTAAGTTAGACTAAAATTGCTTATTAGCCTTATTGGGCTAGATTGTAATAAAATAAACAAAACAAAAAAAAAAAAAAAAAAAGTTCAACTAACGGTTCCGGAATTTTGTGAGAATTGAAAGACAAGCGTCTGATATATGTTTAGCTCACATCTAAACATATGTATATCAGAAAGACAAGCGTCTGATATATGTTTAGCTCACATATAAACATATGTATATCAGAAAGACAAGCGTCTGATATATGTTTAGCTCACATCTAAACATAGGTATATCAGAAAGACAAGCGTCTGATATATGTTTAGCTCACATATAAACATATATATCAGACGCTTGTCTTTCAATTGGCATCTTTCTCTAGAATATAATCATTTAATTTTTGCTTGGATATTAATGTTGATGGATGGAGAGGGAGAAGAACGCCAAAGAAAAGATGGATGGATTGTGTGAAGAATTATATGAAAAAGAAAAGAGAGAAAGGAGAAGTAGTAGTAATAGGGGATCGGACAAAAAAAAAACTAATTAGTCCGTCATATAGATTTTCAAAAAATATTGACCACATATTTTTTCTTTTTTCACGTAAACAAAAAATGAAGTCGATACCGTGCTTCGAAAACTCGTGTGACGTCATATGATAGTACATTTTGAACATTCAATTGACGTTTCAAGCCCCACTCCATGATCTTTGACACGCTATAGCTTCGTCAATTTTAATTGATTTGATAAAACAAAAAATACGTATCCGATATTTTTCAATAATCTAACTGACGGACTAAACAGAATCATATTTTTTTGAGTCAGTCCGATCCCCTATTGCTGCTGTGACGTCTGACAGTGGACAATGGAAGAAGAAAATGTGTTGCGCAGACCTCAAATAGAATAGTAGGACAATAGAAGGAAGATGAGTGAACTTGGCATGTTTAACTCGGTTACTAAATAATTATAAAATTAAGTAAAAGGAGCAGATCAAAATAAATTCCTATGTGATATTGCCAGTGTCGAGTGAACATGAATGTTCATTCGACCCTTTTGCCTAGCCTTTTCCCAACTATGTTGGGTCAGCTTCCAGTCTAATCGAATACAGCTGAATACCAGCATTTTACAAGGAGCGACTGCCTATCTGACCTCCACAACCCAGTAAGAACTCGATATAACGATACTCCAAGGTAAGACTGGGTATCAGACTTTCGGCCCAATGACTGACTGACTCGACTGTCAAAGATTTACAGCCGGGAACGAACGAACGAACATGAATGTTCACTCAAGTGATGTGAACCATTCACTCGTAGCAAAGTAAAGCTGCTAATATCAGAATTTACATCGCATGCGATTTGCATTTTCACTCATCATTCACACCACGTTTACTTACAAATATTTCGGACTGACCTTCACATAGCTGAGATTTCAACGTTTATATAAAATCTAAGTCGTATGGATGAATCTTTGCGAGATCGTAAAATAGAATGGTTATCATAAAATATTATAACGTGCTAAATCCATATAAGGATACCCTCGTGGTTTGGTAATGTGGATATTAATTTTAATATGGTTAGATCATTTTAAGTAGTTACTGAAATGTATGTTGAAAATACGATCTACAATAACTTGTTTACACCTATGAAAACACGAACATATTGCACAATAAACAGAATATTTATTACTGTAAACGGTTCTAGCGAGCTTCCACTCCAGATTTCTAAGCATCTGAATATATTCCGAGTTATCGTATTGCACCCCCAAATTCATTTAATTCCCTTTTTTATTTTTGGAGGATGGTAAAATCATCAAATGACTCTTCCCGTTCTGGGCAGAGAGGTAGGGAGTGTCAGACTTCTACTGTATAAAAACCTCCCATATTCCTTCCTCGCCCTTGCGCCGAGGCCGCATTATCTCTTTCGTCAAACCACAGCCCCGACGGTTTTACTGTTCCCCTTACTTAACAATTTAAGATTTTACAATAACTATCTATCCTGTCCTACTCTTGTTAATTACACACTATTGTTTGCGAACAATTCTCTCCTCCTCCCTGAAGTTTAAATCTCGCACTCAACGCTAATGGAGAAAATTAATCAGACGGAAACAAAGTGCATACTTTACCTTACAATAGATTTAGCGCTGTACGCGGACAACTTCGCCATTTTGTTTTTTACTTTGTGCTTACCTGTGAAAAGAATAAAAAAGTATATTTAGTACATGGTTCTGAAGAATAAAATGAGGAAACATAGATAGACTTTTCTTTCGATGTTTAAACTTTATAAGGTCAAACTAAATTGGCTAAAATAACTCCGAAAACAGACACAAAAAACCTTTTTTTTTGTATTAGATACGTGTCACGTCTGTGGAGTTCTAATAGCTAATTTTAATTTGACCCTGTACATATTTCGTGTTGCCAGCTGTTGTTGAAAAATATCTTTATTATTATATTATTGACTAATCCTGTTACGTCTAATATCGCAAAATACGCGCTTTGGACGTGGATTTGCGGACACAAGCCCGTTATACAATACATGTATTGTATAACGGGCTGGTGTCCGCAAATACAATACAATACGTCTTTTCTATATTGACTCTCACAGTCAACACCTGTATTGAACATACGTATCATCTCCTATTGTAACATAACCAGTCAATAAATCGTATAACAAATACAGTGCGAACAATAATAATATGTAATATGAACATAATATGTAGTAGGTATGTCTTGCGAAATAGCGATTGCAACTTTGAGATAATTATGATCTACGCTAATATGGGTTCTAAAATATTGCTTTCGTTACGAAATATAAAAATTAAATCAATACTATAGGCAAAAATTGCTTCTAAATGCTGCGAAGTCTCAAAGTTCAGGCAAAAAAAAGCAATACATACTGTTAAATATTGTATTGTGAATGTGTTACTTTTGATAAAATAAACGATTATTATAATATTGGTGTTGCTGATTGTACATAATATAATATGTAACATAAAACACCATATTTTCTATATTCCAACACCGGTCGGTCGTGATATCGTGTCGGACGACGTCAAAGCTTGCCGTCACGGCCACGCGCCATGTGCTACAAATTAACTTTTTCGCAGCAGGTAAAAAGGTAAGGTTGTTTGTGTTTGATCATATGGACACAGGTAAAATCTACGAGACTTTTTTTGGGGAAAGAACAGATTGTCATTGAATTAAATACTGTTATTAGTGCTGCATGATTGTTTTTATCGCAAGATTAGAACTAACACATTCATCTTGTTTTTTTTTTCAATATTCTAAATTTCCGAAACCTTTTTATATGTCATAATGCGGCAAATTTAAATAAGCATACTGTACTTCATGATAATAATAATAATAAACTTACATAAATAATCTATAAAATATTTTTACATAAATAATATAAATATTTCCTAAACATTTCACTAAACTTACAAAGAGAGGAGGTCAAAGTCTCAGCAGCGGGAACATTACAGGCGGTTTACGCCATCGTTTTTATAATCATATTGAAAATACAAATAAATCTCAACAAATAATACCATAGGATTACATTTCTCCTACCTTCTGTACATATTACGCAGGTAAGTGTGAATGATATTAAGGTACATGGTAACTTGTGTTACCCAACACTTAATACTATTTAGGAGTATGCGCGTGGGCAGCAGAACACACTTAACGTCAAATAAAATGTATTAAAAGGTGAAGCTGTGAATTGTTGGAATCATAAAAATGTTATATGTTCGAGTGATAGATCGAAAGGCATTAAACTATTATGGGTTACAATACATTTCCCGGTAAGGTATCTTCCTTTCTCCTAAACACGACGAAACTTAGTATTTTGTGGTGAAGAGATAATATTATAACCAAAGAACAATGCACAAAAATGTATGGACACCGTCCCCACCCTTGTAGCACTTTAAAACCTATGTCAATCGAAGGGCCATAGTCATCTTATCATTTTATTGTATGACAGCGAAACTGAAATCCGCATCCGAAAAAAGTTATATCGATATGAAGAAACCGAAATCGGTCACAATAATGACTATGTTACCGACCACGATACTTTTCATTTTGTAATTATTACTGTAGAATGATATCGTTCGGAGTTTTCAAACCTCTGAACCTACCCATCGGCAGCTAGGTGTGAGACAGGGAGTCGTCATACCTCCGAAGCTGTTCACCGCTGTACTGTAGGATGTCTTCAAGGTTCTGGACTAGGGAGAACTAGGCATCAATGATTGTCAATGGCGAGTACATACATCATTCACCTTCGGTTTGCTGACGATATTGTGGTTATGGCTGAGACCATGGAGGATCTCAGTACAATGCTTGATGCTCAGTAGAGCTTCGGAAAGAGTGGATCTTAAAATGAACATGGACAAAACCAAGGTCATGTTGACTGCTTAGGTAACACCCACTCCTATCAAGATCGGATACTTTACACTCAAAGTTGTGGACGATTATACTACCTTGGGCAAACAGTCTAGTTAGGTAGGTCTTACTTCAAGAAAGAGGTCCATCGTTGAATCCGACTCGGCTGGGCAGCGTTACGGAAGTTGAGTTGGATCTTTTCGTCCAACTTACCGCAGTATCTCAAGACGAAAGTCTATGATCAGTGTGTGCTGTCATTGATTACATACGAGACCTGAATGTGATCGCTCACAATCAGTCTCATCAGAAGGCTTAAAGTCAGAGGGCAATGGAGAGGGCTATGCTCGGAGCTTCTGAGGTTACCGAGGTTACCGACTTAGACCGGGAATTGCCAGACTCAAGTGGTGGCAATGAGCAGGGCACGGCACATCGCTCGCAGAACGAATAACCGATGGGGCCGAAAAGTAAGGGAGTGGCGACCGCGAAGCAGAAAACGTTGTGTTGGAAGGACTTCCACTAGGTGGACAAATGACCTGACCCGACGTTGACCTTCCATCTAGTGCAGGTGTTGTCAGGGCATGGCTTCTTTGGCAAATACCTGCACAAAGTGGCTAGACAGGAGGCGACTCCCGTGTGTTACCAGTGCGACTGCAGCGAGACTACGGCGCGTCACACCCTCGAGCATTGCCCTGCTTGGGTGGTGCAGCGCCGTGCTCTCGTAGCAACAATTGGGGCAGACCGCTCTTCGCCGGCTGTGACCAAGGCCATGGTCGACAGTAGGGAGGCATGGAAGGCAGTGGCGTCCTTCTGTGAGGATGTCATCTCACAGAAGGAGGTCTCACTGACGCGATCCGTCGAAGGAGGACTGGTCGGTGGAGGAGGCGCCATGGTGACCTGATACCACCCTAGGAGGTGCCAGCGTGCGATAGATCGGGGAGTCTATCGTTATCACATCGCACGGCCCTCATGAGTGGTTGCGATGTCTCAGGTGAGCCCGGACATCGCTGGATGGGTCGCGAACGTCATGCGTAGCAGTTCTTGTGGCTCATCCAACAAAGTGACAGTAGGTCAGTGTTTTAGTGGTTGCAAGCCGCGCTGTCTCCCGGGACGGTGCTGTATGCGTTAGGTATTTTTCACCACTCAACAAAAATAAAAAGGTGATGATGAAGATGACCTGGTGAAGGTTGCGGGGACCCGCTGGATGCGAGATGCATGGGACTGGTGAAGTGGTGACCTCTTTCTCGAATTAAAACCTACTTAACTAGACCGTTTGTCCCAGGTAGACATAATCGTCCGCAACTTCGAGTATAGAGGTTCCGATCTTGATAGGAGTGGGTGTTACATAGCTATTCAACATGATCATGGTTATGTTCATGTTCATTTTAAGATCCACTCTTTCGGAAACTCTACTGAGGTCATCGAGCATTGTTCTGAAGTCCTCCATGGTCTCAGCCACTATATAGTCAGCAAACGGAAGGGGACTGATGTACTCACCATTTACATTGATGCCTAGTCCTTCCCGATTCAGAACCTTGAAAACATCCTCCAGTACAGCGATGAACAGCTTCGGGGATATGACGTCTCCCTGTCTCACACCTCGCTACAGAAGGTTAAGTTCCGAGGTTTGAAAACTCCGAACGACAACATTCCACAGTAATAATTACAAAAAGAAAAGTATCGTGGTTGGCTCAGATCAAATAACAGCCAGATAGAACATGCGCAAAAACAATGTGAAGTTACTTAATATTTATGTGTGCGTGACAGCTAGGAGCGACATGTGTAGGGACATGGGCATTTGCGTGTGTGTAATGTTGCTAGGTATTGGTAAAAACTCCCACAATTTTTTAAATTATTGTAGGTACTAATGTATAAAATTAATTAAAATTGGAATTAATGCACTTTAGCATATAGGTGCTTAAATAATATTAATTGAACAGAATAATAATTATTAAATAAATAAAGGTGGAATAAAAGTTATTTAAGGTTTAAGTTAGCTTGTGCCCGCCGTGCTAAATATTTTTTATTGAATAGTATTGAATGTTGTGTAAACTTGTGTATGTAATATTACTGTATGAATGTATTATTATTTCTATTAGGAGTCAGTGATACTTGAATTAAATGAAATTAAATTAAATCCTGCCTGCTTTGACGAATAATAGTGGCCCATTCATCGCGTAAAACTAGATCCGTCGGCAATCTGCAAATACATAATTCAAATAATTGTAGTTTAACAATAATTAGAGGAACTCGTGGCCTAACAATAACTGCCTCTCGGGTCGATCTTTAGGTTAAGCCATTCTCGTCTAGGTTGGTATGTGGATGGGTGACCACTTATTACATACCGAGTTGTCACCGTGTCTCGGAAAACACGTTAAGCTGTTGGTCGCGGCTGCCATATATATGTAGATCTTTGGCAGTCATTAGGTGGTCAGTGACCTGAAAGTCTGACAACCAGTCTTACCAAAGGATATCGTATTACCCAGTATTAACTGGGTTGTGGAGGTCCGATAGGCAGTCGCTCCATGTAAAATACTGGTATTCAGCTGCATCCAGTTGGACTGGAAGCCGACCCCAACATAGTTGGGAAAAAGGTTAGGCCGAAATGATGAACAATATTTAGCGGTTGCTAAAAACTCAAAAATTGAAAATGAAGCACCTTTTGGTTGGTTAAAATAAAGAACAGTTTTATCAAACAAAGATATTTACCTATATAATATGCTAGCTGTTCCCCGCGGTGCCACCAACAGCTCAGTCCCTAAGGGTCGTAGCATGATATTGTATAGTTTATAGTCTTCCTCGATAAATGTGCTATCGAACACAAAAGTATTTTTCGAACCAGTAGTTCCTGAGATTAGCACATTCAACCAAACAAACAAACAAACTCTTCAGCTTTATACTATTATTAGTATAGATTATACAAAATTATTTCTGCATAAACATGTATAAATTCATCGATCTTCCTACACACAATGCAAATTCCCCTAATTCAAGGAGACCTATTTCGATGTAAACTGGCAACACAGACGAATAACTGTCAATATTTTTCGTTCTGAGTGTGTTGAAATTATAAAGGGAAATTATATAACAAAACAATAAAATAAACAATAGTAACCTATGGAAAGATATTCTATCTTCTTTTCTTTGTTTTTGGGAACAACTTTTACAATGTTTAAAGACACAAGACGGCATGATTTGACATAAAATAATAAGTCACTTGTGACGTCTAATCAGTACGACGCGTAGCTTAGTACTGACGCGAGGTTGTATTCACTTTTGAATTTGTATTTGCCTTGGTGACAGCAATCTCGTGTTCTACGCGCTCTATCTGGCTGTTATTTGATCTGAGGTGGTTGGTAACATAATTATTATTGTGACTGATTTCGGTTTCTTCATAACGATATAACTTTTTTCAGATGCGGATTTCAGTTTCGCTGTCATACAATAAAATGATGAGTTGACTATAACCCTTCGATTGACATAGGTTTTAAAGTGCTACAAGGGTGGGGACGTTTTGGACATTGTTCTTTCTATGAGAGAAAACGCAACTTTGACGGCGACAAAGTTTCCGTCTTACGCTCTTCACACATTTTAAAGATAACTTACACCCCAAGTAATAAATATCTTACAAGAACTTGGCTTTACTCACTTTCGTGCATCCAGTGTAAATATAATTTAATTTATATATTTTTACAGGTTCTGAGCACTTCTTTACTTAAACGAGTGTTGAAAATGGACATCCACAATAGTCAAAAAAATATTACCTTCGCCTGAGACGACCTCGTAGTAATAGGAGAAGTCGGCGTCCTAGGAGAAGGTGGATCCACTCTATGCTCAGCCAATACCCTGTGCTCATTCTTCCCCGTGACAGAGTTCTTCACCCTCTCCATTCTCGCCTGAATCGCCTTTCGAGATATAACCTTAGTCTTTTCCTCCTTGTTGCCATCAGCTAGCTTCCTCATCAACCTCGCAGTCGCTGCGACTGATTGTTGGGTATCAGAGTTCGTTCTGGCTAGTCGAGTAGCTGGTCTCGGTACTGGAGTAGCACCGCCAGTACTGCTTCGTGTACTCTCGTTTCTGTTAAAAGGTACTACGTCGTGTTCTGTATCAGAATCAGCTGGGAGGTATCCTCCACCGCCGACTGAGGATACGCCTGTACGTAAAAGGTTTTCGTGTTCAGCGTATCTCACTCTTTCGTCAACACCTGCGGTGCCGTTCTGTGCCCTTTCGAGCCCCCTCTCCATTTCTCCGATTTGCCGTTCCAGTTTACGTAAGACATCGTCTGATGGTGGCATTGGTGCAGCATCATCGGGTGGTTCAGGGGCTTGGAATGATTTAAGGTGGATGGGATGAGCTCTGTTGATTTCGAGTCGTTTAGGAGCTATCCCCGAGGATGTAACCTCGTACTGGGTTCGAACTGGGGGCGGGTTTCTCTCCAGCATGGCTAAGGATACCGGCGATGGTGGTGGCGCTCCGTTTACAGTCGGCTCTTGACCTTCTGGGGCGGGCGAAACCCTCGGTGCACGAAAACTTTTCCTCATGAAATCTTCGCGTGTTAACTTCCTTTCCATTTTAGAAAGAGGACATTTCACTGAATTTATCACTAGGTTTTAGTGCATACTAAATTTTATGTCTATCACAGTTACTGTATCACTTTAAGTACTATTTATAATTTTGTAGGTGTGTAAAAATATCTGAAATGGAAGGAAGGAAATAAAGTACGATTGCGACCTAAATATAGACGCCCTTAATATATCAAATTAGATTAGATAACAGCCGTAGGAAATTTCATCAATGACGTGGAGCGAGACATGACATCTGAATGCGGCCTAAATACCAGCATTGAACGCTACCGATAGAGGACGATATGTAGATACAGACAGAGGTTATGGAATGAGTGAAAAGCGATCGATAATCTAGCTCTGACGTCAATTAAACAATCGCATATAAAATTCAGTAACCCACGTATTACTGACGTAGAAGTTTCAAGACACGCAATCGATAGAATACTTAATTCATTAATTGTATTGGTAGAACACGCCTAAAGAAAACAAGACAAACTAAACAATGTAATTGTGTGGAAAAACGAACAGAATGGAAATTTCAGAACCTATCATAGAATTTTCCAGGCCATTCGTTATCGCAAAAATGAAAAGAAAACTAACTAACAAAGCCTAGGCTCACTTGACGCACTCGAAATCTTCCATAAAAAGAACCAGAATCCTTTCAAACATAAAGAAACAAAGAAAATTGAACAAGAACTATACGTGATGTAATAAGATAATTAGATGAACGTAGACAAAAAGAGAAATCCCTGAACAATCGTAACGACGCGTAAGTCATAACTCGATAAGAATGGTCCCAAACAAATTATAGGTACCATTTAAACACGATAAATTTAAACGAATTTGAACCCTATTCCAAAAGCCATGAGAGTCAGCTAGTCAGAGTAAGCTAATCAGAGTAATGTAAGCACGTATTGCTAACCAAAAATTATTTTCCGACTGGGAAACCAAGAAATTAATGAGACCAAATAATCACAATTGCAAATCTACAAAATCGATTCTGAGACCTTCATTGACAGTTTGATAGAATACTACTATTTCATATGACACGTTGACAATGACATACACTGTTTCATATTTTTTGCATTATCATGAAGAACAATCTGTATGCCTTAGTAATTAGTATTTTAAACATTTTAGATTCATCATAACATCTCATGAAACCATAAAACGCTTATATTTACAGTACACTCGTGTAGGCTTAGAGGTCAAAGGTTATAAAATTCAACCACCTTTTCCTTTCAAGGACAATAGGAGGAGTTTTCAAGTTATCAATTATCCACCAAAATAAACGAGCCAAGGTCATAGACACAGAATATTTGATATTCCAAAACCTACTCAATTATTTAAGGGTTAGAGCTACCATAAAAAATTGGAATTCAAACAATTTACGAGAAATTCCTAGTGCTTCTTCGCTATAACGAGTTTACAACGCGCCATAACTCATGTTAGCAGAAATTACATCTCCAATGCAAATAACATTACTGATCCCATTTACAACATTGAAACAGTTTCCAAGAACCACGAGGAATGCAAAACACTTCTATGATAGAAACATTCCGTTGTACGGCAGGAGGGAGACAGCATCAAAGTCCATCTGGAAAGAGAGAGACGAAACATTGTTAGTTAAAAGAACACGGAGAACCGTTCACCATAAACCCTTGTAGCGACACAAAGCTGCGGCGGCGTCTGAAAGAGATGCGAACACCATCACCTGGACACTTGAGTCAACATACAACATGAAGCGAAAGACAACACATTACGAATATCGGTACTAATAAAAGGACGTTCAACTTCGACGATAAACTCTTTGGTTGTACGACTAATTAGATTTTGTTACGATCGCAAGTTATAGGCCTTGAAGGCTTCCTCGTTTAGCACTTTATTTCAGGTTATGTAAAATGTGTTTGGTTAATATCTACGCACGTTTACTTATTAAGTACAGAGGGATTACCTATCCTAAAAGAACGCACGTTCATTCATACGTCATTTTACAGGTACAAGTACCAAATAAATAAACTGTAACAATATTATACTAAGAACGTTGTTACTATTAGCTGGTTTAAATTCTTTTAAACAATCGTGAAAGTCAACAATCGCTTAAGAATGTCTCTTAAAAGACAACGTGCTATTAGGAAAAATATTCAATGCAGTCGAGGCCGTAGTCCAAAGTCACGACAAGAAACATATGGCGACCGCAACACCTATGAGTCTATGACTCAGTGTTGTCGTATACAATTGAATAATACAGATACACAGAAATCTGTGTCAAATATTACACGGTATGAAGTAATTGTGATAAACTGACACTTTAACAGGAAAACCGAACGTGTCAGTCGATGAGGAAAAGGGAAATAAATCCCATATGATAATAAGATATGGATGAGTAGATACCATTGTACTAGTCAACGTTTAGAACGCGATACAATGCGGACTGTGAATGGTTTAAAAGAGGCAAAGAAAATTTGTTTCAACTTTCATGTATTTTCAGAAAAGGCTTAGATTCTATACTTTGCTATTGATCAGATCAAAGCCACAAACCCATGTAACAGTAGTTCCTCTTTCTCAAGTGATTGAGGTTAGAACCACCGCTCGAAACGTTCTTAATCGCACTTTAATTCCACAATCACAACATTTTACGACGATTACAAAACGCAATATAACAACGCAAGATTTCCAACACATTGTTAACAATAAAACCGCGTGTTCGTAAAAAATAGAGGAGTTCCACGTTTATGCAACCGTCGACAGAACAGTTAGTGAATCATATCTTTTTATACACTTGCGTATTGCTTTAGATGTGAATATAATTGTAGTGTTTATGTCTATTTTGTGAGCTTCTTGTGACTCAGTCGTTATTTGAAGCATACGTGTAAATACAAACAAAACGATGCTAAAACATAACGATTTAAAAAATTCTATCATAACGATAGAATTTTTAAATGCAATGATTCAACTAAGTGCAGTTACTAACGGCAACAAAATGTCTGTTGATTTAAGAGAAAAGAGCATGACTATTGTGACTAATACATTGTTTACCGACATTCCTATTGATATTTTTGTCAAATACATGTTATTTCACGTCTTTTACAGCTACATTGGTGAAGTAGTCGGTAATATTGTCGTCAAATTCATTGTTTAAATTCTTATTCCCTTGGGATACTACAAGGGAGCAGATTAAGATCGTTTGTGACTTGCATACTGATCAGTGCTATTTCAACAAATTCTACACTTGTAAAATCTTTAAGAATGAAAGTTATATTCAAAAAATCAATGGGCAAGAGAAAAAACGAACTAATAATACTGCTAACAGAAACCGCTTCCGACAAAATATCGAAAACAAATTTAATCCTAACCACGCATAAACTGCAAAATAATTCGCTTACGCAAACATTCCATTCAGCCAATATATTTGTTAGTTGTATGTTGTATATTTATCGCTAAAACTCAAAATAGTTCAAACGTTGCTAAAAATAGTCGAGTATTAATCTTAATCTATTTATAAGGCTGTGTTGAACTTGGCCACACAGGCACTGTTATATAACGTGGAAGTTTGGGCTTGGTTTGTCGACCTTGAGGAGTATTTTCGTCGTCGCAAATAAGGGCAGTGATGATATTATCAGCTGTGAGCTGTAGTTTAGTCCCGTGACTAGCAATTAGTATAGTGTTAAAAATTGAAGTATGTCGCCCTTTTCTTTTCGAACTCAAATGTGTTACTTGAATAAAAGGGCTGTCTGTTCACTTAGTTTGTCGTAGACGGGAAGTTCATCAAATCCTTAATGCTTATGAATAATCCAAATTACACCCAGCTTAATAAGTTCAAATACTTAATTCATTCCTCTGTATTCAAAGACTTTGCTCGAAGAGTTCTAGGAATAATAACTTCTTCGAGTAATAACGTATGAGATAACTTAAGTATTTCCTCAACTCTCAACATTTCATAAACTTTATGAAGCAATTAATGCTTGGAGTGTGCCGCAACTTGTCTCACATAATCAACATGTGTTGAATACCAGAACAGACTTAAACCTAGACTTCCTTAATATACAGAGTTTATGAAGATCTTCAGCATACCTAAAACCGCTTACTTTTTAATTATTTTAGGAAATACTCAAGAGAATTTAAATAAAATCTTCTTTAGCAATATGAATTAAGGTTAAAAACTTAGCAGCCAATACATAGCGCCTTAGTACTTTAAGTCCGACCATCTCAGGTTCCCTAGCTTGAAATAACTGTACGTAATTCAACTCTTTGTGAGCTGAAGCAAAATTAACATGTGCAGTATGTTTAGCTTCTATATCGTTGTCATTAAGAGCTGTTTCAGCTGCTGGAGGATGGGTTATATCTTTGTTTGCATGGACCGCAAGCTTCCGCCATTGTACTCGTATCTGCTTGCATGGAACTGTAGGATTCTATTCTTATGTGTGGAGTTGAACAATTGCGGCTGGGCTGTTTTGATTTTTCGCATTAGATTGTCGGGTGCTGTTCTAGGGTTTGTGAATATGATTTTGTCGGGGCACGAATTGAAGTTCACTTGAAAAATAAGTTAAGATATTCGCTAAAACTCACTTGATTACTTTCACTTACACTTTGAACTAAACCACTAGAGCGAGATAGACACATAAGTTTCCAAATTGAAATCGAATCGAAGCGTTTGTGATTACGTGGCCAGAAAGCCTACTAGTGGGTATATCGAAACCGTGGTCACAAATGGCATATGCGAGTGAATGCATTGTGAGACGAGGCAAAAACATCGGAACAAAGTTTATGGCAGTTGGCAGACAGTTGCGAGCTGGTGAAGTTGCTTTTTATTCCGTTCCGAGTTGAAACGAGGTTATTTTTCTCGTTTTTTATGCTTTTAAATGTTTGTGGTACATCTGTTCGTAGACAATTGTAGTCGGAATGAATATTCTAGTGGACATTTTACATTTCATTCTGTGCTTTAAGAATTAGGTCAGTTCGTAATAAATTCTTGAAGCATTATTTGGTCAAGTTGGTTTAATATTAGATTTCTATGTTAATATTTCCTGATCTAATGAAAAGGCATATTGAATTACCCACATAATCAATAAAACTGTCGTAATCCGTCAGCCTTAATACAGATTAAGTCGTAACAATAGCACTAAACCGAAACTATTAGTAAAACACGCATTAGCCACCAAGCCTAACCATACTAAGTTCCAAGACTAAGATTAACGTTGTAAATCTAACCTACGCAAATTAGACGCCGTTTAAGACAGCCATTTTAGAAAAAAGTTTTAGCTCCTTTTTCTCAAGTTGAACAATACGTTATACAAGTACACTTTTCACCTATTAATACTAAACTGTTTTCCTAAAAGTAAAATGTTAAGTTTTAAATCTATGAAGAACAAAAGCCATAGTTGCGGTACTAAAAATAACGAAGTCCTGTTTCCCAGAAGCGAAGTAAGATGAAATAAATCACTCTAGCCTGCACGTAATAGCCTTCCGAACATTTACGTGATACATAAACATAACATACAGTTCCAAACAATATGTACACATACGAAGGCTTTCTCATAGACAGTAGACACTTTATTATCAATGATAAACTGATAACAAAATCGACAGAGGAAGCTAGATAAAATGCTTCAATCGCACACAAACGATAAATTCCCGAACGACTTCCTTGAGGCATTATTATTGGCATACACTGCTTGGACCACCAAGCAGTGTATGCCTTTTAAAAAGACATTGTCAAAGCAATTTTCGACCATGTTAACACAAATAAAAGTATTTGCATGTCAGCCGAACCAATGATTGATGAATCATGCAAAGATTGTTTTATCCTAGCTCCCACGAACGTAATTGAACATAACGATGGAAAAAATGTATTGCGTGTGCATGAAACTAAAGTTAGCAATGATTGAATTACATTAACGGTTCCCATAATGATACTGTAACAATGAAAAGTCGTGACAAAGTCAGAACCTCCATTTGTAGTAGAGACTGCTGCAGTAAAGAAACTTGATAAACTCAACTAAGAATAAGAATTTGAGGATTTTTTGCTTGCACCAAAAACAAGCATAAATATTTTTCATCCATTTGAGGAAGGCAATCTTGATGGCTTAAACGGATGATTAAATCTCAACAATATAAAACATTGTCAACAGGATCTTAATACGGTTAGTAAGCTCGGAAAAAAAGGTTGAAAAAACCATCACGGCTGTAACAAAAACGAGTAGAAACCGGTCTGTAGCGTTTAAACTAAATAGTCGAGCGTTGGTGAGTCATCGCGAAGCAAATTTGCGAGACGATCTGCCAGCAGAACATGTTTCATACGTATTTGGACGAAGTTTTGAAATTCATGTAACTACACGAACAATTTGTACGAACATGGAGTTCGGTTCCATAAGGATGTAGTTTTAAACTGTCACATTTGTAACTACAATGGCTTTCGCGAATTGATTACCGAGCTCAGTACTGTTTTTACGAGCTATTAACATTATGTTGTTGGAAAGAAAACGTTTCGAAAAGACACGTATGTGACAGATGTTGTAACAACAACTACGTACGTAATCCCACAACTCGGCTAGCAGATGTAACCAGACAAAAAACTAACGATAAGTACATTAAAGAGGCTGGTGAAGCGTCAATGCCTTTTTTAATATAAAAAATAAAATAATAATAACTTAGGATTTCTCCATATCATAAAATATGTTAGTATTTCAAATTAAATATTTTAACTTCTCAATTGATGAATCCTCACGCCATCTGTAATGCAGCGCCCATATACCGAGACTTTCTTGAGTTTTTTCCGCAAGGGCACACATATAGATGGCACTAGCGACCTGACAGCTCCCCTTGACCGTTTGAACAAGACGGTGTGTGCTCCTACGCGCTCCGCTACAAAAAATCCCTTTTTGTTGAAATCTGGACGATACTCGTAAAATAAATGGACCTGCATCTGTGCTTCATTGAGAACTTATAGTGCAGTGTTGATTTTTGGAGTTTTCACCATTCCACCGGCGGATCCACGAAGATTTAGCTCGCCGGCCGGCAGCCCATACTTGCAAGTGCGCATGAACGAGGTATCCCCCATCTCCCTGGGTCTGAGTGGGATCTCTGGATTGTCAAGGTACGTGGGCATGTTTGCTGCTAATAATTCTCTTGTATTGGTTTGTCGAGGATTCATCAGAAGGGAAATTAATTTATTTTGTTACACATCCGCCGTATATTCTTATTTCAAATTTTCTTACATTCTTCACAAAGGTGCAGGCTATTTACACGCCTCACCAGAGGCAATGAAATCCGGGATCAATTACTAACCACATGTGACAGACAGTGTTGAAGAAGACGTACACAACGTAAGTACCATTTCTGATTTTTGCACAAGTATTGGTGATGGAATATCGACAGATGTTTTTACACCTGGCCAGTTGGCCAATGACGAGGTTGCTGAAGGCAAGTCGCTTGACGATGAAGATCCCGTCACAGCGGTCGATGCTTTCGTGACAACAGTGGGACAAGGTACCAGATGAAATTCGTAGATATGAAAAGTAGTTGATTCATTAGGTGTCAATATAGCCGTGATGCATGAGACAGATTTTGAGAAATGATTGTTGATGGAAGAGGATATTTGTGTTAACTTTAAACATAATGATGATTCGCTCATCGGACTTGATATTATATTCTCAAAGATTGATTCAATAAAATAAAGATACAATGATCTCATGATAATTTGAGTAGGTATCTAGATTTACGACGAGCTACCAGACCAATTATGCAAATAATTAACACTACTATTTAATAACTAGATTTAACCTCAATTTAAACTCAACAAAAAAGAAAAGAAATCGTCCATAATTACACGTATAAGCGAAACCGCTATATTCTATGATTATAGACCACAACAGTCGGTGTATGCGTCCGAGCATGACTCACGAACGTCGAACCGAGAGTCGTTTTCCCTCTCTTTCTAAACCTGTATTTCATTATCGTCATCTCTCTCTGCTACTACAAAAGCCTCGTCAGGCAATACGTGAATTTGGTCGATTAGATAAAACTAGTTTGCAGGTTTTTCGATAGCTATTGCAACGATTTTAACGAATAAGGCTTTGAATGGTGGAACAATTGTAATATCGAAGGTAATATTTTATAAGGAAGTGGTCGTTGGTTGTTTGTAGAGATAGTTCAGCGGATAGGAAATATAGTTTCTAGTAAACATGATAAATTGCTTGGAAAGGTTAAAGGTGCAGAATAAAGTAAGATTGCACTGGTCAAGAAATCTAAAAGTTGTACTTTAGACAGAATACGTATGATAACATCAATCATAAGTCATCCTAGTTTGCTGCATGTCCCTCACTCCAAGTCCGCGTACAGGCAGAATTCTTTTCTCATCCGTGCGAGCAGAGGCTTTAATAAACTAGCTGGAGAGCATGATTTGGACATTTTCAACACCAGTGTCTCTAGGCTTAAGAATGTGTTAGTGAAGAGATTTTTTACGGATAAGTAGGTAGGTAGTTGTACTTATCTGTGTTTTGTATCTGTATGGTTTTTATTTCTTTTTGTCTTTTTTGGTTTTATCAATCCTAATTTATAAAGCTAGCTAGCTAAGCTAAGCTATTTAGTAATTACTTCCTTCTTTTTGTTGTCTTTTTTTTTTTCTTTTTTGTTTCATGTATTTATTTGTGGAAACTTGTAAATGGCCTTCGAATTCCTAGTTTTTAAGTATAATGTTTTTATTTAGCTGTAAGTTTCCCGAAGAGATTAAAATAAAATAAAATAACAATGACATGAATTCAGCAGTTTACTGTAGACGGAGTTATAATCTGTTTTACCTCGATAGTAAGCGAAACAAGTCCAAAACTATGATAATTACAGGAAATTATATACGGCGTACATCCCCCTAATTAAGCGTATTTAGCCTACATTGACGACAATGCGTTTGACCCCACTGCTAATTGGATTGTGCCGGGGATAGCATTATTCCTATCGCTTTCGGTTTCACTTCCATGCATTTCTAATTTTGTTGATGTAGCTAATTTTATATTATTAAAGTAATACAGAAATGGATAAAGTTAAGCAGGTTTGCAGAAGTAATCTGTCATGAACATAAATTAGATTGACATCCCACAAGCGGCAAGATGAGAAGAGCGAGATTAGGTGATCTTTCTGGTGTTCTGGATCCTCCACGTAATATTGATAAACCAAAAAAAAAAATGACTTGCAACATTACAAACATTCGTCAATACGAAATCTCTTCATTTGAAATGTTTGTTGTTACACAGACGACGCACATTTCCGAATCCGAAGAAAAACGCAACTCATTCCATAACAGATGTAATAGAAAGCCCCCAAAAGTACCTACCATGGATGTTCCGTGCAGATAGCCTTGTTATTCAGTTATGCACTTAATTTCCGACATGACTGAGCATAATTTCCCCTAAACGAGAGCCCGCATAAAATGATACGCTTTTTGGAAAACCAGTAAATCGGGGACCTAACACGATGCGTTTAGTTCGCAATTCGTATCACGTACTGCATTGTGTCTTCCATGAACAACTTAACGTCACCGGTAGAAAAAAATGCATCAATTTTATGATGCTTGTGTGAATTCTGTCACGTTTTGCTGGTATATTTGAATGTCATATCTCGGAAAAAGAGCAACGAACTATACTGGCGTATTCAATACTTAGCATGTCAAATATGACTATATTAACCTTTTACATAACAACAATAGTCGCGTAATTCGTTCAGGGTTAGATGTGCTAGATAAACCACAAAAATAAGTCGTATAAAACACGAATTTGCGATACTTCTTGTGAGGTCTTCATGCAAGGTTTTATTGCGAGGTTAAAGGGTGCTTTATCAGAGTGTAAATGGACGTTTTGTCGCTCATAAAAACGAGAAGTAATGATTCGTGAGACCGCTTGTCTCCATAAAGAAAGCTGTCAAAACGGAGAAAACGGTATGTATGAAGAAAAAGGTACATTTTGAATGGAATTGTGACGTAATTTAATGTGGGACGAGCGGTGAAAGTTTGACGACATTGTTTTTTGAGATTCAAGCGTTCACGTTAACTACAAAAGACAATTAGTTTTAAGTGTTGATCTTCATAATATGTGATGCTGTATCGCTGTTACGTAAACCCCGAAATATAACTATGAGTTTCTTTTATTTTGGCTAATTAGTTTTTTTGCAAAATACAAATGCACATTTTGTCCAACTTTTTCTCTGAGTAAAACACTGCTCAGGCTGAAATGTCGACTACAAAGTTTCGTCGACTATTAAAATGGTTTCCTCTCATTACCGAGACAGCTGTTATTACTTTAATTGCTGTGATTAAAGCCACGTGAAAAGACGGGTTTTTTTCGAGAAATGTACGTAACAAATACTTATAGGTAATACATAGAAAACGATCGATAGTCCTTGATAGACGGAATCGCAATATTTTATGTACAATTCTTAGTACATGATACTTCAAATAAGTTAGGTATAGGTCGCTAATTAGAACGGGTCTTTAAATTTTTTTTTTCGTATGGTTGTTCATATTATATTAATTTATTATATTCACGTTTAGTAATCTAAAGAGATGTCGTAGGTGTGCTAAAAGCGTGGGTTCATATTAATCTACATTTAACGACTCTTAAGCCACAAGAAACAGAGTTCAGAATCAACTGACAAGACTATGTAATATCATTATGCCACCACAAGTCCAATGAGCAATTTTTTTTCGCAGAAATAACACCAACGATATTTCTCTTAATGTCAACGAATGTGTTTAAAGGTATACGATAACCGTATACGGAACAAAACATTTAGTCGTTTTATTAGGTTTGAATACATTAGTTCAACTACCGTTTATTTATTTATTTCTTATAGTAACTGAGAGACAGATACTGCTAAGATAAAAGTATTATTCTACTTCTTCTTAGCGTGTCGATTGCAGTCTAAATTGTGTCGGCCCAGAACTATTAGTTTTGCGTTTTCGGTAGCGTCCATCTCTTCCTGATAGTGAACAAAAACCAGGACACGCAAGACACTATTCTTCTATACTTAAAATACCGATTGTAAAGTCTTCATAAATAACTTATGAGATAGTGTTTACTCCATAACTCATAAACGGAATTAGATCCAATTAAGTCAAACAGAAGAAGAGATCATCTCACGAATTAAAACACTGGAAACTTTGAAATGAATTCAAACATTTTCCTAGGATAACAGTCAAACCGCTGAAAGTAGCAAGTAGTACAAATAAAATTGAATGCTCAATACCGGAGGAAATACTGTAAAACACATTTCACCTTGAAGATTAACCAATAGCATAAATGTTAGTAGTGAAACTAGCTATTTCAAACTAACGTAATAACTCGTTTCCTTGTGAACTTAGGATGGCAGCGTTCCTACCTAGATACCTACCTACGTCCGTATATCTAAAGCAGGCCGACCCGGTGAACTAGTAAAGCCTAGCTGCGGCTTACCAGAGCCAGAAACTCATTTGAAAAAAAAAGACAGGGTAGGTACTGGATAGGCGGTTGGCAGTTCATTTTAAAGGCTGGCATAATATGGTTTGTGAAATTGTGACCACTGTTATGTTTTAAATTGGCTGGTCACAGATTGGTTTCAGCATTTTATCTAACTAACTGATCCATTAATTATAGGCCTAAAAGTATGTATAATTAAGTAGAAGAGCACACAGGCTGAGAATTCCAACAAAAAATATCTGCCTAGAGCTTAAGGACACAAAGAGGCGGTTGTTGTCCTAGCCAGGCAAACAGCTAGGACTGAGAAATAAGTTAATAAGAATCTTTTATTTGGAAACAGGTATTTTTACACATTGTGTGGGTTATTACAATATACTTATATTATAGTTAGCTTCTCTAGGTTTTGCCGATAAGCGTACTAATGTGACCGAATAAATAAACAACTAAATGTTTTAATTTTCAAACAATTTATCATTGAGAGTTTCATAATTTGTTAGACAGGCTAAAACAACGTAAAAGAAGATAAGAAAACTAAAAGCTATGTTAAATCTTTGGTGCAGAATAAAGTAATATATCTATGTAACAATGAGAACCTATGTTAATTAAGTCATCAATATCAAATCTAGTCGATTTAAGCTGTCGATAAAAGGATATAATAATATCATATTTAAAATAAAACTGACACACATAATATGGTCAAATTCCGTCACCTAATTTGGCCATAAGAGGCCAAAAAACAAAGTGAATCATGAAACCATAAAAGGAACAGAGAATGTTATCGAATATAAATCTGACGACTTTTATATGCTTACTTACAAAGCATTTTTGAGTTAATTGGGATATTATTTACCAATTTGGGTGTATTTTATTTATAGTAAGTCAATTATATGAGGTTTATTCTTAACATTTAATAGTAAGTTGCCTTGGAAAGATGTTAATTCTTACTGAATCTCAATAATGAGCGTATAAGCAAGCAGTGAAACTTTGTTAAAAGAGAAAACCCTTATCATAACAAAATGCTAATTCGTTTTAGATTATTTAACGAGTTAATTAACAAAAAAAAAATTTGACTTCAGGAAAAACATCTTTCAACTTAAAAATGTGTTTCCTGAAGTATGCAATTTTTGAAACATAACTGGCGAAGTTTTGGTGTACTATTAGGTACTCCTCTACCCAAATCTTGGGGGATTCAGGTGAGATGTTATATAACTAGAACCAAATTCAAAAAGCTACTCAATCAAGAAAAACAACAGCCTCAACATAAATAAAATCTAACAAATTCACTCCATCCACCAGCTTTACCGGATTAAAAAGTCTCTTCAGAACTAAACTAGGCAATTATAAAAAGCAATTTCCTGGAAACTGCGAGACTGTTCTGACGTCAGTTAGGCCCGTAAGGCCCGTAATCCACCAAAGCGGAGAGGAGAGGAGACGAGAGGAGATGTGCCGCGAAGCTGGCAGGTTATTTCCACCAAAGCGGAGAAGAGATGCGTTGCGGAGAGGAGATGTGAGCTGTGTGTAGCAGAGATGTGAGCTGTGAGAGATCGAAAACAGTCAAGTTCTGTCTACGTTTCGGGACGTGCGAGGCGCGCGGAGAAGGCAGCGCAGCCCGGCCGCCCGACTAGACACTTCTCCGCTCTGCCGCGCCGCTTGCTCGCTCGCTGCACAAAATTCTATAGAAAAATGAGACATCTCCTCTCCTCTCCGCTTGACCCATTTCCACCAAAGCTAAGCGGAGAAGAGATGTGGAAATAACGAAATCGGATTGGTTTATGCAAACACATCTCCTCTCGTCTCCTCTCCTCTCCGCTTTGGTGGATTACGGGCCTTATCCACCAAAGCGGAGAGGAGAGGAGACGAGAGGAGATGTGCCGCGAAGCTGGCAGGTTATTTCCACCAAAGCGGAGAAGAGATGCGTTGCGGAGAGGAGATGTGAGCTGTGTGTAGCAGAGATGTGAGCTGTGAGAGATCGAAAACAAAACAAAACGTGCGAGGCGCGCGGAGAAGGCAGCGGGGTGAAGCCCGGCCGCCCGACTAGACACTTCTCCGCTCTGCCGCGCCGCTTGCTCGCTCGCTGCACAAAATTCTATAGAAAAATGAAACATCTCCTCTCCTCTCCGCTTGACCCATTTCCACCAAAGCTAAGCGGAGAAGAGATGTGGAAATAACGAAATCGGATTGGCTTATTCAAACACATCTCCTCTCGTCTCCTCTCCTCTCCGCTTTGGTGGATTACGGGCCTTAGAAAGCTAGGCTAGACCTGACATTACTGTCTACCGGTTTTATTTAATGTTTGAGGTAAAGAGACATTTTAATGTACTAGGTGATAAACAGATCATGTTAAACATTAATCATGTCGAATGTGTTACTGAGATGAAGAAATTCGTCAATGAGGTACATTAGTCATCCTTCTCCTGGCTCCTGCCCTTATCTATCTATCTATGTATATATATGTAAATAAAAAGAGAAGTCCTGACTGACTGACTAATCAACGCCCAGCCCAAACCCTTGGACCTAGAAAGCTGAAATTTTGCACAGACGTTCCCTTTATAATGTAGACAAGGAATAAGGAAGGATTTTTCGAAATTCAACCCCTAAGGGAGTCAAATAGGGGATGAAAGTTTGTATGGAAAATCATCATTTTCACTCGGGCGAAGCCGCTGGCAAAAGCTAGTCTCAATATATCTCAATATATTTGGGGTCGGCACAATCTTTGCTTCTCCCGCACTTATCTATTACTCGTCACCTCAGAGATGAGGTGAATCATCTCATTGCTAGCCATCTTTTACTCAATTCATCCATCGTTTCTTTGGTCTTTATCTACTCCCATAGCCATCTACGTTCATGAGGCTTACATTCTGACAGTGGCTTCCACACAAAAACTCCTAGCAATTCCTTTCTACAATCCTCCCATCCATCCTTCCTTCCCTTTTGCTTCATACAGGCACATACATCCTGTCATCAACTATATGGAATATCCTCAGAATAACTCCTTGAACTTATGCTAGCCTAGTACTTTTAGGTGGGTTATCAATGTATTATTTAAAATACGGATCACCGGATAAGCAAAATAACTTTATTAATTAAAAAGCCGTATTTCGTTTTCAATGTGACTGTACTCTGTGACAGCCATGTCAAGGCGAAACAAAAGACAGTGGATCAAAACCAAGATAAATCACGAGTCGACGTAATGGGAATCGATGCAGAGGGAATGATTCATTTTAAGCGTCTCTTCAATTCAATGGAAGGACGTCTTTTATTATATTTTTTAAGGGCTTGTAGAAATCTAGCTAATGACTTGAAAATACATGCCAGGCTGCCTAATCGAGTTTTAATGGTAATTGCCATGAATATGTATCCTGGATTTACATTGTTTTAATAAGAACATAAACCATGATACTAATAAATTTAATCATAAACAACTACATATACATATAATATAAGTTGACAAATTAAAACCAATAAATAACACGGTTGAAGTGAAAGTTTATTTAAATTAAACTACTAAACATTAACATCAAAGCTAGTTTAATATCAAAAGTACAAAACGACACTAGTTGTAAATCTAATATATAAAATTCTCGTGTCACAGTTTTCGATGCCAAACTCCTCCGAAACGGCTTGACCGATTTTGATGAAATTTTTTGTGCGTATCGGGTATCTATGAGAATCGGCCAACATCTATTTTTCATCTTTTTTTTTTTTCTGAAAATGGCAAAACAACGTTTGCCGGGAACAGCTAGTAACATATAAATAGAAACTCCGTAACTGGTTCACAGTGAGTCCAAAAAAAGATTTACACCAAACAAGTTTTCGGTGAATCTATGTAAAATTATGTAAATAGTTTTAAAACTGTACCTTGAACATTGTGATAACATCTTAGTAAGCCAATGGTTTGTAGTTTACTACACTTTTGTAGTTCTTTAAGTTACTTTGGAATAAATTCTGATTTACTTTACACGAGCTATTTTGAAGTTTTCGTTTTTTAGGTGACTAGGCCTACAGATATCTTCGAGTATTTCTGTATTCATTGAAATCATTCATCAGCAGGCGCTCCATATAAAATACTAGTACTTAGCTTCATCCGGTCAGACTGGAAGCTGATTTGAATGCTGTGTTAACCCTACAATTTGAAGTACCTATGTTTACATCGGCAAGTGTCCCTGACCTTCCATAATGCATACTGCCCCGCCTTCGGTCTACTGTCGAGTTATAAACAAATATACTCCTACCGTCTACGACAGTCGATTGCTCAATACTCAAAACTGCTCAATTCACTTGGCCGACACCTACGGAACCTCTCATTAATGCTTTTAGAGCAACTGTGGGCGCGACACAGTTAGACTTGTTTGGGGATCCGTAACAGAAGTTTCAAAATTAAAGGTAGAATATGCAAAATCCTATATAAAGTTACTGGAGTTCACCCGAGATTTTTTTCTGCTTATAAAACTACTTGATCTTTATAGCTTTTCTGCTAAGAAAAGGTAATTTATATGCAAACGACTTCCTACCTTTCTAGGATAAAAGCACTTTGCAGCCACTATATCGGCGAAATGAACCGTAAAACGTTTTAATTGTAAACGGTTCCGTACGTCAATTAAGCATTAATTGAGAACATAAGATCATTAAACTCTATAACTGAATAAGCACAGTTTGATAATCAGTTTACTGTTACAATAATTAACATAATTTTGTGATGTTATAGAATTATTATGATGAAGTTAATGTGCTGTAATAAGCAAGATTTGAGAGATCAATCAGACTTGACTATTTGTGTAAGATACACGAATCGGCGAATAAGGTTTTACCGCATTTAATAAGATTGAAAGCCTATAAGGCACAAAGAACAATATAATGAAGATCACACTATCATAAGCTATTTAAAGATATATACGCTACATCCAGAAAGGTCACAAAAGTCATCCATTAAGTTCTTTAAATTCAGACATTGCAAGAGGCATATGTAAGGCGGTATGACCACTTTAGTGGTGCAGTTCTAGGTAGCTTGTCAAGCAAAAACCCATCGATATTTCACACTTTGTACATTTATTTTAGTACTGTGTTTTTCCACCTACACAAATAAATTGGTGTTGCAAATAAAGTGTATAGATATTGGCTAAAGAGATGTAGAATATTTCCGATAGTCACCAGGCTCAGTAAGCAATAGTCTGCGACCTTCACAATAATGAATGCAACCGACCTATCTTAATATATTCTGTTACAAGCCGTCTGTACAGTTTTAGATTGAATAGTATATCATATCCAGTTTAATTGCCTTATCCGTCAACTAGACCTCGTGGTAATTATATTGCTTGTCATTCTACGTGCCTGAATGTAGAATGTTATAGTGTATGTGGCATTAGAATGAAAATGTTAATTGTAATGATGGTAGTTGTCTGCTATTGAAAAGTTTACCTGAAGTAGATCAGATTTATTATGGGCATGTGATGCGTAGGAATGAGTAAAATTTTGTGAGGAATGTTTTAAGTATGAATGTGGATGGCAATAAGAGCAGTGGAAAGAAATGATGATCAGGATAGAAGATACGCTGTGTCGACCCCAAATAAATTGGGATAAGGGCAGGACAATGATGAATGATGACTACAGTGTTGGAAATAAACCTTAAAGCCACAAGTCGAGTAACTATGTTGGCGATTTGGCGATAACGTTAAATAATTGTTGATATATAAAGTTAGAGCTATACACCAAGACTCTAGCCTCACAAAAACTTCTTCAAACACATGCCTATACCAAATAAGTATCGAAGCATACAAATGGAGGTCACGTACTACAATTCTTACATACTCTACTTACGTCCACGTTCATACATCCGGTCATACACGTTTTTACTGTAAGGCATAGTTAGGAAGATAAGTATTTCGTTTCCCTGTCTCTAAAAATCCGCTGTAATGTAATCCACCACGTAGGTCGAGCGCGAAGTGGTCTTCGAGTTGTTCTCTCAAGGACATAGAAGTTTCTTTCTTAATTTTTCCTTCACCGTTTTACCAGCACTTGACTTCACGCCTATAATCTCCGAAAGTTTAGGCAGAGGTGTAGCTAATAGTACCCCCACATATCGCTAGTTATGTTTAAGTCCCATGTAGAAGGAGGCGAGCCTATTGCCATCAACCCAGCAGAGAAAATTAAATGCCCCAAGCATAAGCTTGTGTACAAATCTCACTAACATCAAAACGTGCTCGGTAAATCTCGCGACAAAGTGATGCTATCCATCTTATTTCGGCCACAATTAATCCGTGGCGGCCGCGAGAGCATACCGTTACGGGTACCGTTAACGGTTGATGCTGCGGTTGACGAGGTACGAGGGGGTTTGTGAAGGTATTTTGATGGCACGTGGTCTGTATGTGGTAGGTTAAGTGGTGGAGAAGTTAATGGCAGTGATTAAGTATCTCGAAGAACGAAATTAAAATTTTCAAGCGGCATTCTTGTATGCCGATGTATTTATTATATTCGTAAGAGAATTATGAGACGATTGATGGACTGTGTGAAGGATGATATGGCAAGAAAGGAGATGTCTAGCGAGATGGGGAGTAATAGAGTAGACACGCTATGCCGACCCCAAATAAATTGGGATAAGGGCAGGAGAATTATGCTGATATAAAGGGATAACAGATTAATGACAACATTTTTCCAATCAGGTACGATTCTAACGCCGACAAGGAAGAGATTATACATCGACTGTTTTGTCGCTCAAGAAACGTACTGATGTAAGTCATCATTGAATACAATTTGTATTCAATTATTTGGCTTCCACAATGTATGTTAACCTTTAACTATGGACGTTCCATTTTTGTAACACTACTATGGACGTGCGGTCTCACAGACCGCTATCATTATGGGCTGGTTTCTATCTTGATGAGTAAGTATTGTATTATTTTTTGTTTTTATCCTTTAGAAGAGTTACTAAATGTAAATAAAATGATGTATTATTAATGAAAAATGTATTTATTTTAAACTAAATCTAACGATATAACATTCAAAGCCATTTTTCAGACATTTTAGCTTGAGATCACTCTATAGGTATATTACCACAGGAAAATGATTATTTTAATTAGTTTAACTTCTTTTACAATAAAATATAAAGAACAAATAACGTAAAAAACTTAACATAATCTTCTCAAAACTAAACATAAAAATTTTGACAAGGGCCCAACTTGGTCATATTTATTGACAGTCTTTGCATAGCGGCTTAGAGCATATATTTTTTTTAGTTTACTTGTCTAACGTAAATTTACGTCTTACGTTTTCTTCAATGTCAGCTTCATAAAAAAAAAAACAATCATCAACATCCCTATCGCTGTAGCACTTATTAAATCAGATTCTAAAAGCAACCGTTGAAACTCGTCTTCAAAAGAAGGATAATCTCATCACTCAGTTAACCAGTAAAATATTGCGATTTTACTGGTTGTCTGAGTTGATGAACTCGATGTTCGTTTGTCTGCAATCGTTGGTTGATCACTTTTTGACATTTTTGTCTACAAAATCTAAAACAAACAAAATCACCGTCAGCGTTAATTTATAACACAAACGTGGACGTGCGGTCTCATAGACCGCACTCAAAATATAAAGCCAAATTACTCACGCAACATTCAGCCGGCTATGTAATCTTCACTCCCTACGGTCGTTTTTCCACTAAAACCGAAGCTACTAAGCTACTGATACGCGTGGGGTACGTGGAAGCAGGTGGGCACGAGAATCAGAAACTGCAAGCGGCCTGTGAGACCGCACGTCCATAGTTAAAGGTTAAGGTGTAAAAAAGGCTTACATCTAAACCCTACTATTAAACCAAATACATCATGCATTTATAGTTGAACGCTGACTGCTCACACTACCCGCCGTATATAATTAAGTATCATCACGCAAATTCACACAAATCTGTGCCACATCCAACCAATCAATGTAAGCTACATATCAGATGATCACAGAATATAATAAATCACGCAGACGCTTTCTATCATAAACACGTATAACAATAGAGAAACACTAATAATCTTCGCGTACCACTTTTGTTCATGACTCATTGTTTTTGCAAGACGGTTAAACCAGTGGGTCAGCGGTAGGGTCAGCGCATTTAAATAGAAAATGCTAGTTGCTTGTAGCCGAAGACACGGAAAAATTAAAGAATAGCACTTTGAAGACGTCAAGGCAATATAATTACGAGAAAGCAGTGCCACAGTGTGTTCAGTATGAATTGGTATTCACTTGAAAACATAGACCTATGAATAATGTAAGTTACAAATGAAAGTCAAGTTCAATTTCAAGTTCACCCTTACATAGTATAAAACAAAGTCGCTATTTTTGTCTGTTTGTTTGTCTGTATGCTTAAATCTTTAAAACTACGCAACGGATTTTGATGCGGTTTTTTTTAATAGATAGAGTGATTCAAGAGGAAGATTTTAGTATATAATTTGAACGACATCCACGCGGGTGAAGCCGCGGGCATCAGCTAGTTAACAATATTTCAGGACAGCAAAGGCTGCAAGAGTGTGAGGATTCACATTAACTAGTCCACCATCGCTACCCATGAATCTAAACGCAAAATATCCCACAATTTGAAAGACAAATAGTCACAGTCCTGTTACTGGCCTGCACAACAATAGCAACACTTTCGCATAGGGGCCAATCTATACGGAAGATCAAACAGCAACACACGGAAAGGACAATGGACGCTCTTTGGTCTCAGTCAAAGTCATGGCCTTACCGAAGAATGTTACGAGCTTGCCAACCATCCGGGTGCCGATTGAATTGAATAACGATTGGCGTATCATGGGATGGGTACGGCCTTTGGTGTTTTGTAAATATAATTGAATTGGTAATTGCATAAGTGTTGATTTCTTTGAACAAGTGCATTAAGGAAGATGTATTTGAAAGTTTTCCTGCTTTCAAAATAGGTTGATCTGGTAAAACGATGGGCAGGGGCGAAGGGTAAAATCTAAATGCAAAGTTTTAAAGTAACATAAACGTTAAGGATGATACAAAAGACACAATAATTCAAGTTATGCAAGAACACGAAGCAAATGCAATTTTAACTTCATAAAGACTTGCAAACTTGTCCATCATAAACCCACCTATAGAAGTATGGTTTGGCAAGAAAGGAAATATCTGATAAGAAGACGAGAATAGAGAAGTATGGAAGACGAAGACCTGCTGCGCTAACCCGAAATAAATTAGGATAAGAACAGGAGAATAATGATGAAGCTAAAGCAAAAACCTTCCACGCCATTTCTAAACTATCTTTATCGCAAGTAACTACGTGCGTTGTATCAGATAACGCTTGCAGAATTTCCTTGTAAAGATAATTCACGACACTATTTCTTGAGTCAACAGTCAACATAGATAATGGCTTTGACTCAGGCTAAACTCGGAAAAAGGAGTGTTCGTATTACTACGTATGTTTTAAAACAAATAGTTGCTTTCTCAATCGGTAACATTTTTACCCTCGAGCAAGTTTTAAATTAATAGCTGTTAGCTATATTTTTAACCTTACGACTCTTGGTGAACTTGTTGAAAAGTTTGTGGGTATACCTAGGTTGATTTATTTGGGTGTTGCAATAATATCGGACCAACTAAGTTTGTATAACTAAGTATCAGGTGAATCCTAGCAGACTGCTTGTAAAGATTATGTTAAAACGTCACCAAAAGGCAGAATCTTTAGTAAAATCTGAACAGACACTATTTATAGGATACTTAACGCCATATATTAATAAATATGTATAAGTAGCATAATAACCTCACATCATTATACAGAAATCAATTTGCCTGTTATCACACTATCAGACGAGCGGTTATCACCCAAGATAAGTGGCCAATAAGCACTGGGCCTGTTTATCTTATAAACTATCTATAGCTATTATCAGCTAATGTATACATAGAGGCACGACTACCTATATGTACTTTATAAATATAATGTCTGATACTACAACTAATTTCAGTTTATAATCATAAATATGGTAATGAGTGCAAAGTTGTATGACATCACCCTCAATACTGATTAAAACAATTTTATTGAATTATAATAAGGTAGATTACGATTGTACACACAGCGACACCTCAAGCTTCACGTTTTCAGCATAACATAGCCTCGTTTTGTATAGATGCCCCGTACAATGAGATATTCGCATAAACTGGTTTTGTATAGTTTGATTTGTCGTGGGTACCACATATGGATCAAATGTTACTAAGTTTCCATAAATTCCTTATTTTTAATAGGCACAAATATGATTAAATGTTTATCGATATTAGAATGGGTCTGGTATTGGAAAAATTTGGGGAGACACATTAAAATAATTTATGAATGTTCCTAAAAAGGGTCGTCAATGTGTCCAGTGGGCGGGACCTAATTAAAATAGCTCCACAATCTTTTATATTTGACAGTTCCGATAATAATATTAAAATAATTATTTATAGCACCACATTGTTTTAAATATTATGTTTCTAGTCAAAGAGCTAGTGTCCAAACTAATTAATTTAAGTGAAATATGATCCCATTAGGAAGATATTAAATAGACAAAAACTATAAATTTTGGCACGTTAACCATATTAAAGACAAAACAATTTAGATATACGATAATGTCGTACTCCGATTACATTTTTGACATTTAACCTTTAGCTAAAATAGTCTCCTTCCAGGCAAGACAAGACAAAGAAGTTGCCCGACGCACCGAGAACGCCTGGAAGAGCTATTGGTCGATGAAACAAATAATGAAAGGAGCTCTCCCTCTCTCCCTAAAGAGAAAACTCATGGACATGTGCATTCTTCCTACCCTCACCTATGGAGCGCAGACATGGTCATTAACCAAGCGTCAAAAGTCCGCACTCGGGGTCTGTCAGCGAGCAATGGAGCGTAGTATCCTTGGAGTCAAGCTTACTGACCAAATAAGAAATTCGATAGGTACTGCGTTCCAAAACTCACATTGCCGACATAGGTCACACGGCTGCCAAGCTTAAATGGAACTGGGCTGGCCACATCTGCCGCATGCCGGAGGAGCTATGGGCTAAAGTAACCACACAATGGGTCCCAAACAGCAGTAAACGGCAACGCGGCAGGCCCAGAAGAAGATGGCGAGACGAACTCGACTTTTTTCGCAGGGATTGGCAATCAACAGCATTGGATAGGGATAAGTGGAAAGAGGGAAGGGAGGCCTTTGCCCTGCAGTGGGACACAAATGGCTAGTAATAATAATAATAACCTTTAGCTTGTTAGTAACAAATCATGTCCTTACTGAGAAAAAAGGTCTATTGTTTTTATATCTCTCTCTGCCATATAAAGTATGTAATAATAAGCATATATCATATGACAATAAGACACAGACATAATCAGCATATAATGGTCCCACCATTGGGACACTGGCGATCGCAGGCTTTCTTTCTTTTCTTTTCTTTCTTTTTCTTTAAGTGGGCTTTAGTTCTACACCCGGGCCCTGGGGCTTGGTAATGTCAATTTTTTTCGATATGTTTCTTAGTCAGTGGCTAGTTCTCTCACGACGTTTCCATTAATCGTTTTGAGAGCACATTTACTGATAAGCATAAGAAGTAACATCATATGACCATCAGACAAGCAAGAATGACACAAAAACAATTACTGAAGAAAAAATTGCAATATTTCATCCGATCATTGTTCATTTAATCCTGCTTAAGCAAGTAGCAGACAAACAATAAACAATACACTTGATACACGACATTGTGTCGTGTGTGGACGATCAATTGTAACGTGAATCAAGGTTACAATGAACGCCTATCTGTCTGTGGAGACCTAGACCGCACATGTAAGGTAACATCTGATACTTCGATGTTTATAACAATAAACCAAGTGAGGAATTATATGCAAAACGTGTAAAACATAGACGTGATGAAGAACAAAGCTATGGTTTATTTTATAAAACTGAGTAATGTTTATTCACTTCAATATTTATTTCTACCAAGTACTAGTAATGTTTAAAAACGTGTAACATGTATAATATGTATAAAAAACCTAATCTAAAAGTGTTACTAAAAAATAAAAGGTTTAAAATAAAATTCTACTTAGAAACTAATCTTATAAGACATAAAAATAATAACTAATAAATAGGTGTTAAAACCATGCTCTTATGAAACACTAAGCGTTATTTACTTATTAAACATTTAATTACTACAAGTAGCCTGTTATGCAAATTCGCAGAAAAACATCATACTTTAAAATATTCATTATTATTCATATACACACATCAACACGGTCTAGGGATATTTCATACTCAATTAAATAACTCGAAAAGTACTGGCCGCATTGGAATCTTTAATACACCGATTTGTTTGTAATTTATCTCAGACTAATTCCAAATTCAAATTTTTGAAAATTCTTTTGTTTCGGTGGCATAAAAATGTCTTGATGTATAGGAGAGGGAATTTTGATTTGTGCGAAATTTAAAAAACAATACGAATTACGTTTAGTTACAGTTTTTTTTCATTTTTAAACGTAAGATAAAGTTAGAATTGAGGTATTGTAGCCATGCAACGCCGACATTTGACGAGGGCGGAGATGTTACGAGCTGTGGGAATGCTGGAAGCTGGATCTGTTCAGCGTAATGTTGCTGAGGCCATAGGGACCCATCAAAATGTAATTTCAATATTGTGGACACGCTATCGTGCCACAGGTGAAGTAGCGGAGAGGCAGCGGGGGCCAAGTCGCATCACTACCCCCAGACAAGACCGATTTTTGCAAATTTCTGCGCGAGTTCAACCAAATGCAACGGCGACTCAATTGGTCCAAAGGCTGCGAGTGGAACACCAAGTGCTTGTGAGTGACCAAACTGTAAGAAGGCGACTGCATGAAAGCAATCTACGCTCTCGTAGACCACTCCGGGTCCCACCTTTACGGAGAGGTAATCGTGGACGACGATTAGAATGGGTTCGGAACCACGTGGACTAGGGCCGTGAGCAATGGTCCAATGTGCTGTTCACGGATGAATCCAGGTTCGGCTTCCATCCAGATTTACGAAGGACGCGTGTTTGGCGAGTTCCTGGACGATGGAGCCGTCTCCAGAACCCTCAGGAAGTTCACCCATACCAAGGAGGAACAATTATGGTTTGGGCAGGAATTCGTCTTGGAGGACGGACGGATCACGTTTGGGTGCGGGGCAATATGACGGAAGAACGATACGTCCAACAGGTGCTGGGGCCCGTAATCTTGCCTCACAGAACACAAATGGGGCAAGATTTCCTGCTCATGCACGACAATGCCCGGGCACACACGGCGAGAACGGTAGCAGCTTGGTTACATACACATAATGTTAGGGCCTTAGACTGGCCTGCTCAATCGCCAGATCTAAATCCCATTGAGCATGCGTGGGATATGCTGCAAAGAAGAGCTCTGAAGGAAGTTCCCGAAAATTTGGCTACAGAAGATCAACTTTTTGCGCACCTCAGAAGGACATGGGACAATATTCCGCAGCAAGACATTGACAACCTTGTTCTGAGCATGCCGAATCGTTGCCGATGTGTTATGAACATCATGGGCGCTTTCTCAGACTACTAACTTCAAGTTTATAAACACAAATTAAATGATTTTTCTATTTTTTTCAGTTTTTACTCACAAATTAAAAGTTAATTCATATACGGTTTCCGTCTATGCTTCATTTTTTTTCCATAAAATCCTGAAATTTTAATCAGTACCTTAACCATTATTAAAAAATGGTAGAATATTAAATAACGTATATTTTAAATATATACATGTCATATAAATAATTAACACATTGATAGTAATTCGCTTTTTTAAAAATATCCCTAGACCGTGTTGATGTGTGTATAACACTAACAAGAACTGAACAAAAGAAATAAATTCAGTCAAACTTAACAGCTGTCTAGCCAAAACACTTGTGATAACGGAACGTCTGGCAAGTCTGGCTCCGAGCCTATTTTTTAAAGGGAAGTCTTTTAAAAAAAAAAACTTGTTCTTCGCTAATTGGACTCTAACTTTATAGCTTTGGCTGTTATGAACGCAAATTGAAGGCTCAAACATAAGCTCGAATAATATTTGTAAGATGAAAAGTTGAACGTGAACGAACAAATTGCCCAAGCAAAAAAGTTAAAGGCACACTCATAGTTCTCATGATTTAACAGTAGAAAACACGATTTTTAATAAATATTGCATTGGCTTGAAATTGGGTTATGATAGGGATGATATGGCTAGAAAGGAGGTGACTGCTAACATGACGAGTAATAGAGAAATATGGAAGACTAGCTTTTGCCAGCGGCTTCGCCCGCGTGAAAATGACGATTTTCCATACAAACTTTCATCCCCTATTTAACTCCCTTAGGGGTTGAATTTCGAAAAATCCTTCCTTATTCCTTGTCTACATTATAAAGGGAACCTCTGTGCAAAATTTCAGCTTTCTAGGTCCAAGGGTTTGGGCTGGGCGTTGATGAGTCAGTCAGTCAGTCAGTCAGTCAGTCAGGACTTCTCTCTTTATTTATTAGATGAATTTCGAAAAATCCTTCCTTATTCCTTGTCTACATTATAAAGGGAACCTCTGTGCAAAATTTCAGCTTTCTAGGTCCAAGGGTTTGGGCTGGGCGTTGATGAGTCAGTCAGTCAGTCAGTCAGTCAGTCAGGACTTCTCTCTTTATTTATTAGAAGACATGTTGCGCCGACCCCAAATGAATTGGGATAAGGGCAGGAGAATGAATAAAATGCAAGGTTATCACCGATACCTAGTCGACGTTCCACACATTCGAACGAAGCGCTTTGCTAAGTCCTTTATTATGCGCACAGCCAAGGAGTGGAATTCCCTGCCTGCGTCGGTTTTCCCGAATTCATATAACCCTAATCTATTTAAGACGCGAGTAAACAGGCCTCTACTGGGTAAGCTCGTTCCATCGTCGACATCATCTCTGCCCTTAGGGCAAGATTGAAGTCAAGAGCAAGCCCATTTATAATAATAAAAAAAATAAAAAACTGCAGTGACTTAAAACAGTATGTAGTTTACTTTATCCACATAAAACAAAGAACGTCTCATATCTATAAAATCAGCGAAACTTACACAATTATATGCAAGTGCACCGTCACGGCTTATACAATGCCAGTTGCCTTGGCCGACCGGCATTAATTTGATGCATTGCCTGATGAGATTCTAACCTACCTACTTACCTATGTTCATTTCGTTAATGTGATCGTTGCTTGCATTACTGTTATTTGGTAAAACTTGAAATGTAGTGCGAAAATTTTATGAGGATTTTGTGTTATTTAATGTTTGCTTTACTTTGGATTATGGCATCATTTCTATTTATATCAGTGGTTTTCAAAACAAAACAAGATGTTCTTTAACGAGTTCATTTGCCAATCTAATAAATATTTTAGCATGATTTGCAAATCTTGGAATAGTTGGACTACTTTCATGTATCAGCAATTTCAAAAGACAATAAAGTTTCCAAATGCAGCAACCTTAATTAAACTTTTCTTTAATAAAAGCCCAAAAATATGTCAGCCAATAAAAGCAAACAGCCCGTGATATGTTCCGGCATATAAAGCTTGAAACAATCTAAATAATAACAAGGTCGTTACTGTAAAACAAACACACGAAAGATTTATAGATAACATAATTATATCCTTAACTCTCCCTTTTTATTTTAATTACAACATAACGCCTATAATCCCCGTAGGGTATGACAGAACAGAGGTGTACCTAATGGCACATCTACAGTTCCCTAGTTATGTTTAATTTCTGCCATCAATCGAGCACTAGTCCAGACTCCGGTTGTCTGAGAGATTCCTTATTAAAAAATCCAATAACACTTTACCCCACCTAGGAAACGAACCCTTGGCCCCACGCTCGGTAGTAGCGATTGCGACCACAAAACCAACAAGTCAGACCATACATTTGAATACACTATCTTCTATTAAAACGATTTAAGGCAGCGACAGACATAACTGCATCCATGATAGACACACAATATGTTAGTACATGCATGCTTGACAAGCACACATGTGCACTATCCTCACGTTTTGGTTCGTCTGCGCTCGTGCACATTGTGGTTCAGCTCAAGTTCAATTCAGTGTTCATAACACACTAATGTGATGATTAATATCGGTGTCTGCGTCACGGATTTAAACGTATCAGTGCCAGCCAAGGACGTTAGTTATCACTTTTGATAATATAATTAAGCTAGAAGACTGTGATATTGTTTTAGTTTCAAATGTCTCTGTTGCAAAACACACAAACATCATCACCTGCATAGCCTATCCCAATTATTTTGAAATGGGCTTCCAGTCTAACCGAATGCAGCTGAATACCAGTATTTTATATGAAGCGTCTGCTTATCAGTCCTCCACAACCCTGTCAGTACTGGATAATACGATATCCCTAGGTAAGCCTAAAACTAAACAAGTTCAGAAGAACTATGACTTGCGACATATCTCAGCAGTAGCGAGTCTAAAATCATGCTTGGTTGATGGCAAAGAGTTTGCTCGATATTACATGGGACTTAAATGAGTTAAACATAACTACCTGTACCTCAGGCACACCATCTTTGCCTAACTCTTCGGCGAACACAAGTGTAATATAACTATATGTTTCACCGATGCTTTCTGCTACCACTTTCTTTCAAAAAGTTCACGCTGAGAGAAGAGAAGCTCTCATAGTTTGTTTCAAATATTGAGACAGGCATCCATACAATTCTAAATCAAATTAATGCTAACAAGAAACTAATTACACCCAACGCGGATTTGCTCAAAGGCACCGAATACTTACACCGACTTAACAAATAACAATAGTCAGTCATATGTTAATACGTAAAGACAAACTGGCACAAGAGCGACTGGTACGAACATATATATGTCTGTATGTCTGTCTGTTTAATTAATATCGTACGGACGTGAGAAGCATACTAATACGCCTCGGCGTATTACACAGTTTTTGCTAGTGTAAATGTTGTAATATTAATTAAGGAATATGTTTGGTTTCCGTGTTTTTGAGTTAGGTTGGTATTGCGTTAGTTTATTGTCTGTTTCGTAATAATGCTGCAACTGTGAATATAATCGATTATGGATTTTTGAACAATTATCTTGGGCCTAACTTTGCTCCTTATGATTTTTTCGACAGAGTCAAATAATTATATAAGTATCCCAATTCATTTGGGGTTGGCTCATTATGTCTTCTTCTTCGAAACTTTTCTATTACTCCCAATCTCATCAGACACCTCCTTTCTTAATTTGCCATATAATCCTTTCCACAGTCCTTCTATCATTACTTTCTTTGGTCTTCCTTTACACTTACACTGTCCATAATCAGTCCCTCTTCGCACCCATAATCAATCCAAGCTCACTCAACACTTTCATAATCAAAACCACTTAAACATCAGCTGATCCATTAACACACCACGTTTCCACACAGACACAGTTCAAATCATTTGAACGATAACGTGCACGTGCTCGAGATAAAAGGTCAATCCCTCCAAACTTCTCCCATAAGTTTAGCTTTGGCCCTAATGACGTTGGATAGAGGATATTCAATGTTATGTATGACATTCGTTTCGGAGTTGGAAATAATGTTTTCGATGGGCGGAATTCCTAGGTTGTAAACTTATTTGTTATTAGATAGATTTAATGTACTAATGAGTACGTTTATTGGGTTACCACCAGTCTTTCCTAAGGGTATCGTATTACCTATTATAGTAATAACTGGGTTGTGTAAGTCAGATAGGCGTCGCTACATGTAAAATAATGGTATTTATAGCTGGATGGAAGCCGACCCCAACATAATTGGAAGGGCTAGGCAGATGATCCGTCTAGAATTAACAAATTTTTTATCATCATGCCTGCATCCCCAAAAGGTTAGGCAGTTCTGTTCCTAATAGGAGGCCCACATTTCGCCAGTTATGTTTTAGTCCCATGTAATAGGGGGCGCGTCCATTGCCATGAACCGGGCACAAATCATGACTGAACCCAATAAAACTTCACCCGACCGTGGCGGGAATCGATATTTTGGAATATTTATATTATATGTAATAGCTTGAAAGCTACTTGGATGCCTACATGAGCTATAATTAACGTTCCCAAGGAAGTTTACTCCAAAGTTATAAACTCATTTACCAACGCTGTATCACTGTACATTTATTTGTACATTAAGCAAGACCTTGAATCCTACACCAATATTATTATGACAAAAAGTTTTAAAGTTTCCGGTAAAGAGAGAAATAATACATACACATGGGCTTAAAGACTCGAGCCTTATTACCATTGGGGGTAGGTAGCAATTACAAAGATGATATAGGCTAGGAAGGAGGTGATTCAAGATCAGATGAGCAACAGAGAAGTATAGAAGAAGCTGCGAAAACCTCAAATAAATTACGTGCCCTAGCTAACCTGAAAAAACAGTCACAGACCAAGAAAAAGCCGAAGAATGATTAGCTACTAAGATATTTACAGGTCTACTGGTCAAATAGTTATCGGTGCTAAGGTCGCCGCGACCTGCCGCTGAGGTCGCGAGCTTGTCAATAGACTCAATACACTGTCTTTTATTTATATTTAACTTATTAAAATATACTTGTTCACGAGTAGGTAAACGTGATTGTCTTGTGATCCGGATATCTGAAGTTTCGAAGGTAAATTCAAGTACATTTGGGTTTGCCCAAGACATACGTAATCAAACAATGTTCAATGAACTCAAACTTAAAGAATTGTTTTTGATTGAACCATTTACGGCCACTTTTGTAGACGGTCAGTGTGTCAGAAAGTTACATAAAGAATTTTAGCCATGCTAAGTATTCAGAAGATTGAAGTTGCTCGTATCAAGACATAGATCTCATAAGACATAAACGAAATCGACTAAACACGTTTCGGACCAAACATTTGGTAAGATCTGCGAAAACCTGATCAAAATCAAGGTGAAAGATCTTCAAAAATAAAAGAGAACCTATTATGACCAATATTGTACAGTCTATTTATTAATATGCAATACGAAGGTAAGATAACCGATCGATACACGGCCGTGGAGCAAAAAACAGTCAATGACACAACTGCATTGCACCATTTCAAATTGCTGTGAGCTATAAGTAGATTGTAATGTTAAGTACTTATTCGCCATGCGATAATAATAACTTTAAATCCAATATTTTTTAATGCAAAATTCTATTGGTTATTTACATCTGTTCGAGATTTTGTTTGTTCAAAAAAGAAGAATATTGTCGAACTTAGATTCTTGCTTTTATAAGCTAGGCTATGCACAATTTTTGATAAAATCGTATTCGCCAAAAGCGACTTAATAGTTAAGAGTCAGAAAAAGAAAGCTGAAGGATTTCTGAAAAAAGGTCTCTTAAACCAAATTCGTTGTTTACTCTTTAAGTAATTTTTTTGATTTTGATCCTCAATATGCTTTACTCCAAAAGCCTATCGGTAAACGGAAAACCTTCCTTAATACCACTCTAAAACCAAGTCAATTCTAAACAAATATGTAAACTAATCAACGATATCAAATCACCATTCCCAGATTTCTCCGAACTACAATCGCTCTAAGCCACAGGCCTACAATAATCCACCCACAGTACAAGAACACTATAATCTATTAATATAGATACAGTACGTCAACGTGTAGTCACGTTTGTATTATCTAGCTCCTAAACAATGGCGGTAATCGAAGCTAACTAGAATTACGAACGACACGTGATGGCAGATGATTACAAGTTGATCTGTTGCAAATACTGTCTTAGTATCTGTAGGGTTATAGTTCTTATCGTGTGCTTCTATGCTATGACGATTTCTTGACCTAGGGATTTCTAGTGACACTTGTATTTATAGTCAAGTTAAAGTTTAAGTTGAGTTTAAGTAAAGATTTCAGTAACCTTTTTTATGCAATAGACAAGAATTTGAACGAAGTCAGAAGCGTCAAAGAAAGCAACGCTAATAATTTTAACTTTTGACAGTTCTAACTTTAATCAATTACTTCCACTTTAAGCGAAATTGTCTGCAATACATAGGAATAAGTACACAAACTTACTAATGCCATTTAGATAATCAGGACAATTCGTTAAATCAATCTAGAACCAAGAAGTTTTAGCCACCCTCGTGTGAGAGCACACGTTTTCATAAAACTATCATCGACAAAAACACAATGACATCACCGCAGCACATTTCCAAGTCATTATCTCCAGTTATCACCACTAATCTGATAACGTGTTCCTTAACTGTGTGATAACAGGCGGTGTTTTCACACCCGATGATAGTTGCTGCGAAATGGTTCGCCTGATAAATACCTAGACTATAAGTGAACTAAATGTTTTAGGCCGAAACGATAATTTTGCAAATGAATCAGGCGATGGAATTTTCACGTGAAGATAGAAAATTCGTTGTCAGACAGTTCCCACTTCCCACCTAACCTGGTACAAGAAAGGAGACTCTACTTAAAAAATTGTAAAAGATTGCATAAAATCGCTAGGTTGCGTTTTATAGTCAACACTATCTGAGTACAAATCCTCGGCTTATTATAAACTTAACGTAATATTACTCATAATCAAAGAACTTACTGAACTAAAAGTACTTCTAATTTAAAACTTGCTAATCAACGCATTAATTACACTGCAAACAAGCCGCACCTTATTAATACATTTATTAATAAACCTCAAGATGCAATAAATAACATCACTACATAAATTACTAATAACGCAACAAACGAATGTAAAACATTGTAAATTAACATACAAAATATGACTTACAGTAGCTTCGGAAACTGCTGCTACGTGAGAAAAACAACTAAATGACTGTATCAGCGTAACTACAGCACAAATGAATATTGTTCTTTAACAAAGTAAAGAACATAAGATAATAGCTGAGTTAACTGCAATGCATTTAACTAAATACGTTTCAGATTTTCAAACCTTGACAACATAAAATTCAAGATTTTAAGAGTAAAGGCGAGAGCGGGACTGAGCGTTAAAATAATGAAGATTGGAAGTAAAGTTTGAAAAAAAGTAAGTGAAATGAAATATCTGTTAAAAGACGGAGAATGTTTAAAACTTCTCTCAGTCCCTGTAGAGACATTGTCTTTTTATATGATTTTGCTACAAATGATACTGCGGAAGAATATAGCATAGGGCAAATTACTATTCATGTTCGAAATGTTTGTAAACAACAATCCACTAGCCTACTTACTGAACACATTAAAGTCCCCTTCATTGTAGGCACACAGTTGCAAACAAATCTATTCACTCACCTGCCATTTACCCCATAAAGAAGCCAACCATGACGATTAGCCTTGAAAACACAACAGGCGGACATCGACCCCAATCATTAGGACTTCCAAAATCATTCAGTTTTGGTGTCATTAGTAAGTGGTTAGCCAAAAATCTAGGTCGCTGTAATTTCACAAATGTAGCAAGCGTGACTGCCGAGTTTACGTCTACAGTCTTAGACATTTCAAAATAGTCGAGTTTTTGAACAAATACTGCTCTAGTTAAAGCCTCTTTCCTGATTGGTTTGTTGGTAACTAGTTTGCGTTTGCATGTGAACAGATTAGAATGTCACGGAGGCTTGAATTATGTATGTCTTCCTCTTGGATACTAAGTTTCATGTTAATGATTGCATACAATACCACACAATGCATGTGCATTTCAAACAATGGTTCGACTCAAAATACGTCAGAAGAAGTTTCAGTGGTCGTTGTTTAAAGTGAAGCGTTAACCATAGCTGCAGAATAGAATGTAAACGACTTTCAAACCATGTCCGTGACTTAAAATTTCGATGTCATATTCAATGTAGTGTTAAGTGAACTAGATTAGGTTACAGTTAATCTTTCCTTTAGACGCAAAAGGCTTGCAAATCACGAAATTGCTATACAACTTCAGGTCGTATAAAAGCTGTTCAGTTTTACCTGTGAAGTTACTGACGTAAACATTATGTGTCATCAATATCATGCCAAAACCTGAATATTTAAGGAAATAAGTTCCAGCCACTGTCGTTACAATATAAAAGCCACAAGTCCCCAACTTGCGCCGTACACCAAAGCCGTACAAACCAATTGTGTTCTGTTGCAACTCCGGATATCAAGGTCCAATTGCCGCCGTTTCACTCCGACGAAACAAAAACCCGCTTCGACCAACCAGCCGTCTATGAAGCGTAAAAATAATGAGAGAAAGAACCTATCGTCTTTATCACACAAATGAAAGTTTATTAATTTTTAAAACTGGGACAGTGTCTCGCTTCTTCTATCCTTTCACATCTAAGCTTTAGTCGAAACAAAAGGCTTTAATCTGTGTCAATTGTGCTTAAAAGGTATTATAATTTTTTTTTTAAATGGTAGAAATAATTGCCGAAGTTAGATTCTTGTAGGAACCTTCACTTTTAGAGAAGTGACTCACTACGACAGACTTGGCTAAAACTAGTTTTGAGTGACAAAACGAAAACTATGAAAAACAACGAACGAAAAAGAGCTCGACAGACACCTGACGACCTGTTTGGAAACAAAGTCCGAAGCGAAGCGACCAATAATAATATTGATGTCTAGACCTAGAATATGAGAACTTTTTTCAATGTCCGATCAAGGTAAGTGACCTTTTCACGGCGTTAAATCTTAGCAAAGCCACTATAACACAGGCACTGTAGATCCACGAGTTATTAACCGAATCACCGAAGCGCGACGCAACGGTATCGGCTCGATCCGGGCACAGATAAAAACTCCACCTTATATCACATTAGCCAAACTGAAAATGTTATCAGTTTGAAATAATAAATCACTATCACAAACACATTCCACGTTCATATGTCACATCACTGAGATTTTAAAATTTTCGAAAACAATGTGGTGCGATACGTCCGCTCCGCGCGGTTGCCGAGAGGAGACTGAGGTGGCAGCGCTGCGCCTGCGCCGCTCCGCTTGGTTATCAGCCTTCGGTGGGGCAAAGGGGGTGCAAGAAAGAAAAGTCCGCACGTGATACAAAAGATAAGAAGTTTGAAATTGTGCATTCGACACTGTTTGTTTTAGTTTCAGATATTAACTTCGCGACCACTCACTTTCATGTCAGCAGCGGTTAAATATTTGAGGCAGTCTCTCATTTTTAAACAAGTCTCACTTAACTTATTCAAAGCGTTGGACAATTTGTTATACAATATTGTAAGGCTTAAAGAGGCACTCACAAAATTCGCTGCAGATTTTTATTTTTATTGTATCGGCAGATGGTGTCTGGCGAGGCTTCAAAACCGGCTTTTTGGGAATAGTTTCCGTTGTTTTTTTTGGTTCCTTTTTACATTCCATGTATTTGAGTTTAACTTATTTTTTGGTTCCTTTTTACATTCCATGTATTTGAGTTTAACTTATTTATTTAAGAAGTTTTTAAGAGGTAAGAGCATCGCGATTTTTAGACTATCTTATCTAACTACTTGGTTATTGTCTCAAGGGGCTGTCTATTACTATTATATTATTGTTCCGCTAGATATACTTTATGATAAATAACCAAAAGTAATCATCTATCCGTATCGCAGCAATAATACATATCTTCCTCCTCTAGTCCTGCTAAGCGTTGGTAACTCCATCGTTATCCTACTTATTACCATCCCTTGTACCAATAATCGAAGCAATAGCCCAAGTTACATATTCTGAAGACTCAAGAAGATATACATGAAGAATAGGCAATATCCCACGATAAAAACACTAAGAAACATCGTACACAAACGATAGAACAAATTAATGAACATAATATATCGAAGAAAGAATCGAAAAAACAAAACATATTGACAGTCATATAACCGGCCTCGTATACACACTTGGAGAGTTCAAGTTGAATGTTGAAGAACTGAAAGACATAGATGAAGAATTACCAATGCCTTACAATAAAATCACTATAGAAGATCTTAAACAAATGAATGAACATATCTATGAAGAAACAAAACATACAGACTAACATATAACCATCCTCGTATCAAGAGTAAAACACATTTATGAGTCATTTCATGATCACGTATGCCTCAATACGTGTGTTTCACGCAGTTTAACTTGTTACGATAGTAAATATAAGTTTGGCGGTTAGATTAAATAATCGGGTTTCGTGAAATTGATAATGATATAGGTTACCTGTTCCATCTCTGTTATATTTAGCGAACGGGTTCGTTGTAACACATTATAATTAAAATTTCCAATTAATTAGGATCGTTTTTCCGTGGTGAAGCTTTTGCGTATATTTATTAACATAACATCGAGCCTGTAATATCTGAAAGGTAAGGCTTTATCAGAAATTTTATCAGTTATGTTTGAGTCCCATGTAATAAGGAGCGAGCCTATTGCTATCAACCGACTCCGAGGCAAAAATATTAATGAGAAATCCAATAACATTTTGCCCACCCCCTGGAACCAAACCCAGAATCTTACGTTCAGCAGTTGCGCTTGCGACCACTCGCCCAGTGAGGCAGTTCTATTTCTAGTCTCTGATTTTAAAAGAGTTAATAAAACCTCTTTTTCTATAAGAAGCCTTTTGTAAATACCCTTAAAAAAATACAAAACGTAGCCGTAAAGCTGAACTGAACTAATTGAACCATTCCATTGAATGTTTACTGAAAAGAATTTCTACGTCGACCTTTTATTCAACATTCCTTCTCTATGCAACAGATTAATTAGTTAGCAAAACTGCAGTTTTCAGGTACTCGTAAATAGTTGAGCAGTACGATTTATAGCAGTTTTCAACAGGTTAAACTCAAACTGCAGAATAGATGAAAATACTTCAGCAGCTTCCACAAACATTGTTGCAAAGTCGTTGCACAGGTTTATATTAGTTTCTACATTTTGCTATGAGAAGCTCAACTGGACTTGAATTTCAATAGTGCATGTTCGTTTGCTTTAGAATACTTTTGATAGAAAATTTTAATATTTTAAGTATTTGTTCGTTTAATAAACAAGCTACGATGTATTAATGTCGTGCTATTGGAGCAGGCTTGACTAGCATTGGACTTTTGTAGGTTGGTGATGATCAGAGTCTACAAAAGGTTTATGTCAAAGGACAAGTCTGAACAAAAGTGTTTCATTTAGAACGTAGCCCAACTCTAGGAATTTCTTTAGTATCGTAAGTTTGCGTGATAGTTTTGCTGCTAGTATTACAAGACCTGTAATGATGGGGAGAAGGTCATCATCAACTTCCAGACATGTATGTTACCTGACTCTAAGTAATAAGTGTATTACTTAGAGTCGGGTAACATACATGTCTTACAATCTCCCTTGTCATCCATCACGGTATCATTTACACATTCTTTCTTTCATTTGATTCCTTATACAACCCATCCATCTTTTCTTTGGCCGTGCAAAAGACGACGCTGCTGATTCAAATAACAACAAATTCAATTCCAAAATTAATTTCGAAAAGCGAAACCAAACTAGTTCGGTCATGCGCACTGCGAACGAATGATTCACCGCTGCGCTAGAGCATGCGTTCATTTGCATTTTAAGCGCCAACAACTATATACGTCAAATTAGAATGGTTTTAGAGCCGTAAGTGATCCGGTGGCCTCTAGTGTGGACAGTTTATTGGTTTTTGGATAATCTTATTCACAATACAAGTTTGGAGATAGATTTTACTTTTGAACAACAATAAGAAGAAACACACGAATGTCTCGTGTTTTTCGAAGGTGTAGGTAGGCTCAAGTGCTATCATTATCTTGCCCTTATTCCAGTTAATTTGACGTCGGAGCAGCATGTTTAATTTTTCCATAGGTACTTGTCTATTACTTGAATTTTTGATTCATCAGTCTATCCATCGTTTCCTTGGGCGTCCTCAAGCCTAGCCATAGTAGCCATCTACATTCATACTCAACATTTTCCTATAGGCACAAGCAATTTATTTATTGCTCTGCCAAACAATGTTTTGCCGTGAATTTATGTTAGAGTTCACGTTAAATTTGACGGTTCATGACGTCTGGAGCTTCATCATTATTCAAAACCCCTTTTTACCTTCAGAAGTTAACTGTCTTGTTGCAAACTGGCAGTAACCATCGAGTTAGTCGCAGTCTGTGGAGCAGTGACTCACCTCCGGTAGAGCGTATAATTGTTAGCGGTCTGCTCGAGTGGTGACGGAGAAATCTGTACCGAGTCGACTGACTGGTAGTGGCTGGTGTATACTTCTATTTACCCTCCCCTTGGTAAATAGAAGTATTTATGGAGAACCTTGTTACAAGTTTGTGGTTACGTTTCTTTGGATACTCGTAAAAAGAGAGGTGTTTTTCACGATACTATAAATCCTTTAGGTAGCTCCTAAAGTCCTAATGCAATAGCTATTTTGAATTAATACGATTATATGAGTCTTTAATATATCCAATGTAGGGTGTAGGGACTCAGCACTCCTCTCCGTGAGACAGAAAGAGAACGGGTCTTGCAATAAGATTGTACCTCTCTCTAGCTCTTTTACCGATCTTGTCTTTGCTCTCCCCTTTCGGCGAGTTAGTTTTAAATGTGTTTTGTTGTCTGCATTTCACAGAAACTGACAAACGGTAGGCCAGCCAAATTCGCAGCAGAATCAATTTTAAATTGCCATCAACACGTTAAGAAGAAAAGTTTGCCTCAATTCTAAAAGCCTGTTCTAAAAAGTGATCAGATAGTCAGATACATAGTTAACCCAGCTTCGCAGCACCCGATTGCTGTACAGAACCGTATATCTCTCTCACAATAGCGGCAGAGCTCGGGTTTCCACAACCGAGCTAATGGCTGCACGCTCTAGTAGCTATGAGTCACCGGCAGCGGCGTTCAACAAACTAGCCGAGTTTATTGTTAACGATTTGTTGAGCATCGGTACCAAACAACTGTATTCGGAGAAGGTAGACCGAGTGTCGAAAGTGGCTTGGACCCATGAATTTAATAGTGCAAATTGTGTAAAATCTGGACAGGAAAATGGCGAAATCAGAGAACACTCCGACACCATAACTTAAGGGAAAGTTGGAAGGAAATAGGGTCCAACAATGATTTAAATAAGACCTTTGCTTTGCAATAGGATAATAAAAGGCTGTTATCAGAACTTAGCAATGAAGTCTATAGGACCAAAGCACCTTAGCTTACTGGCTACAATCATGCAGTGAGCACACGTGGAGTGGAAGGGTCCTACTAACATTTCTATTTTGTCTGAGTGAGTCCTCCACGTGACAGAGGCTTGTATCCTTCACAAGGATGAGGCTAGAATCACCAAAAGAAATGAAGAGAGATAGTGTAAACGTTGGCAAGACAAAAATTTCGGGCCCTGGGTTGACCCGAACAGCTAGGGATCGAGCTGCGTGGAAGTCCTTGCAAATACTTATTTTATGATTTTAAGAGCTCAACAGCCACATCCACAGTCCTAAATCACCAGGCCAGTCTCCGGAAGACACGCAAACGATCGATGAACGTCAAACGGCGGCCATAATTGAAAAACGGTTCATTTCCGCGTGGAGACCGCACTCGCATGTTTGTACCATTGCATGTACGACTACAGTTACCAATTGTAAGTAGTAACGCGATACTGTGGAGTTTCACTTTTTAATACTGAATTTCTTGAACTAGCTTTTGCTCGGTGCTTTTTACGCTAGGTCCCAGCGTTGAATAGGGGATCGGACTGAGTCAAAAAAATATGATTCTGTTTAGTCCGTCAGTTAGATTATCGAAAAATATTGGATACTTACGTGTTTTTTGTTTTAACGAATTAATGAAAATGAGTTATTCCGGTCTGATCCCCTAAAAGTGATACCCTAGTGGATCCGTTTTATTATAAGCGTCGTGACGTCACTTGTGGGTTAAAAATGTACTGACATGTAACGTTTTCGAGGAGTTCACGAGTTTCGAAGCACTGTATCGTCTTCATTTTTTGTTAATGTGAAAAAAGAAAAAATAAGTGTTCAATATTTTTTGGAAATCTATCTGACGGACTAATTAGTTTTTTTTTGTCCGATCCCCTATTGCAAGGTTGGGAGCAGAAATAGGTGAAACGGAGTAAAACTCAGTATCATGGCAAGACATGTATGTTCCACTATAATAACGCAATATTGTGGACTTTTACCATTTAATACTGGACATATTTTACTTGTTCCGACCCCGAATGAGTTGAAATAAGGGTAAGAGAACGATGATGATCTTTAATTTGCTTTTGCCCATGTCTTTGCCATCTGCGTAGAAATTTTCTATGTTAGGGGTCCGTTTCTAGTCTAAACGGATGAGGCTGAGTTGGTAGCAGTACTTTGCACTACCAGGCTTTCCTCGAGTGGACGTCTAAAAGTTATCCCACCGGAATGTACTGTCAGGATAAAAAGTAACTAAGTCCTAACCTAGATCATATTTTACTTGTGTTACTTACAGTTTTATAATATTCCATGCAAATCGTGCTTTGGACTATTCAAATATTTATTTTGGTTAAACTAATACAAATTGCCAGAACTGGGTCTACAAAAACGTATGCCAATCGTAATCTAATAAGGCGTAAAGGCGTTCAAGTTATCAAACAAGGTACCTATCTTAATTAATTGGTTCTGCTTTATAGAGCAGTTGGCCTCATAGGTATGGTCCTAGCCACTATGACTTACGATTTACTAATTTAGTACGTAAAATAACTGTTAGATGAAGGTCTATCGCAAAAGTATCATTAGGTACTTTACTATTAGTGTTGTCTTCAAACATTGGCAGGTAACATGTATTACCGAGCTATCTGATAGTCTGACACTTTTCACTCTTATCTATACTAATATTATAAAGCTGAAGAGTTTGTTTGTTTGTTTGTTTGTTTGTTTGAACGCGATAAACTCTGGAACTACTGGTTGGATTTGAAAAATTCTTTTTGTGTTGGATAGTTCATTTATCGAGGAAGGTTATAGGCTATATAACATCACGCTACTACCAATAGGAGCGGAGCATAAATGAGAAATGTTGCAAAAACGGGAAAAGAAAATTCCTTTCTGAGAGCTTCCGTTGCGTGCGCTGCGAAAACGGTTTAAGTTACGAGAATATCATGTATGAAGTAATTATTCGTCTTTAAAAGTTCTAAAAAAAAGTCCGCGACAGCATCTGTCTATCTTTTAAGATTGACTCACTGTAACCATTTTTTATTATTAAAATGTTAGGTTAAAAAGAATTATTTTTTGCGAAGCTTATTTAACCCATATGGTATTAATCTATATCTAAATAAATGTGTTCGTTAGAACGGAAATTTAATATAGAATATTTGTGCTCTTTACTCTATACAGTTTAAACAAATATCTTAGAAGATATCGCAATGTAAAAATACCCGCGCGGAAAAATAATTAAGCGGGTTGCGTCGCAATGTAGGTACGGGGGATTCTGGCTGGCCTCCGGGAAATTCAAATTCAAAATATTCACTGCACATAATGTTTACAAGTACAGAGTGTTATAGTATATTTAACAGTAAGAGATAGATTTTATAGTAATTCACACTTTAATATAATCTAAGCTAATCTAAACCATCTAAACTATTGTAATAAAGAGGAAAGATAAGATTTTTTGTTTGTTACGATTTAGCTTAATAAATTAATGTCGGATAGTCGTTAAATCGAGAAAGGTTATAGCTATATTTATGTGACGCAAACGAAGTTGCGCGGGTCAGCTAGTGACCTAATAAGCTTGAAAAGTGATCAACTCTCAGCAAACTCGGAAGTATCTAGATTTGGACAATTTTTATAATCGCACATAGGTATGCATTGACCACATAAAGTGCTACATGTATACCGTTAAGGCCCCTTTTACATTAAATGGATCACATCGAAAGGTCACCAATACCTCCACAAAATATAATTTCAAGTTTAAGTCCTAAAGGTCACCACATAATGTATTACATTATTTTCTGATTAATTATTTTAAGTATATTTGGTTCAGACATACAGACGCTTGAAAGGCTTGTAAGCCCAATCAACTATCAACTTTATACTCATGTACATAAGAGACATAATTATTTCACAATTTAGACTACATAATGAAGGTCAATAACCTCATAGGTACGTGGGTTGTCTAAATAGGACCAGTACAAAAACTAGATATAAACAGGCTCGCCTACAAATGTACTTATTATCCATATTTGTCTATACGAGCAATTTGGGTTACTACTAACAATGATCATTAGAGGTTTTAAATGTAATCGAGCCTATTACTACTACAAAAATTATATGGCATAGGAATTAGGGGTACGGCCTTTAAATGGCTAAAATCATACCTAAAAGATAGAAAACAATACGTCGAAATAGAATACTACAACAAAGAAACAAACGAAATACAAGTCATAAAATCACGAACAAAGACTATTAACCACTCCATTCCTCAAGGCAGTGTGTTGGGGTGTATTTTATTTATTATATACATAAACGACCTACCTAAAACAATTGACTCGAAATGCGTTCTATTCGCGGACGACGTATCGCTAGTGTTCAGAACAACTGAGAACACCGACACTTTGACCAACATTGAAAACACCTATAAAATAGTTAAATCGTGGCAAGAGAAGCACAATCTACAAATAAATACTAAAAAAAGTAACCTACTGCAATTTAGAACATACCAACGAACGCCGCTGTGCATAAATAACCTTAGTAATAAATTAAATATCCCAGAAAGGGACGATCTGACGCTTCTTGGCTTAACATTGGATAATAATCTAACATGGAAAAAACATATCGAAAGCCTAAAAACTAAATTATCGAAATTCATATACGCATTAAGCAAATTAAAAAGCAACACAAACTATGAGACCGCGCTCTCAGCATACTATGCATATGCCTATGCATGGTTTAACTATGGAATAATATTGTGGGGCGAAAGTACAAACTTTAATGACATATTTATCATGCAAAAGAAGTGTATACGCATCCTTATCAACATTAAGCCATGGGAAAGTTGTAAACCGCATTTCATAAAAAATAAAATATTAACGTTACCCTCCCTTTACATACTACAAATAGCTACGTTTGTCCAAAAACACAGGCATTACTTTCGATCAAACATAGAAGCAAACCAAAACTATAACCGAAGAAATAAAAACAAGTTGATTACACCGACACCAAAATTAAGAATAATGAAAAATAGCCCCAACTATAGAATTGCATCAATTTATAATAATTTACCAAAATACATAAAAGATGAGGGGAATACAAATTCATTCTATAAAAAACTAAGATCACTTTTAATAGAGAAATGTTATTACACGGTAGATCAATTCATGACAGATAAAACTTTATAGGTGTACCTACACAATTTAAGAACATAATATTAGCTTCTTTTCGTCTCTTTTTTTTGTAAGATCCGGTCTGAACAAAACATAAATATTGTTTATCTGAGTGACATTTTTATTTTATTTTTATTTTATTTTATTTTGTATTGTAAAATGATATACCCTAATGCAATTTAATCACTTACGATATTGATATGACATGATTGTACCTAATTACTGCCCATTTCTTATTATTGTTAGTTATTACCTATTTTAATCTAATCAATCTGACATAAAATGAATGACCTTATGCGTAATTACTACCCATAGCGTTTATAACTATTACCTGGACATCATAATGACTTTAAGACATATTTATTGTATTCTATTGTGCTATTTATAAGATTTGACCCAATTTATTTGTTATATCAATCTAACTAATATTCAAAAACTCAACAGCAAACCAGCATTGTGCTTTGCAGTGCCCTGACAGGGTTCATGTACAAAAACCGACAGTACTGTAAAATGTGTGATGTGCATGAGAGCAAATAAATAAATAAATAAATAAATAAATATTATTACAAGTAAAAAAAAGAAAATAATGAATTTAGTTAATAAAACACAGGTAACTACGTAAAGCCATGGATCAATTCTAGTAAGAAAAAATATAAGTCAGGAGCGCTCAAATGGCAAATCAGGTAACTTGCTTGACCTGTTCCTTGAATTATTTCTACTTCAATGGACAAAAAGCTACTATAATTTACTTGAACTTAGTAGCAACATTTTCAATCCATAATAAATGGAAAGAAGGAGTTTTAACATTATTATTTTGCGCTAATTTAAGCTTCACCTGCTTCATCATTCTCTTGCCATTTTCCCAATTTGAGATCGGCACAGCATATTTAACTTCTCCTTTTACAAGAGTTGCCGTGGTTGACCTGGAAGTCTTTAAACAGACTCCGGACCCAGGTTGGTCGCAGCAAAGAAAACCTGCTGAGGTGGAGGTACATAGATGACTCTGCACTGGAGTGTAAATGTGGTGCTGTTCCTCAAACAATGGGGCATTTAATATCGTGCCCTGCGTGTCCTGCTGACTGTTCACTACAGGAACTGATGGACGCTACCGAAAGCGCCAAACTAGTAGCCCAATTCTGGGCCGACACAATTTAGATTGCCATCGACACGCTAAGAAGAAGAAGACTTCTTTTATAGCCAAATCGTCCTTCGCGCACTCCATCCAATCATTCTTTGCTCTTCCTCTACTCATATAGCCAACATTCCTACTCATAACATTTCTCCAGACGTTCTCTTCATTTCTCCTTATCCCATACCAAGACAACCGACTATCTATGAGAGGGACTGGGGTATAATCCAACACGTGGGCCCAGTGTAGGTTGGTAGATGTCACATGTATGTCTTTGATTTTTTTGATTCTAAGACATGAGAGTTTTCTCTAAAACCTTACCAATATCAACTCTTTTCGGGAAGTCTTTCGATAAACTCTATCCACCTTATTACAAAACGTAGTTAAACCTGGTTTAACTTAGACTTGGTTTATCTCGCATGACGTCTCACTTCAATAATATTCAAAAGAAAGTGACAGCATGCGAGATAAACCAGGTCTAAGTTAAACCAGGTTTAACTACCTTTTGTAATAAGGCGGTGTGAGATTCACTAGTACACAAAGCACTTGAAAATATAACCAGGCCATAATTTACAGCGCTGTCACCTCAACCAGTCGGGAGCCTCCACCATTCGTAAAAAACCTGACATTGACATAATTTAACCTGCCAAAGTCGTTCTTACAAAAAGGTATTTTAATAAGTCCGTTTGTAACTTGTTGGTTGTTACTTGTAGTGACTGCCGAGGTCGTTGGCCAATCGAGTTGGCATTACGTCATAGGGTATTACTGTAATAAGTTTCGGAAGGAATACCATGTGAATCACTAGTGGGCTGGCGTTTGTAAGCCGCCCGAAGTAGAAGCTTGAGGCGTGTCTATGTAAAACACGTACCTAATAGATTAATAATTATGTTACAAATAAGTTACTTCAATTATTTGTCACATGTTAGTTTTAATAATCAACATCTGCCGCCTCTGCCGGTCGAACTGGATGCAGCTGAATACCAGTACCAACCTATTCTCAGGAAACAACTAACTTAATCATTAATAAAATTGTTATAAACCATGATTAAAATAACAACCTTTTCGCCTATAAATAAAGTATTTCTAGTAAAAGACAACAATATTCAAATTATGTCAACCCGGCGCCCTACAGAATCGACACCAATGTGTCAATCAGTGACAAAACGGTTCAAGCAATCAAGTTTGACGTAATAATAATACGCCTAAAAGCCGATCGATTGAGAATATTGTAACTTTAGATTACGTTGCCTCATAATTACTTCATTCCTTATTTCTAATTCATGAATCAAGTAATCAACTGTAATTATATCAACGACAGTAAGTCCTACTCTAACAATAAATCAATACGCAGCAAAACCGACGCCACAATACCCCAAGTCGCGGTTAACAAGTTCGCAATGTAGCTACCGGCAGCGCCATCTAGTATGAAGTAGCGACAATGTACAGCGCCCCACGCCACTCGTTTCATATAATGTTTGACAACATCAAATATTTCTGAAAAAAAATTGTATACTACCCGTCAGTTTTTATAGTAAGTATGTAAAAGGTTGTTAAAAATATATATTCATTGAATTACAGTATTTTTTTCTAACCACAACAAAGAGTTTAGTTCAGCTATTCGCCACTAGGTGTCGCTACGTGTTCTTACATGAATGGAACTAGAAGCTAAACTTCAGTTATCCTCTAACACAGTTTTTATAACATCTATATTGAGATATCAATAAAAACAAAGTATTTTAAAATATCGAAAGAGGAATAATGAGACAGACATGCCGTGAAAATTTCGAAGCGCATTTTTTTCTCTTTTTTTCAGCGTCTGTTCAAGTCTGTTGTCGTTAGCCGCTTCGTCGACTCTCATGAACCACGAAACGTTTTCTGAATGTTTTTTCGTCATCCGTCACTTTCTAATCAATTGTGAATTATATGCAATAAGAGCAAAAATTGCCTGAGATTGCGAACAACGAGGTGAAAATATGGTCAGTCAAGCGTTTTATGTAATTTTCGTGTTGTTTGACGAAACGCCATTACAGGCTTTAGAAAAAGAATTTGACTGATATTTGGTATCACAGATCACAATCTTGATGGTTCTTTGTAAGTACGTATAATCTGAACAAGATCACTTGAAGATATCGACGCGTTTGTGGCTGCAATACGCCTCGTCTCACAAAGCCATTTTGCAGCAACCCTGCGAGGCGTTAAATCAGGTAATCAATCAGACTGGACTGACCCACAAACGCAGGCCTTTAACAAATCACCCCTGCAACTGGGGTGTGAAACAAGGACGTGTTTACAAGGGCAATTAATATAGGATTTAATCCTACTAACATAGTACTGGCTATCTGGGACAGACCATCAGAACAAAGATTCATTATCATCGAGATAATAGGCACTAGGTACTTCAACTTGTATTCACCTAAAAACTGTGTTAACGATGAAATGGCAAGAAGGCGGTGTCTGATGAGATAGGTAACGAGTAATAGGGAAGTATGGAAGAAGAAGACATGTTGCGCCGACTCCAAATGAAGTGGGATAAAGACAAGAGAAGGATGACGGTCTCCCAAAGAAGTTCTAGATCGTTCGAGATTTACGTTCTGGGAAGAGCAACTAGCCCGGTTTTGTGACCTAACCGATTAGTGGGCAGTTCAACTAATTATTTTATATCAATTTATTCATTTACAGGCATGTAACACACACAAACACACACACACAGGCAGGCACACACACACACACACACACACACACTCACAGACACACACACAACATGCCTGTCAGTGTCACACTGACAGGCATCCTTACATAGTATAAAACAAAGTCGCGTCTGTTTGTTTGTTTATTTGTTTGTTTGTCTGTATGCTTAAATCTTTAAAACTACGCAACGGATTTTGATGCGGTTTTTTTTAATAGATAGAGTGATTCAAGAGGAAGGTTTTAATACCTTTTTTGTACCCGTGCGAAGCCGGGGCGGGTCACTAGTGTTGATATAAAATAATTAGTTTGAAGGTCAAAGGCTCCTCTTCTTTATAGAGATCCTTTTTAGAGGTAATTCCATTTTCATTTAAATCTTCAATAAGTCAAGGTTATCATTCTCTGCATCTCCAGTCAAAATCAAAAGTAGGTAATTTATTTAGCCTAGTTGACTGATATTATCAGCACTTTTTGAAAGCCAAATTTTAAAAGAGACAGCCCACCCTTCAACACTTCATAGTGTCTTAGCTGTATAAAGCCTGTTTACATTCGAAATAACTAACTAAACATTGTCTAACATCCTAATTCCCATACAAAAGAAACTAACTCCTCACACCGCCGTTTCTCCAGAGCAGTTCTGGTGGGCGTTCGCGTGCATCATGCTCATTACAAAGTGCTGTCGTGCGGCTATGACAGTCCACGTCTATCGTGTGTCAGCGGTAGATAAAACTGTCTGGCGTAGGAGAGTGAGGACTACGTTTTAAAACCACGTTCGCGTTGTTATGTTTTAGTTGGAAAATCATCGAAAGCAAAGCTTGATTGTGAGATACGAAACTCACGGGACCGGGAACGTGGCGACACTTGGAGGAGGCCTATGTCCAGCTGTGGACTCTTTCAGCTGGAATGAATGAATGAGTGAATGATAAAGAATAATGACTGTGTGAATGTCACCTAGAATTATGATTTGTCTGGTCTTTATCATGCTTGACAGTTGTAACAAAATATTGTCTGACCATAATTATAGCAATTTTTTTGCATATGTGACCTCAACATAGTTGGGAAAATTCTATGAATTGATAAAAAAAAACTTTATACAAAAACCTTCAACATTGCTTAAAGACTAGGTCGCATGAATTTCAGTGAATTTAAGGTCATACAGATAGAGTAAACCCTGAATCCCAAGCTAGGAGATCCTGTGACTTAGGTAGGAGTCAGAGTTCTGCTGTCATTATGATACCAAAAACCTGATGATGACGTTCTTGACTGCCATGACGGTAATAATATTAATACCGTCAACTGCGTGTGAAACTAATAAAGTTGTTTAATTAAGAGACTAATATAAATAACGCAGATAGTGCGAAATATTGCTCCCAGTGAAAACAAGGGTGCCAAAGAGGCTTAATCAAAAGGACAATGACCCAGAATAAATCTAGACTACTACGAGCTAATTATAAAATCAGGTGGGTGTCATCGCGTGCAGTACATTAATAACTGAATAGGTCGCATGAAGGTACCGCAATTGACACTGTTTGGGTATTAATAGACTAGGTTAAAAACCAGGCATTTTGTAAATATTAGACTGAGAAAGAGTACGAAAATTTATACTAATCTGTAAGCAAGGTGGTAGTCAACGATCGATGGCTGTGCATGTTATATCCGTTTATAAAACTATCAGAATGTTTTACGTTTGAAGTCATAAATAAAGTCAAATTGATGACTTTCGAGTCTACATTTCAACATTGTATTGTACAGACGTGAACTAGTACAACAAGTTACCCGAAACTGAAAAATTTGCCCAATTTGCTTTAGTAATAAACTTGAAAATCTATTTATAAAAATTGACAGCTTGTAGTAGCTTGATGTGCTAGCGTCTTTACGTTGCGTTTACTACGAATGTACCAAACCTTTTTATAACATACTTGTGGACGAGTAAGACATTCAAGTTAAATAGTGTAAAACTGCGTAACCCTCAATCGACTGACTTATGAGTCAAGACCTAACTTAGACAAGTCCAATTTAACTTAAGTTCAAGTTAACACATAAATTCGGAACACCGTCGATTAAGAAAACCAGCACACATACTCGCATATGAATAAATTTCGATAATTTATTACTTTTGCATCTTCAGTTCGCAACTTTTGCAAAGTTAGATCAAGATGGAAGATTACAGGAGTTAGGAGGGTAACGAAGGTAAATTGTATCGGGAAGTAGGGATTAGGAAATCGGATGCCGCGAAGTACTTTGGGGAAGGGCTTATGCCCTGAAGCAATACGTTTTCCGTTTTATGAAAACGTATTGCTTCAGGGCATATCTACTTAAACTAACAAACAACTCTGCGTGGTTGGGAAGACAGGGCTCGCTAGCAAACAGCAAGTCTCCTTATTATAAGGTTGGTGATACGTTTCATAAATAATGGCCAGGTAATCGACAGAGGATTGATTTATTTATTTAACATAAGACGGCTTACTGCCAAATATTCACCAGAGCCACAAAGTGAACATCCACCAAGATGGATTAAAATTGCCATTATAATTATGTGCATCAAACACTTTGCCTCTTCACTGATCAGAGAATCAAATCCAGGACCTCATACTCAGCAGTGGCGCTTGTGACCACTAGACCAACGAGCCATTCAATATCATAAGCTCATGTCCCTAGCAAGACACCAGTCTGTTGTCGCTGGTGGATTTTTCCACAATCTCACAAATAAACCTTCAAAATAACATAATCAAAATGACAGAGGTTCGTCTTGACGTAATTTGGAACTTATTACTCAAATATTTTGGTTGAAGACTTGTGAAAGCGTAACTGAATTTATGATTGTCGTGATAAACTAACATTAGGAGCCATTATTGATATGTAAATCGATTATTTGAAGCTAGAAGAGCTGTCTAAGTCTACATCATTTGCCTAATGTTTTGGTTCATTTGACTAAACATTTTTTCTCACGAGTGAGAAAATATGGCCTAAGAATTCTTCTAAACGTTACATTAGTCTAGCGTGTTAATCTGATCTCTGCTTATTCTTTCTTTGGAATTGAAGATACTTTTGCCATAAAATAGAATGATTACAGATAGGTAGATTTTACGATACCTAAGGCCCGGTTTCCACCAAAGCGGAGAGGAGCGGATACGAGAGATGTGCGGGAATCGGCCAATGGCATTAGTTAAAATTTACATCTGATCTTTCGCCCTTTCTATGATTGGTCGAATTTGGCACATCTCTCCGCTCTGCTCGCTTTAGTAGATACCGGGTCTAAGTACACAAAAACTTAAAGTTAAGTAAGTCATTAGTGTTTCCTTTTCTTATAACCTTTTAACATTTATCTTCATTATTTTATGGAACATGTTCTGGGGAAAAATTACGTTACGTAAGTATAAATTCTTTCTTTTTCTAACCACACACACCTGTGAACAGTGTGCATGTACAGGTTTTATTTATTTATTTATTTATTTAAACTTCTCGCACACAAAAAAAAGGTACAAAGGCGGACTTAATGCCTTAGGCATTCTCTACCAGTCAACCAAGGGTGGTGTAGAGATTAGATGGCAGGTGCTCTTTTTGATAGGAACAATGGTAAAAAAAATAATATTCAAATATATCATACCTAATGATTTATAAATATAATATACAAATAGTTACATAAATAGATGGTAAATAAAAAATGATGGATGATAAATAGATGGTTTTCTATAAAGTATGTGACAAATACCTAGTCAATCGCATACTTTGAAATCTTCGCAAAGAAATCTAAAATGGGGATTTAATGTTTTTCTCGAGAAAAGGGACAAAAGCTGTGGGTTAACTTTTAATCTTCGAAATTCGATGCTTTTTGTTCTGCGAGACCTGAGCTTGTCATTATTAATTTTCGACGCAATTATCAAAACGTTTACATAATAAGCAAATCATACGACAACTTACATCATACGTAGTTTATAACAAAGTTTATAGTTTATAATTATTGGTCATCATCATCATCATCATCATCATCATGAGATAAAACGTCACGTATAACTAAAACAACGCAAATAAGATGATACAAGGGGTCATAAATGTCAGTTACGAGTATCTCGTCTAGATACTCGTGTGTCATCAGAAGGGGGAAAAAACCGAGGTACTACCATCTCTTCTTGGCAAAAGTATAATATCATCATCATCAACCTATAATGTACCCACTGCAGGGACTCAGGCCTCCTCTCTAGGAGAGGGATGGGCTATAAATGCTATAATCCACCACGCGTGCCCAGTACGGGTTGGAAGTATAGTATAACAAGCCTATATTGTTCCCACTACTGACACACAGGTCTTATTTATATGAGAATTACCTGATATTATTTAGATTGAGTATAGGATTAATCATACTTCAGCAAGGGCAAGACATGGAGCAAGAAGTCCAGTATAGCTCTTTCCCACATTATAGCGAAGTGTTCCTATTTTCTATTATAAATGCGAAAGTTTGTAGTGATGAAACTTTGTAAGTATAGAAAGATGTTTGCTCTTTCACGTAAAATTTTCTTGAATGAATGCGGAAGAATTGAACATTGACTTGACGCCATAGAATGAACTGAAGGGCACATTATAAGCTAATTACAAATGTCTCATCTCTATTAATTGATTTATAGTTTGTATTAAAATGCCCATGGTTCATTGACACACAGATTATAATGTGGCACTTGGCAGTATGATCCCGTAGGACAATTATCGAACTCCACCAGGAAGCTGGTGGCATAAGCTACTCACAGTAAAACTGCTACAAGAGATGGTGGTACATCCCTGATCTCATATTCTAAAACCCGTCAGTGTCAAAGATAACCGCGTTATCAAAATTTGTGATAAACTTGAAAACTCCACGTTCACAGATGCCGTCTATTTTTATATTCAGTATTTACTTACTTTAGATATTTACTTTTAGACGCCACTGTTGTTTGTTTTACAATTTCTGTATGGAAACAAAGTTTTACGGTGCGAATACGAAATACTTCCCGGTGGCGTAAGAATTGCTGATGCTGAATGAAATATGTATTTAGGAAGAGAGAATGTTTTACATTAAACATATAGCTAAGATTAGCATCTTGCCTTGTAAGAAACTTTGAAAACATTATTCAAAAATAAAACATCATTCTATTAAGCAGAGGTAAACAGTAGTGGCATTTGACTAGTTATATTAAGGTGCCATGAAATAGAGATGTCATGTACTAGAATTTTTCGAATACAGATTTTCTATAAAAGTACAAAATGTGTTAAAATGCTCACAGATACATTAGCAAAGCACTCAATGCACTTAGTTCGTTCTGCGAGTGTTGCAAGTAAAGCCAGTTGGTCCAGAATTCCAGATACCTATATAATATACGTGTCCAGTTTGTCAAGCTGGGATTTTACTACTCACTAAAGGTATATCACTAGCTCTATCAAGTTACTAAAGAAAAAATTACTTAATTCATGATGTAAGTAAAAATAGAACTCGTGTTTAACAAATTAATGTTTTAATTCATCAACTTCAACACTCCCAAAAAATCCCGTACGCTAACCTTATTTAAATGCAAACAAAAATATTCCGGAAAAATACGCTGAAAATGTGTTACAAAACATATTATTAAACATAATCCTTTTCCGTCAAATAAATGTGGGACGTATAATTTAGCAGTTTGCTTACAAATTATGCTAAATAACTGTATAATTTGAAATTGGCTGTGGGAACCAGACAACAGAGGCAGAAACAAGCGAATCACGTTTAACTTTAGCAAACATTAAAACTGTGATACAAGCACAAACGTTTTAGTCACAAGATGTTATAAGTATTACAGACTCAGTATTTCAGAGGAAGAACTAGTTTGCTTGCACTTATTATACTCCACCAATGATCTATCAAAGTGGAACCCTAACTAACGATTTGGCCGAAACATTTTCACTCTGTTAAAGATTTTCGATTGGCTACGAAACCTTACAGAACGTATACAAAGATATCTGAAGTTTCATAGGTTTATAACAAAGAATCTATAGTAAGACCAGGTCTTGGTTAGTCACGAACTTTTAACTAAAATTAGTAAAAGACGACCACATAAACAAACCGATGTTAAGAAAATACCATCAGAGTTCCCAAGGATCTTTTGGACTCACGCCATAGCTATATTTCGCCATAATGCCTATTTCATTGTAGTCTCTGCCAGTTATTACGCTATGTCAAAAGATTCTTTGTGACAAGTAGTTGTCTCATAAACACTATGTACGTACTTGTAATCAACGACTTCCCACAATTAGCTGAGTAATGTCGTAACAACACAAGTTAGTGTGTCAACTATGTGTTTTAAATTATAACCTATGTTGCTAGGCACTATTCACAATTCAGATCCACTTTTACGCAATTTTATCCAAAACTATCCCAAAATTTACAGTATTTTGCCTTTTCAGCCCCACGAACGTTTCAATAATCGTCATCATTCTCCTGCCATTATTTCAATTTATTTGAGGTTGCGCAAAATGTCTTCTTCTTCCATACTTCCCTATTTAAATACGATATTTCAGCACTCACTTCCATTCTAGCCTTATCATCCATTCAAGTTTCAATCATTTCATTTCATTTTATTTCAGCAACAAAAGAGAAAATATTATAACCCTCTCAAATATAAATAAAATGGTACACGATAACTCCATTATCTGACCACCACCCTAACCAACAATTTACCCAATTTGAAAGCCCTTTTCACCCGTGGAAAGGCTATTTCCTATGCTGCGGTTTGACCCTAAAATGCTGGCATTTTAAATTAGGTCTGCTCTCAACGTTAACCCTTTCCAAGGCCCATTTACCCATATAGGTACCTTTTTAACACTCTGGCCATATACGAGAATTCGTCGACAAAGTCAATTTTGAAAGCGTTAACGTTTGGAAAGTGAAAACTGAATTTCCAATTTTCTTATCTGCTTTTTTGTGGTGGGCTCTTGGGTCAAATCGGTTAGCGGTTTCTATTCTTATTCCTTTTTAGTGTGGAATCTGAATGTGTGCCATAGCATGGTTTGTGAAACTAGAACTCCACTCGATTCTATGGCATTTGGAGTCGTAGTTCCGAATGAAAGTAAAAACCTTAAAAAGGCGAAAGTTTTGACATCGATTCACGTCCTTTTCCAGTCATAATTGAATAATAACAAAGAAATTAACACTCGGGCTGCTTTCTTACCAGTCAATGACTGGTAATAATAGTCAGTCAAATCTGTCGAAAGTCGTCAATCAAGTCAAGAAATAACTTCAAGTTTTTCTTGAATGTCAGATCCTAATAGCATACGTATGTACCGTGTACGATTTACATGTCGGTACCCTCACATATTATTATCATTTAGATCAATTTCGATGTGATATCGTATAGTTCAGTATCGACTTGTTCTCACTTATCCTGGGCAGCGACTGCAAGTTCGTACCCTTACAATTCATCTACTTACTTATGTAGTGGTACCCAACAGTGTTTGAAGTCAACACCACATTGATATTATCCCAATCTACCCACAAACATAACTGTGTCACAATTTTCTCTTCCACAACATAATAGCATTACAAAATCCGTTCTCGCCATACTCCGTATAAAGTTAAAAATAAAGGTCGGAACACACGTGTGGGTAAATATAGCGCGGTACCGTTCAAGGAACCCGCGATATTTGTTTACGAACCGGCTGATTGTGTAACCGATTCGTAATGACGCCCGTGTCAAGGAGGGTAATGAAGTTCTTGGAGTTAAAGTGGTTGAGTAAAGACTGTTTTTTTTAAGGCGACATTAGCTGCCCGCGACCTTGAGCGCGCGTTTAACTCATCGCCTAAACAAATAAGGTTGAAAATGGCGATGCGTTTGATGCTCGTGACTGCCAAAATGAACGATAGTTCGCAGATTTAATTTATTAAAAAAAAAAATACGCTGTAATGTTAAAATATTTTTACATATGTCTTTAGTTGGTTAAATTTCCTTTCTGATAGTAAAAAAAAAAATAACAGTTGTCACTCAAAATATTGAGCATTTCGAGACGAAAAAGTTTTTTCGTGTGATTTTTTTGTGATTTTGTGATTTTTTTTTTCGAGGTTCTTGATTTCTTTTAGAAAATATTTTTGCGTAAGTCTTTTACCTATACATTTGACTATACACTGTATTTTTTTTGGAATTGTAATAAGTAGCAATACGGCTAACTCTGCGACGAAAAACAGGTCGTTTTTACGGTGCCCCTTTAACTGCGCCTTAAGACATAGGTGCGGTGAGTAGAATCAATCGATGTTTTCTTCTTACGATTTCGACAGCAATGTATATTGAATCGACGTTTAAGCTACGTAATTTACACATGAATTAATTACTATAGGTACACACACTCTGTCTAATCAGACAACCCCTACACTCGTTATGCTTCATTACCTAGTACGTCTGATAGTACTCAAAGTTGAGATTTCATTTTATCACAGGAAGAGGTTCTGTTATCGTTTCATCTCGACTTTTAGGGAGCCACGTGTGTATTTTTTTTTTTAACTTTGCCCCACACTAGGAATTTCTCCTGTATCGTGGGTGCGTTCACAAACATAGAAAGTCACATACATACACAAATACCCAGACCCGAAACAACTAAGTATCTGCAGGCCATACAAATATTTGTTACGTGGGGGGTTCGAACCCGCGACACGCAGCGCAGCAGTCCGATTGGACTGCTTGGGTGCTGCTGGTTCGCGCAGTGGCTAAGCGATTGCTTAGCCACTGCGCGAACCATGCCGTCAATTAAGTATAACACACATCGTGAGGAAACCAGCATGGCTGAAAGTTATTTCTCAACGGCAGCGGCATGTGAAGCCAAGTCAGTGGCCCATGGATGGCAAACTTTGACACCAGGTTGTATTACCACACGTTTAAAAAAAAAATCTTTGCCTCTCCATGATCAAATACATAAATTTCTAAATGTAAACACAAGCCCTATTAAAGTACTGAGCGAAAACCGATCTCTTTCAATTTCTATTTAGCATATAAAACTACATCGGAAATCAACCGGTTTAAATCAAGGCTTAATTACTTTCGCGCATCCGCGGTACGGAACGAAGATCATTAATACTGCATATTAAACAGCTCATTTGCATATATGAGTCACCAATGAAAATTTAATCACTTTTTCTTTCACATATAATAACCCTGCGAATTGAGGTTTGAGAGCAATGGTATTAAGAAAATCCAAATAATAAATAATAAGCACGCACGGGAGTGTTCAATGTGGTGACCCTTGGGAGAGGCCTATGTCCAGCAGTACGACGTCTTTCGGTTGATGATGAAGATGATAACAGAAACAAAATTACGCCTCTTATTCCCGAAGAATTAGACAAAGGTGTAACTAACAGTACAGTAATATTACGCCAGTTACGTCTTTAACTCCCATGTCGTAGTTGATGGCAATAGATTCGTCCCAGTCTATTGCCCTCAACCGGGCACATAATTATCCCGACTTCATGGCTGGCAGGGAAATTCCTGAAGGACAAAGCCTTTGCCCAAACTAGAAATCTACGATCATGACCAGGAAGCACGCTTGCGACCACGAGATCAAGAACGCATCCTTGCCAAGACGTATGAAAGAATGACTGAGACTGAAGAGAATTTAATGAATTGATATTCGACGGCAATAGTATAAAAGAAACATTCAAATCCATTCTGATACTAATCGGATTAGTCACAAACTATCACTTTTTAACTGCATTAGTTAGATTTCGTAATGCATCTAGCATGCAGTCAGATGTGGGTATGTGTGTCGCGGTAAAAAAACTCCCGATCGCCTTTTTCGAAGTGGGCTAACGACCTGCGCACGCGTTTGGCGTACAGTTGGATACAGAAGTGAAAATATTACAGTGAAATTTTTGTTTTAAATGTAGGTGTTATTGATACATAATAGTTTTATCACGCGATGATTGGATAACTTTTTGCGGATGTTTTGGCTATTAGGTCGCTGTCTTACCTTTTTAACGCCAGACCGTAGACGTATCGGAGTCGAGCCAGATATGCAAAAAAACATTTCATCGATAACCAATTAATCATTGCTTTTCGTCCCATATTAATAAAATAAAATATTACTCGTAACAATGTCACTATTTCGTATGACACTATCATTCAACAGCATTTTTTCACTTGTCGGTTATATCCGACTATGGCTTATAAGGTTAAGCTCAATAAATTCAAAGTGAAGAAAGCATTTTTCGTCTGCAATAAGAAAATATCACAAGAAACAAAGATGTTGATTCGCTGATCTTTAGCGGGAAACACGACCTCAAACACAGCTTTCTTATTATTTTTTTGTTTTTTTACATAACTGTTTTCGCAATAAATGTAGCAGTGGTATTAATAACTAAATCGAATTCTAAAACAGACACTAACGAAAAAAACGTAGCTATTAAAAAGGCTATTTTTTGCAAAAGGCTAACGATGCGTGTCTAAATGCCGCACGATAGTGTACTACCAGTCTTACAATAAGGCCGACGGCATACTTTTACTGTTTTACTCCCGGAATTTTAATTTTCGAAATTTGATTGACACAATTAAACATATTTTTCAATACACTTCCTCGAAAACTAGCTCTTATTGCACTACGATTAGGTTCGACATGCATCATATTTCGCACGCGTGCGGTAATAAGAATACAGCGTGCTGTAATCTTATTACCGCACGCTGTAATCATATAGCAGCGGTAATTCGATTAAAACATAAGAAATTAAAAAAAAACACCACTGACTATTATAGAGCAGGCGTCTTTTTTTTTTAATCTCGTCATTTTGATCTGCGTCTTTACAGCGTAAATATTTTTTGAATATTTAAATTGTGTTTTTAAAAAGAATACTACTAATAAACGTAAATATTTTAAACAATTATTTACTTTTATGAACAAGTAAACATTTTTTTGTGTTCTTAATTAAAAAATATTTGAATTTTATATTTTTCGTGTGAGGCTGTTTGGCGGCTTTATACCTTTGCTTGTTTTTCAACCTGGCGAAATCAAACCGCGGAAAAAAAGTAAATTAAATCATAGTCTCATCATTTAAATTTGTTGACAAAAACACATAACGTTTTAAGTTAATTTCTTTGAAAGTGTATTGAAAAACGTCGTTTGATACACGTGGGAATTTGTTATTGCATTTCTCGACCCCATGAACACCCTCGCCATACGGCTAGGGTGTTCAATCTGCCTCGAATGCAATAACAAACTTTCCGCACTTGTATCAAAATGTACTATTCCATTATAATAAATGTACAGAGAATATAAACAGGGTTGTTTGCTGTAGAATAAAAAAATAGTTTATTAAACATAAAAAACATCAGGTCTGTAATCCCCGAAAGGTTAAGTAGAGGTTTATTTAATAGTACCACTACATTTTGCCAGGTATGTTTAAATAACATGTAATGGGGCAAGCCTATTGCCATCGACTGGGCACAAATCCAGACTCCGAGCGATACTTAGTTTGTTTTTAAAAGCTTACTCCGGTCTACACCCAGCCTTATAAAGGAAAAGAAGGCCACGTGCTTCTATCAGTCATTGGCGTCATTTTCAATATTATTATTTATTTGTAATATTATTGAACGCTCAATCATAATTTATTAATTTTATTTACCTTTTTCCCTATTCCCTACCACAAGGTACTGAACAAAATAAACCGCAATATTTACATCATAATTCCTGGTATTGAAGTTACTCGTTTTAGTTGCGATGTTATATGGCCCTGGTGATTAATGAGGGTATTATGAAAAATTACAAGTCAAATCGGCTAACCTGATATTTACACGTAAAATATCGATTAGTTTATTTTATTTTTATATGTGTATTAGTATTTTTCTAAATCATGAAGTTATTTTATAGATATTTTGTACCCTATCACAATGTTGACTTATTTAACCCAAAGGTTGACTGGTAGAGAATGCCACTATTGTACATGAAGTTTAAATAAAATAAACTAATAAAAATATATTATTATATTGATGCTCTACTGGCATGTTATTGAATGCCCGGGCATTTTGTATATTGTTAAATAAATCACTTGGTTCTTAAGAACAATAATAGTCGTAGCTTTGTTTTTCTGTAACTAGATCTGTTCTCTCCTCTAAGCGTAGAGGTAATTAAGATAACGCATCTCTGACGCAAGCCTCCAGTGTTGTACAAATATGCTATAACTCTTGTAATTCGATTGTTCCACACTATCTTCGCCATAATATTTAGTACGAGTCGAAAATCATTAATTATAAATCGTTAAAGTGAACCTACGTGTTTTGTAGATTTAAATAAGTTAATATTTCCTGTGTTTACAGTTACAAGCCGAAATAAATCGAATAAATTAATGATATTAAAACGCAATTGCGCATATCGTTGCTGAGATATCAAAGATCATATCATTTTCGTGTAACTAATTAAGAAAACACCAGGAAAACGATTAGAAAACAACTGTTTTCGATAAAATCATCGATTCTAAAACTCACCTTGTGTGAATGCCGATGGTGTGGTGTCACCGGCGGTGGATGTGAAGGCGGCTGTGGCACCTGGTTCTGTCCGGTTACGACAACCGGGAGACCGTCCACGATGGTCACCATCACCCTCTTGTCACCGCTGCGTCGTCGCTCAGCCGAATTCCTCCTGCGACGCTGTTCATCGACCACTGGTCTAGCGAACACCGTTCTACGATCAAAGTTTCGCGGATCGCTTTGGTTTTCTGCTGCCCTGGTAGCTGGCGTGTGGCTTTTAGAGCGTTTGAGGAGTCTCATGACATGAGATTTGAGAGCATCAGGCTTGCTGACCGGCGGTGGTAGCTCTGGTTGCTTGTGTTTGTATGACTGTGAGTGCGCATGGTGGCGCTGCACGGACACCGTGTGCCCCATGCCTGGTGGTATCACGTTCGACAGGCTCTTGACTGCGTACGCAGCATCAACTTTGTTCCCGGCGACGCACGATACCTCGTACATTCCGACGCTACCGTTCCCGGCGGCTCTCCCTAGCACTTCCACTTACACAACCATGTTTTATAAACTTATCCTATGACACTGCAATCCTTTTTGTACTATACTGTTTACGCTTTCCGACAAAGCATCGTATAACACGCACTTTACACGGAACTGGTGATTTAAACTTCGAGGAGTTCGCTGCTTACATTTGAAAGAGTGTTCGTTATGAATGTCGCACTTCGCACGTGTTCGAAGGAAAATAACTTTAACAGGTCGGACCGGTTGTGAAGAATTTTCGCGTGAACTAATTGGGCGGAGTGACGCAGATACGTCTTTCCCGCGCGCGAGTCTGCGGCCAACTGCTGAGCAGCGAGCAAGCACGCACGTCCCGCGCGGCAGAGGCCGTATGATAGTGATAACGAATGATGCGTTGAGTCGCCGAGGTCCCTTTAATCCGCGAAAAGGTCAATGTTTCGATGAAGTCAGCAGCAATTGCTGTAATTGGCGGATAATGTAACGTGAATTGGATAATGTGTGTGCTACGAAATACAGCGGGATACAACGCCCTCTTGTGTTGGTCGTTGTTTTGTATTTCTATGCATAAATGTGAATTATTCAGGAGCGTTTGCCAAACAAAGTTGAATAAGTTTTTGGCAGGAGCGATTGGGGCGCGATTCTGAGGTTTGACGGTATTTACGCAAGTTAAAAACAATAACACCGCGTGTAATGTTATATTGTATTGTGTAACACTGGTAATATTCAAAACAAAGAGTTCCAGCCTAATACACTCAAAATATTTAGGTCAATAAACTTCCAACGTGTTGCCATACTACTAAAACTGCAACGGACAGTGTTGCCAGTTTTATTGAATACAAAACTATTTCGCTCATTCCACTCTAAGTTTGACTGGCCTGAATATCTGCAATACGTATACGAGACCGGAAACGGAGACGTGGGTAGAATTGACATTGGCTTTTGTTTAAAAATGGAACGATTGCCTCTAAACGTGGCTGTTATCTATGATAGTATGACAATTATGTTTTGAAATGTCGCCATTTTGGAATCGAATTTTGATGTGAAACACGTCCTACAAATTAAATCGGTAACCAAACGATTTCATGAAACATAACATAAGGATACGCCTGTAATTCCCGAAGGGTTAGGCAGAGATGTAACTCAAATTTCGCGAATTATGTTCAAGTCCCACCCATGTAATAGGCGAATCAGCCAGATTCCAGGAGAATCTTAATTATACCTGGTTAACTATTATATTTTATCTTCTCTTACACTAAATCTATTTCAAGGTTCGCATCACCGCTAAGTCGCTAAAAGCTAAAACAAACTAAGTATCATTTCCAAAAAGGATTTTCCGTCAGCCATTTTCATATTACGAAACCTCCATTTACAAATTTAAAACAACATAATTGGTTGTTGGACCGCCAAAGGTTTTGAAGTCCCCTGGTCCTCGGGCGCTAAACGAAATACCTCGTTATTGAGGTACTGAGGTACTTAGGTACTTTAGCTATGGAATTTCCTTTGAGAGATAAGAGCCCTCTTTGAAATGTGTTTCTTAACTGCAAAGTAGCTTTACAATTACTTTGGTTTAATTTTATGGTAGTTAGTATTTTGAGTTTGTAATTAACTAGAGATTAGATATCGACGGCTGGGTTTTTCTGTCTTTTTTTAAGTCAGGTCGAGATCTAAATACTTTATTTATCATATAAGCCTTGTTTCTGTCACTGTCGAGAGACGGGAACGCACGTGCTTAGTTTATAGATCTTGGCCTCATATTCTTCGAGTCTTGGAGGACGATTTTACGGCACACCTTCGACAGTTTTATAGGCAATAATCCGCACCTTCAGTATTTCATATTAAAAGTGCAAAATTGATACTAGAACCAACCCGTTTAAAATACATGAAGACAATTCTCACTGCAAAGCAGGCAGGGTAAAACATCAAGTAATCAGATACATTAAGTCACGCCATTTTTCCTATGGGGGTAGGCAGAAACCACAGAACTCCAACTGCTACGATCCTTACATACTCCTTTTGCCTCGTCCACATTCATACATCATTCAAGCTCTCATCATCTGCCTATCCTTTTCCCAACTACGTTGGGGACGGCTTCCAGTCTAAAGCAGTCTGGGCAGAGTGGTAGGGAATGACAGACTTCTATACTGACTAAAAACCACCCATGTTCCTTCTTAGCCCATTGTGTCGAGGCCGCGGTATCTCTTTCGAACAACCCGCAGCCTCGAAGTACTACGCACCTTACCCAGTAATCAGCCAAGCTTAAAATCGCTTTGAACAGATACACGAACAGAGACACAGATATTGCTTTGTTATGTAAATATTTCACCAAATGGAACCATAGTGGCATAGAACAATAAAATAAGGCTAAAGTTAGATTGTGTAATCTTAGCCAAGGAATATTTTTAAGCTAGCCCTGAATCTGATCTCAATCAGCAGCTTGCGAAACAGTCGATAGTCATAACTGTTGGGTAATTGTACTACCGTGACCTTACAGCTGAATTGTTATTTGTTATAGAAATATGCTGATTGTGAAGGTAACTCTTGATTTTACTACAGGAATGCCCGATTGCCTAGTAACGTTCGAAGGAGAATGTAAGAATACCCCAGAGGCAAAGGTGTTTGTATTATCCACATTTTGCCAGTTAAGGCGTACGTGCTTATAATCGAATCGCACACATTCTGACTTCTGGATCTGGATGCTTTTGAGAATTTTGATAGGAAAACATTTTTCCAGACCTTCGTTTCTTGAACCTCACGCTTAGCAGTCGCTCGAGCAACGAGTAGCAATTAAGCTTAGCCACTCTTGGCCACAGATCAGGGTTTTCTGTGCCCTAGTTATCATGTTACTTTGGGTAGACGCAACATGTTTTTTTTTTATTCTGTCAAGACTCAAGAGTCACGCTTTTATTTACTCCTTTTTTTCATATCATTTCTAACACAATGTCGACTGACCTAAGTATCAAACAGTTATTTATTTAGTTATAAAATCATTGAATATGTACGTGGTGATTGTGAAGGTAAAACCTTAAGAGGCCTTGTACAGACAAGACTTGCGGAACTTTAGGCAATTTCGGTGCGATGCTATGTTTGTGTGCAGCGATAACACCGACGAACGCACACACGGGCATTTCGAGCGTTAAACTACGGTTGAAAAATTTGATCATTTAGACGATTATTATTTTAGGTGACATAATTTTATAGTAAGTAAGTACACGCGTACGGCTTTGAAAAAAAGTCTGGAATGTGTGTTGTGTATAGGTACAGTATATCAATCAACATAAAAATGGTTCAATTTGGTGATAAATGAATAAAAATCAAAAATTATATCTATTTTAATCACAGATTTTAATATTTGTTGTAAATTGGTTGTGAAAGCACTTTAACACGTCAAAAATAAATAATGTTTCCGTCTAAGAGAGACGGAAACATTATTTATTTAAACAAAAAAAATAATTTTGAAAATCTGTCCGCACTTGTCGGAGATATGCGCGGACACATAAAAAAAACATACGAATAGAGAACCTACTTCCTTTTTAGAAGTCGGTTAAAAAGTAACCGACTTCCTTTTTAGAAGTCGGTTAAAAAGTAACCGACTTCTAAAAAGGAAGTAGGTTCTCTATTCGTATGTTTTTTCTATGTGTGTCCGCGCATATTGTGACAAGTGTGGACCGATTTTCAAAATTATTTTTTTTGTTTGAAAAGGTATATTCCCAAGGTGGTCCCATTGTCAAAGTCAGTTTCTGATGATGGGAACTCTGAGAAATTGAGGGCAACCCTCGAATATCAAAGGCGCACATAACGTTTTCCATACATTTACAGAAGCTGTTCAAGTATTTGCGTCTGATAATCATAATTTCATGTGGCTGCGCTGATGACGGAAGGTGCAACTCCTCAACGGTCAGGACTTGAAAGAAAATTCCTTCAAAATTATACGTACTTATGGATCGATAGTTGTATTCTTTCAGGCTATTAAGTTGAACTGATGATAGACGGTAAATCTCAATAACCGACTTAAAAAAAAGGAGGTTCTCAATTCGTCGGCTAGGAAAATTTTAGGTTTCTCCGTCATGGGTGTCGTTTTCATGGTTTTTGGGGTTGCTGATTACGAAAATGAGGTCAAAATGAAAATCCAAGATGGCGGTCAGGATTTTTTTTTGGTTTTTCCGTCCTGGGTGTCGTTTTCATGGTTTTTGGGGTCGCTGATTACGAAAATGAGGTCAAAATGAAAATCCACGATGGCGCTGACGAAATTTTAGTTTTTCCGTCATGTGTGTCGTTTTCATGGTTTTCGGGGTCACCAACTACGAAAATAAGGTCAAAATGAAAATCCACGATGGCGCTGACGTAAAATAACATGAACAGGAAAAAAATGGAATTATAGGCATTGTCATTCAAATAGTCCGTTAGCCGTTATCACGTTTCCACCGGGCACCACGTGGAGGTGGACTATACCCAGCGTTTTTTTTTGGTTGTTTTTTTTCATTGATTTTTATACACAATGTTCAAATCAGATTTTAAGTAGAAGGAAAAAAAAAAAATGATTTTTTGTTAGCTTTTGTGTTTTTTTTTATTGTTTTTTTTTCATTGATTTTTATACACAATTAAATAAATAAATAAATAAAATAAAAAGCCTTTTATTTCTTGCATTCCATAGTACAATTTCATTTACAGTGTGCATAAAGAATAGATTTGAAATGAATAAATTAAAATAAATAAATTAAAATTAATGTGATTATGATAAGCAAATATTTAGAATGTAATAATAATATATTCAAATCCATTTCATTTTTGTAGTTTCTAATAATGTAGTAATTAATAATTAATTTAATGTTTTTTAGCAAGAACCCTCTCCATGAAAGGTAAAGGCCTCCTCCAGAGAAGACCAGTGCTCTCTATTCTCTGCCGCTCGTAGCCAATGAGTACCTGCTACTTTTGTAATATCGTCTACCCAGCGTGCATTTGGTCTTCCTCTCTTTCTCTGTCCTAGTGGGCCTGTCCATTGTGTTGTCTCTCTTGTCCATCTATTATCGCTTAGCCTCGCTACGTGACCAGCCCATCGCCATTTGAGCTTTTGTGAGTAATTGAGAGCGTCAATGGCTTGGGTTTTCTGTCTTATATGAGTGTGGCGAATCTTTTGGATTTTCCTTATTTTCATAATGCTCCTCTCCATACTCCTTTGGCTGGATATAATTTTGTTTTTTACTTTTCTGGTAAATTTCCAAGTTTGGCAGGCGTATGTTAATGAGGGCAGTAGGCAGGTGTTCATGACTTTCGTTTTCATTCGTATGGTCATTTTACTTTTGAGTATCTCTTTGAAGCTCCAGAACTTTTTCCATGTGATGTTGGCTCTTCTCTCTACTTCTTGTTCGTTATTTCCTTGGCTAAATGAAATTTGCTTTCCCAGGTAAATGTAGGCGTTTACATATGTTAGGGGTGATTTTTCCAGGTATATTGGTCTTTCAGTGTGGTTCGTCATGACATTAGTTTTTGTTAGGTTAATTTCCAAGCCCACTTTACGACTTTCTTGGTAAAGATCGTTTATCATTTCTTGTAGTTGGTTTGTATTTTCTGAGAGCAGGACTATGTCGTCAGCAAATCTCAAATGACTCAAGTAACGTCCTTTTATATTTATGCCAACTTTTTCCCAATTTAGTTTGCCAATGATGCACCTGTAGCACCGCTATGAAGATAGTTGGCGAGAGTGGGTCTCCCTGCCGTACACCTCTGCCTATTTGTATGGGTGGTCCTGTAGTCTCCAGCTTCACTCTACTAGTACTGTTATCATAGATGTTTTTTATGATTTTTATGTAGTCTAGTGGTACTTCTTGAGAGAGTAGCGTATCCCAAATTGACGAATGGAACAGAGAGTCAAATGCTTTTTGGTAGTCGATAAAGGCAATATAGAGTGGTCTCTTGAACTCTTGGTATTTTTCTATCAGCATCTCTAGCGAGTGTATGTGATCCACTGTTGAAAAATTTCTTCTAAAGCCGGCCTGTTCTATAGGTTGGTATTTTTCTGTGCTTTCTTTTATCTTTTTCTCGATTATTGAGGAGAACAGTTTATATAGTGAAGGTAGTAGGCTTATCGGTCTGTAGTTGTTTATGCTATTAGGGTCTCCTTTTTTGTAAAGCAATATAATGTTTGACTCTGACCATTGACGAGGTGTATCTGAGCTGTTCAGTATCTGATTAAACAGCAGAGTTAGAGGTTTTGCTAGGAACTCACAACCGGTTGTTATGATTTCATTGGTGATACCGTCGGGGCCTGGGCTTTTCTCTGTTTTTAGTGTTTTAATCCCTTTAATCACTTCAGAATCTTCTATGCTTGCTCTCGTCTCTCCTCTATTTGTGTCCGGTAGTTCGTATCTATATTGGCTCGGTGTGCTGTATAGTTTCTTATAGAATTTTGTTGCTATTTTCAGTATTTCTGATCTATTTTGGGTATTTTTTGTTTTGTCTTTCAACTCTTCAATCCATAGTTTATGTGTTCTCAGTTCTTTGTATGCCTTCTTGACACTGTTTGTGGTATTAAGGTGTTTTTCGAAGGTTCTTGTGCGGTGCGCCTTGTAGTCTAAGTAGATACATTTACTAATGAGTTTGTAGAGTGCTTTTAGTTCATTTTTCATGGCTCTTGATTTTGGTTTGGTCTTTTGTAATTCTTGTCTTCTGTAAATTAACTTCTTTGTGCGTGCTGATAGTGTCTGGTTTCCCCCTGGATTTGTACTGGGTGAAACCTCGTAAGCTTTTTTTAGGCTGGTGTCTATTGCGTTTATAATATTATCGTAGTGATTTTGAACGGTGTCCTCGTCTCTCCAGTTCGCAAGTAAGTCTGTTGTGCAACTTTTCAGCGTTTGTTTGTAGGCTTGTATTTCTTCTTCTTTTTTTAATTGGGATCTGGAGCATTGGCCGAACATACCCCGACTTTTTGTTATGGGAAGAATGTTAAGTGTCGCTCTCACAGGTCTATGATCCGAGGGGTAAGTGATGTTTAAAGACTGTATATTGCATATGTTTTTGTGTAAATTTGTCAAGATATAGTCTATTTCGTTTTTTACTTTGCCATTAGGAGATCTCCAAGTCCATCTTTGCTTACTATTTTTTTTGAAGAAGGTGTTTATGATAGACAGATTATTCTCGTGCGCAAAATCAATGAGTCTATCTCCTCTACTGCTTCTATCTCCGTAGCCGTGGTTGCCAGTAGCGGTTTCATTAGGATTGGTTTGTCCTATTTTGGCGTTAAAATCTCCCATGACTATGATATTGTTATCTGAGAGTTGTATAGCTTTGTCGACAGTACTGTAGAAAAATTCCAACACCTCGTCGCTCGACGCCTCCGTTGGAGCGTAGACTTGAATGATACTTAATTTAAAGTTATTGATATTCATCCTTAACAACGCTACTCTTTCTGATAGTCCTGTGAAGCTTATGATGTATCGTTTTAGATGTTTTTTGACAATAAATCCGACTCCATACAATCCAGGCGTTTCTCCAATGTAGTATAATATAAACTCGTCGTGTTCTTCAATCTTGTTTCCAAGTTTTCTAATTTCTGATAGACCAATAATATCAAACTTTATATTTTTCAGACATTCTGTTAATTCCAATAATCGTGAGTATGTCGACAGAGTTTTAACATTGTATGTTATTATGTTTAGGGTATTATGATGACTGTTTTTTGTACTGTTTGTTTTTATTTTCTCTGGAGGGTTTTGGTCGTGATCTTCCACGGTGACCGGCCGGCTTGGAAGATGTTTTTTATTCTTTATACACAATTACCAAATTATTATACGTGATGAAGGAAAAAAAAACATTTGATTTTTTGTTAGGTTTTGTGCTTTCGAGGTCAAGAATTTCGATCACGCCTGAAGGAATGCTGGCTTATTTTGTAAAAAAAAAGGTCATTGGCAGTATGCAGTATGTAGATTTTGACCCCAGATAGATATGATTATTTCTTTTAAATTTTTATGCATTTTAGTTTTTTACGTTTAATCATTTTGTTTGTTTCGTATTTTTTTTAATGTATTTTTTTAATCATATTTGTTGGAATCAAAATTATGAGCAATAGCCGGTAAGTAATCTGGGACTGGGAGTGGTCTCTCCTCAAATGATTCAACTAATTCTTTCAATCTTGCTGATGTTTGCCTATATCTTGGCCGACTAGTTGGGTGTGATCCACGAGACAAAATTTGCTCCAGTTTCAGCTCTGTCAGGCTTTGCTGCCGACGAAGTTCATCCAAAAACTTCCATATGGATGGGTGTTAGGGACTCTGAGATCTATTTCACTAGACTCAGCCTAAAGACTGGAGGAATGATCGTAGAATGTCCGTAGTGGACTCATTGATATAATAAAACCCTAGATGCACAGTCTCGAACAAAACAAACAGTCGAAGCAGTCGCCGAAACACTCACCAATACACGCACTACTACATGTAGTTATCGTCACCATAAACATTTTTTTTTTTGGCAAATTCAACCTTACGCAGATTCCTTTTACAATGCAGTTATAAAAAGCAATATAAAAAGTATTTTGTACGACCGTGCAGAGACGCGAGCGACGCGAGACTATTTGAAATGAGTTCATTGTGAACTCATTTTAAGCGGACGGTTTTGAGACGCGGAGTGTGTATCTTGGGTTTTATTATATCAATGAGTGGACTGTATGATTTGTATTTACGTAGACAAGGAGACACCACGAGACCAAACTGTTGCCTCACACAAGAATAAAAACACTGTTTTATATAGAATAGAAAAATAAAGGATTTATTTAACTTACTTAGTACTTATTTACACTTAGAGATGTTACTAGTAGGAGAGATCACTGTCGACTGTAATCGCAGTACAAAACCTTGCGTCTTATATCCTATTACACCTTGACGCAGCTAGCGGCAAGGTGCATGGCGTTTCCCGCGCAAATATCCAATAGAAACGCCAGGATTAAAGTGACCGTTGGGCCAGATTCCTATTGGATAAAATTAAGGCATTCTTATTGGATTAGAATACAGCCTTTTAAATTACCCAATCACAAACATTATTAAATTTTTAATGTGGGACTTTGTCATAGTACGAGTGGAATTTTCCATAACTTGCGTACCTATTCTCGACAGACTTTAAAATACATAGGTTCTTTAAGTAAAACTTATGTTATACAATTATAGAACTTAAAGAATTGAAGTTAGACTGATTTTAGGGTTCTGTTTACATTACTATTAGCTAACTTTTACTGTTTATTCCTAAGTTAAGTTACATTACACTCGTTAAGCTTTAATTATTGAAGTCTCTTATATACTTATTCTAGGCATTCAATATATAGCTAATCTACTTAATCAAGTTTATTATTGATTAAGATTCTATAAGTTTGGCGTCCGTAACAATGGGTGATGAGCCGTTAGAAGTGACGAGAATCCCCTGTGAAAGCCTTCAACGGAGTTGTTCGTTCGGGGAATTTCCTGAAAAACTGCATCAAAAGTATTCCACAGATCAATAGGAAATCTAGGAGCTCACCTGCCCCGTCTTTCCAACCTTCCGATCCAGTTATCTTCAAAATAATCAATGACTTGTCGGAGGAGGCCAGAATGTACAATATAAAACTGAGATTCGAGCAGTTCGTCAAAAGCGTTGATAACTTGTTCTGATTGAAAATACGCTAAAGCACATAATGGGCGAATATGCAATGCGTAATCAGGGGTGTGTAGTGTACTCAGTTTTCAATTTTCGTAATCAGCGAATCCGAAAACCATGAAAACGACACCCATGACGGAAAAACCAAAGATTTTCGTCGGCGCCATCTTGATTTTCATTTTGGCTTCATTTTCGTAATCAGTGACCACAAAAACCATGAAAACGACACCAATGACGGAAAAACCAAAAAAAATCCTAACCGCCATCTTGAATTTTCATTTTGGCTTCATTTTCGTAATCAGCGACCCCGAAAACCATGAAAACGACACCCATGACGGAAAAACCAAAAATTTTCGTCGGCGCCATCTTGATTTTCATTTTGACCTCATTTTCGTAATCAGCGACCCCAAAAACCATGAAAACGACACCCATGACGGAAAAACCAAAAATTTTCGTCGGCGCCGTCTTGGATTTTCATTTTGGTCTCATTTTTGTAATCAGCGACCTCAAAAACAATGAAAACGACACCCATGACGGAAAAACCAAAAATTTTACTGGCCGCCATCTTGGATTTTCATTTTGGCTTCATTTTAGTAATCAGCAACCCCGAAAACCATGAAAACGACACCCATGACGGAAAAACCAAACATTTTCCTGGCCGCCATCTTGAATTTTCATTTTGACCTCATTTTCGTAATCAGCGACCCCAAAAACCATGAAAACGACACCCATGACGGAAAAACCTAAAATTTTCCTAGCCGACGAATTGAGAACCTCCTTTTTTTAAGTCGGTTATTGAGATTTACCGTCTATCATCAGTTCAACCTAATAGCCTGAAAGAATACAACTATCGATCCATAAGTACGTATAATTTTGAAGGAATTTTCTTTCAAGTCCTGACCGTTGAGGAGTTGCACCTTCCGTCATCAGCGCAGCCACATGAAATTATGATTATCAGACGCAAATACTTGAACAGCTTCTGAAAATGTATGGAAAACGTTAAGTGCGCCTATGATATTCGAGGGTTGCCCTCAATTTCTCAGAGTTCCCATCATCAGAAACTGACTTGGTGACAATGGGACCACCTCGGGAGTATACCCTTTCCAAGACAAAAAGAATTTTGAAAATCAGTCCACAATTGACGGAGATATTCGCAGACATACAAACACGAATAGAGAACCTCCTCTTTTTTGGAGGTCGGTTAAAAATATATATCGAAGTACAATCGACAACAACAATCGATCGTGAAATTCGACTTCGATCTGAAGATGAAAAAATTTTTAGAAATCTTTACAAATTAGCAAAAAAAACATGTTTGATCAAAATTAATAAGTGTATCAAATTGTGGTAATCGGCTTACAATCTAGAAAATATGTTTACGAAAAACACGGGAGCGTTTGTGACACAAAGCGATACGTCCGCCCTTTGGCAGTGGCCGATTCGTACTGGCGAGATAGAGTTTGCGCGGTCGATAATATAGTTAACTTTGGATTCAATTTACGAAATGAAATTATAGATTATTGATAAAATAAAAATACGATTCTATTAGAAGGTTACCTTAAAATTAATACGTAGTTTTTGAATTTTCTCTAAAGTGATTCTAAGGTATAGAAAAAAAATCTTATTTGTCGAGACATTTTGTAAAAATTGCGATGTTTTAACATTTTTTTTCTGCTATTTTTTGTATTGAAGTCGAAAATCTGACTTCTTGGTACTCCAGTAGACCATATGGTGATGTTATTTATATTTTTTTAATGTTTAGAATCGTTTGTAGTGTTATGTTCGGCTAAGCCAAACGTAACTCGATCGGTATTTTTGCGGAAAAGGGCTTTTGAATACGGGTGATTGCCATTAATATAAACATTATTTTGAAAATTCTTGTCCACTGTCCACCAGAAAAAGAACTCGTCTCTTATAATAGTCAAAAGGAAGCTTCAAATTCTTCATAGATTTCCCACACCAACCGATCAAAGTTGATCAAAATGAGATGATTTCGTGGAAGGAGCCTTAATAATACTGCGTTTGTGTGATATGCTTCAATGGTCGCAAGCGCAGCTGTGCAGTGTAAGATAATGATTTTGAGGTCGGATAGTGTTGTTGAGGTTTTAGATAGGGAAACAATAAGTTCGTAGTTTTGAATAATATAATCACACGAATCTAGGAAGCTTGGCTCGGCTTAAGAGCTCATACGCCTTATTATAGACACAATCAAAAAGCCATTGTTATAAATCTCCTGGAGATTTATTAGCGGACGAGAGGTTAATAATATAAGCCGATTGGAGCAATCTTCAGGTTATGACGTGCTTGTCTAGGTATTGGTCACCCTCACCACCTATTACACACCGAGTGTCCTCCGTGTCTCGGAAAGGACGTAAAGCCGTTGTCCCCGGCTGTCATATGTACATCTTTGACAGTCGTTACAAGTAGTTAACTAGTTAGTGACCCGAAACCAAGTACTAACTGGATTTTGGATGTCAGATAGTTGGGAAAGGTCTAGGCAAATGATGACTACATTTTAGAAATTGTTCAGCGAAAAACATACAAACTACCTTCACACGTACCTGTCCATTACTGCCATAACTAACAGTCGTCATATAAAACAATTATATCTGTCGACTCATTCCTTGCGCAAACGGCTTATTGCCAGTAACCCGCTCAGGGCAACAAAACGAGCCTATTACAAGCAGTGGCAGGTACTCAAGTCTTTATTACTAGACATAAAACAGGACTACTAACCAGCTAAGAGTACCAACAAGATAGGGTACAGTATGACAACTTTTAACAACGAGCGAAAACGCACGCACACATAAACACACTTGACGTACGGTGAATTCAAGCGCATTCACGACTGTCATTTCTTTCAATTATCTACGCACACATAGACATAATTCACAAGTGTAAGCGGAAACGCGGCGATAGTCTTTTGTTCCACGGTTCCACCACAACTCCTGAAAGCAAGAATCAACAGTGGCAAGCGCCAGAAAAGTGCTGTTAACTGTCTTGGATCACGCAACGAAATGATGAACAGTGCCAAGTTGTAGGTCGTGGACCTACGATTTGTTGGTCGATATCAGGCTGGTGCCATACTTTGTGTTATTAACTTCATCACCACTGTTCTGGAGCAAGACTTCACTGTTACTGACTGAGGTGGATTACAGCTTACAGCCCACACCCTCGCTCAGAGAGAAGGCTTGTGTCCCTAGCAGTAAATACTTCAGGCTGATTATGCTATGCAGCCGGCCTTCTGTACCAATCTATGGAGTATATGAGTCACTAGTTCAAGTTAACAACAGCCAATATTGTGAGAGCGAGTGAAAGTCCATGACGCACCTTTGTTGATTGATACTAAGACCCCACCCAAGTGGAACTATGAAGTAAGGTTATGAATAAGTAGAATTTCTTCTTTCATAAGGTACTTGAAAATCTATTATTAGATTTGGTTGGGAATACTTCAGATGTCTCATTAAGTAATGATAAGGTAGAAAATCTGAAAAGGTGCAAAGTGCAATTGGCCATGGACAGGCGATAAATGAAATGCGTGGAGCGAAAAAAGTAAATGATGGGCGTAGAATAATATAAATTTGAATGACAGTCCAAAAATTAGTATCACTATATGAGGAATAGGACAATCAAAGTGATACGAAAATTATTGTATTGAGTATCAAATAACTGTACTTAGTAAACAAATGATGAATAATACAATTTGAGTCACTTCACATTATTATAATTTTGATAACAACATTAAAGGAAACAAAAAACCCGAATTGCACAATAACGTTAAAATCCACACATGAAAATTCCCAAAAACTACCTACAATTATAACTACAGTGAAATTCATTGATCTATCTACTGCTTAACTAAACACTAATACCATCAACGTTACAAAAAGCAGAGGTGACGATGATGATCCACCTTCATTGCAACAGCACACAACCACCGAAGCCATCAATGAAGAAGAATTTCAAAAACAAACTACTCTAGATCTAAGCCATCATTCCAACCATGTTTATACCATTGCAACACGGCAAGTGAGTAATGTTAATCATCAAGTACAGCTGGGTACAAACGCAATACACGTGGTGAACGCTATTACGGTTAGATTTTGTAACGTTACTACTGTGAGTGTACTTTAGGATAGAAAGGTGCGCATTCCTCCAGATAATTTGTAATATATTCAAAGGAATTAAATAAAGTAACAAAAATATAAAAAGATAGTGTGACGATCTGATCATATTTGCGGGGCAAATATGGCCAGAGATCGCACAGGGTAGAGAGGTATGGAAAAAGAGAACACAGTATAAGCTAATAAAAACAACACATAAAAATGTTGATAGTGATAAGATACATCTGTTTGATGTTAGTAATAAGAAAGCAGATACAGTACTATATGGAAAAAAAACATGCCGAATAGAACAGGTCCCGTCGAGCATAGGTAGATTGAAACAATGCATACTATTGTAAAGAATCGAGTTCTTCTAACTAAACAGACAAATGTGTCGATAGAGACATTGTTGCGCAACTTTACTCCCAAGTTAAAACAGAAATAAGTTGTTAATTTTGACCTACAAGAAGATTCTCAGACCTCAGTATTTTGAAGGAATGTTTTCAATTTAGATGTTTTTAAAATCTTAAGTAGAATGTTTTTCTAGATCAAAGCCAATAGTATGAAACGTTGATGTATTAAATAGATACAGTTAAAAATCCTTGTTTATGCGGCCTGAACTACAGGATCCAACTGATAGGCAAACCGAATCTACCGGTTTTATTGACTCAGGCCATTCGTCAATGTCATTTCTAACTTTAACGATTTGTTATCATGTAAAACTGGCTTCTGGCTTTTATTTTATGTTTACTTGGTTTACCGGTTATATTTGTGTTAGATAATAACTTTCTTGAAGAATTAATAAGGAAATGGTGGGCAGAAATTATCTGATAGTCAAGCAATATTAAGATTGAAAGAAAGGAGACAAAACAAGCCAAACGTCAGTATCATTATGGAGAAATCATAAAGCTAAGGCACAACATGTAGTTATAAGTACTGGCAATGCGTGGCAAATAGCTATTTGCCACGCATTGCCAATTCCTTAAACTAAAGTACCGAAAGGCCAAAATATGCTTAGCTTGGGAGTAAAGTTGCGCAACAAACTCCCTATCGACACATTTGTCTGTTAAGTTTAAAGAACCTGATTCTTTACAATGGTATGCAACATTCATCACCCTTCCTATCTAAAACTCAAGTTTATTTTCCCAACTAATGCACCAAACTCATTAACTGAAATGATCGCGAGCGCAATGTGTAAACAAATGCATGCAATGTTTTCTCTTTCAGCCGTGTGTTTGGACAGAAATGGTTCCGTAAACATGTTTTTTTTAGGTATGTATCCTATTTCAAGTATTTTCGTTATGGAACGCTTGTGTTTTGGATCGAACACTAGAGTTGTAGAGTGTTTTTTACTAGATCGAAAAATAGGAAATATCTTGAAATTTTCATGAAAATCATTTTTACCTCTACCCTTTGGTAACAACCATGTTTAAAAATAGGTCAGGTATTTAATTCAACAGCCTATATTAATAAAAACTCATTGCGAGCACCCAATATGAACATCCATTTTCATTACCCGTCACCCTGTATTGTTTTTATTATTAAAAAGTTCCGATACGAACCAAATTGTTCTCATGCCAAATTAATAACAAAATATTTGTTAGCGTTCATGAAAGAGCTACATAATTATTTTATTTATCAGTGAGAACGGGAAATGGGTTTACCATGATCAAGTGGACTGACAAGCGAACGGTTAATAAAGGTTTATCTACTTAAAAGCTGTTGTAATGGTAATGCGAAGTAAACGAGGATTAGAACCAGTACGCAGTAATTTTGTACCGTTTTTTAATGGAGTCCGCTTTCATCCGAAAAGGTAAAAAATTAAGGCAACAACATCACCCGTCATCATCACCATTCTGCCCTTAATACCATTCTTTAATCATGCTACGCCGAGGTACGCCTTCTGATTAACAAGTTCCATACTTTTTGGCCTTTTTATGATGAATTTTAACCCTTCTTTGAAGCTTGTGAACTTTGAACTGTATACTTATTTTCTGTAAGCAGTTGTTTGCTTACTAATTCTACTAATATCATCAATAATCTTTTACACATTCCATTCATTGCAGCTTTGGTATTCCTCTTAGAACCACCCACAGACAAACTCAACAATTTCTTCACGAAATTTTCCTTCATACTTCGCAAAACCAACCATTTCCCTTCAAATATGTGTTTATATACCAAAAGCTTCGAGCTTTATACCCACAAATCAATCCGAGCCACATTTCCTCACACGAGCAGAACTCCCTTGCCATTTCAAGACCAGAATATCGACAGTCAACGTCAGTCCCGCTCAACATCCGACTCCACAATAGGATGCCTTTTGTATATCCATCAAACGCCTCGCTACGCCATACTCGTGCTGCGTTCACACTTCACTTTATAAACTCAATTTTTATTTCATATTTCGCAATAAATATTGGCGTTGTTTCATAAAAACTGTGTGTTATGTGGTAGTTATGAAAGAGTGATATAATTGAGTAAAATGGTCCATTTAGATGTGATTGGCGTGAAACGATTATATAGTTTCATATGTGGTTATTGTGAAAACAAACTCGATTCTGACTTGTATGAACGATGAAGTATGCCTTTCTGAACTGGGTGATTTAATGCAACAGAATACTTCTAATGTAAATAATCTGCCAATAAAATACCCTTAAAAAGCCACACAATATTTCAATTCTATTTCAACACCCACCACACATTCTCATCCTATAATTTTGTAAAAACCATCTGTTTTCAATCACTCTCTGCCAGTACTAGCTGCATTAATGTAAACTTTCCCCAGGAAACTTCGCAGCTAAAAGAGTTATCGTAATGTAAACAAATCAAAGGATTTACTATTTCTTGTGATGTCTTTATTTACGAGATAGCACGTATACTGGGTTTCTTCAAAGGAAGTTTTGAAAACACTTCGTGTGAATCCGCAATTAATGCCATACGAGTAGAAAAATAAGTTACTATTTTTCTGGCAAAAAGAAAACCCCAAATATCACGTTTTACTCCTTCCTGATATTTACAATCCTCTTTAACTAAGCTATAACATAAAACATTCCCTAAAATATAACCCTATATATCTACTACCACGCCCCAAAAACTAGTCAAGCATAAAACCGCATCGCCTCATAAGTTTCAACTAGACCTAAGCTCCCTAAACACACAAGACGCCTATTCAAGTCAATGTATCAAAGCAAACGAGGCATGGGCGTTACATTTCACATCATTGTGCTTCGCCCGACACATTCCAAGGTCCCCGAAGACAGATACAGACTGGTAAACTGATAATGTCGGACTGTGGTCTGTTGTGATGACACTTTCCGGACCCAAGGGGTCTCAGATGTCTTTCAAGAAAGGTGTTTGTTGAAACACGTCTCCGTTGAAACGTAAAGATACTAAAATTGGACACAATGGTCGACGACTACAGTATTGTGATCAAAACATCAATACGGTACAAAGTTAATATTCTGAAATACAGCGTATGTTACGTATAGAACAGTATTTAGCAACAAAAGGTGAAGTTTCCCCGTGAATAATTCGAATCAAAAGATAAGCATCAAATTTCCTCTGTAAAACAGTACGGTCCGAAAAATAAACCACGGTACAGAATTTCGCGAAACAGCTTGCAAAAGCGAAAAAAGGGGTTGCGAATAAAATTTAAAAGCAAGTAATTAACAGGGCGGAGCGATTAAACGCTAACATTAGGTAAAAGACTAAACTCGTGCAGCAGTATACCAACTTTTCTGTCTAATCTGAGTAGAATGGCTCACAATTTAGATAACAAAACACAAACAACGGCCAGCGAAAGTACTTCAAAAGCAGCCCTCATACCTCCCGAACCCTCTGAAATTCAAAATGAATGCGAGGAGATTAAAAAAGATATCACGGGCAGAGTTCACGTGTAGTCCGCGGCTAAAAATAAATAGAGGGGAGAGAAAATGAAGAGAATAATGGAAGGAATGGAAAATAGTAGTTGTGACTATGAGGATGTAGGTATCATCACAATACCAGCGACAACAGCTACGATAATTACGGAGTTTTATTTGCTTTTTTGTTGAGATAATGGTTCCGCAATTTGTTGTTTACATGCCTTGGGCGAGCTCTATGGTTCAACGAGTAAAACAGGAAAAAAATCACAAGGATACAAGGAAAGAATCGCAAGCTCTTTCTTCTGCTTTAATGAGAGTAAAATAAAACAAAGCATAGATATTTTTTGTACCGAACGAAAGGATCGAAAAAAAGCTAAATTTCAGGAAACAAAAGAATAGAGGGCAGGCAATGGAGGTCGGAAGGCAATCGCTAAGATGATTCCAATATATTAAACAGAAATCATAAATACAACGACGCTTTAGTTTGCGCCAAAAGTAATCAAGTAAAAACTGCATTCAATTAAAGCTTTTGCAGGATCACTACTGTACGAAAGAAAAAATTATGTGTAAAGTAAATAATGCTGATATAGTACATTATGATATAAGTGCGGTAAGTTGAAAATCACAGCCGAGGCGATATTGCTAGCCCGAGCCGTAGGCGAGGGCTACAAGAGAGCAGAGGCTGTAATTATCAAAGCGCACGTATGTCATACGACGTTTTATAACACATTTGCGAGGAAATAAATAAAACTCGGACTTTCTTAAACGAATAAATCTTTTATTTGTTCACAAATTAGCGATGCGCGGGCATCAGTGCTTTTTTTTTTAAGGCAACGGTACAAAAACAGCCAGTATTACTAATAAAGTAAATTAATATTTTTTTGTTTCTGTTACAGATGTAATTTACTGTCAAAATGAATTAAATTAAAGAATTAAATGTTTATTTTTTATATTTTATCTCCCAAAGTTAATTTTATTCATAAAATATTGACCACTTTTCTGACATAAAAACTTTTTGATTTGCTTTCTTTGCTTTTTTTTTCTTAAGATTTAAAAAAGTACCGTTGGTTTTAGACGGAGCATGATAAACCGTACGTGTTACCTTATTAGAAAGAAACTCGTGCGTTTTACTTTACGATTACGCACAAGTACGTAATGACATACATTACGATATTGAAATTGGTGAAATAAGAGGCCCTTTACGAGCAAATGTGTTATAAAATAGTTTATTCCTGAAAAGCCTAATAGGATATTTTATTCTCGAGGTAAATGAAATTGCCTTTCTTGGCTTATAAGACCTAAAGCATTTGTATAAGGCTTCACTACAGTAAACGAACTGTCTTAAAATGTAAATTTAAGTATTTTGCTCGTGAATTCAAGTGGGTATTATTAGAGGTAGCTAAGTTTTGGTTTACTCCATTTCGCATTACGTTAGGGACTGCTGAACTGAGGTCCTGGGTTCGATTGCCAGGTAGATGGCCAGTGTTATTGGGTTTTCCCATCAGGAATTTCTCAGTAGACGCTGGAGCCGGATATGTGCCCGCCGTAATAGGTTCGCCCCCTGTGTGTTCCGGTTTTGCCTGTTTTAGAATTCACTTTTGGTAGGCAAATTATAACATTTTGAATCTGAAATAAATATATATTTAGGATACATTCTTTCTCTTTACCATGTACCCGTTCAAAACACGATGCAATACAATTTTCTCGATAGAAAAAAATACTGAAGTAACTTCGAATTGCAGTTTTTTTTACAAGTAAATTACATTTTAAACGAGTACTATAAACCACCATATTTTACAAAAAATATCAATTTATAGGTAATTCATTTTAGAATCGATTCTACCCGATCGTTTTTTCATTGAATTTATAATTTTTTTTTTTACGATTATTTCAAGTAAATTTCGATCCACGCGTCGCTTCTCGCTCTCGCTCTCACACACACGGGCCGTTACCGAGCCTATTTCGCTTGGTCTACCCGCCCTTAAATGGTACTTAAGGTTAATGTTCACGGTAGGGCGCGAAAATTCAAATTTTCTTACGTTTTTATCGATTTGCAGGCCAGTGCTAGGTTGTATGTTAGTGAAAATATGATTCGCGGGTGTAAGACGTATGCAGTTACAGAATTATAATCATCAAAATCATCATTACAACCCTCCAAGTTCATGTAACTCTCAAGAATGACCTTTTGATGAAATAATCATTCTTGGGAGTTACATGAACTTGGAGGGTTGTAATGATGAATTTGATGATTATAATTCTGTAACTGCATACGTCTTACACCCGCGAATCATATTTTAACTAACATAAAACCTAGCACTGGCCTGCAAATCGATAAAAACGTAAGAAAATTTGAATTTTCGCGCCCTACCGTGAACATCAACCTTAAGCATAACTGGTTAATATGGGTGGCTAACCTTTCGAGGATTACAGGCTGTACTATTATGTAATGTCAACTCACGATAAACATGTCACACTTAATTACAAGAAAAAATAAAGGACACATTACTATAAAAGACGTTGTACACATTCAACCCGATAAATTAGATGTTACAACTAAAGCGTATGTCCTTCTTGCTCTAACGTATCATGTAGGAAAGAGAGAGAAGGTGCATCATTCGATACAAGCTTGTCATTCACGAGGATCGCACGCGCACCTGCGGTACACACGTTTAAGGTATTTGCATCTGATTAGTGTTGCATTGCAAAGCGTTGAGTTTGTCATGCATGAATGTAGTATGGTGAATGGAGGTGGCATTTTGTCATCGTTCTTCTGTTCTTATCAAAACCATATTCTATTACTCGTCATCGCAGTATTCATCGCCTTTCTTATTCTTTAGACAGTCCATCTATAGTTTTATTCGTTTTCCTCTACTCTTACCCACCTAAATCAATGAAGGGATTAAGGCCCACTTAATCGAGTGTCCAAACTCTCCCTCAACTGCACTTTACAGGACTTAAAATACTGCTGAAGCTTGCGCTTAACATGTGATATTAGAGTTGGTAGCCACCTACTAGGTCCAAGTAATTTGATACAAAGTGCCATAGACACAAAAGAAGATGAACACTATAATGCACAGTAACAAAGCTTAAAAGCGTCTTATTTTAACCAAGCCACAACCGATTCCTCTGAGAAATGATTAAGAAAATAACAAAGAAAATAACGTATGAAACTACAGAAAGAATTAGTAGAAAACGTGTTAACAGCTAACTTCATACAGAACAAATCTGCTCAACTAAAACCTACTTAAGTCCATTAGGAACAAGGGCCAGATTATTATTCCACACGCTCCCTTCGGTACCGAGAATGTGAGAACAATTCTACTACAACAACAAAATTGTTCCACATTGGAGTTAGTGAGTTTGCCGCCTTGTAATTTCATTTGCCACTTATTAAGGAATAATGGAACCTTTGAGCTAAATTGAGATTCTGTATGCCACATAAAGTGTTTAACGAAAGTAACTTAGTCTTTGTCGCACAATATGTGGTTGTGAATAGAAAAACGAGCTTTTCATTATCATCATTATTAACTCGCAGTTCATGAACCTTTACAAAAACAAAAACATTCGTTTACTAAGAAATAACACAAGCCCTTTCAATTTCCTCTAGGCTAGTTCAACGACCTACATGTCAAAAGGACCCATTTCTCCTTCTCGTTTCAATCTTTCCCAAGAAATAGGCAATTACAAAAGGATCATTTTTCTGTGCCGTATCCATTTCTCCTTTCCTTCAAATCTTAGGTCTAAGATCTACATATACACAGCAATGTCGACGGTAGGTGAACAAGAATCCACACCTCATTCAGTATTCAAACGCGTGTTGGAAGATTTGTCGGTGACCGATGTAGATATTCTAGTTTATTCAGTGCTTATTTTTCAGATGATATTGCAGAATAATGTTAGAGGACATTAGATATACATATATAAAAGAAGTAAAATTGAGCTATAATGGAACAAGTGCTGTAAGAGACATCATTTTTTCATAATCCAAATTGTCTTTTCACGAAAATTTGCATGACAATACTTGGAACCAAAAGAGGAGACAAAATGATCCCTAGCTAAAATTCCAACGTTTTACTCGCTGCACAAGTAGTGCCATTGCAATTTGTCATTGGTAGATAACATTAGCGGAAAATGCTTAGAATGCGTATAGGTAACTAATAATTTAACGTCAGACCTCAAGCTACGTAGGCGGCATGTAATTAAGGTCGTACTTGATATTCTTCCTTGAGATTACTAAGAGATAAAGATTCCTTTTGAATAGATACTAGAGAAGAATTTCAGTAGGCGTAAACATAAAATTATAGAAAGATATCTTAATTTACCAATTACTGTTATAACTCAACCTTCATTTTTGCTTGAATAAACAAGCAACGGTAAATCTTAAGACAACAGTCTCTCAAAAGGAAATTTATGAAAACGCTGATCCGACTAATTCAACCTCTTTCGCTTAGTTTGCCTTTTTGAAACATTTCACTAGCTCCGAAACCATGGAAACCGTAAAACCAGGTACTTGGTAGATAAAATGCAGAACACAGTCTCATATACAAGGTTCCGGAGCGTTGCCAAAATGGTAGTTAAGAGCGTATAAATTTCCGCTGGTCTGTCCTAGATTTGAGTTTAAAGTTCAGTCTTTTTCTAGGGCGCTTGGAGATTAAAACGGACTGGAGTTATGGCTTGGCTGTATATGAACGTACAGAATATGAAATAAAGTATTCGTCTGGATGGCGTGGTTAGACGTTACCTAGTTAAGTTATATTTACCGATATTTACCGCGAAAACGGACAAGAAAGAGGGTAGACCGATTTGTCTGCTCAAAAACATCCACTCACAATAACTTCAGTTTATCCGTGATCATGGTGCTTGTAACATCGCTGAAATATCGGGAACCCGAAAAAAAGTAAACACGGTAAATTTCCGTTTTCAGTATTATTAATAGTATTAACTAAGTTATTTGTTGGTCCTTTGCTTCGCGTCGAGGTTCAATCTAAAAGGTCCTAAGCATCTTTGTAGACAGTCTATTGACCCCCTCACAAAATCCTTTTACACCTAATATCTCTTTGGCGTTCACAAAGCCGTGAAATTCGGTGCACTGCACCTTTGCTATATTTTACTAACCTTTGTCGACAGTATTTTCATGGATGAGAAAACAAAGACTAGTTTTCTTGGCAGGACCAGGAGCCAACTAAGCTTAATATACTATGACAGGTTTGGAGCACTACCGGTAGACCATTCTAAACTTTGTTTGTTTAAGAAATTCTCTTTTAACAATTTACGTATTTTGTTATAAAACTAGCATATCGAAGACCTTGTAATAATCGTTCGATCGGCAGATTCCATTCGAATTTCGTCAATGCGAAATCACGTTTCAAATCTCCTTGAAATAGCAGCAATTTTCCTTGCTCGGTGAATTGTAAATATATCTGAAAGGTCCTTTTTCTGAGAAGTTTTTGTTTGACCTTCAGCCGAATTGTGATTTGAAATAAAAGCTTTTCATCTTGATTAAATACTGAATTATTTTCACCTATTTGTTCGTCAAAACCGTCTTGACCACTGACAGAAACGAGAATGGATACACAATTTGATTTTCGTATCCACTTTGGGAAAAAATCCAACTACCCTCAATTTCCTCAAATATGGGATTGTGTACGAAACCCTCCTCAGTCACGTTTCCAATCGAATGGAGTGATCAAAGTCGTGTCACGGTGAATGTTTAGCCATATTTAGACAACTTTTTGTTTTTCTGAAGGTCGGTCCTTTTCCGCCACATTGGTTTGTCATGGATCTGACTTGAAACAAATGTTGCGTAGAAACAATATTTACGTAATTATTTTGAGTGGTTACTAAGGAGTAGAAATAGAAGAGTACCTTTGTGTTGTGGTTGTATTTTGGTAAAAAAAAACTCTTTTTTTTTTACGACCTCTAAGTCGAATTTCTTTCCACTATGTATATTTCATTTTTATTTTCGTTTTATGTATCGTGTAAAAGAGGGCGAGCCTATTGCCATCAACTGGGCGAAATTCCTCTGTAGCTGCTACTGAGAAATTAATTGCTTCAAAATCTGTTTAAAGTATCATCGTGACAAGCCTTCCAACGATTTTGCTGAATGCAGCTCAACGTTCATAAAACAGGCCGTTATTCCAAGAAACGTCTCAAAAGCCTTTGTTTTGAACAACTGTTGGTTTCTAACTAGTGGTATAAATAACGGATGCATCATGACTGGCCAATCTCTTTGTGGAATCGAATCTTATGATTCAGAACAAAATAATGCACTTAGCGTTAATACACATGTGCAATGATAATTGGACTAGTATGATACTGGAACGGAAGAAAATTCCATTGCACATAGTTTTTTCCTTTTCGAGGTCTTGGAGTATTCCAAATTGGCTGTGGGCGACATATCAGTAGTGAGATCAAATAAAGAGCCTACGCATTAGATTGATTCAATTGTTTGTTGTGTCACGGAGAAACTCGATTTGTAGGTGAAACAACGGTTAAAAATGATTTTGCCAAGCAACTTACAGAGACACAAGCTACTACTACATACTTCATTATGTCCTTGTTGACTTGCTTATCATCATTTTGCTCCTGTAAGCTCAACAAAGTCAAAGCTATAAACATTCGACCTAATGCACTCATCTTCAATAACCAACATTAAACCCTATTGACAAACAAGAATTAACGATCAATTAAATTTTTCCATAACAAGCCACTTGCCATATAAAACGCAACCACGTGTCTGTAACTACCAAGGCAACATAATCACACAGAAGTTGGCTTGCAGCCAGTATTGCAAACATAATTACATTACGTATATTATTTGAGCCGTAATATTACAAACCAACTTCCAATCACCTAGCTAGTCTTTATGATATTACTTTATTACGGTATATTCAACATTGTTGCAGCTAAAATACAGTTTCAATTGACTGCACTGTAGTTACATTGTAAGTCCATGATGTTATTGAAGTGGCTAAATCGAGGGATTATTGCCGGACAATAGATAATAATATCGTCAATGAACTCTCGCCTTTTAAGAGTTTAATGAAAACTTAAGCTGTGTGCATATAATATTATATTGAAAATGCTTACAAGGGACCAAATATCATAACACAGTCATTGAACTTTGGGAGGACAGACAGTATTGATATCAAGCTTAGAAAACTCCACATTGTTCTTGTATTTTTACTAAGTCATTATAGAATCAGAACAATAGACATATACGTATTTACCTCGCTAAGATGGACAACAATGGGTTTATTTGTAGATACGGCACGTATCGTGTTTACTATAAAACGTAATAAAGGATCTCTTCCACGTGAGGTTAAACTTAGATTCAAACAAAAGCGTGATATGAATGAGGTGGTAATTTTAGTCTATGGTTCGGAAGAAGGATATTAAGTCACTGGACTGTGCGGTAATAGCTTACAAAGAGAAAAAGAAGAAGTTGACCCGATCTTATGAGAGTTAGAACCATCATACGATACAGAAGTTTTGTGTGTTTCTTAGTCCAAAGACAAATGTGAAGTTTTCTACACAAACGAAGATATACAAGGTATAGTTCCTAACACTAAGAATATACAAGTCCTTGTAGTAGAAAGTGGTAGAGCAATAAAATATAAAGTACCAGGGAAGCATAAACCGTCAAACGTGTGCTGGCAGTACGCCAATGGGCGCGGTATCGATGTACTACAGTACTACTGGTACTACGCGGGTACGAGACGTTCATTCATTGTTATCGAATATGTTGGCATTACGGATTATGAGCCGTAATTGAATATATCAGGAGCTCTAGTACGATTCTATAGTGTGTTTGTCATTCGACTTTATCAGCACGTTTTCAGAAGTAGGTCCTCTAAAGATGTATTATCAGAAAAGAAGCAGGTTTTCATTGTTAGGACATTTTTGTCAATTAATATTTTTGCTCTGATTTAGGTTTGGATGATTTGTCGATATCTGCTATGTACAATTTCTTATTATTATTCCTTTGTAACTTACAATGAAATATTTCGTCTCAAAGATATTTTATTCTTCTTAATGTCAATAGTCCTCTCACATACAAGGAGAACATGAATAAAAACATCCGTGATCATAATAATAGCTACTGAGCCGTTTATCCACTACAAAGGCGATCCGTCAGTTGCGATTTTGGACAATTTGCGAGTCTAATTGAATAATGCGAGGAATCATGTGACGGTAACACGGTTGACCGTTGGCTCTAAATGGTTCAAGATCTAAGAGGTCATCCAGTACAGATACATAAACTCACGCCTTTTTTCCATAGGGATAGGCACAAAATAAAATGACAAGAAAGCAGGCAACTGCTGAGGTGGCGAAATATTAGGCCATCATCATCACTCCTACCGCTTGCTCCGATTCTTACATTATTATTCTGCTTCGTCCACGTTTACGTTGGCTGAGAGTACTACATACCTGACCTTTCTGAAGGACAGATATAAACTTAAGTCGTTTTTCATAAGCGTAGGCGGTATAATTAAGTAACTAGGGGTAGCACGTGTCGTGCTACCACTTCGTCCACATTCATACGTCTTGGCATACATGTACGCGGTTATATGACCTTTCGGAAGGACGAAGTGTCTCTATTGGGCGTTTCCACTGACATCTACCTAGAAATACGTCATAATAATATTTTGTTAATGAGGTTTCCTGTTAACCTTGTAGAGGAAGGCGGAAGACTATTTGACGCAGAACAAGACCCTACGTCCTGTACCTACTACTAGATTCCTAGTACCCTAATAACCTGCCCAGTACATTAATTTGCGAATTCACTTCCCCCATGGAAGTAAGTGGTTGATTATGACGAGCCACGTGGAGATCCGTGACCATGACATCATGTTCCGGACACTTTGAATGATGATAAGCACACGTAACCTAATATGGCAGTCTTAGGAGCCATTCTTGGAATGTAAGACTGTTTATTGTGTCAAAGTAATTCGGAAAGCGTACTGATAAAACTGACGGACGGGACTGTTATGTGTGAGTCAGATAAATATGCAGTTTAGCAACTGTCTAGACTCAATAATGAATCATGTAATTTAATACCTAAATAAGTATAGAATGTCTTAAACATTCTCCTGCCCTTATTCTAACTCATTACTTCATTAGGCATTAGTGCTGCATGTGTTATACCTCATACTTCTGTATTACTAGTCATCTCAGCAATCACCTGCTTTTCGAGTCATATTATCTTTCACAGAGTCCATCCACATTTATACTCAAAAAAAAAAAAACTTTCCTCACGACATTTTCTTCAGTTAATTTAATAGAACAGCATTCAAAGAGTAAAAGTGTAATCACTAGATCCTGATAGTTGATCCCACATAGCCGACCGTTAATTCAATCCGAATCCAAAATTGAACGTGAATAAACCTTCAAAAACTTCAATTCCATTCGTTCTCCCAACGCAATGTCACTGGCTGTCAATAAAATACACACGTTTTTGCGCAGTGGCATCGTTTCGCTTCGAATGAATGCAACCGTACGCGATACAAAGCTCGCTTGTCCATTTGAATTTAACCTTTTATATGTTACTGACATTATGTGTTGCAGACCAGCTTTTGTTGTTATCAATTAACATGGGTTTGACAATAACCCTCCTTTTGGGCTTCGCCGCAGTCGGGTAAAAAGGTGAGCAAACATTGTGGCTGATCGAAGCGATGGTGGAAAATTAAATTTGATCAATGTAGAAAGGATAGCCGTCCATCAAAATAATCAAATACTTGTAAAAGACAGCTATACAAATTGTTACCACATAAATTAATGAATTCATAGCAGTATTGCAACCGTGCCGTTTAAATAAACAAGTAATCAGATTCTGCGAACATTGAGCCAGAAATGGCGACAAAACATGAACATCGTCCACGCAAAACCAGTCTCCTTCGACTCCCAAAATCCCAACACAGATGATTAAGTAGCTGATATAGGTACTTGTTTTTCTCATTACTAGGTCAGACTATACACAAAAAAAGGCTTGTAAAAACACAATACCAGTTACCGTGTTGTAGCAAAAAACTTCATAATGACATCGTTTTCATCCAACTAAAGATTTTTAATTGAAAAGATGTAACTGTTATGAAAGCCGTCCCAATTTTTGTGTATCACTTTGTGAAGTTTTTTCACTTTTAATAATTGTCTGGGATTGGTAGTTAGCGTTTACTTTGTCGAAAATATCTTTTCTTTTTCTGCCTTTAAAAGAAAGAATAAAAATAAATGTAACAGTTGTTTTATATCTTTCTTTCAAAGCTCAAAGAATCTAATAATAGTTCCAACCGCACCGTCTGTAGTTAAGGAATCCCTAAAACGTAGTTCCTCCGCTTACATTTTTCAAGAATTCGTGTTATAATCTATTTTGTATGCGAAGCTTCACCTTGGCTACATATCACTGTGTTTGTGCCTTTTTCTTTTTCAGACTACAGTCATCCTTCACAGTTATTATGTCTTATGGACTCTCGCTTTATCTTCTTCACTATTCAAAAGTGCCTGTACCATGTCAAATAAATGCTTTAAGTTTGACTTTATTCTCAAAACGTGCTATAGTTTTTTGCCACAGTCGTATAGCTTCGATATCCACGTTCGGTGCGACATGGATGCTAAACAGAGCGTTAACGGCCGCACGTCCGATCGCGTATTGTCATCAGATACTTTTGGTACTTGCCGCGTTCTGGGTTCTGCAAGCTTAGTAACGAGGTGGGTTTTAAATAAAATAGAAGGCAAATAAAGATTCCCAGAAATGAGAATGACAAAAAAGATAATTAGGTCTTTATTATAAAAGATAAAACTAAACAAGAAGTAGATTGGCTTACAAGACTTCACAAATACTTCCACAATTTGTTATTAACTTAAGTCACACAATTGTAGGAAAGGACTAATTTTATCCACGATCAAAGCGTCGTTCCTCAAGAGCTATTATATACAAGGGAGGACCCCAATTTGCAATTCAAATCTGTGTCAGAACTGGTTCTGAACAATGATAAATTAGCTCAATTTCTCCTCAAGGAAAGCCTAGCTAATGTTCGAAATGTTTTGTAAATCATTTGGGTGTCTTATGAAATGCCAATAACTAATTCTAAAACTAAGATCCCTTTTGTTTCGTAAATCGAATTCGCATATTATATCCTTCAGAGTAATTTAATACAAAGTACTATAAAACACATTACACGCTTCACTATACCTTTTACTCGAAATATTTGAGCAAATAGAGGTTCTTTCGATGACAATAACCCGAAACTAAATATGAATTTATCCATTTCGGATATCGCCAGACATTTTCGCTTGAATAAATCACTACGAATATTTGAGACGAATTTACTACTGTATGCACATCACATGTATAAACGGTCCTGTAGGTTATCTCATCCTTAAACCTATAAAATGATCATTCATGTATATTCGTATGTACATGATAAGAATGGAAGATATTTTCATATTATAAAAAAAGCTACAGTTTTCGTGACTTTCTTGTTCTTTATTTCACTAACTTGGAATGACAAGATTCAGACATGTGTGTTCTTTCTATAAAGCCGTTCTTACATTCAATCGTTTTAACAATTGAGTATCAGCCTATCGTTTGCTTTCATCTTGTTGTATTCAGCAAACGGTATAACAAATTGAAACAGAACCACTTTGTCACTGGTCTTTAGCGCTAACAATCGTCAGTCGTGTAAAAATACGAGCGAGCTGCAAAACCAATTACTCCATTTTGTATTTCCAAGTTTATTTGGTGCACCGTCTGTTTTGCGGTCGCAGACAAACTATCGTACATTTGTTCCGTCTGTGGTTTCGTCTTTGAAACAGAGTTGTTCGTTTATCTAATTGATGTGTGCAAGCGAATTCTTGTTTATTTATTTATTTAGCACTTGCTAAATAAATAAATAAACAAGAAAAAATGATGTTTCACTTTAAACAACATTTTTTTTAATAAACTTGCGTACTAAAACAGCGAATAGTGCTAGAATTCAGAAATAGTATTCCTTTAAAACCTCGAAATAAGGCGTCGAAAACAGTAGAAACCTCATTGTACGTAAATTGATTCGGGAATTATTCAAGACCTTTGTCCCTTACATGAATTCACAGTCGTGAGCATTCGTGGAATATTCTTAACCATTAAATTATTTTGTGGTACCATTGTCCGAAGTGAACACGAATTAAGTCTGCCCTTCGAACAGTCGATGGAATCATGAACAAGACCCTAATCACTCTATGCCGACAACTACACTCTTATTATTTGGACTGTTTTTTTTTAATGAAGCTGAAATTCCGGTGGCATTACTTTCAACACCGGAACTATTTCACACTTCTCTGATAATTTTGTCAAACGCACATTGCAGACAGACAGAAAAAATTAGGAAGTAGGAAATCTACTTCCTAATTTTTTCTGTCTGTCTACTTCCTAATTTTTTCTGTCTGTCTGCAATGTGCGTTTATTTTTTCAGGCAGTTTGAACAGTAAATATAGCTTGTATTCTTTGTCATTGTCAGTAAAAACTTTGCCAGCACACTTAGCAGTTTAGTTTGCTGTACGGTAAAAAGCTTGAAGTCCAAGATACTTAGAAATCCATTAACTATCATATACTACCAACAAAAAGTCTCCAAAAGAAACTGAAAGTCTCCTAACAGCTCACATAAAATTCGCACATTGTGGTGGCACTTTTTCAACGTACACGCTTGACTGGCGTCCTCTAAGGCACGGCGAGGCCAATCTACGGTCGTTTCCTTGATGACGTGACCGCTTGTCACTTCACTCACTTCCTCTCCATTATTAGGAGTGGGCTTAGACCATCGATTTGATAGTAACGGTTCTTTACCATTTAAGATTTTTCTGGAAAATTCTTCTTTCCTTAGACTTAATAACTTGGCGACTTCTGATTGTGTAGTTAAGACTAATTGTCTGTACAATGATTCTTAGCCGCAAATTGCGTAAATGTCTTAGTCATCTTGGTGAATGGTCCCATTTAACCAATCTAAACCGACCGTTAAGTCTACCATTCTCAGGACATTCGTTCTTAGGGCAAAGTAATAAAATCTAAATATAATCCTTTCCTCTACCGGCGAAGGATGTGGGTGTTAGTAAATACGAGTATGTTTTTGCACCAGAATTATGAGCCAAGGTCATTGGGTAATCTCGCGACAATTTGCTCTATTTTTAATTTCGCTCTCGTCACCTACGGGTGTGCCGTGAGTAATATTATGACGTTTGCTATGATTTTCCTTCTTATTACATTGCTTTATTTATGACTGGGAAAATTGACTGTAACTGCGGTGTTTTGTTGTTGTACTTGCATCATTGTTCCTTTCATTGCTCCATTTTGGGCCAAGTGTATTGTAATTGGACAAGGTACCCGCTGTAGCTTTTAAGGTCACCACTTTACTTTATCACTATATTTTGAAATTAAAAGTTCTAATTTTCAGTTGAAATTCGAGTGGGCTCAAGGAGACTCCAAACTTTATTGGAACTCGTCAGTATTCTGACTAACTAAATAAGACGTCAATCTGGAATAATTTGGATAGACTGGAGTTATATACAGTTAGAATTTTGATTAACAAACTAGCAATAGTTTGTTGATTTATCCCGGATCAACATTCATTTCATTACGAACTGTCGAAAATATAGAATAATGGAGTAGTAGGGTTTTGGAAGCCAATAATTAGAATATGTACGGAATACTTTATGGATGATATAAGGGACACTTGAGGGGATCATAGTCCGACTCATACTAATACTACTAAATACAACACAGATATTTCAAGTCCACAGGTGTTTCAAGTATTTTCTACGATACCAAAACATCCCACACAAACAGATCCCATACAAGGGCAAAAAACTCCCAAACATGTTTAATAGAATCCGGCAGCCATTCGCCAAAAGTAATAAAACAAACCCCATATGTTCCGGTAAACAATTCATATAAATGGGAGATTTCTTCCATGTTGCCCCGTAGCTACTAGGGTCATCTAAAGGTCAAGTTACGGGGAAAATCTGAAGATAACAAGACACGAGTGTTTTTCCCGAAGGGTTAGACGTGGTGTACTAATAAGTTTATCCCATTCCCAAAATAGATCGCAGAATATAGACTGGTGATGAATATACTCTCAGAATGAATGAGACAGCAAAAATATTTTCAGCAAATATACACATTATTATGAAAGCGAGAATAAAAGGGCCATTATAGTAAAAGTTTTAAGTACATAGTAACTGAAAGCAACTCAACAAATGTCTCTCAACTTATTTCGGTATTTCGTAGCAAGTAATCTTCATCTTTAATTTCCTGACGTTTAGAAATTCTGGTGACGATATTCCTGACAAGTCGGAAAACTGTTTTCTGATATCCCTATCAATGGCACTGTTGAGTAAGGTGTGGGAGGAAATGTCAATACAAATACAGTAAACGCTTGCGTTCAAGCTTTGGTAGTATTGGGAAAGATAGCCGTTGAGAATTGTACGTTTTTAGTTCTGATTATGCAAAACTAAGTGTGTGAACATGGTTTACAGTTTAATGTTAATTGCGATAAAGCTTGCAATATTAAGCGTGCAGATTTGTATGCAAGGTTTAAATATATTTAAAATTACACTGTTATTCAATAAACACTTAACGAGTAAGTCTTTATTGAATTTAACGAGAAACACTAAATTCTAAACATGCAAAACATTAACTTCGAAATTCAGTATACATAGTAAAAAAAAAGCACTAAAACCCAAATTTTATTAGTCCAGTAAACAACATAATTTGTTTATTCAAATAACCATAAAAAGGTAACGAGTTTCATAGAAGAGAGAATTTTGAATGCAAAATGAAAGTTAAAAGGTGAGCTAATTTAAACTTTTACGGCGAGAATACGAGAGGCGGTGGTACTGCGACTAGTATGCTGCCACTTGCCACTAAGATAAAGGACGCTTTCGAGACGGAACAACACTACACATATGCGGCGTAAGCCTTTGTCTTTGAGCTTAAATTGCACGGAGATTAGTATTTTATGGGCAAACATTCTACGGTGTTCTGCTGTAAGGAGATACTTGGGTTACGAAGCTGCTTTGTTTATGTTTTAGGAGACTGGTATTCGAGAACAATGCGTGGTTAAAATTCTTAGATCAGCTTTCAACGACTCGGCATCGTAAATTCACCGATTCATTATAATCATCGTCGTTGCTCCCGTATCTCAATATATTTCGAGTTATAGTATGTCTTTCATTCTTTTTATCTTTATCTCCATTACCCCCATGACCTCAATTTTCACTTTTAGCACAATTCACTCATCATTTCGTTTATCTTCGCCTACTTCAACATTAAAATTTTCCTCACTATGGCTTTCGTAACCATCTGCATCTAATATCACAATAAGATTAGTCAAGCCACTAACCACCACTGTAGCACGACTTATGGGTTTCGTTAAGGTCGCTTTCAACATAACGATCGATGTAATGTAAACTTGCAAATTCAAAGATACATTTTTATAAACCCATGGATGATCTGCCGTTACAATAAAATCAGTCAAGTGAATAACGACAACTACTCAAACGTGACTTTTACGTAAGGTCGTCTACGTTATATCTATAAAGGTGATCGTTAACAGAGGCTAATGATGGCAGAGTACGATATTCAATTACTACACCCGCTCATGCGTGGTGATTATCCCGATATTTGAGTATACCTGGGTTTGTATTCTAAACCATAGGTAGAGTTTTGTTAATTAGAAACTTAATAGGTTTGACATTGATCAATGTTATCTATATGACTAAGCAATCAATGCTTTTGCTTTAGAAGTTTAAGCTTATTATTTTACGACCAATGTCAGTCATGGAGAGCATTTTAATTTCTTATGTATAATCTCTATAACTTATTTACGACGCGAAACCCTTAAAGACGCTCAAAGCATTAAAACAATAAAGTTGCCAGTCTTTCGAAAGTTTTAAGGGTTAGCAACATAGCTTCTCCATACAAGACATGAATTTCCTTAAGTGGTAAATTCCGCATACGTTTCCCTTAACCCTTTAGTTATTTACTCATCATGGAGGAAATTGCCGACTACTAGGAAATTTCATTGAATTAACTTGGAACGAACGATCCTGAACGCGATTAAAGGGGTTCACTTACCATTCCCCGTTGGAAATTCATTTAGTTGATTTTATACGATCAGACGCGAATTCACTAATTGTGTTTGTACGTGGAGAACATTCAAGTCATATATCTTATCTTGAAAGTCTGATAGGCAGTCTCTTAAAGCTTACTTAAAGCTTATTTAATGCACACCAGTCAGTTATTTTTATCAAAAAATAAAACATTAATAAGTACTACATCTTTTACTTCATTCCCATTAACACTCGAATATAATTTCTCAATAATCCTTGAAATCTTCAATAATTTTTCGACCGTATCTTCTACTTAGTCACACAATTCCAACTTACATAGTAACTATCTTGTTCTGCAAGCCACCTGAACATCGTCAGCTTATCTGAGTATAATATCTCTAGCATTGGCTATTGTTGGCCGTCCATTGCCGTCGTCGGCTGTTCCATTGTCATGACGGAGATATGCCGAGCAATAGAATGCGTATTATTGTGTCCTTGTGATAGTATCGCTACTTAGGAGTTGACATTGAAAGATTAACGAAGTTATTGGTAGATGCAAGTTTTAATAGACATTTCTTCGAAAACTGTCTGTGAACAAAAATTTGCGTTTAGAGAATTTCCGAAATAGCTACTAAAACGTTATGAGAAGTGACACATCATGTTAAGTAAGCCATAAAATCTAACATATAACGCTCGCGAGAGTAACAAAGAATTTTAATTGTAGTCTCGAATTGTCATTTCACAGTTTTGAAAATTACGAAATCGTGAGATCAATGAATTTAAGATGATCCATGAGCACTTTCACTTGGACAATAAAACTAGTAAAACATTGAAAATGAAGATTGTGTGTTTAATAATAAAACATAAATGTTTTAAGGAACGTAAACAGGAAAACGAAGTTGAAGTAAACGGAATGAAATCCGAAAAATATGCGGTGGGCGTGTTTTAAATCTACAAAATACGACCCGAGTTTAGGAATTTCGGATAGGAAATGCTGTTACGTAAATGCGAAACATGCAAAGGCGCAAATAAAATGCCACCAAGCGGCCATGAAATTCAAAAAGATTCTGCAAGACCAAGGCAATGCTATGGGAAGATAATAAAGATACATATATGAATATTTTTATCATAAACAGAGACTAAGCAACACCACCAAACAGATGGAAGCCATCACATCTTCATTTACCATTTCCTTCATAACTAAAAGAAAATATAAGTAATCCTACCGCTATCTACCACTGATGACAATAGAATGGCCTGTATATCCCCTAATTCCGCTCCATTTGTTTTTTTTTTTCATTATTGAGGTCTCTGATGTCAAGTCACGGGATAAAAGAACAATTTTCGGCAGTAACATTACGCGAATTACCCCGTAGGGGGGACCACAACAGGATGCGTTGGTCAACTTGCTAAATTCATATTTATGCGTCCGGTTGGAACGATTCTCATGACCGCTATATTGTTCATTACATTTTGATTATCTAGAAGCATTTTGATGTGTATTTGAATGGTTGATGCGGCTTGAAACTTTCCGAGCAATCTGCTGCAATTTTTATCGCGTAATTTCATTTATGCTACCGTTGGCCGTTCAGACTTGTGTCCTTGCAACTTTGTCATCTATTACGTAATACTCTGAAGTTCAAATGCTAAACAAGACACTGTCATGGACGTTTTACTTAGTTCAGTGACTCTCAGCCAAGACGTTTTCCCAGGAAAACTTTAGACGTTGCCAAAGATCGTCTTAGCCAAAATTCAATTTCAACAAACACACTCGTCTTGACGACAGAACCTTATAAATAGCCTGCATTATCTTACAATAGAACTAGGAGCTAATAAATTACGTTTGCGTACTGTCAAGGAAAGAATAGATCAGTATGGCGCGTGCGTAGGTAATTATACTGCGTTAATAGAGTACTACCGTTGTTAGGCTAACCTAGTGACATCATCAACGTCTGAAGAAGTTGCATTGGTAGATCTATTAGTGATGAATAATAATGAACAGGCCGAATGGTTTTGATGTAGCCATGTTCAAGATTTATTTATTATTTAGTAAACCTTCAAACAGAAATTAAAAAAAAATGTAGTAAAGCAGCCTAACGATGATGGAAGGTACAAAATATAAGATAGATAAAGAAGACATTTAAAACATGCCAGTTACGATGCATTGAAAACATAATTAAGGTTTATTATGCCAGAAAAGTAGGGTTAGTGAGGGAGAAGGGTTAGTAACCATCATCAGACTAACAGTGGATATAACTTAATTCACAAAATCTATCTGGGGATTTATCTCCCAAGATTGTGTTGAGTATTCGAACCATGAAAGTGTAACAAACAAACTCTCTTTCGTTTGAGCAATGAGTTACGATTTCCAGTTGATACCAACATTTTCACACGACAACACGTTGTCAAATATTGTTGTTTTATAACCTAGTTGATCCAGCGTGTACAGAATTCAGTGAGATAATTAAATAACAAACACTTGTATCTCCCGGGAAATTACATTACGAACGAGTGTATGTACCTACACATTACAGAACAAGTAAATAAAGTTCGTATAATTTTCGTAGTAATAAATTCTCTTAGTACAAGATTGATTGTTTCTTTAAGGTTGATGTTCCAGGGTAGCCCGCGAAATTCAAATTTTCTTAAGTTTTTTGCAATTTGCAGGCAAGTGCTAGGTTGTATGTTAGTGAAAATATGATTTGCGGCTGTAAGACATATGTAGTTACAGAATTATAATCATCAAAATCATTAATACAACCCTCCGAGCTCATACAGGTTCCGGAATGACTTTGACCTTGTAAAAAGTAATTCTGTAACTACATATGTCTTACAGCCGCAAATCATATTTTCACTAACATACAACCTAGCACTGGCCTGCAAATCGCTAAAAACGTAAGAAAATTTGAATTTCGCGGGCTACCGTGAACATCCACCTTAATATTTGTGTTTCTAGTTTGTTAATAGGGATCGGTAATCTGTGACGATGGTGAAATGTCAATCGATTAGTTCCCGTCAATCTGTCTTTTATTGACTACCAATGCCTATAGACAGGCGCCTCCACCAAATGGATTAAAGCAATACACAAGAGTGTATTGTATTTTCAATATCACTAAAAGATTCCGACTGAGTTCCTGTCCATTAATACCTGAAGATTAAAAGGGGCTAGAGAAAAGATTGACAGAATGACAATGCATTTTGTTTTAAGGTTCTACCATATATACGCCTGCTTGCTGGAATTGAATTCTAGTCTAGCTGTCTAGTAGATGTACAAATTAAAAGCAAAGTCATTTCAGGCTTTACTTTTTAGTTGTCTACACCGTTTTCTGTAGGTACCTATATATGTCGGAATTTAATAATAAGAGATAGGCGTAATCTGTCTTGTTATGGGTCTTTTGTTTTTTTACTGATGGATGAATTGTTATGTATGTTGAAGACTGTTTCGTACTATCTCATAAATCCTACTTAACTTACAACCCCACTTGCAACTTATGTCTGAAATCGCAAACAATTGTCGAAATGAAAATACTTCAACATTTTAACCACTTACATACGTATTCTCATAAAGAAAGAGGATCAACTTCAGAATAAAATAGGGGGTGCAGACCTGTAAATAGGTATCGGTATACTCTGGGGGGTGAGAGCTCATAAATATGGTCTATTTATAGCAAAAGCTCTGACCCCCGACAGAATCCGGCTCGAAGGACCAAAAATACGGAAACCGCTGCCGGGTCCTTTTAGCATCTTTTGTTCTTGTGATCTCAATTATAAGCACAAAAGAGGGCTGTTTAAGGAAAAATATGGGCATGTTTTGGGGTTAACGTTTGCTCATTGTTATATTCAAAGAAATATTGTTTTAAACGTAAACAAACAAATTTTCTTGTTAAAAACAAATCATTCCCTGAGAATTTGAAAACACTTTCATGAAGCAAAACGTAACGAAAAGCAATTTAAAAGAGCTTCAGGCAATTTAAAAACTAACCTAGATAAACTAGAAAGAAAACATAATTTACACTTAAACAAATTAATTTCTTCAACGGTACTTCGCAAAGATGGTCTTTTAGCCGTCATTTGCAAGACCAACCAGGAAAATTCTAAAGATGTTCCGACAAAGCGGTCAGATATTTATAATAAGACTTGGGGTGCGGAATCGTGTTTCAGCTTAAGATGCGGGTGCGGCGCCATTTGTAATCAGGAAAATGTCGCAACACCCTTAGGAAAAAAAAGGGAGGAATTCATTTGGCACATGTCATTTTAATGCTAGAAGTTTTATATTCTTCTACATATATTGAGAAGTAGAAAGGGATGGGAGGTTGGTTGATAATTTTAAAGAATCATTATAGCTGAAAAACAAGTATGTATTTCTGAAATATGTTCTCTCTCAAAGAATACTTAAGTAAATACATAGAACCAAAGTTGCCCGAGGCCTATGTTCAGCAGTGGACGTCTTTTGGCTGAAATGATGAAAGTTGCCCGTATACAGCAGGTTCCCGTGACTATCGAAAATACTGGTGATTTTAGGTACCAATTATTACTAAGGGTCTCCTTGCTAAATACCTACCTATTAATACCGACCTTTAGACCGAACCGAAGCCTACCAATTAACAGCCAGTCTAATCTCTTACTAATTGGGTTGCGTAAGATCCCTTACGAAACCTTTTGCGTATTTGCGCACATTCTCGCTACCACGCAAAATTCTGATCATTACTTCGCCTCAATACTTCAAATTGTCCTTCATCATTAGGCATTCTATATGAAGTATCAAAGGCATTCTATATGAAGTGTCTAACCATACCTTTAAACTAAGTCTAGGTTTAAGCCCGCCTACACAAGCGTGCGTCTTTCAGTTAAGGCTGGATTGTCATCTGTCCCGCTCATTCCCAGTGCGTCAGACAAGGAGGCTGGATGATAGACTATGCAAATAGTCTGAACACTTGAAGCACGCTTTAGTTTCGCTAACGATGTAGGGTGACGGTGTAAATTCGTGGGACATGAATATACATGGAGAAGAATGCAGGTTTTTGTAAAGGGTTGTGCGCAAAGGGGTGTGAAACGTGGAGATTAGCATAGTGCAGTGTCAGAGGCTTTTTAAGGGGCGCTATTTTCTACCCCGTACTTTTAATATGGATTTTATGAAACTGAGAAGATAGTTTCACTTCTTTTTCATACATTTTATGTGTGAAAATGAGGCTATAATATATACATTATGATATTATGATTATTCATAAAATTAATCGATTTGATCAACAATTTTCCTGTTACAAACTACAAAATGGACTGGCAGGTCTACCTATATTATTATGCTCCCTTCTGCGGTTTAAACCACTGGACTGATGTTCACAAATGAGTTGTTAATCGATTGGACAAACGGGCGGTTATCCTATTATGAGTAGCTGTTGTTTTCTAGGTTACAGTTTCATTAACTTTTAATCTAAGATTTACAGGGCATATATGTTAATTGTGATTTTACAGCAATAGGGAATATGCATAAAATTTGAAATGACCTAAAATATTTTTTTCTCGAATACTTATTATCGTAATATTATAATGAAAAGGATTTTTTTTTATTTACTTATTATTTAAACCCCTAAAATAATATTCAAAAAGTGCAAAATAAGAGAGCGAAATTCAAACTTCCAAAACGCACCACCATTGTTCGAACGAAATGTGACGTCATCTGACACGATATTGTATCCCGTTATGGTATATAAATGTTCTGTGAAACACCCACTGGACGTGTCATGTGACGTCACGCGGAGCGCGCGCGAAATGGCGGCGTTTGAACTGCTTACATTTTTTTAAAGTTTTAAATTTGATTTTTTAAAATATCTAAAGTATTTTGAAGCCCATTAATATCTTTGTCGACGTTATAAAATAGTAAACTATTAATTTAAGACAAAAAAGAAAAACATGAATATTCCCTATTATATTCAATTGTAAGCTCAGACCAACAAAAAAAGGAAAACGGCGCGCCACGAATATCAAAAGTGAAGTCAACTTTTTATCTATGTGTGTAGACAATGTCTTGTGAAGTCGTGACGTTCTAGGAGAAATGCGTGTGGTTTTGGTGTAGGTGTGTGCGTGAGCTTGTATATTTACTTGCTATAGGCGCGTGGGTTTGTTACTTCACTGTTGGTGTTCGCGGCGCGCCGTCTTTCTTTTTTTCTTGGTCTGAGATTGTAATCTTAAAATTACTATACCTAAAGTTCTAAAGTACCCAAATTTACTTTAAAGTTAAGACAATCCCATCTGGCCCCAAAATCATTTAAAATATTATGATTAAACAAGTTTTCTATCTCAAATTATTAATAATCTCCTTGACCTTTCATCTTTTAATAAACAAAAGCATTAAAATAGTAACTCAAAAAACATAAAAGCCAACAGAAACACGGCTCTCTCAATTTAGAATCCTAAAAATGCACATCAAAGCGTGTACGAGTAATGATAATATTTTGTAAGGCATGCATGTGGGCAAAATGACGTCAAATTATTAAATGGCAAAAGGATTTATGGACATGCATATTAAAATACTTACTTTAATTTACAATGCGTTTAAAAGGTTTATCAAAAAATGACTTTACGCCTGTTATCTCCAAAAGGGTAGGACAGAGGTGTTCATAAAGGACACCCATACCTCGCCATTTCTGTTTAAGTCCCATGTAATAGGGGGCGAGCCTAATGTCATCGACCCGGCACAAATATAGCCTCGGTAGCTGCCATTCAAAAAATCCAAGGAACAACGCAATACCACTTTGCACATATCTGATAAAAATGGAGGAATTTCTGAATATTTATTTACAATCAGTATACAAAACTATATCATTGTTCCTACTCCAGGGACTCCTCTCTAGGAGAGTGATGGGCTATAATCCACCACGCGGGCCCAGTGCTGGTTTGTAGATGTCACATGTCTTCTATATCTTTGATTTTAAGACATGCCGGTTTCCTCATGATGTTTTCCATCACCGTTTTTTGGGAGCAAAACCGTACCATCAATTTATGACCCATATCACATAGATAGACTGTCCGTCTTGTCAGCTACCAATAATAATAAAGATACTAATGAGGTCCCAATTGAATATATGTAATAGAAAACTTTGCTAGACATTTTGATTGAACGAAAAACTCGAGGGACGTGTTCTGTATTATGAATCTTGTAAATAAATAAGCGTCTGGCAGTCACCTCTGAGGTACCTGACTGGACTCCGGAATGGCTGCGTTCATTGGTCTTCGAAATATATTTCTATGTGTTACTGCTTCGTTGGTCTTACTAGTCGTAAGCGCGATTATTGAACAACAGTTCTTGGGTTCTATCCCCGGTTTGGGAAAAGCGTTATTGAGTTTTGCATCAGGAATTACTCAGTAGGACCCACGGAGTTTAAATCTGATTAAGGGTTATATGCCCGTCCCCTATTATAATTATGGGACTTTAATATTATACTATTCAAAATGTGGGTGTATTATTACGTACCCCTCTGCCTTCGGACTGGGATTATCTGCCAGTTTAAAGTCTAAATCTTTTTTTTTTTTATTATTATTATTACTAGCCATCCGTGTCCCACTGCAGGGCAAAGGCCTCCCTTCCCTCTTTCCACTTATCCCTATCCAATGATGTTATTTGCCAATCCCTGCGAAAAGAGTCGAGTTCATCCCGCCATCTTCTTCTGGGCCTGCCGCGTTGTCGTTTGCTGCTGTTTGGGACCCATTGTGTGGTTAGCTTAGCCCACAGCTCCTCCGGCATGCGGCAGATGTGGCCAGCCCAGTTGCATTTAAGCTTGGCAGCCGTGTGACCTACGTCGGCAATTTGAGTTTTGGAACGTGGAATTTTGAATTTTTTTTTTTTTGTTGCGTGGGAAATCATCAAATAACCCCCCGCTCTTGGGCAGAACGGAAGGGAGTGTCAGACTTCTACTGACTAAAAAGCAACCCATGTTCCTTCTTCGCCCTTGTGCCGAGGCCACGTCATCTCTTTCGATAAAATCCGCAGCCCCGACGGGTGTAAACCTTGACTAGAACCACAGATGAACGACAATAACAGTCCTAAACAGATATGTCATGTTTCAATGTCATTCCATTCATGTTAGCCCGCAAAATTACTACACTTTTTTGTTCCGACAGTATCCATTAGTACATGTAGTGTATAACTACGCCACTACGAAAAAACTGCACTTACGTGATGACAAAACCGTCCATTCATTAGGCAGCCTCGGCACAGGTATTTAAGCTACCCATGCTGCTAGTAATTACTATAATTGATACTCCCCACACGTTACTGAGAAACGTACGGTTTTTAGGTCATGTCGTACATTTTCCTGTATGTTTGGTCTGAAAATAAGACTTTATTGTTACGGAGATCAATAAATTTCCACCTTTAAGGCTCCTTCCACAAAATCATCTCATTTTGATCAATTTTGATCGCTTGGTGTGGGAAATCTATGAAGAATTTGAAGCTTCCTTTTGGCTATTATAAGAGACGAGTTCTTTTTCAGGTGGATGGGTTTGAAGAATTTTCAAAATAATGTTTATATTAATGACAATCACCCGTATTCAAAAGCCCTTTTCCGCACAAATACCGATCGAGTTACGTTTGGCTTAGCCGAACATAACACTACAAACGATTTTAAACATAAAAAAAAATATAAATAACATCACCGTATGGTCTACTAGGGGACCAGTTTGCCACATTTTCGACTTCAATACAAAATATAGCAGAAAAAAAATGTTAAAACATCGCCATTTTTACAAAATGTCTCGACAAATAAGATTTTTTTTCTATACCTTAGAATCACGTTAAAGAAAATTTAAAAACTACGTATTAATTTTAAGGTAACCTTCTAATAGAATCGTATTTTTATTTTATCAATAAACTATAATTTCATTTCGTAAATTGAATCTAAAGTTAACTATATTATCGACCGCGCAAACTCTATCTCGCCAGTACGAATCGGCCACTGCCAGAGGACGGACGTATCGCTTTGTGTCACAAACGCTCCCGTGTTTTTCGTGCATATATTTTCGAGATTGTACACCAATTACCACAATTTGATACACTTATTAATTTTGATCAAACATGTTTATTTTGCTAGTTTGTAAAGATTGCTAAATTTTTTTTCATCTTCAGATCGAAGTCGAATTTCACGATCGTTTGTTGTTGTCGATTTAAATATATATTTTTAACCGACCTCCAAAAAAGAGGAGGTTCTCTATTCGTGTTTGTATGTCCGCGAATATTTCCGTCAATTGTGGACTGATTTTCAAAATTCTTTTTGTTTTGGAAAGGGTATACTCCCGAGGTGGTCCCATTGCACCAAGTCAGTTTCTGATGATGGGAACTCTGAGAAATTGAGGGCAACCCTCGAATATCATAGGCGCACATAACGTTTTCCACACATTTTCAGAAGCTGTTCAAGTATTTGCGTCTGATAATCATAATTTCATGTGGCGGCGCTGCGCTGATGACGGAAGGTGCAACTCCTCAACGGTCAGGACTTGAAAGAAAATTCCTTCAAAATTATACGTACTTATGGATCGATAGTTGTATTCTTTCAGGCTATTAGGTTGAACTGATGATAGACGGTAAATCTCATTAACCGACTTAAAAAAAGGAGGTTCTCAATTCGTCTGCTAGAAAATTTTTAGTTCTTCCGTCATGGGTGTCGTTTTCAAGGTTTTCGGGGTCGCTGATTACGAAAATGAAGCCAAAATAAAAATCCATGATGGCGGCCAGGAAAATTTTTGGTTTTTCCGTCATGGGTGTCGTTTTCATGGTTATTGGGGTCGCTGATTACGAAAATGAGGTCAAAATGAAAATCCAAGATGGCAGGCAGGTTTTTTGGGTTTTCCGTCATGGGTGTCGTTTTGATGGTTTTTGGGGTCGCTGATTACGAAAATGAGGTCAAAATGAAAATCAAGATGGCGCCGACAAAAAATTTTGGTATTTCCGTCATGGGTGTCGTTTACATGGTTTTTGGGGTTGCTGATTACGAAAATGAAGTAAAATGAAAATCCAACATGGCGGCCAGAAATTTTTTTGGTTTTTCCGTCATGGGTGTCGTTTTCATGGTTTGTGGGGTCGCTGATTACGAAAATGAGTTCAAAATGAAAATCCAAGATGGCAGCCAGGAATTTTTTTGGTTTTCCATCATGGGTGTCGTTTTGATGGTTTTTGGGGTCGCTGATTACGAAAATGAGGTCAAAATGAAAATTCAAGATGGCGGCCAGGAAAATTTTTAGTTCTTCCGTCATGGGTGTCGTTTTCATGGTTTTCGGGGTCGCTGATTACGAAAATGAAGCCAAAATGAAAATCCAAGATGGCGGCCAGGAAATTTTTTGCTTTTTCCGTCATGGGTGTCGTTTTCATGGTTTTTGGTGTCGCTGATTACGAAAATGAAGCCAAAAGGAAAATCCAAGATGGCGGCCAGGAAAATTTTTGGGTTTGCCGTCATGGGTGTCGTTTTCATGGTTTTTGGGGTCGCTAATTACGAAAATGAGTTCAAAATGAAAATCCAAGATGGCAGCCAGGATTTTTTTTGGTTTTTCCGTCATGGGTGTCGTTTTCATGGTTTTTGGGGTCGCTGATTACGAAAATTAATCCAAAATAAAAATCCAAGATGGCGCCGACGAAAATTTCTGATTTTTCCGTCATGGGTGTCGTTTTCATGGTTTTTGGGGTCGCTGATAACGAAAATGAGACCAATATGAAAATCCAAGATGGCGCCGATGAAAATTTTTGGTTTTTCCGTCATGGGTGTCGTTTTCATGGTTTTTGGGGTCGCTGATTACGAAAATGAGACCAAAATTAAAATCCAAGGTGGTGGCTAGGAAAATTTTAGGTTCGTCCGTCATGGGTGTCGTTTTCATGGTTTTTGGGTAAACTGAGTACACACTACACCCCTGATTTCGCATTGCATATTCGCCAATTGCAAAGTGCAAAGACTAAGGTAATTTTATTTAAAACAACTGCCCGAAATAATGACACTATGACAATACTACTAAATGATGGTAATATTGAACTCGTGAAAGAAACTAAATTCCTGGGAGTACACATAGATGACCCATTAAACTGGAAAAATAATTAGCCGCCATTGATGCATATCTATATCATCCACATGTTATGCTTTAAGAACCCTTATATAGAGACGAAATTGACATTGAACACTTAAAAATCGTAAACCACGCACTAATTGAATCCAAATTAAGATACAGTATACAATTCTGGGGAAACAGCTATAATTATAACTGTAAACGAGCTTTTGTCCTTCAGAAAAGAGCTATACGTACCATTGTCCGTATCTCACAAAGAGAGAGTTGTCGTCCGCATTTCTTAGACTTAAAAATTCTTACAGTTCCCAGTCTCTACATTCTTGTACTTCTGATTAATTAAAAAAAGTACATACATGAATATGAGACGCATGAGGAAAGACTAGTCAGGGAGAGTACACGTAGGAAAGATTTGAAAAATAAGATAAGTCCTCATTTTAACATTGTGAAACATAGTTCACAATATCAAGCAGTGCAATTATTCAATAGGGTACCATTAGAATTAGAAAGCTTAATCTATACGTCTTCATTTAAATCAAAGCTTCAAGCATTCCTACTGGATAAATGTCTCTACTCCGTTGACGATATGTAATATTAAGGTATATAATACAATTATGATAATGCGCCAACTGATATAATTTGTGCTTTGTGTTTGTCAGTTTTTAATTATAAAATGACTATTTGTATAAAGCTGACATGAATTTTACAACAATCTAATAATTTAATTATTTTGTATTTTTGATTATTTTTTGTTTCAATTATGATTTAAATTTGTATTTTATGTGTAGGTATTGTAATTTTTGTTGTTAATGTTTAATTATGACTTATGAATGTGTTTTATTATTTTTTTTATTATTATTTTTATGATTTCAAATACAATGTGAATTGTTTGTGAATAAATTGAATTGAATTATCAGTTGAGTCAAATACATTCCCAACAGAATGGAAAACATCTAAAGTTATCCCGGTTCATAAGAGTGGCCCAAAAAGCGATATAAAAAATTACAGACCCATAGCTGTTTTATCCATATTTGGAAAAGTGTTTCAACCGGTACTTTTAAAAAAAGTATTTTCCAAACTGCAACGGTGGTTTGCGGAGGAACAGCACGGATTTCTTCCAAATCGTTCAACCACGTCTAATTTACTCAACGTTACGACATTCTTAGCCAAAAATATTGACGACAGAAAGCAGGTGGATGTCACTTATTTTGATTTTCAGAAGGCTTTTGACCGGGTTGACAATGATATACTTTTGAGTAAATTGGCTTTGGCCTGTTTCTCTGCGGCAACACTTAAATTCTTCGCAAATTACCTATACAATCGCAAACAATATGTTATTTTTGAAAATGCCAATTCGGAATGCTTGGAGGTTAGTACCTTGGCCTAGTACTAACCTAAGTCCCCTGTATTTTCTTATTGTTGTAAATGACCTGCCCAAGTGTGTAAAGCACTCCACAGTTTTAATGTATGCCGATGATGTCAAAGTTGCGCTTCCCATATCTAATCTTAGCGATACAGTCACACTTCAACAAGACATAGACAGCATCCACCATTGGAGCACTATAAACAACCTCAACTTGAATATTAGCAAATGTGCGATCATGACCTTTTCTAAAGTCACACAACCTATCCTCAATATTTACACATTAAACAATGAGCCCCTGAAACGAGTTAATGCCGTACGCGATATTGGTACTAATTTTGACCCACACCTCACATTTAACCAACATAGTAATATAATACAAATATGCAACAAGTCCCGCAAAAACTTAGGTTTTGTTTTACGATAAGTTAATTTTTAAGCTATTGCATAGCTTCTATCGCGGGCCTTGAGCGTGGAGAGCGAATTCAGAAATTCCCTAACGAAAATATTCAAGATTCAGTATTCAACCAGGTTGCTATGGTTACGGAATAAAACAAGGTTATCAACTGAGGTTGTCAAATTAAATAATTAATTATTTGCTGTTGTAAAAAAATATGCCATGCAATAGCTTTACCGCGGCAGTCTCCGAGTGCCACATTTAGTTTTTTTTTTTTTAATAATTGACCAGCCATAACCCTCATCTACAACTCCTTCGTACGCAGTTTACTCGAAACCAATAGTGTAATCTGGAACCCTCATGAAAAAATCTATAAACTAGTCATTGAGGTCCAGAAGTCTTTTATTCGCTACCTCTAACTCAAATTATTTGGCTTTTACCCATATAATTTACCCTACGCCATTCGTGCTAGGTATGGTGACATACCAGAGCTTAGAAGTCAGGAGAAATCTTGCTCTAGTTAAATATGTCATCTGCTTAGTTCGTGGTTCCCATTTTAATTCCCTGCTGTTACAGTACATCTCTTTTAACATCCCACTACCTATCCGGCACTCTCTTCGCCCACGCCAACGTCCTCTTTTTTCGATTCCTCAAACAAGCACCGTAACTCTTAAGACTAGCCCACTATTTCTAGCCCTTACCCACATAAACATTTTAATGTATGACGAGTCATTAGATAATTTTGCAAGTACGGAACTAAGTCTCCTTAACACTGCTTCTCGATACCTGGAGTCCATTGCCACTCCCAGTACTATCTCCTCGGGTTTAACAATTTTTTTGGTAATTTTTATTTGATTTCAACTTTTGCCACTAGAATGTTTTGTTAATTTTTATTGTAATAATGTTTTTTTTTTCTTAGTTTTGTTATTATTATTTTTTATTTCTAAGTTTTTTGTTTTTTGTTCAACCTATAACTTGTATGTGTGGTGTCACTGTAAATATAAGTTGGTTATTAATAAATAAATAAATTATGTGCTTTAGCGTATGTTCCATCAGAACCAGTTATCAACGCTTTTGACGAACTGCTCGAATCTGTTTTATATTGTGCATTCTGGCCTCCTCCGACAAGGCATTGATTATTTTGAAGATAACTGGATCGGAAGGTTGCTTGGAAAGACGGGGCAGGCGAGCTCCTAGATTTCCTATTGATCTGTGGAATACTTTTGATGCAGTTCTTCAGGAAATTCCCCGAACGAACAACTCCGTTGAAGGCTTTCACAGGGGATTCTAGTCACTTCTATCGGCTCATCTCATCACCCATCTATATGGAAGTTTTTGGATGAACTTCGTCGGCAGCAAAGCCTGACAGAACTGAAACTGGAGCAAATTTTGTCTCGTGGATCACACACAACTAGTCGGCCAAGATATAGGCAAACATCGGCAAGATTGAAAGATTTAGTTGAATCATTTGGGGAGAGACCACTCCCAGATAACTTACGGGCCAATGCTCATAATTTTGAATTTCAACAAATATGATTAAAAAAATACATAAAAAAAACGAAACACAAAATGATTAAACCTAAAAAGCATACAAATTTAAAATAAATAATTATATCTATCTAGGGTCAAAGTCTACATTCTGCATACGGCCAATGACCTTTTTTTTTACAAAATAAGCCAGCATTCAGGCGTTATCGACATTCTTGACCTCGAAAGCACAAAACCATTGATGCATATCTATATCATCCACATGTTATGCTTTAAGAACCCTTATATAGAGACGAAATTGACATTGAACACTTAAAAATCGTAAACCACGCACTAATTGAATCCAAATTAAGATACAGTATACAATTCTGGGGAAACAGCTATAATTATAACTGTAAACGAGCTTTTGTCCTTCAGAAAAGAGCTATACGTACCATTGTCCGTATCTCACAAAGAGAGAGTTGTCGTCCGCATTTCTTAGACTTAAAAATTCTTACAGTTCCCAGTCTCTACATTCTTGTACTTCTGATTAATTAAAAAAAGTACATACATGAATATGAGACGCATGAGGAAAGACTAGTCAGGGAGAGTACACGTAGGAAAGATTTGAAAAATAAGATAAGTCCTCATTTTAACATTGTGAAACATAGTTCACAATATCAAGCAGTGCAATTATTCAATAGGGTACCATTAGAATTAGAAAGCTTAATCTATACGTCTTCATTTAAATCAAAGCTTCAAGCATTCCTACTGGATAAATGTCTCTACTCCGTTGACGATATGTAATATTAAGGTATATAATACAATTATGATAATGCGCCAACTGATATAATTTGTGCTTTGTGTTTGTCAGTTTTTAATTATAAAATGACTATTTGTATAAAGCTGACATGAATTTTACAACAATCTAATAATTTAATTATTTTGTATTTTTGATTATTTTTTGTTTCAATTATGATTTAAATTTGTATTTTATGTGTAGGTATTGTAATTTTTGTTGTTAATGTTTAATTATGACTTATGAATGTGTTTTATTATTTTTTTTATTATTATTTTTATGATTTCAAATACAATGTGAATTGTTTGTGAATAAATTGAATTGAATTATCAGTTGAGTCAAATACATTCCCAACAGAATGGAAAACATCTAAAGTTATCCCGGTTCATAAGAGTGGCCCAAAAAGCGATATAAAAAATTACAGACCCATAGCTGTTTTATCCATATTTGGAAAAGTGTTTCAACCGGTACTTTTAAAAAAAGTATTTTCCAAACTGCAACGGTGGTTTGCGGAGGAACAGCACGGATTTCTTCCAAATCGTTCAACCACGTCTAATTTACTCAACGTTACGACATTCTTAGCCAAAAATATTGACGACAGAAAGCAGGTGGATGTCACTTATTTTGATTTTCAGAAGGCTTTTGACCGGGTTGACAATGATATACTTTTGAGTAAATTGGCTTTGGCCTGTTTCTCTGCGGCAACACTTAAATTCTTCGCAAATTACCTATACAATCGCAAACAATATGTTATTTTTGAAAATGCCAATTCGGAATGCTTGGAGGTTAGTACCTTGGCCTAGTACTAACCTAAGTCCCCTGTATTTTCTTATTGTTGTAAATGACCTGCCCAAGTGTGTAAAGCACTCCACAGTTTTAATGTATGCCGATGATGTCAAAGTTGCGCTTCCCATATCTAATCTTAGCGATACAGTCACACTTCAACAAGACATAGACAGCATCCACCATTGGAGCACTATAAACAACCTCAACTTGAATATTAGCAAATGTGCGATCATGACCTTTTCTAAAGTCACACAACCTATCCTCAATATTTACACATTAAACAATGAGCCCCTGAAACGAGTTAATGCCGTACGCGATATTGGTACTAATTTTGACCCACACCTCACATTTAACCAACATAGTAATATAATACAAATATGCAACAAGTCCCGCAAAAACTTAGGTTTTGTTTTACGATAAGTTAATTTTTAAGCTATTGCATAGCTTCTATCGCGGGCCTTGAGCGTGGAGAGCGAATTCAGAAATTCCCTAACGAAAATATTCAAGATTCAGTATTCAACCAGGTTGCTATGGTTACGGAATAAAACAAGGTTATCAACTGAGGTTGTCAAATTAAATAATTAATTATTTGCTGTTGTAAAAAAATATGCCATGCAATAGCTTTACCGCGGCAGTCTCCGAGTGCCACATTTAGTTTTTTTTTTTTTAATAATTGACCAGCCATAACCCTCATCTACAACTCCTTCGTACGCAGTTTACTCGAAACCAATAGTGTAATCTGGAACCCTCATGAAAAAATCTATAAACTAGTCATTGAGGTCCAGAAGTCTTTTATTCGCTACCTCTAACTCAAATTATTTGGCTTTTACCCATATAATTTACCCTACGCCATTCGTGCTAGGTATGGTGACATACCAGAGCTTAGAAGTCAGGAGAAATCTTGCTCTAGTTAAATATGTCATCTGCTTAGTTCGTGGTTCCCATTTTAATTCCCTGCTGTTACAGTACATCTCTTTTAACATCCCACTACCTATCCGGCACTCTCTTCGCCCACGCCAACGTCCTCTTTTTTCGATTCCTCAAACAAGCACCGTAACTCTTAAGACTAGCCCACTATTTCTAGCCCTTACCCACATAAACATTTTAATGTATGACGAGTCATTAGATAATTTTGCAAGTACGGAACTAAGTCTCCTTAACACTGCTTCTCGATACCTGGAGTCCATTGCCACTCCCAGTACTATCTCCTCGGGTTTAACAATTTTTTTGGTAATTTTTATTTGATTTCAACTTTTGCCACTAGAATGTTTTGTTAATTTTTATTGTAATAATGTTTTTTTTTTCTTAGTTTTGTTATTATTATTTTTTATTTCTAAGTTTTTTGTTTTTTGTTCAACCTATAACTTGTATGTGTGGTGTCACTGTAAATATAAGTTGGTTATTAATAAATAAATAAATTATGTGCTTTAGCGTATGTTCCATCAGAACCAGTTATCAACGCTTTTGACGAACTGCTCGAATCTGTTTTATATTGTGCATTCTGGCCTCCTCCGACAAGGCATTGATTATTTTGAAGATAACTGGATCGGAAGGTTGCTTGGAAAGACGGGGCAGGCGAGCTCCTAGATTTCCTATTGATCTGTGGAATACTTTTGATGCAGTTCTTCAGGAAATTCCCCGAACGAACAACTCCGTTGAAGGCTTTCACAGGGGATTCTAGTCACTTCTATCGGCTCATCTCATCACCCATCTATATGGAAGTTTTTGGATGAACTTCGTCGGCAGCAAAGCCTGACAGAACTGAAACTGGAGCAAATTTTGTCTCGTGGATCACACACAACTAGTCGGCCAAGATATAGGCAAACATCGGCAAGATTGAAAGATTTAGTTGAATCATTTGGGGAGAGACCACTCCCAGATAACTTACGGGCCAATGCTCATAATTTTGAATTTCAACAAATATGATTAAAAAAATACATAAAAAAAACGAAACACAAAATGATTAAACCTAAAAAGCATACAAATTTAAAATAAATAATTATATCTATCTAGGGTCAAAGTCTACATTCTGCATACGGCCAATGACCTTTTTTTTTACAAAATAAGCCAGCATTCAGGCGTTATCGACATTCTTGACCTCGAAAGCACAAAACCTAACAAAAAATCAAATGTTTTTTTTTTTCCTTCATCACGTATACGTGATGAAGGAAAAAAAAAAACATTTGATTTTCAAATCACAATGTTCAAATCAGATTTGAAGTATTATACATAATACTTCAAATCTGATTTGAACATTGTGTATAAAATCAATGAAAATAAACAACCAAAAAAAAAACGCTAGGTGTCGGTCCACCTCCACGTGGTGCCCGTTGGAAACGTGATAACGGCTAACGGACTATTTGAATGACAATGCCTATAATTCCATTTTTTTCCTGTTCATGTTATTTTACATTTTGTCTAGTATAACTTATTAATATTTATTTCGATTTCATGTTTAACAAACCCATTTTATGTATTTCTAAATTTTGACCCCCGAAAACCATGAAAACGACACCCATGACGGAAAAACCTAAAATTTTGCTAGCCGCCATCTTGGATTTTAATTTTGGTCTCATTTTCGTAATCAGCGACCATAAAAACCATGAAAACGACACCCATGACGGAAAAACCAAAAATTTTCGTTGGCGCCATCTTGATTTTCATTTTGACCTCATATTCGTAATCAGCGACCCCAAAAACCATCAAAACGACACCTATGACGGAAAAACCAAAAAAAATCCAGGCTGCCATCTTGGATTTTCATTTTGACCTCATTTTCGTAATCAGCGACCCCAAAAACCATGAAAACGACACCCATGACGGAAAAAATTAAAAATTTTCTGACCGCCACCTTGGATTTTCATTTTGACCTCATTTTCGTAATCAGCGACCCCTATAGCCATGAAAACGACACCCATGACGGAAAACCCAAAAATTTTCGTTGGCGCCATCTTGATTTTCATTTTCGTAATCAGCGACCCCAAAAACCATGAAAACGACACCCATGACGGAAAAACCTAAAATTTTCCTAGCCGACGAATTGAGAACCTCCTTTTTATTAAGTCGGTTAATGAGATTTACCGTCTATAATCAGTTCAACCTAATAGCCTGAAAGAATACAACTATCGATCCATAAGTACGTATAATTTTGAAGGAATTTTCTTTCAAGTCCTGACCGTTGAGGAGTTGCACCTTCCGTCATCAGCGCAGCGCCGCCACATGAAATTATGATTATCAGACGCAAATACTTGAACAGCTTCTGAAAATGTATGGAAAACGTTATGTGCACCTATGATATTCGAGGGTTGCCCTCAATTTCTCAGAGTTCCCATCATCAGTAACTGACTTGGTGACAATGGGACCACCTTGGGAGTATACCTTTTCAAACAAAAAAATAATTTTGAAAATCTGTCCACAATTGTCGGAGATATGCGCGGACCACATAAAAAAAACATACGAATAGAGAACCTACTTCCTTTTTAGGAGTCGGTTAAAAAGAGACGGAAATATTATTTATTTTTGACGTGTTGTAGTGCTTTTGCAACCAATTTACAACAAAATTTAAATCTGTGATTAAAATAGATATCATAATTTTTGATTTATTAAATGAATATTATTTCATCTAACACCAAATTGAACCATTTTTATGTTGATTGATATACTGTACCTATACACAACACACATTCCAGACTATTTTTCAAAGTGTACTTACTTACTATAAAATTATGTCACTTAAAATAATAATCGTCTAAATGATCAAATTTTTCAACCGTAGTTCAACGCTCGAAATGCCCGTGTGTGCGTTCGTCGGTGTTATCGCTGCACACAAACATAGCATCGCACCGAAATTGCCTAAAGTTCCGCAAGTCTTGTCTGTACAAGGCCTCTTAAGTCAATACTAGGCAAGGTTCTCCTTAAGTTTCAGTGTATGAATTCCTTATTTACTTGATTCTATATTGAATAATGTCGTTAAAGTTCTAACACCGCGTAAGTCTTATCTGTATTGAAAACCAATGCACAATATTAGGAAATAAACTATTTATTACAGCAAATACTACACAAACAGTCCGATCACGTCCAAATCACAATAACCATCAAAGTAGTCCAAAGTCAAGAATGTCACTCAAGAAGTAAAAAACACATTTATATTTCTTGTTTACTTTAGAACTAAGTAGTCCATCAAAAAGCAAAAAATCAATGCCAGATTTTTCGAACGAAGACAGTTCTTGAGAGCCACATCAAAATCTTTGCTCTACTAAAAAAGTCTAAGCTTCTAAAATAAATTAGTTCAGGGCAACAAAAGGAAGGACCAAAAATAGAAGGCGATTGATAAATCTAAAATAAGTAAAAGAGCTCGGAAAGAGATAAAGGTCGGAGTTGAAAAGTCTATAAAAGGCTTTAAGAGGGCAAGTGTTAAGAATTGAGGAAGAAGGGATAATCGAGTTTGGAGTGAAGATTATTGTTAGAACGTGAATCATGTATTTTACGGTGAATCAGTTCTGACTAAACGCAAGACTTTACGTGTGGTTTTAAATTTCATACAGTATTAGTTTGCTATGATTATACTCGTACTAACCATATCCAATTTAAGCAATATTTTGCTACTATCAATTATAGTCGTCGAACGTGCGTGATTGGTCGTGACGTGGAAGCTGCAAACGAAGTATGTGAAAATCGAAACAGGTTCTGAATTTTCTACTGCGTACGTATGTGACATTAGTCAGTCAGACGTGTCGGTTGGTAGGAGAGAATGGAAGAAAAAAATGTTTGCTGAGACAAGATAACGTGGGACAACGGCAGGATGACAAAGACTGTAGTCAGTCAGGCAAAATCTTCAGGATACACTTCTAAAACTATATATAACACCTTCATTAAACACCAGTATTATATTTCTTGATTATAACACGCCAGAATCTGACAAGCTGTCACTTCGGTGTTAACGTCAAACTTAGTATCAACTATCAAGTTAAAAGCGCTAATTTTACGCCTTCCCATCACATTAAGATCATGAGCATGAAGGCATGAAGCATGATATGTAAGAATTTGCAAAATTTACAACACCGTACCATACTTTCTTACTTTGCCATACTAACCATACCGCAACTTTGTGAATAATTTAGGGTAACATACCCCTGTTGCCAAAAAGCGTACTAATTGCTTGATAATTACATTGTACATTAGTAGTCTTTTTTGTTATAAATGAGGGTATAATGTTTCTACCCACAGCCTGTTTTGACAACGGTAGACATTTTGTATTAGGTATGTGTCTTCTTGTTTCTTATCGTCAGTCTTGTTATTTAATTTCGTTTCTTTACCTAAATTGGCAGAAATTGTTTATTGTGTTGTCCCTTTTATGTCGTGTTTTTTTTTAGTATTTGCTCGAGCTTGCTTACTTAGTCCTTTAAAAGTTGACGTAAATCTTGGATCTACTAAATCTACTTATTTATGTGTTGTACTTATGTTCGGTTTATTTATTTTTCCTTTTCACTTTCTTTAGTCAACCATCAAACTATCATTTACTCATTTTCTTATAAATGATGTAAATCTCGAGGAAAATTTCCTTAACGCATTGCACCGCGGGTTATTAAACCGAATGGTCTTATACACGCAATAAGTACACAGTGAAGTAATAAATGCTTGCGACCGTATTATTTACGCGCACCTGAGCTATATTGCCTCAGAGAACACTTACAAAGTCTTATCCGGCAAAATTATCTCTGTACACATATGCAGTCGATTCTTTAAACATGTCTAAAGAACGAACACGTTTATATTTTATCTTATATTCAATGGTATCTTATCTTCAATGGTCAATTTCAGAATACCCATAGAATCGTAGGCAGTCTTTGATCTCGTGTAACAGTATCAAATTCGTAGTTATTTAGGTTAATGCTGGACTTCGTAAACAGCATAAATCAATCCCTGACAAAGAAACTAATGCTAACAGGAAAAATGGGAACGAAAAAGTAGCAGTCGCAACGGAATTAGTTACTTCAGTATATTTCGCTTCTTCATCAAAACATTCAGTGGTCGTCAAAGCAGGAATATTAGTATTTCTTTTAGTGAATTATTAACACGTATGGCCATGAACTCGGATGATAATGACTCAAATGGCAAAGTTAATTGTACAGGAAAGGTCACTTATAGTCTTATTAAATACACAAGGAGAACTTCTTTCCAAAATATTTCAACTCCAATAAATTTATTAAATCCCATTTCGAGAGCGTTTTGCTAATGAAAACGTATTTACATTTATACAAGCCTGCTTGTAGACGTCGGAATAACCGAATCCCAAATAACCAAACGTTTATTTATAGCTAGAGAAGTTTGTCAGCATTACCATTTAGAAAATTAACCCACAACCCGTTCCAGCCGTTACACCATCAATCAATCTGAAGATTGAACGGGAAATTAGTCCGTAATGTTATGATAACAAAGCTTATATTATCAACATTCTACGTCAAGCACAGCATTCTCTTAGCACAATACACGTTACATCCGAAAATAGTCCACAAACCGGCATAGTTAGCAGAGCAAGGCAATAATATCAAGACACAACTGGTTTCCACAAGGGCGGCGGACGAACGGCCTTGCTCCTACTCCACTCCTCACGTGAAACTCGAGATTGCTGATGTAACGAGTTCAAATTCATCAGAAGAACCCTAATTTATAAGGATAATATGGAGTTTCTTATAAGAAATATTGGGGTAGTAGGACTGAAGACAAAGATGGGTTGACGACATAAAGGAAATTGTTGGTCCTTCCTTCGATTTACTTGGTATAATAAGAGAAAGGACGGAAAAGGTTGAAAATGAAAATAGTATCAATATCAGCAGGTGGTCAATACGATCCCTAGACGATGACGATATCTTCAAAACCGAATTGAAAATTTGATCAAAAGGAATATTTTACACACACGTTGCCAACTTTGATAATGGCGATGCAAGTTCACGAAAGGCCGTCGGCCTTTAGTTCAACATTTTGACCAGCTGATGCTAATGATCCTTCGATATTGGATTTCGGACAAAACGCGTCGAAATTCCTCACAAAATCATCTATATGTTGATTAAGTTCAGAATGGAAATTAATGAATCCGATGCCATTTCCACGCTTCGCTGAGGACAGCTAAATTGTTCACATGTCAGTTTGAATTAGTAGCCTTTATTAATATCTAAATACGCTCGTCACTTCAGTGTAGAATGGAATTGTGCCTGATTTAATTACCAACGTGATCAATGTAATGTTGAATAATAAATGGCTTCTGTTTTCCTCCCTTCATTAAGTCTGTTTAGCATTATATCGTAAGTAAGTTCTCAATAGAGATCGACGCTTTGGAATAGGCAACTACAGCATTTACACAAGTTATTATATCTTGTGAGTTACTGTGACGGTAGCTCCGCTTTCTTTGTTTTTCTGATTTTCAAAATTGTCTGTCTGAATTGACTTGGAGTATAACATTTCGTTTTACATAAAATGCCAGGTCCTCCACCTTGACTATGTTAGTCAAAATAAATTGTTATTTAACGCAAAATTCTAAAGCTTTTCAGCTCTGACATCAAATTCTAAACTATGCCAAAACTCCAGTGTGTACAAAAGGATAGCTTCGCACAAAACATCTAAAGTATTCAGTTTCTCTCTCGAGATATGACGACCTTTATCCGTTTGAGCATCAACAGAGTCGAGCGAGCCACCAAACCGGTATTTATACTCCTGACATTTAGCTGGGCTACATATGAAAACAATTTTGATTCGTAATTGTTTCAAGCTTGTTAGGAATGTTCTATTTAAAGTTAGTTTAGCCCAATTTGCTCTTTGTTCTTGATTTCCCTTTTACAGTTGTGAGCTTTTCCCTTGTATTTGTACAGCCTTTAGTATGTTATTTTATCATCTAACTGACAGTCCTACGCTACTGCTTTGAATTTCAGTAACGTTAAGAAAACATTTTCCTTAAATGAAATGCAAATACAATTTTATTTAAGGCGTAAAAGTATTCTATTATTTGAGCTGTGCCTATACTTTTATTACTGGTATGAAAAATAGTTTTTCACCATATTTTGACCAAACAAGAAATGAAAGATATTATTGTCATTCTCTACCTATGTTTCAATAAAATCTATTGTTACTTAGAAGTATATCGAGAAATAACTAATAATGATAAATCGAATAATATATTTATTGAGCAAATATTTATCTAATTTTTGTGTCATTGACCAAGACTTTCGTCCCCGCTACATGGTTAGTTTTATCCTGTCTTTGTTAATAACACTTTTCTAGTACCTACATAAAATAGTGTTATTACATGGATTTTCCATAAAACCATAATTTTGTATTACTCAGGTGTTTCCTACTAAGTGAGAGTTAGAAGTATCCAGAGACAATCAACAAAACTCTTGCACATAATTGCACAATATTACATGAATTTATTAAATCTGAGCCATCTAAACTAAACAAACGTAGACTCCAAATAACTTGAAATAAAACTTATTTGACAAAACCACTTTAAACACGAGTAAATATTTCAAGTAAACTCATTTCATAATAACCACATTCGTTACCACAAAATGAAATTACATAACCTGGGCAAAATTTCAAAGTCAACCTGTCAAGTGTTATCATATCACAGGGAATACCTTTTGCTCCCAACTTACGTCGAAAAGCTTTTAAAATGAGTCTGACATTCAAAATGTGTTGACAGTTAATATAATAAATGTTGGAGTCCTATTTTAAAGTAATCGTGAAAAGGCTACAAAATGTCTTCACTTTGGCATGAAAATGCTTTTTAGTGTCCAATTTTCACTAAATATCTACAAAAACGGATTTATTTAAGTAATTAAATAAACAACAGGGCGTTTAGACGTCTAAGTATACATCGCTGTCATCCAGCAAATGTGCCCAGAAGACTAGCAGCATTGCCACGTGAATGGCAATAATTCTTTGGCCAAAGAAAGATTCAGTCCTTTGGTCGCGCGAAACGTCAAACAATCGGCGAGAAAAACTTGGGCTCCATTGTCACTTAGTTTTCCAAGCGTTTGACTTATCCTCTCACATATTATCTTTGAACTCCAAGGTGTCATCTATAAAATGATATTTAGCCTCTACTCGAGGTCTGTCAGCACATTCACTTAGATAAGTGGAATCAATACACAAAAGGCTTCTCCGAACTACGTGACTGTCTAAGTGACAGTTGATATCTTGTAGTACCAACGCTCTTGGCTTTCGAGAATTGCTGCGACAGGCAGACAGTATATCTGTCTGTGCGACTATGTAATATTCAATGATGCCAGCGAAACATTTACGAACAAAACATTTATCATGATTCCAAGCATCGCAGGCTTAAAAGTCGTACGAAAATTAATATCTCGCTTTAAATTTTCCATTTTCCAGTCCAACGTTGGAAGTTTTGTTCCAAACTAATTTGCGCGTTTCGGAACGAATTGTTTTCCGATGCCAGTTATTGTAGCTGGCGTTTTTCAGAGTTGTATGATATATTGCGAACGCTCGTCTTTTTACTGCCGAAGTTTTTGAAAGCCCTACAGATGGCGAGGGACTATTATAAGGATTATTCGGTCGATTAATTCTTTTTGTACGGTTCTAAAGGTGGTTTTTGGGTACGTGAATCATTCCGTGGTAACGTAACGAGCGCTTGATAAAAAACAGATATTTGATATTATATATTTGAGAATACTTTACGGACTCGTCGGTGAATCTTCGGAGCTAAATTGTTATTCCAAATATATGTTTTTGTTATTGATTTTGTGTTGGTAGGAGTAAAAAATAGACTAACCATAATGACAGCTCAGATTTTCAAGGTCATATTTGTCAGGATTGAGTGCTTGGCCAGACTGCAAACGCGGGCGCGGGGCGGGCGCGGCGCGACAAACTTAAACGTATGGAACTTCATTTGAGTGTCCGTAGTGGGCACGCGGGCGCGGGAAGCGGCGCGGGCTACTTTCCGCGGGGAGCGCGCGGGCAACTCGTGCCATAGCTCGTTCATACAAGTGGCCGCAGTGAGTGCGCGGGGCGGCAAGCGATAAACCGCGCGGGAGCGGCGTATCTCAAACTTTAGTCTGCGCCAGATAACCAGATAAATTGGATTTATTTATTTAGCTTTAACTTTTATAAGTTAAAGCTTAAGAAATTAATCTATTTATTTATAATTATTTATAGAAGTATTCAATTAATTAAAATAACCGAATTTTAAAATTCTTACCAAAAAATTTTTTGCTTTTTTTTTGCTTCGGCGAAAGTTGTTATTTTTTTTATAATATAATTTTCTATATTTTGTAATATGTAGTCAAACGTATCCATTGACATTCTTGTATATTCAAAAAACTTTCGAGGTTCTCGCAATCTTTCATACAGTGTGTAAAATTCTCCTTCATTTTCTCTGGTTAAATTAATTTTATTAACTCCATTTTTCACTTTTAGCATTTGCCATTTAAAGTAAGAATTTTCCAATAAAAACAAGTCTTCGTCATCCATATTATATTTTGACAAACACTGGACGAACAGTTGAACGCGACAACGCTCGGAACGAAATCGCGGTCCAGTGCGGACAGGCAAATCGCGCGCGTTCCCGCACCCGCGCCGCTCCCCGCGCCGCGCTGCCAGTCTGGCCAAGCACTAAAAATAAAAACGTTATATTTTTAGACTCAAACACCACACACTACTTTACACTCGCGTGTATTTAATGAGGCTCATTTTCCTTTTCATTCATGAACATATATCTTTCTCCTTCTCTAAGTGGTCTACCATCACTTGACGCGATGTCGTGGGCGTCAAGTCATGAATCACATCGACAACATGCGTCACTTGTTAAGAGGATCATTGCTATTATCTCATTCTGTGTTTACAGTGTTAAAATCTTAAATTATGGAGTAACAAGTCGAGTCAAGAGTTTTGGAAATATTAAAGAATAATAAAAAGGAGTAAATGCTAGCGTGACGGTTGACCTCACTTCGATAATATAACTTATAATATGGGATAAGTGCAGGAAGATGATGAACAAGTCATGGTCAGTGGACAGAGACCCAAAGAAAAGATTCCGACCCGATTCTCCAACCCTTGAGGATATCAAGGCGAAACATCCTGAGCCGACATATCCCGGGATAAACCAGGACAAGAAACCAACAAGATGTGTGGTCGAGTACATAACATCACACTTATAATTCTCGAAGGGTTACTTAAAGGTGTATCTAATATAAGATCCATATTTCCCCATTTATTTTAAAGTTCCATGGTAAGTAACAGGAGGCGAGTATAAAAAAAGTACCGGAGTTCTAAAGAACGAATTTTTCGCAAAGTTAGTACGAAGATAAAAGGACGTCCGTGTTCGAAGTGCTGGTACTGTCTGGCGATTTATATTAATTTAAACCTATCCTAGACAGGATGGAAATAAATTACGTTTATGTCCTTGAACTCTGCAGTCTCTGATCTTTTCCATTTGGTGTCTTTAGTCTTAATAACGAAGATATTTCAGAAATTATTTATTTCCTATAATATACACTGTTATTCGGTTCTTAAAAGGAAATATGTATAATATTTTACGAAGGAACTATGTATAACGGTTGACGGTGTGTAATTGTGGAAACCACAAGTTTACCATAACAATAAATGACACTACATTACTCTTTGTTGCTAGGACTATGTTAAAAAGAAATACACAATATGAAGTACACATAATGAATGATACGTATTACCTGCCAACTTTAAAGTAATGAAGAAAATACTATAAATGAGGCTAACAGGCGATTTATCAGTCAGTCTTATAATACGTAGCTATTTGAAGAAATCACGAATAACACGCGTGTAATTCCCGAAGGATAACACAGTGGTGAAGGTGAACAAGACAGTACACCCACAATTTCGCCAGTTAAGCATCAATCCCCTGGGAGCGAGCCTAATACCCATTTAACCAATAAACTCCTCAAAAAGAAATTCATGAAACGCTGCACATACGAAGAGCCTAGTTCAAAACACAGGCCACAAATATGCGACCCACATCGTAAGCCCTAGTATATGCACAGAAAACTCGGTAAATGGATCAAGCGGCTACAACTTGACACTAGCTGGGGCTTTCAACAGGCTTTTAGGATTAAAACAAAAGCTTTCAGCACTAAATATGCTTCCAACAATTAGTTTCGAACGGGAGAACTTGAGAGAGCACTTACGGTCTTTTGCATTAGATAGTTAAAAATAATTATGAATAGTTGAAAGCAAATCGATTGTAGGAATTTCAAATGTCGTAATTGTTGTATCAATCCATTGTTCCAACGACTTATTGATTTAGATAGAATAACAATAATTTCTAAGATCTACCAAATCTATTTCACAGGCGACATTTTAAAACAGGTTATTACTTAAATAATTTAAGTTATTTTAAACGAAATATAAATTTCCAGACATTTCATTATTTACATTACAAAATGTCTCATCAATAGCCACAAATAGAAATTCTGTCTAAGACCTCAAATTATTTTCAATCAGCATAGATATTAATTCTTATTAATAAAACTCAAACCTGATACTTATAGAAACGAATTTTAACGACCTCTAAGGTCAACAAGAATTAAATAATACAATATTAAACAATGCTTGTTTTACTTTTAAAGTCACGCGTGATCATAAAACGCGCCATATCACAATAATATACTATGTATCTTAGTCTGTTAAGTATATTATAGGTATCTATGGGCCAAAGTTGCCTGAGAATAAATGATATGTTTTAAAAACTTTGGATGTACGACAAAAAACAACTTAGCTCCATTCGAATCAGACGGTCTGTTGATGACGTTATTTAATGATATGACTGACCTTTGTGCCTTCAATATTTGTAACGCTTCTATACTGTAATTATTTTTTGTGAGCGAACTAAATCATAATTATTAATGAATCACTGAATTCAGAAACATAGCAGTAAGAAGAAAATGGTGATATCAGGAAAAAACACATCATTCAATGATTCAAAGCAACGGTGTCAGAGATACACACGTAAAAAATGTGTTTACACCTCTTTATTTCGTCAGGGTTGCAAAATACCGAGAAGATTGGCTATGGGGCAGACCCTACCCAACTGTAGGCCAATACAGATTATTGACGTAACAGAGCTAAGCGCCCCTTGCTCGTTCCCTTATTTCCTCAAAGTTTTAAGTAAGGTTTTCCATTATGCAATGCATACTAATACCTAGCTGGATTTATGTTCAGTTTATGGCAAAACCCTCGCCCATGGGAATGAAAGACATAACTGACTAAATGTGGGTTTACTAACACTTGTCCTTCCGTCTGCCCCAGAGAATTAAGGGGAGATGTTATGACCTTTTCCGCATTTAGAAGTTTTGAGGCATATTCACAAAGGTTATGAAGGTTCAAAATATGAATCAAGGATAACAAACTGTCTGTTGCCATGATGCTTCTCGTGTTAACATTTTGTTCTAAGTTAGTAATCGTTTTAACGAGAAGATTATATTTATCGTAAACTACCTACACACTTAAGATACATGAGAAGAAAAGCCTTCAGGCGTCATAAGCAAAATACTTATAATACTTATTTTTTATCACGTCAAAAAAAAACTAACGTTGAATGAGTTTTCCCACGTGTATAATGTCGATGCCTCGAGGCAGTCTTCTGAGGAGTCACCGAAGTGTACTGTAGATTTTAAACCAATATAATTTGCCGTGGGCAAAGTTACAAGTGAAGATCTAATCAAATAGCTAAAACATTAAGATCGAAATGTGAAGTAATTATAATGATGGACAGACTTTTAAATAGGGTTGTCAATGAGTCTTAAATCATTAATCATTATTGCAAGTCTTCTATTAGTTAGTGATGTTAACAACTATAGTGATACCTTATTATTGCCTTAACACTCAAGGAAAACATAATATATACCTACACATAAGATCACGCCTGTAAACCCTGAAAGGTTAGGCATAGTCCCTATTAGCAAGTACACCTACATTTCGCCAGTTATCTTTAAGTCCCATGTAATAGAGGGCGAGCCTTTTGCCATCAACTGGACACAAATCCAGAATCCGTGGCTGCTACTGAGAAATTCATGATGGAAATACCCAAAAACACTACACAAAGAAAACTAAAAATAATAAAGAAGATTTTAAGATTCTAAAGGTGAAGATAAAAGCTTCCTTTATGTAAATAAGAACCATATTAAAGGAGGTACTTTAGCAGTTTCAGCATACATAAATAACATAAGTACGCGAGTTTAATTTCCGAGAAGCTACCTTAAGCTGCTGAAAAACACGGCATTCATTAAGTAATAAAGGAGGTTTCCATGCAATGTTATGAGTTTAAACACGTTCATATTAAAAGACAACACAACGTATGGGACATATATGTTTCATGTTATTAAGTAAATTATGGAATATGTTTTCAGTGGGCTCCTATTACCAAAAGACACGAGGTCCTTCGAGCCGGATTCGGTTCAAGAAAACTGAGAAGATACCTACAAATACGAGATCAAGATCGGTGCAGTCGAAGAATTCATATTCAAGTCGAGTCGGTGAATTAAATATTTTCTTCTTTTTTGTGATAAGCTATCTAGTTTTTAATATTTACATGTAAGTGAATTATATGTATAATTTTTATGAGAATAAATGATTTCAAACCTCAAGATCGACACGCTGACTGTAAATGGTCATACAATAAGAAAATTCAAGTGAAAATCTTCAATGACACCAGATACAAATTCAAATACAGCCCAAAATTATAATTACAACTTCACCGAACATTACAAAAACACATTAACCCAACAAACGCTTCCTAACTAAACCATTTGACCCGCAGAGCAAAGGCAAAAGGCAAACGGCACAAGTGTCCGAGGCATAAAATTATAAAAGGCACCGTGCCTTTGGGCCTTAAACTAAACTTTTTTACAATCCCATTACATGGATTCACGACAAGAGAGCGATTTCCCTGTTATTTACCCTGGGGGGAACAGAAAGTTAAAAGGCCCAAGGAAAAGTTTCAGGTTGCGGATAAATTATTCGATTATTTTTGGGTAAGTAGAGATGATGGAGTGTCTTAGTTTATGGGCAGATTTATTTTTGGCTAAGATTTCAAGATCATTTTGAACTCTGATATCTGAGGAGCTAGACAAGTTAGAAACAAGTCAGTTCGGTTCGACTGCACTGATTTTTCATAATGCTCCTTTGGAATTATACAGGTCTTCCACCATACTATCTGTACTTGGTCAGAGTGTGATTGTTCTAACAAAGTATTATTCTTATCCCAAATTCTCAAAAGACACTATCTACAAAATAAGTACAGCCTAAAATATTCCCACAGGACACGCCCATACATAACATACGACTACACATAATAATATTCCTTAGTCAGCAACCCGGGAGCGAAACCCTTTCATAACATTTGAGAAAGTGTCAAAACATGACATTTGTGTATGCTATCACACGCGATACATTTGCCGTATCGCATTCTGAGTACACATAAAAAGTTATCGGTGCTCTCAAAAGGGAAGATCGCTTCCGTAGGGATGATGTGACATAATAATATGAAAATAGTATGATACAGAAAGCCTGTTGTATATTATCTCAGTTTTCACAAACACTATGAGAACACTACAAAATGTCTTATAAAAGCTCGACGTTGAATTTTCAATATTCATCGATGATTCGGTGCTATAATTGCTGAAGTTGCTCTTTATCTTGTGATTTTCGAGCAAATCAAAACAGTAACCAATCATGTTTACGGGGCTAACATGGCCACAGATCGCACAGGATAGAAAGGTATTGAAGGAGAAAAAGGAGGCCTTTGCTCGGCAGGCAGACACGATGCAGGCTAGCAAAAAAAAAGAAAAAACACTGAGTTTCTTGACGGTTTTTCTCCACAGGAAACCACTAACCAGCCAGAACCGTGCCCATTTTCTCGGCGTTTTTTAAGTGCCTGTGTAGTGTGTGTGTTCAATAAAATATCTTTATTCTGAATTTTAGGTTCAAAAGTGGTCCTTTTACCTCAAGTTCTGTTCAGTGGTCGTGTTGTGTATATTGTTTTCCGATAAAACTGATGTTTGAGTCGAATCAGTAAGTTTTCGTATTGAACAAAATGTGTATTCAGGTATGTGTATAAAGGGCACGTTTACGAGAAAATTGAAAAGTTATGTTTGAGAGTTACTAACTGTTCTTTCTGTTCCGTGGTTACTAATACCTTTTCTTTGGAAACCTTCAAAAGGCGACTAGTCTTTGGGGAGAAGACCGGGGAGTGAGTTTTACCTTACTCAACGGCGGTGTAAATTATTTTTTTCACAATTGATAGGAGGTACCGTTTCCTCTTAAAAGAGACTTATCTAATATCAACGATTTACTAGTAATTTTCATCGCAAAATTAAAGAAATATAACAATAATCATTATCACGCTCAGAAAACCATTTAATGCTGAAAAATTATTATCTATTTTATTATACGTTGCTCTTCATGAACGTAAATAATAACTACTTAATAGTACTTAACCAGATACTCATTCACACACACAAATAAACATAACAGATGGAAACTTCCCCTTTGATGCGAATGTTTACAAATAAGTACCTACCCACATTATATAAAACTACAGACAGCTAGTCAGTAGGTACAGTCAGTACCCAGTATCACCTGACCCCTCTTCTCACACCACTAGCCCTCTTCTTCTTCTTTACACGAAAGGTCAGGTAAAGCTGGGAACTGGCTATACTAGGTACCTATTAATTGAATGGCTTCTCTACAAGTGGACTGACCATGGATTATGATAGGCTAACAGACACGACATTATGATTAAGTGATAAGAACCCGATCGTATTGTGCCTAAGGCTATTAAGAGGGAATTAATAAAGAGATATGAGCTATAAATCTATTATCTTTTCATTTCGATTATCTAAAGCTGTATATAATACAGAGACAAATACAGTATATTTTTGATACAGAAAGGAAAGAAGCTGAGAATGATTCTGGGCCGAAATGAAGATGATAATTAAGGTACATTCTGCATGAAATGGCCTCGAGGGTATGAAAACGAAGTTCCCACAGCCGTCAGGTGGGAATACATGGTAACCCTGTAATTCCCAAAGGATTAGGCAGAGGTACCTTTACGTAATAGGTACATCCACTTTTCGCCAGTTATATTTCAGCCCCATGAAACGGGGAGGGGGGGGGGGAGTCTATTGTTATCAACCGGGCACAAATCAGGAGTCAGTTACAAGTGGCCTATCAGGGCCAACCCAATAGCGGTTTGCTCGACGTGGGAATCGAAACAAGGTCTCCCTGCTCACCAGAAAAGCTCGCCGTCACTAGATCTCTTGAGGCAATCGCTAAATTATCAGTTATGAAAGCAAGTAGGTTAGTAATAAATTATTGATCCGGATACCGCAAAGGGTCTGAATTTTCAATTAAGCTGAATCTAAAACAAAGCAGGGTTGTAAATATTCCTAATTGGGCCACAAGGGACCACAGAAAGCCGTGAGCTAATCCGTTAATTATTTAGCTACCATACCCTGGGATTATTAACAGAGTGTGTATAATTTACGCGTGTATATGTGTAAACGATAAGGTTGACTGGTAAAAAATGTCTGTGGCAAAGTATGGAGTATTGTTTATAAGTCCCCCTCAATTTTTTCTGGATACTGATGATCAAATTCCTGTGAAAGGAATCTTACGATTATCTTTGAACCAGTCAATGCCTCATTGATCAAACAATTAGTCTTATTACCTAGAACGGGTAATAAGACTAATTAAAGGGCAGTCAGTCCGTGTAAATACTGATATTCAGATGAATCTGGTAAGACTGGATGCCGACCTTAACAGAGGAAAAGTCTCGGCAGATAATGAATCGTATGATAAGGGCATTGAAATAATGATGATGATGAGACAATATAGTATCCGGTTACGGCGTTTATATGAATAATAATCCATTATATTCTTCTTAGAGTATCGAAGATAATCAAAATTGATTGGACCCAAAATTTGGCTTATCACAAAGTATCACTCAAAGATTTATTACGGCCAGGCACTGTACTTATTTATGACGTCATAAACATGGTACTGAAGGTATAGACGAGTATTCGGAGACTAGAGTACTCCTTTACTATAGGAGGATAATAAAAATGTTTATTGGTATAGAAATTCGTTTATTACACCTCGTCTTGTTGAACTAAAAATTGGTTATAAACTAGTACTAAAATGTAATGGACCTGGACCTCGTTGGTCTAGTGCAAGCGAGCATGAGGTCCTGGGTTTGATTCCCGGGTCGGGGAAAGTGTTATTGGATGTTTCCATCAGAAACTTTTCAGTAGCCACGAAGTCTGAACTTGTAACCGGTTGATGGCAATAGGCTCGCCCCCTATTACATGGGACTTCAAACATAATTGGCGGAATGTGTGTACACGACGTTATGTAAAAGGTAACGATGGCTGCAGTTTTTTGGACGAAAAAACGAGGAATAATTGTCTACCTTTGCATTGTAAGTTGGAGAAGAAAGGTTTCCCCACATTTCAGTGTTAAAACGTGTTCCAAATAGGATTACATTGGACGTTGATGTATGCTCTTGGAATAGTTGGAACTGGGGCAGTGAAATGCAAAGTGGGGAAAAGAAATATCAAGCCAAAGAACTTAACTTACAAAGGTAACGTTTGAATTATGGAAACGTAAATCCATCGTTCTTTTATGAATGTTTTCCGGAAAATTGTTAAAAAGATAGAAAGAAAATTATTTATAGAACTCATACAGTAGAGGCAAGAAAATGTACTTATGCAGGGGGCAGAAAACAGTGGCTTACCTTCCAAAATCCTAGATACAGATTAAAGCGATAATGAATAGGTTACATACTCTTTCCAATCAAAATGAATAATAAACCCATAATTACTGTCAGTAAATTCATACATTTTAAATTATATCTTTCTATGTAGGTAGAAATGACGTCGCAAGTCGCGTGCTACGGTCCGGATCCGCGTCACATCTACGTAATATTATAATCTGAGGTCAATTATAATAATTAATACACTTGCGTGCGTGGGACAACTGTAATAATAATTAAATCATAATCGTTTAATTATACATTCTGATACATATTGATTGGTATGCATTGTTATTGCTTCGTATTCTTCGTAATATGAAATGAAAACTTAAATCATATAAATTAAAAAATAAATGATAGGTATGTGGAGATATCGCTCCTATATCTCCCCTAGCGAAGATGTGATCGATATTAAGGCACGTTTGTCTAGAAGCCCTTCGAAAGTTAAAGACGACCAGCTAATAACCCTCCTTTCGCAGTCGGGTAAAAACCGAAGCCAGTAATGTTTTAAGTCCCATGTAATAGAAGGCGACCTTATTGTCAACAACTGGACACAAATCCAGACTTCGTTGATGCTACTGAGAAATTCCTAATGGAAAAACTTAGAAACACTTTGTCCGACCTGGAATTCAACGCAGGACCTCACCTCATACACAGCAGTCGTGCTTGCGACCACTAGACCAACAAGACAGTAAATTGTTTATCAGTCAAAACAGAACCTCCTAATAATTATTTAACACAAATGAAAAGCCACCCGAATTTACGAACTGGTCAGCACCGATAACCTAATCCTACCAAGCTTTTCCTTTTCAAAACTGTCACAAATGTCTGCTAGGAACCGACGACGGTTTAACATAGGTACTATTAGGTATATTCAATACTGGAAATGTAAAATATCGTAAGAGACATGAGCTTTCTGTTGGATTTGCACCGCTCGCATCAGTGCATACAGTCAAAAATTGTACAGCACGCTCGGTGTCACTTACGTTATTCATATTACCAGTATCGATGTCCGTAACACAGAAGGTTCATACCACAGAAGAGATAAAAGAGGTTAGAAAGGAAATAGTTCCTGATTTGTATTAGAACGCGTGTCGCCGCTTGTCTCCCACTCTTTAGATCCACTACATGCAAGACGCTAATAAGTACGCGAATTATGCACACAAATAAACCGCACTCACTTAGATCGCGAGCTTGCTACTGGTTGTCACACTAGCGCAAACATTGCGTTTGACGTACACTCACACTTGCGTATATTTCTCATACATGTTACGGTGACCAAAAGGTCGATAATGTATATCGATAAAATTACTTGAGTTTTGTTACTTTAAGTTTTGCAGTTTTTGCTTTAATTTCGGGACGGGACAGAAAGAAAGAAAATAAGAAAGCAAAAATATTTATTGGTCTCTCACACATAAAAAATTAAAGATAAAAAAAAGTAAACATAAAAGATTTTTTTCAAATATTGAACATTAAGTACTTGAAATTCAATTTCAATTCAGGTTTTATTATTGTCTTGAAATAAAACGTATTTATTAAGTAGCAATAGCATGCGCTTGCTATCTTTCAAATTCGAATTTTTCAGAATAAAATGCAATCTCACACTAATATTTTTCTATAATAGCTTTAGTCAGGTCTGTAACATATCTGGATCTGTTGGAAACCTAAAAATAAAATTTAAAATGTATGTTTCGATTTTAACCTCAAAACAAATTTTAGATGAAAAACAATCAATAAACAATAATAAGGTATTGATAGTATGGGATAAACAAAAGTTATTTTAATCATAACATAATAATCATTTGAATGCATTCACACATACTAAATATCGACATTATTGACAACTTGGTACAACACTATCGAAACGCAAAGAGTAGGCAGAATTTAAGCTTTGGCTCGTCGCACGCGACGTTCGCAGTGAACGAAATGCATTGCGCAATCGCCCACGTAGTACAAGATGGTACCCACGTATTGCAAGCAATGTACATAATTTCGTTTCTGCTTGCGATTGTATCATTTTTGTCTGCGAACTACATAATACTATTGTAATAATTACAAATATCACTTGTATTTTAAGGTTTTTAGACTTACCGATGAAGAGAAATCCCTTCTCGAGCCACACTCCACACCTGGCTTCTTTTCCGACACGTAATAATCGCGCAACACGGCATAATTCTTTTTTTTTCGCGGAGCTCCGTTCGCTGTCACAATATGAGCGCGATTGTTGGTCAGTAAATCAAATTTTGTCGACATATGATCGTCTGATCATATAGGCGGCGCGCGTGCCCCGCCCACATGGCCTTTCTAACCTCTTTTATCTCTTCTGTGGTTCATACAATAAAGATACATTGACTAACGCAATAACCATTTAGCTAAACGTGATCAAACATAATAAAAACAACTCGGTCGCAGTCTTTGGGGTTAAACCGAGCTTAAGCGTAGCTCTGAACTTTGAATCGTTTAATACTTTCTTTGTCACGGTAAGACTTTGAAACCCTCACGTCCAGTTTTCAAAAGTTAATAAGTGCAAGTGCTTACATAGTTTTGAAATAAAACTTACATACTGACTTTCTTGTAGACTATTCTGCAGGCGGTAGAATTTTCTTACGTTTTCCTATTATTTAGGGTTCCATACCCAAAGAATGTCAATTTTTTTGTCACCGTTACAATGCTACATTATCCCTGAGTTACATGGCTATGATTATTACAAGTAGAAAACACTCTTTTCTTCGGGCAGCCGTGTAAAAATAAAAATGACCACTCGAGTGAAGCCAGGACGAGCCACTAGTATAATAATAAGGTGGAAAAAAATACCGTAAAAACGCACAATAAAATTAAAATCCAAAGATACAGGATGCAGGCCCGTTTTACAAACAATTTATTTCATATCAACAATAGTTTGCCACAAAACATTGTCCGAATCAACAAAAAGCCAATTGATGGCTTGATGGGGCCAAAGACCCAACACAATGTAATAATTACGACAATTATAAAGTGTTTTTTATAAACTTATGATCTAAGTACTTGCTTACAACAATTATTCTATGATTGAGAAGGCGAAGTAATTTGAGCAAATTATCAAGTTTTTCGTTTCATGCAATCTTCGATCAACAACATGCAATTAAAAAATTACGAAATATTGGGAAAAGAGAATTTGACAATACTTTTTATTTGACAAAATACAAGCTATTCAACAAAGTTAGTACCAAGAATTTAAAGAAGGTTTTGTAGTATCAGGTGCAGTGATAACCTAGAGTGGTGTGCGTGTGACTGTCTTACTGTCAGGTCATAAGGTCTCAAGTTCGAAACCACAACGTGCACCTCTGATTTTTCGGATTCATGTGCGTATTGTATAATTACCAAATGTTACGTTGAAGGAAAACATCGTAAGTAAACCAGCATGCCTGAGAGATATTTTTCGAAGTCATGTAAAGCCAAGTTTAAAAACTCCCAAGATCAGGTTAGCCACTAATCACACGTTAAAGACAGAAGATCTTAAGTATCTCTTTTCATATTAATTCAGCCTTCAAGCATATTATATGGGCCAGACAAAAAGAAAATCAGTAACGCCTATGTCAACATTAATTCAGTCTCCAAACTAAGAAAAATTTAATGAATATTCCTCATTCGTTTGATACATATTTGCAAGCTTAGTTACCGTATGCTAAAGAGACACCCAGATTTGTAATTTGCCTACGCTCATGAATAAACAAAGTTCATTTAAAATGCCGTCCAACGCGAAAACTCAAAAACTTTGATCCGAGAACCAATTCGCATGGGATTAATTAGTCTTTTACTTATTTGTTAAAAGCAGGTTCTTTTTGATTTCGTGTTATTTGTATACCGGTGTTAATTAGTTAATTTATGCTGTTTTAAATCTGTAAAGATTTTAGAGGAGGGATTGGATCTCTATCTGAACTTTGAAGAAGATGTATCGGTCCCTTGGGAAATTGAGATTTTTATTGAAATATTTTGACTTTCGACTGGCCTGTTGGTCTAGTGGTTAGTGACCCTAACTGCTATGCCGGAGGTCGTGGGTTCGATTCCCACCCAGGACAAATGTTTGTGTGATGAGCACGATCATTTGTTCTGTGTCTGGGTGTAATTTATCTATAATATGTAGTGTCCGACCGAAACACGATTTTCAGCCGAAACCGAAACCGTAACCGAACCTTCGGCCTTGGTCCCAGTTTCGGCCGAAACCGTAACCGAAACCGAAACTTATTAAATATTTATGAAATTTAAAATCTATTGCATTTTTTCGCATGTATTCACAGTTAACACATGTAAAAAATGCATCAATTAAAGTAGGTAATTAGGTAACAAAAATAGCTCTTCATTTGTAAAATTAATAATGTGAATTAAAAAAAAAATACAATCAACATACTTGTCAAACTTTAAAAAAAATAAGTACTACATTTTTAACATTACTATATTTGTTAGTAATTTAAAAAAAAAAAAAACAAAATTAAGCACCTCGCATACTAAAGGGATAAAATGCGACATGACTAATAGTACTGAAGGTCATTCACGCTAATAGAAAATATGAAACTTTTAGAAAATAAATTCTATTGGTCAATATAACTTTTTTTCTAATTATTTAACAAAAAAAGTACATCATATCATTTTCAAAGATGGTGTTTTAAGAAATAATTTTCTTTACGAACTTTTTAAATTATATTAATTAGTAAAGGTTTTAGGCGCTTTGCACATGGAGCAACTATTGCAGCAACTGGCAACTGGCAACTAGCTGTTTACATATATTTCAATAATTTCAATTGGATTACACATAGCAACTCGAGTTTCGAGTTCCGGCAATCGTCAACTGTTTTCAGTTGCTGCAATCAATGACTAAGTTAGTTGCTAATTGCCGCAACTAGCAACTGTTAAATATTATACCGATTTTTAAAGTTCACTTAGACGGCGACGACGTAATAAAATTAGAGCAATTGCTGCTTCTTCGATATTCATCGTCACACTGAACGCTGTTCGCTGCGTAGATTGAGCAACTCGGTTATGAACGTTGCTCACAGATTGCCATAATTGCTGCAACCGTAAACGTTGTAGCAATTATCAACTAGTTACAGGAAACTTTTAAAGTTGCTTAAGTTGCTTCAACTTAAGTTGCTCCATGTGCAAAGCGCCTAAATCACCGGAGATAGTTGTGTATCGGAACTACGGCCCCGTAGTTCCGATACACAACTATCTCCGGTTCGAATACGGGTACAAAATTTAATCCATCAACAATTACAAACAAATATATTGTAATGTTTGAATCAAACATCACAGGTATCTTCACACATCTTTTAAGTGTTAAATTAATTTCTACTTAAATTCACATTTTATAAGTTCTAGGGAATAACTCAACAGAACCAAGTAAAATATCTAATGAATTATTTTCTATACACACCTGACACCTACTTACAACCTATTTATTTTACACTGTAGCACAATACCCTAATGAATGCCATAAAAGTACATCATCATTAATCATAAGTAAAAACAAATACCTAATTTTTGCGCGAGAAAAATCACACAACCTCAAATCATCACGATCGCGCCGGCTAGCGAACTCAACTGGCACTCGAAGTTAGCTGAATGATGCGCAACAATTCACGTATACCTTGTTTCGGCGGGGCCGAAAGGTTCGGCCAATTATTGGCCGAAACCGAAACTATGGCCGAAACTAGATTTTTTGGCCGAAACTAGCCGAAACCGAAACCGAAACCGAACCTTCGGTCGGTCCTTAATAATATGTATGTATTTAGAAATATATAAGTATGTTTATCAGTTGTCTAGTACCCATAACACAAGCTCTGCTTAGCTTGGGACTAGATGGCGTTGTGTGATAGTTGTGGAATATTATTATTATTATTATTATTATCTCCTTTATTCATTTTCTTACATATAGATTGCATTTTTAAATATTTCATACAAAATTTATAAAAAAACATTTAAAAATGTAAAAAATAGTGGTCCACCGATAGCGGGAGCAGGGTCCAAGCTACCGGTAGTTAGGGCTCCAGAGACAGGAACCTCCTCACAATGCGGGCCGTATCGAGGAGACTGCCTTCTGAATCAGGCCCTTGATCCAACCACCAAGTGAGAGTTTGGACAGGTTGTCGTCCAGACTCTTCGCTATAAGACCATTGGCCGTTACGACTATCGGTACAATGATAGCCGAGCCCACATGCCACATATCGACAACCTCGTGTGCTAAATCCAGATATTTTATTTGTTTCTCTTTTTCAGCTTTCACGAGGTTCTCGTCATGTGGAATGGTAACATCGATTATTATTATTATTTTGTTACCGTATTTTATAGTTATTGCAAGTTACTGTGATTTAGGGTGGCTTCATAAAGTGTTTATTCTAGTTCATCTGCCATAACTTTAAACGGCTGAAAGGGTTTCTATGTTTTTAATTTATCTTTATAATATTAGTAGAAGAAAAGAGATCTCATGAGCTGACGAGTAATAGAGAAGTATGCTGCGCCGACCCCATATGAATTTTTTTTGATCATTTGAAAATATGATTCGCGGCGGGTGGGTTGTAATGATGATTTTGATGATTATAATTCTGTAACTGCATACGTCTTACAGCCGCGAATCATATTTTCACTAACATACAACCTAGCACTGGCCTGCAAATCGCTAAAAACTTAAGAAAATTTGAATTTCGCGGGCTACCCTGGAACATCAACCTTAATGATAATGCCTTCATCGTATAAGTAATTTATCCAAGCTTTTAGCTCCTTTCTTACTTTTAGTATTTCCTCTAGCACTTCCATATTTAACGCACCTACAAAGATTATTATTGTAATACCTATCTTTTAATCTCCCCGCCTTCCTGCAACGACATTACTCACATATTCACGAAGTTAGAGTACATAGAACCTAATATTAATTCTGTTGGCGTATAGCGTTGGAAGCGGATTCCTTGTATGACAGAGACGGTATCAGATACGTCACTGAGGATTGTAGTTAGGGATATTCTTATTGTATTAGAAGTTTATTTAATACAACAAAAGTAAAAAGCTGACAACCTGTCTCACCATCAAGGGGTATCGTATGTCCCAGTACTAACTGGGTTGTGGACGTCAGATAGGTAGTCGCTCCAAGTAAAATACAGGTATTCAACAACACCCACAATTCGTCAATGTTTAAGTCCCATGTAATAAGGAGCGAACCTATCAAGATCAACCAGCCACAAATCAAATTATTATCCTACAAAATTGATTATTTTGTCTTGGAGTCTCCTTTCATCAAAGACCTGGCTATACTACATGTAGTAAGGGGCTAGCCTATTGCCCTCAACCGGGCACAAATAATTTTTTTATCTCACAAAATTGATTAGTTTGTCTTGTAAGACCTGGCTAGCTATTCAAATTCCTAGACAAAACCTATTTCAATCACAATCGTACAAATACAATCACTCTATAGCTATTTAGTCACGTCAATGTCATATACCCATAGCCACCATAATCGGAAGACAGTTCGGTCATCCATACATATTTGTATTCAGCGCCCGCGCAACGTAGGTTCATCATTTGAAGCCGTTACTACGAACAATGACAGTCTAAAACGCTTTGGTGTTAACTTCTAATCGCACGACGAGTAATCAAACTATATAAAACCAGTGTTTGAGGATCTGTAATTGTATGGAAAATCTATACAAAGAAAGCCTATTTTATAGTAGAAATATACAGCTTGAAATGTCGCCATGTGTTCTAGAACGGTTGATTTTTACTCGTGGATCAAACAAAAACTTTCTGGTACGAAATAATAACTTTGATTCTACAAAGTTTATCTCGGTAATTTGTTGTAATTCGGTTACACCGCTGTTAGTGAGTAATTACTTGAGTAAAAGTAATTATTTTTATTCTGTAGTTTAGTAATTGCTTCAAGTTAGAACGTCATTAACACTAAAAACGGGATATTACTATGTTCACTATTTGTTTTGAATTCCCGATATTTCAGCGTCTTCAAATATTCCGTTTTCAGACTTAACGATGATGAAAACATTAATGTACCTAGAAAAGATACCTCCAATTGAAATAAATACTTCAAAACAGTCATAAAACCCGATTGATATCATAAAAACTCATATTGAAAACGGGATATTACTATGTTCACCATTTGTTTTGAATTCCCGATATTTCAGCGTCTTCAAATATTCCGTTTTCAGACTTGATGATGAAGACATTAATGTATAGTCGACCAAGAAATTGGTTTACCACTTTTGATGACATCTCCCAGTAACATAATTATTCGCTAAGGATGACAGATTGACAGATTCTGACGTGAAAATAGCACTTGATGTTTTGTACGTGCAAATGATATTCAACCTTAGAGTGGTAAACCAATTTCTTGGTCGACTATACCTAGAAAAGATACCTCCAATTGAAATAAATACTTCAAAACAGTCTTATAACCCGATTGATATCATAAAACCTCATATTGAAAACGGGATATTACTATGTTCACCATTTGTTTTGAATTCCCGATATTTCAGCGTCTTCAAATATTCCGTTTTCAGACTTAACGATGATGAAGACATTAATGTACCTAGGAAAGAAACCTCCAATTGAAATAAATACTTCAAAACAGTCATAAAACCCGATTGATATCATAAAACCTCTTAACTAAGCAACCAACTTTCCACTAAGTAAACCCGACGAACTCGAAACATCTAAAACATACAGTATGAACCATAAATCGCTAGAAATAATTATAAATATTTCATACAAACGAATATTTGGCTTACATACGAGGCTTACACGGCTTCTGACGTGACCAGGGTTCTGAAACAACCCTTTTCTTTTCTAGTATATGAATATAACCCCACGTGTTGGCTCTGAACCGGTTTATCCGTCCTTGAGGTACGTATTACTTTTCGTCTGGATTTGCTCAGACTTATCCGTCTTTTTTGGCTTGTCGTCCGGTCTTTTTTCTGTCATTTCTCCGGAAGTTTGATTTTCGGGAATTTCTTAAGATGTTAAAATATTTAATTTATTAAAAAAAGGTTTTAAACATGACTGGCGAAATATGTGTGTACAAAGGGGTACACTACTGCCTAACCTTTTAGGGGATTCCAGGCGAGATGTTATGTTAAAGGTTTTAAAGATAACGTCCGGAGTATTCTACAACTGTCCAGAGTTTTCCAGGACTTTTCAAATTTCTTAATGCCTAAAATGTAAGTTCAGACAATAAATATTAAATTCACTCACTGAAAGATGTCTTACACCAGTGAACAGTTTTTCAGAATTTTGTCAGAGTATTAACATGGAATTTGACAGAGGGTTTGGTTTGTCAATATAATGAAGACAAACATGTCTAAAAATCAATATTTTACTAAGTCGATTATTACCAAGTTGTCTCAAACAGATAATCTTATTCATCCATAATTTTTTATGTCAATTTCCTGCGATAAGTCCCCTCTTTTTATCGCCACTACGATATCTCGGTTCAAAAACGTAAATACAGAAAACCAGTGCCTATAAACAAACGAATTACTAGCATTCCGAAGAAAACAAATACTTTGGAAATTAAATCCGAGTCTTCGATAGCAGTTCGAAAAGCGGAAATGGAATGAAAAATGTAAGACTTCAGGAAGTTGTGCCGATTCGTAGCACGTCCTAACTTCAGAACTTGGGAGAAATCTCGACGATTCAACTCTCTGGCCATAAATAATTTGTATATTACCATTTTACAATTAGAACTCCGCTCTGACTTCGAGTTAATTTCGCGAAATTGCTGTGAAACCGTTGGATTACGACCGTTTATATGAAATAAAAGGTATTGTTTAAATAAATGGCGTATTACAATTTACTTTGTCCCGTTAATGTTGGCATGAATGGCTTTCATACTGTTAACGTAACTGATAGTCATGCAAAAACTTGTATGACAGTTAATAATAAACCTACTCATAATAAACAAACTACATTCACAACAACACAACTTAATGAATATTTCATACCTATTTGGCGAATGCAAATGCAAAATGACGCCATCTCATTAGTGAATACATAAATCAATTTGTCGATACGAAAACGTGTGCCTTAAAAATAGCACTTGTAAGCAAAATACACGTATTAATTCGGAATGTATATAAAAATAAAATAACACGAAACCGGCCCGACCTTGCCAAAGACGTGACGGTAGAAGAATATTTAATAACAGAAGAAAATAAAAATAAAAACATACAAACAAAAATACTCGTGATCCGTGCGACACTCAACACAAACTACCCTCAGGAGCAATCTTCTCAAAAGATTGACCGAGAATATTTTCACTGCACAAAAAAAAAACACAAAAACTGCACAATTTTCTTCCTCGAAAATTCGTTTCGTTCCTTATTTGGCACAAGAATTCTTCACGAGCACGTGAATTTTTAATCCGTGACGTGGGTACATACAGCAGACGTTCGACGCGACGAGAGACCGAATCGCGACTGGCGCGCGGGCCGGCTTACGACTAATTCACGCGATGTATCTGTGAAGCCACGCCCAAATGTTTTGATGCTGCATTGCCTGACAGTCTGATATCAACGTAATGCAGCAAAGCATTTGTAAACAAGCATGTAAGCACGCCTGTTATCTGTAGGTGTAGGCAGGGCTGACTAATATTGCCGTGCACGGCGTAAAGGTAAACACGTTTGAATTTTGTCCGCAGGCAATGACAAAATACATTCATAAAACGACCCGTTTTATGAATGTATTTTGTCATTGCTTGTAACTTTTTTTTTAAAGCTTGGATTCGTAATTTCCTACCGTCCCTAACCTTGTCTAGGTTAGGGAAATTGGTGATATAATGTGTGAAAATAATTGTGCTTACAAAAGTGAGTGTGAAAGAAAAGAACTGATCAGACATTGGGTAGACCTTAATTTATTTCGAAAGGTCTACATTCAAAATATTTTATTTCACATAGGCCTACATCCTACTTGGGCACTTACATTGTTTGAGAAAAGGTTTGGGTTTCGGCCGTTTCCTATGCAGAAGAACCGGGAAGAAACTCCTAGGTTACTCTTTAACTAGTTAAAACAATAGTTTTGACCCCTCATATTTACCCAGACAATAAAAACGCTTAGCCTAAAAAAAATACTTGGACACTAACTAGTCCCTCAAAATACGATTACCCCAGTAACATACCTTCTCAAGATAAGAACCATAATGTAATCCAGTAAAAACATATGTCAACAAACACCTTGTGGACACATTATCATCACATATCGTTCACTGACCATCATATATGCATAGGCAGCTAGATATGTGTTGCCTAGGTACTTATGTAGCGTGAGCAGGTGCGATAGTAAGAGTAATGACACTGAATAATGAATGGCCGATTTAAATTTATTCTGTGTTTATAACGGAAATTGTTGGCAGCCTGTGTGGGATGGCTTTTGCATGGTGTTTAAGTTAATTCAGTGACCCTTCATTACTCTTATCTAATGGACACATCATATCACAGATGACAGAAACAACAGGAGATATGCCCTTTAGCCGAAAATGTATGGGGACCTGTGTCGTCAGTTCACACACGCAGAGCAGTAAAAACAATAGATATACGCATTCGCAAACACATCCGCATTTCTTAAAACATTACGTACTACACAATCAATTATAAACCTTATCCCTTCAGTCACAGCGTGTATTTACCATGCACCGCACAATTTACTTAATACATTTTGTTTTACTTCGACGCTAGTGATTGACTAAATCGAAAAGTTATCGATTCTTCTATTTATTATTATATTATATTGTATTAAAGTTCTTTTGGGGTCCTGAAAATAATATATTAAGTATAAATAAAAAACAATATGTCCAGAAATCATTCAAAATAAAAAAAGTCATTTATTCAAAACAGGTTGATTAAAAAATATATATATTGATTTGTGTCTGTAGTAAATCGTAATATTAACTTACACCACCGATGTGTTGCAACAGATTTTGACGTTCGTAAAGTGCTGATTATAAGCAGCACTTTTGTCTGTCTGTTAGTTTAAGTCCCATAAGAGTTGAATTTCAAAAAATAAATCCTTCTTTATTCCTTGTCTACATTATAAAGGGAACCTCTGTGCAAAATTTCAGCTTTCTAGGTCCAAGGGTTTGGGCTGGGCGTTGATGAGTCAGTCAGTCAGTCAGGACTTCTCTTTTTATTTAAGTTTATAGATAGATAGATAACTCGAGCAACCAATGAACACTATTTATTCAGTCAATATTAAGCAATAAAAAGCACTTTCTTTTTTCAGTATTGCTTGCAAAAATAAGAAAGCGTGATAATAATTATAAACGTTGTTATTAGTACCTACCTATATTTATAATTTGTTGTTTAATAATAATAATATAATAATAATATTCCACAACTATCACACAACGCCATCTAGTCCCAAGCTAAGCAGAGCTTGTGTTATGGGTACTAGACAACTGATAAACATACTTATATATTTCTAAATACATACATATTATAGATAAATTACACCCAGACACAGAACAAATGATCGTGCTCATCACACAAACATTTGTCCTGGGTGGGAAACGAACCCACGACCTCCGGCATAGCAGTTAGGGTCACTAACCACTAGACCAACAGGCCAGTTTAAACTAAAAATAAATTTATATTTTGTACAGAATACTGGTTTTTCTTATCTCCATTTACGGCAACGCTCAGTAACGCCATAAAATACGCCTACTGCAGTAACAATTGTGTAGAGTAATTAATTGTATAATGCATAATATGTTTAATCATTCGTACGTATACGCAGAATCATCGTATAAAATATCGACAACTACAAACATCACAATTAGACATCTCTAGCTCACAAAGACTGACAGCAGCAGCTTTTCGAAAATATTGTGTGAGTGAGAGCATCAGTAAAACACCTATCCATTGCGCTATTAGATCAGCCGATTCACTGGTCGATTTGTACTAAACAAGCAATGGTTTTTGTTCCTAATGAAAACAATTGATTTGGTTTTTCATCATGTTTCTTGTACCACGAAGTATTGTTTTAATGAATTTAATATGAAAAACATTATTTTTGTAGTACTTACGTGTGAAATGAGATACCATCTTTCGTGTAATTCACAATACAGCTATTATTTTTACAAACATTCACTGAACAACGCGGCATTTTGTAAAAAATCACGAGCAGTGAAGACGTCGCAAGTTGACATTCGACTTATTATTGAAAGTGGCATAAGGCCCCGTCGTGGCCACATGAGTTCGCATGTACCACGCCTCCTTGCCATATCTCCTGTTGTTTCTGTCATCTGTGCATCATATACATATTGCTAAGTTTAAAATGTTATGCATTCATACCTCTTAGTTTTTATTTCGCAAATACTAGATTCAAGTAGGGAGGATTGCAGCAGTTAATGTTCTTGCAATTTCTAACTAAATATTACAACATTTTACTAACATGAATTACCGCAAAGTTACGCATATTTCCAAATTTCATCAAAATATCCTGCCATGCTAAATCTAGGCTTAAATATACATGGGGAAATTCGTCAACAAATGAACGCAAAATATTTTCCGAAGGCTGCTATTTCTGAGCATACTTCAGCTAAACATTGTCACATTTTACGAACTTCGGAGTAATATTTTAACATAACACACACCCACGCTTCACTTAGGGAGGTCCTATTAATAGCACGTTAACGTAAATGTACTTTACATGGAACAACGACCAAAATGAGGACCATAAGGTCCCTTAATTGCATTTGTAAGCCTCCTCACCCAATTATTTCGTTCGCCGTAATGTGTAACACACCTGAATCAAATTATACCACGAAACGAGAGGGAATTAGGTAAATCATTACTGAAACAATAAGCTCAGAAAGTCTGAAACCTTATGACCATTACATACACAGGAACTGACTTCAGGATAATTATTCAGGTTAACGCGGCTCCGACACAAGGGCGAAGAAGGAACATGGGTTTGGTTTTTAGTCAGTAGAAGTCTGACACTCCCCTTCGCTCTGCCCAAGAGCGGATAAAGATAATTATATCATAATAAAGAAAAAAGGATAATTATTCAACTGTTTCATGAACAATACTGTAATTAATACGTATCTGGGTCCTTTATCCATTATACATCATTATCTGCCTAGTTTCATTTCTCAATTATGTTGAGCTCAGCTTGCAGTCTAATTGCATGCAACAGAATTCCAATATTTTACATAACGCGTCTGCCTAGCTAACCTCCGTAACCTAGTTATCGTTTGGGCCATATGGTTCGCCATATGCAACTGCCAAAAATGGAAGGCATTTAAAATTAAAATTTATCCTTTTTAATTTACATTTTTCATAGTTCCTGCGCTATGCGATTCTTAAGTCTTCAACAAGCATAAAAACCACTTCCCCAAAGGCACTTTACTGCAAACTTATGCAAGTGACAGTTCTGAAGACCAACTTCTGTTTTATATCCAAAAACAGTTGTAAAGAAACGTATACAATCTTCTTTTGTTCTTCCACAAAAACCTCGAGTAGTGGTTCTGAAACTTTGTTCTTGTAAATATTTAATATCCCACGGGTATTTGGATACTATAAAGCGTTGTTTTGTATGTAAGGGTAAGGAATATATTTGTGGTGTAAAGAAACAATTGCGTGCTGGCTGTACGTGAATGAAAAGGGTTTGGTATCCCTGGAGGAATTCATGATAGGATCGTAAGATGGAGAATCGATGGTATTGGTGTATCTGCCTAATTTGGAAAAGCCCTGTATTTTTCTGGAGAATCCGATTAATATTATGATTGTATAGGTTTGCCAGTGTCCGTACAAACTCATTTCGAAAATAAACATTAATTATATCTAGAAGCATATAACCTTCCCAATGTTGAGATACAAGGCACTACCCTGAGAGAGGTCATAAGCCAGCACATGGTTGGGTATGTCCCATGTCTTTTCTAAGTCATACGATCATCTTCTTCTTTATCAGAGTTTTTCTACCGCCCATGGGCATCTGACTTGGCTTGATACGATGAAAACCTTAGACAGTAGCTAGTCTATAATGTATCAACTAAAATTGAGACCACATCTGCAAACTTCCGATACCAGTACAAATGATGTCCAAACTAGAGATGTGCTGTTGCCGGCAAAATTGGCAAAATTCCCGGAAATATTGCCGGGAGTGGGAATATTCGGAGAGTATTTGTTAATTATAAGTCAAATACCCTTTATAAGGTAAAGGGAATATATTTCCCATCATTTTTTTTCACCTCAAAAATTAAATAATTTGTTCCTGTTAGGTATTCTATGATTGTACAGAGCTTATTTAAAGACTTATCAATCACTCATTAAATATTCAAAAAACACAAAAAAAAGTAAAAAAAACTTAAAATTTATTTTCTACCAATAATTATACCTATGCCAATTTGCCCTTATTTTCCGATTGCCAGATCGTTCTGCCTTATAAAGGGTTAAGTACGGAAACTATGAGTACACTTATAATTAGCATTGATAGGCCCTAATCTACATTGACCGGCAACTTTGGCAATATTTCCAATGCTGCTGGCAATTTTGGTATTTTACCGGCAGTGGCAATATTCCCACCAGGCACATCACTAGTCCAAACCGTCCCCCAATTAAACGCCAGTCATTAGTAATGAAACCACAGTTAAGTCCGCTGTGATGCACATACACCAATACACATTAGCACCTGTGCCGCGACCTGATTCTGTTCAGTGTGCTTTGTAATAATGCGCCGTATTTAGCACTGTCATGCGAACTTTTGGTTGAATGGAACTGTTGATGTTGGTAGTTTGAACTGGTTTTAGTTCTTCGGTAATATTGTAGGTGCTTGAGTTAGCTATACATTTCCTGTATAACATAGCTTCGGGTAGTATAGATTTTCCGTACAATGAGAGATCCATATTAACTAACTCCAAAAAAGGGTTAAAATAACACTAGTTTATTTTAACCCTTTTTTGGAGGGTGGGGAATCCTCAAATGACCCGCTCCGGAGCGAAAGGAGCGTCAGACTTTTACTGACTAAAAACCACCCTTGTTCCTTCTTAGCCCTCTGTGCCCGGGGCCACAGTGTCTCTTTCGTAAAACCCGCAGCCACGACTACTAGCAGACCCTAGTCCTTATTTTGATAAAACAAAATCGTGAATTCAATAGATTTTATCTATTGTATACAAAGTTAAGAACACTGGGATACCTAAACTCCTCATTTTGTTAAAAAGAATCGTGATTTTACAAAAAAAAACGAGCATCTATCTCCACCGCGTGAAGCCCAATTTTTTCCAACAAAAGATTACGACTCGATAATCGCTTATCGGTCGATAGAACACCAAATCGATCCATATTAAAATCTTGACCGGCTTTCCGCGTACGAACAAACAGCGGAAGAATTTTATCGAAATATTCGTTAAGAGTGTTATCGGTAAAAAGTGTCGATTTTCATAAAATCGGGGTTTTTTAAAGTTAAATTACTGGAAGTTGGCACGAAATTATTAAAAACTAATTTTAGTACCGCATTAAGCATATCTTTACATTGTATTTGTAAAGAATAAAAATTGAAAAACGTTATTAAATATCAAAATGAAAGCTTATTTTGAACTCATATTTCTGAGATTATACGGGAAGACTGAATTTCGGAATGAAATTATGAATCAACAATGAGTCGTAGAAGCCTGGAAAAAATACGTGGAAAAAGGAAAGATACCGTAATTGTTATTGTATAAAATAAAAAAGTAATTTTAATTCACTAAGTACCTCAAAAAAAAATATTTTCTTAACCTAAATTTTACAAAATAAAACATCATTTTTATTTAATATTAAGGCTGAAGTAACTTTTAAAAAATACACTGTTTGTAAGTGGAGTTCATGCAAAAAAAAAATCAGTAAAAAAAAATTACATAAAGTTATTTTATCGACAATATAAAATTTCAAAGTTACTAATAAATTACGCAGCGCCGAGCTGTGTCGGCCAGTCGCGTACAAATACAATGTAAAGATATGCTTAATGCGGTACTAAAATTGGTTTTTAATGGTTTCGTGCCAGTTTCTAGTAATTTAACTTTAAAAAACCCCGATTTTATGAAAATTGACATTTTTTACCGATAACACTCTTAAACTAAGCGATTCGATTCAAATCCATTCCTTCGTATATTTGTTGAATGCTTCCGAAATGTTTTTCTATTGAGTGTTAACTCGTAATAAAATTATCACGGTTTGGTGAAGAATAGTGTGATAATGGATATTATAGTTTGTTATGCCTATGATGTTAAACATTATGAAATTCTAAGAGTACGTTAAAGATCAAAGACATTTACATTGAGTATGTTAAGACATTATACCTTGACCTGAATACAGATTAACAATACAACATAAATAAAACATCACGCCTGTAAACCCAAAAAGGTTAGGCAGAAGTGTACCTAATAGTACCCCCACATTTCGCCAGTTATGTTTAAGTTCCACGTAATAGGGGGCAAACCTATTGCCATCAGCCGGGCACAGACCAGAATCCGCGGTTGCTAATAACAATTTGCCCGACCGGGAAATCATAACCTCAGCATGCTCAGCAATCGATTCCAATACAGTTTCAGCGATATATAAAGAACACTATTCAGCAAAGTCTCTTTACAAAAACATTTTCTTTACCGCCCATTCTTAATTGATACCGATATTCCTTTCCGCCATTCTCAGGTAGCCCTTTAATCTAAGTTTTCCCACATCTTACAAAGCAATCTTGGTGGTGCTACCTAGAGAAGATTTACGCCCCATGTTCCCAAAGGCATTGGCCAGTAAAAATGGCGGGATTCAATTTGATCAGGGCATCGAACCGGCACCGGTGGCTACGAACGAGGGTTTACTAATTGAACAGCCGTTCTGTGAGCAGGAGGTGATTTGATTGGGAAATGGCGGTAGTTATGTTTTTGATTTAGATATCGTGAAATCAGAATCAACAATTGCTCAATAATGGGCCAACTATTGGTATAATTAGTAAAGGAGAAGGCGTCGTATGTGGGTTAAACTCATTAGATACTAAGGAAAATCCTTTGAGATAATTACATCATCTTAAACTTTGATTCATTCATTGATTTCGTAGAATTACCGAGATGATCTTTTGATTTGAAAACAAAAAACTGTCCAGCAAAAATGAGGAAAAGGTGACCTTATTGCAAAATCGTCTTCCTGCCCTTGACTCATGTTACGAATGAAGTCAGTGTTTTTTATTAATGTTATCACACAAATAAATAAAATTTTAATTACTGTTTCTAATTTAAAAACAACAATTTTTTTACTTATAAATAAAAACATTTATTCCACGAAGAGTTGGGCAGAAGAAAAATGCTTGTAATACCACCGAAATTTAACAAAATTTCTGCATTTGGTCTCACCCTACAACTCAAAATATTCCAAGAAAAAAAGGTGTCATCGCTCACAAAAGTAAAATATCATGTTACCGCAGAAAATAACGATAAAGACAATACTTATAAAGAATCCTTTTATCTAACCTATCAGTGCGTGAATAACAAATGCTCGTATGAAAAGTAATATGAGAGAAACATTCAATTTGGGAGAACGTGATGCTGCCACCGAAATATTTGTTCAAGGACCCACGTATAGACCTAATTTGGTTTATATTCTGAGAATTTTATATTTTCATCATTTTCCTAATACGTTGTGGTCGCCTTCTTGTTTTACCGGAGGCAGTTGAATATCAGTATTTTACATGGAGCGATTGCTAGTTACTAGGCAATACGATAGCCCTTGGTAAGACTGACTAACTTTTATTTTATTTTTTGTGTGTGAATGTATACCAGCGCTGCGGTTTTTGTTTTCATTTATCGCAGCATCATGCTGAGATAGGAGCCTTTTTGGCCTCGCACAGGTTTTCTCATAATTCGGTATGTAAAGTATTTTTTAGGTATTTTTTTTTTTTTTTTATTTCGTAAAACAGTTAATTTTAAGCAACTAATTTTAAGCATTTTGTTTTCCCATTAACAGTTATTTTTTTATGATTTTTTAAAGTAATATTCGTGATGACGTCATTTCGTATCCTGAATAGCTTTATGTCTTTGCCACGTTTTCAGTACATACAAAAAACACATATAACTTCAAACTTGACATTGCCAACAGTTAGCACTTGACAGATACCTTACCTACGATTTTTTATTTTGTTGTGAAATGTTAATGCTGTGATCGTGGCTGTGATTTCCTACGATTTTTAGCTTTAATTTCCAATATTTAGCCGTGCAATGAATCGATCATCGATAACTACTGCTAAACGCTTCGTACCATCATGTAGAAACACTACAACAAATAGCCGACACAAATTGTTTGTAAATGTGAAAGAAACGCTAAAAAAGAAGTGGTGCGAGGAGGTAAATATGGAATACAAGCCTGGGCGTCGTCTTTTTTGTTGCGAAGATCATTTGAACGTAAATATTACAAAAAAAAGTACCTATGTAAAAACGAAGGCGAAAAGTAGGTAATAGAATCCTACCAAAAAATTCAGAGAACCATGTCGGGTGGTCAGGGCTCTCGAAATGAAAATTAAATCTCGTGAACTACTTTTATATTAGAACAATTTCAGCTTTCAATTTACTTCAAGCCATGTTTAACATTCAATCTTTTTGCAGTTGGAAGAAGATCTAGAAAACTACCAATAATACAAATTAATGAAAGGAAGACCTGTACCTACTCATTCAGTAGTCGGCCACAAACATGTTGGATACCTAGATGCTGTAGTGTTAATTGCATGTGGTTTAATAATTTACAAAGTGAAATAATAAAGACTGATTAAATAACATTATCGTTTTATTTGTAATAAGCACTAAACAGTAAGTGCTTGGCCAGACTGGCAGCGCGGTGCGGGGAGCGGCGCGGGTGCGGGAACGCGCGCGATTTGCCTGTCCGCAGTGGACCGTTTGAAGTTTGCAGTCTGGCCAAGCACTAAATACTGTTGAATTTACAAGAAAGAGCAGTTAATAGACCTGTACAAATTACAATACCTTATTTTACACCTTTTATTATATTCTCTTTATTTGTTTCACTTACATAATAGATTACATTTTTTAACATTTCTTTTCTCATTGGCCGTTACGACTATCGGCACAAAGCTAGCCGAGTTCACATACCACATATCGACAACCTTGTGTGCTAAGTCCAGACATTTTATTTGCTTCTCCTTCTCAGCTTTCACGAGGTTCTCGTTCTGTCATGAATAGTCCTGTCAGTCATGATTTAATCTTTTTGTATATAAACATTTTCCAAAATATCAACGCTTTCAATCAGGTCCCTATTGTATTGATGATGGTTCACTGCTCCTTTTTTCCAACCAAAATAAAAACACCAGTGTATGTTTGCATCCACCGGCAGAAGCAGCACAGCCATCACAAGTTGCTTGCAATATGACTTCATCCTTTTCGTTGAGAGTTACAGTTACCATGTACTGCTTATTTGACACTCGGTGTTCTGGAACTACTTTGGCCCTCACGATGCACTTGACTTGGTCTCTTTTGACTTCAACATAGCCAACAGCAGAGTCCACATAGGAAGCGCGAGACGACCTGGATTACCAAAAATATATTAGTTAAGCAGTAAAATTATGTAAATGGGTGCAAGGTATTTATAAATATAGCTGTAGGTACAGCAGTAGTTACATTGTTACTTACATTAGAGCTTTAGTTCCTCGGATTTCAGCGATGTTATATTTATTATCATTTTTCATGAACTCCAGGATCATAACATTATCCAATTTGGGCAAGTTATTGGAGTCGCTGCGTACAAATTGATCCATATTTAACTAATCCAAACAATAGGCAGGCAGTTCCGTAAAGCGTGCAATGGTCGATCAATGGTGCAGTAAGTATCAAAGTCCAACGGGAAAGCAAGGTCTGTCGTGTACAAAGAATAAACGTAGAGAAAGAGAAATTAAGGCAGCGCGCGATCCGTCCATATCTAGCATCTAGTAGTATTGACACTGACAATGACGGACTGACAACAACAGTTTTTTTAATTTTTTTCTTGAAAAGCACAGGAAGTAGTCTATTCAGGAAACTTTATGACGTCATTTAGAGGTCAAATGAAAGTCAAATCGTTACAAGTATTATTGTGAAAATAAACACAATCTTGTGATATAGAGAGCTAAAAGTAGAAAAATAAGACATAAGAACTCAAAATCTCCAAATGGTTTTGGAATCAGCGTAGGTTAATTTTTACTTTACATACCGAATTAGCTTTATATTCTTTTTTTTAATTTTTTGTAGTTCCTGTGCTTGTCCCAAATAAATATTTTTCTTTCTTTCTTCTTTCTTTCTTTAACAACTGTCAAATGTCTACAAAAGACAGCTAGGGTCAACGGTTTAACTATTACAAAAGCTGGTCACCCATCCAAGGACCAACTTCGGCAACCATAGCTTAACCTTCTTTCATAATGCTGTTATTATTTAACCAAGAGTCTAAAATTCCATATACTAATACAATACAGAATTAGTATTTCAATATGTTGCCGCTGTCGTCAAACTAATGGTAAGTACATAGCACAATGTATAGCTGCTATACACTATGCTATGTACTTGGCTAATGCTATACTATAGCATTTGCCTTCCACATTGCGCAAGCCTGTTTCAGTGTTAATGCCTCTAATTACCCTGTGGTTACTGAATGTTCTTCAGTATTACGATATTCGGGAAAGGTTTTAGTTTATTTATATGATTAAAAGCAAGTGGTGTATCGCTAGAAATACATAATAACAAACTAAATAACGCAAGATTACGCCCGTAATCTTCGAAGGGTTAGACAGAAGTATACCCACATTTTGCCAAGTCCCATTTAATAGGGGACGAGCATATTCCCATCAACAGTGCTCACATTCAGACTCAGTGGCATGCTACTGACAAATTTCTGATGGCAAAATCCACTCAAAACACTTTGCCCGACCCAGTGACGGATTAAGACTACTTGATGCCCTAAGCAATCCACGCCTGTGGGCCCCCCTATCCGTATGTCAACTAGAATTGGTATTTATACCTTTACCGCCTAAAAATATTAGTTTTTGAAGTGAAACTTCTTTAAAGATGGGGTGTATTTGGATTTTTTGTCACGAAATAGCGTTACAGCCGCCTGGGGGAGAGATATCTCAGGAACTACCGCTTGGAACTGAATAATTCTTTTTTTGTTGGATAATCCATTTATCGAGGAAGGCTATAGGCTATATAACATCATGCTACGACTAAAAGGAGCGGAGCATATATGAAAAATGTATGTATGTGTGTAATGTGTTCCTATACTTTAAAGATGTCAATGGGCTTGCTCTCAATTATATCGGTTGATGGCCATAGGCTTGTAAAATAAGATGATGAAATATAACGTACCTTAGAAGTGGAGTAGGCGCAAAGCATAAGTAATTAATTTATTTATTGAAATGCGCCTTGCGGCATTTCCGGTGCATTCTAATTGCCGAATGCACTAGCGGGCAGCGAGGGGGCAAGCGGGAGCGGGATTATGACTCTAGGTCCGGACTCTTGTGTCAACTAACGCGCGAATTTTCAAATTAGTCTTAGAATCTTATTTTTGGTGTAATTTTTGGTGACGTGAGAGTGAGACGTGATGCCCTAAGGACGGATTTTTTTCGTACTTCTTCTGGTGCCCCCCCAGACGTGATGCCCTAGGCAATTGCTTAATTTGATTAAGGGTTAATCCATCACTGGCCCGACCCGGGAACCACACCCAAGACCTCATGCACAACCGTCGGTGTAGCGTCCACTAGGCCAACGATACAGACAACAAATAAATTACTCCGGATTTGTATCATATTTTGGTACTATTTAGAACCATATTTTATCTATTTCATCTCCAAGTCTATCTGTACCTACGTGTACCCATCTAGCAGATGTGTACCTATATCCTGAACACCGCGCAGTTATCACGAAGCTGCCTCGTGAGTCCTCTCCAGTGGATAATTGGGCCTGTCCGGTGCTACTGGCCTTGACAGCAGCTAGTTTAACGTCCACACTCCAAGATGGGAGACGGCGGTGACGTCACAGCGAAATTCGCGGTTCGGTTTATTCGGAGTAAGGTTGGTTTGGAGTAACTCATGGCTAACTAGTGTCTGCACAAAACTTAATAGGGAGATAATGTTATAAAAGACAGGTGGATTATTTTATAACACAACATCGAAGAGGTAGACAGAGGCGTACAGTCACCTGCAAAAATGCATGGACAGTTCTGAACTCTCTTCACAAGTATCGTACACCCACATTTCGCTAGTTATGTTTCAGTCCCATGTAATAAGGGAAGAGCCTATTGCCATCAACCAGACACAACTCGAGGATCTGTGGCTGCTACTGACAAATTCCTGATGGATAAACCCAATAGCACTTTTTCCGGCCTGATAATCATACCCAGGACCGCACAGCAGTCTTTCCTTCAACAAAAAATCACTAGTCAATACTCATGATGAATACTGATTGTGTCTGTAGTAAATCTTAAATTTAACTGACACCTTGCTATTGTATCGAGTCTGGTTCTTCTAACCAACCTATCAGACAGATGTGTGCTGGGAAGTTTGTTCCGCCACTTCTTCTTTCCAGCTAAACACTAGGAAGTGTCGATGGGTGGGCGTTTTGGGGGACTGTCTTATAAAAATGTAAATAGTAAAGTAAATTTTTGACGTTAGAAAAGTGCTGATTATCAGCCTAGTTTGAATAAATGAGTTTTGATTTTGATTTCATTACGATGCGCAAGAAACTTCAAAGGCAAAAGATTTAATCCAATGAAGAAGCCTCTCAATTTCATCTCCAATCCAATTCTCATCAAATTAAAAATTAATCACATCTATCGGAGATTTTATCCGGACAATTTAATTTGTTCGTGAGTGAACTACAGTTCGCACTTTAGAGACACACGTCGGAGTGTCTATTCTTAGAGAGGGACCCTCCTAACCTTGATATGTTAGTTGAGAGTGACGTTAGGGCGACGGTGGATACGTAACACGACAGGGAACATGTATCAAGAGCGTCTGATCCTTTATTACATAACTTCACGCCTGTACGAGTAATCCCGAAGGTTTCGACTCTATAATTATACAGTTATGTACAGCCTAAGGCCTCAGCCTCGAATTTTGCGGGCAGCGGGGCGGCGGCGGTGCGGGAGCGGCAGGATCTTATGCGTACAATCAAATGGACCAGTTCTCGGAAAACAGCGGCGCGGGAGAGGGCAACGAGCGGTGCACTCCATATCAAGCCGCGCCGCCGCCGCCCGCCGCCCCGCTGCCCGCAAAATTCGAGGCTGAGGCCTAACAGTACACCCACATTTCACTAGTTATTTTTACGTCGCATGTAATCTATTGCCAAATACAAAGTCCGTGGCGGCTACTGAGAAATTCCTAATTGAATAGTCCAACAACACTCTGCCTGACCTGGGCATCATATCCAGGACGTCAAGCTGGTTGCCAAGCTACAAAGCCTGGCCCACCGCCGCAAAGTTTCATGTCTGTCGGTCTTCTACAGACTGTACTTCGGAGTGTGCGCAAGAGCTCCACGAGCTTATTCCACCATCTCCCTTCTTCCATCGAGAGACTAGGCGTACTGCAGGTTATCACCCATACCTTGTCGATGTTCCACACATTCTTACGAAGCGTTTTGCTAAGTCTTTCATTATTCGTACAGCCAAAGAGTGGAACACCCTGCTTGCGTCGGTTTTCCCGAGTTCATATAACCCCAATCTATTTAAGTCGCGAGTAAATAGGCTTCTTCTGGGTAAGCTCGTTCCATCGTCGACCTCATCTCTGCCCTTAGGGCAAGATTGAGGTCAAGAGTAAGCCCATATTAAATAATAATAATAAGCTCAGCAGTCGCGCTTGCGACCACTAGAACAACGAAGCAGTCCTTGATCCTGATGAGGTCTGATCGTGATGCTTTATTAAAAATATCACTTAGATGGAGCTGATGATAAATTGAACCAACAGCCTGATTTGACACAGTCTTCAATCAATACATCTCTTTGTTTACTGAATTTGGATATTCAAATCAGTCTTACCACAAAAACGCTTGTATGTAACACAAAAAAAAATATCTCGCTTCTGAATCAGTGATCTGTAAAACCTAAATCGGTGTGAACACGCGAATTCTCAGACTGAAGAATCAAAGGAACATTTACTATAAAAGATTTGCCACCATCCCTAAAATGTCCGACGGCGTTTCAATAATGTAACATCTTAATTTTTTAAGCTCCGTCGATCTCGAAAAGAAAATTCGTTGCTAACTTCGTCTGCGAACTTTTACCGAGTTGGCGCTTTTAGATTCTCTTTTGCATGTTTTAGAGTATCAATTTCGTTTTGCATTTTCGTAATACCGATTTAATTAGATGACAACGTCTTTTGGTACGATATTTTAATGTCATTTTTCTTCTTAGACTGTCTCGTTGGTATAGTAGTCGCAAGTGTGATTGCTGAGCAAAAGGTCCTGGTTTCCATCCCGGGTCGGGCAAACTGTTAATGGGTTTTTCCATCGGGATTTTCCAACAGCCACAAGTCTGGATTCGTACCCGATTGATGGCAATAGGCTCGCCCCATATTACATAGTTGGCAAAATGTGGATGTACTCGTTAAGTATACCTCTGCCTAAACCTTCGGGGATTACAGGCGTGATGTTATAAACAAATGATTCCTGACCATCGTTTTCCTTTCTCAGTATTCGTCGTCAGGTACCGTTATCCTATCTTTGCTACTATCTTAGTCTATCTGTAGTTGACAGTCGTCGACTTATGCGTTCTGTGTTTACAATAGATAACCGTATTTACTACTCCATTTGTATGGAAATTTCCCTGTATATGTAGACTTGATGGTATCCCTATGCAGGCTTTTTAAGACACGAGCATTATTATAACACATGATTTTTTCAAAATCTTTAGTACGTATATACGTAAACTCACGCTTTTTGCCAAAGGGATTTTATTTTGACGGGCTTCTATTATATCATAGTATTTAAAGGGATATTTAAAACATATATTATTCCCGCTGAATGCGAGACGCACAGAAGTTCACAGAACCGACCAATGTGGCGATGGCGACACGACACGATGATACAAAAGTTTTCTTGAATCGATATTTAATTCAATTATCGACTACGAAAGTGCCACAAACTTCCCTTTCTCCAAAACCAATAACAAAACTTCAATTACTCCATCTAAACATAAACACATTCCATAAATCATCAGAAACCGATTACCTTCGCAAAATCAGCCACGACATGAAGTTTGTCGTAATCTTAAAAGGCCTATTCAAAAAACCTTCGCCCATAAATGCCCCGTTTCACCCGTATCAAGCCAAATGTCAGTTAAAAAGAAATCTGCGGTCTCCATTAATTCGTTTGTGATAGGATATCAACACCGTCCATTCGGGGATGTTGAAGTGATGAATGTATCAAACAATTAGCCTACACCACTGCTCCGTAAAAGGGTTCCGTCTGTTAAATTATACTTGGGAGCGTATCCTTGGAATTCTACTGCTGCGTTTTCTGTACATTTCAATACGAAAAGCTGTCTTAAGATGTTGTTGTACGGTCAGCAACAGAAGTAGCTGGGCATTTCGTACTTTTATTTATTTGATTTACAGGACTCTAGCTATTTTATTTTTTAATGTTTCCGAAGATTATTTATTATTTAAAACATTCCTTGCTCTTCAGTACCTTGTTAAGTTGTTAGTGTAACGAGTAATTTCGAACAAGTTTTATTTAAAAAAACCTTCTTTGTAACTTTGAGTAGTGTTAAACTTTTTCTGATGCTGACGGTACATTTGCTTTGAATCTATCCAAAAGTGTGTGTAAATATGAGATAAGTAAACTTTGACAAACTTAATTTTAAAAATAGGAACATTTTATTGTATAGTCACACAATGGCAGACAGATATTCAATCTTCTAAGTCTGAGATTTAATTCAATTCTCGCAACTTAAAACTTTCCATAATAATCATATGTCTTCATATGGAAAATAGAAATTGCGGCTCTAAATCTGGAACTTAATTATAAAGCTGTCACTTCAAAAACGTCACATTTAATTAAATTCAGAGTTCTAATCAACTTCGTTAATATTCTTTCATTCATACACTTGATCGAGTGCAATAATTATCAATATGCTATTATGATTTCTTAACACTCATTTATATGTTTATATCATAATGAAATATACCACCACATATTTAATTACTTTAGTTGGTTAATAGTTTTATGAAAACCTTTCCAGTCATTCGATTTAATAGTTGCAGCAGTTACTTTCACCTCATTTTGCGCATTCTTCCTCATTGTCAGTTGAGCATTTCTCTTTTTTTTTGCCAATATACATTTGTTGAATGTCCCACAAGATTGCAGATTAATAACATTTGTGTAATGTGTATGTTATTGATTCTGTATTTTTTTAGGTGCACATTTTTTAGTAAATTCACAGAAATCATTAAAAAATATCATAAAAATATAATATTTAATTAAAAAAATAAATAAATACAAACTACCAAAAAATTGCAATGTATGAAAATTCGTATGTCCCAGTCTACCATCCGTTACTTAAAACTCAATTATTTTAATAAGGTTCAAAGAAACTATACTGAGATTTTGTTTTTAAACCATTCTAAGAGGTAAAAAGATCTACTTACATTGCTTTTTTGGTATTTTTTTTTAATATTGTCAGATATAAATGAATTTTAAACTTGTCCCAGAAAAAGTTCCAAAAATGGATTTCAGTTTTTGTTACCCATTTTTTATGTGTTATAGTTAAAAAACTTCCATTTCGATACACAATTTTAACTTGGCAATACTACAGGTACCATATGCCGCCATATTGATTTAGGTGTCAGTGCTGTTCCGACGTTAAAAAAAATGTGAACTGTATTCCAGTTCGAAAATCGAATCTCATTCCAGTTTTTGTTACAGCTGTTTCAAGGTAAGTTGATAATATTGACTACTTTCTTTTATCATGTCACAATAGTTAACAACTTGCACTAAATTTGAGTGAATTATATTAGACATAACTCCAATTTTAACTACTATAAAAATATTTTGTAAAAACTAAACAAGTGTTTCGTTACTATTTTTTTTGTTACTTCGTACACAGTAACGTATATGCGGAAAATTTTAGTAACAAAAAAGGAATTAATTTAAAGTTGTTTTCTGACTGTAAATTTTGAACAGTAAATAATTTGTGTTATCTATATCTTTAATCATAATCACTAAAACGTCTACAACGCCTAGTACATTGTAGACGTTGCCTTATATGTTTTATTAATTTTTATTTTGTTACCTAATATTCTTTTTTTGTTACTGTCCCAGAAAAAATCTGATCTCTTTTTATGTTTTATGTATTTTATTTTTAATATAAAACAATGAATCTCATGAAGATACTCAAGGATACTTAACATTATAATAAAAAGCACGTAAAATCGGTAAATTTTGTTTATTTTTCATATTATCAAAACTTTAAATTTTATTTAGGTGAAAGGTAACAAAAAAATAAATAAACACTTAATTTGAAAATTTTCTTTTACTTTTGTTGGTATTTCTTTGCAATGATATTATTAAGTTTATCATGAAGTATCAAGAAAACTATTTTTTTGGATATAACAATTGCTACTTTAAAGTTTTTTTTACCAATTAAAAAGTAACAAAATAAGAACATGTAATTTACCTTCATTTAGTTTTTAATACATTTTCCACAAAATTCATAAATAAAATAGATTTTCTTATAAAAATCCAAATGTTAATAAAGTAAACTACCTGATTTCATGAAAAAAAAACAAAAAACAAAATATTTTTATTTTTAGCGATTTTTTGAAACTATGGCAAAAAAAAAGAGAAATGCTCAGTTAGCGGGGACCCACTGGATGCGAGACAGATAGGCAGTCGTCCCATGTACAATATTGGTATTCAGCTGCATCCGGAAAGACTGGAAGCCGACCCCAACGTACATAGTTGGGAAAATGCTAGGCAGAGTAAGGGACTACCTACGCTCTCTTAAAACTTCTGCAGTGCTCCTAGTAACACAAGTTATTTCTACAAATCGATTCTTAACTAGATACCCCTTCGGCATATACAAAGTGTATAATAACAGACTTTGATGGATGTACTATTGATACTATCAATAGTACAACTAGATGACCGTCGTTTTATGTCGACACTTTTGTCGAACGATTTATCATCATATCTGATATAATGTTGACTGTATTCGGAAGTAAAGTGACGGGTTACTCCAGTTGGGGCGTTTCAATTTCGTATTTGGTTAATGTTCTTGTTTTTTTTTATAAATATTTACATAGTTCATTGAACTGTTAAGGGAACGGAAGAACAAAACCTGTTACGTCAACCGGACAAGGACAGGGAGATGTTTGTACATCCAGTATGGTTCATCATCATCATATCAGCCAAAAGTCGTCCACTGCCGGACTTATACTTCTCCAAATGCAGGTCCCGTGCGTCTCGCATCCAGCGGATCCCCGCAGCCTTCACCAGCTCATCGGTCCACCTAGTCAGTGGGAGGTCTTCCAAAGCATCTTCCTGTTCGCGGATGCCACTCCTGAACTTTTTGGCCCTACTACTATCATTGACTGCAACTCGCGTACTTTCATGTGAATGGCATTTAAATCAACCGCTCTACCACAGGCTCTACTAGTAAACAAAAATTTAGTTTTGTACCCTGGTTATTCTTTGTCCTTTCAATATACGACGCTTCTTTGTCTCACTCTTCCTCTATATTTCAGAGGCTGGTTCAATTTCTTGGATCATAAAATTGTTTAGTGATACTTGCATCGTTTTCAATTCCAATGCAGCCCATTGAACTGTAACATTTTATGGACAAATAAATATCCTAGCTAAACTACTATTTCCTGTAACGTTAAAGCAACAAAATGTTGTGTTTAATCAGTTAGTTAATCAAAATATACCGGATTTAAAACTTTCCTGTTTTTCGGGGTTATCGGTCAATACCCCATATCGATAGCTATTAGGTATTATAGGATTGGGTGTTCGGATGCAGTTTAACTAGCCTTTTTTTTCCGGCAAAGGGCACAACAGTATGGAAGCGCATTCTTTGTCCCCGACTAAGGCGAAGTCCAAAAAGAGGTTTATGTGTTTGTTAACTTAAACACAAAAAAAAAACAGTAACATTAGAAAAAGACTATTTATTTACATTTTTCGAATGTAACATCAAGCGTGTAATCCCCTACGCATCAAGCCTGTAATTAAATAGGTGGCGCGTCTGTTGTCTCGATAGTTCAATAGTTTTAATAATATACCAAAGTCTATGACGTCTGAGACAGCATTAGCTGACCCTTCTCAGTCTAATCCAATAAGAAACTTTACTCCCCAATAATCCTACATTTTAATTAGATTATCCACCGTATTCGGTCGCTATAATCGATGTAACTGGAGTTTTTAACTCACAAATCGATAAGGGAAGGGGCTCTCGTTCGATTTCCGTGTTCCGATTCAACTTTTAAATTGGAAACGAGATTTTACGATATCAGTAGGGTTGGTCGTTTGATAACGCTGCGTTTGAATTTCCGGGAGACGAAATTAGACTTTATATCCCATGCGTCATTGGGGAGAGATTATCTCGTTTTATTTTAACTGTCAAAACGGTGAAATCTCTTAGGGGATCGGCAAACCTTTATGTTTGAAAATCAAAGTAAGTAAAACAACATTGTTTTTTCCGTAACAAACCCTTTATAAAACCATGCTAGCGTGTCGTCTAATCCAATTAGCTACGCTACTGTTCTTCGTAACGCGAAAACAAGCGAACCAAATGATTGAACATGCCATATTTTCTGTGACTTAACAAGAACATCGTTTATTATATTAAAACCTTAACTTTATCATGGCAAAAGAAAGCTTGAAGTCTACATAAACAAGGACAGAAGTACACCCGAAGTCTGACAGCCAGTCTTACCAATGGGTATAGTATTACCCTATTATCGGTTTGTGGAGTTCAGGTAAGCTGTCGCTCCATATAAAATACTGCTATTCAGGTGCATCTGGATAGACAAGAAGCCGATGAAATAAAATACGAAACAGATTACAGATGAAATTGAAATAATTGAAATAAAATATTTGAGTTTGAGTTTGAAATAATACACTCATAGGTAATAGGAGCTTATACCCATCAACCGGGCTACGACTTAATTCCTTACGGAAAATTCTAGCAGCCTTTTCCCTGAACTTGGAATAAAACCCAGGCTTCCCTAACCACTAGGCCTTGGGGCCTAGTGGTTAGGGAAGCCTGGGTTTACCCCTCAACACTTTAATCAAAAGCTTCATCTATCTATTATTACATTATATATAATATATCTATCTATATAAATAAAAAGAGAAGTCCTGACTGACTCATGTTGATGAGTCAGTCAGTCAGTCAGGACTTCTCTTTGGGCCTGGGTTTCAAGCGCTTGGGCTGGGCGTTGGCCCAGCCCAAGCGCTTGAACCTAGAAAGCTGAAATTTTGCACAGAGGTTCCCTTTATAATGTAGACAAGGAATAAGGAAGGATTTTTCGAAATTCAACACCTAAGGGAGTTAAATAGGGGATGAAGGTTTGTATGGAAAATCGTCAAATTCACGCGGGCGAAGCCGCTGGCAAAAGCTAGGTATACAATATCAAAATGGAAGACCACTAACATTATAATTAGTTCATGAGGGGTTAACAGTGTAACACTTGATATCGTAACAAACATATTAGCACTGGTTTTATGTGTTTAGGCGAAGTGAAATATGTATTTAGGTTCACAAACATATATTAGGGTGCTGTTTAGACTTAGTATATTGTAGTTTGCTTTTGCAAAAGTTATATGGAACTTGGGACATTGTACCTATTAATTTATAGTTAAGAGGAAACGCGAGTGGTCTTTTCTCCATACAAACGCTCTCGCCTGTTTTCTTTTTGGTTAATGACCCTAGAGCAATGGTTTTTTACAGAATAATAAATATTAACTATTTCTATGCCCCTATGTTTTCCTTTTTGGTGATAAATTATTTTTATAAGCACTAGAACCCTCAAAAGATGCTCAAAATTGCTTGTTTAGATCGCTGTTAACAGAGTCCTAGTGTACAAATTTGACAACTATTAACGAAAAAAGAAAAAAATAGCGGCGTAGTATATATATAACCTCCTTATTCATTGTCTAAAATATCTTTTAAATTGGTTCAATATTGGAGGAGGAAATAGGCGAGAGCCAAACCTCGAATTCTAACTTTTTTCTATAGTTGTCCTTATCGCACGAATTTGAGGGCAGGAGGACGGAGAGAGACAGCGATAGTAGAAAGAGACAGCACTCGCATTTCCTCTTAAAGGTGTTAGGCAAACAATATGGACTCCGTATTTCAAACGTTTATATCTTCCGTTGTTTATTTATCTTCTTTACGCATTTTTCAATATTTCTTAAATAAACAAATAGTGGTCAGCCGGTGTCGGGAGTAGGGCCCACCGGTAGTTAAGGCTCCACGGACAGAAACCTCCTCACAATGAGAGCCGTATCGAGGAGTACTGCCTTTCTTTTTGTTTAGTAAAATACTAGTACCTACTCAGAATTATTATGTATCTTATTAGACTGGAAGCCAACCCCAACATAGTTGGGTAAAGTCTAGGAAGATGGTGATCATCGTTTAAATACTTTTCTTATTTTTGAGTAAAACTTTCTTATGTAGTCTCTAGTATTATTCAATATTTTTAGGAACAACCTTCCATATTTTCCACAGAAAATTACAGACTAGCCTACAATAAAACTAAAAAAACATTCGCAATTTACGGCACAATTTACAAAGAATTCGGGGAACGCGAAAAGAGAAAAGCGCTAGTGTCGCGTGACTAAATTACGAATTAAATTTTCAAGAATTCTACACACGTTTTCAGATTTTATAAACGTGGGTACGAGTTAGTGCTGAAGCAGAAGATTTATGGCCCAAATCTAGTGTTGAAAACGAATGTTTCATAGCTTCATTAGTGAGAAAAATCGAAGCTAAAACGTTAGTTATTAAGAAGAAAAAAAACAGTCTATTAATTAATGAAGCATATTGCTGGTAGAAAAACAAAACACCACACCTCTGATCCCCGAACAGTTAGGCAGATGTGTACATAAATGCACTAGAGAAACGAACACAAAAAGTGAAGACTGCTCTGGCTAATTACTAAATTACTGATGGACTTACCCAATGACAGTTCGCCCGAACTCAGAAACGTAAGAACTCATTTTTTTATATTTTTTATATGGGCTTACTCTTGACCTCAATCTTGCCCAGAGATCCTGGAAGAGATGAGGTCGACGATGGGACGAGCTTACCCAGAAGAAGCCTATTTACTCGCGACTTAAATAGATCGAGGCTATATGAACTCGGGAAGACCGACGCAGGCAGGGTGTTCCACTCCTTGGCTGTACGAATAATGAAGGACTTAGCAAAACGCTTCGTACGAATGTGTGGAACATCGACAAGGTATGGGTGATAGCCTGCAGTACGCCTAGTCTCTCGATGGTAGAAGGGAGATGGTGGAATGAGCTCGTGGACCTCTTGTGCACACTCTCCGAAGTACAGTCTGTAGAAGACCGACAGACATGCAACTTTGCGGCGGTGGGCCAGGCTATGTAGCTTGGCAACCAGCTTAGAGTCACCAATTAGCCTCCAAGAACTCATACTCAAGAGTAGCGGTTTGTTATCAATAGACCAACGAGAAGTAAGGTTGCAATCTTCCATTCGTTACATGTCCCGACGGAAAGTAGAGGGATAAGTACTTACACGTCTTACACAATTTAACCAAAAAAGTAAGGAAGATATTGAATTTGTTTATACACAAACCAAAATTCATAGTGACGTTATTTTCATCGTTTATTACAAAACAATGGTCGTCGATACTGTCAGGCTGTCACCTTGACACGGCCGCAACTCGCCAGTCCCGCGCAATCATCCAATTGGCGGGAAACCGGACAAGATGGCCGCCGTGGACGTCAAACGAGTGGCCGATGATGTTGTTTTTGTACTTAGTAGGCTTTTGTTGTTGCATGTAAGTGCAGACTCCAGGCTTCTGGAGGATTTGTATGAGGTGTCAATGAATGTAGAATTAATTATTATTCATTCATTCATTCATTGGTCGACCGATGATTACTTTGTTATGCTCTTTTTTTAGCTAAATATTTCTGTAGTCGTCATTTATGCATTTTTATTCATTGATTTCCCATAGCTACCATATCTTCGTTAGAAATAAAAAGAAAGCCTTCCAATTTGTAAGCAACAACGGTTCATGAAGAGATTTACCCAATTATTTTTATTGTAAGCATTATTAAAGCAGCTTACGTAAACTTTAACGAGGCTCCCGTTACGCCGACAAAATCAAAACAAAAAAATACAAAACCTGTTACATTCTAACTAACAAAACGAAAACATTACGCAGAGCATATCTGATAAACTTAAACTTATAAGATAAAGGTTTACAGTAAACACTAGTATCGCAAAACAATCAATATTTGATTTGAACGCGGCCAGATACGGGTGAATCGGTGAATCAATAAAGCGAAATGTTTTGAGCGCGAACGCGACTACTAGCGCCATCTATTATGCAATAGCGGAACTACGTAGCTTTAATGCTAGCTTGCGGAAGAACCCGTTAGGGGTCGTACCGGTAGCTTAAAGATTTATTTTGCTTAAGAATTCAGATGTTCTTAGTGCGGTACCAGTTGCATTAGTAAATTGGAACCAGTTTCATCCCACGCGAAATGAATGGGTTTATTGGCGATATTGTAGACCGGTTTTAAGACCTAGGACTCGGGAACGCTGACGTGTTTTAGTTTGAAGCGATATTATTTATGGTGTATCTCTCAACTTTGTTCATTAATGTTTCAAAGTAAGCTACTCTCCAGAAGCTTACTTTGGAACATTTATAGCTCATCGTACATGGAAACTAAAAAGTGGATTTATTGCTTTACGATGAAAAATTTATTTGCTGTAAGTAGTTCAAAGTAAAAAAAATACGCTGTAATGTTAAAATATTTTTACATATGTCTTTAGTTGGTTAAATTTCCTTTCTGATAGTAAAAAAATAAATAACAGTTGTCACTCAAAATATTGAGCATTTCGAGACGAAAAAGTTTTTTCGTGTGATTTTTTTGTGATTTTGTGATTTTTTTTTTCGAGGTTCTTGATTACTTTTAGAAAATATTTTTGCATAAGTCTTTTACCTATACATTTGACTATACACTGTATTTTTTTTGGAATTGTAATAAGTAGCAATACGGCTAACTCTGCGACGAAAAACAGGTCGTTTTTACGGTTCCCCCGTTAACTGCGTCTTAAGCGTTGATTTTCAGGAATTTTTCAGTAGCTGCCACGGAGTCTAGATTTGTGCCCGGTTGATGGCAATAGGCCATCGCCCCCTATTACATGGGACTTTAACATAACTAGCGCAATTTAGGAGTACTATTTAATTAGGTACACCTCTGCCTAGCACTTTGGGGGATTACAGGCGTGATTTTATGATGTTGTTATGTTAATTTCATATTTCCTCATCTCATTCGCGTTGTGACGTATCATTGATGCGATCTTCAAGCCACACCCTCACAGAATTGGCAGACACACCTACAAAAATTCCTTTCCTTTATTAGAACGATTAATTTGAAGCTTGCCAATTGACAACACCACGCACATAGTTGCAACACTCGCAAAGTAGTAGTTTGAACGATCATATTACGTACACGCGTCGCAGGAGTATAAGACTCAGGTTATACACTAAGCTAAGCTATATAGGCTAACATAGCTAATTGTGGATCTATGTAAAAGAGTCTTACACAAAACTAATGATCGAATTACGCAGCTTGACAAGCGCGTATTGTTACCAATACCATTCATAGGCATTTGCTTGATTTTTGTATCATCATCCCAATAAAATAAATGTTGATGGAAAAAGATTGAATGATAGACTGACGGTAAATTGACAGGGAAGAATGTAAGTTAAAACCTGTTGCGACGACCCAGCATGGGTCAAGGGCAGGAAGATGATGAACAGAGTTTATCCGGCAATGTATTTTGCACGTTCAAATTGCAAAATCTTTCTCGAACGGGATTAATTAAAAGCAGGCGAGGCACATAGCAGTAGAAGCTATGGCTAAGCTTCTATTGCTCTATGCAAATAATAAATTTAAAAACTACTGGACCGATTTGAAAAAATCTTTCACCGTTGGGAAGCTACACTCTCCCACTACACTGTATTCCCACGGGAACGGGAACTACGCAGGTGAAACCGCGTGACATCTGCTAGTAAGTATGTAATATTCCAGCTTGTTCAGCTTAGCTCTATAATCTATGCAGCTTAGCTTCAGCTTGGCTTATCTCGCGGTGTAACCAACTCTAGCATTAGCTGATCGTGGTAGTGATAAAACCTCTATGCTGTCAACAGGCGACACTACGCTCGTAATTCACAATGGAGCAACTAGGATCATTCACCTTACCGTTTACGCTATTGTTTGTCACAACTACGCCAGTTCTTCGGTGTTATAATTTCTAGGAAGTGAAACGTCATAATCATTCTGTGACCTCCGAAGGATTAAGCAGAGGTGTACAAAAGAACACCCTAATGTAATAGGATGCGGGAAACGGTATAATAAAAAGGACATAAATGTTAAATAAGACTTTTTGCTCATGATATACCGTTTGTAGCGAATGCCTTAGGGCTTACAAAAGAACCGTGTTTTCGGTCGTCTGTAATTCGTATGGAGACAAGGCCATACCTGTGAAATTCTGCCTGTATAGGTAGATCTGTCGAGGGCACTGTAGAGTAACATTTACGTCCATATTTAGACCAAACGAGTCTCCCTTCCTACGCTTAAAATAAAACCGTATAGGCACCCTTTGATGAATAAAGGTCCAAGGTATATGTAACAGTCTAAATACCTAATATCTAGTCTGTTACTGTATACAGCTTATACCTTTATTTATGTTCATTTGAATATTATTTACTTGTTCACATTATGTTCACTGGGCAGTAGGCCGAGCTAGTAATTTCACCATCGCATTATCTATTCTTTTGAAGGGGAGAATGGAGACCAAAGACGTTGCTCTGACTTTAAATTAAACTAATTTAGTACGAGAACAGGTAAAAGAAGTAGGGTCTTGCTATCCTTGCCTAGTTCGTATTGAAACGAAATAAGGATTTGAATTCAACCTTTTGTTGGTCATTGTATCACTTGCCGAACCAACTCTCATTAGAATTCTATGAATTATATTTCTTATAACAAAATAATCATCCTATGTCGAGATTGTTTGCCTTATTCTTGCCTGATCCCTTCTAAATGGAGGCTCGGGCAAATACCTTTAATTAACCCCTCGGATGGCTACGAGACATGATACGCGCGTATTCTATTACACAACAAGACGATACGCAGGGGTCGTATTGCGACCGTCGATTCCGCTTAGTTTTCAGTTAAAGGAAATATAATACGAGGGTTAGGAGTTTAAGTAATCTTGTTACGTAAAAAGGTGATTGGCCGACCGACATTTTAATGTGGAACCATTCATGCTTTCGACCTTAGTTTGAATGGCTGATGGAATTACTAGAAGGACGAAAATAGTGATTGTAGATGGCGCATAGAAAAAAACAATTTTGAGAATATATTGTTCTGGGAAAAGCATTGAATGAAGTGTATAAAGGGAAACATCGTGGGGAAACCGACATGTCCTAGAACCAAGCATTCTAGTACAACCGAACTAGGCGCAAATGGTGGGTACACGACATAGTTGCCATCGGAAGCAAAATCTGGATTAGGCTGGCATAGGACCGTGGAGATTGGTATAAGAAAAGAGAACCGTTTACCTAGCAATGGGTAAATTCAGGCTGTGGAATGTGGATGATGAGGCCCTAATAATGGATTACAGCCGAATACCTCTCAAAGAGAGAAGGCCTGTGTTATAGCAGTGGGAACATTATTATAGGCTGATTATGATGAGAAAGATTACATAGTTAGGTTTAAGTTACGTTCGGTTAGATCTACTAGAATGAGGTAAATTAATCGAAGTTAAGAAAAATAAGGTAAATGTCAAAAACATAGCAACCAACGTTGCGAATGCCACTTTACATAACTGTAATGCCATTTAGAACGATTTACATGAGTGCTATGTTACAGGAAAAACATGTAAATAAGAACGGTATATAATAATTCAATATAATAAAACAATCACAATAATGAATTTAATCATAATGGTGGTACCCCATAACTGGGTTATGTAGGTCAGATATGCAGTCGCTAAATTCAAATTCAAAACATTTAATTCAGACTTTTCGGTCCATAAAGTGTTAGTACAACAAGGTGAAAAGGTGAAATGTGAAACAATTTATTAAGCTGCATCCGGTATACGATTTGACTGCTACTTGGGAAAAGGCTTAGTACTCGTAGATGATGATGATGGTGGCAACTTAAGTAATATGTATAACTAGTAGGATACTGTACTGTAACCTGTAAATTATTTTGCACTTACCAAGCATAGTGCAATTTCCTTGTAATTAGATATTTCAGATCCCTATCGAATACAATTAATTACAGCTAACAAGTGATTTCCGCTTTGCGTTATAAATGGCAATAAAATAATATCGATCGATCTACCTGACACCCTTTAATACCACATATAAACTGTAGTATCTACTTATATGGAAAACTATAATAAATACATTAATTTATAAGTAAAAACCGCATAGACCATTAGGGCACACAGTTAATTTCACCAACCTATAATTTTCATCTGTAATACACAGACCCTAACAACATGTTGTAAAAGCTATGCAATTGATGATATAAGAAATTGAAATTTGCTTCTGAGCTAGATTTAATACAGTCACGGTAATATTATACAGTTGTACATGGAAATGGCTCCAATTCCCATAAAGAATTTATGTTGTACAACAAATCCTTTTAATCTCATTCAAGCGCCAAAACATCACTGTAGCTCAGTAGCCATATCTTACGATGACAAAACTGGCACAAAACAAAACCAAAAACAACAAAAAAAGAAGAACATCAACTACATCACCCAATTGACAATAAAACATCAGTCACAGAGGACGTTCAAAAGATGCGCCCGCGGCGTTCCCGCTCCAACGCGATGACGTCACCGCGGAAGCTAAGGACGTGTCCGCGCGCAGGTGACTAACCTTACTATTGTCATGTGGGCAGGAGTCGCTGCGTGTTACATACGAGCTGCTATATTTGAACGTGTACCGGTATTCGTGCTTCGTGGACTAACGAGCTTGTAGGGTTTGAAATATTGTTTTATTGAAGACCAAAGAGGACTGTGTGAAGGATGATACGGCTAAAAAGGTGACTGCTGAGATGACAAGTAATAGAGAAGTACTTAATAAGAAGACCTGCTGCGCCGACGCCAAAATTAATTAAGATACGGGCCCGGAGAATGATGACTTCATTACCCTACAAGTTTCATCTTCATTATTCTGCCCTTTGACCATTTATTTGGGACCGACGCGTTACGTCTTTATATTCTATGCAGCTCTATTAAAGCCGTCTATTTAAATAAATATGTTGGTTGATTCATTCCCCGAGTTCAATTTATTACAATCCTTATCTTCTTTCTCATTATGACGCAATTCATCGATCAATGCTTTGGTCAATGCCAGATATTTGCCCAACAAAATTAATGAACATCATGTTGAGTCTCATGGATTAGCATCTAAAAATATTGTAACACACCTACTAAATAGTCGGATTAGCAAAAATCATTTCTATTTTAGAAACCCAACAATCTCCAAAAGTATATTTAAAATACAGTGTTACAAACAAACGTAGCCAAAGATTAGTCACCATTGACATAATAATTACGAATCGACTATAAATAGTTGACCAATGTCAAGCATTCAACAAGCGTGACGTATGTACCTTCGTTACTTACAAAAGACAGAATGAAAGGATGTATGATAAATCTTATCTTTAAAGATGATAATAACATGGTCTTCCGATGTATCACTATCAATCGATATGTTACTAACAACGGCTTTCCTCTGCATAACCTTATCGACTAGAGATCCTATTCAAAGCTTTTTCGTCCGTTATTTCTGTCATAATCTCACAATCAATTGGATTGTCAAGGTTTACTCATCCATCACTATATCTGACTAACTTTACGTGCAGACCAAAGAAATCGTCATTCATAAATTCTGGGCGTTTCCAATATTACTTATGATCTGATCAATACTTACTTAATTTATTTAACAAATTCAAATAGCATTTATGTTAACAGCATATGATCCCACAGAGTAGTTATTTCTGCAAAATTATGTCAAACGAAGCTTGCACAAACTCGCTACAGTTCGCAAACTAGACTCAGAAGAAACCGCAGAAGTTCCGAACAGTGCCAAACTACAAACAAACCGCACAACTAAAGCGGAGTTCTGTTAGTTTAGGACCTAATGTTGAATTAATAACATTCAATTACGCGCGTTTTACTAAGCTATTGTTGGCAGGATAACTGTGAAGATACTAAGATAACACTGTAAATGAATTGATCCTATATGCAATGTTTGTTAGATGTTGTCAAGGTCAAAGCAAGCGAGGGGAGAACTATACAGAAGATTCAATCGCAAAGAGAGACAGAGCTGCCAAATATCATTATCAATAACCAAAAAGAAACAATCACATGTAATGAAAAACTTGATTAACTTTATTATGAACCTGACAATAAAACAACAATTGAGAATAAATTGACAGGCAATTAAAAGGCCCAAAACAACAACTAGTACTTGGCAAACAGTGCTAAAAATATGCGTAATGGCCGTCAAGAATCGATCAATTCTGGCAACAGGCTTACCGACGTCCGGAAGATCATGACATTGGCTCCCTCGGTATTCGCAAGACACCAGCATTGAAATTGGCAAGTTGCCACACACGCCCAGCTCAATCGTTAAGAGGCCTTGTACAGACAAGACTTGCGGAACTTTAGGCAATTTCGGTGCGATGCTATGTTTGTGTGCAGCGATAACACCGACGAACGCACACACGGGCATTTCGAGCGTTGAACTACGGTTGAAAAATTTGATCATTTAGACGATTATTATTTTAAGTGACATAATTTTATAGTAAGTAAGTACACTTTGAAAAATAGTCTGGAATGTGTGTTGTGTATAGGTACAGTATATCAATCAACATACAAATGGTTCAATTTGGTGTTAGATGAAATAATATTCATTTAATAAATCAAAAATTATGATATCTATTTTAATCACAGATTTAAATTTTGTTGTAAATTGGTTGCAAAAGCACTACAACACGTCAAAAATAAATAATGTTTCAGTCTCTTTTTAACCGACTCCTAAAAAGGAAGTAGGTTCTCTATTCGTATGTTTTTTTTATGTGGTCCGCGCATATCTCCGACAATTGTGGACCGATTTTCAAAATTATTTTTTTGTTTGAAAAGGTATACTCCCAAGGTGGTCCCATTGTCACCAAGTCAGTTACTGATGATGGGAACTCTGAGAAATTGAGGGCAACCCTCGAATATCATAGGTGCACATAACGTTTTCCATACATTTTCAGAAGCTGTTCAAGTATTTGCGTCTGATAATCATAATTTCATGTGACGGCGCTGCGCTGATGACGGAAGGTGCAACTCCTCAACGGTCAGGACTTGAAAGAAAATTCCTTCAAAATTATACGTACTTATGGATCGATAGTTGTATTCTTTCAGGCTATTAGGTTGAACTGATTATAGACGGTAAATCTCATTAACCGACTTAATAAAAAGGAGGTTCTCAATTCGTCGGCTAGGAAAATTTTAGGTTTTTCCGTCATGGGTGTCGTTTTCATGGTTTTTGGGGTCGCTGATTACGAAAATGAAGTCAAAATGAAAATCAAGATGGCGCCAACGAAAATTTTTGGGTTTTCCGTCATGGGTGTCGTTTTCATGGCTATAGGTCGCTGATTACGAAAATGAGGTCAAAATGAAAATCCAAGGTGGCGGTCAGAAATTTTTTAATTTTTTCCGTCATGGGTGTCGTTGTCATGGTTTTTGGGGTCGCTGATTACGAAAATGAGGTCAAAATGAAAATCCAAGATGGCAGCCTGGATTTTTTTTGGTTTTTCCGTCATGGGTGTCGTTTTGATGGCTTTTGGGGTCGCTGATTACGAATATGAGGTCAAAATGAAAATCAAGATGGCGCCAACAAAAATTTTTGGTTTTTCCGTCATGGGTGTCGTTTTCATGGTTTTTATGGTCGCTGATTACGAAAATGAGACCAAAATTAAAATCCAAGATGGCAGCTAGCAAAATTTTAGGTTTTTCCATCATGGGTGTCGTTTTCATGGTTTTCGGGGGTCAAAATTTAGAAATACATAAAATGGGTTTGTTAAACATGAAATCGAAATAAATATTAATAAGTTATACTAGACAAAATGTAAAATAACATGAACAGGAAAAAAATGGAATTATAGGCATTGTCATTCAAATAGTCCGTTAGCCGTTATCACGTTTCCAACGGGCACCACGTGGAGGTGGACCGACACCTAGCGTTTCTTTTTTGGTTGTTTATTTTCATTGATTTTATACACAATGTTCAAATCAGATTTGAAGTATTATACGTGATGAAGGAAAAAAAAACATTTGATTTTTTGTTAGGTTTTGTGCTTTCGAGGTCAAGAATGTCGATAACGCCTGAAGGAATGCTGGCTTATTTTGTAAAAAAAAAAGGTCATTGGCCGTTTGCAGTATGTAGACTTTGACCCTAGATAGATATAATTATTTATTTTAAATTTGTATGCTTTTTAGGTTTAATCATTTTGTGTTTCGTTTTTTTTATGTATTTTTTTAATCATATTTGTTGAAATTCAAAATTATGAGCATTGGCCCGTAAGTTATCTGGGAGTGGTCTCTCCCCAAATGATTCAACTAAATCTTTCAATCTTGCCGATGTTTGCCTATATCTTGGCCGACTAGTTGTGTGTGATCCTCGAGACAAAATTTGCTCCAGTTTCAGTTCTGTCAGGCTTTGCTGCCGACGAAGTTCATTCAAAAACTTCCATATAGATGGGTGATGAGATGAGCCGATAGAAGTGACTAGAATCCCCTGTGAAAGCCTTCAACGGAGTTGTTCGTTCGGGGAATTTCCTGAAGAACTACATCAAAAGTATTCCACAGATCAATAGGAAATCTAGGAGCTCGCCTGCCCCGTCTTTCCAACCTTCCGATCCAGTTATCTTCAAAATAATCAATGCCTTGTCGGAGGAGGCCAGAATGCACAATATAAAACAGATTCGAGCAGTTCGTCAAAAGCGTTGATAACTGGTTCTGATGGAACATACGCTAAAGCACATAATTTATTTATTTATTAATAACCAACTTATATTTACAGTTACACCACACATACAAGTTATAGGTTGAACAAAAAACAAAAAACTTAGAAATAAAAAATAATAATAACAAAACTAAGAAAAAAAAAACATTATTACAATAAAAATTAACAAAACATTCTAGTGGCAAAAGTTGAAATCAAATAAAAATTACCAAAAAAATTGTTAAGCCCGAGGAGATAGTACTGGGAGTGGCAATGGACTCCAGGTATCGAGAAGCAGTGTTAAGGAGACTTAGTTCCGTACTTGCAAAAATATCTAATGACTCGTCATACATTAAAATGTTTATGTGGGTAAGGGCTAGAAATAGTGGGCTAGTCTTAAGAGTTACGGTGCTTGTTTGAGGAATCGAAAAAAGAGGACGTTGGCGTGGGCGAAGAGAGTGCCGGATAGGTAGTGGGATGTTAAAAGAGATGTACTGTAACAGCAGGGAATTAAAATGGGAACTACGAACTAAGCAGATGACATATTTAACTAGAGCAAGATTTCTCCTGACTTCTAAGCTCTGGTATGTCACCATACCTAGCACGAATGGCGTAGGGTAAATTATATGGGTAAAAGCCAAATAATTTGAGTTAGAGGTAGCGAATAAAAGACTTCTGGACCTTTTCAATGACTAGTTTATAGATTTTTTCATGAGGGTTCCAGATTACACTATTGGTTTCGAGTAAACTGCGTACGAAGGAGTTGTAGATGAGGTTTATGGCTGGTCAATTATTAAAAAAAAAAACTAAATGTGGCACTCGGAGACTGCCGCGGTAAAGCTATTGCATGGCATATTTTTTTACAACAGCAAATAATTAATTATTTAATTTGACAACCTCAGTTGATAACCTTGTTTTTTTCCGTAACCATAGCAACCTGGTTGAATACTGAATCTTGAATATTTTCGTTAGGGAATTTCTGAATTCGCTCTCCACGCTCAAGGCCCGCGATAGAAGCTATGCAATAGCTTAAAAATTAACTTGTCGTAAAACAAAACCTAAGTTTTTGCGGGACTTGTTGCATATTTGTATTATATTACTATGTTGGTTAAATGTGAGGTGTGGGTCAAAATTAGTACCAATATCGCGTACGGCATTAACTCGTTTCAGGGGCTCATTGTTTAATGTGTAAATATTGAGGATAGGTTGTGTGACTTTAGAAAAGGTCATGATCGCACATTTGCTAATATTCAAGTTGAGGTTGTTTATAGTGCTCCAATGGTGGATGCTGTCTATGTCTTGTTGAAGTGTGACTGTATCGCTAAGATTAGATATGGGAAGCGCAACTTTGACATCATCGGCATACATTAAAACTGTGGAGTGCTTTACACACTTGGGCAGGTCATTTACAACAATAAGAAAATACAGGGGACTTAGGTTAGTACTAGGCCAAGGTACTAACCTCCAAGCATTCCGAATTGGCATTTTCAAAAATAACATATTGTTTGCGATTGTATAGGTAATTTGCGAAGAATTTAAGTGTTGCCGCAGAGAAACCAGCCAAAGCCAATTTACTCAAAAGTATATCATTGTCAACCCGGTCAAAAGCCTTCTGAAAATCAAAATAAGTGACATCCACCTGCTTTCTGTCGTCAATATTTTTGGCTAAGAATGTCGTAACGTTGAGTAAATTAGACGTGGTTGAACGATTTGGAAGAAATCCGTGCTGTTCCTCCGCAAACCACCGTTGCAGTTTGGAAAATACTTTTTTAAAAGTACCGCTTGAAACACTTTTCCAAATATGGATAAAACAGCTATGGGTCTGTAATTTTTTATATCACTTTTTGGGCCACTCTTATGAACCGGGATAACTTTAGATGTTTTCCATTCTGTTGGGAATGTATTTGACTCAACTGATAATTCAATTCAATTTATTCACAAACAATTCACATTGTATTTGAATCATAAAAATAATAATAAAAAATAATAATAAAACACATTCATAAGTCATAATTAAACATTAACAACAAAAATTACAATACCTACACATAAAATACAAATTTAAATCATAATTGAAACAAAAAATAATCAAAAATACAAAATAATTAAATTATTAGATTGTTGTAAAATTCATGTCAGCTTTATACAAATAGTCATTTTAAAATTAAAAACTGACAAACACAAAGGACAAATTATATCAGTTGGCGCATTATCATAATTGTATTATATACCTTAATATTACATATCGTCAACGGAGTAGAGACATTTATCCAGTAGGAATGCTTGAAGCTTTGATTTAAATGAAGACGTATAGATTAAGCTTTTTAATTCTAATGGTACCCTATTGAATAATTGCACTGCTTGATATTGTGAACTATGTTTCACAATGTTAAAATGAGGACTTATCTTATTTTTCAAATCTTTCCTACGTGTACTCTCCCTGACTAGTCTTTCCTCATGCGTCTCATATTCATGTATGTACTTTTTTAAATTAATCAGAAGTACAAGAATGTAGAGACTGGGAACTGTAAGAATTTTTAAGTCTAAGAAATGCGGACGACAACTCTCTCTTTGTGAGATACGGACAATGGTACGTATAGCTCTTTTCTGAAGGACAAAAGCTCGTTTACAGTTATAATTATAGCTGTTTCCCCAGAATTGTATACTGTATCTTAATTTGGATTCAATTAGTGCGTGGTTTACGATTTTTAAGTGTTCAATGTCAATTTCGTCTCTATATAAGGGTTCTTAAAGCATAACATGTGGATGATATAGATATGCATCAATGGCGGCTAATTATTTTTCCAGTTTAATGGGTCATCTATGTGTACTCCCAGGAATTTAGTTTCTTTCACGAGTTCAATATTACCATCATTTAGTAGTATTGTCATAGTGTCATTATTTCGGGCAGTTGTTTTAAATAAAATTACCTTAGTCTTTGCACTTTGCAATTGGCGAATATGCAATGCGAAATCAGGGGTGTAGTGTGTACTCAGTTTACCCAAAAACCATGAAAACGACACCCATGACGGACGAACCTAAAATTTTCCTAGCCACCACCTTGGATTTTAATTTTGGTCTCATTTTCGTAATCAGCGACCCCAAAAACCATGAAAACGACACCCATGACGGAAAAACCAAAAATTTTCATCGGCGCCATCTTGGATTTTCATATTGGTCTCATTTTCGTTATCAGCGACCCCAAAAACCATGAAAACCACACCCATGACGGAAAAATCAGAAATTTTCGTCGGCGCCATCTTGGATTTTATTTTGGCTTAATTTTCGTAATCAGCGACCCCAAAAACCATGAAAACGACACCCATGACGGAAAAACCAAAAAAAATCCTGGCTGCCATCTTGGATTTTCATTTTGAACTCATTTTCGTAATTAGCGACCCCAAAAACCATGAAAACGACACCCATGACGGCAAACCCAAAAAATTTCCTGGCCGCCATCTTGGATTTTCCTTTTGGCTTCATTTTCGTAATCAGCTACCCCGGAAACCATGAAAACGACACCCATGACGGAATAACCAAAATGTTTGTCGGCGCCATCTTGATTTTCATTTTGACCTCATTTTCGTAATCAGCGACACCAAAAACCATGAAAACGACACCCATGACGGCAAACCCAAAAATTTTCCTGGCCGCCATCTTGGATTTTCCTTTTGGCTTCATTTTCGTAATCAGCGACACCAAAAACCATGAAAACGACACCCATGACGGAAAAACCAAAAATTTTCCTGGCCGCCATCTTGGATTTTCATTTTGGCTTCATTTTCGTAATCAGCGACCCCGAAAACCATCAAAACGACACCCATGACGGAAAACCAAAAAAATTTCCTGGCTGCCATCTTGGATTTTCATTTTGAACTCATTTTCGTAATCAGTGACCCCACAAACCATGAAAACGACACCCATGACGGAAAAACCAAAAAAAATTCTGGCCGCCATCTTGGATTTTCATTTTGGCTTCATTTTCGTAATCAGCAACCCCAAAAACCATGTAAACGACACCCATGACGGAAATACCAAAAATTTTTGTCGGTGCCATCTTGATTTTCATTTTGACCTCATTTTCGTAATCAGCGACCCCAAAAACCATCAAAACGACACCCATGACGGAAAACCCAAAAAACCTGCCTGCCATCTTGGATTTTCATTTTGACCTCATTTTCGTAATCAGCGACCCCAATAACCATGAAAACGACACCCATGACGGAAAAACCAAAAATTTTCCTGGCCGCCATCATGGATTTTCATTTTGGCTTCATTTTCGTAATCAGCGACCCCGAAAACCTTGAAAACGACACCCATGACGGAAGAACTAAAAATTTTCTAGCAGACGAATTGAGAACCTCCTTTTTTTAAGTCGGTTAATGAGATTTACCGTCTATCATCAGTTCAACCTAATAGCCTGAAAGAATACAACTATCGATCCATAAGTACGTATAATTTTGAAGGAATTTTCTTTCAAGTCCTGACCGTTGAGGAGTTGCACCTTCCGTCATCAGCGCAGCGCCGCCACATGAAATTATGATTATCAGACGCAAATACTTGAACAGCTTCTGAAAATGTATGGAAAACGTTATGTGCGCCTATGATATTCGAGGGTTGCCCTCAATTTCTCAGAGTTCCCATCATCAGAAACTGACTTGGTGCAATGGGACCGCCTCGGGAGTATACCCTTTCCAAAACAAAAAGAATTTTGAAAATCAGTCCACAATTGACGGAGATATTCGCGGACATACAAACACGAATAGAGAACCTCCTCTTTTTTGGAGGTCGGTTAAAAATATATATCGAAGTACAATCGACAACAACAAACGATCGTGAAATTCGACTTCGATCTGAAGATGAAAAAAATTTTAGCAATCTTTACAAACTAGCAAAATAAACATGTTTGATCAAAATTAATAAGTGTATCAAATTGTGGTAATCGGTGTACAATCTCGAAAATATATGCACGAAAAACACGGGAGCGTTTGTGACACAAAGCGATACGTCCGTCCTCTGGCAGTGGCCGATTCGTACTGGCGAGATAGAGTTTGCGCGGTCGATAATATAGTTAACTTTAGATTCAATTTACGAAATGAAATTATAGTTTATTGATAAAATAAAAATACGATTCTATTAGAAGGTTACCTTAAAATTAATACGTAGTTTTTAAATTTTCTTTAACGTGATTCTAAGGTATAGAAAAAAAATCTTATTTGTCGAGACATTTTGTAAAAATTGCGATGTTTTAACATTTTTTTTCTGCTATATTTTGTATTGAAGTCGAAAATGTGGCAAACTGGTCCCCTAGTAGACCATACGGTGATGTTATTTATATTTTTTTTAATGTTTAAGATCGTTTGTAGTGTTATGTTCGGCTAAGCCAAACGTAACTCGATCGGTATTTGTGCGGAAAAGGACTTTTGAATACGGGTGATTGTCATTAATATAAACATTATTTTGAAAATTCTTCAAACCCATCCACCTGAAAAAGAACTCGTCTCTTATAATAGCCAAAAGGAAGCTTCAAATTCTTCATAGATTTCCCACACCAAGCGATCAAAATTGATCAAAATGAGATGATTTTGTGGAAGGAGCCTTAAGAGATTTTTATCGTTCGTCGCGGTACAAACACGACAAACTACGATTTGATATGGATGTAAATATCGGTGTATGTAGTAGCTATTAAACGCGTTTACGGCAATTTAAAGTTACCATTGTTCATGTTTCTTTCGTAGATGATAAACATGCGGTTATAGACAATGGTGCAATCTGTAGTAAGGTAAGACACAATTCTAATGATACTAAAATCGACAACAGATATTGAGATTCGGGAAGTGAAATGGGAGGCCACAAAATAGATAATTGTGCTGATATTTGTAGACAACCATTTGAAGCCTGCCAGTTAACAAGCCTTGTCAAAAACACAATACGCAACAAATCAATTAATTTGTTAACTCCAATAATTTCCAGTTATTATGAGGTTTGTGTTATAAACCGATTTAAAGCGGGTACAACGAGACATGAGATGTATTTACTGCTTACTTATTAATATTGGCATATTACACCAGGTTGGAACTGGTTAACACAAACGGCGAGTATTGCAAGACAAATGGGCATAACGTGTGAACTTACAACCTGAATAAAGGCATTAAATGTTCAACACAATAACCGTTTAAGTTTATCATTATGATAGATGCTTCAAAGGCTTGGGACGTGTTGAACTATGAATTTCTAGAGCTTGTGGTTTTATGAAGGAAGGAAGGAACACATGCCTCGTACAGAATGGTTAAAAATTGAAGTCCATTTCCTTGGAAACTCTAGCCGTTGTGTCTTACGCAAAGAAACTTACTTTTTTTTAAACACGTTGCCCCACACTAGGCATATCTCCTGTATCGTTTACACATTTAGACTTACAAGCAAAAACAAAACTTGATACTTCAAATAATTTATCTAGGCATGGGAGATGCGACGAAGAAGCAAAAGGAATAGAAATACATTGCTCATAATATTAAGACAAACAAACAGTACAAGCTCATTTGGTATGATTTAAAGACGATTTGCATTTTGCTCTATAGCTTTAAGCTTACTTTGATTAGATTTAAACACATTGCATCCTATCCCACTAGAAAACTGAAGCACCAATTAATGCCTCTACTAAACAAGACAGATTACCAAACCTTGTTATATAAAGTTCTATTACTTGCAACTAACTACTTGGAGGTCCTAAGAGGACTGTTCAAGTACCAACTACGGCGATGAATCAGACTCCATCCTTTGAAAAGTTACTCAATTATACAAGCAGTTGACGAGAACTTTCTTTCCATCATTTGCAAGTTAACTGACAGCTGGGTAGTCAAAGAAAGTTTTATAAGCGTCATTTATTTCCCTCTAAATTACGTTTTGAAACGCCCTCTTTAGATTGAAATAACGTTTCATGCTTATTATAACTGTGAATGAAATTTAATGGCAATGATATAATATAATGGCTGATGGCTGTCATAAAAGGTGACGAATGGTAAGAGAATTAGGTAGCGGAAATTACTGATTTCGTTCATACAAAAAATAATCTACAAAATATATGAATGAATATGCGTAATGCTGAAACGTACAGATGCTAGCATATCACGCTACCCGAAAGTTTTCCCAACCAACCTTGGAGCTAATTCTTTAGCCATAAAGTTGAAAATCTATTTACTAAATTGGACAGATTGTAGTTTCGGCGTCTGTACAATCAAGGCAACCACGAAATATTGAAATTAGACTACAAAGAGCTTAAAATATTAGTATTTCCCACTAGACCTATTGGATTATCCTTTGCCTAATTCTCTTATAAAACTGTCGTGTCTTTTGGGACACCTAAACTCCAAAAAATATAATCTAAAACTGATTGTTTTTCTTTTCGTACTTTTGATACATTTTGCTTCGGGGACTTAACATGACTTGTCTTTTTTATTAAACTCCGTAAAAATATTATTAAAGTTTACTCAATCGGATACCTCTAGTCGATCGTGAAATTCCTCTTAAACTTTTGAGAGAGCTATAAAGTTGTTCAGGCAATTACTTACTTTATAATTGTTCTTCTTTATCAATTAAGTGTAGTTACACCTGTTTCGATTTTATTGGTTATACATCGTGCTTATTTGCAACCCAAGTTTGCGTGAAGAAAAAAACCAAGATCGTTAATGCTGTCACTCTTTCTTTTTGAGAACTTCTATAGATTCAATGACCAGCTAAATCAATATGAGAATGATGTGAGCGAATCTTCATTTATGACTGCGTTGATTACGGATTTGCGGATTACTAGTCTATTAAAAATAGTTCCACCAGTCAACAAATACGGACATCTAGTGTAGTACAGGGGCTATAGTATAGGGGCTTGACGTCCTTAATGATAGGGCCTATACCATATCGTTGTCTGGCCAATATTACACCACGACTACGTTTTTTGGTACACATTCAATCGTCATAACTCTGAGTCGTCTGTTTCCCTAGTAATTAGTTTCAAACTAGTCCACAACAGTAATTATAACAGCGTTACCATTACGAGCGCGTCGCAACAACACCAATATTTTATGTAATACGGTGCGCCTATTGCGTTTTGCGGTCGCATGGTGCGTTCCATACTAATACGCGCCCGCGGCTTTTTTCGGTTGATATATGTAAGTATTGACGTTTGATGTATGTAAGTATGAGTTCTGACGGGTTAGTGACCTCTTTTCGTCGTTTGAAAGGTGTTATTCGTGTAATTTCTGTTTTTGGAAAGTTCCCTCATTATCATCAGCCTATAATGTTCCCACTACTGGGACACTGAGAATGAGCTATAATCCACCACGCGAGTCCAGTGTGTTGGTACTGGTAGATGTCACATGTCTCAATATTCATTTCGGAAAAGATGTCAAGACCACACCCGTCTTCACAGCAGGCTCTATTTAAAAGATGTGCCAAACCCAATGTTGTACATATAATTACAAGCTATTAATATCGTCCATGTCTTGGCTCCATTCCAGGGTCGCAACTTCGCAAACCCTATCCTTTCCACACCCCTTATTCTGACCTATATTATAATATACATGATCCAAGGTTTCGTCAAAACCTTCGATCACTAGTGAAGAATCTAATGAGCATCATGTAATGAAGTATGTATAGTCTGGCAGGCATTGTAAAGACAAAACAATAACATACGTTAATAAAACTGTACATATATCTAGATATATATGTATGTATGTAGAATGTATTTATAACAGTCACCTTCCGTTGTTTCCTGTTCGTATATGAAGTGCTACAGAGTTTCTATGTCGAAAGGATATGTGCTATTCGTAATTATATTCCTTGTTATTGTCTACCAGTCCCTTTCGGCAATGGGGTGCTGTGTGGGTAGTACAAGGGTGTCGGTTTGAGTATCATATAGGGGAAACACCCTATAGAGTGCTCGTTTGATGAAGGGTACGAAATTCAAGACTCATTTGAATTTTGCACTCCATTCAAGCCTGTATCATTATGGTGATGATTGCTTGTAGATATGAAGCAAAATTGCTGTGTAAAGGTTTGGGAAATCACTTATCTTACTCAGCGGCTACTTGTATGCCTTGTTTCCTTAGCATAAATATATTACATGTCCCGAAGTTCTATTTGAACTCGATCCTGCAGTTTCGACTATCATACTCATAACCTTACCCCTTCTCCTTTATCTTCCTTCGTTTCCTTCCTCTTTCTTCTTAACCTATCCGGGTGGCAGAGTTTTTATGGCCCTCTGACCTGGCTTTATACAGTATGATTGACGTTTATTCAAAATAGATTCTAGTGACAGTGTATTGGCTCATCACTTACTACTATAATAGTAATCCGTCCCGCTCTGTTGATTTTTACGGGTTTCGCGGAACAATAAGTTTTATGGGAACCACAAGATACTCATTAGTTAGTGGTTACTCAAGATTCGAATGCGTTATATCTTTCATAAGTCAATAAGCATTACAAAGAGTGTCCATGGAGTTTCTTGCCCGTTCTACGCTAAGGAATGGGCAACTACAGTACAGTTACAGTTATTATACATTGTGACTGGGACTGTAGCTTCTTTTATTTTGTACTAGTGACCCGCCCCGGCTTCGCACGGGTACAAAAAAGGTATTAAAACCTTCCTCTTGAATCACTCTATCTATTAAAAAAAACCGCATCAAAATCCGTTGCGTAGTTTTAAAGATTTAAGCATACAGACAAACAAACAAATAAACAAACAAACAAACAGACGCGACTTTGTTTTATACTATGTAAGGATTTGTTCGACTATTAAAAAGTGCCCGTAACTGGCCTACTTGAAATAAATGTTTTGATTTTGAATCCGCTCTATTAATATAATTTTTTAGAATGAAGAAAATTAAATGGTTCACAAATAAAACTGAACGCGATTAGGACATCTAAACGAGCATCAAAAGGGAGCACAGACAGCTCTCGAACAAACTTAAGATTAGCTGAATCAGCCTTTTCATTGAGGAAATTCGCCCTTGGTTTTTGTATTTCATAAAATTTCTACTTCTAGTCTTGGGTAAAGGTTCACTTTGACTTATCTTTAAAGCATGTCAAGGACTCCTAAATACCCAATTTTTATTTCGAATCACAATTTTTTCGAGCTTAAAATTAAAAATCCTATAAATCACATACAGTTAGCTTTTTACAAAATATCAAAGGTAAAGTAAAGTGCATTTCGTAAATGTAGCCCAGCGCCAGTTTCATTAAAAATTCATAACGTTGCGAGGGAAAAAACGCAGCTGGAACGTAATAGTGTAAAAACTACATTTTACGATATTGAAATTGAAAAATGGATATTGGAAAATTGTTAGCACGTTGGCGTTCAATTAAAATGCGAATATCATCGAAAGCTTGATTTTATTTGAAGGGTTAATATTGTTTGTAGCCTTTTACTGATAATATGGAGCAAGTAATTTACTTGATGATGATGATGAATTTACTTGAGTTGGTCTTTTCCAGTTATATTGAGAAAAACTTGCCTTGTTGGTCTAGTGGTCTGTGCATGCGGTCCTGCGTTCGATTACCAGGTCAGGCAGTGTTATCAGGTATATTGGCAGCTTAACTTGAAGATCGAATCGAGCAGCTGTTATTATTTAGTGTCGAGTTCTTCTGACAAAATACAACGTGGTAAAATGATTAGACCTTTGGCATCAACGTCATCTGTTCTGTTATAAAGGTTTTTGTGAGAGCTACTACGGTTATTTAACATAAGCTGCTGGTCTCATGCAATCAATGAAGACACTAAACTATATTAGACTTTTGTTGCATTATAATACTCAACTGTCTTCCCAATATAAATGCTGTGTCTCTGAAAATACGCCCAGACAGCCACATAATGACAGTAGCTCCTTAGTCTATGGTGTATCGATCCTCATCGGTCTTGCCAGGACGCTGTCTAACTTTTGACGTATTGAATGGGGAAGCTCGTTAATTTGTGTTCAGCATTTTCATAACGCAGTTCGGGCTGGCAGTATTGTGGTACTTGCACGAATAGCGTCACAATAACTTCGAATGTTAATATTGAGAATTTTAATAAGACACATGCGGCATAACCACCTCTTTTATTGCCCGACGTGCACGGCTGAGTGCACCCTTACTTAGTTTGCAAGCCCCGGCTGGGGGCCTTAAATTCATTTGAGGTCACCACAGGATAGTCTGTTTGAGCATTAATCCAACCTCACTGAACTGCGAGAGGCCATAAAAAAAATTACTGCACCCTCCAGGTCTTGAATGATGGAAACGACAGAGCAGTCCAGGTTGCTATTTACTAGGCTGACAAAATCTTGAGTCATCAATACGACAATAAATCTATCAATTGACTTAACATCATTGATTGGTGATCAATATATATCTAGAAACAGATACCTAGACTTCGACGAAAACGCGAGGTTCTGATTGGCAGAGCAGGCGTTGGTAATAAAATTAACCAGCCATTACATAATTCCGTAATACACCGCCAAGTAATAAAATTAAGCCGAAACGCTTCACAAACACGTTGTACAAACAAAAATTTCATCAATGAAGCCCATTACCTTTTAACGTAATACTTTTAGCGTCCAAAAACGCTACGTCAGTTACAAAGGCCTACGCCCACGATCTCGTCGCGATACTCTGACGCGAACTTGACCGAGCCGATGAGTCATCGCGCCGGTTTTGTTCAATTGATTCTATATTCTGAATGATTATTACTTATGGCTAAATAATAACGGATGAATGAGGCGATCATCGAGATCAAGCAGTGCTTGCCGACGTAACCATCATAACATACCCGAGTTCAATCCGTACTTCGGAAAGTACGTTCAATTCATCCAGGCTAACATTTGTAGATCTAGGATTCTAGGCTCTCTAGTCAACCGATCCCACAAGGACGGGACCTGCGGGTCTACTTTATCGCTTTTTTTAATTGGTTAACTGGACACATTGACTTTTGTGATTTGTTTGGTCAAGTAAAGTAGGAAGCTTGAAAGTCTGACAACCAGTTTTAGTATTACCCAGAACTACCTGGGTTGTGGAAATCAGATAGGCAGTCGCCTCGTGTAAAATACTGGTATTGCAGTAGACTGGAATCCGACACCAATATAATAGGAAAAAGGCTATGCAGATGATGAAGAGTAGGCCACATGCTGGTCTCCACTAGCGTTACCGGTGTCGTGTATCGCCGCACCTATGTTAAAATAGTCTTAGGAATGGTTGCTTATCATATAAAATATATCGTTGCGTGAAGATTGGGAGATAGAAGAACGAGGTAGCGATGACGAGTTTGGATAAATTTCTGTGAGAAGATATGCGTTGTTTTCATTGCATATTTGAAAGGAGAAGCGATGTAACGAGACTAAATGGAGTAACCGGTTGTTACTCATACTGTTAGAACTTAGGATAAAATCTTCGATATAAATAAAGAGAGAAGTCCTGACTGACTGACTGACTCATCAACGCCCAGCCCAAACCCTTGGACTAGGGTTGATGAGGATTCCTCTTCCTCATCCTCATTATGCGGAAGTTCCTCATTTTTTTGCCATTCCTCATCCTCTTCCACATCCCCAAAATCAGGCATAAAATATTCCTCTTCCTCTTCCACATCCTCATTAATTAAGAGGAATTTATGAGGAAGTGTTGTTGACGTATTCAATGTAAATAAAAGCTTTGCTCGCTGCTTTAGGTACTTTCACGAACAGGCTCGAACGTGTTTTAGAAATACTATAATACAACACGCTATTTTGTGTGTGTAGTACTGTAGCCACTAAGCCAGTCTCTGTTTTGTTCTGAGTGGTCGTAAGTAACTAGAACTACTAAAGTCTTAATTAGGTTTATTGTTATGTTAAAAAGTATATGAGATGAAGCCAAAATAGTGCTAATATGGAAATATTTTAGTGAAATGGGCGTTAATACTGTTACATGTAAAATATGTGACCAAACGTAGGAAAGGGCGCTGGACTTCGGGCTTAAGAAGTCATCTCAAGTCACACCATGAAGTAGAATACGAAGAGTATGAACAAAATAATACAACAATAAAAAAAGCCGCGGTTGATAAACGCAAATTGTCAGAAGAGGCTCCTTTTCAACAGGCTAAGAGACAAGTAACTTTACAGGAGGCATTCCAAATCCAAAGACATCAGTATTGCGATTTTGGGATACATCTCACGAAAAAGGCCGCGAGCTGGATAAAATTTGCGAAATGTTAGCTCTTCCTCTTCCGCATCCTCATCCTCCTCCTCATATCCTCATCCTCTTCCTCAAAACGTGTTTCTAATAGTTCCTCATCCGCATCCTCTTCCTCATAACCCCTTCCTCATCAACCCTACCTTGGACCTAGAAAGCTGAAATTTTGCACAGAGGTTCCCTTTGTAATGTAGACAAGGAATAAGGAAGGATTTTTCGAAATTCAACCCCTAAGGGAGTTAAATAGGGGATGAAAGTTTGCATGGAAAATCGTCATATTCACGCGGGCGAAGCCGGTGGCAAAAGCTAGTTAGAAATAATCTTACACCACTACATCGCGCCTGTAAACCCCGAAGGGTTAGACAGAGATGAACCTAATAGTAAACAAACATTTTGCCAGTTATGTTAAGTCTCATGTAAATGGGGGCGAGCCTATAGCCATCAACCGATGCACAAATTCAGACTTCGTGAAATTCCTGATTGAAAAACCCAATAACACTTTGCCCCAATCTGGGAATCAAACTCAGGACCTTAGCTCAGCAGTTGCAAATTTACAATTGCGACCGTTGTACCAACGAAACAGTCACACTATTACTGCTCAACCAATAATTAACTACAATTGGTGAAGTAGCAAAGTAACTCTTCTAAAGCTATTACGATTAAGAACCCATCTTAAAATCGACAAGGTATAAAAAGGGCAAGACGCTTCACATCTTAAAAGAGTCCGTACAAGGGACTGTCCTACTTAAAGCTTTCAAAGAACTCTCTGAATTATGAATATCAAAAGCGTTGGCCCTTTAGTAGAGTATGAATGAGAGAAGCTATAAAAGTATAAAGTTTAGTATCAAGTGAGCATACGAAACCATAAACTGTCAACTCTAATGTGAACAGATGGATGTAGTATTTTTTAGCGTTTCCGTAAAAGTCACGGTAGCAATTTCAGGTAAAAATAATGGCGAATCAAATATGCAACGTTTTATTTGAAAGTAAATTAGCGCTATGTTAGAAGCTTGTGTAAAGATAGTGTCATAACATCGACTTTTTGCAAGCAAAGCACACAGTGACCCCCTAGTCATTGCTCTTAGATTATGTCGATTCGATACTTAAACTAGAGCTTCCATAAGAATTGAAACTTAAGTTTTTTTTTTGTAGTTTTGCAGTAGCATGTCTGGTGTAGCTTTCCCTAGCTTGTCAGCTAAGCCCTATTTCTATCCGTTTAATATTTTGATATGACATAGTCTTTTTCGACTGTCCTATTTATCCTAGTGAGTTTTTTTTTTTTTTTTTTTTTTTTTTTGTCTCTCATTACACTGCGATCTGTCGCCACAGGGACATTTATCAGTGGGTTGGTTGGGTTTATTATTGGCATGCTCGGTATGCGACCTGTGTCGCATCCTACTTTACTTAGTCTTCACTGTTGCGATTTAAGTGTGTCTTGGGGCATCTTCCGTTTCAGTCTGCGGATTGTAGTGGTATCTTCCATCAAGACATTGGCCAAGATGTTCGGGTGGTCTTTAATTCTTTTCTTGTACTTGTTTGTATGGGATAGTATTTCCTGTTTGACTGTGGTCATGTGCAGGTCGTTATGAAGTTGTTCATTTGTGACGAACCAGGGGGCTCCGGTTATTGTCCTCAAGATTTTGTTTTGGAATCTTTGCAAGATTTCAATGTTGGAATGGGAGGCTGTCCCCCAGAGCTGTATTCCATAAGTCCATATCGGCTTAAGGATCGTTTTGTAGAGTAGCAGCTTGTTACTTAGCGACAGACGTGACTGACGACCCATTAACCAATACAGCTTACGTAATTGTAAGCCTAACTGTTTTCTTTTTGTGAAGATATGTTTTTGCCAGGTGAGTCGCTTATCAAGGTGTAATCCTAAATACCTGACATGGTCCGATTGTGGAACTTCTGAGTTATTGAGTTTGACGGGTGGACAAGTGCCTCTTCTTAGAGTAAATGTAACATTTACAGACTTTGTTTCGTTAGCCTTGATTCACCATTTTTTTAACCAGATGGAAATGTCATTAAGCCCACACTGTAAGAGTTCCGCCGCCTCAACTGGGTCTGAGTGGACTGCCAAGATCGCGGTGTCGTCAGCAAAAGTACCGGTTGTGATACTCTCTGAAGTTGGTAGGTCAGATGTGTAGATAAGGTACAACGTCGGGCCCAGTACGCTACCCTGTGGAACTCCTGCTTTAATAGGGCAGAGACTTGAGAGCGCTTCACCGCTTTGGACTAGGAAGTGCCTGTTTTCCAAAAAAGATTTTAGGATGTTGTACATGTAGGTAGGGAGTAAAGATTTTATTTTAAATAACAGGCCCTCATGCCATACCCTAACAAATGCTTGTGATATGTCCAAAAAAGCACTTGCACAGTACTTTTTATTCTCAAATGCACTGTCAATTTCGCTTATTAGTCTGTGTACCTGTTCGATGGTGGCGTGCCTTCGACGAAATCCAAATTGATGTTTGGGAATCAATTTGCGCTGTTCGATCAGTGGTATCAGGCGGCACGATAGGAGCGATTCGTAAATTTTCGAGGGTATGGGTAACAAGCTAATCGGTCTGTAAGACTTCGGATCCTCCGGTTGCTTATTTGGTTTCAATAGCATAATTATCTGTGCGACTTTCCATTGCGGCGGTATGAAATTTTGTTTCGTGATGGCGTTATAGATCGCTGTGAGTAGTGTTATCCCAGAGTCTGGTAGTTCCTGTAGGACTTTGTTGGTAATTAGGTCATAACCAGGGGCCTTCTTGGAGTTAGCTTTTTTAATAATGTTTTCTACTTCTCTTTTAGTAAAGTAGTCTGGTTCGATATCATCCTGGTGGGGGATATCAATAAATTCAGTAACCTCTCTTTCGTGTTCGGGGGAACCCTCATATGGGTGGGGTTGGAAAACCTTTTCCAGATGCTCCGCAAATGTAGCTGCTTTTTCTTGGTCGCTACGTGCCCAACTGAGATCTGGTTTTCTAAGTGGTGAACTAGTTACTATGGGTCTTTTAATTTTTTTAGTGGCTTTCCAAAGAGAGTAGTCTGTAGCTGCTGTTGCATCAAGGCCCTCTAGGCATGCCTGGAAGGAAGCGTTCCTATCTTGTTCCAGAATTTGTTTTAGCTCTCTTACTTTGCGGTTGAATACTTTTTTCGTATCAGGACATCTATTTTGTTGCCACAATTTTCTGGTCTCTCTTTTTTCCTTAATTAATTCCAATATGTTTGGGGCGACAGATTGGGCATCAGACTTGTATTGATCTAATGGTGTCGAGTTCCATGCGGCGTTTTGCACGTTTGTATTAAAGAATTCAACAGCATTTGTAATGTCATCTTCTGTTTTGAGTGGAGGAGGTACTTTAAATGCTTCGTCTATGAAGTATCGAAAAAGAATCCAGTCAGTTTTCTTATTGTGTAATGTACATTTTTTTAGAGTCAGCTTTACCTTATGTTCGATATTTATAATAATGGGTGAGTGATCTGACGATAAATCCCAGCAGCTATTGCACGATATTTTATTTTTCGTAATTCCTTTGCTAACACAGAAATCAATGAGATCTGGTATTTTATTTCTGTCTGAGGGCCAGTATGTTGGTTGTCCTGTAGAGACAACATCCATACTATTTGTTTGAACACATTTTAAAAGCTCCCGACCCCTAGGCACGATAAGCCTAGACCCCCAAAAAGTGTGTTTGGCGTTGTAGTCGCCTGCGGCTATAAAGCGATGGCCTAGAGTATTGAAGTAGTCGCAAAACTGATTTTCTTTAATGGTATGTCTTGGTGGGCAGTACAGAGCTGACACTGTGATGTTGCTATTAGTGTCCGACCGAAACACGATTTTCAGCCGAAACCGAAACCGTAAACGAACCTTCGGCCTTGGTCCCAGTTTCGGCCGAAACCGTAACCGAAACCGAAACTTTATTAAATATTTATGGAATATAAAATCTATTGTAGTTTTACGCATATATACACAATTAACACGTGTAAAAAATGCAACAATTAAAGTAGGTAATTAGGTAATAAAAATAGTTCCTTTGTATTTGTAAAATTAATAATTTCCAAAAAAAAAAAAAAAAATAAGCACCTCGCATACTAAAGGGAATAAATGCGACATAGAAAATATAAGATGAAACTTTTTAGTAAAAAGAATCTATTGGTTTATTTAACAAAAAAGTACGTCATATCATTTTCAAAGATGGTGTTTTAAGAAATAATTTTCATTACGAAATTTTAACAACAATTGGATTGCGCACACACAGCAACTCGAGTTTCGAGGTCGTCAACAGTTTTCAGTTGCTGCAATCAATGACTGAGTTAGTTGCTAATTGCCGCAACTAGCAACTGTCAAATATAATACCGATTTTTAAAGTTACCGTAGACAGCGACGACGTAATAAAAGTAGAGCAATTGGTGCTTCTTCGATATTCATCGAAGTACACACTGTACGCTGTTCGCTGCGTAGATTGAGCAACTCGGTTATGAAAGTTGCTCACAGATTGCCATAAAATTGCTGCAACCGTAAACGTTGTAGCAACTATCAACTAGTTACAGGAAACTTTTTAAGTTGCTTAACCCTATACTTGGCAGAGATTTTATTTTTTGAAATATTGAATTTTTTTACATAGAATGCATTTTTAGGTATTCATAGAGGGGAGAAAAAATAATAATAAAAATCTATTTATGTTATTTTATGATTTATTGAATGTATCACATGTGATACATTGCCAGACTCATAGCAATCTACCTTATAAAATCTATGTATCATATTTGCTACACTGCCAGGCTTCCAACGTTATTTTAACAAAACAAAAATAAAAAAAATACACGCTTACGTGAAAAAAAACATTTAATTATGACACATTTTTTTTGTACTTCCATACATACAATTGAAAAACAGAACCCCCTTTTAGTGTTAGTCGGTAAAAATTAAAAGTCATAGTAGTAACGCCCTTTGAACCTTATAAAATTTTAATTATTGGCAAAACGGGCTCGTGACCACGTCCAAAGCGTGTATTTTGCGTAAGGTATGCTGCGTAGGCTTTATACCCTTTTGTTTTTTTTTACTTTACCCCCATAAATGAAAGGATCGTCAGAAAATCATCATCTGTGGTACTTATTGAGCTGCCAATTGTTTGCGTGCTATAGATATTTGTTTGTTGTTCTATGAGAGAGTCATCTGAAAAACAGCTTTCAATGACACTCGTCTCTTCACGAGGGTCAAACGAGTTATAGCACTCCTCCAGAACCTATAAACTTACAGCAACGCCAGTAAAGTTGTAATCTTTTAGCTGGTATTACTTTTCTCTTTATCGCGACCACTCTAAGTCTTTTAGAACGAGTAGCCGCAGAGAGAGAAGGTGTAAACAATGGTTACAGCACCCGGTTATAACGTGTCAAGTTGCTGGTTCATGGTAAAGGTAGTTGCAAGGAGGTTGCCAGTCGTGAAGCCACTTACAAAGAGGTTCCCAGTGAGTTTACTTGAAGTAACAAGGATGGTACCGGACACAATGGCCTAGGCTCAGTACAATGAAGCTGCCTTCTTCTTCTTTTATACAGATATTGTATACGGATAGATTGGGCAATAATATTGATGGCAAACAATGGTTTGATTGCAATGACTCAGGGTATAGAGTACCAAAGATATTGAAGGAACTACTTGATTTATCGTCATTTGATGAAAAATTAAGATTTCCTGATGAATATGGCAATGATAGAGGCAGCGAACTGGTGTCGGAGTACGTTGGGAATAAGCAATACTGCAATCAACCTCAGTAGTTTCAATTATATTCGACTTTGCTCTTGCTTCCGGAACAAAAACTCGGTAATTTCCAAGTTACCGAGCGCTTCTTTGTTGTTGCATACTAAGATGATGAACCACATGTGGGAGAAAATAAAAATAAACAATAATATTGACAATATATATATAAATAATATTATATATTGTAATAATTATATAATAAATTGAAACCATACAAATCAAGCAATGTAACATATTTGATACAGGCGAAACATTATCTAAAAGGATGGCCATCTGGCAGTGTATCATATCTGATACACTAAGAAAGAACCGTAAATTACATACAATTTCAGTCCATTTTGGTACTCGAAAGTAGCGTTTCTAAGTAGCAAATATAGTAACCTATTTGAATTAAACAGCTTTTGAAAATAATTTGGCCTAAATGTTATAAAATTTGTGTGTTTTTATCTTGCAACGCCAAGACGCCTTTTGTCGGTTTACTATTTTGTTTTCTACTGCATTTTTGGATTATTAAATGAAAAAATAGTATTTTTTTGTAGAATTTGGATTATATTTTTTACCATATAAAATAATAAATGTTTTGAAAATACGTCTTGGAACGTCTCTAGATTTTCATAAAGTTCAATGTATCAAATTGTACACAGTGCCAAGAATAGGGTTAAGTTGCCTCAACTTAAGTTGCTCCATGTGCAAAGCGCCTAAATCACCGGAGATAGTTGTGTATCGGAACTACGGGGCGGTTCGAATACGGGTACAAAATTTAATCCATCAACAAATATAGTAATGTTTGAATCAAACATCACAGGTATCTTTTAAGTGTTAAATTAATTTCTACATAAATTCTTATTTTATAAGTTCTAGGGAATAACTCACCAGAACCAAGTCTTGTAAAATATCCAATGAATTATTTTATATACACACCTACTTACAACCTATTTATTTTACACTGTAGCACAAGACCCTAATGAATGCCATAAAAATACATCATCATTAATCATAAGTAAAGATAAATACCTAATTTTTGCGCAAGAAAAATCACACAACCTCAAATCATCACGATCGCGCCGGCTAGCGAACTCAACTGGTACTCGAAGTCATCAAGAATGATGTGCGACAATTCACTTAAATCTTGTTTCGGCGGGGCCGAAAGGTTCGGCCAATTATTGGCCGAAACCGAAACTATGGCCGAAACTAGGTTTTTTGGCCGAAACTAGCCGAAACCGAAACCGAAACCGAACCTTCGGTCGGTCCTTAGTTGCTATTCCAATCATACACTACTACGTTGGTTGCTTGGATGTAGTCCTTACAATATGACTGACATTGGTGGTGTTTGATATTAGCTTTTATAAGGACAGCTGACCCTCCATATGCTTTTCCATCAGGATGCGTGGTATGGTATAAGTTATACTCGGGAATTTTGAAATAGCTCTTAGATGTAAAATGAGTTTCCGATATTAGCATTATGTCAATTTTATTTATTTTAAGAAAAGTTTTTAACTCGTTCGAGTGTTTGGTTAGCCCATTAGCATTCCATACGCATAGCTTTAGGGCAGCGAATTTATTGGCATTCTTGACATGAGGTCTACTAAGATTTGGGTCATCTTTAGCATTTGGTTCATGAGTGTCTGCATTGTTGCGTTAAAAGTTTGAAGAGCTTCAGATATATTGTGTTCATTAGTTGTAGGATTATCATTGTAAAATTGTGGTTTCGGTTCAGATTTTTTTGTTGCTGCTGCATAGGATTTTTCCGGATCTCTATCATATTTCGATTCTTTGACACTTTCGTGTGTGGTTTTCCGTTGTCGGAATTCATGTTTGGTCGAATGCTGTCCTTTAGGGCGAGGAGTTGGAAACTTTATTTTTTGTAACTCTTTATACACAATACAGCCCTTATAATTGGCTGGATGATTTCCTTCACAGAGTATGCATTTCACTTTGTCAGAACGCTCCTTTCTGGGACATTTTGAAGTATGGTGAGATCCTGCGCATTTAACACAATTGGACTGTCTGTGACAAAAGTTCTGTGTATGTCCATACTGTTGACAGTTAGAACACTGTGGGATAGTGCGTTTGGGTCTTGGTGGTTCTATTTCTATACGACAATTGAGTAGTGTTTTTATGTTGTAGATGTCCTTATTATTATGGTTAGGCTGTAGGTCTATAAAAAACATTGGTAATGGCAGTTTGGTTTTATTATTTTTAATATTCCAGATATTGGTAGGTATGTGTCCTAGGTTTTCTAGTGCTTCCTTCAGCGAGTTAGTGTCAGTTGAGGGGTGGATGCGTTTTAATACCACTCTAAAGCTCCTCTCCTGCTTTGTTTTGTAGGTAAAAAATTCAGTATCTCTGCATTTTATATATCCTAGTGAGTGTCATAAAAAATGTATGAATCCAATATTTTTGCTGTCACTTCTGGGACGTTGACCCTGACCCAAATATTCACGGCTAGCTGGTCTTATTCATACTCAGAGTAAATCTCCGCATACCATACTGTATACTTGTACAGTAAGGTAATGATATTAAACCTGCTACCAAATTTAATTTCACGGTGTTTTGCCTTCGTTTACCCGGCTTTATTAAAAGAGGTAATGAAGGTATATATTTACTAAAAATATATAATATACAGTGTGTACTTAACAGTGTTTTTGTTCTGCTTGGAGATGTAGAAAAATTGTCCTGATTTTGCATTCTGCAAAGTCACAATACCTTTTTGTACTAAAATATTTGAAAACAAAAAGGTTGGTTGTTTGCTTTTTGTGATATTGGTCAACAAATCGTGTGAATCTGCTAAAGGCGGGAAGCCTGTCGGTTTGTGTAGATAGGGAGAGGTCTATGTCCAGCAGGGGACTTTTTTAGCTGAATGATCACAGTACCTATCTAGAGATTGGAGACTTCGTTAGACTTTAAAAACAGCAGGAACTACTTCATCCCTGTTTTCCCTGTACGGTTATGCAGAGTTGATGTATCCCTCTGATATCCCTGATGGCCAAATATTGGACATCAAATTCAGCCGACACCGCAAGGAAACAAAACATGTAGGAAAATATTAAGAACTTAATGAATCATCAAGCCAATCAAAACAATTATAATAACAGTTCCTTTCCCTCCCACCTGGCACGATTCAGTAAACAGCTGTTTCTATGTTTTCCTAATTGTCTCCGACCAGTAAGATAAATAGTCCATAAATACAAACGGTCTATATTTATCTATGTCTCGTGTGCAGACGTTATGACAGCGGGCGTTGCGCAGAGGCATGTGCCAAGTTTTCGCCACAATTGATTAATTAATTAGTTTTACTGACGATTAAAGTTTAGTAGGGATATATTGATACTCTCGATACAAAACTTTCTAAGATACAGTTTATAGTTGAAAACTGGATCCTATTGCCAGAAAATGAACTAAGACATCATCAGTGCTTGTTCCGTTTGTTGGTACGCTGATATCAACGTTTTGGACGGATTCAAGCCATAAGTACTTTTAATTCAATCAACATCCAAAACTAAGTCTCTCCATGGAGACTTAAAAAGTTTTGGATGTTGATTGAACCATACAATTAAATCATGGTGTGTGCTGTTCTACAAACGATAGGGCACCTAATTCGTGTCCTGCGTATTATATGGTCACTACAGGACCCGAAGGAAGCTACTGAAAACTCCAAACTAGTGGCTCAGTTCTAGGCCGTCACAATTTATATGACCATCGACACTCTAAGAAGAACAATAAAGCAAACTTGATGTTTTGTCGACTCGTTAAAACCGTGATCGCTAATAAATTTACACACAGAAATCGCTTTAAATTAATTGAAAATCAGCTTTCAAGGTATCCTGACCCGCTAATTGCAGCCCAGCATACCGCCTTCGGTATCAGAAGCATGCAATTACGCAAGGAATTCACTCAATTGAATGGTGGTATACCAACTAATATAGTGGTTTAGGGGCCCGTGTCGGCAGTACAATGCCAATTGACCAATCGATTTATTTGTTGATAGAATAGAATAAGTGTAATAGAATCGTCTGGACTGTGTTTTGTTGGGAATATGGCGCCTATTTTAGGTTCTCCTATGAATATTGGAATATTATGGCTCGGGGCTAAATTATTAACCGCCGCATGGGTCGACCTAACCGAAGGGTATCGTATTACCCTTAACTGGGTTGTGGATGCAGTCGCTCCATGTAAAATTCAGTTGCATCAAGTCAGACTAAATGAAAAATGATGACGAAATGGCAGATGATGATGACATTTAAATAAATGCCAGAAAAAGGAGAATTGTTGGATTTTCTAAGTTTGGCTCTAAGCCGAGAGTTACGATTTCAAACATTGCGATAATATTGAGTGCGAGTGAAATATAAGTAAGTCTATGTAAGTATTAACTTTTAGTTTAAATTTTCGAGTGAAATTAGTTCTACTTTTCATTATTGATCGAAGACTTTTCACGATAGATCTATCCGAACGCGCGTAACCGCTAGGCCATCATGACTTATATTACAATGTTGAAATTTATTATATCTGAAGTTCTCAACCTTTTTTAGCCTTATTTTGAGTTTCTAGAGGTTTAGGTGAAGTTTAGAATTGGAATAGGTCAATGAAAGTCTTACACTTGCCCGAAATCTTTTTAACCTATCTTCAAGACTAAAATATGTATTCCAGATCGAATTAAGGTCTGATCCCAGCTTAAAGAAACACCCGATATATTCCAATCCTATAATATTATGATGACGTCAAATGGAAATACCAGTAAGGGTCGGCTGAAACGGTACAAGTACAGCCGACCTTATTGCTGATGAACTCGAGAAAAAGGTCAAATGCGTAGTTCTCATAACAGACGCATGTATGGAAACATGACATGTGTCACACCCACCCACAAGATAATACACAAGGCACAGAAGAACTTGTACATTGGTGCTTCTTTTGGCTCTTGAAATCAATGTAATAATGATGGGAAACTTGTAAATTGGTGGGTAAATATTGCCAATTTGAATTGGAAAAACATGACGGTAGTTCTAAAGAGCATCATGTATTCTTCTTTGTATAGACTCCAGGACATTTAGCTACCCGAAACTGACAAATTTTCCCAATCAATCTTTATCCTAATATGCTTCAGCAATAAAGTTGAAAATCTATTATAGACATTTGAGAGATTGAAGAAGCTCGAAGTAGTGCTGGTATAATATGTTGAAGATTACAGAACGTGACCTGCCATTCCTGCTTTCCTAGTATCTCCATACAAAAAACAGTGTAATTTTTTATTAATTTTATTTGGAGAAAACTTAAATAAAATTACCCTTATAATCTACATCTTCACACGGAAGCATGAAGTTCAAAGTTATTCCTATCAAAACCCTAACAAATACATCATAGTTCAAAACATTAATTGGAATATTTATAGCGGCAGTTATAATTGGAGTTATTTGTTCCGCCATGATTAATTAGTGACGTCATATTTGTAGTAGATCGCGATTTGTGTGTGTGTGTGTTAAATAGAATGTGTTTGTTTTAATGATTAGGTTCATGTTCAGTTATGTGGGTTTAATGTGGGATTACTTTCATGTAAGTATTGAATCGTCTATCTATCTATATAAATAAAAAGAGAAGTCCTGACTGACTGACTCATCAACGCCCAGCCCAAACCCTTGGACCTAGAAAGCAGAAATTTTGCACAGAGGTTCCCTTTATAATGTAGACAAGGAATAAGAAAGGATTTTTCGAAATTCAATCCCTATGGGAGTTAAATAGGGGACGAAAGTTTGTATGGAAAATCGACATTTTCACGCGGGCGAAGCCGCTGGCAAAAGCTAGTTAAGAATAAGAGAGTGAATAGTGTGACTAGACACTTCTTAATCGAGTGGTTACTCTGACACCAGGTTGGGTGACCTGGTGTCATTCTGACTCATGTAGACAAGGAATAAGAAAGGATTTTTCGAAATTCAATCCCTATGGGAGTTAAATAGGGGACGAAAGTTTGTATGGAAAATCGACATTTTCACGCGGGCGAAGCCGCTGGCAAAAGCTAGTTAAGAATAAGAGAGTGAATAGTGTGACTAGACACTTCTTAATCGAGTGGTTACTCTGACACCAGGTTGGGTGACCTGGTGTCATTCTGACTAGTTTCAGTCAGGATGCTGCGAGGCCTGCGTTTGGCCGAAACTCGCCTGATGTGAAGCGATGATAGGGTCTAGAGTGGAGTACACTTGCTTAGAAGAAACCGATTCACTGGAACTTTGAAGAGATCCAGATTATAATGATCGGGAAGTCGAGCAGCCGGCAGGCAGTAAATTCCACAGACTGACGGTTTGTCCACAAAATTTGGAAACACAGGGGTCGTGACTGATCTTTTTACCCGACTACGGCGAAGCCAAAAGGAAGGGTTATGATTGATGATTCATTACATTAATTAGTATAGGTAATTAGGTAGTTACCTCTTTGCAGGTCAAGCTGTGTTCAAACAATTAGAGAATCAGTCAAATTGGACTTTTAGAAACCACTCAGACTTAGTAATCTTTAAAAATGAGTTTATTACATTTTATGCAAGTCAGTGAAAGGCTGTATAATTCGATTAGACTAGATTTTAGCTAGAATGCTACATAACTGGACTGTGAGAATAACGCACTAACTGTTTCTCTCAGAGTTCATTAGTACACCCACATTTTTACTTATTCTTAGTTATAGTATTTGTCGTAAGTTATTTTTAAAGTATCTTGTGAGTGTTTGCAAACCACTATTGTATTGGGTCTGCCTGTAAAGATAGTGTGTTTATCCTTACATAGTATAAAACAAAGTCGCTTTTTTTGTCTGTTTGTCTGTATGCTTAAATCTTTAAAAGTACGCAACGGATTTTGATGCGGTTTTTTTTAATAGATAGAGTGATTCAAGAGGAAGGTTTTAGTATATAATTTGAACGACATCCACGCGGGTGAAGCCGCGGGCATCAGCTAGTGATAAATAAACATTCAAAATTTAGTTATAGGAGGCGAGCCTATTGTCACAACCGGGCACAGATCTAGACTCCATGACGGCTGACTGAAAAACCTAATAACACTTTGCCCTATTGCACAACAGTCTCACTTGCGACCACAAGTCCAATATTTGGGTCTTTCGTCGTTTCGCACCACGAGCGGTTCGGACCGCGGTGTGAAACGCAGAAGAGCTCTTAAGAATGGGCTGTTTCGGACCGCGGTGTGAATTTACCATAGAAGAATTTGAATGGGTTTATTCGAACCTATCGTTTTGTAGTAGGTAAGTCCAAATTCTTGCTATTTTTTCTTTCTCTAATATAGCAGCATTCGCATTCATATGTTCCTACGACAGATCTAAATCCGGTACCAATGATTCTATACGAACTAATTGTTATGCTAAACATGCACTTATTACAACAATAAAATTAGAGCCTAGAACACACGAGCGACAATTCAATTAAATTGAATTTCCTTTTTCCTCAAATGATAAAATAAAAACGTAATAATAATTTTACTGATTCATTCCGCGGATGTAGACGTAGGTTATTTTAAGGAAAATTATTACTGCTCAAATCTAATGTTTGTAAAAATTACTCGTTTATTCAAAAGCAATCTTTTGTAATGTGTATTTTTAATCTAACTTACTTTTATAAATGCCAAAGTTTGGATGAATGGTTGGATGATCGTTACAGAATCACGCCTAAAAATTCGACCAATAACAGGTGAGACGAGAGACGTGATGTGGATATCAATCTATGTTATTGGTCGATTACCGTACGTCTCCTCTGATTAATGGTCACCGTTTCAGTGTAAACCGAGCCCTATAACAGACAGCCATGAAAAGAGTCAGACTTCTCGTAAAGTCATCGTTTTAATGAACTCTCAAGGGATGTCCTACACTACACCATCTACCTGAAAGAAGTTAAGACGCCATCACATAAAGTTACCCAAAGCTGTAAAATTTTCCCATTCAACCTTGAACCTAAAGCTTCAGCAATAAAGTTGTAAACTATTAAAAAAAATTGACAGATTGTAGAATCTTGATGTCTGTACATGTATCTCAAGCCATCACTTATATCAAGTGACATTGTCCTGCAGAAAGGCGATACATTTACTTACCATCGACGAATGGTCGACCTGTCCTCAGTAAAAGCCCGCTAATGGAATTATAACGCATTTTATCCCGATACAAGGTAAGTAATATCTCGTTGCAAGATATAAACTAGTCTGAGGGCATCCGGTTTTCGATCAGTGCCCCAAGAGTTAGATTACGCATTATTAAAGCTGTTGAAAACTAATCGGCTTGTTTATTTAAGCCCGGCAATTAATGATGAAGCACTCACGGTAATTAGGCGTGGTACGGAAACTGACAGAACCTTCTCAGTCCTCTGCCAACCCCTTAAAGAACATCAGGTGTGACGATCACGTAAAGCAAGTTTATTATTCACATCGTCCATGTTTCAGGACACTCAAGTTTGCACTGAAGCTACAGGTCGTTTAAGTGCCAAGTTTCAACTTTTATCCCTCAACTTTTCAAGATAGCCTTGTAAACTCCAAGTTTTTCCTACTAGCTTACGAGTAGGTACGATATAAGACTTGCAAGTGAATTTGTTTACTAATGACTAAATTACGTGAAGTATCTACTAACTGTGTTTCTTTTGGAACTCCTGAAAGCCAGAATCAATAGTGACGACCACCAGGGCCCCGAGTCTGCTATTAAGCCAAAAAGTACCTTATGCCTGTCGACTTAAGGTACTTTTTGGTTTGTCGTCAATCAACCATTATGAGATCAATGATCGACCATTCTGACACTATTGAATAGCAGACTCGGGGCCCAGGAAAGCGCCGAGACAATGAAGCTCGACGAAATCCCAGAGAAACAATTAAACAGTTTTGGATACCGCAACGAAATTAATCATAAGAGAATTGCGGAGGATTAGGAAAATCATAATTTTTACTTCATCAACAAACATCAACAAGAGACAGGATAGAACAAGGCCAATATGCACAAAGGGACGTATACATATGGGATAAGCCCAGTTGCCTAGCACCATAGGTAAATATTAATGGGTCCTAAGTTGTGAGCCTTCTTAGCTACAGTATGATCTTTGTTATGGTGACAATATTGCGTGACGTAATGAAGCCGCCACGCAGTGTTATTAACCCCGAGGATATCAACAACCCACTTTAATAACATTTAATATTCTGCGTAATAAATTAAAAGCGAAAGTAGGTACACCAATTGCTTTTTTATTTAACAGTCAAATAGCAAGCTAAAACAGCACCCTTTTGTAAAAAAGTGAATGTTTAGAGAACGAAATTGAAAATCGGAGTTAATTGAATGTATTCTGTGTGTTCTACGCTTAGCTTTAGGGGTTGAATGACGTCACAGTTCCCAAATTGAAACAATGTTTAATCAAATCAATAGAGCTGAAAATTGAATGCTCATTGAAACAAAATGTTGTGTATCTACTTTGCCTATGGTTGAAAAACTTTATGATAATTAAAATACATGTTACAATTAAATAAAATAGAAGGGTCTGTTTTTTTAGTATAATATATCAATGTAACAGTTTTTGGTGAATGCATAAGACAGTAAGTACAGCACCTACAAGAACACCAAATAAATAAAAATTGTTCATCTCTTTTTCTGTCTTTGTTCCGGCTTATCTCCGAAACAGCTGGACCGATTTAGACGGGACTTTTACTGGCAGACAACTAATGTCATAACGTTTAACATAGGCTACTTTTATCTTAGAGAAATATTCAAAGTTCCATGCAAAAAATGTTAACCGTTGAAATTGGTACAAGCAAAATCCGATTCAAATCGGGAAAAGCTATTTTTTTTTAAATTAAATTCACGCGAACGAAGGTCGAAGGGCAGAGCTAGTTGAATATTATAATAAACTCATATCCTACGCTTTACCACAATGGCTATTGGAATGCCCACAGCCGGTGACCGTCGGTAACTTTACAAGTGTTAATTATAACGATTGAACAATACAACTTGTATTATCAACACGTCACTTGAACTAACAAAACCGACCGTATTGCTACGACATAGAAGCTTTGTTAATATTATCATAAACGTGCGTTTAACTAAAGTTTCGTGCACATAGTTGAGGAGTTTAATCAGAAGTTATTAAAGGCAGTAGGGCGGACCAATTACTTAAAAATTATGGAAGGAATTTACAATCACGTGTGTTTGTGACAAGAGCTTTTGGTTTAACAAAAACAGGCGCTTGGGTCGACCTTTAGGTTAAGCCGAGCTTGCCTCGGTTTGTCCGTGGATGGGTGACCAGACGTTACATACTGAATTTCCTTCGTGCCTCGAAAAGCACCAGAAGTCGTTGGTACCGGCTGCCATTTGTAGACTGAATTTAGAGTCTTTACAGGTAGTCAGTGGCCCGAACACAGATAAAGATTATATCGACATGATATGTTTCGATGGCTAATCCATGAAAAAAGCGCTGAAGGAAGTCAGTGAAGAATTCTCACTGATATTCTTTCATTTGCATCCTCAATTTAAACATACATTTTTGATCTGCAATGGAGACATAATATCATATCCTTCCGTCCGCTAATAAATCTCCAGGAGATTTATAACAATGGCTTTTTAATTGTGTCTATAATAAGGCGTATGAGCTCATAATGAAAATAAGCTCTTCGAAACACTTGACAGCACCAGTAGATGCTTTATAGTTTCCGTATTTGTATCCTAAAAACCTTTACCTCATTTCCGTGACTATTGCATTGCAAACTCACTCCAAAAGTAATTTATTCGGAATCTGCGAGAGCGATCGTAATTAAGCATCCGAATGATGATTTCAATTCGTACAATGTTCAATAAACCTCTGATGGTACTTCGCTGAAGGTACCCTATATTTTAGATTGGGTGCAGAAGGCGGAGAGACGGGTATTGTAAAGAATATTGGAAAGGTTTACCTATCCAATAAAATCATGCTTGTAATCCCCGAAGGGTAAGGCAGAGGTGTACCTAAAAGCACTTCCACATTTAGCCTGTTATGTTTAAGTCCCCTGTAATATTGCCATCAACCGGGTACAAATCGAGACTGCGTGGCTGCTACTGAGAAATTATTAACGGAAAACCCAATAAGTAACACTGTGCCCTCATGCTCCAGGACCTCATGCTTGCGATCACTAGACCAATACTTCGAAGCAAGCGAAGCACTCCAGTACTTATGCAATGTTTAGAATCTAAACATTGCATAAGTACTGGAGTGCTTCGCTTCAGCGCTTTAGCATCTAAACTTTAGAAATTATATAAATTTAAACTTTAGAAGAAGAAGCAAGGGATAGGAAAGTCAAATAATCCAGCGTTTGAGCGCTTTGAGGCCATATTTACATTCAGCAGCGGTGAGTTCCAAATTTTAGTTTCTCTATCGAATTCTACGAATTACAAACCACCTAAAGTCTGGTTAAATACACTTTAACTACTGCACGTAAGAGAAATTTAACTCCGTTTTAAGCTAGATGGAAGCTAAGTAAATTAGAGCTAAGCTTATTCCAAAATCCCGAACAGTAATTATTTATTCACTTCATTACCGACCAACTGTTCCCGAAGTTAAATCAATTATACCATTCAAATTACCAAGTACTTTATTCATGAAAATCTAAGAGAATATTTAAAACAATTTTCCAAATGCCCGCATAAACAAAAAGATGCCGGATTTATAAGCCGTCACCTCAATATGCCTTTGTCAATTTGTCTTCGGTGGGTAGTATTAAAATTTGCATAATTTTATTAGGTTGGCAATACCTGCCGGGCCGCTGTTAGTTGGTCCCAGGTGCTAGCCGATAATAGACGTGTCACTTTGACCTATGATGTTTAACTACCGGCAATATCATTGAAATGCTTCTTCCAATATCTCAACGGGATTCTACACTTCCATTATTGCAAACTATGGACAGTTTTGAAGTTTTAAAAAGAATTTCTAATAAATCTGTATGCTAAAAACGTCGTTCGCAGAAATATTTATTCTGCTCTCCTAAACACTAAAATTCAATCTAAGCCCGTTGATTAAATTAGATTGTTTAAAATTCATGACGTAGGCTAGACTTGTTTTATAATAACATATTTTTTTTTTTTGTAAAAACTTCAGTTATAGTGTGTCAAAATTAAAATATTTCTGTATTTAATCTAGTGCTACAATTTTAATGCCTTAGAAAGTTTTACGCGCGAGTGAGTAAAAACTCGTATGTCGACGTGGCGAGTGGCTAATATGGCAGAAACTTCACAACTCTCTCGGCAGGCCCTTACATGGCTACTGGATAAGCAGTGGACACATTGACAGTAGTTTTTGCTCGAGTGTACCACGGGAATATAATACGAGCCAAAGTGTCACGTTTCGCTGATTCCGTACTAACATTTATTTGGTGCTGAAAGTATTATTTGTCGATAAAGATAGACGTCAGCGTGAGCTTTCGCAGCAGTTTTGGCTTTGTCTACTAACGGTGTTACATTTATTATGTGTAGGTATATTACTTCCAACGATTTTTTGGTAGAAAAGATTTATGAGAATCATCAAAAATTAAATTGCGTTTTATTGGTCCCTGGCGCTTTGTTGGAAAACGAACTTTAGCAATTAGGTTGTAGTCTTTAGATTTATTTTAACTTTTGTGAGTAAAAATTACGCATAGTGCCAAAAATCTGTAGCATTTTGAACTAAACTTTCAACCAGCAGATAATCTCGTATTCCCACCTTCCAAAGTATCGCAAACACACTGGTTGTAAAAAAATATGTCATACATAATGTGCAGTTATTACAAGTGTTAAATTTTTATGGTTCAGCATAGTTTCGCATTAGTGTTCTGTACTTAAATGCTTTAAACAAACAAAATGAATCACTACTATAAAGGTATTATTTCTACACTAGGTATATCTATAGTTATATAAAACTGAAGAGAGTGTTTGTTTGGTTAAACGCAGTATCACCTGGAACTACTATCGCCGGATTTACAAAAAAAATATTTTTGCCTTTGATAGTCAAATTCTTGAGAAAACTAATTTGACGTCAATATAATTATGACACAAATACTTTGTAAATAAAGATGTAACCAGAAAACCTGCGAAGCAAAAGCGCTAGTGTAAATGCGAGAAAAACGAGGAAAAAATATATGAAAGCTCTTTAGTTCTTTGATCTAACTTTCTGAATAATATGAGGAAAAAGAAAACACAAAAACTGCTTTTTGGTTATACTTTGTTACTCGTGTTTGGGCATTTCTCCACTAACTGGAAAATCGTCCATACAAGACTGTCCTAAGCAAACCGTGACAGGGGACTGTTTTTCTCTACTTTTGTACAGAAAAACAGGCCCCTTATAATAAAAAATACTTGTTTTTAACAAGGATTTTGTTTGTTAAAGTAATTAGTCTTTATTTTTCTTTGTAATTCGTAATATATATATTTTTTTCATTTTAAAAAATGACAGGGGACTGTTCACCAGAGGACTGTTTTTTTTTACATGAATACTTAATATAACAAAATCATTTAAACATATCAGATTAACCAAACAGATGTGGCTACATCCTAGATAATCAATTCTTTTTAACAAATTTTCATAATTTTAACTCTTAAAATAGTATAAAATAAGCTAGCCAGGGGACTGTTTACGTAACGGTCAAGATGTGTAGTTCACCTACACTACGTCGTCGTAGCACTAAAAAAATGGCAGTTTCTCGCTTAGCTCCACAACCGCACAAAATTCACATCGATTACTTTCTGTATCACGATTTATATGCATCACGCTAAAACAAAATTTGACTTCAGCGTGGTGTTCAAATTTTAACAGGGGACTGTTTCAATAATTTGAGGACAGCATTCGCACATAGATATTTTGATTTAATTTCAATCGTAAAAATATAATTGCTATGTATTAGATGCTTACTGTTATGTGTAATGTATTTGGATATTTTTTATTCAGTTATCAACAGCAAAAAAAGAAATATTTGTTACAAGATTTGTAATTCTGGAATAGGGACGCACCAGGGGACTGTTTTTTGAGGTGTTTGAGGTTCATTTTCTCAAATAATACATTATTAAATTGCTGAATACGCAGTTGCATTCCAAGAATACGTAATACTATGTCGTTATTGATACAATTAACTGAGAAATATTACGTTTCACAACGTAAAATTAGCTTGGGACAGTGATTTTCCAGTTAGTGGAGAAATGCCCGTTTACTACCGGATATTATCATGTGGATAGGTGACATCAAAACATTCGATTAAAGCAGTTTTCTTTAAATCTACAGATTAAAGAAAACGACGTTAAATACAAAGATACAAGTAGGTATACTCGCTCACGCGACAGAAATAATTACGAATTCATCAGATGACATCAGCAATAGAAATAGTACAATATAACATCAACTACACTAGCATAATATGAAAAAAAAAAACAAAGATGCAACCACACATCCGTATTATATACTAACTCATCATCAACTGTCTAGCCTTTTCCTAAGTTTGGAGTCGGCTACCAATCTAACCGGATGCAGCTGAACACCAGTTTTTTATATGGAGCGACTACCTATCTGACCTCCACAACCCAGTTAGTAATGGGTGATACAATACCTCTTGGGAAGACTGGTTCTTACGCCCGAATACTCGAACGTCACTCAATTTTAAGTTGCACTTAAATCTCGTGCTGTCTTTGTTACTTTAACGCAGTGACAGAGATAGCACGAGTTTTGAGGGCTACTTATTATTGAGTGACGTTCGAGTATTCGGGCGTTAGACTTTCGGACCACTGATTACTTGTAACGATTGTCAAAGACTGGGACCAACGGTTTAACGTGTTTCTGAGGCACGGAAGAAACTCGGTAATGTTCCTCCTCCATGTAACTAAAATAGTAGCGCCGAAAACCTATGAAGCCAAGTTAATAACCCAAACTTATTTTCGTGAACCAAAACCATCTTATTCAATGAAATACGAGCAAACAGCGACAGCGTAAGAGGATACGCTACGGAAAACGTAAAAAGAAAGGTTGGAGCTAAAAATAACTGTCTCTATATTAAGATTATTTCCGTCAGGTTGAACAACCGAGAATCTTTAGCGTTATGTCAACGGGGAATCGATAAAATGGCTTCGGAGTAGATGCCCTTATATTTGATTATTTCGAGGTTTTGCCAGCGAAGGGCTGAACAAACACACAGTACACGGTGTACAGATCGTTCTATTAGGTCAAGTAAGCAACCGTATGGGGATCACACGGTGCCTCATCGAGCATGTTTAAGTAATAATCGGTCCGGGTGCCCGGGTCGACTGCCATTTTTCTTGACAGCCGTTACAGGTTCTCAGAAGCCCGAAAGACTGACAATCGTCTGACTCTGAAATACTGGTATTCAGCTGCATCTGAATGGAAATCGACCCCAACATAGTCAGGATGATAGTGTGCGAGATTTCACCAGTTACGTCGACCTGTTAACTTTACAGAGGTATTATTTACTTTGTATAATGCTTTCAGTTTCCGTGAAAATATTTTTAAGCTTTTTGTGAATTTCTGCTAAAAGTTTTATACAATTTTGTCGAAATTCGCTGAGGTAGGATTTGCGGAAGCGCGTTCGCTGAAAATAATATTTGAACAGCACGTGTATCTTTTTATCTTTACCTACTCTTGTTATTTCAACGTTAAATTAATATCTCATCATATTATAATTATGCGCGTTGGTTGGGAGTCCCTTAACTCCTGACATTTTGTTTAAAGTGTCCTCTTTTTAGCACTAAGTAGTATCTTTTATAACACTAAAAGCTCTACCGTCTCGAGGGAAGCGAGAAAGTAGAACCATTTTAAAATAAAATGTATATCGTGCAAGTTCTTAAGAAGACAAGTGGAATTAGAAGCGGAATACGACAGAAATTTGTCTAGGATTCCTTGCTGCGAGAATCGGAAATTAGTGTATGGAACTATTGACGCTCGTTTCTAGATGTCTAAAATTATATCTCTAATCCTTTTCCCTATAATATTCGGGTTAATTAACAACCACCTTTGTTGTATAAAATACCGTTTTTGAGTTGCCATTATCAAGTAACACAAAGCCACCATTGACCTTTGCAAATCAAACTCGAAGTGGAAAAGTTCAACATCATATTAAAGCTTTTGGTTGTTAAATTAATTCATCCTAATATTTCATAATTTCCTTTTCAATAACACAATCAATTCGAAGACGTAACAGGAAAATGCATTCGAAATAGATAAATTGGAACTCAACATATCAAGAGGAAGGATCTGGGAGACGCTTGCCAACATCAGCACCACTAAGTTCCTCACAAAACGGACGCTGGCATCACGCCAGAGAAATTATATGATGAAGAAGAGAATTTATGAATCATTGCAGTTTTAATTAGGTTAACCTTTTGTTTATTTTGCTTGCTATTACGTGGCGAGCAAGTACAATAGAACTAACACGTGTCATAATAATTTCAGCGAAAAGTATAATCCCCTGCGAGACACCTAGAAGTTCCTATTTCTGACTGGATAGTAAAGATTGTATTCACAGAAATTCGGATATTATAACAGAAAACATAACTTAGGAAATTCTCTAGAATCAGGGTCTACCTGTAACCTCCTAATACTACTAATAATAATATAGAGACAGACAAAATACAGTGCACTTTAGCCCACCTCAAAAACATCAAAGTTCACGTTTATATTTACATTATTTAGGTTAGAATTATTGGAATAAACACATTTGCCATGTTACAATGTGAGTCGTAGTTTCTCGCACAGTTCATTTCGACATAGCCAATAAAACGGATTCAGCAACAGTTCGTTGCGGAATTAACCACTCCCGTAGATATACAATCATGTTTCACTGCTTATTTGCGAATTGTCGATATTATTCAAAATAATCATCTTTCCCAACAAACTATGGGGCACTTGATATCGTGTCCTGCCGGTCTTGTTACTTGCGCATCCACAGGAGCTATTGGACTTGGGTAGAGTAACAGGCAGGTTTTCAAAGGATTATTTGTTTGAGGAGGTTAGAGGTGGTTCTTGCGAGACCTGACTAGACAAATCAGAATTATTTTATGCCACAAAACAATATTATTCTTTCTCTGCTTGGCTTTATAGTTACATGCCCCCCCTCCAACTTCCTATGGAGATCGCACCTACGATTCCGCTTCCGAACCACTTCCTTTACATCGTAGCGAGTAGGTGCTTACATCCTCCTTTTGCGTAAGGCTCCTTGTGTTTCCGATTGCTCAATACTAACCATAAGGAGGAACGATGTATTCAGCCTGATGTTTTTTCTCAGCTACGTTGGGGTCGGCTTCTGGTCTAACCGGATGCAGCAGTCTAGTGTGTCACATCATAACATCACTTATGCCCGGTTTCTGAGGCACTTTATCTGTGGTTTATCTATTCAAATGTACGCATATGAATAGATAAACCACAGATAAAGTGCCTCAGAAACCGGGCATTATTCTGCTGCATCCGGATAGACCAGAAGCCCTCAGCAGGACGCGGATAGCAGAACGTCTATCTGTCAGACCTTCAATAGAATTAGCACATGTCCACATCTCAGCAGCATCTAATGGAGTCAACGACCGAGTCCATTTGGCTGGACTGTAGGTAAATTACACGGGGTTATTTGAATTAAATGCTTAACTTGAGTTGATACGATATTCCTCGGTAAGATTTACGTGGTTTCTTTAGTACGGAAAGGTCTCAATACGTTATGAATTCGGGCGTATTTATCCAACCAGAGTGTTGTTATTTCAATGTGATTGAACTTGTAACCACAAACGCGAAACTGCAATATATAATTACATATTACTCAACATTTTTTGCTACACAAGCGTAATACGATACGAACCTAAACATCAGCTTCCACCTTATTTAATACTAAGCGTTGCGTTACCTTAGTTTTTTAATCATAGTTACTTGCGAAGTATGCATGGCTTGTTTGCCTTCGCTGCAAAGTTCCCTGATAATCTGATCTAGCATTATTGTGTAACCTTAGTTATAATGGGCAATAATGTGAACCTTATGCAGTTTAAGATGTGAAGTTTTATGGGAGATTCGTCCTTTTAGGAGTGCTGTTATTATGCCTTTGATACTGTCATAATGATAATACTCGTATGTATCTGATGGTCATTTACAAGGGCCAATTCTATCAGTCACAGTTCACTTCTTAAGGAGCCAACGTTTCAGACAACCCATTTATATTTTCTTACAGCCATTCACAAACATGCCTACCTCATATCTCGTCAATAACTCCTAATTCTTCCGCATCACCGGACCTCTTAAGCTTTCCTAGACGTAAGTTACAAAACAAAATGTCCCTTTTCGTTAAAACAACTTTAAGCTAGTCCTTGAGTACTTTAAAACCCACAGCTAATCGATAAAGTCCACCTTCCTTAACCGCACAATAGCATGAAAGCAGACTATAACCAAAGCCTATGAACAAGGCAAGTCTAGGCAAGCATTAGGCAAGTCTAGGTCTTGTTTTAGAAATAGGATGTCTAGACGAAGTCACGGCTTGGACTGACAAGGTAGCATGTAAATCAGGATCGTGTGAGGAATGCAATCGGTGGATTATCATTTAGACTAGTTTTGAATGTACAGTCAGCATCAGAAGTATATTAACATTACTCGAAGTTTCGAAGCAATTTTTTTAATAAAAACTTGTTAGATATTACTCGTTATTACATGATAGTGGAGTGTAAGGACTATTTTAACGAATAATCTTCTGAAACATTAAAAATAATAGCTAGAGTCCTGTACATAAAAGAATTTAAATTCCGAAATGTTCAGCTACTTTTGATGCTGACTGTACGTGGGACGAATTTTACATGTATTCTTCCTCCTCTTGCCTCGAAGATACATTTTAGATCACGACTACGTTACTGAAGTAATTGAAAGTTTCCGGAGTCCAGATTGTATGGTCGTTATTATTTATTTTATTTTTTGGATGAGAAATCATAAAATTACTACGTCCGCTCTGGAAGGATCGGTAGGGAGTGTGACTAAAGCCCACCCCTGGTCCTTCTTAGCCCATTGTGTTCCAGGGTCGACGTATCTCTTTCGAAGAGTCCCGCAACCCCGGCAGAAGCTGTCTGGTCCCTTAGATCAGGATGAAAGTACTTCTGATTATCCTAATTATCCCATTTAAGTTCCATTCTATAGGAGGACCATCCTATTGCCAGTATACGGGAACAAAATTCATCCAGAATCCAGGCTGCTACTAAGAATTTCTAATGTTTAAACCAAATAACACTACGCGAACTAGGAGCTCAACAGTCGCTCTATCGACCCCTAGACCAAAGTACCAATAAAAATGGTGAAAATATGATCATTTTGAAGCTTACGCGAACCTATTATAAATAACGAGCATGTAGTTGCAGTAACTCAATAGTTTAAGAAATAGATAGGTATCAATTCCAATTTGGAGAAACCAACAAAAGTTGGAATATCGATTCTAAGTGCTTGGCCAGACTGCAAACGCGGGCGCGGGGCGGGCGCGGCGCGACAAACTTAAACGTATGGAGCTTCATTTGAGTGTCCGTAGTGGGCACGCGGGCGCGGGAAGCGGCGCGGGCTACTTTTCGCGGGGAGCGCGCGGGCAACTCGTGCCATAGCTCGTTCATACAAGTGGCCGCAGTGAGTGCGCGGGGCGGCAAGCGATAAACCGCGCGGGAGCGGCGTATCTCAAACTTTAGTCTGCGCCAGATAACCAGATAAATTGGATTTATTTATTTAGCTTTAACTTTTATAAGTTAAAGCTTAAGAAATTAATCCAATTATTTATAATTATTTATAGAAGTATCCAATTAATTAAAATAACCGAATTTTAAAATTCTTACCAAATAATTTTTTGCTTTTTTTTTGCTTCGGCGAAAGTTGTTATTTTTTTTTAAATATAATTTTCTATATTTTGTAATATGTAGTAAAACGTATCCATTGACATTCTTGTATATTCAAAAAACTTTCGAGGTAGCTCTCGCAATCTTTCATACAGTGTGTAAAATTCTCCTTCATTTTCTCTGGTTAAATTAATTTTATTACTTTTCACTTTTAGCATTAATTGCCATTTAAAGTAAGAATTTTCTAATAAAAACAAGTCTTCGTCATCCATATTATATTTTGACAAACACTGGACGAACAGTTGAACGCGACAACGCTCGGAACGAAATCGCGGTCCAGTGCGGACAGGCAAATCGCGCGCGTTCCCGCACCCGCGCCGCTGCCCGCGCCGCGCTGCCAGTCTGGCCAAGCACTTAAGCTCGAGGGCTGGTTTTAGACTGGGCTAGAATAGAACCTAAGTTAAGGTATAAGATGTCACTTAAATGTCGCATTGTGTTTTGTCGCAAAAATAAAGTTTAGGCTGGGGCAATTCATTGAAAAGTTTATTAAGCACACAAAATCTATAGGTACCGTTTTATTTTTTCTGAAGAACTTATAATATCAAAGCAATTGAACCCTGCTTCAAGCCTGTTGGCGAAAGATTTTTTTGCAATACTTTGTGCTACGATTTCGAGGAAGATGTTGTTTGTTATAGCCATTTATACTTCTACTCATAAAACCACGAAAATATTCTTTTATGACGAGCCCAGCTGTGTTATGGTAAAATTATTCCCTAATTTAGAAAACAAGACGAAAGGCTTATTTAATACATTTCTATAGCCTATTAAAAGGATCCTTTCATTAACTTTTGGAGAGTTCAAACAAAACATTTTCACCGCGATCGCTATTCAGAAAATTGTTTGCCAAAAACATATTTTTAGAGTACCTACTTCTTTTTAATTAAAGACTGAATGGATTCCAGAAAATCTAGTTTCCTGTTGTCAGATTACAAAGCAATTGTATCGCGTTTTATGAATTTTAAAAGTTTTCTCGTAGCAACCGTATCAAAAGGAATTTCTTAGACATCTTATTTTGCCAAGGATGAATATTTTCTTCGAGCTTACATTTTACTTTTAAATGCATCTAGTCGGACACTTTCTTTGTGAATATTTTTAATATGAGAGGAATCTGATTTAGTTATCTTTATGTAGAATCAAGCATTCAAGACTCGTTCAGCATAATTATCAACTAAATTATGACCTGTTTGAATTTAAGATTTTTTGTTTGCTGCATTTTGCATTCGTTTGGGACATTACGACCTACCCTCTCTCACAGATATAATAATATGTACATAATAAGTAATAAAATTGAAGTGTATGTTTGTTAAATACAAAATATTACTGAATGCATATGAAATCCGATTTAAATAAGGAAGTAATGTAGGTCTACTTTCATAATAATTTCATTCGAGCGAAGATCGCAAAACAAAGCTAGTTCTATTTAACAAACTTGGAAAATATCTTAATCAGTCTTGAAAATGTACGTAATCTTGTAGCGAAGCTTTTGCAATGGCTCAAAATCAATCTTGGCAGAAGTCTATGTCAATCGGTGGACGTTACAGTAATCAAGAAATGAGGTTAAAACCTAAAACTAAAATACTGAACAGCTGTTTCAAGCGCCGTACTATGAATTCTCATCATCTATTTTTATATCAGTAACTAGACTTACGCGTAGAGAAGGAAAACGGAATGATTACACTGAATTATATAAATATTTTCGTTGTGAATGCGCCTACGTTGATCCCCGTATCGTTATATTTAGATCTTGGATCATAAGTGGCATAATCGTGGATTAGGGAAATGCAGTTGCCGAGTGTTGTAAGGGGTTTTAGATTTTTTTGGCTTTAGTAGAGCGTCGTCTCTGTCTCACATTTGTTACTGTCTCTTTCTACAGCTCGGTTAGTCGTTGCAGCAACGTTACATTACATGTTGCAAAAGCTGGTCATATAAATTGTTTCATTCATAAATGAATGTGAGACGAGTGTTTTTATTACTATCGTATTCTTATTCATAAGTCGAAATTCTGAGAGATGAGTCATAATCATTAATATCTTGTTTTGTTTCCTATTATTGCATAATTATGTTCGTACCAAATATCAGGAAAACTGGTTATTTTAGTTCAATTTATGTAATACTGTTTAATTTTATTCGTTTTTGTAAGCAAAATCAATTCGATTTACACTTAATTCACAAATAATCGATCATGTTATAGCATACAATTGTAATATTCGTACTACCTACACAGTAACAATTTATCAGGTGAAACATAACAATACGAGATTGTCACAGTGTTCGATGGTTAGGAAAAAAGTAAATAATTGAACAATTAAGTACATAACAATATCGAATGCAGTGTTACCAATGTCAAATTATGATAAATACTTAGGAGGTACATTAAAAATTAAACTTTTTATCGTTAACATATTGTAACTTTGTAACATTAAATCACACACGCGTTTAAAGCGCAAAACCTTTGAACAGTGAATAAAAGCCTTACCGAACCGTAAAATTATCCAATGACGCGTACATTTACGTGGAGCTTACACATGTATCGATATTGGTAGCTAGTATACCGTCAAAACTGGGGCAGATAGAAGGCCAGTTCTCCCTTACACCCTGATGCTTATGCATGAGACAATACCCGCCGATGCGTAAACAACTCCAATAATAAGCATACCCTTAAATAACAAGATATATTTGAAGAGACATAGGTAGACAAAATCCATTAAAATATGCTTTTATAGGTATTCGTTTACCATAAAGCGAATGTTTACGATTATACCATTGAGTTCTGTTCTATGAAGATGTTTATGGTACGTTTCAAACATCGAACACGCATTTTTATGATGTAAAACAGAATAAAGTTCTAATCGCAATTAAATAGTTTTCTTAGAATAACGTTTTTACCTAGTTTTAATGATCTGCAATATCTCAATTTCATTACACAAATGAAGTTGATATAATGCAGAATACGTCAAAATATTTAAGTAGGTGAAGAATTATCCTGTTATGAAGTAATACCTTTTTCCCGCTTATAAATAAACGCAGACAACATTATAAGCTTTTCAAAGACATTTTTCAACAACATGGCAGCACAAAACAATACATTTTATAACACTTTGTATGACGAAACAGGCTCTAAGCTTCACATGGAGCATAAATTAAGATTCCCCAGTCATTGCTCCCTTCTTTTGCTGCTGAAATATTTAATTAGACGAATTTGTTTGCGCACGTGACAAGTTACGTCATGGGGCGCGCGGGATTTAAAATTATGAACGGGCAACATTAATAAGTCAATATTTTGAAACATCAAGTGCTTGTGGGATCGTAGGCAGACTGAAAACATACAAAAGGTCTAACAATTTTGATGCTATTATTAGAAAGGTATACTTAATTATAAATATACAGTGATAGATTGAAAATGTCAAAACATCAATAAAATGTATGATTTAACACAGAAAATCCATCCTAATCACATTCAATATAATGTTTATTTTTGTACAAATAAAACCTTCTTCCATATTTGCCTTCAACAGGTCAAAATTATGCAAATGACGCTTATTCTGTAGTCATCATGAATTAATAATTTAGTACAAAATAAATGAAGAGAGAATGCAAGGACTTTGAAAACCATTGCTACATTCACACTGATGCTATTAAGATATGACTTGAAGATATAAAAATTAGGTGAATCTACTTTTATTATTGTTACCAGCAAGGTGTAACTGTTAACAGGTGTTTTTGACACAAATGAAGAATATAAAATGTACTAGAATTTTGTTTACAGTCACTGACTGAAAGGGACTCTTCACTCCTTTAACGAAAATGTATTTTATCATACATACATAACATCACGCCTGTAATCCCCGAAGGGTTAGGCAGAGGGTACACCATTACAACTTTATTTAAGTATATAAAATTTCCAGTTTTTTTTAAGTACTTCTACATTTTATTGCTGAACCTCATGAAGAAGAGGGATATGACAAGATAATTTTATAACTTATTGTGTCTGCACATTTTTAGCTACTAAACTAAAAAGTACCTAAATAGAACAAAGAACACAATTTCAAGTATTCTTTTCAATTCAAAATGAACAGTAAAGTATGTTAATTAAAAATGACTCATTGCTGCTTGTGCTGCTAACTAGTTAAATTACAGTTGCACACAAATTAAATATTATTTCTGTGACGGTGACAATGTGTGACCAAAACATGTGGTTTAAATAATTTACTAGATTTATTTAAAATGTCTGCTTTATTATTTTATGTTTTTGTACAAAACTTGATGTTGTGTTTGTTATTGTTTTGTTACAAAAATATGTGTATTAAGTCATTAAGTCATGTCTTAATCATGCTTCTGAAACTGACAACAGTTGCCGAGACATTTGCATGGAATCTGACAAGTTATTTCAGATCAATCTAGGTACATAAGATTGAGTAAACATTTCTTATCAATTATTCAATGAGAAATGTTTTGTTTATTTGATCTTCTAGAGCAATTATTGTGCTACTATTTTTCTAACTTTAAATACAATAACAATGATAAGATTATTTTATAGTAGCTATCTTTAAAGGCAAGGATCTGTTCTATTATGTATCTAAAAATAATAACAAGTTAGTGGATTCACCCATTGTTTACAGAATGCAATTCTGACATTACAATACATGATTCCAACAAAAATAAAGTAACACAACAATTCTCTCAAAAAGGAGATATGACATATTGAGACCTTTTCTGCTAGGCTGAATTATATCAACAATAACAGCATGAAAGAGGTCTTCCTGACTAATTATTTTCTTTTTAAATATTTCTGCAGGATACTTTTTCTAGTGAACCCACCCATATAATACAGATGGTGGGTGCATTTACATTATCCAGTAGTTGGTAAAACAAGTCAGTGATTATGACCATGATTTTGGACTACTAAATCACAACAAAGCTTTGTCCAGCAGTGGATAGTGATAGCCTGCATTGAGCTACATTTGAATTGCCAAAATAACCACTATGAGGCTCCTATCTCCTATATAATCAGCTCCTATATAATCAGCCGGAAGGGTCAGGTTAGAAAAGCTGGTGAGAACAGCTGGACTAAACCAACAACCAGTAGCCTAAATTAGCCCTGGATCTTATAAACTGGAAAACTTTTGGAAAACATTGGGAAACTTTGCTTAGCAGAGGGAAAATGTAGCCTAATCATAAAGTTTGGATCAATTAGATTTTCAGGAACCACAGATACATTAAATATTTTACTTTAACATACTTGGTATGGGTATGAAGTAACTAATTATTGACAGTTTACCAGTGAGTCAATGTATTGTCTAGAGCAGTTTGAAATCAAACAAAAGCCCTGGTTTTTATGTAACATCACAATGCAAAGAGATAAAGTATGAATGAGTAATCCATGTACAATGTAGCTGGTTTGTGCAAGCACTACCCACTTTTTTATTCTTTTTATGACTTCAACTTGTTGGTTCTTATGTGCCAGTTTTATTTTTTATTCTGGTGAATGTAATGTTGTTGTTATTTAATAGAGAAACCAGGTTTTAATGGGGGTAAAAGAAGATCCTTTTGCCTGCAGCCTAGTGAGTTTAAAAGTGGATGCTTTAAAACACACTAGGCTAGGCTCTAGAATCTAGGATAGGCTCTTTAGATTACAGTAATTCATAGAGTTACCATGACTGTCTAAATAGACTATTTCTCCCTAATTAATAATAGTGCAAAAAAAGTATGCCAACATGAAACATCACAGAATATATGGAATATCTGAAGGTTGTACTGTTTCTAAATTAACTCAGCATTTAATAATAAGGGGGTTTGATTTTGTACTTTTTGAGTGGTTTCCTAATCAATTTGAATGAAGTAATAAAAACTAGACAAATTGTTGTAAGCAGTATAATTATGCAATGGTCATAGTAATAACCAGTCTAAGGTTACTGAAAAACTTTGATATCTAGATATCAATAATGATCTCATGTAATCTTATAAACTTTAGTTGCCTTGCTTCGCTGACCACACTTTCTAGTCTATCTAGGCTACTATTGCAAGTTTACACAATTATTAATTCATGTGTGATGTACAAACACAATCTACAGATTACCTGTGTACTACCATAAATAAAATTAATCCAACCTTATCTCCTTCAATATTGAACCTCTGATAAGAATGTAGCAACACTTGTGTATATAATTAAAAAAAACAAAAGGTTCAGCTCTTAGTTTACACTATCCAAACAATAAATACACAAATGAGTTTTCAGTCTGATTAAATAGTTATGTAAGGCACTTGATGTGTTTGTTATCATCACATTTGTTTATCAGTTTAGCAGTATGACTGGGGAATCAAAACAGATGGGGACACTTACCTTGAACATAGGTCTGGGATGCCTGGGCGCCGTGGGCGCTGCCGTGGCCGTGGTCGTCGCGGGGGCCGGCGCTGGGCTCGTCACGTGGTCAGCCGGCAACGACTCCGGGACAGTCTGAAGAGTAGGCCTCATAGTCGTCGACATTTTCACAATAACACTAGTTCAAACACTTTAACACCTTGCTAGACCACCCTCGCGCTTCGCATCCTCTGCGGCGGCCGCGCGCTCTGCCCGCCCGACCGGCCCAGGGCCTCACCAGGACGCCGACACAGGCCCCGACTTAACTCCACCGATCGCCGACCAACAACGCCCATCTAACCGCATTTTCGACCAGAAAAAAACATCGCGAAGCCCTATAACGAAAACTGTATAACGATACGCGATACCTATTTCACTTTCACGTATATGTTAACGATCGTCGAGATGGAAAACGGAAATAGACACGCAAAAAACTATTAGAAAGCTTACGGTGTCTTCTCCTGTCACATAAACACTATCAAGAAATTCGGCGTTTAAGCTTTTTATCGACGCGCAAAGTGTTTCCGTTAATGGCACCGGCTCGTATACAGGGTACGAAATCGCGTGGTGGACAAATATAAATCCATTTAATAATAAAATTACTAAAGAAATTCACATAACTCCGCTAAAAGTCCTCACATTCTTGAATTCACTCTCAAGATGGCGGATTTTACCTACTCCTCGTAAATGGGCACAAGGCTGACACGAAAACATCAACCGGCTCTCTATCAATCCCTTTCTTTTGGTAGCACATGAAAAGAGATAGTGATATGTGAACGAGTTCAACGGAGTTTCGTGATACGTCACTGAAAAAACTGCCAATGGAGCATGCGCAAAAGTAGTAAATATTTGAAACTTTGAACGCATCCGTAGACGTTTCGATATTGCACATTGTTGAGACATAAGATGCAATTTTGGCTCAAAATTATTTACAAACAAATTATTGCTTCGCATTACTTGATTTTTCAATGTATGTGCTGTATAGAAATCCACTTTGTACAAGTTTTGAAAAAAAAAAGGATATCATTTGTGGTTTTTTTATTTGTCATCTATACTTTTACAATAATATTATAAAGAGGAAAGATTTGTTTGTTTGTACCGATTTAACTCAAAAACTAATTAACTGATTTTGAAACTTTCACCGTTAGAAAGCTACATCTTTTCCGAGTAACATAGGCTATTTTTCTTCCAGAAAGAATAAGGGATCTATAAGAGTTATGTAACCCAAAGTGTAGATTTTTTCCCGTAAATCGTCTTTCATCGCATGCATACATGCATTGCTCAAAGTATTGGTGCCAGCGCAAAAAAATGTAAATACTACCATATTGAAGAGCACGCGTAAAAAAGCAACTGCACTCTAAACGCCTATCTTGAACGGATAACTCACAATTACTGCTTTTACTATTGAAATCTAAACTAATTAAATCACTATACTAGACAACCACGCGAGCGAAGCCGCGGGCGAAATGTTAGTACAAATTAAACATGATGATTTTTAGTGATGAAAACACCGTTATTGTTTCTATTTTGTGCGGGCAAGATATTAGCGCCATCTTTATAGAAATGGCTGCCTTGTTGTTGGCGACTGTTGGGTGCTTGTTTGGAAATTAATGTTTGTTTCTTTCATTTATTATGATTTCAAATAACTGCATGTGTAAAATATTGCAGCCTAGGCCGGATGATATAATAAATTGGTGAGTGTGCACTGTTCCATCCACGATATAGCACAATAAAGTGCTCGGTAACGTAATAACAATCTGCTCAGGGCAACGTGAGCTTTTCTAGTGCGTATTCGGTTTTCTTTATGTTTTTCATGTTACGTGTTGAGATTATGTATCGTTATGTTTTCTTTACGAATTCGCATTGAGATTCAAGGTTCAGATACCAGTGAGGGTCATATTTACATAAGTTGTGACCTTAGTTCACACAGACAACAAAAGAATTTACCACGGATCTGTTGTTCGCAAGTAATGTTCTTGATGTTTTTTCTTATTTATTAGCGTTTGTGCATTCTTTGCAAGTGCTAAACGTACTGGAATATGTTAACTGCTTGCACTGTTGCTAAATAAAGACGGTGATAAAAAGTAGGTGAACGAACCCCATTTTGAGTCCACAAATAGTATGCTTTCTAAAAGTTCGATTTTTGCTTACGCATCACGACCGCTTCTTTGAATTCAGTCTACCTAAAACATCGCTCAGAGGTTCTTATTAAAGTTTCGTGTGATTTTCGTCAATACGTATTCACAAGCAAAATATTGACTTCTTCAATGAAATACTTCAGTCAGTGACACAATAACTTGTGCTGTTAGTAAATTATTACGAGTTCACAATGTTTACAGATGATAATTCGTGATTATGTTTGTGTTAACTGTTAATCTAATGAATAGGATACCTGATTAGTCATTAAAATGTCAATAGACTCGTTATTATTTGAGTATTTCCATTGTAATGTTTATACTCATTTTATCTTTAACACAAGATATTTTTCAGGGGTCATTACTTCCATGTTTTTATTCTGGCTATTTAAATTACTATATAATTAGTTTACCGTCTGGCAAAGAAAAGACCTTGAATGATAATAGGAATTGTGTTTGACACACATATTTATTATCACTCTTTCAAGGGTAACACTTAAGTCTATAATAAAGCCTGCATCAAACAAGGCTTACAATCTTCATTTTGGTACATTAAGTTTTGAGCAAAGAACTTCTTCTTCTTTTCGTGTTGATTGAATTATTCTTCCATATTATATGGTTTGGGCCCAACTAACGTTATCAGTTAGAAAAAAATCATGGCATTGTTTTTTTGTGAACCTCATTCTGGTACTGTTAAGGAGTGTTCAGATCCAAATTCATACCAAAGGTCAAAATGTTTCCCATTGGGGCTGCGGGTTGTTCAAAAGAGATGCCACGGCCTTCACACAAAGGGCTTAGAAGAAACATGGGTGGTTTTAAGTCAGTAGAAGTCTGATACTCCCTACTGCTCTGCCCAGAGCGGGAGGGGTCCTTTGATGATTTCCTTCCTTCAAAAAAAATGTGGCACAAAACTGGGGCAGTGATAATTATGTACTTGGCACATCTCTGTTTAACTTTAGGGACAACATAGAACTTGTATACAGGAGAGCCACAATTTTGTCTCATATTTTTCTGAGTAATCTCAATTAAACTCCTTACTTACTAAGTTGCAATTAACAAGTCACACATTTCACAATGTCTTTATCAAACAATCATTGTTCCAGATTATTGCATCACTTCATAAGAAACCCAGCAGTTGTCCAAAAGGAGAGCATTTTTATATAAATGAACCCCTAGTTTTCTAATTTAGTAGTAACTGTCAAGGGTCATATTTTGTAGTAGACGCGTTAGCAAAATATGTCCAAGATGTGGCCCGCATCGCAGTACTCGCACACCAATGCCCCGTTAGCACCCATAAGTGCTACCAAGGGTAATGAACATCAGAATCAGCAGAATTTGAAGACCTTGGGCATGACCTCTGCTATTTCTACAGCAGGTATGTATCCTTTCCGTTCTGTAGCAGAATCTTCTTCAACTATTTAAAATATTATTCAAAATCTACCTCAACTGCTTGTTGCTGCTGTTGGCTGCTCAGCATGAGGTCCTTGGTTGGATTCTGTGGTTGAGCAAAGTGTTATTGGGTATTTCTTCAGGTAATTTTCAGTAGTGGCCTTGGAAACTGGATTTGTGCCTTATCACACCTGACTTTAAGATAACTGGCAAATGTGAGTGTACTATTAGGTACACCTCTGCCTTGCCCATAGAGAATTACAGGTGTGATGTTATGTTATGCAAAGTGTACAACAGATGACTCTGTCACAGCCATTCTAATCTTCATTAATTTCCCTAGGTCCAAAACCCATTGACATTGAGAAAACCACAGAGTTAAAAGACTCCCTAGTGCCATATGGGGTGTTTGAATCAGAGCAAGAGATGCATCATCGTATGGAGGTCTTGGGGGCACTGCATCGGCTCGTGAGACAGTGGATCAGAGAAGAGTCTGCTCGGAAGAACATGCCACCTAGCGTTGCTGAAACCGTTGGGGGGAATATTTACACATTTGGATCTTACAGATTGGGGGTAAGTGGTACATTAACTACTTGATCATCCTCTTCTTACCCTTGTTTTTTTGTTATTTTATTCTTACATTATCTTCTATTACTTACATTTTTTTTCTGTTTAAAATGTTTCCACACACAATCTGATCACCATTTCTTTGGTCTTCCTCTCCCTCAAACTCATAGCATAATAGCATTTATTTCAATTAGTCTATTACAGGACAGTCCAATCACTTTTGGATGTCAGAAAAACTAAGAAAGCAAAGCTACAGCCAGTGTGGTCCCAAGGCATAATAACTTGTGAAGGTACTCTAGTTGCCCATTCCAAAGCGTATGTCTGTATGAAGAAGAAGGGCAAAAATCTCCAATGACACTCTTTTATATCAAAATTCGAAACCTCTCTATCCATCAGAATACAATGATACTTAATTAGTAAGCAATGAGATCGTGTTGTAAACTTGCTAACACAACTTGATGATTTTCAATTGTTTTACCATTCTGTGAGCCGATGGTAGATTTATCTTTAGCACTGGTCGGCTGGCGTGGTCTCGATACTTTATTTGTATGTGCGGATTGAGAATAATTGAGATGTGGTTCACAGTCTTGAAATATGTTGTTGATTAGAAATATATTGTGCTAGCTACTTCTACACAGGTGTCTTATATCTTAAAAAATAAGGTCGAAAATGCAATAAATAGTTTATTATCTAGTACAAAAATACAGTTAAATAAGAATTGTATGAATTTCAGAAAAAGATATAAATAACATCAATTAATTAATCATCAATTATTTTACAGCTGCCTATGTTTACGGACTAAAATGATACCAATTTTCGTACAAATAAATATTATTATTTTCGACTTTTGCAAGGCAACCAAGTTATCGATACATACTTGATGCTTCGCGTCGTTTATTTTACTTTATAAAAATCTATTGATCAAACCAAAATATAATTATAAATAAATAAATTTAACCTTATGCTCCGAGTTGGTTCCAAAATTCTGTCTAGTAGATACTTACAAGTTACCTGTTGCTCTGAATCAAACAAAAAACTTATAATAATTATGGTATAATCAGACTAGATTAGAGGTAGATTGATGCTTTTCAATTAAAAATACTTTTTGTTACGACTTTTTAGTCGAAATAAAAAGCCATCCGTTTATTTTTATCTCATCAATTCGGTGAGAAGATACCAGAAAATAAATACAAATAAAAACTCATACTACCCACTATTATAATTATGTTAAAGGTGCCCTTTATAACATAATATGCGCACACCGCACACAATGTCGAACACAAACTTATTGCAACACAAAAATATGATAAATTGACTGGCGTAGGGACGGGATGTTTAAATAATTGATATTTATTGGACCATCTTATTATGTGAGGGGAGACCAAATCGATTAAGTTAGATATAGATTCATAAGGATCGCTGTTGGAGTCAAACCTCAAACGCATCGAAATCAACACTATTTTCCATGACGTTTTGGAATGTATTGACTTCGACAACAGTGCCGATAGTAATTATTATTTATCGCCTGATCCGGCGTCATTGTATTATTTGTACATCAAGAACTTAAGCTAAAGAATAAACATGGTAAATATCTCGTTTTAAGTGTTAGTAATGGTGTTATTGACCATGTTAGTTTAAAAACTTAAGAGGAAATGCGAGTGCTGTCTCTTTCTACTATCGCTGTCTCTCTCCGTCCTCCTGCCCTCAAATTCGTGCGATAAGGACAACTATAGAAAAAAGTTAGAATTCGAGGTTTGGCTCTCGCCTATTTCCTCCTCCAATATTGAACCAATTTAAAAGATATTTTAGACAATGAATAAGGAGGTTATATACTACGCCGCTATGTTTTTCTTTTTTCGTTAATAGTTGTCAAATTTGTACACTAGGACTCTGTTAACAGCGATCTAAACAAGCAATTTTGAGCATTTTTTGAGGGTTCTAGTGCTTATAAAAATAATTTATCACCAAAAAGGAAAACATAGGGGCATAGAAATAGTTAATATTTATTATTCTGTAAAAAACCATTGCTCTAGGGTCATTAACCAAAAAGAAAACAGGCGAGAGCGTTTGTATGGAGAAAAGACCACTCGCGTTTCCTCTTAAACACTCGCACCGATAATGTTTTACGGTCCTCGCTTGTTTGTCTCGGAAAGGAACACATATTCGTGTCAGACACATTTGAGCAAAACCGGGAAAATTGAGTTTGACGGCCTTCTGTGACTAATCAGGCACCAAACACGGGAAATTTACCATGTTTATTATTTAGATCGAGGGCCTGAATCCTGATACAAATAATAAATATGATAACGTATACCGCCGTACTGTTACCGCCATGGAAACTAGTGTTGATTTAGTTGCGTTTGGAAATAGGGTTGATTTACACCAAGCCCACTTGAAGTTTGTGTACCTAGCCAGTGCCCCATGTAAAGGTAATCTGAGTGAATTGTGAGTAGATTTGAAAGTGCAGGAGATATTAAAGTGCAAAAGTGTGTGCGCAGGCTGCAGACACAGGCTTACTCGCTGTTCCTTTACTATCATAGTTCGATGGAACGGCTATTCGCCACTCGCAAAGAGAGATCAGGCACAAGAACACTGGCATAACAGGCGCACCGAGTTACGGGGGATGTTTGGAAATTAGCTTACAATATAGGAAACACATAGCCTACTAACATTTTCGCTGTACTAACGTTGTATGTGCTTCTTTCAGGTACACCACAGAGGTGCTGACATAGACGCGCTATGCGTGGCCCCGCGTCACATCGACCGAATTGACTACTTCGCCTCTTTCTATGATCTGCTGAAGTTGCAGCCACAGGTTTGTATAGCTGCAGTCATTCAATTTATAAGAAACTAGCTGTGGCCAATCCACCATCAACCTCCTCCGCGATAAATTATTCTAAAAATGTCTACCTGCTCATTTAAACCTTATTTTGTTAACAAGTGATTTTCAATTTTTTTGCACGGAACCTATTCCTTTTCCTAAGCCTTAGTTACTCCGTATAACATCAAATTTCTGTCAGTAAAAGTTCCTTCAAAATCGGTCCAGCAATTTCGGAGATTAAGTCCAAACCCCGTGGCTGCTTCCTGTGAGAAATTCCTGATGAAAAAAACCCAATATAACACTTTGTCTGAGTAAAAAAATTCGTGTATTGTGGTTGTTGTAATGAAACCAATATCACGCCTGTATTTTTTATTGACGTTGACAGAGGTTTATACACATTTTTGGCTGCGGGACTGTTCGATAGAGATACCGCGGTCCTGGCACCCAATCACCCAACCCACAAAAACACAATGCCCACAAAGGGCTGAACGGAACATGGGTTGAGTGGGTCCTCGTTAGTACAAGTCTAACACTCCGCTACCGCTCTGCCCAGAGTGCTAGCCCTAGGGGTCATTAGATGATATCCTACCTCATAAAAAAGGGGTACCACACGGTCAGACAAAATACTTACATTCTCTATTTTGTGCACAGGTTAAAGACCTGAGAGCAGTGGAAGACGCATTCGTGCCCGTCATCAAGATGAACTTCGACGGAATTGAGATCGACTTGCTGTTTGCCAGGCTGGCTCTCAAAGAAATACCAGGTAAGGATATTGTTCGTAAGTACAAAACAAAATTATATTTCGTCGCCTTATGAGTGAACACCTCGTGAATGCATTTTCGCAATTTTTTTTAAATTACATTATTTGGAAGAGAAACTCTCAACGCAAATCCTGATCTGACTATTTTGTTCATTCGATATATATATTACCATCGGCACGATTCTTGAGCGCTGACGCAAAAGTGAGTTATTGGGTCCCTTTGGTGGTATGAAGTGAGACGCGGGGCGAGGAAAGTGCAGTGATTGGCCCGTAGCGCATCGCGTCATAGCCGTCACAAGGGATTTGTTCTTTACTCCTGCTGCACTTACCTCACGACCAATAATTAATACACGGGTGTGCGTTTTATTTGTCATAAAGTGTACGATGCGCACAGCGATCCCCACTCTTCCGCCGAGCGCTCAAGAACCGATGCCGGTAATTATAATTAATAAGAAAACATAAAACACGTACAACAATTGGAAAATGCACGCAGTTTTTGCGTCCTCCTGCATGAACAGTTACTTCTTTTACACTTACGAAGGTTTTCACTCTAAGGCATCGATTTGCACACTGATTTTACTGGTAATTGGTGGGTTGTGGTGTTCAAATATTTAGTCGTTACTTGTTAAATCAGTATTTTTGGCCGACTCGAAGTCGACTCTAGTGAACAAGTCCCATTTGATTTTGAGTTTGAATTCGGTAAACATAACATCACGTCTGAAACCTCCGAAGGGTTAGGTAGAGGCGATGGTTCCTACGTACAGCCATATTTCGCCATGTTTTGTCAAGCAACAGTTTGCCAGATCTGGAAATCGAACACGGCAATGTGTTTTTTTTAATAATATAATACACGCCTTTTTTATTTCTTTATCATCTTAGACCTAGACTTACAGTAAATGTGTCACTAAGGCCTCAGCCTCGAATTTTGCGGGCAGCGGCGGCGGCGGCGCGGGAGCGGCAGGATCTTATGCGTACAATCAAATGGACCGGTTCTTGGAATACAGCGGCGCGGGGGCGGGCAACGAGCGGTGCACTCCATACAAGCCGCGCCGCCGCCGCCGCCGCCCCGCTGCCCGCAAAATTCGAGGCTGAGGCCTAAGACTGAATAATAATAATAGTCACATTTAGTTAAATTAGCCTCGATACATGGGATTCTTTCTTATTTATTTTTAACTAGCTTTTGCCCGCGACTTCGTTCGCGTGGAATAGTGACTTCCGGCAGATTTTTGGTTTTTATCGCGAAAAAAAAAAAACTATCCTATGTCCTTTCTCAAGTTCCAAACTATGTCTGTACCAAATTTCACACAAATCGGTTCAGTAGTTCAGGCGTGAAGCAAAGACACACAGAGTTACTTTCGCATTTATAATATTAGTTAGGATAAAGTTGCCTTCTATTACGAATTTCTCCAATCGTGAATGCGTTCACATACATTTAAACTTACAAACAAAGCCTAACTTATACATGACTGGCGGAACGTGGGCGTACTCCTTTGGGTCCTCCTATAGGTTCACCTCTGCCTAATCCTTTGGGGGATTACAAGCGTGATGTTATGGTATAATCTTAAAGTAAAAAAAAAACTGTCATTTTTTGGTGTATGTGACATTCAATCTTGTTTTAAAATAATTACTAGGAAAACAACCACTATAGCAAGACAAAATAATTTACGCAATCATTTATTTGTCCTCAGATTCGTTCGACCTCCGCGACGACATGCTACTAAAGAACTTGGACCAGAAATGTGTGCGCTCCCTCAACGGATGTCGCGTCACTGACGAGATCCTGCGCCTCGTGCCCAATATCAACAACTTCCGGTTGACGCTGCGAGCCATCAAGCTGTGGGCCAAACGTAAATATACCTTGACTTATTTGTTACTTATATTTTTTTTGATAGCCAATAACTCTAGGGTATGAATGAGACTTTTTCAAAGAATCAACTGGCATATGAATTATTTTTCAAATATAATTATATTTTTTATGTTCTAATTTTTTATGCATTCTTGGACCACATATTCTGGGACTTTTCGTTTTATTTTACATGAAGAATGCGTACCGTAGAGTTAAGGGATTACATAATATGTTGAAAAAAAGTTCTTACTAAAAACTTATTGTCAATTCTTTTGCCCATGTACGCAACACCAGAATGCGCTTCAAAACACAAATTATTGACGTTGCTCCTAAAGCCACATGGCACGCAAAACACAAATTATGGACGTTGCTCCTAAAGCTGGATTGGACTGGGCTCATCTGCCGCGTGCCCAATGAGCTGTTGACCAAAATAGCCATTTTCTGGAGCCCTGACACAGCCAGAAAACGTCTCATCAGACCTCATAGAAGATGGCAGGGCGATCTGGACAAAACTAGCGACCAGTGGTCCACATTGGCCTTGGATAGAAACAACTAGAAGTCATGGGGAGAGGCCTTTGCCCAACAGTGGGCTGATTGTCTCGTTCAAAACTTAACATCTGTTCTCCCACAGGGCACGGCATATACTCCAACACGCTGGGCTACCTGGGCGGCGTCTCCTGGGCCATGCTGGTAGCGCGCACATGCCAGCTGTACCCGAACGCTCTGCCCGCCACGCTGGTGCACAAGTTCTTCCTGGTGTTCAGCCAGTGGAAGTGGCCGCAGCCGGTGCTGCTGAAGCAGCCTGATTCTGTCAACCTTGGCTTCCCGGTTTGGGATCCTAGAGTGAGTATTGCTTTTAGTTAATTAAGTCAGTCAATTCTGTGTACATTTTAGTTCCCACGACTTATTTGGATTAGTTTAATGTTCATATACATCGTATTCGCATAATGTACCATCTCTCACACACTCACTCAACAGGAATGACATTTTATTAATTCTAACGACACGAGTCGTTTAAAAGAATAAACAAAAATAATGGACTACGTAAGCATAATTATCATCTATAATAATTGTTGTTTCTTCTCCAGGTAAACATCTCGGACCGTTTCCACCTGATGCCGATCATCACTCCGGCTTACCCGCAACAGAACTCCACGTTCAACGTCTGCGCCTCCACTAGGACTGTCATCTGTGAGGAGTTTAGACTAGGTTAGTGTTCCGTTATCATAACGATACGCCTTTTTTCCTCGATATTTTTATAGTAGGACCCATACAAAAATCACTTTTCCCTCAATAATGCTGTGTCACAAGACTCGATTTGTAACACATTTTTGTATTGATTTCTGACAGGTCGTTTTCTAGCTTCCGTCATCATGGGAAATAGGCTTCTATTGCTCTTTACAAACATGGCCATTTCCAGAATATACAATGTCGGAATTGTAAGCCCTTTTAGGGACTTAAGCTTTGGTTCGTAACTGTCTGACTTGCAATGTTTGTGCCTTGGAACTCTCTGGAGCTGCAATTACCCCAGAAAATAATGCCAAATCTTAGAACTGTTGCAACCAGACCATGGTAAGCTACTAATCTAATTTGAATGTCTACTATCTTGGACAACTTTAAAAGGACATAAATGCTGCTGTATTCAACCTTTTGAAAATATCCACGTTTGTGGTTGCCAATTTAGTTGTCTGCCAATGAAAATTCCTAAAAATGTAAAAAAAACGTTGTACGTGTGTACATAATGTTTATTTATTTTTATCCACAGGTCTAGCAATAACAGACGAGATAATGCTCGGAAAATGCAACTGGGAGCGTCTGTTCGAGGCGCCGAACTTCTTCTCTCGCTACAAGCACTTCATAGTGCTGCTGGCGTCCTCGGCCACTACCGACGACCAGCTGCAGTGGTGCGGCCTCATCGAGAGCAAGATACGACATCTTATCAGTGAGTAACATTACATCTAACTTATAATCCACGAGGCGTAAGACAGGTGTCCTTAATACATACATACTCACGCAGGCAAAGGCAGAAACCACAGAACACAACCTGCTACGATCCTTACATACACCTTTAGCCTCATACACATTCATACACGCACGCTGGTTTCGAGTACGACGGACCTATCCTTTCTGAAGAGCCTACCCTTAAAACTATCTTCACTCTTTTCTCCGCATCACGTGCCATACCAACATAACACAACCGATTGGCGACTACCACACAACTTTTCAGTCGTCAATTCAATCTTTATCGAAAATCAGTCTGTCTCCTAAACAATTGGGATCGGCTTCCTTCTAACAGGATGCAGCTGAATATACCTGCATTTTACATGAAGCGATCGCCTGTACGAGCTCCACCGAATTTATACTGGGTAACACGATGGTAAGACTACCTTTAACAACTGTCAAAGATCTACAAATAAAATCCGGGACTGATGATTTGACACAAAACTCAACAACTAAAATTAAAACAAACGTATACATAATTGAGTCCTATAAAAAAAACTAGAACGTTTAAAAAATACGTAGGTAAAATATGAAAATTAAAACAAATTACATTGGCTTCAGTAGCGCGTAAATTGGGTCAATGACTCCAAAATTTACGTGTATAAGGTCACACTATTGACGAGAATGTGAGAAATAATTTTCGTTAAATATCAAACTAAACTATATAGTAGTTTTTAACTTATATAATCATTTACAGGATTTGTATTTGCCCCTACTCCGAATGTATTTTTAAAACTTATGGATCTAAATATAATAAAAGAAGTAGGGTTAATTTCGAAGTTACGAGCTATTTCCGAACAGGTCCATATTTTCGTTAACGAACTTATATGAAAAAAATGTTGTCCATAAAAATGAGTGGAGTTTTTTTTTCTATATCCTTTTACTTTCTCTAAAGTCTGAACAAATTAAAACATCTATAATAGAACTAGCACCACAATGTTGTATAACCATCCGCATTTGTTACAGCCACACTGGAGCGCATCAGCCACATAACCATAGCACACGTGAACCCGGAGTGCTACAACTCGGTGCCGCTGTACATCAACAACCAGGAGCCTCTCGCTCTGCCGCCAGGTAACATAATAATATCTTTATTGCTTACTAGCTCCCCTTATAAATAAATTAACGTCCACCCGTGTGAAGCCGAGGAGGTCACTTAGTAAAACTGACTTTTTTTAGTTAACTAGCACATTTGTGAAGTTTTACCTAATAAAGTAAACACATAAAGGTGCGTACAGATTAAGTAACATGTTATATAACATTTGTATAATTACAGACAGGCCTATGTTATGTTAAATGATCTGTATGTATCATCATCAACCATAAGACGTCCACTGCTGGACAAAGGCTGTATGTATGCACCTTCCTAACTACCAGCAGTTATTAACCCTTCGTGTGCCGGAACGTAGATCTACACGAGACACAATTACTTTTTAATTGTTTCTATATACACGGCATACGAAAGGTTAATTAAAAAAGTCATCAAATCGGTTTCGACATTTTACGCCACTTACGATGTTAGTTCCGTTTTTAAAGTTTTTAATATCAATATCATGAAAATCACCAACAGTCCGACTTCACCACTTCTGGGTATAGGCCTCTCTTTGCTTGTGCCAAGCTCTACGCTCTTGTGCCAGCCTCATCCAGGATATTCCTGCGGTAGCAACAATGTCTCCCCATCTCGCTGCCGCAGGACCAACACTCTTTCTTTCCAGTTCCATATATTAAGGCGAAACATGCTTATATGAAAATATGTATGTTATAGGAACACCAGTACCGACAGAACCTGCGCCTGAAATTAAAAAGAATGATAAAGTAAGTCGAGTTCATTTTATATAGGAGATAGTACATAGATGCATGGAAACACTGATCTATAAATGTGATTTTACCCTAAAAACTCGCTGAACATTACTAAGGAAGCGTTTATTAATAATTCCTAATCCTAATGCCTTTTTATAGGACACTGAAAAACGGGTACTATATAAAAATCTTTCAAAAGCCAAAATTTTTTACCTAACAGTCCTGTGTGCCTTTTATTTTCATGCAAACTAGCCCAATGATGGGAATCAACTGCTACCCACAGCAGAAACGGAAACTTCACTACATACAGATGAGAATGTATAACTTCTAAAATGCAGGGCCTTTTTAAAATAAATCGGTGTCATTTTGATAGATGTGGTCGGCAAAAATATAGTTTTTGATTGTTATTAGCTGCCGTTACCGGCAGCTAATAACAATCAAAAACTATATTTTGCTCAAAATAATAGGAGTAACTTTGTCTGCAAAAAATGTAGTAGGTTGGCTATTAAGCATGATATATTTTATAGTCATAAATAAAGGTACCTATGATTTATATCTTCTTTTTTTGTTTAATATGGTCAATTGGTCATTAGTTCCAAACGTTATCTCTACATACAAACTTACAAACAAAATTTACTCCTTTAAATATTATTATAAAGATCTTCTGGGATAAAAACTGTGAATAATGTTGAGAACCGTAAAATACACAAATCCGTAACATAGTTTACAAGAAAGAGCGGACACGTAAAGCCTATTGGATACCGATGCCCATCACATCTTTAAATTCCACCAGTTTATTTAAAAAGAAAGCTTCTGTACACAAAACAATAACAAAAACTAAAACATCCCTCTATACATTTCCAGGGTGAAGTGTTACCGAACTTCTGTTCAATGTGGTTCATTGGGCTGGTGTTCGAGAAGACCAGGGACCTGAATGTAGACCTGACGTGTGACATCAGGACCTTCACGGAGTCTGTCAACTATCAGGCGACCAATTCGCATATATTGAGGGAAGGAATGACGATAGAGGTGAGGAATTTGCGCTTTTTGGACGTCAACAATACTGAAATAGATATACCTAGCACTTAAAGAACACGACTACTCCTCTTTCTGTAAGATTAGAACAGCCAATGTAATATAATAATATCTCAAAGTGAGCGTTAAGGACTACTTGTGGACTCAAGAGGCCTAGAGGGGGCGGGAAGTGGCCCAGAAGAAATTGGGGGGTTTAGGGCGATGACTGATTTTTAATATCATCCACCTAATATTTTAATAAGTACAGAAATTAAACTGCCCTGTTTGATTAGCAAACTATAATTAAACGAATTGAAGTAATTAATGTCATTGTGTTTATAGTTGTGGTAAAGTAAAAAAAAATTGGAGGGTGCTGAAAATATAATTGATTTTCAAAAGACGGTATACGAAATAGATTTGAGAACCTTTGCATCTCTCTCGATCGCTCTCGTAATGTCAAAAAACCGGCCAAGTGCGAGTCGGACTCGCGCACCGAGGGTTCCGTAAAAAAAATATATTATGTGATGTAACTAAAAATTTATGGTTTTCGTAATTATTCCTTTATCTATGCTATAAGACGTTGCTTCGTACCAAATTTCAAGATTCTGAGTTCACGGGAAGTACCCTGTAGGTTTTGATTCCCTTGCGAGTGTCGAAAATTTGCGGCATAAACGGGAGTATCTTTTGATCGCGTTGACTTAGAAGTTTGATTTTTTCACAGCTCCAAGAGACCATAGACTTGAGTATTTGATATGAATTTCAGCTTGATACCTCTACGCGTTCCTGAGAAAAAAGGTCTTGACAGACAGACAGACGGACAACAAAGTGATCCTATAAGGGTTCCGTTTTTTCCTTTTGAGGTACGGAACCCTAAAAAGATGACCATACGACATATTCGATTTAGAAGTAGTAGAAGAACATAAAACAAGATTGTATAATAAGGTCCCTCGTGTTCGTGTTGCAGGCGCGTCACGTACGCCGACGCCAGCTCCCGCAGTACCTGTCGGGCTCGCTGCTGAAGCGCGAGCGCACCACGTCGGGCACCAAGCGCAAGGTTGAACTCGCCAACGTCATGCCGGCCCCGCAGAAGAAATCCAAGCGACTCTCCGAGAGCAGCGTATGTATACTTAGCAGCATTCATCACATCATCTTCTTCATAGTTGGGTTTGGTAGCTTGTGACGAGTCATTTCATGAAGCACGCCCCACTTCAGTAGAATAGCTCGAGATTATTGTTATCACGACCCCTTTTTTGTGTCTTCGAAATCATCAAATGACCCCTACCGCTTTGGGCTACAGAACAGCAAGCTACAGACTTTGTGTTCCGTAGCCGTTATCATTTCCGAACAGTCCCGCAGCCGCAATAACATTTTCTGCAACACCTAATTGTTGTGTGTTGTTGTGTGGCACAAAAACTTATTGCTACAACAATGTTGCACAACTTAGTTTCCAAATGGATACGAAGCTTTAGGCGGTAGCAAATGGCAGCCTATAGCTTCGGTAGGAATAGAGAGTTGTATTGATGATGCTAACTCTGTAAAGCCATATTTGTTACGGACCCTGACCTGATACTGACATGCAAATTTAAGAAAATTTGAGTTTCGCGGGCTATCTGGCACCCCTTTTTAGTCCAATAAAACAGCAATCTTCTTCAAGCTTTGTAGCTTCGGTGGTAGAATATTTTTTAAATCACAAAGCCTTGCTTAGATATTTTGTCAAAAGCACACTTTTCAGTCTCATCTGCTTAGTTCAACATTACGCTTAACGTTAAAAATGTTTTACTTCAAACCAAGATGACTGACAAAGTAATCCTTTCCACAGGAAACCTGTACATTCACTGAACCCATTCATCCACAGACGGAGGAAGTCAGCGTCCTTTCATACAACGAGGACTCAAACTCATCCAACATCTACGAAGTCAACCTACAGAATGGTATCTTACCAATCGTAGCCGCTGAGCCAAAACCTGCCGCAGACAAGCCTGAACATCCTCCGTCTACATCAAACACTATAGCATGCACGTAGCAGTACGAAGAATGGCGTACTCGGTTCATATACGGAACCAGCTACGTCAAGCCTCTCAGATACAAACGTGTGAAAGAACAGTGAACTAAATAATAAGTGACGAACTGAACTATGTGATTATAGTGTGTAAGAAACTCGTGATATGATGATAAGTTATGAACATGTTGCAATTTTAATGGTGCGATTTGTGTGTGGTGTTGCCCTGTCGCTGTATGGACTGATGGTTTCGATATGGTGAGTTGTTTGATAATTATAAGCGTTACAATACGCCTAGATCGTGCCGGGTATGCCCTGAAGGGTTCGGCGGGAATATATAGTACATCCACTTACAAATAGGTTATGGACTCTCTTTTACACTGGTCTATAATAAAACCGTCGCAATGTGGGTGTACTATAACAATTTTATTGAATTAGACATAGACCAACTAGATTACAGAGTAGATAGCCAATGGAGAGCTAAGCTATTTTTTTATTTGAGCTGCCGACCTTTATGGAAATCTCGCTCATTATGAGTCTGATCAGTTGGTTTAGCGTGGAATCCATTGGCTAGTAACTCCATAGTAACTTTGTATCAAATATAAACAATAGGTGATCGGACTGGGTCAAAATAATATGATTCTGTTTAGTCCGTAAGTTAGATTATCGAAAAATATTGAATACGTGGTTTTTGTTTTATCAAATCAATAAAAAATGACGAAGATCTTGGAGTGGGGCTTGAAACGTCACTTGTGTCGTCAAAATGTACTATCATATGACGTCACACGAGTTTTCGAAGCACTGTATCGTCTTCATTTTAAGTTTACGTGAAAAAAGAAAAAATACGTGTCCAATAATTTTTGGAAATCTATCTGACGTACTAATTAGTTTTTTTTTGTTCGATCCCCTATTGCGACTTAAGAACAAAGGAACTAATTAGATACTTTACATATCTGTTTAGGTATAGATTCTCCAGATATGCCAGTATAAGGGATTAACGAGTTTTTAGGGAAAAACATAGATTTATGACAAATATAATATAGAACATTCATGGGGGATCCCAGCTGTTTCAGGCAGCATTCGGTCGGCATTTGGTCGAGCTAGCGCGAAAATTAGATTGACGTAAGTTCTCACTGACGTTAACTTTTAATTACCGTTATAACCTAGTAGAGTAGATTATAGAGCATTTATTTTATGAAACTAGTGTTCATTGTCTTGTATTTAATCAGTAATATTCATTATGCATTTTTACAACACGCCAAAAAATTTGTCTCATGGTTTTAAGATCTTGATTGGCGTAGTAGAGCAGTAATGCTACAGTTTGTGGGTTCAAATCCCGCATGTTAGATATTTTGTACCTACAGATATTTAGAAATTGTTCAGGTGTGTGCATGTAGCATTAGATTCTGTAAATAAAACTACTTACGTGTCTATTTATCAAAGCCACTTAGATATTTGGCAATTTGGTTTACAATTTTGACGAATTTAACTAACCATGTAAATATTAGTATTTGAACCACAATTACACATAGCAAATCTATTCATTTTAAAAGGTGAATTCCATTATCATATTGATAAAAAATACTTACCCACGATTCTCACATAACTTTGTATTGCTCCATAGATGATACGGGGACAACGCATCGTGGCTGCGTAAGTTATCAAATATCATTAGAATAAAGTAAAGGAAAAAGTAAAAAAAAAATGTTTTAGAGAAGTAAAAGTGATATGGCGTTGAAGGTCCGCGTATTGTACGAGATATTCGGGTGTTGTTTATTTGCAGATGGCGAACGGGCGGGACGGCGTCATGTAAGTCAGCCTCTCGAACGATAGGGTAGGAGTGTCAGGCCGTTTGCAAGGAATCTAATCATATACCTACATTGACAACGCGTTCATTGCTCAAAACATGACTGGCGAAGCATTACAACCACAGAATAGTAAGCAAAAGGAATGCTAAGACATATATTTCTTCGTAGATCCGAACATGAGGGCGAAACGGGATCAGACGATCGTTCGGCGCAGCGTGGTACTACGTGGGACAACTGTCATGGCAACGTTTATCCACTCATTAGTACTCCATTTACTTACTACTCCTTGGTGTTAGGTAGATGCTTGTATAGCGTATATTTTTGTTATTATTTAGCACGCCAGTCATGTTAACAGCATTGACACAACATGGTTCTGTGCCTAATATTATTAAGAACAAATTCGGTGTTTCTAATACCGGAATATTTCTATGGTAAATGTGTTTCTGGTGCTTTTGACGCCATTTTTATCCTAGACTTTTCTCCTGATTTTATAATGGAGAGTAGATTTAAATAACATAATGTAGCTATGTCTTATTGGCTAAATGTTTCATCAATGAATTGAATTCATTGATTTATTTTCCCTTGTAGAATGTTTGAATAAATCCGCATTTATATCGCCCTGCCATCATTTTCTAATTCTCAATGTGCGTTGTATACGCAATATTAACAGCTTCTACTATAATTTTGCATGATTCGACACATCAAAGGAAGCTTACAATTTGCCAAATGAAAGATTTTATTTATAGAAAATTGCTTCTTTGACTTTGCCCTAGAAATGTATTTTTTCTGTGCCCTATCATGCAAAATTATCTGAACAGTAATTTTCATGAGATTTACTAAGTAAATTCTTTAACCCTGAATACATAAGTTCCTAAGTAGCCCACCAATACCCTACCATAGTTCAAATAACCCCAAATAACAACTTTTTCACATTTTACCTCAAAAGGCAAGTACTTAATTAACACCCCCTTTTAAATTATTGTTTCTTGCAAACGGTCAGTGATAGTACAAAGTGGAAGAAATTGATTGAACTTGATCAAATTATAATTTGTTTTTTTTTTTTAAATTAAAATTGATTTTTGCAAACGCTTTTTGGGTATAACTCGACAACTTTAATGACAGCGCAGGTGGCGTACCATGACGTCCTATGGTTGATGCTCCAAGATAGCCCGCGAAATAACAATTTTCTTATGTTGTGTTGTGTCAGGTTGTATGTTAAATAAAATAGGATTCGTGACCGTAACAAATTGTGAGTTTACTGAGTAATAATGATTAAAATCACCAATACAACCATCTCAGTTCATATATTCTCTTGAGTGACTATATAAGGTCCCATTAAAATAGGTGGACAAATTTTAACACAGCGTTCAGTAGGTCTAACCAAACATATCTAAACAAAAAAACATTAAATAAACAGTTTTTTTTTATTGACTTTAAATAATAAAATGCCGGCACTCTAGAACAAACTCATCCTTATTGAGTAGGTACTTAAATGCGTTCTTTTTATTTACCATCGCGATCGTCCTTATTTTGGTGATCTGAATGATTTCTGAAATTTTGCCCATCTATTTTAATGGGACCTTATATATTTGAAGAAAAAGGCATTGTTACGGTCGCGAATCCTATTTTTATTTAACATACAACCTGACACTGATCAGTAAATTGCAAAAAACGTATGAAAATTCGAACTTCGCGGACTACCTTGTCGCATTCACGTTAAAGCAGGCTTGTTTTAACCTTATTCCAGTGTGGAATTAATGGCCGGTGGCGCTAGATACCCTGTATAGCTCTGTCGCTTTCTCACACTGTAATAAGATTAAAAGAATCATGTTTTAACACCATGGTAACTACACCGGCAAAACATCTTATTTAAATAGAAGTCTAATGAAGAGTTAGCTGTCAATTCTTGTGAGAGCACTTCTGGTGGTTGACTAAAATAGCAACAACCATACAAGTAAAATCATACAGTTAACTACACTTCAAGTTAAAAAAGTGTAGTAAATAGCTTGTATTTTTCCTAAATCTACTTGTTAGTCAATGGCCGAGAAGTGTAGGGAATAGACCAGATAGCTTTTACTGTTCTAAACGCCCGTAAAATGATAAGTTGACATGTGACACAGATCTCAAAATATTTTAATTTTCACATTAAATAGATATTTTTAGTCTTGTAGATACAGCATAACAAGGACGAATCTACAACGCTTTATATCAACTGCCATGTTTCCCCAACAAATTTATTTTGAGCTGTAGACATGCCAAACTACCCTAAATTTAACTAAAAACACGAGCCCACTACTACACTGATCAGAAGACTTAAATTACATTATTGTTGTTGAGTTATAATTTTTACGAATTATTCAAAAAGTATCACTTCAAATAAAAAGCAGCATACTTTCTTCTGCTTCAATTTTAGGGTAAAAACTTATTATTTGCAGTTTTCTTTTTCACATTTGTTTTGCCCAATTTGGTACGTTTGTGTGTGAAAATTGCATTTTTCACGTTGCGACGTTCAACTAGTTATTAAAACGAAATGATTCCACCTAGATAATAAGACTCAATGTAGTTGTTCATAAGGACCTTCAGGTTTACTGTAAGTTGTATATATTCGATAGGCGATTGATTACTGTATATGAAAGTATATATCTGATAAACAATAATTAAAAATTTAACAAAAAAATAACAATAAATGTATATACAAAAGGGTTCAATGTTGTTTTCTTTAATAATCCTGTTAGAAATTCCCAAACTGTTAGATAAGATAGTCATAAACACTACAACAATACACTTACTTACTTTTAGAAACTACTTTTACAACAACACAAAAAATATGACAAAACAGCCCGATAACATCAATTTGTCATTATGTGCGTCATCACGGGTCTACCGAGACGAAGAGATAATACGAGCATCGAGGTATATCTGTGCGAATTCAATGATATACGGAGCGCATACGTTGCCTTCTATGCGTTATCTGTCGATGCTATGTTAGCTAGTAAAAAGATATCTAATATTCTAATGGGCAAAAAGAAGACACATGGGGTTATTCTTGTAATGTAATTTTTAATGTAATTTCCATTGACAAATACACACACAGTACAGTTACACTACAATATATTTATCACACAATATAACATGATATCAAAGGACAAAAAAAAACAATATAACACGTAGAAAAGAAGAAAAACCATCAATTTCAATTAGGCCATTACGAGGTGGTAGGCCCATTGTTTGCGTTACAATTTTATCCTATAACTTTTCCAAGTATTTGTGCCTGAATACAACTCAATGAACACTAGCATTTTGAAATTAGTTTAAAAATAAAAAAAAACAAATATCAACTTATTTCTTAGTACAAAAATGTAGTTTCGTATGGAGAAGAGATTTTGGCGAACTCGAGGACAGAAATAATTACACTTTTATAACTAGTAAATGAATATTCTCAGTATCCAGTCTCACACCGGAATATCACAGTTTTACATGTGTCCGTTCATTACTTGTCAAAATACAAAATATCTCGTTTATTACCATTGGCCCCCTTCGAGCTTGCCACCGGGGTGGTAGGTGGTAGCTGGCACTAAATAGTGGCGTGTAAACACGTCAGGAACTCAGGATATCAAGCTACTGTAATCTTGTCAACTTCATACGTGAATGCTTCAGGGCAGCCCGCGAAATTCGATGTTTACGTTTTTTGCTATTTGCCGATCAAAATCGAATTAGGTTGATTGAGAAAATTTTACAGTTATGAGTAGCTTCATGTCCTGGCGTCTCTACCACAAATGCACGAGAGTTTTCTATTTCAAATTTTGCCAGGACTATGGTTATTGCGACTCAGGAGCGGTAGATCTATAACCATTTGCAGGGGACACCAACAAACACAAACGGGATGTCATGGCAGCAATGCACTACACATGCTTAGCCAACGACTTGGAAGCAAGTGAAGACTACCGTTTACATCCAAGCTTGACGTCTCCGCTTCTTGTCGGCGGCTCGTTGCTGCTCGAGTTTCTTGTTACGTTTTCGTCAAATGCCCTCCATCTGTTCTGTTGTATCTTCAACGTATGTCTGTAATTACAAAGGTGGTGTGAAAGAACCGTGGTGGAAACAAAAACAAACCGGCCAAGTCCGAGTCGGACTCGTGCACGAAGGGTTCCCCATACAGTTACCTATAAAAATCGTAGCGGCAACAGCAATACATGATTTGTGAAAATTTCAACTGTCTAGTCTGTGACAGACTGATTGACGGACAGACAGCGTAGTTTTAGTAATAGGGTCCCGTTTTTACCCTTTGGGAAGGAACCCTAATAAAAACGATGCTTCACACACCCTAAAAAAGTTTCTAGACGAATAAATCAATTAATATTCTTGCCCATATCTATGGAGCGGGCCATGCGGAGTCTCTGAGGGATCGCACCACATGTTGACACGCGCAGAACATGTTGACATGGCTCACAGAATAATCCACCTGAAGTGGCGCTGGGCTGGCCATATTAGCCGTAGAACTGATGATGGGGTGGGTAGACGTGTTCTTGAGTGGAGACCGCGAATAGGCAAGCATAAGACGGGACGCCCTCAGGTTCGGCAGAGCGACGATCTTAGTAGGGTAGTAACTGGATGAGAGCTACTGACAATCGAGTTGAGTGGCGCGCTGATGATGGTCTCGGTCTTTCTCTTCAAATAGTCGTCCGTTAGAACATAGGTAAGACAGATAATATAGGCATCGTTCACACCAAACGTATTGTCCGCCGCACACTGTGAGCACAATCAATTATTTATTAATAATATTTTTTTTTTAATTAAAATTAATTTATTAATTAATTTTCTTTCTGTGGTTTACCTCCTTTAACAGTTTATCGCTTTTCAATATATATTTAACTTCTTGTTCACACCGAACCGACTATACGCTATTACGTAGATCCATAGAGATAGTGAGCATAACCACAGTCGGCGGCGAACCATACGTTTGGTGTGAACGATGCCTTATAATTTTGAACACTTTTTACGTTGTGTTTGAATTTTATTGTTAGACTGTTAGCTAGCAGTCGAAACCTATAACAAATTATTATCTTACCCAATTTTGTTCCTTATTAGCAGCTTGCAGCTCCAGTATATCGTTCTGTATCTCCACGCTGAGCTCCTGCACGGGCACTGTCTCCGTTCGCCAGAACACGTTCTGATGTTTACTGATGCGGTTGCGACGCTTATGTTGTTTTAGGTGCACCTGATTTGACGAGGAAAGCGTAATTAAGCAAGTGAGCATGAGGTCCGAGATTCGATTCGGTCAAAGTGTTATTTGATTTTGCCATCAGGAATTTCATAGTAGCAGCCACGGAGTCAGGATTCGTTCCGATCAATGGCAATAGGGTCGCTCCCTACTACATGGGACTTATCATAACTGGCTAAATGTCGGGGTAGGTACTAGGTACTTTGAGGATTACAGGAGAAAAGAATACGTGTTACGTTTCAAGATTACGCGGTGTTATGTATTGAGAAGCCAGGGTGGCTCAATACGATTAGATCCAGGCCCCAGAAGATCCTTGAACAGCTGTGCTAAGAGAGATGTACCTTCTTGACGTGCGTGTTGACCATAGAGCGCAGATGGAAGAGCGCGGGACACAGCGGACAGCGACGTGTGGGCGCGGTGTGCGCGCACAGAGCGTGTTGGTTGCGACGGTTCAGCGATACGAAACAGCGTCCGCAGTCCTGGTATCAAATAATTAAATATTAGATAGTCATTAATATATCCTCTCTACAGAATTTCAGCCACGGCTAACGGGCGGCGGTTTCCGCTCGTATAAGCTCGTTTGTGGAAGCTATGGAAGCCCATTACACACGTGCTAACAAGAAGGACGCGCTCTGCGGGTTCCACATTCCGAACCCCGCTCGAAACTGCCCGCGTGGCTTTATTTCTAAATCAGCCCCTAGATATTGATTCCACTCCAGATCCAGCCTGTCCCCTTGCCCTTGTAGTCGCTTAGTTTATATGTTTTATTTGCCCTGGCTGGAGGCCTTACTCTCAAGGCACCCACACCATAGGATAGTCCGGTTAGCAGTCAACAACTTCCTAGGTCTATGAGATGCCATACCCATAATAAAAGCGGAGGGCGGATCGACCGAAAACGCCAAAATAAGCGCATATACATGAGTTGGGGTTGGTGGAGGCAGACACTAATTTTTGTTCGACCCATATTCTGGGTGCTTGGCGAAAGTTTTAATAGCATCTGACTAGATAATTTACATATTTGTTGGTGCAATTAGTTTGGGAATAGGGAGCTGGCCTGGCGTTAAAAATAAAACCGGCCTAGTGCGAGTCGGACTCGCGCACCGAGGGTTCCGTACAAACAAAGTACCTACAATTACACAACAAATTTTAATGTAACTATTTGCGGCATAAACAGTTGTATCTTTTGATTGCGTTGGCTTAGAAGTTTGATTTTTTAGAGCTTTAAGCGACTGTAGACCTGAGTATTTGATATAAATTTTAGCTTGATACCTCCACGCGTTCCTGAGAAAGAGGTTCTTGACAGACAGACAGACGGACGGACGGGCAATCCCAAAGGTTCCGTTTTTTCCTTTCGAGGTACGGAACACTAAAAAATTATACTAATGTAATAATTCTGTTCTCACATTGCAAGTGTAAGGCCTCTCGTTGGTATGCAGCCGTTGATGCCACAGCAAGGCGCGCTCGTCCACAAAATGACGGCCGCAAGTCGAACACGTACATCGCTTTATCGCCGGCTTTGCCTTCTCAGTTGGAGTGACATTCTTTTTGTAAATGTTTTGTCTGAAAAATTAAGGACACAACGTGATTTTGTTATTAAGTATCCTGTCCGGATTTCGGCCATGGTGGTCAATCTCAACTAAGTACACAGAAGCACACTCTTCCCTCACTCTGTGGCTGAGCGATTAGACTGTTGCGCTTCGTGTCGCGAGTTCGATCGCCGCACTGAACAAATATTTGTATGGCCTACAGATAGTTGTTCCAGGTCTCGGTGTTTGATTCGTGTATGTGAGTTTAAATTTTGTAGGGGATCGGACTGACTCAAAAAAAATAACGAAAAATATTGGATACGTTTTTTGTTCTTACAAAACAATAAAATAATAATAAATGCCCAAGGCATTAAGTCCGCCTTTGTACGGTTTTATTACTTGTGCATAAAGTTTTAATAAATTAATAAATAAATAAATAAAAATTGACGAAGATAAAGCGCGATAAAGATCATGGAGTGGGGCTTGAAACGTCAATTGAAGGTACAAAATGTACTATCATATGACGTCACACGAGTTTTCGAAGCACTGTATCGTCTTCATTTTTTGTTTACGTGAAAAAAGAAAAAATACGTGGTTAATATTTTTTGGAAATCTATCTGATGGACTAATTAGTTTTCTTTGTCCGATCCCCTATTCCTAGGGTAGGGCAACATTTTATTTAAAAAAAAAAGAACTGGTCACAAATCCAGGCTCCGTGGCTGCTATTGAGAAATTCCTGATGGAAAAAACCCAATAACACTTTGCCCGAGGACCTCAAGCTCGGGAGCACATTATAGTTACCTATATTTCCCCGTCTCCATATTATCCTCATGCTTCTTAATATGCAACTCGAAGCTGTGCTCTCCCTTGTACATCCGTCCGCAGTAGTAGCAGGTGTACTTCTTGTAATGCTTGCTGTCGTAGTGAAGCCGGAGGGACTCTTCATCTTCCAGGATCTTGCCACATTGCTCACAGATGTGGGCGTTGTCATTCTGTGAATGTAGGATGCATGACTTTACATAACATAACGCCTGTAATAATCCCGTTGTGGCTTCGGGTTATTCAAAAGAGATACCGCGGCCTCGACACAAAGGGCTAAGAAGGAATATGGGTGGTTTGTAGTCAGTAGAAGTCTGACACCTACCGCTCTGCCCAGAGCGGAAGGAGTCATTTGATGATTTCAAACCCTCCAAAAAAAAAAACTAACCGAAACTGTCCACTTTTCCCAATCAAACTTGAAGCTAATGCTTTAGAGATAAAGTTGATAATCGACTTGTAGTTTGTAGTAGCTTGATGCGCACTTGAGCAGGTGTCAATACAAAAAGCTCTTTTCGGTTCAAATAGATTCTTGTTCGATAAGTGGAGTAAGATTATTTCTAAGAAGACATGGTAAAACATGGTGGATATGGTGAAGTTGTCTTGTAATCGGTTGTCGTGGTATGGTCAATGTGATGAGGAAAATGTCGAGAGGAAACTTTTGAGTATCAAACAATGGACAATGGATGTAGTAGAGGAAAACCAAAGAAAGGATGGATGGACTGTGGTTTCGCATATTGTGCCTATTCTAGGTAATTTTTAAATTATTACTCATTCTTTCCAATGTTATGGAAATATTTGTTCGTCATGGCAAAACATGATTGGACTAGAACAATGTAATATCTAGAATGCTCTTGTATGTATACAATAGTACAATGTTTGAGCAAATAAAGAAATCTTACCTTATCTATGTGAAGGATGATAGGGCAAGAAAGGAGACGTCTGATGAGAAGAAAAATAATAGAGAATTATGGAAGAAGAAGATATGCTGCGCCGACCCCAAGTCATCATCATCATTTCAGCCAAAAGACGTCCACTGCTGGACATAGGCCTCCCCCAGGCGTCGCCACATTGACCGGTCCCGTGCGTCTCTCATCCAGCGGGTTCCTGCAACCTTGACCAGGTCATCGGTCCACCTAGTGGGAGGCCTTCCAACGCAACGTCTTCCGGTTCGTGGTCGCCATTCCAGAACTTTTCGGCCCCATCGGCCATCCGTTCTGCGAGCAATGTGCCCGCAGACCCCAAGTGAATAGGGATAAAGGCAAGAGAATGAAAATGACGAGTAAGAAGACTTGATGTATTCCAAAAACTTCTGCTTAACACTTATAATGCCAAGCACCCAGCCTATGGGTCGAACAATAATTTTTTTTGTGTGCCCACAACCCGCCTTTGAATCGTCGCCATACGTATCTATGCTATAGATGCCTTGTACTCATGGACCCGACCAGCGAGACCAAGCCTAAGGCCCGGTACCCACCAAAGCGGCGAGGAGCGGAGACGAGAGGCCCATCACATTAGTTGAAATTTACAGCTGGTTTTTCGGCCTCACTGTGGTTGGTCGAATTTGGCACATCTCTCTGCTCTGCTCGTCTCCGCTTTAGTGGATACCAGGCCTAAGTAGTATTTAAAACAAACTCACATGAGAAATATTCTTCATCCTCTCATGCCGCTTGAGGTGCTTGATGATGGTAGACCTCTTCTTGAACACCATATTGCAGATGGCACACTGGTGGATGTTCGTGTGAGTCCTTAGGTGGCTGTGGTACTCCTGCTCATCTTCTGTTAGCGCTTTACATACCTGAAAACAGTGTGTTTGGAGTCCTGACTAAGCTCACTTTCTTTATCTTCACCCTTGCTGAGCCTGCTTAATTTATCTTTAAAAAAATCATTGCTCCAGCTAAGAATTTCTCTCTCTCCAGCAGACCCTGAACCACACCTAACAAAAATTTGTTCTATGCCAGAGCCAGATATCAAACCTGTCACACGCAGCACAACAGCTAATCCCTTAGTCAATGTGCAAACCGTGCTGTCAAATGGCATGCAACATCAGAAGGTTTTCAATTCGGGATCTGACCATGTTATAATTTATTAATACTGTTAGCTTCGGCAATCAATGTTATTATCATTCATACAGATACAAATAAAATACAATTTATTTATATAACTTGTAGGTATTTTATTTGTAAATTACCTACATTTTCATTGTCATTCATTATGCAAAAACAGATTATCATGCTTCCTGTATCCTTTAAAATGACTACAAATGAAGCTAAAACCAATGAAACATACCTCACAAACATAAAGAACCACATTATGCTCCAATCTCATATGCTCCTTCAGTTTAGCAATAAACCTATATTTCACCGGACACCGAGTGCACAGCTTGAAAGACATCGGACCTCTCTTCCTGCCTCTTTTAGCCTGTTCCTCTTTAGGCTGTACTACCATTGACACATTGAAGTTTTTTGTATATTTCTTTGCCTCATAATCTCCAATGGCAGTTAGAAGACCATCTTGTTTTACACGGTAAAATGAAGGCTTGCCATTGTCTTGTATAATAACCACTACTTTTTCATCTTCTTCCTTTTCTGTGACTTCTTTTTTAATTTTTACTCGCTCTACTTTTTCACTCTTTATTTCTTTGCCTATGGCATGTAAATTAAAGTCATAAATTGGTGTTTCGGTTGCTATCTCAGGGAGGGAAATACATAATGTATTGTTTGTTGTCTCTTCCGGTAACTGTATTTGCTCCAAGTTGCCGAGGAGTTCATTTGTATACAAATTGAGGATTTCATGGCTCCGTTTGGATAGTAAGTAGAACTTGTAAGCCATGGATGCCATCATGAAACAATTGACGCAGACATTGTAGTTATCCGTTTCTGAAAACTGAAAATAAACTTTTATAGATTTCGATGAGACGATAGTTTAGTTTTCACTAGCATCGCGATTTAGGCATCTTCTGTGAGGCCGCAGCAAGCCGGAAAGTATGTATGTATGGCAAGAAAAAGAGTTGACTCTAAGTTGTAAGATTTTATGGCACTTTTAGGATATACTTTATTCAGGAAACACTTACCTCAACATCACACATGATACGAAGCACGTCCGCTATGCAATACTCCTTGTCATATTTACAAATTTTCGTAAAAATATTCTCATACTGTTCCCGAAGCGGCTTCAAACAAATAATGCACAAGTTTTCTCCGAGCGTTCCATTTGAAAGATGTTTCAGCACCACTTTCAAGTCCAAGGTATTTGCCATGTTCTCAGATGATCATTACAGCAACTCCTGGCAAGAAATGAGATTAGATCACACATATTCTGTAGAAAATACACGAAGAAAGATAAAAAATTCAGAGTTTACCACCAAATCAACTTTAGCTGCGTTCTGTAAATTAAATACCGCTGAACTACGAAAAGACCCGTTCATTAATTCATTTTGCTTTTCTGACGCCAGCCATGTTTACAGCTTTTCAGCCAAATATTGTATACTACCTCTAATAATTTTATTAGTCGATTATTGCATCTTCATTTTACTTTAAAACCTGTAGTTTGAATAGCTCTAAACGGTGTACTTTGAGTAGTTTGCTGCACCTCGAAAATTGGTATAAAACTAATCAAACAAAACGGAACCCTGGGAGGTGATGTTGATACAGTCTTGAAAGATTTAATTTTTTTAAAAGATAATCTCAGTTCTATCGGCTTAGAACTGAACCTTTCAAAATGCGAGATTTACATTCCTGAAACCACTAACAGACAGTCTACCATCTCTAAATTTAACTATATAGCTCCAAATATCAAAATTACAGAAAAAAAATCTCTTCACCTCCTAGGATCTCCAATTTTTGAAGAATCTTTTCCGTCATTCATTGAAGAAAAAATTCAAAATTTTAATGAGGTTTCGGATAGGCTTTTCAAAATTACCATCCATTCGGCTTTCACTATTATTCGATACTGTTGTTTTGGCCCAAAATTTACGTATAGCCTTCGCTCCTCTCACCTTTGGAGGCATCCACAGCTTTTAGAAAAAGTAGACCAAATTATCAGGAACACTCTAACTTCGTTACTTAATGTGGCCCTGGACGACCGAGCTTGGCAGCAAGCCTCACTTCCCATTCGCTTGGGTGGTCTCGGCGTCCGCAAAATTTCAAGTATTAGTTTACCAGCCTTCCTTTCCTCGATCTACGGTGCAGAAAAATTAACCAGGAATATTCTTTCTTCCTCACTGGTTGACTTTGATGTACCGTTTTTGACCGATGCGTTGAACGCTTGGAAAATGGCTTGTCCCAATACGGATTTGCCCGACAACCTGTCCTCCCAGAGACGATGGGACGAGCCGCTCTGCAGTATTGTACGTAATACCCTTATAAACACGTCAATCAATGCTGTGGAGCGTGCTCGTCTGCTGGCTGTGGGAGAGTGGGAGTCGGGCTTATGGCTTCAGGCACTCCCGTCATCCACCATTGGCACTATGATGGATGACTCATCCTTCCGGGTCGCTACAAGTCTACGCTTGGGCGCACCTTGTGTTGCTCCGCATCGTTGTCACTGCGGTGATGCTGTCGACGGCCTCGGACACCATGGCCTGTCCTGCTGCAGGAGCGCTGGTCGCATTGCACGACACGCCAGTATTAACGACATTATTCGTCGAGCTCTTTCCAGCGCCGGCGTACCAGCGGTTTTAGAACCTAACGGCTTGGTACGTGACGATGGGAAGAGACCAGATGGCATGACGTTGGTGCCTTGGAATGTGGGTAGGCCTTTGGTGTGGGATGCAACTTGTGTCGACACCCTTGCGCCATCTCACGTTGCAAGCACGGCAGGCTGTGCGGGCGCTGCTGCTGCAGCTGCTGAGTCCCTCAAGCGGCGCAAATACTGTAACCTCATTGGTAATTATAGTTTTGAGCCGTTTGGGGTCGAGACGCTCGGGCCATGGGGACCGAGTGCACGTGTCCTTTTCAAGGAAATTTCGCGCCGTCTAGTCGACACTTCGCGCGACCAGAGGGCTGGCTCATTCTTAGGTCAAAGGATTAGCATTGCCATTCAACGTGGCAATGCTGCCAGTCTTCTGGGCACGTTCCCGGTTGTCGACGATGCGGAGGAGTACTAGGATGCCTAAGTGTCATTGGTCTTTGTATATATGTAAGTATTAACTTTTAGTTTAAATTTTTAGTATAGGTTTTGTTTCATATTGTGTTATTCTTACCATTAGCAATTAATTTAACAATTACCTACTACATAATTTATTTACAATTTCCAATAACCATCAAACAAACAAAATAATTAATTCAATTAGTCGATTCAAATTTACACAAAAAATCCCATAGATAAAAAATTGAAAACATTAATATCTGTCAAAATTGTAGTGCAAAGTGGATGAAATGTTTAGATTTTAATATTTTGCACTATAATTTGAAATTAGATTTAATTAAAGTAATTATATTATCAGTGTTACAAATGAAGCTCATGACTTTAATTGTACTTTTTCAAAACTAACATATTATTATCTTCAAACAGCTTGTGCGACTTGCTTAGCAAAGTAATTTCAGAATAATCAGCGGTGTTAGCTAATTAGTGATTCCTGTATTAAAATTACGTTCAATAATCGGCGACTGACGATAATGAAGCAATGTTCCGGTCGTGCCTACATCCAATGGAATGAAAACAATACGTTTTGTAAGGCTCTTTATTCTGATAATAGTAATTGATCGAAGTTTTTAATGGATACCTGTGATAGGGGACACTGAAGTGTATGCAATCTATTTTTTAGGTAAGTACGACCTTGAAGGTCATATTTGATTTTATTACCGTTTACAGCTTGCTGTTCATGCTGCATGTAAAACCATACCTACATGATTATTGTAAATAAAATTGATCAGTCCAGTTCAAAGAATTCAGTTGACAGAGTAATTATCAAACAAACATTATTTACATGAAACATCCTAGTATTTAAAATTGAACAAACAACTACCTACAAAATTTTGTTTTTAATATTGTAGATAGCCTTGGCCCTGAAAAAAACCGATAAAACAAAACATATGCTGAAGCTATTAGTGGTGGCCAAGACAGGAGTAAAGTGCAAAATTACAGTATTGCTCCAACAATCAATTCTCATTTATTTTTTAAATGGTGAAATAAGTCATTGATACTTGCAACAAGAGAAATGCGTAAAGAAACATCAACTCAAAGAAAACGACGGCTAGCAAAAAATAAACTGAAACGATCACAGAAATTAGCCAATGAATCCCCTGAGGATAGAGAAAAGAGGTTGATAAAGAAACGTTTGAATGCACAAAAACATAGAACTAAGTTGCAACATGAAACTTGTGAACAGAAGTTTGCCCAAAAATCTAACAATTTATTGCAAGTCAGATATCATACATCTTATAAAGAAATAAATATTACGTTTTCTCATCAAGAATGTGAGGTATGTACTTAACCCAGTTGTTACTGAAACTTTTTTAGCTCGAATTCCAGTGAATTTTTAGTATTGTTACCTTGTTAGATGTGGTAAAAAATTGAGGGATTCCTCACTTTTTTTTTTGATCTTTATAACGATTGGTCGTTATAAATGGGTTAAAGAGTTCTTCACTGGCAAAGTGGTGATTACTAAAAATAAAATTTTAAAGACATTCTGATATCTACCAACCTGTATTAGATGGGCATTGTGGATTAAGGCCACTCCTCTCAAATAGCAGGCCTGTGTCCTAGCACCTGGTAATATAATAGGCTAATTATGCACCTAAAAGATTCTGTCTACAATGAGATAATTTCCATTACTGTATTGTTAACTATCAGCAATGCAGCAAACCTGGGCCCCGAGTCTGCTATTCAATAGTGTCAGAATGGTTGATCATTGATCTCATAATGGTTGATTTATGACAAGCCAAAAAGTACAGTATGCCTGTCGACTTAAGGTACTTTTTGGCTTGTCGTCAATACCAAATAATAAGTTCCTTGAAATAGGAGGAAGGCCTATACAAGACACAAGTTCCTATTGGAAAAATAATATTACTTTGCCGAACCTAAGATTAAAATCTCAAATCCCACACAGTAGCGTGTTAGTGATTCATTTTAACAGTGGGGCATCAAATGAGCCCTCCGCTCTTGGTGAAGCAGAAGGGAGTGTCATACTCTTACTAACTTAGACCCATCCGTGTTCCTTCTGAAGCCTAACACAAATTCTGCAACAGCAGGCATGCTTAATTTTGATCCGCTCATGCTAATGCTGTAATAATTTCAATATATAAACCATTGTTTCAGCAACCAAAAATGGAATCAAGCAGCTTCCCCACAGCATCCGAGATCGCAGATCTACAAACAGACACAGTTATAAAAGAAGAAGATGACATTGACCATGGAATCACAGAAGACATGCCTCTTGACATTAAATCAGAAAACATAGATGATACAGTCACAGAGGAACATATAGACAACCCATTCACTCAAGTACAAATAGATGTAAAACAGGAAATATCAATAAGTATTGAAAAAGAAAGTCCAGACTCTCAAAATGAAGATTCTATGTCGAAAATAGAAGATTTTGAGCACGAATCTAAAGGAGATTTAGTCCATTATGCAACTGTACCTAAATTTGAAATGGATTGCGATGAAAAGTCTGAAGTTAAGGAAGAAAGGGTGTTGGGAGATGAATCTCTGGTGACATATGATTATCCGAACTTTGATGATGCTGGTAGTATTGGTAGCAATGAAGCGGATGCGTTGAATCAGGTGGAAGCATGCTTGCAGGATCATATGAATATCAAGTACGAGGATTATGATGATGAGGTAATAAATTCAAATAAATACCTAATATTTTTTCTGTTGTAGTAAATATCTTTATAGTATTTGAAAGTCATGGATCAGCTTACTAAGTGTGCTAAATGAAGTCTCTGATAAACGAAGTCTTAACTTATAACATTCTGCTTACAAACCTTTTCTCCATTATATGACCTTCCTTCTGAAAATTACAGAGAAAATAAATACTATTGCTGACATCCACTATTTCATTTCTAGTCAGACTAGATTTTCCCAAGTCTTGATTTCTATTGTTCCTAAGATCTGGCACAGTCGGCTTGAAAACTTCTGTTTATTTAGAGACTGATTTAATTTTCCAGCATAAAGAAGAACACAATAAAATGAATATCAAAGAAGAAATCACAGTAACAGAAACGCACTTAATTTCAAACAAAGTTATAAACACTACGTCAACAATCACCAACCCACACGATGGCCTAATAGAGTCTAAAACAACTAAGACTCTAGTCATGGAAATACTTCCAATGACCCAGACCAATATGGCATTCTCCAAACTTGGTAACCCTGAAGAAATTCTACCTACAACTTACCATAATAGGGACACCTATATGGATTATGAAGAGTCTTTCCAATTAAATTCTATCACAGGCAACGTTTTATCCCTGGAACAAGAAGCTTATGGCTTACTCAAAGCAAAAGGGAAGAAAAAAGAATTAGGTGATGCCATACATACTTGCCCAAAATGCTCCAAAACTTACAGACAGAAGACTTATTTGAAAAAGCATTTAGCTGTCCACGACGCCATTGACAAGCGCGCTCAAGGACACCTTAGAAGCCAGATAACTAAGAAAGAGAATAAAAACAAAAAGTTAAAAGAAGAACTTGAGAGCCTGCCGATTAAAAAAGAAGAAAAGGTTAAAAAAGAAGGTTACGAATGTACTTGTGGCCAATCCTTCCAAAGACGGAGCAGAATGGAGACCTGTCTAAGGTCCCACAATCTGTTCTGTGAATCAAGTACCTATCCTTGCATGTCTTGCCACAAACAGTTTAAAGATAAAGAAGAATTAGCTCTCCATCGAAAAAGATTACATAGAAAGAGATTCCCTTGTAAATTCTGTCCGACAGACTATCATACGCGGAAAGAACTCTTCAAACATTTGCAAGTCCATCAAAAAGTCCAGTTGATGGAGTACAAAGTTATTTCGGAAGTTGTCAAAGGGAAGCAGAAGCTCAAATGCTTCATGTGTCCAAAGAGTTACATGGAGCTGTCAGATTTAAAGTGCCATGTAATGGATGATCACAAAGAACCATACAGTTGTCCTAGATGCAAGAGAACCTTCTCGAAAATCATAGACTTCGGCAATCATACCAAGACTTTCCACCCGGAAGTCGAAGGACAATCCGTCTTAGATGTTCTAGAAGCCTTCTCGAAGTTAGTGAAAGCTTGGAAATGTGAGGAGTGTGGCCTCCAGTTCCATGAGGTAGATAAACTGGCAATGCATCAAATTGAAAAGCATAGTCCGGATTTGAAAGCTGAGATGCAATTCCAATGCACTGATTGTCGAAGAGTTTTTATCAGTCAAAAAAGCCTTACGTCCCATAGACGCATCCACCATAGCACGGAAAGCGTAGAAGAAACTGAGCCTGTTGAACAGGGAATCATGTGTTTAGAATGTCGAAAGATCTGCAAGGATATGAACGCCTTAGTCTCCCATATGCGGTATCATTCGCAAGACAGAAAGTTTCCGTGCAAATTCTGCGATTTCCGCTTTGCTACACAAGAAAAGCGGAAAGTGCACTCAGAAATCCACACAGGCGATATGAAATACGTATGTTTCATCTGCGAATACCAGTGCAGTTCAGAAAATCGTCTAAAACATCACAAGTTATCGCCTAAACATGTGAATATGAAAGAGTTTTTGTTGACTGGGAAGCCGTTGGTGCAGGAAGCTCAATCTTCTTCTAAACATGAGAAGATAAAAGAGACTTTGAAAAAGAAAGAGTGGCAGGTGAAAGAGAAAAAGAAGAAAGAGAAAACGCGGAGTGAGTCGCGTAGTGAAGTGGCTTGTGACATATGTGGGGATAAATTCCCGAGTGAGAGTGAGATGTTGGAACATAAACTGACTCATCCTTTTATAGAGTTTCCCAATGAAGATACACCAAGTAGGATATTCTTTAAGTAACATTTAATCTTGCCTATTTTGTGGTCTGTTGTAGTGATATTGTTGCACTTTATTGTATTTTGGCCTATTTTGAGGGTAGGGTACAATAGTACATTGTTACCTTAGGGGTGAAAGGAACTTATTTAGTCCTGAGTCGGGGTTTGGCGCCTGAGCGCAGCGAGGGCGCTAATAGTACGAGGGACTAAATAAGTCTTTAACCCGAGGTAAACACTGTGCTTTTCATTACGAATACAAGGAAAGTTGATGGGAATAGGCTTGCCCCCAATTACCTAAATCGGTGAATAGACTTTGCTCCTAATTACATCGGTTGATGTGGCTATATTACTATATAGTCTTTGGTTGATGGCAATAGGCTTGCTCCTAATTAGATTAGTTGATGGCGATAGGCTTGATCCTAATTAGATTAGTTGATGGCAATAGGCTTGATACTAATTACATCGGTTGATGGCAATAGGCTTGCTCCTAATTAGATTGGTTGATGGCAATAGGCTTGCCCCTAATCACATCAGTATGGCAATAGGCTAGCTCCTAATTACATCGGTGGATGACAATAGGCTTGCTCCTAATTACATCGGTTGATGGCAATAGGCTTGCCCGCAATTACATCAGTTGATGGCAATAGGCTTGCTCCTAATTACATTGTTTGATGGCAATAGGCTTGGTCCCAATTACATCAGTTGATGGCAATAGGCTTGCTCCTAATTACATTTTGTTGATGGTAATGGGCTCGCTCCTAATCACATCGGTTGGTGGCAATAGGCTTGCTCCTAATTACATTGGTTGATGGCAATCGGTTTGCTCCCAATTACAACAAATAATTTGACAGCTGTCAGTAGAAAGCGATTCTCCCTAGGGCTGAAAAGTAGTACTTTCAACCCGCTCCGCAGGCATGTTCTGACCTACTTTCAGAGTATGAGTAATGAAAAATAACATTTTTTATTCGACAGTAAGATTTTTCACCATTAAATAAGCTGCTTTACATTAGTGCAAAGTTGTCAACGCCAAACGGCGGTTTAGCCAGCCATGCAGTTGCACTACCTAATCTGCACTTTAAGACAAAGAAAATGTAATCTCATCATCAGAAGCATAAGGTTGAATATACAAATACGAGAGTTTTGTACAGCCGACTTTAGGCTTCTCATAAAGAGAAATATGATTGTTGTGAAAAAAAAGTCGTACCCGCCCTGAAAAACAGTAATATCACTACAACAATAACATAATAAATAAAGTTAAGTAATTATTAAAGTATATTTATATAGGCTTTTGTATAGTAAGTTTTTGTTAAGCATTTATGTGTTGAGGGTATTTATACGGTGCCCGGGCTACCGTGTTAAAACTAGTCTACTTTATTAATAGTTTACTCTATTTTCAACCCCCGATGCAAAAACGAGGGGTGTTATAAGTTTTAGAACGATACGGTTGAATACGATTGTTAAAAAAACCAGTCTTACAAGAAATTGTTTGTTATAACTTATTATTTTGATTTGTTAGTAAGCGAAACCCTGCTTAATAGCCAAAGCGGTCGTCATCGCCGCATTTAAATGTCATCATCTGCCTAGCCTTTTCCGTTTTCTTTCGTTGCTGCGAAAGTTTACTGTAGTTTTCGGCTTCATAACAACCTCGCCGGCGGCCAAGGTGTGAATTCCGCCTCTAATGCAGTAACAAATTTTTCCCGTCTCGTTTCCGTCAATATTGTTAATTCAAGAAATCTACTCTTAATTCTGTTGAACTGATTTCACCGATAACGTAATGTTGATTTCAATATATCTACTTAAAATTATTATGTTGAGCTGCATACAGAAATATCCTAGTTAATTTGTTGGTGAGTCATTCTGCACTGATCATTAAAATATTAACACCCATTTTCAAGAACGCACGGAGACTCATCAAGCTATACAAAATCAGTTGCGGATCTCTCATTGTATTGGAAATATATACAAAGCGAGGTCATTTAATACTGGATATGTATAACTTGATGTGTCCTCGTATGTACCTAGAATCTAGATGAATGAATGGCTAAACAAAATACGTTGTTGTATTTTCGACTTTCGGAGCTCAGTCGAGCGTTGAAAATCCAACAGCGAAAACGGTTGTTGAGCTTACCATTCCAGTAAGATTGTTTTATTTGTCTTTATTTTAAGCTGATTATATACAACGTGAATCGTTATGAGAATTAAAAATAAAAAGAGTGTCGCAAAATATTTTTTTTGAGCATTGATAGCTATTTACTTTTTTTATTTATTTACTTAAAAACTGTTCTCTCAAATCTTTCATTATTTTGCACTGATTATTGGAATAAGTGTAATTATAACGTCAAGAGGTGTTTTTATACTAATTATTTTATTTTGAAGTTATGTTACATTGAGTTGATTGTATTACTTTAACATTATTGTTCAATTTTGTACTTATCAGGCTTTAATTTAATTAGTGGAAGTCTACTAATTATTTACCATCTACATTCTAAAGGTTCTCCTTGTCTGGCTACATGTGCTATATTTATGTTATTACTGTTCAGTTTATTAGTACATACCTTTGATTCTTCGACTATTGTAGGCGCGTGAGTTGAATGCAGTTGAGGGCTTGAGATGAGGCTGCGGGTTGTTAGAAACAGATACTGCGACCCCGTAACACAAAGGGCTAAGAAGGAACATAGGTGGTTTTTAGTCAGTAGAAGTCTAACACTCCCGCTCCGCCCTGGGTGCTTACTCTGGAATATAATTCCGATAGATCGACATTGGTCAAACGTCAGTTGGTTGAGTTAAACGTCAGGGATTGGCTAGACTCAGTCCGCCTTATTACAAAAGGTAGTTAAACCTGGTTTAACTTAGCCCTGGTTTATCTCGCATGCTCTCCCTTTCTTTTGAATATAATTGAAGTGAGACGTCATGCGAGATAAACCAAGTCTAAGTTAAACCAGGTTTAACTACGTTTTGTAATAAGGCGGAGTGAGTCCAGCCAATGCCTGACGTTTGACTGACAATTCCAATGTCGATCTATCGGAATTATATTCGAGAGTAAGCACACAGAACGGGAGGAGTCATTTGATGATTTCCTACCCACAAAAAAAAAAAAAATGTCAGGCCTGCCTGAGGACCTCCGTCTCCTCTTCCGTCACTGTCCTTACATTTATAGCACGCTTGCGCATTCCTAGGTTCTGCACTCAAATCACGCGCCTACAGTAAGTTTTGTTTTTTGTTTTTATTACTCTGTGTTTTTTTACAAGGTATCAATCGTTAAGAACTGCTTCAAGGCTCTAAATAATTTCGCAAATTGTAGCGAAAGTGAATCGAAATCATTTGACAACAGAACCATTTTCTCGCTTCCGAGGAATGACAGTCTAATCCTCAAAATCGTAATACCATCCTTTTATATTTTACCCATTTATATCAGTTTAAACCATAGTGGTATTTATGAATATTGTAATAACGTTGCTTTTGGTCTGCTCCTGTCAAAGGTAAAATAATTGTGTTCCCTCCCTTTTTACATTGGTTTCGGATGACTTTCGCTTCAATGTGCGAAATCGTAATATAAGTTGTGTATTTCGGTGCCTCATATATTATTATGTTAGTTCTCGAAGTAGTGTATATGTATAAGAGATGGAAAAAATATATTGTTTGTTGAAAAGCAGCATTATGTGGTTTGTTTTGTACAGTACCCTGAACCCATCAAATCATCATCGACCGGACGGTCTGTCTATCACCACACGCTAGCTATATAATTACCGGCACGGTTCTTGAGCGCTCGGCGGAAGAGTGGGGATCGCTGTGCGCATCGTACACTTTATGACAAATAAAACGCACACCCGTTTATTATTATTTGGTCGTGAGGTAAGTGCAGCAGGAGACCAGCAGGAGTAAAGAACAAATCCCGAGTGACGGCTATGACGCGATGCGCTACGGGCCAATCACTGCACTTTCCCCGCCCCAAGTCTCACTTCATACCACCAAAGGGACCCAATAACTCACTTTTGCGTCAGCGCTCAAGAATCGTGCCGATGATAATACCCACCCGACCTTTGCTCGACGAGTCACCCCGTGCGGCTGATCCAGTAACGACTAACTCCCCAAAAAATCATTCTACCCAGCCTGCCTCCTCAATGATGCACTAAATCGAGTTTCGAACCCCACAAAGGGTACCCTTAGTGATTGTTTTTTTAAGCCTGTACACACGGCTACATATCAAACTATACATTTCCCAGTTTACGCCGATCTCGTATTGTACGGCACTGGCGTATCGTCTAAAATCCTCTAGAACTTGACTCAATCTGCCTGCCTTTTCCAAACTATGTTGCACTGTATAAGAAATGACTGCCTATCTGACCTCCACAGCCCAGCTAGTACTGGCTAATACGATACCCCTTGGTACTTACAGGGTATTACATTCAGATAGAAGTGCACAAAAGTACTGCTTACTTCATAAGAAATTTCTTCCAGTAGACCTGCGATAGTTCTTCACTGGGAAACGTTGTTTACACGACTACGATTTCGACAAAAATGAGGCCTGCGCGGACTTATCCGAGTGTGTGGTAGCGCCGGGAGCGTTCAGTTTTTTTGTGCGGTAAGCTCGCGCAGGCCGGGACTGTGGTGAAGTGTGAGCGTGTAGTAGGCCCATAACAGGAAAGTAAAAATAAAAACAAGTAAATATTAAAATTTCTTTTATTATCACATACAATACATACGATAAAATTCCTCGTTACCTCTTACCCGTTACAAGTTGTCACACAAAGTATCTTATCGTTCATATGTAACCTCGGCCTTTAGAAAGAGACAGACACTCAGATATGACAGAGACGACGCGAAACCAGTTTTGCTGATGCAGTTTTCAGTTAAAAATCAGTGTAAATTGGTACAGTGTTGCCATCTGACATTATGCTGAGCCCCTTTTGGCATTATTAGTTTTATTTGTGCTGTATATTTTTTGTTAATGCCAAATAAACGACATTTTTCTTTCTTTCAAAACCGAAGTGTCATATTAACGACCGCTTACTGATTAAGGTTAACCATAATTCTACTAGATGATACAATTCGATATCTATCTTCTACTAAATGGAATATAATACATATTGGTCATAAGATTATTAAAAAAAAACTACCTTTTTTTTGTTCAAGAAATAAAAAAGATTTTTTTTTATTGAGTACCCAATGTTTGTGTCTTTAAAAATAAGAACAACCGTGCAAATACTTGAAAGTATTGTGAATGTAGAAATACAATAGTAATTGTATTGATAATTAAAATAAAACATAATTAGGTAGGTATTTATAAAATTATAATCTTACAGAGTGATGATAATACGCTAGGTGTACTAAATATTACAACTATAGGAGTTAATGTTACACAAACAACATTATTTACTGAAGGACTAAATTTAAATAAATTATCTCCTGATACCAAATCGGGCAGATAATAATTAAAATAGGGTATATGACTACTGTTAAAAATGTACGAAAATGTGAATAAGTGATAAAATCGATCAAAAAATGGAGCAGCTACACACTTTAGAAGTTTTTGGTGGGGGCACTTTTTATCCTTGTCACGCGAAACGGCCATTTGTACTACGTAACTATGGCGGTATGAAAATCAGACTTCACTTTTTCGTAGCACTGTCTTTGTCTAGCAAGTCATTTGGTTAAAACTAAGCCATTTTTTAAGATATTACACTACTTGTCTAATGTTTTGAAATCACTAGTAAAGAAATAATAGTCATGTACCCCATTCTGTAGAAAATGTCTATCATATAGACTCAAAGTCTATCTCACAGTAAAGTAATATTTATCGTTTGTGTAACGTAACAAAACTGACTGATCACTGAGTAGCAATACACTGAAATCTTGTCCTTACTGCTTTATTATAGAATTGCATTCTGTTTGACACTGTTTACTAACTTAATCTCTTGTTAGGGTTAGCGCAGACAGACTTTAGGTAAGGTACAAAAGGTCCTATTAAAAAAGATGGTCTTTTAACACAGGCGTCACCAAAGATATCCAAGAAAACACACTGATCACAGTGATTTTATTTAGACCTAAAATAGTGGGTAAGAAATATTTTTAGTGTCTTTTCGTTAGCAGATTTTTTTTCTTGTAAGTCCTTATTTAGGTGGTCTGAATAATTTCTAAAGTTTGTCATCTATTTAAGGGGACCGACCTTATATAGAAAATACTTGGTTGGTATGTTTTGTGCGCAAAAAGTTCATTGTGGCGAACAGATCAAAAATCATGACTGCAGTCGGTCTACGCATACCCTAACAGTAAGTACGCAACATAAATGTCCCGTTTTCACGAACATTAAGCGACAACTAATGAATGCTTAAATATTTATGCTTTTATAACCTAACTGGTATTACAGTTGCCCGGTTGAGGGTAATACGCTCCGCTCGCCCCCAAATACTTGGGACTTAATTATTACTGGTGAAAATCGAGTGTATTATGTAAGCTCCACTCTGCTTAACACTCCGGGGACTTAGTGAGATGTTATGTTGGTTTCAGTGCGATTTAAGAGTTACGTGTAGCTTATTATTGGTGAAAAAGAGCCATAGCGTTTTATTTTACAATACTATCGTGTACTAGCTTATGAAAGTTATACAATTTTTGTAATTATTACAAAATTTAACGATATTTTGTAAAAATAACAGATACATTACAAACAGATATCATTTTCTAGAACAGTGTCAAAAAGAATACAATATTCTTGGTTATTTAACTGCGTTTTAAATCACTAGTTTTTCTTTTACATGCTTTATCTCGTGGTAATAGAGCTTAATTTCGCTAGCTGTATCATTAAAGTAAATAAGAAATAACACAGTCTTTTCAAATTTATTTAACCTCTTATTTAATACCACTGTCCAAGTCATTGTGATCTTTATAACGTTTCAACAAGAGTGTTTTAAGATTGCAGCTGTCTGTGGTAAAATAAATTCTATAGACTGTAATACTTATTTTGTGTATAGTCGAATGTCATCGGTATTTTTTCGAGTGTCAAGAGCCATTTTTAAATAAAACCAAAATTATAATGATAGAAAAATCCAGTGATTAAAATGCAGCTAAATCAAACCCACGCTTCTTGTAAACTCACTATTTCACTACACTCAAACTCAAACCCCACTCAACTTTAAGCCGAAGGGACAAGGAAACAACTACGACTTAAAAAACTTGAGTTTTTAGAGTATGTACCCATATAACTATAGCTTAATAACTAAAAGTGATCTTCCAAGGCTGAGCCATGCTTGCGGCAGGTTTCCTGACCACGAGTACGTCGTTACCTTTGTGCAGCGTCATTTGTAGAGCTGTCTGCTTACCCCCCTGCAGTAACTTGGCGGTCTTGGGGGGAGTCTTGATGCCTGCGACCACTATGCGCTCTACCCACGACCGGGTTGGGTAGTGGGCGTTCTCGTCGATGAAACTGGAAAAATGGAATGATTAATATGGAATAAATGGTGACCTGCTTTTTTTAAAACAAAACTGGTTTAACCTTTTAACTGCCACGGTCAAGTAAGACGACAAGCCAAAAGTACCTTAAGTCGACAGACTTAAGGCACTTTTTTGCTTGTTCGGCTTGTCGTCTATACGTGACTGTCGCCCAAATACTCAAACGCCACTCAATTTTAAGTTGCACTTAAATCTCGTGCTGTCTTTGTTACTTTAACGCAGAGTGACAGAGATAGCACGAGTTTTGAGGGTTACTTATAATTGTGTGACGTTTGAGTATTTAGGCGTGTGGCGCTCAAAAGTTTAATGAAGTTTCAACTATATGTAGATACGCCTCTGGCCTCACCTTTTGGAGTTTGTAGGCGTGATGATTAATTAAACAAAAAATATAATAAATTTCGACCAAAACGCGAGCAATAGCCGCGTGAAAAAGGCTAGCACTAGATCATCATTTGCCTAGGCTTCTCCCAACTATGTTGAAGTAGACTTCCAGTCTACCCGGATGCAGCTGAATATCAGTATTTTACATAGAGCGACTGCTTATCTGACCTCCACAACCCAGTTTATATTGGGTATTACGATACCCCTGGGGCCCAATTCTGTAACTTAGAGTTAAGCAACACGCCATTGACACTCTATCGACACACTACAGACATTATTTTGCAATAGGGAAAAGAGATGTCGTTGTTCGATGGCTTCACAATGGCAGTTTGATAGTCAAACACGATAGACACAACTGTCAGATTTCACTTAAAATATATTTACAGACTACCATAAAGTCCTACTATGGCGTTTCAATGTCACTACAGTGGCAAGTCAATGACAATAATAGTTTGTAGAATACAAAATGTCAATGACTATTCTATTGAGACACTACTTACACACTATCGACACACTATTCACAAATTGATTATTTTATAGAATTGGGCCCCAGAATAATATCCAAATGAGGTCAGAATTTCAGGTACGGAGGAAACTTGGTATGTAATGGGTTGGTCACCAATCCACAGACAACCTAAAGATTAACCCGAGTAGCCTTTATTATGAAGCCACAAGCTCCTAGTAAAAGCTATTTTCTGATTAATTTCGTTGCGGGATCCAAGACAGTTAAATCGTTTCTCTGGGACTTCGTCGAGCTTCATTGTCTCGGCGCTTTTCTTGTGGTCGCCACTGTTGATTCTGGCTAACAGGAGTTACAGTGGGCAGGGAATAGTGTGGCGGGTGCGTCCCATAAAAAAAAAGATACTCACGAGTAAGTCATGGCGGTGGGTTCGAAGGTGAACTTGGCGTAGATGTGTTTGTTGTTCAAGTACTCGTATGTCTCGCCGTCGTCGATGTACAGCGAGCCTTGCGCCGTAGCCTGTAAATTTAAATAAATTCAGGGTAGTTTACAATTTTTGAATGACTGAAAAGTAAGTGGTAGGTCTAAAATTATCATCGTCACAAAGGGTGTAAAAGTACCCTTAACGAAGCCGAAAGGCAATAGGGAATATTCATGTTTTTCTTTTTTGTCTCAAATTAATAGTTTACTGTTTTATAACGTAGAAAAAAATATTAATGGGCTTCAAAATACTCTAGATATTTTTAAAAATGAAATTTAAAACTTTTAAAAAATGTACGCAGTTCAAACGCCGCCATTTTGCGCGCGCTTTGCGTGACGTCACATGACAAGTCCAGCCCGGCGAGCACGGCCTACAGTGACATGGCATGAGTCACACATTTTATCACAGTTTGGGCGATAAAACCGTTTTGTCTTAAATGCTAGCACGGCGGCGTAAGATAATTTCTTGATATGTGATACAACTTCTTGACGTCTAGTTGGGACTCCTATGTCTTATTTGCTAATATGGGCGCACCCATTTTGTAACAAATGTCACATTTTGACAGATGAATATGCTCGTTTATATCACGTTCGTTCGGAGGTGGTGATAAAAGTAAATTAAAAATATAAGTATATTTTTCTGCTTACTACTGCATCAAATGGCAGTAAATTATTATAATTATGTTCTTGCCCGAAGGCAAGAGGTCCAAAGTAGGAAAATATTCCGAAGAAACATTCGGGACTCCTCTAATCCGTTCGAGTTGCCAGACAGGGAGTTCCAACGGATTTATTTATTATTTAATAAAGATTTTTTTATTAAAGATTTATTTCACTTCAAAACTTTCACAATATAATATTTCAAAACAAATCACATCAAACTTTTAAAAGAAAAACAGAACTTTTAGTTAGTAGCAAGACTAGCAAGTTATCAAATAATAAATAAAAAAAGAAAATGAAAGACGTGCCGCGTACGTGTTATGTCAAAAATGAATTAGTACCCAAGAAAATTAAAAAGTTGTTTAACTGTATGAACTGTGCTCTTTTATACGTATTATTTTATTTGGTCGCCTATTCAGATGGTCATAGACATTTTTATTTTTTTAATATACTAGGTCACACTATGAAGTCAGCAACAAGAAAGACAAGTCGCGTCTTAAATTATATCACATGTGGTACCCGTGCTAGCATTTAAGACAAATTCTAAGACATGACATAATTTATAACGTCTTGTCACCAACGTCTTGGGTACGCCCGTGCTCGCCCCGCAGTGGGTGTTTCACAGAACATAATATACCCTAACGGCATACAATGTCGTGTCAGATGACGTCACATTTCGTTCGACCGCTGGTGGCGCGTTTTGGAAGTTTGAATTTCGCTCCATTATTTTGCACTTTTTGAATATTATTTTAGGGGTTTAAATAATAGGTAAATAAAAAAAAATCCTTTTCATTATAATATTACGATAATAAGTATTCGAGAAAAAAATATTTTAGGCCATTTCAAATTTTATGCATATTCCCTATTGTTCTTCCTGTCATTATGACTTTTTTTTGTTCTGGATCATATCTGCGTTCCGAATTTTTTACAAGTTTTTTTGAAAATACTAGATTTTACCTACTATTCAAAGTATCCATGAGCACCATGTTTTGAGTGTGCTACATGGAGTTGGTGGAGTCGATTACTCAAATTTTGTCTGACCTCTTTCGTTTAAGTCCTTGAATGTGCAATCCACTATTGTAATAACCCTCCTTTGGGATTCGCTGCAGTCGGGTAAAAAATCGGTTGTCTGTAAAGTCGGTTTACTGGCGATACTTGAACGTGACAACGTCATAAGAAAATACAGCACTTAAACTGCGATCAAATTATCTTGGCAGCTCCGAACTTCGTGCAGGTCATTTTGTTACAACGAATGTATAAAAGTGTTATGATATTTATTTTATTTGTATTTCTCACTGTTTAAATTAGATATTTTCTGATCGTTTAAGTATTGGTTTATCTGGAAATAACAGTTTTATTCCCAAGTTTACATGCGTAAAATTTCGCAAAGCCTATGTTCAGAGCTGCCAAGATAATTTGATCGCACTGTACATTGCTATAAACAAACAATTAACACGCCGTTGCTATGGAACGACAATTAACACGCCGTTGCTATGGAACGCCTCAGAGCGAGGTAACGACTCATGACGTCATCTTTTTTCGTTCGTGCAGCCGGCCATCGAATTATAAGACGTTATCACGTCAAAAAGCATGTGTAACTTACATTAACATCGAGTGCCACGACGAGCGTGTAAGGGTCATCCGCCATCAGCGCTGAGGAACGTCGCACGCGCTCCTTGCGCGGGATTATTGTGCCGCCGCGTTGGAACACTGGGATCTGGAACAATGTTGTTACGTTTTACAAGTCTAATAATTAATAGAGAAGTATGGCAGAAGAAGACATGCTGCGCCGACCCCAAATAAATTGGGATAAGGGCAGGAGAATTATGATGATGACAGTTGACGAATATGTACGTTGCTCCTGAAGTATAGTGCGCGCGGAACTAGTTGGCCGCGCCTTAGGCATGTTTCTGTTTTTTATTTAAGTATTATTTTTAATAAATTGAACAATTATTGTTCACGATATCTCGAGCTTGGTCATCACTGTCTAATTATAGTCTCCTGTGCATTGCGAGCTGTAGGCAACCCGCCCCCTCACCCCTGTCGCCACCTAAGGCGCGGCCAACTAGTTCCGCAAGCACTAATAGTTAACAGAAGGACATAACATAACATCACACCTGTAATAATTCCCGAAGGGTTAGGCAGGGGTGTACCCATTAGTACACACACATTTCGCCAGTTATGTTTAAGACCTGGGAATCGAACTCAGGACCTCATGTAGGAGGCAGCCAGACAGACTGCCAGAACAGACCAGAAGCGCGAGATCTCATCTCGACGACTATCTGTAAAAAAATACAAAAATTAAGGTCAATTAAAATGGTGTTTGGTGCATCGTTTGCCAAATTGAAGGAGCCATCAATGAATCTCCACCTGAGCAGGTTTTCCTTGCTGGTTACTAGCTGAAAAGTTTATCATTTTTTCTAAGCAAGCTGTAGGCCTAAAAAGCCTATAGTGAGATTCAACTCAGATTTACTCTTGTAGCTACATATCTTATGGAAGATGGCGGGAAGACCTGGACATCAATCAGAATTTCCAGGTCTCCCTGCCATCAGAAGAGCTGGAAGTCACAGGATGAGGAATTTGTGGTTACCTTAGCAATAGTGACGTCGTAGTTGAGGTATCCATTCGCGTGGTGTGCGTGGTACGAGTCCACGTCGTACCACAGCGTGCGTGAGGCGGCGCCGGCCAAGTATACCTTCACTGACGTCACGCCCGGCTCTACCACTGGACGGACTAGTAGGGCGTTACCTGTGGAATACAAAGAGAATTTCAGGTTATTGATTAGTGTTCGACCGAATCTTCGGCCTACCTTGGACGAAGGTCAAACGCCGAAGCCAAACCAAAAACATAATAGGGATGTTTACTGACTTAAAAAATATAATTCTAATTAGTCAGTCTGTTAGATTATCGAAAAATATTGGATACGTATTTTTTGTTTTATCAAATCAATAAAAATTGACGAAGATAAAACGCGTCAAAGATTTGGGTGGGAGGTTGTGACGTCACTGCTCGCTACGAAATAGAATAGAATATGTATGAAATGTCATACTTATGTCTTAGAATATGACGTCACACGAGTTTTCAAAGCAATGTATCGTCTTCATTGTTTGTTTACGTGAAAAAAGAAAAAATATGTGTAGGTACAATATTTTTTGGAAATCTATCTGACGGACTAATTATTATTTTTTTGTTAACATCCCTATTTCCACTACCCTCGATGTCAGCAGGAAACAGAACAGAGAAAGGCCAATAGGCACACGGACATATTATACAACTGCGATAAGCGCAGTTACCTTGCACCACAGATAATGTTAATGTGTCCTAAGTTGTGAGTAAAAACGCTTGAACGCACGGTTTGTTCTAGTTTCTACAAGGTCCGTATAGTAAACTAGCTGATACCCGCGGTTTCGTCCGCGTGGATCTCGGTTATCACGACCAAAAGTCAATTTTTCATCCCTTTCAACACCTTTTTTTTTGGAGGGTGCGAAATCATTAAGACTCCTCCCACTCTGGCCGGATTGGAAGGGAGTGTCAGGCTTCTACTAACTAAACAAACTAACTGCCTCCGTGGTCGAGTGGTTTAGGCGTTGCCTTGTGACCCGGTGGTCGTGGGTTCGATTCCCACGGGAAGCATACTTTGTAAAGTTGTTTCCAGTTTGGTTAGGACATTGCAGGCTTGAATCACCTGATTGTCTGATAAAAAGATGGTTCCGTGCTTCGGAAGGCACGTATAAGGAGGTCGTCAAACCATGTCAGAGGCCCTTGTGGCGGTTTAGAAACTCTGACACTAGGGTGTGTGGGGTCGTTAGGACCTTACTGCCCACACGATAAGAAAAAGAACTAACTAAAACCACCCATGTTCCTTATTAGCCCTTTGTATTCCGGGGCCACGTTATCTCTTTGGAACAACCCGCAGAGATCTCTTTGAAGCGCGCGTGGAACACGAACCTACCGTCGACACGGCAAGCCCAGTTGCCTTTTTTTTTGTGTGTGGAAAATCATCAAATGACCTCCCCGCTCTTGGGCAGAGCGAAGGGGAGTGTCAGACTTCTACTGACTAAAAACCGAACCCATGTATCTTCTCTGCCCTTGTGCCGAGGCCACGTTATCTCGTTCTAAAATCCGCGGCCAAGCCCAATTGCCTTGTATAATGTTACCTTCATCAACATTCCTGCCATTTTTGACTTACCGAGCAGATATTGGTCATCAATGGTGAAGGTGTCTTCCTCAGTGGGGAACTCCTGGAACAGAGCGCGCATCACTGGCAGACCGTCGATGGAGTGCTCGTAGAATAACGTGTACCTGGACAAAAACATTCATTTTTGAATTTATACTCCCCGCCACGACAATCAATAATTTTAAATTTTATGATATGTGTTTAATTTATTTTAGTAACATGGATGTAAGTGAAATTCTGACAAAAACGAATAATTCAATTATTATTATTATAACGTTTGTAAACAAAGAACATTTATTAAGGTACGTAGTTACTGGGTTGTCGCTAATTTAAAATTCGATTCGCTAGCGATTTAAAGCGCTGCTGTCGTCTATTATTACGAGTAGTATGTGTGTGTGTGTGTTGTGGGTGGATGTGTGTCTGTTGTGGGTGGATTTGTGTTGTGCGTGTTTTGTGGGTGGATGTGTGAGTGTGTTGTGGGTGGATGTGTGTGTTGTGGGTAGATGTGTGTGTTGTGCGTGTGTGTGAGTGTTTCGTGGTTGGGTGTGTGTGTGTTGTGGGTGGATGTGTGAGTGTGTTGTGGGTGGATGTGTGTGTTGTGGGTAGATGTGTGTGTTGTGCGTGTGTGTGAGTGTTTCGTGGTTGGGTGAATTATGAAGGTGACAGCCGGAGGACTTAAATAAAACCGAAATTAATTAAAATAGTGTTTAATGTAATTTAAAATTACAGTAATTTACTTATGTTAAATCTTAGATCTAGACTTGGACGATGCTAGTTCCGAAGTGCTTAAAATATTCTTATAAAAATATGAGTTTAAAACAATTGCAAGACGCGGATGCGGTGTCAGCAGATTGGAAGTAGGTGGCCGATGCGCGAGGGCTACACGAGGCGTCGAGTCAGCAGAGTCCGCCTGTTGCAATTATGTGTGGAAACATCCGTTTTACGTAAATAGCTACCATGTCGCTATTCAGCCGATTTGGTGTAGGCAGGGCACGTAACACCTCCCCTCTCAGAACAGCAACTATTTGAGCAATTTCAGCGAGAATGTTGCTGGTACATTTTTCTTGATTTCGGGTGATTCTGCATCTTTGTCTTGATGATGTTCATTGCTGTCATCTGGTGAATGTGGCTTTCTGAGCTTTGTGCAAACATTATACCGACGTATGGTGAGGGTAATGATCAGTACAGTTGCACCGAATATTACGACATATAGTGGGATAGTCGTATGGTAAATCGATTTTTCCAGGTTAGTGCGATCGATTTGTACTGGTTGTTGCATTAAGATTTTATCTTCCATTTCATGTAGACTTTTCAGGTGTAGTGAATTTAACTTAAGATGTGGAATAGATTCGTTGGCAATGTTCAGGTTCATGGGTATTTCGGTGATTTTCAGCGGTTGTCCTTTGATTTGGTCATTCGTGTTGATGATAGTAAACTGCTCAGTGCGTAGTAAGCATTTTTGTGGAATGGTGGCGAGATAACTTCCGTGTAGAGCGATACATTTTTGACGTTCGCAATGTAGTTCGGTTCGGGTTGGTTGTGGAAAGGTGAGTGTATAGCGTCTGTCGTCCAATTGCTCCATGGCTTCTTTGGTCAGCGTGAGTTTAGTGGGCAGGCATGACTTCTGTAGAGATTGATTGAGGATGAGTCCTTAGATGCAGTCTAGATGTCCTCTCGTCGGTTGATGGTTGACTTCCTCTTCGCAGAGATGGAGCCGGTCAAACTTCGGGCATTCAGCCTCTATGTGCTTGAAACCTTTCCCGTTGGTTGCAATGAAAGGGTAGGTAGGAATAAAGGTATACATAAATTTATTGGGAACTATTGCTAATCTATATAATTCAAACTTATCAGGGGAGATTATTGGGACTTTAAGTATGATAACTATTATTTTCCTGTAAAGTAATATCCAGTTTTATAAAACTGTATAGTATTCTCTTAGATCTGCCGCTCTGTAACAATTGTTCTGAACCGTATTATTACCTAAAGTAGGTATCTATGCTTAAAGTACTATGGTGAGTGCTTGATGCACGTATAAAACCTAGGTCTAGGCTATCCTATTTAACTCTAGTAATAAATCATCTGTATTATCGCTAATGATACCTAGTTTAACTGATAAAACATTGCTTATCTTATAAGATAATTTTAGCAGAAGTTTTTTCGTCTAATAGTAATCCTAAAGTACTATTGATTCTCTCTATTGATTACTTATGATTTTTGATGGTATTTCACTGTAGGTACCTCCGATAGTATCTTTTCATCACTATTTTCTAAAAGTTTAATGGCATTATTGTAGGATTGGGCATCCGTTTGCTCTAAGTCACAGCAGTATTCTGTAATAATTTTGAGGTCTTAGGGATACGCTTGAGTCGGGACTTTCCTACGGGACCTTTCTTCTTAGATGTGTATATGTGAATCGGAAGGTCAGCCAGCACGGTGTCATGAGTAAAACGCGGGGCTAGCTTTTGTCGACTAGCTAAGGGGTTTCTAATGAAAACTTGCTGTTCTGGTTGATATTCTATTTCGGGCTCTCTGTCCTTATTCCTATTTTGTATGATATTCGTTCGGTCAGTAAGTGTGAAGTCGTTAATAAGGTCATATACAGTTTTCATCTGGTCTCGGTGATTTAGGATGTACTGTTGCATGAGATGTTCGGTCATGTTAATGTCAAGTGGGTCTCTTGGGTCTAAATGTCCTCTAATTATGTCATGTGGTCTGCACTTTGTGAAACTATGAATTGTGCTATTATAAGCTAATATAGCATAAGGCATGAGGTTGACCACAGGTTCATCTTTCTGACGTAGTTGTAGGATTCGTAGATGTTCTAGTAATGTAGAGTGAAATCGTTCAACAATTCCGTTATCATTAGGGGAGTGAGCTAGTGTTCTATGGTGGCTAATTTTATGCATTCTAGTGAATTCAGAAAATAACTGATTTGTAAATTCGGTGCCGTTATCGGTTACGATAGTAAGTGGAAGGCCGTGATGTGTACAATATTTTAAAACTGCCTGAAGAATACTAATTGCTGTGCCATCTCTTAAATAGTATGCTTGTCCGTATTTTGAGAAAACGTCTACGACTGTGAGATATTTTTCATTTTGGGCTGTAAAGAGGTCCATATGTACTAGTTCGAAAGGTTTGGTAGCCGGAGGCACTAAATTAAGTTGAGGCCTAATTGGGTTTCTATCATACTTGGATTGCCCGCAAATTATACATTCATTTATGTATTTAGCTATCTCATCCTTCATCTTAGGCCAATAGTATTTTCGGGAAAGAGCAAGATAGCATTCGTTTATCCCTCTGTGATTGGTTTTGCCTTCATGATAGTTTTTTATGATCAGTTGCTGCCTTAAATATTCTTTTACATCTTCTAGTTCAGTTTTTGTTAGCACTAGGTTCATAGATGAGCTTTTAAAATTATTTTGTATAATAGGTATGATTGAATACATACCTAAGGGCGGAGTTATCTTTAAAGCGGTTTTAACTTTAGGTGTGACATACTCTTTTATTGCTTTTACTACGTCCTGTTCTAAGTTAGATTCTGAGACCTGAATATGTGTGCGAGTATGTGTGTCGAAAGGTTTAGTGGCTGTCGTTCGTTTAATGTAGGGGGCGTTACTGACTATAGTTATACATATTTGTCGGTGGAATTTATTTAAAGGTTCGTCGGTGATAGGAACTTCTAAGATAGGGTTTTCAGTGCTAGTGTGGGCGGTGGCTGTCGTAGAACCTGTTCGAGAAAGTGGTCGTTCTGAAGGATTAGCTAACATTGAGTCTGTCTCCTCGTTATTAATTTCTACTCGGGATAATGCGTCCGCATTAGTGTTATACTTTCCCTTTTTATAGACTATAGTGTAATCGTATTCACTTAGTTTAAGTCTCCACCTAGTCAATCTTTGGTTGGGTTCCTTCAGGTTCATTATCCACTGTAACGGCTTATGGTCGGTGAATATTTTGAATTTACGACCGAATAGGTAAGGTCTGAAATATCTTGTAGCCCAAACTATGGCTAAAAGCTCTTTTTCTATAGTGCTGTAATTGGTTTCACTGTCATTTAAAGTTCGCGAGGCGTAACAGATAGGTTTATCTGAGCCAATGGTACCTTGCGAGAGTACGGCGCCTATTGCTACGTTTGAAGCGTCGGTCGTTAATATAAACTCTTTAGTAAAGTCGGGATACTGTAAAATAGGGTCGTTTGTCAGTAAGCTCTTACATTTGTTAAAACAGGCAATGTATTCAGAGTCAAAAGTCATTTTACTAGACTTTTTGAGGCATTTTGTCATAGGCTTAGTGATGCGAGCAAAGTCAGGGATAAATTTCCTGTAATAACCTAGTAGTCCTAGGAATTGTTTTATTTCCTTAGGCGTCTTTGGTAAAGGGTAATTTTCTATCGCTGTTATTTTATCTGGATTGGGTTTAACACCTTCGCCACTAATTATATGTCCTAAAAACGCGGTTTCTAATTTCAAAAACTCGGATTTATCCATCTGGATTTTGAAGTTGGATTCTTGTAATCGTTTGAACACTTTCTCTAGGTTAACCATATGCTCTTGCAAAGATGTACTGAATACGATCACGTCATCAAGATATACTAGACAGATCTCATTTTGCAAGCCCCTGAGCACATTGTCCATTACTCTTTGAAAAGTAGATGGAGAGTTTTTCAAACCCATAGGCATACGCAAGAACTCAAAGTGTCCATGCTCTACATTGAACGCTGTCTTGGGAATGTCGTCTGGATGCATCTCACATTGATAAAAGCCTGATGCAAGGTCTAGCGTGCTAAAGTACTGGCATTTACCAAGCTTGTCAAGTATGTCATTGATGTTAGGAATCGGGTATTTGTCGTCTATAGTCTTGTCATTCAGTTTGCGAAAGTCTACTACAATGCGCCACTTTTGTTTGCCTGATGCATCGGTTTTCTTAGGAACTACCCAAATAGGTGAGCTCCAGGCTGATTCAGAAGGTCGTATAATACCTTGGTCCAGCATCTTGGTTATCTGGTCTCTAACTTCTTGTCGATGCACAAAAGGGTAGCGGTAGTTTTTAGTGTACATGGGAAGTTCGTCAGTCGTTCTAATATGGTGTTTGATCTTATTTGTAAAAGTTAAAGGCTCTCCCTCAACATAGAATACGTCAGCAAAACGGGCACACAATGTCTCTAAGTTAGTTTTTTCCTCAATATTTAAATGGTTTGTACGCAATCGAGATAAAACCTCTTTAACGCGCATAGGGTCTTGTTCGGTGCTAATGCACTCAGTATTAAATATCTCGGCTTGTAAAGGTAGGTCAAGTACAATAGTCAGGTCATTGTCCGTCGGGTTTTCAATTTCTACAATTCCAGTACAATCAGTAACGCGAGTAATACACTCGTGAATAATGCAATTACAATACATTTGCTGACCTATCGAAACGTCGCTATCTGGTCGATAGATAGGAATATTCACTAGTTTTGACGAGTTAGCGGGAATAGTTTCTTGACTATTAGATCTCTTACATTGGTAAAAACGTATGGGAATGGTTGTAAATTCTGTAATTAGATAATTATTTTTTAGGTCAATCTGGGCTCCGTCAAGTAAATCTAATCCTAATAGACCATCAAAGTAGTTATGAAATCTATAAACAAAAAATTTTACATTCGCGGGATTATTGAATTCAGCAAAGTTTGGAATCTTAATAGAATGTTCGTGCGTACTAGTGACACGAGCGTTCGTTACTTCGAAGGGATCAAAGTTCAAAGGGATATGTGAAAAGTATTGTTCGACTGCCTCGGGGCTAATAAAAGACTGATTAGCTCCGGTATCTACTAATAGTTTAAGTGGTGGCTCTGATATCTGTATGTAACATAATTCCCTTTTAGATTGGACATTTAATTCTATTTTGATCCTTTTCGCTCCTTCTCTATGCGAAAATCCTGATCTGCTTTAGAAGTAGCGGACGGCTGTGCTTCTAAGCATTTTACGTTATTAAATTGATCCGGTAAATTTAATTGATTTTCGGGGTTCGTCTGCTGATTGTCATAAAATTCGGAATAGTCATAGGGCTCACAGACATAGTAATAGTCAGGTAATTCGTAGTAATAGTTGGGGTAATTGTAAGCGTCATGGTAATCAGTCATTTCATTAAAATTCATTTCTCGCGTCTTGAAGTAGTTACTAGGTGGGGGGTTTCCTAACCTACGCCAATCATTTACTGGTAGTGGTCTTGGTACAAAATGACTAACACCGCTCATCGGCTTCGGACCGGTATTCTGCGTTTGGGGGTTCCTATTTGGAAATTGAAATGCGTCATTTTGGGGGTTGTAATTCGGCGGGGGTGCACGAAACATCTGTTGAGTACGGCTAAACATGTTAGGGGCCCGTTGAGGTACCTGATTTAGCTGGAAGGGTGGCCTCCACTGCTGTTGCTGCGGTAGCATAGGCATAGGTTTATGCCAGCTGGGGCCTGGGCTAGGAAAGCTAAAAACTTTCGGTGTGGTCATAGGGACCGCGGGTGGCATTTTATGGGTTGACTGCGTTTGCTGTGTTGGGTTACGTCGCTCGGGGATACTCTCATTGCGTTGCTGTAGGTAAATGACATTCATTTCCTGTTGTACAAATTCCAGAGCCTTTTCAATAGTTTCGGGTCTCATACACCGGATACGGGACCCTAGAGGTTCCTTAAGACCTCTCACGTAAGATTGTAGAGTTAGTTTTTTATAAAGATCGCGTTTTGCTTCGATGGTCGTTGCTACATTTTCGTGCAATGTTACATATGTCATTATGGTGCTAAAAAGGGTCTGGCATTTGTCGTAATACTCCTGCGGGGTGGTACTTCCTTGTGTCAGTAAAGACATGTCATTATAAAGAGCGGTCTCATCTCTTTGGTCGGAAAAATTATTAACTAATGAGTCACGGATTCCTTGCCAATTGTCTGCTATGCCATTAGAATTAATGGTTGAAGCTGCTGGCCCGGTGATTTTATTTAGGATGCCGTTTATGAGACATAAATTAGTCAACTCGTAACTGGGGTCATTTCTAACATATTGTATTACGAGCTGGTCACATATTTTAATAAATCGTGTTAGAACATTCGGATTGCCATCAAAATCTGGGACTGCGCGCAAAGCGTTGTAGATAGTATCGGGGTTAATCGCCATACTGTTACTATCAAATAATAAAGCTAGGCCTAAATTATCGGATTCCATAAACCTATTTGAGTCTACTTCTTTGCTCCTACTTATCTGTCTGGAGGAGACAGATTTATTCCTAGTTTCCCTTGGGTGAAAAATTTTGATTTAGTATTATAATATTTGGGTATAGGGAAGGATAAGGAAGCAACACTTAAAGAAAGTTTCAAGGACTTACATATACATGGTTTTCTCGTTGTATCGATGGCTGGATACGTCCTCAGCTGCGTCTTCTTAAGTTCGGATATTCGACGAGGTACTTGGGAATACCGACAGCGACTATCGGAGTCAGCAGATTATCGATTTTTGGAAATCTATACCGCGCCGCGCACTGCCTCGAATATCCTACCGACTGCGCCAATTATGAAGGTGACAGCCGGAGGACTTAAATAAAACCGAAATTAATTAAAATAGTGTTTAATGTAATTTAAAATTACAGTAATTTACTTATGTTAAATCTTAGATCTAGACTTGGACGATGCTAGTTCCGAAGTGCTTAAAATATTCTTATAAAAATATGAGTTTAAAACAATTGCAAGACGCGGATGCGGTGTCAGCAGATTGGAAGTAGGTGGCCGATGCGCGAGGGCTACACGAGGCGTCGAGTCAGCAGAGTCCGCCTGTTGCAATTATGTGTGGAAACATCCGTTTTACGTAAATAGCTACCATGTCGCTATTCAGTCGATTTGGTGTAGGCAGGGCACGTAACAGGTGTGTGTGTGTTGTGGGTGGATGTGTGAGTGTGTTGTGGGTGGATTTGTGTGATGTGCGTGGGTGTGTGTTTTGTGGGTGGATGTGTGAGTGTAATGTGGGTGGGTGTGTGATGAGATTTCTCGTAATTTGTAGGATAGTTACCAGAAGTCAATGAGTGCATATCGCCGCCTGTTGGCGTCTCTGAGCAGCGCAGTGGTGGAGGGCTCGTATAGCCACGGCTCGCGGCGCTTGGTCTCGATGTGTGAGTGAGCGCGGAAGAATGGCTGGAACGCACCTGCCTGTCATACACATAAATAAGATAAATAATTATAAAAAGTTTGATGATTCTCATACAATTAATCTACAACAAAAAATTAAGGATAATTGTTGCGTTTGTTGACATGTTTCTGAGGCGCTTGTGGAACACTCTGGCGCCTTGGACACGGTCTGTTGCCGTCATGACGACGGCCGGACGGCGAGCTAGCCCAACACTCACCGTCCACAGGCCCGCGTAGTAGGTGGCCGGAGGTCATCACGTGGCCCCCGACGCGTCTCAAGCGGCGGTTGAAGCGAGAGGTTCTCTCCCTCTCACGTTCCACCACATTTTACTTAATTTCTTTAGAGGGTGGGAAATCATCAAATGACTCCTGCCGCTCTGGACAGAGCGGTAGGGAGTGTCGGACTTCTACTGACTAAAAACCACCCATGTTCCTTCTTAGCCCTTTGTGTCGAGGCCGTGTTATCTCTTTCGAACAACCCGCAGCCCGGAGGGGCGGCGACCCTTGTGAGCCTCTTCCATTTTACTGACATTTCCTTCGCTAGCATACACCAACATACCTGATACCACCTCGTCATGAGCTCAGCCTCAGGGTACTTGAAGAAGCCCCCGACGTCAGACCCGCAGAAGCTGATACCAGCTGAGGCCATGGATATGCACATCGGTACGGAGACCGCGAGGAAGCCCCATTCCGCTGCGTTGTCACCTGTCCATACTGCTGCGAATCTGGCAGGAGAAAAAACATGAGATATGTAAAAACAACCTCTTCAATAGTAAACTAACATAATATCCAACAGGGTAGTTGACAAAAAAAATCTAATTAGTCTTTGGGGGGTATGAGGAACAGGGTGTAAAGTTACTCATCCCCCATAGAAAAGGGAGGATCCTCCGACCGGACGGGTGTTGTGTCCGGTGGGCTAACTGCCCAATATATGTAAGTCGGGAACTCCTATATAGTCTTATGTCGCGGATAATGTTGATAGCGCGATGTAGGAATTTCTGTCGATCGTTTGTTAGTACGCAGGACACAACACCCGTCTTGTCGGAGGATCCTCCCTTTTCTATGGGGGATGAGGAACTTTACACCCTGTTCCTCATAGGGGGGTATGAGGAACAGGGTGTAAAGTTCCGTCAGATATATTTTCAAAAAATATTAGATGTAACCAAGATTTTGTAACAATATAATGATTTAAAAGAGTGTCCATGTAGTTTCTTGTCCGTTCTTCTGCATAGAGATCTACGGTAGGAAATGGGCATCTCCAATACTTTCACAAGTCATGCCTTTTTTTAGGTGTGGAAATCATCAAATTCTTCTTTCTTTCTTTTCTTTTTAAAAAAAACGTTGCCCCACACTAAGAATTTCTCCTGTATCGTGGGTGCGTTCACAAACATAGAAAGTCACATACACATATACTCAGACCCGAAACAACTATCTGCAGACCATACAAATATTTGTTCCGTGCGGGGATCGAACCCGCGACACGCAGCGCAGCAGTCCAATCGCTCAGCCACTGCGCCAACCGTGCCGTCTCAAAATGACACCTCCCGCTCGCTCCGCTAGGGAGTGTCAGACTTCTACCGACTAAAAACCTCCCATTTTCATTCTTAGCCCTTTGTGTCTACCAGTATCTCTTTCGAACAACCCGCAGCCAAGTTATTATGCCTTATGACTGTACCAGTAGATTCGTTTTATTTGTTCTTCTGACATTCAAAAGTGCCTCATCATCTGCCTAGCCTTTTCCCAACTATATTGGGGTCAGCTTCCAGTCTAACCGGATGCAGCAGAATACCAGTATTTTACATGGAGCGACTGCCTATCTGACCTCCACAACCCAGTTAATGGTGATACGATACCCTTTGGTAAGACTGGAATCTGGATGTCAGAATTTCAGGTCACTGACTACCTGTAACGACTGCCAAAGATCTATATTATGGCAGCCGGGACCAACAGCTTAACGTGCTTTCTGAGGTACGGAGGAAACTCGGTATGTCGGGCGGTCACCAATCCACAGACCGACCTAGGCAAGCACAGCTTTACCTAAATATCGACCTGAGTGGCAGTTCTTATTAAGCTCCTCCATTCAAAAGTGCCTGTAATGGTTAAATTGAAATAAAGGCTTTGAGTTTATAAAGTGTTACCTCTGTGTCCCAGCGAAGGCAGATCGTGTGAGGATGAAAGGCCTGTATTTGCTCTCCGACCGCAGCAACATACCCTCGTGCGTCGCGCGGATGTTCCATAGACCATACTCGTTGTGGACGTGCCTGACAAACAAAATAATACATTCAGTTAGTTTTCAAATAGCTTTAAAAAAACCCTGCCTGCGTCGGTTTTCCCGAGTTCATATAACCCCAATCTATTTAAGTCGCGAGTAAATAGGCTTCTTCTGGGTAAACTCGTTCCATCGTCGACCTCATCTCTGCCCTTAGGGCAAGATTGAGGTCAAGAGTAAGCCCATATTAAATAAAATAAAAAAAAACATGGTACACGTTGTCTCAAAACTATCCTAAAATCCCGTGTCTGTGTCGCAAGTTATTCAAAGTCAAAACAAACAGTTTTTCGCGATTATCTTAGTTTTTATTGCTCCAATGATCTATTAGAGATCATAAACATAACATCACGCCTGTAAGGGTTAGGGAGAGGTACCTAATAGTACACCCACATTTCGCCAGCTATGTTTTAAGTTCCATGTAATAGGGATATAATAATAATAATATTCCACAACTATCACACAACGCCATCTAGTCCCAAGCTAAGCAGAGCTTGTGTTATGGGTACTAGACAACTGATAAACATACTTATATATTAAACTTTTTAAACTTTCGCGATTTGTACACATTATAAAACACTATCGAAACGGGTCTGACGGGAGTGACGGACAAAGTTGGAACAGTACTTAAGAAATACTCCATCAAGACTGTATATAGTCCACTCTCCAGCATTTCGAAGTGCCTGCGTTCTCCGAAAGACGTAATTCCCCTTCAGACACCTGGCGTATACAAGGTGGATTGCAGCTGTGGTAGTTCATATATAGGGCAGACAAAACGAACAATCGCCGAAAGGATCAAAGAACATATTGCAGCTGTAAAAAACCGCCAACCAACAAGTCCGCGATAGCTGAGCATTTGCTGGAGGCTGGTCCAAAACTCAAACTCAAACTCAAATTCTTTATTTCAATTAAGCCATTACAGGCACTTTTGAATGTCAGAAGAACATTTCACAAAAAAAAAACGAAACTACGAGTGCAATACGTCATTCCGAAAGCCACCACGCCGAACCACACGCCACCGAATGCCCGCAACAACGAACACTGCGAGCACGAAAGCACGCAGCGACGCAAACCGCAACAACGAATGCTCGAGACCCCGAATCACGGAACAACGAATGCACGCCGCAACGTGCAACCGCCGCCCCGCGACCCGGAGCCCCGCACACCCGCCGCCACGGCCCACGCCACCGCGCGCCCCCGCTCCCACACCACTCGCCGCCGGTAACATCCGGCGCCGCGCAGCCCGACGCAGCAACTCCCGAAACGACGCATTGCACTCCTACGCTACAGTCACAATCACAAGGCATAATAACTTGTGAAAGTACTGTAGTTGCCAGTTCCCTAACGTAGATCTCATGAAGAAGAACGGGCAAGAAACTCCATGGACACTCTTTTAAATTAGAATTTGTTACAAAATCTTGGTACATTTTATCATTCATGTTGAGATGGTATATTATGTGAGAACTATGTAGCAAGACGTGCAAGTTAAGAGCGTCCAGAGTAAAAAGATATGTGGCGACTAGCGACATCTATCGCAACACCTGCGTACCAACAAACGATCGACAGAAGTTCCTACATCGCGCTATCAACATTATCCGCGACATAAGCCTATATAGGAGTACCCGACTTACAACTGTCGGGCAGTTAGCCCGCCGGACACAACACCCGTCCGGTCGGAGGATCCTCCCTTTTCTATGGGGGATGAGGAGCTTTACACCCTGTTCCTCATACCCCCAAACTGGTGACCCCGAGCATGAACGTCAGCGCAGCCTTCGTGCAACTACTTCAGACGTCGTCACCACCTCCCCTTCGCCTTCGAGCAGCGAGTCATACCGTCAGCCAGCAGCCACGGCTTCATGGGGTATCCTGTCCACCAGCATGCAGCGGAAGCGCATTCCTGGACATCACCCCCAGCCTCATCAGCGACTATGGCATAGCACACTGCACTTCGGCCGGTCAGCAAGCAGAGACGCCCTTCTCTCCTGGTCGACGCAGCAGCCAGCCACTACGCAGCACTGCATCACTCCGACTCACTGGAGCTAATATGCAGCATCACCCCGACTCACTGGGGCATCACCGCAGACAGTTCCGACTCACCGTGAACTATGCGGCATCCGGTTCCGACTCACTGGAACCTTCCACTGGCTGACAAGCGCCAAGACTTAACCTGCTTTCGACCTCCGGTCTCGGAGGGGAGTGATGTGGCGACTAGCGACATCTATCGCAACACCTGCGTACCAACAAACGATCGACAGAAGTTCCTACATCGCGCTATCAACATTATCCGCGACATAAGCCTATATAGGAGTACCCGACTTACAACTGTCGGGCAGTTAGCCCGCCGGACACAACACCCGTCCGGTCGGAGGATCCTCCCTTTTCAACGGGGGATGAGGAACTTTACACCCTGTTCCTCTACCCCCCAAAGATATAATAAACAAATCAAAAAGAAAAATATATTTACACCATGGCAACTAAGGAATGACCAGTCTCCACTGACAGCGCCCGTTCACGAACATGACGCATGGATCAGCACCATCTAACTCAACCATTTTGAAGGGAACTAAATGATCCGACACACCCGCCACCATCAGCGAGACATTTGAGTGAGCATGACATTCTCTCAGCCACCAGGGCAACGTCACTAAAATATAACTAAATGTAAAATGTAAAAAGGGGCTTTATAGTACATAGTACTCACACATGTGCCATGCAATTATACAATATTAAGACATTGAATCTATACAATGAAAAGATATTTTTACAATCTTCTGCAGCCTCTACAATAACTTCACATGATAATCGATTTAATTGCCCCTATGGTTGTGGAGCAGGACCAGCATGGAGCCAAGCATTTTTATCATCAATGTAATCCCCCAACTTATAGTAAGCTTGCCTACATAGTGTGCGTTTAATACAAGATTTAAATTTTGTCTCATTTAGTTGAAGAATGTGAGGGGGTATTTTATTGTAACATTTTAAACAGTACCCCATGAAAGATGAGTCTACTTTAGCTAGCCTGAAACCTGGCTGAACTAGTTGGTCCCTATTTCTCGTATTATAGTGGTGTCTATCACCTCTTTTGCTAAATAAATGCAGATTTTTCCTGACGTACATGATGTTTTCATAGATGTATTGACAAGGTACTGTCATGATGTTAATTTCCTTAAACAGCTCTCTCAGAGAATCGCGCCTTCGTAGACCATATATAGCTCTAATGGCTCTTTTCTGCAGAATAAATATAGACTCGATGTCTGCAGCCCGTCCCCATAGTAAAATACCGTATGACATAACACTATGAAAATAGCTAAAATAGACTAGTCTCGCGGTATCTACGTCAGTAAATTGACGGATTTTCCTAACAGCATATGCTGCTGAACTCAGCCGTCCTGCAAGAGATGTTAAATGCGGACCCCACTGCAGCCTTGAGTCAATCGTTATCCCCAAGAAAACAGTTTCATTGACAAATTCTAGTTTCTCTTGATTCAATACTATGTCACAATCAGTACTTTTGACATTTGGTAGAGCAAACCACTGGATTCAACTACACAAGCCACAGGTTCTTTCCTCTGATCGTTACTATTACTCCAGAATAGTACGTGAAGCGGTTGAAATCAGGAAATATAAAAATTTCAACAGAGAGGATGGATACCGACTGCCTACAACTTGGAATCCAGTCATTAGCAAGTGCAAGCAACGCCGGTCGTCCGACGAGGTCCGCCAGTGTGTAGACGTCCTTAGTGTTGTGTGTAGAAGTACCGACAGTGACATTTATAAAAATTGTGAAGACCAAGTGAGGGTAGATGCACAGACCCGCACTTTACGAAGACGTCGCTGAGCTGTCATCAGTCCTCCCGTGACCACGATCGCTGCAAGGCGGTCGAAACGTCGGGAAACAAGTAGGTACCTGTTTACCTCGTTAAAAAGAATATCGCGATAAGACCCGTTTCGATAGTGTTTTATAATACTTATATATTTCTAAATACATACATATTATAGATAAATTACACCCAGACACAGAACAAATGATCGTGCTCATCACACAAACATTTGTCCTGGGTGGGAATCGAACCCACGACCTCCGGCATAGCAGTTAGGGTCACTAACCACTAGACCAACAGGCCAGTCACATAGTACCCATTTTTAATTTAGGATAGATTATTATTTATTACTTTAAGGACAATATAATGTATGCAATTTCGGCGTTAGACCAACATAATTAAGTATCCATACTTCCTTACATAGTATAAAACAAAGTCGCGTCTGTTTGTTTGTTTGTTTGTCTGTATGCTTAAATCTTTAAAACTACGCAACGGATTTTGATGCGGTTTTTTTTAATAGATAGAGTGATTCAAGAGGAAGGTTTTAGTATATAATTTGAACGACATCCACGCGGGTGGAGCCGCGGGCATCAGCTAGTAATATTATAAATGCGAAAGTAACTCTGTCTGTCTGTTACTCTTTCACGCCTAAACGGCTGAACGGATTTTGATGACATTTGGTACAGACATAGTTTGGAACTTGAGAAAGGACATAGGATAGTTTTTTTTTTTTTTTTCGCGAGATAAACCAAAAATCTGCCGGAAGTCACTATTCCACGCGAACGAAGTCGCGGGCAAAAGCTAGTTATGAAATAATTGCTAACAATTAGAACTTCACTAGTTCACTACACATACTAAAACAATAAACTGTACCTAATAGAATCATTTAGAGTGGTTTAGTGTACTTACTGATTTGAGATAATAGTGTTGTAAGTAAGGGGTAATCTTCAGAAGTACAATAGGGCCAATCTAATAGGTCACATTTAAAACGGCGGACACAAAATATTATATTTTTTTTCGAATTAGGATTTAAATTTTCTATGAAACTTTTTATTCTCTGAGTCGATTGACTTTAAATTATAATATTAGTGAGATTACCTGTGTTCCCAGAATGCAGCGAGACCATCATTGCCATCCTGAGGAGGCTTGTAGTGACGATTGTCTTTAGGCATTGTGATCTCCGGACCGTTGAACACCTGTATCATACAAAACAATATACTGCTAATGCTTGACTATCAAAGATTTTGAATTGATAGCTGGGATCAACGGCTTAACGTGCGTTCCGAGGCACGGAGGAAACTCGGTGTGTAATGGCTGGTTTGCCCATTCAAGGTAAACCAGGCATGCTAGGGACAGCTAGTTGCCAATAAAAAATGTGACAAAAAGAGAAAAGACCAGTGGTGGCCCTGACTTACGAGAAGTACGTGGTTTCGAACCCAATCAGGCGCATTAATTTGTATAATTTATTTCATCAAAACTTCTCTCAAAACTGTGAAGTAAAACATCGTAAGGCAAACCAGCATGCCCTTGTACCTTGTTTTCGATTTTTCATAGGTATGGGCTATCCCATACCTCTCCTAGAGAGGAGGCCTGAGTCCCTGCAGTGGGAACATTATAGGCTGATGATTCGGGCTACTCAAGCGCTTCCACCCCTTTTTTTTTTGGGCGGTGTGAAATCATCAAATGACTCTTCCCGCTCTGGGCAGAGTGGTAGGGAGTGGCAGACTTCTACTGACTACAAACTACCCATGTTCCTTCTTAGCCCTTTGTGCCGAGGCCGCGGTATCTCTTTCGAACAACCCACAGCCCCGACGGGCACTTGCGTTGAGCTAGCCGATTACTCAACGTCCACAGGCCCGCGTCTACGGTGGCCGGAAGCCAAGCGCAACCGCATCCATTTATTAAATAAATAATATATCAGTAAGATGTAGTACTCACACTGGGCTCGTTCATATCATTCCACACATGTACATCCTTGCTGGTCCCCGGGAAGTTACTGAACAGGTACCTCTCCGTGTAGTACTTGCTCACTACCGGGTTGAAGAAGTCTAGGTATGATGACGAGCCCGGCCAGCACCAACCTGAGGAGAGGAATGATGTAAACCGGTGTTTGAATGAAAGGAATTGGAATGTTTCCTGACTAAAAAAATATATGATTCTGTTTGGTCCGTCTGGTAGATTATATATATCGAAAAATATAGGAATCGTTATTTTTGTTTTATCAAATTAATAAAAAAATTACGAAGATCATGAGTGGGGGCTTGTGATGTCACTTTCTGGAAAAAAGTCATACAATATGACGTCACACAATTCGCTAGTTATGTTGAAGACCCATATAAAAGGGAACGAGCCAAACCAAACTCCGTGGCTTCTACTGAAAAAATTCGATCGAAAAACCCAATAACACTATGCCCGACCCGGGAATCAAACCCACAACCTCTTCTTTTTCATCCACGTACCGTCATAATCCTTCCCGTCCTTATCCTTGACATAGTATCCCAGTTCCGTGGCATCCTCGTGCAGGAAGTAGCCAGCCTCTCTCTTGATGTGAGGGTCGATGATGGTCACCAGCTTGCGACCCTTGGCTGTGAGGTTGGCTACCATCTCGCCGGGGTTCGGGAACTTTACGGGGTCCCACGTGAAGTATCTGTGGGGTAAGGGGTGGGTAAAGGTTATTTTATTACATCATTTAATTCTTTATCACTACATATTATAAAACAAAGAGAGAGATTCTCGAGGAAGGTTTTAGTATTTTATACTAAAACAATTTGCCACGCAGGCGAAGCCGCGGGCATCACCGAGTTTATTATAATACATATTCATATCAAATCATTTATTTTACAAACAATTTATACATTGCATCGAAAATAATATGAAAAAACTTAAAAAGAAAAATCTGCTTCTGAAGTCGGTGACTTTTGTTTGTTTGACTTCATGTTTTTGCCACCGACTTCAGAAGCAGATTTTTCTTTTTAAGTTTATTTTTCTCTTTTTGGTGTTTTTGAAGTCGGTTGTTTTTTTTTTGCAAAAAAGTTTTTTTATTTTTTCATTTTTAGTTGTAACTAGCTGACCCGGCGAACTTTGTTCCGCCTCCAGCTTAGAGCAAAAAAAAAAAGTCCCACCTACCTACCCTACCTACCGTACCTACCCTACCTACCCTACCTACCTACTACCCTACCTACCTACTACCTACCTACCTACTACCCTACCTAAAAAAAAAAAAAAAAAAAAAAAAAAAAAAGTATCCTATGTCCTTCTCCTGGTTCTTAGCTACCTCCCTACCAATTTTCATCTAAATCCGTCCAGCCGTTCTTGAGTTATAAATGGTGTAACTAACACGACTTTCTTTTATATATATAGATAGACTAGTATTTGCGTGGCTGCGCTCGCTGCGCGCAGCTCGCGGGTCTGCCTACCTACACCTACCCACTACCTACCTACACCTACCTACTACCTACCTACTACCTACCTACACCTACCTACACCTACCTACACCTACCTACTACCTACCTACACCTACCTACTACCTACCTACACCTACCTACTACCTACCTACACCTACCTACCTACACCTACCTACCTACACCTACCTACTACCTACCTACCTACACCTACCTTCCTACTACCTCCTACTACCACTAAAAAAACATTACCCTAAAGTTTGCTTGTCGTCGCCCCTGAGTTACGCTTCACCCACTCAACCTTCGTTACGCTAAGGAGGTCGCCGGCTCGCTTCGCTCGCCACCTCCCCCCTTCGCTCCACTCGGTCTCACAGGTTCGCTCCACTCAGGTCCTACTTACCACCGGAAAGCTATCATGACATTATCCCTACGCTACGGGGGTCGCCGGCTCGCTTCGCTCGCCCGCTCCCCCCTTCGCTTTACCGGTACCACCATTTTACTTCCCCTAGCCTATTATCCTATACGAATCTGTAAACAAAACAGAAAAAAAGGGGTGAAGAGGGGGGGGGTGAAGGGGGGGAGAGGGGAGAGTTTCTAAAAATGATTTCGACTAACGCAATGCCCCTCTATATGAATCTGAAAAAAAATTCGTTCCAAGTCTCTTAACTTCCGAGATCCGAAAGGGGGGGTGGAGGGGGGCAAGGGGGTCAAATTTTCAAAATGGTTTTTCCTTCCCCAAGCCTCCTCTATACGAATCCCTAAAAAAAAACTTGTAAATTCTCTTTATTTCCGAGATCCGCCTAAAGGGGGGGGAGAAGGGGGGCAAGGGGGGCCACTTTGACAAATGGTTTTTACTTTACCGAGCCTCCTCTATACGAATCCGTAATAAAAAAAAAATACCGGTCTCTTAGTTTCCGAGATACGATAGGGAGGGGGGGGAGGGGGGGCAAAAAGGGGGGGTTTGGGACTTTTCCCATACTCACCAGAGTTACTTGTTTACGAATCTGTCAAAATATACCCACCTCCCCATCCAACATCTAGGAGAACAATGATGTCAGTGAGTCAGTCAGTGAGTGAGTGGTAGTTTAGCTTTATATAGTATAACTAGTATTTGCGTGGGTGCGCGAGCTGCGCGCAGCTCGCGAGGCGTGGAGAGGGGGAGAGGGGGCGCTTTGAAAAGTGATTTCGACTAACGCATTGCCCCTTTCAATGAATCTGAAAAAAAAAAATGTTCCAAGTCTCTTAACTTCCGAGATCCGCCTAAAAGGGGGGTGAAGGGGGGCAAGGGGTTCAAATTTGAAAAACGGATTTTACTTCCCCGAGCCTCCTCTATATGAATCTCACGTATGCCACCACCTACCTACACCTACCTACTACCTACCTACACCTACCTACTACATACCTACACCTACCTACTACCTACCTACACCTACCTACTACCTACCTATCACCTACCCACCACCTACCTACTACCTACCTACTACCTCCTACTACCACTAAAAAAACATTACCCTAAAGTTTGCTTGTCGTCGCCCCTGAGTTACGCTTCACCCACTCAACCTTCGTTACGCTAAGGAGGTCGCCGGCTCGCTTCGCTCGCCACCTCCCCCCTTCGCTCCACTCGGTCTCGCAGGTTCGCTCCACTCAGGACCTACCTACCACCGGAAAGCTATCATGACTTTATCCCTACGCTACGGGGGTCGCCGGCTCGCTTCGCTCGCCCGCTCCCCCCTTCGCTTTACCGGTACCACCATTTTACTTCCCCGAGCCTCCTATCCTATACGAATCTGTAAACAAAACAGAAAAAAAGGGGTGAAGAGGGGGGGGGGGGTGAAGGGGGGGGGGGGTTTCTAAAAATGATTTCGACTAACGCATTGCCCCTTTCAATGAATCTGAAAAAAAAAAATGTTCCAAGTCTCTTAACTTCCGAGATCCGAAAGGGGGGGGGTGGAGGGGGGCAAGGGGGTCAAATTTTCAAAATGGTTTTTACTTCCCCAAGCCTCCTCTATACGAATCCCTAAAAAAAAACCCGTAAATTCTCTTTATTTCCGAGATTCGCCTAAAGGGGGGGAGAAGGGGGGCAAGGGGGGCCACTTTGAAAAATGATTTTTACTTAACCGAGCCTCCTCTATACGAATCCCTAAAAAAAAACACTTCAAGTCTCTTTGTTTCCGAGATACGATAGGGAGGGGGGAGAAGGGGGGGGAAAAGGGGGGGTTTCGGACTTTTCCCATAGGATTGAGAGTTCATTGTTTACGAATCTGTCAAAATATACCCACCTCCCCATCCACCATCTGGGAGATCAATTCTGTCAGTGAGTCAGTGAGTCAGTGGTAGTTTAGCTTTATATAATAGAACTAGTATTTGCGTGGGTGCGCGAGCTGCGCGCAGCTCGCGAGGCGTGGAGAGGGGGAGAGGGGGCGCTTTGAAAAATGATTTCGACTAACGCATTGCACCTCTCAATGAATTTGAAAAAAAAATGTTCCAAGTCTCTTAACTTCCGAGATCCGCCTAAAGGGGGGGGTGAAGGGGGGCAAGGGGTTCAAATTTGAAAAACGGATTATACTTCCCCGAGCCTCCTCTATATGAATCTCACGAATGACACCATCTACCTACACCTACTTACCACCTACCTACTACCTACCTAAACCTACCTACCACCTACCTACACCTACCTACTACCTACCTACACCTACCTACTATCTACTACCTACCACCTACCTACTACCTACTACCCCTACCACCTACCTACTACCTCCTGCTACTACTAAAAAACATTAACCTAAAGTTTGCTTGTCGTCGCCCCTAAGTTACGCTTCACCCACTCAACCTTCGTTACGCTAAGGAGGTCGCCGGCTCGCTTCGCTCGCCACCTCCCCCCTTCGCTCCACTCGGTCTCGCAGGTTCGCTCCACTCAGGACCTACCTACCACCGGAAAGCTATCATAACATTATCCCTACGCTACGGGGGTCGCCGGCTCGCTTCGCTCGCCCGCTCCCCCCTTCGCTTTGCCGCTGTACCACCACCGGACAGGTTTCGACGCCTACTATAATATTTCTTCAAACACCTAATGGCTATCTCTAACCGTTATGAAGTTACAGATCTTTTAATTTTAGGGGAGGTCGGGGAGGTTACGCTAAGGAGGTCGCCGGCTCGCTTCGCTCGCCACCTCCCCCCTTCGCTCCACTCGGTCTCGCAGGTTCGCTCCACTCAGGACCTACCTACCACCGGAAAGCTATCATAACATTATCCCTACGCTACGGGGGTCGCCGGCTCGCTTCGCTCGCCCGCTCCCCCCTTCGCTTTACCGGTACCACCATTTTACTTCCCCGCGCCTCCTATCCTATACGAATCTGTAAACAAAACAGAAAAAAGGGGTGAAGAGAGAGGGGGGGTGAAGGGGGGAGAGGGGGGGAGTTTCTAAAAATGATTTCGACTAACGCAATGCCCCTCTATATGAATCTGAAAAAAAATTCGTTCCAAGTCTCTTAACTTCCGAGATCCGAAAGGGGGGGGTGGAGGGGGGCAAGGGGGTCAAATTTTCAAAACGGTTTTTACTTCCCCAAGCCTCCCCTATACGAATCCCTAAAAAAAAAACACGTAAATTCTCTTTATTTCCGAGATCCGCCTAAAGGGGGGGAAAAGGGGGGCAAGGGGGGCCACTTTGAAAAATGATTTTTACTTTACCGAGCCTCCTCTATACGAATCCGTAAAAAAAAAAAAATACGGGTCTTTTAGTTTCCGAGATACGATAGGGAGGGGGGGAAGGGGGGGGAAAAGGGGGGGTTTCGGACTTTTCCCATACTCACCAGAGTTACTTGTTTACGAATCTGTCAAAATATACCCACCTCCCCATCCAACATCTGGGAGAACAATGATGTCAGTGAGTCAGTCAGTGAGTCAGTGGTATTTAAGCTTTATATAGTATAACTAGTATTTGCGTGGCTGCGCTCGCTGCGCGCAGCTCGCGGGTCTGCTTACCTACACCTGCCTACTACCTACCTACACCTACCTACTACCTACCTACACCTACCTACTACCTACCTACACCTACCTACTACCAACCTACACCTACCTACACCTACCTACACCTACCTACACCTACCTACACCTACCTACCTACTACCCCCTACTACCACTAAAAAAACATTCCCTAAAGTTTGCTTGTCGTCGCCCCTGAGTTACGCTTCACCCACTCAACCTTCGTTACGCTAAGGAGGTCGCCGGCTCGCTTCGCTCGCCACCTCCCCCCTTCGCTCCACTCGGTCTCGCAGGTTCGCTCCACTCAGGACCTACCTACCACCGGAAAGCTATCATGACATTATCCCTACGCTACGGGGGTCGCCGGCTCGCTTCGCTCGCCCGCTCCCCCCTTCGCTTTACCGCTGTGCCACCACCGGACAGGTTTCGACGCCTACTATAATATTTGTTCAAACACCTAATGGCTATCTCTAACCGTTACGAAGTTACAGCCTTTTTAATTTTAGGGGAGGTTGGGGAGGGGAGGGTATACAAATTTCAACGCCCCTCAATAGTTTTATGTAAGAAAAAAAAAAAAAAAAGTGAAAAAGGGGGGGGGGGGGTTGAAGGTGGGGTGAGGGAGGGAGTCTCGAAAAATGATTTCGATTAACGCAAAGGCCCCTCTAAATGAATCTGAAAAAAAAATCGTTCCAAGTCGCTTAACTTTCGAGATTCGCCTAAAGGGGGGGAGAAGGGGGGCAAGGGGGTCAAATTTTCAAAATAATTTTTACTTCCCCAAGCCTCCTCTATACGAATCCCTAAAAAAACACACGTAATGTCTCTTTATTTCCGAGATCCACCTAAAGGGGGGGAGAAGGGGGGCAAGGGGGGCCACTTTGAAAAATGATTTTTACTTTACCTAGCCTCCTCTATACGAATCCGTAAAAAAAAAAAAATACGGGTCTTTTAGTTTCCGAGATACGATAGGGAGGGGGGGAAGGGGGGGGGGAAAGGGGGGGTTTCGGACTTTTCCCATACTCACCAGAGTTACTTGTTTACGAATCTGTCAAAATATACCCACCTCCCCATCCAACATCTGGGAGAACAATGATGTCAGTGAGTGAGTGAGTCAGTCAGTGGTAGTTTAGCTTTATATAGTATAACTAGTATTTGCGTGGCTGCGCTCGCTGCGCGCAGCTCGCGGGTCTGCCTACCTACACCTACCCACTACCTACCTACACCTACCTACTACCTACCTACACCTACCTACTACCTACCTACACCTACCTACACCTACCTACACCTACCTACTACCTACCTACACCTACCTACACCTACCTACACCTACCTACACCTACCTACACCTACCTACACCTACCTACACCTACCTACACCTACCTACACCTACCTACACCTACCTACAGCTACCTACACCTACCTACACATACCTACTACCTACCTACCTACTACCTCCTACTACCACTAAAAGAACATTACCCTAAAGTTTGCTTGTCGTCGCCCCTGAGTTACGCTTCACCCACTCAACCTTCGTTACGCTATGGAGGTCGCCGGCTCGCTTCGCTCGCCACCTCCCCCCTTCGCTCCACTCGGTCTCGCAGGTTCGCTCCACTCAGGACCTACCTACCACCGGAAAGCTATCATGACATTATCCCTACGCTACGGGCGTCGCCGGCTCGCTTCGCTCGCCCGCTCCCCCCTTCGCTTTACCGCTGTACCACCACCGGACAGGTTTCGACGCCTACTATAATATTTGTTCAAACACCTAATGGCTATCTCTAACCGTTATGAAGTTACAGCCCTTTTAATTTTAGGGGAGGTTGGGGAGGGGAGGGGAGGGTATACAAATTTCAACGCCCCTCAATAGTTTTATGTAAGAAAAAAAAAAAAAAAAAAAGTGAAAAAGGGGGGGGGGGGTTGAAGGGGGGGTGAGGGGGGAGTCTCGAAAAATGATTTCGATTAACGCAAAGGCTCCTCTAAATGAATCTGAAAAAAAAATCGTTCCAAGTCTCTTAACTTTCGAGATTCGCCTAAAGGGGGGGAGAAGGGGGGCAAGGGGGGCCACTTTGAAAAATGATTTTTACTTTACCGAGCCTCCTCTATACGAATCCCTAAAAAAAAACACTTCAAGTCTCTTTGTTTCCGAGATACGATAGGGAGGGGGAGAAGGGGGGGGAAAAGGGGGGGTTTCGGACTTTTCCCATAGGATTGAGAGTTCATTGTTTACGAATCTGTCAAAATATACCCACCTCCCCATCCACCATCTGGGAGAACAATTCTGTCAATAGATCAGTCAGTGAGTCAGTGGTAGTTTAGCTTTATATAGTATAACTAGTATTTGCTTGGCTGCGCGAGCTGCGCGCAGCTCGCGGGTCTGCCTACCTACACCTACACCTACCTACTACCTACCTACACCTACCTACTACCTACCTACCTACACCTACCTACACCTACCTACACCTACCTACACCTACCTACACCTACCTACACCTACCTACACCTACCTACACCTACCTACACCTACCTACACCTACCTACACCTACCTACACCTACCTACACCTACCTACACCTACCTACACCTACCTACACCTACCTACACCTACCTACACCTACCTACACCTATCTACACCTACCTACACCTACCTACACCTATCTACACCTACCTACACCTACCTACACCTACCTACACCTACCTACACCTACCTTCACCTACCTAAACATACCTACTACCTACCACCTACCACCTACCTACCTACTACCTCCTACTACCACTAAAAGAACATTACCCTAAAGTTTGCTTGTCGTCGCCCCTGAGTTACGCTTCACCCACTCAACCTTCGTTACGCTAAGGAGGTCGCCGGCTCGCTTCGCTCGCCACCTCCCCCCTTCGCTCCACTCGGTCTCGCAGGTTCGCTCCACTCAGGACCTACCTACCACCGGAAAGCTATCATGACATTGGCCCTACGCTACGGGGGTCGCCGGCTCGCTTCGCTCGCCCGCTCCCTTCGCTTTACCAGTAGCACCATTTTACTTCCCCGAGCCTTCTCTATACGAATCCGTAAACAAAACAGAACACGAGTTTAAAAAAAAGGGGTGAAGAGTGGGGGGGGGGGGGGTGAAAGGGGGGAGAGGGGGGAGATATGAAAAATGATTTCAACTAACTCTATGCCCCTCTCAATGAATCTGAAAAAAAAAATGTTCCAAGTCTCTTAACTTCTGAGATCCGAAAGGGGGGGGATGGAGGGGGGCAAGGGGGTCAAATTTTCAAAATGGTTTTTACTTCCTCAAGCCTCCTCTATACGAATCCCTAAAAAAAAACCACGTAATTCTCTTTATTTCTGAGATCCGCCTAAAGCGGGGGAGAAGGGGGGCAAGGGGGGCCACTTTGAAAAATGATTTTTACTTTACCGAGCCTCCTCTATACGAATCCGTAAAAAAAAAAATACGGGTCTCGTAGTTTCCGAGATACGAAAGGGAGGGGGGGGAGGGGGGGGCAAAAAGGGGGGGTTTGGGACTTTTCCCATACTCACCAGAGTTACTTGTTTACGAATCTGTCAAAATATACCCACCTCCCCATCCACCATCTGGGAGAACAATTCTGTCAGTGAGTGAGTGAGTCAGTGGTAATTAAGCTTTATATAGTATAATAAGTATTATTACGGAACGTCACCGTGCACTAACATCAGTTCTGTTATTAAAATCTTTCTTAAATCAATATCCAATATTTAAGTGATAAAACAAAGTGAATTAGTGAAAAGACACTCTAATACATAAGTGACAATGTTATTAAACAAAACGAACTGCCACAAGTGAAGTTATAACGAATATAAGAAACTGTGAACATTTTCAAAGCCCAGCGAACTTTTAGTGACAATAACAGTGCATCTGTGTAAAAATAAACATTACTTGTTTTAAACTGCATAGTAATTGACATCACTTTCAGCAAAAAACAGTGTTATGAAACACAAAAGTAAGGGAACCATTTAAAACTTAACCGTTCGAAACGTACGTTCCGCAAACAAAGAAGTGGACTTAGGACCTGCCCGACACCTGACCTACTTTATCAGATCAAGAGGTATCCGAACACCTAATTCGCACTCATTTACTATGTTCATATGACTCGTTGGTACAACAGGCGACTGCACACCGTCACTAACCTGTTGGTTCGCGAGTTCGAACCCCACAGTTAGCGATTCTTTTTGTGAATGTTGAGTTGATTTATAATTATTTCTTACCCACAAATACAACAACAACTCAAGAACGAAACAAGCAAAATTACCAAAGTAGATCGACTTGACGACTTGATCGACGTACTTAGAGGCCCACTATTATAAACAGAGAGGGCGCCACAATAGCTTCTAAAATGGACACCGACAGCAATAACGTAACATATCGTAAACCCTATAGAACAAGCTCACTAACCGACATAGCTAACATATCAGACAATAATGACAAGATTCTATTCGACACAACAATGATGAGCTTACCAGATAGCTTTAACGACAATATTAGTGGACTTGTATGTGAACTTACTGAAGAAAATAAAACACTAAAGAATCAATTACTGAGCGCACAACAAGAAATAGAAAATTTGAATAGTGAAAACTTTCGTCTTAAATCCGATCTACAAAATATGTTAAAAACTATTAACACATACAAGAAAATATGCTCGACGCCTGAGAAAAAAGGTATGGCACCGACACGCAAATATAATAATAAAACACTGCACCAAGTAAACTCACCAAGTTCCCAAAATCAGGACAGCGAATCACAACGCAAGAAACATAATAAGGAGACTCAAACTGTTAGCATCCAGACGCCAAATCGAAAAAGAGGTATCTACGCAGCTCAACAAACATAAAGAGACACAAACCACTGAGAGCCCTACCCAGACGCCAAATAAAGTTATTGAAGTATCTTCTAGTAAGGAGCAGATTTCAATAAGAGTACCGAAGCCGAAACCAAAGAACAAAATGTGTATTCTGAGTTGTAACACAATAAAGGGATCCTCGACAATAATTGATGAAGTGTTTTCCGATTATTTCGACTACTGTCACTACATAATGCCCAACAGCACCACAAAGCGGCTCGTAAGTAGTATCGAACAAAAAATAAAACACTTCACCTTAAATGACTATTGCCTGCTCTTCATTGGACGAAATGATATAAAAGAGGAGAGCAACTATATAAATCTAATAATGATAATAAACGAATCTCTCCGTAAACTCTCCCACACCAACATAGTCATCTGTCTCCCTACATACATAACAGGAGCACCGATATACAACTTCAAAGTTGACATGTTTAATAACCTACTTTACCTAGACATACAGCATCATGAGTACGCATACATATTCGACAGCAATCTTAACTTATCACATGAGATGTTCTCCTACTCAACAGGAGAAATTAATAAATACGGAATGAGAAATATATGTGACAATATTATGAGTAACATACTAGTCGACTTACATCTATTTGGCCAGAACAACGTACATAATAATAGCAAAATCCAAGACAATTCCTCCAACAGTTACGAGGAAAACGCAAGACTCAAGGAAAATTCAAACTTTTTTCGTCTATAACAACATCTATATCCTACACCAAAATATCGCCGGACTCTTAAATAAAAGTGACATGCTCAGTGTCTGTTTGGAGGAGCTCCAAAATAAGAAAAAATCTATCGATGTTGTATGTATTACTGAACATTTTATGACGCCTGAGCAAGAAGAATTATTAAAATTTACCTAACTATAACATAGCTATAAGTTTCTCAAGAGAATGTAAAAGAGGTGGTGCATGCGTGTTAACAAAAAATGGACATCCCTATAAAGTGGTAAATCTAAACAATTACTGTATAAAGAATTTAATTGAATGTTGCGCAATTGAATTGACTGAACATGGTATTATTATTGTGTGTATATACAGGGTCCCAAATTCCGACTTAAATACTTTTTATGACAAATTGGAAAATATTCTCCATCTAGTATGCATTCAACGTAATAAAAAGATTATCGTTTGTGGAGACTTTAACATAAACACGATAAAGAGAAATAAACAGACGTTAGATTTTGAATATACTCTTTTAAACTATAATTTACAATTGCAATTCTCTCAACCCACTAGATTAAGTAGTGGGACATGTTTGGATAATTTCGCGCACAATGTCAGAGGCTGCAAGGGGGAAATTATTGAATTTGGACTGTCGGACCACACCACACAGGTTCTAAGATGCCCAGTTAAAAAAACATGTGCTATTAAGTCATGGCGTATTAGACGAAGGAACTATTGCCAAGAGAACCTGGATAAATTTAAAAATTGTGTAAAAAATCTCTCATTCTCAGACATTTACGAGACTTCAGACCCTAATGAGGCATATGCTTCTTTTTTGGATCTATTTCAGTGCTTCTACGAACTTTGTTTTCCTTACGAAACTATTACTAAGTCTTTAATTAAAAAAACTAAGTGGATTTCAAAGGGAATAAAAAAATGCAGCAAAAGGAAACGCGTCCTTTTGTGGCAATATAGAACCATGCCCACTCTAAAAAATAAAAATGCTTTTAAAACATATTCACGTAGACTCAAAAAAATTATATCCTTGACCCAAAAATCCCAAAATAATTATTATATCAAAACATCACAAAACAAATCAAAAGCGACATGGACCGTAATTAACAAAAATAAAGCCTACTTCCCAAAAGAACCTATAACAGAAATAAAAACTGACACAAAAATCGTTACGAATCCTACTGACATAGCAAACTCTTTCAACGACTACTTCATAAATCAAGTATCAAATTCAAATCGTAGCATGACACAAGAAATTCCCATTCATACCAACACTTTGAACTCTTTATTTATGGAGCCAACTCTGCCGCATGACATCATTAATCATATTAGGTCTCTTAGAGATACAAACAGTGTAGGTAGTGATGGAATATGCACTAAAGTAATAAAAACAGTCTCGCAATACATAGCCCCACATCTTAGTTACATAATAAATTTAAGCATTGAGAATGGTATTTTCCCAGAGAATCTCAAAACCTCCATAGTTACCCCACTATATAAAAAGCAAGACAAATGTCTAATGAAAAATTATAGGCCTATTGCTTTGATACCTATATTTGCAAAGGTATTTGAGAGGGTCATATATAAAGCACTTTATAACTACCTAGAGAAAACTAACATTTTACGTGATGAACAGAAGGGATTTCGCAAGAACCGGACAATTAACATGGCTATCCATGATCTGATACGCCCTATCTTATTGAATATGGATAAAAGAAATGCTGTATGTGCTATTTATATGGACCTTACAAAAGCTTTTGACTATGTAGATTATAAAATACTATTAAATAAATTAGAGAAGTATGGTATAAGGGGCAACATTTTGAAACTTATTGAATCTTACTTACATAAAAGAAAACAGATTTTAGAAATAACACGAATATGCCCACGCACTGGTTACGAAAGAAGATACAGATCTAGTAGCAGAATTATTAAATACGGAGTCCCACAAGGCAGTGTGTTAGGACCTCCATTATTCTTGACTTATATAAATGATCTGCCTAGAGAAATAAAGTATCCGATGGTATTATTTGCTGACGACAGTACGGTAGTAGTAAAATGTGACGATCCTAATACTTACGAAGCAGAGATAAACATGACACTTAATAAAATAATTACTTGGTTGAATAATAATAATCTAGTCATTAATCTAGAAAAGACTAAAATAATGCATTTTTACCAAAAGATTCCTAATATAAACCTTGACATTAACTACTTGGGTACTAAAATAGATTCGGCAACTATGACTAAATTCCTTGGTGTTGTTATAGATAATAACTTGTCATGGAAACCTCAAACGGAGGATATTTGTATGAAAGTCAATAGATTTGCATATGCCTTGTATAAACTGGCTAAAATTGTTAACCTAGAGGCTCTTCTAATGGCTTACCATGGCTATGTTGCTTCCACACTGAGATTTGGCCTAATATATTGGGGAAATTCAGTGGATAAGGAATATGTTTTCAGAGCCCAGAAAAGATGCATCAGAGCGATGTGTGGTTTGCAAAGTACCGACAGCTGTCAACCTCTGTTTAAAAACCTCAACATTCTAACCTTGCCTTCTCTGTATATATACGAGGTAAATATTTTTGTTAAAACAAACATGAACCTATATGAAATAGCTTTCAAAAGTCAGTATAGGAAGCTACGTGATAAAAATAAGTTAGAGCTTAAAGTTCCGTACGCAGGTACGGCTTTAATGAGGAAAAGTTTTTTTTGTATGGCCCAAAGAATATATAATAAGTTACCTTGTTCAATAAAAAATCTAAATTTAGTGAATTTCAAGCGCAAATTATGTACTTTATTAATACAGAAATGTTACTATTCTCTCAACGACTACTTTGATGACAACACTTTGACATGGTAATATTTGTTCACTCTTGACGTGACTTGTTAAGACTCTCAAACGTTGACTCGCAGCACAGTTCTGTACAAATATCAATTTTAATAAAAAAAAAAAAAAACTCTTAGCAGTAAGTAACTTTTTGACATTATAACTATTTATTATTGACATTATAAAATTTCATTAAATACTGACATTACTTGACATTACCTAATCCAGTTTATTAAAGTTGATATTGTTATTATTATGTTTTTGACATTATTGATATTGTACACTAATTAATAATTAATTTCTTATCTCTTTGTAATAACCCTAACATAAATTCACTTAATCGGCAAATGCCTCCTATAAATGTATATTTGTACGCCAAATGGTAAAACATTGAGAAACTTAAAAATATTGTAACATCCTGCACATTGCTGTATACCTATGTTTACAAATAAAGAATATTGATTGATTGATTGATTGATTGATACCTAAGTATATATATATATATATCCTGTACAAATATTTACTATGCATTTAAAATTCAACCAAGAAACCTAACCCTTAACCTTCAAGATTCAACTACACACATCAACACGGTCTAGGGATATTTCATACTCAATTAAATAACTCGAAAAGTACTGGCCGCATTGGAATCTTTAATACACCGATTTGTTTGTAATTTATCTCAGACTAATTCCAAATTCAAATTTTTGAAAATTCTTTTGTTTCGGTGGCATAAAAATGTCTTGATGTATACGAGAGGGAATTTTCATTTGTGCGAAATTTAAAAAACAATACGAATTACGTTTAGTTACAGTTTTTTTTCATTTTTAAACGTAAGATAAAGTTAGAATTGAGGTATTGTAGCCATGCAACGCCGACATTTGACGAGGGCGGAGATGTTACGAGCTGTGGGAATGCTGGAAGCTGGATCTGTTCAGCGTAATGTTGCTGAGGCCATAGGGACCCATCAAAATGTAATTTCAAGATTGTGGACACGCTATCGTGCCACAGGTGAAGTAGCGGAGAGGCAGCGGGGGCCAAGTCGCATCACTACCTGTTAAAGTATTAAAAACACATCATCACAAAACCGGTAACTTAGTCTTTTTGCACAAGTTACCACATCCCTATTTCCCTTCCCGTCTCTATTTCCGGATCCTGCGCAGGCTCACTAGCGACCAACACGCATATCGTCACTCTTCCGCTAAAAACTTCGAATCAAAACGACGGCTCGAGCCGGCTCCGTGAAAACCTCCAGAAACATTCAAGAAAGTGATAATTATCAATCAAGGGACGTCCCAGACTATCATTAACGTAGTGCACTGCGAAATAAACACTAAAACGGGGTGAAGTGAATAAGAACAACAGCTCCACGGCCACGTGAGTACCCATCTTGTATTCCTTCTTTCCCCTTGTTTTTAGGCTATTTTACCGGTGGGTTTACAGTCATTTCGAAGGGATAAAACGATAACATTAATTGGGCCTTCAGCCGGATTTCATACATGTTCCTATTAAAATAGTTTTCGTTTGTACTACGACTGGCGTCCATCTTTTTTCCAAAAAATAGGTATCTTATTTCATTAAGTATCTCATTACTGTCTCATCATATTTATTTATCACATAACATTACATCATACATTCAAGTGTTTTCGGAGTAAAAGTATTCTCATTTCAAATCAAACTTTCCTAACCAGTTTCGACTAGTTCAGTCCGCGTCGTCGTCTCGTTTTCGTGCCGCGGATTCATAATTCGAACGGATTGTCAATACTATTTTGATGTAACATGCAACATTTGAATAGTGAAATCATACATAGCGACCTATAAAACGTAACATACAGCGTTTTAGGTTCATAAAGGCGATCTAAACGTAACATACAGCGTTTAGGTTCATTCATTGTTAACATAACAAGCGTTTTAACTTTTTATTTAATATTAATAATTCTCAGAAATACTTTTATCCGTAAGTAATTCGTATTTCATCTTAAATAAGGTCCTTCGATATTCTTACTTCTCAGAATAGGTGAGGTCTCTTAATCTCCTTGTGTACCTACCCTACCTGTTCTGACAGAGTGATACCAGCTCTAAAAGCATATTAATACCATTAATCAAAAATGCCTCCATAGATTTTATGGTAGTTTCAGAAAAAATATTGTCTACTGTTTGTTGTTGTTACAAATGTCAAATTGTTTTAATTTTTAATACTTTGAAGTAATCTATGGATTAGATACCGGGTTCAGGATAGAATAGTAGCATTTAACTATACTCAAGTAATTTAAAAATAAATTGTACTTAATTTAATTTAAATTAACCTTTCTGAATTTCAATTTCAATCATGAGTGAAGCAATGGCGGCTCACCATGAGTCTAAACGCAATATAGCCTTTAAAAGATTATCAGATGCTGTTACCTGTGCTCGCAAATGTCAAAATGACTCCAGTATTCTACCACGTTTTGAAACATGGTGTTCACGGTTGGAATCCGTTATGGATGCGTTTAATGATGCTCACATCAAACTCATAAGTGAGTATAGCGGCCTTGGAAAAGAGGACTGCATTCACAAACAAACCACATATCAGGAACAGGCAGATGACATGTACTTTGAAATTCTTGAAACTAAACGGACACTTCTTCCTGAAAACTTAATTGAGGTTAAACCTTCAACATCATCATGTAACCACAAAAATGAACACAAAAACCTGGCTAAATTGCCACCAATAAAGCTGCCTACTTTCTCTGGTCAATTAAAAGACTTTCCGGGTTACATTGACTTATTTAATACTTTAGTTCATAGTCGGACAGATTTAACTAATGTTGAAAAGTTTCAATATCTTGTCACTTCCCTTTCTGGGGAACCAATAAACTTAATTAGAGCATATCCTATTTCAGATGCTAATTATACAAGTGCTTATGAAGCACTGAGCAAGCGTTATACCAACAAGAGGTTTTTGGCTTTCTTATGTTGGGATGGGAACAAATTTGTAATTTGAAATCTATTAGTACAGCATCAGTGCAGAGTTTGCGTACTCTCTTAGATAGTTATGCTGAGAACCTTTCAATGTTAGACTCTTTAGGGTTGCCCACTTCTAAATGGGATTTTGTTTTATTTCATTCTCTTATAACTAAAATTGACAAACAATCTCGTGAAGCTTTTGAGCTTTCTTGTATAGACAGTGATATCCCACAATTTAGTCAGCTTCAAACATTTTTAGGAGATAGATGCAGTGCATTAGAGCGATCATGCCTAACAAATGTACCAACGTTATCATCAGCTCCCAATAGTCAAAGAAATAACAATCAAACCAAATCATATTCTATAAATAAAACCTCTTCGCTGGTAGCTCAAACACCTAACATCGAATGCATAATTTGTAAAGAAAATCATTCTCTTATTAATTGTAATAATTTCATGTCTAAAACGCCACAAGAAAGGGCTCAACTTGCTAGACAACATAATCTTTGTTTAAATTGTTTACGTGCCAACCATAGCACTTCTAAATGTTTTTCAACCCGTTCATGCAAAAGTTGTAATCAACGTCATAATACTTTATTGCATTTTCCTAAGGAATCATTGAGTAATGTTAATCAACAAACTTCCTCACAAGTCCATATGACTACAACAAATCAGACTATTGCAAATAGCGCTGAAAAGCAGGTTCTTACCCCTGTTACTACATTATCCAATATATCACGAGGCTTGGCTCCCACCTTTGTTTTACTTGCCACAGCTCAAGTCATGGTCAAGGATGGTAGCAACACTTATCAGAAGATTCGTGCTTTGCTAGATCCTGGTAGTCAGAGTCATATCATGAGCAGTGCTTGCGCTCGTCGCCTTGGTCTGACTCGTTATAAATGCAACACACCGATGTCTGGTATTGGTGATGTTCCTACTAATTCAAGTAGTCGAGTTTTCCTTGAACTCTGCCCATTAGGCAATTCAGAAATATCTTTTAGTATGGATGCAGTAGTATTGGATAAAATTTGTGGTAATATGCCCACACATTCAATCAATTTCAATGATTTTAAACATATAGGAAATCTTAAGCTGGCAGATCCAGATTTTCATCAGTCTCGTCCCATCGATCTCTTAATTGGTGGAGAGATATTTCCCCAGATTTTGTTACCAGGCAAAGTTGATGGTGGCAGTCATTTGGCAACAGCCATTAACACAGTGTTTGGATTTATTCTCATGGGTAGGACTAAAGCAGCTGATCCCAGTGTTGAATCTCCTCCAGCATCTGTCAATCATGTATCACTGGATGCTAACTTGGACATTGCTGTCCAAAAGTTTTGGGACATAGATCATGTACCTACAGAATCAAAAGTTAATCAAGCAGCCTCCGCAGACGATGTTCGGTGTGAGGACATTTATAAGGCAACGCATAAACGTGATGCTGACGGTCGTTATATCGTTCAGTTGCCATTTCGAGATCAATCTCTTCCAATTTTTAGCGATTCATATAATACAGCGCTTCGGCGTTTTAAGCAGCTGGAAAAGCGCCTGCTTCAAAACCCTTCATTTGGGAACGAATATAAAGCACATATCATGGAATATTTAACAAGTAATCAGATGGAACGCGTTTCATCTGACGAGTGTCAGTCTCCTACCGCGTACTATATTCCACATCATGCGGTAGTAAAGCCTAGCAGTGTTTCCACTCGGTTGAGAGTTGTATACTATGCCTCGGCCAAGGATAAACTTGGAATATCACTCAATGACACTCTTTTAACTGGTTGTAAGTTGCAAGCAGATATCACAAATATTATTTTACGGTTCCGTCTTCACGCTATCGTCTTATCAGCGGATGTACGTCAAATGTACCGCCGAATTATCGTTACCCAAGAGCATAGGGATTATCAGCGTATTCTCTTCAGGTTTTCACCTGAAGAACCTATTCAAGAGTTTAGGATCAATCGCGTGACCTTCGGAGTCTCATCGGCACCATTTCTGGCCATCCGCACTATGCATCAACTGGCTCAAGACGAACAAGAGTCTTATCCAACCGCAGCTAAGGTTCTGCAAAAAGATCTCTACGTGGATGATGTAGTCACTGGCTGTAACACCGTAGAGCAGGCAATTCAGCTACAGCAAGAATTGACCGAAATTATGGCTGCTGGTGGTTTTGAGCTCAGAAAGTGGTCCAGCAATCATGTGGCTGTACTGCAAAATATACCAGAAGAACATAAATTGGTTCCAGATTTGACGTTCGACAGTGACACTCTCTTTGTCAAGGTTCTCGGGCTTGCCTGGAACGCTCATAAAGACGTTTTTAATTATCAAGTTAATCAAATTCCACGCGATTGTACCAAACGAACAATGCTATCAGAGCTTGCTCGCATCTATGACCCCATTGGTCTTCTCACACCGTTAACCTTTTTAGCTAAATTTCTTATTCAACGTTTGTGGTTACTAGGAACGTCATGGGATGAACCAGTACCCGGTGATATTCACCTAACTTGGACGAAGTACACTAGCCAGTTATCCAATTTACAAAACCTTCACATTCCGAGACGTATTACTCACGCTCACGCATCAAGCTATCAAATTCACGGTTTCTGTGATGCCAGTGAGGCTGGCTATGCGGCAGTAGTATATCTTCGTTCCAATGTAAATCAAAATCATCATCAAGTCTGTCTTGTAAGTGCACGATCGCGGGTGGCACCAATAAAGCGTAGAACGCTGCCAAGACTGGAATTGTGTGGCGCTTCTTTGTTAGCAGACCTTATGCATTATATTATTAACTTATTTTCTAACATACTAAACATAGACGGCATATATGCATGGTCTGATTCCATGATCGTGTTGGCATGGATCAAATCTAATTCTAAAATTTTTAAAGTATACGTAGGCAATCGCATTGCTAACATACAGCGAAAATTACCTACTGCTGTCTGGAAACATGTACCAGGCAAGCAAAATCCAGCTGATTGTGCGAGTCGTGGCTTGCTACCTGACGAGCTCATCAGTCATGCCCTCTGGTGGTCAGGACCGGAGTGGTTATCATTATCTGAAAATCATTGGCCTAACGATACAATTCAATCATCTTGCGTCACAAGCAATGATGTACTATGCGAAAAGCGTACAACAGTTTTAAGTAACATAATCGATCTTGATCCCATCGATAATCTTCTTCAAAAATATTCATCACTTCGTAAAATTCAACGTATTTTAGCATATTGTAACAGATTTATCAGTGCCTTACGCAAAACCAAATATTCAAATAACTTAACTCAAGCTGAACTTCATTGTGCTCTTATGAAGCTTGTTAAACATGTTCAACATTCCGAATTCCAAAATGAAATTAAAATTTTATCAGCAGGGAAAACTTTACCTAAATCATTTAGAAAACTCAATCCATTTTTAGACCATTCCGGTGTTTTGCGGGTGGGGGGAAGGCTCTCTCGATCTGAACTCGATTATGAAACAAAACACCCAGCTCTACTTCCACGTAAACATCGCTTAACTAAATTAATTATACAATCAGTACATAATGATAATCTTCACCCTGGTTTACAAGCATTACAGTTTTTATTATTGCAAAATTTTTGGATATTGTCTCCTCGGCGAGCAATTCATCAAGTCCTATCGGATTGCTATAAATGTTTTCGCACAAGGCCAATTGCATTTGAGCCTAAAATGGCAGATTTTATTTTAACGGTGGAAACCTATAATTGGCCTTCAAGTGTTTATGTTTTAAGTGTATTGTCTGTATTAGCTGTAAGTTTCCCAAATAGAGTAAAATAAAATAAAATAAAAAATTTACCAAAAGCACGTATTACTCAATTAAAAGCATTCCAAGCCGTCGGTTGCGATTACGCAGGTCCATTTAATATAACCTTGCAAAGATATCGTGGCACACGTACTACAAAAGCATATTTGTGTCTCTTTGTATGCTTTGCTACAAAAGCGCTACATTTAGAGTTAGCTTCCGATATGTCCACCGACGCATTTTTAGCGGCATTACGCAGATTTATCGCCCGCCGTGGCAGGTGCAACGTAATTCATTCTGATTGTGGTACGAACTTTAAGGGTGCGGAGTCACAATTGGCCAATGTGATGAAATCAGCCTGTGAGTCTGAATACATTCAATTTAAATTCAACCCTCCAGGGGCACCACATTTCGGTGGACTTTGGGAGGCCGGTGTAAAGTCCGTAAAGACACATTTGTATAGAGTCATAGGTACTCAAATTCTCACATATGAGGAATTAAACACCTTACTTACACAGGTTGAAGCAGTACTCAATTCAAGGCCGTTATGCTCACTGAGCACTGATCCTAATGATGTATCAGTTCTGACACCAGGACATTTTTTAACGCAAGCACCCTTAACAGCGTTGCCAACGCCAGATTATTCAAACATTAAACTTAACAGACTTAAGCGTTGGCAACTCGTTCAACGTATGCATCAGGACTTCTGGGCCAGATGGCATACAGAATATTTAACTAGTCTTTCACAAAGACTGAAGTGGACTAGGTCAACTGATCAAGCTCGCCTTGGTCAAGTTGTCATAATAAAGGACGAACAACAACCTCCGTTGCGTTGGCGTTTCGGAAAAATTATGAATCTTTATCACGGTCGTGATGGTATACCACGTTCTGCGACTGTCGAAACAAGGCGTAATTAATAGACCTCTTGTTAAATTGTGCCCCATCCCGGATGGTGGTAACTAATTTCAAAATTTTTCATTTAGGTAAATGTTCATTATCATTTCGTCTTTATATTTTTGTAACATATATGTAAAACATAATATTTATCTATTCCATCACACTCTTACACATCAACTTTAACATTAGGTGGACCTAGTCTTGGTATTTTTTCTTCAGTCTCAATAAATTTCGCCAGCGGGGGGGAATAATGTTAAAGTATTAAAAACACATCATCACAAAACCGGTAACTTAGTCTTTTTGCACAAGTTACCACATCCCTATTTCCCTTCCCGTCTCTATTTCCGGATCCTGCGCAGGCTCACTAGCGACCAACACGCATATCGTCACTCTTCCGCTAAAAACTTCGAATCAAAACGACGGCTCGAGCCGGCTCCGTGAAAACCTCCAGAAACATTCAAGAAAGTGATAATTATCAATCAAGGGACGTCCCAGACTATCATTAACGTAGTGCACTGCGAAATAAACACTAAAACGGGGTGAAGTGAATAAGAACAACAGCTCCACGGCCACGTGAGTACCCATCTTGTATTCCTTCTTTCCCCTTGTTTTTAGGCTATTTTACCGGTGGGTTTACAGTCATTTCGAAGGGATAAAACGATAACACTACCCCCAGACAAGACCGATTTTTGCAAATTTCTGCGCGAGTTCAACCAAATGCAACGGCGACTCAATTGGTCCAAAGGCTGCGAGTAGAACACCAAGTGCTTGTGAGTGACCAAACTGTAAGAAGGCGACTGCATGAAAGCAATCTACGCTCTCGTAGACCACTCCGGGTCCCACCTTTACGGAGAGGCAATCGTGGACGACGATTAGAATGGGTTCGGAACCACGTGGACTGGGGCCGTGAGCAATGGTCCAATGTGCTGTTCACGGATGAATCCAGGTTCGGCTTCCATCCAGATTCACGAAGGACGCGTGTTTGGCGAGTTCCTGGACGATGGAGCCGTCTCCAGAACCCTCAGGAAGTTCACCCATACCAAGGAGGAACAATTATGGTTTGGGCAGGAATTCGTCTTGGAGGACGGACGGATCACGTTTGGGTGCGGGGCAATATGACGGAAGAACGATACGTCCAACAGGTGCTGGGGCCCGCAATCTTGCCCCACAGAACACAAATGGGGCAAGATTTCCTGCTCATGCACGACAATGCCCGGGCACACACGGCGAGAACGGTAGCAGCTTGGTTACATACACATAATGTTAGGGCCTTAGACTGGCCTGCTCAATCGCCAGATCTAAATCCCATTGAGCATGCGTGGGATATGCTGCAAAGAAGAGCTCTGAAGGAAGTTCCCGAAAATTTGGCTACAGAAGATCAACTTTTTGCGCACCTCAGAAGGACATGGGACAATATTCCGCAGCAAGACATTGACAACCTTGTTCTGAGCATGCCGAATCGTTGCCGATGTGTTATGAACATCATGGGCGCTTTCTCAGACTACTAACTTCAAGTTTATAAACACAAATTAAATGATTTTTCTATTTTTTTCAGTTTTTACTCACAAATTAAAAGTTAATTCATATACGGTTTCCGTCTATGCTTCATTTTTTTTCCATAAAATCCTGAAATTTTAATCAGTACCTTAACCATTATTAAAAAATGGTAGAATATTAAATAACGTATATTTTAAATATATACATGTCATATAAATAATTAACACATTGATAGTAATTCGCTTTTTTTAAAATATCCCTAGACCGTGTTGATGTGTGTATTTTTGCTTTCAATTCGGAGTGGTACAATACTCCTCAACGGTTAAGAGCATGAAGACAAGTGATGACTGCTAGATGCGAATACTTGAATAGCGTCACAAAAAGCACGAAACACGTAATACGTGTCTATGAAATTCATATATAACAACTAAAAAAATGTGTATTGTACACATCTTCATACCCCCTCAGAGCATACAGGCGTGATGTTACGTCATGATAATGTATAAACATCCAAGCGATTCCAGCAATTACGACAGATTTGCCGTCCATTTTTGAAGAGTTCCATTGTATATCTCCAACGATCAGCACCAGATCTTCACCAAATTAAAATGGGACCACCTCAGGAGTATACTCTTTCAAATAAAAAAAGAATTTTGAGAATCGGTCCACAAATGGGGGAGAAATCAGGTAACATACATAAAAAAAAAAAAAAAAATACATACACACGAACATATAACCTCCTCCTTTTTCGAAGTCGGTTAAAAACAGTGCTGGTTTGCTAATTTTTTTTTATATTTTTGACTGTTTTTTGCAACAAGGTCAAATTAAATAATAATGAAATTATTTTTTATCAAAAAAAAAAAACAAATAGCAGTCGAATTCAACACCTCCTCCAGTTTTGAAGTCGGTTAAAAATAAAATGAGTACTCACTTCTTATTATTGGTGTACTCGATATCTAGCCAGATGACGTCAGCCGGGATATCGTGTACGTCAAAGTTCTCGTCCACGCCGCGTACGTCATTCTCATCCACGTAGTTCCAGCGAGACTGGTGGTATGCCAGCGAGAATTTCTGAGGACCAAGCGTTTATGCTGATTTATACCAGTTAAAGGTTGTTTTTTAATCTAAAGTATGTTAGATTGAACTAGGGACATACTGAAACCCGCAATAGTGCATGCTTACATAATAATTATCATGATACTAATAAAAATATGAACAAAAAATACGGATAAATAACAGACAGAACCATACCAAATGTTTCGCAAAAGTCTCGCAACCCTTGCGCAGAACATGTGCGTTGGTCAATGATGACTTTTAGGTATAATTCATTTTATCTTCATATGTATTTTAAAACTGGCATAGGACAATGGCGAAAAAGAAAAATCTCTGGAGACGCTCGCGGGCCATGGCACAGTAGTTGACTAAAAAAAACTAATTAGACCGTCAGAAAAATATTGAACACGTATTTTTTTTTTCACGTAAATAAAAAATTAAGACGATACAGTGCTTCGAAAAGTCGTGAAACGTCACAGGTTGGTCCATTTTTACCAGACTATGATATAAGTCAAAAGCCCCATCTCCATGGTCTTTGACAAGCTGTATTTTCGTCAATTTTTATTAATTTGCTAAAACAAAAAACACGTATACAATATTTTTCGATAATCTAACTGACGGACTAAACAGAATCATATTTTTTTAGTCAGTCAACTACCCTACCCTATTACGTCACAAATTAAGGTTATAGTTTTTCTCCAGATTTGGGACGAGAATTGAATACCTTCCCTCAATAAGTTCTTCGTTTAACCTAACATACTGTATACTAATATCACAAAACTGAAGAGTTTGTTTGTTTGGTTGAACGCGCTAATCTCAGGAAGTACTGGTTAGAATTCAATAATTACTATCGTATTGTATAGCCCATTTATCTAGGAAGGCTTTAGGCTATATTCGTCTATCCATCCGTCCTCACAAACTTTCGCATTTATAATATTAGTAGGGTAGGATAATAATAGTAATACTTACAGGAGGCAGAGGGGCTACTCCAGTGAGCGCGGTGTACTGACGGAACAGATCGGCTGGCTTCTCTCCCAGGAACACGAACACATCGATAATACCGGACTCACTCATGAATCTGGAACAAACAATAAATTATGAATATAAATAACAAAATAGCTGACGTCACTCAAAAGGCTGCCCAACTCAAATGAGACTGGGCAGCACATGTCAGACAGACCACAGGCAGAAGGCGTCGCGGCAGACCTCGTCGAAGATGGCTAGACGATCTGGACTAGACCGTGGTAAGTGGTCCACATTGGCCTTGGAACGAAACACTTTGGACAGCAGTTGAATGGTGCAGGCTAATAGTGTCAGTAACTCTAACAGGCAGACGTGTATAGCAACGTCGGAGGGGACGACCTAGAAGGTCATACACTGACCTTATTAGTGATTTTCTTAAGTCAGGTGTGTAGTACTTGTAATTGGCGTGCGTGTATGAACGTGAACGAGGCAAAATAAAGAGGTGAGTAAGGATCGTACCAGGTGGCGTTTTGTTTTTTCAGCCTATCCTCCTTCACGAAAATAAACGTGAATTTATACAGCGTGTAAAAGAAAGGGTATAGTCATATTTAACCTTTTGAGCGCCAGTCACGTATAGACGACAAGCCGAACAAGCAAAAAAGTGCCTTAAGTCTGTCGACTTAAGGTACTTTTTGGCTTGTCGTCTTAGTGCATGTTTACTTACGTACAGGCGGGGCGTCACGTGCTGCGTTTTTAATTCAAACACATTGCGATGTATGAAAAAGTTAGCGATTTCAATCGTCGATTTTACGAGAAGCTGTTTTCGCACGTTAGTTTAAAATGCAGCGTTTGTTGCGGTGGACCCGTCTCTCAGTAAATTAATAAAAAAGCACGAGACGAGCCTTCTGCACGCGCGCCGCGCGACGCCCCGCGTCTCCGTAAACGAGCCCTTACTTGACTTGTGTGTTACGGACCATCAAGCTGAACAACTTTCTCCATGAGAGCCACATTGTAGTCGCGAAAAAGTAATCAACTGCTCCATACATTTAGGTCGAGGACGCTTGAAATTTTGTATGACCCTTTCTTTTTTCTTTCATGTATGAATGTGGACGAGGCAAAAAGAGTATGTAAGGATCGTAGAAAAAAAAAAAAGAAAAAGTGTTTATTGGTTTCCCAACAGGACAAAACAAATTGACAACAAAAAAATTAAACGTTAACAAAGTGAACATTATGATAAACACTTAAAATTAGGACTATACATTACGTTTAAATTTGTCCCGTGCGAAGCCAAAAGGCCAATAACTCAGCATGTTGCTGTGACATTTATGACAAATGTCACAGCGCTGGTATTCTGTTACGGCCCAATGGTGACGCCACGTTCACAGAAAAAATCAACAAAAATCTAAACTAAAACAAAAAATAACTAAAATGAAGATAAAATCAAATATACCTAATAAAAACAATAAGTTAAGTAAAGTTAAGAGCTCGATAGGAAAATATTCAATAGGACTCCTATTTAATAATATTCCTATCGAGCCCTGGCAACATTGACAAAAGAACGAAAGGACGGACGCCGCCGCTGGCCGCCGCCTGCGCACGGCGTCCGTCTATCCTATATTATACATAATCTGTGGTGTCTATGGATCGTAAGTAATCTGTGTCGCAAATAAGATGTCAGCGAAGGATAAAAAGCAAAACAATTCATTGGACTGTAATTAATTAATTAATTATATTAGTGTGTAGTGTTCATGTAATATATATATACGTAGATACTGAGGTGGCAAAATAGAATAATAATTAAGAAGTGGAGACAAAAAACATTTACAAGTTCGTGAGACATATAAGGACAAAGGACAGCAGAACAAACAAAACAAACGTAGCAGGTGGCGTTTTGTAGTTTCTGCCTGCCCTCATGGAAAAAAGGCAATATGTATGACAGGTTACATACCTAGCATCTACGCGACGTTTCTGTCCACCAGTGACGAGGTTCACAAGCGAGGAGACCACGGTACTGTCAGCGTAGTTCACAACATCCACCCAGGTTTCAGCAGAGTTGTGCCAGAATATACCTGCACTGCGTTTTGGACTGCAAAACAATAAAACAAATATTTAGTATTTTTTTGAAAAACGTTATTTCTCCTGTATTGTGGATGCGTTTACAAACATTTAAACTTACATACACAAACAGCCAGACCCGAAACAACTATCTGTAGGCCTTTATTTGTTCCGTGCGGGGATCGAACCTGCGCCACACAGCACAGCAGACACTCGAATAGCCACTGCGCTGGCCAACCATATCGTCGATATAGTGTATTTGCATTGACTGATTTATTAACCAACATCAAAAAGGAGGAGGTTATCAATTAGTCGGATTTTTTTTTTGTCTTGTAAGTGTCTGACGCGTTTTTTTTTTTTTTAATAATCCTTGTCTTGGTGGTCTGAATGATTTCTAAAAGTTTGTCTATCTATTTTAATGGTATATCTGTGTACATACCCATGAGAATACATGACAGGAATAGCTCCATAGATTGCCATGCGACTGTCGAGGTCATACTCGAACACGTCCAGGTTGTAGAGACGGTAAGGTTCGCCCGATGTGGTTGTGCGGAGAGAGAACTTGTCAGTGTGCTCTGGTATACCTGAAAAGAGAATACACTTATAATAGAGAAATTGAGAAGAAAGAAAGAAAGAAAAAATATTTATTGTCGCAGAAATAAAATAAAAAAAGCAGGTAAACACAAAACTAAAAATAGTTTTTGAAAATTGCTGAGTTGAGCGAGCGAAGCGAGGTCGGGACTTTGGGCACCCCGACTGGGACTGGTTCAGGAAGGGCTGCCCCAGTCGGGGTGCCATGTAGGGTCTTAGTTTGCTCGCTTCGCTCGCTCACTCAGCCATCCCCTTATCACAATAACGAAACTTTGCTATCCATATCATGAAAATTAGGTAATATCTCAAAGTTGCAATCCTTATTTCACGAGAAATTCTGGTATGATCATTGCTAAGTGTATACATATTTTTACTTATGACTGTACGCCTCTGTCTACCCGTTCAGGGGTTTTAAGGCGTAATGTTTAGCTATTCTTCGTACCATCGACATACCATAAACATTATCGGCCTCAGGGAAGCTGAAGTCCAGTGAGATGGCCTCATTTCCTCGCGGCTTGCTGTCATGGTGAGATTTGAAGTTCTCGCCCCAAGTGCCTTCTTCTTCCTGCTGTGGAAAAGAACAGGAAATTAATATGGGGCATGACTTTTATAGTTATTTTAAACTACTGGCTAACAGTAAAGCGGTTGGGTTTTAGAACTTAGGATTGGATCTCTGTTTCTACAACGTATTTTTTATAACTCTAAGATTATATATTCTACCCCGTCGGGGCTGCGGCTTGTTCGAAAGAGATACCGCGGTCAATTGTTTGACAAACAGTTTATGCTGTTTTGAATAGTAAAAACATTACTTTGAATTAAATACATTTTATTTTGCCTATAATACAGGCCCTACCCACTAATCTACATTAAAATATCTATAAAATAAACAAACAGACGACCTAATACCACATTACGAGCTCAATTAACATCATAAACAACGCATAAATGACATAGGTGGACTGACCTCACTTACGCAATTTTATAGTTTATCTGTGACAAACGTGTCAACAAGCATACAGTTTCGAATGTGACTAAGCGACTTTGCCGTGGATATAGAACACTGTCTAAGGAACAAAGGTGTTTGGAAAACCACAACAGGTTTTAAAGATAACAAGCTTTATGTATATTATTATGGTAAAAAAACCTTTTCCAAAACAAGCGTTTATGCATTTTTGTTATGCGTTGTGTTTGTTATCAATTTATTTGTCATTTGTATACACGTCATGTATTTCTGTCTCATGTATGCCTGCGACAAATAAATATTTTTTCTTTCTCTTGAATATAAGTGTAACGTATTTTTTTGTCTTATTCTATTCAGCAAACCTAATATAATCTGATACAGATAATATTTTTAATTGATATCTATATTTTTACACGACTGCCCAAAAAAAAAAGTGTTATGTTTAATTTAACTATTCCGCCATTTTTGCGAGTCCACCATATTGAATTTAGAATGACCTCGCTTAGCTAAACTTTGCATTGTAATCCAATCTAAATTTGTATGCAAAATTTCAATTGAATGGATTAGGAATCAACTGTTTTAATATTCAGTTGTAATATTTAACCTATAAAAACATTGCAAGTTTAATAAAAGCATGTATAGTCTGAATGCATTATTCATGGTTTTGCTAGGCAACATAACCAAAAAAGGTACATTCAAGTTCCCATGGAATCCATTTTATTATTGATTCGGGTCTAGAATCATTAGTAAAGCAACTTCCTTGAATTTGACGCAATTGCAAAACGACAGCTTGTTTATTATACAAGCTAACATATTATGTTCGTTGACCTTAATATCCAACAAAGTAGGTAAACAAAGACAGATTAAATAAATGACGTCATAATGCGTTTATACTTAATGAACAAGTCTATTATAGCTCTTTGTCTTTACGGAAGCGCTTCTGACCTGATAATTGATATCGGCTTTATTTATAGGCAAAACGAGTTCGTGGCATAATAATAACTGCCACTTGAGTCCATCTCCAGGTTAAGCTGTGCTTACCTAAGTTGGTCCATGGATGGGTGACAACCCAATACATATCGAGTTTCCTCCGTGCGTCGGAAAGCACGTTAAGCCGTGGGTCCCGGCTGCCATATATAGATCTTTGGGAGTCGTTACCGATACTCAGTGGCCTGAAAATCTGAAAACCTCAGGCTTACTAAAGGATATCGTCTTGCCCAGAACCAATAGGGTTGTGGAGGTCATATAGGCAGTCGCTCCATCTAAAATACTGGTATTCAACTGCATCCAGTTAGACTGGAAGCCGACCCCAACATAGTTGGGAAAAGGCTAGGCAGATGATAATAAAGGCAAGATTGGACACTGCATCGTTGCATCTATCTGACCCCCACAATCCGATTACCTATTGGGTACGACACACCTTGATAAGACAGGTTGTCAGATTTTGGTATTCTAACTACTCAACGACTGTCAAAGATCTACAAAATAAACGTGTGGTCCGAGGCACAGAGGAGTTGGATATTTGATGGATCAACCTAGCCGTCTATCGAGCAACCTAGCCGAGCAGCACTTTGCAATCAACAGAGCGAACCTCAGATGACAGTTTATATCGTAGTAGCGCCAAATAGTTATTACTGTCAATTCGTCGTCGAGGCCCACTTCCTCCCCAATCATTTTAACTTCTATTAATATAGGCACGTTCGTAAAGATGAATCATAAGCCTAATATCCAGATTTAAAGTCTTTTTTTTTGTTCTAATTCAGTATCTTGTGATTTTTGGCACCTAATGTGCTATGAGTGTACAGTTTTTTTTATATCGTCAACTTTGTCTAGGCTAGCCTGATGAAAAAAATTATATGAAGACACAGTAGCAAATAGCGTAGTCAGGGGCCTAAGAGTCTGAACACCAATCTTATATATATAGTATTGCCCAGTTAAGCTCCAGACAAATGACTAATGTGTGTACAGCTGCAACCTGTTAGACGAGAAGCATTTCCCCGACTAGGTATGTGTAGAGCTAGGCAGATGAAGATTGTCTTAAGAGGAAACGGTGCCGCCTGTCATGTAAGAATTGTGTCCAACGGCGTGGTTTTAGTGCCATTAGATGATTTCCCAGTCAACAAAAAAAAAAATATTTATCTATGGGCCAAAATCCTTGAAAATAAATGAATGTTGTTCTTGAAAACAGATGAAGATTGTCATCTTATGAAATCTACGGATAAAGTCCTATAAGCTATAGATCACCTGTCAAGATGAGATACCGTTAAATAGACACATAGACGCATAGACAAACAGAATAAACAAATCAAACTGTTATCAGTCAGTTCAGGTCACGTATTACTGATAAGCCAAGAACAATGAGTGGAGTAACCTGCGTAACAAATGTAGGTAAGGCGGTCAATAGCAAGATTGCTATGATCTTGCTTGTCACTTTGGGATTAAGATAATGAACTTGTAAATAAGATCACACGCCTGTATTTCCGCCGAAAGGCGGGCTTCGGCAGAGGTGAACTAAAATACATCTCATCATCATCAGCCTATAATGTTACAGCAGGGACTCAGGCCTTCTCTCTAGGAGAGTGATGGGCTTATAATCCACCACGCGGGGCCAGTGCGGGTTGGTAGATGTCACATGTTTTCGAATTTTTTGGTTCTAAGACATGCCGATTTCCTCACTATGTTTTCCTTCGCCGTTTTAAGAACAGTGAAATGTGAATAATAAGTGAGAATATTTTATCAGTCACGTATTCAGATAAGTGAAGATCAATGACATCGTTGATCTGCACGTGTCAGAGAAGCGGCTATCTTACGAAAATGCGTACGAGAATTAGATACCGTTTGTTAAGATGATTTGCGTGTAAACTTCTGATCGAATGGCAATCAAGATCAAGGCCAAAGAAATCAGGGTCGGGAGGAACACCTGGATGAGGTATGAAAGGAGATAGGAACTGTGGCAGAAGAAATCTGAGGCGTATTATACAGTATGTTAGTTTAAACGTGGGACATATTGAAACCCGCAATAGGGCATGCTTTCATGATACTAAATGAACAAAAAAACCACTAATAAATTACAGACGGAACTATACCAAAAAAAAAAATCGAAAATATCACAGAAAATCTGCGAGGGTATGGCTTTTAGAATAACTCATTTTCCCTTCATATTTTAAAACTGCCGTGGTGAACTGGTGATAAAGAAACGTCTAATAAAGTGAAATCTGGAGAGGTACGTCATAAATAATTAAGGTTATAGTTTTTTTTACATAATTATTTGGGATGAGAATCCTTCAATCCCTCGTTTAACCTAAAACACTAATATACCTAGCAGTGGGTGATTTCAGGCAAAAACTAATGATGATGAAGTAATTTTGTCACAAAAAACTGACTTTTCTGATTGGAATTTATGTTAAACTCGCTTGGAATGGGACTACACATCATCCCGCCTGTAATCCTAGGGGGGTTAGGCAGAATTATGTCAAGTAGTACTCCTAAATTACTCATCATCATTTTCCTATCACCAAATAACATTAGGAAGATGATGATGAATACTCCTGCATTTCGCTAAATATATTTAAATTCCATGTAATAAGGACGCGAGTCTATTGCCCTCAACCGGTCAGATATCACATATATGCAGTCTCCGTGGCTGCTACTGAAAAATTTCTGATGGAGAAATTCCATAAGCTCATAGGATTTCAGAATTGAACCTAGAATTCATGTGTCGCGCTTTCGACCACTACACCAACTAGGTAATTTAATTCTGTTTGGAAATAATTTAGAAATCGCATACGCAAACGTTTTTTCTATAGCGTTCAATGCTATAAAAAAAAAAATACTAGCTTTTGCCCGCGACTTCGTTCGCGTGGAATAGTGACTTCCGGCAGATTTTTGGTTTATCTCGCTAAAAAAAAAAAAAAAAAACTATCCTATGTCCTTTCTCAAGTTCCAAACTATGTCTGTACCAAATTTCATCAAAATCCGCTCAGCCGTTTAGGCGTGAAAGAGTAACAGACAGAGAGACAGACAGACCGACAGACAGAGTTACTTTCGCATTTATAATATTAGTATGGATGTCTTGGACCATGAGAACGTCAACATTCAATGTTGTCGTTCTCATAATATGACGTTGGAATAATATGTTATGAATTGATGAACTAATTTAGAATAACGTGCAGTAATACAATAGACAAAATGTGGAAATTATGTTTTTCCTACTCGTCCGCTATTATTTTCTGATTCATTTCTTTGTGGATACAAGACAGTTAAATTGTTCCTCCAAGATTTTGTCGAGTTACACTATCTCATTTTCTGGTGTTCGCCACTTCATTTTAGGTTAGAAAAATCTTATATTTACAAAATTCTGGCTTTCAGCAGTTGCAGTGGTTTGGGAATAGTAAAGCAAGCTTGTCCCAAAACAAAAATAAAATATAGGAAACACGGCAAGACAAGATTACTGTGTCACTCGTCTCAATTTATAGTTTACAAGATTGACAAGATACAAATATAAACCATCAGTTATTATTATTACAAAGAAGGCCTGCTCTTGACCTCGATGATCGATCACACCTGATGGAAACCGATGGAGGTCTATGATGGAACGAGCGTGAACAGAAGATGTCTGTTCTCTCTTGCTTTGAAGGCATAAGGATTAAATGTGGGAGGGAATACAGATGCCGGCAGAAAGTTCCACACTTTGGCTATTATGGATAATCATCCAACAAAACAATGAAAAAATGTTAATATAGGAAACACGTGTACAAATCAAGATTATTGTGTCATTCATCTCAATTGATCTGTTTACAAGATTTATAGATAAGATGCAAATGTAAATTATCAGTTTATTGGTGTGTACGTGAATAACATTCTTTATTATTTATCTTAAAGATTGGCCTGTAATCGTAAGATCCTAAAAACTAGAAAGATGGAGGGAGACTTTTGCGTGTCCCTTTAGTGAACAAAATTATTTGTTTCATTGAAATGTATGGTTAGCTCGCTCTTTATGACATTGGATCATGTATGGGTCATTCTTTATGACATCATTACGCCTGTAACCCCCGAAGGGTTAGGCAGAATTGTGTCTAATAGTACTACTGAATTTGGCCAGACATATTTAAGACTCATGTAATTAGAAGGCGAGTCTATTGCTAACCTGACAAATATCCAATTTCTGTGGTTGTGGTTGCTACTGAGAGAAAAAAACCCCGTAAGGTCTTTCTTAGCACTTTAGAATCGAAGCTAGAATTCATACGTCGTGCTGCACCAATGAGGCAGTTTCATAATACAGTTTTGTGGCAGTGGGCAGGGTATATTGCTCGCAGAACGGATGGCCGATGGGGTCGAAAAGTTGTGAAGTGGCGACCGCGAACCGGAAGATGCGAAAAAATGTTAATTTAGGAAACACATGTCAAAATCAAGATTATTGTGTCATTCATCTCAATTGATCTGTTTACAAGATTGATAGATAAGATTCTAATCTAAATCAACAGATTATTGGTGTGTACGTGAATAACATGCTTATTGTATTGGCCTATAACGAGCAAAATGGAAAGATGGCCTTTGCCTTGAGTTACAAAATGAAGACGGAGTCCGGATAGTCCGGAAATCGTTAACTTTTTCATACATTGCCATGTGTTTGAAATAAAAACGCTGCACGCGCCGCGCGACGCCCCGCCTGTACGTAAACGTGCACTAAGAAATGCATCGAATCGCGCAGCTGCATAAACATCGAAATCAACGAACAACAAAGTTTTTCTAATAGTAGTCAGGTATCATTTTGCATGAGTTTACCACCTATAGTTTTATCGACACACATCGTGCTATGAAATCCAACCTCTACGAACAGACACGGAAACATTTAACATGAACTTCCACCAGTATATAAATATAGCTTTACAGTTTTCACAGAAAACAAGCAGACCTGATGTCAATTTTTATGCCGCCCATAGGCCATATTTTTTTTGGTGTGTGGAAAATCATCGAATGACCCCCCCCGCTCTTGGGCAGAGCGAAGGGGAGTGTCAGACTTCTACTGACTAAAAACCGAACCCATGTTCCTTCTTTGCCCTTGCGCCGAGGCCACGCCATCTAGTACAAAAATCCGCGGCCCCGGCGGGATCCGCGGCCCCGGCGGGCCACCCCGACCCGTGGTACAACTGCGATGTCCAACTGGTTGTACTACGGGGAAGTAAATTTACCCATGGTTCAACTCTTTTTTCTGATATTTATGATTATGACCCGTGGTACAACTGTGGAATTATGTCCAACTGGTTGGACCACGGGGATAGGATGATCGTGTAAAACAAATGAACGTCTAAAACAAATGACTATCGTTAAGTGATCTGACAACGATTGCTATTGTAATAACCTCCTTCTTTTTTAAGTCGGTTAAAAAATGGGTGCAAGTGATTGGTGCAATAAAGATGTGAAATAATAATAATAATGACGTCACTCATACATGCAACGCATGTTGTACTCCATGACGCGCGCTCGCTTCGCTCGCATATTACATAACACTATTGTCTTCTGTCCCCGAAGTGCCGGGCCTCCGCCGGCCTCCTTCGTCGGCCTACGGCCCGGTGCCCATGCCGCCCATAAAGGATACTGTCGCGAGACGGTCGTATTATAATTTTGGTTAAAAGAGGAGGTAGTAATTGCATTGCACTTCAGCATTAATAGATAACCTTTTCCTGTTTATTACCAGTAGTTGTTCCATAGATCATACATTCAATTCCCAGAAGTACAACTAGTTGGACCAAGGAAAGAACAACTCACTGTAATTGAACCATTGGTAAAGATATTTCCCCATAGAACAACCAGTTGAACCCAGTTGAACCATGGGTAAATTTACTTCTCCGTAGTACAACCAGTTGGACATCGCAGTTGTACCACGGGTCGGTCACTCCGGCGGGGCCCATAGGCCCCTGACTTGGCTTCACATGCAGTCAAGAAATTTCTCTAAGGCTTGCTGGTTTCCTCACGATATTTTTTGTCAGTAAACATCCCTATTTGACAGTATTTGAGCTCATCGACAAGTAAAGAAGCAGAAAAACATTTCCTTAACCAATAAGCGGAAGTCCTTAAAGCAAGACAAACACAAAAGCACACTCACGACTTCCACAGCGTTCCCATCTTCATCATCAATCCTTTCCTTCTTAACCCTCAGTGGTTCGACCACCAGCTGCCCATTGTCGTTGAGGACTACTGCCACTTCGCCCTCAAGGTTGACGAACTCGATGACGAAGGGATCCGCCTTCACGATGACTTTGTGTCCTTGGGTGTTTGCGAGGGTTAACACGCCGTTTTCATTGGATAGGAGCTTGATGCTGTAACAAAGGTTAGGGTTAGATTTTTTGATCAAGGGTAATAGTCTAATCTAGTGAGTTCTTAGAGTGTTGATAGCAAATCGACCATGAAGTGTCAATATTTGTATGATTACTACATAAACACACAACTATAGAGGGGACGAGAAAAAAGTTTCATTTCGTAATTATAGTAGTTCTTTTTTTTTTATATGTACAGTAGGTACCTAAGTAGATTGCAAATGATAAGGTATTGATTGGAACAAAACCTGGGGAAGGGCGGAGCATCCTAATACGCATACTATTTGCTTAATTGGATTCTCCCAATTGTAACTGTGTTATTTAAGATGAGCAATAAACATTTTTATTTATTACTAGTGACCCGCCCGGCTTCGCACGGGTGCAAAAAAGGTATTAAAACCTTCCTCTTGAATCACTCTATCTATTAAAAAAAACCCGCATCAATATCCATTGCGTAGGTTTAAAGATTTAAGCATACATAGGGACAGACAGCGGGAAGTGACTTTGTTTTATACTATGTAGTGATAGTGATAGTAATTATGTCGATGATTGATAGTATAACGAATGTATAAAAAATATAAATAAGGTATATATCGACCAAAAGTCTGTTATTTTATTTATCAATAAGTTTTTTTGTTCATATTTTAATTAGAATCATGTAAGCATAGGGCATGCATTAAATTGCGGGTTTCAATATTTCCCTTGTTTAAACTAACATACTATATTGACTAAACCAATCAATCAAGGCCTGAATTTTAACTATTTGTTTTGATAAGGACTGACAATGTTTCAAGCAGGCTTATCAAAATGAACAGAAATTAGTTTTAGTTCAATTTGCTACACATACTTTATTAACGCAATGTGCTAACGATTATAAAGCAACCTATCCATCTTTACATTGTACAATTTCACATTCAACTATCTGTCTATTTTGTGTCTATTATTAAGTTATGGCTACAATTTAAACGCTCACCAAAAAAAAATGTTAACTTCAAATAAAATAAACCCACTTTATACCGAGGTGCCTAAAAACAACGTTTTAAGTTCCAAAATAATTACACACTCATCAGAATAATTGTACGTTTTGTATTTATATTCTTTTTGCCTACCAAAATGGATTAATGCTCTCTTGGACCTAAAGCGAGCGAAGCGAGCTCGGGACTTGGGGCACCTCGACTCCGACAGGTTAGGTCAGAACTAGTCAGAAGGCGATAGCGATGTCGAGTGAGCGAGCGACGCGAGCGAACAGATCCCGCCCGCCATCCCCTTCTGTTAGGTTTTTTTTAAACCATCCAGAAGTAGGAACCCCGCCTAGCGGGGCTCCATCGAATGGGCCTACAAATAAATTGTCACAATAAAATTAATTTGTTTTGCGTCGCGTCGCGTCACCTCATTAAAACTGACTAAATTAAAAGTCGTGAAATAAAATATTGCTAACATCTATTTATCGATAATATAAAATATTTGGTCTGAAGTTAACTTTAGAGGCGTTTATAAATCTTTTCTTCCAACTATGCTTTAATTTCATCATAATCACACTAAAAACTCAGCACAAAGCGAGTCTTTAGTGCTCTAGAGCAATAAAAATGTATGAAATTTCATTATTGCACAGTTTATTTTTTTTAATCGCACCGATGCCAATCTCAATGGATTAGCTCTATTCAGCCAGCCGATATCAATACTTTTTTTTTTACTTAAGTATTATTCGTTTCTATCCTACTACTTGTTCCAAATTTAAAAAATGATTGTTGCTAACTAGTTACTATAAAATGAAAGAAATTTAAAAAAGTAATTTGGCGGGAACTTTTGGGGAACTTTGTTAATTTTGCTTGACAATATTTTTGGAAACGATAAAGTGTGATACTATCTGATTTTGAGTGCTTCGGCTTCGAATTAAAATGGAATCATTTAGCGACACATTAACTCCGGAAAACATTCTAAATGAAGACGACAGTGTTAAGTATAGAAAATCTTTTAACTGTTTGATATGAGTTTCTTTTATCTACTATTCCTTTATGTAATAGTTGAAAGAAAAGTAGATTATGCACCTCGCCTTAAGTAATTTATATTGCCCTCGTGCCTGTTAGATTAGAGCCCTCGCTAACGCTCAGGCTCTAAATCAGGCACTCGGTGCAATAATAAATTACTTTGTGCTCGATGCAATAATCTACTATTATGGCATAGAATAAAAAACTTTTTAACAAAAAATAAAACAGCCTTCAAAAAAAAAGTCAAAAATAAATCAGTTTCTGAAGTCGGTGACTTTTGTTTGTTTGATTTCATTTTTTTGCCACCGACTTCAGAAACTGATTTATTTTTGACTTTTTTTTTGAAGTCGGTTTTATTTTTTGTTAAAAAGTTTTTATTTTTCACTTTTTAGTGGTTCACATGTTCATGGGTCATAATGTGGACAATGTAGTATTTTTTTTGAGTTTTGTTGATTTTTCAAAAACCGCTTGTCCGATTTGAATAAAAAAATTATGGGACTATTTGGAAAGTATAACCTTTCCAACAAAAAAAGAATTTTTCAAATCGGTTAGCAAGTGACGGAGTTATGCCCGAACAAACATAAAAAAAAAAAAAAACATCCGAATTGAGAACCTCCTTCTTTTTTTAGAAGTCGGTTAAAAAACGAAAATAGGTTCATTTGTACAAAACTTTCTGAAACACAATTTGGTGAGCATTTATCCATTCTGGCAGGCATTTCGGATTTTTTGGTAGTAAAGTAATAGGGTCTTTCCTGGTAAGCGTTTAAACACAAGCCTTAAGTTATTCTGTATGGTACAAAATCTGAGCATTTACTACAAGTAGAATAAGTGCAGGCACTTTTGAATTGTCGAAACAAAGTCAAATTGACCCCTATATATTATAAGATAATAAGTTTTTCAAAATCAGTGAAATTGAAATCCTACTTGGAGTATTCTGTTTTGTGAATTAGAATATTAAGTAATCAACATTTGCATGACATACATATTAGTAGACAGAGCATGTAAGTTGAACTGTCTAGGTTTCAACCTAGAACCTAATGCTTTGGCGATCAAGTTGAGAATCTATTAAAAAAATATGAGAGATTGTAGTAGCTTGATACATAAACTCACGCCCTTTTCCCTTGGGGGTAGGCAGAAACCAGAGAACGCAATCTGCTACGATCCTTACATACTCCGTTTGCCTCGTCCAAAATCATACATGTCGTTATACACGCACACCGGTTACGAATACTACGCACCTCTCCTTTCTGAATAATGGCACCAATAAGATCAGCGTATGTATCAGTAGTTTGTTATGCTGTTGTATATACTTGTGTACTTTCAAAAGCAAATATGTGTAAATATGTATGCAATCGACAGTTTGGCAACATCTTCCTGCCCTAGTTCCATGTTATTTAGGATGGGCGCAACATGGTCTTTTCTTTAATTCTTCACTGTCAACTGTGACATAGTGTCAAAGTTGACAGTGAAGAATTAAAGAATTCATTTAGTTCTTTTTTGTATAAACCACTCCTCACACAATCCACCATTGTTTCCTTGGTTTCCAGATCTCCTCTCCATTCAATTTAAAACCTCACTAAGAATTGAAATACAAGATTTTAACTTACCCATCAGCCTTAGGTTCCCCGTTAAGAGCCAGCTGTGTCCTGTACCTCGGGTACAGAGGGTCGGCTTCATCCATCTCCACCCGGAAGGTGCCGTCTGCTAGAGCTGACAGCCTCAGAGCATAGTGCCACTGTTTGTCGGAAAAAGAAGAACAATCATGAGTTTTGTGGATTGTTTTTTCTATTTTGCCGATTCTTCTCCATAGAGATCTACACTGCCACACAACCAGACAAACAAAACTTTATAAAATGGTTTTTTGTTTGGCTGTTATTTTGAAATAATATACAGACTCTTAAATATTTATTTGAATAGATGATAAGTTCTTTAGATTTTATGTTTTCTTATTGTTTATGGAATTTTGGTGAAGAGAAGATTTGCTGTAAAATTATTAAGAAACTAGCTGAACCCGCACATGTGTTGCAATGCGTTTTTCCTACCTACCTATCTACTACCCTACCTAAAAAAAAAGAAAAAGTATCCTATGTCCTTCTCCTGGTTGTTAGCTACAACCCTACAATTTTCAGCTGAATCCGTCCAGCCGTTCTTGAGTTATAAATGGTGTAACTAACACGACTTTCTTATATATATAGACATTGAATTACCTTGCCTTGTTTATAAAATAAATTATTTATATTTTCTAATCATACTTAATTTATAAGTTCATCATTTCTTTGAAAAGATAAAATTATAAAAATAACACAGGTTATGTGATCTATTATTCAATTCAAAATATTGTATTAGTTTTAAAATAAACAACAAGAGAGACTTGATTGTTTAATGTTACTGCAAATAATCCATAATATTTTCATGTTACTTTTGCTAATTTTTAGTGCCATGTTAATTATATTAGTGGCATAGTAGTGGCGTAGTATAATTATTGGCTTCTATTTTAGTAATTATTTCGAAGTAACACCAGGAAACTGATGAATAAATTGAAGCCAGGGTTGATTTTATGCTCATTCAACCTGAAATTTCATCTAGTGACTGATCCAATATTTTTTGTTCTTCAAGTTCTTGGTAAGTATAGACAAATACTTTCATAATGTGGATTTAACTGCATCTAAGAAGTATATTACAAAAATAGCTTGGCAGACGCCCAATCTCCAATGCAATTCTAGGTGTTACAGACATAAATAAAATTATTACAATTTCTTCTTACCAAAACGGCTTTCTGGGGTGTTGATGTGTCCACAGTGTTGACTTCGGCCGACAAAACATTACCGTGAACAATAACAGTATCTAAATTTAGACTATACTGCGATTTTTCAGGCTTGAAACCACGCAATCTCTTGCAGAATCCAGACTGATCGCAAGTCTTAAAATTATTCTTATCCACGGCATAACTGCCGCTTAACGCCAAAGCGGCGACCAGAAGAAGCCCCAAAGTCTTCATACTGTAATACAAATAGTTATTTTAGGGCAAAAAATACCGTATCAGTAACAAAGACCGGTGTCAATGCAAATCCAAAAAGTAACACGAGTTGTAACTCAATATTTGACCACTTACCTGGCCAGATTGTTATGTTTGACGCCTAAACAAGGTATTAGAGTTATGTGGCAATTTTTTTAAATATTCATCGCCGCGGAAATAATATTATTCAATTAATTATTGTGATGAGAAAACGATAGAAACGCACGCACGCGTTACGTGGAGATATCTCGTTTGACAACTGTTTTCTTAGAGGGGTTACCAGCGCTTAAAATACATTTTTCCTTCCTTGTTTTTACCCGACTACGGCGAAGCCAAAAGGAAGGGTAATGATTTTGGCAGTCTATGTATGTATGTATGTTCCACCGTAGCGCCTAAACTACTGAACGGATTTTAATAAATTAGGTGTCAATAGATTCGTAAAAATAGCCCTGGTGACATAGGCTATATAAGTTTTATAAATTCATTATAAGACGGAATTTAAATGTCAAAAACTTACCTTCTGTATCAACGAGAACGCCATGAAGGAGCATCAGGTATCAGTTGGTTGCATCAGTGGCATGCGACTACGAAGAATAGCAGACAAGAATTATTTTCTTGTTTTCTACTTTTAAGACCGCGATTTTGTTAGTAGTCGGGTTTTAGATTTTTGAACTAAATTTTTTTATGCTTGAAGTACCTGCGCCATAGTGATTGCGAAAGCATCCAATTAATCGAATCTTAATTTTTTATTTGCAATTTGAGCTAGTTTTATTAATCAAGAAAACGTGCTGTGAACCGCCTTGAAAACTTCTTGCATTGCATGCATGCATGACATTATTTTCTTGAATAGCATGACATTTTTGGAAACTATCCTAAATCGACTAAACGAGACGTCAAACACTTACAGCGTAACGTAACAGCACTACGAACATGTTATCACCGGGATTCCGCAAAGTTTTTGATATAATTTTAATCGTTTGTCAAAATCAAAATACCGTAACATACAGCGCAAATTATTGTACATTAACAAAAATGGAGCAAAAGTGGCAAACTGAGAAGTACAGGCTACTCGCAATGGGACCAGAGGATAGGAAAAAAGCTGGCATGTACGATAACAAAACAGTCGTAACTGTGGATAAGGTGGACCCTTGGAATAGCTACGTGATAAGAAATAAAAACATCGAAAATGATAGGAAGCATAACCTGGATGATCTAACAGAGTTAAAAAAGACCAAGATAGACAAGGAACGCAATAAGGAGCTGGCCCAGAGAGTATCTATTTTTAGGGGCGATATTACTCAACTGGAGGTTTGTGTAACTTATTAATTTGTCCCTAACAAACATCAAGTCAAAGGAAAATCCCACGAACATTTGGCTGAACCTTGACAAAAAGAAAACATTAAGAATACAGCCTGAAAATGTAGGCAAAAGTTTTTATACAATCAACTCTTAAAATGTACTAAAAACTGGGCATTAACACTGAAATACTGTTCAATGAGGATATTCAATTTATAGAGGTAAGTAAAACTTTTCAAATACTTTCAGGTAAGCGCTATAGTGAATGCTGCAAATTCCCGGTTGAAGGCTGGAGGTGGTGTTGACGGAGCCATACACCGAGCAGCTGGACCATTACTACAGGTATACCTTTTTGTTCTGCCATCCCTTTATACAGATATCCGTGAGAATGTCAGTTTTCAACTTTATTAAGTTTAAATATTTTCTGCAGGACGAATGTAATACACTTAAGGGATGTCCAACTGGAGAAGCCAAGATAACCTGCGGTTATAATCTGCCAGCTAAATGTAAGCAAAACACTATTATTAAATTTTTCTGAATGTCTAAACTGCCTTGTTGGGACCTAAACATAACATTGCTGCGCCTGAGAAATTCCATTCCAGATACATAAATGGAAACATTGCAAAATATTAATGCATATGGAATTAGTTCAACTTGTTCCTATTTTGAATACTATAAAAAAAATATCGATAATGAAATGAAGAATATGTAAAAAAAATAAAATGCTATGGAATTTAGCAAACGCAGCAACAATAAACTTGAATTCATAATGGCGCAATGAAAAGAGCACAGGGTATCTGTTGCACCTCTGCTTACCCATTACAGGCACATTCACACATTCTAGGCACATTGTTATAATTGGTAGGTTCAAAATTGATAACCTCAGTCAGTATAAATAACTTTAACTTAGGAAAACCCTTGTGTGTGGGTTTTACCATAGTTTATAAATTGATAATTTTCATGGCATGTTAACAATAACGAGTGAGAACATACGTAATCTATATAAATAAAGAGAGAAGTCCTGACTGACTGATTGACTGACTCATCAACGCCCAGCCCAAACCCTTGGACCTAGAAAGCTGAAATTTTGCACAGAGGTTCCCTTTATAACGTAGACAAGGAATAAGGAAGGATTTTTCGAAATTCAACCCCTAAGGGAGTTAAATAGGGGATGAAAGTTTGTATGGAAAATCGTCATTTTCACGCGGGCGAAGCTGCTGGCAAAAGCTAGTTCTTATATATTTCTGAATTCATCTGTAATAACGCGTGATACTTCCTGGCCGCGCCACAGTCGCGTTTTGAATCGGGGTTTATGCGAAAATATGTTCGAAATATGTTCATTATTGTTCATAATATTAAAAAATAAGTACTATAAAGGTTCGCGAGATATTTAACTTAAACGGTGGCGCGGCCAGAAAGCATGCTTCCTAGCCGCGCCACCACGTACACTGCAATAAATAGGATATTTATATACAAACTCAATGGTAAATAATTGTACATCTATTGTTTATTCTATTGATGACGAAAAATACTGCAAATGTGTGTTTGTTCTATTGTATAAAGAGAAATAATTATTATAACCTCATTGAGGTATAATCAACGACCATAGTATAATGTACTATGTACTAGAGAAACTATTTCAAACAAAATAATGTGTGCGCACTTGATGACAGTGCACAGTGTGCGAATCTCGCAATTTAGGGGGATTTGATTCCAAATTGAATTAAATAAAGATACAAGTTAAAAAATAATAATGATTGGTATTCAAATAAATAAAAATACTTAAATACTGGAAGAAAATACTGCAAGGTCACACGTTGCAGACTTGCAGTTGATTCTGTTATGGTTTTAATGGAACGATAACATTTCTTCTTAGCCTCTTTTTTTCGATCATAAGATGGCAATAAGTTTTTAACAAATTTATTTATCCTTTACCATTATTATCTCTTAATGATATGTGGATAAATCAGCATCTGCTATCATAGTGTCAAGTCGGGTTAGGGGTCATTCGGCCCACTATGAAACTCTGAAATTGATAGTGGTAAACTGGGCCCACATCTCTTTTAACTTCAATCAAGTGAAGGGTGGGTTAGTATTTTTTTTTTCTAGTGTATTTTGTGTCCCACTGCCGAGGGTCTAGTTGCAGTAGTCCGGTTGAAATATAGCACCGAACTAGTGACACTCTTTAGTGACAACAGTTGGGATTTCTTTTTGTTTGAGAAAATAAGAATAGGGGAATAGGAGGTAAAAATAAAATATATATATTGGGGGGAAATTGGAATCTTTAAATCAAATCTTTATGCCTTTCTAATAAAAGGCAGTTTTTTTTTTAAATGAGAAACAAAGATAGTAAAGTCCCATAAACTACCAGGAGAACAGAAGTAGGCGCAGAAGGGTATTAGAATCTTTAAATCAAATCTATACTATGCCTTTCTTACACATTTTTTTTTGTTGGATATAGGAAACCAAGATAGTAAAGTCCCGCAAACTACCAGGAGGCCCGAATGGTGAATTATATAGTGGGGAAATCATCAAATGACTCATCCCAGTCCCGGTGAGCAGACCTGTAGGGAGGGTCAGACTTCAACTGACTAAAAACCACCCATGTTCCTTCTTAGCCCTTTGTGTCGAGGCCGCGGTATCTCTTTTGTAATACAATACCTCCTTCCTACTTCTGTTCTCCTGGTAGTTTGTGGGACTTTACTACCCATTCTAATTTTCTCAAACAAAAAAAAAAGAAACCGAACTGTTGCCACTAAAGAGTGTCACTAGTTCGGTGCTATAACCCTCAGCAGTGGGACACAAAATACACTAGAAAAAAAAAAATACTAACCCACCCTTCACTTGATTGAAGTTAAAAGAGATGTGGGCCCAGTTTACCACTATCAATTTTTAAAAGGGGCAACTGGTCCCTGGTCCGAGTTTCATAGTGGGCCGAATGACCCCTAACCTGACTTGACACTATGATGGCAGATGCTGATTTATCCACATATCATTAAGATATAATAATGGTAAAGGATAAATAAATTTGATAAAAACTTATTGCCATCTTATGATCGAAAAAAAGAGGCTAAGAAGAAATGTAATCGTTCCATTAAAACCATAACAGAATCAACTGCAAGTCTGCAACGTGTGACCTTGCAGTATTTAAGTATTTTTATTTATTTGAATACCAATCATTATTATTTCTTAACTTGTATCTTTATTTAATTCAATTTGGAATTAAATCCCCCTAGATTGCGAGATTCGCACACTGTGCACTGTCATCAAGTGCGCACACATTATTTTGTTTGAAATAGTTTCTCTAGTAATAGTACATTATACCTCAATGAGGTTATAATAATTATTTCTCTTTAAACAATAGAACAAACACACATTTGCAGTATTTTTCGTCATCAATAGAATAAACACTAGACGTACAATTATTTACCATTGAGTTTGTATTTACATATCCTATTTATTGCAGTGTACGTGGTGGCGCGGCTAGGAAGCATGCTTCCTGGCCGCGCCACCGTTTTTGTTAAATATCTCGCGAACCTATAGAGTACTTATTTTTTAATATTATGAACAATAATGAACATATTTCGAACATATTTTCGCATAAACCCGGATTCAAAACGCGACTATGGCGCGGCCAGGAAGTATCACGCGTAATAACCAGCTTTTTGCCCACAGCTTAGATAATCCCATACTAGCTGTACCCAGGATGCGTTGCAATGCACCTATTTCTACCTACTACCCACCTACATGGTTGTTAAGCTTTCTCGGTTGCACAGAATATTCCCTATGTCTGAAACTCTGAACTTACTAGCTTTTCCTCTTTATAACACTAATGCCGAAGTATAGATTTTAAATTTTAAATTTCAGATGTCATACACACAGTGGGTCCTCAAGATGGAGACGCAGTGAAACTCAGAAAATGCTATGAAAACTCCCTCGCATTCCATAAGTCAGACAAACTGACCTCCATAGCTTTCCCATGCATTTCCACTGGCATTTACGGCTTTCCCAACCGTTTGGCAGCCCACATTGCTCTTGGGACTGCACGGACGTTCCTAGAAGAGAATCCGGACTTGGAACGCATCATCTTCTGCCTTTTCATGCCTATAGATCTTGAAATCTATGAGACATTGATGCAAATTTATTTCCCTGTACATGATTGGAATTTTAATGATGATGCTAGATCCGAGTGAGTAGATTGGTTGTCATGCCTTGAATATCTCTTTAATTTTTAATGAAATTAGTGAAGACTGCCCTTTAAGTCTGAATTAAATACTGTTTTTGTGTTTGTTTCTCTTTATTCGAATAGTAGCTATGTTGGTATGTAATACTATTTTTGTGATATTTTTCTAAATGTTTATTTTCATTGAATACTATGATTTTGGTTGAGTGGCCAGCTAAAACAGTGTTTCTTTTATAATAAAAAAATATGTATCATCCGATTTCTTAGTTTTTAATGTCAGCTATATATAAACTACCTTCCCCTACAACTGACTTTCGGCAAACGGAGAAATAGAGAAATAATCGAACTTATAGGTCAACGCGACCTAAATTATATGACTTCATGTCGCATGTTTGCGCGAGTGATAACTGCCCTTTGACCTAGAATCATGAAATTTGAGAAGAAGCTATGAAGGTATGTATAGGAAAAAACGGTAAATAACCCTCCATTTAGAAAATATGGGGGATGCGGCGTATAATAAGGAAAAAACTTTTTAACAAAAATAAAACCGACTTCAAAAAAAAAAAGTTGAAAATAAATTTTAGAAGAAAAATCAGTTTCTGAAGTCGGTGACTTTTGTTTCTTAGATTTCATTTTTTTGCCACCGACTTCAGAAACTGATTTTTCTTCTAAAGTTTATTTTTCACTTTTTTGTTTTTTTTTTTGAAGTCGGTTTTATTTTTTGTTAAAAAGTTTTTATTTTTCACTTTTTAGTGGTTCACATGTAAGTTCACATGTTCATGGGTCATAACGGAATTATATATCTATGGGTCATAATGTGGACAATGTAGCTTTTTTTTGAGTTTTGTTGATTTTTCAAAAACTGCTAGTCCGATTTCGATAAAAAAAATATGGGACCATTTGGGAAGTTATACCCTTTGACCCTTTCCAACAAAAAAATAATTTTTCAAATCATTTAGCAAGCGACGGAGTTATGCCCGAACAAACATAAAAGGGCAAGATTTAGGTCCATATTAAATAAATAAATAAAAAAAAACAAACATCCGAATTGAGAACCTCCTTCTTTTTTAGAAGTCGGTTAAAAATACGCCACTGCTTGATTTAGTAATTATTTTAGGATAATGGCCAGACGCTGTCCTTTTTTTTTTTTTTTTTTTTGGTGGGTGGAAAATCATCAAATGACCCCCCCCGCTCTTGGGCAGAGCGAAGGGGAGTGTCAGACTTCTACTGACTAAAAACCGAACCCATGTTCCTTCTTTGCCCTTGCGCCGAGGCCACGTAATCTAGTACAAAATACCGCGGCCCCGACGGACGCTGACCTGACGCTGTCCTGTCACTTGGTTCCGCTTGCAGCCTCCTGGCAGCCAGCTGGCTCCACTCTCTGCCGCCTCCTAATATGCGCACCCCGGGGGGGATGGCCCGTACATGGGTACGCGTCGCTAGTTACCGCCAAAGAGTATGTTACCGCTAGTACACACGGCCACACATCAAGCTATAAATTTCCAGTATAAGCTGGTCTCGCATTGTATAGGATTTCCGTACAATGCGAGATCAGCGTAAACTGGAAATGTTAAAACACTACCAAATTTTTAAACAAAAACACTGATTCCTTAATACTCACAAATAAAACTTCTATTGGTTAAAAAAAGGCCCTTCTTATTAATTTCTAAAAAAGCTGTCAACTCCGGAGCCAACACCGGAGTTCCGGATTTTATTGTTCAACATCGTAACTAGCTCCGGAGTTGATAACTATCCGAGTTTGAATGCCCTACATAGCTTGATGTGTAGCCGTGTGTACTACCGACCGAAAGGAGCATTATGTAGTTTTGGTCTTTGGGAACACGATATTATATTTAAAACATCACAGACGAGTCCAAGGAGCTTGTCGAGTCTTTGTAATATCCGAAGATCTTTTGTCGATAAAAAATAAAATATTAATGGATAAAAAGTACAAAATTAGTTCCATGAATCGAGTTCATTTTATTTTTCATAGACAATAATTACTTATCTGTATCATATCCTCAGAATGTCAAAATAAGAAAAACAAAAACATCATAGACAAACATTATCAGTCGATGTCATTTGTGCTAAATCTCGATTTGTTTTGGAAATTATAAATATCCATTTAGTAAACGAAAAGCTTAGAAAATCTGCTTTGGATCTTAGACAACCAAACCGACTGACAAATAATAAAGTTTGTATATAGCTACGTGAAAGAAATGGAATACTGTGAATATCGAATTTTCTAAGGCGTAAAATATAACATCATGTCTTCAGCCTTGGAACATGAAGACTTGGAGAATGTGGCTCTTGTTAGAATGGAGGACGTGCAGCCTTCGCGAAACAGGATAGGCAGGACATTGGACATACACATTTCACCTCCAGTCGAAGAAATCTTCGAGTATACTATCGATGATCAAGTAGAGTACGAAAATGATAATGATAGCGACTCCAATATCGGCAGTATGGTTTCCATACACTCTGAAGAAATGATTGAAGAAGAGGGATATAGCGATGGGGAACTAATCGTTCCGGAGGTTTTGGAGGTACCTATAGACATTTATGTACGTATGGTGAACTTATTATTTTTCCGCGTCGAAACACCATTTTTTTTTGCATTATTTAGTTTGTTGGTCAGTGGGTCGTCAAGGGGTTATTAATAATTAAACCCTGACCTTTGCCCAACAGTGGGACAATGTAGGCAAAAAAAATATGATTTAGCTACAAAATATTACTAAAGGGTTTAATTTTTTTTTTTGCATTTCATCTTTTTTCTTTCATTTTTGTTTTGCATACTGGAGTGTTCTTCTTGTCTTTCTCTGTATTGTTTATGTGGCAACGAAACTTCTAGCAGTAATAATATTTATTTATGTGCTCCATCATCATTCTCTTGCCATTATCCCAATTCATTTGGGGTTGGTGCCGCATTTCTTCCATTCTTCTCCATTACTCGTCAGCTCACAAAACACTTATTCATGTCATAAAAATTCAATGCACATCTAATCAATTATCATGGCATTTCTAAAACCTTTGGTACTACAATAATTTTTTCCATTTCCTCACCAGAAAGCCAGTGACGTTCAGTCCGAAGGCAAACCAACCCACTCGGACAGTTGGCCGACACTTGAAATATTACCGGGCGGTGTTATCAAGAATGCCATTGAAGGTGATCCAACCCTCACCAAGAAGGTTTCCAAGCCCCCGGCGTCGGGAGAGATGATGTATGCCTGTGCAAAGTGCTCGCAGGTGTTCAAATTCCTGTTCTGCTTAGTGAAACACGTGAAATGGCATGAAGATCAGAACAAAGCGAAAAAAGGTTCAAATTCAAAGAAACAGAGTGAGTTTTTTTACTGTAATTTTCACTTTTAGGCTGCCTGGTTGTTCCTTGTTAATATTTTGTTGTATTGCATTAAATTACTTTTTAATAACTTAATCTTGAACATATGAACAAAAATTACGTAAATAATTGAATACCTACCTAAGTATCTTTTAAAATTAATGTGTAAATTGATCTTCTTTAAAACTATACGGCCATATTGTGGTAATTGTGTTGTCAATAACTTAGAAAATGTCATAAAAAATATTAAGGTAAGTAGTATAAAACAATATTAATTGAATATTTAAATAATTTATAGATCCACCAAACTATGCAGCTGCCAGACTATTTGCTCTTAAACACATTTATTATCTAATTATTATCTAAAGTAATAAAAATAAATCCCTCTTGCCACAATATGGCTTTTGGTTGGTCTATAATCATGCGAAAAAGACATAATTAGGGACTTCTTCCCATTGGGGTAGGCAGAAACTATAGAACCCTATCTGCTACGATCTTTACAAACTACGCTCACCTCATCCACATAAACACTTGCAAAAGAGAAAATCTTGGCCGTTAGTTATAATTCAAAGCCCTTTATTAGGAAAAAAACAAGTCATAAATTATGTTTCCCTTTATTAGGAAAAAAACAAGTCATAAATTATAGTTAAAAAAAATAAAGTATCAAAATGAGGGTAGGCAGAACTTAAAACCTGAAACCAACTTTATCTGCACTGATATAAAGCTTATTGTTGTACCTAGACTGATTAGGTCTTAATAAAATGTTTATTAATCTATGTATTGTTTTAAAATTAAAAACAGACAACAGATTTTATTCTATGGTACAGTACAGAAGATGTATAGAAAATTAAAACTGTTTTTTATTTTCAGTGCCACTTGAACAAGAGTTAGTTTTAATAAGAAAAGAGAGACAGGAATTGGACCAGAAATATAAAATGCAGAAAATTGAAGTTTTAGCAAGGTGTGTAGAACAATCATAGTGTTTATTTTATGACAATCTTTAATTAATATAAACTTGAATGACTCAATGGTTTTTTTTTCAGAATGGCAGTGGCAGTTGGGAAAATGAACAATGGAAAAGGATTTTTTAATAAAAAGTTACACATATAATTCTTGGTTTTATTTTACTATCATCATCAGCCTGAAATAGTTACATAGGCTGGACAAAGGTCTTGGAATGACTAACAATATCATTATTATCAGCCTATATAAGCCCAATGCTGGGCACGGCTCTCCATTCGCATTCCTAGCATCGAATGTCATATGGCCCCACCTTGGTCTATGATTATAATTGTAAGTACTTTAGCAGTGAAAGTGGAAAATCAACTAGTGGTCCATTGCGCTTATACATTGATATAATAAAACCCAAGATACACACTCCGCGTCTCAAAACCGTCCGCTTAAAATGAGTTCACAATGAACTCATTTCAAATAGTCTCGCGTCGCTCGCGTCTCTGCATGGTCGTACAAAATACTTTTTATATTGCTTTTTATAACTGCATTGTAAAAGGAATCTGCGTAAGGTTGAATTTGCCAAAAAAAAAATGTTGATAGTGACGATAACTACATGTAGTAGTGCGTGTATTGGTGAGTGTTTGGCGACAGCTTCGACTGTTTGTTTTGTTCGAGACTGTGCATCTAGGGTTTTATTATATCAATGCGCTTATAATAGCATTATAAGTGGTGTAGTGTTAGTTAAAACTCGCATTATTCTCGTTCCAATTGCCAGTTGTGTAGGGGACGATGGCACTACTTTTCCCATTTGCCTAAGTAGGGACGGATGGGAGCAAGTCTCTGATGTGTTCTGTGGTTTTTCATACTAAAAGGACTACTCTCATCAAGCTACCAACTAATGCCAACATGCCTAAAAATAAAATCTTTTTTTTCCATCTATTTCAGAAAAATCAAAAAAACCGGTGCCTGAAGAATACATCTGTCTACACACAGGTCTGAAGAAGGTAATGTTACCAGAAACGAAAAAAACGAAACGGAGACAACCAAAGAGGTTAAAAACAAAGTAGTTAACTTATTTTATGGTTATTGTTTTTTTTTTAAATATTATTTCATTCACACTCCACTTCTATCGAATTTGGTAATCTTAGTTTTAAAATCCACGAAAAGTACCTATATAATTTATGGGATATTCACTACTAGGCAAAGATGTTTAAACGGAATTCAGTTATTTCTCGTTATTTATTTTTAGGGACTTTTAAACAGGTGTACATGACTGTCCCATCGGACAACTCACGGCCCGTTCACGACATTTGGTCTTAGCGGCGAGCGGGGCGGCGTCGGCAAGCGGTGCGTTTATCACGCCACGTACTCTCAGTAGCGGTTAGTTGCAGCGGCCCGAGTACGTCACTCCCACACCGCTGTCCGCACCGCTCTGTTTCGCGGCGTCGCACTCATTCACTAGTACATTTGTTCGATGCCGCTCACCACACCGCGCGCCGCTGTAGCGTTTCGCTCGGAAAAAACCGCGCGCGTTTTCGCTATGAGCGGCGTCTCGTGGCGTGCTTCAAACATTTTCATACATTTGTGATTTGATCTTACCGCTCGCCGCCCCGCGCTTAGCTGCCGCTCACAGCGGCAAAGTCGTGAAAGCGCCGTTAGCTGCCGCTCACAGCGGCAGGGTCGTGAACGGGCCGTCAGATTTACCCAAGCTAAGTACTTAAAGCACTTCAGCTAAAAATGAACCTTATTGCAGGCTTTTATTTAGTATTACATGTGTCGGTGTCAGTTTTAGATCCGTTGACAATACATCTTATGATAAAGATGACTTTTATCCTGCAGCCAGGATCAGGTGGTCTAAAATGCCTACTTTCTTCTTCTTAGTCGTTATCTACATTGCTGAAGGTCGTGTCTTACTTTGAATTGTTAATCAACCGATGCACTATGCCTCTCCACGTATTCCTGTCCTCGGCAGTCTTTATAGCCTTGGTTATTGATAGGCCAGTGAGCGACTTTACAAGGTCTGACCAGCGGGAAGGTGAGCGACCGCGTGATCATCTTCCGTCGACCTGGCCAACCACCATCAGCTTCTCTAGGCTGTCAGGGTTCCTGCGAGCGATGTGTCCGAAATACTTGAGTATGTGCTGGTAACAGATAGTGGACAACCTTCTGGTGATGCCTAGTTCCTCAAGTACTTACCTACTTAGTAGTTCCGACTGCACGCCGGACCAATGTGTCCACACATTGGTCCGGCGTGCAGTCGGAATTCTTAACATCCGCCTCCAACTCCACATCTCAAAAGCGTCGATCCTTGCTCACTCTGTCTTATTAAAATGGCTACTTTAGCAGATCATAATTATAATGAATTGCGTTAAAAATTGCTTAAAATGGACCTTTCTTAATATTATTTAGTAGGTAACTGCGTCTGTAACCATTTTATGAATTTTAACGCAATTCATATTATGATCTGCTAATGAGGCCATTTTAGAACCCCAGTATCAAATATTATTTTCCTTTTTTTGTTATTTGTTACACACACTACATGTAAGTACTTATGTTTCGAGTGTGTAATGTAGATGTGTATTTACGGTGTAGATCAGTTGTCTATGTAGGTAGGTACTAGGTAGGTATATAAGAGTAATATATTGCGTTAACTTAAGTTATATTTAAGTGTAAGCACACCTCGGACACTCCTTAAAACGCCCGCAAAATAAGGAAAGTGCAACGGTCTGCGTCGCGAAAATCGAACGACAACTAATACGAGCGCGAGCCATTGCTCAAGACTACTCAAGAGTCGGCGACGACTACCTCGAAGTGCGGGGTGAGGTGCGGTATTTACTATAAGCGCGGGGAAGGGAGCGTCCCTTCTGTACGTAGACTATTATGTATTCTGTGGTGTAAGCTCAGACTGAACGTAAGACGTCCCACTGACCGCTAATTAGAAGATATCTTTGGACTAGTCGTGTATGTGAAAAGCTTGAAAGGGCGGAAGCGCCAGGGTGACCTGCGAATAGAATAAATCGCGGGTTACCCTGGCGCTTACAAAAAATAAATGAGTCTGCACTACTTATATTTTTTTTCTTTATTCAAAAACTTAGACACTTACTGCGGTTCTCAGAAATATTTAATGATTACTTAAGCCGTCACTTAGTAAAGATTTGACATAAGTAGGTACTTTTGAATGACAAAACTGCCAAAACCTTTACTAAGTGATGGTCTAAAGTAATCATTAGAGCTCGCTGAGTGCGGCAGTTTAGTTAGTAAGTTGAGCTTAACAACGGTTTCTGAAAGCCTCTGGTTTCTATCAAACTTCTATACTACCTTACTAACTTTTAAACTGACTTTGGGATATTTACCATGTTAACTAAAACCGGGAGGAGGAAAACAGTTTGCGAGTGGACACAGTGAGTTTCGTTTGTCGGGAACAGAATCGAGTTGAGTGACAGTGGTAGCGGTACCGAACGCAAAAACCTAACAAGAATGAGGGTAGACCGTTTTGTCTGCTCATAAACATCCACCCGCAATGACTTCAGTTTATCCGTGATCATGGTGCTTGTAACATCGCCGAGAAATATCGGGAGCTAGAAACAAAAAATAAACATGGTAAATATCCCGTTCACAGTGTTTATGATACTTCTAAAGATTGGATGAACAGGCTTTAATTAGTTTCAGAAACCAAGTGTAAGTCAAATTGGCGTAATTAGGAAATCTCGCTCTCGATTTTACCCTATACTGCCAGGTTATACATAGGATCTCATAAAATATGGCGTTCTGTGCTTTCTGTCTACCCCCATAGGTAACAGTAGGCGTGTGTTTATGTATGTAAGTATGCGTTCATAATTCGGGGTATCGTTCAATGTATACAGTACTCAGTGGTTTCTCTATGGACATATCAATGTGCCACCGTTATTTTGTCCCTGTTTTGCGCCCTTTAATGAAAATCAATAGAACTAATAATATACATGGTCATTTGTTCTGTGTCTGGGTGTAATTTATCTATAGTATGTATGTATTTAGAAATATATAAGTATGTTTATCAGTTGTCTAGTACCCATAACACAAGCTCTGCTTAGCTTGGGACAGATGGCGTTGTGTGATAGTTTTGGAATATTATTATTTTTATTATTACATGTGTAATATACAATGTACAATAGTACCATTTTTTTCCGCTAGGAGTGCTGTTGTCAGTCTTTTTATAAAAATATTCGGGGTAAAATCGTGAGCGATATAAACTCGAAAAATGTAAAGTCAGCATTGACTTCGTTAGTTCTAAGATTTTTGTCAAAATAATTATATTGTACAGTGAGATGTTTTTGAATAAAGGACATAAAATGCATAATGTATTTATTGATCAGAAGAATGGTACACTGAGCACCAAAAACAGGTAAAAACGGACAAGGATATTCTAGATTCCTCGATTGACCTGCCTAGCTTAATCCCAACTATGTTAGGGTTGGCTTCCAATCTAACCAGATGCAGTATTTTACATGGAGCGACTGTCTATCTGATTTCCACAACCCAGTTACTACTGGGTAATACGATACCCATTGGTAAGACTGGTTGTCAGACTTTCGGGCCACTGACCTAAGCAAAGATTCTTTGATCGATATGTCCTTTATTTTAATTCGTCGAATAGTTTATATGTATAAATATAAGTTTAGTATATAAAAATCAGTTCAGTCCATAGTGACAGATCTAGTTATAAACCAATGTTATTATATTCTGCGTTGTGTATCGCTCATAAATCTTTATATTTATAGGTAGGTATGTTTGTTAATTTGTGTAGGTATCAATTATGTTTGTTTAGTTATATTTGAGTTGTGTCTATGCATTATTTATCATTATTTTTGTTAAATTTGAAGCAAGCATCGTCTATTTAAGTCTCGTTTCTAATCATAATTTTACAGAGCCTGAATCATGTTATCTAGACAATGCAAGAGCACTAATGCCCGGGATCCACGAGGCCAATTTTTCAAACCAGGATAGCAAGCTAGTACTTCTGGCTAGACAAAACTAGCTCCATTTCTAGCAATTTCCAAGACAGGACAGTTTAGTAGAGAACTAGCTTGTCCTGGCTTGAAAACTGGCGTCGTGTCTCCCGGGTATTACTTTGCGGGCCCGGCTTAAGTATGTTATACGTCTTAACGAGGTTACTGTCGCAACACTCGCAACAAGCTATTTGTTTAACGTTTTTAACGCCACAGTCGGGTCTACGCGACAAATGAATACGTGCCCAACACTCCACCGCTGCACCGTCGGCTACAGGTGCCCTAAAACGTAATTTAGATTTTTTACATTTTGTAAATATCTGTTGTTTAATAAGTACTAATAAGTATTTATCTTATTGTCAAATAAAATAATGATAAGTATTGTAGATTTATAAGGCTTGGCGTGGGAGGGGCGCGATGCGTTTACGCTGCTGTGGTGTTCAAAAGGTAAAAACAACAACGTTACAGCTCAAAACTTAATTCCAGATAAGTATTTAAAGAACAAAAACGTAGTCTCAAAGTCAAAATTGGATTGGACGCTTGGATTTATTACGGATACTTGCGTTATTTAGGTAGGTATATCTGTGATTGGTAACTACTTTGTTTATAATCTACCTTCAGATTTTTGATTTTCTCCGCCTCGGGGCGACAGAGGCGAAGGGGCGGAGGTAGAGGTCGAGCGCTGGGCTCGGCGTGAATAGGAGTTCGTATTGAGTCGCGCTGGGCGTCGAACGATTATATAGTAGCCATAAAATCACGGGTGAAAGCGCACGCGCATTGATTAAATCGACTTGTGGAGTCATTTCGCGGCACCCAATTATACTAGTTAAGCAGTACGGTTAGCGACGCAGTGAATGTCGAACGGGTTATTGATAATATCATTGGTTTGCCTTGTCACGGGAGTGCTATTGGGAAGCACCGAGGCTTTTGTGGTTAGACTAATACGGAGTGAGTGTGGTGGCTCGCGTTAACGGCGTGGCTTGCAGCGACGTGGAAGAATCGTCCGGAACTACCAGCAAACCATCGCAAGGTCATATACACTCATTATACACATACACAGTTACACAACTTGCGAGGGGTCAAGGAAGTGAGACCGGCTCGAAGAAATGAGGTAAGAGTAGCTGTAAGTTCAGAAATTGTAATATTGTTCGGAGGCGCGTATCGCGTCTATTTGATCACGTTAGGACGGCGGCTGTTCTGAGACCTGTCTCCCATGGGCCCGAGATAAGGTTCGGCTGAGTCCTGGCGCGATCAAAATCTGGTAGCAGAGCGTGGTTTATTTATACCCACTTGTAAAAATTAGTAGGTACTTGGTACCAATTTACTTGTAAAAATTGTGTTCATGTACAAATTCAACTTGTAGGTAGTGGTACATTGACCTACATACCAGTGTACGCCTCAAGTTGAGTTTGGCGTTATTAATAATAAGTACATGGAATGTGAATATTCGTTGATAAAATAATTTGTTATTTACGTTCGGTTACGCACAAATATAACCTCATCACAAATCGTGTTATGATTGTCAACATTTGAGACATAGAGGAATAACCTCTAGAGCACGTAGAGGAATAAGTTCAAGAGTTGGCATAGCGTCGTAGATTTATTCACTCAACGAATATATTATTATTGTTAATTCCGGATACAATAATTGTTATTTTTTTTTGGTTATTGTTATTTATTATTGCATAATCGCGTATTGAAGTTGGTACTATGGCTCCGTCAGTAACGAAAACTATCGCAGCCAGAATCGAAGCTGAATTGAGATGGTTTTCATCGGTTGTTACGTTGGTAGGTCGCACCGATCGTGAAGATGCGTTATTGTCACGCGCTCGGCAAGTTGACGAACGATATGACGCCGTGTTAAAGTGTCACGCTGAGTATTTAGCATGTCTCGAATCGACGGATCTGTCGTCGGTGGACAAGGATGCTCAGGTGGTACGGGACAATGTGGACCAGTGTGGGGAAATGTCCATGAGCATAATCCAGGCGGCGGCCGACATTGAGCGATCGCGCAAGGGTGACGTCAGGGAATCATGTCGGCCAGCAGGCGTAGGAATTCAGGCGCCGTTGCCACCAGTACATGTACCCGAGTTTAGCGGCGAGTATGCCGATTGGCCGCGATTCCGCGATATTTTTAATAGTGTCGTGCATTCGCGTACGGATCTCTCGCCCGCCTACAAGATGGCTCAATTAATGGGTAGGCTTAACGGTGAGCCGCACGACATCTTGACCCACCTGGAGATTACGGACGCCAGTTATGAGACGGCATGGGGCCTATTAATCGACCGATATGATAATCGGCGATTAATAGTTGATGGCCTCATCGATAAGATTTTTGAAATCCCGAAGGTGTCTAACGTGTACGAAATAAGGGCGAAAATCCTTAATCCGGTCACGGTTGCGGTGAACACGTTAGATCGACTTAAGTTGTCGTTAGGGGACAATAAATATATCATCGTCAATAGGGTTTTACGGAAGTTGCCGATCGACGTGGTGGCGCGCTTTGAGCAGTCACATGGTGGCGAATCGACGGACCACCTCCCAAGTTACGATGACTTGAGGGTGTTTTTAGAAGGCGAGTGCCGGCGGGCGGATTGCCAAGGGGCATCCACGTCGCACCCTCCTCCGTCAACCCGACGTACGAGCGGGCCCAAGCCGGTTGAGCCCCGTCGGGGGGGGAAGAAATACCACGCCCTCCAATCGGAAGTGTGCGCCTTCTGTCGGAAGGAAGGGCACGGTCTCGCCGCATGCGCGGACTTTAAGGCGCAGCGGGTGCATAGACGAAGAGGGGTGGTCAAGCAGCGCTATTTGTGCTTCCGCTGCTTGGGGACTCACTTTGTACGTGAGTGCCACAGGACCACTAACTGTGGAACCTGCGGAGGAGCCCATCACGAGTTGCTATGCCTGGCGGAGAGTAGGGAGGTGCACGGAGCCTCGCCGGGAGGTCACCCCCCCTCTCCTAAGCCAGATTCGGGTGGTCGGTCACCCCCCCCTAGGGGGGGTGGGTCGGCCAGGAATCAGCGGTCGCCGCCCCCTCGGGGGGGTGGGCCAAGGGCTGATCCAGAGCACAACCCGATACCGTCGTCTTCCCCGCGGGGGGGGGATAGGCACCGAGACTCGGGCAGGGGCCCGGAGGTAGTACAGACGGGTTACGCGGCGTACTCGAATGCGTTGGGGGGCATGTTGCCACCCCCGAGTAGTCGCTTCTCCCCGCCTCTCGCAGAACGCCCTCGGCTGACGGCGCGCCCGCCACCGTTCGGAAGGATGCCAGTAGGCTACTTCCGACCGGCACGGATGTCACCGATGGGTCGGGAGGGTTACTACCCGGGTTGGGACCCGTATACTGGGACAGTATTTACTCCCCCTCCGGCAGGGGAGGAGGGAGGTGCCTCCTATTAGCAACTAGCAGCCTGTTCGTCAGTGGTGCCCACCCCGACAGTAACGGTATTATTACCGACGGCTAGGATTACTGTCAGGGGTACTGACGGACAGCCGGTGCACGTGCGAGCACTGTTAGATTCAGGGGCACAAGGTTGTATTGTGTCCAGCTGTTTAGTGAAAAAGCTGGGCCTTACATTAGAGCCATCACGGGATGGCGCCGTAGGTATAGGTGGCAATCGGGTGCCTCACCTCAGGGGTCAGACGACATTCCTGTTCGAGATGGGTGACACGGCATCGGTCACGCGGGTGAATGCCACGGCGATCGTTTTGGACGAAGTGGTTGGGGTCCTCCCTCAGACTCGGTTACCGTCTGCGGTAAAAGGGTTGACCAATGGATTGGAGTTAGCCGATCCCCACTTCGCGATCCCCGGACGGGTGGACGTCTTGCTTGGGTCTGACGTCCTCGGGAAGCTGCTCCGAAGCGGCAAACGGGAGCTGCAACCAAACGGGGTTGTGGCCATGCGTACCGCAGGTGGTTACGCGTTATTGGGCCCAGTACGGGAACCACAGCACTCAACGGATTATAGCTCCATATATTATGGCAGCGTGTTATCCGACGTCCTGCAACGGTTCTGGGCAACGGAAGAGCCACCCACCGCTCTTAGAAATAACCCACGTGATGAGGAGTGCGAAACATTCTATCGATGTAACACGGTGCGCCTCCCATCGGGTAGATTTATGACAAGGTTGCCATTTCTGTCAACTCGACCTCCGCTGGGGAGCTCATGGAGTCTGGCAGAAAAGCGGTTAGTGGCAATGGAAAGGCGCATGAAGCGGGACTCCAACTTCCGACAGAAGTATGTGGAGTTCATGCGCGAATACCTGACGTTGGGTCACATGTCGGTGTCCAGGGTTGACTATCGTCATGAGGAGCATTATGTGTTGCCTCATCATGCTGTTTTGAAGACACCTGACTCAAAGATTAGGGTCGTGTTCGACGGGAGCGCGGAGACGTCTAGCGGGGTGTCCCTGAATCAATGTCTCCATGCTGGTCCTAAGCTGACCAGAGACATTGCAGACATTCTCACGGACTTCAGGAGACACCAGGTTGTCTTCGTTACGGACGTACGGATGATGTTTCGTCAAACTGAGATTCATCCAGACGACCGTCGGTTCCAGCTGATATTGTGGCGAGAGAGCCCAGAGGAACCGATGGTCACGTACGAGCTCAACACAAACACGTACGGATTAAAGCCCAGCCCATATGTAGCCATGCGTACGCTACGAGAACTGGCTGATCAAGAACGGCTCCGCTTTCCCCGCGCGGCTGCTGTCATTGATAGGGACGTCTATGTAGACGACATTTGTACGGGCTCAGACAGTATTGAGCAGGCGCTCATCTTAAGGGATGAATTGGTGGCGCTCATGGCCTCCGGTGGCTATGAACTCAGGAAATGGCTGTCGAACTGCCCAGAGGTACTGGCAGGACTGCCAACTGAGTATCAACAAGACCCGCATTTGTTTGAGGATTCGGAGAATCTTCATGCGTTGGCCATTTTAGGGGTCCAGTATCGACCGAGTCAGGATGCCTTCACATACAGTTGTGAGGCCGAGTTGCTGTCGAAGACCTGGACCACGCGATTTCGCGGGGCCTTTCATGGTCAAGACATCGCACCTTCGCAACGCGAAGTCGGTTAAGGCATATCTGTGTGTCTTCGTGTGTCTGGCGACCAAGGCCGTTCATTTGGAATTGGTGGCCGATCTCTCTACGGAGGCCTTTCTGGCGGCGTTAGATCGATTTGTTTCTAGACGGGGAGTACCGTCACTGATTCGGTCGGACTGTGGTACCAACTTCAAGGGCGCCGACCGGTGCTTAAAGGAAATTGTATTGTTTTTAAGTCAGAATGAGCGAGAGATTGGCACGGGCCTCGCCAGTCGGGGCATTTCGTGGTATTTTAGTCCACCTGGATGCCCCCACTGGGGTGGAATTTTCGAGGCAGTAGTCAAGTCTTCCAAGACTCACTTGTATCGGGTCATCGGCTCAACGATTCTCACCTTTGAGGAGTTGTCAACGGTGTTTTGCAGAATTGAGGCGGTCTTAAACTCGCGACCTTTGTGCCCGTTGAGCGCTGACCCGAATGACCTTGAGGCCATGACCCCAGGTCATTTTTTGATTGGCCAACCACTTAACGCCTTGCCGGAATATCCGTATACTGATGTCAAGTTGTACCGGTTGTCACGGTATCAGATGTTACGGCAAATGAGCCAAAATTTTTGGAAGCGATGGTCGCTGGAGTATTTGCATATTCTACAGCAACGCGTTGAGTGGACGGACAGGACGACCCCACCCTGCGTTGGAGACCTCGTTCTGGTTAAGGATGCTAACCTATCACCGTTGTGTTGTCGACGGGGGCGCATTGTTAACCTGATTACGGGCAAGGATGGGTTTCCAAGGATCGCAGACGTCCAGGTGAGGGACTCGATCCTTAGACGGGCAGTTTCAACTTTATCTCGACTCCCGGGAGTTTGAGCGGACCGACAACGGGTCGGTCCGGGGGGGGTGATTGTTTATAATCTACCTTCAGATTTTTGATTTTCTCCGCCTCGGGGCGACAGAGGCGAAGGGGCGGAGGTAGAGGTCGAGCGCTGGGCTCGGCGTGAATAGGAGTTCGTATTGAGTCGCGCTGGGCGTCGAACGATTATATAGTAGCCATAAAATCACGGGTGAAAGCGCACGCGCATTGATTAAATCGACTTGTGGAGTCATTTCGCGGCACCCAATTATACTAGTTAAGCAGTACGGTTAGCGACGCAGTGAATGTCGAACGGGTTATTGATAATATCATTGGTTTGCCTTGTCACGGGAGTGCTATTGGGAAGCACCGAGGCTTTTGTGGTTAGACTAATACGGAGTGAGTGTGGTGGCTCGCGTTAACGGCGTGGCTTGCAGCGACGTGGAAGAATCGTCCGGAACTACCAGCAAACCATCGCAAGGTCATATACACTCATTATACACATACACAGTTACACAACTTGCGAGGGGTCAAGGAAGTGAGACCGGCTCGAAGAAATGAGGTAAGAGTAGCTGTAAGTTCAGAAATTGTAATATTGTTCGGAGGCGCGTATCGCGTCTATTTGATCACGTTAGGACGGCGGCTGTTCTGAGACCTGTCTCCCATGGGCCCGAGATAAGGTTCGGCTGAGTCCTGGCGCGATCAACTTACATATTTTTCATAATTAAATTTTTGTGTTTGTCCGACTACATAATTCACGAACATAAAGTACACTTCTACTTTACCCAGGGATTACAGGCGTGATGTTATGTTAGATACGGATTTTGATAGTCGATGCTGACTTCTGTTCATATTTAAAAACATTTACTGTAGATAAAAAAAAATATTATTTTGGTTCCAAGGGGCCACTGATTGTTAGTCAATTAATATTAAAGAAATCCATCGTCTGTTGTAATTTTAAGGCATTTTACTTATTGGTTTTTTAAACAATAAACTTTTTTGATTTTTTAACAACATTTTTTATTCTTTAATTTAGAATATTAACAAATTCTAGATCTACAAATGCAATTTGTAGTTCCAAAACTTTTTTGCAAAAAAAAAACGACTTCTAAAACACAAAAAGACATCAGCTTCTGAAGTCGGTGACATTTGATTGATTTCGTTTTTTTGTCACCAACTGATTTTTCTTCTGAAGTTTATTTTTGACTTTTTTCACTTTATTTGCGTTTTTGAAGTCGGTTTATTTTTTTGCAAAAATGTTTTATTTTATTTTTAGTTGTAACATTCTATGTAAATATTTTACTATGCATTTAACATTCAACCAAGAAACCTAACCCTTAACCTTCAAGATTCCCATAACAACTCCACCCCACTACTAACCCCTCCCTCACGCCCGCCCTCTTTCAACTCCTTCGTTGAGAAGTAGTACCTTCCATCATCAGCGCATACACATGAGATTATGATTATCAGACGCAAAAAGCCTCGATTTTCTTGGGATCCCATCATCAGATCCTGACGTGGTGATGATGGGACCGCCTCGAGAGTATACTGTTTCGAATACAAAAATAATTTTGAAAATCGGTCCATAATTGACGGAGATATCGGTAGACATACATAATAGAATACATACACACGACTAGTAACCTCCTCCTTTTTGGAAGTCGGTTAAAAAGGAATTATTATATTATTTTATCATAGCGTATATTTATGGCTTGAAAACTTCAAATAAATAAATGTTAAAAAATTATGAACAGCGACAAAACTAATAAAAAACCATAAAACACAAATACTTTGCTTTTAAATGCCTAATTGCACAATTCCTATTCAGTAATTTTAAAACAACCAACAACTTTAACCAAAAAGTCACATTAAATGCAAAATTTCGTCAGCCATTTTCTTCTTAAAATAACCATAAATTCATTCTAAAACTACATTATCAGTCTTTGCAATTCCTCGATTTCCTTTTTCTTTGAATTTAATTTTTCTTCGTCTTTATCTTGAGCCCACTTCGGTGCACGTTTCAAGTAATGCTCACTGGAAAACTTAGCTTCTAACTTAGATAAACTCTGTTGTAGCTTGGTTATTTTCTTATTCAGTTTAGCATTAGCCGCAAATATTGCCACTTCTAGATCTTCGCCCAGCAATTCAACTTTTACTTCAGTGTTTTTATCCAAAACTGCCCTCACGTAATTCTTCTTGGGGTCTGCTTTAAATGTTACTTCGTTGCAACGCGTCAAATTCCGAAATACAGCTTCGTTTTCTTTTATATCATTATTTAAAGAATCGTCAAGGCTGTCAACTACTATATCAGGCCTCAACTTATTGGACATATTATACAGCCCCTTTATTTCTCTAACCAGAAAAATAGTGTTCAAATATTTATCTACTTTTTTCTCTAAGTTTAAGTCCTTCCACTTATTGAAGTCTCTAGGGTGCGGAAAATCGTAATACTTATTATCCGTGTCTTTGAAATCATGAATGATGCTGTTTGAGAATGTCGGTACTTTCGGAATTAGTTCTTCTGTCAAATAGATCATGAAAGGGGCTAAGCACCTAAGGGACGTGTTTAAAATTGCAGATAATGTATGTGCGTGCGCAAACGCCACCGAGCAATCGCTACCGTCGATCCCTGGCTTAGTAGCCTCCAAGTACACGTCGCAGAATTCGTTATACATCAAAGTCCTAATCGCTTTCGTTGCCAAATGAAAATCGTATTTCTCCATAGAATTATTCACAATTTCCACCATGTCCGCCAACCTGCTAAGGATCCATCTGTCGAAGTATGTGAGATCGTTGTCAGTCAATTCGAACCCTAATTTCAATCGCGACGGTTCAAGTTTTGCGTAAGACATCTGTGTATATCTCACGCTCTGCCAGATTTTGTTGCCGAAGAGTTTGTTCGCGTGACACATTGCAATGTCAAAGTTCACAAAATGCGATTTAATATCTTGAGAGAGCAATGTGAACCTTAGCGCGTCAACTCCACATTCGGGTATCCCTTTTGTAGCCGAAAAATTATCTTGATGATATGTCAATGCCTTGTTCACTTCTTCCAAACTCAGAATTCCATTTCTATGCATACCTTTGGTCTTTTCTTTAAGGTTCTCTAAACTAATTCCGTCAATAACGTCCAATGGATTTATAACATTGCCTCGACTTTTCGACATTTTCGCTCCTCGTCCGTCGCAAATGACTCCATGCAATAGAACCTTTTTGAAAGGCAGTTTCCCTGTTAGTTCTAATCCGAGAATCACCATTCTATGGACCCAGAATCCCAAGATATCGTGTCCTGTAGCCATCAGATCGAGAGGATAAAACTCGTCGAAGTCTCCATTCGGAGGCTTATTAGGCCAGCCTAATGCCGCAAATGGATATATTCCTGAAGAGAACCAAGTATCGAGAACGTCAGGATCTCTTTCAGCATTAATAACATCTGGCAATGTTCTTAAGTACTTGGAAGCCTCTTGTTTGGCCGCTGCTTCGCTTGTGGCGGGTACCCACACTACATTGTGATTATGGGAGCATTTATACGCGGGGATCTGATGGCCCCACCACAGCTGCCTAGAGATACACCAGTCGCGGGTGTCTCCGGTCCAATCGAGCCAGTATTTGACATACTTTTCGGGTTCAATAACCAACTGGCCAGATTTGACTACATCCTGGGCTCTTTCGTTAAGCTTACTGCAGGATACAAACCATTGTTCCTTTAGCAGATGGTCAATGATGCACCCGGTTCGACTGCACGTAGGCAGGGTCATATAATGTGGGTTGATCCCTTGCATGAGTCCTAAAGCATCCAAGGCTTGCACCACTGCTTCCCGGCAGTCATACCGTTTCATATCAGTAAAAGTTTCTGCATTCTTCATGATTCCCTCTTCGTCGATAACTTCTAGTAGAGCTAGGTTGTGAGTTTTGCCTATGTCGTAATCCATTTTGCTGTGCGCTGGGGTTATTTTAACGGCGCCCGTTCCAAATTTAGGGTCGACTCTTTCGTCGAGTATTATAGGAATGTCAACATTCCTAAAGGGGTGCCATACTCTTTTACCTGCCAGATGTGAGTACCTGAAATAAATGAAAAAAAAAAAAATGTTAGAAGAAAAACTGACTGCGTGCCCAAGTTGGCCGCTGCCGATCCAATCTAGCTAGATCGACCCAAAAAGGCGTTCAAGGAAGGATGATATTTCATATCCTTGAATGCGATATGAACTGAGAGAGTTGTATTCAACCTAACACTGATTGGCAAATTGCAAAAAACGTAAAAAAAAAAATCGCGGGCTACCTTGAAGGATTCACCTTAAAGCATATAATGGATGGACCAAAGTCAGTGGATAGGTGAACATCGATTGTATAATTACCTTTCATCGTTAGGATGCACAGCAATTGCAGTATCACCCAACATAGTCTCCGGCATAGTGGTAGCCACATCAATCGACTCATCACTGTCCAGCAGATTGTACGTAAAATGATATATCAATCCGAATTTCACCTTTTTATCATATCCTGGTATCGCAATATCTTTAGGTCCATGTATAATGATATTTTCCACTTCTATATCAGAAACTGTTGATTTTAATGCACTACACCAGTTCACTAGAGCCTTTTTACGATATATGAGGCCTTTTTTGAAGAGTTCTATAAAAGCAGTGTTGACAGCTTTTGTGTGTTTTTCATCCATAGTGAATGTTTGACGTGACCAGTCTAAGGAGCAGCCGAGGGTCTTCAATTGATTGCATATAGCATAACCGTGTTTATCTTTCCACCTCCAAACTTCTTTGAGGAATTTTTCACGGCCAATATAGTGGCGTGTGATGTCTTGTTTTGTTTTCAGGTATCTTTCTACTACACCCTGAAAAAAGAAATGGAAGGAAATTAGTATTATTTAATTGGCTTTTATAGCTTCACCAGTAAATGTTAAAAATCTTAGAAGTTAAATTGGACCCACTTCCCATTTTCTGATTAAACTGAAAGTAACTAACGCATTAGATTAGACTTTTCAAAAGAGTCGGTTTTTTTTATTTTTAAACTATTATATTTTATTTAAGTACCTGGAGTGCCTCAATGTTCTAGTGGTCGCAAGATCTTCTACTGAGCATGAGGTCCTGGGTTTGATACCGAGTCAGGCAGTATTATTGAATTTTTCCATCTGGAATTTTTAGCAGTAGCCAGTCTGGATTTGTGCCCAGTTACATGAGACTTTAGTAAAACTGGCAATAAGTGGGTGTGCTACAGGGTGCATCTCTGCCTACCCCTTCAGGGATTACAGGCGTGATGTTTCGTTTACTTTAGTACGTATAAAGGTGGCTGACCATTTTTTACTTTTAGGTTTATTTTTTTCTTAAATGGGCCTGCTCTTGGCCAGCAGCCTAGCCTAGGGGGCAAAGGCTTTCCCTTTCTCGCTCTAACCTCCACTGTTTTGTGAAATTTGTATAGGTCATATTTTGACTAGATACCTGTGTAGCAATCCCAGCATGGTCTATGCCTGGCAACCATAGAACATTATGGCCCAAAGACCTCTTGTGCCTCACAATCACATCTTGTACTGTGCAAGCTAATGCATGACCTAGAAATTAAATAAAGATTCAACAAACTGGAGAGATGATTTGTGTCATCTCATGTTAATTTTGTTTGAAAAAAAATAAAATAAAATTAGATATTTTATTTGGTGTACCAGCAAAAATATCACACTTTTCACTGCACTGTCAGTATTATTTTTTATTATGTGCTACATGTAAGTATCATTAACACTGAATACAGGATATTTGCCATTTATTTAAATACTAGCTTTTGCCCGCAACTTCGTTCGCGTGGAATAGTGACTTCTGGCGGATTCTTGGTTATCTCGCGAAAAAAAAAAAAAAAACTATCCTATGTCCTTTCTCAAGTTCCAAACTATGTCTGTACCAAATTTCACACAAATCGGTTCAGTAGTTTAGGCGTGAAGCAAAGACAGACAGAGTTACTTTCGCATTTATAATATTAGTTAGGATATCCCGTTTTCAGTGTTAGTGACCATATAAGTTTAAAAAATTATAATTATATGCTACATGTGTATGCTGGCCTAGTGCTATTAGGTCATTTCATTAGGAAATTCTCAGCAGCAGCCATTCAGTGGTACACCACTTAATAATGATAAGCAGCTGCATTTGGTTAGTTTGGAAAAGCTTGCAATTAAACCTAATTCATCACACAGGAGTTAATCTACAGAGCAGCATAAATGGTATGAAGAGCAGTTGACGCCTTCCAACCTTCAAGTTCATTTACAAATAAAAAAAAATAGGGTAACAAAATTTAAATAAACTAACCTAAATGAAGTGTTCCTGTGACGTTCGGAGGAGGTAGCACCATGCTAAATCTAGGTTTGGCAGTAGCATTTTGAGCTGTGAAAAGATGTGTCTTCTCCCAGTTTTCATATTTCTCTCTTTCTACTTTTTTAGGCTGATAAGCAGCGGCAACGTTAGGTTTTGGGACTAAGCTTGTAGTACATGTTTTGAGCCTTTTTTGGATGTGCAGGAACAGAACTTGTGAATTTAGTAATAGCGTCATTTCGTTCTTTTTTTTCAAATAACTCTTAAATTATTCATCAGTCAACAATCTTAAAATTTTTCAATTTTTGCGAACTATTTTGTTACCTATTTGTTATTTTTGACAGTGCAGTGCAAGCACAATATTTTTTTAACGGCATATCATCTCTCTCGCTTTAACTTGTTGATAAAATATCTTTCTGTTTCATTTTTATGCAATCATTTACGTGAAAGAAGAGCTGGAACGAGGTTTCCTTGACACTTGATGACTTGACAGTTGACAATTACGTTCTGTGTTTATTTTGAATTTTTTTTGTTTATTTTGTAACACTTTTTTCTAAATATTACGGAAGAAGACGTGCTCGATGTGGGTAAGAGAATGATGACTCATTTACAAATAATTATAATGAAATAAGTAGATTGAAATCAAAACTCCATTCTTGAAGAATTTTAGTAGTTAATAGTTTTTCCGCCAGAGAACAGTAGTATTTTATAAATTGTAATATTGCGTAGAACGAACTGCTGTATATTGAATTTGACAGTAACAGTAAAGTGTTGCCTGATTATTTATTTACCGTGCATCTTGGGAATATTACCCTTTGAACCTTGCTTGACATTCTTCAGTAACTTTTTTGACGTTCCAGGAATAATCAGAGGGGAATTTCTTTTTTTCGAAATGGGACTCCGTTCCCGAAGTGTTGTATCCCCACCAGAGCTGTCAAATTTCAGAAAGGGGTAGTATCTTCTGTCAATAAATTCGTCTGTTATCTCCGCACTATCAACAATAACAAAAATAAATTACAACATTAACTGACCTCCATCGCTTATCTATTAATCGCCAAGCATCCGTGGTGCACTGCGTCATCTATCACGCTTCTATCAACAAAGCGGACTTAACCCTTGTACTAGCGATATGCACTATCATTACTACACTTTTATCTACCCTCGATTAAGCACAGACAAGTTTCCTTGGCACATATAAAACAAAATGTTCGAAATAAGTGTGTTGCGTTATTTAAATCCTTTCTTAGTAGTGAGGGAGTATGTTCGGCGACCGATTGAAGCTTTTCTTGTGACTCAATATACAGGATATAAGAAGAAAACTGATGAAAGTTTAACCAGTGTTAAGGAATTGATGTACAGGGTCGCTATAGTGATTTTATTCTTGACTGTTATATTGTGGCTATCAATATTTATGTATGTGGGTTTCTATAATATTTATATGCCAAATGTTACCCATGTGCGCCCAGTGCATTTCCAGTTCAAGTAAGTATTTGTTTTAAGTATGCTACCTTTGTATTGAAAATAAATTAGCCAGGGCATTTCTCTTGTTGGTTATGAGCTTAATTTGTACATATTTCACATTTTTGTGTTAGATAAAGTAAGAGAAATAAAAAACAAGACAAGTACAAGATAAGTTTGAAAAAACTTATTTTTTTGACTGCCTTGTTGATCTAGTGGTTGCAAGCACTGCTAAGGTTGAGGTCTTGGGTTCGATTCCCGGGTCTGGCAAAGTGTTATTTGGGTTTTTACCCGACTACGGTGAAGCCAAAAGGAAGGGTAATGATTTTGGCAGATTATGTATGTATGTATGTATGTTCCACCGTAGCGCCTAATCTACTGAACGGATTTTAATAAATTAGGTGTCAATAAATTCGTAAGAATAGCCCGGGTGATTTATGCTATATAAATTTTATAAATTCTTTCTAAGACGGAATTTAAATGTCAAAAACTTACCTCAAAAAATATTAAATTGAGATAACCATAACAAGTTTGGTATCAAATGAAAGGTCTTGGCGAGCACATTAGAAATATGTATTATATTATAGTTTAAGTACACACAAAAATAAAATTCAAATAAAAAAATTAAGTTCAAAAATCTAAAACCCGACTACTAACAAAATCGCAGTCTTAAAAGTAGAAAACAAGAAAATAATAATTCTTGTCTGATATTCTTCGTAGTCGATCGAAGATGTTGTATTAAAAACTCGAAGACTCAAATGGAGGTGGGTAGGCCACATAATGAGAGAGCAGAGAAATAAATGGACAAAGGCTATGACAGATTGGACCCCTAGATATCAAACAAAGAGGAAACGTGGAAGGCAAAGAAAACGTTGGTCTGATGAAATAAAAAGGCATGCGGGTCCATTATGGCCAAGATTGACTCAAATAAGAGCAGAGTGGAAAGAGCTGGAGGAGGCCTTCGTGTCGCAAAGACACGCCGACGCCCAATCTAATGATGACATTGATAATAATTGCAATTGTAATACGAATTAATTTAATGTGAATGCTAATTTAAAATTTAATGAATTTAATAATAATTGAAATTAATTTAATTGCATGTAAAATATGAAATCTTTTAAATTATGTATATTGTGTTGGCAATAAAGGCTTAATAATAATAATTCTTCGTAGTCGCATGCCACCTTGCATCAATGAGAATGCCATAAAGGAGCATCAGGTATCAGTGGCATGCGACTACGAAGAATATCAGACAAGAATTATTATTTTCTTGTTTTCTACTTTTAAGACTGCGATTTTGTTAGTAGTCGGGTTTTAGATTTTTTAACTTAATTTTTTTATTCTATCAGGAATTACTCAGCAGCAGCCACATACTCTGGATTTGTGCCTGTGGGATCAAAACATAATGATACACACGACTACACATCAAGCTATACATTTCCAGTTTACGCTGATCTCGCACTGTACGGAAATCCTATACAATGCGAGACCAGCTTATACTGGAAATGTATAGCTTGATGTGTAGCCGTGTGTACAAGTTGGTAGCCGACTGCACGCAGCAGCAGCAGACGACATGTCGTTGCTTCATAGGAAAGAATAAATTATCATTATTCAATTTCATAGAAGTGACGACATGTCGTCTGCTACTGCTGCGTGCAGCCGGCTACCAACTTGTACCTTAACGATAACGAGCGAAATGTGAATGTACTTTAAAGTACACCTCTGCCTAACCAAAATAGAAATTTACACATTTTAAACTGTTGTTACGTTACTGTCTAAAGTACAGAACATCAAATTAAATTACAGACCATGCGACGACAAGGCGGGAATATGCTCGTATCCATATGCCTACGTGCAGCTGACAAGAGCCAGCAATATATTGATGCCGCGGCAGCCATACAGGATCAAACTCGTGCTTGAAATGCCAGAGTCTAGGGTCAATAAGGACTTAGGTGGGTACACTATACTAAATACGTGGGTACACTATACAGGTGGGGGTGGCGCCACCGTCGTACCGTTAACAGCTGATTCAAATCGCTCCGTATAAATAAATTCGTAAAAGTGTCTACAAAGCATTTTTCGGCCCAATTATCGTTTATCCAGTGATAAAAACCAACAATACGTGAAGTGTAGCAGAAGAACAGGACTTTATGCAAGATAAAAGTGAAAAAGTAATATTGTAAACAGAGACAAAGAACTCAGTGTAAAATACCATCCAGACTAATTATAAAGAAAGTGTAAAATAAAATCCAAAACAAAGTGTAAACAAAAACATTTAATCAAATATAAGTGCGTAAAATAAGTGACAATATTTACATTGGTTGTTTACAGCAGTATAAACACATAAAAACATTAAAAAACCATATCCCATTGTGAATTGACATTTATCCTACCCTATTGTCTAAAATATTTAACAAATTGTTTATTTACAATCTGGAACTAATTTGTGCCAATAACCCAGTGAAAGCACATCCTAGGTCAGTGCAGTGTACTATCCATGGTGTCTGGAATCGACATAACGCCGTGATAAACACCATCAACGTTTTACACTGTAAATAGCGACATCTATTGTGTACCACGCGCACTGCGCTGCCAATCGATCGATTCAACCGAGCTAGCATTGTTGAACGTGACTATGAACAAGTGTGGCGCCTGCGGTAAATTTCAATCACCGATAGATGGCGCTAAATGCGACATTTGCCTTAAATCATATCACCGTCGGTGCGTTAGGCTTAATCTGACTGGCATAATAACCACACCCTGGCATTGTCCTGAATGCAGCAAAAGCCAAGTGCGGGACAACCGGAACGAGACACCAGTGAGGGGACAGGCAGTGGCGCCGCTGGAAGATAGCTTGGTAAACTTGATGGACACAAGTCCCATCAATACCACGGCTATGGACACCACACAGGAAATGACTCATCACCCATCAGACATCACGGCGGAGCTAAAGAAATTTAAGGAGGAGTTTATTAGCACCATTAAGCAGGAATTTCAGTTAATGCGCGATGACCTGGCCGAATTAAGGTCAACTATAAAAAAAACTAACGACCGCATGAGCGCATTGGAAGAGAGGGTCGCTGTGATGGAGAACCGCACACAGGAACAGGAGTCAACGGGGGTGAACGACATCATCGCTCAACTCCGGAGCGATATAAACGACCGCGATCAGGAGCTCCTAGCCACGGACATACAAATCTCAAGTTTGCCCGAAGCTCCCGGCGAAAACCCAGTACATACGGCCTTAATAGTTGCGTCAAAGCTAGGCGTAAAAGCCAAAGCACGCGACATTGTGAGTGCCGAGCGAGTTGGGGGCAGGCGCATTAATGCGACGCAGCCAGCACCTGTGGAGACCCGCCCGCGATTCCTCGTTGTACGTTTCGCGCGCCGCGACCTACGCGACGAGATGGTAGAGGCCGCCCGAGTGCGTCGTGGTATGACCTCTGCGGACCTCGATTTGCCTGGTCCGGCCTCGCGCATCTACATCAATGAGCGCCTTACGAAGACCAATCGGGAGTTGTTTCGGCAGGCGCGGGAGGCCGGTGGTCGCTTTGGGTGGCAGTACGTATGGTCCAGGCGAGGCCGCATACTCGCCCGCTACAAGGCCGGGGACTCTGTTCACCAGATCCGCTGCGAGGCTGATATTCATCGCGTTTTTGCAGCCGTACCCATACTGGCTACTACTGTTTAAAATAACCACGCTCTGCCCAAATTTTGTTTCTCTAATTTTTTATTCTTTATTTTTTTATATTTTTAAACCTTTGTTTTATTGTTTTAATGCTTATAACACACAGTATGTCACTAAATTATGTAAATGTGGCGTGGTCGCTGTTTATGTTGTAATTTTCAATTGTCGTGTTTGTCTCACGGCCGCGCGTCACAGAGTGCTCAACTCGAACCGGTTATATCACAGTTATTTCTTCCTCACACACAATATTTACAAACACTTACACTTGCCTTTTATATTTACTATTCTATCTGACTTAATATTTACATGCAATAATATTTACATACAAATAATATTTACATTCGACTTAATATTTATATTTCTATTACCTTTAATTTATCATAAATTACGCATTTATTTCACAAATTATGAAATACTAATTGAGTTTCTACCCAAAACTATATTAAAAAATAATGAAAGTTTTTTTACTGAACTGAAAATAATATTATTAATTATTTATGAAATGTTCATACTCGATTTAACACTTTTTAATAATGTCTAAAAAAGACAAGTATCTCAAAGTTGGATTTTTAAATGCGGGTTCTCTAGGAACAGGTCATGACGATTTTATTTGTGCAGTCGGCAAGTACGATTTCGATGTGTTAGCTATCAACGAAACTTGGTTACGTTCGGGCGAGGAGGGGCGCGCGCCTGCAGTGCCGGGCTATCGCCTGCGGTACGTGCCGCGGCCGGCATGCGTGCGCGCGGGCCGTGGTGGGGGCGTCGGGTTCTACCTGCGGCGAGGTTTGAGTGCGCGAACACATACCGGACCGACTGACCCCAGGTTCGAATCCGTCGAGCAGATGTGGCTTACGTATTCCATGGCAGGTAAGAGAATTGCCATCGGTACAGCTTATCGACCACCATGGTTCGATATTGATTTATTTTTGGATGCTGTAACGAACTCCCTTGCTGCTTTAGGAAATTGCGATCACTACATTTTGCTCGGTGATTTTAACGTAAATATGATACATACCAACGAGCACAAAACTAAAAAAGTACTCGAGTTTCTGAATTGCTTAGGCCTGTCTCAGTTGGTCACTTCGCCGACACATTTCACTGATACAAGCGAAACCCTTATTGACCTTCTGTGCACGGACCTTAGCGCGAGATACACGAACGTGGAATCATTTGGAACGTGTTCTGGTCATGCCTTCATAGTCAGCGAGTTCCATTTAAAACGTGACAAATTTAAACCATTTGTAGCAAGATACAGGCCCACCAAAGATATTTGTAGGGACAGTTTTAACAGTGATTTGTCACAGTTAAACTTGGAAAATATTGCTGACCTTCCAAATGTAAATGATATGGTGAACAGTTTCAATGAGCGTATAATATCATTATTTGACGAACATGCACCAATCAAGACCTGTACTATAAAGGAAGTATCGTATCCCTGGATCACTGACACTATTAAGCTCATGATGCGGCTGCGGGACAAAGCATTGGCTACGTATAGAAAAACCAAGACAGAACAAAAAAAACAGTATTATAAACAGTTAAAATCTTTAGTGGAAAGCGCCTTGTACCATGAAAAAACTGCATACTTTAGGTACAATATTAACAATAAAATAAAAAATCCTAAGTTATTATGGAAAAACATTAAATCCACATTTTCCTCCTCTAAGCGCGGCCAAGACCTACCATCACACTTTAGAGACCCAGATTTAATAAATAGTACCTTTTTAGATGTTCCTGGCAACCAGGTGGCCAGCACGTCTCTTGTAACATACTACGAGTCCCACAGATTCAACGACGCAATTTTCACCATTGTCCCTGTGGACCATGATGAAATCTCACGCATTATTTTTAATTTACAATCAAATGCGGAAGGCTGCGACCACATTACTTTAAATATGCTTAATCTAACTTTGCCTCTTACATTGGAAATCATTACATATGTTATTAATTACTCAATATGGACTTCTACGTTTCCCAGCCAGTGGAAGATTGCCACTGTCAGACCCCTGCCAAAAAATTCAAACCCTACAGAAATTAAAGACTTGCGGCCTATCAGCATATTGCCCTGTCTGTCAAAGGTAATGGAGAGAGTGGTGTGCCTTCAGCTAACTCGGTTCTTGGAAGAAAATGAATTGTTACCGGACTTACAATCCGGTTTCAGAAAGCAACGCAGCACTTCTACGGCGTTATTGGATGTCACTGATAACATTTTATCAGCCCAAGACAAAGGAATGTGTACACTGATGGTGCTACTTGACTTTTCCCGCGCTTTTGACTGTTTAAATATATCGCTGTTACTGGCTAAGCTTATCTACTACGGTTTTGATGACAATGCTATACAATGGTTCCGCAGCTACCTCAGTGACAGGAAACAATTCGTTGAACTGCGCTTGGATGACGGTACTTCTTTGACTTCAGCTCTAGCTTCATTGGAAAGGGGAGTTCCTCAAGGCTCGATTTTAGGACCAATACTGTTCATTATTTACTGTGCAGACATAATTAAGTGCCTTGAGAATTGCAAATATCACATATATGCTGATGATGTTCAAGTCTATCTATCTTTTAGACCAGAAGACTACAGTTCGGCAGTTCAGCGTTTAAATAATGACTTAAATAAAATAGCCACCTGGTCTGAAGAGCACTGCTTGGCATTAAACCCGGCCAAGACCAAATACATTTTGTTTGGTTCAAAACAGCAGTTGAGGAAGGTTCCCTTAGTATTGAACCTATCCCTCATGGGAGAACCTATTGACCGGGTTAACGAAGCGCGCAACCTCGGTCTATGTATGGACTACAACCTTAGATTCGAGAAACATATTGCCAGTTCGGTACAAAACTGTTTCTATAGGTTGAAACTATTGTACAAAATGAGGCCTTTTTTGTCTGAGCAGCTACGCGAGCAGTTGGTCGAGACCCTTGTTCTATCGAAATTAAACTACACTGACACGGTTTACGGCCCTCGTTTGCTAGCTCGTACAGACCGGCTTATACAAAGAGTCCAAAACGCGTGCGCGCGCTTCTGTTATTCGGTTCCTCCTAGAAGCCATATCACCCCCTTCCTAAACAAACACTTTGTACTAAAAATGAAGTCAAGACGAAAATTACACCTGGCATGCCTACTTTTCGGTGTAATCAAACATAAGAAACCAAAGTACTTATATGATAAGCTGTGTTGGATGACCAGTAGACGCGATTGCGCTCCTCGCCTCTGTGCACAGCAACTGACAACACAGTCTCACAAGACGGCTGCTTTCAGGGGCAGTTTTAGATATGCCGCATCGAAAGTTTGGAACAATATTCCACCACCAATAAGGGTGGTTGGCACGATACACACTTTCAGAACCCGTCTGCGGCAGTATTTGATAGATGCGCAACGAAAGTTGGATTTGGTTCAACATAATAGTTCAATAATATGATTTGTACCTACTTCACAAAATAATACTCATTGTTGCCATGCCGATTAAATTCCGATGTGTATTTACGTTGCCCTGGAAAAGCTCGTGATGACTGCTGTCGCTTGCGCGGCGAAGCGTGCTTCTTTTAGCTGCCTCTTCCGTCCCAGGCTTGGGTGCCGTCTTGAGATTACATCCCATCGCGTATAGGAGACCTAGACGAAAAAAAAAAAGAACTTTATTTTACAGCTCATCCAATCACGCCACGTCTATAGACGTGTTAAATGAGAGTTGCTGCTAATCAAATACAAATATAAATGCATACCTACTTACAAAATGTGTCTTGCTGCAATTTCCACTCTTCCATAACGGGCAGAAAGTAGGTCACTGTATTATGAATCCATAAATTAATATACCCACATTTCTTCGTTCTTGGTATTCCGTTTGTTGTTCGATTTTTTTTTTACGTTATACCACGATAATTTATTTCTATCCTAATCAATGTAATGTTATAATCCTTATTAGTATTAAATGCAATTCACATTTAGCACTCACTACTTTCAAGTTATTCTCTAGGAATTCAATCTCATCTAATTAGTCTACTTTTCGTCATTTTATTATAATTCATTTCAATTCTGTCGTAAAAAAAATATAACGTGTCAAGCGCGTGATCGTCCGCTGCGCTCCGCTGCTTGCAGCGCTTTGTCGGCGGGTAACTGCACTGACTGATAAAATTTTGATAAGCACCGGCATCGCACGCGCGAAATATTATTTACTATAGGTACCTACTTATTATTATTATTTTTTAATTTGGATTATTTACACTTTGGATTTATTTATGATTAGACTATATTTATTATGTATTATTTTCTTAATTGTGACACATAAAATATCTATTTATACATATTAAGTATTAGTATTATTTTAGTACCTATACACACAAGCATAACTGGTACGGCGTACACACCTCTCAACCAGGTCCAGTTGAAAACCAGCGTCAGGCACTTAGTTGCCTGACATTTATGCTGAACTGGGCCTGTTTGGAGCAGCCGTGGGGCAAATATTTTTTTTTGTACCAAATAGTTTTAAGTTATTTAAAAAAAAAAAAAACATTTGTTCATTTTAATTTTTGTATGTTTTTTTATATGCCCTGTGTCTGTACCAATAAATGTTATTTCTTTCTTTCTTTCTCTTTAAAATAATTATGTTTGTAAGAAGAAAATGTTGTGGTCAGTGAGTGTCTGCAGAGTGGCCAATTCTGCTGCTGAGAAAACGTTTTGCAAGAAAATAATTAAATCAGATTCATCTTTTCGGCTTTTTTTAAAAATATTTTTGCAGTTGTACCCTTTTCAGTTAAGGCGGCAGAATTATATTTAAAACATTCCGGTAGGATAATTTCTAAATCTGTTATGAAGCTATATTATATTTCATTTACCAAGCCAATGTAAGTCACGAAGAGAGCAATCACCCTTACAAAGATTAAGGGTTCAGCAGAATTCAATCATGCATTGATAAAAAGGCCATGCTCTTGTCTATGGCTTATCTAACGGGTTTCTATTAAGGTTGATGTTCACGGTAGGGCGCGAAAATTCAATTTTTTTTACGTTTTTATCGATTTGCAGGCCAGTGCTAGGTTTTATGTTAGTTAAAATATGATTCGCGGGTGTAAGACGTATGCAGTTACAGAATTATAATCATCAAATTCATCATTACAACCCTCCAAGTTCATGTAACTCCCAAGAATGATTATTTCATCAAAAGGTCATTCTTGAGAGTTACATGAACTTGGAGGGTTGTAATGATGATTTTGATGATTATAATTCTGTAACTGCATACGTCTTACACCCGCGAATCATATTTTCACTAACATACAACCTAGCACTGGCCTGCAAATCGATAAAAACGTAAGAAAATTTGAATTTTCGCGCCCTACCGTGAACATTAACCTTAACTATGTGGTAAACTACTTCATACCGCATGGTATAAAATTTCTAATTAATATTTCTACATCGTTCTCACAAATTATTTGTATGAATTCATCATGGACGATGTAACCCAGATTTTGTAACAATATTTTAATTTAAATAAAAGTGAGTTGATTGGAGTTTCTTGCCTATTCTCCATAGACGCTTTGGAATGGATATTGCTTTCTCAAATTATTATGCCTTGTGTCTGGGCTTAGATTTCTTTGTTTTTCTGACATTCAACAGTGCCTGATAATGGTCTAATTGAAATAAACGCTTTGAGTTTGAATTGTTCTAGCTGTATTCAATTGAATGGGAATCATTTTAATGAATTCATGACTGAATTATATTGTTAAAGAAACTTTAGTAGTATTTTTAAAATATTTTAACGCGGACTAAGGTCGCTGGTCTCACCTACTTAGTTTGTACCTATTGTAATTAACGGGCAGGGGTGGCCCAGTGGTGGCGGCCCCGACCCACGAACAGTAAGCCGTGGGTTCGAGGCGCATTCCTTTGTGTAATTTATTTCATCACCGCTGCTCTTAAAACGGTGAAGAAAAGATCGTGAGGAAAGAATGAAGACATGTGACATTCACCAACCCGCACTGGGCCCGTGTGGTGGATTATAGTCTTATTCCTAGAGAGGAGGCCTGAGTCCCTGCAGTGGGAACATTATAAGCTGATGATGATGATGTATGGGCTGGTGTCCGCAACTCTACATCCAAAGCGCGTATTTTGCGTACAACTCACCTAGTTTATAATGAATGTCTTGACATTACAGGTATGTTCATGGTCTGCGTTCAAATGCGCGCGAAAGGCGGTTTCCTAGTCTCCTCGTCCTGCAGATCTGCTATGATCAGATACAGGTATGCATATTTCATCATCTTCCTAAGTTCCTACCCTTGTCCCATCACTTACTTGGTAACAATAAGTAGGTATTTTTTCCATTCTCCCCTGGCAATCGTCACGCTATCATATACCTACTACTTTTTATTTCATGTCATGTCATACAATCATCTTCACCTACCTAGCCTTTTCCCAACTATGTGGGGGTCGGTGGGTAATGTAATGGGTGGCCACTGGTCACCCACCCACGGACCAACCGCAGTAGTTGAGTAGTTTATTTGGTCATCATCATCATTAATATGCTTATCACTCTTTTATTTACATGCGTTTCATCCCTCATAAAAACCTTGTTCATACCAAGACAGAAGGCTCTCTATCAACTTTTCTGCTTACAGGTATGCATACTTTTTTTTATTTTGGTGGGTTGAACATCATCAAATGACCCCCCCCCCCCCGCTCTTTGGCAGAGCAAAGGGGAGTGTCAGACTTCTACTAGACTAAAAACCGAACCCATGTTCCTTCTTTGCCCTTGTGCCGAGGCCACGTCATCTCGTTCTATAATCCGCGGCCCCTACGGGATAGGCGCCCCCGACGGGGAGGTATGCATACTTACATTCTCATAAATAAATACTGCTAGTTTTAGCTGACTATTTTTAACCGACTTCGAAAAAGGAGGAGGTTACATGTTCGTGTGTATGTATTTTTTTTTTTTTTATGTATGTTACCTGATTTCTCCCCCATTTGTGGACCGATCATCAAAATTCTTTTTTTATTTGAAAGAGTATACTCCTGAGGTGGTCCCATTTTTTTTTGGTGAAGATCTGGTGCTGATCTTCGGAGATATGCAATGGAACTCTTCAAAAATAGACTGCAAATCTGTCGTAATTGCTGGAATCGCTTGGATGTTTATTGAATATACATTATCATGACGTAACATCACGCCTGTATGCTCTGAGGGGGTATGCAGATGTGTACAATACACATTTTTTTTTGTTGTTTCATGAATTTTCGTGCTTTTTCTGGCGCTATTCAAGTATTCGCATCTAGCAGTCATCACTTGTATTCATGTTGATGAGCTGATAATGGAAGGTATACTACTCCTCAACGGTTAAGAGTTGAAAGTAAAAATAGGGGAATCTTGAAGGTTAAGGGTTAGGTTTCTTGGTTGAATGTTAAATGCATAGTAAATATTTGTATAGGATATAATATAGGTACTTATTACAACTAAAAATGAAAAAATAAAAAAAAACTTTTTTTGCAAAAAAAACAACCGACTTCAAAAACACCAAAAAGAGAAAAATAAACTTCAGAGGAAAAAAATCAGCTTCTGAAGTCGGTGGCAAAAAAATAAAATCAAACAAACAAATGTCACCGACTTCAGAAGCTGATTTTTTTCCTCTGAAGTTTATTTTTCTCTTTTTGGTGTTTTTTTGTTGTGCCTTTTCAAAGAAGTTAGTTTTAGAAAAGCTTTTATTTTTAATTGATTCAAAGTTGACATTTGTTTGCCAATAAAACACTGTGTTGGAGTTAGACAAGTATTGCCCTAGAAGGCTACATTATTGAAGGTTTGCAAATACTAGAGTTAAAAAGACATACTTTATGCTGATCCAATGAAGCAGACAGATTTTGAATTAATTCTATGTTGACCCACTATTGGGCAAATGCACTCCCTCCCTCTTTCCCGTTTTCGCTATCAAATGCGATTGTTGCCATTAGTCTACAATCGCACAGCGGTGGTTCTTTGGCAAAAAAAAAAAAATTAAAACTACCAGCCCAGTCCAACTTTATCTTTGCAGCTGTAAAGCCTGTATACTTCGCTCCATGGTAGCTCGTTGGCAGACTTCCTTAGGGTAGTTGACAAAAAAAGTCCGTCAGATACATTTCCAAAAAAATATTGGGCACGACATATTTTTTCACGTAAACAAAATATGAAAACGATACAGTGCTTTGAAAAGTCGTGTGACGTCACAGTTTGGTAATTTTTTTTACCACAAAGTAACGTCACAAGCCTCCACTCATGATCTTTGACACGTTTTATTTTCGTCACTTTTCAAATTAATTAATCCAATATTTTTCGATAATCTAACAGACGGACTAAACAGAATCATATTATTTTAGTCAGGAAACATCTCTATATTGCGGACTTCTGTCCCATTTGTAAGCGACATGCCTTTAATCATTCCAATTGTTTTACAGATCTTTGCTTCATCATATAATGAGGACGTTCGTTTATTGGCCGTTTTACCTCGGCGGTGTGGATGAGGAGAAACAAGAGCTCAAAGTGGAACTCTTCAGTGACTTCGAAGATGATCCGGTAAGTGAAGAAGAAAACTTTATGTTAATTAGCCTGTTCTGTCTTGTTTGTAATTACATAGTCTACTGCTGGGCAAAGGCCTACCTCATTCTTTTCCAACTCTCCCGCTGTAAAACTTTTTAAACAGAAATAACTCAAAAAAAAAAACTTGGAAAGCCATGGGGGAGTCCTTTGCCCAGCAGTGGGACAGTGTAGGCTAAGGAAAAAAAAAACTCATTTGTATTTCTTATGTGGGAGGAGTTTATTGATGACCTTTTATATATATATATTTAAATGTTGCCCCACACTAGGAATTTCTCCTGTATCGTGCATCCTCCGTACATCCATCTGTATCCTGTATCGTAATTTATTCTTGGTTTAGTTTTACATATTTTGGTGTTATGTTTATTATAGTGATGTTACCTAATAAATATATCAGATTTCAAATTTTAATGTAAATAATACATTAATTTGCAGGAAAAGCCCGCTACAGACGCTTACGTCGAACTGCAATCCCGCTTCGCCGAAGTGTACTCAAGTGAGTTGCACGTACAAGCACACTTCACTGGGCTGCGCTACCTCATGTTCAACTGGCCCAAGATATCTGCCGTGTTCGGTGAGTTTACTTGAGTTGTACTCACTCACTCACTATGTGTACTCGAGTGAGTTGCACGTACAAGCACACTTCACTGGGCTACGCTACCTCATGTTCAACTGGCTCAAGATATCTGCCGTATTCGGTGAGTATACTTGAGTTGTACTCACTCACTCACTATGTGTACTCGAGTGAGTTGCACGTACAAGCACACTTCACTGGGCTACGCTACCTCATGTTCAACTGGCTCAAGATATCTGCCGTATTCGGTGAGTATACTTGAGTTGTACTCACTCATTCACTATGTGTACTTGAGTGAGTTGCACGTGCAAGCACACTTCACTGGGCTGCGCTACCTCATGTTCAACTGGCCCAAGATATCTGCCGTATTCGGTGAGTTTACTTGAGTTGTACTCACTCACTCACTATGTGTACTCGAGTGAGTTGCACGTACAAGCACACTTCACTGGGCTACGCTACCTCATGTTCAACTGGCCCAAGATATCTGCCGTGTTCGGTGAGTTTACTTGAGTTGTACTCACTCATTCACTATGTGTACTCGAGTGAGTTGCACGTACAAGCACACTTCACTGGGCTGCGCTACCTCATGTTCAACTGGCTCAAGATATCTGCCGTGTTCGGTGAGTTTACTTGAGTTGTACTCACTCATTCACTATGTGTACTCGAGTGCACATAGTACAAGCACACTTCACTGGGCTACGCTACCTCATGTTCAACTGGCTCAAGATATCTGCCGTATTCGGTGAGTATACTTGAGTTGTACTCACTCATTCACTATGTGTACTTGAGTGAGTTGCACGTGCAAGCACACTTCACTGGACTGCGCTACCTCATGTTCAACTGGCCCAAGATATCTGCCGTGTTCGGTGAGTTTACTTGAGTTGTACTCACTCACTAGTTCTTTGGATTAGCGTTATTGGGTTTTTCCAAAAGGAGCCACGGAGTCTGGATTTGTGCTCGGTATAAGACAAGACAGACCAATAAAATTAAAGGTAAGGTATGGGTAGGTATTAAGAGCTAGGCTGAGGTATACCCTAAGGTATACCTCAGCCTAGCTCTTCGAGCATGACGGGCATGATGTTCCAAACGATTTTAATGAATGTGTTTGTTTCAGGTATCTGCACAAACCTATTCTTTGTTACGTTGGTGTTCGTTCTCAGTTGGTATCACCTGCAGGACGGATTACCCTATTTTATCAAAGTAAGTGGTTTTGTCAACTTATAAATTCTGAAAAGTTGTGGAGTAGTGACCGCGAACCGGAAGGCGTTGCGTTGCGCTGCCTCCCACTAGGTAGACCGTGGACCTGCCTCTTATTAGCATGTCCACCAAAGAAACGGGTTTTGTCGACGGAAGAATCGACAAAATGACAGATTGTAGCAAGGTTTCATGTCAAATTGTATTGAAAAATCTTTGTCTATTCCTAGTAGAATAGAGATAGAAACGCCATGCTAAGGGGGTTGGTAAAGGTTGAACCCGCTGTATGCGAGACGCATGGGACCTGTCAATGTGGCGACACTTAAGTGAGGCCTAGTCCTGCAGTGGACGTCTTTCGGCTGAAATGCTGATGATAAATTGTCTACTTGGAGGGTCCGTTTTCATTAGCCTCCTGTGATGTGAAAATAGCAGGACTGGCAGGATTTATTAATAGAGACGGACACACAGACACATTTTTTAGGGTTCCTTACCTCATAAGCAATGTCTTACAGCAAAGGTAAAGAGACCTTTTTTTTTAAAAACGGTCACGAGTCGTTGCAACTTCTTTCCAATTATCAAGGAAGATATCCAGTTCGTCCCAAAAGAGGAGCTCGTGGCTTAATAAGAACTGCCACTCGGGTCGATCTTTAGGTAAAGCTGTGCTTGCCTAGGTCGGTCTGTGGATGGGTGACCGCCCGACATACCGAGTTTCCTCCGTGCCTCGGAAAGCACGTTAAGATGTTGGTCCCGGCTGCCATATATATATATATAGATCTTTGGCAGTCGTTACAGGTAGTCAGTGACCTGAAATTCTGACATCCAGTCTTACCAAAGGTTATCGTATTACCTAGTATTAACTGGGTTGTGGGGGTCAGATAGGCAGTCGCTCCATGTAAAATACTGGTATTCAGCTGCATCCGGTTAGACTGGAAGCCAACCCCAATATAGTTGGGAAAAGGCTAGGCAGATGATGACATCCAGTTCGTCCCGCCATCTCCTACGTGGTCTGCCACGACCCCGTGTCACGGTTTCAGAGCACCAATCTTGATTCTGTCCACGAACTACAGATAGGCCATTTCAATTTATTATACTGTTTTCGCCTGGGATTACATAAAAAATATTGTTTTTACTTTATAATTTTTCAGAACAAGTTTCGTTCGGAGATAAAGACTGAGGAAGACGATAAAGGATTTATTGGGAAAGTTAAATTGGAAAGAGAAGGTACATATTTTATTACATATAACTTTCAATTCCAAGTTCTCCATTATCCATTTTATTTGTATACTACGTGAGTCCAAGTCATCTATAGCTACGTATATCGACGACTCGGAGGCTTGGGCACACAAACATATTTTTGTTCGACCCATTGCTAGGTGCTTGTCACCGAAAGTGTTAATTGAAGCGATATCGCTCCCACCTGCTTCGTTAGTCTAGAACTCTAGATGGTCTAGGACTCTAGCGCCCAAATACTCGAACGTCACTCAATTTTAAGTTGCACTTAAATCTCGTGCTGTCTTTGTTACTTTCACGCAGAGTGACAGAGATAGCAGGAGTTTTGAGTGTTACTTATAATTGAGTGACGTTTGAGTATTTGGGCGCTAATCTTGGGTTCAAATCCCAGGTCGGGCAAAGTTTTATTATATTAGATTTTTCTCATCAGAAATTTCTCAATAACAGCCACAGAGCCTGAACTTGTGCCCACTTGATGGCAATAAGCTGGCCCCGTATAACACAGGACTTAAACATAATTACGAACATGCGTTAACTATTGGGTACTTACCTACACCTCGGCCTAACCATTCGGTAATTACAGGCGTGATATAAATAATTTGTTCTTATTTTCAGACTCTGCTTCATATTTCGAAGAAGACGCTCTTCTGAAAGAGTTCCAACAAATAGAATCGAAGGAGGAAACGAAAGAGGAAAAAATTAAGACTTAAATGTGATCTACAACGTTTATAAAAGTTGTAATTTTTGCATCGTCGTCAAAATTCAGGAGATTCTCATGAAAGTTAAATAATCAATTTTAATTACGTTACCTGGTCAATAGTTGACATACTCTATTTTAAGTTGTTAATATTTAAGAACTAGCTTTTGCCAGCGGCTTCGCCCGCGTGAAAATGATGATTTTCCATACAAACTTTCATCCCCTATTTAACTCCCTTAGGGAATGAATTTCGAAAAATCCTTTCTTATTCCTTGTTTACATTATAAAGGGAACCTCTGTGCTAAATTTCAGCTTTCTAGGTCCAAGGGTTTGGGCTGGGCGTTGATGAGTCAGTCAGTCAGTCAGCCAGTCAGTCAAGTCAGGACTTCTCTTTTTATTTATATAGATATTTCAATTACCCCCCTTTTTTGGTGGGTGGGAATCATCATATGAGTCCTCCTGCTCTGGACGGACCCGTAGGGAGTATCAGACTTCTACTGACTAAAATCCTCCCATGTTCCGTCTTAGCCCTGTGTCCGGGACCGCGGTATCTCTTTCCAACAATCCGCAGTCCCGTCAGGAAAGTTACCTCCTTGAATAACTTGAATTTGACGGGGATGTAAAATGACAGCCTATATGATTGTTTTATTATATAATTAGCAGTGCAGTGATATTTTTAAAATATGAATGTGTTTGGGACAAAAACTGAAAACATACTATTGAACTAAAACGAAATTGTAGTACAAATATTTTTAAGTTATATTTTTTTTATTAATTTAATTTATTTACAAACTAGTGACCCGGCTTCGCACGGGTGCAATGCTGATACTAAATACATGTAAACCTTCCTCTTGAATCACTTTATCTATTAAAAAAAAACCGCATCAAAATCCGTTGCGTAGTTTTAAAGATTTAAGCATACAAAGGGACATAGGGACAGAGAAAGCGACTTTGTTTTATACTATGTAGTGATCTAGCAACCCAATTCTGCTTCTCACTGCTCTAACGACTTGACAAAACATCGAGTTTTTTTTTTTTAGCTGCAATTTATAAATATAAACCCATTCATGAAATGCCTCGGCAAGCGTTGCTTAACCCATGCCCCAAATATGGCTAACCTAACGGCCTTCTAGAATATTATAGTGATAACTACTTTGAAAATCGTGACTATATTTTATAGAGAAATAATTAAACGAGCCTCAGTTTTTTTAATTAGCCACAGGATCAAACTTCTAATTTTATAACTAAGCCACGGGAAAATTATAAAGCCTCTAATATACTAATTCGTCTTCTTTACGACGCCCACTAAATATTCTATAGAAAGCATCAAGTGACGATCAACATTTATATTAACTTGTCCTTGTTATTTATACATAGGCACCTAATTTACTAACTCAGCCACGGAATTTATATCTCACCACCATTTTACATTTTACAGCTTCAACACAAGGCCCTCAAAAAAATATAAATGAAGCGACCGTAGTCAACATCATTTTTTATAACTTCGCATGTAAAATAATACATCACATTCTTTTAGCGTGAAAATAGCAACAGAAAGATTTGGCGCGAGCGCGCGAGACGATAGCGACCGGCCATTTGCACCAATCAGAGAGCGCCATGAAATGTCAACTTTTGATACACTTTAGATTATTATATTTACGTTAAAAAATACCTATTAGTTACAGAAATGTTTTTACCATTGTCTAATTGACTAGTCACAGGCAGATTGTATGATTCGTTATTGTCAAGTGAGGGAAATAGGTTAGGTTAGGTTAAAACTGTGACCAAACGCGCGCGAGCCGAGCGAGCGAAGCGAGCGGTGCCGCGGCAGCGGCCGGCGAGCGCTACTTCCGAGTTGCTTGCAGAAATGTTTTCACAATTTATTGTCTAGTTTTCCGATAAAAATGAAGTTCTGAAGCGATTCTGTCGATAACTTTTATAGCACAACATGTAAATAAAATCGATCTTTAGGACATTCGATACTCTGAACTTGAATATTTAGGTCATTAAGTACTCTGAACTCTATATTTAAGCCTTTCGATGACACGACAGGAGTTTATACATACTATTAGTGGCTATAATATAATATTTGATGACAATTTTAATTAAATTTTGATGTTCAGTTAATGTGGCATGAGTTATAATTTAAACGTACTGAGTTAATAAATTAGAAGCTAATTGAATATTTTTTTGATGCCATATATTAATATTTTAGAAGTTTACTGTTTGAATTCATGTTACAAATTTAGATGCTAAAAAATAATCACGATGCTGAGTTGTATTTAGAGTGGCTTTAAAAAAATTAACTTGTGGCTAAGATAGTATTATTTAGATGCTCGTTAATTGTGGCTGACTTAGTAATTTAGAAGGCAAGTTAGATTTTTAGATGCAGATAATGCTATTAAAAAGAAGCCGGTTTAATTAGCACCCTATTTTATATTATGTATAAATATTGAAGTTCTGTGTCCCATTTTACTAAAACATCTGCTTACCCTTTTGGAAATGAAAGCGAAATGTTACATTTTAACACTTTTATTTTAGACCAACCAGTTTTTGTGATAACCAGTGCCATTTTGTTATTTTAAAACCTGTTGTCCTGTTTGGTAAATTCCTCCCTATTACATAGAGGACTTAAGGCGGGGTTACCCCGATAAACGTCGTCAACAATAGCGTTTTACTCGTACATGGAACGGATTTAAATTTTGAAAAAAATATATTACATAGTTGACTCTTCGATCATGATATGTCGGGCATGCGATACACGATTACTTACACTTCACTGCATCCAATTAAATCGCAAAGACATGTCCAAATGATGGCTAAATAATCGTTTTACTTGAGTTATATTAGGCTTTGAAAAATTAAACTTATATCATAATAAAGGTCGTAAAAAATGTGTATTATCTCGGGTCACATAATGTATAATTTCTTTATAATTTTTCTCCAAGAAGAAAAAACAGTCAAAATTTAGGCATTATATCGCTCGCGCGGCAGGGCGGGGGACGAGGTCGTGCGCATAAAAACAAAGTAGGGAAACCTCGCCTTAAACATATAACTGGCCCTCTGCCATACCCTTCGGGGATTACAAGCGTTATGTTATGTATACCAAACATACCTATAGATAATATTTTATTAAAGTACAAATATGCATTTGAAATGTAACCATGCTTTTAAAACGCATTTTTAAATTCAATGTAGTTTTCAGTTTTTGTCTCTATAATGTTAAATATGTATGAAAGTCTGCAATTTTACCATTAAATGATACTTATGCACAATATTACGCACCCAGTGAACAGATATTAATCTAGTTAAATTTGATTCTGCTCGATTTTATCTACTTAATGTCATTTTAAATGCACTTCCTTGAACCAGCACTCTGAAATAATAAGAATTTGAATTTAAGCTGTTTAAAAATTGTGTACTTATGACCGAAAGACAACCATTGCACTTTATTATGAAAAAAATGTTATAACACGATGTCTTTAACGAATAATAATTAAAAATAAGTGCTTATGCCTTGAATGAAATTGTAAATAGATTATATTTTTATACGACACGATTGGCGCAATGGCTAAGCGATTGGACTGCTGCACTACGTGTCGCGGGTTCGATCCCCGCACGGAACAAATATTTGTATGATCTACAGATAGTTGTTTCGGGTCTGGGTATTTGTGTATGTGAGTATATGTTTGTTAAAACGTTTTCTAAAAAAAAAAAAAATTTTAATTTTCTTTGGTACACTGGAAATCTTTCCCTATATCATAGATTTTTGGATGTTTCGCCTTTAAACACACTTGATAAATCTAACATGCCAAGATTACCTTTGGATCTAGTGGTCGCAAACGCGGCTGCTGATAATAAGGTCCTGGGTGCGATTCCTGGGCCGGGCAAAGTGGTATTGGGTTTTTCCATCAAGAGTCTGGATTTGTGCCCATTGATGATGGGCAATAGGCTCGCCCTATTACATGGGACTTAAACATAACTGGTGTACTTTTAGGTACATCTCTGCCTTACCCTTCAAGGATAGCAAGCGTTATGTGTGTTGATATCTCTAAAAACGGCTTCTTGCAGTTAGAAATATTTTAATGTAATTATGACTGAATAAATATATATATATTATCATAAATTGTACGTTAGTGCCTTCGGATTCGGAATAAAAAGCAATTTTGCATGACATTTCAATACCGCTTTCGATGTTGTATAGATAAAAATAAATGTTATATTGAAAGGAATTAAATGTGATAAGCGAAGTTAAAAATAGATGAATATTATTGTACTGTATGTTGCTCATTAGTGATTAGTAATCTTAGAGCAGCGGTGGCGGGGATCGTGGGTTCGAACTCAGGCAGGGCGCATTACTTTATGTAATTTATTTCATCACCACTGCTCTCTAAACAGGAAGGAAAACATCGTGAGGAAACCGGCATGTCTTAGAACCAAAAAATTCGAAGACATGTGACATCTACCAACCCGCACTGGGCCCGCGTGGTAGATTATAGCCCATCCCTCTCCTAGAGAGGAGGCCTGAGTCCCTGCAGTGGGAACATTATAGGCTGATGATGATGATGACTAAGGTACTCTGCCTAATCTTTCACGGATTACCGGCGTGATGTTAAGATAATAAGCTATTTTTAAATTGATTTACTTAATTTGTGTCGCAAATGAGCAAAATATAAGATTTTATTGTCTATAGAATGCAAAGAGAACATTAATGTATTGAATGCATGATATTTATGGAAATAAAATAATGTGATAAATATTTTTTACTTTGGAATTAGCAAATAAGTATTGATGTTGTCTATGACTTTGTTTTGTTTCTCTTTTGGCTTCTCAGCTTATCCTTATATTGGGGGTTACAGGCGTGAGCTTCGTAGCATGTCGATCGCAATCTAAATTGTATCAGCCCCGAGCTTCCATAAGCTTAATATCACGTTAGGACAGGCAGGAGACGATATTAATGTCCCATCGTTTGATAAACAAAACCACTGTTGGTTAACCTGTTGAACGCCAGAGCGTTACACGTATGGCGCACCTCCTACGCCAAGGCACAAAATCATTATTTTATATTATCTGACACTATTTTGTATTAAAAAGCAGATAAAAGTAAAAAAAAACGGTTTTAGTCGTCTATAGACGTCGGTGGCGTATTGGACACGTTTTCATTTGTCGTCTATCTATACTTGACTGTGGCGGTCAAAAGATTACGCAACCCTTGATTCCAGATCAGCCATTGCTACAGCTATAATGTCACAAATGGGTTGGATAGGGAAACACTGTCTAAACAGGCATCTTCTTCTTCTTTTCGAGTCGACAACTCAAATTTTGTCCATCCAGTACGTAGCAACCTGGACAGCTCTTCCGTTGGCTTCGTTTAAGTCCTTGAACGTGCAGTTAGTTGGGCACGACGGGCAAGAGAGGGGCATGTCTTGTGTAGGGGCTCCACACTCACATTCTGTCAGAGATGGGTCAACTATACCCCATCTAGCCAGATTGGACCGGCAGCGGCCTACTTGGGTACGCAATCTATTTAAAGATTTCTATCTAAAGGCCATTGCAGTTCGTGGCCAGGGGGTAGTTTTTCTGCCGGTGCGATGAAGTGTGGAGGGGGGGATGATTGTTTTTCCAGTGTGCTTCGTTCATCTACTGCACTGTTCTCTGAGGAGGTGGTGTGTCTCAGGAAGCTTTTTCGGCTCTTCAAACGGCTGTCTTTTTCTTGTTTGCCCTTTTCAATACGAGTCGCTATTTCCCGGCGCACGACTGGAGGAGCAATGCCCGCTAATGGGTACAGCATTGTAAGAGGGGAGGGTTTTAAACATCCCGTAACAATGCGGCAGGTTTCATTGAGCGCTATGTCGACCTCTTTCGCGTGGACGGAACGATGCCACACTGGGCATGCGAAATTGCGAATTCGCCAGCAGAAAAGGAAAGACATAGGCCAGTACTCCTAAGAACTTGCGGTGATGCTCCCCAGCTGGTGGATGTAAGGCGGCGAAGTAAGTTATTACGGGAAGTAACTTTTTTCTTTGTCTTCGTACAGTGGTGTCTGAGTGTTAAGACCTATCCAAGGTGATGCCCAGGTAGCGTGGTTGAGGACAGTGCTCTATGCTAACGCCTTGCCATGAGATGTTAAGATTCCTGTTTACTAAAAAAAAAAAACAGGCATGATAAAAGAAAACAAGATTGCATTTTCAAAAATATTTTTATTACAAAAAAGATGTTTACATTCGTTATGAGCATATAATATTTACAACCAAGACTTGTTACCTTATGGCTGTGCCATATAATATCCAGGCTTAAGTATATGATTTCGGGCTTAAAAAAGTCTGTCGTGCACGTATTAAGCTTAATTTACATTGGTCAAGTGCTTAGCGAGCGTAAATAAGTACAGTGAGTAAGGAATATCCGATCACCTCTTATGGCCCCACCAACATGACAGGACAGGGACCGTGTGTCAGTGTTTCCGAGTGTGGCAGTGTTTTCGGGCAGTGTGTCAGTGTTTCCAGGCAGTGTACGTGTTTCCGGACAGTGTGTCGCTATTTAGTGACAGTGTGTCGCTATTTAAGAACAGTGTGACAGTAAGTATTTAGTGACAGTGTGTATTAAAGGACAGTCTGCCAGTGTTTAGGGACATTCTAAGTATTTAGAGACAGTGTGTCAATGTTGAGGGACAGTGGTTTCAGACGATCGGACAGTAGTCAGTGAGTCACTGTCATTGACCAATGTAAATTGAGCTTCAGTCAAAACTTTTTCTAAACCTTGATGTCCCATATTTACAACAGCGTACTGATTTTTAACAATATAATTTTATTTATGTAATGTAGCCTCAATGTTTTAGAATATCTTTTTAAAGCAGTTCGAATTCTAGCCTTTTTGGCTTTCAGTCTAACTAGATACCTTGTAAAATAGGGTGAATATGGTCGAGAGGGTGAGTCGAGGTAAAATATTAAACGCCAATTCAGGATAGTGAAGTATTATTTTGTTGCCTAAAATAACTGTTTTTTTTTTTAAATTTTGTATTCAAATTAGTAACAAAATAAATGAATTCAACGTTGAAAACCCTAGCAACGTATTGCGTTGATTCACTCACCCCCATGTCCATATTCAAGCCGTTTTAGGGTATTTACAATTGCGACTGAATTTCATAATTTTAGAAATACATATTTTATTGCTTTTTTGAGTTGATTTCACTAATTTTGATTAAGGTACAACTGGTTTATAATTGAGCGTAGTTCTGCACAAATGTACTAACCCTCATTTACATTTCTCCCACTGTCCAAAATACTTGTAATGAATTTGGACAGTAAACTCTGATTAATTTTAAATCTGGAAATCTTTAAAGACTGATTTTTACTGAATACAACATTTAGAATGTTGGATTAGTGACGTAAAACAGAATGTGGGTTGGCTCAATATGGCAAAACTAAGTCCTTTGTCTTTTTACGTATACTTAATTCCATAAAAATATAAATCATGGTACATATTGTTTATGTTATACAATCAAAAATGTAAGAATTACATATTAACGGTTATCTATAGCACCATTTTGTGGCAGTTTGTGATATGTATATGACTGTGAAAGATAGACCTAAAATGACGTTTAAAATAATAACAATTTTGCTTGACGTTACATTAATTCATGAATATAGGTAATGTTATTGTCTTTTCCAAAAACCTCTATGACACCACGTAATTTTTTTTTTTTTACTAATTTTAATAATACCTTAATAATAGGAACCGAAAACTAAAATAATGTAGTAACAACCTTTAAGTGAAGTATCTACACAATATTTTTTATTAAACTAGCTGACCCGGCAAACGTTGTTATGCCATATAAAAAAAAAATAGGGGGATGAAAAATAGATGTTGGCCGATTCTCATAGATACCGGATAAGCACAAAAAATTTCATCAAAATCGGTCAAGCCGTTTCGGAGGAGTACCTATGGCAACGAAAACTGTGACACGAGAATTTTATATATTAGATTTAAATTCGACTTAATATTCAATTTCATACAGACAATTATACTAAAAGAGAGAAAAAAAAGCTCAGAAAATTCCTTCCCGGTCTCCGAAAGCTTAACAATTAAATCTCATGTACCTAAACGGTTGTGTTTGCTTGAATCAGTCAACCAATCACAGTCGTTCACATAAAAGACAGTTTTAAATTGACAAGTCGTTCAGAAACACGAGATACTAAAGTTAAGTCTAGCTTGTCTCGCTATGTCGTTATAAGCAAAGAAATTTAAAATTCTTTAGAGAGGCTACCATAAGAAATGTAATAGTAAAAGGTGATCTAAAGTCTGTTTCCAAATGGCAAAAAAAATACCGGCACCAACCAGTAGGTCTCGTTGATCTTAAATATATTTAAAATTCTTTGATTATAAGCCAAAACAATTATTAGAGTATAAAGAGAAATTTGAGTGCTTTAAAATAATGTTTTTTTATTTACTGATTCGCCTCTCAAACTCACTCAATTTTTCTGAAAGCCTGATCAAATGTCTGATGTTAATAATGAATTATCGTCACTGGATGACCAAAATATTTAAAACCAATGACAATACATAGTTTAGATTTGACAACAGACGCTGAATAGGCTTTCACAAATAGAGGGTTAGTCTCATAATATTAATATACAACGTGAAATAATAAATATAAAAAATAAATTTGTATATAAATTATATAAAGTTGAAGCGAGCCCTGCTCAGTATTTTATTCAGTTTTTATATAAACAATAAAAAGCCGTTCAGGATGCGTTTCAACTTTCCCCCCTGTATATTTGACCTAAAGCAACATTTTTTGCAAATATAATAAACATTTAATTGCTATATTTTGTGCTTGGCTGAATAATCTAATTTTTTAAACAATTTTCTATAAAAAGACGATTGAAGAAATTTACACATGATTCGTTTTTAATAAATCTAACTGCACCGAAAAACAAAGAAATTGAGTCCCAGATTGGAACGAAATACCTATTCCTAATTTTTTTTTATTCAGTTTTAAAAATAAAAATATTAAAGATTTTGTCGGAAATTATTTTGAGAGCTAGTAATTAGTAAATAAGAATAAACTTCAATAAGAGACAGAACAATTAACAGTTTTTAATCCTTTATTAATGTGCTTTAGCATAGTTATTTATCTGCTGCACAATCATTCTGTTGACCCTAAACTTAGAGTTTAGAGTGAGTAAAAACTAATTTTGTGTCTGTTTTTGCAGACTTTTGCCGAAATAAAAAATATGTTCAACAATATTTTCGTTTTCTCTTTCATTAGGTGTATAAAATTTACAACAATTGCAATACTACTTATAACATTTTTTTTTTCTGTCATTAAAATCTAGCTTGGCAGTTTCAATATTAATTTCAAACACATTCTTACTCCCTATTGCTTACAATTTCGACATCAACCGTAACTTTTGCATTGTAAATTTAAATTTAGAATGTACATTTAAACTTACGGAATTTTCCTTAGGATGGCTGATTTGCCGCCATTTTGTATTTTCTTCAGTCGCTGTTTGGATTCAGCTCGCAGTGGACGCGTATCGGGATAATTCTGGTAAAACCATGCCAACTGCCTGGAAGAATTGTGCAATCTAACATGAGCTTATTAACAACACCGTCCGGTGGTAGGAAAATAGGTTGGGATGGGTACAGGATGGGTTAAAGAGAGGTTAGGATTTTAAACAAAATCGTGTGGGACAAGCATGTTATTAAAGTAGTACAAATACGTCAGGTACATTAAAAAAAAAATAAGTAAGGGCATGGATAAGATTTTTTTTAAACTAATAGGTTTTGAAGGACTTTGTTTTCATATATTCAAAGCAAGCTAAAAATTAAACTTACAACAGTAAAGCGGAATTGAGACGAATGATGTGGAGTTAGTAAATGGCAGTGGCTGGATGGTATGAAATAGGGTAATAAGGGTAGGGTAATTAAGGGTATGGCTAGGGTACCGATTCGACTCGGATAGCGATAATATTAAAGATACCTGGTAGTTAAGCCTAAATTCAAAAATATAAAACAACTTTGACGTTTAAATAGCTATTTGAAACTATAAAAAATATAAAATAATTTTCTTGACTACCCATGCAAATATTTTAAATGCGATCTTTGTCCCGAGAGTACGAATAACAAACTTCTTTTTTAAAAGCTGAAGAATTTTGAAGTAAATTCTTAGACGTACGTTCATAACTTTGTTTAAAAAAATCGTTTAGTCTATGTACAAAAAGGTTTATTAAATAAAGGCTTGTGAGTCTGTTACAGAATCACCCTGCTAGAATATCGGCCAAATTAAAAAAAGAGTGTCGTGTGAGCCTGTTACGAAACCAGAATCTCTTCCTTTAAAACCCAAAAAGAAAGCCTTCTATAATTAATAATCTTACAGTAATTTTAGCGGCAAACCCACTCATACCTAAACAACTAGAATCAAGTAGCAAAACTAAACCTATAATCGTTACAGAGTATAACAAAATAGAGTATAAATAGAAGTAGTAGCATAGTAAAATGACAAGATTAGTTATTGCAGAGAATATAGCCATTAAATAGTCTAGTTTTATTATTATTACCTCGTTTTCTGCGCGTTCTTCATCACTCTGGTACTGGACGTCTATCTCTGAACTGTTTACGCTGTTTTCCCAGTCTTCGGAGGATTCTATTGAAGATGCGTCTAGGTCGATTTCAGCTGAAATATAAGGTCCCATTAAAATAGGTGGACAAATTTTAACTAAGCGTTCAGTAGGTCTAACCAAAGATATCTAAACAAAAAAAAACATAAAATAAAGTTATTTTTTAAATTTAAAATAATAAATTGCCGGCACTCTAGAAGAAACTCATCTTATAGTAGGAGTAGGTACTTAAATGCATTTTTCTTATTTTTTTTTACTATGTTATGGTGGTCTGAATGATTTCTGAAATTTTGTCCACCTATTTTAATGGTACCTTCTAAACTTAAATAATTTTCGTGTCAACTTGAACAGTTTTAAGTTTTTATGATAATTTGATGTTCCTTGTTGGTCTAGTTGTCGCAAGCGCAACTGCTGAGCTCATGCTCAATTTTTTTCATTGGGTCGAGCAAAGTTTTTTATCAGGAATAGGGATGTTTACTGACTAAAAAAAATATGATTCTATATTAGTCCGTCTGTTAGATTATCGAAAAATATTGGATACGTATTTTTTGTTTTATCAAATCAATAAAAATTGACGAAGATAAAACGCGTCAAAGATTTGAGTGGGAGTTTGTGACGTCACTGCTCGATAAGAAATGACATACTAATGTCTTAGAATATGACGTCACACGAGTTTTCAAAGCACTGTATCGTCTTCATTGTTTGTTTACGTGAAAAAAGAAAAAATACGTGTCCAATATTTTTTAGAAATCTATCTGACGGACTAATTAGATTTTTTAGTTTACATCCCTATTTCTCAGTAGTAGTCTGGATTTGTGCTTGTTTGATACTAATAGGCTCGCCCCTTACTACATGGGACTTAAGGACGATAATTTTACGTGATAAGAAAACATTGACTGTGTCTGGGTGTAATTTATCTATAATATGTATGTATTTAGAAATATATAAGTATGTTTATCAGTTGTCTAGTACCCATAACACAAGCTCTGCTTAGCTTGGGACTAGATGGCGTTGTGTGATAGTTGTGGAATATTATTACCTATTATTTTCGGAATGTGTTTTTTTTTCTCAGCTTAGACTGGATTTTAACTACATTTACGGGTCGAAACCAAAGCAAATGTAGCGTGTGGTGTGTGTGTGATGTGTGTGAGTTTTTTTATGTGTTGTGAGGTGGTTATTATTATTATTATTATTGATGAAAAATTGAGGCATCACAAGCCGAACGCTTAGGCCGATCGTGACTCTCTATCGCTTGTTCCGTGCTCTCGCTTGCACGCTTAGCTCAGGCGGAACTTGACACTTTTTTGTGCGTGCAGCCGACGTTCATCGATTTATAAGACGTTCGTTATCACGTCAAAGTAACGGAAGAAAAAAAATGTAATGTGTTAATGTAGCCAGTGGGCAGTGACATTCGCGCCACCCAAGACAAATCTAACGACGTATATTTTATCCAAATCCGTTCATCCGTTTAGTAGTTATGAGGGAACAAATTAACGGACATACATACATACAGGTCAAACACATAACCCTCCTTTTAGGCTGCGCCGCAGTCGGGTAAGATATAAAGTAATTACCAATAGCCATAGGTTCATTATGCCTATTAGCCGGGACAGCCTGCATCCGCAGCGCAGTCGCGTTTATGGCCAAGCCCTGGACTCCGTGACGAGTGCTGCTAGACTGTTGTGACAAGTCTTGGAGCGTCCCGTCTGTTACTGGCAGTTCTTCGGCGTATCTTACTAGGGGGTGCTCCTGGAAAAATGTATTCAAAATCAAAATATTTTGTTTCAACTATTTGAAATAAAATATTTTACATATGAAGCACACACACTTATAAAAGGCTACAATTTAAATGCTCACTAAAAAAGATTTTTAGACCCTAGATTAAAGTACCGTAAAGTACTAAATAAAATATTTTAACTTCAAATAAAATAAACCCACTCTATACTGAGGTGCCTAAAGAACAACGTTTTAAGTTTCAAAATAATTAGACACTCATCAGAATAATTGTACGTGTTGTATTTATATTCTTTTTGCCTACCAAAATGGACAAATGCTCACCAAATCAATTAACCAAAATTATAATACGATCGTCTCGCGACAGTATCCTTTATGGGCGGCATGGGCACCGGGCCGTAGGCCGACGAAGGAGGCCGGCGGAGGCCCGTCACTTCGGGGACAGAAGATATTAGTGTTATTTAATATGCGAGCGAAGCGAGCTCGCGTCATGGAGATAAATTGAAAGTCGTGAATTATACAATATTGGTTAAATCTATTTAGTGATAATATAAAATATTTGGTCTGCAGTTAACTTTAAAGGCGTTTATAAATCTTTCTGGTATAGAATAAAAAGGAAAATAGGTTCATTCCTACAATACTTTAGGAAACACAATTTGGTGAGCATTAATCCATTTTGGCCGGCATTTCGTTTTTTTTTTTTGTAAAATAGGTTCTTTTCTGGTAGGCGTTTAAACACAAGCCCATAAAAAACGTCGACAAAAGGTGTACGGTTCGGTTTGGTCGTTTCCTATAGAGAAGAACCGACAAGGAACTGCTCTTTTAAAATGATTTGCTTTTACAATATACATATTCATGTTACAGCATGAGTACTTAGGTATAGGGGCAAAGTAAGTCGGGCTAGTAGGGCTCTACAAATAAAAAAAGTTAACAAGTAGGTATCTAAAAATCTGCAAGGCCCTATTGAATATTTTGTAAATAGACTCCGAACCCAGGTCGGCCGCAGCAAAGACAATCTCTTCAGATGGGGGTTCATAGACGGCTCAGACCTCAAGTGTGTATGCGGCGTATCTCCACAGATAATGTCCCACCTTCCATCTTGCGCTGCATGTCCTGACACCTGTACCCTTGACGACCTTATGACTGCATCAGCGAGTGGAGTTCACATAGCTGAATTTTGGGCCAAAACGATTTAACAGAAATTTGCCATCGACACGCTAAGAAGAAAAAGAATATTTTGTTCATATTTGTACCAATGAGAAGTTCAGGTGGAAGTGTCGTGTGGAGGAATGAACATATTAGTGGAAGTTTAAAAGTTGCTCCAGTTGCAGAACAGTTGACAGGTTACCGACGGCTCCCGTCGAAGCTGCGGGTTGTACGAAAGAGATACAGCGGCCTCAGCACAAGTGCTAAGAAGGAACATGGGTCGTTTTTAGTAAGTAGAAGTCTGACACTCCCTACCTCTCTACCCAGAGCGGGAGGAGTCATTTGAAGATTCCCTACCCCCCCCCTTCCCCCAAAAAGGAAAGAGAATCGACGGCTTTGGTATGGACATGTGAGGAGGAGGGGTACGAATCGCATTGTGACTAAAAGAGCGACAGAGAAAACATTGTTCTTAAGGAAGACCTAAGAAAGGATAGATGGATAACCTAATTGTTCAACTGTTACAATAATGATGTAAAAAAAATATGTTTATTACGTATCATTTTAGCTCAAATTGCTTATCGAGGAGTCTTCATTTAGGCATAAAAAATGCCTGTAGTTGAAGGCTCCGCTCTTACCTTACAAAATGTTGATACAAATAAGCAAATAACAGAAAGAGAAAAAAAAAAAACTAATCTAACAAAATACAATTTTGTGTGTGTGTGTGTATGTATGTGAGTGGTGTGTGTGCATGTGAGTGGGTGTGTGTGTGTGCATGTGAGTGGGTGTGTGTGCATGTGAGTGGGTGTGTGGGCATGTGAGTGGGTGTGTGCATGTGTGTGTGTATGTGTGACAAAGGCAGATTTTGAGTGTTCGAATACATGGGTCGATGTATTTAATATACTTACAGGATGTGATAATTCACAAATGGGATTCAAACGGAGGTCGATCATCTCGAGGACGGAAAGGTAGCAGGTGTCAAACTCCGCCGGAAGGCATGATATCTGCAAGTAACAGAAAAATACACATTTTAACAACATAACATCACGCCTGTAATCCCTGATGGGTTAGGCAGAGGTGTACCTAATAGTACACCCACATTTCGTTAATTTATGGGTACCACCACACCATAACTCAGTTAGTAGTGGGTTATACGATAGGTACCCCTTGGTAAGACTGGTTATCAGACTTTCAGGTACGTGTAACGACTGTCAGACTGGTTATCAGACTTTCAGGTACCTGTAACGACTGTCAGACTGGTTATCAGACTTTCAGGTACCTGTAACGACTGTCAGACTGGTTATCAGACTTTCAGGTACCTGTAACGACTGTCAGACTGGTTATCAGACTTTCAGGTACCTGTTACGACTGTGAGACTGGTTATCAGACTTTCAGGTACCTGTAACGACTGTCAAAGATCTATAAATGACAGCCGGGACCAACGGCTTAACATGCTTTCGGAAGCACGGAGGAACTTAGCTTGTAATGGGTCACCCATCCACTCGCCAACCAAGGCAAGGACGGTTTAACCTGAAGATTAATCCGAGCGGCTGTGATTATCTAGCCACGAGCTCCTCCAAGGTTGGTAGGTATACCTAGTAACAAACATAATAATACCCCAAAGAATAAAACAAATTAATGTGCACTAGTTATATGATTATAATAATATAAAAATAGCGACCTAATAAAAAGGTTATCAATTGAAACTGCTTCTACTGATAAGTTGTTCAATAAAACCTTGGGTCATTGCACTGTTGACATAAACTCGCGATCAAATAATACGGGTCGACAAAGAAAATCCCTGTTACTTGCAAATTAACAATATATGGACTGAAGAAGTCAAAATTAAGTTTTCCCTATTTCTTTTCTGATTAATTTCGTTGCGGGATCCAAGACAGTTAACTTGTTTCTCTGAGGCTGAGGCTACATTAGGCCGCGACGCGACCTGCGACACATGAGCGATTAAATCAAGTAAATGAATGCTCACGTATATGGCTACACCGTACATCGCTCTTTTTTCTCTATTTTCTCTTCGCTCTTCCAGTCGCATCGCAAATCGCTGCCTACTATAGCCTCAGGCTGAGACTTCGTCGAGCTTCATTGTCTCGGCACTTTTCTGGTAGTCGTCACTTTTGAGTCTGGCTTTCAAGAATTGCAGTGGTTTGGGAATGGTGTGGAAGGTGTACTGGTCATAATGCTCTTCTTTATAAATGGAAATAGACTGGGATAAGGGCAGCAGGAAGATGGAGCAGCGCTGGCCCAGTGGTGTCGGCCCCGACTTACGAACAGTGGTCGTGGGTTCGAAGTAGTTCGAACCCAGGCAGGCGCATTACTTTGTGTAATTAATTTCATCACCGCTGCTCTCACAACGGTGAAGGAAAACATCGTGAGGAAATAGGCATGCATTCGAAGACATGTTAGGTACATCTACCAATCCGCACTGGGCCCGCGTGGTGGATTATAGCCCATCCCTCTCCTAGAGAGGAGGCCTGAGCCCCTGTAGTGGGAACATTATAGGCTGATGATGATGAGTGCCTAACCAAGTTTTTATGGGCGTCTGACTTAGCTTTACATACCGTCGACAAATATCTCAGGTATGCTGCTTTTCTCACGATGTTTTCCTATTCCACAGTCCCCAGTTGCGTCACATCAACCTAATTCTCCGCCTCCCGCATCCTTTCTATCCCGGTCCCCTTTTTACACTCATCGGTTCCTCTAGCGGAAGGGCGCCCTACGTGTACGTGCGGTCTACATTCAAGTATTTGATTGAAGCAATGGCCACAAAAGTGGTTTAATAATAACTGCGACTCGGGTCGATCTTTAGGTTAAGACTCGCTTGCCTAGGTTGGTCTGTGGATGGGTGACCGCCCATTACATACCGATTTTCCTCCGTGCCTCGGAAAACACGTTAAGCTGTTGGTCCCGGCTGCCATATCGATAGATCTTTGGTGGTCGTTACAGGCAGTCAGTGATCTTAAAGTCTGACAGCCAGTCTTACCCAGTATTAACTGTGTTGTGGAGGTCAGATAGGCAGTCGCTCAATGTAAAATACTGGTACTCAGCTGCATCCAGTTAGACCGGAAGCCGACCCCAACATAGTTGGTAAAAGGCTAGCTAGAAAGATGATGAATGGCCAGAAAAGTACATTATAAAGTCATATATCAGAAATCAGTGTGAACAATGATATTGATAAAACTGTGGGCTGTCTGACGAGTAATTTAGAAATAATTAGTTCAATTGGAAAATTTTGTGGCATGTCTTAAAAACAAAAAATTCGAAGACATGTGACATCTACCAGCCCGCACTGAGCCCGCGTGGTGGATTATCGCCCATACCTCTGCTAGAGAGGAGACCTGAGTCCCTGCAGTGGGAACATTACAGGCTGATGATGATGATGAGTAATTTTGTATGTCATAAGGGCGGGAATGGGCGATGTCAGTAGAGCATTCAGCATTGAAAAGCTAAGAAAAGATATAACATTGGTACCTGCCTAGTTGTGAACCCATTTCTGGCCTAATGGTTAGAGATGCCTGTAAAATGCTGGTCGTTACAAATAACAAATAATTTAGTCCACAAAATGATTTTTCATTCATTTCAGCCCGTAATCACCCACTGTTGGGTATAGGCCTCCCCTTTCTTCTGCCAGTCTTCCCTGCTTTGTGCGTCTCTTATCCATCCATTTCCCGAGCTCCTGACGATATCGTCCACCGCGCTTTAGGGCGACCCTGGTTTCTCACGCCCAACCTTGGCCACCATTCGGTCAGAATCTTACTCCATCGGCCATCTCCGCGTCTAGCCAAATGTCCTGCCCATAAACCCCATGACCGTGGCCATTACGAAAAACTAGACTACTAATTTAGACAGGTTACACAAGACTAATTTAGATAGGCTTAGCAAATCGTCCGTCTTTTCTTTTTAAAGTGTTGCTCCATCCCGTATAACTTTTTTTACGTAATAAGTATAGATTCGCGTCCTCGGCCACCGCGACTTTTTGCAACGAAACGCAAAAGGTCGCAATAGTCACGATGCTTTCTATAGCTGTGTACCTACTCTACAGACTTAACCTTTGTGGTCATTTAAATAATCTTTCATATAAAGTAACTGGCACGTTTTAAATAAAAGGGAAATAATAATAATATTCCACAACTATCACACAACGCCATCTAGTCCCAAGCTAAGCAGAGCTTGTGTTATGGGTACTAGACAACTGATAAAGGACCACATTATGACTTAGTAGCGAACAGTCGTGTTTATGTTAGCTCCACAAAAATAAATTGTTAAAAAGTGTTCTTAATAAAGTTTATCTCAGTATTATTGTTTCAAAGTGAATATAACCGAAACTCGATTGAACTGTGGTATAATTACGCATAAATAATCAGTACAAGTGAACATTATTTGCATTTCAAAATCAACACAAATCTACAAGAGTGACAATTTATATTGTGAGTACTGTGATCTACCCGCTAATAAAATTTGTCATCTTTCGTATGTTGACAAATTACCCTACAACACAAGTACTTACTCTACAATATATGTGAGAAATTCGTCAAGTATCTCAATACCGAGTTAGCGTGTGTACGAACGGGTCGTTCGTCGTTTCGCACCACGAGCGGTTCGGACCGCGGTGTGAAACGCAGAAGAGCTCTGAAGAATGGGTTGTTTTGGACCGCGGTGTGAATCGACCACAGGAGAATTTGAATGGGTTTATTCGAACCGCGAATGAAACAAAAAGTTTTCTTAGTAATAATGCGTAAAGTACAGTCAGGCACAAAATAAAACAGCGATATAAGTTCTACGATATAACGGTTTTCTCTCTCCCTCAAGTTGCGAAAAATCCAGAAGATAGGCACGTGGAATGTTCGTGGCTTGCTAAAACCCGGTAAATTTTGCATCGTAGAGAAGGAAGTTACCAGATGTGGTCTATGCTTTTGTGGACTAGCCGAAACCCACTGGAGAAACAACGGGCATTTCTTTACCGATACCCATGCAGTCTACTTTTCCGGCAATGATGACAGCAGCCAAAACGGAGTAGCAATTCTTATTCCTAAGCATAAAAATAACAGTGTGATCGGGTATGAAGCAGTTAGCGACCGCATTATGTCAATGAAACTCAAAGCGTCACCAGTAAACCTAAACCTAATACAGGCATATGCACCCACCAGTGAAGCTCTACCCTCCGTTCTGGAAAGTTTCTACAAAGAATTACAGGCAACAGTCGAAAAAATTCCCAACAGAGAGATGCTTGTAATCATGGGTGATTTTAACTCGAAAATTGGCGCAAACGCTGCTCAGTATAGCAAATGTGTGGGGAATTTCGGACTTGGGGTGCGAAATGAAAGAGGTGAAAGATTTATGCAGTTCGCAGACGAGAACAACATGGTGGTAGCGAACAGTCTATTCCAGCACCATCCCCGTAGACTGTTCACCTGGACGTCACCTGGAGGCAGAACTAAAAACCAGATCGACTACATTCTGATTAGATCACGCTGGCGCACCTCAGTTCTCAATGCCCACACACTTCCTGGGGCTGATTGTGGTTCCGACCATGAACTCGTCATCGTAAAGTTGCGGTTGAAACTCAAAGCTGCCCGATCCTCCAAGACAATAAGACGGATTGAAGTTGTAGATAACGAAAAGTTCAATACAACCATTGAGCGGAATTGGAAAGAATGGACCGATGTCAACCACAAAGAAGCTACACCAGACACGCTATGGAATAAGGCTAAACATCTCATCCAAAATGCAGTGGCGGAGTCTAATCCAAGATCAGAAACGCGCAAACGTCAACACTGGATGACGGATAGTACTCTTGCTCTAATAGAAGAGAGGCGCCACAAGAAAGCCGCGGGGGCAGACATAAGAGAGCTGAATAAGTTGTCTGCTAACATCCAAGCCTGTTGCAGGCGAGACCACAATTCCCACCTTCGTAGCATTTGTGAAGAGGTCGAAAAACACGCTATGAAGCATGAGTCTAGAGACCTTTACCACAAAATTCGCCTCATTACTAAATCTCTACCCGCTAAAACCTGGACTATTGAGAACGACAAAGGTGAAGTGGTAACAGAACTCGAACAAATCTCTGAAACGTGGAAGAGCTACTGTCAGTCATTATTCCTGGACCCGCAGTCGCAACAGTTTGAAAGTACGGACCCGGAACGAGAGGATTTGGAACCAGACATCCTTCTGTCCGAAGTAAGAGCAGCCATAGAACACCTGAAAAGTAAAAAAGCAACTGGTAAAGATGCAATTCCTATAGAGACAATTAAAGCCTTAGGAGAACGTGGCAACCAGATGTTTCATCTTATCTGCAACAAGGTATGGCAGACAGGAGTTTGGCCTTCGGAGTGGACACATACCGTATTCGCACCCCTGCACAAGAAAGGTTCGACGAAGAGATGTAACAACTACCGCCTCATTGCTCTGATATCACACGCTAGCAAAATAATGTTACATATTCTCAACGAGCGATTGAAAACTTACCTGTATAAGGAGATCGCTCCGGAACAAGCCGGTTTTGTAAAGGGCAAGGGCACTCGAGAACAAATTCTCATCGTACGCCAGATCATCGAGAAGTCAAGAGAATTCAATAAGCCCATATTCATTTGCTTTGTTGATTTCTCCAAAGCATTCGACTCGGTGAGGTGGCCGGTTTTGTGGAAGACCTTGCTAGACATGGGCACACCAAAACATCTTGTACACCTTTTGAGACGTCTATATGAAGAGGGCACAGCCTCGGTTCGCACAGATGATGTCCTGTCAAGTGACTTTCATCCTAGTGCCGGAGTACGCCAGGGGTGCATTATATCACCGCTCTTATTCAATGTATACACAGAGCTAATAATGCGTATCACTTTAGAAGACTGGACGGATGGTGTAACAGTTGGTGGATACAAAATTGCAAACTTGCGTTACGCGGATGATACCACCTTATTTGCAACCACTTCGCAACACTTGGAAGAGCTACTGTCAAAGATGGAACGCGTGAGCCATGAGTTTGGGCTAAAAATTAATCGCAGCAAGACCCAGGTGATGATTGTGGACCGTGCCAGGAATAATTCGCCAGAAGTGACCGTAATTGCGAATTGCAACGTGGTCCAATCTTACATCTATCTTGGGGCTCTGATTTCGAACAATGGCGGGTGCATCGATGAGATCAAACGACGTATGGGCATCACAAGAACAGCGATGGACAAGATGCGAAAAATATGGAGGAATAGAAACATAACTAAAGCCACGAAGACCAGGCTGGTTAGGACGCTTATATTCCCCATATTTCTTTATGCAGCTGAAACCTGGACCTTACGAGATGTGGAAAGGCAGAAAATAGATGCTCTGGAAATGTGGTGCTGGAGAAGAATGCTTGGGGTGTCGTGGACCGAGTTTCGCACGAACGTCTCGATACTTCAAGAACTCGGTATCAGGCAGCGTCTGTTTTCAACAGTACAATCTCGCATCCTGACTTTCTTCGGACATATTTCCCGGCGTGACAATCAGTCCATAGAACGCCTTGTGGTCCAAGGGAAAGTAGAAGGCACTAGACCGCGCGGAAGGTCACCCACGCGTTGGACTGACCAGATCAAGTCTGCCATTGGAGGTTCGGTTAACGAATGCAGCAGGATGACCTCTAGCAGGCAGCGGTGGCGAAATGTCGTGAAGTGCATCATATCTGCCCCTTCCAATACTGCTACTTAACGATCACGACCGCTCTGTCAAGAGCGTACCGGATAAGAAGAAGAGATAACGGTGTTACAAATTCGTAAAACCAGCGGGACTCAAGTTTCTCATTCGTTCTATCACACAGTTTAGGGAGTAACTGCAGCACAAACTACCAGGAGAATAGAAGTTAGGCAGGAGGTACATATTGAAAACATTTTTTTTGGAGTTGAAAAAAAAGGACAGGTGTAAAGTCCTACAAACTACCAGGATAACAGAAGTAGGAAGGAGGTATTGAAAACATTTATTTTGGAAATAAAAAAAAGGAAAAAACGATAAAAGCAAATAATATTATATCTATACTAATATTATAAAGCTGAAGAGTTTGTTTGTTTGTTTGAACGCGATAAACTCTAGAACTACTGGTTGGATTTGAAAAATTATTTTTGTGTTGGATAGTTCATTTATCGAGGAAGGTTATAGGCTATATAACATCACGCTACTACCAATAGGAGCGGAGCATAAATGAGAAATGTTGCAAAAACGAGAAAAGAAAATTCCTTTCTGAGAGCTTCCGTTGCGTGCGCTGCGAAAACGGTTTAAGTTACGAGAATATCATGTATGAAGTAATTATTCGTCTTTAAAAGTTCTAAAAAAAAGTCCGCGACAGCATCTGTCTATCTTTTAAGATTGACTCACTGTAACCAATTTTTATTATTAAAATGTTAGGTTAAAAAGAATTATTTTTTGCGAAGCTTATTTAACCCATATGGTATTAATCTATATCTAAATAAATGTGTTCGTTAGAACGGAAATTTAATATAGAATATTTGTGCTCTTTACTCTATACAGTTTAAACAAATATCTTAGAAGATATCGCAATGTAAAAATACCCGCGCGGAAAAATAATTACGCGGCTTGCGTCGCAATGTAGGTACGGGGGATTCTGGCTGGCCTCCGGGAAATTCAAATTCAAAATATTTACTGCATCATAATGTTTACAAGTACAGAGTGTTATAGTATATTTAACAGTAAGAGATAGATTTTATAGTAATTCACACTTTAATATAATCTAAGCTAATCTAAACCATCTAAACTATTGTAATAAAGAGGAAAGATAAGATTTTTTGTTTGTTACGATTTAGCCTAATTAATGTCGGATAGTCGATATATCGAGAAAGGTTATAGCTATATTTATGTGACGCAGACGAAGTTGCGCGGGTCAGCTAGTTAAGGAATAATTTAGATTTGATTTAAAGATCCAATACCTCCTTCCTACTTCTGTTCTCCTGGTACTTTGTGGGACTTTACTACCTATCTAGTAGTATTATATTTATCTATTTTATTTTTTGTGTGTGTATGTATTTTGTGTCCGTAGGTGTGACCGTGACATCACAGTGGGCCCTATCAGAATACCAGCGCTGCGGTATTTGTTTTCATTTATCGCAGCATCATGCTGAGATAGGAGCCTTTTTGGCCTCGCACAGGTTTTCTCTTATTTAGTTTTATATTCTTTTTTGTTATTATTATTTTTTGTAGTTCCTGTGCTTGTCCCAAATAAATATTTTTTTCTTTTCTTTTCTTTTCTATCTTTTTTTTTTAATCTCCAAAAAAAAAAATGTTTTCAGTACCTCCTGCCTACTTCTATTCTCCTGGTAGTTTGTGCCGTAGTTGTACCCTAATCTGTGTGATAGAACGAATCAGAAACTTGAGTCCCGCTGGTTTGACGATTTTGTAACATTCTTTAACGTAGAACTAGTGGGTTTTTTTTTTTTTTAAAGTTCCCACTAGTTCTATCGTAGGACTGTGCAGTAGAACTAGTGGGAATGATCCGTTTTTAAACGGTTTTACTTAGCTCACCCCGTTTGTTTTATTTATTACTAGCTGATGCCCGCGGCTTCACCCGCGTGGATGTCGTTCAAATTATATACTAAAACCTTCCTCTTGAATCCCTCTATCTATTAAAAAAAACCGCATCAAAATCCGTTGCGTAGTTTTAAAGATTTAAGCATACAGACAAACAAACAAACAAACAGACGCACTTTGTTTTATACTATGTAAGGATTCTTGGGTCAAATTTAGTAATTCAAATTTCACCCTCTTCCTGTCAACCGATTAATCTGAAATTTTGTATACACTTTGGATTTTTTTCTACTCGACTGTACATACAAACTTTGAAATTAGCTCGTATCTAAACATATTGGTTCGAATCGCCCCATTCCTAAGAGCTATTGGTCGATTCACACCACTCGGCGCTCCAAGAACCGCCGTGGTGCGAAACAGCCCATTCTTAAGAGCTCTTCTGCGTTTCACACCGCGGTCCGAACCGCTCGTGGTGCGAAACGACGAACGACCCGTACGAACGACGCCGACTGAAGAGCAAAGAGTCTCGAGTTCGAATCAGCTTGACGACATTTACTTTTAGGATTTTTTAAAATTCTATATTTATTCGTATTAACGCTATAGTTCAGTTAAATTGTATTATTGCTAGGAAAGTTTTGGGGTAGTTCTGATTTTTTCATTCCATATGTGTTTTGGGGTGCTAAATCTGAATCTGAGGTTTGCGGACAAAATTTCGTGACGCAACATTAAAAAAAAACAGAAAAGACAGTTTTATTTTTGCTTTTTTGCTTAAAACTCGAAAACTATTAACTTTTGGTAAATGGTCTGTTTACAGAAATTAAAGTACTTGAAATTCTCTACAAATACCAGTATTTAGTTTTTTTTTTTTCAGACGAATCGTTCGGTTTCTAGTGCGAGTTGAAAATTGTAAATTTTTAGCAGTTTATGCAAAACCCACTTTTTACATTTCAATATTAAATTTTAATGGATGCTGTCATTTGATAAATGTCACCTGGTTTTCCACACAAGTAATTAAAAAGAAAAAAGGCAAAAAATATGCAAATTCAGTAGGTATTATTATTATTATATATTATTATTAATATTATTCGGTGCCGAATGCCGATTGCCATCCAGTTTATAGTGCGCTAGTGTGCGCTAGTGTGCGCTACACGTACACACGTATACTCAGGCGGGTACAACGAAGGGTGACCTTGGCTGAAAATGCCGTTTAAAAATAAACTTTATGTCAAAGGAATAGAGTTTGTATTACTTTACTTTCCCTACGATTTTTCGAAGGGGGAGCAAAACTTAAGAGCGAGACAAAATTCAAGGGTTTGTCTGTTCTTGCCTTGCAATTGCCAGTGAAAAAAAACAGGAAAATGTATAGTAATCGAAAATCACCTATATAGCTAAACTAGCCCATAAAATTTAACGGTATTCATTTAATATTCAAATACTTAATTTTCAATATTAAATACTTGCGAATTAAAATTTATTAGAGCCAAAATTCATAAAAATAGTATAGCCATATAAAAAAAAACGTAAAAAATATGGCGGAAACATTTTCGTGTTGAGATAATAATTTTCCTTTTTCAAGTGTTTTTAATTGTATTAGCGAAATATTTGTCTTCAAATATGGTGAAATGGTGTTGTCTGAAGGGTTGTGAAAGTGAGGGGTATCCAAGATGTGGGATTTCATTTTTCAGGTAAGTTCTTTTAACTTTGTTTACAAATAACGAGTAGGGTGACTATGTTCAAGATCTATAAACGGGAATCATGAAATTATTGTAAAGAATACCCCTTTTCTATATCAATATCGGTATAAAATCTCATATCTCATCTTAATCTCAAACGTAACCAAAACAAGCATTTGAATTCTTTCTTTACTTTTTGAAACTTTTCCATTTTGGTCTTAAATCAAATCCAACGTATCCAATCCATGAGCTGATGATGGATTCCGTAGCGGTTAGGAGTTAGAGGATAACTGTTTAATAAAATATTATGAGGACGTAGGTATATTGGTTGTAGTCTTTCAAGTTTCAGATTATTTAGGTGAGCTGATTATGGAATGTAGGTACTACTCTTCAATGGTTAGGAGTTGAAAGCAATAATAAGGGAATCTTGATTGAAGGTTAAGGTTAATGCGACAAGGTATCCCGCGAAATTTGAATTTTCTTACGTTTTCTGCAATTTGCTTGTCAATGTCAGGTTTTATGTTAAGGCACTGAAAGCACCGAAACTAGCGCCACCCACATCTTATTTCTTTTACTCTTAAATCACATTAAATTTGAAATATCCAAAACAATATCATGCTGGTAAATAACCTGTAGTATTTTTAAAATCACTTTTCATGATTATAGACTTGAATTACTGATTAAAGATAAAAGTGGCCACCTTAAGTGAATTACTGATTAAAGATAAAAGTGGCCACCTTCTATTCATCAAATAGTCACTCAAGGAACCTTTATGAACTGAGAGGGTTGTATTGGTGATTCTAATCATTATTACTCGGTAAAGTCACAATTTGTTACGGTCGCGAATCCTATTTCGAATTTCGCGGGCTACCTTGTCGCATTCACCTTAAGGGTTAGGTTTCTTCTGTTGAATGTTAAATGCATAGTCAATATTTGTATTTGTAGTGGAAAAATAAAAAGACTTATTTGCAACTTTTTTTTTCTAAACTAAATAAAGCAGACATAAGACACCGACTTTCGATTTAGTAAGTTTCCTTAGAGTACCTATATTTAAGTTAGGTGTGTATATATTCGTATGCCACTTTTTGCAAATATGAATAAATGTCTTTCTTTGTCAGTTTTTTTAATTATTACAAATGCCAAGCCAGGCCAGCCACATAATTATATCTGTCCCAAATGTAAGTACAAAATGTTTGGTCACCCTATTAGAAAGAGATGACATTCTCTTTCGAGGTAATCTCGCTCGGAACGCTTTTGAGCGGCACGTACACAGTCCAGATAGTATATAACGTCCTTGCGTATACTACAACGTCTACAACAGTTTAGCACATTGTTTCCGATTGGAATGTAAAGCGGCTTTAACTGCTTTTTAACTAAGTTATTTTGCTTTTTTGCAATCTAGCTATAATATTTGAGTCAAAACGTGAATTATCCGTGTGACTCGGTCTTTATTTTAATTAACTTAAAAACCTTTCAATACAAATCTAAAAAGTGGGTTTTGCAGTCACACCGGTACAAATTGCCAATTTTCAACTTGCACTTGAGACTGAACGTTTCGTCTGTACAATAACCAAAATAGTGATATTTGTAGAGAACTTTAAGTACTTTAATTTCTGTAAACAGACCATTTACTAAAAGTTAACAGTTTTCGAGTTTTAAGCAAAGAACCGGAAAAAAGCAAAAAAAAAACCGGTTTCTTCTGGTTTTTTTAATGTTGCGTCACGAAATTTTGTCCGCAAACCTCAGATTCAGATTTAGCACCCCAAAACACATATGGAATGAAAAAATCAGAACTACCCCAAAACTTTCCTACTAGGATCACTTTACAGAACAAATTTCCTGAATTACTATGGCGGCTCAACGTTCGCCTAAAGACTCCACTTTACCAGTTAAGGACGCGTTTACGAATTCTCGCGGTTCAATTTTAGGTATTGAGGCTTACTACTACACGTGCACTGGTCACACACACAGCGACAAGCTCGCCGCGGCGGAATTATGAGCGAAGTGACACGACTTGATTCTTGAGTCTTTTGTTTATTTTTTGCCGAGTAGTTTTTTACGTTACTGTGATAATATTATTATGTTTTTAAAAAGTTTGTACTGTGAAATGGAACAATATAAAAGTAGATACTACTGGACATTGGTCGGTTGGTAAGCCGAGTAATAATAAATAATTAATAATAATAATAAATAAATAATAATAATAAATAAATAATATTGAGCTAGGTATGCCGTGTTTGGGCTCGTTTTGTTAGTTACTTTGAGATCTTACCTCCGGACTCCATGGAGTGACCTGAAGGTATACTTTGAAGACTTTTACTGGAACTAATAAACGAGTTGAGCTAGGTATGCCGTGTTTGGGCTCGTTTTGTTAGTTACTTTGAGATCTTACCTCCGGACTCAATGGAGTGACCTGAAGGTATACTTTGAAGACTTTTACTGGAACCAATAAACAAGTTGAGCTAGGTATGCCGTGTTTGGGCTCGTTTTGTTAGTTACTTTGAGATCTTACCTCCGGACTCAATGGAGTGACCTGAAGGTATACTTTGGAGATTTTTACTGGAACTAATAAACGAGTTGAGCTAGGTATGCCGTGTTTGGGCTCGTTTTGTTAGTTACTTTGAGATCTTACCTCCGGACTCAATGGAGTGACCTGAAGGTATACTTTGGAGACTTTTACTGGAACTAATAAACGAGTTGAGCTAGGTATGCCTTGTTTGGGCTCGTTTTGTTAGTTACTTTGAGATCTTACCTCCAGACTCCATGGAGTGACCTGAAGGTATACTTTGGAGATTTTTACTGGAACTAATAAACGAGTTCAGCTAGGTATGCCGTGTTTGGGCTCGTTTTGTTAGTTACTTTGAGATCTTACCTCCGGACTCAATGGAGTGACCTGAAGGTATACTTTGGAGACTTTTACTGGAACTAATAAACGAGTTGAGCTAGGTATGCCTTGTTTGGGCTCGTTTTGTTAGTTACTTTGAGATCTTACCTCCGGACTCCATGGAGTGACCTGAAGGTATACTTTGGAGATTTTTACTGGAACTAATAAACGAGTTGAGCTAGGTATGCCTTGTTTGGGCTCGTTTTGTTAGTTACTTTGAGATCTTACCTCCGGACTCCATGGAGTGACCTGAAGGTATACTTTGGAGATTTTTACTGGAACTAATAAACGAGTTGAGCTAGGTTTGCCGTGTTCGGGCTCGTTTTGTTAGTTACTTTGAGATCTTACCTCCGGACTCAATGGAGTGACCTGAAGGTATACTTTAGAGACTTTTACTGGAACTAATAAACGAGTTGAGCTAGGTATGCCTTGTTTGGGCTCGTTTTGTTAGTTACTTTGAGATCTTACCTCCGGACTCCATGGAGTGACCTGAAGGTATACTTTGGAGATTTTTACTGGAACTAATAAACGAGTTGAGCTAGGTATGCCGTGTTTGGGCTCGTTTTGTTAGTTACTTTGAGATCTTACCTCCGGACTCAATGGGAGTGACCTGAAGGTATACTTTGGAGACTTTTACTGGAACTAATAAACGAGTTGAGCTAGGTATGCCGTGTTTGGGCTCGTTTTGGTAGTTACTTTGAGATCTTACCTCCGGACTCCATGGAGTGACCTGAAGGTAAACTTTGAAGACTTTTACTGGAACTAATAAACGAGTTGAGCTAGGTATGCCGTGTTTGGGCTCGTTTTGTTAGTTACTTTGAGATCTTACCTCCGGACTCCATGGAGTGACCTAAAGGTATACTTTGAAGACTTTTACTGGAACTAATAAACGAGTTGAGCTAGGTATGCCGTGTTTGGGCTCGTTTTGTTAGTTACTTTGAGATCTTACCTCCGGACTCCATGGAGTGACCTGAAGGTATACTTTGAAGACTTTTACTGGAACTAATAAACGAGTTGAGCTAGGTATGCCGTGTTTGGGCTCGTTTTGTTTTAGTTACTTTGAGATCTTACCTCCGGACTCCATGGAGTGACCTGAAGGTATACTTTAGGACAGATGCGGGAATAGACACTTGCGCGACTGAACTTTTACGCGACTTAATGGCCACTGAGCTTTACTCTGTAAAGTAAGCATAACATCACGCTTGTTATTACTTGAAGGTGGATTTTTTTACGAACGACACCCATGACGGAAAAACATTTTCCTGGCGCCATCTTGGATTTTTATTTTGACCTCATTTTCGTAATCAGCGACCCCAAGAACCATGAAAACGACACCCATGACGGAAAAACCAAAAAATCCACCTTCAAGTAATAACAAGCGTGATGTTATGCTTACTTTACAGAGTAAAGCTCAGTGGCCATTAAGTCGCGTAAAAGTTCAGTCGCGCAAGTGTCTATTCCCGCATCTGTCCTAAAGTATACCTTCAGGTCACTCCATGGAGTCCGGAGGTAAGATCTCAAAGTAACTAAAACAAAACGAGCCCCAACACGGCATACCTAGCTCAACTCGTTTATTAGTTCCAGTAAAAGTCTTCAAAGTATACCTTCAGGTCACTCCATGGAGTCCGGAGGTAAGATCTCAAAGTAACTAACAAAACGAGCCCAAACACGGCATACCTAGCTCAACTCGTTTATTAGTTCCAGTAAAAGTCTCCAAAGTATACCTTCAGGTCACTCCATTGAGTCCGGAGGTAAGATCTCAAAGTAACTAACAAAACGAGCCCAAACACGGCATACCTAACTCAACTCGTTTATTAGTTCCAGTAAAAGTCTTCAAAGTATACCTTCAGGTCACTCCATGGAGTCCGGAGGTAAGATCTCAAAGTAACTAACAAAACGAGCCCAAACACGGCATACCTAGCTCAACTCGTTTATAAGTTCCAGTAAAAGTCTCCAAAGTATACCTTCAGGTCACTCCATTGAGTCCGGAGGTAAGATCTCAAAGTAACTAACAAAACGAGCCCAAACACGGCATACCTAGCTCAACTCGTTTATTAGTTCCAGTAAAAGTCTCCAAAGTATACCTTCAGGTCACTCCATTGAGTCCGGAGGAAAGATCTCAAGTAACTAACAAAACGAGCCCAAACACGGCATACCTAGCTCAACTCGTTTATTAGTTCCAGTAAAAGTCTTCAAAGTATACCTTCAGGTCACTCCATGGAGTCCGGAGGTAAGATCTCAAAGTAACTAACAAAACGAGCCCAAACACGGCATACCTAGCTCAACTCGTTTATTAGTTCCAGTAAAAGTCTTCAAAGTATACCTTCAGGTCACTCCATGGAGTCCGGAGGTAAGATCTCAAAGTAACTAACAAAACGAGCCCAAACACGGCATACCTAGCTCAACTCGTTTATTAGTTCCAGTAAAAGTCTTCAAAGTATACCTTCAGGTCACTCCATGGAGTCCGGAGGTAAGATCTCAAAGTAACTAACAAAACGAGCCCAAACACGGCATACCTAGCTCAACTCGTTTATTAGTTCCAGTAAAAGTCTCCAAAGTATACCTTCAGGTCACTCCATTGAGTCCGGAGGTAAGATCTCAAAGTAACTAACTAAACGAGCCCAAACACGGCATACCTAGCTCAACTCGTTTATTAGTTCCAGTATATCATGAGGTCACTCCATCAAGTTCGAAACGAAATTCGAATTATTATAATCCCTTTCTACCCGACTGTGGCGAATCCCAAAGGGAGCGTTATGTGATTTTACTTCTAAATAAAAAAAAACGATGACTAAAATCTTGGTTGTCCGTAGTGCCTACAAAATACGTAAAGTATCATGTTTGGTCAGTCAAATATTTTGTGTACGTACAGCGATCTTTTTCAACACGAATTTCTGGTAAAATCCGACATAGGTCCACTCACGACGGCGGCCGAGCGCAGACTAAATTTTGCATTTCAATTATCCCGAGAGCAAAATGTATGAAGAAATTGACAAGTGTTTTTATTGTAGGTAATAATTTGAAAAATACAATGTTTTAAATACAAAAAAAATATCGGAACATCTAAAGGACTATATGTACCGCAATTCATTATAATTTTGGAGTTATAATATGCTGTAAATCTACCTAAAATGGTACCTATTCGGACCCTACTTTTTTACATTTTCTGCGATTATTGTGATGGGAAAAACGTATTTGTGCGAAATTTTTGTATGAAGTCATACAATTCTTTTGATGGCAATCTGGAGATGAATAAATTATCTTTAAATTAAGACCACGATATCTTCACATTTGTGATTGCTTATACGTTAAAATGGTACCTAAAAACCACTTACATTTGTAGAAAATGAGAACGCGTCCTTAAGTCTCCGACTACGATGCACTATGGATCAGACTCGGCGATAAATACAATTATTGCGAATGACGATCCCTTGGATAATCTAGAAAACGTAACAAAGAGATATAAGCGTAACTTCAATGAGTTTTGTGCCCGGACTAACTCATCAGATGATGCCATTAAATCGATGTTCTCTGAACTTAAAGAGCGAATAGATATCTTTGAATCTTTGAATGCTTCTGTGACTAATCTAACACAACAAAACGAGGAAATGCATAAATCAGTACAATTTATGTCAAGCAAATATGACGAGTTATTGTCTAAAATCAATTGCCTGGTTCAAGAAAACACTGTTTACAAAGACCGTATTAAGACATTGGAAAATAAATTAGAGCACGTTGAGAATAATATCCGTTCTACTACCGTGGAGATAAGAAATATCCCAAAACAAAGTAGGGAACACAAAAAGGATTTGACCAATATCATCAAAGTCATTGGCTCTGTTGTTGGTTTGGAAACTAATATCCAGGACCTGGAAATCAGAGATATTTACCGATCTAAATCTGAGGCAATTGTGGTTGATTTCTCTTCAGTAACTAGGAAGGAAGCAATGGTTTTAACAGCAAAGAAGTTCAATAAATCGCAGCGCGAAGCAAAGGAGCCTCAACTAAACTCAGCCCTTGTGAAACTACCTGGACCGGCCAAACCTATTTTCATCTCCGAGTGCCTTACCACTAAAGCACAACGTTTGTACTACATGACACGGGGATATGTTAAAACCAAAAAACTCGCAGCTACGTGGACGGCCTACGGCAAAGTTTACGTGAAGAAGGAGGAGGGTTCGGTCCCAATTCGTATACAAGAAGAAAGTGAAATCCTTAAGTTGGTACTGTGACTAACTTCAAGCCACCTTTTGTTGCTATCTTTGTTATTACTATGTTTTATGTGCATTGTTCTTAATAAGCATGTCTTAAGGCGCTGACAAGAGCCAAATAGGCTTGTATTGAACAATTTTTTAGCCAAATCTATACAGTTTGACACGGCGGAAAAAATATATGTTAATCTTGAACATATTTCTGATAATTTCGTTGTTTTCAAAACACGTTTTTGAAAAGTTTTCTCGATACAAAAAAATGGTAAACTAACCTCTTAAAATGATCTTCCAACAAAAATATCTGTATTACTGATGAACGTACGTTGGTAAAATTTATAACAATAATGTATCTTAAATACAAAATTTGGTTGTTTTTAATTTTTGATTATTTAATAAATTATTATTTTATAATTAATCATTATATGGTTTGTAAGAAGTTCGAGCGTTGCGTCATCGCGCTCTCTTTCTTACGTATGCAATCCGACAGTGAGCGCTTAGGCGTGGTGCTAGACGGACGTATGTCACTTTGCGCCCCACTGACAGCTATCCGTTCATCTATAAATTATTATACTAACAATAACCCTTCTCTTGATCTATACAGCCGTCTTTCAGAATTGAAAATCCCTGTTCCTATTAACTTTCCTTCTTTATTAACTCATTTTTCTCCAAAGCTTTGTAGTTCCCTAATAGGGTAGACGACTAAAAAAATCTAATTAGTCCGTCAGATAGATTTCCAAAAAATATTGAACACGTATTTTTTCTTTTTTCACGTAAACAAAAAATGAAGACGATACAGCGCTTTGAAAAGTCGTGCAACGTCACAGCTTGGTACAATTTTACCAGACTATGACGTCAAAAGCCCCCTCTCCATGATCTTTGACAAGCTTTATTTTCGTCAATTTTTATTATTTTGATAAAACAAAAAACACGTATCCAATATTTTCCGATAATCTAACTGACGGACTAAACAGAATCATATTTTTTTTAGTCAGTCGTCTACCCTATTATATTTATCCGTAGCAACAACATCAGATTGTAAGTCGTAGTGTGGTATTCGATTTATTAAATTAATTTATATTACAAATAAAAGGTATTTATTTTCTTATATGTATATTTTTTATTAACACTTATCGACAAGTTACACTTTACGTACAGTTTGTTTTATTTATTTTTCATAATCTAAATTATTTTATTTTTTAATGCTTTCCACACACGTTTCTCCATTCCACATTTGACATTGGCAGAATTGTCGACATCGGCACAATTGCCATTCATAAAAATAGAATAGAATAGACCGCGTCACAATGTTAGTCCAGGATCCACGGTACATTTTTTCACTTGATTACTATCAAGCTAATTTTCCGTGAGCCAACATTACCCTATACGAAAACTCTCGATTGTGGTAGGTAATAGGGGCAGCAGGGATAAAATATATATTGATTATATATTATTATAATTATTTATTTGATGATTTTCAAAAATCTATTACTAACTATTTTATTTTTATTTGATGATCATTATCTAAATCCAACATGTATTGATAACGAGCTCATCAAAAATTACTACAAACCAGCTGTTTTTTAGGGGTCCGTAGCCGAATGGCAAAAAACGGAACCCTTATAGATTCGTCATGTCTGTTTGTCCGTCTGTCCACCCGTATGTCACAGCCACTTCATTCGGAAACTATTGAGACTACACAGTTGAAACTCTACAAGTATTCTGTGTATAAAAATCGTAAAGCGGTTACGATTTTTATACAAAAATAAAAAAAAGGATTTAGGGGGTCGCCCCATACATGGAACTGAAACTATTTTTTTTTTCATCAAACCTATACCTACGTGTGGGGTGTCTATAGACATTAGACAGGTCTTTAAAAATGACATTGAGGTTCCACAAACAATTTTTTCTCAAAGCCAATCGTTTGGAAGACAGACACTTCCAAATTTGTAAAATGGCGACCGGCCTCGCGGTCGCTTGCCTTCGGTATTGCCAACAATGACCAGCTTTTCAAGGCTGCTATCTCCTCTTTGCATTATGTGGCCGAAATAAGACAAAATACGCTGTAGGCAAACTGTTGACAATCGAGTCTTGATATCGAGTTGGTAAAGGATAGACACATTTGTGCGTTTGGCCGTCCATGGAATTCGGAGAATCCGCCTAAAACACCACATTTCGAATGCGTCTATCCTCTGTCTTACTCTCGTTTGGATTGTCCATGTCTTAACTTGTGGGGAAAAATGCTCCTTCCGAGAAGCCTGTGCCTGAAAAGGAACCGATCCAGGCTGATGATGGTTTTGTGACGGTGTTGAGGAGGAAGCGCCGTCAGCGAACCATCAAGAACCGCTGCGGCACGGCTCCATCGGAGCCCAATGTGCATATTCGTGCCGCAAAGCCGAACACTCCTTTGTACCTCTCCCGTCTACATTACACCACTACGACGGAGGACATCGTGGAGTACGTGCGCCAGAAGATCAAGTACGTGGCGAGAGTGCAGCTGCTCGAGTCGCGCCGCAACGTCAACTTTAAGGCGTTTGTGGTGCGAGTACCGACATGCTACCTGCACCTCGTCTTGGAAGAGGACTTTTGGCCGCAGGGGGTGGTGTTTCGACGCTTCCGCGGGCAAGTGCCACATGATCGCACAGTGACGTAGTGCAACTGTAGTGATACTAATATAGTTTTAAGGTTTTGTTTACTAACACAAGCTGTCAATTATATCGTATGTATGTTAGTCTGTAAGGTATTTATCTATGGGCCAAAGTAGCCTGAAAATAAATAAATATTATTATTATTAACTCTATGGAGGAAAATCAGGAAAACTAGTGCTCTGACCAAACGGGCCTTCGTTTTAAAACTTATACCACGTTTTTCCCAGATGTTCCGGGGGCGTAATATAGCATCTTTAGCCATGGCTATCCGCCGTTTTATTTCTGTGACGCAGCTACCTTCATTAATTATATTGGAGCCCAGTTAATCGAAGCTGTCCACAGTATAGATGCCTGCCTTAGATGTTATAGGCGCCCGATAGCTTTCCCGCACGATCTACCACCATAAGCTTGGTTTTCTGCCTATTTATTGCAAACCCTACTTTGCCACTTTCCACTTCCAATCTGTGCCGTATCTCTTTCATGTTGCCAAATGTTGTAGCAAGGAGAACGGTGTCATCAGTGTACCTCAGATTGGAAATCCACTTTCCACCAACAGTAAACCCCTTGTCCCAGCCCTAAAGAGTCTTGAATGATATTACTCTTCATACATATTGAAGAGCAGAAGTGAGAGGATGCATCCCTGCCTAACGCATTTGAACAGTCGGTGTCTATTTTGACGAAAGAGCGGTTGTTGATGTGTAGGTAGAGGCATCGGACTATGTCAATAAGATGTTGAGGCGTTCCCATGTCTTTAAGAACCCCCCACAGCTTGCCCCACTCCACGCAATCAAATGCTTTGGTATAATCTATGAAACATATCAATACAGGGCTGTTAAATTCCCGGCTTTTCTCTATAATTTGGCGAACGTTCAGGATTTGTTCCCGCGTGTCTTTGCCTTTAACAAAACCTGCTTGCTCTTCTGGAATTTGTGGCTCCAGAAAGTGTATTAGCCTGTTGTTTATGATGTACAGGAGTATTGATGGTGCGTGGAGTAAGTGCCAAACACTTAAAATATTTTTTAGAATCTTGTAGGCAACTTGTAAAGAGTGGGTTTAAGAGAAAATATCCAATCCCCAAAACCCAGTTAGTAAGTAATCATTTTTAATGACTTCGTTATCGATACATATTGGAAGGAAGGAAGGGGACTCTTTGATCAAACCATACATTTTGTAGGACAAATATTTTTTCAAATAATTTTGATAATTATCATCAGATTTAACAAAAAAAACCCAGCTGATGATTCTCAAAAGTGTTTGTACTTAACACTTTTGAGAATCATCAAACCAACATATTTTATCCCTGCTACCCCTATTACTTACCACAATCGAGAATTCGAGAGTTTCGTGCAGGAAATTGTTGGGCGTCTCGCCGTCTCATCAAAATTAGCTTGATAGTAATCAAGTGCAAAAATGGACCGCGGATCCTGGACTATTTGTTTCTTACTTGGTAGTATGGCGCTAGGGTATCGGAAAAATTGTGGGCGTGTCCAAAAATACTGAAACATCAGAAGTCAATAGCTATTGTCATCGTCTTAACCAATCTCTATCAAGTCATCGTTGTCTTAAAAATTCCATTTCATTGTACAAGCAATTCTCCACACTGTAAATATACACAACTTTCTTTTGAAATAGTTGCAGTCACACTTGCTCGCATATTGTATAATTATGTCATAGTTATGGTAAACAACGAAAATAAAATTGCACTTCCGGATACTGTATCCAGATCCTCAAACAAAATACTTTTTTGCATGTTTTTTCTCATATTTAATTTAATTACTCCTGGGCATACTCTTATCATACACGAATATTTACCAACAACTTCTTTGTTTGTACGCACATATAATAACACTAGTTACAATCATTGGAACCTATTCACGATAATCTGTTGCACACAACATGTTGTGTCTTTTGTACAGGTGTACAAAAGACACAACATGTTGTCGCAACACACATGACGCATGACACAACTAATATTATCCCTAAAGTTATATAAAAAGACAATCTGTTTCAAAATTCGATAACATTGGTATTGAATCTATTCATCAGAGTCTCGATTCCTTAGTTATGGCTACTTCTATTACATGCGAGGCAGAAGATATTAAGTCCATTATACCAGAGCCTAACCACTCTCTTAAAATTCTATCTCAAAATATTAGGAGCATTAAATGTAATATGCCTAGTTTTAATACATTATTGGCTCGTGCAGATGTTGAGTGGGACATATTAATTCTTACGGAGTGCTGGCTTAAATCTACCCAATTTGTTCCTGAATTGGAGGGATATTCTTGTACCTCAACGACTACTAATAAAACTCAAAATGAGGGTGTTGTCATCTATCATAAAAGCAGTTATAAAGTTTTATTGGAGGAACCAAACATGATTGATGCTAACTGTCTCATTTTGAAATTCAGCTCTGATATATGCGTTATTGGCATCTACCGCCCTCCAGGTCAGCGTAATACAAGCGCATTCTGTAATTCATTGGACGCAGTGCTTAGAAAATTGTCAAACTATAAAACCATAATTATTTGTGGAGACATTAATATAGATATAACTCCTAACACTAATGATAAGCGCTCCTTTGAGTACCTCAACGTCTTGGCAAGTCACGGTTTACTTCCAGCTCATACCATACCTACTCATGGCCTCACTTGTCTAGATCATATTATGATCAAAACAAAATTGGAAGCCACTTGTTTTGTTTCTGAATCTTCAGTCACTGATCACGAAAGTGTTGGCATTGCTATTAACCTACATACTAAACTTAATCTTTCTTCTCTTGCGCTGAGACGTATCAATTTTTCTGATTTGGATAACACTGTCCAAAATATCAATTTTAAACCCATACTTGACTTCACTGACGCCAACGCTGCTACCGAACATCTCATCTCCCTACTAGACAAGGCCATCCAAGACAACTCGCATCTGGTAAAAATGGCTAACAAAAAAAGAATAAACAAACCTTGGATTACTAATGGTCTATTACGATGCATGCGTAATAGAGACAAGCTGCACAAAAAAAAAAGGAATCCCCATGATGAGGCACTTAAACTGACGTACAAGAGATACCGAAACTTTTGCAACACTCTTCTTAAAAAAGTGAAGAGAAGTTATGAGAGACAGGAAATAGACAAGTCCAAAAACAATAGTAAAAAACTATGGGATGTTATTAGATCTATGTGTAATACTAACAAAAAGTCAGACCATTCATCAGCCCTGATCAATGCTGATAATCCTAAAAGTAGTGTAGATGACGCTAATAAATATTTTACAGGTGTTGGACAGAGGTTGGCGGAGCAAATTATTGGTAACGCCCATCTATCGAATAGCTACCGAGCCTCTAATCCTATATCTCCAAACTCTCTTGTCTTACTTCCTACGGATGAATATGAGGTTGAACATCTCATAATGGACTTGAGAGAGAGTGCGGCAGTTGGAGTTGACCAGATATCGGGTAAAATTTTCAAACGTTACGTTAAACAGCTTACACTGCCTTTTACTCACATCTGCAATCTGGCTTTTGCTACTGGTACCTTTCCACTGGCAATGAAGATAGCCCTTGTTAAACCTATCCATAAAGGAGGTGACAAAGACTGCATTTCTAATTACAGGCCTATCTCTATCCTGCCTACGATGTCAAAAGTCTTGGAACGGCTAATTAATAAACGCCTTATGAACTTCCTGGAGACAAATTCCCTCTTGTCACCTCTGCAATTTGGTTTTCGATCGGGCAGGTCCACTGATGACGCTGTGCATGAACTCACTAACCATATTGTTACTAATATTGACAGTAATATGAAGTGTGTAACGGTGTTTCTCGACTTGGCCAAGGCCTTCGACACGGTTCCTATTCCATTGCTATTGCAAAAACTGGAGAGAATAGGAGTAAGAGGTCTTCCATTGCAACTGCTTAAGGATTACTTAAGTTGTCGGAAGCAACGAGTGAAAATAGACAACTGGATAAGTGATGAACTCTGTATTCATTATGGCGTTCCACAGGGCAGTGTTCTGGGTCCCAGTCTTTTCCTTGTCTATATTAATGACTTGCTTCAACTTCATCTTAAACACGGAAAACTAATATCTTTTGCCGATGATACTGCGCTATTTTTCAGTGGTAAAAACTGGGTAGAAGTTTTCCAAAGTGCTCAACAGGGTTTCAATGAGGTTTGTCAATGGCTTAAACATAATGTCTTGACACTCAATTTGTCAAAAACCAAATATGTTGCCTTCGCACCCAGGAGAAATCTTCTTCCACCTACAACTCTCAGCATCACGGCTCACACTTGTTCTTTGTCCAATTCCTCATGCCTCTGTTCACCCCTTCAAAATACGGACGTCATTAGATATCTCGGAGTGTATATAGATCAAACACTAACTTTTAAGCCTCACATAGACACTCTAGTTACTAGGATTCGTAAGCTAATCTACATTTTTAAGACTTTAAGACATGTTGCTGATCTTAGAACTATCAAAATGGTTTACTTGGCACTCTGTCAGTCTGTTGCAAATTATTGCATAACATCTTGGGGAGGGGCAGGCAAAGTTCACCTTCTGGAGGTTGAAAGAGCACAACGAGCTGTCCTCAAGGTAGGAGCTGGACTTCCTTTTCGTTACCCGACTGCTGATCTTTATAAACGTTGGGATGTTCTTACAGTCAGGCAGAGTTTCATTCTTTCCATCGTGTTCAAAAAACACAAAGAAATAGTACATGACCCCAACCTTAATAAAAATAAACGTAGGAAGGGTAATGTCTGTCCCACAAGTTTTTTCCGCACTATTGCCTGGCCTGACTGGCGTTGACTGGCCTGTTGGTCTAGTGGTTAGTGACCCTAACTGCTATGCCGGAGGTCGTGGGTTCGATTCCCACCCAGGACAAATGTTTGTGTGATGAGCACGATCATTTGTTCTGTGTCTGGGTGTAATTTATCTATAATATGTATGTATTTAGAAATATATAAGTATGTTTATCAGTTGTCTAGTACCCATAACACAAGCTCTGCTTAGCTTGGGACTAGATGGCGTTGTGTGATAGTTGTGGAATATTATTATTATTATTATTATTATTCTCTCCCAAAGATTTTATTGTTTTCTTGGAGGATATTTATATAATAAAATCAACACAACACACACAATTTATCCACTACTGAGACCAGTCTGTAAATTGACTGTTGGTAAATGGTTGAAAACTCTTGATTATCAGGCAACTGAAAATCTATTGATTCCAATCCGCTAAACTTCTATTTTGTACACACACTATTTCAAACATTTAACTCACACATGTATAATGCCCGACTTGAGTTATTATAATTGGTTCTTTTCTTTTTCATCATTCTGTTTATATATAATGAACAACATTCCATGTACCTAGTTTTTAAGTAAAATCATCACGCATTAGTTATTAAGTTTAGTAATCTAAATTAGTTTTCTATCTGAAATTCTTGGGGGCCTGGTGACCCGTAACACAGGTATTGTATGCCTATTTCGGGCACCAGTCTCTCACAAATGTTTACCCTGTGTTTAGATTATATAATTACTGTTCACTGTAACGTTTGTGATGAGAAAATAAACATACTTATATATTTCTAAATACATACTATATTATAGATAAATTACACCCAGACACAGAACAAATGATCGTGCTCATCACACAAACATTTGTCCTGGGTGGGAATCGAACCCACGACCTCCGGCATAGCAGTTAGGGTCACTAACCACTAGACCAACAGGCCAGTCAAACAAAACTAACTAAACTAATTCTCACTTTTACTACTTCATAATTGCTGCTGATGGCTGCTGCTGAAAAATTCCTAAAAGAAAGACCCGAACACTTTGCCCGACGCGGAAAACGAACCCGAGACTTGAGGTTCAAGGTTCCACTTAGGCTCAGTAGTCGCGCTTACGACTGTTACGACCGACGAGGTAGTCCCATTATTTATTTTAATTTAATATTATAATCTTCTAAGTATTAATAGTACCTACTAGCTTTTGCCCGCGTGAAAATTATGATTTTCCATACAAACTTTGCCCCCCTTTTTCATTCCCTTGGGGGCTGAATTTTAAAATATCCTTCCTTAGTGGATGTCTACGTCATAAGAGGAATACGTGTGCGAAATTTTAAGTTTCTAGCCAAGATGATTCTAATAAGGGTTTGGCCTGTGCGTTGATCCTCAGTCCATCAGCTTTGCCTTTTATATATACAGATAGACAGATTACGTGATTTGATTACCAACAAAAACAAATATTATGAATGCGGAAGAAATATGTGTAGTCTATAATCATATTCTAATCCGCAAGTCCGCAACGTAGAACAGGTTACAATTATGTGGCGCGAAGGTCATTTGAACGCAAGATGACACAAAAAATTGAGGACAATCATAGCTAGTTATTAGTTACATACGCATTAATCTTACATCAACTCGATTCATGTACAGAATATAGGTACATATTTGTACGGCTAACAAATTGACTTGAGTATATTTCTGAATACTAGTCGCAAGTGTGGTTGCTGAGTATTTCGGTTTCGATTGCCAGGTCGGGCAAAGTGGCATTGGGTTTTTCTACTGCATTGGGTTGATGGATAGGCTCGCCCTTTAACACATGAGATATACCTATGTCTAACCTTTTGGGGGTTACAAGCGTAATGTTATGTTATGTGGACACAAGCGTGATTGCTGAGCAGGAGGTCTTGGTTTTCAATTCAATTTATTTGCTAAAAGTATTGGTACAGTTTCGGTCGATCCATAATACTTAGTCATAATAATGTGACATGCAAACATTTGGGTTTCATAATTGTATAGTCTTAGGTAAATTCATTAAAATTAAATTGAGGAATAATGTCATTAGATACATTTCCATAATATTAGCGGGTAAATGATAATCGTCTTGATACATTCTTATTAATAAGCGTGCAAATTGTTTACAAGCTTACATTTTCATTTTTTCAATCATAATTTATGTCGTTATTACCGTTCGTTTCGATTCTGAGGTCGCGCAAACTTTGATTGGAAGTTTCCATCAGGAAATTCTCAGTAGCGGCCACGGAGTCTGGGACATGCACCTGTTTGATGGCAAAAGGCTCGTATAATGACATGGCCCTTACCGTATGTTGGTACCTACCTTTTTTTCATTCAGCAGTTAAAAATGCCTGCACCGTCCGGAGAGACGATTTGATTATGTGGGGCTTGGAACCAGTAATAACACGGCCGTGAGCTTAATGTCGCCTTGGCGGATGGGCTAAGAGAACTGGTACGCGAGACGTGATGTTTGCGATGTATCCAGCGCAGCCCGCCTCCGGGCCTCAAACTCGAAAGGGGATAGAACCAATGTGGATCTTTACCTTCAAATATTTCGATAACGTGACACTTTGTGGTACCATGTTTCTTGACATTATTTGTTCGTCTAAATGTCCTCTATCCATACATACCACTTGCATCGTGGGCCGCGATTTCGAAAAAAAACAAAATGGCGGTGGGTCGATATGCCAGCTGACGAGCTCCCATACAAAAAAGTTCAAACCTCTTTTTCATCGGTCTTTCGTTTAAATTAGTTTTTCCATAATACTGATTATGATGAATGGTATCTACTGAATACTTGGTAGATTACAGTTTTAGCGTTACCTACTTTTTAGTGTTAATAGTAAAAGTCGCCGTGGGCCGTGACCTTTGTTTAGAAATAAAGTCATGGCTGTATTTGTTTGACAGTGACTCCTTAGCAGATTATGTTGCCTGCGGCTTCGCCCGCTACAACTCGAACATTATCCCACGGGAAGATAAAATCGGGATAAAAACTATCCTATGTGTTAATCCAGGTTATAAACTATCTGTGAATAATCTGTTCAGTAGTTTTTGTGTGAAAGAGTAACAAACATACACACTCACAAACTTTCGCCTTTATATTATTATTAAGTGTGTTAAGTAGGATCAGGCTAATTTACCTGATTATTATTGAGCTGCAAGAACATGAGGTCCACACACTTGAGTATGGATATGGGGAATTCTTTCACCCTGTTGTTCTTGAGGTTGCAGTGTACCAGGGACTCCATCGCGTCCATATTGCTGGGTAGTGTTTCTATGTAGTTGTTCTCTAGGGTCAACCATCTGAAATTATAAAATCATTGTTAGAAATATAGAGAAAACTGAGTGTTTAACGCCCAAATACTCAAACGTCACTCAATTGTAAGTAACCCTCAAAACTCCTGCTATCTCTGTCACTCTGCGTTAAAGTAACAAAGACAGCACGAGATTTAAATGCAACTTAAAATTTAGTGACGTTTGAGTATTTGGGCGTAAGTGTGTGAATTTTTTTTTTTTTTTCCTTAGCCTACACTGTCCCACTGCTGGGCAAAGGCCTCCCCCATGGCTGAAATTAATAGAATATAATAATTAGTGTAAGTAAGAGCAGTACCAGCTACCATAATATAGATCTTAGGCAGTCGTTATAGGTAGTCAGTGGCCTGAAAGTCTGACATCCAGTCTAACTAAAGGGTATTACCCAGTAACATCTGGGTTGTAGAGGTCAGATAGGCAGTTGCTCCATGTAAAATACTGATATTCAGCTGCATCCAGTTAGACTGGAAGCCGACCCCAATATAGTTGGGGAAAGGGTAGGCAGATGCTGAAGGGCCTGAATCAGAAAAAATATCCTCGATAAACCCCGCATTGTTATGAGGCAAAAGCCCTTACCACAGGCCGATTGGACCCTGCACCCAATAGTAGTGTACCACAGTAATAGCTTTTCCTACTTTGCCTCCATGATATTGTCTCCCTAAGATGTCCCATTGACCATTTTCTTTTTGTAGTTGTTATTCAAAACTAAATGCACTTTTCGGAACAATTTAAGAATGCTGGTTACATTCACATCCATTGACATTCCATCCTAATGTTTTTGGCCTTGGCAACACAAGAGGCTAAAAAAAATGTTGTAAAGGAATTTATTCATTAATTTTAATTTCAGTTTTCACTGTCATTACTTTGATTTTCAAGAGTCTTGTCTTTTGAAAATCAAAGTAATGACAATAAAAAATGAAATATAGTCTTAAAAATCTATGCCAAGGTATTTTCTAGCTAATGTTATTGAAAACATTGACTTTGAGCCCAAATATTATGAAATAGTATAACAAATTATAGATAAAAAGTTTGTAAGGTCAAATTCAAGGTTTTATCTGTATTTCTACACAAATGACCTTGACCAGTGTGCTCTGAAGTAGGTACCTAGCTAATTTTTTTAATGACACACTGTATGAGGTCATGGTTTGTGCCTAAAAAATAATTCCAATATTAAAACAAAAAAATATATTTCTGTCTGCACTTAGATCAAAGCTTTTAGCTTTTTTTTATTAGTTTACTTGAACATATTATTTTAAATACATTAACCTTACCTTAGTTTTGCTAACTTGGTAATTTCTTGAGGCAAAGCCACAAGCTCATTGCCTCTAGCACCAAAAGTATCCAGTTTCTCCAACTTCCCTATTTCCTTCGGGATCTCCCGCAGCCCTATCCTGTTGCACCAGAACGCTTCAAGGTTCTCCAGCTCTCCAATCTCAGGAATCAACACATTTAATGGGTTATAGCTAATGTTTAAATTCACCAAGTTTTTTAAATGACCTATCTCCGGTGGCAGGTGCGTTAAATTATTATAGTCTAACGTCAACGTTGTCAGGTTTAACAACTGTGTTATTTCCTCAGGAACCACTGTTATTTTATTTCTATGCAAGTAAAGATGTTCTACATCGGCACAGGTGTATAGCAAATCGGGTATTTCGCTGATTTCGAAAGCGTTCAAACTCAGCCGGGATTTCTTTTTTACTATGGCCTGTTCGATAAGGGCCAGTATGTGATTTTCACGGATAAATTTTAATATTGCACTCATTTTGAATCTATTTTTGGTTACATTTCTATTGCGTTTTTGAATTTGTTGTGATTATGACAGTATGACAGGTGTGCCTGGTTCGCGAGATTACGCTAGATTACTCTGTGCGCTAGATAAACATCCGAGTCTCTAAGCAAAACATAAGAGTGAGAAATCTAGATAGAGTTCTTGGTGAATGAGAGAGACGGAAGAATAACATCGCTCCCATCGCTCACACAGCTTTATAGAGCTGGAACGTTTCTTTGACATTTCATAGTGTTGCTACATGTTTAAACACAATTTCTACTATTTCAAAAATAATAGATCGTTCATTTGTTGTGTATACGTATTTACAATAAAATAAATACGACCTAAGCACTTAACTTTAATTTTTAATAATTGCTTATCACTAAGTTGATGATCAACACTGAAATAAGTTGGTTTAGAATCAGTAACTTTAAAAATTATTTATGTAACAAAGTATCAAAGTGTAAAGGATCGTAACTACTGTATCGATTTTCCGCGGTAATTGTGAAAATGGCTGGCTTTTATCGCCGCCTAAATAATTAAGTGAATAAAACTGTAATATCAATAAAATAAGTGGATAAAACATGTAAATCGATCATTATTGTTGAGAGGCACTAGAAATGAATACCATGTTAAGTTAGTTTCGCATAAATGTGAGAAAGTTAAATAAATTAACATGCAGTCATATGTTTTTAATTTAATATTTTTGATAATATTAAGTGTACAGTGTTATTTTGTAGATGCTAACGGTAAGAATTTTTAAGTCTTTACTTGTAAACACGGACAAACATAAAATAAACAGTAACCTTTTTTTCTTTGTTTATTCGTGCCACAAATAAACTTACAAATCCACATTGACCTTGATTTAACTCACGCTAATGAGCTATAATTAGTTATTACTTTTTCATTCATAAATCCGTGTTGTTACAACTAAAATAGCTACTCACCATTGGGCTTTACTGTTTGACATGTTTTTGATTTCATTTACAGTTCACCAAAAATCGAACAAAAAAACACGAGTTAGGACGATTACTTCTTATGAGGCGCAATCAGACATTTTTGTGATTGTTACATGAATAAAATACTTTCTTATAATTACTAGGATATGATAAATAAACTGACATTCAATACTTTCAGCCGCCCAAAACAGGAGTTCACATCATCTCCGAAGGCTAGGTGACGATGGCTACTTCAAGTCCAAGCCATCATACCGTTCTTTCCAGCCAGTATCCATCAGATATCATAAATCAACGTATCCTCGAGCTGATGATAGATCTGACTATGATATAACATCGTATGATACGGAGTATGGGGGAGTCGTGTCGAATTTTACGTCTTCTATTTATGATGACAACCCTCAGCTGTACCCTAATCCGGAGTTTATTTCTAGGAGTAATCAGGGTGAGTTCTATTTTTTCATTTAAAACTTATCATCATTTGAATTGTCATCGACACGTTAGGAAAAGAAGAAGATCATGAAACTGGTGGTTCAGTGATAAAAGCCTAGAGTTACGAGTTGTATTGTAGCCTGTGGGTAATTCAAACACAGGCGGGCGCGTTTTTCATTTTCATATTCTGCTCTTGGTGCGATTAATTTTCGAATCAGAAGTTCATGCAAGGGTTTGATCGGTGTGACTTATTTATTCTTGCACATTTCGCAAAGCCACACAACTAAATATTTTGAACAGCTATATCAGTTAATTTATTTATCAATATCAATTTCTTAAAACGATTTGTGTTTAAGAAATGTTACTTTCCTTCATTTGACAGTTATAAGCAAGACTGCAGACAACAAAGTAGATTCGGAGTCAGATCTACCAGATGACTCACTGGCTGATGCAGATCTGAAGGAGCACAATATCATAGATAGCGTGACGTATCTGTATGGGTTCAACAACTGCCATGGAGTTAGGAACGAGTGGATGATACTGGTGAGTCACAAACATAAAAATTAAATAATCATAAAATCAACACAAAAAACCGTGCTGCACTTGTGCAAAGTATTGACCACTGCAAGTTAAGGTGAATGCGACAAGATAGCCCGTGAAATTCGAATTTTCTTAGGTACGTTTTTTGGAATTTGCGGGTAAGTGTCCGGCTAAATAGGATTCGTGACAGTATCAAATGTGACTTTACTGAGTAATAATGATTAAAACCACCAATACAAGTCTCCCAGTTCATAAAGGTTCCCAAATAGTCACTCAAGGAACCTTTATGAAATAAGAGGCTACCTTTTCGCACCAACCATGTTAAGATAGATAGGTGTTATACAGGTTTACAATTTACCGGTATGAAGTAAGAGGGAATTTACACAAGGGGTTTCCATAATAAAATAAAATAAAATGTGTTTATTTCAGACTCATGATCCATATTTTTGTTAGTAACAAATTATCTTAAGACTAAGTTAGTGCAATTTCTGTATTAATATTAATAGTCCCGATGAATCTCATTAAAAATTAAAATAACTTGAGACTAAATTGAAATAGACAATTAAATGCAAATAAATAATAAATTGAATTAAAATAAAATCTGTCAAGTTACACAAACAAAATATAAATTAATTGAAATAAAACGACGCATAAAAAAATAAATAAAAATTAAAACATTAATTCATCAGGAGACGTGCAGCCTAATGAGCCTACCCACCACTGGCGATACTGGTCGATCCGCAATCATCCTTAGGATTCCGTTGCCACCACCTCGAATTCTGCGAATTAGTGAGGCTGACTTTTTCCGCATTATAGCATAAAAGTCATCCACCCTCGCGTCGGCAAACATGCCCGAAGCACTACAGAAACGAGGTAGCCGCACCAAAATCCTAAAGGCGTTGTTATATTGAACTCTGAGAGCATTGTAGGCCCGTTGCGTGTAGTTGGTCCATAGGGCGCTGGTGTAAAAGCTTTGGCAGTAGGCTCTAAACAATGTGACCTTTACCTGTGCTGTACACCGCGCAAACCTATGCACCAACATATTAGCTCGCACCGACAATGCTCTCCGTTCTCTCTCAATATCCGCGTCATCGTGTAGGGTTTCGGTCACAACATGCCCTAGATACCTAAACTGAGAGACACGACTCAAAGATACTCCGTTGAGATACACTGGAGGTATATGTTCAGGTTGTTTAATCTTACCTCTGATAAGCATATACTCACTCTTTCCATCGTTGTATTTCAAACCGTGACCCTCAGCATAGGCCTCACATATACCGAGCAGTTTCCGTAAGCCACCGACAGATGGACTCAGCAACACCATATCGTCCGCGTAACTGATATTATTGTAATATTAATGTATCGAGTTATATCAGCTTCCACGGTGTCTTTATGTACATTAGAGACAAACAAGGGTATTTTTGTGTCAGCCGCTTTAAAATTACTAAGCGGTTCAGTGGTTGCTGTACCTAACTGACTCACAAACCGGTTTCGTAACCGATTTCTTTGAACGAGTGTCCATCCCGGGTCGGGTTTATTTATCTTGAAATCCCCGTCTTTCTTTACCATTTCTGCCATAGTTAACGGTTTCTCAGACACTTTAACAGGTGTAGGCAAAGTTGAAAGTACTTCCTTCACAGCTGTTTGTGATAACAACTTGTCCGATGAGGCATCACTTTGATTTCCATCAAACACGACACTGTGTCTCTCTGTGTCGCGCTCGGTTGTACCGCCAGTCTCGCTCGCTGTAGTATTCACCGCGCACAGGTATGACGGGGACGGCACTTGTTGTGGCGACCTGTCAATGCTGCGATGTCTCTGAGTCGGCTCCTTTACTCTGTTTATCATGGGTGATATTCCTACCGGCCCGCTATCCATGCAAAATGCACCCCGCTTACGCGAGTTAACGTTGTAGTCATCTATGCCCACAATTGAACCATATTTGCAATGGTGCAATTCACTTTTTATTTCTTGCAGTTGCTCAACAGTCGCGTAATTATTCTTAATAAGCTTTAATTCACTTTTAAGCAGCACTAAATCCTTAAGTAAACACGTAACATCGATGTGGTCAAACGTTACGGGCGGCAATTTGCTCAGTTCTCTTGCCACAAATATGGGGATTAGCTCGGGATCTGTATTCTTAAACAGCGTTATAATGTCCTCCAGATCCTTAAGTTGCTTTTCTTTACGTCTGGATATTTTACGCTTACTCGACGACAAAGATTCAAATAATAACGACTTTGCTTCGTTAATATCTTCACTGGAGAAACCCGTTGCACAAATATTAATGAGGCTTTCATTGTCCATTACATCCAGTTTGTTTTGTACAAACGCCAACAACTCGTTAATCACGATATTACATGATTTACACTTAACAACTTTAGAACTCGACATTTTATTTACGTAGGTACATTCACAACCGCACGGTACGGCGATAGTAACCGAATTCTAAAACAATATTTTCTAGTAATTAAGTCTCTGGACAGTTTACAAAGGACATGGAGAATACTGCAGGCAGTTTGAGTAGACGCTATGGTATAATTTTTATAAATAGCCCATATTGTTACACTGCTGGGCTAAGGCCTCCGCATACCCTTCCACTCTGCTCTCCATGCGATTTTAATAATACCACTTAATCTTCTACCAGATCTTCATCACAAGTGGCATAGCTGTGGTCCTGCTCATCAGCGCTGTTATGTGGCTGATGTGGAGTGAGTACGCAGCCGAGTTCCGTCGCACCAGCAAGCTGTACCCCATCAATATTAACTTGTGCTGCTGTTTAGCTGCCTGCACTATAATTTATATACAGGCTGTAATGGTGAGTATGTGAGCTTATCTTATACAGCGTTACATTTTGATTTTTTGATTAACAATCCACATGATTAAAACGACAAAAATGTAACGCTGTATGTTTGTCGATTTATTAATTTTACTAAATTTTCCAGGAAAAATAACTATTCTCAACTTCATAGTACATTTGCATTACATGAATGTAACTTCTCTTCTTCCCCAGGGAGTATCATCCCCCTCTCAATGCGAGAGGATAGCCCTCCTCCTGCACTATACACACGTGTCCTGCGCAATGTGGATCGTGGCCCTAGCGGCGGCAGTCGCAGAATACTGTGCGTGTGATACTCTACTACCACTGAAGTATAACTACCTGTTGGCTTATGGCGTACCTGCTGTTGTTGTAATGGTAAGATTTTTCCTTCATAATTACTAACGATGCGGCAGACCTCTATCTAAGTAAATAACTAAAACATGATGTAGGAACTAAACTAATAACCAGTGGTCTACACTGGCAGTCGGAAGAGCTGGGAGTTATGGGATGATGAAGGGTTACCGTAACAATATTATTACTGCAGGAGTACTCTGTATCTATCTAAACCTTTAGAGCTCGTGGAGAAGAGGCTTCTTGACCACGACCTAGTACTCTCTAACGACTCGCAACTTGCACAATGAAATAAGTTTTTTAGACCAATTAGAGAAAGCCACAACTACACGAGTCACCAAGATGGGACTTCATTCGGGCGCAAAAGAAGCATGTGAGGTGCGCTTGTCACTAAGACTTGATACAAGCCATGATCTGAAATGTTGCAAGAAATTGAACTAAACTAGTACTATTCAATGAAACACAATAGGTACTTGTAGTTTATGTGATATGTTCTGCAATTGTGGATTGATTAAGAAGAAAGAATAAGGCCATAATATAAAACTAGTCTCTCTGATGTCTTTTCAGGAAACGAACGGGTTAAACTTCAATATCATTAGGTATCGAATAATTGCAATGAAACTCTTCTTCTCTCTTTCAGTTCAACTACGCTCTTTCAATGGAGCACTATGAAATAAAGCACTACTGCTGGATGTCTATAGAGAAAGGCATGGTCATGGGCTTCATGGTACCAGCCATGATTTTAATCCTTATAAACACTGCCATCATCATCTTAGGCCTACAAAGCGTAAATAAGAAGCAAGCTGAAACTTTAACGGCTAAAATACAACAATTAGTGGATCACCACATAGCTAATTGGCCTAAAACAGATCAAAATATGGATGACAAAAATGGCAGTATTGATACGCTGGATAATATTTATACGCCAGGCAGTAGTAGGAAGAATACGGATAGTTCAGAAACGTTGGATAAGGATTATATTGGAAGCGAAGACGATTGCCATTATGTGAATATGGCACCGGGGGAGAATGGAGAAACTGTTACTGGCAGTGAGGTAAGTTGCATATAAAAATGAAAATTATAATTTGGTAGTTTAAGGGTTCCGCACGTCAAAAGGAAGAAACGGAACCCTTATAGGATCACTGGCAATGGCAATAGGCTTAGTGGCAAAGGGCAGGGCACATTGTTCGCAGAACGGATGGCCGATGGGGCCGAAAAGTTCTGGAATGGCGACCGCGAACCGGAAGACGTTACGTTGGAAGGCCTCCCACTAGGTGGACCGATGACCTGGTCAAGGTTGCAGGAACCCGCTGGATGAGAGACGCACGGGACCGCGAGATGTGGCGACGCCTGGGGGAGGCCTATATGTCCAGTAGTGGACATCATTTGGCTGATATGATGATAGGATTACTCGTGTGTCTGTCTGTCTGTCCGACCATTCCCCCCCCCCCCCCCCCCTCTTATCTCCGAAACTACTGAGACTAATATTCTGAAAAAGATACAGAAATTTGTTCAACACGTATAGATTACAGGAAAACCTATAAGAAGTCATGGTACGGAACCCTTCATGTGTAAGTCCGACTTGCACTTGGCCAGTTTTTTTATTTGAGTTTAATATAATTATTGAAATTTTCCTTTTTAGCCTAATCTAGTTGACGCTGCAAAAGCTTTGCATGATAAGAGCCTCCTAAATATGTTGTACATGGACAATATATCTTGGAAATGGAGCTGGAATACTGAAGGCAACGAGTTGAAGACCTATTTGAACTTATGTCTTGTGTTGGAGCCGTTCTTTGCCATTAACTGGGTGATGGGTGTAGTGGCCATAGAGAATGCAACACATTGGTCTACGCCGACAATTTATTTAGTTCTCGTCGTTGTTATGGTAAGTTTGAAATCAATAATTAATCAAGGTTAGTTACATAAGTTGGGTTTTGTAAAGCAGGTGTAAGATATAAAAGTTTAAACTTAAACAACATAACACACTTTACTCCCGGAAGGGTTAGGCAGTGGTGTAGGTACGTAATAGTACGCCCACATTTCGCCAGTTATGTTTAAGCCTCACGTTATAGGGGGCGAGCTTATAACCAACAATTGGGCACAAGTCCAGACTCCGTGGCTCCTACTGAGAAATCCCTGATGAAAAAAACACGATATTACACTTTGGCCGACCTGGGAATCGAACCCGGGACATCTTGCACAACAGTTAGGCTGGCGAACCCTAGACCATCGAGACAGTCACATCTAAAATAGATTGTACAAAATAGTGACTTTAATTACCCAGCTGCTTCCTAATGTCTATACAACTTACAGTACGTCTACCTAACAACGACAATATGCACGACGCTGCCGATTGTAAAGCCGAAGACTACACCACCGTGCTGTGAAGCCGTTGTCAGTGAGCCTGCAAACCTTACAAGAAACAGGTACCTATCTATCTACTACTCTTACATTTCGCAAAACTTAAATAATGGTACGTCGGTTACGGGATTAATTTTTACTGCTTTAATAATCGACTTTTCAAATGTTTTCTTTATTTGAGAAAACATGTATTCTAAAGCAAAAATTACATTACACTCCGGTGTCGATGCTAGTAGACCATTCAGCATTGCCGGAGCGCGAACAGGGAGCATTGCCATATCAACACGATAGACACGACAAGCAAACATCAATAAAAAGGGGTTCCCTATATGGCTTATTGGGCCAATAATAAATAAATAGTTGAAATCATTTTGTTAAAATCGAATGCTAGTCGAGTATGCGGAGTTTGGCTAGCTAATTTAATTTGAACCTGTAGACCCAAGAGCAAAAAAAATAAAAATAAATTGAGATAGGGGCAGGATAATGATAAAACCCGAGAAGGTAGGAAACTAACAAGTTTTATTTTACAGGACAACAGACAGTATTCCTCTATTGGACCCCACAATTCAGCAGCCAATTGTGACCTCAGCGCCCGCGGACACCATAAGTACTATCAGTATTTAATTATTTTCGGAGATACCACGAGTACGTGACACTGCAGTCGTAAAACCGACTTTACTTGTTACGAAATACAATTGAAAATCGTTCCGAAGAGCGATTCGGGGAATACCTACCAAATTATTTTGCACGGGTTCTCAACGTGTTTAGGAGGGCAGAGTGAATAGTTCCTTGGTTATAAGATTGTTAACGAAACGGGATGTCGACATGTCAATGCATAATAATTTGGAGAAACGATTTGAAATCGCTAGGAGTATTATTATCAACATCCAATGGATGGATGCGTTGAACAGTGTGTACCAAAGAAATTAATTTTATGGAAGTTGGCAATATCACGATCGATCGCCACCTAAAAAGTAAATTCCCATTTCCGCATTTAGCTGAGTGTCAAATGGCCTTTTAAATGCCGATTGCAAAGAGGTATCACTAGCAGTATTCATTTTATAATTTATTATAATAAAATTTATGTCCTAACATAATTATTGTAACTTGAAATTCTACCACAGTGATTCCAGAATATTGCACTGGTATTACCGTGGCATAATGATTCCAAAGTTGCCAGAATACAAGTTTACTTTCCCCATTTTTGTGGTGCTGTAACAACCTTGACAGGTGGAAGCGCAAGCGTAGTCCGTAAAAATTAAAGGTTCCACCAGGGCTTTGAATACCGTTAAAAATTAGGTATCGTTACCTCCTTCATTCGAAGGTAACGTTAATTTCATAGGTAACGTTAAGTCTGGTATCGATAGTTGGGTGGACTTTTACCGGTAATTTGACTTAACGTTATCAATGATTTACCGTTAAATGATAGTGTTATCAGGTAACGATACTTGATACCGATACCAAATTAACCCTATAAGTAACGGTATTTTTCTTTCATCTCTTTCTTACGACGCATTTATGTCGTCATAATAGCTTTTTTTTCTGTTTCCACTTGCTGTGAGTTTAGTCGCCACCCAAAACCGAACGCAAACGGTTTATCTGTTCATTTAGTATATAAAATTACCTACGTGGGTTAACCGAAATGGAAGGTAAGTGACTGTAACGGTAAAAGTATCGATACTTTTACCGTTACCAGGGAACATTAATAAACTGATCCGATACCAAATTACCGATACCAGTGATAACGTTAATAAATTAACATTATGAAAATATCGTTACTTACCGATACTTTTATCGTGAATTTGGTAACGTTAACAAGCCCTGGGTTCCACTTAATTTAATCCCATCTAATGACTTTTACATGAAATTGTCATTCAATGGGATGTTACGGTCGCGAATCATATTTTAATCAACATAAAACCTGACACTTACCTGCAAATTACAAACAAACGTAAGTAAATTTGAATTTTGCGAGCCACTCTGGCGCTACCATCGTAACGAGGAGGAATTAAGATGCCTTACCAACTCGACAGCGTTTGTTTAATTGGTTTTCTTATAATTATATAATCAGAAAAGAGAATTGATGCGAAGATGTTAGTTAGTCGGTATTATAGTATAGGTAATAAAATGTAAAGAGCCTAAAGGACGGCGATTTTTCGTCACAATGTGACTTTTTAACTGGTAGGCTATGTTTATGCGACGACTCGTAATTGCGTTGTCTGAAAGAACATAAATAGGGTCAGCCTCATTTCATACCATTTTGTCTGAATGGATTTTAAATACCTAATGATGATGTGTGTGTCCCTTTAAAAATATTTACTGTATAGAATTTAAAAGTTTTGGCTGTTGAAATGGTGTGAATTGAGGTTTTATTCTATGGGTCAACTGTAATGAGGAATTGTGTCTTCTTATCTTAATTATAACTAAAAACATTTCTTATTATTCATATCTAAATAGTGTTATTAGGTACTCAACCCTGAAAAATTCAGAACAGTACAATTCTCTCCCAAGAAATGCATTTAGAATTTAATCATAACTATAATTAATTCAACTTAAATGTGATTCATAAAAAGGAATTTTAATAAAAATAAGTGGTTTAGATAATTATTGTGTGTGTTAAAAATAGTTAATTCATTCCATTTCAAATGATATAATTAGATAAAAATGCCGTAGTTTTGGAATTTATATGCTTCTGATTTGTTTCTGGGAGTTTTACGCCTATTAGTGATAAAATATCAATACAAGCAGTGACAAAATGCATGGCTGAATTCAAGTTCTGCGGTTTCGGCGGTCTTTCTAGTCCTAAAGACATAGCGCTAAATGGTGCGTTTCTCTCTGCCTGCTCCAACGCAAAGCGATGTTGAAATAGATGGTAGGGTTTAGCACAGAATTAACACAGGATGGATAAAATGAAGGCAAGTCACGGGACCAACCTGAGACTCCCGAATTCTTCTTAAACTTAAGATGAAGATTTGAACAATGATAACACCTGCTGTCTTCTATGGATCAGAATGATGGGTTCGATGGCTGAGATGAGAATGCAAAGAGGGATGTGTGGTACTATGTGAATAGATAAAATAAGAAATGAGTAACTAGGAGGAAGTCTGAAATTGGCGCCGGTGATTGAAAAGATGTGTGGTATTGGCTGTCCTGTTATGGACTTGTGACGTGGAGGAATAAAGAAAATCTCGTGAGGAATGTTTTGAGTGTGAATATGGATGCGTATAAGAATAGAGGAGGACCAAAGAAACGATGGATGGACAATGTGGAAGGTGTATGATGGAATTACTTGTAATAGAGAGGTATTAAAAAAAAGACATACAGGAGAGGCAGAAGAATGATGATGACACGCAGTGACAAAATATAACACGCACAATAACTACTAAGGTACTCTAAGGGCGAAATTCGACTTTCCGCTCTGCATCTAAGCACTTATTAATATGAATTTTGAAAGAGCTATGAACTAATATGCCACTGCTTTTATTGGTCAAGGATTTCATCAGATTCAGCTACCGGCTCTAGTTTTTATAATCTATCTATAAGGACTTTTCTACCGCAAAGTTTAATAGAAATAAGTTATAATTCTAGAAGTCTACATTTTACTGAAAACTCGTTCGCATTACAATACCTATAAAAGCTGTTTTAGCCATAGTCATGGTCAGAGTGCTGACAATAACACAATATTGGTAATTCTATGTTTACATAATACTTAATGTGTTTATTACACCAATGGGCGTAGCAAGGCACAACAAGCTCCTTCCTAATTAAGAACCTTATTATACTTAAATATACCTAACCAAAGATATACAATTGTGACAATAAATTGTAAAAAAATGCACTGCCCTGCTGAAACTACGAAGCTCTTGCCTAGCTACGCCCATGTTAAAATATTTTTTTCCAGAGAGGAATAAGCTATTTACTCTAAGCAATTTGCTTATGATTACCATTGTTAAATAAATGAATTTACTATAAATTGAACGGAAAAATGATAGGTCTATTTACACTTTCGATATCCTATCATGAGTACACACGGCTACACATCAAGCTATACAAAACCAGTTAATCTTGGCCTCACTTTACTAGATCTTTTCGCACAATGAACTATCAGATTATACTGGTTTTGTATTGCTTGATGTGTAGCCGTGTGTACAATAAAATCGTTATTAATTAAAATAATAGAAAATACTATTGACTCGCACAAGATCAGTGCAACCAACAGTGGTGCAAATAGGCCTATGAAACAGAAATAAAATTAATTTTCAATACACTTCCTCGAAAACTAGCTCTTATTGCACTACGATTAGGTTCGACATGCATCATATCGCACGCGTGCGGTAATAAGAATACAGCGTGCTGTAATATTATTACCGCACGCTGTAATCATAGAGCAGCGGTAATTCGATTAAAACTTATGAAATTAAAAAAAAAACACCACTGACTATTATAGAGCAGGCGTGTTTTTTTTTTAATCTCGCCATTTTGATCTGCGTCTTTACAGCGTAAATATTTTTTGAATATTTAAATTGTGTTTGTAAAAAGAATACTACTAATAAACGTAAATATTTTAAACAATTATTTACTTTTATGAACAAGTAAGCATTTTTTTGTGTTCTTAATTAAAAAATATTTAAATTTTATATTTTTCCTGTGAGGCTGTTTGGCGGCTTTATACCTTTGCTTCTTTTTCAACCTGGCGAAATCAAACCGCGGAAAAAAAGTAAATTAAATCATAGTCTCATCAAATTTGTTGACAAAAACACATAACGTTTTTAGTTAATTTCTTCGAAAGTGTATTGAAAAACGTCGTTTGATACACGTGGGAATTTGTTATTGCATTTCTCGACCCCATGAACACCCTCGCCATACGGCTCGGGTGTTCAATCTGCCTCGAATGCAATAACAAACTTTCCGCACTTGTATCAAAATGTACTATTGCATCACTACTGAGACAATAGATGGCGCTGCTAATTTTAAATGTTACCAGATAAGAATAATTTACTACTAAATCGGGGTAAAATATTTTGCTTGAATTAATAAATGTTAATTTGTGTTGTGTTAATTATAATTACAAATACCTCTGATAAATTTACATGTCTACGGCAATAAAAATATGAAATCTCGTCAGAAATACCTAAAATATAATGTTTGAAACTTGCTACTTTGATTGTAGTTAAGATTTCAAGAAGATAGTGTGATAGCAATATTGTTGCCACGACGAGTTTTAATGAATGTTTTAAAATGTGATTAATTCGTTTGTTTTATTTGACCTATAAACACGGCAACAAATCAATCTTTATATTTCCAGCACATTGATTACATCAATGTTTCCAGCATAACCTTTTTTTAATACGTTGCCCCACACACTAAGAATTTCTCATGTAAGTCAAAAGTCAAAAATATTTATTTCAAGTAGGCCAGTAACAGGCACTTTTGAATAGTCGAATAATGTATTGTGGGTACGTTCACAAACATTTAAACTCACAGACACAAATACATACTTAGACCTGAAACAACTTGACTGGCCTGTTGGTCTAGTGGTTAGTGACCCTAACTGCTATGCCGGAGGTCGTGGGTTCGATTCCCACCCAGGACAAATGTTTGTGTGATGAGCACGATCATTTGTTCTGTGTCTGGGTGTAATTTATCTATAATATGTATGTATTTAGAAATATATAAGTATGTTTAGCAGTTGTCTAGTACCCATAACACAAGCTCTGCTTAGCTTGGGACTAGATGGCGTTGTGTGATAGTTGTGGAATATTATTATTATTATATTATTATTAACTATCTGTAGGCCATACAAATATTTGTTACCTACGTGCGGGAATCGAACTCGCGATACGCAGCGCAGCATTCCAATCGCTTAACCACTGCTGTACCAATCGTGCCGGGCCCGGCAAACGTAACATAACATGGCCTGGGGCTTTGTATTTTGTATAGATTTTCCGTACAATAAAAGATCAGGTACCCACTGATTTTTTTTTTGCGCACTTTTAAACCTTCCGCTCAAATCAATTCTAAAATGTTATAAATCTGCCGGTTGGTAAATTACATTCGTCTCAGGTAACTGCGGAAGGCGGAAACGTTGAGTGTCCGTTTCGATTGCTCCGCCACATTGTTGTAGAAAGTACTACGTCAACATTACGAAGGAATTCGTAGAACACTAACAGTGCAAACCGCAAATTCGTAGATATAATATTCAGAAAGTTATAAAGGTTTAACCATGGCCGCGCGGTTGAAATGTGGAGGACCGCGCGGCCACGTAGTTCTCTCAAACAGAGCTGCTTAGTAGAGGTTCCATTATTTTTGTAAACCACTGATACGATTTCGAAGAAAATGTAGACAGTATAATTAATGGCTTAGAAGTCATGGCCGCGCGGTTGAAACGCGGAGGACCGCACGGCCACGTAGTTCTCTTATACGAAACTTAGTAGAGGTAGGTACCTACCATTCTTTTTTCAAAAATGTAGACACTCACTCGATTTTCGCACATCTCCGTCTCCGCCCTCTCCGCTTTGGTGGAAACCGGGCCTAAGGCTGCGGTTCACTGAGGCGGAGCGGAGAGCTGTGCCGCGATTCACCAATCACATGGTTTGAATTCTACATCAGAATCTCTTCTCCACTCCAGCACTACAACCCCCTTGACAGCACGGTTGGCGCAGTGGCTGAGCGATTGGACTGCTGCGCTGCGTGTCGCGGGTTCCATCCCCGCACGGAACAAATATTTAGTATGGGCTACACAGTTGTTTCGGGTCTGGGTGTGTTTGTGAGTTTAAGTGTTTGTAACCCACGATACAGGAGAAATTCCTAGTGTGGGGTAATGTTTGAAAAAAAAAAAAAACCCACTCCGCACCGCTCCACTCCATCTCAGTGGAACCACAGCCTAAAGAGAGGTATTTGTCCAGCAGTGGACATCTTTCAGCTGAATGATGATGATGATACCCAGCAAATGGGTAAATTCAGGGTATGAATGATGATTTATCGCTGCCTCCCAGTAGAAGCAAGAGGTTCAAGGTGACGAACAAATAAAACAACTAATATTCTCTTATATCGAGTGTATTTCTGGATAAATCGGTTACAAAATACTTATCCAACGCCCGCCATGTACGAGCCGTAGCTCAAGCTTACATCCTTAAGCAAGATGAATCTCAAACGAAACTAGGTGACCGTATAAAATCGTACATTCTTTATATTACAATCTAAATAGTATAAAAGCCGACCGGCGTTCGCTTACCAGTGTTTAAAATTAACAAAAAGATCGACGCGACGCTGTAATTTAAATTTAGTTTGAGCTTAACTTACTCTTTAGTTATTTTATAGGAAAAAATATATATAATAATTAGTATAATTTAAATTATTACATAAAAATTCCTTATTGCTGAGGCTGTCGCGGAGTCGGCCGTGGGTTTGGTTGACTGTCCGACGACCGGGCCGCTCCGGAGAGTAGTAAATCGACTGCAAAAGCTTAAGGATTGAAACGATATATAAAAAATCCCATGCGAAACTGTGGGTAGCACCGCGGGCCGCCTGACAATACTGACTAAGACCACAATGGGAGCTTCGTGCAGTGGTGCGTCGTTGGTTCGACGTCCTACTGTACGTAGATGTCTGTGGCGGTTGAAGGTTGTTTCCGTGAGCGGCCGCGACGCTCGCACGTCGGTCGAGTGGTAAATGCTGACTTATTGGCGGTCGGTGGCGCGAAGCTTCTCTTCAACAGCCTCTTGGGAGGCCTCCGAGAGGTCGGTCGCTTGGATGTACTTCTGTACGCCGACCAGCGACTTCTTCAGTGCGTCGAACGAGCTGTGGACAAAGGAGCATCGTATTAGATAACTTCTGATTCATTCTTCATTAAGGAATGTGGAAATTCGCCGAAGAAACAGGGTCATCGATTTAGCTCTCAGAGTAAGCAAGTTAAAGTGGCAATGGGCAGGCCAAATCGCTCGAAGAACCGACATCCGATGGGGAAGAAAGTTTCTCGAGTGGTGACTATGAGGAGGTGTTCAACAGTGGACAAAAAAAAACTGTTGATATGGATGAAGATTGTAGTCAAAATACAGAGAGTAAGCTCTAGATTTTGGCAATACACCTTTTTTGTTATTGTTTATACATCATCATCATCTACACTCCCTAATTCCCAACTATGTTAGAGTCGGCTTCCGGTCTAACCGGATGTAACTGTATACCAGATCCACAACCCAGTTGGTACCGGGTAACGCGATATACCTTGGTAAAACTAGTTGTCAGACTTTCGGCCCACTGACAGCCGAGACGAACCACTTACCCTGACCCTAAAGATCGACCCAGAGCGGCTCTTATTCTTAAGCCACGAGCTCCTCCTTATAAATGCTACCTGCCGAAATACTTTAATTATATTTTAATTAGAAAAACAAACAAGAAAAAATGTGAGAATGAAAATCCAAAATCCATATCAAATCCATGACTTTTACAATACATGAATACAGCGACGTCATCAGTTACAAATAGCATTTCCAACGATTAGTTATCGCATTGATAAAGTCATAAAGGATATCTTGGTTCTTCGTAAACATGATTGGACTGTATGCGTCACCGTTAATGATTTGAGTGTAGGGCGCGGTCGCTTGGGGATCATTTACTTGGGTTTCTAGCGAAAAAAATGGACATTAAAGAGGAGTGAGTGAGTGGCTTAATAATAACTGCTGGCCGATCTTTAGGTTAAACCGTGCTAGCCTAGGTTTTTTTTTTTTTTTTTTTTTTGCTTTTATTATTCATTACACAGAATTACAAACAGTTTTTTATAGACTTAAACATACCACACAAACCATCGTGGGTTTAACAGTAGTATGCCAGACACGGCAACTCGGTGCCACAACATTATTGATCAGTACATAATTATATAATATAGAATATGTATAAGTAGGTACTAAAAAGACACTTCCTAGACTGCGACACAATCCAGGAAGTGCCTCTTCAGCACCTTTGAGCAATTGTTTACATTTATTTTGTTTCGTATAGCCAACGGTAACTCGTTCATAATAGCGGGGAGCATGCATTCCCACGTCCTTGCTCCATAAACATTATTAGACCTAGGTATCCTAAATGTAATAAAAAACGCTTTTATTTAAGTTAAGGTTGGTCTGTGGATGGGTGACCACCCATTACATACCGCCCTTTTATCATCCAGAGGCTAATCCCATAGAGAGGAAGAACCGAGACCTCAAACCTCAGTTAGCTATGGCCATACCACGTGGGACATGCATCTTTCAGCAATCAGGTTTGCTATGCTATGAACTCCGCGATTACCAGCAGTACAGGGTATTCGCAGAGTTTTTTTCCGTGCTTCAGAAAGCACGTTAAGCCGTTTGTCTATAATAGATCTTTGGCAGTCGTTACAGGTAGTCGTCAGTGACCTGAAAGTCTGACAACCAGTCTTATCCATCAAAGGGACTAAATGGGTTGTGGAGCTCAGATAGGCAGTCGCTCCATGTAAAATACAATCAGTCTAACTGCACGCTCAAAGACCTGAATGACGCAAATGATAGAGCCATCCAGTTTGCCACGTACTGGGTGGACAGAGTTTAGTCATCGACTCGAAAAGAAGAAGAAGAAGTATGTTATATTTCAGCTGCATTCATTTTTAGGAATTTTAACGTGGTTCATATTACCAGAATTACCTCGCAAACAATGGTAATGTACCGAAATTCGCAAGTTATTCTATTGTACCCCAAGCAAATCGTAATCAATAATGCTCATAAATTTAACAATAACATTGTACCTACTTGTCTATCAGAAGATCATTTTGATTACTTTCACGATAAAGAAAACAAAGAGATTGTTATCAAAATAATTGAATTTATTGCTAGCGATCAAGTAGCTCTTTGTGTATGGAATAATATTATACAGAACTTTGCTTGGGCCAAAGATTAACTTTCTGAGCGATTTTGTCTCTGAAAAATATTGACGCTTCGTTGGTTTAGCGCAAGCACGACAGCTGGACATAAGGTCCGGAGTTCAATTCTCAGTCAGTCAAGTCTTGTTCCGAAAAGAAATTCTCATTAGAAGCGGAGTCTGGATGTGTACCCGGTTGATGGTAATTGGCTCGTACACACGGCTACACATCAAGCTATACAAAACCAGTATAATCTGATCGTTCATTGTGCGAAAAGATCTAGTAAAGTGAGGCCAAGATTTACTGGTTTTGTATAGCTTGATGTGTAGCCGTGTGTACCTACTACATTGACTGTACTATAAGATACACCTCTGCCAAACCATTCGGGAGTAACAGGCGTGACGTTACGTTAACATTGACAACCGTCACAGCAGCTAATAAAGCAAATTTCCGTACAGCAACGCGTTGTAAACGCCCGCTAAATATAATTTTGAGTTTTTTGGCAGCTGCCAGCAAGGACTCGATTTTATTATCACAAGATTACGTCTGGAACGACTAGCGGGCTCATTTTAGATATAAATCAATATATATAATTATGCTAAGACTCCACAATCGTGAGATATGCAGTCTCAGTGAATATTTCCTAGAAATTGACGTGGGTATGCCGTATGCATCGAGATGTTGTCGCAGTGGACAAGGGCCCCACCCCGCTCTCCTTGGCTAAAGAGAACTGGCGCAAACCTGTAGTGCTTGACACTAACGTCATATCAACCGTGCAATTCTGTAATTGCGGATAAAATGTGCATTTCAGTGAACTAATAACGCGTTTCGTATGTCATAATTGTTTTGGGGTGATGACGTGAATTGTAGACACGTGCTCACGCCCACAGTCGAGGGTATTCCTAGCTTTTAGTTTGGTATTTTCTCTGAAAACGCTTTTATTTAAGTTGGCCTTTGTATTTCGTGATTGTAGCGTGTTTAGGAGTCAAAAAATTTTGTCTTTAGTCTCCCGTTTGCCTTTGTGAAATATTATGATAAGGCTGTTGCATCTTTATCAGTACGGAGTGAAAGAAACACCTACGCGAAAACTGTCACCACGTATTGAGTACATAATTCTGAGCATTTATTATTATAAATCAGGTGTTTCGATACATTTTGACCATGAAGGTAGATCTGACCTGACATGTAAGTAGATAGTGAACTTTTGTTTAGAAAATAGCGGGTTTTATTTTAAATAAAAGACGAAAGATGTCTATGATGTACTGAATAATTATGAAGGTCACCGTTTTCCTGTTTAATAGCGCGCTGTGTTGACGATATCGTCAATTTCGGGTAACACCTGGACGACGCACGGAAAAAGGAACTGTGGCAGAAGAACTGCTCTCCTTTCTTCTGCCACACTTTGTCCCAGCAGCGAGTGATTCCAGGCTAAAAGGATGATGAAGTATCAATAATTACCTGGAGTACAACATCTTCTTCTTGACCTTAGCGGTGTCGGGGCACCATGACATGAGGAAGAGCTTCTGTTTCTTGCTAGCCTCCGATGTGCCCTGGCACTGGTGCGTGTACTCGAAGTCGAACAGGCCATATCTGGAAATTGATACAACAATATTGAGTATGGAATAAAAAATAATTGTTGATGGGATCCTGTAGTTTGGGCATAGTTATCGGGTTTTTGCTTAGATATTTCTATTTTCTAAGCACAAAATCTAGATTTGTTCCCGGTTGATGGGCATAATATGGGACTATAAAAGATGCATCATTTATGAGAGTATAGTTTCTTGCCGGTTCTTCTTCATAGGCAGTGACCAACCCGAACCGCGCACCTATATTCTTTACATTTTAGAATGACCCATAATAGACAATCAATAGTAGATTATACGACAAGTGAATAAAAAGGGAATTTAATTCGAGGTACGAAGTTGGATCCCGAGAGCAGCGAAGGATTCTAGAGTAGAATCACGAGCGTAGCGAGGGATTCTATACTCTAGAATCCTGAACGGAGCGAGGGATACAAGTACCTACCGAGATAAATTTTTTATTCACGTGTTGTGTACTCTACTTTTTACCATTGACTGTGAGAAAATAATTAGGATGGTATTTATTTTCGGAGCTAAGCACTCTAGATTTCTTTGGCTTATATTACCCACGGATAGACGTACTTTAAGTATGTCACTAACTTTCAGTATTTTGAAATATCAATGTTGTGTTTGATTCTCACTGTGGCTTTTATCATAGAATGTTTTATCATAATATGCTCCAAAGTGTCGACGGCGGTCTAGGTTAATTCATTGAAATAGTTAAGAAATATGCACTCAGAGAAGGAAATTGGCGCCATTCATGGTTTTCCAGTCGCAGAATAAATTGTATGTTTTCAGGTACAACTCCCGAGATTTTGGCGGCAACAAATCATCTACTATAACTGCTGCTTTAGAACGAAATTATTCCGGAGTCAGTCTCTCATTTTCGTCATCGGAAGAACTCATTTTATTATAATTACTTACTTATTTAAATAGATTTTCCAATAACACAAAACAACCACAATTAAAGACAGAAAAGAACGTAACTAAATTGGCGGGATATTATTTTAAAATTTGGAATGGAATAGCTCCATTCAGCCACCCAGTACGTACTATTTCAGCAGCAGCGATTTTTTTGTATAGTGCGCGCGGAACTAGATGGCCGCGCCTTAGGCATGTTTTTGTTTTTTTATTAAGTATTCTTTTCAATAAATTGAACAATTAATATCTCGAGATTGGTCATCACTGTCTAATTATAGTCTCCTGTGCATTGCGAGCTGTATAAGGCAACCCGCCCCCTCATCCCTGTCGCCACCTAAGGCGCGGCCAACTAGTTCCGCGCGCACTATACGTAATTCGTGTTTGTTCCTAATTCAAAATGTCTTTATTCACTCAGTGAATAAAAGAGCGTTTTATTCACTGTTATCGATGAAAAAAATGCCCTTTTTCGAGTGGCAATGGTAAAAAATATTTTATTTCACATACCTAGACCTTTAGGTGAAATAAAATATTTTGATTGTCTAAATATTGTTGGTTAAATGCATTCAAGAGAATGCTCGAATACATATGAAATCAAACTCAAATATTTTATTTCAATTAAGGCATTACAGGCACTTTTGAATGTCAGAAGGAAGGAAGAAGAACGAAACTACGAGTGCAATACGTCATTCCGAAAGCCACCACGCCGAACCACACGCCACCGAATGCCCGCAACAACGAACACTGCGAGCACGAAAGCACGCAGCGACGCAACCGCAACAACGAATGCTCGAGACCCCGAATCACGGAACAACGAATGCACGCCGCAACGCGCAACCGCCGCCCCGCGACCCGGAGCCCCGCCGCCACGCACGCGCCGCCGCGCGCCCCCGCACCCACAGCACTCGCCGCCGGTAACATCCGGCGCCGCGCAACCCGACGCAGCAATTCCTGAAACGACGCATTGCACTCCTACGCTACAGTCACAATCACAAGGCATAATAACTTGTGAAAGTACTGTAGTTGCTGTAATCGCGCTGATTAACTCGTATTTTAATTAAAATTTAGTGTATACTTGTAGTGTAGTGTGCACTTCACTACATAGTATAAAACAAAGCCGCTTCTGTACCTATGTATGCTTAGATCTTTAAAACTATGCAACGGATTTTGATGCGGTTTTTTTTAAATTTAATACATAGAGTGATTCAAGTGGAAGGTTTATAAGTAGCACATTCCACCCGTGCGAAGCGGGGGCGGTCGCTAGTTAACAATAATTTAGATCTATGCAGTTTGACTACAATTACGAGAACATGTCACACTCTCGTAGTTGCTGTGAATTCAAGGTGGAAACAAGCCAAGTTCTTTTTAAAGCTTCATCGATATTTTGAGCTTGTGAATGGAACATATAAAAGTGCAAGTCATGCTAAACATTATTAATTTATGTATTTTTCCGAATACGAATTATTCTGGAAATTGTTATCTGAACATTATAGTTCTGCTACTAGGAAATACTGCAGGTAAACTAAATAAGATGACGTCATCATCATTCATCAACATCATGATCATCATTCTCCTGCCCTTATCCCAATTCATTTGGGGTCGGCGCAACATGTCTTCTTCTTCCATACTTGTCTGTTTCTCGTCATCTCATGAGACACATCCTTTCTTGCCATAACATTCTTCCCCATTAAAAGCTATCTAAATAGATCGTAGAATTACCTGCACTCTCCAGTACCGCCCTCCTGCAGATGCTCAAGAAACTGATCGTATTCGGCGTTACGTCCCCCGACGGTCTCCACATCGATCTGTTTCTCGTCGCGGATGTAGAACACCACGTAGCGGTGCTTCTTGTCCTTCTTGATTTCCTCGTACGTCGTTTTGCAAGCGTCCGATACTGTTACGCCTGACGCCTGGAAAGGAGTTGGGAGATTATTATGGTTAATTCAAACACGCATCAATGCCTAGTCTTTTCCTAACTACAGGCTCTTAGACCCGGGTTGTTCGAAAGAGATACCGCGGCCTCGGCACTAAGAAGGAACATGGTGAAAATCTCCCATGTTCCTTCTTCGCAATTGTGCCGAGGCCGCGTTATCTCTTTCGATAATCCCCGCAGCCCCGACGAGGCACTTAAAACCTTTTTTTTTTTTTTTTGGTGGGTGGAATATCATCAAATAACCCCCCCCACTCTTGGGCAGAGCGAAGGGGAGTGTCAGACTTCTACTGACTAAAAACCAACCCATGTTCCTTCTTCGCCCTTGTGCCGAGGCCACGTCATCTCTTTCGATAATCCGCAGCCAGGCACTTAGAACCCTTACAAACCAATGATTACAGGCCGTTTTGATTTGCCAGAAACAAAAATAAACACAGATTCAAGGCATAATAACTGTGAAAGAAGGCTATCAAAGCGTCTGCAACCACGAAGAAGCCTTTGTGGATAAAAATGGGAGAGATTCTTCATGGTCAGTCCTGAATAGAATCATCATCCACAGGCCACAGCCCTACTTCATCCACTGCTGGGTATAGGCCCCTATTTGCTTGTGCCAAGTACAATGTTTTTATGCCAGCCTCATTTAGGATATTCCCGCAATGACTACAAATAATAACATTACATTGTACGATGTTCAGGGACCATTACCAATCGATAAACGTCAGTGCAGTATGTGAATTAATTTTCTATCAGTAGCTAGACAACTAGGTATACTTATATATATTTTCTTTGATTCAAGTAGACGCGTTTGAAAACCGTGAATTTCTGGGATACCTTCATATCAATGAGAAAATTCTTAAACATCGTTAGTAAGCTAATGAAATACTTGAAGAGATTGCTGACGATTCGAGCGTTCCCGAATGTAGAAGAATCCTTTCAATATCCACACCCCTGCATTCTTTCCGATGTAATTAAAATGTGGCTGGCTATGAACAACCAACGACTTGAGCAGACTCCCCTTGTTCGTAGCCTTACCGACGCTTAGGCAAGTACTGGCATCGTCTGGATATGTGAATATCGGTTCATTTGCTATGCTTCGTCTTAATCCGTGTCTAGCATTTTTCAAGGAACTGATTGTGTGCGTACCATCATTTACTTAGCTTTTACCCAACTCTGTTGTGGTAGCCTGGTAGGCTTCCAGTCTAACCGGACGCTGCCGAATACCATTATTTTACACATCACATCGACCACATTTTTCTTGTGTACTATATAGCCGGTTCGTAAGACGATTGACGGTTTTCGGGGATATGAGGTTAACGATGTCAAACGGTAGTACCACAGAAGCCAAATGATGCATGAATGTGCTACACGTACACATGAATGCACGATCAATTACAAGAAGGGCGTTCCCTGGACTCTTGCCAGGAAAATGGCGAGATGAAGAAGATGTTTGAGCATCGTAATAGCGTATCAGGCAACGCATCTTCGAGACATCATCTTTTTTAATGCTCATCTGTGCTCAGCTATTCGTTCCCACGTTATAAGAGCTATTGGACGAAGAAATATGTTCCTTTGGGTCATTTCAGAGGAATGTTAAGGCTGAATACTAATTTAACGCAATTATCTGTTTGACCTTAAGTTTCCGTTCCTATTTTATTGTTTTGGGGATTTGTTTGTTGACATTTCGAAATACATACAATGATGAAGAATAATATTGCATAATTATTTGCTATGTGGGAATGACGAAAATAAATTTTTCTTGATTTTTCTACAATATAGGCAGCATAACCGCCCAGAAATACAAGTGAAGTCGTGATAGTCATAGTTTCCATTTGCTATTAGAATTTCTGACTCCCAGGTGATTTCCCCAATCACGAATTCAACAGAAAAATAAAACCTCTAAGTCGGTCAGGCCGTCCTCAAATGATGCTCCGTGATTATTTTTATGCTATACTGATTACGCCCCATCATACAGAACTTGCTAATAATATGACCAACCAAGTAAAAACATCTACTTCCGAAAACAAGAATTCGGCTTACAAAATGCCAAAAGCAACATTTCCTGTGGTCCTAAAGTCCTAACTTCTAAGCCCCGCTTGAATGGAACTTGTCAATAGGCATGGAATGAAATGGGTGCCTATTGTCTCAGGCGACCAGTCAAGGGATTAAAATGGACGCGAGTAGTGTCGGGCGTAATTTAGATGTTATAGAAATCTAGTGTGGTTGTCAGATTAGCGTTACTTTATTCTTGTTTCGTAGTAAATTAACAAGAAACTTTATACAAGTTTAAATGCTTCAAATAGGGACTGTTTTCTCTATTTTCTCTCTTAAAAATAGAAAGTGATTTTATGAATAAAAACTCAAATCTCATTTACATAGCCGTTATGAAGCTATCAACATTTTCATTTAATCATTGATTATAGTTACTTTGTTTGGATAATCTTACTTTAAAATGTGACTTATTTCTTCAGTAATTAAATTCCTTATTGCAAAAACAAACTAAAAGGTATTTTCGAGCCCATGCATTAGCCAAGTCTAAAGTTCTTTTGTAATATCATCCATTACGAGTACCCTCTTAATATTTTGCCAGAATCGCGGGTCATTGAAATAAATTATTAAATAGAAGTTTGTTGGTAGTCTAAATAATCTGCGTTATATACGGAGGCAGCTGTTGTCGCATTTCATTCAGTTCTATTTCAATTAAACACAAGGTTGATGCAGTTTGCTTCGAAATAATTTAACTTTAGATTTTAGACTGCATTGTAGTATATTGTTCAGAATAAAATGTAAGTGCTTTGCCAAATGAAATATATGAAATTAGCTGCGTTAAAGATGAGGGTGGAACAGTGGAAAGTCTGTAGACCAAGCTATGACAAATGGTCCTATTAGCTATGAAATTCCAAAGAAAATTGAAAACATTTTTTACAATTATACGGCTCGTTTAATTCCGAGAAATACCAAGGTGTCTTCCAAATTTTCTTTTCAGAAGGAACTGTCGTTAAGATCTGCCAGGGCTTTCAGTTTTCATTCTTATCACAGTACATTCTTAAAATATATTTACATTTACAACACAACTAAGTACAAAGCCATTGTACCTTTGACATATCGATAACACAAGAAAGGAAGGAAATATCACACCTCCTTCAAAACTGTACCAAAGAAGCGTAGACAAGACACCTTTCACGTTTTTGCAAACTACCCACTTGCGAAACAAAATCCTATTTCGATACCAATAAAGTCTATTACATTTCGTGAGGGTAAATGTCGTTTTATGACTCACGGGGAATGTTATCATCATTTATCTGAGGTCGGGCTTTAAGGCACAGAATCAGATGTAATGTTTCCATACATTTAAAATAGGTATAATTGTTCTGCACATTTGTTTGTTTCCACAGGTGGTTCTCGGTTCAATGAGTAACGTTTTATTGCGAGATCAAGTGGGCTGGGTCTAGAGTTGTTTAGTCAACAATAATACTGTGTAATGTTAGACTAGTCTGTTTTACGCCTTGACCTAGTCAGAGTTAGACCTTGTGGTTGATCGCTGGCTGGAGTCACATGTAATAAATACTGGTGGACTTGGATTACATTTGAAAACATTGTAATAAATTCAGACTTATTTCGGTCCTCACAAAATTTCAGGCGTAGATGAAGGAAACTTATGGATCTATAGAAACTTAGAATAGAAACGTCAGTTTTTATCATCTTCGTCTCCGTATAATGATTTCTTGCGTTTTCGTCAGTATTTCCGAGGCATTTATCTTGCTAAACATAGTTTAATACCACAGTACTATTTTTACAAACGAACTCTGGACTTTAGCAATGAACTAGCCTAATAAACGTCGATGATTCACCGTAGAAATATCTGAAAACGAACCATTCAACACTTAACAAAACCGTAACATCGCTAGAGGGATCTAAAAGCGACAGTCCCCCGCGTGGTACTGTAAAAATAGCCCTAGTCCACACCCGCCGAAGACATTGGCCGTAGCACGATCTAATAATACGACGGTGCATGAACCAAAGACACGTGCGTTCTCTAATCCTTTAGTTTGGAGATGTGCACATGTTTCAGTGAAGTTTTTGCTTTGAAAATTCTCTTTTTGGTAAGACAAGGATAACTTTTGAGAAAATTCAGGCGTATAATAAAATTATTGCAGTAGGTCTTCCATTTTAGATGGGCAGTGCAGTCTCTAGGGTCCAACAAATGATTAATTAACAAATTTTTACAGGCTCTGGACATTTAGCACAATATTTTCAGAGCGTATAAAAATATTTAACCAGGAAACAGCAGAAATGTTGCTTGAGCTGGAGTTTGGCAGTTTCCGAACATTTCCGGAAACTGCGTCAGTGAAACAAGCCGCTGATAGTATTTGAAGAATGAATGTGAACTGTGAGCCGTCCATTCTTTGCGCAGACTACAATGAACCTATTTTTATCGCAGTATAAAAGCGAATCTATTTCTATTTCAGTATCTAATATCTGAATGATGTCATTGTTGTTGCATTTCTTAATTTATATCGTGTAAACATCGATAGTTCAGTACGTTTGGAATTTGGATATTTATTGTACGTTTTCATTGTAACGATCGTGAATGTCAGTTTCACTCGTTAAACTCGGAAATTTCTGCCAAAATCATAGGCAAATGGATCGGTGATCTCAATGTTATTTCCACAAAGGATGTTTGTTATATTATTATGCCATCTGATTTGTTGGGTATATCAATATGCTTCAATAGTTCTTGTTACGGACTTGTCAATCTCTGTATATGCTTATTTATTGGATGCCGAAATGTAAATTTCTTCTTCATTAACGTTACTTGAAGCACGATGATATGCTCAAAGCGTTACTAATTATAATCAATGCCTTCTGAATGTCAAAAGGCCCATAAGACCACCTTGACCTTTGCAAACTGAGCTATTTTCATCTCATAGCAGCTTTCAGCACAGTTGAACTTTTTAGGCCAAACCATGTTTAGAATTGGGAGTAATTATTTAGCTTTTAAATGCTTAACATATTCGTCAAAATTTCTGCATATCTATGCTATGAGCTAAGCCGGTGAGTCAAATCAAAGCTTCCGTCACTTCCTATTCAGCTAACTTCAAAACAGTACACCCCACATACAGTACTATTTAGATGTATTCACAGCACGTTTAGTTAATCACCATATAGGTACCTACCTGCATTATTTCTGCCTGAGCGAGTGCTTTTCGCAGACTGCACCATTTTGCCGCATTTGAGGCAAGATTATCGTCATGCAATCCTACGGCAGTATGGCAGCCAATCGATAGGTCTGTTCGGTACTGCAATTTAGAATTCCCGGCATGTTCCTGAATTATTTATTAGCTTTTATTCAGTTTATACATGGCCTTTGAGGAACCTTCAATTGGTGAGGCCAGTTCCTTGAAGAAGCTTCTGTATTTTATAGGTAGTAGACGAATTGAAAGCTTTGGCAATGGCGGAACGATTCACCGAAGGTAATATAACAGAGCTTTCAAAGATGCTTTCAAGAACGCAATTCTGCTTGAATTATTTATCTGTCTGGACATGAAAACGAGGTATATTTTGCAATAAATAGTATGTGCACAACTCGGCCAGGGAATTTCGATTTTACTAAACAATAAGAGAAATATCACGATTAATCAAAGCTGTATTTAATTAACGCCAATTTTCTTCAACTTAAAATTAGAAATTGCTGTACGAGAGAAATGAGAATTTTGTCCTAGTTACAGTAAAACTTTCACACAGAATTAAAAAATATAAGATAACGCTACAAATGCTCGTATATCGTTCATGTCATGTTTCACACATGAATTAGCTTTATTGTTCATTACATTCATTTGCTCTGAAACTGAGCATTCCAGTTTTTCTAATGTTGCAGAAGACGCGGATTGAATTAATGTTTTTCAATAACACGAATCTTTTTTTTCGTTATAAGATTAATAAAAAGAAGGCCATTTCTGTTTCATAGAAACAGTGATAGAGCATTTATTCATACAGTTATGCTTCTTTTAAGAGGAATTCTTCCAAAAAAGAAGTATCTATTCTTGCCTAGTTCCTCGGCAGAAGCAGCAAAGGGGTTTGGCTAAAATTGGCGTCGTTTTGAAGTTGCGCGGCCAGTAATGAAACTTGGATATTTTGAAAGAACAAATTAAAGCGATCCAAAAATATTATGGATGCATTTCTCTAAATCTAATCGGAACGGAGATATTTGGTTTTGAATTGCTCATTAAAATCGAAGAAGTTATTACAGTCTATTGCACTGTTTAAGGTTCCAGTCGTATTTTTTTCAGAATTCAGACCACACGGTAGGCGCAGTGGCTCAAGCAGTTGACTGCTGCGCTACGTGTCGCGGGTTCGATTCCCACACAGGGCAAATATTTGTATGACTTGCAGATAGTTGTTTCGGGTCTGGGTATTTGTGCGTTTGAGTTTAAATGTTTGTGAATGCACCCACGATACAGCAGACTGAAGTTCCTAGTGCTGGCCAACGATGAAAAAATAATCAAAATAAATTAAATACGTACGTAGATTGCATGGCTCGATGTCTGTTATCTATGGGCTGATGCATTATAAAGACTTGGCATTGTGATCGTTTGTGTATTGTGACAGACCCAGCATACCTCTTTAGACTCTTATATGTTTAAGATTTGGATGTATAACACCATGGATGTAATTAACAGTGCATTTTGCATTTGTAGCCAGCGAAGTCTGAATCGTGTCGGCGGGACTCGTATTACACATTCATCTAGACGGACATTTACGTGTACATTCTCGTAGAAACTGCTACACAAGGGCTGGATGCAATATTGCTCTTGTATTATTTATTCCTTTTCCCAACTATGTTGGGGTCGGCTTCCAGTCTAACCGGAGGCAGCTGAATATCAGTATTTTACATGGAGCGACTGCCTATCTGACCTCCACGTCCCAGTTAATACTGGGTAATACGATACCCTTTGGTAAGACTGGTTGTCAGACAGAGTCAGGTCACTGACAACCAGTAACGACTGCAAAAGATCTATATAATTATGGCAGCCGGGACCAACAGCTTAACGTGCTTTCCAAGGCACGGAGGAAACTCGGTATATAATCCACACCCACCCATCCACAGACCCACCTAGGCAAGCGTTGCCTAACCTAAAGATCGACCCAAGTTGCTACTAAGAAGGTTGATATTAGAGCTGGCTTAATAATAACTGCTGTTATTATTAACCCTTTCGCGGGCAACGGCAAAATAGTTGCCAAACCACTTTTTAAAAGTTGTGCCAAAATTTATGAAGTATATTAATGCTGTGCAACTATAGACAGCTAACTACATCTCTTAGAATATTGTTACAAAAATCCATAAATCAAATTGACAAAAGAAATATTTGACATATTGGTGACGACGTGCAAAATGTGAGGCTGTTTTTCGGTGTTCTAACCTAAATCCATCATAATCAAGAAAATTACCGTGTAAAATGTAAGTAACGACTTGTTTTTTATTAGCTCTTGATCTGATTTATTGAATAAATGTAATATTTCGTTATATTATGCACTTGTAATACCTTTTCCGATAAAGAAAACTTGATATTGCGTTTGCTCTAAATAGACGGCAAAATAGTTGCCTATGCTCGATAAATTATTTGTTGTGGATAAATAGTTGCCAATGCCCGATTTTATTTTTTCTTTTGGATGCTGCCGGGAAAAATCCAACGTCAAATACCCCTTAGTAGTATGGAAATGGTTGAATTAGTGAATGTCCCTGATGGAGAAATAATATACTTAAGAAATTATGTGAAACAAGGCATTGTTAACAAAAAAATTACAAAATCAAACTGGGCATTGGCAATTAATTTGCCAAATAAAAAGTCACAAACGGGCATTGGCAAAGATATTGCCATAGCCCATAAAAAGAAGGGGGGATTAGCAAGGGGGGGAAATGTATTAGTATTGTTTTACCTATGTTATTTTACAATGGTTGGAATAAATGAAACCAAAATCGGAGGTGTAAATAGTATTGCCCGCGAAAGGGTTAAGCCAGCTCTAATATCAACCTTCTAAACACATAACTAAGATTTCTTTACGCAGAACAGTAATTGAAGAAGACATTTTTATAATATTCAAACTCAAATATCTCAGTTTAGAAATGACTTAGGACAAAAATAATTTAACATGTATGTGTATTTGACACAGCACAACAAAATAACATGAAAATTAAAAGTGGCCGCTCAAAAAAAAAATGACGCCACTAGCCCATACAAAGTTAGCCAAACCCCTTTGGTTTTACACAATATGTAAGGCGTGTATCACAGCATAGCAGTGACGCCAATCGGACAGAAAAAATATACTACTACCCACATCAAATTATTGTCGCCCAACCAACTCCGCTATTCCTGAACATTTGATTAATTTTATTTAGATCCAGCGTTTGCTCGGTAGCGTAGCGCGCACAAATAATTCTGCAAATGTTTTTGAATATCTTTAGCTGTGCCTGTTACATAAGAATGGTGTGTTAGATTATGTTGACGTTTGGCGTGTTATTAATTTAAAGATTTTATGAAATAAAATCTCATTAAATCTGCCCAGCAACGTGGCTCCATTTCGTCACATCAGGAATTTCTTAGTGGCAGCCACGTAGTATGGATCCCGTTTTATGCGATTGATATACATAGAACTTTAACATAACTGGAGAAAAGTGGGTGTACCCTTCGGGGTTATCAAGTGCGATTTTGTTATTATATTACTTTGTCAATTTCTGAAAAAGAAAACGTTTGACGTTTAATCACTGCCATTGAATGTTCGCCATTAGAATTTAAAAATGTAGCTTTTGTATACTTATTTAGGCACTATTATATGAATCAATTACCGGGTAGCGGCCACTATTAACTCATATTCTAAAATAGTTGAAACTTCAGGCAATAAATCAGGAAAACGATTCAAATTCTTGTGGTCGGGTCGTCACAATAATGAGGAAAATATTTGTTGGTAGCACAAATGAGGGTGTTATAATCGCACATATACATTCGCTGATAGACTTTGGTCTTCAGAAATGTGATGATGATTTCACGATCAAATAAAAAAGGACGCACAAATCGTTATCGGTTAAATAAATTTAATGGTAGAGTTAGTTGAAAAGAATCAATTTAATTTGCCAATAAATTGTTTACAAAGCCATAACAATCAAGTAGCCTTTGAACAATATAAGTACGAAGATGTTAGTACATTAATTTACAAGTCCATACTGTCTCCTTTCAGTCTGCCTCATTACATTAGGTATAATCGTCGCATATGTACCGACGCGGGCGGCATTGTCGTATAAAAAACTGCGTGAAGGTCATCGACCTAATGTCAGTCGGTTAAGTATAAAAGTATGCGTCACTGGCTGACTCAGGTGACTTGTGAATGATGAGTAAGGTATGGTTGACTGGACTGGGTACGCCATTTTTCTTTACTTATTCCATTAGGAATGAGACGATTGTAAAGGGAGGGTCACGGTTTCTGGGTGACTGAATATCAGCTGTTTATGTTTTGGGATATCGGTATTGCTTTTTTTATTTGACGAGGTTTGTTTTTGTTATTTGCCATTTTTTGGTGATAGCGACAGTATCCCATTATTTCCAGAATGGTAGTTGGCGGAAGCATCAAAGGCTCTCTCTAATGACTACAAATCAAAATTAATCTGACAACTATGTACCCAAAACGTACTCGAATAGGTACTGTAAAACTAAAAGGGGAAGTTTGTCAAATGATAAACATAACATCTCAGCAAGAGACAGATTTCATAATCATCGACTCATCGCAGACCAAAAATCCATTTTATTTTAACGATCAAGCGAGATATTGTGTAGTGGCAGCAACTCCGGTTTTCGCCCTCGGAGATCCCCCTTATGCTTGTTAGCGAGACTCGGAAGGGGAGTTTCGACAGGGGACGAAGTGGCTTGAACTTAGCGATTCATGCTGCTTGCTTGACTGTTATTCTGTTACAAGCTGATTGCCATCAGTGTGTTTTATTAATGAACCGAAATGTGTCCGCAACTCTGTGGACTAAAATCTGGCCAAAATTAACTCAGTTTTTTCTAATTTGATTTTTTTTTCACGTTTTAAATTGACGAAAAGCTATAGACGCCAGAAAGAGGATTCGTAATCGTGTAAAAATATCTGTTTTTGACGATAGTTTGTGCGCAAGCTTGCAAGAAGAAAATATATTCTATGTGTAATTGAAATGCAAATGATCTTTATGATGACAAGTATGATCTAAAAACCTGTTTGAAGTAACTAGTTCTGTCTTATTGTGCTGTCGATTTTGTTGACTTAAGCTTGGCGTCTCAGATCAAATATTGGCGTAAAGCTTAGTCATGGTGGATTCATTAGTGTCACGAGTTATAATTGAGGTCTAAGCTAGACAGTTTTTTTTTTTAATTGAAAACCTATAGGTATAGAGACAAGAGAGCGATGGCAAGTTTTTTTCAAGTTCTCAGCGGGTGAAAGGTCCCAGGGGTTTGATATTTTCAGTACACTCTCAATTCAATCCAAATACGAACTTCCCTAATTCGACAACATATATTTTTACAATGGTAACGTGATTATCGCCATCTAAAACGGTCGATGACTCAAATGTTAAATTACATCGAATTACAAACACACTTCATTTCGATACAGCGATAAATTACCGATAAGCGAATGTTATTATCGTAACTAATTGATTTTACATAATGGAATTAACCTTAGGACTCGATTGCGTAGTTCAAGGGAAGAGAAGGCCCTTTAAATTATATTATTACTAGTCCATATTGTCCCACTGCTGGGCGGGCTCCCTCCATTCCTTCCATCGGGCACGATTTCCAGTTAAAAAAAGTTACTTCTATTTGGTCAAACTAGCGAGATGGCAGTAGAGTAGACTGAGGGCAGACAATGAAACTCCTTGAACCCTGCCAGACTGTTTATTTATGGATCAATTGCTATTGAGATAAGAATATTTGAGCAGGATCTAAAGCGAATAATATTATTCGCTCTGCATGAATATGCAAAATACTTTTGATATCAGCTTGCGTAGATAAATACGAGAAGTGTGTGAACAAAAGCATCTTTCAAGTGAGTCTATGAATTGCCATTACTTGCATGTTTTTGTTAGAAGATGACAACAAAAATGCCAGTATTGTGGAGTTCAAACAAAGAAAACTCCTTTTAGTATGCGAAAAGGTCATCTTTCTCTTGCCCATATCCCAATTCATTTGGTTCCTTACTTCTGTTACCTACTCGTCATCACTCATCTCATAATAAGACACATCTTCTCTTGCCATATCATTAAAAGTTCATGCGTCGTTTGAAATGAAATGAAATAAATAAGAGGAGTTTTCCTCCACTAAAACCCTTCCATATTCATACTGGAAACTGGACTACTAGTATGCGAAAAAGTAACAAAGGGAAATGAATACTCGGAAAAGATACACATCATTAAAACTTTTGAACAAAAAATAAAACCGACTTCAAAAAAAAACAAAAAAGTCAAAAATAAATCAGTTTCTGAAGTCGGTGACTTTTGTTTGTTTGATTTAATTTTTTTGCCACCGACTTCAGAAACTGATTTATTTTTGACTTTTTTGTTTTTTTTTTTGAAGTCGGTTTTATTTTTTGTTAAAAAGTTTTTATTTTTCACTTTTTAGTGGTTCACATGTTCATGGGTCATAATGTGGACAATGTAGTATTTTTTTTGAGTTTTGTTGATTTTTCAAAAACCGCTTGTCCGATTTCGATAAAAAAATTATGGGACCATTTGGGAAGTATACCCTTTCCAACAAAAAAAGAATTTTTCAAATCGGTTAGCAAGTGACGGAGTTATGCCCGAACAAACATAAAAAAAAAAACAAACAAACATCCGAATTGAGAACCTCCTTCTTTTTTTAGAAGTCGGTTAAAAACCATTTGTAATTGAAAACGGATCAGACATGATTGTGTCATTCAGGCAATAAATTCAATACTACAGAGAAAGTCTAGGCTACAGCATGGTCTAAACATTACGGTATGAGTCATAAGATGCAAGGTGACTCACAGAAGTCACAGAGTACGAGTTTTTATTCGTTACTGACCGTTTATGGTAAGAGAAACTTTATTTGTCAATGGAATTAAAAGGTCTGCTTGTTGGTCTAGTGGTCGCAACCGCGACTGCTGGGCACGAGGTCCTAGTTACGATTCCCGGGGAAAGTGTTACTGGGTTTTTCTTTCAGTTTCCACTCCTACCATTTCTCTCGAACCCATGCGTCCTCCTACCAGTTCTGGCGGAACCTGTCTAACTCGTCCCGCCATCTCCTTCGTGGCCTACTGCGACCCCGCCTTACTGTGTCAGCAGGGCACCAGTTTCCTGCTATTTTAGCCCACAGTTTGTCCGGCATGCGGCAAACATGTCCTGCCCAGTCCCACTTGAGTTGGGCAGCCTTTTTACATAAGGCAGCCATATTACATAAGACTTAAATATAACTGACGAAGCTTGTTATAGTGATGATGTACCAAATATTTGCGTTCAAAAGTCTTGTGTTTGCGACAATTTTGCAGCTAAGTCATGAAAATTTTGGGTAGGTCAGTTTTGTGATTATATCAGTAGTTTCTTTACACAAAATAACGTAGCCTACTAGGTAGGATGGATCCTATTACTTGTTGCATGCCAACATGCATGCATGGCTCGGATTTATTACACGACTGCCCCAAAAAAAAGAGTGTTTTGTTTTTTTTTACTGCAATTTTTCTTTTTCTCTTTTATGACTAATCTTTTTTTTAAATTGCATTCGTCGTTACGATTCCTTCTTCAAATTGGAGTAAAAAATTTAGAAACGGTATTTATGTGGGATGATATTTCTGTCTACCTTTATGGAAATAAGAAGTTCATTGTGTTGTGGAATCACCAGCCATTATAGGTACAAAACGTTGCATTTTTCAACTCGAATATTAATTACAAAGTAAGCTTTATTGTCCATTATTCATCTCACTATTTCTTAGTTAGTAATCAATGAGTAACTAGATGACTAATGGTCCTTCAAGTTGACTCAATCACTCGTCACTAGAACTTTCTAATAGGATCCGGTGAAAAACGGGTAAAGGTCTGGCTGGCAGGGAGAATGGAAGAGACAAGCGTGTTGCGCCGCCTCTCAGCGACATTGATTTTTTGTGTTGTACCTATATCGACTCGCTGAATGCGAGATGCACGGGATTGGTCAATGGTCTCACTTGGGGAGGCCTATGCCCAGCAGTGGACATCTTTCGGCTGGAATGATGGTGATAATGATATAGGTATTATCGATCTGATGTCCGCGATTTCCGTTTTCAAAGCGCGAATGTGTACGTGTCGCACACGGACCAATATTTTTACTCTCACCAGCCTGATGATTAAGGAGTTCTTACAGCACATTATTAATAGGACAGATAGGTATTTCAACGAGAAATTACTAAGGGATAATGAAACTTGTGCAAGTCACCCTCTCAGTTTCTGGCATTAAAAAAAAGAGACAGCTGTGTAGTTTAAAACTACAAAATCAATGGCAGTCTGTGGGGATTGTAAACAGAGGTGTTGACATCCTGTCAAGTGTTAGAGGGAGATGGCATGTCACTTTCACCTCCTCTGATTAACATGAGAGAAAGAGTATAATAATATATATATACATAGTAAAGCTTAGAACACTGCATGAGTGCAGTGCTTATTACTTTAATAATTTGGTGTCTCCAACAGAGACACATTTTTTTAGAGCAAACTTGTTGCATGAGATAGATGTACCCAATTGTAAAATTATAGGATAAAAATATGTATTTGGCATGCTTGTATAACCACATGTGTGGAAGTGGATGAGCCAAGTCGAGTATGCCATGAATCTAACACACATGATAGTAGGTACCTAGGTGGAGTTCTGTCATTTCTGCCTACCCGTTGGGAAAAGGGCTTGAGGAATTTGACTTTGTTGAGTCATTCATTATTGTTACAAGAAGATACTGAAATGGGATTTTGTATTAATTATGTCAACAAAAGTTATAATGGAGCGGACACCCCAAGGAAAATGCGACAAGGGCAGTACGATGATACAATACTATAACAGCAGTTTTTACACATCAGGTATTAGAAAAAGGAGACACAAAGGATAAGAGTTGATCCTAAGAAGCACATAAACATTGAAATAATAGCAGTGCAATGATATTTCATATTCTATTTATCTTCGGGGACGTCGGCAGACACCAGACAGGCGATCAGTCCTTTCGTTGTGGATTATTTCGCTCAGTTCCCCAATGATATGTCATAGATTAGAACATTAGAAATCAAGCAACATCCATCAACCAGAACTGGGGACATAAATATGGTGGTTTACAGCCCGTGTTCTATCGCAGATGAAGCATGAGCCCCAAGTGTGTTTAGCGGTGACTCGGGGACATTATAGGCTGATTATTGCAAGCTCCACAATACAGACACTGCAGGCCAACACCAATATGGTTTAAATACTTTTATACTATGTTGGGATCAGCTTCCAATTTTACAGGATGCAGCTGTTTACCAGTGCTTTCCATGGAGTGTCTGGTTTTTTATCAGAAGTAATTTAAGTAATTCTGAGTAATAATGTTAGGATGCAGAGATAATAAAGAGGACATGAGGACTAATAGCTATGCTAAACATCCAACAAGATCAACAAGTACATTTTAAGAGGGTGCTGGTTCCCATTTAATTTTTTCTTGAGGTACACTAACAGCTGTACCTTGACTGCTACTGAATACCAATAGATAGAACTTGTATAGACCAGGGTAGCATACCTATACCCAGCAGAAAATGGAACAGGGCTGCCAATGATGACAGCATGAAATGATTTTGCTGGTCATAACACTTGAACTGACTGCCCCTTGATTGACTTGAGACTTTGTGCATGGTTCAAATTGGTTGTTTCCTATAGAGAAGAACAAGCAACTTCATAGTAATGAAGAATTTAAAAGTAATACAAATTAGAAAGTTTTCTTATTAGAATAAGGATAAAATGTTTATGAATTAATTAATCAGAATGGATTATCTTGACTGTAAAGTTAATTAATTGGAATCTTATTTATTGCTTTAGCTAGTTAGGCATGCTTTTAATAATAATTCTCACTAGAAATGCTGGTCAGTTACCGTGATTAAAATGTTGATAAGTTGAAGCATTAGTCATAAATTCAAGTTCAAGTAAGTATAGATCTGAAGCATTCCTATTCAATTATTCATGTTGGATGATTTTACATATTTTCTGAATTATTCATCATTCTCAATTGAGGACATAACATAGTCAAACTGTTTAAAGGAAGTTGTGGACAATTATATAGTAATATACCTTTAATTTTATGCTAATTATAGAATGTGACAACTTCTGTATAGTTTTCCCTGATAGAGTCACAGCATACATTTTGTTTAAGGGTTTTTATCGTTATTCTGTAGGTTCCGTTTCAGCCAATGGGCTGTTTTATTAGCAGGAAAACTACAATGATAAGAAAAATTAATCCTCTACTACAGTTTGATATCGGCAACTCGGCTTGGCGTAGTGCCATCTTTTTGGACCTTATTGATTAGACGTAAAGACCAATTTTGCGCGTTGCAGATACCTGTCAAAATGTCTGATACAGCTAGAATTTCGTCAATCGAATTGAATATGTAAACGACCTTGACATTGCCAGGCCAATACCCCCGGTTCACTTCAATAATGACGTATCACCGGCTGCGGTATTCGGACGCGCCTATTCGCCCCAAAATAGACACGAAATGTATGTGACAAGCCGTGCTGCGATCACTACGCCTTATATGGTCAAACGCAAGTGCGATTGCGCGACGATGCATTCCCTGTAAAGTTCGTTGCCCCCGGCACGCTATAGACCACTGATAACTCATCTGACCACTACATCTGGCTCTTGAGACCCCAAATATCGAACATCACCGCATACGGCACTTCTGACTCGTCAAAAAAGGCGTTGCAGGAATAACCTTTCCAACGTACGTGAAATCCAATACCGGCCTATCGAGGCGCAATGGTCACTGGACATGTCGCCGCAGCCAGACATCTCAGCGCTCATACACTCAAATACACAACACGTGGCATCAAATCACTGAACGGTGACAACGATTTTTACGAAAAGGCGTGCAAACTCAGCGGTGGGTTGTGCGAAATATGGCGGCACCGGTCACTGAAGAGCCATTTCCCGTGAAATTGCGGCATTCCGATTCGTAATTCACCACTCTCGTAATGGAAAAACACAACGCGGCTTTTATACACTGTAATTTATTTTCTTCACTTACCATTTTTTGATGCTAAACACGTAAAAATTTCACCACTAACTTCACCGACACCACGACAACGGCGACCGGAACGACACTGTTCGGAATGTTGGCCAACCCTTTTTACAACACCCAATGAGCGCATGCGTCAAACTGAATGACACAATCAATACAACGTCCTTTTATAACAATGATGAATTCACACAAATCAACACAAACAGAGTAATTTGAAATTACGCTTTCGTATTTTTTTAATTATATTTAGGTACTGTAATGAATTAAATAATAAAATTTAATTTGCCAGTGGCAGCTGCAAGGTGACAACTTTCAGAAAACAATACTAGCAACTCTGCTGAGCTACGCGATGAAACAAACTGATGCTGCTCGAATGAAAACGCTATTGATAAATAAAAGTCACTCCAATGTAGGTAAGATTAGTTATCAGAATACAATCATGACACTTCGCTGAGCCAAAGATAAAAATACTTTTCTACAATCAACTTTAAAAAGTGAGTCACTGATGACGACAGCGCGTCAGCCAATCAAAATTTTGTATTCAACAAATGCCCATATACGGACAGACGGAAACAGCCGCAAAATCGCAAATGACGTTTGAATTTGCGCGCGATCTAAGTTTTTTACATAGAATGTTTTGTAACACAAAATTACGTTCGTGAATTTTGTAATATTTGTATTCGACCTTGCTTGCTCTCGCTATCTCAATTACTGAACATGGTTGTAGTGTTGTTTCCTTTACCATTTATGGTAGCGATATTTCGCATGATGTTGAAAACATTATTGTCATCACTGTCATTTTTTGTTGATAATAATCTAGCGAGTCATGGTAATGTACTCATAGAAAATTAATTCTAATGATAGGGAATAATTCACAGTTCACAGTACAGCGAAGTGTGTTGTTTCACTGTACAGTCTAGAAAATTGCCTGGGGGGTAGAATAGGGTTAGGTTTTTCAGCTCAGTAGCTTCTTTTAGCTTCGAAGTGTAATCTACGGAGTAATTTATTACCTATTTATTTCTGTCCTTTCATTATTTTTCAATAATTGAAGACGAAATTATTAAATTATTGTATTGTGCGAAATATTTCGGGTTCTCCAAAATTATAGGTACCTAAGGGTAAGAAGTATAATTAAGTATAGTACTTTACAAGTCTAAGAGATGTGGTGGATTTTCGGCTTAAATTCTATGAAATGCTTTTCTCAACCATTTCTTTGACTTGTTTACAGCTGGGAAAACCCATGCCATTATTTCATAATAGGAACACATATTTTATTAAAAAATATGTTCCTGTTTGCTCTACTATAGGGCATGGCAATGCCAAATATAGCTTAGTGTTCTCCCTGCTGCAATACAAATTTTCTCAAAGAGAGGGAATACAATAAAATAACCAATTTAAAAAAAAAAAATATTTTTATTTGTTAATATCATAAAAATAGTTGCAGGACTTTTGGAACGTACCTAACACATTTTATTGTCCTTAAAAATAACATAATTTATATACACGGCTTTAGCAGGAAATCTTATCAAGTGATAAAACATTAATTTAGGGTTTTTTTCATGGTCAGAAAATACACATGGCTGCACAAAAAAAAGTTTTACACAACTTTAGTTTTTGTTCTGTTAATCAGCAAAGACATGAAGAAAGTCCTAGGGATACAGAGCAGTTTTTGTTTTCATAATTATGCGTACGGTGACATACGGCAGCCTGCCGCGAATCCTATTTTTTATCTAAGCATCTACGAATTCCCCATATACTTATGATACCTCTTATACATAGTATACAGGTTACTCATCGTCATCTGGCCCACATAGCCGACCAAGCCTCTCTTCAGGAACGCCATAGCATAGCTGCTGTCACACGCTTGTATCAGTAACGCTACAGAGTTCTCCAGGTGTTGTCTGACCATCTTCGTTGGTGCGTTACGTTCGAGGCAGGTGCAGAGATCAGCTACTGTGTAGGCTGCTATTCGGGACACGTGTTTCTTGCGCTTGCTTATTGATTGGGTTAATCTGTAATTAGAGATTTGTGTGTTAGTTTTTTTCAGCAGTGAATATTGATAAGTGGCCTTTGCCTTGTAGTAGTTCACAAATGGCTGATGTTAGTTTTTCAGATAAACGCTGGCGTCGGGATTAAGACTGGTGATTAGGGCTCTAGAGACAGGAACCTCCTCACAATGCGGGCCGTATCGTACTAAACTTAAACCACAAGGTTTAAGTTTAAAGATTGAACCATAAAAAAAAAAAAAAACTGCCTAGCCTTTTCCCAACTACGTTGAGCTCGGCTTCCAGTATAACCGGATGTGGAGTATTGGATAATATGATAAGACCTCATGGTCAGACTGTAATAGGCGAGCAACCAGTCACATATCCAGAGTTCGTAGCTGCTACTGAGAAAAACCTAATAAAACTCCTGATTTAGGAATCGAATCCAGTACCTCATCAGTCGCACTTGCGACCACTACACCATCGAAGCATTCATAACAAAGTAAAAATGACTTACTTCTCAATAGAATGCGCAATTTCAGCTAGTTTATCTTCAACACTCCGCTCAACTTGCACGTGTGTCGTGGCCCGTTCACATAGCGCCGATATAAGCGCCCTGTAACACTGCATATAGCATGGCCATCTGGAAATTAGATACGTTAGAATTAGTAAAAATTTGCTGCTGCCCGCGTGGATGTCGGTCAAAGGGTTTGAACTTTTTTGTATGAAAGCTGGCATACCGTCCCACCGCCATTTGGTTTTTTTTTTAGAAATCACGGCCCACGGTAAAATTGGTTTATGTGGGTAGAGGACACCTACACGAACAAAAAATGTCACGTAACATTGTACCCCACGTGTCTATGGGCGTTGATTACCACACAGTTAGACCGAAGCAAGGAATACCTATACAGGTGGAGATTCATAGATGACTCTGCCCTGGAGTGTAAATGTGGTGTTGCCCCACAAACTATGGGACCTTCGATATCGTGTCCTACCTAGGAGCTGATGGACGCTACTGAAAGTGCCAAACTCGTCGACAAATTTTGGGCCGACTCAATTTCAATAGGGGATCGGACAAAAAAAACTAATTAGTCCTTCAGATAGACTTTCAAAAAATATTGACCACATATTTTTTCTTTTTTCACGTAAACAAAAAATGAAGACGATACAGTGCTTCGAAAACTCGTGTGACGTCATATGATAGTACATTTTGTACTTTCAAGTGACGTTTCAAGCCCCACTCCATGATCTTTGACGCGCTATAGCTTCGTCAATTTTTATTGATTTGATAAAACAAAAAACACGTATCCAATATTTTTCGATAATCTAACTGACGGACTAAGCAGAATCATATTTTTTTGAGTCAGTCTGATCCCCTATTGTCATCGGCACGCTAAGAACATGATTGAAGAATACCTGTCTTCCAAAACCTCTTCTCGAGCCAAGAGCAAGTTGTTCAGCACCGTGGTACAACCTTCAAACAGCATGAAGAAGGCCTCCCAAGATATGTCACACCTCACACCAGTTTTGGATGCGAGCACGTAGTGAATCAGATGCTGTACCTCGAATGTTATGTCCACGAAGTTGTAGTCCAGGGATATCTGGAATTATAAAGATTTTGGGTATAACAAATGGAAAATGGGTATTTGTGTATGTGAGTTTAAATGTCTGTGAACGCACCCACGATACAGGAGAAATTCCTAGAGTGGTAGAGCGAAACGTGTAAAAAAAAATGTAGAGGAAGACCAAACATTTTGGCCCTATTACATGAGTTCCCAACCATAATCTGCGAAAGATATTAACTAAACTAAAAATCCTGTATTGCGCAAACAGTTATCCTCGCGATACGCATGCAAGAACTCGACAATCCGCCTGGTCGGAAAACCCTTCCTTCTCAAATGAGTATGAGGAACTGTACACCCTGTTACTTATACCTTACTAAAGACTACACGTATCTTCTGTGCGCGGTTCCATCATAGATCACGTTCATCGCTTTCCTTCAGGCGTGATCGAAGTCAAGAGCAGGCCCATTTCGCAGTAAAAATAAAGACTCATCAATGCTATCAGTAACTTACCTTTTTCGCAGCTAAAAGTATTTCGCACAGCGAATCCAAATCCAGTCTTACAATTTCACAAATATCATCATCAACTTTAATAACTTTCACAACAACATCGTCGGTAGAAACTACTTCGTTTATCCTGGCAACACTGTCTTCAAACTCGTAGTGTTGCCGCATCCAATTCCTCAAATTCTTACATGCGCGGTGCATTAATTTTGACATGGCAACACACTTTGGGCCGACTATGTTGGCTTTCAGACATTGTGAAAAGAGATATTTAAATACTTTTCGAGATGATATTTCTGCTGTGTTGTCTTTCTGTATTAGTGATGGTTTCTGAAAATATAAGAGAAAGAAATTAAATTGATTTTCGTAACAATAGCTCTGTTAAATAGACGGCAATCATCTAGGTTGAACTGCGAGATTCACCAAAAAAATCCGAACATTCACGACATCATCATCAGCCTATAATGTTCCCACTGTAGGGACTCAGGCCTCCTCTCTAGGAGAGGGATGGGCTATAATCTACCACGCGGGCCCAGGGGCTGATTTAGAGTACTGACCGCCCTAGGCTAACTATGAATACGCGCCCCCAGCCAGTCCTGTCCTACCTTTTCATACAGGTGCAACCAATAAAATAACAAGTAGGTGTACAGATGAGAGCTTACGTATACCTTTTTTTTGGCGGGTGGGAAATCATCAAATAACCCCTCCCGCTCTTGGGCAGAGCGAAAGAGTGTCAGACTTCTACTGACTAAAAACCACCCATGTTCCTTCTTAGCCCTTTATGTCGAGGCCGCGGTATCTATTGCGAACAACCTGCAGCCCTGACGGGCGTCGGCCCTTGCGGACCCCCGGAGTGTCTCCCGCGGCGGCTGGGACGAGAGGTTCTCTCCCTCTCACGTTCCGCCACCTCCTTCGCTAGCATCACTGCTTCGCAGAAGGAGGTGACGGCGTCCCTTTCCTCCTCGCCCCGGACCATGGCTTGCACCAGGGCCGGACGCGAGAGGCCAAGCGGGGCAGGTACTCCTCTGTGTCCTCCGGATGATCCATACAATGGTGGTATCCGGGCGTTTTCTCCCGCCTGATTCGAAGCAAGTACCTCCAGTGTCCGGTGCGGACCTGCGTCAGACGGATGGTGAGGGCGCCGTGGCGCCTCTCAAGCCACTTCTCAAAGAGTGGACTTACCGCCAATGTCGTGGCGTGCTCTGCACGGGGTTGCGACAGTCGCTCTCTCCATGTCGCCAGGAGATCTCACCGGAGGTCTGTCCGCTGCGCAGCAATTTGCCGCGGCAACAGAGTGACCCCCCGGTGTAGCGCCTCCGCGCGCCATTCATGCAGGCGCGCGAGGACTATCGCCTCCAGATCCCGAGGCGGCAATCCGGCAAGGAGGTTTGCTGCCTCGCGGGAGATCGTACGGTACCTCCAGATTAGCCTTACGGCCATCACCTTTTGGGGCGCGTTCAGGTAGCGGGCGGCTCGCTTTCCCAAAGCACGCGCCCACACCGGGACCCCGTAAACTGCCATGGACCGCACGATCCCCGCATAGAGCCTCCGGCAGGAGGCGTTTGGCCTCCCCAGATTGTCATCATCCGGACCTATTCCCTCAAGATGCTCGACGAGGCAGTTTGCAAATACTCTTTGTAAGAGCCCACCTCCTCGAGCAGCACAATGGGCCGGTGCCCGGTATGCGGACGGCGAGTCCACAGGGCACCACGGCTTCTGAATGAGGATCAACTTCCCCGTCTTCCAACGAAGCGGGAACTAGGCTCTTTCCAAGCACGCGCTTAAGAACCCCTCCAGTCGGAGCCCTAGAGCCTCTGAGGCCAGGACCCAGGCTTTACCTTTACCGAGACCGCTCTTTTTCTCCCTAAATCCACCTATCCTACTCTCACCTATGTCAAACAAAATTAAAAAATGCTGTGCAATGAGAGAGGCGCGCGGGGTTGGGGCGCGGGGCCGCAGCGCGTGCGGTTAAGTGCTCATTTTATTTTTTAACACACGTATTTTCCCAACATTACCAAATATTAGTCTTAGCTCAGCGCCGCACCCGCCGCCCCCTAGATCCTTGCGCCCTAGGCTGTAGCCTTATTAGCCTGTGGGTAAATCAGGCCCTGCCGGGCCCAGTGCGGATTGGTAGATGTAACATGTCTTCGAATTTTTTGGTTCTTAGACATTCCTAGACATTCCGTTTCCTCACGATGTTTTCCTTCACCGTTTTGAGAGCAGTGGTGATGAAATAAATTACACAAAGAAATGCGCCTGACGGGGTTCGAACCCACGACTCACTGTTCGTAAGTCGGCCGCCACCACTGGGCCACCACTGCTCTTCACATTCACGACAATGTGACGGAAATTATCAAATTACCCCTCCCGCCAGGGTGAAGCGGCAGGGAGTTTCAGACTTGTACTGACTAAAACACACCCATGTTCCTTCATAACCCTTTATGTTCCGGGGCCACGGGATCTCTTTCGAACAGTCCTGCAGCCCCTGGGAATTCCCTGCCTGCGTCGTCGTTCATATTATTCTTTTGCGTCTTATCGTCAAGGTCAAAAGTAGGCCCGTTCAATATATAAACTTGTTTAAAAAAGTAAAAATTACCTTTAGAACCGCCAAATTATTCAAATCACCGACAAAGTTTGTCACATAACACTCCACGGATGACAGTTCACATACAAACTTCAATGTAGTCCCCATTTCTTCTAAACAAGAGCTACTAATTCTCTTCTTATCCTGTTCTAATATCAACCTAGTTTTAATACTTCTCCATATTTGTAGGAACAACTTGTCCTTTTCTTGGAAAACGGAGTGATTTTCTAGTTTCTTCAAACGTCTTAGAACTACGCTTAGAAGTTGAATTGCGGAGTCAATGTGTTGAGGTTTTGAGTCTGGATTTTCTATTGTTTTTACCTGGAAAATACATAAATAGTAAGTTTATAAGATGGCTAGGTTGGTTTTAGTTACAGTAAATGGAGCTCGTGGGTAAATCATATCAGACCCACGCGTCAATCTTTAAGGTAAAGTCGAGCTCGTCAAAGTCGGTCCGTTGATCGGTGACCATCATTACACATCTAGTTTCCTCACTGCCTCGGAAACTAAGTAAGCCCGAGGTTTTACTAAGGGGTATTGTATAACCCACCCAGTACTAACTGTGTTGTGGACGTCAGATAGGCAGTCTCTCCAAGACGTGTGGTCACAGCATAAGCTTCTTATCTAGTTAATGCCAATACCAAAGAAGAAATATACCAGGCCAATAAGCTAGGTGATTATTTTACTTTAAAAAACAGTATACTTACAGCATTTTGCACAAAGAACTCTAATGCTGCCAACAAGCATTCCAGATTCTTGACATCATCACCTTCGGCAGCATCGCAGTACCTCGAAAGAGTCAACGAATACGCCACCATAGCGTTCAGTGTTGCCCCACTACTCTCACTTTCTACCACACTATCTTCAGTGTTGCTCACATCTTTTTGTGAAAAACTACTATTACTAAAATCGATGTTTTGAAAAGACCCTAACAATGATTTGTGTAGCTTTTCTTGTAGGTCTGCTAATATAGATCTGAAAGCACTTGCGGTTATGGCTTTCTTCTGTTTGACGATTGAAGGTAAAATTAGGCAAGTGATCTGGAATACAGGATCGTTAAAGGATTCCATATCAGAAATAGTTTTCTTATTTTTCTTCAACAGCTTTTCTACGATGTTTTTGACTTGCTCACTGTCGATACGGACCTTTTTCACTGCTAGTTCAAGAAGACTTTTGATGATCAACAAACTGTTTGGTGTTTTTATTTTTAACGTTAGCAACTCCAATAGAGAGGTGTCTTTGAAATTGAAAATAGTATCCGCTGGGAATATTTGATATAAGTCCGGTCTTTGTAAACTCAATTCGTATATGCTTTGTAGTATGTAATCAATACTGCGTTTTAGTTTCTTTGCGCTTGAACATTTCTTGATTCCCAGCATAACGAAAATTGCTACTAATTGGTAGTTTTCATCTAAATAGTGAATTGGTAACTGTTTGAATATATTTACAGAGTTTTTAATCACATCTTGTGTTTCAGAATTTATGGTTATTTCATTTAAATAATCAAATATAGTTACTTCTTTTGCGAAGGCACTCATGTTAAAATCAGCTTTGCCAAGCATTTTGCCTAATGATTCTCCGTTTTCAAAGCATTTTGCTATATTTTTAGCTGTTTCTAGTACTAACATGTTTAGCAAATCTCTGTTAGAACCTATGGCATCGAAATTTAGTACATTTGAGTCAGGATCAGCTAAGCAAAGTTTGATCAAAGATTTGGCCAACAATTTTATATGAGATTTATCTAAATCTGTGAACAGTATTTTGCAGAAGTACGTGTTTTGTAAAAGGGATGGGTTGGCATTGATTTGTTTGATCAAATGTGTTTTAGTTGATGTTAAAGTTGGGTATTCCTGTTTGTTTCTAATTGATAGTAACTGGAGAGCCATTGTTTTGGCTAAGAGAAGGTTGTCCTGAAAATAAGATACAACATAGTTAAGATAGAAACATTTTATGTGTGCTTTGATATGAAGAGACAGATTTTACCATGATTCGTTTATCATAGCATAATAACTCTAATGTTCACACTGCTGGGACACAAACCTCCACTCTATGATAGGAAGTGGGCCGTAAACCACCACGCAGGCCCCGTGCAAGGCGGTAGATGTCACGACTCTTCGACTGTTGGTTATCTTGTTGATCGTACGTTCAATGTTTTATTTGTTGTGAACAACAGTAACTTAGGAAACTGATGCATTGAAATCAGGGCTTAAATTCTGGAAAGGCTCAAATCGATTCTACAGCTACTATGGCCAGCCCAGTACCACTTTAGCTAGCTTATTCTGTACCAGTGTACAGTCAAAATAATTATGGTGAAAACTTACCAACAGCACCACAGCTTCATCGTCCTCAATTTTCGCCGCGAGAGCAATCCATTGCTTGCTATCCAAACACGGTAACAGCACACTAAGATCGAAAACCTCCGATGTATCACTACTAGGAGATATATCCAGTTTTACGTTACTGTATTTTATGTTTAGTAGTTTTAGTTGAGCAAAACTCTGGCATAGCTTGAGGAATGATATTGCGAGCGGTGCATTCTGGAATGTAATAAATGTATTGTAAGTAAATATGAGAGCTGCCCAAGACAGGAAACAGTGGAAGCTACTGGAGGAGGCCTTTGCCAAGAGGCACACTGAGCTGAGAGACATCTTGTAACCAAACAATTTAGTAACCAAGACTGAATCTCTCAGCCAGTTCAACGGGCTAAATAATAATAATATTAAGTAAATATGATGTTGTAGTCAGTAGAGTCTTTAGAGTCAAGTTAAGTTAATTTACAGGTATTTGAAAACAAACATACATAACGTCACGCCTGAAATCCCGTGGGGTTAGCCAGAGGTGTACCCATTAGTACACCCACATTTTACCTTACCACATTTTGTTTAATTTGCATATAATAGGTGCGAGCCTATTGCCATCAACTGGCTTTTTGTCCTACTCCTGCGCTATTCTTTTCTGATTAATTTCGTTGCGGGATCCAAGACAGTTAAATCGCTTCTCTGGGACTTCGTCGAGCTTCATTGTCTCGGCGCTTTTCTTGTGGTTCGCCACTGTTGATTCTGGCTAACAGGAGTTACAGTGGGCAGGGAATAGTGTGGCGGGCTTGCCATCAACTGGGCACAGATCTGATGGAAAAATCGAACGCAGGCTCAGCAGTCGCGCTATGACCACTAGACCAACGAGGATCGATCGATCGTTTCGTTTATAATGGAACGGTAGAATTTGCAATGAAAATCATTCACATCGACGGATAGCGACAGATTTTTATAATCGACGCTTACATACTTACTCACAAGAAGATTTTTGTCACTAACAAAAAATACCCATTTAAGACGGGTTAGGGGGCAACTGGCCTCTGGTCCGCGGTCCAGATTACGATACGACGAGCAGAGTGGAGAGATGTGCCAAATTCGACCAATCACTAGAAGGGTCTAAATTTTAACGAATGTGATTGGTCGATTGCCGCACATCTCTTGTCTCCGCTCCTGTCCGCTTTAGTGGAAACCGGGCCTAAGAAGAATAATTATAGAGAGTTATACTTACAAAGCTTAACTTCAACACACACATCCCAAACTTTCCCAAGCATTCCTCCTCAAACTTAGCGTACATACTCCAGAAATCTTCCGCTATATTCATAGGCACGGTATGGTCCGCCATCTTACTGTGTGTCAAGAACGACGACAAAATGGCCGACAGTACTTCTGTTAGTACTATGATTGACGGACCTGGAATTTGAGAAATTATGTTAGTAAAATGGGTAAAGAAATAAATTAGCAAATATTTTTTTTTTATGTGACGCTTGTTAAGTTGTTACACTATAATCACACCTTGTAATCCTCAAGCTAGAGACGAAAGAGTACACACTCCATGGCTTCTACTGAGAAGGGGAAGTCTTCTGTGTGGCCAGTAAGGTCTCAGGACCTCACACACCCTAGTGTCAGAGTTTCTAAACTGCCTCAAGGGCCTCTTACATAGTTTGACGACCGCCATTTGGCGGCCGGGACCACCGGGTTATACGTGTCTTGTGAAGCACGGAATCATCTTTTTATCAAAAGATTAGGTGATTCAAGCCTGCAATGTCCTAGCCAAACTGGAAACAACTGTACAAAGTATGCTTTCCGTGGGAATCTAACCCACGACCACCGGGTCACAAGGCAAACGCCTAAAACTCTACCAAGGAGGCAGATTTAGAATTAGACATTTATTCGTAGGATACGGTATATATAAAAAAGCATTACAGTGCAGCATTGATAAAAAAGTTAAAATTTTATAAAATTTTAATTTTTTTTTTTTTTTATTAGCCCATATTGTCCCACTGCTGAGCAAAGGCCTCCCCCATAGTCTTCCACTCTTCCCTCTGTGCGGTTTTCTCCGGCCAATCTCGCGCAAAAGCCTCTAAGTCGTCACGCCAGCGTTTTCTAGGCCTCCCTCGGCGACGACGCCCCACAGCAAGCCTTGAGGTTGGACTAATGATGAATCGGTCCAAAACTAAAGTGATGACCAACAACACAAAAAGTAGGATTGAGTTAGATGGGCAAGAAATCCACTACGTCGATGAGTACATTTATTTGGGCCAGCTAGTTTCCTTCGAAAACAGGCAAGACAAAGAAATCGACCGCCGAGTCGAAAACGCCTGGAAGAGCTACTGGTCCATGAAGTCGCTAATGAAGGGTGACCTACCTCTATCCCTGAAGCGTAAACTCGTCGACATGTGCATTCTGCCCATCCTGACCTACGGTGCTCAAACTTGGTCCCTGACCGAGTCACAAAAGTCCAAACTCAAGGTTTGCCAAAGAGCGATGGAACGTAGTATATTGGGTATTAAAAAGCAATACTTACTAACAAATCCTTCTTCCAACATCATCAAGCAATGCACTTCTAAATCTTTCTGCAAGGACTCCAAAAGCTCCTTATTTTGTCTGAACATCAATTCAGAAGTCAGCTTCCCATACAAAGCTACTGAATCTTCAGGAAACAAATCTACCCCTGTTATTATTTTACTTTCTATCTTTTCATAATCTCCGCCATTTTCTTTTGCCTCTACCACCTTCTGTTTCAGTTCAAACTGTTCAGTGTTGCCAGCTTCCAAAATATTTTTTACTGATGGTAGGATTTGGTTTAAAAATAAAGTTCCTCTGCTTAATTTGAAAAGTATTTCTACTAAACAATTCATGGTTTCTGTATACGATTCTGTTATGTTTGAACTGTTTTTCTTTGCTGTCATTATTGGAGGTAATATTGAGTCGATTTTTTGCTCAATTAACACAGGATCTAACTTCAAAGCTGTTTTTATTATTTGTAAAGTAATCTTGTCTAATTTTCCTTCAAGTTTAAGCTGACCCATCATGACAGCTTGTAGGAATGAAGCGAAGTTCTTCTTTATTTCAACTTTCGATATTTTTTCGCCAAAAGTATCAGTCAATCGCACATTAATATCAACTTCGTTTTTCAATAAAACTTCAAGCATATTCAGAAAGAGTGCTCTCTTAGTTTTAGCGTTATTTTCTTCTAAAATGGAGGGAAGATTCATAGCAGGCACTATAAAATTCTGTTCCATATTTAAAACATTGGCAACCATGATGAAAAAAGCAAAAACAATCTGGTTCTCTTTTTGAAATGAACTCACAAAAACATCAATGAAATTGTGCAAGAATTTCGAATCATTTTCGGACCGATTTTTGGGAAACTCAAAGAAAGTGTTCATAATTTTGATTACCGATTGTATATTGTCCCCTTTTTCTGCAATTAATTCTTCAATATTGTCTTTACGAATCAACGTTTGTAAGAAACTGATGAAAAAAGATTTCTTATTGATGGGAAACAAAATATTCTGACAGACGTCTATAGCAGATTTTCTACATTCTGTGTCTAGAAAACTGAAAATAGTTTCCAGATTTTCCCCATTCAATAATTTGATGATAAATTCTAATTTCTTTTTGGATTCTTTGTAGTATTTTATGAGGTTGATTAGTATTTTCTGACTCAACTGTATGTTTGTGTCATCGTTCCTCAGAAACTGTAGTAGCGTAATTGTTATAGTGAGATAGTCATCAATTTGTAGGCTCAGTTGTGAAGAGATTTTAGGGTTCTCTAAAAATGTTGCGATGTACTTTATGTCGGCTGTTTGTAGTGGGTTTCTCTGTATGTATTGTGATACAATCTGAAATCATAACATTAGTTCATGTTATTTAAAATAACTCTTCTGTTGTTCTGTTTGAAATATTTCTCAGGCACGGTTGGCTCAGTGGCTCAAGAAATGGACTGCTGCGTGTCGCGGGTTTGAGTCCCGCATGGAACAAATATTTGTATGACCTACAGATAATTGTTTCGGAGTCTGGGTATTTGTATAGGTGAGTTTCAATGTTTGTGAACGCACCCAGGATAGAGGAGAAAGTCCTAGTACCTTGTGTGGGCAACATTTTATAAAAAGATGAATATGCACATGAAGGGTTTGTTACTAGGTCAACAATATTAAAAAAGATTTCAAACATACCTGTATCAATTTATTTTTTAGATCACTAGTCAAGTCATCAACCGCTGACAGCCAATCAAGTATATTCTTGAGCTCGTCACTGTGTAGCTTATTCTTCTCCGTCAAGGTATGAAGCCATTCTGCCACAATTCTCTCTTTAGGAGCAGTGGGGAAGTGATGGGATTGCACCACATTTTTAGCGAGACAGAGCCTTTTCGGCAATGGTGTCTTGTCATCGTCTAGGCGACGCTTTAGTTCTGAAAATTAAAATATGCCAATTATAATATTTGTTGGTCTGATGGTTGAGAGTGCTTAGTATGAGGTCCTGGGTTCGACACACCAGTCAGAAACTTTTCAATAGCAACCACACAGTCTGGAATTGTGACCGGTTAATAGGGTAGTCGACAAAAAAAAACTAATTAGTCCGTCAGATAGATTTCCAAAACATATTGAACACGTATTTTTTCTTTTTTCACGTAAACAAAAAATGAAGACGATACAGTGCTTCGAAAAGTCGTGAAACGTCACAGCTTGGTCCAATTTTACCTAACTATGACGTCAAACGCCCCCTCTCCATGGTCTTTGACAAGCTTTATTTTCGTCAATTTTTATTAATTTGATAAAACAAAAAACACGTATCCAATATTTTTCAATAATCTGACTGACGGACTAAACAGAATCATATTTTTTTTAGTCGGTCGACTACCCTATTCTAATTCATTTTCAATTACATAATTCAAGACTTATTCGTAAATGGCGAAAAAATATTTTATGTGTTATATCTTTGGATATTTTGCTAGGTAGGTACTTATAGTAAGTAAACTTGGAACCTCATATTGAAAATGTATCACGAAACGAGGTATGCAAGTGGTTATTAAAACAGGAATTTACACTTAAATTAAATAAAAGCTATTGAAACTACTATTAGTAACACATTCTTGCTTCTAAATACTAATAACCAACTAAATACTAGTAACAATGTGGTCCTTTTATAAAAAAAAAGTTTAAATATTTTGGATCCGTTGAGGTTATGTTTCACATCAAACACCTAAATCTATGTTTAGACAAAAATCTTACCATTCAGCGGATTCAACGACATGTTATTTATGACACATTAACTATATAATGCACACCTTTTCAAAGAACACGAATAAAAACTAAAAAGAACAGCGTTCTTTTCGCATGCTGTATTGTTGTTGTTTGCGTTTTGAAACTGCTCCACAAAGTTGTCAATGTCACTAGTCACTACTAAACTAAAACTCCAAAACTTGTGCATTCCTAGGTCTTTGTGTGCAAACTAAAATATGTAAAACATTATTTAAAATAAAAATATTGCGTGCCAAAATTTATTATCCTAGTTTTGGTTTTTGTTGCCCCCCTCGGCTATTGTCTGTAGGAAAATAAGTTTTAATCGGTTTAATATTTCTGCAGAGTTGAAAACGAGCTCGATAGATGTCAGCACAGGAAAAATTAAAAGTCGCTATGGTTACGTTACGTCGAGGAGTTTATGTACCCCAGCCGGCCACTTCATTGTTACGTTTTGACATTTCCTGATTGAGAAATAAGATTTATCTTGAACGGGAGCTGATTGGCATTGCTGATCAGCGCCTATATAAACTGTTGTGTATTATATAGATACCGGAAAATATGCCGGGCGTGCTATGGTATGGGAGGGAGGTACTGTAAAAAGTACTTTCCTTTCCATTGGTAGGTAGATTTACCAATCTACCTACCTAAAACCTGAGTGTACGACTTTGCGCCGACGGACATTACGCCGACAGACTGAACGCCGACTAGACTTTACTTCGACGGGACTATTCGCCGATAGGACACTTTGCCGACAGGACTCTTCGCCGACAAGGGCCATCACACACGCTACTTATCTCCGATTAACTAATATTTACTTTGGAAATCGATTATCCTTTTCTCGTAATTATACAATTCATAAAAAATAAAGATCTTGCATTGGTTATTAGTACCTATAGGTACATATCATAATATTATGTATAATATCATTATGTAAAGCCCCTCAAATTAAAGGGGAAAATATACAAGTCCGTGATCTGTCGTACTGTTGGATCGGAACGATGGGCTGAGAAAAAGACGGATGAAAAAAAATTGCATTTAGCTGAGATGTTAATGTTGAGGTAGATGTGTGGTGTGACAAGAATGGATAAGGTAAGGAACAAGTATTACAGAAAAGTTGAAAGGGAATCGAATGTCGTGGTATGGACATGTTATGAGGAGAAACGAATCGCATGTGACTAAAAAGGTTATCGATATAAATGTTGATGGAAGGAGAGCGAGAAAAAGGTCAAAGAAAAGATGGATGGATTGTGTGAGGAATGATATAAAAGAGAAACGAGTAAATGCCACTGTGACTTCTAACAGGGAGGAAGGGAAAAAGAAAACGTGTTGCGCCGATCCTAAAAAGCTTCCATTATTATACTTGTTTCTTACTTTATCCATTCTTGTCACACCAAACATCTACCTCAACACATCTCAGCTAAATGCAATTTTTTTTCATCCATCTTTTTCTCAGCCCATCGTTACGATCCAACAGTAGGTACGACAGATCACGGAGCCCCACGTTGGGCGCCAGTGGTAGCCTCCACCCGCCTGATTCCCCACCCTAATAGGGGGTATGAATAAAAGACGAGTGTCTACTAATTATACATATAATTTAAAGAAAATAACGTTACAAAAACAAAAAAATAACGTAAACGTTATAACGTTATAACTAAAATAACTAAAACCGTTATGATGAAAAATCAACCCGGTTAGAACTAAGTCGGAGGCACACGAAATTTGTAAGATCGTGGGTTATTCTTTTGTCTGTCGTTACTACTGCGGGGAAAAACACCTCCCTGTAGCTGCAGTCGAGTCCCCGCAGCTGGCCGAGGATGGAAGGTGGCCGACGAGCTGAGCAGCGCGGTACGGTGATGTCGCACGAGGGTAGATGGAGATGGCGCGGGCGACCGCCGCCGAACCTTCTCGTAGACACGGGCGAGTGGGCCGGTGAGTCAGCGTCCCGGTGCGTAATAGCACGGGGCGTGGAACCGTTGCGTGAATCCGCAACGCAAGGTGAAGGGCAGGAGGACCCGCAGTACGGAGTCTCCCACTCAAGCCTCAGCGTAGATGTCAGCGTAAATCCTGGAACCACCGTACCAGCTTGTTACCAACCGGCCAGAAATCCTCCGTGCTGGAACACCGCCCACGACCACAGGGAGACATTGCCCAACCAGTGGTAGCAGTATTGTCGTGGTGGTGGTGACCAGAACGGAGTTTACATTTACAGGCAGGTTGAGTAAATACACAAAAACCGTTAAAAAACAATAATTGAAAAAGAATAAAATAATTATCAAAATATGTGGGTGACAGAATATTTAATGCATGATCCCAGTTCAGCAATATAGCAAGCGGTTTAATAGTGCTAATTTAAAACAATGGAATAAGCCGCTGCCAATGATTAAACATGGTAATGACGAAAACACAGCATAAAAACATAGGATCAGCTGGCAAGAATGCATGAATGAGTTGCGTGATTTTGTGTGCTACTTAAAACTTACCCTCAATCGGGATCTACACTGTTCACAACTTAATCAAATTTGCACTCTTGAACAAGGGGTTGCAAGCCCCGAGAGAACTTTCTAAATTATATAGATAATAACATAAATTGTCGTATCCGCTAGGGCGCAAGACACAACACGAAGTAAATACGTGTGTTCTCTCGGAACGGTTTAATGACCACTGCCCGCTTGGCGTCTACATGTCGCACGTCGCGTCGCAGGCGCGGCACCCCCGCGCATTCCAGCCCCCCGCGCATTCCAGCCGCGATCGTTCTAGAATGAACTTCTATCTTACACTATGGCAATAACTACTATTTGTCTTTGATTGATGTAACGTTCCGTTACACTTGTATATTTTCCCCTTTAACTTGAGGGGCTTTACTTAATGATATTATACATTTAATATTACCTATGATATGTACCTATACTAATAACCAATGCAAGATCTTTATTTTTTTTTAATTGTTTAATTACGAGAAAAGGATAATCGATTTCCAAAGTAAATATTAGTTAATCGGAGATAAGTAGCGTGTGTGATGCTGATGACCCCTGTCGGCGAAGAGTCCTGTCGGCAAAGTGTCCTATCGGCGAAGAGTCCCGTCGAAGTAAAGTCTAGTCGGCGTTCAGTCTGTCGGCGTAATGTCCGTCGGCGCAAAGTCGTACACTCCAGTAAAACTGACTAAATTGAAAGTCGTGAAAATATTGGTGACATCTATTTAGCGATAATATAAAATATTTGGTCTGAAGTTAACTTTAAAGGCGTTTATAAATCTTTATGGTAAGTAAGTATAGAATAAACGGCAAAATAGGTTCATTCCTACAATACTTTAGGAAACACAATTTGGTGGGCATTAATCCATTTTGGCCGGCATTTCGATTTTTTTTGGTATATAGTAAAATAGGTTATTTTCTGGTAGGCGTTTAAACACAAGCCAAAAAAATACACGTACCTATCCAATATTTTTCGATAATCTAACTGACGGACGGACTAAACAGAATCATATTTTTAAATCAGTCCGATCCCCTATTACCTAATACATTTTAAAATAACACCACACTCGTAACCGGCGGCGCGGCGGCGTTCACCAGATGTATGAATGTAGATAGACGAGGCAAAAGGAATAGGTATGTAAAGATCGTAGCAGAGCCCGCAGAGGTGGCGTTCTGTGGTTCTGCCTGCCCCTATGAGAAAAGGGTGTGAGGTTATGTATGTTCATGTATTATATTTTACAGAATGGATGTGAAAGTAAATAGTATTATAACTAAAAATATGTTTTTGTGTGTCGTCTCGTCTACCTGTCTGCTTGTTTGATCTACCTAATTTTCGAATTCATCATTTCAGCCAAAAGACGTCCACTGCTGGACATAGGCCTCCCCCAGGTGTCGCCACATTGACCGGTCCCGTGCGTCTCTCATCCAGCGGGTTCCTGCAACCTTGACCAGGTCAACGGTCCACCTAGCGGGAGGCCTTCCAACGCAACGTCTTCCGGTTCGCGGTCGCCATTCCAAAACTTTTCGGCCCCATCGGCCATCCGTTCTGCGAGCAATGTGCCCTGCCCATTGCAACTTAAGTCTGGCCATTCTTCGGGCCACGTCGGTATAACCTTGGTTCTCATGCGGATGTCCTCATTTCTGATTCGATCGAATTTTCGAATTACGGGATTTTTACTGTAAAATAGCCGATATCGTGAGAAATCTATGACTTTTAGTGAGTTTGATGCTTTGTGATAGCTCATGAACGAATTAATTCTTCGACAACAACAACAATTAGTTCAACAAGTTCCTGAATCCGCAGTCATCATTTACCTAGTCTTTGCCCAACTATGTAGAGGTCGACTTCCTGTCTAAACGGATGCAGCTGCATAGCAGTATTTTACATGAAGTGACTGCCTATCTGACCTCCACAACTCTGTTGGTACTGAGCAACGCTGTACTCCTTGCTGAGGCTGGTTGTCAGACCTTCGGGCCACTGACTACCTGTAACGACTGTCAAAAATGTAGCAATGACAGCCGAGACTTAAAGTTTAAAATGTGTTTTTCGAGACAGAGGAAACACGGTATGTAATGGGCGGTCACCCATCCACAGACCAACCTAGGCAACCTGAAGACTGATTTGAGTCACTGTTTGTGTGACTGGTTTGTTATCATCTAGCAACGATCTCCCCACAAGTGATCTTAGATTCATCATCAGCCTATAAATGTTCACAGTACCTACATGCCTCATCTCTTTGACAGGGAGCAGGATCTTAGATTACAGTTTCAAAATAAAGGCACAGTCAATCATCATCATTTCAGCCGAAAGACGTGTTCTGCTGGACATAGGCTTACCCCAAATGTCGCCACATTGAGCGATCCCGTGCGTCTCGCATCCAGCGGATCACCGCTAACTTCACCAGGTCATCGGTCCACCTAGTGGGAGACCTTCCAAACTTCCAACGCGTCGTCTTTCATTTCGCGGTCGCCGCTGCAGAAATTGAGAGCAGCGGTGGCCCAGTGGTGGCAACCCCGACTTACGAGTAGCAAGTCGTGGGTTAAAACCCAGGCAGGCGCATTCATCATCATCATTTCAGCCGAAAGACGTTCACTGCTGGACATAGGCCTCCCTTAAGTGTCGCCACATTGACCGGTCCCGTGCGTCTCGCAAGAAAAATCGAAGACTTGTGACATCTATCAACCCGCACTAGGCCCGCGTGGTGGTTTATAGCCCACTACCTCTCATAAAGAGGAAGCCTGTATCTCAGCAGTGGCAACATTATAGGCCGATGATGATGATGATGATCACCATTGTGGCGACTAGCGACATCTATCGCAACACCTGCGAACTAACGAGAAGAATTTCTACATCGCGCTATCAACTTTGTCCGCGACATAAGCCTTTATAGGAGATCCCGACTTACAAATGTCGGGCAGTTAGCCCGCCGGACACAACACCCGTCCGGTCGGAGGATCCTCCCTTTTCTATGGGGGATGAGGAGCTTTACACCCTGTTCCTCATACCCCCCAAACCATCCTTGTCATTTTCCAACTATGTTGGAGTCGGCTCCCAGTCTAACCGGATGCAGCTGAATACCAGTATTTACATGGAGTGACTGCCTATCTGACCTTCACAACCTAGTTATATGATACCCATTGGTAAGACTGGTTGTCAGACTTTCAGGTCACTGACTACCTGTAACGACTGCCAAAGTTCTATATGTAGTAGCTAGTAGCTAGTAGGGACCAACAGCTTTATGCTATCCGAGGCACGGAGGAAACTCGATATGTAATGGGTGGTCACCCATCCACAGACCAACCTAGGCAAGCGCGGCTTAACCTAAAGATCGAGTAACAGTTATTATTAGGCCATGAGCTCCTCATGCTGGTGATGATGCTGATGACTGCAAAATAAAGGCACTGTCTATAACAGTGTACCATGTACCTACGTGCTGTTGATTGTACTTACGTGCCGTAATCCTGTTTGCCGTGTAAATTAATAGAACCATGACTCTATCTAATAAGAACTGCCACTCAGGTCGATCTTTAGGTGAAGCTGTGCTTGCCTAGGTCGGTCTGTGGATGGGTGACCGCCCGACATACCGAGTTTCCTCCGTGCCTCGGAAAGCACGTTAAGCTGTTGGTCTCGGCTGCCATATATATAGATCTTTGGCAGTCGTTACAGGTAGTCAGTGACCTGAAATTCTGACACCGTCTTACCAAAGGGTATCGTATTACCTAGTATTAACTGGGTTGTGGAGGTCAGATAGGCAGTCGCTCCATGTAAAATAATGGTATTCAGCTGCGTCCGGTTAGACTGGAAGCCGACCTCAATATAGTTGGTTGGTTAGTTTGGCTAGGCAAACATTGAACCACGAATAGATCTCACATCTGACCACACACCAGTTATACTGAATGTTACTACAACAGTTAATCTGATAGCACCGCCCCTAAGAATATACAACTTGAACACTACAGACTGGAAAATCTATAAAAATTTAATCACGACAGAGACCGAACTAAAGACCAAAATTAACACAATAGAAGAACTTGAAATACAACTGGAACAATTTAATATGACTATCCACAATGCTGCCAATTCCGCAACTCCAAAAAGGACAGGTAAAGGACAACCTCTGAAACATAACTCATATCCAAAGGATATTAAAGAGAAAATTAAAGAGCGCCGTCGTTTGAGAAGAGTCTGGCATACTACAGGATACCCAAGTGATAAAGCTGCATTCAATAGGTTCTCAAATGAACTCAAAGCCCTTATCAGCACGCTAGAAAATGATAATATTCAACACTATCTCTCAAATCTAGATTCAACGAAAGACACAAACTACTCTCTGTGGAAAGCTACCAAGAGTCTAAAGCGCCCGAAAATCCACATATCACCTATCAATTATGGAAAAGGAGGATGGGCTAGATCAGATAAAGAAAAGGCAACTATCTTTGCGGAACATCTGAAAACAGTTTTCCAACCACTCCCTGAAAACAATCCCGAACAAACTATGGAAATCAAGGAATACCTCGAATCTGCGAATCAAATGTGTCTTCCACTAAAAAGTACCAGCCCAAAAGAAATTGTGAAAGAAATAAGGCAGCTCAAGGAAGGTAAAGCACCCGGCTATGACCTTATTGATGCCACATTACTTAAAAACCTGCCTCATAAAGGGGTAATGAAATTAGTTAACATCTTTAATGCCAGCTTAAGACTCGAACATTTCCCTGGGCAATGGAAAATTGCACATTAGTGTAGTCAAATTAGGCCATTTTTTAATAAAGATTGGATTAAATTCTCCGGAGAGGCAAAAACGTTTGTGATGGATTTGTATGAGTTAAAGATCGAGTATAAAAAACAAATTGCTTTTTCCACCCCTACGGAAGGGGGTGAAAACTATTAATTAGTCATAACTAACCAGAGAACACAGATGTACTCAGCGTAATTTTTTATACGCTTTATTACACCTCAGTCTACATTATTACATTTTATTTATTTTAATCAGACCAACGCAGAAACAGAAAAAAAATTAAAATTAAAAAAAAGTGTTTTTTGGTCATTGCGGCTGTGGGGAAAATTGTGTAGTTTTGTAAACTGAGAAAACGGTTAGACATTTTGACCTAAATACATTATTGATTTTGCACCCTAGTGTGACATATGGAAATTAGTTTTTCACGCATGTCTGCCGCTGTACTTCGGGGGAAATTTTGATTGTTTTGAAAATCATCACAATCATATTAATTTGGTCTCCTTTAAATTTGCACCCTTTAAAAAATTGGGATTTTTATATGGAACATACATTTTTTTATTATTGTAGTAATTGCCACTGAATAAATACGCCATGGAAGTGACAAGCGCGCGACACGGAATAATAAACTAACAAGAAGAGATAAGCGTCGTCATCACGTATGCGCGTTGTTTGATGTATTTTACGAGGAAGGAGTACTTTCTAATTGTGAATGCTCTGTTAGTAAGTAATAGTGGACGCACCTAAAGATTATATTTTTAATGCTAAAGCAGCTTGTGTTTAAACGAAAAATAAAATGGCAGTGTCCTCCAAGTCCTTTATTTATTAACCGACTTCGAAAAGGAGGTTCTCAATTCGTCGCTATCTTTGTTTTTTTTTATGTATGTTCATTGATATAATAAAACCCAAGATACACACTCCGCGTCTCAAAACCGTCCGCTTAAAATGAGTTCACAATGAACTCATTTCAAATAGTCTCGCGTCGCTCGCGTCTCTGCACGGTCGTAAAAAATACTTTTTATATTGCTTTTTATAACTGCATTGTAAAAGGAATCTGCGTAAGGTAGAATTTGCCAAAAAAAAAAAATATGTTTATAGTGACGATAACTACATGTAGTAAAACTTACTAAGTTTCCCCCACATATAGCCTATTTGAGCTCTCCATGACATAATAATGTTATGAATAAAAGCTCCGGAAAATTAGTTACATGAAATGCATGGCACCTGATGTCTTCTATGTCAACAATAATTATTTTTCAGATCACCACTCATAAAATTAGAATCAAGACTTCGCTTAACAGTAGTAGTGCGTGTATTGGTGAGTGTTTGGCGACAGCTTCGACTATTTGTTTTGTTCGAGACAGTGCATCTAGGGTTTTATTATTATCAATGTGTATGTTCCCCGATTTCTCGTAAGCGTCAGGACTCCTGGACCAAAAGAGATTTTTGATGTTTTGAAAATACCAAAATATTAAGTACCTCGACTGACGGCGAAAAAACACGTAAAGAAAGTGGTCAGACATTCTGACGTCAGGTTGTCTGAACCATTTTTTTTTTCATAGTTCGAGACAACATAACGAATTTATCTCTTTGTAAATATGTATTACCTTTTTACTCTTTTTAGTACCTCAACATATGTTTTTTTCAAATTTTTTTGGCATTCCAGAAAAATTTTACGCAACAAACAAACTTTGAGCCGAGCACGACGGAGCCGGTCTCGGCTTCGTCGTTCGCGGCGAAAGTGTGGACGTACAACGAACCTACAATGATCACGGTCTTCGAACGTAGTCAAATCTCTTTGTGTTCGCCAAAAATCCGTCAATTTTCGGAGCACAGCCGAGTACGAACGAAATGCTCGCAGTGCGCTCGTTCGAGGCTTGTAAGTCGGTCCACACTAGACGACGAATTGTGTTTGGCTCGTGCTAGGCTCGAATAGCGTAGACGCAGCTTTAAATTACAGAATAAGCAATAAAGTTAATAATTAACATATGTATATTTTTTTCAAAGAACAATGGGCAGGTTTGTATAGACCCCGTCCCTCCCCTTGTAACACTTTTTCCTATATATCAAATGATAGAGCGTAAACAATAAAAAAAATTATTGTATGGCAATAAATGTGTGAATAATGAGGGAAAAAAAGTTATCAGTGCAGGCATGAATAACTTTTTTCCCTCATTATTCACACATTTATTGCCATACAATAAAATGTTTTATTTTTTACGCTCTTTCATTTGACATATAGGGAAACGAATTATAGAATAGGTACGCAAAGACGATGGTGGATCTCGAAGAGCTCGGGATCGCCGGGGGCCTCCGAGTTCGAGCCACCACGACAGGTGCTCGTATGATAGAGATTCCCGGGGAATCGAGCGCCTCGACCGCAAAAAAAAAAAGACGCTCTAGCTGAAAAGCTCAGAGCGTCCCTAAATGCGGACAAGGTTCGAGTGTCCAGGCCAGTTAAGTGCGCAACCCTGCGCATCCTGGGTCTGGACGACTAGGTCTCCGAGGAGGAGGTGGTAGCCGCCGTCACCGCGGCCGGGGGGTGCTCTGTCGAGCAGATCAAGGCGGGCACCCTACGCCCGGGCCGCGATGGTATGCTGACCGTAACGGTTAGCTGCCCTGTGACGGCGGCGAAGAAAATTGCGGAGGGCCACACTCTGAAGGTGGGCTAGTCCAGGGCGCAGGTGAAACTTCTGGAGCCCAAACCTTTGAAGTGCTACCGGTGCCATGTGGGGCACCACGTAGGCTGCCGATGCATCTCGGAGGTGGACCGCAGCGTATTATGTTTCCGCTGCGGTCAGCCCGGTCACAAGGCCGCGGCTTGCCTGGCCACAATGGCCACGCCTCACTGCAATGCATGTGCGGTGGCTGGGAAGCCAGCCGAGCACCGGGCAGGGAGCAAGGCCTGCGCTCCACCCGCCAAGGCCAGAGGGAAGGGACTGCCCTCCGCCACCAACCCCACCGTCGTCAACGCCGCAGCCGCCGATGCCGCCGCTAAATCCGCCACCACCGCAACTCCCACTGCGGTTATACCACAGGAGGTCCCGGAGGGGGCTGAAATGTAGTGCCATTAATGGCCCCACTAAGCCTCCTCCAGGCGAACATCAACTTTTCTGTGGCCACGTGTGTGCGGATGCGGGGCGAGTCGGTGGTGGACATTTCGTGCGCCAGCTCCGCTCTGTTACGACGCGTCGTCGACTAGCGCGTTATGGAGGGGGTGGAGACCTATTCCGACCACCGGTATATCCGGTTTGAGGTCGCTGCCCAGTCCTCGAGCGCGCCGGTCTCACAGACCCCGAGTGGTCCACGTTAGGCGCTGAAGCAGCTAGACCGGAAGTTCCTCCAGGAAGCCGCGATCGTGCAGGCCTGGGTGTCATCACCGGTCAGACACGCCGACGTTAACAGTAACACCGAGGCAGGTTGGTTACAGGAGGCCATGTCCGAGATATGCGACGCAGCAATGCCCCGAGTCCGGCCAGGAAGCGCCCGGCGTCACGTGTACTGGTGGTCGCAAGAGCTGTCGCACCTGCGGCAGCAGTATGTGGCTGCGCGGCGCCGGTACGCCAGGCTCCGCATTCGTCCTCCGAGTGCGGAAGCCATCGAGGCGGAGCTATATGAAGGGTACAGAGCGGCGAAGACCGCCCTCTTCGAGGCTCGTCGGCGGGCCAAGGCTCAGGCCCGCGAGGAGATGCTGGAGACTCAACAGAGATCCGTGGGTCCGCCCTTATAAGACGGTGCGGAATCAACTCCGCACCCGGGCCCCCCCGCTGACGCAGAGTCTCCGGCCTGAGCTCGTGGAGGACGTGGTGAGCGCTCTGTTCCCTTCGCGAGAGGAGCATCGTCCCCCGCTAATGGCTCCGCCACCTGCGGTGCCGGAAGCGGACGGTTCAGGAAACCGATGACGCCATTCCGGAGGTGACTAGGGTAGACCTGAGAGTGGCGGTACGGAGGTTTAAGGCCAAAACTACCGCCCCGGGGCCCGATGGCTTGCCTGGCAAAGCCTGGACCCTGGCCTCAGACTCAGAGGCTCTTGGGCCCCGACTGGAGTGGCTTTTTAGCGCGTGCATGGAAAGAGGCCAGTTCCCGCTTCGTTTTAAGACGGGGAAGCTGGTCCTCATCCAGAAGCCGGGGCGCCCTGCGGACTCGCCGTCCGCATACCGGCCCATTGTGTAGCTCGACGAGGTGGGCAAGCTCTTTATGAGTAATTGCAAACCGCCTCGCCGAGCACCTTGAGGGAATGGGTCCGGATCTTGCGGATAAGCAGTTCGGCTTCCGCAAGAGGCGCTCGACGGTGGACGCCATCATGCGCGTGAGAGCCCTCACGACGGGAGATGCGGTCTCTCGGGGCGGTGTGGTCTTGGCGGTGTCTCTCGACATCGCCAACGCCGTCAACACCATGCCCTGTAGCTGCATCAGGGAGGCACTCCGGTGTCCGGTATCACCGGGTGCCGGCCTACCTTCGTCGTGTAGTCGGGGACTACTTGACAGACAGGGCTGTCATCTACCCTTTTCAAAACGGAGAATAGAACCGGCGAGAAATGTCGTTTAGTATGGACCGACTTACAAGCCTCGAACGAGCGCACTGCGAGCATTTCGTTCGTACTCGGCTGTGCTCCGAAAATTGACGGTTTTTTGGCGAACACAAAGAGATTTGACTACGTTCGAAGACCGTGATCATTGTAGGTTCGTTGTACGTCCATACTTACGCCGCGAACGACGAAGCCGAGACCGGCTCCGTCGTGCTCGGCTCAAAGTTTGTTTGCTGCGTAACATTTTTCTGGAATGCCAAAAAAAATTGAAAAAAACATATGTTGAGGTACTAAAAAGGTAGTACATATTTACAAAGAGATAAATTCGTTATGTTGTCTCGAACTATGAAAAAAAAAAAATGGTCCAGACAACCTGACGTCAGAATGTCTGACCACTTTCTTTACGTGTTTTTTCGCCGTGAGTCGAGGTACTTAATATTTGAAGTTAGGTATCAAATAGTAGAAAAAAGGTAGTACATTTTGGTATTTTCAAAACATCAAATATCTCTTTTGGTCCAGGGGTCCTGACGCTTTCGATTTTTCGAAAAGATTTACCACTTGACAACAGGAGAGTCGTGTGAAAAGAATTTTCATACAAGTATGGCTCTTGAGGAAATCATAAACTGAGAAATCAGACAAAGAAGTGGCTTATTGTTGGAAAACAGATTGCCATGAAGCAGAATTCAAAAAAAAAAAAAAGTTTGGCTAGGCAGATGATGATGTCTCTATCTGACCAATGGATATCGTATTGTGGATGTGGAGGTCAGGTAGGCAGTCGCTCTATGTAAAATACTGGTATATATTCAGCTGCATCATCATATGGTTAGGAAAAACCTAGAAAGATGTCGATGACTTATTTTAAATGTCCGTCGAATCAGGGCTACGGGTCCCGTATAATACCAGTGTACAATGTACGTGCTGTTGATTGTACTTACGTGCCGGAATCCTGTTTGCCGTTTAGTAAACGTAACCGATCCGGAAGCGAACCGGAACTACCGTTCGTGTTGTCCGGCCCTGAGCCCCTTTGTTAGCGGCTGTCAACTACACAAATACGATACTGATTGATTGGGGTAGTTACTCCCGTCGGGGCCGCGGATTTTAGTACGAGATGGTAGGCAAAGAAGGAACATGGGTTCAGTTTTTAGTCAGAAGAAGTCTGACACTCCCCTTCGCTCTGCCCAAGAGCGGGGGGGGGGGGGGGGGGGCATTTGATGATTTTCCACCCACCAAAACAACAAAAAGGGGGTAGTTAATAATCTATATAAATAAAAGAAAGTCGTGTTTGTTACAACACTTATAACTCGAGATCTGCTGGACCAAACATGGTTTAACATGGTTTTTGTTTTGTTGGATTTGTCTCCGCCCCGTATAGCAGAATACATCTTAAAAACAATGAAAAGAAAAAAAAAGGTAAAAAAGGTTACTTAAAGAACGGCTGGACGGATTTAGCTGAAAATTGGTAGGAAGCTAAGAACCAGGAGAAGGACATAGGATACTTTTTTTTTTTTTCAAATATGTTCAAACATAAATTAGGTAGGGTAGTAGATAGGGTAGTAGGTAGGGTAGTAGGTAGGGTAGTAGGTAGGGTAGTGGATAGGAGGTAGGATAAAACGCATTGCAACGCATGCGCGAATTCAGCTAGTTAGGTTTAAGTAGGGGTTCGTAGTTACTAATTAGGTATAGGTAGGCGTTTACCACACGGGTCTATCTTCAAGGTTAAGCAATGCGCCAACGAGGCTAGGCTGTGGATGGGTGTCCATTCTTTATATATCTAGTTACCTCTGTTACAGGGCTGTCGACTTGAGGGGCGCGCAGGCGAGCCTATTGCCATCAACTGGCCATGAATCCACACTCCGTGATTGCTCGTGCATTTTTCCCTACTGTTTCGTTTAATAGATATTGCTGTTTAGCATGCACGTCTATTTCTAGCCAAGGTTTTGGTGCCAGGTATCAATAGCTACATCCAATATGAAAGTGAAGAATACTACACGGTCACATTAACTTGACGCATCTCTGGAATACGAGGCTCCACCCGCTTCCCCCCCGCATTCCCTTAGCTCGCCCGGCAAGTGTCAGTACGGTTAGCATCTTTGTTACCGATACACGCGTCGAAGATTTGACTAGTTTTCTGTAGTTGTTATATTGTTTTTGGACATTATTATTACAACGTCGTGCGTCAAGTTAATGTAACCGAGTAGTACGCAACAACAATCTAAATATGTCGTTGCAATTCTTAAATACCTACTCTGTGGTCGAGTGGTTTAGGCGTTTGCCTTGTGAGTTGTGACCCGGTGGTCGTCGTGGGTTCGATTCCCACGGGAAGCATACTTTGTACAGTTGTTTCCAGTTTGACTAGGACATTGCAGGCTTGAATCACCTGATTGTCTGATAAAAAAGATGACTTCGTGTTTTGGAAGGCACGTATAAGCCGATGGTCTCGGCCGCCAGGTGGCGGTCGTCAAACCATGTCAGAGGCCCATTTTTTTATGTTGTGTGTGGTAAATCATCAAATGAATCCTCCCGCTCAGACTTCTACTGATTTAAAAACACCTATGTTCCTTCTTTATAGCCCTTTGTGTCGAGGTCGCGGTATCTCTTTCGAACAATCCGCAGTCCCGACGGGAAATGTCAGAGGCCCTTGAGGCGGTTTAGAAACTCTTGACACTAGGGTGTGTGGGGTCGTTAGACCTTACTGCCCACACGATAAGAAGAAGATATTACTATACTATACTTAATGTCATCTTTAATACTATTATATTAAAGAGAGGTAGAGTTTGTATGTAGCGTGTAATCTTAGGAACGAATGATCCAATTCTAAAACAGAAAGATGTATTCATGGACCGTGATAAAGGCTCTATAAAAGTTTACTCGGTTAATAGCCGAGTTATCACAATTTTTGCGTAGGAAGTCACTGACGAATTACTAGAGAGCCAAGCATCTAGTTTCTGACAACCAGTCTTACCAAAGGATATCGTATTAACCAGTAGTTACTGGGTTATATATGGGACAAGCCCGCCACACTATTCCCAAGCCACTGTAACTCCTGTTAGCCAGAATCAACAGTGGCGACCACAAGAAAAGCGCCGAGACAATGAAGCTCGACGAAGTCACAGAGAAATGATTTAACTGTCTTGGATCCCGCAACGAGCTAGTTACTGGGTTGTGAAGGTGAGATAGGCAGTCGCTCCTTGTAAAATACTGGTATTTAGCTGCACCCGGTTAGACTGGAAACAAACCTCAATTTACCCCAACATATAAAGTTGAGAATTGCGTGCAATGAGGCTTTTATACAATTCTATTGATTAAAATTTGCACAGGTCAGCTTCTCTTCTCTTTTCTCCGCTCCAATGGACAGGCAATCTATGTGACTTTAAATGTCTATAAACGCACCCACGATACAAGAAACAAACAAGACTTGCAGATGAAGGGTTCCGTACCATGACTTCTTACAGGTTTTCCTGTAATCTATACATGTTGAACTAATTTCTGTATTTTTTTCAGAATTTTATTCTCAGTAGTTTCGGAGATAAGGGGGGGGGGATGGTCGGACAAACAGACAGACACATGTGTGATCCTTTAAAGGTTCCGTTTGTTCCTTTAAGGAGGTACGGAACCCTAAGAGTCATAGTGTGGGGAACGTTTTTGAAACCACTGGCAAATATGCTGTTAATATAACGCCTCAAAAAAATTAAGTTACTAATAAGCTAGCAGATAGTATGATATAATATATGATTGGGGCTGGACTCGTGAATAACAGCTGCACGGTTCAATCGAAGGCTAAACTACGGTGTCAAGGTTGGTCCGGGAATACGTGATTCATTTTACAGTAAAGCGTGATTCCTTCTAAAAATCCTCTACATATAAAAAAATACAAAAAAAGTATATAAAGCTTCTTGAGATTCATTAAGGACCCCTGATTAGGTAATAGGCCTCCTCTTTTTGTTGCCACTTCTGTCTCCTACTATAATAAGCCAGTTTGGCCCTCAATGGTTTGGCCTGTATATAATACCAACTTTATCTACCCAAATTACGAAACCCCAATTCAGTATGATTTTAATTATAAATCGCACGACATTTTGATCTCGAGTGACACAAGAATTCGTTTTCACTTTCACTTTGTTCGTTTGCCTATGATTTAAAAAAAATGACAGATATCCGAAACGCCGCCATTTCGAGCTGTCATTTGTTCGTTTGCTTTTTATTCCCTTTCATTGAGTAGACAAATTTTCTGATAAGTTCTTTATTTCTGTCGAAAATGAGTGATAGTGACTCAGAAATTAACATGAACACTCCACCAGATATCGTAAATGCAGCGACGAATGCAACTAATAACCTGTTTATTTTTTATTGCATTACACTGGTAACAATGCTGGTCATTTCCCTATGGTTCCTGAGCCCATCATAGATCCCTTATCTTCTTCTTTTCGTTTCGATTATATACTTCCATTCCATGTTATACGGTTTGGGCCCAGTAGGTAGCCACGTTTATTCCAGCGGCAGAGGCGCTGTTCAGGTCGCCAAGGGTGCATGTATACGGACATCTGGGACACTCCAGCAGGTGAGGCATTGTTTGGTCCGGGGCGCCGCACTCGCACTCGGTGTTGGAGGAACCAATGATGCCCCACTTTGCCAGATTATGTTTGCAGCGGCCCACTTGGGTGCGCAATCTATTTAGGGCTTTCCAGATGGGCCACGGTAGTTCATTGCCGGGACCCAGGTGTTCTTGGGGCTTCAAGAAGTCGTGAGGTGGTGGGCATCTCTCTTGCCATAGCTTGCTGCGTACTTTAGGTGGCACGTCTTGAATTGCCTGGGTGGTCCGAAGGAAGCTTTTGCGGCTCTTTAGTCTGCTCGGTGTAGTAGTGTGGCCGTAGAGGGGATGTCGGGAATCGGATTCTTGGTACTTTTTTTCCAGCGCGCATGCGACATCTCTTCGTACAGCAGGTGGTGCGATACCTGCTAGGGGGTAGAGCTTGTTGAGAGGGGTCGGTTTTAAGCAGCCCGATATTATCCGACACGTCTCATTTAGAGCAGTATCTACTTGCTTTGCGTGAGCGGATCGGTGCCACACTGGGCACGCAAATTCGCCAGCAGAAAAACATAGAGACATGCCGGTTGTTCGAAGAACATCGGGTGCTGCTCCCCAGCTAGTAGAAACTAGACGACGTAGCAAATTGTTTCGAGTCCCGACCTTCTGTTTTGTGCTATTTATGATATTCGCCCTTATGATATTCGGGTAGATAAATTAGTGTATGCAACTATACATAATTAGACATTACAACACTCGTGTGATGCTATTAAGAAACTCGCCTTCGGCTCGTTTCTTAAACCCACACTTGTGTTGTAATGCCCTTCATTATGCACAGTCGCATAAACTACTATAATGTATGTAAAATCGTGCGCCTCTCAAGACAAAGTTCTCCACTGTTATCTTAAGCAAGAATAATAAAAGGTCATGTTTTAACCTTCTCCCACTTGAACCTGTCAAAACAAGAAGAAAACTCCTGGTTTTCCAAACTAATCACTAAAAGCAAACATCTAATAATGAAATGAATGAGCAAAAGCGATCCATTCATAAAAATGTCTACCATTTTGTGAAAGGTTACAATGTTTAAAACGAAAGCCTGTCATGGTCGGGATGCGTCCCTAAATAGGCCAAGGAGAAAATTTGCGCATGCGCGAAAGAATTGATTTTCTTCTCTATGACGTCACAAATACAAGATGTCCGCCGCTTGAACGAGCGAAGCTCAGTATAAAACATTTTAAAATAAGAAACAGGGGCTACAGTTACTAAAAGGACGTCAAATGTAACATATTTATGCCAAATTCTTCAGTGACTGATGATACAGAGGTTACGTTTACACTAGTTTGTAGATAGATGAAATAAAAGCGCGTGTGTTTAGTTAGAAAGTGATACGGTAGCTAAGGAGATGGCTTATCGTATAGTACAGAAGAATTTCCTGAGCATGTTCGACGTTACTACCGCGATGCTGGTCAAGTTTACATGTTTATGTGAGTACAATGCACATATTTTTTGCTTTTTCATTTAAACTTACCATTCATTACGATTTGATCCAAAATGTATAATTTTCCATTGTTATTTTTTGTGTCCTACAAAAATATACGACGAAAGGGATTCGCCGTTGGTATAATCAAGATTCCAAATTCAAAATTACTACTCGTCCCATAGATTAAAAAAGATTTCTTTTTTTTGGTCAGATGAAGCAACATGGTATTTCAACATACAGCCGAAATATATTTATTAATTCGAGTGGTGTTCGTTTCAAGGACTGAATAATTAACAAGTTCTATTAACATCAACATTCATTACACGTTTTCCTTTGTTACGCTTCGTGTTCGTACGTGTTTTTAATAAATTTAATTAAAATCAAATTAAGATTTCTGCTATCGCGTGTTTTCTGTCTGTAAATTAACGCGTTGAAAGAGTATTGTTACATTACAACTAGCGTAATTTATTTATATTTCGAGAATATACGGCCTCCTTGGTTACAAGTTGTTAAAGAAAACAACATTGGGTTTAGTACGGTAATAATTTATATGTAGGATTATGGTAACAAATTATAATTATCGTAAATTTTATTTAGTTAGTAATCAGTTATCCTGATTAAAAATATGAGAATGGTGAGAAAGTTTTTATAGCACAACATTTTTATTTATGGCCTCTTTATGGCTGTGTTAACTTTATACGCGCAATTAGATGGTTTTCTTAAAATTGTATTGGTTATATGCTTGAACTTTAGGTGCTTATCAGTGTACGAAATCATTCTAATGATTTCATTATTTATTTATTATACTCTTATTTACTTCACTCAAGGATAAATTGAATTTATTACGGATTGGTTTAAAAACATGTTTTTACATCTGGCGATAACTTATCATGTTTTATAAAAAAAGAAGATGCTGGTGTGTCCTATCTATATTATTTAGATAGGACCGAAGACCAAAAACCGAAAGAAACTTAGAGATTACTGGAATTCGTATATTTTATCTTATTTCGTCATAATTTAGTTATTAAGTACCTAAAATCTACAATTCACCCACGATACAGGAGAAATTCCTAGTGTGGGGCAACGATATCTTAAAAAAAAAAAAAATTATGTCACTGATATATCTATTTAATGATATATATAAATAAAAAGAGAAGTCCTGACTGACTGACTGACTCATCAACGCCCAGCCCAAACCCTTGGACCTAGAACGCTGAAATTTTGCACAGAGGTTCCCTTTATAATGTAGACAAGGAATAAGACGACGGTGAAGATGACGGAAGATGACGGTGCCTGTCAGAGCTGCGAGTTGTTCGAAAGAGATACCGCGACCTCGGGCACAAAGGGCTAAGAAGGAACATAGGTGGTTTTTAGTCAGTAGAAGGCTGACACTCCACTCCGCACAGAGTGGGAGGAGTAATTTGATAACGATGCCTTTTTCCTCGGCCTATATTAATCTAATGTTAATAAATGGTACGCAAGCAACCTTATATAATCTTTAAGTCTCTCACGACACCCTCGGGGAGGCAACATTTTTTGTACGGATTTACATTAATCCCGTGGAATTTCTTCGTACATTTTTGATACAAATTCTTCGGCAATATTAAAAGGAATGCCTTGTTGGTCTTATAGTGACTGCTGCTCATGAGATTTTGGGGTCGATTCTCTGGTTGGGCAATGTGTTATTTAGGTTTTACATCAGGGGGTCTAAAATGGCCACTTTTGCAGATCATAATGTGAATTGCGTTTAAAAGCGTAAAATGGACCTTTCATAATAAAAAATAGTCACAACTATTTTACGAATGTTAACGCAATTCATATTATTTTCCTATTATGATGTACTTTACTAAATTGTTACAGACGCAGTTATTATAATCCCACTAAAAACAAAACTTGTAAAAAAAGCCAAGCCGCGCAACTCAGTTCTTCTACCGTAAAAAGTAGTGAGATCCATGTAATACCAAGTCAGTTAATTTATTCAGTCCCTACTTACAAATATGTGATGTTTTAAATAAATAGATTGACTTGGCCATCGCATCGTATTTGCCAATGTTAAACAGGTCATTCTTATGGTTAATCGCCATCGCATTGGCCAATGTGATGCAGTGGCCAAGTCAATCTATTTATTTAAAACATCACATATTTGTAAGTAGGGACTGAATAAATTAACTGACTTGGTATTACATGGATCTCACTACTTTTTACGGTAGAAGAACTGAGTTGCGCGGCTTGGCTTTTTTTACAAGTTTTGTTTTTAGTGGGATCTCATTTCTTTTTGTAGCGTCTCTCGTTCTATCTATTTCGTTCAATGAATCAACAATACATAGGTTTATTTGAACTTGCAGCAGTCTTATTCATCGATTTGATGAACTGCTTAAGTACCTAAGTACTCGACAAGCTGAATCAAACGAGTCTAAACTCGACAGGGTCAAGTCGTTTTATAACGGAATTCCTATGGCCACCTTCCAGCTCCATCATCAGACCCTGAACATCATCCAAAGACAGAGTACTCATCAAGACAAATCAAACGAGCCCAAACTCGATGGGTTTATGACATTTTAAAATGGAGTTCCTATGGGCAACTTCCAGCTCCATCATCAGATCAGTTCCATGTCATCATAATATTGATTTGTTAGGTGATATACATATACGTGCAAAGTTTCAGATCAATCGGTAACCAGGAAGTGTGTTAAATTTAACTCGTAAAATTCATTCACTGAAAATGTAACTTTAACTTTGTAATCCTCTATATTTATATGGGATTACAAAGTTATTTATGCAGTTAGTGTATCTTGAAAACTAGACTGAAATTTCAAAATATTTTAATTTTTCCTTGATTTATACACTAAACGCTAATTGTATTCTGAATTTGAAGCTTCTATGTCAGCTAGAAGTGCCTTAGACTTTTGATGATCGGTCAGTCAGTCAGTCAGTGAGTGAGTGACAAAACTAAGACATTTTGACTAGTTATAATTCCTAAACTACTGGTTCAAATTGAATGAAATTTGAAATATACCGTGTTTATACAATGACTAATTAGTTACTAAAAATTCAGGCTTCTAGTTTTATCCAGAACGAAGTTATAAGAGGTCGAAAATGGCCTGAACTGCTTCGAGAAAAGGATGGTACGGCCGTGCCGCTTTATTGCTCGACTTGGCGGGGGCACTGCCGTGCCCCCAGATGAAAGGTCCATTTTACGCTTTTTAACGCAATTCATATTATGATCTGCCAAAGTGGCCGTTTTAGACCCCCTGGTATTTATCAGCGGTCACATAGTCTGGATTTGTATCCAGTTGATGATAATAAGCTCGCCCTGTATTACATAGGACTTGAACATAACTGGCGAGGGTGGGACTAATAATAATAATAAATCATTTTTTTTTGGACAACTAAAAGATCCATAGCTTGTTAGTAACAGGTTTGCGCTTTAAAACTATTGTTACTGAACTAAAGACGAGTTAATGAGAAAACCACCCACAGCTACACACACACATAACTACTAAAACAATAAAATACTAAGGTATTAGCCTTCTCACTAATTGCCTTATTATTGTGGAGGAAGAATCAGACGCTATCGCTTTCAGGATACTATTGCGACTGCCCCTTATTCTGCTCAGGAGTGAGGCCGTTTTCTTGCGGATGATCGCATGAAACCCATCGGTATGGTTTACCGCGAACATTCCAGAGGCACTGCAAAAACGAGGCAATCGCAACAGCATCCTATAAACATTATTGTATTGGACGCGCAGGACACCAGCGATCTTTTCGAATAGCTGACCCAAAGATTACCGGTGTAAAAGTTCTGACTAATGAGTACAGCTCTGCCTAATCCTTTGTGGATTGCAGGCGTGATGTTATGTATGTTATTGAACCGTAAAGTTTTCGAGGCTCTTGTCAGGTCAAGGGACGCAGAAAATTGGTATTCGATTTTATCTTGCTTACTGATTTCCGATGCGATTGGCTATTGATCGGTAGACCGATATCCAAAACTCAAGCGGTATCGTATTACCTAGTAACTGGGCTGTGGAGGTCAGATAGGCAGTTCATCATCGCCATCTTCATGATTTCAGCCGAAAGACGTCCGCTGTTGGGCCTCCCCCAAGTGTTAGCACATTGACCGATCCCGTGCGTCTAGCATCCAGCGGATTTCTGCAATATTTACCAGTTCACTGATATATACATGATAGGCAGTTGATCCACGTGAAATACTGCTATTCAGATGTGCGTTTAGTTAGACTAAAAGCCGACCCTAACATGGTTCTAAAAAGGCTAGGGAGATGGAAATGGCTAAGGCCTACGAGTGCTACAGTTTTTCGTAGCAAATTGCTACGAAAAACTGTAGCAGTTGTAAAGCAATTTGCTACGGGTCTACTGATATTTGCTACGAACTTCTGTGACGGTTACAGATGTTCGTAGCCAAAATCTATAGGATTATTATAATGAAGATCTATTTCCAGAACTAGCAGGTTTTTGTATGTGGAGTATATTATGGAAACTATGGCCAACTAGCGCTACAATTTCTCGCAGTAATTTGCTACGGGACTACACACATTTGCTGCGAACTTTTGCGACAGTCGCAGATGATCGTATAGTCAATACTTACAAGTCTTTTTATAATGAAGAATATATCTTCATTATAAAAAACTTGTAAGTTTTGACTGAGATCAGAATTAACAAGTGTGTTTGGAGGAAATTATGGAATCTACACGTTTATGAGAACCTCCTCCTTTTTGGGAAGTCGGTTAAAAAGTCGATTGCTACGCCGACGCGGATATTTGTAGCAGATGTCTACGAATTTTCCGTGGCGAAGTTTTTGTAAACGCCTACGAAAACAGATATGGTACTTTGCTCTTTTCAGTTTTGGTATACAGGTAGCGGCCCTATATCGTAACAGTTTCATCTTACACAGTAAAATTCAGTTGATCCCAACCATGTTTCAAATAACTAAAAATAAATAAATGTTTGGATACCTCTGCCCAAGTCCCGAATGGAGTTACTGGTGTGACTTTCTAGAGTCAAAAAAGATATTGCTACTCCTCCTCAGTTCAGCTATGGAGCCTGGACTTGTGCTCGGTTGATGGCAATAGGCTCGCCCCCTTTTGCATGAATCTTAAACGTAACTGACTCAATGCGGTTGTACTAATAGGTACACCGCTGTCTAACCGAAGGGTTAGGGGTCTTTTTCAAAGGAAAAAGAAAAGCGGAGGAGTAGGATAGGGTCTGTCTCCACCGATCCCGGGATCCGATTTGATGTTTGGGGGGGATGTGAGGAACAGGGTGTAAAGTTCCTCATCCCTCATAGAAAAGGGAGGATCCTCCGTTTTCAACGGGGATGAGGAACTTTACACCCTGTTCCTCATACCCCCAAACTGGTGACCCCGACGTGATGCTGCATATAGCTCCAGTGAGTCGGAGTGATGCAGTGCTGCGTTGTGGCTGGCTGCTGCGTCGACCAGGAGAGAAGTGCGTCTCTTGCTGACCGGCCGAAGTGCAGTGTGCTGTGCCAAAGTCGCTGATGAGGCTGGGGGTGATGACCAGGAATGCGCTTCCGCTGCATGCTGGTGGTCAGGATACCCCATGAAGCCGTGGCTGCTGGCTGACGGTATGACTCGCTGCTCGAAGGCGAAGGGGAAGTGATGACGACGTATGAACACGTCAGGCACACGTCAGGCGGGCAGTTAGCCCGCCGGACACAACACCCGTCCGGTCGGAGGATCCTCCCTTTTCAACGGGGATGAGGAACTTTACACCCTGTTACACACACGGAACACGGATGATAAGCATAATTTCCATAATATATTGATTTCCCGTGGGATCCAAGACAGTTAAACTGATTTTCTGGGACTTCATCGTGCTTCATTGTATCGGCGCTTTTCTGGTGGTCGCTTTCAGGAATCGCTGTGGTATAACGTGAGGTAACCCTTCTTACATTAAAGGCGTGATATGTGTAATACCAGTTCATCGACACGATTTCTACAAGTAGCTGTTGGTAAATCGATTCTTGTGTAATTATTAAGTAGTCAATATGTCATTGAGTTCCATTAGAAATTAGTTCGTTTCGAGCGGGTCACACACAAAATCAATTATCTATGGACTGCTTTATTAGTTGTTAAAGGGAGTAAGACATTTAGGACATGTTTCATAGAGTAATTTATCAATGCTTCTCTATGAAGAAAATGAACTTTTATTTATATTCTTAAGTTTTCTGCTGTCAGAAAATCAGGATTCAAGCCTTATAATTTTAATAATATGAAAATCACAAGACTGCCTCGGTCCAGTGGTACTGCTTTGTGTACGATTCTGGGTTTGATTCCTTGTTCGGGAAAAGTGTTATTGGATTATTCCATCAGGAATTTCACAGTAGCAGCCACGGAGTCTGGATTTGTACCCCCTTGATGGCAATAGGCTCACTCCCTATTACGTGGGACTTAAATATAACTGGCGAAATGTGTGTGTGTTAGGTACACCTCTGCCTAACTCTTCGGTTATTACAGGCGTGGTGTTCCGATCTTATGTTTATAATATGCCAGACTTCCTCCTTAAATTACAATAAAGGTTACGTCTCTACAGCATAGATACCCACCTAACGTACCTTACATACTGCGTAGGTAGGCACACGATAAAAACGAGCCACTTTTTAATTAAAAAACAAACAGGCCAGTATCATGTAGAACAAAAGAAACTTGAGTCCAACACGGGCGTCTGTTGTTACTAGTTTGAAATTGAATCACGCCCCAGTTGTCACGCTGCGTAGAGAAGTTTCTTTATTCTGTTCTGATTGAAAATTAACTCTTCGCCAGTCGTTATAGTGCAGATATTCCAGTCTTCTTTCTTTATCGTCTGGTTACGGCCTGACCTGGTTTCAGAGTTTTCATGCCGCCAATGGGCTTCTGACTTGGTTTTACATACCTCTGAGTTGGTTTTACATGCCCTCGACAAATATAAAGGTTTCCCCACGATGTTTTCAAATATCACTGCTTTAACCAAAGTGCGTAGGTAGACACTCAATAAAAACAAGCCAATTTTTAATTAAAATCCTTGGGGATTACAGGCGGAGGATAAGATGTTATGTTTGTAATGTGCCAGACTTCCTTCTTAAATTACAATAAAGGTTACATCTGAGCATAGATACTCGTAACATACCTTATATATTACGTAGGAAGGCACACGATAAAAAGGAGCCACTTTTTAATTAACGATCACGATGTTTTCAAATATCACTGTTTTTAACAAAGTGCGTAGGTAGGCACTCAATAAAAACAAGCCAATTTTTAATTAAAATCCTTGGGGATTACAGGCGGAGGATAAGATGTTATGTTTGTAATGTGCCAGACTTCCTCCTTATATTACAATAAAGGTTATCTGATCATAGATACTCGTAACATACCTTATATATTACGTAGGAAGGCACACGATAAAAAGGAGCCACTTTTTAATTTAAAAACCAACAGGTCAGTCAGTATCATGTAGAACAAAAGAAACTTGAGTCCAACACGGGCGTCTGTTGTTACTAGTTTGAAATTGAATCACGCTCCAGTTGTCACGCTGCGTAGAGAAGTTTCTTTATTCCGTACAGATTGAAAACTAGCTCACTCTTCGCCAGTCGTTACAGATATACAGTGGTCCAACCAGTCTCCTTTCTTTTTCGTGTGGTTAGTGCCTAACTTCTGGTGTCAGAGATTGATGCCGCCCATGGGCCTCTGACTTGGCTTTTCATGCCAACGAGAAATATCTCTCAGGCATGCTGGTTTCCTCAAGATGTTTCCCTTCACCGAAATAAGTGATACTGATACACATACAATACGCACAGGAATCCGAAAAATCAGAAGTGTCTTGAGTTCGGATTCGGGACGACACACCCATAGATACATTTCTATGGGTGTGTAACACCAGATTATCACTGCTATTAACCAGTCTAACAATCAAAGGTATCGTATTACCCTGTACTGAATGGTTTATGCGGGACAGAAAGAAGTCACTCCATGTAAAAAATGGTCACCTATCGACGAACCAACCTAGGTAAGCACGATTTAACTTAAAGATCGATCCAAGTGGTGGTTCTTATGTAACCACGAGGTCTTCGTCTATCTAACTATATGTGTGTAAAAAAATCATAACTAATAATAAAACAACCATTTTGAGAGAAACTACGAAGAAGAAGAAAGTTTATTCCAACACGTCAGTTATTGCTACTTTGAAATTAAATCTTTGGCGGTCTTTGAAAAGTTTCAGTATTTATTGTCTGTTACGTTTTCCGTTCTGGGTGAAAATGAATTTAGTAAACTGTTATAAGAAAAACTTACAAGGCAGTTTTGTGTGCCGAAATCGTTAGAGGCGATAAAAAGTTGGAAAAACTTATGCAGGTGTTTACTATGATGATGATTTCGTTCTTTTGGTCAGGACACACCTCCTATAACTGTATTTATTAAAATACCTGAGGTATAACGTTTCATTCGTAAGAAAGACAAACAGTTTCTGTAACAAAGAAAAGTTGAGTTCAGCACGGTCGTTGTTGTTGCAATGTTGAGATTAAATCACGGTCCAAATGTCACGCTGTTTAGAATAGAAGTTCATCTTTTGTGTTTTATTCTAGGAACAGAATAGGTATTTTTATCGTGGAATTTATATCTCTACGAATAAATAAAATTGAAGCTTCGTTTTGTTAATTCAAATTAACAGCTTTCACTAGATTAAATGATGATGATAAAAGTGTATACAGTACTTTATACAAAAAAAGTTTCATTTTTTATTATATTACCTCCGAAAGTGCTGGACCGATTCTGACGGGAGTATCCTTGACAAATATCTAAAAGGATACAATATTGCAAAATATTACAAAAGGGGTTTATATTATCCAAACTAGCAACACTCGGGCATCAGTTCAGTATGAGGGTTTAGCATTTTTAAATATATTTTTAAACATACGTTAGTGACAAATTATTTTATAAATATATTACTTTTCTGTTACGTCATAATTTTATTGCTTACCAATACTCGATGGCTTGATCATCACTTTGTAAAAGATTTTAGATTTTTTGTTTGAGAACATACCGTATTCTTCAAGTTTTCACTTTGAATTAAAATCACGCTCCTCAGCAAACACGCTGTGCTCCCAACACATTTTCATCTGTCGGTTATTATTGTAATATTAAGACGTGAACGTGACAACTTCTCTCTGATACATAATGGTGATTCTGAACAGCGTGACACCTGTCATATAAATAAGATAGGCGTTTGGTACTCTTAAATGTCAAAATGGCATGTGGTAGTACAGTTTATTTAAAGATATTTTACCTGTCTCTATATATACATATATAAACTAACGCCTTTTTCCCAAGGGGGTAGTCAGAAACCACAGAACGCCACCTGTTACGATCCCTACATATTCCTTTTGCCTCGTCCACAGTCATACATCTGGTCATACACGCACGCCGGTTACGAGTGCTAAGCACATTTCCTTTCTGAAGAACATCACCATTATGATCAGTGTGCAGTGTGTGTCTTTCTAGGGCGTCCCCTCCCGGCGTTGCCACTTACATCTACCTTGTAAATTCCCTTTGTCAATCAACCCTCACTCATCCTCTCTACATGACCAATCTACCTTAGTATACTTTTGTCTATTTTTGTTACTACGTCTTCTTTTAAACCACAACGTTCTGGTATAACCTCATTCCTCAATTTATAATTCAGAGTCTGTCTCTATAGTCCACATTTGAAATAACAATAATTTGCATAGAGCTGAAAATGGAGGTTTTAAATAAACCACCCCACCAATCCAGTGCTAAAAAGTTAGTATTCTAATTATTACTCAAACGTGTTGAGTTTTAGCGAGCGAATATCTTAGTATAATGGTTACTCGTCGGAAAAAAGAGTACAGACATTTTTGTAGACAATTTTATGATCTACAATTTTGGTGTGAGTTGTTTTGGCGATAACGGTTCCATTTTTGAGGTACGGAACCCTAAAAAGGATATTACAACTACGTTGGGATCAGCTTCCATTCTAACCTGATACAGCTGAATACCAGTATTTTATATGAAGCGACATCCTATATATAGAAAACAAACAAAACGAAGAAACGATGGTTGGACTGTGTGAAGGATGATATGGCTAGAAAGGAGGTGACTGCTGAGATGACGAGAAATAGGGAAACAAGTATGGAAGAAGAAGACATGTTGCGCCGACCACAAATAAATTGGGATAGGGGCAGGAGAACGATGATGATCCTATATACAGAAAACCCAGCACTAACTGGGTTGTGAAGTTCTGTACTGGTCTTGCCCTTGGTAAGACTGGTCGTCAGATTGCGGGCCACTGACTACCTACAAAGACTTTTTTTTTTAATGTGACAAGCCCGCCACACAATTCCCAAACCACTGTAACTCCTGTTAGCCAGAATCAACAGTGGCGACCACAAGAAAAGCGCCGAGACAATGAAGCTCGACGAAGTCCCAGAGAAACGATTTAACTGTCTTGGATCCCGCAACGAAATTAATCAGAAAATAATAGCGGAGGAGTAGGTAAAACATAATTTCCACCTACAACGACTGTCGGATTGTCGGAGACAGCTGGAACCAACGGTTTAACATACTTTCCGCGTCACGAAGGAATCTGGCTATGTAGGTATTGGGTGGTCCTGGTCACCCATCCATCGACCAACATAGGAAAAGGCTTAATCGGAAAATCCATTTGACCGCCTGCTGTAGGTCCTTAGCGGTCAGAAGTCAGTGTCATCATCATCAGCCATAAAACGTCCACTGCTGGACAAAGGCCTCCCTCATAGAACTGATAACGAATGGCAACCTGCCGTTTGCCTCCACCGGTTGCCCGCAGAAGCGAAGTCAGTGTACAAAATATATAATTGTCATGTAAACTTTATTGTCAGTCTAGCCACCGCTTCTCGTCTTCCAAGCGCCGCCATTTTAAGTTAATAACGACCAGTCCATATTAAATCTACCCAGCACTTTACGTCTCAGGAATAATTAAACAGCTTCCTAATTATTACGTGGTTCCTGGTAAAGACAAGTGGGGAGGGGAGGGTTCCGTACCTCAAAAGGAAAAAACGGATCCCTTATAGGATCAGTCGTATGTCTGTCCGTCCGACCTACCCATCTCCTTATCTCCGAAACTACTGAGCCTGAAATTTTGAAAATGATACCGAAATTAGTCCAAGACTTATAGATTACAGGAAAACCTATAAGAAGTCTGTGGTGCTAAAATAACATGAAAAATCTATTGTCCAAAAACTCAAGCGGAATGCGCGTGTATTAATACCTCAAAAGTTCGTAGCACTGTAACTGCGTAGCCCGTAGCTCCGTAGCCCGTAGCTCGTAGCATTTTGTAGCATCTACGCATTGACTACACGCGTGGGAAATGTAGGAAACCCATCCATTAGTAAAGAGATACGAGCCTGCTAAGTACTTCAATAGGACCCCATGATAGTTGAACAAGAATTATTGGTATGATGTCGGTATTTCGCCGAAGGGTTAGGTTAGAGATGTACCCGTCAGAACTGCCAGTTGTTCGAAAGAGATACCGCGGCCTCGACATAAAGGGCTAAGAAGGAACATGGGTGGTTTTTAGTGAGTAGAAGTCTGACACACTTTGATTATAGCCGTAATTTTATGTTTATTATTGAAAACTAGTCACCGTCACTCTAAAACAAATTGCGACCATGAATGCTACTCAGTCTTTGTAAATATATCGTTTACTTAACCTTATCTTACTTCCTTACATAGTATAAAACAAAGTCGTGTCTGTTTGTTTGTTTGTTTGTTTGTCTGTATGCTTAAATCTTTAAAACTACGCAACGGATTTTGATGCGGTTTTTTTTAATAGATAGAGTGATTCAAGAGGAAGGTTTTAGTATATAATTTGAACGACATCCACGCGGGTGAAGCCGCGGGCATCAGCTAGTAATAAATAAATAAATACTTAGGGGTCAAAGATCACTGAAGTGCGTAGGAATTAACTTCCTACGGGATTTCCGATAGTGTCCTTGTTTCTCCTTATTTACTACAGCGTGGGACGTGCTTTCGTACTCTTCAGTCAATAAGGATGTAGTAAATAGAGACACAAGTAGGTGTACATAGTAAAGTACCAATGTCTTTATTGGTGACTAGCTTTTGCCAGCGGCTTCGCCCGCATGAAAATGATGATTTTCCATACAAACTTTCATCCCCTATTTAACTCCCTTAGGGGTTGAATTCAAAAATCCTTCCTTATTCCTTTTCTACATTATAAAGGGAACCTCTGTGCAAAATTTCAGCTTTCTAGGTCCAAGGGTTCGGGCTGGGCGTTGATGAGTCAGTCAGTCAGTCAGCCAGCCAGGACTTCCCTTTTTAACCGACTTCAAAAAAGGAGGTTACTATGTTCGTGTGTATGTATTTTTTTTTTTTTTTTTTTTATGTATGTTACCTGATTTCTCCCCCATTTGTGGACCGATCATCAAAATTCTTTTTTTATTTGAAAGAGTATACTCCTGAGGTGGTCCCATTTTTTTTTGGTGAAGATCTGGTGCTGATCTTCGGAGATATACAATGGAACTCTTCAAAAATAGACGGCAAATCTGTCGTAATTGCTGGAATCGCTTGGATGTTTATTGAATATACATTATCATGACGTAACATCACGCCTGTATGCTCTGAGGGGGTATGCAGATGTGTACAATACACATTTTTTTTGTTGTTTTATGAATTTTCGTGCTTTTTCTGGCGCTATTCAAGTATTCGCATCTAGCAGTCATCACTTGTATTCATGTTGATGAGCTGATAATGGAAGGTATACTACTCCTCAACGGTTAAGAGTTGAAAGTAAAAATAGGGAAATCTTGAAGGTTAAGGGTTAGGTTTCTTGGTTGAATGTTAAATGCATAGTAAATATTTGTATAGGATATAATATAGGTACTTATTACAACTAAAAATGAAAAAATAAAAAAAACTTTTTTGCAAAAAAAACAACCGACTTCAAAAACACCAAAAAGAGAAAAATAAACTTCAGAAGAAAAATCAGCTTCTGAAGTCGGTGGCAAAAAAATAAAATCAAACAAACAAATGTCACCGACTTCAGAAGCTGATTTTTCTTCTGAAGTTTATTTTTCTCTTTTTGGTGTTTTTGAAGTCGGTTGTTTTTTATTTATATAGATAGATGTTCTTCAGAAAAATAAAAAGAGTAGAGGAAGACCAAAGAAACGATGGATGGACTGTGTGAAGGATGATATGGCTAGAAAGGAGGTGACTGCTGACATGACGAGAAATAGAGAAGTATGGAAGAAGAATATATGTTGCGCCGACCCCAAATAAATTGGGATAAGGGCAGGAGAATGATGATGTTCTTCGGAAAAATCAGGTACAGAATCGTGTACAATCAGTGGAAAAGTGGGTTTCTCCTACTGTGTAGATTAACGTTTTACGTTTTCACAAACATAACATTTTGAAAGCCAAACTAATACGAAATATGTTCGTTACTTCATAAGAAAATTGCTTTTGAATTATGCTGAGTGTGTGCATATTTTCGCTCGTCAACTGTACGACTGTGATGTGTAAAATAATGTAAAGGACATAAAAGGAGTATGTAAAGGTCATAGTGGGCGGCGTTCAGTAGTTGTTTTGTAATGTACATTTCTATGAAAAGGTTACTTTTGTATGGGTCGTAAAAAGACGTCAGAGATGGGAAAAGGTGAGTTTATTTTCAAATAGCATACGCAATCTTACAAAAAAACTAGAACTTTTGCAACTTTAATCTCGAGTTTGCTTTTTTTATAAAAAACCAATATTCTCATTCGAATTACACTCCGAAACGTGACAAAATACGTTCCCGAAATCCATGATTTGATTGTTGACAGAAAATCACGAATAGCAAGCATACCGACGTTCGCAAACGTTTTATTCGTCCAATATTGGTTCAGCGTGCCAAAAGAGAACAAATGACTTCGTCAAACATTTGTCGGACAACTTTTAAATTGAATCACGCTCTGGGTACTGTGTCACGCTGTTCAGAACTTTTTAACGGCACTACAGCGTGACACTAGAGATGTGATGGCTATGTATTTTTAGTGAAAGGTTGACGTTACACTGAAGTTTTCAACGTTTTCAGTTTAGAATCATAGTTTTACGCGAAGATAAAAGATAATGTTTGTTAGGTGGTTCATTTAGTTACTTGTTCACCAAAAAAGAGGTAACCTGTACTGTATGTTAGTATTGTTAGTCATCACAGATCATGATCGATCATTAGTTCAGCGTGCCAAAAGAGAACAAATGACTTCGTCAAACATTTGTCGGGCAACTTTTAAATTTAATCACGCTCTGGGTACTGTGTCACGCCGTTCAGAACTTTTTAACGGTACTACAGCGTGACACTAGAGATGCTATGGCTTTATATTTTTAGTGAACGATTGACGTTACAATGAATTTTTCACCGCCATCATTAAAGCTTATCGCGAAGGTAAAATAAAATATTCGTTTAGTTCATTTAGTTCCTGTATTGTATATCAGTATTGTTAGTCATATTTTGGGGAGACCTTTGCCCAGCAGTGGGGCAGTACAGGGTAACTAAAAAAAAAGCACCATAATGTTCGGATAATTTTTTCGAAACAAAATACATGTACGACTCTTGTCGTGCAAATTACAAGAACTACTTAATTTGATTTTGCATGGTTTGATTTGTCATCGTCTATAAACATTTTATTATTTCATGAACTTCTCTGTGAATTTAATATTTTCGGCCATTCTCCGATTACCTAATTACCGTAAACTTTGTAATTAGGCAGGGACAGCCAAATCGGAGAATGACCGTTTTATGAACCGTCTGCGTAATATTGTGTTTTATTATTTTCCTCATAGTCCTACGTTGCCTTTTGTTTTTTGGTATAAACATTACGTTGTTATTCTATTGTCTGTGAATTTAACTACTATGTTGACAAACCCTTTGTCTTTAAAATGGCTGAAATGTTGTTCAAGTTGCTTTGTATAAAGTAGCAAGAAAACCATTGAAAAGTGAAAAGAGACCCTTTTTTGTAACGAAATTAAAAAGGTGTGAGTTTATGAAAATATGTTAAAAGGGTTAACCAGTTCCCGTTGAGGCTGCGAGTTGTTCGAAAGAGATACCGCGGCCTCGACACAAAGGGCTAAGAAGGAACATGGCCCGGGTGGTTTTTAAGTGAACGTACACACGTTAACATTGAGAGTATCCTGGGAGCTACGTCTGCCAAAAAAAACTGTTATGTAGTTTTGGCAGAAGTAAAATGTAATGAATTCCAATTAAACACTTTTTCATTTTTTTTTTTTTTGTCAGCTCTGCCCAGGAGGGGTCATTTGACAATCGTCGACGACGTCAGTTAAATGGTAAATAAAAAATAGGTTAACTAACGGGTTAACCTTTTAACCTCCAAGTAGTATTAGACTTTTTTATTCACATTCAGTCAGCATTTCTACGCCCAAAAATTCTCATATTTTTTCAGCCTATATAAAACTATCTAAGCCCAAATATGACCTCAATTTGGTATAAATATAAGGCCCAATGGAGTCCATCTTTGATATCCGTTACATAAGCATATGAAAATCAATAAGGGACGGCTCTTTTCCTTTGTTTTTTTATCTTCGGTACTGATTCAGCTATTTCAGGGGTTAAAAGCAAATACTTTATAAATGGTGATCTAGTTACTATGTTTAGGCTTGAAAGAGTATTTGTTCGGGTTTGTGTGTTCTTAAATGTAATATTACGTTTTTTTTCCTCGAGAGGGATAGGTAAAGGTCGTGGGGTGAGATTAGAAAAGAGAATGGGCATTGTGACCGAATTTTTGTAGAAAATATTTGAGGTGGTTTCATTTGATATGCAACACCCCTTTTTAATTACCCGTGTTAGGAAAATGGAATAGCGCAAGGGTATCGACTCATCTTGCATCCCACTTATCCCAGTTGTAATTTTATTATGTACCTTTGTACATATTGGCCTCATTCTGTTCTATCTCCTACTGATATGGAGGGAAGCGGAAATTATGTTATCGTACTCCTCGGCTTTACTTTTCTGATTAATTTCGTTGCGGGATCCAAGACATTTCAATAATTGTTTCTCTGGGACTTCGTCGAGTTTCTTTGTCTCTGCGCTTTTCTGGTGGTCTGGCTTTCAGAATTAATGTTTCAGTGGTTTGGGTACAGAATAATGCGGTGACACACCCCAAAAATAAAATGAACGTACTGTAACTTTGATAACTTACAACTCGTAAACGTGACGCTTTGGAATAATTAAAAAAAAATACGGAAGTTAGGCCGACCACGCTTCAAACAAAATCTTCCAGCCCTTTTAGCATACAGATAGCATATATAAGTTCTCTCATCTTCTTCTTATATCATGTGGGCAGTAAGGTCTAACGACCCCACACACCCTAGTGTCAGAGTTTCTAAACCGCCTCAAGGGCCTCTGATATGGTTTGACGACCGCCATTTGGCGGCCGAGACCACCGGCTTATATGCGCCTTCCGAAGCACGGAATCATCTTCTTATCAGACAATCAGGTGATTCAGGCCTGCAATGTCCTAGCCAATGCTTCCCGTGGGAATCGAAACCACGACCACGGAATCACAAGGCAAACGCCTAAACCACTCGATCACGGTGGATCACCTTGATCAACACGTAGGGCTGTTATCCCGGTAGTATGACCGAATAATTGAAATAAAGATGAGATCAGCAGTGAGATAGCACAGTATATTCATTCGTGGTTAATATTTTACAAGCAAGTTACAAAGTACAATAGAATATAAACAACCCGTAACTAAGCTTATTTAAATCAATGACAGCAATGTGTTACATATGATTATTTCTCGCAGGCCAGTATATACATATAAATATACGACCTCCAATACGCCCCCTTAATCTATTACACATGCATATCACTTCTATACTCGGTACATAAAAATAAATCAAATACTAACACTTCTGTGTTTAACTGTACCAGCTGTATACAAAAGTATAGTAGAAGAATAACAAAGAAAAGAATGCATAACGAAACTACATAGAAAATTATCTATTACCAAAACAACATAAAAATAAACATTTAACTACTCATCGCCCCCTTAATCGAATAATTTGATAGGGATAAATCCTTTAAAAATTCTCTTAACTTCGGGCTGTGAACACTTTTAGTTAAAATGTCGGCTATCATATTATTAGTTGACATGTACTTTATCTCGATTTTGTTAGTAAGTACACACTCGCGAATAAAATGATATTTTATGTCTATATGTTTCGTCCGATTATGCATCATCTTGTTACCTGCAATTTTATGCGCCGACTGATTGTCATTGTATATTACTACCGCTTTACTATCCACAGCTGTTAAACTATTTAGTAAACTCCGTAAATAGAGAGCTTCCTTCGAAGCTTGACTTAATCCTACGTACTCTGCTTCTGTACTTGACAAGGATACTGTCGCTTGCTTCCTACTCTCCCATGACACTATATTTTTACCTATTTTGAAAATTAATCCTGTGGAAGACTTTCTATCAAGTGCCCCTCCCCAATCTGCATCTACGTAGCCTCGTAAGTCTAAATCTCCCGACTTCCTAAAAGTGAGACAAAGGTTAGACGTACCTTTTAAATACCTTAAGACCCGTTTCGCATATTTAAAATGTATTTCATCATAGCATGAATTGAATTGTGAAAGTACACTTACCGCATGTGCTATGTCTGGTCGCGTATTACAGGCCAAATAGTTTAGACAGCCTATTAAGCTTTGATACGGCAGATCGCAATGAGAATTTGTCGATCTTTCTAATTTCATACCGACTTCCATTGGGGTTAAAACTGGCTTAGCGTCTGTCATGTTAAAGTCATCCAAAATATCCGAAATGAACTGTTGCTGATCTAGACAAATAACATCTTTGTCCCTCCTCAACCTCATGCCTAAAACATGCCTAGCCTGCCCTAAATCTTTCACTTTAAACTTGTCAAGCAAATTGTTTTTTAATTTCTGCTTTTCTTGTTCACAATTTCCAAAAATAAAAAGGTCATCTACGTAAATAACGACAATCAACTTCTTGTTGTTTTTAAACTGCTTTTGATACAAACACGGTTCTATTTTTGATTGTACAAAGCCTAAATTCAACATTTCTTTATCCAATTCCTTGAACCAAGCATTTGAAGCTTGTTTCAATCCATACAAAGAACGCTGCAATTTGCATACCTTGGTTTCTTGACCTTTGACTACTGCTCCTTTTGGTTGTAGCATGTAAATGTCCTCTTTAATTTTTCCGTATAAAAAGGCAGTCGTGACATCCCATTGGTCAATAAACCAACCGTATTCAACAGCTAGCGAGAACAACAATCTTAAAGTAGAGCTTCTTACTACAGGAGAATATGTCTCAGTATAATCTACACCACATACCTGTGTGAAGCCTTTTGCTACAAGTCTAGCCTTGTACTTTGTTACCTTGCCATCGCTATCTTTCTTGATTTTGAACACCCATTTGCATTGGATAGGCTTCTTATCAGCTGGAAGATCCACCAACGTCCAAGTCTGGTTCTCCTTCAGTGACATAAGTTCATTATCTATCGCTTTTTGCCATAAATCACCATCTGGTCTCGCCAACGCTTCATTAATAGTCAATGGATCACCATCAAGATTGCTCTCCTTGGCATACATAACATTGCATCCGTACCGGTCGACTTGTCTGCGTTCTCTTAAAGGATACCTCCTTTCTGATTCAGGTATTCTGACTTCTTCTTCAGTCAATACGTCATCAGGTACTCGCTCTGGTACTATAGTTTCAGGTCCTATGTCCTCCGATACTTCTACGTTCTCGTCTTCAGTATCACGATACATATCGTTGTGAGCCTCTAAATGTTCAGATCTGCTTGTAGATACGTTCGGTAAACTGGAAGGAACAGAATCTTTATTTAGGTTTATGATTACTTCCGACTTTTCTACGTTTTCCTTTTGGAGAAAGACGTTTTCCAGAAATTTCACATCTCTCGCAGTCGTCACTTCACCTGTCTTAGGATTCATCAGACGATAACCCTTCTGATTATCAGGATATCCAATAAAAATCATCGGTTCCGTCTTCATGTCCAGTTTCCGTCTCTTTTGCTTTGGTATCAATCTATATGCCAAACAACCAAAGATTTTCAGATGACTAACATCCACATCTTTTCCATTCCAAAGCTTTTCTGGTACCGCATTATTCAATGCTTTCGTAGGGCTTCTGTTCTTTAAGTAAACAACAGTATTTACAGCCTCGGCCCAATACTTCTTGCTCAAGTTCGATTCTGACAGTAATGTTCTTGCCTTCTCTATTATAGTACGATTCGCTCTTTCTGCGACAGAATTATGTTCCGGCGTGTACGGTACAGTCGTCTGGTGTTTTATACCTGCAGACTTTAAAAATGATTTAAATTTACCATTACAATACTCCGCGCCGTTGTCAGATCTCAGACATTTAATCAATTTACTTGTCTCATTCTCAACTTCCGCCTTATATTCACGAAACTTATCGAATGTTTCGTTTTTGTTCCTCAAAAAATAAACATGAGTCTTTCTAGTATAATCGTCGATAAATAGAAGAATATACCTCGAACCACCGAACGATGGCTCCTCGATTGGTCCACAAACGTCGCTAAAAACCAATTGTAAGACCTCGTTCGCTCTCGTACCTTGCTTTTTAAAGGGACTTTTGCATGTCTTTCCTTCTATACAGGGAATACACGGCTCGCATAAATCAGTGCTCTTAAATTCCATACCGCTTACTAAAACTTTCATTTTATTCATATAATTACGCGATAAATGAGCTAATCTTTTGTGCCAAACGTTCGAAATATTTTCATTTTGTTTTGACAATGTCACATTCACGACGTTATTTTGATTTTCTGTCAACTCATAAATTCCGCCGACCTCTTGACATCTTGCAATAATTTGTTTTTTACTTTGAATCATGCAACCTTCTTTGTCAAAATTCATGCAATAATTTTTCTTGGTCAAATCGCTCACCGAAATTAGATTCATGGATAAATCAGGAACATGTAAAACGTTTTCTAAAATTAATTTTCCGTTTTCGCTGACTTGTGGCTCAGCATTTCCTCGTCCTTTCACCAATAACTTCTCTCCGTTTGCTACTGCGATCTTCATGTTGCCGTTTACATGTGTGTAAGACAACAATTTGTTTTTATCATGGGTCATATGATTAGAGCACCCACTGTCTAAATACCACTTATCTTTGTTTATCGCCCCCTTTGTATTCAGGCAGATATTCGCGGTTTTTATCCGCTCCTTGCATTCGGACGCCTTGTGTCCTTGCTTGTGGCACTTAAAACACTTGTAGACGAACTTCTGCTTACGATCATTAGTTTTAGTGTTAGATCTAGCATCGTTCTGTACTTTACGTGTTACTAAGGCTTTTTCGTACTCTGTGTTCAACTTACTCTGTCTACTTCCTTCTTGTAACAATTTCATTTTGATTTGCTCCAACGTGATTTCTTTTCCACTATTATCTACAGCCATAATGAGAGGGCTGTACTCAGCGGTCAATCCACCCAGCAAAATCGATATGATCCAATCATCAGGGATTGGAGCATCAATATCTGACAATTGTTGTGTAAGGAACGTAATTTTTGATATGTAGCTTTCCATAGAATCAAAATTCTCTAACTTACAGTTAAAAAGCTCTCGCTGAATATGTATACGTAAAAGCTTTTGACACCGTCTCTGTCCCTATCCTAGTGAACAAATTACAAAAAGCCGGAATTAGAGGTACTGCACTCGACCTGCTCAGGGATTACCTTTCTAACAGAAAGCAAAAAGTCAAAATAGGACAGTACACTAGCGACAATGCAGATGTAACATACGGCGTACCACAGGGTAGTGTTTTGGGTCCTACCCTGTTTTTAATATACATCAATGATCTGTGCAATATAAAATTAACAAACGCCAGGGTATTTGCATACGCCGATGATACTGCTATTGTATTTGCTGGTGATTCTTGGCAAGATGTTAAACTGAGTGCAGAGGTAGGGATTGCCCATGTAGCTGAATGGCTGAAAAACAATCTACTAACATTAAACACCACCAAGACTAACTACATATGTTTTAGTGTTAGTAACCGGACACAGCCCAATGATGACCTAAATTTGAGGGTACACACATGCGGAGATCTAAACAGGATAAGCTGTAATTGTGCATGTCTAAATAGAGTCTCTAAGACGAAATACTTGGGCGTGATGGTTGACCAGTTTCTGTCCTGGTATCCTCACCTTGAGCAGGTGATTGCCAGGGTCAGAAAGCTTACTTGGATCTTCAAAACATTAAGACACGTGGCTCCTACTAAAATGTTTAGGAGTGATAAGCGACCTAGAAATCTCCTCAATGAGATCTATTTTGCTCTAGCACAGTCCGTCCTTCTATATTGTATCCCCATTTGGGGTGGCGCAGCTAAAACTAGATTTTTGGACGTGGAACGTGCACAACGAGCACTTATAAAGGTTATGTATTTTAAAAATAAAAGATACTCTACTAAAAACCTATATGAAATCAGCAATTTACTCTCAGTCAGAAAACTGTATGTAACCCAAACGGTTCTAAAAAAACACAAAACCCTCCCTTATCATATGAATAAAACAAACAAAAGGAGAAAGGACATCATTGCAGTAGTTCCCCCATGTAAAACAAAATTTAGTAGTAGACAATTTCACCATCTTTCAGCTCAAATATACAATAGGATTAATAAAAACATATATATACATAATAAAAATAATCACGACTGTAAAAAAGTTATAACAAACTGGACAAAGTCTCTTAGTTATGAGGATACGGAAGCTCTTCTGGTTTATCATGAGTAATACAACACACCATAATGATAAAAAATCTTACTCTACTTCATACACTACACTACTCTACAAATCACCACACCACACTACACTACACCACACTACACTACACCACACCACACCACACTACACCACACCACACCACACTACACCGCACCACACACTACACCGCCGCACCACACTACACTACACCACACACCACACCGCACATCTCATCTAACCGCACTACATCTTACACACGCGCCACGTCTAACTAAAGCACACCACGCTTCACGTGATACATGTTACATAATCAAGATGATAGATTATGAAATAGCAATTTTGCTGTGATATTTTTATGTAACAAATATTTCTAAGATATGGAGGAGCGGAGTCTCCTAACACAGGCATTGTTTGCCTAAAAGGAGGCTCCAAACACAAATCATTGTTTGAAGCATTTTGTTTAAATAAAAATATTTTTCATTTAAAAAAAAAAAAAAATACGTCTTCCCCAACCTTTGTCTTCATACGCTTTCCGTAAGCTATTCCAGGCTTCTTTCGCAGTCTTCGCATTGTAGACGTGGGTAAAGCACTCTGGTTCCAACAACAAGCATATTGTTGTTCGTGCCTGCCTGTCTACGTCAGCATTCACCACATCTGTAGAAATTACTCCCCACCAGTTTTTATTTTCCAAGTAATTTCGCACCAGGAATTTCCAATTTGGGTAGTCGGACGAATTTTTCAGCCTCTTAATACCACATATGCCAACCTCAGCTGACATAATTGCGATTTCGTAAGTTTCACAAGCACACAAATAATATTTAAACCACTCAACTTATAAATAATGCACTAGCATTTGTGCTTCAGGGATCTGGGCCCATAACCAATTGAAATAAAGATGAGATCAGCAGTGAGATAGCACAGTATATTCATTCGTGGTTAATATTTTACAAGCAAGTTACAAAGTACAATAGAATATAAACAACCCGTAACTAAGCTTATTTAAATCAATGACAGCAATGTGTTACATATGATTATTTCTCGCAGGCCAGTATATACATATAAATATACGACCTCCAATACGAATACGCCACATAGCCATCGGCTGCGTTCGATAACCATTAGCCTTTCATTTCTACGTTTTAATAAAAGGCTGTATCACCAATCTACAATCACACTTATCACAATAATATAATTACACTAATATTATAAAGGCGAAAGTTTGTGAGTGTGTATGTTTGTTACTTCTTCACGTCTAAAGGGCTGGAGCGATTTTAATTAACCGACTTCCCAAAAAGGAGGAGGTTCTCAATTCGATCGGTATGTTTTTTGGTATACAAATAGTTTATAACCTGGATTAACACATAGGATAATTTTCGAGTTGTAGAGGGCAACACCTAGTAAATAATATTTAATACAAGAATGATGTATTTTGATGACATAATACACATATAGGTTACTGTAATGTTGAAAAAACAATCTACGTGATGGATATTTCATGCCCGACACAAATGATATTTTGATGAGGATTTTTCCTATTCAATATTAAGAGTAATTTGTTTAGTGGGACTGTCTTGGTAGACTAATGATCCCAAGAGCGACCGCTAAGCATGAGCGCTTGAGTTTGAATCATAGGAAAGTTTCTCAGTAACCGCTACAAAGTCTGTATTTGTGCTCGGTTGGCAATGGATGTTAATGGCCTCGCCCCTTATTACATGTGACTTAAGGCAGGGTTACCCAGATAAACGTCGTCAACAATAGCGTTTTACTCGTAAATGGAACGGATTTAAATTTTGAAAAAAATGTATTACATAGTTGACTCTTCGATCATGATAATATGTCGGGCATGCGATACACGATTACTTACACTTCACTGCATCCAATTAAATCGCAAAGACATGTCCAAATTATGGCTAAATAATCGTTTTACTTGAGTTATATTAGGCTTTGAAAAATGAAACTTATATCATAATAAAGGTCGTAAAAAATGTGTATTATCTCGGGTCACATAATGTATAATTTCTTTATCATTTTTCTCCAAGAAGAAAAAACAGTCAAAATTTAGGCATTATATCGCTCGCGCGGCAGGGCGGGGGACGAGGTCGTGCGTACATAAAAACAAAGTAGGGAAACCTCGCCTTAAGCGGAAATGTTGATGTACTATTAAGTACATCTCTGCGTAAACCTTCGGGAATTGTAGGCGTGATGTTATGTTATCTTATGTTCGTTCAAATGGAAGTCGACCCCACATTTTTAGGAGGTATTCCACGAAGCACACCTCATATTTAGGTAAACAAAGGACACAAATCAAGCCTTATTATAAACTGACAAAGTTTTAAGTGGTATTACTTGGACCTTGTTTCGAACCCCGTGAGGCACATTACTTTGTGTAATTTATTTCATCACCACTGTTGTCAAAACGGTGAAGGAAAACATCGTGAGGAAACCGGCATGTCTTAGAACCAAAAAATTCGAAGATATGTGACATCTACCAATCCGCACTGGGCCCGCGTGGTAGATCATAGCCCATCCTTCTCCTAGAGAGGAGGCCTGAGTCCCTGCAGTGGGAACATTATAGGCTGATGATGACTTGGACCTTCCTTGACCACCCATGAAATAAAGAGTTGCCTCAGAGAGCACATTAAGCTGTTGGTCCCGGCTGCCATTTATCTTTGGCATTCGTTACAGGTAGTCAGTGACTCAAAGTTTGACAACCAGTCTTACCAAAGGGTATCGTATTACCTACCTAGTATTAACTGGGTTATGGAGGTCAGATAGGTAGTCGCTCCATGTAAAATACTGGTCGATTGGTAAAAAGTTGACCCTAACATAGTTAAGTAAAGGCTGGGCATTCTTTATTGAAATTTTATTAGATTAGTATCGAACCAGGTGGCCTAGATGTTCGACGAATAAAATTTTATGTTCTTCAGCCTGCGTCCAACACGTTTCGATATTACAAAAACAAAATTTTACGTAACGACTTTCTGTATTGGTAGAGCCTAATACCAGTTTCAGTTTATTTTATGGTTATTGAACCAATTAATGTTTTTTTGCTTAGGAGGGCTACAGGGCCAAAAAATTTGTCAAATACCGCGTATATACAGTCTGTGCCCAGTATAACCTGACCCATCTTCGCACACCACTTCCCCTCTTATTCTTTATATTAGGGGTCAGGTAATACTGGGCACATACTGTACATACGCGGTATTTGACAATGTTAGTAACGCGGATTTGGATTATCAACGACGTTTTGGCTTTTTCCGAATGTAAAGCTTCATAATATTTCATTCACGCGTTTTGAAAGGTAGCCCCTCATGTTATGTTATGGTATATTGTGTACCTCACCTTAGATTAATGGTTTTAGTCAATACTGACCTTTTATTACCGTATAAGACTCTAAGAATAGATTTATAGAACCTTTAAGTGCGTTCGTAAATTATTTATCAGCTTTGGCTCAATAAAAGTTTTATTTCTACTGCCTGACATTGTGAATTATAAAGCACTTCGGCGCCATTTTGAGTATGTAACATAACATAAAATAAGAGTTGTACTTAAAAGTACGGTCAGCATCAGAAGTATATTAACACTAGCGGACGTCCCGCGGTTTCACCCGCGTAGATCCCGTTCCCGTGGGAATACAGGGATAAAAAGTAGCCTATGACACTCAGCAATAATGTGGCTTTCTATTGGTGAAAGAATTTTATTTTAAAATCGGTTCAGTAGATCCCGAGATTACCCCTTACAATTTAACAAATACACTTTACTTCTTTATAATATTAGCATAGATATTATAGTATATATAGTATATAGTATTGATTACTCAAAGTTTCGAAGCTGTTTTTTTAATAAAAACTTGTTAGATATTACTCGTTACTACATGTTATTGGAGTGTAAGGACTATTTTAACGAATAATCTTCTGAAACATTAAAAATAATATCTAGAGTCCTGTAGATGCTGACCGTACACCCACATTTCGCCAGTTATGTTTCAGTCCCATGTAATAGGGGCGAGCCTATTGCCATCAACGGGGCACAAATCCAGACTTAGTGGCTGCTACTGAAAGATTCCTGATAGAACAACCCAATAGAACAATGCAATGAGAACAATAAATAGGTGTCTCGGCGTTTGGACATATTTTCTTGTTCTTTGGCGGAATTCCAGAGAGTGACACACCTAGACCCGTTACTTGGGACGGGAGTAAGCAATTTATGACTACTTTTGTTAGCTTGGGTCTTACCTGTTGAAACAAATGTATGTGTTAGTGAATAAATAAATAGTACTTTACCCGACCTGTGACCTCGAACTCAGGTTCACGCACAGCAGTCGCACACAAGTAGAATTATTTTCGAAAAATTATTGTCAGTAGCTCTGAGTTTGCAAGTTGCCTGTTGCGCGGGAAAGAACAGTCACCTTCAAAAATGCATGGACAGTTCTGAACTCTATTCACAAGTAATAAAGACTAAAAGTATCCATGCAATTTTGCAGGTGACTGTAGGTACCTACTATCATCGTCATCTGCCTAGTCTGCTTCTAACTATGTTGGGTCAGCTTCCAGTCTAACTGGATGCAGCTGAATACCAGTATTTTTGAGGAGCGACTGACTTTTAACCCTTTTATTTATAAAACGGATGTCGTATGACCCAGTGGTAATACTATACCCCTTTTTTTTGGAGGTTGGGAAATCATTAAATGACTCCTACCGTTCTCAGGGAGAGGAAGGGAGTGTCAGACTTGTACTGACTAAAAATCACCCATGTTCCTTCTTATAGCCCTTTGTGCCGAGGCCGCGGTATCTCTTTCCAACAAACCGCAGAACCGACGGGAAGAGGTGCATGTTTTGGGTTCGCAATCGAGGCATGACCTGGTAGTTCGATGGTCACACCACTAGACTCTGAAGAGTATGGGCCCCCACCCATATTCCTCTATACTTAAAGTACAAGTTGGTAGCCGACTGCACGCAGCAGCAGCAGACGACATGTCGTCGCTTCATGTCGTCACGAAACGTCATCGCGTCATGTCGCTGCAGCCATGATTTCGAACCCGACTGCAGACGACAACTGCAGATGTCATCCAGTTGGTTCCGAGTGTGTATATCAATTGTTTTTACTGCTCTGCGTATGTAAACTGAAAACACAGAGGTTCCGATACATTTTCGGCTAAAGGACATATCTCCTGTTGTTTCTGTTATCTATGGGCACTACTGATCTGCGGTCGGACGACATGTGCGTCTGCCGCTCGACGATGCGTCGCTAGCTTCATGTCGCTAACTACGGAGGGAATTTCATAGAAATACGTAGAAACCAGTCGTGTCGCCGCGACACGTCGCGTCGTCTGCTGCTGCTGCGTGCAGTCGGCTACCAACATGTACCTTAATCGAACCACGACTATCATCATCACGCCTGTTTAAACCAAGCGAGTGTGTTACGTATCTAGGCATTGAAGGGTATTGTTCCGATTTCAGGCTAATGACGGTATAGTTACAGCTCAATCGTGAGACCTTTCAGCATTGTCCTTGGTATCGCAACACTTATGCGATGGATGCCCCTGGTATGATGTATACGCTGACCTTATTGGGGATGTTCTTCGGAAAGGTCAGATGCGTAGTAATCGCGTGTGTGTATGATTAAATGTATGAACGTGACGCAACGCGAAAAGAGTATGTAAACACCGTAGCAGACTGCGGGTTGTTCGAAAGAGATTCCACAGCCCCGGCCACAAAGGACTAAGAAGGAACATGGGTGGTTTTTTGTCAGCAGAAGTCTGACACTCCCTTTCCATTTCCCACGCAGCCTTCCCAGACTGCTGCAGGCTTCCGGGAGAGTTAATGGGGATCGTAGAGTTTGTGCCCGGTGATCGTTCCTGCACTCTAAGAGTACGTGCCGTGGCGTTTCTTCCGCCTCCATGCATCCTGGTGGGCTGTCTGTTACACCTATGAAAGTGTGCGGCGGTAAAAAATGACTAACTTTCCTGAAGTTCGGAAAAACCAAGGAGTACAATATTTTTACATACATAAACTAGACAGAAGCCACAGAACGCCAACTGCTACAATCCTTACATAGGTAGAGCACGCGGCATATAAGTAGAACATACGCAGTAGTCGTTTTTTAGACGTTCCATACAAATCAAGCAGGGAACCTGCGCAGAACGACGCCATTTTGTTTCAAGTTATTTGCCTAGGACTCTACTCCTTTTGCCTCGTCCACATTTCTGCGCACACCGGTTGCGAGTACTATGCACTTTTCCTTTCTGAAGAACCTGATCACCATTAACGTCAGTGTCATGTCAGTGTATTACATTCTCCCCTACCGGCATTGCCACTCACATCTGCCTTGTAAATTCTTTTGTTTGTCGCTTTACAATTCGGAGAACAATATGTTTTTTGTAAAACGACATTTTGTTTTTTTTTAAAGAAAATGCTAAGAATAGCCATACAAAATTCTTCAGTGATCAATCACCGAACGTCAGGCAAAGGCATTCAACTTCATTCAGCCTATGCTTACGTGATTCAGCCTCGTACGTCACTTTGGAAGAAAGATATTCTCGATGACGTCACTGATCGTTTATATTCCCGCCATACATGAGACATGACGTAAGCATTATTGTTATTATTTTGTGGTATTTTTAGTGTAATCAGAATTTCAAAGGGTTGTATGGTGTAACTCGAATCAATAAAAGGAGTAAGTAGGTACATAAGACGAAGTCGGAGAGTTAAATTTGAGTTTTACGCCAGTGCAGCGGTGACTGACAAGTTGTGTGGTGATTTCTTGTCATGGTGATACGGAGGAAAGACGATAATGTTGTAAGCACAGTTTTGATCGCTATAAGTAAAGGGGTAGGCCAAAAAACAATGGATGGACTTTTTTATTGGGAAAGCCCGCCACATCATTCCCTCGGCATCGGGAATAGGGTCCAAGTTACCCATGGTCAGGGCTCCTGAGAGAGGAACCTCCTAACCCTTGCCTCCTAAGGCCTTGATCCAGCTGAAAAGTATGAGCCTCCTCAGATGCTTTTGGCTATTAAACCATTGGCAGACTATCTATGAGACTATCGGCACAATGACTGCTGTACTCACGTCCCACATGTCGACAACATCGTGAGTCAGATTTAGATACTTGCTCCGGGTGGTTCGAACGAGATACCGCGGCCTCGACACATAGGGCTACGAAGGAAGATGGGTGGTTTTTAGTAAGTAGAAGTCTGACACTCCCTTCCGGTCCACCCAGAGTGGGAGGAGTCATTTGATGATTTCACAACCTCCAAAAAAATAGAGTATAAAATTATACTAGTTACTTATATTTCTCTGCTTTTACGAGCTTCTTATCGATTCTTTATTTTAAGTATTACGTAGGTCTGGCTCAACGTCAGCCATTTTAAATATAGGCATCAATTATATTCGAACAGCCTATTCGCGTTCGTTCATTCTAAAATGTTATTTTCGTTGTTTTATTTCAAGAGAACTGGAGCTTCTAACGGAGGTGTTGTTATATTTAGATTCTGATGACGTTTCGGGTAATAGACGTTTATTTTAGAGTTTGGGCACTAGGACTAACTTTTGAAGTTATATAATGGTTGAATGACCTTATTATGGTTTATGTGTAAGAGTTGAATATGTTTAAGACACTGACTTTGTAATATCTGCACCTGTGTTTCTTTTCGCATCTGGGATAAATGGAAAAGGATTTCAGAACGGAATTTAAAAATTGCAGGACAAGTAGTTCCCAGGAGCAATTCGAAGCAGAAAAATTACGGCACAATTAGTACCCATGGGCACTCAAGCTGTTAATGGGCCGTCTTGTAATAGCTTATAACATTTGGGGAGAATGTAGGTTCCCATTAGTGAAAGAATTTTTGGAATCTGTTAAGATGGTTTCGAAGATTATCCCTAATATCGAAGTCTACGAACGTACGGACACATAATAACTAGCGAAATTTTGCTGTAGTTATGTTGGTTACTTATCTGTGCTTACACCTCTGCCTAACTCTTGAGGAAAAGAGTCGTGATGTTATGTTATGTAATATTAAAAATCTTTTAAGCGTAGTCTTTATTCGTGGAACCGTTGAGAACTAAGATTGTAGGTACCTACGATGTTATTAATTCAGAAACTAAAGTACTACATTGTAATTTTATAGCTTAAGTTTATTATTTGATATGAAATAAGTTTAATGTAATAAGGTTTATACTGTCTTTTTATGCTGATTAGTTTTTCAGGTCGCAGGCATTTTGAGAATAGACTACTGTTTATTCTACCTGCGAATTTTAATGGTAGATAAGCTGGGAGCTTTTATTTATAGTAATTGGCAATTCTCGGTGTGTAAACCCACAATCAATTGAAAAAAATACCTATGTACCTACCTATTTATTTGAACTTCATCTTTAGATGATGATGATGATGATAGATGATGCCAGCACACCGAACTTGGTTGTTGCAAGGTGGATTGGGAAACAGTTTCGGGTAGCTTGATACGCTGGGACCTGCAATAGTGGTACAAGACGGAGATAATTCATTCATTTATTTATTCAACAACAAATTACATTGTGTCTGAATGTGGAAGGTACATAAAAAATAGTTAATAGACAACAAATAATAAAATAAAAATTACTCGATTAATCAGTTGTAGAAGGTAGAAGAATGCTTTGTGGCGTACAAGAATTTCTCTACCAGTCCAGTACCAGCTAGTTTGGGTTAATCAGCTGTTCCATAAAATATTGGTTGCGTAATTCGAAACATGTGGGCAGCTAGTGGTTCTTTTTACGTAGCATATTTTATAAAACACGTAACGTTACAAAGCACAATAAAATTATTAAATTGAAGGTAAAGCCCGTAAACTTAAAATAATGCATGCGTAAACTCCAACATCAGACCTGGTTTCTCAAGGGTTAGGTAGAGGTATTGGTAAATTTTGGTGTTAAAAGGGGCGAGCCTATTGCTATCAGCTGTGTCACAAATACACTACCTAGAGGATCGTTGGCAATCTTTCTATAGTGAGTCTGACCATAGCCTAGCCACACGTTTGACACCTTCACTAGCGTCCATGAATTCCTCTTGTGTACAGGCACCAGGCGAAGGACATGATACCAGATCGAGCCTTTTCAGGAAGAACATCGTAAGCGCCAAAATTCCCAAATACCGGTTTTAATTATTAACCGCCAGATCAAATGATTACGAATCTTTTGTCACTAAGTCAAATCTTTTTTTTTTCTAGCCTGCTCTGTCCCACTCCAGGGCAAAGGTCGGGGCCGCGGATTTTTGTACTAGATTACTTGGCCTCGGCGCAAGGGCAAAGAAGGAACATGGGTTCGGTTTTTAGTCAGTAGAAGTCTGACACTCCCCTTCGCTCTGCCCAAGAGCGGGGGGGGTCATTCGATGATTTTCCACCCACCAAAAAAAAAAGGGGCAAAGGCCTCCCTCCACGAGGCGCCACGGCGCCCTCACCTACCGTCTGACGCAGGTCCTCACCGGACACGGGTGTTTCGGGAGGTACCTGTACCGAATCAGGCGGGAGGAAACGCCCGGATGCTTCCACTGCGAGGATCGACCGGAGGACACGGTGGAGCACACTGTGGAGGCGTGCCCTGCTTGGGCAGAGCCCCGCCGTGTTCTCGTAGCGGCGATCGGCGGCGGCGACCTCTCGCGCCCGGCCCTGGTGCAAGCCATGGTCCGGGGCGAGGAGGAATGGGACGCCGTCGCCTCCTTCTGCGAAGCAGTGATGCTAGCGAAGGAGGTGGCGGAACGAGAGAGGGAGAGAACCTCTCAACGTCCCAGCCGCCGCGGAAGGCGCTCCGGGCGTCGGGGGTCACGCGATGACCTCCGGCCACCGTAGACGCGGGCCTGTGGACGGTGAGTAACGGGCTAGCTCGCCGTCCGGCCGTCGTCATGACGGCAACAGACCGTGTCGGCGGCGCGTACGTGTTCCACGCGCGCCTCAAAGAGATGTCAGCAAGGAGGGGCCCGCAAGGGCCGACGCCCGTCGGGGCTGTGGATATCGAAAGGTTACCGCGGCTCCGACACAAGGGCGAAGAAGAAGGAACATGGGTTGGTTTTTAGTCAGTAGAAGTCTGACACTCCCCTTCGCTCTGCCCAAGAGCGGGGGGGGGTTATTCGATGATTTTCCACCCACCAAAAAAAAAAAAAAAAAAGGCCTCCCTCCACTCATTCCACTTCTCGCGAACCCGCGCGTCCTCCTTCCAATTTTGACGGAACCGATCTATTGGAAGGAATTATTAGGGAGGTGCCCATATAACACCAAGTAAAAATTTCAATTTGATGCTGTAAATATTTTGAGAAATATTTAAAAAAAAACCTTCTCCTATAAAATTATGCAAATGGCGGAATTACGATCTTCTTCCTGAAAAGGCTCGACATGTCCTAATGTTTGTGGAACAGCAGTGGTGCTGTTCTCTCTATCCTAATTCATTTGAGGTTGGTGCACCATGTCTTCTTTTTCCATACTTCTTTATTCCTTGTCATCTCATAAGACACCTCCTTTATTACCTTACTAGCTTTTGCCCACGGCTTCGTGGATGTCGGTTTAACTACAAAAATGTCGATTTTCCATACAAACTATCATCCCTTTTTTTTTTTTTGGTGGGTGGAAAATCATCAAATGACCCCCTCGCTCTTGGGCAGAGCGAAGGGGAGTGTCAGACTTCTACTGACTAAAAACCGAACCCAGTTCCTTCTTTGCCCTTGGGCCGAGGCCACGTCATCTAGTACAAAAATCCGCGGCCCCGACGGGAATCCGCGGCCCCGACGGGATTTAACTCCCTTAGGTGTTGAATTTCGAAAAATCCTTCCTTATTCCTTGTGTACATTATAAAGGGAACCTCTGTGCAAAATTTCAGCTTTCTAGGTCCAAGGGTTTGGGCTGGGCGTTGATGAGTCAGTCAGTCAGTCAGTCAGACAGGACTTCTCTTTTTATTTATATAGATATAGATCATCCTTTACACAGTCCATTCATCGTTTTCCTCCACATTTATCCTCAAAACTTGCTTCACCACGATGCCCATACCACGACAACCGATTACTACAACTCGCAAGACAGTTGTAATTAAATTAATTGAATTACATTTTTAAATGAACCTTTTCTATATCACCAGTCATTAGGAAAGTAGGCGATACTAACCCACAAAAGGGTGAGTAACCTCAAGATGATTTCCTAACATTGTTCCACCAATTTTGTCACGGAGCGCGAAATCTTTTCAGTGGGCCCGGCAGACAGTAATCATAACGCGAAATAATAAAAAGTAACGATCGAAACCTTTTATATTATTCGGTCATTTTAACACCAAACCGGCCCTGTTTATGTAAAGCCACGTTTTCACTTAGAGATGTTTTAACAGTTCAGTTGAAAGCGTCTGGGTAGTCTGCTAAATTCTGAATTTCTTGCTTTTTTGCAATGTGTGGGTCAGTCATCTCATCAGGGTATGTGAAATATTCTGTGAAGTTAAATTCGGACCTTACTGAAATGGCGACATACAATTAATTTAATTTATGGCCTCTTACTAGATCGGGCTAAGGTAAACTGTAAGAAGTGTAAGATATCTAAAGTCGCCTTATTATAGTGAAAACCTCGGGAATGCAATTTTCCTCAAATTTATTTTATTGCGTTTCTGGGAAGAAACCCTCGCAAGGCACATCCTAGTCTAAATAATATGTTCAATCGATTTGTTCAGTCAATATATTTATATATATATTTCATATAAAATAAAATAAAACACATAAAAGACGCCGTACAAAAGCCTTGTTGTAGCACGCAGTTTTTTCTTTCCCTTGAAAAATTACTTGATTATAACTTACGAGGTTTTCGCTCTAAGGGGTCGCTATAGAGAAATACAAACGTGACAGGTACACAATACATATTTACCGTGTGGGAAGAGGCATAAGATGCCATAGAAAACGTCTGTGACCTTTCGAAGGCATTTGATTCCGTATCACGAAACATGAGCGTTACGGTTTATTTATACTTTCGCTCAGTTTAGGAAAATCGCATTTGAATGATAGACAGCAGCAAGAAATCAATGATTGACGTCATTGATTTCTTGCTGCTGTCTATCAATACAATGGGTTTTAAAGTAAAAATGGGTGTACCACAGGGTTCCATATTGGTTCCTTTCTTCAGTTTCCTCTTTTCAGAATAAAATAATGTCTTACTCCATTTATAATTTAAAAATCAACCGCAAATGCTGTTGTTGGTTATTGATACTTTAAAAAAAATTGGATAAAGAGACTTGCAACGAATCTTGATGACGTAAATATAATGCTGGTGCATAATTGGTTTAACGCCAATAGGTAATATGTAGTATGCATTTTGCTTTTTTCATTTAGTTTTAAATGAAAAAATAAACGAAATGCATACGGTTTGCTCTACCAAAAGTCAAATCAGTGATTATGACATAGTATTGAATCAAGAGAAACTAGAATTCGTCGACAAACAGGGTCGGAAACACCTAGTATAAATAAACTAAATACCAAACATCCTAACCAAATTGTTTTGTTGACAGCTCGATGAAAATGCGGTTGAAAGCAATTTAATAGACAAACATGAATAACCACCCAGTGGTTGGCTTGGCAGCCAAACTCGTAATAAACTACGGTTACCGCAACCATTCGGTCCGTTCCCGTCAATTAACATTTTGGAATCGTTAATGAAACAGAACGGAGAATTTCGGTAACGAGATGAAACGCTATCTTTTGAATTTTTCATTAGTTCAATGAATTTGCTTTTCATATTTGGGTTTTAAGGTTTTATGCCTTTGGGATCAGTTAAAAAGGCATTTTAGAAGTAGCCATGAAAAGAGATACCACCAAGTTTATTAACAGATTTTCAACCTTATTCAGTTTATCACTTTAGGGTTTAAAGTGGTACACCGTCAGTGAACTGGGTGGTACATAGATGGCAGGTCTTGCCCGCTACTTATCCAAAGAGATCAACGATTTGGAATGGGCAACTACAGTATTTTCATAGTTATTATTGCTGTTCCACACGACTTGTACCAGTACTTACTTCCAGTACCGTTATACCTACTTTTATAATCATGTATTCTGTAAAAAGCTGTTATTTTGACCTTACAAACAGACACTACAATTTTGTTTATTTGTGTTGAAGATGTTATGTTATTATATATTGGAAAGAAGTTGCACAGAATCGTCGAATCGTTTATGTGACTTTAAATATTTGTGAACGCACCCACGATACAGGAGAATTTTCAAGTGTGGGGCAATGTTTAAAAAAATAAAAGGAATCACAACCGTTGCCGCGTTGAAAGGACTGGAGGGCGGCCTTTGCCCAGCAGTGGGACCATATAGGCTAGCTAATAAAAGAAGACGTATAGATACTGTTATATTAAAATGCTAGATCTAGGAGTCTAGGAGTAACGTTCGATAAAAAAATAACATTTGTCCCTCACATCGAAAATACGATAAAAAAAGCATCCAAAATGCTCGGGTTCGTACAAAGGAACACAAAGAGTTTCAAACTCATTGGTTCTAAAACGATGCTCTACTATAGAAATAGTACGAAATAGTACGAATCGTCTTGGAGTACTGCAGTGTAGTATGGATACCACACTACGCCACCCATAAGTTACTCTTAGAAAGAGTCCAAAAGCGGTTTCTGTGGCACCTTGCTTACTCGAAGAGACATCATTGATGCTTTGTTTATTTATAAACTCTTAAGACATAGAATCAATTGCCCTACCCTACTAAGTCTTATAAAGTTTCATGCTCCATGCCAATATCCACGTAACCCCATCACACCACTACATCCACCCCTGCGTAGAACAGTTCTGGGTGCGAACTCTCCGATACCACGCCTGTGTAAACTGATAAATAGTTGCAGTGACCTTATAGATATACATCACAATACCACGGTAATATTATCATACAGTAGTTCGACTTCATACAAACGGACGAAGCGCGAGCTATGCCTACGCGCCTCGATTAAGGGATGCGCCTGGGATGCAGACAACCGCGACTGTGCCGCAGTGACGAGCGGACGGTGTGTTGTTTTTTAACAATAAATGCGCGATGTTTTCTCTAAAAATAAGACAAATACATTTAATTTACATTTTTTGTGTTGTTTTTGGTTTTATGAATTCGTTAATAACGTATCCAGAGATAACTTTTTTTTAATTACCTGGAAACTTTGAAAGATAAGACTATAAAATAATTTCACTTACTAGTAGGTAGGCTTATAATGTGTGTCTTTTTAATGGATAAGTATTTCTTTATATGTCCCGAAAAAAAACATGGTTTTTTAATTAAATCTATCAATCAAAAAACAACACGCATGTTTATTGAACACTTTCTATTCAATTCACAAAGTATTTTATTTGTTTTAAAAAGTATATTTACGATCACAAAACTAAATGGAAACACAAAATAAGCACATGTAATTAAAATACTGGAGGCGGGCAGCTCTTACGCATGTTTACGTACCGCGCGGCTGTAGGCATTTATTTCAAGGACACGGCCGAGTCACACTACTGTACATATTTATACTGTGACAATACCTTGTACCAGTTTCGGAAAATAATTGTCGAGCATTTCTCTAGTACATGCTGCTAATAATAATGGGTTGATATATTGTGTGACTTAGATTTTATATTTATGTGACACCAATATTAGTATTGTCTTCCAATTTAATATAATTGTGATTGAATGTGTGTGATATTAATTATGTGCAATGATTTACAGGCCTATTTGATTTAAATGTTTAATTTATTGATTATGATTTACCTATTTCATTTAATTGTTTTCGTGATTCACCTATTTAATTAAATTATTTTTGTGATTTAATTTAGTGATTGTTGTTCGAAACATAATTTTAGTAATTTATTAATTTTGTTTTTCAATCTGTGCTTTAAATTTTCTGTAGCTGTGATGTATATGTATTGTAGTATGTTCTGATTTATTATCGAATTTTGCAATGTTGAATGCATGTATCTAAGCATTATTGTTTGATTAATACATATTTATAACCACAAATAGTGCATGTGGTGTTAGCCCATTATTATTTGTTACACTTATAAATGTACCTATAACGTATGTTTTGTAAAAAATGTATTGTGTAAACAAATGCTGGATAACCAAATAAATAAATGTTCGAGTTTAGAATGTTGCACTATGGAACTGCCTAGAAGATTCGAGAAGGTAGTGGAACTTTCGACGGTCAGCATAATATAATCGACTAACTACCCCTGCAAACATGGAGAATGTTTATATTATCACCCCCCGTGCTTGCAAGGTCAGTAAGTCTGATTTTGGTGATACAACGCAGAGATTCGAAGTGAACTACAAGTGCGATATCTAAGTGAACAGTGATCAGTGGTGAATTTGTGATTGAGTTATAAACTGACATGGTCACTAAAACGGGAGACAGCGGAGGTTCGCGAGTGGTGTTGTGTGTCGGGAACAGAATCGTGTAGTGAGTGACAATGATAGTGTGTCGAACGCAAAAAACGAACAAGAAAGAGGGTAGACCGTTTTGTCTGATTATAAACATCCACCCGCAATGACTTCAGTTTATCCGTGATCATGGTGCTTGTAACAGCGGCGAAATATCGGGAACTCGAAATAAAAATAAACATGATAAATATTCCGTTTTCAGTATTAATAATTGAGTTATGAGTGTTTTGTGTAAAGATATTTGGTATTTCATTGGTTGTGTTATAATTTATCATATCCAGCTCTTAACAATACCTTATGACCGTAGCTTCATCTTTTTGTTTTGACAATTCAACAGTGACTGTAATTAGTAGGTACCTAGAGCTATATCTACCCATACAATCATAGTAAATACAAATAAATATAATGGAAGTTAGTTTATTTTAAGTATAATGAACCGAAAAATAAATGAATGAATGAATATTCTGTCCGTTTGTTCCGTCAATGTCCGGAACGACTGGACCGATTTTGGCGGTTATAGAGATAGCTGATGTTCTGAAACTCTTGAAATTGGTAACATAATCCGATTTAAATGGGTAGATAAGTATAACTTTTTTATAATATTTAACGCAGACGAAGCGCACAGGTAGTTATAATTAATTGCGTCGAGTTTGAGGTCCTCTCTAACTTTTTAACCCCACGTCAATTCTTAGAACCTAGTTTAACACACAAAACACGTAGCGGGTGTAGTGTAGCGGGGATCCATCGAGATTTTCGTTGGTCGATGTTAATGAAATCTGTTTGCTAACCAGATCGAACCGGATCGAACCGTACGTGATCGAGACTAATCGGGTTTCACAGAACAAACAAACTTGTGTTTTTGGACCTAGCACTACTTTTTACTTGATAAGCACTCTCGAGATCCGTTAGTCTCTAAATCTTTGACGTGCCAGATAGGAAGTGACTTCTTGTTAAATGTTGGTATTCAGCTGCATTCAGTTAGAGTGAAAGCATGGTGGAAGGCGACCCCAACGTTGAAATGGCCAGGCAGATGATGATAAGGCTCACTTTTTCTTCAATAGGTATTCTGATTTCATACATTAGCAAGGCAATTTCAGGAATTACAGGCATGATTAAATGAATAACAAACCCTTCCTACTTTTTGGTCAAGATAAAAATGAATGACGTTGGAATCTCCTTGAGTTACAAGTCGAGCTACACGATGACTGACACATGATTGCACTGACTAGGACTGGACCACTCAAACCTGAGTGGTTCTTTGTTCAAAAGACCAACTCAGACCCTAGTCTGAGTTGACCAAAAGTACAGTTTGTTTCGGCTGTTTCTTATCAGAGTAGTCAGGTACAAAACACCGGACCCATCCCGCCTTATTAATAAATTATAGTTAAACCTGGTTTAACTTAGACTTGGTTTATCTCTCAATTCAAAAATATTCAAAAGAAAGTAACGGCATGCGAAATAAACCAAGCCTAAGTTAAACCAGGTTTAACTATTTTTATTAATAAGGCGGATCTAGTTTAAAAGAGATGAAATGTAATAGTGTTTGTAAAAACCTGTATGCAAAAAACATCATTTAGCCACGTACCTACGTATATAGGTATATACAAAATTGAATCAATCCAGTTTCAGCGCTTCAAATGAAATTCTTCACTAAATCGAAACGGACTCACGTGAATGAGCGAGTCATAGAATTTACAAACAACAGCTTTTTGTTTGTTGTTTTTTCCTATTAATTCGTATCGAGAATTGGCTTCCGACCACTGAAAATAAAAGGTGTATTGTTAATTTGTTGGGTGCCTCGCTCCGTTTTGTTTTGACGATGAACAAAGTAAAACTCTTTTGTTTTTACTTTTAATTGGTCCTGAGACAATGGAATGTTTGTGTGTTTTTTTTGGCTTCGATTTATGAACTTCTTGATGACGAATTTTGATTGGTAACAATAACGGTTTTTTTTTTGTTAATAATCCTCAAAGGGTTAGACACAGTACCTAATCGCTTGGGAAAGATGGTACTAAACTAAACTACAGTATTTTAGCAAGTTATTATGCCTTGTAACAGTGATTGCTGCTTCGCTTTTTTAACATTAAAAACTAATCATCATCATTCGCCTTTATTGTGCTCACTGCTGGGACTCAGGCCTTCTCTCTATGAGAGGGAAAAGTAATGCTCGAATTGAAATAAATGCTTTGATTTTCGGTATACACATAGTTCGTCTATTATGTATGTGGTGGCGAGCGCATTGTCACCAACCGGGCACGATCGAAGCCAGGATTGTATGCTCAGCAGTTGCTCTTGGGGTCACTAGACCATTGAGTAAGAAGGTACCTATTGCCATATTTACCATAAATCGAGAAGAAGTCGAGACTCAAAGATTATTTTTTAAGAGCACCCGACTCATGGCAAGTGTCATCATAATGTGCCTCTCAGACAGGCAATGGAATCTAAGATGCTTTTACGTAAGGTTTTACCACTGCTCAGAGTATTTTGCAAAGATGTCTGTCTTGCGTTTTATTTTTGCGGAAGAATTAGAAAAATGTTGTGAGAAAAGTTTTGATGATTATGAGAGTACTGGATGGCTATAGAATCTATGGATAGAAGGATGACAAGGTTAGAAAGGAGATGACTTCTGAGATGACGAGAAATAGAGAAGTATGGACTATGGACCAGTCCGCACTGGGCCCGCGTGGTAGATTATAGCCCATTCCCTCTCAAAGAGTGGAGGCCTGTGTGACCTGTGTCCCAGCAGTGGGAACATTAATAGGCTGTTGATGATGATGATAGAAGAAGAAGCAATGCTTCGCCGACCACACATAAATTAGGATAAGGGCAGAAGGATGATGTTTGTAAGTAGGTAAAATAAAACGAAATTTACTGAAATAAATTGTTAACATTTTTTATAAAATTTTGCGTGCCTATTTCCAGGCAGAATGTACATGGCTCACTTCTTTTTACAACACCTGTATTTTAATTTAACCTACATTCATTGCAAATAAATTATTTGATTTGATTTGATCTGAGTTTCTAGAAATATTATGTAAGTAATTACACTTCATATTTCATGCAAGAGTTCATTTGTCCGAATTAACGCGTTATTTTATTCATACTGTTTTCTGCATTCGTATTTATTTACCATTCATTAGAATTGTTTAACTTTATCTTTACATGAAACATGAATATAACTGGCGACATCAAGTCTTCAAGCTTCGCTGATTGGGTGGTAGGTACCCAATCCGGTACTTGACAAAAAAAAAATCTAATTAGTCCGTCAGATAGATTTCCAAAATAATATTGGACATTTTTTTTCACGTATATAAATAAAAAAGACAGTGGTTCCAAAACCCGTGTGACGTCACATTTCAGTACATATTTTTTTTGGAAAGTGACGTCACAAGCTCTCACTCTTCTTTAACCCGTTTTATCTTCGTAAATTTTTATTAATTTGATAAAACCAAAAAACACGTATCCAATATTTTTCGAAAATCTGACTGGCGGACTAAACAGAAACAAATTTTTTTTAGTCAGGAAACATCCCAATTATAGGATGTAAGCTTGTATGACTTATTGTTTACTAATTTACATAACTTTTTTTTATTAATTAAATACCTATCAAAATATAACATTTACTGACAACAACGTGACACAGATAAACCTCGTGAACTGAATTGCTAAATGACCCACAACAGTTGTATATAAGCCATCAATCTGTTGCTCGTTCTGCCTATAAACTTTTCCACAATGGACTAACTAGCGTAGTGATATGCACGTTATGTTAAAGTTATCGATAGTTTTTGTTTAAATTATTTATTTTTATTTTTTTGTTTTGTGGCTGGTTGATGGCAACAGGCTTGTCCCCCTATTACATGGGACCTTAACAAAATGTGGGTTTACTATAAGGCACACGTCAGCAAAATATTTTGAGGATTACATGCCGACAGCCTTATAGAAAAAATATTTTTCCTTCTTTAGTGATGGTGCACACACAAATATTTACTAGGCTATAATTAAAAATCTACTTAACACAAAGACGAAGTAGATTAATAAGGTATTAAAAAGCTAGTTCTTTTTGAGCGAAACACACGTATTTAACAGCCCACGTAATACACGAATGTTTTTAATTTTTTACAAAAATATTAATTTAAAAAAATTGATAAGCTTTCTTATTTGAACTCGATTAAAAAGTAACAAAATCTGGAAACCAAAACACATACCTACTAACAAATATCCATGAAGCATAAACTTTTATCACGTACAAAATTAACCTCAAATCATCTATTATTACACGGATGACGAAGCATTTCTGATAATTAATTATAATTTCGCTCCAACACAAAGATGTTTTGTACTAGAACCAGACTGGTATCATTAATCATTTACTTTTGAATGTGAGAGCTTTTACGTAAAGTATTGCGGTCTTCGCACATTACGCAGACTCGACGCCGACTCGACGTGGACTTGACGACGACTCGACGTAGACTCGACGCCGACTTCACGTGGACTCGACTCAAGTAAAACAGCACTTTTCCTCCACGTTTATTAGTCTATGTTCCCTCCCACATTTAACTCGTCTGCCTTCAAAGTAACAGTTAACAGGCATCTTGTGGTTACGCTCTTTCTATCATAGACCTCATCCATCGCTTTTCATCAGGCGTGCTCAAGAGAACTTCAACTTCAACTGAACTTTTTATTCAAAATATTGAAAAGTTGCCTCTACGTCATGCTCCTTACGGTAGAACATTTATTTCGGGGATATCATCATCATCAGCTGCTTAGCGTTTTCCCAACCACGTTGAGATCAGCTTATCTGACTTCCACACCACAGATAGTACTGGGTAATAGATACCCTTTGGTAGGACTGGTTGTCGGAGTTTCGGAAGTACCTTTGACGACTGACAAAGAATGTCTGCCAGGACCAACATCTTAACGTGCTTTGAAATTCGACATAATGGATGGTGGTAACCCAAACGAACCTGATGGTCACTCGACTGGACCGACCTAGGCAAGACCGGCTTTTCCTTGAAGTGCGACCCGTGTGGCTGTTATAATTTAGCCAACAAACGTTTTCAAGTAAATATTAAAAAAAACTACGGTAGGGATAAAGGAACATAGTATAATACACACATTTTAATACTTTACTGTACCTACCTAAGTCGAGTCGAGTAGGATTGGAGTTGACGTTGAGTCGACGCAATATGCGTAGTCCTTTAATCTTACGCTAAGCTTCTTGTTGAATCAAATCTAGGTCAGACGTACGTAGAAGACAGATTATGCCCTTTGCAGTGCGGCAAACATAATGAAAAGAACATTTATTTTTGCGTTGTGACGTGTAATGTCTTCGTTGCGTAAGGGTAGGTTAGAGGGGTTGCTTTTCATTGTTGAAATACTATGTTGTGGGAAGACTGTGTTTATATTTAGATTATGAAGGTTTCTGGCTTATAAAATTTACAATAAATATGATATTTCATAAGTTTAAACTGTCATGGTCAATAACATTATCATTAACACCATGTTAAAGTACTTACTATTTGTTTCGAGTTCCCGATATTTCGGCACGGTTGCAAGTTGGGTTTTTATTAGCAGATATATCAGTCTACTCTCTTTCTTGTTACTTTTTGCGCTCGGTACCAGCACCGATATATCGGTAACTGCAAACAAACAGTAAATATTGTAAATATCCTGTTTTAAGCGTTAATATGTATGAGTATAATTCATTGACTAGCCAATATTTATTGAGAGAGAGCTACTTATTTCTTATTCGTGAGAAGATGAAGAAGATCCGTAAAACTGGTTCTCATAGCTTTGTTGCTAGTGATTCCTAAACTAGACAGTTATTCTGTATATTGGAACTAAGCGTTGTCGATATTTCCAATGTTATCGATAAAGGTGAAACCCATCACTAAGCCAATCAACGCACATTATATGCACTTGACCATCTTTTCTTGTACACAGTCTCAGTCCATACGATTCTTTGAAAGATTTCTCGTCAAAATTGTAGTTAAGATTGCTAAATTTTTAAGTTTTTAGTGAATAGTGTAATAACTAGTCATTATCATATTTACATGGCATTTTTTTGTATTTGGATTGATAAATTAACCACTTGCCGGTATATTTTCAAAGTAATTTGATCGAATTTAAACCAAAGTGCTTAGGAATGTGACTTTAAACACACAATAGGGGATCGGACAAAAAAAAAACTAATTAGTCCGTCAGATAGGTTTCCAAAAAATATTTGACACGTATTTTTTCTTTTTTTTACGTAAACTTAAAATGAAGACGATACAGTGCTTCGAAAACTCGTGTGACGTCATATGATAGTACATTTTGACGACACAAGTGACGTTTCAAGCCCCACTCCAAGATCTTTGACGCGTTTTATCTTCGTCATTTTTTATTGATTTTGTAAAACAAAAAACACGTATTTAATATTTTTCGATAATCTAACTTACGGACTAAACAGAATCATATTATTTTGACCCAGTCCGATCCCCTATTATGATATTCAAATCAACAAGTGAGAATTTAGGGAACATTTAATAAAAGAACTGCACAAATAGGGCGACTTAGTAACAAAATAGGGTCATTAAATTACCCCACCATGCAAATAGGGTTACCTAGTTAACTCTAGAGGGTTATTGTATAAAGTGCAGTGTGTTTATATCTATGTGGTGTGTGTTGGCAGTGTGGTTGGTGTGTTCAGTGCAGGGCCTGCAACTGGACAGTCAGGCCTCCACAAGAAGGCCGAGGGTCACGAAGTATAGCAAGACTACAGCGGCACCTGGGGGATCTACGGTAAGACTATTTTGATATTCGTTTTTCGGTTGGGAAATCACAAAACGACTCCTCTCACTCTGGGCAGAGCGGTAAGGAGTAGACTTCTACTGACTCAAAAGCACTCATGTTCCTTCTTAGCCTTTTGTGACAAGGCCGCGGTATCTCTTTCGAACAACCCTTAGGGCTCCCACACATAAACACGATACGACGTCGCGTCGTGGAAATCTACGACACGACGTCGTAACGTGTCGATGCACGATACGACGTCGTGACGTTACAAACTCACGATGCAATCCTGAGCAGTTGTGGTGTTACTTTAATGAACAAATTAACATTTATTTGGGTTCTCATTTCAAAAACATTTAATTATTCTTTTCAGAATGCGTCTAGAGCGGTCCATTTTTCGGAATGAACTAAAACACCACCCCTCTGTATCGACGGCATCGTGCCGTGTATCGTGCGTGGCACATTACGTTACGATGTCGTGTTTTTTTACGATGCTCGTCGTAGATTTCCACGACGCGACGTCGTATTGTGTTTATGTGTGGGAGCCCGTAGCCCTGATGGGATCATGTTATCATGATCCCTCTTCTTGTTATTTACTATACGGACCTTGTAGAAACTAGAACAATTTCCGTGTGTTCAAACGTTTTTGTTTTCAATTTCATCATCATCATCAGCCTATAATGTTTCCGCTGCAGGGACTCAGGCCTCCCCTCTATGAGAGGTAATGGGCTATAATCCACCACGCGGGTCCAGTGCGGGTTGGTGGATGTCATGTTCTAAGACATGCCGGTTTCCTCACGATGTTTTCCTTCCTGTTTTGAGAGCAGTGGTGATGTAATAAATTACACAAAGTAATGCGCCTGCCTGGGTTCGATCGACTCACGACTTACTGTTCGTAAGTCGGAGCACCAATACTGGGCCACCCCGGCTCACACCTTAGGACTCATTAATATTAATGATAATATTATCCGTGGTGCTAGGCAACTGGGCTTATCTCAGTTGTATACATCCCTTTGTGCCTATTGGCCTTGTCTGTTCTGTTCTGTCTCCTGCTGATATGAAGGGAAGTGGAAATAGGGGATCGGACTAGGTCAAAATATTAAGATTCTGTTTAGTCCGTAAGTTATATTATCGAAAAATATTGAATACGTGTTTTTTGTTTTATCAAATCAATAAAAAATGACGAAGATAAAACGCGTCAAAGATCTTGGAGTGGGGCTTGAAACGTCACTTGTGTCGTCAAAATGTACTATCATATGACGTCACACGAGTTTTCGAAGCACTGTATCGTCTTCATTTTAAGTTTACCTACGTGAAAAAAGAAAAAATATGTGTCCAATGATTTTTGAAAATCTATCTGACGGACTAATTAGTTTTTTTTTGTCCTACTCCTCCGCAATTAATTCAGTTGGGGGTCCTAGACAGTTCAATGCGACTTCGTCGAGATTCATTGTCTCGGTGCTTTTCTAGTGGTCGCTGCTGTTGGTACTGTTAGAGTGGTTTCCGAATAGTGTGGCGGGCTTGTCTCATAAAAAAAACTTTCTCTTTCCTTTCTTACTGCCTCATTGATCTAGTGGACACAACTGCAACTGCTAAGTAAAAGGTCGTGGGTTCGATTCCCGGGTCGGGTAATTTATTAGATTTTGCCATCAGAAATTTCACAATAACTACGGATTCTAGAGTTGTGTCAGGTTGATATGTCAGGTTGATAAAGTCGCCCCCCCTATTACATGGAACTTAATAAAATGTAGGTGTACTATTCTGTAAGTTCAGTACTTGCAAAATGGCGGTTTCGAGAAAAACGCTGCTATAAGTAATAATTTTAAACGAAAAGCTGCATTTTTCTTTTCTATTTCACTATGTCCAATTGTCCAAGTCATCCTAAAACAATAAAAATAATTCTACGTTTATATGTAGATGTAATTTTTGAAAAACGTAAAATCGTAAAAATGACAATTACTGCATTTGCTGTTACGAGGGCAGTACTGCCCAACTCTTCAATTACAAGCATGATGTTATGTTATGTTCAATGGCAAATAAATAAATTCCAGGAAGCAGTAACGGAAAGAAGTCTGAACACCGCAACATATCGACTGCTGGGCAGGGACGGGGAGACCTGCATCCTACTGGTGGTGGACGCACTGCTGGACATATCCTACGTCACCAAACTCAATGAGAGAGCCGTGAGTACCATACTTATCTACTTCATCATCATTTCAGCTGAAAGACGTCCATTGCTGGACATAGACCTCTCCCAAGTGTATAAGCCACATTGACTGGTCTTGCATTCAGCATCATCATCATTTCAGCCGTAAGCCGCCCAATACTGGACATAGGCCATTCACAAGTATCGCCACATTGACCGGTCTTGCATCAAGCATCGTCATCATTTTTTTTAAATTTATTATTATTAATGGGCTTGCTCTTGACTTCAATCTTGCCCTAAGGGCAGAGATGATGGCCGCGGATTTTTGTACTAGATTACGTGGCCTCGGCGCAAGGGCAAAGAAGGAACATGGGTTCGGTTTTTAGTCAGTAGAAGTCTGACACTCCCCTTCGCTCTGCCCAAGAGCGGGGGGGGGGGGGGGGGGGTCATTCGATGATTTTCCACCCACCAAAAAAAAAAAAAAAAGAGCAAAGATGATGTCGACGATGGAACGAGCTTACCCAGAAGAAACCTGTTTACTCGCGACTTAAATAGATTAGGGTTATATGAACACGGAAAAACCGACGCAGGCAGGGAATTCCACTCCTTGGCTGTGCGCATAATAAAGGACTTAGTAAAGCGCTTCGTTCGAATGTGTGGAACGTCGACTAGGTATCGGTGATAACCTCAATCATATCAGCCGAAAGGAGTCCACTGCTCGACATAGGGCCTTCCCCCAACAGTCGCCACATTGACTGGTCCCGTGTGTCTCGCATCCAGGCTGGATGATCCAACCGATCCTCGTACCCTCACCAAGTCATAAAACCATCTAGTGAGAGGTCTTCCAACGCAATGTCTTCCTGTTTCTACTTACAATTTCTAAAATAGGTACGTAAACCAGCCTTATCAGGCGTATCATGGTTCACAGTAATAAAGCATAAAAAAGCTGGTTCAATAACAATTATACACACATAAATAAACTCACGCCCTTTTCCCATGGGGGTAGGCAGAAACCACAGAACGCCGCCTGCTACGATCCTTACATACTCCTTTTGCCTCCTCCACATTCATCATCATCATCATCCACAGCCCCAACTCACCCACTGCTGGATATAGGCCTCTCTTTTCTTGTGCGAATCTCCACGGTCCTGTACCAGCCTCATCCAGGTTTTGCCCCCGATGGCAACTATGTCGTCTGCCCATTTCGCCGTCGGACGACCCACATTTCTTTTGCCAGTTTTTGGACGCCATTCGGTGACAGCTTTAGTCCACCTGTCATCACTGCGTCTTGCTAGGGTCCTGCCCAACTCCATTTGAGTTCCGTAACGCGATTCTCAATATTTCCCACATTCATACATCATGTGTTATCAAAAAATTAGCTCAGAGCTAAATTGTACATTATCTGGGGGCACGACAGTGCCCCCGCCAAGTAGAGCAATAAAGCGGCACGGCCGTACCATCCTTTTCTCGTAAAATTGTCTACAAAAATGAATGAACTCTGATTTTCTTACGACCCACCATTTTTACCCACGACGGAACGGAGACGGGAGCTGAACATTGCAAAACTAGTTCATTTAATGTCAGCCCCCGACGGACATTCTTGGGTTTTTTTAAGGTGGGTGTTTTATGTTATTTTATCCTTTTTTCAATTAATTTTTAACAGTCGTGGGTTTTTTCAAAATTTTTAATTTTGCTTTTTTTGAGATATCACTTCTGCTATAACTGAACTTTTTGGAATATGTAGCGTGCTATAATCGTCTCAAGTATGTACATAAAATATAATTATACGACTGTATTACGTTACTCCGAAGTTCAAAATACCGAAGTACGGTATACAGAAAGTTTGTGAGTCCGAATTATGTTAGTCAGAATGTACGCTATGACGAAGTACGGTATTCAGAATGTTCGTTACTACATATTTATATACTTTACATTTACTTTATATCAGCATTGTCTGCAACATCACAAACAACGTCCTCCACCACGTCTGTCTGTCTGTCTGTTCGCGATATACTCAAAAACTACTGCACCGATTTTCATGCTGTTTCACCAATGGATAGAATGGTTCTCGAGAAAAGTTTTAGTATATAATTTGTTAAGTTTACCGACATATACGTGGGCGTAGCCGTGGGCATCAGCCAGTATTGAATAAATGTGTCAGTTTTTGGTGGCAATACATTTTTTTAATTATAAATCATTGTTATACTTTTACTGTAAATACCTCCATGAACCCGGGACTATTCAATGCATCCACCAGCATAATGTTTTGAGTGTGCCACATTGAGTCCTACTGTGTACATCGTAATTTATCATCCCCCAAAAAAAAAAAAACGTTTCCTAGCAATAATTTTTGCGAAGAGTATTTTTTATTAAGTAGGTACTTGGGACTCAAACGTAACTTGCTAAATTTGAGTGTACCTACTATTAGGTACACCTCTGCCTTACCCTACAAGGAGTACAGGCGTGCTGTGTAGGCAACTCCTAATTTCCTAAAGTTCCAAGAACCTCCTAAAGCATAAAATTAAATGTATGAAGTTTGAACGATAAATCAAGAACTACGTGCGATGTAGGTGGTTTAATTAATTAGCATGTTTTGATAAAGTTTTGTCGTTGTACCAGGGGCGTAGGTAGCTGAGAAGGTTAATATAACTTATATGTGTATGTAGGATGGAGAAACAAAATATCAAGACGAAAGGAAGGTTTTGTTTTGAGTATAAATGTATATGAGTAGAGGAAGATCAATGAAACGGCGATTAATGTAAGAAGTATGGAAGAAGAAAATACACTGCGCCGACGAATTGTGCGAATTGGGATGAGGGCAGGAGAATGAAGATGATGTAGGAGGACCTTCAGCCTTGAGTTCGTGGCTAGATACGATCACGATCACGGTTTACGGTAGAAAAACGTGATTATTCAGACACAAAAAAAATCGTATCAAGAAAAGATACGCATTCTTGCTTCATTGACGGTTTCGTGAAGGGCTCATAATACTCCTTGTATTATTTAATACTAGCTTTTATCTTTTACCCGCGGCTTAGTCTGCTTGGATGTCGAAAAATATCCCAACAATCTTTCCTTCCTCGAGAACCACTCTATTCCTTGGTGAAAACAGCGTGAAAGTAGTTTTTGAGTTTATTGCGAACAGACATGATAGACACGGCGGAGGACTTTGTTTTATAATATGTAGTGATTAATAATATATTTCTGCTTACAGGATGCGAACACCTTCGTTCCAAACAACGCCAACGTAGCCGGGGTGTGTAAGGAGAGCGATGCTGAAACACTGCTGATTACCTTCAAAGACTTCGCTCTAGAGTTTCAATTCTCTAAAGTAAGTGCTTATACTTATATCTTCATTTACCATCTCTCACTCACGGTTTTGCCTGTTTTTTTCCTAATCGGCTCTGTGCCTCTATTAGGGAAAGAACACTAAATATCGTGTCCTCCCAGTCCGATTGTGTGCACAGAAGATTATGGACATCATTGAAGATGCCAAACTGATAAAGGGCCCGATTCAATTTAGATTGTCATCCAAATGCTAAGAAGAGGTGGTGATAGGCCCACTTTCGTGTGTGTCTTGTCTTATGCCTTGTTGACTGCGGAAATTCTTATGGTTTCCCTCAACCCTGGAGTGGGTCTATGAGACTCTTATTGACTAAAGCCGAACGTTGTTCTTCGGGTAACTTTAACTGGGTAGCTAGAGTATTTGCGTACGCTGTGATCTTGCGAGCCCCCTGTTCTTGTATTAATTTCCACCTTCGCCTTCCAGACTCCTGGTGGTGAGCGCTGGTACGCCGACAGTCTTCGCCTCACATACAACTCCAGCGCCCGCATCCTCGAGCACGCAGCCAACCAGGGTCGCAAGGTGACCCTCAGCACGGACTCCGGGGAACTGCTGTTCCCTACGCCCGTCGGCAAGTCCTTCACATGTCCTGAAGAAACTGTCATTGAATTAAAAGAGGAGGATGCCAAGTGAGTTATGTTAACCCAGCTTTTTGTTATGGGCAGTAGATAGTGGCCCTGACTTATGAATAGTAAGTCGTGGATTTAAACCCAGGCAGGCGTATTACTTTGCGTAATTTATTTCAACACCACTGCTCTCAAAACTGTGAAGGAAAACATCGTGAGGAAACCAGCATGTCTTATAAGTACTTATAACCAAAAAATTCTAAGACATCATCTACCAACCCGCACTGGCCCTGCGTAGTGGATTATAGCCCATCCCTCTCCTAGAGAGGAGGCCTGAGTCCCTGCAGTGGGAACATTATAGGCTGATCATGATGATGAGATAGTTGCTGTTCTAGCCGAGGTCGGTTCTCGGAGGGGTGGACCATATCCAGTTCTGGCCTTTGCTCAAAAAGCATGTCAAAACGTTGACCCGGCTGCCTTTGTAGATTTTTGACGGTCTTTGACAGCCAAACTTACGAGGTTTTTTTTTGACCCATAATGGGCCTGCTCTTGACTTTAATCACGCCTGATGGAAAGCGATGGATGAGGTCTATGATGGAGCGATTGTGTCCAAAAGATGCCTAGGGTTAAAATAATGTGGGATGGAACACAGATGCCAGCAGAGATTTCCGCACTTTCGCTGTGCGTTTAATAAACGTGGAGCAGGAGTGCTGAGTACGACTCCTCGGGATATCAACCAAGTGTGGGGTTGTATTGACCCAGTTACTGGGTTGTGGTAAACTGGTATTCAGCTGCATTCGATAAGACTGGAAGTTGATTTTAACGTATTTTTTAAAACACAGACAGACATGTTATTTGAACACAATCAAGTAGTATACAAGCCCTATTTTTCAGTCCCGCCACACAACACCGCGCCAAGCTGTACTTACGCGAGATGCGCCTGCAAGCGTTCATGTACAAGCGCGGCGGCGAGTTCGGTCCGCCGTGGGCCTGCGCGCGCGCCGCCCGCGCCCGCGCCGAGGCGGCGCCCGTCGCGGTCGGCGCCGCGCTGGCGCTCGCCACGGCCGCCACGCTATGCGCCTACGCCGCGTGGCGCTACCTCAAAGTCAAGAAGGTACAGTATGACACTATGGAGTAGACAACACGAGGATTAGAATTCTGGGTTCCAAATACTGTTCTGTAAATTTCGTTTTAAGGGTTTTTGTAGTTTTTCTGGGTTTGAATTTGTTTTTCAAGTAGTTTTTTTGCCTTAGACTTTTGAGTTAAGATTTTTGAGTAAAAATTAACAGATTTATTAGGTAAATGACATTTGAATTAATGTACGTGATTTGAAGATAATAAATAAAAGAATACTCACTAAATTTCATGATGCTAGATAAATTGACTAGATAGAACATACTAAATTCACAAGAAATCAATAATTAATCTAATTAAAGTATTTTCTTTTTTCAAGGTAAACTTCTTTACATTTAAATGAAAGTGTGTTTCTGATAAAATTAAATTTTCCTTCTATTCCTGTGTTTGTCTTTTTTTATTGTTTTCAAATCGAATGATACCTTTTTGCCTTTGAATTTGATCCTTCTTTATATTTATTTTAAGAAAAAAAAATTTTTTTTGAATATAATATTTATAAAAGCGAGTTTTGATGTAGATCGTTGATATAGTGAGGTCTGTAAAGATTGTCTTGTATGCCAAGTGGTTAAATTTCTTAGTGCGGTAGACCAAACTGTTGTTACTCGTAAAAACTAAGAATCAAGTGAGATTTAATGATATTATGCATTGTTTAAACTTTTGCACATATTTAGGGGAAATAAATGGTAAAAACATACATAGGTAGTTAAAATCATAATCCTTCCTTTTAATTTTACCTCGAGTAAAAATACAATTAAGGTGCAAAGAAGGAAAATTTAATAGGTAAATCTACCTAAATATCAAAAACTATCTGCCTAAAAAATGCTGACATATCCAAATATTGTTACCCACTTCCCCTACATGTGTTCATAAGTGTATTTCATGAAATTATTGTAAAATACGTTTTTTGTAATAATTCTAGAATATTGAATCCAATCTGTCATATTTGAGGTCATATTTATATCAATATTTAACGATTATAAAAAAGAGAGACATTTCACGAGAAATGAAAATAGAAACTTCGTACTTATGGATGTATTTTTTTATTAGGTACCTACCTATCTTATCTATGTACAAAATACCTTTAAATAAAAAAAACATTGCGAATGCAAAAATATTGAGACATATTACAAAAAATGTAATTAGCGCGCAAACATTTTCACTTTGGCTGCGGTTTGAATTGTACGATGTGCGCTATTGGTACTGTGTTCGTGCATAAAATCGGTTTATTTTGTACAAACGTGAGCTCTTCTTAGCAGTGTGACGTCATGATTGACGTCATCGATCGCTACCAACGGCGCACACAAAAATTTGGTAGTACAGTGTGTGCGGAGACGTCAAATTCGAATTTGACAAGTGTCAAGGAAAGCAATTGACTTGTTTTTATTTTGCTTTTAGATGTTGTTTGTTGTTGCACCATTATTTAGATATTATTCAATGAAAAATGTCGCAGTACGTAAATAAATAATTCCGAGAGGGGTATAATATTATGTTCTGTGCTTTCGGCTTAGTTCCGAGGTTATAATTTTTGACAGAAGTGACATTACAGGGCTATTGACTGGTTCAAATTGAAAGTGTACCGATGGTAAACATTCAATTTGAACAGCTAGTTTGTAGCGTTGGCACGTTTGTAAAGGATCGTACAATTTAAACCGCAGCCTTTGATCGACTCAAAGTGATGTGCGCGTTCTATCGATAAGATTGCTCGAAATATCGACATTTAGAATAGATAGTCACAGTAAAAACTATTAACGAAATAACTGTTTTATATTGATGTATGTGTATTCAAGGAATCTCTCAAATGATCAGAAAATATTAAGTAATTGTTTAAAAATGTTGTTAAAGGTTGATATTGATGAATGTAAAAATGTATTTAATCCCCATGTAACCCCAAATAACCTAAATAGGATAGTTTTATGAATTGTAACTTGTGTTGAAGAGAAAATTGGCTTACATATAATTTGAAATATCGTTAGAAATAGATTAGAATATTTTTAATATGAGTGTGGCCAGGATAATTAAGTTAACAAAAGATAACTATATTTATAGGCAGACATACAAGTTTTCAACTTTGGACCGATTAATCGATACAAGTGACGGCCTCATTTCAGTGATGAATATAATATGAAAATCTATTTGTAGATTGCAGAAAGCTGCTACTATGGTTTTAAGGGAAAATTAATAGGCGATGAAAACTAACGATTAAAAAACGAACGCCAAAGGTAATGTCTAACAGAAAATTGATTGATCAGACGAACTTACCTTAAGTGAAGTCCGATAACAATTTCATGAAGGATGAACTGAGATATAATTGATTACAGAGTAGTAGCAGAAGTCTTGTTGAATAAAAAGACGAGAGCGATCTCGCCAGTGTAAAAGCTGAAGGGTTAAGCAAAGCATCCAATTTTCTCCAGTTCTGTTGAATACAAGTTAACTACAGTCCATGTTACAAGGGGCAAGCCTATTGCGAACAACCACCTCTTGAACTAATCTTGGCTATACCCATATAAATCATTCATTAAGTTAAAAACTCGAATTATTTAAACATGTAATCATAGTTTAATCGATCATTACTCATAAATACATATCAAAGGATAATAAAATATACTTTTTAATTAAAAATATCATTGTAATTATAATAAAAATATATTAATTTGTGATTATTTGCGGTGTAGTTTTATACTACGATCGTCATTACGTGTACAAGCAATAAGTACGTTTTTATTGAATGCCGTCGTTACGACATTGTGGCTGACTAGATGTTGTATTTGTGCGCAAAACTTGGTCTTCACTAGTGTTTTTTATAGTTTTAAGTGATTAAATTAAGTAAACATGTATAAAAACAAATTATATTACTTTTTAGCTGGTAAAGGATCTTTTGTGTATATTTTACTGCTAAAGACTACTTTTAGTGTAACTTTACATTTATTTGTAAGATAAAAATAGCATCAAAATGCATTTAGTAAGTTCTTTCAGGAATAGGTGCCCATTGTCGATCTACCTCTACAATCTTCCATACTATATTTTTTTCGAAACTTTTTGGTTTTCTACAGCTTGCATAGAATAGGCGTATATTTTAAAATTATACCTTTTAGTGTTTAGGTTTGTATAGGAAAGACATATTTTAGAGTAATGGAGATATTTTTTAATGGTATTATAATCTGTGACACTAGTACCAAGTTTTGCTAGTTAAGATTCGCTGTGTGTTATGCTTCATGTAAAAGTCGCAAGACTTTATATTATTTACTACTAATACTCATCAATTACTACACATATCGTTTATTAATAATGTATAAGTTAATGTGTAATGCGTTTGTGATCATTGTTGTAACATAAGTTATAATTTGTATGGAGTTAGGGCTAGTCTAAGTTAGTCTTATAGTCCCTTGTAATTGCCTAGCTGTACATAGCTTTTGTTTGACAACAGCTCCTTGCTTTTTTGTATACTTAAATTTTTCCATATATTTATTATATTACAATAGCTTTCTCATTCTATTGTATTGTATATATTTCTTGACTAGGTAAGCCACTTTTCGAGTTTTACGATTTGGATAGCTCTGTTTCATCTTCGAAGTTTTAACTCTTATACAGAGCTCGACTTGAGATCGTTTTTGGGCTCAGAGAGATTTACGGAATCTTAAATGGTCGATTCCTATTTTTTTAATGCACAGCAAACAGCAATGACATGTTTACCGACTTAGATGATTTATTTTTTGCACCAAAACCTAATGTAAATGAAACACAGAAAATAATATAAAGACACAAAACGTCGGAAAAAGCCAATGTTGGTCGGGCTCTAACTATCGAATAAAATATAAATTAAATTCATTTATAAGAATTCTGATGTTTCTGAAAACTTTTTCTACTAGATGAGAAAAATAAATAAAATATAATTCTATTTTCCTAATATTTTGTATTGTACTCCTGTAGATTTTTTCCCTCAATAGTTTGGTAGCATAACGTACATATCGGTGCATTTGTATTAAATGATATTGTACTAAAATATTAAAAGCCATACGATTTGTCTTCCAGTAACTGATCTATATTATCAATAGCGAGTATTGTAGCTTATTATATACATAATTATGAATATAACGCAAAGGTGGTGAAATTATGAATTTATTGTGACATTCTAGCTCTTCTCGCAAGATGATGCTTCAAAAACATTGAATCCGAAAATTGGCTTATAAAGACAAATTAAATATGAGACACCAAAGTAATTATTACAACACCTGTTAAATAAAATCATAATAATCACCACCGATTAATATTTAAGTGACATATCTCAAAATTAATGTAATTTAGTGCGTTCATTTATTGAATTGTCTTTATGAATAAATGACGACAAAATATAATGATTGTGTCAGTTATTAATTTGAACATCCCATTACATCCACACCGAGTTCAGCAAACATCGATAATTATTATTTTAATCATGCTGTAGCAAGCACCTCACTACTGTTTGTTATTTTAAAATAGCGCCATCTAGTAAATGCTATAGGTAGTTTGCTTCCATTCTAGTACGTCATCTCAAGTATAGATCCCGTTAACATTCTGTGTAAATAGTGTGGATCACGATGACATAATCAACAGATTGTAATTTGACTACAAGAGAGGGACTGAGCATTGATCGTGTTTGCCTACCTTGTGCAAGCAATGTGTGATACCGGTTTTATAAACTGGGTTAGTTTAGTAGGGTAATCGTTTAGTTTAAATTAGTTACAATTTATTGATTACAGGTCAAACACTTACATGAGCACTTCTCCATTCATCCCTGAAAGATAAATCTATTAAATATGTTCAGTATTTTGGGCCGGGCTATCAACATGGTAAACTGACGTAGCCCGGTAGCTAACGTTAAATTATATCAACCGTATTAAATAAACGCGGCCCCAAAACAAGGGCCCGAAGTAAAAAACACGGTGCTGTTAGAAGCTCTTGAAATAATGATTTGCATGAAGTTATGTTTTCCAATGTCCACTCCGATGAGAATCTCCTCCTTCTTGAAAGTCGGTTAAAACGCAATCATTTTATTTAAAAAAAAGGTCCTTCACAATTAGTATCTTTTTACAATAAAACGACCAATTTGTCACAGTCAGCACCTGTACTGAGGGGAGAACAAATCACTGGGGATGATCCCAACTTCCCAAGTGATTTGCTTCCCCTTTTCCATAGTTGATTACCTATGGATAATTATACGCGCGCTTAGACATATGCTATAATAACCCTTGCTAGAGGGTAGATAATCGTAAATAAGCGTAAAGTTTCGGGATGTTTTTATTGTGTTTTGGTGTTGTAGATTTCTCTTAAAGAATTGTGTGAAATTACCTATCAATGACAGTCACTCTATATACATCAGTAATCAGTTGCATTCAGTTAAACAACATTGGAAAAATATAGGCAGAAAAGATAGGCCAGTAGCTAAAGAGCTTTAAAAGTCAACACAAAGACATTGGAATATTTTCATAAAATTATCCTGCCCCCCTATTGCGTATCTTTTTAACGTCAGTGGCTATCAGAAATGTCCATAGATTAACTGTAAATTGGTTATGGTTTGGTACATTTTTTTCTTAAAAACTCACCATTTGACAGTTATTTGATAGACATTATAAGTTATCCACTGTCATTAAAAGATACACAATAGCCCTGCTGGACGTTTTCAATTTCTGACAAGCGGGCAATGTCACTAAACATACCGATTTGTTACTAAGTAGTATTTTTTTTTATTAGCCTATAGTGACCCACTTCTGGGCAAGCCTCCCCCATTCCTTTCCGACTCTACCGGTGTTGTGCCTTCTCTGGCCAATCAGTCAGGAACGAGTCCAAATCGTCACGCCAGCGTTTCGTGGTCTCCTCGGTGATGGAGACCGTCTTCAGGCACCCACTGTGTGGCGGTTCTGACCCATCTGTCCTGACTCCTGACCCATCGAAATACCCACCCATTGCAGTCCTATTTTAACCTAGCAGACTTATCGCCAACATCGGCATTCCTGTCTTGGAGCGTATTGTGAAAATTGTAATTCAACAAAATATTGAATTACAATTTTCTTCGTCCGGTCCCGTCTCTCGCTATCGTAACAATTTAAATGTCTTTGTCAAAGCAAACTCAAAACATTTAATCCTTGCCACGCTCCAATAATCGTAACGAATACAAAATCATTAAATCCTACAAAGAGCTAATTCAGGCAGACTAATAATAATTTATGGCAACACTGCCGTCCCCCTGGGAGTCAATTAAATTCATTAGCGGGCCCAGATTGTATTGCAGGGGTCCGGTAACAATGTTGCCATACCAGATAATTGTCGTCAAGTAATTGCGCGTTGTTGTCGACAAATTGGGATGCTGTTTTTTCGGTTACCCCTTTTGTTTATCTTTTGGCTTCTTTTATTTGCGTACCACAATGTAGGTAGGTAAGCAATGAAATTACTTATATGGGAAACCTGTTAGAACACAGAAATCATCATCATCATCACCCGAAAGACGTCCTCTGCTGGACATAGTTAGGCCTCCCACAAGTGTCGCCACATTGACCGGGCCCGTGCGTCTCGCATCCAACGGATCCCCACAACCTACACCAGGTCATCGGTCCACCTAGTACTGGGAGGCCTTCTAACGCAGCGTCTTCTATCGAACACAGCCATCTTTGAAATTTATTCAGTAACAGTTACATTTCACCGGGGGGTTACTCTCTAAGACAACGAAGATACGGGTCCGTCCGAAAGAACTAAATAAATTCAAAATGAACCCTTGTCCCTGATAAATTCGTATAATTATAAGTTTGAATATATAACTGCAGTAGGAACAACTGCCCATTATATTAGATTTTTTTAGGAGACTGGATTTTTGGATGACTCCTCCCGCTGTGGGTGGAGCGGAATGGAGTGTCAGAATTTTGCTGACTTAAAACCACCAATGTTCTTTCTTAGCCCTTTGGGTCCGGGCTCGGGCCCGCGGTATCTCTTTCTAAAAACCCGATTCAGTACTATTTCAAACTCAGTGATATCCATTCCTAAACCTCTACAAATGCGATCTTTCTCTAAAGTTTTAGGTGTTTTAAGCACAAAAACTGAAGTTTTAACCTTTAATTAACCTAACGTGTGTAATGTGCGGTGTCGACTAGTGACACCCCGCGACTTTGCCTCCAGTGACAGATTTATTGCTACAAAAAATAGACGAGTAGACACTTTCTTCTGTGTGAGTATTGTGTGGATGGGACGCTCTCCATACGAGTACCTAGGTATACTATATTATTTTTATAAGTACTTACCTATCTATGATTCTACAATCACGTTTTGTATTATTCTATGTATTGCACTGTTTATAGTAAATGTACCTACACTGAGGTGAAGAAATTGTTACCCAAGCTTGTCTTACTTATTTATTTTAACTTCTCGCACACAAAAAAAAGGTACAAAGGCGGACTTAAGGCGCATTAGCTGCCCGCGACCTTGAGCGCGCGTTTAACTCATCGCCTAAACAAATAAGGTTGAAAATGGCGACGCGTTTGATGCTCGTGACTGCCAAAATGAACGATAGTTCGCAGATTTAATTTATTAAAAAAAAAATACTCTGTAATGTTAAAATATTTTTACATATGTCTTTAGTTGGTTAAATTTCCTTTCTGATAGTAAAAAAATAAATAACAGTTGTCACTCAAAATATTGAGCATTTCGAGACGAAAAAGTTTTTTCGTGTGATTTTTTTGTGATTTTGTGTTTTTTTTTTCGAGGTTCTTGATTACTTTTAGAAAATATTTTTGCATAAGTCTTTTATATATACATTTGAGTATACACTGTATTTTTTTTGGAATTGTAATAAGTAGCAATACGGCTAACTCTGCGACGAAAAACAGGTCGTTTTTACGGTTCCCCCGTTGACTGCGTCTTAATGCCCTTATTTAAGCGTTGTAGTTTCCATTTTTCTTGGTGAGTCCTTTATTGAATAAGGATAGGTACAGTCGGACAAGCTAATAAGTATACAGTGTAGAGATCTTTATAATTCTATAACACTGAAAATATTGATTGTAATTTTGTTTAATCAAGTGTTTCGCATTAAGTGACTGATTTCAAACGCTGTATCATTGGACATCAGTCTCTAAATGTATCTGTATAATCTTAAAAGTAAATACAACTTAGCTGGCTGTTTACTTATTAGCTTGTTCGACTGTACATTTATCAATTTAAAAAAGGCAAAAGTACCTACTTATTAAAAAAAGCATTCGGAAATCAGCATTCTCCTGCCCTTATCTCAATTTATTTAGGGTTGACGCAGCATGTCATCTTCTTCCATACTTCTCTATAATAACACGTCATCTAATCAGACATAATAATATCCTTGCCATATTATCATCCATAGTCCATCCAGCGTTTCTTTAATCTCCTTCTACTCTACTCTTGATAATAAGCCTCGTCCACTTCCACTTCCAATTAATGTCAACAACTTATTTTTATGTACCTACATTCTAAGGCTTAGAATGTAGGTACATAAAAATGCAATCTAAGCAAATAAAGATTCTATTCTATTCTATTCCACGATCTACAACACGTTATTCGGGATTGTCGCCGTATCCACGCTATACCAAAGTTCCACCCTTCGCCATCCATTGATTTAAAAAACACACTCAGTAGCTATAATGAGGTGTCGTATGACAAAAAATCTAAAATAAATACTTGAAATGGTTGCGTTTTTAGTTAGTCAATAAAAACGTTTTAGGAATCCGTGAGGATATGTTCTTTCATTTTTTGTTGCCAATTTGTCATATTTGTGTCAAATATTAGTTTTTGTTAGTTTTGACGAAGTATTTTGCTTTTTTTTTTGTTAAACTTGAATGTGTTGTGTTAGGTGTAAGCTTATAATTGGGTTATTACCGGACTGCTGCCGAGGCAGAAGGAAGGGTTATGTTATGTATGATATAATAATATGCTAAAATTCCTGGATTTGTGTCAGCAATAGGTTCACCCGGGAGATGGGATGAAAGCACATGGGATTTAAGCATTACTGGTGAAATCTGGTTGGTTCTATCGAGGAATACTTACAGGATTTGGTATATTCAAAATATTTTATTTCACATAGGCTTACATGGGCACTTATAAAACATCGAGAAGCACCTTTTCTCTATCTTATATCTATATAAATAAAGAGAGAAGTCCTGACTGACTGATTGACTGACTCATCAACGCCCAGCCCAAAGCCTTGGACCTAGATAGCTGAAATTTTGCACAGAGGTTCCCTTAATAATGTAGAAAAGGAATAAGGAAGGATTTTTCGAAATTCAACCCCTAAGGTAGTTAAATAGGGGATGAAAGTTTGTATGGAAAATCGTCATTTTCACGCGGGCGAAGCCGCTGGCAAAAGCGAGTGTTTTATAAGTGCCCACACTTCGGGTTGGTCGTTTTAGTCTATAGAGAAGAACTGGCAAAAACTCTTTTTGTAACTTCTGAATACTACCATTGCACCTCCCAGTACGAGAATCGTCAGAAACAGTTCAAACAGTACATAAATAGCATTACTTCGTGTCAAGTGTCTCTTGCTAATAAAGTGACAGTTACATTTCACGCGACGTCGCCTGCAAGCCGAGCGTGGTGCCTGCTCTATTGTTTCAAAGTATGTATTAATACACGAAACTAAATTATGACTAAATGTTTGAATGAGGGCAGTGATGACCCCGTCGCACAGTGTTACAATCGAAAAATAAAATTCCCTCGGCTGTTTATGGTATTTATCGATCAAGGTAAGCATTTAAAAATGCACGAGTACAACACCCACGTGGCAATTTCAAATACTTATTTTTTTTTTGTGAACTTTAGTTTTCGTTGTCATGAAAAAATCGGTTGTCTGTAAAGTCGGTTTACTGGCGATACTTGAACGTGACAACGTCATAAGAAAATACAGCACTTACATTGCTATAAACAAACAATTAACACGCCGTTGCTATGGAACGACAATTAACACGCCGTTGCTATGGAACGCCTTTTTTTTTTGGTGGGTGGAAAATCATCGAATGACCCCCCCCCGCTCTTGGGCAGAGCGAAGGGGAGTGTCAGACTTCTACTGACTAAAAACCGAACCCATATGTTCCTTCTTTGCCCTTGCGCCGAGGCCACGTAATCTAGTGCAAAATACCGCGGCCCCGACGCAGAGCGAGGTAACGCCTCACAGCGAGGTAACGCCTCAGAGCGAGGTAACGACTCATGACGTCATCTTTTTTCGTTCGTGCAGCCGGCCATCGAATTATAAGACGTTATCACGTCAAAAAAAAAATCTTAAAACGTAACTGTCCAAGATATTTTTAAAATTTTTATATAGTTCAGAGTAAAATTTTTATATAGTTATCTTAAAGCATCTTTTGGCGCATATTTTTCAGATTTTATTTTTAGAAAATCACATCCGGATTCCGAGAAATAATTTATTTTCAGATTTTCGTTTTTATTTTTTTTCTCCCTAAAAGCTCAAAAGTGTGAATTTTTACATGGGTGATTTTTAGTCAGTAGAAGTCAGACACTCTGCTCTGCCTAGAGCAGGAGAAGTCATTTGATGATTTCCAAATCTTCAAAAAAAAGTAATTCTACTTTAACTTGACTCTACTTTTACCATAGGTAACTACCAGCTACCAGTGTTAAACATAACTAGGTAGGTGATATGTTAAGTACACCACTACCTAACCCCTCAGTGATTACAAGCGAGAAGTTATTTAGCAGGACATTTTTAATATCACCGCCGCCATCTTGGAGTTCAAATTACAATACTTCACGTGAATGATAGAAAATAATGGCTGATACCGGAGACTGTTTATGTGTTGCGTCGGGTTTCATTATGATGCCTTTGCCTTGTCGTTAGAACAGGGGGGTAAACAGGCATGTAGGTAAGAGTATTTAGATAAGGAGACTATCTTTATCTGGTAAGACATCGATCTTATTACTTTCGTTTCTGCTTTTCGGGCTGCTCTTCCGTCGGGGCCGCGGATTTTTGTACTAGATTACGTGGCCTCGGCGCAAGGGCAAAGAAGGAACATGGGTTCGGTTTTTAGTCAGTAGAAGTCTGACACTCCCCTTCGCTCTGCCCAAGAGCGGGGGGGGGGGGGGGGTCATTCGAGTAATTCTCTTAAAGAAGTAAACTAGAAATATCCTGATTTTTAGGGTTTCGTACCCAAAGGGTAAAAACGGGATCCTATTAGGTACTAAGACTTCACTGCCTGTCCGTCCGTCCGTCTGTCTAGCCAGGTAACTGGCTGTATCTCAAGAACCGCAATAGCTAGACGGTTGTTTTCACAAATTATGTATTTCTGATGCCGCTATAACAAAAAATACTAAAAACAAAATAAAAAAATTAAATATTTATTTAAAATTACGGACGTATGACGTTACTGCACACAAATACCACAAACTGCCCATCATTTGTACATCTTTGACAGTCGTTACAGGCCCGAGTGTTTAACAACCAGTCTAAGGTCCAGTTTCCATCAAAGTGGAGACGACCACAACGGAGAGGAGACGTGCCAAATTCGACCAAAAGCGAAATACCAGATGTCAATTTTAACTAATGTGATTGGCCGATTTTCGCACATCTCTCGTCTTCGCCCCTCTCCGCTTTGGTGGAAACCGGGCCTTACAAAGGGGTATTATGTTACCCAATACTTATTGGGTTGTGGAGGTCAGATACACAGGCGCTCCGTGTAAAATACTGGTATTCAGCTGCATCCGGTTAGACTGGAAGCCGTCACCAACATAGTTAGGAAAAGGCTAGGCAGATGATGATGGTCTGTGGTACATTTTGGCAGATCTACGCATAATTACTCCAAATGAGAGCAGCGGTGGCAAAGACATGTGATGTGACATCTACCAGCCCGCACTCGACCGGCGTAGTGGATTATAATCCCATCCCTCTCCTGGAGAGCAGGCCTGAGTCCCTGCAGTGGGAACATTATAGGTTGATGATGAAGATAAGTAAATCGACCATGTAGGCACTTTTAAAATTGTCAAACAAATGTGTACTAAATGACGTCACGACATACATCCATGTCAGTCCCAGAACGTTCCACATTCAAACCTTTTTCGCGCGATTTTTATCTTATTTCGGCCATTGCTTTCAATAGATGTCGCAAATGTGCGATAAGCCCCTTTATATCCTTAGGATTATGAAGGAGCAGGTCGATTTTGTCAAGAGCCACCTTTGTCCAAGATTATAAACGTAAAATTTTGTGTGTATGTTTGTTACACTTTCACGCAAAAACTAATGAACGGATTTGGATAAAATTTGGTACACAGATAGTTTATAACCTGGATTAACACAAAGGATAGTTTTTATCCCGATTTATCTTCCCGTAGGATAATTTGCGAGTTGTAGCGGGCGAAGACGCTGGCAACACCTAGTAAGAAATAAGTGATCCGCATTGATAAGAAACTCTGGTGAGTTTCGACGACGACGTAATGTAAGTTATTCCCTACATTTCCATTTTATAGGTACGACGGTTAAGCTTCGCTGGTCGAGGTTGATTTGTGGATGGATGACTATTTACTTCGAGACTCCTCTGTGTTTCGAAGCCGTTGATCCCGACTATCAATTTATTAGGTATTTGACAGTTGTTACTACGAGTAGTTTAATTTTTTTAGTCGCGAAAGTCTTCAAACAGTCTAACCAAGGAGTAGGTTACCCAATAACTGGGTTACAAAGCTAGTAAGCCAAGCTGTAGCTAATAATGATGAACTACATTTTAAAAGCAAGTTATAGGAAAGCTCATTAGTAAATAATTTCTTAATTTCACCTCAATAACACTACCCGACCCGGGAATCGAACAGAGCCTTAAGCTCAGCAGTCGCGCCTGTGACTACTAAACCAACGAAACAAGGCCAGCTAGTCCAATTATAACGATTTAACGCCCTTCCAAATTCAAACTACAATAAATCTCCGTCCTGTCGCGCTAAACTTTTTTTTTCTACTCCATTCAGTTGGGCAAAGGCGTGACGCTGTTAATCCTCTGTTAGGCGAGTTACACAATGGCGTGGTTGACAAATGAACACCCGATTGTTACTACGCAATAGATTTTTACAGTGATTTTATCGGCATTTACTGGAATATAGTAAATTGAAATAGAATAATGGAATTTTGTAGATTATTATTTTGAGATTCAATGTTGTATGTTTCGTGTTCGAAGTTCTGGGCGCACAGCTCTACACTCTACATAGACTACATAAATAAACTAGCTTTTGCCAGCGGCTTCGCCCGCGTGAAAATGACTTTCCATACAAACTTTCATCTCTTATTTAACTCCCTTAGGGGTTGAATTTCGAAAAATACTTCCTTATTCCTTGTCTACATTATAAAGGGAAAATTTCAAAAATTTCCTCTGTGCAAAATTTCAGCTTTCTAGGTCCAAGGGTTTGGGCTGGGCGTTGATGAGTCAGTCAGTCAGTCAGGACTTCTCTTTTTATTTATATATAGATACGGCACTTTTTGTATGTCTGTTTGTTCCAAACCTCCGAAACAACTGGATCGATTTTGACTGGTCTGACGATAAGTTTACTGGCAAATATCTGATGTTATAAGGTCTCACTTAGGTTACTTTTATTTTAATAAAAAGATTAGGGTTCCGTGCAATAAAATTAAAACCTTTGAAATTGTTACTAAAATCTGACTCAATTAAGGAAGTAACCATTGCATAAAAGATTTGCAAGGGAGATGGACACGACGAAGACCAAATAGTAACAGAATAAGTATATAGTTTTTTTTAGTTATTTTAATTAATCTTTGATCAAACAATAGAAGTCCTATTATTTTATTAAATGACTTTAAATGATAGGAATAATGACTCTTTACTGTAAAGAAATTATGTTTTCATTAGCGAAAACATTAATCAAATCGTTAAGTATTTGAAGTTCACATCAACTACAGTCATCTTCTCCCATTCTTGTTTTTGTCACCTTTTTTTTTCTTTTCTTTTTTTTTGCTAACATCTTGATCCTGTTGGGCAAAGGCGTAGCAGTTAATCCTGCTACGAGTGTCAAGGGGCGACACAAAGCGACAACCGACCGCGGGTGCAAATGAACAAACCTATTGTGATTTGTGAACACTTGCGAGCAATGCAATAGGGTTGGCCAAAGTAGTTTTTGTGTTGAACTGAGTTTAAGTTTTATTTTTATTACGGACCAATATTAGCTAATGTAACATAACACCACGCCTGTTATAAGTTAGGCAGAGGTGTCATAGTACACCCACATTTCGCCAGTTTTGTATAAGTCCCAAATAATAGGAGGAGAGAATATTCTCATCAACCACGCACAAATCCAGACTCCGTGGCTGCTACTGAGAATTCTCTGATGGAAAAGCCCGATTACACTTGCCTGTCCCGGGATTTAAACCCAGGACCTCGTGATCAGCATTTGACCTGGCCGCCACGCCACTAGACTAACTTTTCGGTCAAAAAACTTACCAATTTTTTTTTGTACATTTTGAAATCAAAGTGCCAACCCTAAATCCGAATTCGCAACAATGAGTATTACATCGCTAAATCTAACGTTAACAATGTGCCATTGCGCATTTGTACCCCGTAGACACGGCCCAACACTAAAGTCTATCCAAAGACAATTTTACCTCTGGCATAAACCTTATTACAACCAGTCTAAAGGTCACTTTGCAAAAGCAAAGGACAGTGGTATGAAAAGACAGTAGTGTCAACTAACACGCCCTTTTGACGTGTGCTTGACATAATGAAGTGGCGGGAAAAAATGGATTAAGCTGTTGGAGTGATGTCCTGTTCAGTGAGATATTAAAAAAAATATTTATTAAAGCTCTTCAGTTTCAAAATGTGGAAGAATTCGCAGGCGAAGAGTGAAGACAACGTGAATGAATCAAGAAGTTTAATTCTTGATTTGTTACCTGACTGTGGCGAAGCACGAAGGGAGAGTTATGTGTTTGACCTGTTTGTATGTCCGTTTCTTTGTTCCCTCATGAGCCCCAAACGGATGAACGAATTTGGATGAAATATATTATACGTCGTTAGATTTGTCTTGGTGGCGTGAGCGTCATTTCCACCACTGGTGGACCCGGTAGTGGACACTGGGAACCATCATAATAATATACCGGGATGATTTCAGGCCATAACGCCAGCAAACCATCACGTACAAGCTAGTGAGATTGTAAACTATAAAAATACTTTATAGAATTTCACACCTCCCCGGCTTAACCCAAAAAAAAGCTACTTCCTGCAAAATTTCTTATATCCCACGGTTCATCATATGGGAGCAATCCTGAGTGAGGACAATCCTTTATCAGTTGTCCATATCACCAGAAATATCTCCATGTTTGTGGAAACGAATGAAGATCGGATTTAGATTGGCATTTGTTTAGTTTTGATAAAGGCTTCTGTTGGATTCTGGTTAATCCATTGGAATTCGGTGTGTGAAGGAAGGTGTTTTTTTTTGGTCATGGACTTTTATTAAAATAGGTGTTATAAATAAAATTAACCAAGTCGAAAGGCACTTAATATCCTCGTCATTGGGATCAATTACCCTAAACACAAGTTATATCTTACATTGGGTGCTATAGCTCATCGAAAACACTCTGTTTCCCTAGTTGAAAGCTGCATAGTGTATAGATAGATACTCGTAAGTGTTTTTAAACAATGGAAAGTTGTTGGAAGCCGGTTAAAAAAAAAGTTTAATACTTTTTTTTTAACCGGCTTCCAAAAGGTCATCAATTCGTCTGTTTTTTTTTGGGTGTTCAACGATATCTTCGCCAATTGTGTACCGATTTCGATATTTTTTTTTTTTTTGTAATAAGAATAAGAAATTTTATTTGCTTAAACATGTGTTTACATACAGAATTAAACTAATACATGCATGCAAGATAACAAATAAAAATGGGTCACGACATGTCTGCCATTTCTCATGGCGTGCAAATATCTTGAGTACCTACATAATACAATTATTATTATTACATTAATGATTTTTAAACTTTACGCATAAACATTATAACAGTCAGTCAAAGTCATTAAAAAAATGTCTTATATTCAATTATTCAAATTATCAATTGTATATTATTATTAATAGTCATGTTCAGTATTACACATTACAAATGAAGATTTACACTTCAAATACAATAATATTTATAATATACAATAAATCTGTCATTAATAGGTACTAAATGTTTTCAATCAATTTAATTATATTTATTTGTGTATATAATAATCAAAATGTATCATTCAAAAAATCGTTAATACGAGTACTATAATACGCTTTTTGTGCCAAAAACAATTTCATTGTTTGTTTAAATTTAGATAAATTTAGGTCTTTCCAACTTTTGGGTAATTTGTTGTAGATAATTGATGCCAAGCAAAAAACACTCTTGCGCATAAGTGCAGTTTTTGATGTATGCACACATAGTATGCTATCATCACGTCTATTTCTTGGAAACTTGTCTGACATTCGAGGAAACAAATGCGGATTTGTTTTTACAAACACTGCTATTTCCAAAATATAAAGTGAAGGTAATGTTAAAATGTGATATTTAATGAAATAATTTTTACAGCTATCAGTAGTTTTGAGATTAAACATAGATCTCAAGCAATACTTTTGCCTTTTAAAGATGATCTCCCTATCAGGTGAATTACCCCAGAAGATAACACCATATCTAATGACGGATTCAATTAAACCATAGTAGGCCGTTAAACGTGCTTCTATATTAAGCGTTCGTGATAATTTATATAACGCATATGCACCACTACTTATTCTCTTGGCTAGAGTTTCAATTTCAATATGCGCTTTCCAATTTAAATTTCTGTCAATTGTTAGGCCTAAAAATTGTGTTGCATTAGCTGTCTGTATTTTATTATTATTATATTATATTCAATGTCAAGGTTACAAAATTGTGATGATCGTTGGCTAAAGTGCATAATCAAAGTTTTATTTATGTTAATTTGTAAATTATTATTATTTAGCCACGTTACCGCTTCAGTCAAAGTATTTTTTATGTCCGTTTCATATGTATTCCTATTATGGCATGGCATACTTATCGTACTGTCATCCGCAAACAGTGTCATAGGATGTTTAATGTATTTAGGGAAGTCATTAATGTAGAGTGTGAACAGAGGTGGTCCGAGTACACTGCCTTGTGGAACTCCGTGAGGGACGGTACGCTCTCTTGACGTGAGAATATCTTCACGTTTGGAACTCCTATTTATCCTACTTATTTGCGTCACTTGTTTTCTGTCATGTAGGTATGATTGTATTAAATTAAATATGTTTCCACGTATGCCATATGCTTCAAGTTTTTTTAGTAGTATATAATGTTGGACATAATCAAATGCCTGTGTCATGTCGCAGAAAATGGCACAGACAGGTGTATTTTTATCATAGATATATAATTCCGTAGATTGGGCTTGAGAGTGAATGAGAGCTCCCGTTTTAGCGGAACTTTGCTGTGTTAGAAAGAGAGAGAAAGTGACGCTGTTAACAGGGCCAAAACACGTATTTGCTACCGGCCCATACCGGCCCCGGTAACTGTTTACGCGAGCGTTTCGGCAATTATTTAAGTGAACTACAGTGATAACCCGTGATTGAATTACCATAATACGATGGTTTCTTGTGCAGTACCAGGATGTGAATCTTCCAAAAAGAAAAATCCCCAGGATTACTCGTTTCACCAGTAAGTTTACAAGTTGTTTACATCGTTATTTCTGCAATAACAATGCACTTAATAAGCCGGCTTTAAGCAATATATTATGAGAACATTATTTTATTTACGATCTAGATGAATTAGCATGCCTAAAACCGACGTATTTGAGAAATAACAAATAGAGAAATACGAAGGAGTTATAACCTCACTTTTTAGTGATGCGATGGCCTAATTTTTGTTGATATCGACAGCTAAGATAGCGTCTTACAAATGCATAGTCTTAGAAAAATAGATTATATGTAGGTACTTATTGTAACAAACAAAATAAAATATAGATAGATTACAATCGTATGTATACTAATATTTTAAAGCTGATGAGTTTGTTTGTTGATGATCATGTTTTGTCTGATGGTTCGAATTATTCTACCGCTAAATGAGGTTATATAGTCGCATGCCGACAGCATTTATTGCGTCAGACCCATAGGCGTCTAGCACACGGTCATGCAAGCGTCAATCAATTCCATCAATCATGAGTGATGGTTTTCGTCAGTCAGTACAAAATAACTTCAATCATCGCATTAGACGGTAGGTTTTTCGTCAATCAAAAAATTTACCGTTGCAAAACTGACAGCAAAACCTATCGTGTAATGTTCGCCATAAGACATTTAACAGAATTACTCGTGCATGACGATTTACGTCACATAAATTATCGATAGAGACCAACAAAGGAATAGACTAGTCACAACACTGTCTGTGCACACACTCACATTTTACACAGACTTAGATCAATGGTTTTTGGTCTCGTTTGATTGTTGACATTACCAATCTACGGAATTATATATCTATGATTTTTATCCATGTTCGTCTTAACCTATATATGCCCAGGGGGTCGGTAACGACCCAAAAGTACTTGATTAGATAAAATGCACCCTGACCGCGAACTTATGAATGCATTCTTATTACAGTGACATCTTTCTATAGTCAAAAGACCTAGTTTAGAGCACAGCTCAATATAATTTCAATTTTACAAAAATTTCATATGAAAAGTGCCAGTGCAAGTTGGTACAAATTAATTTCTGGAAAAAATGTGCGACCAAGCGCATAAGAATGTAAGTATTTTGTGTACATTATGTTTTTTTACCATCAATATGGTTTTTATAGTAAACTGAATATGTGCTTTAGAGATATCGATGTAAATATTGCCAATAAAATATTTTTTTCTAATTGCAATCAGTCGATACATTTTCGTGGGTCGGTAACGACACCGTGGGCAAATACCATGCTTTATAATCATAATTTTTCTTTTTGTGGTCCTGGCCCGTGCTCTCTACAGACGACATAACCAAAGCCCTGAAGTCACTTGACTACGTGGAAGATGTCCAGGGCTTCGATGTATACATTGATCCGCCTTGTGAGGGTACTATATCTGACAGTGACGAAGACTGCGATAATAATAAATCGCTTGAATCGACATTAGTAACTTGCCCCAACTGAGATGGTAGTACCACAAGACAAAGAAGACCATACCGATGGCGCCAACAACGCTGAAGTTTTAGTCGGCCCAACTAATAAGTAGTTCCTGGATTTTCCAACCTATTTCTACGGCATCTGGATCCAGTACCCATACGTTACGAAGTTCTCGTCCTGCCAAAATATCAACTTCAGCGAGTTGAAGAACCGACGATCATTGCTAAACCTGATGAACAGTACTTCTTGAATAGTCGTTCCACAAGGGTAACAACGCTTATTAGCTAGGCTGATCATTCACATAAGGATCTAGCGTAGAAACGCTGGAATTTCGCCAATTTATCGCAAGGTCTTATCTCTAGAAATATGTACCAGAGTACCAGAACTAAGCTTGGACCACCGAAGGCAAAGATAACTTCACCTGTTTCTGTTGAAAACATGCAACTGACCATGTATTATTCTCACAAGTCAGGTCAGAAGAAAAAGTGCACTGTCTAATAATAAAACAGCCAAAATTTGCCGCAAATGTGACGTCTATTTGCATTACAAATGCTTTGCAGCATTTTACTCATCTTCTACACAAATAAATAAAGTTGAAGTGTCCGATTGTTATTTCAAAATAACAGTTTTTTACTCATTAAACGTCACCTAAAACAGAACAAAAAATTGATTTTAATTTTTTTTCTCCGTCGGTCTGCCTGTCTGCCTATTTGTTTCAGTTAATCTTCAAAACAGCTCGACTGATTTTGAGGAAACTTTTACTAGCATATAGCTGATTATAAGGAGTAACGGAAGGTTTTATTTTTGAAAAAGGGATTAGGGTTCTGAGAAAGAAATTGTTAAGTAACAATATCCGATTCAAATTGGAAAGTGACATTGTATTATAATAATTTTATGCCAACGAAAGTCGCGAGTAACAGCTAGTAACTAATCCTATGTTCCTTACTTACCTTATTGTTCATATCTTACTTGTCTAAAGTAATAATGAAGACTGATCAGTAATAATAGTGTTTTATTTTGATTATTATTTCTCCATACTAGCACACGACCTTATTTACCCAGTGGGTCGTTTTCGACCCACTGAAAAAAACTAACTTTCAGGACGGAAAACTACAAATTACCTTCACAGACCTTGTCTTTGGTTATCAATAAACAACATATGTGAAAATTATAAAAATCGGTGTCCTAAATAGTTCTGGGCATATATGGGTTAACAGTGTACAAAAAGTCGTATATGGCCATGTTAATTGTTTTTTTCTCCCTAAATCCTTTTTGTTCATCACAAAGTATATGGTTTTTTTCTAAATAGGTATTTAGTTCCCTGTAAATATATTTTTCGATAACTTTTGAAATTATTGGTATTAATGATATTGGCCTGTAAAATTCCACTAACTCCGTATCCTCCTTCTTAAGAAGACCTCTCCTCTGTAAGAAGGAGAAGAAGTATCTCATGAGATGACGAGAAACAGAGAAGTATGGAAGAAGAAATTCTGCGCCGACCCCAAATGAATTGGGATTACTTATGTTATGTATGTCAAAAGAATGATGATGATTGTTCAGTGCCGTTAATTGGTAGGTGTTGATGGGGACCAGCGGCTTAGCGTGCTTTCTGAGGTACAGAGATTAATCGATATGTAATGGGTGGTCACCCATCTACGGGCTAACCTAGGCAAGCACGGTTTAACCTAAAGATCAGCCCTAATGGTGGTTATTATAGACCAGGGCCGACCGAAGCCTTCAAAAATGGTAAAAAAAATAAAAAAATTACAGTAGGATGAAACCCAATGGAAAAAGTAGACCAAAAAGTAGAGAAAAAGCATTGATATAATAAAACCCTAGATGCACAGTCTCGAACAAAACAAACAGTCGAAACTGTCGCCAAACACTCACCAATACACGCACTACTACATGTAGTTATCGTCACTATAAACATATTTTTTTTGGCAAATTCAACCTTAAGCAGATTCCTTTTACAATGCAGTTATAAAAAGCAATATAAAAAGTATTTTGTACGACCGTGCAGAGACGCGAGCGACGCGAGACTATTTGAAATGAGTTCATTGTGAACTCATTTTAAGCGGACGGTTTTGAGACGCGGAGTGTGTATCTTGGGTTTTATTATATCAATGAGAAAAAGATCTACAACTTTGTCATTACTTACATTTTTTTCCATAGGACTTGTAGTTTTGCCGGAAATCGAGGTAAGTCGCTTTTCCCCCTTAAAAAACCCCCCACCCCCACTTCCCGACCTCAGATCGACCGTAATTTATTTTTCCTTTAATTTTTGTTATAATATTCTCTACTTTTTTCATTGGGTTTCATCCTACTGTAATTTTATTTGTTTTAAAAAATTAAATACCCTGGTCTATTAAGCCACGAGCTGCTCCACGCTCCACGAGCTGTAAAAACAAACTTACAAAATAAAAATACGAAAATTTTACATGCATCAGTGCAAAAAGCTCCAACATTTTCATTACTCCCAAAACACGTTTGATACCAAATTTAATCCCAAAATCACTTTTTTAAGCATCCGCTAAGGTAACCGAACACCTAAACGCACCTGATGTAATACTCAACTCTGATTGGTCGATATTTCTTAGGGGGTGAGAATATCGCTCGCTGATTGGCTGTCTACAAACGGGGGTGGAACCGTCGTTTGGTGTCAAATAACAACCCTTATTAAGTGTGATTCGAGTGATTTAGGGATTTTGATGTAGAAAGGTGCTTGTTTGAAATGTTCGGATAATTTGTTTTCATTATTTTTGTTGGAACAGAGAGGAATACTTAAGTAAGTTATTTCATCAATACTGTTCTTAAAACGGTGAGGAAATACATCGTGTCCAAGAATGAAAAGAAAACATCATTTCAGCTGAAAGAAGTCTACAATCAAAGTGTCGTCACATTGACCGGTCCCTTGCCTCTTGCATCCAGAAGATCGCGGCAACCTTCACCATGTGATCGGCCCATCTCGTGGTAGGCCTTCCAGCACATCGTCCTCCGGTTCGCGGTCGCCACTCCAGAACATTTCGGCCCCATCGGTCATGCGTTCTGCGAGTAATGTGTTCTGCCTAACACGAAAACATTATGACATCTACCAACCTGTACTGAAGGAACTTGGTACCATTTTAGCAGTACCAACTAGCTGTGTGATCATTATAGGTTGAGTATGCTTTAAGTACCTCCCGCCGGGACTGCGGGCCCCGTCGGGTCTGCGGGTTGTTCGAAAGAGATACCGCGGCCTCGACACAAAGGTCTAAGAAGGAACATGGGTGGTTTTTAGTCAGTAGAAGTCTGACACATGGAGGGGTAATTTGATGATTTCACACCCCCAAAAAAAAAGTAAGGCTTCTACTGGGTAAGCTCGTTCCATCGTCGACATCATCTATGCCCTTAGGGCAAGATTGAAGTCAAGAGCAAGCCCATTTATAATAAAAAAAAAAGTACTTATGCCTTTTATACTGGCAAATAAGATCTTACCTATTGTTTTATTTCCCGTCGCTTCAAGATAAGAGGTACTTATGAAAGTAAGAAATTCCTGCGAAAAAGATCATAATATGCATAATTGCATAGTCTTTCCCAACCATGTTGGGGTCGGCTTGCACTCTAACGGGTTGCAGCTGAATACCAGCTTTCTACATGGAACGACGGTCTGTCTGACCTCCACAACCCAGATAATGCTTGGTAATACGGTACCCTTACTTGGTAAGACTGGCAATCAGTCCTCCCGGCCACTGACTTCCTGTAACTTCTGTCAAAGCTCTTCAAATGACAGCTTAGACAAATGGTTTTACGTTTGTTTTCGAGGTACCTACGGAGGAAACTCGCATGATGACATGATATCAGTCTACAGACCGAGGTTAGCAAGAGCGGCCTAATCTCTAAGATTCACGCGTACAGTCGAGCAAGCTAATAAGTATACAGCCAGTTATTTGGGTTTACTTTTAAGATTATACAAATACATTTAGCATACAGCAGTTTAGGATACAGTGTTTGACATCAGTCGTTTAATGCGAAACACTTGATATAACAAAATTACAATCAATATTTTCAGTGTTAAACAATTATAAAGATCTCTACCCTGTATACTTCACTCCCCCTGTATACTTATTAGCTTGTTCGACTGTACGTCTTCTATCATTTACCCATGAGCGCCTGTGAAAAAGAAAACAATAATTATTGAGAAATACATCGACGGCACGGTTGGCGTAGTGGCTGGCTGAGCGATTGGACTGCGCTCCGTGTTCGAGACCCGCACGGAACAAATATCTGTATGGCGTACAGATAGTTGTTTCGGGTCTGGGTGTTTGGTTTGTGTATGTGAGTGTAATGTTTGTAAACGCACCCACAATACAGGAGAAATTCCTACTGTTTGGCAACGATTTAAAAAAAGAAATAAAGTCGCACGGGGCTCTATGTCGCGGGCCAAAACTATTTCATAACCACTTATGAGACCCTTTTTACCATTTTTATACTATTACAATTTTATTGAGCCCTCACATTAAATAATAAGTGCCAACTTATTTATTTATATAAACAACAAACAAATATGGTCAAATGACCGCACGTTACCTACTCGCCTATCTAAGATTACAATTAGTTTATAGTAACGAATACTTTGTTTACAATAACATGGTGTCAAGCACACCGCGGTGCCTTTTGCCGCCAATTTCGCTGTCACTGCGGGCGGTCTTTTAGGTTAGGTATGGCGCCATTTGAAATTATTGTTGTGTCGATTGATTTCTTTCTGTTATTGTTTGTTTAAGGGCCATAAAACATGGTGACTGTTTTTATCAATGCTGTGCACAGACTTCTGATTCTTTCATAATTATTATTATGATCTCTTTCATATTTTCATTTTTATAACCCGTAACCTACTAGGGAGTTAAGGGTTATAAAACTGGCCAAATGCAAGTCGAACTTTTAAGTACATAAAGGGTTCCGTTGTAGAAGATATTATTATTGAGAGATTTTCCATGTTATTTTAGCACCATAGACTTTTTATAGATTTTCTCGTAATCTACTTACAAGTGTTGAACTAAATTACGTATTTTATTCAAAATTTTAGGCTCTGTAGTTTTGGAGATAAAGGGAGAGATAATGGTCGGACTCGGATCGGACAGACAGACAGACAGAAACCCGAGTGATCCATCCTATATGGGCTCAGTTTTTTCAGTTTGCGTCGGGGCTGTGGTTTGTCGAAAGGTTAACGCGGCTCCGACACAAGGGCGAAGAAGGAACATGGGTTTGGTTTTTAGTCAGTAGAAGTCTGACACTCCTAGGGTTCATGATTTCTCGAGCTTTTCAATTTCTCGGGTCTCGAGAATTCTCGAGGCTAATTTCTCGGGTCTTCTCAGGTTGTCGAGAAATTTACATTTACGTACGTTTTCTCATATTATTTGGTACCAATAACGTCAAAAATTCCGTGGTTTTGCTCTCAAATAAAAGTATCAAATCTATACTAATATTATGAAGCTGAAGAGTTTGTTTGTTTGAACGCGATAAAGTCAGGGACTAATGGTTGGAATTGAAAAATTCTGTCCATTCATCGATGACGGCTTTAGGCTATATAACATCACGCTATGACCAATAGGAGCGGAGCATACATGAAAAATTTTGCAAAAACGGGAAAAGATATTCCTTTTTGAGAGCTACCGTTGCGTGCGCTGCGAAAATGGTTCAAGTTATGCAAATATCATGTGTAAAGGAATTGTTTCTCTTTAAAAGTTCTAAAAAAAAGTTTGGGACAGCATATGTCTATCTTTTAAGATTGACTCACTGTAACCATTGTTTACTATTAAAATGTTAGGTGAAAAAGAATTATTTTTTGCGAAGCTTTTTTAACCCATATGGTATTAATCTATATCTAAATAAATGTGTTTGTTAAAACGGAAATTTTATATTGAATATTTGTGCGGTTTACTCTATACTATATAGTTTAAACAAATATCTTAGAAGATATCGCAATATAAAAATATCCGCACGACAAATAATTACGCGGTCCACCCGGCCCTCCCGTTCCAATGGAGATTCTAGCCTCCGGGAAATTTAAATACAAAATATTCATTGCACCATAATGTTTACAAGGTGTTATTGTATATTTAATTTTAAGGACGCATTTACGATTGATAAGTCAAATCATTACTTTTTTAAACAAAAGTATGTTTATTAAATACAATGCTTTGTATTTTTAAAATGTTTTTGCTACGAATTGTAGGTAGATGTGCAAGGTACAATTCTTAACTATAAATATAATTTTAGATATGTCCAGTTTCTCAATAAATGTACCGAAGTAAAAATATTTCACACCTTTACCGAGTAACATAGGCTATTATATTTTCAAAATATACGCGAACCAATAAAATTGTATTGCTGAGAAGTTTGTTTGTTTGTTTGGTTGAACGCGCGAATTGAAAACATATTTATATGTTGGATTGACGATTTATCGAGCAAGGTTATTCTTATTTAAAGTAAGCTGCGTGGGTCAGCTAGTTAATTATAATTTTTTTACTGATTATATTCAAAACGTAATATAGCCACGCAACATAACAAACAGCGATTTAATTTCTATATAGGTAGGTACATGATTTCTCGAGTTCTCGACTTTTCTCGAGCTTGATTTCCCGGGAACAAAGCCCAAGGATTTCCCGGGAATTCTCGGCTCGAGAATTCCCGGGAATGAACCCTAGACACTCCCCTTCGCTCTGCCCAAGAGCGGGGATTTTCCACCCACCAAAAAAAAAAAAAAAAAGGTACAGAACCCTAAAAACCTATAAAAACAACATGCACCAACTTAAGTACCTATCACATTTATTTCAAGAAACAAAAGAATTGTTTATTTTGAAACCATAAACCAAGTATCTGGGTAGCTAATTATTAGGTGAGTAAAACTGTATGTTTGGCATTTTTGACTTATTTGCGCATGAATTGGGAATTCAACTACCTAACTACGTATTACCAGAGCCGTCTTAGACTGTGCTGGGGCCATTGGGCACACAAGAATTTGGGGCCCTTTTGGAATGTAAAGAAAGTGAAATACATTTTTTTACTGTGATCTGCTTTATTATGGGTAATCTAATCTAATATAATTAATGATATTAGTATGATTTCATAATTTATCCGGGGATTCCCCCAAGCCCCAACCATAGACAAAGTCGACATTTTTTATGGTCGCTTGAATTTGGCATTGGAGCGGTTTGCATGGATGATCGCTAGATGGTGTTCTTAGTAAATTAGGTAGGATGCGTTCAGAAATACTTTTAAATTACTGAATAACTGAATAAAAAATCAAATGATATGTAACTTGAAAATAGACATTATAGACTCTAGATTATAAAATTTATAAACTCAAGTAAATGTCTGGTAAGTTATATCAGACCAAAAACAGCCCTTTAGTACAGCCAAAAAGCGCACTAAGTTTAAATTAAGCAAGAAGCTACCGTGTCTATATACCGCACACAACCGAGACCCTGTAGGCTTGATGTCACTCAAATTCATATAAATATATTGATTCGAATAAATCTGAAAATAATCGATATTCGGGCATTGAGAAAAGTGTAATGAGTTTTTTGAGATTAAATGTGAGAGAAATTGTCGGCCCTTCGGGTCGGGGCCCTCTGAGGATGGGGGCCCTGGGCACTGGCCCCTTGTGCCCTTATGGTAAAGACGGTACTGCGTATTACAAGTACTAAATAAATAGATACCTACTTATACGTAAACATATAAAAATTGACGCATAGTAGGTAACCTATAACAATCAATGGATTATTCCAAAGGCCTCACCTACAAATTCTAATATTATATTATAAAGAGGAACAATTTATTTGTAATTTTGTATGTAGATTGTAGGTGGCAATCTTCGAACTAATGATTGATGAGAAACAAATTTAATTTAATTTTCATCGATATAGCTATAGAGATACATTATTCATGGTTGCAATAGGCTATAAACTCCGGTCGGGGCTGCGGATTATCGAAAGAGATGACGTGGCCTCGGCACAAGGGCGAAGAAGGATCATGGGTGGCTGACACTCCCTTTCACTCTGCCCAAGAGCGGGAGGGGTTATTTGATGATTTTCCACCCACCCAAAAAAAAGGGGGATTATTGTGTTGGCTAAATATTTTCGAAGTAACGTTTACGTTACATAGAACAAACAAACGTTAGTGAAACAAAAGTCGATGTGAGGTTGTCGCCTTGCAAGTAACATCGAACAAAAAAAGCGTAGACCAAACACAACGTCGTAGTATCAAGGCTTCGATGAATAGTTTTAGGTGAAACAATTTTCGAAGAATAGTGTTTCGAAGAAATGTACAGGGGACCCCCATGGCCTCTGACTTGGCTTTTACATGCCAACGAGAAATAATCTCTCAGGCATGCTTATTTCATCACGCTGTTTTCCTTCACCGAACAAGTGATACTTAATTATAAAATACGGACATGACTACGAAAAGTCAGAGGTTTTTGTCTTCGTGTTCCAAAGCACGCCATAAAGAGATGTCAGCAACATTGCAGGGCCGTCGGGGCTGCAGGTTGTTCAAAAAAGATACCACGGCCTCGAAACAAAGGGCTAAGTAGGAACATGGGTGGTTTTTAGTCAGTAGAAGTCTGACAATCCCTTTCGGTCTGCCCAAGAGCGGGAGGGGTTATTTGATGACTTTCCACAGGCCATAAAAAAAGACCTATGACTTGTCAGTCTTGTTGTGACCTGAAATTCTGACATCCAGTCTTACCAAAGGGTATCGTATTACCTAGTATTAACTGGGTTGTGGGGTTCAGATAGGCAGTCGCTCCATGTAAAATACTGGTATTCAGCTGCATCCGGTTAGACTGGAAGCCGACCCCAATATATTTGGGAAAAGGCTAAGCAGATGATGACTTGTCAGTCCGAAGGTCACCATTCATCACTGCTTTAAAATATCATTCTATTAACAACCAAACTGCTATGAAAGCATATAAAAATAGTAAGGCTACTTAGTTAGGTATAAAAACAATCGTTCATTCACACGGTGTTTCCTGTATTATTGCTTACTTACAACTTACATCATTGATAAACACCAACTTAGTGAAATAAGCACTAAGTTACAACTTAGATGTTGTGAAATACGTTATTATTAAATTGCTGTATCAGGACAATTCCCACGATATGGTGTGATAGTGATGTGCTTGCTGTTTTTGTTATAATCGGGTTTATGTGGGCTTGTATTAAGTAAAAAATACACGTACCTAGTACAGGAGGAGCTCTTGGCTTAATAATAACAGCTGCTCGGGTCGATCTTCAGATTACGTTGTGCTTGCCTAGGTTGGTCTGTGGATGAATGACCACTGACCACCAATCTATCTATCTATATATAAATAAAAAGAGAAATCCTGACTGACTGACTCATCAACGCCCAGCCCAAACGCTTGGACCTAGAAAGCTGAAATTTTGCACAGAGATTCCCTTTATAATGTAGACAAGGAATAAGGAAGGATTTTTCGAAATTCAACCCCTAAGGGAGTTAAATAGGGGATGAAAGTTTGTATGGAAAATCGTCATTTTCACGGGGCGAAGCCGCTGGCTAAAACGAGAATTATATAAACCGAGTTTTTGCCGTGCCTCTGAAAGCACGTTAAGCCGTTGGTCTCAGCCAAAGATAGCCAGAGCCACATATAGGTCAGCTGTCATTTGTAGACCTTTGACAGTCGTTACAGGTAGTCAGTGGCAAGATAGTCTAACAAACAGTCTCACCAAAGGGTATCATATAACCGAGTACTAACTGGGTTGTGGCTGTAGGCAGTCATCATTTCAGCCAAAAGACGTCCACAGCTGGACATAGGCCTCCCCCAGGTTTCGCTACATTGACCGGTCCCGTGCGTCTCTCATCCACAGCGGGTCCCCGCAACCAGGTCGTCGGTCCACCTAGTAAGTAGGAGGCCTTCCAACGCAACGTCTTCCGGTTCGTGGTCGCCATTGCAGAACTTTTCGGCCCCATCGGCCATCCGTTCTGCAAGCAATGTGCCCTGCCCATTGCCACTTAAGTCTGGCGATTCTTCAGGCTACGTCGGTAACCTTGGTTCTCATGCAGATGTCTTCATTTCTGATTCGATCACGCAGGCAGTACCTAGACAGTCGCTCCATGTAAAGTACCGGTATTCAGCTGCATCCGGTTGGACAGGAAACTGATTCTAAACTAGTGGGAAAAATGCTAGGCCGATGATCAGATAAAATTTCTTATTTATAAAAGTTATAGGTAAGTACCTATCTTATCCGAAATGTTTATCATAATACTATAACTTTGCCTAAGACCGAGTGATATAATAGAGTTGGCAAATTAATGACGTCACAGGATGCTTCTAGCATACAAAAACTGTAGAGGAAGTATGGATAATATAGCGTTTTACCAGCCCATAAGAAGCATGAGGAGTGTGGAGTCATATTTGGTCTAATCATATGTCGCAAAATAGTTTGGAAAACTCATCATGGCATTACATACTCATCTCTGGACCTCGGTGTCCTGCCACCATGTTAGTCTGAAATAAGTAAATACATTATAATATAACATTAATTTATCCTCAGGCCACTTTGGCTCTTAGGTATTACCGGCTAAACCCGGTTTTAGGACAAACTAGTTTTTTTATTGGATATCTTTGGTTAAACGTACCTACTGAACGCTGTGTTAAAATTGACACGGCCACATGCTTCTTTTTTATTGCGGGTGGCAAATCATCAAATGACCCGCTCTGGTCAGAGTGGTAGGGAGAGATGGCAGACTTCTACTGACTAAAAACCACCAATGTTCCTTCTTAGCCCTTTGTGTCGAGGCCGCGGTATCTCTTTCGACCAACCCGCAGCTGAATACCAGTATTTTACATGGAGCGAGTGCCTATCTGATCTTTACAACCCAGTTGATACTGGGTTAATACTAGTAACTACTTATTTATTTATTTATTACAAACAGATACACCAACAGTACATATGTTATGGACCAAGTGATAAATTGGGCAGTATACATAATGCCCAGTCATTATGAAAAATGCCCAATATGAAAGTGCAATTTGATAATAATTATTCAAATAATCAAATTGACTGGGCATTATACATATTGCCCATCACCTTTTGGGCAGAGTAATACAAACACATTTAATTACTATTTTTTTATTGTTATTGTCATGTAGCAATATAATAATGACCGTGCAATGTGATAAATAATGACGTTAAGATAGTAATTAATCACTTAGCCCGATAAAGCTAGACATTATTCATAATGCTCGTGCATTATTAATAATGCCCGCATTAATCACCTGGTCCATAACACATACATTTCACACTGATTATTAAAAATATACCGGTTAGGGTTCTGATGTAAGTACCAATTACAGGTATACACTACTACAATATAACTACTACTATGTATTATGTAGTCATCTCTTTCGAACAACACGCAGCCCCGACGGGACACAGCAACCCCTAAATATAAGCTTATCTGAACAAAAGAAAGTCTAACTTTCGTCCTACAATAATCTCTTGTGTTGAAATGATTTAGGTATTTGTTTCGCATCTTATGTGTTATACCTACACGAAGGTTGGGGAGCGTTCAAGTATTACGTAACGCAATTTTTGGAGATTTTTGACTCCCTCTGCCCCCCATGTAACGCGCCGTAACGTTATACTGTACCCCCCCTCCTCCCTATTAAAACATTACGTAACCACCAAGTGACAATTTTTACCTAAAATTGGATATTTTGAGAAAAAAAACGTTTTAAAAAAGTGCGTGATAGAATCTTTCTACGTGAGGGTTAAAAAAAACAATATTACGTAACGCGTGGTTCAAAATCCCCCTCCCGCCCCTGTAACGCATCGTAACGTTTTACAAGACCCCCCGTCCCCCCAAATTCGTTACGTAATACTTGAACGCTCCCTTGTACACAAATTTAATGCCTTCCTAAAAACTTCCTAGGTATCTTCTTTCTAAAAAAACCGTTGCCCTGTTCTCTGCCCAGTTTACCGGCGGCAAGTCGTGAACATACCACCGTCGGTTCGCAGTACATTAGGTGTAACGTTCCCACGGCTGGTTTCCAGGTAAGACTGCCATAAGACATACGACACCAGGGAAACAGACAATATTGCATCGGTATTACACGGTATCACCTTTTTCCGACTGTCGTACTAATGGACGGTTTTGTGTTTTGCAATGCGGTGAAATTGTTATATAATTGTATTCTTTAATAGATTAGCTGATGCCCGAGGCTTCACCCAAGTGGAAGTCGGTCAAATTATATACTAAAACCTTAATCGAAAACCACACTATCCATTGGTGAAAACAGTATCAAAATCATTGCAGTAGTTTTATTTGTATCGTCATCAGCCTATAATGTAACCACTGCAGGGACTCAGGCCTACTAGTTTTCTAGGAGAGGGATGGGCTATAATCCACCACGCGCGCCAACAGCGTGCTGGTAGATCAGATGACACAATATTTAATGTCTTCGAATGTTTGGTTCTGGGAAACCGGCGGGCGGCGGGTTTCCTCACGCTGTTTTCTTCCACCGTTTTGAGAGCCTCACAGAATATGTATATGGAGCCTATTTATCTTTAACACCTCAATACCATATTTCACGCAAATAAACATTATTATATTCTATTGCCATCCATCAGGCACAAATCCAGATTCTGTGGCTGCCACTACGAAATTCCTGATGGTAAAACCCATTACTACCACTTTGTCCGACTTGGGTGTCGAACCCAGAACGTTATGCACATCAGTTCCACTTGCGGATCTACTTACACTTCATAACTATTTGGTGTCCCAATGTTTTCATGATACAGTATTCGATGTCCTTTTACCGCCAGCAACTCAAACCGTGTTCCTGATATGGTGGGCATTCTTTTATATTTAAAAAATGTTTTAATCCTACTATCCTATCCTCATCATCAGCCTATTGCAATCCACTGCTGGATATAGGCCTCTTTAATGTTACGCCACTCAACTCGATTTTCGGCAACTCTCATCCAGTTGTTACCAGCCACTCTGCGAAGATCTATCCCTATCCTACTTCCTACTAATATCATGAATGCGAAAGTTTGTGAGTGTGTGATTGTGTGAGTGAGTGAGCGTTCATGTTTGTTACTTCTTCACGCAAAAACTACTGAACGGATTTGGATAAAATTTGGTACACAGATAGTTTATAACGTGGATTAACACATAGGATAGTTTTTATCCCGATTTTATCTTCCCGTGGGATAATTTTTGAGCTACAGCGGGTGAAGCCGCCTGGTAACAGCTAGCTATTTATAAATGTATAAGTAAAGAAATAAATAAAGGACTGTATAGGTACTATAATTACCTAACATTTATTAATGACACAGCTGCTTGCGTTCGCGTTATCCCACCCTAGAGTCCTGTTTACTCCCAAAAATACCAACGTAAAAAAAAAATTAATAATTATATAAAAGACTTACTTACATTGAGCAGAGGAGGCAGTGGGGAGGTTTACCAAACTACAGCTGTTGGCAACAAAGCTTGTTAAACCTTCCTGTGATTGTGGTTTTTCTTTTCATTGTTCTTGAAGAAGAGGACTTGCTGGGCCGACCCCAGATGACTTGAGATAAGGGCTAAAGAATGATGTTACTATATTATACTTTTTAAGTAAGAAGTAAGTAATCATGATTTGTTAAATAAATTGCAACAATAAATTCCCAGAGTCCAAAAAAAAAACACCTAGGGCTCTAACAGAAACCTTCGACCGCCATTTTGCAAATCAGTGCGGACCCTGTCGTAAAATCCCGCCTTTTTAGAGGTCAAACGTTAAAAAATAAAATAAATATTCAAACTTGGAATGGAACACCCTGCGATGCTCCGCCCCGTCTCCCGTCTCGTTCGCACATTTGCCGTCTTTGTCTGCGGGCTTTGAAATGCGAGATATGTTATTCGAACCTCTGACTTCGGTTAGCGAGGGTGTAACTATCTTTGTGAAAAATACATTATTAATAATTAATATTACGTTAATATTTTAGTGAAATAGTGACAGTGATTTTAATTAGTGTGTTCGGACTGTGGTAAGGTGAGGGCGGTTTTTTATTTATTTTGTAACGAAGTGACTTTATTTTAATACAAGTAAATTGTGTTTTTGTGCAAAAATACAAAATAGATTTATTATGATAAAAATCTGGTGGTGAATTAGAGAATAAAGGTAGCTATCAATTTTTTCGCAATAACTATAGAAATTCTGTTTGGATTTAAGAGGCCTACAATATTTTCTAACGGTTTATTTGAAAATTTTGGTAAGAAAATTGTTGTGATTTTCATTGATTTTTAAGTGCGAGATCAAATAGTGTGTTACTAAGCAGATAAAACTCTTTATTAAGACGTGTATTTCAGTTGTGAAAAATACATTTTACATTTTCTTCTTGATCGCGTGGTTAGTGCTTATCCTGGTGTCAGAGTTTTTATCCTCTGGCCTCTGACTTGGCTTTACATACCGTTGAGAAATATCTCTCAAACATGCTGGTTTCCTCACGACGTTTTCCTTCACCAAAGCATGTGATCTATACAATACGCACATCATGACTCCGAAAATTCAGAGGTACAGTCGAACAAGCTAATAAGTATACAGCCAGCTAACTTGTATTTACTTTTAAGATTATACAGATACATTTAGAGACTGTTTTCAAACGATACAGCGTTTCACATCAGTGAGCTTAATGCGAAACACTATAAAAAACAAAATTGTAATCACTATTTTCCACTGAAAATAAGAACACTTTCTAGAATTATAAAAAACTCTACCTGTATACTTATTAGCTTGTTCGACTGTACGTTCCTTGGATTCGAATTTTAGACTACCTGATTTTACATATACACTGTTAAAAATTTTCAGGGAATTTTACATAATTTTAGGGCAACTTTCGTTGCCCTCACGTTTCTGTATTTTTACATAATTATGTAATTTTACAAGGCGTATGTAGTTTTACATATCGACCTGATTTCATTATTATGTAATTTTACATATATGTAATTTTACATAATCAAACAAATCGACGGTTATGTAAAATTACATTTATGTAATTTTACATAATCATACTACCAGAATATATATGTAAAATCACACTTATGTAATTTTACATAATCTGTAAAATCTCACTTATGTAATTTCACATAATCTGTAAAATCTCACTTATGTAATTTTACATATTCTGTAAATTTTCATGTATGTAAAATTTCACTTATGTATTTTTACTTTTTTTTTCGGTAATATTACAGTGTAATTATGTGTTATGTTACAAATACCGTATGTAAAAATACATACAATTTGTGTATTATTAATGATATTTTATGTAAAATTACATTTTATTCAATAATATTACAGAATTATTATGTGTTTAATTACAGATTTCGTCTGTAAAATTACACTAACTTTATGTATTATTAATGTTTATTTAAGTATTTTTACTTTTTATTCGGTAATGTTACACAATTATTATGTGTTTTGTTACAGATTTCTTATGTAAAAATACATAAAGTTTGTGTATTATTAATTATATTTTATGTATATTTACATAGTATTCGGTAATATTACAGAATTATTATGTGTTTAATTACAGATTTCGTCTGTAAAATTACACAAACTTTATGTATTATTAATGTTTATTTAAGTATTTTTACTTTTTATTCGGTAACTTTACACAATTATTATGTGTTTTGTTACAGATTTCTTATGTAAAAATACATAAAGTTTGTGTATTATTGTTTTTTTTAAGTATTTTTACTTTTTATTCGGTAACTTTACACAATTATTATGTGTTTTGTTACAGATTTCTTATGTAAAAATACATAAAGTTTGTGTATTATTAATGTTTTTTTAAGTATTTTTACTTTTTATTCGGTAATTTTACACAATTATTATGTGTTTTGTTACAGATTTCTATGTAAAAATACATAAAGTTTGTGTATTAATGATTATATTTTATGTATATTTACATAGTATTCGGTAATATTACAGAATTATCATGTGTTTAATTACAGATTTCTCATGTGAATTTACCACAAAAATTATGTATTTTTAATGATTTTTTAAGTATTTTTCCTTTTTATTCGGTAATATTACTGATCAAATGTATGTGTTTTTACATAAGAAAACTGTGATTTTAAATATGGGCACGGTAAAATTACTTGTGGTTTGCGTATTATTACCTGTAAAATTAGGTAATATTACATGTTAATAGGGGATATTTTTCTGTAAAATTCAATACAAATTCTGTACATTTACGTGCTGTCGGTAATTCTCCGGATTTAGTTATTAGCCATAGCCAGCCGTTAGTTTTTCTTATGTATTTGAATTAATGCAGCCGTATTTATCAAGACAAAAAAATCACTTGGAAATAAGTCAATCAGGCTAATAAGTTAATAACCGATCTAATGAATATACACTGGCTGCATCTGTATTAGCAACAGTCCACCCAATATTACATTTATTAGAGGTGATATATTCTTTATTAAAAGGTGTGACCTCAAAGCAAATTAAAAACCAAAAACCTCATTGTTATTGAATAATTTGCTTAAACACACACACATTTTACAAATACTATATCACTCCTGTAATATTAGGCGCACAGTTATATTATTCAGACGTGACAAGAGATTATACCCAGATCGGTTAGTTTTATTTTGATGACGAAAACTGCATTTATTAAAATACACAAGAAAAAAATAACAACTTGCCAATAGCAAAATCCTGAGAATTATCGATAGCATGTAAAAGTACAAAATTTGTATTGAATTCTATAGAAAATATCGCCTAATAACAAGTAAAATTAACAAATTTTATAAGTCATAATACAAACAACAAGCAATTTTCAGTTCGGAGGATATATAATAAAAAAACAAGACTCCAAAATAAAAAAACAATTTATTGTCAGCTAAACATCACAAACTGTCATTTATTGTCTTATGCCGATGACACTACCTTAACGTTTTATGGTAACTCATGGGACGAAACTTTTGTTGCGGCCCAAGAAGGATTCAATATAGTAACTCGTTGGCTTGCACATAACAAACTGACCTTAAATGCCAGTAAAACGAAATACATACAGTTTACAATACATAATGTAGCATATATTTAATCCTATTAATTTCAAGTTATAAGCACACACATGTAATCCTTTAACCACAAACTGTGACAAATGCCCAGGGCCCCGAGTCTGCTATTCAATAGTGTCAGAATGGTCGATCATTGATCTCATAATAGTTGATTGTTGACAAGCCAAAAAGTACCTTATGCCTATCGACTTAAGGTACTTTTTGGCTTGTCATCAATCAACTATTATGAGATCAATGATCGACCATTCTGACACTATTGAATAGCAGACTCGGGGCCCAGGTGATATCAAAAGCAGAATCAATAAAATACTTAGGGATAATAATTAATAAAAGCTTATCTTTTAAACATCACATCTCTCATCTGGTCCAGAAAACAAGAAAGCTCGTTCATGTTTTTAAAAACCTTAGGCATGTTTGGAGTTGGAAACTGATTAAAACTATGTACGAATCCCTTTGTCAATCTATCCTTTCGTATAGTATTTCCACCTGGGGCGGTTCGTATAAAACGAATATCTTAAACGTTGAAAGAGCTCAACGACTTCTCCTAAAAGTCGCTCTTTTTGAACCACGTTTTATTCTTTCGCGCGTTCGGAGCCGGTAAAGATTCAAGATTGTGAAGGCTGAACAAGTTTTAACCTGCAGGATGCTGTGTTTGTTTGTTAATTGTTTGTGCTCACACGACACCGTAGTACTGCTAAGGTGAGTATTAGATATTTATAATAATCTGTGATTGTACCTATTATAGGAAACAATGTTGTTTTTTTTTTTTTTAACAAAACTCCTAAATAAAAAAACAATTTATTGCCAGCTAAACATCACAAACTGTCATTTATTGTCTTATGCCGATGACACTACCTTAACGTTTTATGGTAACTCATGGGACGAAACTTTTGTTGCGGCCCAAGAAGGATTCAATATAGTAACTCGTTGGCTTGCACATAACAAACTGACCTTAAATGCCAGTAAAACGAAATACATACAGTTTACAATACATAATGTAGCATATAATCCTATTAATTTCAAGTTATAAGCACACACATGTAATCCTTTAACCACAAACGCTACGAATGTCGCTAAGTCGTAAAATCGTAAACTTTCTTTAATAGATTTTCAGCTTTATTTCAACAGCATAAGGTTGAAAATCTATTAAAGAAAGTTTACGATTTTTCGACTTAGCGACATTCGTAGCGTCGTTATTCGTGTAGAGACTGCAGGGGCTGCAGTCTCTACACTAATAACAGCGCTACGAATGTCGCTGAGCCGTATCGGTGTCAAATTTCGTTAATAGATTTTCGGCTTTATTTCAACGGCATAAGGTTGAAAATCTATTAAAGAAAGTTTACGAATTATCGATTTTACGACATTCGTAGCGCTGTTATTAGTGTAGAGACTGCAGCCCCAGGCCCTGATGTGAGAGCTGTGTCACCTGCGGGCAACACGAGCCCTGCAGAATTATATAACAACAATGTCACCGTCTTGGTTATTACAGTAACATATAAAATGATATAATTAAAAGCTAACAGCAATCCAATACATACATTATAATATTATGTAGGCACTTTTTATAACTATACCGTTAAAACTATATACAGGGTAACCTATAATTGGCCATAGAAACTGTAACAAGCATATTTTGTAATATATTTAAATGTATCGCTGTTGGTTACCTAAATAAATAAACGAATTTTCTGAAAATGTTTTTTACGGAAATTAATTAGAGATGCAACGGATAGTTGTTTTTGATTGTGCATGAACGAGACCTATGCACAGTAATAATAATAGTACATAACGATACAAGTGTACTGTAAAATATTTTATAACATTTTCGCAAATACATTCATCCATACAATAAATGAGGACATCATTATTCTAAGTTTCTTTTATAGTCCAGTCACTTTAGGCCAAATTAAGTACATATCTCGGAAAATCGACATACCCAGTATATTACCAGTTTACTACATAAAAACTTGTATTTTGGCATCCTAAAAGTTGTCTCAAAATTCACATAATATGGTAGGGTGACCGCGTCTATTAAAAATCTAAGGTCAAAGGTCACAAAAATCAATTTTTTTGCAAATATCTCGTTTCCTATGGGTTTCTCGCTATTTGTATGTATGATTAATATTGTAGAGACTTAAATTCTCTACAACTTTTCTATTCAACATTTTTTCAAACTGTTTTCAAAATAGAGGGCGTAGAGCGCGCGGGCAGAGGATTATCTGAGGTCAACTGGTAGTCTCGAACTCTCGATCAAAAACTCGTAATATTAAGGTTTAATCCTGAAAAACTGACTATAAATAGAAAGGTTCGTACCATATAATATTTAAAGTTATGAAAGAATTTACACATTTTAAATAAGATGTTCTTAATTTTTTTTTTTGTCTTGTTCGAATGCTATTAGTGTATATGAGAATATAATCACAATGTAATTAAAATATGTCCCTTAGTAATTTTTGAATTACCGAAAGAGATTATGAGTGTTATTGAATTGATAAATTTTAGAATTATTAGAAAAAAAGATTGAATTTAATCTAAAAGTTAATAAAAAATGATAATTATATGTTTAGCAATAAATTATAACCTTAATATTACGAATTTTTGATCGAGACTACCAGTTGACCTCAGATAATCCTCTGCCCGCGCGCTCTACGCCCTCTATCTCGAAAACAGTTCAAGATATAAAAAAATGTTGAATAGAGAAGTTGTAGAGAATTTAATCCATAAATAGCGAGAAACCCTAGAAAACGAGATATTTGCAATTTTTGTGACCTTTGACCTTAGATTTTTAATCGACTCGGTCACCCTACCATATGTGAATTTTGAGACAACTTTTAGGATGCCAAAATTATTATTAATTATTTTATGAGGTCGACATACCCAGTATATATATACTGGGTATGTCGATTTTCCGAGGTCAACCCCTATAATGACTGGCCTATTAGGATTTTGCAGGTCAAAACTGTTGTTTTGGCTTCATCAAGTACACACATGTGTGCCAAAGGGCGATTCTGCACATCATTTCCGTTTTTTATGACGTAGATATTACAGTATATTTGCATATTTTTAATTATGAGTCATATGTTTATAATTATGAGTCTTTTATGTAGCACGTAAATTATATAGTGCCTAATAAAGTATTATTATTGATGGGTATTCCGAAACCATTATAAACCGCTCACAGCCTGCACTACTCGACACGAAAATAAATAATCATATTATTATATTAAAAAAATATATATTACTTACAGCAAATGAAAGGAATATATACGGATCTAAGATTTTTTTGATGGATGGCACAGAAGTAGAAGACAATGAAGCTCTCAAAGAACTCCAAAATGAGGTTATACTTATAGGGGATAGTTGGGAACCTGATCAAAGCGATAATCAAAGTCGCACAGCAACAGCGTCTACAATCCGGCTCCTAATTCACTAACGACAAGCACAGTTAGCAATAACAGCGACACAAGCATAAATAGCTTTGCGTTTGACATTCCCTATGACAAACTTCCATCGACGCTTTTGACAAAATTACATGATTGTGAACCGATTTCTAATACCGATGTCAACACTATTGTGAGAACTGTAACAGATGAACTCTTCCAAGAATCAAAAGTAGCAACAAGATCAGCTTACAGAGTGGTTGCACGGGATTTGTGTGACAAATTTCCACAACTATATGATAGAGATGCTGATACAAAAGAACTAATTGGAACAGGCTACCACACAATTTTTTAAAAAATTGAAGAAAGAGTTCATTATCTCCAAAGGCCGAATAAAAAAACAGGTATACGTGACGATACCTTAGGATCAAGAAAGAAATCTAGAGTCATCAGAAATTTGAGTGCAGGCTGTAAGGAATGGCAACCCAGCGATCCCTGTAATGTGGATCTTGAAACTTTAGATTCTAAAAAGGACTGGCTTAAATCGGTTTCTTCCTAGGAAAGAGATGAATCACAAGTTGAATTATATATGAACGAGACCTATGCACAGCAAAGGATATTTCTGAACTCGGCACCTACCATAACACATATTCTTGACGAGTGGCCAGTATTGTTATAGGAGAAATATATGATTTCGCATTTTGATCGTCTTTGTGCTTTGAATTCTGGTCAGTGCATGGACGCCTTTCAAAACAAAACGACTTCATTGAACGAGCGATTAAAAGCTACAATCGCGAAGAAAAAAAATAAGTGCACTGTTAATGACAATAACTTAAATCACAACCTACAGATGGTTGCAACTTATTTCAATGAAGATATAAAACACATATACCAAACACATCAGGTATCTATATAAAATATACATACATTCAGGTATATACAGGGTGGAATTTTGTAATGCCACCTGGAGGGAAAGTACTCTTAATACTGCAGATAGAAAATTTTACTCAAAGGAAACATTCCTTTATTTTTGAATAGAAAGCAATCTGCATTCAAAGATTTTCGAAAATTCTCTTCTCACCCGGGAATCGAACCGGCTAAAATTATACCCTGTACTTTTATTGCATCGATCGTTAGGGTCAATTATAAGGATGAAATCTCTCTAACAAACATGATAAATTAAATGATAGGAAAACCAGGAAATCTGAAGTTACAAATTCAATGAGTCAAGTTAAAGCTCTTCTTTTGGAATGCAGACTCCTTTGCGACATACTCGTAGCTGCATGTATGAGGTAATTTAAATACTTATGGAATGTTAGATTAAAATTTGAAAATTAGATTGTCATAGTAAGATTTAAGATTTTAAGTTTTTTTCTTTTTTAAGATTTCCTGGTTTTCCTTTCATTTAATTTATCATGTTTGTTAGAGAGATTTCCATCCTTATAACGATCGATGCAATAAAAGTACAGGATAGGTATATTTTTTTCAGATTTTAGCCGGTTCGATTCCCGGGTGAGAAGAGAATTTTCGAAAATCTTTGAATGCAGTTTGCTTTCTATTCAAAAATAAAGGAATGTTTCCTTTGAGTAAAATTTTCTATCTGCAATATTAAGAGTACTTTCCCTCCAGGTGGCATTACAAAATTCCACCCATATATATTTTATTATTCATAACTTTCATAACTTTTTTCCGAATGTGGTTCCATGCTAAATATAGTAGTTCCATTTACTAATTAACTTTTACTTTTTCAGGAACCATTAACTAGGGATCAAGTTGCAACAGAGCTATCCAAAGTAGCCTAACATTGTATTTTAGGTTCTAGTAAAAGTAGATGAACCACATGAAGTTGTTTCAGATGAAAGATTATATGGACAAGTTACCGCTAAATTCCAGATTGAATATAATGAGTTCTTGAATGGTATTCGACATTTTTTAACAATATTCTCTGATTACATTCTGTACACTTAGAATAGAATGTCAACTCGTGGACTATCAGTACTAGTCCCAGGCTGATGTAATCTAAAATTGTGATTTCTAAAAGACTCATAATTATTGAAAATACTCTTACACAAAGGATCAACACACGGAAATTTAACATTTTTACAGAACCTGTGACTTTTTACATGCGGTTATTGCGGCATGAATTTCTCCTCAGTGATTTCGTACAATAACCAGTAAAAAAGTACAATAAAAAGGAAGGATCTCCGACCGGACGGGCAGTTAGCCCGCCGGACACAACACCCGTCCGGTCGGAGGATCCTTCCTTTTCTATGGGGGATGAGGAACTTTACACCCTGTTCCTCATTACCCCCAAAATGGTTATTGTACTAAATCACTGAGGAGAAATTCTCGCCACAATAACCTCATGTAAATGACATAATTATTATCTTTTATAATATACTGTTAAGTTTACTCATTAATGACAATACTTTATTCAGCGTGCGTCCTTTACGGACTTTACTTCCTTCTTTAGGATTTATCTTAAAAACATACCTTTGTATAAATTCTAATGTGTTTTGACACTCTACTGGATATTCCATATTCAAGTTGAAGTAAGCCGCCATCAACAGTTGTAACGACGTAGACAGACTCGCAGTTTCGCTAACGATCGTTTTTTCTACCAGCAAGTAATATTATATTTTCATTATCTGTGGGCAAAACACAAAATGGTTAAAACAGGCAATATAGGCTCCAAAATTTTATAATAACGTACTTAAAAACCGGGACCTTTTGTGTTTGTTATTGTCAGGAGAAGGTTCTTAGATAACGTTTTAACACTGTAGATTACATATAAATTATATTATGATAAATTATACGAAACGTAGTGTTATGCTTCGCAGTTAAGGCATTTTATCATTCTAATAAAAATTAAGTCTCACCTAAAAATACAATGTTACGCTACTTTGGATAGCTCTGTTGCAACTTGATCCCTAGTTAATGGTTCCTGAAAAAGTAAAAGTTAATTAGTAAATGGAACTACTATAATTATTTAGCATGGAACCACATTCGGAAAAAAGTTATGAAAGTTATGAATAATAAAAAATGTATATAAATATGTATATATAGATACCTGATGTGTTTGGTATGAAAAGGTAAGTCGTTTTGTTTTGAAAGGCGTCCATGCACTGGCCAGAATTCAAAGCACTCAAATTTCTGATGACTCCAGATTTCTTTCTTGATACTAAGGTGATCCTGACCTGGTGACCTTTCTTGATCCTAAAACCAGTGAGTTAACTCAGTAGTCAATTTGCTAATCACCGGCATTAATATGTAGTGTCTCAAATATTGGTAACAAAGTTTTATTTCATTGCTGGATGGTAGATTTAAAGTAAAGGAAAGTAACAATTTTGAAGGAGACGATCGGGTTCATACAGGGTGTCCCGTAAATAATGGATCAAACGTAACGGGTAGGTAGCTTACCTAATTTCCAACAACTAATTTGAATAATAAAAAAAAAACTTGTCTCCCAGAATTAAGTTTTTTTAATGCTGTTGCTGTTGCTGCAAATGATGACATTTTTAGGTATGATTTTTATCTAACATTTCTGAATAGCTTACTAATGTTATAAGATACCATTTTTTTGAATACCGTTTTATTTGCCTTAGAAAAAAAATCTTGAGTTGAAAAGTTTTTTCTTTACGATGTTAGGACCAAAATTGAAAAATTTCTCCTGTAAAAAAAATGTATGACACCGAAGACGACCATTATTTTAAAAACTTGTACATTTAATAAGGTTTGCAAATTCCTATAAAACTTACGTCTAGTCCTTATCGTTACAAAGATATTGCTATGAATGTGATGAAGAAGACAGAAAATGAATTAAATTGGTACTATCCAATTTTTTCCTTTTCGTTATGGCTTATGATTGAATGCTTGTAATCGAAGCAGGTAGTTAAGCGGCTAGCATAATTCCGACCCGATGACGTCATCTGTCCGGAATTTGGGACCGCTACCTGTGGCGGAGTTGCATGCACCTCAGTCAGTGTGAAGGGGATAGATAGCGCCGCTTTTGTATTTTTGGTAAATTGGTATGAAGTTGTACATTCTAGTCCTTGTCGTTACAAAGATAATTGCTATGAATCTGAGAGGTGCTCCAAATCAAAGTTAATAAAAAAAAAAGTGTGTAGGTACATTTAAACTTTTTTCTTTAAAATGTGTAACTGTAGTATTTCAGAGGCAATGTTCATTGAATTATTTACACATTCCGGACAGATGACGTCATCAGGTCGGAATTATGCTAGCCGCTTAACTACCTGTTTCGATTACAAGCATTCAAGCATAAGCCATAACGAAAAGGAAAAAATTGGATAGTACTAATTTAATTTATTTTCTGTCTTCTCCATCACATTCATAGCAATATCTTTGTAACGATAAGGACTCGTAAGCTTTATACGAATTTGCAAACCTTATTAAATGTACAAGTTTTTAAAATAATGGTCGTCTTCGGTGTCATACATTTTTTTTACAGGAGAAATTTTTCAATTCTGGTCCTAACATCGTAAAGAAAAAAGATTTATTTTCTAAGGCAAATAAAACGGTATTCAAAAAAATGGTATCTTATAACATTAGTAAGCTATTCAGAAATGTTAGATAAAAATCATACCTAAAAATGTCATCATTTGCAGCAACAGCATTAAAAAAACTTAATTCTGGAAGACAAAATGGTAAAATTCGAAAAAAAAATAATATCTTGGTTACTGTAACGGTTTTTTTTTTATTATTCAAATTAGTTGTTGGAAATTAGGTAAGCTACCTACCCGTTACGTTTGATCCATTATTTACGGGACACCCTGTATAAAGGTTATTAACCATTATCAATGTATACCAAGTAGTTGTAATGTAATACCTACCAAGTCAGTTATTTTTTTTGATTTGGTATTACATGGATCTCACTACTTTTTTACGGTAGAAGAACTGAGTTGTGCGACTTGGCTGTTTTTTACAAGTTTTGTTTTTAGTGGGATCTCATTTCTTTTTGCAGATGCTTGCTCTACTTGGCGGGGGCACTGCCATGCCCCCAGATACCTTATCCTATTGTAAGTACAAAGTTTTAGAGCAAGCTAGCAACTGTTTTAAAATGAGTGTATCTAGAAAAATAGACTGAAATTGCAACTTTTTTTAGTTTTTCCTTGATTATTCTAATTGTATTCTGAATTAGAAGACCTTACCGGGGACTCTTAAAGCAATCTGTGTAGTAAAATTCAGATAAACTTATTGATAATGGTTATTAACCTTCATATGAACGTTGCCATGAAATTTAATCATTGTTACCGATCACTAATACGAATAATATGTTTAACAAATTTCTGTGCTAATAATTGTGACTTTTCAAGTTAGCGCTATGTGGTACAATGTAATTAAATATCTGCTTAATACTTCCATTCACATTTATGTGACAGAAAATAGGGCTTCTATATAAATACAATCTACATACCTACTATACCTAATTTTGTTTAATTGACATCTTACTGCAAAATAATTAATGTGGTTTGACAGCACATTATTGCCCAAATAAAGTCTACTCTACAATCTATCTAAACTAAAAAGATTTCATTAAGTAAGTCAAATTAATTTAGATTTACCTGTCTGTATTACATTTTCCACGGTTAATTCCAATATTGGCACAGCTTTCTTTACTGTTAGGTCTGTCGACCAAATTTTCACGACGGGCATGTTTTACTGTGAAAGAATAATAATTTCTTAGCGTTAGTGAAGCGACTAATTATTAGCGCAGCAGTTTTAATAATATAAAAGGTTAGTAGAATGCCCGGCAGCGGCACGTAAGTTGAAACAAAATGGCGTCGTTCTGCGCAAAATTCGACTACTGCGCATGTTCAACTTATAATAATATGCCTTTATCGTAGACAGAGAATAGGTATACCTCTACAAGGTTTTGCTAGGTTGATGCATGCACGTTTTTTCTACGCCTGTCGTGTCATCCATGAAACAATTGGAAACAATCAAAAACTTTTTGCTGTTGTGGGTGAACCTGAACCACATTAGCAAAAAGATTTGACTTCAACAAGATCATTCGTCCACCCTGGACGTTCCACAATCCACATCCAATCCACACAAGTTCTTTCTAAAACAATTAAAATATGTAGGTAACGCTTTACAGTCTAATGCAGATTTCACTACCTTTTTGATGCAATAAAACTTTAACTTACCTTAATACGAAGAAAGTGAGGTTATGACGCGTAAGCGTAACCACTCAGCCGTTAAGTACTAACACGAAAGTACTTGATCCAAGTTTACTATTACGGTGTCATGTGAGCACAAACAATTATTATTAACAAACACAGCACAGGTTTTATCTTATTTCACAATCTTGAATCAGTATCGCCGTCCGGAACCGATCGCGCGAAAGAATAAAAGAAAGATTTTGTTGAATCAGTGTTGCCAGCCAGGGCCCTTGAGTCTTATACAGATACTCGTAAGTTACGTTTCGTTTCCTGAAATGATACATTTTTGTTTTTGGGGTTGGAGGTCGCAGTCAAATTGATGTCAGCAAAGTGGTGGAATTTAAAGGAATCTATGATGTCTAATGGTGTATTTATACTTAGGATAAGACAGACTCTACAATAATTTGTTCGCAGCGCCATTTTTCACTGTTGTTGCTAACTAGTGTATCTAGGGTTGCCACCCGTACTTTATAATAAAGTATTGTACGTTATTTCAGGTAATTGTACTTTATGTTTTATGATAAAAATAAAGTATTAGATTTTATTAATTAATTAAGATTAATTTATTAAGATTAAATGGTAAATATACCTAGAGTCTGTCAAGCGAGTCTAGTCCCATGAAAAAGGCGGCAAATTCAAAAATCACTGATATAAAACACTGTTAAAGCACGCTGAAAACTTATTGATACTTGAATTTTAAAGTAAAAGGGTTGTGAACTCGACTCGCTTGACAGACTTCTATCAATAAGTTTTCAGCGTGCTATATCAGTGTTTTATATCAGTGATTTTTTAATTTGCCGCCTTTTTCATGGGACTAGACTCGCTTGACAGACTCTACCACTTAACTCCCCTTGCCCTTGTTTCCCCCAAGAATACCTAATAAAATAGGTACCTAGTTTTTTCGATTTAGAATACCTATTCCACTTATACCTACGTTAAAGTTTAACAATCAGGAATTTAAAGAAAGGAAAAAAAAATCATTAGGTAGGTACCTACATCAAAATAAAACACCTCCATTTGCTATAAGATTAGAATTTTAAGTTAACCGTTTTTACAGTCCGTTCAACCGATTGTGAACTCTATTACGTTGACAGCAAGACAAAATGCAGCTGCAGTAAACAGTCTGTATTGTAACATTCTTTTTGCTTTTAATGGCCTCCTTATGCCTACGGTATAGAAGTCAAAATCGGTTGAACGGACTGTAAAAACGGCTGACTTAAAATTCTAATCTTATACCTAGTAAACTAGCTTTTGCCCACGGCTTCGCCCGCGTGGATGTCGGTTTAACTACAAAAATGACGATTTTCCATACCGTAAAATGCTGCAACTTTGCACGGATTTTGACGTTTTTCTTCGATAAATCTTTAATCGTAAGGAAAGTCGTATGTTTTTTCAATTAGGTACTGTCCAATATTGGACTTTAAGCTATAGGAATACATTTGCTAATGGTAAAAAAACACCTATAAAGCACCAAAAAATTGCTTTGAAAACGTAGGCAAAGTTGAGGTAAAAACTACAACATTGCCTATCATAATTTCTTTTTTTTTTTTTAAATGAATAGGTATTTTGGATAACGGATTTGACACCCATAATGCCTTAAAGTTCTTTTCCACGTCAGACTTCACTGAATCTTGAATGGCACAATATTTTTTTTTTACAATGCAAGGATAAGGATACTATAAAACCTATTATCATAATAATATTTGTCGACAGGCAGCTCTGGCAATTCACAATATCCACGCGGCGGCGCGCTTCTCCAAAGCAAAACTCACTTTACGTTTGTAAGGTTAGGGTACATTTTCGTTCACAGCGTCTGTTGACTTGAAAGTGTAGGCTATGATAACGGTAGGCATTGAACATTTTTTAAGGAGTGTAGTATCTCCCCACCGGAGTGTTCCCACGTTGCCGTCGTGGTGGGGATTGCGTGTCTCAATGACCCTTGGGGCTCTGCCGGTAGATATACTCATGCCGGAAAGGTCCAAGGCGAGAGACCAGACAAAGAGAGACACGCGGGGGGCGCGCCGCCGAGAGACGTGAACAGTGTTCGGGTCCTCGGGCGGCGCGCCTGTCGCAGGAGGAAACCCTACTCGCTGCTCTCTGGTTCGCGTCTGCTCATCAGACGTGACTGTGAGAGCAGTGAGTAGGCGGAGGGAGACACGATGGGTATAGATAGGGACGTGTTCTCGTAGCGGCGATCGGCGGCGGCGACCTCTCGCGTCCGGCCCTGGTGCAAGCCATGGTCCGGGGCGAGGAGGAATGGGACGCCGTCGCCTCCTTCTTCGAAGCAGTGATGCTAGCGAAGGAGGTGGTGGAACGAGAGAGGGAGAGAACCTCTCAACGTCCCAGCCGCCGCAGCAGGCGCGGAAGGCGCTCCGGGCGTCGGGGGCCACGTGATGGCTTCCGGCCACCGTAGACGCGGGCCTGTGGACGGTGAGTAATGGGCTAGCTCGCCGTCCGGCCGTCGTCATGACGGCAACAGACCGTGTCGGTGGCGCGTTCGTGTTTCACGCGCGCCTCAAAAAGATGTCAGCAAGGAGGGGCCCGTAAGGGCCGACGCCCGTCGGGGCCGCGGATTTTTGTACTAGATAACGTGGCCTCGGCGCAAGGGCAAAGAAGGAACATGGGTTCGGTTTTTAGTCAGTAGAAGTCTGACACTCCCCTTCGCTCTGCCCAAGAGCGGGGGGGGGGGGGGGGTCATTTGATGATTTTCCACCCACCAATCCATGTAGTATCTGGTAATCTGTGGTACTATGTCCTGTACAATGAGGTTTTACCAATAGAGACGTCATAGGTACTCATTGTAAAGAAATAAAAACATGGCTATATTTTAGTAACGTTCTACCACAAGAACCTAAGCCAATTCATTTCTATCATTGAGTAGGAGTAGGTAGGTACGTTAGAAGATGACCTTAAGGTGACAGAGTTTTATAGGACCCCAATGTCAAAAAGAGATACAATAGGCATTTTTGTTTATTTTCATACACCCAACTCCCGCTTAAACGTAGGTAAGTACCTACTTCGCCTCGCGGCCAGACGCAGGACGGACTGAGTTCATTTAAGCTGATTAGCTAATTTTTGTATCACACTTAGTCAAATTAAAAACATAATAATTAATAGGTACAAACATACTTATTTATGTAGGTACCAAAATTCAAAAATTTTGCAACAAACGGAATAATAATTAGGTAGGTACCTACCTACCTACTTTATTATATTCAGTCACATATTTTTGTTAAATTTCAAACTCGCTCACTCGGTGCGTCGGGCGTGCCACTCATCATTTGTCGTCATAATTTTAATAATAATAATTTACCTACGTAATAGTATTGTACCGTTTTTATTACCTATCGTTTGGTTTGGTTTGTAGACAGACACAACGTGGACGCGAAGTAATAGGCTTTATTACTATGATCTTAGAGTTCAAAATTGTTTCTTCCAAGAGAGGGATACGTTGACGATTTGGCGATCAGTACGGTGCGGTCTTATTTCTATCGAGTTAGAGTTTAATATGGATTGACTGGCACGCATAACATCTGAATAATGTGTCATTTTAGTTGCGTAAAAGATTGACCAAGCTTTTAAAATAGGTATCCTATTAGATATTCTTCTGCCAACTTTTGCATTGTTTTAGTTGTATTTATTTTTATTTTGGGGCAGGAAGTAAAATGGAAATAATAAAACATTCAGATAAAACAAAAGTACCGGTCTACCTAATTATACTGAAAACAAGCTAATGTAAGAAGGAACATGGATGGATTTTAGTCAGTAGAAGTCTGACACTCCCCTTCGCTCTACCCAAGAGCGGGGGGGGGGGGGGGGGGGCTGTGGTATAGGTAGGTACCTAGTTTAATAAACGTTATAGCTATGATTGCGTTGTTGCACTAGGTTCATTAAAAGTAACATCGGTCAGTTTATTCTATGTCGTCATTATGGTGAGTGTTGGGTTGGGCAGTTGGGCTATGGTTGGGCACTCAAGTCAAGAATCAGGGGTGCCAACTTAGGGGTTTTTCCACTAAAAGGCAGCGCAAGTTTTTTTAGTGGCAAAATATTTTTAGGGATTTTTCTATTATTTCTATAGGTAATACCTAGGTAGGTACCATGTTTGTGTGATATGGAAAAAGTCACAGAAGAGATAAAAGAGGTTAGAAAGGCCATGTGGGCGGGGCACGCGCGCCGCCTGTATGATCAGACGATCATATGTCGACAAAATTTGATTTACTGACCAACAATCGCGCTCATATTGTGACAGCGAACGGAGCTCCGCGAAAAAAAAAGAATTATGCCGTGTTGCGCGATTATTACGTGTCGGAAAAGAAGCCAGGTGTGCAGTGTGGCTCGAGAAGGGATTTCTCTTCATCGGTAAGTCTAAAAACCTTAAAATACAAGTGATATCTGTAATTATTACAATAGTATTATGTAGTTCGCAGACAAAAATGATACAATCGCAAGCAGAAACGAAATTATGTACATTGCTTGCAATACGTGGGTACCATCTTGTACTACGTGGGCGATTGCGCAATGCATTTCGTTCACTGCGAACGTCGCGTGCGACGAGCCAAAGCTTAAATTCTGCCTACTCTTTGCGTTTCGATAGTGTTGTACCAAGTTGTAAATAATGTCGATATTTAGTATGTGTGAATGCATTCAAATGATTATTATGTTATGATTAAAATAACTTTTGTTTATCCCATACTATCAATACCTTATTATTGTTTATTGATTGTTTTTCATCTAAAATTTGTTTTGAGGTTAGCCATTTATAAATCGAAACATACATTTTAAATTTTATTTTTAGGTTTCCAACAGATCCAGATATTATGTTACAGACCTGACTAAAGCTAAAAGAAAAATATTAGTGTGAGATTGCATTTTATTCTGAAAAATTCGAATTTGAAAGATAGCAAACGCATGCTATTGCTACTTAATAAATAGGTTTTATTTCAAGACATTAATAAAATCTGAATTGAAATTGAATTTCAAGTACTTAGTGTTCAATATTTGAAAAAAATCTATTATGTTTACTTTTTATCTTTAATTTTTTATGTGTGAGAGACCAATAAATATTTTTGCTTTCTTATTTTCTTTCTTTCTGTCCCGTCCCGAAATTAAAGCAAAAACTGCAAAACTTAAAGTAACAAAACTCAAGTAATTTTATCGATATACATTATCGACCTTTTGATCACCGTAACATGTATGAGAAATATACGCAAGTGTGAGTGTACGTCAAACGCAATGGTTGCGCTAGTGTGACAACCAGTAGCAAGCTCGCGATCTAAGTGAGTGCGGTTTATTTGTGTGCATAATTCGCGTACTTACTAGCGTCTTGCATGTAGTGGCTAAAGAGAGTGGGAGACAAGCGGCGACACGCGTTCTAATACAATTCAGGAACTATTTCCTTTCTAACCTCTTTTATCTCTTCTGTGGAAAAAGTGTTCACGATGTGAGGAGCTACATTATTACTGGAAATGAAACGTTCTCTATACCTACCTTAATGTTCACTCGTGTTGCTTCAAATATTCTTATTTTGCATACAATAGGTATCTTGAACTTGCAAGTGCGACTGAGAAGGAAATCATGAAAACGGCTGAACGTTCCGATTTACGCTACACAGTGTTTTGTAACGTGGTTGTATGTATGATCTTTACTCGCTCTAAAGACGGTTTAGACCTTACTTTTGGTTGGCCTTGTAGGGTCGGGTGGTGTAAGGCCGGTCAGATACATAAGTACGGAATTTTTACCCGGTTTTCTTATGGAATGATCTGTGTGAACGGGACGCCGCTATACACATTCATAGAGCTGTCTCGTTTGCACATGTCATTTCGTACGGAAAACAGATAAAAAGTCTAATACCTACTTACTAATAAAAAGCCTAATAAGAAAAAATAAGTACGGCAGAGCATGGAGAGGCAGGAGGCAGGGTAGGTACTTCTATAGGTACGTGTCGCGGTCGCGGCGAATGATGATCCGTATGACAGTTCCCTCCACACTCGTGCGCGAATCACGGGGCGAATTTTACGGTTTTCACGTATGATGCCGTAGATAATCACCAGTTAAACTCGATCAGCTGATGCTTTCCCGCCATCTTGCCGCAAACCAAACTGTGAAATCGCCGTGAAGTTTTGCGATTATGGAGAATCTCGGAGTCAATAGTCATACGTCAATGTCGCGATATGTGCTCTCCTCGAAGCCGTGTCGCGATTCACACACATAGGGGCTGTCCATTAATCATGTGAGGCTCGAAAGGGGGGGGGGGGGGGTCCATAAAAAATCACGAATTATCACAAGGGGGGAGAGGGGGTAAAGTAATATATCACTTGTAGGTACTTATATTTTCGGCAAGCGCGCGATACTCAACCGAAAAGCGGCGTTACATAGGTATTATGTATTTATTTTTAGTCAAACGCGTATAAAATCGAAAGCGGCTTGTAGTAGTTGTAGTGTGATGATACTTATACCTAGGTACCAGTATTTTTTTATAAATAAAAAAATAGATTCTTTGCAGGTACGAAAAAATACACGTGATATAGGGGGGAGGGAGGAGGGGTAGTCTTAAACCTCATCACGTATCACCAAGGGGGAGGGGGGGTCAAAAAATGCCAAAAAAAACATCACGTGATTAATGGATGGCCCCATACTGAGGCCCATAGTCTGGAGGGGGCTAAATAGATTTTGGATATACCTAATAGGTATGCAAATTATTGGAAGAAATAGGTTTTACCGTATTTTATTATTGTTGGTCAAGCAGAAAGATCTTGTCAGTAGAAAAAGGCGGCAAACAGCCTGGTGACAGACAGACGACTGACGGACAAAGGAGTCTTAGTAATAGGGTCTCGTTTTTACCGTTTGGGTACCTACTAATTTTGGGCATAATAGGTCCTACTTTTATGTTTTTTTTTAACAAACAAACAAACTCTTCAGCTTTATAATATTAGTACCTATAGATTGAACCAGTCAATTTACAGAAAATATGTATAAAATTACGGAGATATTGGGAAATATCATAATATTGTTTGTAATATTACTGGCATGTTTCGAAATATTACATTATGACGCAAGTAAATTTACATAAAAATGTGTTTAAAAAATTGGTAAATTTGCGAGATATTTTTATGTAAAATTCCCGTTCTAATTGTTGATAACCCATAATAAAATGTATTTGTCCCAAACATTCCATGTAATTTTACTTATTTCATGTAAACTTCTATCTCTTAGTGATTATTACTTAATTATTATGTAAAAACACATTTAAAAGGAAAATTACAGAAAATAATATGTAAAATTTAAGAAATGTTTGGTAATTTCATATTATTGTTTGTATTTTTACGGACACTTTTCGGAATATTACATTAGACGTAAGTAAATTTACATAAAAATGTATTATTCAATAACATTGGTAAAAGTACAAGATTTTTTTGTAAAATTCCCGTTTTCATTGTTAAAAAGACATAAAAAAATGTATTTGTCGCAAACATTCCATATAATTTTACATATTTTATGTAAACTTCTATCTCTTAGTGATTTTTACTTAATTATTATGTAAAAAGACACATTTAAACAGAAAAATTACAGAAAATATGTAAAATTTAAGAAATGTTTGGTAATTTCATATCATTGTTTGTATTTTTACGGACACTTTTCGGAATATTACATTAGACGTAAGTAAATTTACATAAAAATGTATTATTCAAAAACATTGGTAAAATTACAAGATTTTTCTGAAAAATTTCCGTTTTAATTGTTAAAAACACATAAAAAAATGTATTTGTCACAAACATTCCATATAATTTTACATATTTTATGTAAACTTCTATCTCTTAGTGATTATTACTTAATTATTATGTAAAAACACATTTAAACGGAAAATTACAGAAAATAATATGTAAAATTTAAGAAATGTTTGGTAATTTCATATTATTGTTTGTATTTTTACGGACACTTTTCGGAATATTACATTAGACGTAAGTAAATTTACATAAAAATGTATTATTCAAAAACATTGGTAAAATTACAAGATTTTTCTGTGAAATTCCAATTTTAATTGTTAAAAACACATAAAAAAAATGTATTTGTCGCAAACATTCCATATAATTTTCCATATTTTATGTAAACTTCTATCTCTTAGGGATTATTACTTAATTATTATGTAAAAACACATTTAAACGGAAAATTACAGAAAATAATATGTAAAATTTAAGAAATGTTTGGTTATTTCATATTATTGTTTGTATTTTTACGGACACTTTTCGGAATATTACATAAGACGTAAGTAAATTTACATAAAAATTTATTATTCAATAACATTGGTAAAATTACAAGATTTTTCTGTAAAATTCCCGTTTTAATTGTTAAAATGACATACAAAAATGTATTTGTCGCAAACATTCCATATAATTTTCCATATTTTATGTAAACTTCTATCTCTTAGTGATTTTTACTTAATTATTATGTAAAAAGACACATAAAAACAGAAAAAATACAGAAAATATGTAAAATTTAAGAAATGTTTGGTAATTTCATATTATTGTTTGTATTTTTACGGACATTTTTCGGAATATTACATTTGACGTAAGTAAATTTACATAAAAATGTATTAGTCAAAAACATTGGTAAAATCACAAGATTTTTCTGTAAAATTCCCGTTTTAATTGTTACAAAACACATAAAAAAAGTATTTGTCCCAAACTTTCCATGTAATTTTACAATTTTTATGTAAAATTCCATCTCTTAGTGATTATTACATATTTATTAAGTAAAAAGACCATTTAAACAGTAAATTCAACAGAATATATTTAAAATTAAAGAAATGTTGGGAAATATCACTATGTTTTTTGTAATTTTACTGATATTTTTTGGAATATTACATAAGACGAAAGTAAATTTACATCAAACGGTATTTTTCACGAAAATAGGTAAAATTACGAGAATTTTATGTAAAATTCCCTTTTCCATCGTAAAAAATACATACGAACATGTATTTATTCCAAAAATCTATGTAGTTTTACAGATTTTATTTAAATATCCATGGCTTAATGATTATTACATAAATTTTATGTAAAACCACATAAAAATTGTTGATTTTAACGAAAAAATTTAAAATTGACGAAAATTATGTAATATTTCATATTTTCCCGTAAATTTCTCAGATTTTTCGGGAATTTTACAGGATTATGTAATTTTTTTGCATGTAAAATTACATAATTTTTAACAGTGTAGGGTGGCATAATGGGTGGGGTGGTCTTAAACTTAGTTCTTCTACTTTTCAGCATGCCAATTTCCTTTTAGTTTTCTCAGAGTCCAATAACCTTATTGAAAAAATTATTACTTTTTAAACTGACATAGTTACTAATATTATCATTGACACTGAAAATGTTTACCCGTGATCATGGTGCTTGCATCAGCGCCAAAATATCGGGAACTCAAAACAAACTTTACTTACTTTATTCACTTTACTTTATTCTTTACTAGCTGATGCCCGCGGCTTCGCCCGCATGAATGTCGGTCAAATTATATACTAAAACCTTCCTCTTGAATCACTCGATCTATTAAAAAAAATCGCATCAAAATCCGTTGCGGAGTTTTAAAGATTTAAGCATACAAAGGGACATAGGGACAGAGAAAGCGACTTTGTTTTATAGTTACTAGGTATGTAGTGATGATGATTGCACACATAAAATAACAAATATAAACACAAATTACAATAATAATACAATGTAAAAACTAAGTTTGAAATTTAAAATATGAAGAAAGAAATAAAAAACAAATAAAATAACTTTTCGCACCTTCTGGCCGAATTCACACTAGTTGTGAATGGATCTAAATCGTACTCCTTGCATTTATCATAAAAATGTCTGCTTGCACGCACAATATAACTATTCTGTCTATAATTTGAAGATGAATGAGGTACACGTATTGGTGGGTTAAAACGAAATATTTTACATAGCACATTAAAATAAAATTTTGAAAATAACTCAGGGTTATCAATATTGTTGTTGAGAATTTTCAGTAAGAATAAGCAGTCAGTATTGATAAGCATAACCCATCAAAAGGTACAGTTAGGACAGCTTTCGTTATCAGTAGCAGCCGTTGAGTCTGGATATAATGCTCGTTTGGTGGCAACAGACTCACCTCCTAATACATGGGAATTAAACATACTTATAACTGGTGAACAATGGGAGTACTGTTAGGTAGCTGCACCTGTGCCTAATCTTTGTAACGTGATTTGTGTACATCATCATTCTCCCAATTTATTGAGCTCGTGGCTTAATAAGAACTGCCACTCAGGTCGATCTTTAGGTAAAGCTGTGCTTGCCTAGGTCGATCTGTAGATGGGTGACCGCCCGACATACCGAGTTTCCTCCGTGCCTCGGAAAGCACGTTAAGCTGTTGGTCCCGGCTGCCATATATATAGATCTTTGGCAGTCGTTACTGGTAGTCACTGACCTGAAATTCTGACATCCAGTCTTACCAAAAGGTATTGTATTATTTAGTGATAACTGGGTTGTGGAGGTCAGATAGGCAGGCAGTCGCTCCATGTAAAATACTGCCATGGTATTCAGCTGCATCCGGTTATACTGGAAGCCGACCCCAATATAGTTGGGAAAAGGCTAGGCAGATGATGATCATTCTCCCAATTCATTTGGGGACGGCGCAGCATGTATTGTCTTCTTTTTCCATACTTCTCTATTACTCATTATCAGACACCTCCTTTCTTGCTATATCGTCCTCTACACAGCCAATCCATGGCTTTTTTAACCGACTTCTAAAAAAAGAAGGAGGTTCCCAATTCGGATGTTTTTTTTTTTTTAAAACATTTAAAAAAAACGGGCTATAATATGTTCGGGCATAACTCCATCACTTGCAAACCGATTTGAAAAATTCTTTTTTTGTTGGAAAGGGTATACTTCCGAAATGGTCCCATAATATTTTTATCGAAATCAGACAAGCGGTTTTTGAAAAATCGACTTAACTAAAAAAACACATAGTTCACATTGTGACCCATGAACATGTAAACCACTAAAAAGCGCAAAATAAAAACTTTTTAACAAAAAATAAAACCGACTTCAAAAAAAAAACACTAAAAAGTTAAAAATAAATCAGTTTCTGAAGTCTGTGGCAAAATAATGAAATCAAACAAACAAAAGTCACCGACTTCAGAAACTGATTTATTTTTTGTGGATTTTTGCTCTTCCTCTACTCTTATATCCATCTACATTCATATCTCAAAACGTTTCTCACGACACGACATTCTCCTCATTCCTCTGTATCACATGCCCTTACCACGACAACCGATTACCATACAAGTTTTTAGTCAACTTCTCAGATGAAATTATTCAACTGATTGATTCTGAATCCGACGGCGCGGCGCGCGGCACGTGCGGTCTTTGTGCCAAAATCTGCTCTTTTTCATGTACAATAAAAAAGGGAGTCATCGGGTTTTCTTGTTAATTCATCACTACATAACCTACAACAACAATAATATAACAATTGGGATACAATTTTATCACCTCGGCTGAGTATGCCTTCTTCTTTCTTCCATACTTTGAGATTAATATTATAATCTCTACATAAAATTATAAAACAAAGTCCTCCGCCGCGTCCGTCTGTCTGTTCACGATATTCGTCAATGGATAGAGTGGTTCTCGAGGAAGGTTTGAGTAAATAATTTGGCTGACAAAAACGCGGGCGAAGCCGCGGGCATTAGCTAGTAGTTAGAAAATTAGTATTTTATATGGAGCGATTGCTGCTATCTAACCTCCGCAACCCTGTAGTAGGTACTGGGTAACGTAATATTCCTTGACTAGACTGGTTGTCAGACTTTCGGACCACTGACATCCTTTTTTTTTTAAATGGGCTTGCTCTTGACCTCAATCTTGCCCTAAAGGCAGAGATGATGTCGAGTGTCGACGATGGAACGAGCTTACCCAGAAGAAGCCTGTTTACTCGCGACTTAAACAGATTAGGGTTATATGAACTCGAAAAAACCGACGCAGGCAGGGAATTCCACTCCTTGGCTGTGCGCATAATTAAGGACTTAGCAAAGCGTTTCGTTCGAATGTGTGGAACGTCGACTAGGTATCGGTGAAAACCTGCAGTACGTCTAGTCTCCCGATGGAAGAAAGATCTGATTATGATAACCAACAAACCAAGGCAAAACGGTGAAGGAAAACGTCGTGAGGAACCCCCTAAAACCAAAAAAAAAATCGAAGACATATAACATTTACCAAACCCGCCATGGGCCCTCGTGGTGTTTGGCCTATCCCCTCTCATAGTGGCCTGGAGTCCCAGCAACAAGAACAACAACAGTCATCCATTTATTCTCAGGCAACTTTGGCCCATAGATAAACCATCCTTAAGTTACTTATACTTACACACATGTTCTTCTTCTTAGCGTGTCGATGGCAATCTAAATTGTGTTGGCCCAGAATTGGGCTACTAGTTTGGCGCTTTCGGTAGCGTCCATCAGTTCCTGTAGTGAACAGTCGGCAGGACACGCAGGGCACGATATTAAATATTGCTGCCGCGCTGGTGCAGTGCGTCAGGTATGTTTGCGGACGCACACGTAGACGGGTTTCACGCCGTACTCCGCAAACGATGCGCCGCAGCACTTGGCAGGTTGCGCGCCAGCTCCAACAGCATCCTGGCTGTTATTGCGGATAGGCTGGACACGCGGTACGTCAAGCACTGGGTTAACACCCACATTATGAATTAACCATTTTTGTTTTGTTTTTACTACTAACACTAGTTTCATAAGTTTTACTGTACCTACTAACATTCTATGGACTCTTTTTGTCTGAAATAAAAAGTTTTTATTTTATTTTATTTATTTTTTAAATGCCCCATTGTTTGAGGAACAGCATGTACCTCCACCTCAGCAGGCTTTCTTTGCTGCGACCAACCTGGGTCCGGAGTCTGTTTAAAGACTTCCAGGTCAGCCACGGCAACTCTTGTTATGTTTGTGTCACATGTTATTAGTATAGTATATTTTAAGTTACGGTCTTTATCTATAGGTCTTAGGTTACCTGAAAATAAATGATTTCTATTCGATTCTATAATATAAGCTCAATATCAGTCCAAAACGTTGTTGACTTTAAAATCACTGTTTCGATAGTATTGCTGATGGGTAAACTCAATAACACTATTCCCCATCCTGGTATTCGAACCCAGGACCTCATGCGCAATCGCGCTTGTAACCACTCGACCAACGAAGGATCCCACTATTACATGGGACTTCAAACATAACAGGCGAAATGTGGGTGTACCTACTATTAGGTACCTACACCTCTGCCCAATCCTTCGGGGATTACATGCGTGATGTTATGTAGTTGACAGAAACAGTGAGAAAATCAGTATTTTTCTTCAAATTTCTAGGAAAGTCGCGCAGTTCACGAAACCATATTGTTATCGATTCGTGTCCGCCCGGTGTCATGTTTTGAAAACATAACCTCGTATTTTTACCCGACACCAACGAAAATTCTTATAAATAACTTGTAAATGTCACGGATATGCAATATCCGTTGCATAGGTTGTTTTAATTTTAAAAGAAAATACAAACAAAATTATTGTAAAATGTTTTGAGGAGTTTTTGTAAACAGTCAATACCTTTACCGTTTCATACGTTTTTATTTATTTGCCGGTCTGAAAAAGGTTATAAAACTAATAAGTGTTTGGTCCTTTGTTTGTGATCTATGACTCTAGGTAGATTCCACCGTCTCTTATTCCAACTTAGATTGTTCTTGTAACATGTACTGAAGTTAAAAAGAAAAATCGCCATCGACAGCCTAGCCTTTTCCCAGCTATGTTGGGGTCAGCTTTTGGTCTAACTGGATGCCGTTGAATATCAGTATTTTACATGGAGTGACTGCCTATCTGACCTCCACAACCCAGTAAAACTTTCGGGCCATAGACTACCTGTAACGACTGTCAAAGACCTAGAAACGACAGCTGGGACCAAGGCAGGCGCGGCTTAACCTGAAGATTGATTCGATTTCTTGTTCTTTAAAAAAAAAAAAACTAAATACTAAGAAAAATATTTTGTTCCAGATTACTGAAGCAACGGAACGAATAGGAAGGCACTGTGATGAAATCCACAAACATGGAGTCGTGTTCCGACCGCTTGAGTCCATCCAGTGACTTGACAAGCGAATCTGAAACATCCCTACCACCATTCGCCTACGAAAATCAAAACGGCAACTTCTATCAAGCAGAACTAAACGAAAAACAATACTTCTCCTGCAAACAGAAAACGCGAAACGATGAAAAAAGTCCAAAAGACATTTATCTACAAGAAAGCAACAAAATGGCATTCGAAAACTATCTTTCCCCGCCAAGAAACAAAAAGTATTTGAATTTCGAACTCAAATTGCCGCCGACCAACGACAACCTCTTTTCTCAAATCGAAGGGGAAGATCGAATGCGTTCAGGCTACTTCAACGAGGTTCAAGATTTAAAAAGTTGCGTTCAAAATGAAAATAATCCTAGTTTGGAAATGAAGTTAAATCAACAGATTTTTGATAATGTTAACGCGAATAGTGAGAGGGAGAGAGTTCCTCAGACGTATTTTGCGGAGAGTGAGAACAGTAGTTTGAGGAGGTGTTTGAACTTTAATTCGGAGCAAGTGCAGTGTGTCTGTGAGGCGTTGCAGCAGAAAGGTGATATAGAGAAGCTGGAGGCTTTCTTGTGGAGTTTGCCTCCTAGTGAACTGCTGAGAGGGCACGAAACTATATTAAGGTGAGTGTAAATTAATTAATTTTGGCCCACATCATCTCAATACTAAGCAAGGTTCGTTCCCACTAGTTCTACGGTAGAACTATTGGGAATATTTTTTCCCTCTGGTTCTACTACACTCGCGAGCAACCAAATCGACTCAAGCCTTGACGGCGCACATATACATTGATTTTCCTAAAACGATAAATGGTAATTATAAAAGTGATATGTCATTCGAAAGCTGAAGAATTATGCTTTCAATTAACATCAATACCTTAAAAAAAAACTAAGCGCTGATTTATTGACGCATTTTAATTGGCCGTCAGCGTAAATTACCTCATTAGGAATCCACGACTTGCGCTACCTGCTCCCGCTATAAAACCCCTCCACATCCGGTTTACCTTATCAGTCGCTTGTTACAAGTTGACCGGTACACATCTCCGTAAATTGCATTCCTTGTTTTCGCTAAACCATGGATACCACACCAGAAGAAGCCGCTCAAGTGGTTGCCTTGTTGCAACAAGGGTTAAGTCAGCGAGCAGTCGCTGCCCAGCTCCTCTTGAGCCAGTCTTCTGTATCCCGAGTATACAGACGGTTCCAAGAGACTGGTGCCTTCAATCGGAGACCAAGAACGAGCCGCCACCGGTGCACTTCAGAGAGAGACGACCGCTTCATTGTCTCAACCTCTCTGCGGAATCGACACCTTACGGGCGTTGATGTGCAGCAAGAACTGAGACGTGTACGACAAGTATCTGTCAGCGAGTGGACAGTGAGAAGACGCTTGAAGGAAGCCAGCTTGACGCCAAAAAGACCTGCGACGGGCCCTAAATTGACTGCAGGCCACCGACAAGCGCGCCTTCAATTTGCTCGAGTGCATCTCAATTGGAGCGTTGCGTAATGGCGAACGGTCCTGTTTACTGATGAGTGCAGAATGTGTCTACATGGCAGTGACAGGAGAGGCCGAGTCTACAGGCGTCCGGGGGAACGATTTGCACAATGTTGTTTCGCTGAAACAGTGGCATATGGCGGCGGTTCCTGCATGATGTGGGCTGGTATTTCTTTAGAGGGAAAAACCGAACTTGTTTTCGTGCCTGGGGGCGGCCGAGGAGGCGGGCTAACAGCTGATCGGTACATCACCGACATTCTACTAAATCATGTTGTGCCCTACGCAGGGTTTGTCGGTGCAGACTTCGTGTTAATGCACGACAATGCCCGCTGCCACACGGCACGAGTCACTCGACAGTTTCTGGAAGAGGTCGAATTACGCACGATGGACTGGCCTGCGCTCAGTCCTGACATGAATCCCATCGAGCACTTATGGGACGAGCTTAAAAGAAGAGTTCGGGCCAGGAATCCAGTCCCTTCAACCGTAGACGAGCTAAAGACAGCATTATTAGAGGAGTGGGACGGCATTCCTCAAGAAAATGTCAAAAAATTGATAAGGTCAATGAAAAACAGACTGCAGGCTGTAATTAGGGCAAGAGGGGGCAATACGAAGTATTGATTTAAATTTATTAATTTTATTTTTAACAAATTTGTAAAATACGAGACCCATACCCTTTTCCCTAAATTCCTGTTTTTCCTACTCTTGCGTTCAGACACCATTTATTTAAAAAAAATATGGATGGATTTCAATGATAAAGATATCAAATTAAAGCTGACATCTTAAGCTTTCGAATGACATATCATTTTTATAATTTCCATTCATATTTTTAGTTTTATCAATGTATGTGTGCGCCTACAAGGCTTGAGTCGATTTGCTTGCTCGCGAGTGTATTTATTAGGGGTAAAATCGTAGAACTAGTGGGACCAATTAAATAATTCCCATTGGTTCTATGTACAGACGCCCATCAAGCTACTACAATCTGTCAGATTTCTTTGATAGATTTTCGACTTTATTTCTAGAGCATTAGGTTCAAGGTTCGTTGGGAAAATTTGACAGTTTCGGGTAGCTTGACATGCTGGCGTCTGTACTAAGCATGAGGTCTCGGGTTAGATTTCCGGGTCGGGCAAATTATTATGGTAGCAGCCATGGAGTCTGGATTTGTGCCTGGTTGATGGCAAAAGGCTAGCCCCTATTACATAGAATGTTAACGCAACTGACGAAATGTGGGTGTACTAGGTATTATTAGATAGGTACACATCTGTCTAGCCCCGCGAGTATTATAAGCGTGATGTTGTGTCATGTTTTCTTTGAACGATATTTCCCATTTTGAAAATGAAAATGCTTTTATTTGCTTCACCTATAACTAAAACAAATCTTAGAAGTTAATTTTGACACACCGGATTGAGCTGAAAATTTGCATAGTTTTTTTAACTATTATTATACATAATTATTTTATTATTTATTGAATCAGTACAGAAGTGTGGAAGAAAAATATAAATTGGGAAAACGATCTCAAAATTAGGGTTGTAGAATGATGATGAATATTTATTATATTGCTAGAATACTTTATTGTTTTCACATAAATTAAATCTTTTATGAAGGTTGTGGAGGTCAGATAGGCAGTCGCTCCTTGTAAAATACTGGTCAGCTGCATAGTTGGGAAAGGGCTTGGTATAAATGATGATACATAGTCTTTATTTTTTTCTCTCTTCCTTTTTTCTTAGGGCACGTGCACTAGTAGCGTACCATAGAGGTGTATACCAGGAACTCTACGCCATACTAGAGGCACACTCCTTCCCGCCGAGACACCACACCGCTCTACAGAATCTATGGTTCAAGGCGCATTATAAAGAGGCTGAGAAAGTACGAGGGAGGGCGTTAGGTAAGGTTTTATTTATTCTAGAATGAAAAAAAAACATTACCCTTCCTTTTGCGCCGTAGTCGGGTAAAAAAGAATTGATGTCATTAATATCATTTTTGTAACAATATAATAGGGTGACTGGTTCACCAGTGTCAGTTTTTTGAGAGAAATAATCACGATTATTTCTCTCAAAAAACTGACTCAATCAAAAAATCTGCTGTTCAGTACATTTTGACCAGCAAGGCGAACATAAATTAATGTAGGTACTTCTTCTTCTTATCGTGTGGGCAGTAAGGTCTAACGACCCCACACACCCTAGTGTCAGAGTTTCTAAACCGCATCAAGGGCCTCTGACATCCCGTCGGGGCTGCGGATTATCGAAAGGCATAACGCAGCCTCGGTACAAGGGCGAAGAAGGAACATGGGTTTGGTTTTTAGTCAGTAGAAGTCTGACACTCCCCTTCGCTCTGCCCAAGAGCGGGGGGGTTATTCGATGATTTTCCACCCACCAAAAAAAAAAAGGGCCTCTGACATCGTTTGACTACCGCTATTTGGCGGCCAGGACAGGCTTCCAAAGCACGGAATCATCTTTTTGTCAGACAATCAGGTGATGCAAACCTGTAATGTCCTAGCCAAACTGGAAACAACTTCACAAAGTATCTTCCCGTGGGAATCGAACCCACGTCCACTGGGTCACAAGGCGATTTCAGGTTAGGTCCCATAGTAAAAGTTGTTTGTTATCATGAGTACAATTTTATTACCGGTCACTCTTTAGTGATTTAGAACAGTGTCCATGGATTTTCCTGCCCATTCTGCTCTATAGAAATCTACGCTTTATAAAGGGCAACTACAGTACTTTCACAAGTTATTATGACTGTGACTGTATTTTCATTTTATTTGTTCTTCTTACATTAAAAAGTGCCTGTAATGTTCTAATTGAAATAAATGCTTCGAATTTGAGTTTTGTCAGTGGTATTTTATTTCTAAGCTTGTAATAAATATATGTTTTACTTCAGGTGCAGTAGATAAATATAGGTTGAGGAAGAAGTACCCGCTACCGAAGACGATATGGGACGGAGAAGAAACCGTGTACTGCTTTAAAGAGAAGAGCAGAAACGCTTTAAAGGACTGCTATTATAGAAATAGGTAAGACTAGTTCATACTTGCGGTTTCGCCTGGAATTCTCCAAAAGGATCGTTTTACCGGGTTATTTTATTGTCACAAAACTTTTCTGCACTTGTAGTCCAGGGGCTGCAGTCTCTACTACACTAATAATATCTCTACGCTACGAATGTCGCTAAGTCGAAAAATCGTAAACTTTCTTTAATAGATTTTCAGCTTTATTTCAACAGCATAAGGTTGAAAAGCTATTAAAGAAAGTTTACGATTTTCAACTTATCGACATTCGTAGCGTCGTTATTAGTGTAGAGACTGTCTGCCCTGGGTTCGATTTCCGGTCGGGCAAAGTGTTATTGAGTTTTTCCTACAGGAATTTCTCAGTAGCAGCCACGGAGTCTGAATTTGCGCCTGGTTGATGCCATTTTCTTTACCGTTTTGAGAGCAGCGGTAATGACATAAATTACACAAAGTAATGCGTCTTGGGTTCGATGTTTTCGACCCAAGACTTACTGCTTGTCGGTCGGTCGAGACCACCACCACGAGGTTGTTTACACTTTATTAGAAAACTAGCTTTTGCCAGCGGTTCCCCCGCGTGAATATGACGATTTTCCATACAAACTTTCATCCCCTATTTAACTCCCTTAGGGGATGAATTTCGATAAATCCTTCCTTATTCCTTGTCTACGTTATAAAGGGAACCTCTGTGCAAAATTTCAGTTTTCTAGGTCCAAGGGTTTGGGCTGGGCGTTGATGAGTCAGTCAGTCAGTCAGGATTTCTCTTTTTATTTATATAGATAATCACGTAAGTTATTCGTCCACAGGTATCCCACCCCTGATGAGAAGCGAGCGCTCGCACAGAAGACCGGGCTGACCCTCACGCAGGTCTCCAACTGGTTCAAGAACAGGAGACAGAGGGACCGCACCCCACAGCAACCTAACAGACCGTAAGTTTCCACATTTATACATACACACATATACATCACGCCCTTTCCTGCTACGATTCTTACATACGCCTTTTGCCTTTTTTTTTTGTGGGTGGAAAATCATCGAATAACCCCCCCCCCCCCTCCCCACTCTTGGGCAGAGCGAAGGGGAGTGTCAGACTTCTACTGACTAAAAACCAAACCCATGTTCCTTCTTCGATAGCCCTTGTGTCGAAGCCGCGTAAACCTTTCGACAATCTACAGCCCCGACGGGGTACGCCTTTTGCCTCGTACACATTCATACTCTGGTCATACGTGGCCGGTTGCAAGTACTATGCACCTGTCCCTTCTGAAGAACCCTCTCGGCGTTGCCAGTTACATCTGCCTTGTAACAAAACATAACATCATGCCTGTAAACACAGTATAGAGTACCCATATTTCACATAAAAGCGACTGCTGAATTTGAGGTTCAGGGTTCTATAATTCCCGACTCAGACAAAGTGTTATTCGGTTCTCGGCAGGAATTTTTCAGTAGCACCCACGCAGTCTGGATTTGAAACAGAGTAATTCTTTATGGCACTAAACATAATCTCCGTTGCATTCTCGATGTGTTGATAAAATCTTTTTTTTATAATTCGAACTAGTAACATGTTGAACTCCATAGTACGCGATAATAATTTTTCAATGTTTCCGGTTTCCGCATAGTAAATAACACGTTTTTCGTACTTGTCCCAAAACCAAAACAAAAATCACATAATTATGAAACTTTGTCAGTCGCAGCGACGATATTATTTCTAAGAATTTGTAGCGATTCGATTCTTCATTGTTTAAACGCTTCAGGATAAGCTTTCAAAGTTCACTATTGAAATGCACCGCACCTATCGATTTCAGCCAATCGGCTGTACGCAATCATTAAAACGAGACTCCACAAGCATAGTGTTGGTACAGTCAAGAGCAACAGTAACTATTTCAAACAATTCACAAAAAAAAACTAATTGTTTCTCGAATCAACTTCTCCTTTTCAACCGACTTACAAAAATGAGGAGGTTCTCAATTTGTCTGTATGTTTGTTTGCGGTTATCTCCGTCATTCATAAACCGATTTTTTTTTTCGAGTCTGATGATGGAACCCCAGGGAAATCGAGGGCAACCCTTAAATTTTATAGACACTTGCATATCAAATAACCCCTCCAGCTCTGGGCAGAGCAATAGGAAGGGTCAGTCTACTGACTAAAAACCACCCATGATCCTTCTTGGCCCTTTGTGTCGAGGCCGCGGTTTCTCCTTCAAACACCCTGCAGCAAACCAGCATGCCTTAGAGATATATATATCTCAATGGCAAATTAAGCCAAGTCAGAGGTCTTTGGGCGGCTGAAAACTCGGACACTAGATTTGGCCACAACACGATAAAAAAAATCCTACTATGACGTTCTGCTAGGAATACGTCGAGTTACCGGTAACATATTTTACCATCTCAACATGAATGATGTAGGTAATGTATTCATACCAAGATTTTGAAACAATATTCTGATTTAAAAGAGTGTCCATGGAGTTTCTTGCCCGTTCTTCTCTAAAGAAAGAAAAATGATTTATTGGTTTCCCACAGGACAAAAACAAATTGACAAAAAATTACAGGTAAACAAAGTAAACATATAATTAACACTTAAAATTAGGACATTCATTCATAAAATTTAAATTGTAGCCAATTTAAATACGCAACGCAAGGGAATAGGCAACAACAGTACTTTTGCAAGTTATTATGCCTTGTGTGTGACTGTAGCTTCGTTTTATTTGTTTTTCTGTCATTCAAAAGTGTCTGTAATGGTTTATAAATGGTTTAGGCGCAAAATGCCAAATTCTCAAAATGGCAACAGAGTCGCAAAAGGACAAATTCTCAAAATGGGTTTGAGTTTGCACTTGTTGATGGCAGTGACTGTACCTACGGTGCCAAGGTAACCTTGAAAACAAAAGTCGTCCGTCACCAAACAATGGAGCTTTGAGTCGAAACAATAAATTGTTAAAGTTTATTTACTTTACGGTTATATTATTATTATGCTTAAGTGTAGGTAAGTCTGAGACTGATAAGGTCCTTTCAGACAAACCGGCGAGGAGAGGAGAGTAGGGGGGCTACTCACTAAGTCCGTCAACGAGAATACGGGCACATTCGAAAGAACTAAGTAACATTGAAATGACCTTTACTCCCTATAAAACTCTTGAAACCGTCAAGAGTTTTAAAAATACACCCGGAGTATGGACAACTTACTGTTAAAACTAAACCTATGTTCGTAAGTCGTAAGTGATACAGATTAGGAAACGCTCGACACGCTCGTATCTTTGGCCAAAACTACGGGTTTCGTGCTTAGAGAGTAGACCCTCAGATTTTTTTTCACGTGTAGAACATAATAATAAGATCTGCTAAATTGGACATTTAAGACGCCCTGAGCTTTGAATCATTGTAATATAAGATTTATTTTTACATGTCACCATCACTACTCGCTTTGCTCTCAAGAATTCTTTATAATAAAATAAGTAATATCTATCTTTATAAATAAAAAGAGAAGTCCTAACTGACTGACTGGCTGACTCATCAACGCCCAGCTCAAAACCAGGGACCTAGAAAACTGAAATTTTGCACAGAGGTTCCCTTTATAACGTAGACAAGGAATAAGGAAGGATTTTTCGAAATTCAACCCGGGAGTTAAATAGGGGATGAAAGTTTGCGGGCGAAGCCGCTGGCAAAAGCTAGTGTAAAAATAAATCTTATTACAATCATTCAAAACTCTGTTTTAAACGTTATAAAAAATCTGCTCTCCTCTCCGAGCCGGTCTGTGTGAACGGGCCCTTAAGGTCACAAGTTTTGAGTCACTCGTGGCTTAAAAATAACAGCCGTACCGTTCGATCGAAGCTTAAGGTGGAAGCTCCAGGTTCAGGGTCATCATCTGCCTACCAATTTCTCAACTATGTTGGGGTCGGCTTAAAATCTAACCGGATGCAGCTGAATACCAGTATTTTACATGGACCGACTGCTCATCTGACCTCCACAACCCAGTTAATAATAGGTTATACTTGGTAAGACTGTCTGACTTTCAGGTCACTGGCTACCTGTAATAACTGTCAAAAATCTATATATGGTAGCCGGGACCCACAGTTTAACGTGCTTTCCGTGGCACGGAGGAAACTCGGTGTGTAATGGGCGATCACCCATCCACAGACCAACCTAGGCAGGTGCGGCTTAACCCAAAGATCGACCCTAGTGGCAGTTATTATTTAACCACGACCTTAACCGCCTTATTAATAAAAATAGCTAAACCTGGTTTAACTTACGCTTGGTTTATCTCGCATGCCGTCTCACTTCAAAAATATTCAAAAGAAAGTGACGCGGCATGCGAGATAAACCAAGCTTAAGTTAAACCAGGTTTAACTATTTTTATTAATATGGCGTTATAGGTTGTCACTGCTTTAAATTATTACAGTAGTCACCATTGCACATGTTTGAATCTCGGCCGGTGTAGTTTTTACAAAAAGATTTTTTCTAAAATACTTTTTTTGGTGAGGGTCTGTGCATTGTCATAAACGGTCATTATGGCTCATTAATCAATTTGGACGTTCGGCACAAAGGTTAAGAATTAAAAAAAAAATAAACGACTCTGAACATGTGGTCTATGGATGCCCGTTTATGTTGCAACTGAGATTTAAAAAAGAAATAATTTTTGTTTCATTGAAAACTGCGAGTAACATAAACGCTTGTAATATCAACGAGATAGGGAGATGTATTATATTATATACTGTAGGTACTTCATTTACATACACATAGGATGAAAAAAGGTTGCATGTTGCGGAGATGAGAATGTTGAGGTGGATGTGTGGTGTGACCAGAATGAATAAAGTAAGGAACGAGTATATCAGAGGAAGTTTAAAAGTTGCGCCAATTACAGAAAAGTTAAAAGGGAATCGACTGTCGTGGTGTGGGCATGTGATGAGGAGGGATGAATCGCATGTGACTAAAAAAGATATGAATATAAATGTGGATGGATGGAGAGGGAGAGGAAGACCAAAGAAAAGATGGATGGAGTGTGTGAGGGGTGATATGAAGGAAAAAGGAATAAATGATAACGTGACGACTAACAGGGCAGAATGGAAGAAAAAAACGTGTTACGCCGACCCCAAATGACATGGGATAAGGGCAGGAAGAAGAAGAATATAATAATTCATAATCGAGCATCGGTGGTCCAGTGGTGGCCGCCGACCCCGACTTACGAACAGTACCTAAGTCAGAGACCCAGGCAGGCGCATTACTTTGTGTAATTTATTTCATCACCGCTGCTCTCAAAACAGTGAAGGAAAACATCGTGAGGAAACGTCTTAGAATAAAAAAAAAAATCGAAGACATGTGACATCTAGCAACCCGCTGGGCCCGTGTGCTGGATTATAGTTCATCCCTCTTCTACAGAGGAGGCCTGAGTCCCTGTCGTAGGAATTTATATAGACTAATTATGATAATACCTCATCACATTTTCCCAGATAAGTTTAAGATTAAAAAGAGTGTAAGCAGAAGGTATCTACTTGTTCTCTCCGTCATTGCGATATTTTTTATATTCTGTACCTTGGAACCTTCTAGTTACGGAGATATTGGGGGTCAAAGTTCTGAATTTTTCATAAGTCTGAATATCAGTTTTTAACGGTTGGTAGACTCTTCACGGCTGGCCTATTTTTTTGGGCAAAGAATCAGCATTGCCATCCAGCGTGGGAATGCTGCCAGCCTTCTGGACACTTTCCTGTTGACAGCGGTGTGGATGATTTTTTTGACGCCCTGTAGTTCGTAGTACCTCTTTGATACGTGTCTGTATTATATTGTAAATAAATCATTCAATTCAAAATCCTTATTTCAGACACGAGTCCATAGTGTTAGTTTTTTAACGAGACGATACTAAAGGGAAGTTTCTTTGTTTCAGCGAAATGTTAGTACCAGCCCAGTACGCGGGACCCCAAGGTGGATTAGCACAAGCATTACTACCAAGTGCCTATTACCATCAACTTCAAGACCCTACGCACTACCAGGGATGCCAGATGTGATTATTATTTCTACCAAAGAAATTATTAAGGTGAAAGCTCCAGGGTAGCCCCCAAAATTTAACTTTTCATTTTTGCAATTTTTCGGTCAGTGTCAGGCTGTCTTGTGCTGCATGTCCTGGGTACGATTCCCGCGTCTGGCGCAGTGTTATTGGGTTTTTCAATCAGGAATTTCTCGGTAGCAGCCACGGAGTCTGAATTTGTGCCTGGTTGATGGCAATAGGCTCGCCCCCTATTATACATGGGACTTCAACAAAACTGGCGAAATGTGGGTGTACTATTAGGTACGCCTCTGCCTAACCCTTCGGGATTACAGGCGTGACGCGATGCTATATCAGGCTGATTGTTAACCAAAATATGATTCACGACCCTACTATGCCTCACTGGGTTATAATAGGGTAGTTGACAATAAAAATCTAATTAGTCCGTCAAGAAGATTACCAAAAAATATTGGACACGTATTTTTTCTTTTTGCACGTAAACCAAAAATGAAGACGATACAGTGCTTCGAAAACTCGTGTGACGTCACATCGCACTACATTTTTACCACGTAGTGCTATCAAAAGCCCCCACTCACGATGATTGGCTCGTTTTATCTTCGTCAATTTGTATTAATTTGATAAAACAAAAAACACGTATCCAATATTTTTCGATAATCTAATTCTAACTGACGGACTAAATGGAATCATATTTTTTTACCTAGGACACATCCCTATTAGTAAGACATCATTAACATCATAAAAACAACCCTCTTGAGTTCATTTAATCTCATTGACCTTAACACTGACATGAAAATTATAAAAAAAGCGTAAGAATATTCGAATTTCGCGGGCTATCCTGTAGCATGGCTTTGTCAATGTAGCCATAATTAATTTAGCAATATTTTATATATTATGGAATACCGTGATTGCCATAATGAAAAAAACAATGTTAATTAATACCAGTGAAAAGAAAGTTAATTTAGTATTGAAGTAACAGAAAATATTGACTATGTTATATTAATTACTTTGTTTGAAGCACCCAGAAAATTGTATATAAGTAGGTAGTGACTTAAAGATTTATTATTTTAAATGTATTTAATATAACCTTGAAATAACTTGTACACACTCCAGGAGTCCAGGACATCAATCTACTACAGTCTGTCTTTCTTTAGTCGATTTGCAACTTGATCGCTAACGCATTAAGTTTAAGTTTAATTTGACAGTTCGAGTAGCTTGACATATACTTAGTAGGTAACCAATGTCGTTCTTTATTCATAAGGCGAATGCTCACATACTGCCCGCGAAATTCAAATTTTCTTACGTTTTTTGCAATTTGCAGGCCAGTGCTTGGTTGTATGTTGATGAACATTTGATTCGCGACTGTAAGACGTATTTAGTTACAGAATTATAATCATCAAAATCATCAATACAACCCTCCAAGTTCATATAGATCGAGGAATAACTTTGACCTTGAAAAAATAGTTTCTCGATCTATATGAACTTGGAGGGTTGTGTTGGTGATTTTGATGATTATAATTCTGTAACTAAATACGTCTTACAGTCGCGAATCAAATGTTCATCAACATGCAACCAAGCACTGGCCTGCAAATTGCAAAAAACGTAAGAAAATTTGAATTTCGCGGGCAGGGTGTGAGCTTCCCCCATGATTTGTAAGTGACCCCCGCGTGGTCAAATTCCAAGATTAGGGGGTTACTGCGCCTGTTGGAAACACGAGAAACCGCTGAAATACGTGCGAAAAGTAATTAGTTTGAGCAACACATATTTTTACAGCGGGACCCGCTCCACTAGAATTTAAGCGTACGAATATATCTACACTAGCTTTTGCCAGCGGCTTCGCCCGCATGAAAATGACGATTTTCCATACAAACTTAATCCCCTATTTAACTCCCCTGAATTTCGAAAAATCCTTCCTCATTCCTTGTCTACATTATAAAGGAAACCTCTGTGCAAAATTTCAGCTTTCTAGGTCCATGGGTTTGGGCTGGGCGTTGATGAGTCAGTCAGTCAGTCAGGACGTCTCTTTTTATTTATTTATATAGATAAAAGATAACAATCATTGCGGTTGATCTTCTCCGGCCTTAAGGTGAAGGCGACAAGGTAGCCCGCTACAAATTTCTATTGAATAATAATGATTAAAATCACCAATACAACCGCGAATTCCGCGGGCTACCTTGTCGCATCAACTTTAAACTCCAATAGTTCCTAGATGCTATGCATTTTAAAATTTTAATTGATTTAAGACTGATTTTTTCTCGTCTGTCGGCCAATCGGAGTTTTGGTAACTTTTATCTGAGTAGGTATCAACAATGTTAGATTGGCAGTTTTCCGTTGCGTAGTTTCACTCTCGTAAAAGTTAATAAATGATTGCGAAAATCGGCCCTTAACTAAATAAGTTTATAATAGGTAAGTACGTGTAAAAAGACCCAAGTTCTTTATTTTAATACTTTGTTAAATAAAGAGAAATTATTATAATCTTACTTTCCCTTGACCTTATTATTCTTATTTTGTGACTTAGGGTCGCGACACATCTGCGGAAAGTACGGTGCCGAACGTTCAGTTGAATACGCTCGTAGTATTTTTCAAGTTCCATAGACACATTAGCCGAAATTACGTCGCGTTCATGGGCAATGTTGAACGTTCGGTGGTTCTCGGAAGCGGCGGCGCGTCAAGCGAAGAGCGGCAACTAGTTGCCGACGCGTTTCCGACTGTTCGGTGCGTTTGGTGTGTCATGCTAACCAAATACTACGACCGATATAATTCAGTCGCTGAAGTGTCGGCGCCACACGTTCTGCAGATGTGTCGCGACTCTAATGGTCAAAATTGTGCTTTGTTTCTAAATCTACGTAATTTTAAGGTGCTGTTTAAGTTTCAAACCATTGTATTCTAGTCTTGAAGCGAATTAAAGTTCTATAAGAATTGAATATTGTTTCTTTTGATAAAAATGTATGATAACAAAATAGTATTACCTGATGATGGGTACTTATTTATTTTTGTACTCTACCACATTACGGACAGTATTGTGGTAGAGTACAAAAATTGTTTAATTATTGACGCTAAGGTTGACTGGTAGAGAATGCCTTGTGGCATTAAGTCCACCTACGTACCAATTTTGTACATGAGCTCCAAATAAATAAAAAATAAAGCGATTCATCATCATCATCAGCCTATAATGTTCCCACGACAGGGCCTTCTCTCTAGGCTCTCCTAGTACCCCGCCCCGGCCTAGGCCAGAGGGATGGGCTATAATCCACCACGCGGGCCCATTCCGGGTTAGTAGATGTCACAAATCTTCGAATTTTTTGGTTCTAAGACATGCCGGTTTCCTCACGATGTTTTCCTTCACCATTTTGAGAGCAGTGGAGATGAAATAAATTACACAAAGAAATGCTAATGCTGCAAAGTTGGAGCCGCAACCACTGGGCCACCACTGCCCTGCTAGCGATTCACTCAAAACAACCTCACGCTTGAACGAAATCACCGAAAGATTCTTTTATGGTCTACCTAATAACACACCCACATTTCGCCAGTTATGCTTAAGTTCCATGTAATAGTGGATGAGCTTACCTGCCGTTCAATATCCAGATATCGTGGCTACTACTGAGAAACAAACCTCTAACCTAGGCTGGAACCCTAGGAATCGAACTCGCCCTGGGTTCGATTCTCAAGCTCAGCAGTAAGGCTTAAGAATCCTAAACCAACGAGACAGTGTCTTCTATTTTTTAAACGGTTTTATTTAGCTCACCCCGTTTGTTTTATTCTTGGATCAAATTTAGTAATTCAAATTTCACCCTCTTCCTGTCAACCGATTAATCTGAAATTTTGTATACACTTTGGATTTTGGTGACAATACAATTATGTTTATTCATTATCATTATAAATTCAAGATGGCCGCCGCTACAAAATGGCGGATAATTTATGTTTCATGAATCCCATCAATATGGGTATCAAATGAAAGGGCTCAACAAGCAGAATACAATATACTATATAAAATTAAAATCCAAGATGGCGGCTAAAAATTAGAAAATAAAAATAGGTAAAAAAACTTTTTAAGTTAAACAGTTTTATGTTAAACATACATTGCAATGTTTAAGATAAATGTCCTAAAAACCAAAAAATAATAAAATAGATACAGTCGTGGGAAAAAACCGTGGGGCACGTCAATTCGGAACTGTCGTGCTGCGGAAATTACAATTGACGTGCCCCACGGTTTTTTCCCACGACTGTATCTATTTTATTATTTTTTGGTTTTTAGGACATTTATCTTAAACATTGCAATGTATGTTTAACATAAAACTGTTTAACTTAAAAAGTTTTTTTACCTATTTTTAATCATTAATGTAACTTATAGCACCAGAACTTAAAACAAATCTAGTAGGACATGCAGTGAATTTTTTCGATCCAGGGCCAAAGTCGACCACTGGTCGTTGATTCTGTCCAGCTGCTCGTCGCGCCATCTCCTGCGCGGTTTACCACGAAGAAAAATCGTAGAACTATAACTTAATTTGGTAAAAACAGTTTCCTGATGCAGCATAGGTACTGTTTTTCTATTTATGACTGTGGGCGCGAGACTACGAATGGTTGACGAGATATTATATCGTAGTTTTTGAATTTTAGTCTTAGTAGTGGTATGTTGAGGCTAAGTTATCTTTTGTTTTCTTTACCTCCCGTAAAGAAAACAAAGTATTTCTTACACGCGGTAGATTATGCTCCAATAAGTTTTAACGAGAATGGAAAGAAACGACCAAATGTTTAGATTTATTTAGCTTTATTGTTCAATTAATGTGCCATCAGCGTACAAATATCTTTGAGTTGGTGGAATAATCTGTTAGCTTTTCTGTGAGCCTTTACAACGTAGCGATGCATTTCAACCGAATATATCCATCATTTTACTCGTTCGCACGGCAATAGGCCGCGTAAATTTCATAAGCATGGGGCCAAGTAAATGGAGCCACTTCCCACACAGCGAGAGCCGCTAGTAATAAAGGACGTAAGACTTTAGGTTTTAATAAAAAAATATCCTGAAAATTTCGCTTCGATGACCGTGACACTGGCGTTTCATTATGACCAGGGATGTTGCGGATGCCGATTTTTTGACATCCGCGGATGCGGATGCGGATGCGGAGTTTTGAAGGCTCACATCCGCGGATGCGGATGCGGATGCGAATGTTTAAGATATTATATAAATGAAGTAAAAAAAAATTATATAAGTAAAATAAAAATGAAGTTCCTAGTTAAATTAATGAAGAATTATTAAAACATTCTTTAGATTAGGTACTTTGTAACGGTGGTGACATTGTTAATTAACTAGACGCTGAAAAATAAAGAATTTTGTTATAATAATAATAAACTTTACCTACAATAAAACGTATTACCGGTGTAACATAATGGAATTGACCTGACGATTGAAATAAGCTGAGCTAGGACTAAAGTAGTCTTAGATTAGTGTAACTAATATAAAGTTTTCCCATAAACAATTATTTACTTACACACAATGATCACAATCACAACTCACGACAACACTCGAAATAGCAATCTATACGATAAGTAATCAACAGTGCAAACAAACACGTAATGATTTATTTACAAGAAACAAAAGATGCACCATAACAAACGCGTCGGATCTTGTCACCAATTTCTTCGCTCCCATTGGTCATTGTCATTTGTCACAAGGGAAACGGCACGCGCCATTCGCCGGCCGGCCTCGCCCAATTTCTTTCTTGCCGCAACTTGTATGATATTCGCATCCGCATGAATATCCGCATTGATTATTGCGGATGCGGATGCGGATGCGGATGTTCGAATCTATGCGGATGCTCCGCATTTGCGGATGCGGATTCGAATATTCGCAACATCCCTGATTATGACTATATTTTTTACACGACTGCCCCAAAAAAAAGAGTGTTATTTTAATCTGTGACGATCATCATCATAAGCATCATCATGGTCATGATTCATGATTACCTACTGCACTAGAGTGGTGACATCGCATTATTTTTTAGAACAACTAAAGTAGGTATTCCCAGCCAGCAGAGCATTTGGTGTATAGTCGACCAAGAAATTGGTTTACCACTTTTGATGACATCTCCCAGTAACATAATTATTCGCTAAGGAGTTTAATTAAACAGGAATGACAGATTCTGACGGCGAAAATAGCACTTGATGTTTTGTACGTGCAAATGATATTCAACCTTAGAGTGGTAAACCAATTTCTTGGTCGACTATACATCAGCTGACCAAAGTGTAAAACTGGGAGAATACTCTGACATAATATTTGTGATATGAATTTGATTTGCGAATGTGCAAAACAAAATTATCAACGGTTTACAGGTTAAGGCGCCACTAAACGCGAAACTAGCGCCACCCAAAAATAAAAGTGGCCACTTTTGGTGGTAATAAGTAATTCTCTTAATTTATCAAGTCTAGAATCATGCAAAGTGATTTTAAAAATACTACAGGATATCCTGATAGTGTTTTGAATTTTTCATATTTGATGAGATTTTAGAGTAAAAGAAATAAGATGTGGGTGGCGCTAGTTTCGGTGCTGTTAGCGCCTTAAGTTAGACATTTATTTCTCAAAATAATGCAATTCACTGCATTATGAGTAATTTTAATACAAGTAAATCATAAAACTAAGTAAAAGAATTACCTATGAAGAAGTTAAACTCACAAGTTGTTTTAGTTTTAGGCCGTAGGATGTGCTAAATTTCAAAAGATCGCACAAAGTACAAACTGTACAAGTGAAGTGAAGTGCTACGTAGGTTACATATTTTTTTCAAATAATCGATTTACGTTTATTATGACACCTGACTATAGTCGATTTTCCAAGTCTCCACTTACGTTGCGTAGGTACAATATTATTGTACTCTGTGGTACATCTCTACAAACGTCAAAATCATAAATCAGAGCAATAGATTTTGAAGTTCTTTGTTTTCATTACAATTTGTTCAAATTTAATTAAAACAAGTAATTTAACAGATAAAAGTGATTGAAAACAACTTTCCCAAGTTTTAGCGGCACAACTAAAAACATTTTAGTCTATTTTTCGTCAATGACGTAACAGGGAAAAGAAATTACAATGAGCGAAACGAAGTCTTTCGTAAACTTCTCGTGTCAGCGATGTTTGCAGCCTCTAAAGCTCGACGAGTCCCTTCACAACCTGGGTGAGCATACCATCGCTGATCTGACCCTCCAGATACGTCGCAATAATGAGGTGGACTTGGATATGCAGTCTACAAGTTTGGAACACTACGTCCCCCCGTTCCGAATGTCAGAATCAGGCAACGGCGCAAATGGTTTCATGGTGATCTCTGACGGCTGGGAAACGACTTCATTAGGTCACCAATTGCATGTCAAAGCTACACTATTTGATTTATTATCAAATAATTCAGATGTAGACCACCCTCTTTGTGACGAATGCACAGATACTTTATTAGAACTTATGGACAACCAGTTAAGGCAGACGGAGGCCGAATGGAAGGACTACAATGACTATCTAAAGAAGTTGGAAGATGATAAGGAAGATTTAAACTTGGAAGGCCTTGAAAAAGAGTTGGACGACTGGAAACAAGAACAAAGCAGGTTATTACAGGAGTTGTCAGCTTTACAGAAAGAGGAGCGAGCTATGAAAGAGGAGATTGATGTACAAGAAAAAGAAAAGGAAAGATTGGAAAAAGAACAAGATGTTTATTGGAGGGAATACACTAGATACCGGAAAGATCTAATGACAATTGAAGATCAGATGAAGTTTTATGAATGTCAACTTGCGTATACCCAGTCGCAGCTAGAAAAATTAAAGAAAACTAATGTATTTAAGGCTACTTTCCATATTTCTGATTCTGGTCAATTTGGTATTATAAATAACTTTAGACTGGGTCGCTTGCCATCAGCACCAGTCGACTGGTCTGAAATCAACGCTGCATGGGGCCAAACGGTCCTCCTTCTAGCTTCATTAGCCAGGAAAATAAGCTTTAATTTCCAACGTTACCGCCTTGTGCCCTATGGTAATCATTCATACATAGAAGTATTGGAAGACCAGAAAGTCTTGCCGCTGTATGGGTCCGGTGGGTTCCGCTTCCTCTGGGACACAAAGTTTGATGCGGCAATGGTAGCTTTCTTGGACTGTCTTCAGCAATTTAAAGAGCAGGTTGAGAAAGGGAATACAGGGTTTTGTCTGCCCTACCGAATAGATAAGGGAAAGATTGAAGACACAGCGTCACCTCCGCATGCCTATTCTATAAAGATACAATTTAATTCGGAAGAACATTGGACTAAAGCTTTAAAGTATATGCTGACGAATTTAAAATGGGCTCTGACTTGGATTTCTTCACAATTCAGTGAGGATAAGCATGAAAATCAATAAGGATTAAAGCTCTCTATTTAGACCTTTTTACACAAGTTTAGGATTGTAGGCTATGTATAAACTCTGCTGGCTAAAAGATTATCATACACAACATAAAACAAATATTATTGTAGTTTTGTATATTATAATCTATAAAACATGTAATTGAATCCTATTGTTATTCTTTTTGTTAAAAAAATGTACTAAGTTGTTGTTACAAACAAAAAAAATATATTTGTTTGATTTCTAATATTCAGTACAATGCTGTGATTTCGTCTTAATTCCCAATTTGTATATAAATAACTAGCTGTATAAACATAATATAACGTTATAATAAATCTATTGTGTTATCTATTATTAATTTATTTATTTACTTATATTCATTACACATACAATTATATTTTATGGGGGCATGGCAGTGCCCCCGCCTAGTCGAGCAATAAAGCGGAACGGCCATACCATCCTTTTCTCGATACAGTTCTGAATAAATAAACTGACGTAGTATTACATGTAGGTACATGGATCTCACTACTTTTTACAGTAGAAGAACTGAGTTGCGCGACTTGGCTTTTTTTACAAGTGTTGTTTTTAGTGGGTTAAATATTTCTTTAACATTTAGGAATCTATTTACTCTTCCACATAGGCCAGGTGCGTTACTATCGATCGACAAAAATACAAATAGGTACCTACTACGAAATAGAATTTATCGAACGGTAAAAAACGCAGTTGCATGCAAGAAAACGGGACGCATTATCGCATTCGGTATGATTATGTACCTAGTATCGATCGATAATAACGGGGCTATGTAGGAGACCCTAAATAAATAGTAGCCCACCGGTATCAGGACCAGGGTTCAACTACCGCGGCGCTGGCGGCGGTCAGGGCTCCAGGGAAAGGAACCTTCCTAACAATACCGAGTCTTCTTGAGTCTTGTTCCCATGTCTTTAAGAACCCCCCACAGCTTGCCCCACTCCACGCAATCAAATGCTTTGGTATAATCTATGAAACATATCAATACAGGGCTGTTAAATTCCCGACTTTTCTCTATAATTTGGCGAACGTTCAGGATTTGTTCCCGCGTGTCTTTGCCTTTAACAAAACCTGCTTGCTCTTCTGGAATTTGTGGCTCCAGAAAGTGTATTAGCCTGTTGTTTATGATGTACAGGAGTATTGATGGTGCGTGGAGTAAGTGCCAAACACTTAATATAATTTTTAGAATCTTGTAGGCAACTTGTAAAGAGTGGGTTTAATAGAAAATATCCAATCCCCAAAACCCAGTTAGTAAGTAATCATTTTTAATGACTTCGTTATCGATACATATTGGAAGGAAGGAAGGGGACTCTTTGATCAAACCATACATTTTGTAGGACAAATATTTTTTCAAATAATTTAGATAATTATCATCAGATTTAACAAAAAAAACCCAGCTGATGATTCTCAAAAGTGTTTGTACTTAACACTCTTGAGAATCATCAAACCAACATATTTTATCCCTGCTACCCCTATTACTTACCACAATCGAGAATTCGAGAGTTTCGTGCAGGAAATTGTTGGGCGTCTCGCCGTCTCATCAAAATTAGCTTGATAGTAATCAAGTTCAAAAATGGACCGCGGATCCTGGACTATTTGTTTCTTACTTGGTAGTATGGCGCTAGGGTATCGGAAAAATTGTGGGCGTGTCCAAAAATACTGAAACATCAGAAGTCAATAGCTATTGTCATCGTCTTAAGGTTTTTCTTTCTGAATCTCGCCCTTGATCCAGCTGCCTAATGAGAGCCTTCTCAGGTTTTGCTATTAATAACAATTTTAGCTTATTTTTCATAAGAATCCCCATCGAACGTTATCTAGTTTTAGTGACGAAAGCCAGTTTGTGAGGACAAACAACGCCATCTACAAATACCTACTAAATTAGAACCAAGAAGAAACCCCTGATACTTGTTAGTTCTAAGCATCATAAAGAGATGGCGCTGTACAACTGCAAAACGTTTTAATAATTAATTCCTACACAAATTATTCGAACATCCATAATAATTTTCGTCTCATATTTTTAAAATAAGAAGAGAGCGCTGTTTCACATGTTAGTTCTGTGCGTCATTAAGAGATGGCGTTGTCGGTAACGCAACTGCAAAACGAATAAATTCTTTAACCCTTAAATTGACAGAGTACTCCACCAAAGACATACACTTTGAAAACATCAATTGTGGTAGTAATTTAAAAAAAATACCTGTTATTATCATTTTTAGCTTGCATTAATTGTGTATTTTAGTAGATAAAATATAAGGATGTGATAAAATCAATAATTATCCGTCAAATTCAAAATATCTTCGAAGCAGTCTGACGTCTCAGTGTCACATGAAACCTTTTTAAGTTTTTCTGCGCTTTTTTGGTTAGGACTTGTGGTTATTAGGCTTTCCATTGCACAGGGACATTATAAACAACATCAATCGTCCATAATTTTATGTGTAAATTACGTAATTGCAATTTTATGAGTTTGAAACTTTGTGTGTACTCCCTGAATACCGTTGCCAAGTACGCGCAAAATAGACTTCGGTATACACAAAGTACATTGCCAAGTATACAAAGAAATACAAAAGGGGTTTTTTTGTTTGTTTTTGATATATAATGATATCGATTTTATGTCGTATAGCATGTTATTTTCTCTTTTCCTGCAGCACTTGAACCTGACACAATCATATAAATGCAAGCTTTGATCCCGAAAGAAAATGCATGATCCGATGACAGTTCTTGTTTTGATGATGAATCACACTTCCTCCACCAAGCTCAACTCTCACCCACTATGAATGTTCAGTCTTTCAAAGTCAAATACACATACAACGTTGTAACGTACTCCTTACACCAATGCTTCAAGAGGTTTTTCCGTATTCATCCATCATTATTATAATGCCATGCCAACATGGAATTAAATTCAACCATTATCTACTCCATCTGTAGAACTTCTACTGTCACCAGTTCCATAGCACATTGGAATCTTCACCTGTGCCGATCTCTAGATCTAATCGCAAGTAGCTTTCAATCTTCACTTTTTGCTCCATGTAGTACAAATACAAGAAAACATATTTCACACTATAGTTGGCAATGTACTCCCGGTAGTACATCGAATTTCGCGAAAACTGTAATATTCAGATTTTTTTCACAATTTTTTTCAGTCTTCTGGTATCATAATAAACCAGGAAATAACAAAAAAACATTAAATTTTAGAAATAATTTCATTTGCCAATTTAAGGGTTAAACAAAAGTATGTTTATTAAATACAATGCTTTGTATTTTTTAAATGTTTTTGGCTACTTATTGTAGGTAGATGTGCAAGGTACAATTCTTAACTATAAATATAATTTTAGATATGTCCAGTTTCTCAATAAATGTACCGAAGTGAAAAATTTTTACTTCGGTACATTAGCCAAAAACATTTTAAAAATACAAAGCATTGTATTTAATAAACATACTTTTGTTTAAAAAAGTAATGATTTGACTTATCAATCGTAAATGCGTCCTTAAACCAAGGAATTTATGAACGGTTAGTCCGTGTTCACGGGAAATGACAGGGACAATATTTATTTATTTATTTATTTATTTATTTAAATATAATATGGGAATAACCAAAAAGAAAAGTCAGTGTATTTGTTGAGAATTTTATTTGGCACATACAATGTAGGTACAAACAGTAGGAAGATAAGTTACAGTTCCTTTACTATGATTTTACGTACCTATTTAAGGGTTGATTTAAGGGCCTGTTTCGCCACCCGCTATTAAGTTCCCCTTAATTTACTTGGCAGATCATAATACCTAATTATAATCTATAAATAAAAAAATGGAATTGCATTTGTATCCATATAATTCTGTTCGCGGTTCTGTTGTCGTGGATCAAAAGGCTGACACTGACCGGTAAATTGAAAAAAACGTAATAAAAAATCGAATTCCACGGGCTACCTTGAAGGATTCACCCAAATAGCGTCGTTTTGAAACAGGAAATCTAAATTAGTTTTACAAGCTCTTTTGCTTCAATAATACGGAATTTGGCTTTGTGAAGTAAAAAGGGGTACTCCGAATTCATAATTATAAGTGATGTATTCTCCCCAATAAGGTACAGGTGCCGCCCATTTCGTATCTTCGAAGCGGCCATCCAGCCAAAGGGGTTTAACGAGCCCCAGAAAGGAATCGTACATGAAATCCAATACGGGGTAAGTGTCGACTACAGTAAAATAATGAACCGTTTGCTTAGACCTAAGCTTGAGAGAGAACGCGCATATACCGGCTAAGCCATCATATCGCCAATAGTCTCTGTACATTGAGTTCATACCACCGCCAGAATCGAAGCCAAACTTGCCCCAATACTCTCCCATGATGCAGTGGAACCATTGCCAGTCACTCTGGAAAGAAGACAATCGTCATCATTACCATCATTTCAGCCGATAGACATAGTCCTCCCCTAACTGTCGCCACAGTGACCGGTCCCGTGCGTGTCGCATCCAGCGGATCCCCGCAACCTTCATCAGGTCATCGGTCCACCTAGTGGGAGGCCTTCCAACGCAAAGTCTTCCGGTTCGCAAGACAATATTACATAACATAACATCACGCCTGTAACCCGGAAGGGTTAGGCAGAGGTGCACCATAATAGTACACCCACATTTCACACACCGCCATTTTGTTTTTTTTTTTAAATCACGACCCACGCTGACATTGGTATGTATGGGTAGAGGACACCTAGACGAACAAAAAAGAGTAGAATTCGGAATCCCGAAGAATAATTGTACCAAGTTTCGTTAAAATCCGTCGAGTAGTTTTTGTTTCTCTAAGGAACATACCTACAGACAGACAGACAGACAGACAGAAAGACAGACAGACAAAAATTTTACTGATTGCATTCGATCATTAATTACCCCCTGATAGTTATTTTGAAAATATATATCATGTACAGATATTATTATGACCTCTCTACAGATTTATTATAAGCAAGTTTAAAGATAGATAATTCATTTTAAAAGGCTAGGCAGCTGATGATGACTATGACTCCGAAACTCGAATTTTGATTAAAAAAGAACTTTTTGGGAGTTACAAAAAAACAAGGTTTGATATTCACGCAGCTTGGTACGGGATTCCATATATCCATGAACATTGCCTTTTGATAACTTTATCTCTTAATAATATTGTTTAAATAATGTACTTACCTTCGGGCAGGGCCATAAGTGCGCTTTCGTAACAACGATATACCTAAACCAAGGCAGTGGGCGACGTCTATAAGACTTTATAAATTGAAATCCAGCAACCATACTTTTATCAGTCAATCGTGGAATAGTTGATACGTACTCTCGGCTTAAAACATAGAAAAGGGTTGTATTAATTAAAGATAAGTTAGGTATAGAATTAGGTGTTACTTTGCTGAAAGCAATTACATAATAATAATTTTTATTTGCAAAATCAAGGCAATAAACCACCACAGAAATAAAGTATTTGTTAAATTAAACTAATTAATAATACATTAAATAATGTTACCTGCCGGATCCCGCTCTCTGGCATATGATTCCCGAAGATGCTGGGAACCACAAACTTCTATATAAAGTGTGCTGTGCAGTAAGGATCGCAAGATCAAACATAGCGGGTATGGGGTGGGACACATTTACTTCATAATCATATGTATACTGTAAACAAATAGCTTCAGTTAGTAACAGAATATAAGTAAATAATTATTCTAACACACATTTTGTAATCCCTGAAAGGGAATAGGTGTAGGGTAAAATCCCGATAGTCGCCCATAGGATAGGGGTATGGTTGCCTTTTTTTTTTGGCGGTCAGAACTCATCAAATAATACCTCCCGCTCTGTGCAGAGCGGTAGGGAGTGTCAGATTTCTACTGACTAAAAACCACCCATGTTCCTTCTTAGCCTTTTGTGCCGAGGCCGCGCTATCTCTTTCGAAAAACCCGCAGCCCCGACGGGGTGTCAGTACACCTTTGTTATTTTTCAGTAAAAATAAAAGAGTATTAAGCCGGCTTTTGACTAGGTATGGGATATAATATAATATATATTACATCTTGAGATATAATATTTTATCACGCGGCCCTTACACCTAACAATACTAATCTTATTTTAAGTACAGTCACTAACATTACTAACAAATACATAAATAAGTACACAACTCATTATATAAAACTAAATGTAAACTAAAGGTAAGGGATAAAATAAAGCTAAATAAATAAATAAATCACTTGTCATACATTTGTTACAGTTTGAGATGTAATATAAATCATAGCACTGTATCGGTACGTACAAAATGTATGATGAGCGATAAAATATTGCATCTCAAGATGTAATATATTATATTATATTCCATTGTCAAAAGCCGGTTTTATTCAAATTACTTACGGCGGGGTGTATATGTATTCTCGCATAATTCATGTACATGCTTGAGTTGAAAGAGTTAAGGGTATGGTCATACCAGGTTCCGAAAATATTGTCCAAATTGTCTAAGTGCATATATGACCGTAATATCAGCATGGTTGGGGTAGCAGTTGTTAAAAAGTGCCGAGATGTTATAGTGGCACAACCGGCAAGCAATGTTAATCTTCTATACACGGTATTGCAATAGCATCCCATGTCGTACATCAAGGACTGTGGAATAACAAAAATTATTCTTTTTATTAAAACCGCGGCTTCGCCCGCGTATAATATGTCGGTTATTGCGACACATATAACATTATATTTTAGCCAATGTATACAAAAACTTGACAAATTACATTACTGGAAAAAAATGAGGGCAAAAAAAAAACTTTTGGGTAATTTTGCAACAGGCCGTAACTTTGAGAGAAATGGTCGCACTAAAAATAGAAAAAAAGAAAATCGTAGCTCCAAGTGTCTAGTTTTTGGAATGGAACTTAAAAAGTTTTGTAGCATCAGTGGTTTTTGAGTAATCTTAGAAAAACCAGCAACAAAAAAAAAATGTTTTGTTCTATTAACGACTATTTATATTGGATACTTTAATTTACAAATGAACATTTACACATGTATCTCGCCTGTTATATCCGAAGGTTTAGCAGTGTGTAGATATTTTGTCCTAATAGTGCCTTTCGCCAGTTATATTTCTGTCCCATGTACTAGAGGCATTAACCGGGTACAAATCCAGACTCCGTTGCTGCTACTGAGATATTCATCAAGGAAAAACCTAATAACACTTTGCCCGAACGGGGAATTGAACCCAGTACCTAGTAGGTTATTGTTAGCAGTAGCACTTATGACCACAAGACCAACCAGAGTGTCTAAAATGAACACTTTAGCAGATCATAATATGAATTGCGTTAAAATGCGTAAAATGGACTTTTCATAATATTAGCTGCGTCTGTGACCATTTGCGAAAGTAGATCAATAGGAAAATAATATGAACGAATTGCGTTAAAATTCGTAAACTGGGCCGGCAGTCTCTACAGAGATAACGACAAAATCGCTAACTTTCGATTGCTAATTACCAACGAATAAATTCGGTTGCAATAATGATGCTTGCGAGAAACGCATTTTGGATATAGAGACTTGCTTTACTTGCAAGCATCATTATTGCAACCGAATTTATTCGTTAGTAATTAAGGATTGAAAGTTAGCGATTTTGTCGTTATCTCTGTCGAGACTCCCGCCCCTGGTCACAGACTATTATGATATACTATTATCCCAGTTGTATACGTCCCTGTGTGCCTATTGGCCTTGTTCTGTTCGGTCTCCTGCTGATATGGAGGGAAGTGGAAATTATGTTTTTCCTACTCCTCCGCTATTCTTTTCTGATTCATTTCGTTGCGGGATCCAAGACAGTTAAATCGCTTCTCTGGGACTTCGTCGATTGTCTCGGCGCTTTTCTTGCGGTCGCCACTGTTGATTCTGGCTAACAGGAGTTACAGTGGTTTGGGAATAGTGTGGTGGGCTTGTCCCAATAAAAAAAAGACTTATGATGGACTGTTAAGAATGATATGGTAAGAAAGGAGGTGTCTCATGAGATGACGAAAAACAGAGAGGTATGGAAGAAGAAGACATGCTGCGCCGACCCCAAATGAATTGGGATAAGGGCAGGAGAATGATGATGGTCACAGACTATTATAAAAGGCCCATTTTACGCTTTTTAACGCAATAGGGGATCGGACTGGGTCAAAATAATATGATTCTGTTTAGTCCGTAAGTTAGATTATCGAAAACTATTGAATACGTGTTTTTTGTTTTATCAAATCAATAAAACATGACGAAGATAAAACGCGTCAAAGATCTTGGAGTGGGGCTTGAAACGTCACTTGTGTCGTCAAAATGTACTATCATATGACGTCACACGAGTTTTCGAAGCACTGTATCGTCTTCATTTTAAGTTTATGTGAAAAAAGAAAAAATACGTGTCCAATAATTTTTGGAAATCTATCTGACGGACTAATTTGTTTTTTTTTTGTCCGATCCCATAATCATATTTTTATTACGATCTGCTTACGTGGCCATTTCGGACCCCCAGGCCGTCGCTGAAGTGTGTGTGTGGTGTGTGTATGTGTGTTAAATAATCAATAATTAATATACTGACAGATTCGCGGCCATATCCGCGGCCACCGTAGTATTGATAATTCTTATAGGCGGGCGAGTTTCTGTACGGTCGCTCGAGTTCCACGTAACTATAAGACTGCGGTACGAAAAGTGGCTCTTCAATACGAAAGTCGGGGGTATCCTCAACTGGAGCAATCTTTGTCTCTGTTCCATTAACATATGGAGTCATCGTCGAAGTAAAACGGCCGGGGTAATGATATTTTACAATCCATGGATAGTAACTCAGGTCATACAAACGATAAAAGGGATCGTTAAAGCATGAATATTGTCTGAATTGCCAAATAATAAGTGAGACGATCCTGAAATCAAAAAAATTAATCATCATCATCATAAGCCTATAATGTTCCCACTGCAGGGACTCAGGCCTCCACTCTAGGCTAGGAATGGGCTATATATAACTCACCACGCGTGCCCAGTGCGGGCTGGTAGATGTCACATGTCCTCGAATTTTTTGGTTCTAAGGCGCAGGCCACATATAAATGGCGTCGGGCGCGGACATGGCGCGGGCGGCTTCCTATAATATTCCATTCAAATTTTGTATCTATATATACCGCATAGAAATAATGCGCAATTTAGGATACGCGCGAATGTATGACCAAAAGCCCCTAAATAAATAAAGATATTAAAAAAAAGGATACGCGCGCGGCGCGTCATATCCACGCCCGAGCCACGACATTCCGTGTATAAGAAACCGCCCGCGCCATGTCTGCGCCCGACGAAATTTATTTGTGGCCTGCGCCTTAGTACTCGTATGTACAGTCAAACAAGCTAATAAGTATACAGGGTAGAGATCTTTATAATTCTATAACACTGAAAATATTGATGGTAATGTTGTTTTATCAAGTGTTTCGCATTAAGCGACTGATGTCAAACGCTGTATCGTTTGGCATCAGTCTCTAAATGTATCTGTATAATCTTAAAACTAAATAAAAGTTAGCTGGCTGTATACTTATTAGCTTGTTCGACTGTACCTATTTATGTATTATGTTTACAAAATGGTATTCTTCTTCTTATCGTTGGGTAGTAAAGTCTAACGACCCTACACACCCTAGTGTCAGAGTTTCTAAACCGCCGCCGCCGCAAGGGCCTCTGTCTGACATGGTTTGACGACCGCCATTTGGCGGCCGGGACCACCGGCTTATACGTGCCTTCCGAAGCACGGAACCATCTTTTTATCAGACAATCAGATGATTCAAGCTTGCAATGTCCTAACCAAACTGGAAACAACTTTACAAAGTATGCTTCCCGTGGGAATCGAATCGCAAACGCCTAAACCACTCCACGGAGGAAAATGGTATTAGCCTTATAATATTATTTTTTTGTACTCTACCACAGTGCTGTACTATTTGACCCTAAGGTTGACTGATTGAGAATAATGCCTTGTGGCATTAATTCCGCCTATGTCCCACTCTTGTGCATGAAGTTCAAATAAATACAATTTCAAAACCACTCTCGCCCCGTGTTGGGATTCGAACCCACCTTATTTTCAACAGGCGCAAAATAATTTGCTATTTATTTTTTCATTGATGATTATGAATTCATACTGTAGCTGTAGTCACCTGCAAAAATGCATGGACAATTCAGAAATAAAATCGCATGAAGCGAGAAATGACGCTTATAAAAGCTTACTATTCTATTAACGACTACTTAGATGATAAGAATAGTTGGTCGCTGAGTTGAACACAAGACAATGTTTGTTATTTGTGTTCTTTCTCCAAAATTAGTTTACTGTTATGTTATGTATTTATTATTTTATTTTTACATTGTTTACACTTACTTTGTAATTTGTATATACTTTTGTTTATTACTGATTGTGTCTGTAGTAAATCTTAAATTTAACTGACACCTTGCTATTGTATCGAGTCTGGTTCTTCTAACCAACCAAACAGACAGATGTGTGCTGGGGAGTTTGTTCCGCCACTTCTTCTTTCCAGCTAAACACTAGGAAGTGCCGATGGGTGGGCGTTTTTGGGGGACTGTCTTATAAAAAATGTAAATACAGTGAAACCTGGTTAAATGTGTCTCAGATATTCAATTTGTTTCATGGGACCCCAGTATGAGTTCCAGTTATAGAGATTTCTCACTTATCCATGTCCCAGTTAGCCAAATTTCACTGTAGTAAAGTAAAGTAAAGTAAAGTAAATTTTGACCTTCGAAAAGTGCTGATTATCAGCCTAGTTTGAATAAATGAATTTTGATTTTGTTTTTTTTTTTATTTTGACGCTGCCTAACGTAAACTCGTTGTGGACTATTAGCGCTCACAGGAAAATAGACACTAAAGTATTTATGCAGATGCAGGTCACTGTACATTAAGTCTGCCTATTTGAATATTGGGCTGCCAATATATAAACTGTTTGTTTTGAGGTCCAAGGCTACTTCTAATTTTATGTTCACTGCTGAATTTGAATCCTGGGTTTGAACCCACGACTTTCTGCTCGTAAGTCGAGGCTGCCACCACTCACTGGGCCGCCGCTGCTCTCTTAAGTATAACAGACTATAACCCGCGGTAATACAAAACCTTCCTCGAGAACCACTCTACACATAGGTGAAAACAGCATGAATACCGGCGCAGTAGTTTTTGAATTTATCGCGAACAGACACACATATAGATGCGGCGGAGGACTTTGTTTTATAATATGTAGTGATAGTGTTATATTGTTACCAAAAAATAATACTCACCACCAAATTTTCATCTTGAAATTTCGCATGTATACACACCATTTAACGTAAAAGAAAGAATGTAAGAAACACTTTCTCAAGAACTATTGTTTGGGCACTGTATGGCAAACTACTGACAATGGAGGCTTATAAACGAGAATGTAAAATCTTGTGTTGCCATCGTTTAATTTAAATTTCATTAAGAGGTAGAAAATATTTATTTGCATAAAAATAATATAATCTAAGGTAAATTAAACTAATTTTATAGAGATAATACTTACATATATACAAAGACCAAATAAGACACTTAGGCGTCCTAGTACTCCTCCGCAACGCCGACAACCGGGAACGTGCCCAGAAGACTGGCAGCATTGCCACGTTGAATGGCAATGCTAATGCTTGCTTATGAGGTAGATAGATATAAATAGATTCCCGTCGGGGCTGTGGGTTGTTCGAAAGAGATACTGCAGCCTCGACACAAAGGGCTAAGAAGGAACATGGCTGGTTTTAGTCAATAGAAGTCTGACACTCCTTGCCGGTCTGCCGGAGGAGTCATTTATGATTTCTCACCCTCCAAAAAAAAAAGGTAAAATCGGTTAACGAAAGGTATTTACAAGAAAGGTGTGAGTGGCAGCGCCGGGAGAGGACGCCCTAGAAAGACATACACTGGCCTTATTGGCGACTAGCTTTTGCCAGCGGCTTCCCCCGCGTGAAAGTAACGATTTTCCATATAAACTTTCATCCTCTATTTAACTCCCTTAGGGGTTGAATTTCGAAAATCCTTCCTTATTCCTTGTCTACATTATAAAGGGAACCTCTGTGCAAAATTTCAGCTTTCTAGGTCCAAGGGTTTGGGCTGGGCGTTGATGAGTCAGTCAGTCAGGACTTCTCTTTTTATTTATTGGTGATGTTCTTCAGAAAGGACATGTACGTATCAATTGTAAGCGGCGTGCGTGTATGTCCAGATGTATGAATGTGGATAAGGCTGCCTAGCGTTTTCCCAACTATGTTGGGGTCGGCTTACAGTCTAACCGGATGCAGCTGAATACCAGTATTTTACATGGAGCGACTGCCCACCTGACCTCTACAACCCAGCTTAATACTAGGTAATACGATACCCTATACCAAAACTGGTTGTGGCACTTTCAGGTCGCTGACTATCTATAACGACTACCAAAGATCTATATATAGCAGCCGGGACTAACAGCTGAACGTGCTTTCTGAGACACGGAGGCAACTCGGTGTGTAACGGGTGGTCCCCATCCACAGATCACTTTTTGTTTTAAGTGTACTTTTCCAACCTCGAGGTCAAGCGTAAACTTATTAAAACAGATGTCATTTGTTTCACTAGTCGACGTAATGGGAATCGACGCAGAGGGAATGATTCGGCTAGCGCGGCTTAACCTAAAGATAGACCCGCGTGGCAGTTATTATTAAGCCAAAAGCTCCTCGATAAACAAGATACAAGTCTGTAGTAAATTATAATTTATCGTAGGGTTTAGCCAGTGTTTGCAAGGTAAGCGCACAATTTTATATACGACATCCAAATGCAAATCTTTACAATGGTACACGTAAATTAAAAAAAATACCTATAAACAAAAATTAAATTAAAAAAGAAAGAAAGAAAGATCTAACTAAATAGATAATGACAACAATGCATTCTGTTTTTATATATTTTTTCCGTCATTCCCGGTACGCCTCATCATCATCATTTCAGCCGACAGACGTCCACTGCGTACATGATAGGCCTTTATTTTTTGAGGTGTGGGAAATCATCAAATGACTCCCCCCGTTCTGGGCAGAGTGGTAGGGAGTGATAGACTTCTACTGACTAAAAACCACCCATGTTCCTTCTTAGCCCTCGTGCCGAAGCCGCGGTATCTCTTTCGAACAACCCGTAGCCAGGACACAGGCCTTCCCCAAGTGTCGCCACATTGACCGGTCCCGTGCGTCTCGCATCCAACGGATCTCCACAGGAACCGAAGGAGCAAAGTATCATTCCTTTTTTTTCATTTTAGTAGAGAATCTCAACTTTTCAGTGGCAACACTCTACGTAGTTTTGTTTATGCGTTTTCAGCCAGAATTATCCAGTATTGATATCATCTTAAAAATGCGAGATTATCTTGATGAACAATGGAAGAATCAAGATCTTTTAAACACGGGTTGTTTCCTCGAAATACTTTGTAGAAGAGAGAGACTGCAGCACACTTCGTGCTTTGTATAAATATTTTCAAATATCAGTTCACAGCAATATCAACAATAGGGTAGTTGACAAAAACAAAACTAATTAGTCCGTCAGATAGATTTCCAAAAAATATTGAACACGTATTTTTTCTTTTTTGACGTAAACAAAAAATGAAGACGATACAGTGCTTCGAAAAGTCGTGAAACGTCACAGGTTGGTCCATTTTTAACAGACTATGACGTTAAAAGCCCCCTCTTCATGGTCTTAGACCAGCTTTATTTTCGTCAATTTTTATTAATTTGATAAAACAAAAAACACGTATCCAATATTTTTCGTCTAACTGACGGACTAAACAGAATCATATTTTTTTTGTCAGTCAACTACCCTATTTAACACAGAGCAAACAGATGTCATTTAGGGTGGGTAAGCTAAAACCCGCACGGGACAGTCAGCAGTAGAAGTTGATTATTTTATTGAAGTGTAAACTTATTTAGCGGCGTTATGCACTTTTTTGGGTTTTGATTTATCGAATCGAGTGCTACGTACTTGCACTGCTGGTTCGACATTCAATCTATTGCGGTAGTTTATGTTTGTAGCTGCATAGGTTGAAAATCCTGCCTCGCACAAGTATGTAGGCGGGAACGGGAGAAGAACAGTTAGTGCTTTTGAGGCAAGAACTCATCACAAATTCTGCACCGAAAATTATTCAGGGGCATTTTTTTTATTATTGATTCCATATTGTGCATGACATGAGCAATTCGCAAGTCTGCTTCAAAATAAAATTTATATGGATATCGCACAATAACTAACTAAATAACTAAATAACATAACATCAATCAGGTCAGACCAGCAACATCAGTCGATTCATCCATTATGTCAGCAACTTAGGTTAGGTCAGCAAGTAAGGTTAGGCTAACTTGCTGACCTAACCTAACTTTCTGACCTAACCTATCTTGCCGACCTAACCTAACTTGCTGACCTAACCTAACTTTCGGATCTAACCTAACATACTGAACTAGCTTTACTTACTGACCTAACCTAACTCGCTGACCTAACCTAACTCGCTGACCTAACCTAACTTGCTGACCCAACCTATCTTGCTGACCTAACTTACTTACTGAACTAACTTAACTTACTGACCTAACCTTACTTTCTGACCTAACCTATCTTGCTGACCTAACCTAACTTACTGACCTAACACACACACAAGTGCTTGCATTGGGCTCTCACATCGATAAAAGCTTTCGTCAAGTTTGTAACACAATAATGGACCTAATGTGCGGACGATAAGAGTTTAAAGAGTTTGTCGTGTGTTGTTTGTGGGTGTGAGTAAGTTTGGAGAGGCATTTAGGACTCCTTTAGTATTTTATTAAATTTTGATCAGTTTCTAATTTCGTGGACCCCCCAGAAAGACTTTGCAGAGCCCCAGGGCTCCGCGGAGCACACTTTGAGTATAGCTGTTCTGGAGCGTCACGTTACCGATTTTTTTTTTAATATGACTGTGATCAAATATTACCTCCTTGACTTCAATCAAACCAAACACACATTCTCTTTTTCAATCCATCACTCACATACATCTACACTCATACATACCACTAACACACACGCACACACACACTAACATTATTGTAGTATTAAAAAAAATATTAGAAAAAAAAAATGTACTAGTTTATTGTAACTTTGTAAGGAAAAAAAATAGTAAAACTTTTTATTTTAAAGAAATTACATTCTTTTGGACAAAAATGAAGAAAATGAAGGGACAGGGACTGTTATTCCTTAGTATAGGTTATTCTATCCTAGCTAGGAATAGCAGAACTTCACTCACTAGAATGTGTCTGACTTGGTACAAACTTATATGTCTAACTTTGTTTATGCCTCTGTACTACAATCTCCTTTTTTATGTAATAAATTTATTATTATTATTAATATTATTCTTTCTTTTTTATTCAACTTTTAGGTTTCATTATAATCTTCATGGTCAGGACCATAGTAGTCCCCTTGGTGTCCAACAGGAGCCTGATCTGGGTTATGATAATCAGGCTGCTGAGCTTGAGGGTTCGAATTCTTACTGTCGTACTGTGGGTAGACCTCATCCCAGGTTGCTTTACTTAAACTGGTAAACCCGTTCACAGTATATACAATCCAACACCAATCCATCAATCCTGAGCACTGAAACAAACAAAGAAACGTAGTATTATAAGACTAGACCAGAAGACATTTAAGACTACTAGTAGATATTCACAACTAGACAAGGGCAGCGGTGGCGTCCCCGGTGGCGCACTAAATCTATCTATGTCCTATGATCTGTCTATAGTGCTTTTACAGTACCTTCCATTTTGGACCATTACTCAGGACATCTACTCAGGTGGAAATAATATTATTAATAAACAAAAGAGCAAAATAAAAACAGCTGAAGATAAAACTTTCTCGCTTTTTCGCTTTCTCGTTTTTTCTTTAAAAACAGGAAAAAAGAAAAAAAACCGAGCAAGTGCGAGTGAGCAGTGGTGGCCCAGTGGTGGCGGCCCCGACTTACGAACAGTTGGTCGTGGGTTCGAACCCAGGCAGACGCATTACTTTGTGTAATTTATTTCATCACCACTGCTCTCAAAACAGTGAAGGAAAACAACGTGAGCAAACTGGCATGCCTTAGCACTAAAAAAATCGAACACATGTGACATCTACCAACCCGCACTTGGCCTGCGTGGTGAATTATATATCCCATCCCTAATTATTATCCTAATTATTAAAAAATAATTATTACTAATATTAACAACATATTTTAAATAAGTAGGCATTAGGCCTCCTCCAACGCTTTCCATTTTTCTTGATCTTGGGTTATTTGCTGTCATTGTGGAACAGTATTTTTTTTAAATCATCATCCCATCTAGTGAACGTTCCTCTATATTCGTTTTCTCGATGGGCCTTTCCATGACGCTGACAACAGTTTTTGTCCATCCTTGATCTTTAAGACGTGCTTTATGACTCCTTTTGTCTCGTCCACATTCATACATCTGGTCATACACGCACGCCGATTGCAAGTACCACGCATGGTCTGTTTCTGGATTGGCCTATAATCACACTACATCGCGAAAAGTAGAAGGAAGCCTTTGCCCTGCAGTGGGACAATACAGGCTTTTAATAATAATGTATTTCCAGGGGAGGCCCTTCCCCAACTTAGCCACTCACATTTGTTGGTAATGTGAATACTAATCATATCAAAATTATAGTTACTTATTTGAAAGAACTCAAAACTTACTGTTGCGCTGCAATCCTTGCCCCAACACTATAAAAAAAGGATTTGATTGTTTTTTTTTTTTTTTTTTGATTTGGTTTTGAGTATTTCTGAAACTAGGTAGTAGGTAGTAACAGATTTAATAATCAGTGACCCGAAAATCTAACAACAGTTTTAAATGGAAAATACATGTTTCCGCTATTATTTTCTGCCGTTTAGGAATCCAAGACAGTTAAATTATTTCTCTGGGACTTCGTCTCGATATTTTCTCGGCACTTTCCTGGTGATCACCACTGTTCTGGCTTTCAGGAGTTCGGTGGTTTGGGAACAGTGTGGCGGGCTAGTTCTAGCCCGCCACAATGTGTGAACCACAAAATTTCCTTTTGAAACTATTGTCCGTCGGCTCACTGACAATCTGTAACTACAGTCAAAGATCTGCAAATAACACAGGGATCAACGGCTTAACGTGCTTTCCGAGGCATGGAGGAAACTCGGTATGTGATGGGCATTAGCAAACTTAAATATAAAAACAAACATATATAATATTAATATATATAAAACAAACATATATATATTAACATATATAAAACAAACATATACATATTATTATTATTCATTTGCATTTTTTTATGTCGGGGTTAAATTTAAGTTAATCTTTAAAACCAAACTCTTAAAGTAATTATAATCATATTTATGTGTTAACATAGCTACATAATTAAGAAAGTAAAAGAAAATCGTCTTTTTTAACAAAACAAGGAATCTTTGTAAATACCTTGGCCTCGCAATTCAGCCCTTCGCACTGAAATCCAATAAAAATGGTCAACATACAATACGAACAAGTGCAATACACTTCAACATACAATGTGGTTTCTGCGGCATGCATTCGATTGCATCGTAGGAAATATATTGTGTGTTTTTACTTCAAATAGATATATTATACTTTTTTTTTCTACATGGGTATACTCTTGACCTCAATCACGACTGTTGGAAAACGATGGAAGGAAAGAGATACCACGGCCTCGACACAAACGGGCTAATAGAAGGAACATGGGTGGTTTTTAGTCAGTAGAAGTCTGACACTCCCTACCACTCTGGACAGAGCGGGAGGAGTAATTTGATTCGTAAGTTTTGGTAACAGCTACTATCTGATTACTACTGATTGTGTTGTGTGTGTGTATGTGTGTGCGTGAGTAATGTGTGAGTGTGGATGTGTGTGCTATGATGAACGAGCCTGCCTAGAAGATAATGTCTGGAAACTAATAAATTGAAAATAAAATACCTTCGCAGTACACTGCTCGCCTATGCACTGGAAATAAAAAGCAAATATTGGTTTCTTTAAAATCAATAGCTTTGGCAGGAATAATTTTAAAATATAATTAGACTGATCCAGCTTTTTAACAATTTTAAAGGGTTGAGGTCTAAGATGCGATGGTGATATCTAAATTATGTTCTCAATAATTATACAAACCCTTACTTAAATACTGAACTATACTAGAAACGTCTAAAACTGGATTTTCATTTTAGATCGTCAGCAGTTTGGATATACCGGTAGAAGCCCGCAAGATTTCGTGAATGCTACGCCGTAGCTCCCTCGTAGCTCGTAGCTACTACGGCGTAGCAATATTTAAGAAGAAGAGGCAAAAATTGCACATTGTGATTGTTTTGCCATTTTGTTGGAATTTGATTGCCTCGTTGGTCTAGTGTTCGTAAGCGCGTCTGCTGTGAGTCCTGGTTTCGATACCCGGGTCGGGCAAATGGTAATTGAGTTTTTGCATCAGGAATCACTGTAGCAGCCACGGAGCCTGGATTTATGCCCGGATGGGGATTACAGGCGCTATGTGATGTTTATTGGAAGTTGAATATTCTGTATGAGCCTGGCACAAGAGCGTGAAGCTTGGCACAAGGAAAAGGCCTATATCCAGCAGTGGGTGAAGTTGGGGGTTTTTTTTTCGAAGATTTTCAATTCTTTAACATACCATAGAGTTACTTCCCGCTCCGTTACCCTGTAAATAATAAGAGGTAGTTTATGGGCAATTAAAATGTTGAAGTCAAACCATTTATTTTAATAAATCCATTTACAGCTAGGCATTAGCAGTCCCAAGTCATAGGCCTCAAGTTCGAACCCCAGACAAGCACCTCTGATTTTTAGGATTCAATTGTGTATTGTATAATTATCACTAGCTTCGGTGAAGGAAAACATCGTGAGGGTACTAGCATACCCGTCGGGGCTGCGGATTATCGAAATGCATAACGCGGCCTCGGCACAAGGGCGAAGAAGGAACATGGGTTGGACTTTAGTCAGTAGAAGTCTGACACGGCAAAAGAACTCTGAAACCAGACTGGCATTAACCTCACGATAAATATTATATGATGAAAGGACAGATTTGTATTGAAGACGAAGAAGAATTGTGTTTTTTTTTTGTTTAGCGCACTTCAAAATGTTGTCAATAGTACTACTATATTGCACCCGTACGAAGACGGGGTTATGGGACTGAAACTGGGATGATAGGAGATGAAACTACCAGGAGACCAGAAACATAAGGGAGGTATTGTACGCTACTACTTCACCAGACACTAAATAAAAAATTTCACCTTCATGGTATGGCCTTCAAAATACGCAGTTATAAAAAAATACTCAACGTCTTCAATTTTTGTACCAAGAAATTGTAAAGGTAATTGTGAAACTGAGAGTTAATTATGAGTTAAGTATGTACTTATAAGTTTTTCGTGGCTTTACTGTTTATTTTGTTAAAATAATTGTTATCTGGGGGGACGGGCAGTGCCCCCGCCGAGTCGAGCGCGAAGCAAACACTGCCGTACCATCCTTTACTGGAACCATTTCGCCGCATTTTCAGGCCCCTATTTGAGGACCTCTGGATAAGACCAGAACGCTTAAATTTTCGTCATCCAGTAAGCTATACAATCACACTTAAAATAAAAAGTTTCAAGTCTGTAGGTCATTTAGTTCCGAAGTTAAGCGAAAGCAAAGTTTCGCATTTATGAAACTCACTCAGCACTCACTCATGATCATCAAAATAGAACTAGTACTTCCCATAAACTCATAGAACTGAAATTTGGTACAGAGTTAGGGTTTAATGGCCACATACAGGGAAAACTATAAAAAGTAGGAAAATCGCCGGCCAAGACACACAACAATAACTATAATAATAAAGAAATCGCAATAAGGAACCTTAGACTTGGCACGACTTTGTCTAGATTTCATTACTTTTAAGAGATAAACAAGCAGCTCCATCGAGACTTGGCTAGTTTTTTACAGAATGTTTTTGTTGGGATATGACTTACAGAATTATTTGATATTTAATTAATAATATAATAATAATAATATTCCACAACTATCACACAACGCCATCTAGTCCCAAGCTAAGCAGAGCTTGTGTTTTGGGTACTAGACAACTGATAAACATACTTATATATTTCTAAATACATACATATTATAGATAAATTACACCCAGACACAGAACAAATGATCGTGCTCATCACACAAACATTTGTCCTGGGTGGGAATCGAACCCACGACCTCCGGCATAGCAGTTAGGGTCACTAACCACTAGACCAACAGGCCAGTCACACACTGAATTAACAAATATTTGATTTTGCCGAAATATCCCTTGACTTTTAGTAGGATACATCTGGCCCGTTCTACTAAATTGGTCCGGGCGAATCTACCCATACACATTTTAAAAAGTAGACATCTGGTCCGCGGGCCAGATTTTTCGTGGGTGAGATGTCCCATAACCCCGAAGACGAGGCTGGTCACTAGTATACAAACAATAAAACATACTCACAATAGCAGTGCAGCCTACTCCAACACACTAAAGAGAAACAAAGAAATCTATGTATTTATAACATAATATTATTATATGAGCACGCATTACTTTTTTTTCTTGATGGTGGGGTATCATCTAATGACTCCTCCCGCTCTGGGCAGAGCGGTAGGGAGTGTCAGACTTCCACTGACTAAAAACCACCCAAGTTCCTTCTTAGTCCTGTGTGTACAACTCTTTCGTACAACCCGCAGCCCATATTAGCACGCCTACAGTATTCACAACAAGGGTCGTTAAAGATGTGTACAGCATAGCGATGTGCCTGTTTAACAAGTTGGTTCTTCCATAAAAGGCTACAAGCTAAGCTTGCTCTTATAACCACTCCTCTTCATGTTTTTTTATTTAACAGGCTGCTTGCCATATAAGCTTGCTTGCTTGTTTTTAAAGCTAGCATTAAATACGTCACAGTTAATACAATATTTGCTTTACTTATTTCAATGTTACATACCCCAGAATGACAACTGTCACCTTTGCACTGAAATTATATAGTAGATTGTTACACTAGGGTCGAAAGGAATCAATTCCCATACGAGGTATTTAGACGCCCGCAGCGAAGCGAGGGCGGCTATAGTCCGAGTAGGAATTGATGTCTTTCACCCGTGTTAAGCACTCTACTTTTCATTTCGAATATAAGGAAAGTAAAAAATAGTAGTTTTTCTAAAAAAAATATTGAAAATAATAACATGGTACCTATTTAAAATTAATTGAGAAATTTGAACAATTTGTGAAATTTATAGTTACATTTTCGTTTGGAATATTTACGCTGTTTGATATGTTATGTGTTTGGCTGTGCTGAATTTCTGTAAAAGTAGGAGACTCCATTATTTGATTAGACGGTGGAATCCATGGCGCAGACTCCCTTGAAGTAGTTGGTTGAGGCGAAGTGGGGCGTAAATTTATAGTCTCAGTTAATTTGTTTGAAATTTTAGTTTTATTTTGGACAGAATCCTCAATGTAGCCTTCCGCGACTGTGCTGGATTTCCATCCTCCATGTCTTTTTAACATTGTCAACTTTTCTTATCTGCTCGCCACTTCATAAAGTCATTGTATGTATTTAGGTATCTTTCCTTTGAAATTTCTGGCAAAAGATTTTCAATAACTGTTTTGGCTTCGTCTCTAACAGAATCTGGGGTCAACATTTCAGAATAATAAGCTATAACTACGTACTCTGTTCTATTACCGAGATTTCGATAACGCATAAAGAGTTTGTATCCCGCCAAATTATATAGTCTATTTAAAATTTTAAATATGGAACACACCGCGTCCCTGCCGCGGGCGGACCCGCTTAGTTTTTTTTTTTTAATTCATACTGGCTGTTTAAACACTCACAACACCGCAGCATTTTTTTGCGGCCGACCGCTGCACCAAACTTAGTTCTATTTTTAAAATTGCTTCCCTCCCTAGGGAGGGAAGCAATTACTATGAGTCTTTCCCGCCCTAAGGTGGGAAGTAGCATTTGCCACCCGCTACTCGGATCAAACCAACACTACTTTCCGAGTATGAGAAATGAAAAAGACATTGTCAATAGTGTGGTTGTATCTAGTTATCTACAACCTGTTGTTTCTGTTATCTATGTCTACAACACTGCATAAGAACTACTCCCTCGTTGGTCTAGTGGTGGTCTCTGCGGTCTTGGGTTCGATTTCCGGGTTGTGAAAAGTGTTATTTGGTGTTTCCATCAGATAATCTCATTAGGGTAGTTGACAAAAAAAATCTAATTAGTCCGTCACATAGATTACCAAAAAATATTGGACACGTATTTTTTCTTTTTACACGTAAACCAAAAATGAAGACGATACAGTGCTTCGAAAACTCGTGTGACGTCTTAACGCACTACATATTTTAGCACGTAGTGCCGTCAAAAGCCCCCACTCCTGATCTTTGACGCGCTATAACTTTGTCAATTTTTATTATTTTGATAAAACAAAAAACACGTATCCAATATTTTTCGATAATCTAACTGACGGACTAAACGGAATCATATTTTTTTTACCCAGGACACATCCCTATTTCTCATTCGCAGACACGGAGTCTAAATTTCTACCCCTATGATGGCAAAAGGCTCGCCTCCTGATACATGAGACATAAACATAACTGGGGAAATGTGGGTGTACTATTAGGTACACCTCAGCCTAACCCTTCGGGGATTACAGGCGTGATGTTATGTTATTTATAAGAAGTATGCACCATCACGCAAACCAATAACACACTTAAATTGTTCATTAAATTCAATTGCCGATCAATTAAATCAATTTTGCAATGTTCATTCTTTATAAATGTTTCATGTAATTAATAACGTAATAATTAATACGAATTAATATTATATAATGACTGTTTTAAGCTATTAATTTTATATGTAACAATTCGCAGTGCCCTTACAGGGTACATGTTAATACTGTGCCATGAAATTTGCATGAATTTGTGCATGGCCTACTAATAATAATAGTCCTCCTGACCGTTTTTCGGCCACGGCGGCCAATCTCAGCGGAGATTAGCCATCTGCGCGGGAGATATTATAGTGCACAAGTGTGTGCGCAGGCACAGGTGCACTCACTGTTCCTTTTCTCTTATAGTCCGATGGGACGGCAATCCGACACGACCGGAGAGAGATCAGGCGCAGGACCAACGGCTTAACGTGCTTTCCGAGGCACGGGGGTATTATACCGCCAACTTCCAAACTCCGGCCTACTACTGGGAAATTTCTAATGAAAATTCCTAATAGCAGTTTTTGTCCGACCCGGGAATCGAACCCAGGACCTCGTGCACAGCAGTCGCGCTTGCGACCACTGGACCAACGAGGCAGTTGGCCTACTAACCAGTGTTTTACATGTAAGCAAATAAAAAACTAAATAAATAACACTTTGCCTGGAAATCTAACCTAAGGCGCTGCGACCAACGAGCTGCGACCAGGCTAATCATCATCTGCCTAGCCTTTTCCCAAGTATGTTCAGTCGGCTTCCAGTCTAACTGGATGCGGCTGAAAAAGCCGCAGGGTTAATATAATATTCTTACCGCGGTATCGCAACCAGAACTGTGGCACTGTAATTTAATACAAAAGAGGTTTTAAATCGATATTAAAAAAAAAATAAGGTTAAGGTTAGGTTTTCACCATTTAAAAAAAAGTAGGTATGTAACATTTTCAAAATAGAATATTACGAGTATTCTATCCGGGATTTCAATTTGCTTGATAAACTAGTTACGGGTAGGTAAGGAACTGTTCTGTGTAAACAAGATATTGTTTACACAAAGCCCATGACAATTTGTTTATAAAATGCAATTTAAATAGGGAAGTATTTTTTTAATAATTATTAACGGTCAGTAATAATAACAAAATAAAAATAAAGAAGAGCTTACTCTGGAATGACACGCCTCCCTCGCACACTAAAACAACAAGTAGGACACCGTTAAAAATAACACAAAAGGGCTAAGAAGGAACATAGGTGGTTTTAGTCAGTACAAGTCTGACACTCCTTTTCGCTCTGCCCAAGAGCTCAGGGTTATTTGATGATTTCCCACCCGGCAAAAAGTAAAGAGCAGTGGTGGCCCAGTGGTGGCGGCTCCGACTTACGAACAGTGAGTCGTGGGTTCAAACCCCGCCAGGCGCATTACTTTGTGTAATTTATTTAATCACCACTGCTCTCAAAACGGTGAAGGAAAACATCGTGAGGAAACCGGCATGTCTTAGAACCAAAAAATTCGGAGACATGTGGCATCTACCAATCGCACTGGGCCCGCGTGGTAGATTATAGCCCATCCCTCTCCTAGAGAGGAGGCCTGAGTCCCTGCAGTGGGAACATTAAAGGCTGATGATGATGATGATGAAAAAGTAAAAGGCTTGTGACTTAACAATAACTGCCTCTCGGGTTGGGTAAATCTGTGCATGCCTAGGTTGATCTGTAGATGGATGACCACCCATTACGTACGAAGTTTCCTCCGTGTCTCGGAAAACAAGTTAAGACGTTGGTCCCAGCTACCGTATATATCTTTGGCAGTCATTAAAAGTAGTCAGTGATGAGATGGCTTGATAAAAGTGCTTGATAAGAAAGTTTGATGAGATGGCTTGATGAAAGTGCTTGATAAAAGTTCTTGGTGAAAGTGTTTGATGAGATGGCTTAATAAAAGTGCTTGATGAAAGCGCTTGATGAAAGTGCTAAAACACACACACACACTCACAGACTGACAGACAGAACAGTTTGACCGATTTCAATGCGGTTTTCTCTTAGATCTCTTAGATAGGTGTTATGGTGTTTTTATCCGCTAGGGAAGCTACAGTAATTTTGCAGTTAAGAATTACACATCATTTTGAAGCTAAAGCATTTTTCGCTTGCAAAATGAGTATCAAAATGTTCCCATTTTTATTGTCATTTTGTATGCACGTCTAGCAAAAAATAAATGTTTTTTTCTTTTCTTTCTTACCTGCGGTTCAAAGGCATACTTGGATCCCACAACAGCTTCGTAGACCAACCAGTCCGATTCTGTTGTGTAGTTAAGGTTCATCGCCCTCATAACTACTTTGAGCGAATATTCTTTTACGTTCGATCTGGTTGTGATTTCGATGAGCGGCTCGTTGTTGACCTCTGTCTGTAATGTTGAAGGAGAATGCATCTTGCGTTCATAGATAATAATTTGGCAGTAACATAGTGTAGTAACTGTTGGGGATGAGGTTTGTTCCGTCGATGAAAATGAAGCTAGCGTGATGGTTTCACACGTTTAGTGAATGAATTATGAATTACATGTTGTAGGATGTAAGGTGAAGGAAGAGAAAAGGTAAAAAAGGACTGATTCTATACAAAACAAAAGCTTTTACAGCCACTGTGAGTTGGCGGTGTCGCAATAAATGGAAGGGGTGAATGTGACCGTAGCGCCACTGCTTGTAGCGGGAGCCGTAGTAAACCCAGGCGGCAGCTGGAGTGCTTCATACAGTAGTCATCGAGTTCGGCGTTTTGGCGGCAGGTGGCGCTAGTGGTTGGCGTGAACAGTAACATTTATGTTACTAACCGTCCATCCCAACCTTGCCATGCTCTCGTCCACGATCGGCACGAAAAGTTCTCCCTGTTAAATTAAAAGATTATAAAATATCTATCTATCTATATAAATAAAAAGAGAAGTCCGACTGACTGACTGACTGAGTCATCATCGCCCAGCCCAAACTCTTGAACCTAGAAAGCTGATGCACAGGGGTTCCCTTTATAATGTAGGTAAGAAATAAGGAAGGATTTTTGAAAATTCAACCCCTAAGGTAGCTAAAGGTAGACCGTGTCGGCGGCGCGTTCGTGTTCCACGCGCGCCTCAAAGAGATGTCAGCAAGGAGGGGCGCGCAAGGGCCGACGCCCGTCGGGGCCGCGGATTTTTGTACCTACTAGATTACGTGGCCTCGGCGCAAGGGCAAAGAAGGAACATGGGTTCGGTTTTTAGTCAGTAGAAGTCTGACACTCCCCTTCGCTCTGCCCAAGAGCGGGGGGGGGGGGGGTCATTCGATGATTTTCCACCCACCAAAAAAAAAAAAAAAAACGCGTTGTATGAAAAACCAGTTTTTCCTATCAGTAAATGCGTTGGTCCAGTGGACGCAAGTACAACTCCTGAGAATAAGGTCCTGGTTTTATTCTCAGGTCGAGAAAAGTGTTGTTATAGCGATTTTTCATCAGGAATTCAGTCATAAGCAGCCACAGTCTGGGTTTGTGCCCATTTGGTGGCAAAAAGCTCTCCACCAAATATATACCTATATGGGACTTTTTAACTGTTGAATTGTGGGTAAACTATTATTTTGTTAGATACACCTCTGCTATCTTCGGAATATAAAGGCGCGATGTTTTGATATTTGTTTATAATAATAAAATGGCATAGTTTCCACGAACACTGCTTCGTGTGGTGGTCATAAAATTAAATCAAAATTCTATAAAAAGGTAAGTTTTATACTCCATACCTCTATCACGAACTGTTGATTCTTATGAGTTTTTTTATCCTTAAAAAAAAAACAAAATGAATTTGAATTGATTGAATGGAGTTCAATAAGTAAAATAATTACAGAATACATATTATTTGGACGTCTCCTGTTTGTAATAACAGTATAATTATAATAATAGAAATAGTTATAGATTTACTGAATGCATATTATGAAAGTGAATATAATTTTATCTGTTTGTTTGAAAGTGAGAGGGTGTATAGCCGGTCTATTAAATTATGGTTGAGGGAATATAATGTTGATACTTTACCATAATTCGTGCCAAGCCATCTTTCGTATCTGGCTGCAAATTAAAAATGAAAAAAATATAAGTCTTTTAAATCACTTTGATTGAAATCTAAGCTAAAATGACGTCCTTCTTTTTTTTTTAAACGTTGCCCCACACGAATTTCTCCGTTTCGTGGGTGCGTTTACAAACATTTAAACTCACAATACACCTGTTTCTTGTCAAATTCTTACGCTATCTCAACTATAAAACTTTGGAACGCGCTACCCCTGGCATTAAAAACGCTGAAAGCAAATTCACTTTCAAAAAGAAAGTAACAAAAAAAAAGAAAGTAATCTCTACTTAAGTCAGACCAAATAGCTCTCAATTATTATAAGTCGAGTCATAGTATTGCCTATTGTTAAGTTTTTCGTTTAATATTTTTGTTAAAATATTTATTAGTTTATTTTATTTTAATATGTTTATTAGTATCATTATAAGTAGGTACCTATACTAGTATACAGTAGTACTTTTTTTTTAAGTTGATATTGTTTTTTTAGATATTTTGTACCCTACCACAAAGTTGTCTTATTTAACCCTAAGGTTGACTGGTAGAGAATGCCTTGTGGCATTAAGTCCGCCTATGTACCTATCACTATTGTGCATGAAGTTTAAATAAATAAATACCCAGACCCGGAACAACTATCTGTAGGTCATACAAATACTTCGTCATCGACTGGCCTGTTGGTCTAGTGGTTAGTGACCCTAACTGCTATGCCGGAGGTCGTGGGTTCGATTCCCACCCAGGACAAATGTTTGTGTGATGAGCACGATCATTTGTTCTGTGTCTGGGTGTAATTTATCTATAATATGTATGTATTTAGAAATATATAAGTATGTTTATCAGTTGTCTAGTACCCATAACACAAGCTCTGCTTAGCTTGGGACTAGATGGCGTTGTGTGATAGTTGTGGAATATTACTTGTTCCGTGCGGGGATCGAACCCGCGACATGCAGTGCAGCACTGCATTGCTTGAGCCACTGCGCCAACCGTGCCGTTCTAGCTGTTCATACGTCATCTCTATATGAATCGGCGTGTCGCGCGGCGGGTATGTTTGCTGATGCAAGGTTGATCTTAAAAAATATAATAATATCTGATAGGCCAGATTCCGCAGTGCTTCAGATTTATGCAGCTTCATGTGACGTAGTGACACTACTGATTCTTGCCATGAGATTTGATGTAATACTAATCTAATACTGCGCAGATGGAGCCGCTGCGGCTGCAGAAAACCTCAAGCGGCGTAAATATAGTAACCTTTGCGGAAACTATATTTTCGAGCCGTTTGGGGTTGAAACTCTGGGGCCGTGGGGTCCGAGTGCTCATAGCCTGTTTAAGGAAATCTCGAAACGCTTAGTTGACGCTTCTCGTGACCCAAGGGCTGGCTTTTATCTTGGCCAGAGGCTAAGTGTTGCCATACAACGAGGCAATGCCGCCAGTCTTTTGGGCACATTACCGGCTGACAGCGTTGAGGAGCAGCAGTATTTCGATGCCTTTTTATAGTTTATTGTTAGTTTAGTTTATTTTATAGTTTTTAATTAATTTAATATGTATTAGAACTCATTAAATTATTAGGATATCATCGGATAAAAAAAAAAAAAAAAAATACTAACGTAATTTTAAGACCTTTATAACTAACAGCTTACCGAAGTTAATCTAACCCAGCGTATAGGCGCACCAAAATCGTCCTGAAAAAAAAACAGATCAAAAGTATAGTCATTCCTGCTACATCGACTCGTAATTTTTCTTAGTTTTGATACATTATTTTTTGTTTCAACTCGACATGATCACAGAGTGCCTACTGTCAAATTAAAAACAAAATCCGGCTGTGCTTTTAATGAACAAATAATTTCGATCATTCAAAGTAATTATGTTATTTATTCTACTTACGTATGGCGGCAAGGCTCTAAGCTTTTCAATTAGTGTAGGTATCTGTAAAATGTTCCAAATAATAATTAAAATACAAAAATAACAAAACATAAACAATACCAGCGACTTAACCAAAACCAAAAGTCATTTATTCAAACTAGGCTAAAATTAGAGCATGTTGAACGCCAAAACTTTTATGAGAGAGTCCCCCAAAAGGCCACTCTTCGACTCCCTAGTCACTGTCCAGTGGTTTAGCTGGGAAGAAGAAGTGGTGCAACAATATTCAAAGCATTTTCAGAAAAAACGTGTGGTTCACGAGACGAGACGCAAGATCAATCCAACTCTCACAGAAAAATTTGCAATCTCCCTTAATCTGCTTGATGCCTGATGTATCCCACTGCTAGGCAAAGGCCTTTTCAGGAGGCCTTTGCCTAGGAGAGGTGTTTTTGGCCGTTAAAATCTAAATCAAAAAATTTTTTTTTTTCTGGCCGTTATTGAACATTTCATTTTGAAAGTTCGGTAATCATTTTTGGGCTGTTGCCTTTATAAACGTGCATTAAAATCAGATCAAACTTACGTGTCCTGGTACTGGTCCCTACGAATAAAAATGAATAATTTCAGTTTAATGTAAGTACCAAAGAAATTATATCTGGGCAATTTTTTTTGGAATTTAAAACCACAAGTTTTATAAAATATGAAATTAATAGTACACATAAAGGACGTGGAGCAAAACAGTTGACGTACATTATTAAATATTAATATAACTTTATGATTGGTTATGTAAATTACAAATGTATTGAATTTACTTAAAATACATCAAACAGTAGGTACACAACCACACTGCCGAATCAAAGTTAAGCTTAATTAACGAATAAATTAATTAACTTCATAATCTGACAACATTTGATTACGAATGCGGTGTTATTTCAGTGTTAAGAGGTCGTTACTAAGAGTTTCACTCACTTGTAACTCGAATGTTTTGTAAAATGTAGGAAAAATATATTATAAGATTAAGCGGTAGCATAGTTTTTAATGACACCATTGCCATAATATATAATAAGTATAATCTAAAAAACAAGCAATTTTCACATATCGCATCTCATTGTTGTTGTTGCAAAAGTGGTAATGAAAACTTTTACATAGAAAGTAGTAAATTTTATTGCAGCGATTTGGTAAACCGGTTGCATGGCAACTACAGTTTGTGGTTTATATTAGGAAATGCCGTTTCATTTGTAGGCCTTTGAACACTTGATGTCACGAGCTCCACAGTAACTTTTACTTACCTTTTGATCCCCTCTGACTTTTTCGAGCTTCTCCTGGAACTGTATTATTACAAATAAAAGATTAATTTGGAATCAAACGTTCAGAAAGGGTAGTATAGGTCGCGTCATGTAAAAAGGACGCTGTCAGCTAAGGTAGACATTTTCTGTTTTATGTAATGAGTCAACCATCGACAGACGAACCTATGCAAGCCCGATTTACCTGAAGACTGAACCGAATGGTTGATATTATTTACCAATGGGCTTCTCGAGTCCTTGGTACTTACTAATAAAATACCTACCTATATTAGAGTTACATCCTGTGTGATTGGAGAAGATACAAACTTCAGACAGACTGTTTAGATTACAAATTAATCTTTCCTGAGAAGATTTCCAAAGAAGCCCTGGTGGAGATTATTGTTGCCTGGCTAAATAATAATTATAATATGAAACTAAAGATTTAGTAGCATTTTCCCGGTGGATGGATAACCATCCATTACAATTAATTATATCAGGCATCCCCTTTCTGCCCGTCGGGGCTGCGGATTTATCGAAAGAAATAACGCGGCCTCGGCGCAAGGGCGAGGAAGGAATATGGGTGGTTTCTAGTCAGTAGAAGTCTGAGACTCCCTTCCACTCTGCCCAATAGCGGGAGGAGTTATTTGATGTTACCCCACCACCAAAAAAAAAGGCATCTCTTTCTTGACATATCATTCTTTAGAAAGTAATGCAATATAAACGTCTCAATCAATTGATGTTTATTTATTGTGAATTCTCGTAATATTTCTATTTCTTTACTCTCCACGTTTTTGGATAAGAGAGAGAAGAATAAGACGCAGAAAGAAGAAGTTCTTTAATTTCTTTTTTTTAAAACGTTGGCCACACTAAGAATTTCTCCTGTGTCGTGGGTGCGTTTACAAACATTTAAACTCACATTCACAAATACCCAGACCCGGAACAACTATCTGTAGGTCATACAAATATTTGTTTGGGATTGAACCAGCGACATGTAGCATGTAGCGCAGCAGTCCAATCGCTCAGCCACTGCGCCAACCAACCGTATATTTTATTGTGTACTCTATCACAATGTTGTCCTATTTAACCCAAAGGTTGACTGGTAGAGAATGCCTTGTGGCATTAAGTCCTATTACCACTCTTAATAAATAAATAATGAATTATAAACAAAACTTTATTGTTACGTACCTGAATCTTCTTTTGCGCTAATTGCATCAACTTAAAACCGGATTGCTGTAAGAAAAGTATTAATGAATTTTTCTCACCAAATAGAAACAGTAAACTGACTCCAAGGTAACCGCTTCTCCCGTCGGGGCTGCGGATTATCGAAAGAGATGACGTGGCCTCGGCACAAGGGCGAAGAAGGAACATGGGTTGGTTTGTCATGGGTAACATGGGTTGGAATTCATTTGCTGAATTCCCACCCTCCAAAAATAAAGGTATATTAACTCTACCTATTTCAAATCACTTGTTATGAACCTTAATTTCTAACGAGGTTTCTTAATGCATAAAGTGCTTACAGATGAAATTCCCACTGGCGGCAGAACATTACCATCGGCATCGTAATCCGGAGACCCTGGTAGTCGAATTTGAGGCATTTCGGTTGCAACCGCGGATATGGCCGGTGGACCTTTGTGTTTTCCTTCATATTCTGATGGAACACCTATGCTTGTCCCAGGAGATGGTCCACCCTGTATGAATCCTGATGAAGGCCCTTCTTCTTTTCCTGGTGGTTGATCTCCCTGTATAAATTCTCCAGGTGGTCCCATTCCAGCAGGCGGATCGTGCATGTAGTCCGAAGGTTCTTTTCTCATTTCAGGGGGTTGTTTTCTCTGCATGTATTCTGGAGGAGGTCCTCCTTCCATTCCAGGGGGCTGTCCTCCCTGCATGTAGCTCGGAGGAGGTCCTCCCATTCCAGGGGGTTTCCCTTCTTGCATGTAGCCTGGAGGAGGTCCTCCCATTCCAGGGGGTTTCCCTTCTTGCATGTAGCCCGGAGGAGGTCCTTCCATTCCAGTGGGTTGTCCTCCCTGCATGTAGCCCGGAGGAGGTCCTCTCATTCCAGGGGGTAGTCCTCCCTGCATGTAGCCTGGAGGAGGTCCTCTCATTCCAGGGAGTTGCCCTTCTTGCATGTAGCCCGGTGGAGGTCCTCTCATTCCAGGGGGTTGCCCTTCTTGCATGTAGCCCGGAGGAGGTTCACCCATTCCGGGGGACTGCCCTCCCTGCGTGTAGCCCGGTGGAGGTCTTCCCATTCCAGGAAGTGGTCCACCTTGCATAAACCCCTGAGGACGTCCTTCTTCCATTCCTGGCTGTTGGCCTCCTCGCAAAAATTGTTTAGGTGGTGTCCCTCCCCTTCCAGGAAGTTGTCTATCCCGCATAAACCCCGGAGGACGAATTCCTCCCTTTCCGGGGTTTTGGCCTCCCTTCACGAATCGTGGCATTTCTCCAGCAAACTCAGATTTTTTAAAGAACTCGTCCATACGGTCTAGGTTTTTATTTATTTCTGCTTGACTCAGATCGCGCGCTGGACTGGCCTTTGAGAAGTCATCATCATCGTAATTTCTACGAGTTGATTTTCCTGAGAGCGGTGCAGATGGATTCGGATCTTCTTCATCGAGGATACCCTGCAAAAACAAAATTGAAAGTAATGTTTAGACAGTTTAAATGAATTGGCAAAATCTGACAGTCAAGTATCATATAACTCCCGTTGGGGCTGCGGGTTGATCACAAAGATACCGCGGCCTCGACATAAAGGGCTAAGAAGGAACTTGGGTGGTTTTTAGTCAGTAGAAGTTCGATACTCCCTTTCGCTCTGCCCATGAGCGGGAGGAGTTATTTGATAATTTTCCACCTGCCCAAAACAAAAATATATATCATATGGCTATAGAACGTTTGTGGTATAGCGTAATATATTACATTGTTCAATGATCGTCGATGACCATAGTATGCCTCCATTCCTGGGGATCCTGAGGATCTTGCCTGATTGAATCCTGATGAAGACCCTCTTTTTACTGGGTGTCCTCTTAGCTGGTACTTCTGGGGAGGTGCAGGAGGACCTTTTATATCTGACAGTTGTGGTTCATGCACGAATAATCCCGACCATGCTTTGACATAAAAAGGCTCAATACCATCGTCATCAAGTCCGGGTAGCCCCTTTCGAAGTGAGGATAGAATGCTGTCTTTGGGTTCTCCCCAGGGGCTTCCTTTTAGATTCTCATGATCATTCATTGATGGTAGTCCCTGACTTTGTCCAGGCAGGGGTGTAAAGGGCAGTGCTTCTATCATACGGTCTAACTTAACAATTTCTGGGTCCATTCCTGGTTTCGCGTCGTTTGCTGCATCATTCATGTAAGAGAGATCTTCAAGTTTCCTACTAGTTGTTTCTCCTAAGACAGTTGGAGAAAGATTTGAATGAACTCCTCCGTCAATGATACTCTGCAAAAATAATAAAAAAAATGTATGATTAGAACATTTCATCACATGTAGGTAAAACAACACCATCTGCATTGATTTCAAGATATACCAAGGCTTCGATGTATTGTCATTTGTCATCGGTGTAACGATTTTCGTAACACAGTATTTCGAACTCAAGTACCAAGGGTGTGGCAGAGGTGTACTTACTAGTACACCCATGAATTATTTTAACAGTTACGCATGAGTCTTATTGAATTGGGGGTCAGCCTATTGTCATCAACTGCCATAAATTCAGACTCCGTGGCATTATTATTGTTCTGAGTAATTTCTGATGTAAAGCCCAATGACGCTTTGCTTAACCTGGGAATCTAACCCAGGGCCTCATGCTCAATAATCGCCTTTGCGACCACTAGACAAGCTTGGTAGTAAAAAGTATTCTAATTATGGTGTTAATCCCAGTTATAAAAAAAAACATTTGAATTTATTTAGCGTATTTGTTACCCGACATAAAAAAGTAAAATAATTATTTACACTGTCCAATGATCGTCGATCCCCATTGTTTGCTGATGATGATATTGCTTCCTTGAATCCTTGATTTAAATCTCGTACCAGCCCTGGGAATACTCTACCCGGCCCGAATCCTGATGAAGGGCCTACTCCCATTCCTAAGGACGATATCCTCGGTCCGAGTCCATTTGGAGGTCCTCCTTTCATTGCTTCCGGCCCGAATCCTGATGGAGGGCCTTCTCCCATTCCTGGGGACGATCTCCCCGGCTTGAATCCTGATGGGCCTGCTCCCATTCCTGGGGACGATCTCCCCGGCCCGAAACTGGATGGAGGGCCTCCTCCCATTCCTGGGAACGCTCTTCCCTTCGTGAATGCTGGTGGTTGGCTTCCTCCCATTCCTGGCAATTGTTTTCTCGCCATAAATTTTTGTGCTCGCGTAAATCCTGACAATCCCGATGGATGGTTGTCTATCATATCTCGATCCTCCTCTTCTTGTATGTATCTCGGAGGAGGTCTACCTCCCATTCCAGGATGACTACCACCCTGCATGAATCCCGGAGAAGGCGGGGTTTCCATAAATGACTGTCCTCTCATCTCGTGCCCCGGGGGAGGTGGCGGAGGGCCTTTCATTCCTGGTGGTAGACGCCCCTGCCTGTATCCTGGCCATGGCTCAGGAGGGCCTCCTGCCATGTTTCCGCCAGCCGAACCGAGCTCAGAACCGTATGGACCCCGTGCGTTTGGAACGCTATCTTGGTAATCCCCTGGACCATTTAGATCCGCATAATCATTCGTTTGCGGTAATTCCGGACCTTGTCTGAGCGCGGGATTATGGACAGGCGCAGGTGGCCTTGCATTTGGATAACCAACTCCAGTATGCTGTGGACCATTTCCTCTAAAAATACCTCCAGGATATCCCTGACCGGAGTTCTCTGGGTTAGTAAGAGGTAGTCGGTAACCGTTGGGGAAGTCAGCTTCGGAGCCCGGCCCGGGAATTTTATTTTTCTTAGGCGTTTTTGGTAAATTCATTTGAGCCATTTGCTCTTCGGTGAAAACAAAAGAACCAAATGTGTGACGCTTCTCCGATAAAGATTGCAGTAAGTCAGTGGATATTTCTCGTTCAGGGAGGTCATCGTCCCCGTTCGCACCTGGGGGGTGGTAGCGATCATCTAATTCGGGTGGCGGTGCGTTTGGTAATCGAGTCGGGCGTACTTCACCAAACCATAATAATGGTGTATTAGCGGGGTTCTTGCTCTATAAAAGAAGAAAATAAATATGCAAAATCAAATGAAATGAATACGAATTCTTCACTGATATTGTAAAAACCTGAAAATGGGTGAATCTAAGGTTTCACTGAATTTAAGGCGACGATGGCCTTAATCAGTAATTTTCTTAATTTATCAAGTCCAGAATCATGAAAAGTGATTTTAAAAATACTACAGGTTATTTGTGTTTTGGATTTTTCAAATTTGATTTGATTTTGGAGTAGGTATAAGAAATAAAATGTTTGTTGCGCTTCGCTCAAGGTCGCTGGCGTTTATCGTCGCCTTAACAATTTTTACAGAACATAGGTTCAACACATGAACATGGAACATTGGTTTTACCATTGAGATTAAGAATTGGTTAAGCTTTACATTATCATGTCGATATCGAATCGTTACAATACAATAAAACAATCAAAATCTAAAAAGACAATAAAACAAAAACATAAATATTTGTGAAATGAATGAAACAAGAATAATTACTTTGTTATAAAATCGTCGAGTATGATCTGGTGATTCAAGTACTCCTGGAGGCTCACCATCTCCCGGTGATCCAACTGCCCCTGACGGCTCACCTGCTGCTGAAGGGTCGACTTCCCCCTGAGGCGTATTTGTTGCCGGTGGTCCATCTTCCCTAGCAGGCATACTTGCTCCCACTGGAACGTCTGACCCTGGTGGCGCACTTTGCCCCATTGGTTCGACTACCCCTGACGGATCGCCTGCCCCTGGTTGTTCGGCTGTCCCTAAATGCCCAGTGCTCCCCGTTGGTTCGACTGTCACTTGTGGCTTGTCTGCCCCTAATGGCTCACTTGACCCTGGCCGATCACCTGTCTCCAGCGTTCCAGCTGACCCTGGAGACGCGCTTGGCTCTGGTGGTCCAACGGTATGCGGAGGCATAGTTTTCTTCTTCGGTTCGCCTGCCCCTGAGGGCTTACCTGCCTCTGGTGGCCTGTTTTCCAACTGTGTCCCATTTGGCCCAAGCCTCATCCCTGATTCAATACCGAGTCCCATTCCAGGTCCCATACCAGGCCCCATATCTGAACCCATCCCTGGACCAATACCATGCCCTGTACCTGGACCTCTACCTGGTCCTATTCCTTGACCCATTCCTGGACCCATTCCCGGACTCATACCCGGACGCAATCCTGAACCCATTACATGACCCATACCTGGGCCCCTACCTGGACCCATACCCGGATCCATGCCATGATCCATATATTCGTCCATCCCTTCACCCATACCTGGTCCCATACCTGGTCCCATACCTGGTCCCATACCTGGTCCCATACCTGGTCCCATACCTGGTCCCATACCTGGTCCCATACCTGGTCCCATACCTGGTCCCATACCTGGTCCCATACCTGGTCCCATACCTGGTCCCATACCAGTACCCATTCCTGGACCCATACCTGGGCCCATACCGGGCCTCGTGCCTGAACCCATGCCTTGACCCATACTTGCACCCATACCTGGACCATCTCCTTGACCCATACCTAGACCCCTACCTGGACCCTGTCCTTGTCCCATGTTTGCACTCATACTTGGCCCCATACTTTGCCACCTACCTCGTTCCATACCTGAGCCTCTACCTGGTCCCATTCCTGGTCCCATACTTGGCCCCATACCTGGTCTCATTCCTGGACCCATTCCTTGACCCATACTTGCACCCATACCTGGCCTCATTCCTGGACCCCCTCCTTGACCCATACCTGGTCCCCTACCTGGCCCCATACTTGGACCCATACCTCGATCCATATCTTCGTACGTATCTTCGTCTTCATAGTAACTCGGACCCATACCTGACTCTGAGCCAGGACCCATACCTGGACCCATACCCGAACTCATACTTGGACCCATACCTTGTCGCATACCTGGACCGATGCCTGAACCCATACCTGGACCCATACCTTGTCCCATATCTGAACCCATACCTGGACCCATACCTGGTCCTATACCTGGACCCATACCTGAACCTATACCTGGGACCGTACCTTGTCCCATACTTGGACCCACGCCTGAACCCATACCTTGTCTCATACCCGGGCCCATTTCTGAATCCTGATGCATTCTTGAACCTTGGGCCCCACCTGACCCCCAACCTCCACCCTGAGCCATACCTGGGGGCATGCCACCGCCCATACCGAAACCACCTTGGCCCCCACCCTGAGCCATACCTGGGGGCAGGCCACCGCCCATACTATAACCACCTTGGCCCCCACCCTGAGCCATACCTGTGGGCAGGCCACCGCCCATACTATAACCACCTTGGCCCCCACCCTGAGCCATACCTGGGGGCAGGCCACCGCCCATACTATAACCACCTTGGCCCCCAACCTGAGCCATATCTGGGGGCAGGCCACCGCCCATTCCACCTGGACCTCCACTTTTACCCTCCTGCAGCCATGGAAATGGTTCCTCTTCATCGGGTTGTGGTTTTTTCATGTTTGCAATGGCGGCCCCCGGTCCTTGGCCTCTCCCCCATGGTACCTATTAAACAAAAGAATATGAAAGGGTACCGTGTCTCTACGGGTTGTTTGAATGAGATACGGCTTATAAGGAACATGGGTGGTTTTTAGCAAACAAGTACAAGTCTGACACTCCCATTCGCTCCGCCTAGAACGAGAGTTCGAGTAGAAGTTGCATGTCTGTCGGTCTTCTACAGACTGTACTTCGGAGAGTGTGCGCAAGAGCTCCACGAGCTCATTCCACCATCTCCCTTCTTCCATCGAGAAACTAGGCGTACTGCAGGCTATCACCCATACCTTGTCGATGTTCCACACATTCGTACGAAGCGTTTTGCTAAGTCCTTCATTATTCGTACAGCCAAGGAGTGGAACACCCTGCCTGCGTCGGTCTTCCCGAGTTCATATAGCCCCGATCTATTTAAGTAGCGAGTAAATAGGCTTCTTCTGGGTAAGCTCGTCCCATCGTCGACCTCATCTCTGCCCTTAGGGCAAGATTGAGGTCAAGAGTAAGCCCATATAAAAAAAAAGAGAGGAGTCATTTTGATGGTATAAAACCCTTTCAAAAATAAAAGGGGTCTGTGAAAGAACGTTAAGCCCTTGATCCTGTCATTTGTAGATTTTTCACAGTCGTTAGGTACTGGAAGTCAGAACCCAAAAGGTGTTACCAAGGAGTATCAAATTCCTCGCAGTTTTTGGGTCAAATAGATAGTCGTCATCATCATCATCAGCCTATAATGTTCCCACTGCAGGGACTCAGGCCTCTAGAAAAGGGATGTAATTTGTTACTATCGCGAATCCTGTTTTTTTTTTAAAACGTTGCCCCACACTAGGAATTTCTCCTGTATCGTGGTGTTCACAAACATTTAAACTCTCTTAAACAAATACCCATATTAACATATCTACAACCTGACACTGACCGGCAAATTGCAAGAAACATAAACTTAAACCGGGCAGATGAAGAAGGTGTTCTTACGTTATCTAGGTAGGTACATCTAAATTCAATTCAAATTCAAAATTCAAATTATCTTTATTTGTCTCTACATCTGTGTATGTGACTAAAAAGTGATTAATAAAACTTACCTTCGGACCAGTATTTGGACCAGATTCTTCACCAGACTGATGAAATGAAATATAAAAATTAAGAAATAATAAAAAAAAAGAAGTTCTTGAATTATACATTCAGGGTAGACAACTTAGGCACGCCACGACAGTGGCGGTAAGTCCCCTGTTAGAGTGGCTGGAGAGCTTGTCACGGCGCTCTCACTTTCCGTCTCACGCAGGTCCTGACCGGGCACTGTTGTTTCGGGAGGTACCTGCACCGAATCAGGCGGGAGGAAACGCCCGAATGCCATCATTGTGAGGATCAGCCGGAGGACACGGTGGAGCACACCGTAAGGGGTCTGCCCCGCTTAGGCGGAGCTCCTCCGTGTTCTCGTAGCGGCGATCGGCGGCGGCGACCTCTCGCGTCCGGCCCTGGTTCAAGCCATGGAGGTGGCGGAACGTGTCAGGGAGAGAACCTCTCGTCCCAGCCGCCGTGGGAGGCGCTTCGTCGTCGGGGGCCACGTGATGGCTTCCGGTCACCGTTAGGTGCGGGCCTGTGGGCGGTGAGTAATGGGCTAGCTCACCGTCCGTCCTGCCTACATTGACCGTGTCGACGGCGCGTTCGGGTCCCACGCTCGCCTCAAAGAGACGTCAGCAACATTGCAGGGCCGAAGTCTGTCGGGGCTGCGGGTTATTCGTAAGAGATACTGCGGCCTCAGACACAAAGGGCTAAGAAGGAACACGAGTCATTTGATGATTTACCACATTCCAAAAAAAAGGGCAGACAACTACTAACTGTAGAATAGACAGAAATCCATAATAAAAAGACACACATACCTTATCCGCTTCATTTTCATCTTCTTGCTCCCAATATGGTGATAACTGGAAAATAAATACAGAATGAGTTGAAAAATAAATCCTCTATGACCAAGCAATTCTACGCAGTATCCTAGTAGTTCATTTCACTGATCACAAAATTAAGGCGACATGTTTTCTGGTAGTCTTTGCCCTTACTGGTTTCAAGCGTAACTTCGAGGTCCTGAGTCCAATTTTCAGGTCGGAAAAAGTGTTATTAAGCTTTTCATCGCGAATTTCCTAATTGCTGCACGTGGTAGCAACAAAAAAATTCGCGATATCAGTGAAAATCCGGGCGTTTAGTAGATTCATCGTCGGGGTTGTAGGCGCATATCGAGCAGTTTGGTTATAACAGAAGGACTGCGATCAGGCCTTGTGAGGCACAGACCCGCGACCTGTAAATAATGTCCAACGAGTTAAAGTAGTAGTAATAGATGTAGTAGATGCACTACTATTTACTAAATAGTAGTGCATCAACATCGCACACTGTGTTCTTTTTGGATGTTGTGAAATCATTAAATTACTCCTTCCGCTCTGGGTGGAGCGAAAGGGAGTGTGAGACTTCTACTGACTAAAAGCCACCCATGTTTCTTCTTAGCCCTTTGTGTCTGGGGCCGCGGTATCTGTTTCGAACCACCCGCAGCCTCGGCAGGCGTCGGCCATTGCGGGCCCCTTCAATGTTGCTGACATTTCTTTGAGGCGCGCGTGGAACGAAAACGACGTCGACACGGTCAACATCGCACACTTACGTCTCAGTTCTAACCTGTTGATGCCCTTCATTCCCGCAAGTCACCTACCCAGAGACAGTCCTTTTTTTTGGGGTGTGGGAAATCATCAAATGACTCCTTCCACTCTGGGCAGAACGGTATTAGGGAGTGTCAGACTTCTACTGACTAAAAACAACCCACGGTCCTTCTTAGCCCTTTGTGCCGAGCCCGCGGTATCTCTTTCAAACAACCCGCAGCCCCGACGGGACCCAGAGACAGTCCTTGAATGTCAAGATTGTCAACATGTATAAGAAAAACGATATAATATAATGTGAACTTACACCAGTACTTGGGTGGTAACCCATTTTAGTTTTCTGAGGCTTAACTCGCTAAAAAAAAACATTTACTTTATTCTACCTATCGATAAAAATAAAATTAGGTAGCATTTCAGTTCTTTAACATCATCTGCCAGGTTTTTTCAACTACTACGTTAGGGTCGACTTCCAATTTACCCGGTTGCATCTGAATAACACTATTTTACATGAAGCGACCAATGACCAATGACCGGTCATTGTGGCGACACCTGGGGGAGGCCTATGTTCAATAGTGGACGTCTTTGGGCGTCTATTTAAGTCGCGAGTAAATAGGCTTCTTCTGGGTAAGCTCGTCCCTCATCTCTGCCCTTAGGGCAAGATTGAGGTCAAGAGTAAGCCCGTAAAAAATAAAATAAATAAATGATGATGACGATGACCTGAAGCGGCTGCCTATCTGACCCATACAAGTAAAATAAGAGGCGTGCCAATTGACATCAGATAATGATGGATCCTAACCTAACTGGCAAACCACTGCCCAACCTTTCGGGGGTTATAGCTTTAAAAATGATGCTGGTTTAGCCTACTACTAAAATTCAATGAAATACTTACTAAAATTGATTTGTTTTTCTGCAGACAATTTCATACTGATCAATTTTTTATCAATATATTCATAACCCAAAAAGGGAAAGCCGTAAGAAATGGTTCAATTTTATTTTAAAATGCAAGATAGTTATCAAGATTGCTGGCGACTGTACCACAATTTATACAATCGCCAGCATATATAATATATATGAGCAGCTGATATTATTTAGCCACGAACTCCGGAAAACCATCTTTATGACAAATATCCGAATCTGTGCAGTAATGTTTGCGTGAAAGAGTAACAAACATCCAATCATACATCCATCCATCCATCCTCATAAACTTTCACATTCATAATAGAACTAATTTTGATTATTTTTAAACTTACTTCACGTTCCGCCCTTTTCAGAAGATTTCTGGAATAACCCTGAAAATAGAGATATTATGAGATATTAAAAAAAAAACGATGCATTTAAATTCACATACACAAACACTAACAGCCAGACCAGACCGACCTTTTCTAGGTTTTTGGTTCTACACATATTGTTCCATGTAGTAATTATACCCATTACGAACTTCCAATATTAGAAGGTATTTTATCGTATAGTTAGATAATTGTGCACAAATGAGCTTATTCATTTTAGTATCTTGTGTATCCCGTGTGTTAGTTCATAAAGGAATTGATGGACGCTAACTGGAGGCGCGAAACTCATTGGTTCTGTTAGGTTGCCATATGTAGAATCAAGTTTATACTCACAGCCCACATGTGTGCGTTTTCATCAAACTGTAGAAAACAATCAATAAAATATTAGATTAAACCTTTTGTAAGACTAGAAGAAGAATATGCTACATAAAAGTGTTGATCAAACTTACATTTTCTTTGAATTTCTCTCTATACCTTTTCTAAAAAAAACAATGTTTCATTAAATTATTATTAATTCTCACCAGTGCACAACATCATTCACACTATTCACAGCCCGAATTCACCCACTGCTGGGTATAGGCCTCTCTTTTATTCTGCTAATCTCCTGCCTTTTTCCCAATTGATTTCGAGTCGGTGTAGCAAGAGCTCTTATTCCATACTTCTTTCTCTTTTACATAATATTTTCAAAAATTAATTAGTAAAAAGTCACGTCCGAAATGCATTTCTGTTTTTGTTTATTTTTAACACAATAATATAAAATGTGATGGAAGAGGAAGAAATGTTGCGCCGATCCCAAATGAATTGGGATAAAGGCAAGAGAATAATGATGATGAAAAAAAAATGATGATGAAAATGATGATGATGATAAAATGTGATGTAAAATGACTTATAACTTTTAGAACAAGTCGAAAGATGTACGAAGGTCTTCGATTTTGGGAATAGGGGATCAGACAAAAAAAAAAACTAATTAGTCCGTCAGATAGATTTCCAAAAAATATTGACCACATATTTTTTCTTTTTTCACGTAAACAAAAAATGAAGACGATACAGGTGCTTCGAAAACTCGTGTGACATCATTTATGATAGTACATTTTGTACCTTCAAGTGACGCGTGACGTTTCAAGCCCCACTCCATGATCTTTGACGCGCTTTATCTTCGTCAATTTTTATTGATTTGATAAAACAAAAATCACGTATCCATCATTTTTCGATAATCTAACTGACGGACTAAACAGAATTCTATTTTTTTTGAGTCGGTCGGATCCCCTATTGTTTATATGAAGTACCTGCCTTTTGAGCACCTATTTTTAGAGCACCTTTGATTGAGCAACAAAGGTACTCCCATTAGAGCACCAATCTATATTTTAATGTGGTGTTAAAATGGGAACAATACAAAATATTCAACTTTATTTCCTTTTGAGCACCTGCGGCGTGGTAGCTGCTAGTGATGGGCGTATAGTAAATCATAGGTGCTCTAAGAAAAAGGTGCTCAAACGAGAATACTCCGTTTATAATTTAATATGGTATTATAGCCTTCCGCAGACAAATGGAGTGAATTAAGTGTATCATACTGTAAGACTGATAGCATTTACAAGTTGGTTTTTATAAACAGTATGTTGCAACAGGGACAAGTATCTGTCAGCTGTTACAGACACATAAACATTCTTCTATTTGTCGTCTGGTAACATTGACAGATACTCGTCACTAAAATAGTACTAACCTAAAATAATATGGTTTCAGACTGTATAGAGTTAGGACTTTTGCTACCGTAATTTTCTAAAAGTGTGACAGTTGAATTTTGGTCGTTTAAAAAAAAAAAAAAAAAACTTTATTTCAGACCTTGATCCATAAGATGTTAGTAATACACACTACTTATAAACTATGTTAGTAACAATTGGGAATGGAATAACTTATACTAGGTACATAATTTAGTTCATATACCGGCCGCATTCACCTGACGCACTGGGTATAATTATGTACATGGACACGTACCCAATGCGCCATAATGGTGCAGCACGGCTTTCTTCAGGATGTCATTGCCGCTCCCACGCACTCTGCGCATCATGGAAGCAGTCTTTTTACGTATGATGGTACTGAAACCATCAGTACGTGCATCTGCAAACATTCCTGATGCGCTACAGTAACGTGGGAGCCCCAACAACATCCTGAAAGTGTTATTATACTGAACCCTGAGGGCGTTGTATGCCCTCTGCGTATATCGAACCCACAGAGTGCACGTGTACAGCGACTGACAGAAAGCCTTAAAAAGAGTAACTTTTACTTCCGGTGTACAACGTGCAAACCTGCGGGCCAACATATTGCATCGGACAGCCAACGCCCTCCGTTCTCTTTCCATATCGGCGTCATTCTTTAAGTCCTCGGTAACTATGTGCCCCAGGTACTTAAAATCTAGCACTCTTTCAAGGGCCACACCTTCCAACATAACCGGTGGCATATTATGTGCTGGTTTTTTATGCTTTGCCCTAAACACCAGCAATTTACTTTTCTGTACATTGTACACAAGTCCGTGCGCTTCTGCATAGGCCTCACAGACCGCCAACAACTTCCTGAGTGCGCTAATTGACGGACTCAGCAGCACCATGTCGTCCGCGTAACTAATACTATTGACACACAGACCGTCAATAGAACAGCCAACACGAGTGCTACTGAGCTCGACAATCAGTTGGTTGATGTACAGGTTGAAAAGCGCTGGCGAGGTCAATCCCCCCTGCCTCACCCCGCATTCCAACCTGTACTCCTCCGATAGTTCGTCACCCCACCTAACTTGATTGGTTTGGTGGCCGTACCAATACTGAAACATATTTGTTATGGCGTCAGGCACTCCCGTTTCGCGCATCTTATACCACAGGACGTCATACCTTACCAGGTCAAATGCCCTGGAAAGGTCTAGAAATGCCGCATATATAGGCGTACTTCTCTCCGTATAGTACCTGACAGTATGCTTAAGGGACAAAATAGCACATTCAGTCGATAACTGTGGCCTAAACCCGAACTGAGCATCGTGTATTTTAAGATGTTTACTAATCAGCCCCTCAAACACGCCATCAAGTACTTTAGCCGTAATAGTTGCTAATGAGATCGGTCTGTAGTTACTTTTGTCACTGGCGTCACCAGTTTTATTTTTCAATATTGGTACAACCACCGTTCTCATCAACGCAGCGGGTAGGTAGGAGTGTCGGATACAGAACGTAAACAATAACGCCAGCAGTCGTGAGAGATGCGGTCCGGCATACTCAAAATGTTCTATGCTAAGGCTGTCGTGTCCCGGCGATTTGCCTCGTCTCATATTTTTAATGATTGTTCTTACCTGCTTAGCCATAATGCAAGCAGGCACCTCAAACACAACAGCCTCAGCAACGACACTGTTAACATCACACTTCGAAGGTAGTATTGTAAAATGCTCCCTGAACCGGCGGTTTGCTATCTCCCCGGGCGTACTTACACCGTCGACACACACCGGAATGCCAGGCTTGGGGTTTAATTTTTTGGTGTGTTTCCAAAACCCGCGAAAGTCTTTCTTGTTGTGTCTTGAAGCCAATATATCCATTTTAATTTGGTCCTGTTTATTTTGACAAAACTTAAGTTTTTGTTTGAAAATCTTTCTGGACTCGACCATATCATTATAAATATATCCCGTGCTTGGTTTCCCATGCCAAACCCAGTTTGTAAACATTTGCCTGGAGTTCCGGTGAGCGTCCCTAACATGCTTATTCCACCCCAAGATAGGTCGACCCTATAAAACCCCCCCTTTACAGTGACTGACATAAGTGGCCTCAGCAGCCTCCCGTAACGATAAAACAATTTTATGATATAAGTTATCAATTACTTCCCTATGTTCTAGCTCATTACACATATTATCACAACACTGACTTAGATCACTAGGAAAATCAATTTGCCTTAATTTAAAGTTACATTCTTTGGTATACAATCCAATCTGATCTATATTACGCTCGCCCCACGTAACTTTATTTACTTGAAAATCATGTAATGGAGCCGACTTTGGCCTGACCTTCGCCATATCACATTGCAGCTCTAACGGGAAGTGATCTGACCAGTAGCTATCATAATGTACCCTAACAGATGTTACAGACTTCCACGCCGTTTGCGCGGCAATTGAATTTGAAGCATTTTGAACAGAGCGTTGATATTTTCACTGTGAGAAATTATATCGAAGATTATTCAGTATTATTCATACAAGTCGTTTCATTTCTGAGTTGAGGTTGAGTTCCTACAATACTAAGATGGCCGATACAAGAAATTATTTTAGGAACGCTATAATTTAAATTTGTTAATTTTTTTTACATTTGCAATATATCGAACGGCTAGTGGTATAACGATTTCGATGAACTCTGTAGCTTTGGTTCTTTGATTTCAGCCGTATTTTTTATTTAATTGCGATAAGGGCAAGATAATGATGATGAATGGTGATGATGATGTGCATAAATAAAATGTTGCGTACAGATAATGTAATTTTACATTGGAATAAAGGCCTAGTAAAAAAAAAAACGGAGGAAAGTTCCGGTGGAATATGATTCAAAAAAAGGAACTCAATGCACCCTGTTAGTATGCAGAAGGTAGTCCTTTACAGTTTACACCCTGTAGACGTAAGCTTCGAAAACTAACTATTTAAACATCTAAAAGTAAATTACATTATCATAATATCTTAATTTTACCTCTGGATCGTTCAATAAACTAGTAAACTCTCGCCACTGGAAGAAAAAAAAACATTTAAAGTGTATAGTTTTTTATTCAGGATTTCGATCAGATCTTCTCCTTAAAAATGATGGAGAACATACCTTATGCGTTTGAGTCAATCTCGATGGCTGAAAATAAATGAGATATACTGTATACTGTGCTGTTTACATTGTGCATTAAATAAATAAATATATGGCTATATTTCATTAAAAAACTTCCCGAACACTTAGGAAACTAATATTTTGAGATTACGCATTTTTTTACCCGAGTACAGCCACAGAGCGAAGCCCTAAAGAAGGGTTATGCGTACCTCTGACCTGATAATTATGTCTGTCCGTTTCTTTGTTCACTCATAACCTAAACGGGATGGATTTGGATAAAATATACTACGTTCTATTTAAACAAAAAAATTGCAGTTCGAATTTTCTTCTATTATCATCGAGTAGGCTATCAAAACGAAGGGTTTTAAAAGGAGATTACAAAAATATATTCAACTTGTATATGTTTAAAAGAAATTGAAAGTGTCAAATCGTAAAAAAGTTAAATTGTCAGTGAAGTGTTTTATGTGACAAAAGCTGGAAATAACAAAAAAGTTGTTAAAAACTCATAAAAACCTAAAAAATCTCTACTGAAAAGCAAAAAACGAGCAAATTTAAAAATTAAACCAATTTTGAAAGCAGGCGGGGCCTACTCTATTTCATAATGTTATATTCAAATGGGCCTGCTTCCAAGTTTTGTTTAATTTAAAATGTTCTTGTTATTTTTGCTTTTCAGTTTTTTCAGTCGGGTTTTTTATTTTTTTAACTACTTTTTTTTTATTGTTTTTTTTTTTAATATTTAAACACTAGAAAAATGGAGCAACTTCTCCCGTTTTCCCAACATTTCCGTTCACTGCTCTGCTCCTATTGATTGTAGCGTGATGAAAAGTGCTATAACCTCCCCAGGAGTATGAAGAATAATCGTACCAAGTTTCGTTAAAATCCGTCGAGTAGTTTTTGTTTCTATAAGGAACATACAGACAGACAGACAGACAAAAATTTTACTGATTGCATTTTTGGCATCAGTATCGATCACTAATTACCCCTTGAAAGTTATTTTGAAAAAAATATTTAACATGTACAGAATTGACCTCTCTACAGATTTATTATAAGTATATAGAAGATATAGATATAGAAGATTAGATTACCTCTTATATCAAAACAAAAAAGGTCGTGGTGTCCTTTTTATTATTTTTATTTTAGAGATATTTTCAAGATAACTTCTATGAACATACCAGTGCTTCTAAATCATTTTCGTCATTTCCACCGAACGGTAACCCATCCGGTTTAGGAAACATAGAACCTTCATCACTTGAATCTTCCTCCTGAAAAAACGACACATTTATCATGTCGTATTACTGAAACGGCTAACATCTCAGTTATAGATATGTCACAGTCAAAACTGTTAATCCGTCAAAAATAGTTTTGACCGGTCAAAACTATTAAAATTATAACTTACGCTTAGTTGACGCTACACGTGACCCAAGGGCTGGCTTTTACCTTGGAAGTGTTGCCATACAACGGCAACGTGGCAATGCGCACATTACCGGCTGACAGCGTTGAGGAGCAGTTATTTGATGCCCTTTTTATAGTTTGTTGTTAGTTTATTTAATAGTTTTTAATTAATGTACATAGTTCATTTTCTTAGAACCTCTTTTTATGATCCATTGAATAACCTCGTGCTCTAAAGTGTAATGGAAAACATTGCACGTCATCATCAGCCTATGTTCCTACTGCAGGGACTCAGGCCACCTCTCTAGGAGTGGTATGGGCTATAATCCATCACGCAGGGCCACTGCGGGTTGGTTACAGTCATGTCTCAAATCTTTTTTGGTACTAAGACATGCTGGGTACCGGTTGCCGGGAACTTTGCACACTTGCTACAAATTGTACTATACCTGTTCCTCCACGTGGTTTCCAGAATATCCTGGAATCTATTGTAAAAAAAATATTATAAAGAGGATTACTCATAAAAAGTGGAAGGAATGGGGGGAGACCTTTGCTCAGGAGTGGGACAATCCGGGCTAAATAATAATAATTACTCAAAAAGCCATGATTTATAAATATCAAGTGGATTTTTTTGGGAGATAACTTCAAATCTAGTTTTAAATTGGAAGAATACATTTTTTGAAGGAAGGGAAACATGTGACGGAGATTAAAGTGTCAGACACGTGATTATGATTCATTAAAATAAAATAAATTATTAATATTGTATACAGTATGTTAGATTAAACGAGAGACATAAATTGAGGGAAGGTATTCAGTATTCGATTCTCGTCCCAGTCCCAAATCTATATCTATACTAGCTGAACCCGCGCATGCGTTGCAATGCGTACATTTAGGGGGATGAAAAATAGAAATATGTTGGCCGATTCTCATAGATACCGGATAAGCACAAAAAATTTCATCAAAATCGGTCAAGCCGTTTCGGAGGAGTATGGCAACGAAAACTGTGACACGAGAATTTTATATATTAGTTAGATTAGATATATATATATATATATATATAAATGTTATGTTGGTTTGTGTACGCTTCAAAAACTCAAAAAGTTCTGCACCGATCGAGCTGAAATTTTAGAATGATATATAATCCGCATCAAGGATTGTTTTTACAGTATCCACGCGGGCGAAGCCGCGGGCATCAGCTAGTCTATATATATAAAAATGTTATGTTGGTTTGTGTGGACATTTCCATAATTGTGACGACCGATAAAAAATATAAATCAATTATTGATCATGAAGCGGACATAAATAATACAATAGAGAATCTAATTAATTGGTTAAATAATAATAATTTAGCTATTAATCTTAAAAAATCTGTATATATTCAATTTAATCAATCTTATCAAAATCAATTTAATTTTAAAATGGACATACCACAAATTACACAAATGACACAAACCAAGTTTTTAGGAGTAGAAATTGACGAGCATTTAGACTGGAAAGCGCAGGTCGATAATGTTTGCAAGAAAATAAATAAATTTGTATACGCCCTCAGACAGATTAGGAAGGTAACAAATATAAAAACAGCTGTGACGACATACCGTGCATATGTTGAGTCGTCGTTACGGTATGGATTAATTATGTGGGGAAATAGTACTGACCACAATAGAGCATTTGTCGCTCAAAAAAAATGTTTACGAGCCATATACGGGATACCATCTGATGAGTCATGTCGACCTATATTTAAAAGGCTTGGTCTGCTACCATTACCTTCACTATATTTGTATGAAGCATGTATGTTTGTTAGGAAACATAAAGAATTATTTAAAACAGCAGAGGAAATAAGTTCTCGAAGTCGTCGTGATCCATACAGACTTGTACTAGATGAGCTCCCTAGGTTAGCAAAATATAACAAAAGCTGTCTGGCTATGTGTGTACGTGTTTATAATAAGTTACCTAATGAATTTAAAATATTAAATTGCAGATTATTCAAAACTAAATTGTACAAATGGCTAAACGAAAACAATTTTTACAGTATTAATGACTATTTTGAATTTAAATTATAATGTTTGTACTTAAATTTTTAATTATCTAAGTTTGCATGCTTTAACCTTAAGCAAAACATGTATGGTCTTTTATGCTTTAACAACACCTATGTATACCATGTTTTACGCAAATAAATAAATTATTATTATTATTATATTATTATTATTACGCTTCAAAAACTCAATAAGTTCTGCACCGATCGAGCTGAAATTTTAGAATGATATATCAAGGATTGTTTTTACAGTATCCACGCGGGCGAAGCCGCAGGCATCAGCTAGTATGTAATAAAACTAAAACCTTAAGGCGCTGACAAGAGCCAAATAGGCTTGTATTGAACAATTTTTTAGCCAAATCTATACAGTTTGACACGGCGGAAAAAATATATGTTAATCTTGAACATATTTCTGATAATTTCGTTGTATTTAAAACGCGTTTTTGAAAAGTTTTCTCGATACAAAAAAATGGTAAACTAACCTCTTATAATGATCTTCCAACAAAAATATCTGTATTATTGATCAAGGTACGTTGGTAAAATTTATAACAATAACGTATCATATTTAAATACAAAATTTCGTTGTTTTTAATTTTTGATTATGTAATAAATTATTTATAAATAATTAATCATTATAATATATTATGGTGTATAAGAAGTTCGAGCGTTGCGTCATCGCGCTCTCTTTCTTACGTATGCAATCCGACAGTGAGCGCTTAGGCGCGGTGCTAGACGGACGTATGTCACTTTGCGCCCCACTGACAGCTATCCGTTCATCTATAAATTATTATTGACCGCGTCACAATGTTAGTCCAGGATCCACGGTACATTTTTTCACTTGATTACTATCAAGCTAATTTTCCGTGAGCAGCTGCATTTTGATGAGACGCCAACATTACCCTATACGAAAACTCTCGATTGTGGTAGGTAATAGGGGCAGCAGGGATAAAATATATATTGATTATAAATATATATTGATTATAAACATATTTATTTGATGATTTTCAAAAATCTATTACTAACAATTTTTTTTTTGTTAAATCTGATGATCATTACCTAAATCTAATTCCAACATGTATTGATAACGAGCTCATCAAAAATTATTACAAACCAGCTGTTTTTTAGGGGTCCGTAGCCGAATGGCAAAAAACGGAACCCGTTTAGAGATGTGTTACGGTGTGGTAGGCAGGAAGGTAATAAAAGTCACTGCCTTAGGTACTCACAGTCTATTTGAGCAAGGTCCACATACACAACACAAAACACAAGAAGGAGAAACAGAGATGATAGATAAGCACATTCACAAAAGTCACAGACGCAGGTTACAGTTTATACACACACGAAATACGGAAAGACAGTTATTATACGAGTATCAGATTAAGCACAGAGAACAATAATATGCGGATTCGAGGCGACACAAGTAGGTGCGCGTGCGCGTGTTGTCAAGCTAGGAACTAACTAAAAGGGTAAAGCTCCTCATCCCCCATAGAAAAGGGAGGATCCTCCGACCGGGCGGGTGTTGTGTCCGGCGGGCTAACTGCCCGACAGTTGTAAGTCGGGAACTCCTATATAGGCTTATGTCGCGGATAAAGTTGATAGCGCGATGTAGGATTTCTGTCAATCGTTGTTAGTACGCAGGTGTTGCGATAGATGTCGCTAGTCGCCACATCACTCCCCTCCGAGACCGGAGGTCGAAAGCAGGTTAAGTCTTGGCGCTTGTCAGCCAGTGGAAGGTTCCAGTGAGTCGGAACCGGATGCCGCATAGTTCTCGGTGAGTCGGAACTGTCTGCGGTGATGCCCCAGTGAGTCGGGGTGATGCTGCATATTAGCTCCAGTGAGTCGGAGTGATGCAGTGCTTGCCGTGATGCTGCGTATGCTCCAGTGAGTCGGAGTGTGCAGTGCTGCGTAGTGGCTGGCTGCTGCGTCGACCAGGAGAGAAGGGCGTCTCTGCTTGCTGACCGGCCGAAGTGCAGTGTGCTGTGCCAAAGTCGCTGATGAGGCTGGGGGTGATGTCCAGGAATGCGCTTCCGCTGCATGCTGGTGGACAGGATACCCCATGAAGCCGTGGCTGCTGGCTGACGGTATGACTTGCTGCTCGAAGGCGAAGGGGAAGTGGTGACGACGTCTGAAGTAGTTGCACGAAGGCTGCGCTGACGTTCATGCTCGGGGTCACCAGTTTAGGGGGTATGAGGAACAGGGTGTAAAGCTCCTCATCCCCCATAGAAAAGGGAGGATCCTCCGACCGGGCGGGTGTTGTGTCCGGCGGGCTAACTGCCCGACAGTTGTAAGTCGGGAACTCCTATATAGGCTTATGTCGCGGATAAAGTTGATAGCGCGATGTAGGATTTCTGTCAATCGTTGTTAGTACGCAGGTGTTGCGATAGATGTCGCTATTCGCCACACCCTTATAGATTCGTCATGTCTGTTTGTCCGTCTGTCCACCCGTATGTCACAGCCACTTCATTCGGAAACTATTGAGACTACACAGTTGAAACTCGGTAGGTAGATGTATTCTGTGAACTGCTTTACGATTTTTATACAAAAATAAAAAAAAGGATTTATGGGGTCATAAATGGAACTGAAACTATATTTTTTTCAACAAACCTATACCTACGCGTGGGGTGTCTATAGACATAGACAGGTCTTTAAAAATGACATTGAGGTTCCACAAACAATTTTTTCTCAAAGCCAATCGTTTGAAAGACGGACACTTCAAAATTGGTAAAATGGCGACCGGCCTCGCGGTCGCTTGCCTTCGGTATTGCCAACAATGACCAGCTTTTCAAGGCTGCTATCTCCTCTTTGCATTATGTGGCCGAAATAAGACAAAATACGCTGTAGGCAAACTGTTGACAATCGAGTCTTGATATCGAGTTGGTAAAGGATAGACACATATCTGCGTTTGGCCGTCCATGGAATTCGGAGAATCCGCCTAAAACACCACATTTCGAATGCATCTATCCTCTGTCTTACTCTTGTTTGGATTGTTGTGAGAGTGTTGTGAGGAAAATCAGGAAAACTAGTGGTTCGACCAAACGGGCCTTCGTTTTAAAACTTAACCACGTTTTTCCCAGACGTTCTGGGGGCGTAATATAGCATCTTTAGCCATAGCTATCCGCCGTTTTATTTCTGGGACGCAACTACCTTCATACTTGTATTGGAGCCCAGTTAATCGAAGCTTTCCACAGTATAGATGCCTTAGATGTTATAGGCGCCCGATAGCTTTCCCGCACGATCTACCACCATAAGCTTGGTTTTCTGCCTATTTATTGCAAACCTTACTTTGCCACTTTCTACTTCCAATCTGTGCAGTATCTCTTTCATGTTGCTAAAAGTTGTAGCAAGGAGAACGGTGTCGTCAGTGTACCTCAGATTGGAAATCCACTTTCCACCAACAGTAAACCCCTTGTCCCAGCCCTTAAGAGTCTTGAATGATATTACTCTTCATACACATTGAAGAGCAGAGGTGAGAGGATGCATCCCTGCCTAACGCATTTGAGCAGTCGGTGTCGATTTTGACGAAAGAGCGGTTGTTGATGTAGAGGCATCGGACTATGTCAATAAGATGTTGAGGCGTTCCCATTGCCTTTAAGAACCCCCCACAGCTTGCCCCACTCCACGCAATCAAATGCTTTGGTATAATGTATGAAACATATCAATACAGGGCTGTTAAATTCCCGGCTTTTCTCTATAATTTGGCGAACGTTCAGGATTTGTTCCCGCGTGCCTTTGCCTTTAACAAAACCTGCTTGCTCTTCTGCAATTTGTGGCTCCAGAAAGTGTATTAGCCTGTTGTTTATGATGTACAGGAGTATTGATGGTGCGTGGAGTAAGTGCCAAACACTTATTATAATTTTAGGAATTTTGTAGGTAACTTGTAAAGAGTGGGTTTAATAGAAAATATCCAATCCCTAAAACCCAGTTAGTAATCATTTTTAATGACTTCGTTATCGATACATATTGGAAGGAAGGAAGGGGACTCTTTGATCAAACCATACCTACATTTTGTAGGACAAATATTTTTTCAAATAATTTAGATAATTATCATCAGATTTATCAAAAAAAAAACCCAGCTGATGATTCTCAAAAGTGTTTGTACTAACACTTTTGAGAATCATCAAACCAACATATTTTATCCCTGCTACCCCTATTACTTACCACAATCGAGAATTCAAGAGTTTTCGTGCAGGAAATTCTTAGGCGTCTCGCCGTCTCATCAAAATTAGCTTGATAGTAATCAAGTGCAAAAATGGACCGCGGATCCTGGACTATTTGTTTCTTACTTGGTAGTATGGCGCTAGGGTATCGGAAAAATTGTGGGCGTGACCAAAAATACTGAAACATCAGAAGTCAATAGCTATTGTCATCGTCTTAATTTGTGACGTAAGTGTGCCCCGCACGCTCTCCAGATCTCACTTTATTAGACGTCTCTTTTTCATCATTGCCCTACGCCAGTTTTAAAAATAAAGGGAAAACGGTATAAGCCTAAAAGTCATTGACCCGCGCACATTTTCTGTGAAAAGCGCAAGAGTTGCGAGACTTTTCCGAAATATTTGGATGGTTCTGTCTGTTTTTAACAGTGTTTTTTTCTATTCATATTTTTATTTGTATTTGTATCATAATTTTACGCATGCTATTGCGGGTTTCAAAATGTTTCTCGTTTCAACTACCATACTGTATAATGTGCACATTTAGAACTTCTTAATATAACTTCACATAGGTACTTGCATTTATATCTTTGTTCTGGAATAAAGACAACCTTATATATATAACACTAGCTGTTCCCGGCAAACGTTGTTTTGCCATATAAATAATTTCAGAAAAAAAAAAAAAAGATGAAAAATAGATGTTGGCCGATTCTCATAGATACCGGATACGCACAAAAAATTTCATCAAAATCGGTCAAGCCGTTTCGGAGGAGTTTGGCATCGAAAACTGTGACACGAGAATTTTATATATTAGAATATAAAATGTGCGTATTAAAACCTTAACCTCGTCGAAAGATACAGGTGATTAAATCGCCACCCTCAATAATAAAACAAGTTTACTTACAAGTGTGTAAAACGACTTTTCATGCTAATAAAAGAAAAAGAAAACTACCTTTGAAACAACAAAATTCTTTGAAAATTAATGGTACAGACTTACAGAGACATAATTATCCTGCATTTTGCTATCCGAAAAACCGGAACGGAATGCAAATGCGAAATGGAATGCGATCAAAAAGTTGATCATCGTCTGCATAACCATTTCCTAACCACGTTGGGGTCCTGCCTAACCAGATGCAGCTGAATATCAGTATTTTACATGGAGCCGACTGCCTGTCGTACCTTCACAACCCAGTTCATCATCATCATCAGCCGGAACACGTCCATTGCTGAACAAAAGGAGGGATTCCTATAGAAGGTGTTGCCATAATCCCCACGCTTGGTGATCGGCCTCATTGCGACTTAGGGATCGCAGTCCGCGATCGATCGATCGATCCCGTCGGGGCCGCGGATTTTAGAACGAGATGACGTGGCTTCGGCACAAGGGCAAAGAAGGAACATGGGTTCGGTTTTTAGTCAGTAGAAGTCTGACACTCCCCTTCGCTCTGCCCAAGCGGGGGGGGGGGGGGGGGGGGTTATTTGATGATTTTCCACCAACCAAAAAAAAAAATATTGGATCGCAGTGAGGTCACCCGAAAGTTTAAAGAACGTTGCTGCCCGTCGCTCGATGGCTGGTCGCAGTCTAAGGACTTACCCAACCCAGTTAGTACTGGGTAATTACGATACCCCTTGGTAAGACTGGTGGTCAGACTTTTGGGCCACTGCCCATCTTTACAAACGATGTTTTATAAATGCTTACTATCGGCAATCCGTTTGGAGGTCTTTCTGCCGTCTCCTGGGGCGGACGTGAAGGATTGTATTTGTAATGGTTATCAATTTGACGAACGTACTGAAAGAACAATAACGTCATTTTAGTAGAAACAGTAAGACGTCAGCAGTATCAGCTTTATGACGTCCACTGCTGGAGAAAAGCCTCCCCCATAGAACGCCATAACGAACGGCAACCTGCCGTTTGCATCCACCGGCTGTACGCGACTATCACGATGTCGTCGGTCCACCTAGTGGGAGGCCTGCCAACGCTGCGTCTTCCAGTTTGTGGTCTCCACGGCAGAGTGGTGTTGAACCGTGGAACTGCCAAGCCACAGGTCACGAGTTCGTTCCTAAGACACGCTCCTCTGTTTTCTCGGATTCATTTGCGTATTAGAAAATTATCACTTGATTCGGTGAAGGAAATCTTCATGAGAAAACCAGCATGCCTGAGAGATATCTCTCGACGGCATTAAGCCAAGTCAGAGACTTGGCTATTGCTACAGACTTGATACTGGCACAGTCCTAGTGAAAATATTGAAGTCCTTTTGATTTGATGCTTACCTTATAAGTACGGGGCTTTTCTTTAGGTTTTGGTTTGTGGTGGTGTACTTTCATCCCAAGGGTCTGTAAATTTTTGAGAATATTTTATCTTTTATGTACACCTTTAATTTTACATCTATAACTGCACTTTATGACTGGTTGTTGGTCGCGACTCTTATAAAAAAATATTTCTCCGCATGGGTTTTTTTTATATAAAAAGGCCTCCCTACATTCCATCGATAGACATTAAGATCGTTATTGGCGTTTCCTCGGGAACTGTATTTTTTTCGAGATGAAAATTACTTTATGTTTGCAGATGACAGCACTTTACTTTTTAATAATGACGAGGTTAGTACATTGGAGGCTGAGATTAATAATACTTTACTATCAGTTGTAAATTGGCTGCAGAATAATAATTTGATTATAAATTTTGATAAAACAGTGTTAATGAAATTTCAACAAAGAATAAATTACAATCTAGACTTAAATATTAAATACAAAGACAAAACTATAAATGAAGCAAAAGTGACCAAATTCCTTGGACTAAATATAGAAAACACTTTAAAATGGAATTCCCATATTGAAAAAGTATGCAGTAAGCTAAACCAACATTCCTATGCTTTGCACATGTTAAGTAAAACGGCCAATCGAGCAACAGTTTTAACGGCGTATCATGGTCTAGTAGCCTCAACATTGAGGTATGGAATTATATTTTGGGGCAATGCCACGGGTAAAGATATGGTATTTAAGTGCCAAAAAAGGTGCATAAGAGCTATTTATAATTTGCAGACAACAGACAGCTGCAAACCGTTTTTCAAAAATACGAAAATATTAACTATGCCGTCGTTGTATATCTACGAAACATCTATGTTCGTAAAAAATAATTTGCATAAATTTGCTAGAGTAACTAGTCAGCGCCGTTGTGATCGGTTACAAACAGTCGGATCTAGTACTGCATTATACAGAGACAGTGTTTTTGTAATGGCTCCAAAGGTCTATAATAAATTACCAAAATGTATAAGGAGTGAAGATAATGTCCGCAAATTTAAAAGTAAATTGCATTCATTTCTAATAGATAAGACGTATTACTCTATAGAAGAATTTTTAAATGATAAAATATGACATTACCAGCCCTTTATTATAATTTATTTTTAATTTATTTTTAATTGATTTATAAATGATTAATATTTAATTGACATTATTTACAGTATTATAAAATTTGACATTAATAGCCTTTTAAATAAACTACCGTTGACATGACTGAAAAATAAATTATAATTGATTAATTAATGATTTATATTACATTGTAAGGCTTTTATTTAAATGAAACCACTCGTAAAACCGTGAGATATAATTATATTTAAAAAACGTCCTTTTCGTTACACAAAACACAACTCAAAAGTACAATAATAACACTGACACTATACAATATTAAGTTTAGACGCGACCGCCCGATGTCGGTTCCGAGATGGAAGCCGACCGTGCAAGCCGGAGTGCGCTTAGCTGCCCGTAACCCGTTCCGAGATGGAAGCGTGTCCGTGCAAGCCGAACTGCCGTCTATCGCGGCGCGTGGTGGCTTATATAGCGTTCGGCCGCGGAGTGGTGGCGTCGTGCGCTAGAGTGGGGCTCGGCGGGCGGAGCGCGGTCGTGCGCGCTCTCATGCTATGACGTCGTGTTACAGTCTCCCCCTCTGTCTCCGAAGACGTCCCGGTGAGGAAGACAGGACTTAGGGAAGCTGCTGCTGCTTTGGCGGCCTCCCGCGGGGACGAGACTTGGCTGTGGCCGGCGGTGTTGGCTTGTTCTTCCGTGGGCGACCTCGCCGGCGTAAAGGCAAGAGCGGCTCGGGAGGGGCGTCGGACGTCGTCCCTTGATATGGCCGCAGGGCTGAGGAGTGGTACAACCCTGCAGACTGGTGTGGGGAGCCAGAATCAGCAATCTGAAAAGAAGATGGTCCGTGAATTGTTTTGATAACGTATGGGCCATCTCGTCGAGGTGCTAGTTTAGCACTGAAGCCTTGTGTTGATTTGCTTAAGGCATGTTTATCAACCATGACTTGGTCGAATAATTTCTTTCAGCTGGAGTGAGGAGGCGGCTAGCATACTCAACGGGATGCTCGTTCTCGCCCTCCCCCTGCACCAAAACTGCACCTATGGCATAATTGCTTGCGTCTGATTTGATTATGAAAGGTTTGGTGTGGTCTGCCTGCATTAGCACCGGTGCTGTGATTAACAGTTTTCGAAGCTCTTCAAACGCTTTCTGCTGTTCATCTTTCCAAGTCCATTCAGCGTTCTTCTTCATCAAACGAGTAAGTGGTTCGGTAATCTTTGCAAAGTTAGGGATGAAGCGTCGATACCACGAACACATCTTTTCTTCTTCTGTCAGCAAACACTCGTGACCGGACATGGCAACTGAAGAGATCTCGGTGCTTGGGAATAAATTAGCAGAGTCAGGTGACAACTCAACGTCGGCTGTATCGATATGCCTACGTGCGTCCTCGTATAAGGCATCAATGATCGGGGAGTATCCGTCAAATAAGACTGTCCGTGGTCTCTTTGGTGGAGTCGAGAATCCTATGGGTATTAGCGGTCCATAAGGTCGTTCCAGTACTTCCTCTGTTGCGCCAAGCATACCAGTGTCACTTCTGCCAGGGGAATGTGGAGGCGTCATCAGCTGAGGGATCTGTTCTGTCATTTTAACTGGCGTAATCACGGGACTGGGTGTGTTCATCATCGGCGATTCCATTGTTGGCAAGCACACACTGGATAAAACACCCGCAATGTCCATCGAGAGATCCACGCTTTCTGGATTCAACTCGTAATTCCTTTGCGGCTCGTCGATGAAATTACAGGTTCGCTGGGGTAGGTTTAGGGCTAACATGGCATCTTCTATAAAACCTACTCCGAGGAGCGTTCTGTTATTCCTTGCGTCAGGGAGTATGACAAACGAGGTGATGATATCACGTCCGTATATATTAACAGTCGTCTTCACTGTCAGAACGTCCTGCTTCCTTGCTACTCCATCAGCGAGGGTAATATACATAACCTCTCTCTCAAAGTTTAAACCGTTCTGTTCTAAACGTTTATAGAGCTGGTAGGAGGCAACACTTGATTTAGCGCACGTATCAATGTACGCTATTCCCTTCAAGCCTTGTATGGTAATGGGTACTGTGGGGCGTGGTCGAACATCAGCAGTCATGTTAGCACCGCAGAAACAAAAATCAACTGCTGTTTTAGACTGCTTGTCTTTGCACTTCGGACAACGACTGCGTATCACTCCTGGCTCACCACATCCATAACAAGAAAACTTTGGTTTGCCATCATCTTCCGAACTTGTTGTGGGTTCACTCTTCACAACATTCTGTTTTTCAACGTCGTCCTTTGCCTTCCTTCTGCAGACTTCAGCCGTGTGTCCGGGAAGACGACAGTAACCACAACGTACCTTATTTTGTTTCTTATTATTTTTATATTTTGTTGTATTGTTATCGTTTTGTATTTTGTCGTTATTACTTTGTTCTCCTTTTTCTCGTAGTGTTCTTTCTATATTTCTTGCCTTCGTCAAAAGATCATCAAAGGTTTTTATCGAGTCTCTGTATAGTTTCTCCCTCACACCAAGTTTAAGCTGGCCAAAAACGAGGCTAATTTCTTGCTGGTCGGTGTGTGGTTCCGACATCTCGGCAAGCAGCGCCCGCTTCTTAGCAATGAAGACCTCTGTAGGGGTCTGATCGTCTTGTTTTACGCAGACTATTTCTTGGTATAGCTCGTAATCAAGCCTTTTCGGAGAGAATGTATCACGCAGCCGTTCCTTGAAATTCTCCCATGTCTTCACGTGACCCTTGACGCCCTGCCACCAAATAGCTGCATCACCGACCATCACCAACGAAAGACCCTCCAGCGCATTGGTGTCCGATATCCTCTCGATATCCTTAAACACCGTTACTGCTGCTAAAAATGGTTCCACCTCCGTCTTCGAACCTCCAAACTTAGCTGGGCACTGAGCGAAGGTACTTCTTTCCCTTGTGGAGCTAGTGATTGCAGAGATCAGTTCTTTGAATTGGCTATCCGTCATATTGATTGCCATCTTCTCAGGAGTACTGCTTCTATATCTGTCTGGCTTACGAGTGGGTCGGGGCCTTAATAGTTTGCTATCGAGCTCCACGTTGTGCGCCACTGTAAGGCTTTTATTTAAATGAAACCACTCGTAAAACCGTGAGATATAATTATATTTAAAAAACGTCCTTTTCGTTACACAAAACACAACTCAAAAGTACAATAATAACACTGACACTATACAATATTAAGTTTAGACGCGACCGCCCGATGTCGGTTCCGAGATGGAAGCCGACCGTGCAAGCCGGAGTGCGCTTAGCTGCCCGTAACCCGTTCCGAGATGGAAGCGTGTCCGTGCAAGCCGAACTGCCGTCTATCGCGGCGCGTGGTGGCTTATATAGCGTTCGGCCGCGGAGTGGTGGCGTCGTGCGCTAGAGTGGGGCTCGGCGGGCGGAGCGCGGTCGTGCGCGCTCTCATGCTATGACGTCGTGTTACAACATTGAATTCTCATTATTTACTCGAACTTGACTTTGTATTCTATATATTCTACGAGACTTTTTACTAAAAATCCAATGTTTGTACACCAATTTTATTGGTAGGACATAGAGAGACTAAAATGTATGAATAACACCTTTATTTCAATACCTGTGTTCACAAATAAAGATAATTTGAATTTGAATTTGAGTATACCACAACATTTACGCATTTCAAGTAGCAAACAAACAAACTTAATTTCGCATTTATAATAATAAATACTTTTAACCGTTACAATCATCATTTACTTTAATACTTGTTCTCAATTTAATACTTGCGATTGAATGAGTCATCCTTCTCCTAGAGAGGAGGCCTGAGTCCCTGCAGTGGGAACATTATAGGCTGATGATGATGATTGAATGAGTCGAGTCAAAGTGAAGTCGTCAAGTTTTATTTGCCAGGTCCTACACTAAATCAACAAAAACTATACTTACATCCGCATCCTCATCGTAAAAGAAATCCGGGAATCTGCCGTGAGGAAGAACCAGGTTGAATATATTGACAAATGTATAGATTAAAAGTAGACATGATGCTTTACCCATGTCGTAGATATACTGAATTAAAAATCCATTAAGAGATACTGTCCGGAACGGATACAAAGTGATTGGAATGTTAAATGAAGAAAAGATAAAGCAATGATTGATTTTGATTTAGCCAAAGAAAGGAATATTTTTTTTACTACAAATAGTTTGTTACAGGGGTCGGCGCTACACGTTTTTTAAGGTTCCGTAGCCGAATGACAAAATACGGAACCCTTATAGATTCGTCATGCCTGCAGTCTGTCCGTCTGCCCGTCCGTAATATGTCACAGCCACTTTACTTACTTCTTACTCTTACTTCACAGAAACTATTAACACTACACAGTTCAAATTTGGCAGGTACCTAGATGAACCGCTTTACGATTTGTATACAAAAAGAAGAAGGGGGGGGGGGGGGGGTAGAATGGAAACCTCCACATTCATGAAAAGTGGAAAAGAAACTAAAAAAACATCAAACCTATTCGTGTGGAGTGTCTACAGAAAAGTCTTTAAAAATGACATTAAATTTTCAAAAAACATTTTTTCATAGTCAATCGTTTGAACCCGCGGATATAACTTTGTCATTCATACAAACACTATGAAAAACAAAGATGATAATTATAATTATGATCCTTTAAGGGTTCTATTTTTTCCTTTCGAGGTACGGAACCCTAAATATTGATTTACGCTACTATTTTAGCACATAAGTTCCCGTAAAACAGCACCTGAACAAGGTTACACGAATTTCAAACTAAGAGTAAAGGAGTCGAGTTAAACAAGGAAAGCGCACCTAAATGAAGCACTTTTAACCCTATTTCCTAGCTTTTACAGTTGATTAGAGAGAAAATTGGTCTAAAATTCTGACTGAAGTCCATTCTACGCGATCGATTGAAAAAGAACTTTGACGGTAAAGAAGGAAATTAGGGCAAAAAAAGACATCGATTTGGCCAATGAACAGTAGAAATCAGAAGGTTTGGTCTAAGAATTGCAAACTACCTACAATTTACAGAACTAAAATTATAATGAAATATATATACAAGTATCAAAAAGAGAAGGATTACAGGGCGCCGAAAAATTCTTCCACACAGCTGTCAACAGCCCCCGTAGCATGGCGATTCTATCTCTATTCTACCAAGAATAGACAAAGATTTTTTCGTACAATTTGACATGAAACCTTGCTACAATCTGTCATTTTGTCGATTCTTCCGTCGACAAAACCCGTTTCTTCGGTGGTCATGCTAAGCCCGCTGGAAAAGTGCCCAGAAGGCTGGCAGCATTCCCATGTTGGATGGTAATGCTGATTCTTTGGCCAAAGAATAGGCCAGCCCTCCGGTCACGTGAAGAGTTGACCAACCGCTTGGCAATAAAAATTAGGTCTAAGCCAATAAAACCCAAACGATTCATCCGATCTAGGTTAGGTTGGGATATAGCTGTGACAAAACACGCGCGAACCGAGTGAGCGAAGCTAAGCCATTTTTTCCAACTATTATTTGTAGATCTTTGGCTCTTGTCAAGAAAAGAGTTATTCTGTAGGGCCACTGACTGGGAAATCACGTCAAACCGTTGGCCCAAACTCTGATTTGTAGATCTTTAAGGCGGGGTTGCAGTACTTTTTAAGATTTTTGAACCTTTGAAAATCGAACTAAATATGAGTTTTTTATAAAATAAAAATCATTACATAAAAATTGAACATACTCTCAAGTAAACTACTACGTAGTTTTTACTTTTTAAGATTTTTGAACCTTTGAAAATCGAACTAAATATGAGTTTTTTATAAAATAAAAATCATTACATAAAAATTGAACATACTCTCAAGTAAATCGTAAAGATAGAAACGCGATTTAGAATGATCGGCTCGTTTTTTTTTTTTATCAAACATGACTCTAAATCACAATTTAAAACGTGTACTGCTAAGACATTTCATCATGAATTTATATGAAAGTTATATCAGTAGACAGAACCTTTAATTCTGAAGTAAATGTTGTAAACATATTGTATAATTTCTTTATCACTTGTCTCCAAGAAGAAAATACAGTCAAAATTTAGGTATTATTTCGCTCGCGCGGCAGGGCGGGGGGTGAGGTCGTGCGTTCGTTCATAAAAACAAAGTACTGCAACCTCGCCTTAATCAGTTGTTACAGATAGTGTGTGTAGTGGCCTGAAAGATTGATAACCGGACTTACCAATGAATATCATATTGCACAGCACTAAGTGGGCTGTTGAGGTCAGATAGGTAGTCGCTCCATCCAGTATGACTGGATGCAAGCTCTAACAAAGTTCTAGATAGATGATGATTATCTATATCTATATAAATAAAAAGAGAAGTCCTGACTGACTGACTGACTGACTCATCAACGTCCAGCCCAAACCCTTGATCCTAGAAAGCTGAAATTTTGCACAGAGGTTCCCTTTATAATGTAGACAAGGAATAACGAAAGATTTTTCGAAATTCAACCCCTAAAGGAGTTAAATAGGGGATGATAGTTTGCATGGAAAATCGTCATTTTCATGCGGGCGAAGCCGCTGGCAAAAGCTAGTTAAAATATACTATTCATTTAATTCACAGCAACGATGTAGACCTTCTACTCTATTCTGTTTAGTAGATTTCACCTGTAAAACGATGGCTAACGACAAATTGTGAAGTAGATGGATCGTTTTCACTAACACAAGACACCTAAATGTACGCCTAACTAAAAACGACAACAGCCAGTTCAGTGCCCAGACTTGTCATTCCAGCATGAGCAGCGTAATAATTAAAATACTATATTAAAATAATTTAAATATTAATAATCGAGAAAATCTTTCGAACTTAAGTGGCAGTGGGCAGGGTACATTGCTCACAGAACGAATGGCTGATGGGGCCGAAAAGTTCTTGACGACTTCAAAACGTAGCGTTGAAAGGCTTCTCACTAGGTGGTCCGATGACCTGGTGAAGGTAGAGGACCCGATGGATGCAAGACGCATGGGACCAATCAATGTGGCGACACTTGGGGGAGGCCTTTGTCCAGCAGTGGACGTCTTTCGGCTGAAATGATGATGATGATTGATTTCGTCATAAAGCATTTATTTTCCCATTGTACAGAAGCCAAGCACATCAAGCTACTACAATCCTACTAATATTATAAACGCGAAAGTTTGTAAGTATGTTTGTATGGATGGATGAATGGATGTTTGTAACTCTCACGCAAAAACTACTGAACGGATTTGGATCAAATTTGGTACAAAGATAGTTTATAACCTGGATTAACACATAGGATAGTTTTTATTCCGATTTTATTTTCCTGTGGGATAATTTTCTTATATATGTTTTTATAATATATTTTCAATACTTTAATATATTATCAACTTTAACGCTAAAACATTAGGTGCATGGTTGATTCGGATTTGAAAGTTTTCGGATAGCTTGATTTGCTGGGTGCAAAAAATATTATTGTGTAGACACACGGACTAGAAAGGAGGTGACTGCTGAGATGACGAGAAATAGGGAAGTATGGAAGAAGAAGACATGTTGCGCCGACCCTAAATAAATTGGGATAAGGGCAGGAGAATGATGATGAGACACAAGGACTATTGATTCTGGCTTTCAGAAGTGTCAGTGGTTTGGGAATATTGTGCGGGCTTGTTCCAAAGACTCGATTGTCGAGGACCCTTAAATACCACGGCAGCTAAAGCGTTTGTATCTCCATTGTTTCTTTTCCAAAATCATTTTATCACACCCAAGTTTCTTTTACCCGATATTTTGCCGTCCCAAAACTTTTTCCAACACTATTTATGTTCGAGAAAAAGCCTGCACACAAGATAAACTAAATTCCTCGCTACACTAGCGAGTTTAAACGTTTTCCTATCAGCGATAGTAAGGCATTAAGCGATATTTATCTAGCCATTACGACCCCATATAGAATCCTGTACTCCTGAAATGGGATCCCGGGTTTCGCTGTGAAGATTGAATTTCGTTCGTGTTACAAGGGTTTATGTTAGACTATGTAAGTTTCGGTTCGTTGGGTTTATTTGGTTGTTACTTAGATTATTTATTCTATCACTAGCTTTTGCCAGCGGCTTCGCCCGCGTTAAAATGACGATTTTCCATACAAACTTTCATCCCCTATTTAACTCACTTAGGGGTTGAATTTCGAAAAATCCTTCCTTATTTCTTGTCTACATTATAAAGGGAACCTCTGTGCATTTCAGCTTTCTAGGTCCAAGGGTTTGGGCTGGGCGTTGATGAGTGAGTCAGTCAGTCAGTCAGGACTTCTCTTTTTATTTATATAGATTTGAATCCTATGAAATGCCTCGATTGTCTAGTAGGCACATTCATGTGTGATTGCTGAATATGATGTCTTGGGACCGATTCCTGGGTCGGGCGAAGTGTTACTGGATTTTTCCAGTAGCAATTTTTTAGTCGCAGCTTAACTAACTAAAAACGAACTTAACTGTTTTTATTTAGAGGATAAAAACGACATAAACAAAATAAAAAGGCGAAAATTAGTGAAAATTGCTGGATGGATGTTTAGAACTCTTCACGCCAAAACTACCAGACAGATGTTTTAAAATATTTACAAGATTGTGCATCATCATCTGCCTAGCCTTTTCCCAACTATATTGGGGTCGGCTTCCAGTCTAACCGGATGCAGCAAGATTGTGCATCTGTGTTAAAAAATATATTTAAGCGGTAAGCCGCGGGCGTCGACTAGTGAATTTTTTTGACTATTATGATGAGTTATTTTCACAAAATTCTTGCTGATACTAAAGAAGAATGAGACGTAACTCCACTACTTCTTGTAGTTTCTAACAAATTATTCATACAGCTTCAGTGCAAGGATTGAGTCGCTAAGTCCTTTGTTTGCGTGAACAAGTGTATGATAAGAGTGCAAATTGGGTGGAAACATATGGATGAAATTGAAGGAAGTGGTTCCGTGGCTTGCCACATTCTTTGACAGTTATGTTTAAGACCTATACAAGTTAGTGGCGATCCTATTGTGTTCAACCGCACACAAATCCAGACTCCGTGGCTGCTTCTGAACATATTACTTAATGGAAAACTCTTTGAAAAAAAAAATTATGAACAATAATAATTCATTGTTATCTATTTTAAATTAAGGCAAAGAAAATAAATGACTTGTAACAGTAATGAATAATAGAAACCGCTATCTAATTTGCCAAGCCGAAATAATACATCTACCTACACAATTAAGTACCCATTTACATCACACCCTATACAATTAGTAGTTACATAGTTGTTGTCGCTAGATGTCGCTTGTGACGCGAGCGATTGACAACAACCTCGCGCTGAGGAAATTAAACTGTTAAACTGAGGGCCCGTTTACACGGCACGGCTTTTGTTGAATTAGGCGCACAATCCCTGCCACATTTGCAAAATGATGCTTTTACTGCTTCGTTTATGTAGACCAATAAGCAGGTGGCCTTGGGTTAAGTTCCTAGGTCTAGTAAAGTGAAAGTGGCGTTTTTTGTCAGAACCTGGGTAGCAGTTCAAATTGTCCTACAGTTGCGCTTTAGAGGACATATGAAACGACACAGACGCCGCGGTTACCATCGCGAAAGAGACTGAGTGCAGTGAGTGTGTACGTGTGCGTACCATCGATACAAAAGAAGAAAAAGAAGCCAGCAAATTGAATTTATTTGTGCCCGCTTGATGGCAATTAGGCTAGCCCTTTACGTAGGACTTCAACAGAAGAAGAAAAAGAAGCGAAAAGAGAAGAGCAGAGTGTAACTAACATAAAGTTTTATTTATGTATAGGTAAAAGATGTTTGGGTCATTGTAGCCTGAAATAAAATGATGTAGTTGTTATGCAAAACAGGCAAAAAGAAAAGTAACCCTGATAAAAAACTCCAGTTAGTACTGAAATTATTATCAGGTAGAATAAGTTTTAGCATCAATATATAATAAAAAAGGAACTCGGAAACCGAACAAAAGAATTTCTAGATATTTCTCGTTAAAGTTTGCCAGCAAAATCATGGTCAAGACTATGCAGATACTCCGTATTTTTATCTATATTCATAAATAATATATTATGAACTAAACAAAGAAACCAAAGTTCAAGTAAGATAAAAGCGTTTAGTTATATCGATGACGGAAAAGTTTACAAAAGAGGCGAATGATACATACAAATGTGAGTTTTCTTAAGCTGTGTACATACTGGACAATTTGGTTTTAACAACCCCACAATTCGCACATTGCTCGTAAAACGAATGGCCGATGGGGCCGAAAAGTTCCGGAGAGGCGATCGCGAACCGGAAGACGTGGCGTTGGAAGGCCTCCGACCGATGAACAGGTGAAGGTTGTGGGGATCGACCCACTGAATGAGAGACGCACGGGACTGGTCAATGTGGCGACACCTGGGGGAGGCCTATGTCCAGCAGTGGACGTCTTTTGGCTGAAATGACGATGATGATGAACCCCACAATTTATATCGATATGAACCTACCGATTTTTCTCCGTGCCTCGAAAACCACTTTAGGCCCCGGTCCCGGCTGTCATTTATTGACCTATGACAGTGGTTACAGGTAGTCGGTGTCTTGAAATTTTGACATCCAGTCTTACCAAGGGGTATCGTACCCAGTACTAACTGGGTTGTGTACTTCAGATGTACTCCATGTAAAATTCTGTTATTTACCTGGACTGCCGCCCTAAAGCCCGATATTTTCGGATCATCATAGTCTCGAAAAACTCCTGAATAAGTGACGCACAGAACCATAAAATAGTATGTTTGTAGTACGTCTTGTTAGGATGGCGCGATGTCCTTTTAATTGAAACACTGTATTTTCTACACATTGAATACATTTTAATTTTGCACACCAAAACTTACATGAGTCGGTAAACATTGTTTTAGAGTGATTTATATAATACATTATTTCCTAAATCAGCTGATTTGGAATACGGATTCAGAATTTATTTTTATCAGTCCCCTGGCGATGGCGGGCGAACATTCACGAATACAGTTCTACTCTTCTACTTCAAACAAATAAGCGCTCTTTGTACTCCCCCTTACCAATACGTGAGAAATAAACTTTTCTTTTACACATGGGTTCATATCAAAGAAGTTTTTATTCTGCCTTGTTTGGAGACAAATCGCTTTCAGTATTGTTGTCAAAAGAAGTTTGGTTCCCCCGATCACATCAATTTCTTGCTTTGTAATATTTGCCTTTGTGCACCTTACTTTATCGTTTGCTTAGAATCAAAGTGTTTGTCAAAGTGAATTGTAAATAAGTGGAAATAGAGTAAGTTAATCCATTGTAAAAATACAATCTAGTTTTCGTGACAGTTTTCAACCATAATTATGTGGTCGATCTTTTTCTTTGCGTGGCGAAATTGAGTCCCTTCAAATTGGTGACGAGTTTGACACTTTCAGTAGCTTCCATCAACTCCTGAGATGTACAAATAACAGGACAGGCAGAATACGATATCAAGTGTCAAAAGACATTTTAAATAATCTATGGCACAACCACAGAATTTTTCATGAAATCCAAATTATATTAAATGGAAATAAAGATATTACTTTCAACTGTCTTAAGAAACAGTAAATCGTACAGTATAAACGGGCTTTTCGCTGCTCGTCAAAATGAACGACAATCAGTGTTAACGCGATCCGACTGGCAACGCTTCGTGACAAGTGCACAGCAGATGAGAGAGAAAGATTTCAAATATATGTCAGACTATCTCGTGGCTCTCATCATCTGCCTAGCTGTACGGTTGAATACCAGTATTTTCTATGGATGAACTTTCTATTGATATACCAACACGCACTGGGCCCGCGTGGTAGATATAGCCCATCCCTGTCCTAGAGAGGAGACCTGAGTCCCTGCAGTGGGAACATAATAGGCTGATGATGATGATGAACTACTAACTCCCGCCTACAATACGTTTAGCTTGGTCTCACTCGCGCAACGCGGCATTCATAATGATTTGTTTTGCTTGCAATAAAAAAATTGCATTGGGAGAATGCCTGAGATGTACAGGATGTAAGACAGTATACCATTATGTCTGTCAAAATATTACTTCGGCTACATTTACTGAGCAAAAAATCCAGCTGGAACGCTCGTATAGGTGTGATTCCTGCTCGAACATAACACGTCGTGTACGAGTGACAGATGATACTCCAGCACACGGCTCCCGCTCAGGAGGTGAGTTGATGGAAAAGGAATCAACTAAAAGTTGTGAAAAGACTAAAAAGGAAAATACTTCGCCGTCGGCAATTAACACGATGGAAAGTATTCAGAGTATTACGGATATGTTAAAAGGAGAATTATCTGCTAGATTGAATATTATCGAAACAAAACTTATACAAGAGATTAAGAATTCAGTAACAACCTTGGTCCTAGAGAATAACAAATTGAGAGAATAATTATTTAAGTGTTGCTAATAAAAAGTGCACATGTTTGGAAGAGGAAATTAAAGTTCTTAAGAACGAAAGGACTATCACTACGCAGCCGACCGCTTGTACCAAATTGGTCCACAATTCCTCACATAATCAAATCAGTAAAGAACTTGGAAAAGAAATATGCAATTCAACGACAGTGCAGGTGCAATCGCGCGGCGTTACCGAGCCAGGCCCCGCGAGCGCGACACCGCGTGCACCTGTGCCGGCCGCGTCGTTCATACCTACGAACGCGACGGCTCAGCTGAGCAATACCTACGCGGCGGTGGCCAGAAATACAGCGGTAGCGGAAAATATGAATGACAAATGGATTGAAGTGAAAAGCAGCAAAAGAAATAATCCGGTAAAAATAGGCGGTAACACTTCGGCTACTTTGTTGAAGGCTGTAGAAAGGAAAAAATATCTACATGTATGGAGGTTGGACAAAAGTACTACAGAAGATAGCATTAAGGAATACATAAAAGATGTACTAGGAAATAATAGCTCGGAATTTATAGTACAAAAGATAAAAACGAGAACTGAAAGAAATTATTCATCATTTAAAATAGGTTTACCAGAAAACAGCTTTGAGAAATTATGTAACCCTGATGTTTGGCCACTAAATGTGGAATTCAGTGAATGGATTTTTTTTCGACGCTCAACCCCAACCACATCAAACCATCCACAAGCGGACACACAGTAGAGCATATAACATTTTATACCAAAACGTTAGAGGACTGAGAACCAAAACAACAAGATTTTTATCACTGCTGGAATCGTCGGATGCTGATATATTCGCTATTACTGAAACAGGATGTAACGAATCAATTTATGATTCAGAAATCTCACTGCCAGGATACCAGATTTTACGTTGTGATCGAGCGGACGGACGCAAGCAGGGTGGCGTACTTTTAGTGGCCACACCGTGTTTTGAACTGCGACGAATAAAAATGCCACAGGATATTAATATTGATACTCATCAATTCGAAATAATTTGTGCAAGTGTTTATAAGCAGAGTCGATTCTTATTTCTTTGCTGTGTAGTGTATATACCACCTAAGGCAGAAGAGACTGAGTACATGGTAATGTTTACTTTATTAGAGAATTTGTGTATAGAAGTAATATTATAATTTTAGGAGATTTTAATTTAGTTTCGTGCAATAATAATGTAAGTAGTTATTTTGAATATTTTGTGGCCTTTTGTGAGGTCGCTCAGTGTAACATGGTGCCGAATTGTAATAATAGGCAGCTGGATCTCGTGTTGAGTGGGCGCGGTGGAGTAGCGGTGTGCGCTGCCGACGAAGGTCTGCTGCCCGTGGACGCGTATCACCCGCCGCTGGCGGTTGCTGTTGCGCCGTCAGGTACGCCAACACTAACACATTCCACACCCGAAGCACACGAATCACAACCACACCCTGAGTCACAGTATAAGAAATGGAATTTTCGCAAAGCTGATTACAATAAGTTATATTATTTAATTAATTCAATAGACTGGAAAGATTTATACAGTATTCAAGATCCTGATTTAGCTTTAAACTTTTATTATGATAAACTATATGAAACTTTTGACGCGAGCATTCCTCCGAAAACTAAAAATATTAGTAATAGAAGATACCCAGAATGGTACAGCTTAGACCTTATTAAGGAAATTAAATTAAAATACAATTTGCACAAAAACTATAAAGCGACCAAATCGCCAAGCGACTATGAGGTATTCTCTCAGTGCCGGGCAAGGGTGAAGGCGGAAACAGCGAGTTGTCACCTCCGGTACAGAGATCGAGTACAAAGCCATCTCGCTACTGACCCTAAATCATTCTGGAATTACGTAAGGTCAAAAAAAGACACTTCTAGTCAGTACAAGTTGATCAAAGAGGGACGAGTTCTATCCGGTGATGAATCCGCTAAGGAATATGCGCGGTTCTTTCACTCTGTGTACAGCGCGACATCAGGCTCGCTGAATGCGGAGGCGGCGTGTGGGGATGCAGCGCCGAGCGGCGCATATGCGCACGTCGCCTGCCTCGAGCGGGCTGCCGTCCGGCGCGCGCTTACTGGTCTGCCGCCTAAGCGCTCAGTGGGCCCAGATGGTATTCCGCCCTTCATTTTGAAAGATTGCCGCATGGTACTAATAGAACCGTTGCTCCACATATTTAACTTGTGTTTGTCATTGGCGCACTTTCCTAGTCGCTGGAAACTTACGCGAGTTGTACCTATACCGAAAGGTCAAGGTGGTACGGATGCCAGTGACTTCAGGCCAATTGCAGTACTTAGCGCACCTGCCAAGGTATTCGAGATGGCTATTCACAATTACCTTTATACCCAGATAGGCCCTCATTTGTCTGATGAGCAGCACGGATTCCGTCCTGGACGTGGAACAATGGGGAACTTGCTTCACCTGATGACGCAGCTGGTACCAGCTGTTGACGCTGGACTCCAGGTTGATGTGATCTATCTGGACTTTAGGAAGGCGTTCGACACAGTCGACCACGATATACTCTTGGCAAAAATGGCGGGTATGGGCTGCACATATCATACTATAAAGTTTTTCGCCAGTTATCTTCGAGATAGACGTCAGTATGTGGACTGTGGCGGACACTTCTCGGAGCCCTATTACACCAGGTCGGGCGTAAGTCAGGGTACAAATTTGGGACCCTTATTGTTCATCATTATGGTGGATAATTTAGCCAAGTTAATCAGGTCCACATGCATGGTGTTTGCTGACGACATTAAGTTGTCTGCAGTCATTAAAGACACTGCGGATCATGACATGCTGCAGCACGACTTGGATAGGGTCACTGAATGGAGTCACCGCAATAAGTTATACTTTAATGTATCAAAGTGCTCGGTACTTTCATTCACACGCACACGAATCCCACAACACCACCAGTACACCATGGACGGGGAGCCGCTGCAGCGTGTCACGGAAATGAAGGATTTAGGCGTTCATTTCACAAGTGATCTGCAGTTTCGCAAACACGTAATACAAATTTGTAAAAAGGCGTACAGGAATCTGGGATTTGTGCTGCGTCAGGCAAATGACTTCACTAACATCAATGCACTGAGGGCTTTGTATGAGGCTCTTGTGAGGAGTCACCTGGAGTATAATGCGCCTGTCTGGAGCCCGAGTGAAATTAAGTACAAATTTATGCCCGAACGGATACAGAATAAATTCATCAGATTTATGTATTTAAAGCTGTATGGGAGATATCCGGGATACCCGTTATTGTATCCTACCCTATTCTGTCTGGGTATGGTAGGATACTATAAATTAGAAGTTAGACGTGAAGTGACACTAATAACTTATATTTTTAAAGTTTTAAGAGGTAGTGTACAAAACTCAGCCATACTATCAGAAATAGGGTTCAATTTACCGGATAGGTACGTGGAGCGGCGGCGCAGGCCGCAACTACTAGTGGTGCCAAGTGCGCGCACTAACCTGCTGGCGCGCGCACCGCTGACTCGTGCGCTGCGCACTCTCAACACGGTGGCGGATACTACAGATATTTTTACTTGTACACTGAGTGAGTTCACAAGGGCCACATACCACATACTGTGTAGCATGTAAGTTATTGATAAGTATATTTTAAGTTTCTTTGTCGCAATAGAACTATTTATCTGTAATGGCAAGAAAACATATTGTGTGAATAAATAAATAAATAAATAAATAAATAACTTTCTATGTGGTTTCCACAACCCAGTTGTTACTGAGTAATGCAATATGCCTTGATAGGACTGGTTGACTGGAGTCTCTCTAAGGGATCGCATCCGGAATGAGGTGATCCGACAGAGCACCAAAGCTATTGACATAGTTCACAGAATAAGTTTAGTAAGCTGAAGGGGAATTTAGTTCTTAAGAGGAGACGGGGAATTGGCAAGCCGCTCTCGCTCTGGGCAGAACGGAAGGGAGAGTCATGTAGAGCAGAGAGCCAGCCAGGCGGTGTGGAGGCCTAGCTTTGCCTATGTCAGTCCTGCGCAGTGGATGCACAGTTTGAAGTCAGGTTAGGTTGGCACGTTGCAGGTGTCGAGCGAAATGAAACGAACACCATCACATAGTACAATACTTATTATTGTCCAGCGAAGAATATTACAGTTACACTATATGATTCCCATTAAATTAAGGTATACAGAAAAACAGCTAAGCTGTGGCTGCTACTAACTGAGAATTGAAAATCCTTATAACACTTTCCCCAACTCTCAAAACGGCGAAGGAAAACATCGTGAGGAAACCGGCATGTCTTAGAACCAAAAAAATCAAAGTCATGTGACATCTACCAATCCGCACTGGGCCTGCGTGGTAGATTATAATAGCCCCTTCACTCTCAAAAGAGAGGAGGCCTGTGTCCCAGCAGTGGGAATATTAATAGGCTGTTGATGATGATGACTTTCCCCAACCAGGGATGCCATTCTAGAAGTTTATGCTCGACAATTGCGCTTGCGACCACTAGAAAAGCTTAATAAACTCACTGTGACCTACATTTTATTATTAAGGAGAACGAAGATTAGGGTAGGATCTGATCCCTTTACAGTTAATTGACTAAATAACCGACTTGTTATTCTAAATGACGAAAGATATACTAAGCTAAATTGATTAAAAACTTTTTTGGCTATTTTATAGGTAAACGTTGTCTGTGTTCGTGTTTTAAGAGGGTGTGAAAATACTTCGAACAACGGATCATTCCCACTAGTTCTACTGCACAGTTCTACGATAGAACTAGTGGGAACTTTTTTTAAATATTTTCCCACTAGTTCTAGCTTATACTTAAACGGCCTAGGAAACCCGAAGGGTGTGGTGAAAATAAAAGATGATCCTTTATGCCTGCCTATACAAATTAAATTGATATGCTAAAGGAATATTTACCGTTGGATACCATTATAAAACAGCATTCTTAAGTTCGTCTTGTCTTTACATTGTTCAAAATGTCATTCGATTTCTTCCGTTATATATCTACCGTGTGTACATTCGACTGCTACGAAAACATTGTGGTGCTTTTATCTTCTTCTAAATTGATGACACATCGTCGTATCCTACGAATAAGGGCGTAACTGCAAAACAGCTACTTTTCAGGAGACACAAATTAGTAAAGTAGAAGAAAGACACAAACGTAATTAGGGCATCGTCTCTTTTACAGATACGCAAAATAGCCATTCCATAGAACACGGCCCCAACCACCATTAGGGTTTTTTCTAATATGTACCTAATATGGAAAATTTTGACTCTCACAATGAAAATGACGTAATTAAGTACAAAATCCTTGAGGTTTAAATTATTTTGATTTACGTACTTGCTTAAAAAATCTCTGTTACCGCCGACTGGTGGCCAAAGGGCCCTAGCACACGAGCCCGTGCAACTTCATTACTTACGATGAAAGAGGGCGCGAGGGCGATTGTGGCTTTATTCTTCGTTGAAAACGGAGTACTTCAAATTGTGAGTTTTGAGAAAACCTAATTATTTCACGACCTGTACCATTTTTAATTGTTTTGTTGGACTGGTTACATGTAGTATGACGGGCAGAATGTAATTATGCAATAAAAGATAAAAGCCCTTATGTTCTTTACGCCCTTATTCGTAGGATACGACGACATTTGCCATGCCATTTTTAATAGGCCTTTAGTTCTCTCTTCTGTAGAGAGATGTCATCACTGAGGCGTCACTCCTAACTCGGCTGCCACCTAACACCAAGCTATAGTTAATTGCTTGTCTGGTAGATGGCGCTACTTGTAATGAACACCACATACATAACAGAATATCACGCCTGTGATCCGCGAAGGCTTTATGCAGAGATGTAATAGTACGACCACATTTCACCATTTATGTTTAAGTCTATTGTAACACGGGGCGAGCCTATTACCGTGTTCGTTAGCCTAATGGAGGCAAGCTCTACCTCTATGCATGAGGTCCACGGTCCGGTTCAATTCCTTGGTCACGAGCAGCAATTTGTTTTTGGGGGTTATGAGGAACAGGGTGTAAAGTTCCTCATCCCCAGTTGAAAAGGGAGGATCCTCCGACCGGACGGGTGTTGTGTCCGGCGGGCTAACTGCCCGTCCGGTCGGAGGATCCTCCCTTTTCAACGGGGATTGTGGAACTTTACACCCTGTTCCTCATAACCCCCAAACTGGTGACCCCGACGTGATGGACGTTCATGCTCGGGGAGCCTTAGCGGTTCGCCGTATACAAGTTTGGCATAAGGAGCGCATTCAAAATGGATGTCCAGGCGTCTTCTGCCGAACTTGTATACGGCGAACCGCTAAGGCTCCCAGGAAAATTCTTCTCATCCAGTGATGACGGAACGACCGACTTCATGGACTTAACCGCGCGCATCAGCCAGTTTGCACGCAACTTGCAGCCAACTCCAGCTTCCCGTCACAGCAAAGCAAGCATTTTTATATTTAAGGATCTGCAGACCACTGATCACGTCGGGGTCCCCAGTTTAGAGTTGTGCTTTGTGTTGTGTATGTGGACTTTGCTCGAATAGACTGTGAGTACCTAAGGCGGTGACTTTTATTACCTTTCTGCCTACCACACTACCTAACACATCTCTAAATGTTAACACGGATCAACTTTCAATAGTGAGATTCTCTTACCATGTTGATAAGCGTTTTTACAAATAAAGTCAATTTTGATAAGTCATTCCACTTTACAATAAGTCATTCTACTTGTATTACGAAAAAGGTAAAAATCTCTAAATACAAAATCGTTATTTCACATGAAAATAACTTCGGAATTTTGCTGAGTGTTACATATTTAAGCTCGTGACTGAAAACTTCTACTTATCCGAGATTACAAGGCATGATGTCCCGTTCTTTCCTAGAAAAAACAAATAATATACGAGAAATAACAACAATAAATGCTTGTCCAATTCGTCACTCGAACAAATCCTACGCAATATTAGTGGCAGGAGCTGCGTATTACTAAGTAATCCTAGTCACATAAAGATACTTCTAAATGTCGACCCCTTGTCTCACGAAAGATTATTGGGAACACTAGTTTGTGGTACCGGGTTTTATTGCTATGCTATGTAGTTGATTTAGTGTACAGAAAAGCAGTTTTCTGAAAGAAAGAAAGAAAGAAAAAATGATTATTTAACGTCAGTACATCAAGCACACACACAATAATAATAAAAAAAAGATTACAAAAATGGAAATACCTACATAGTAGGCAATAGGTCTGCATCATTCTTTGGTGCTTATTCCACCTTTCCCCCTGAGAGAATCCGATTCTACATCATTAAATTCTTGCTTGTTCCGGTAATTTTCTTTACTGTATAATACTTTATCATCTTCTTCTTCTTCTTCCACCTTCGACCATTCAATGCCTCAGCAGTGGAAAAAAAAAATATTTGAAGAGACCTATACTCATACAGGTCAGCTATAAGCAGTCGCTCCATACTCCATAAATGCGAAAGTTTGTGAAGATGTATGGATGCTTGTTCCTCATTTAATGGTGAATTTTGGCACACATCACCGTGTGACACAACTATAAAACTATTAAAATTTAATAGTTTTTATAGTTGTGTCACACAGTGGTGTGTGTTGTTTGATGCCTTTTAATAGTTTATTTAATAAGCGGCTTCTCAACGCTGCCCGCCAGTAACTTAACGCGCTTAGCGTTGAAAAGCAGCTGTGCGGTGGGCACTTGCCCAAAAGAGTATGGCAACACTTAGCCTCTGGCAAAGGTAAAAACCACCCTTTTGGTCACGAGAAGCATCAACTAAGCGTTTTGCAATTTCCTTGAACGGGCTATGAGCACTGAGACGGCCCAGAGTTTCTAACCCAAACGGCTCGAAAATATAGTTTTCACAAAAGTTACTAGATATACATTTTCTTCATTCCTTCGCATCACATCGGTTGCCTTGGTGCCATATTTGGTAACACACACAACTTTTCCGTCACCGGCACCACATTCAGACTTCCTCTGAAATTATAGCAATAGTATGTATACAAAGTATTATACAAAGTATTATAGGACCAACGTTATCACTTCAACACAGACGCAGTACCAACATTTAACAAAACGCGATTCTCAGTTCCCTATACAAAGTTCTGCATATTGTATGAAGATGAAATATGTATATTGTAACTTCAGACTAACTCAAACTCTCAGGACGATACATTGTATTTCCTTCACAACTTAAAACACAGTGTCTGGAGAGTTCTGCTATACACTTTACAGATAAGAAAAGTTACAAGTTGGTAGCCGACTGCACGCAGCAGCAGCAGACGACGTGTCGCAGTGATACTACTGGTTTCTACGTATTTCTATGCGACATGAAGCTAGCGACGCGTCGTCGAGCGGCAGACACACGTGTCGTCCGACCGCAGATCAGTAGTGCCACTGACGCCGGAGCAACGACACGTCGAGCGTGTTTAGAGTTATTGACTAATAGTTATTTGCAGTCGGGTTCGAAATCATGACTGCAGCGACATGACGCAACGACGTGTCGTGACGACATGAAGCGACGACATGTCGTCTACCAACTTGTACCTTAAGGATGCCAAATGTTAGGATATTTTATCATATATTTTGATCATTATCTCCTAACCTTTTCGTATGTTAAAGTCGGCTCCCAGACTAACCGAATACAGCTGAATACCAGTATTTCTCATGCAGTGACTGCCTATCTGACCTCTACTGCCCAGTATGTAACTACTGAGGAATACGAACATGGAAGGGGCCCGCAAGGGCCGACGCCCTTCGGTGCTGCGGGTTCTTCGAAAGAGATACCCGGACCCAGAAACACAAAGGGCTAAGAAGGAACATGGGTGGTTTTTAGTCATTAGAAGTCTGACACTCCTTTTCGCTCTGCCCAGAGCTGGAAGAGTCATTTAATGATTTCCCACACATAACATGTAGGCGAAAATCGCTTTTAACCTTTGCTAAGTGTATATATATTGCTGCTGGTGACTGAACAAGGCTTCAAATTCTCTTGAAAGTACTCTATGTTATTTATAGATATTTTCCGTCTAGCATCCTTAGTAAGTACAATGTCGTTGCCAAACGTAAACTCTAGTAAATCATACTCGAGAAGGTGTCTGGTAAATATCTTTTGTTAGGCGCTTTTCACTCCTCTTTTCCACATGACCAAACCATCTAAGCATACTCTTTTTAATTTTTGTTACTACCTGCCGCACTTAGAGAGCTTTAATGATTAATGATTATAATTATTATAATTATTACTTTAACGCCCATCACTTAGTAAAGGTTTCGACAGTTTTGTCATAAAAAAGTATGTCAAATGGTTACTAAGTGACGGCTTAAGTAATCAATAAATATATCTGAGTACCCGCTGTGAATCTTCTTTTCCAACATCTTCAATCATCTGAAAGAGCGAAGGGAACGTCTACCGATGCGCGGGCGCGCGGGGGCGCGGGGAGAGGGACCGTCGGGATCGAAAGCGGACGTGCTCTTGACCCAATTTTATTAGCCAATAGCTTTTCGCGATCTGCCTAGCTTTTTCCCAACTATTGGGGTCTGCTTCCTGTCTAACCAGATGCTGCTGAATAGCAGTATTCTACATACTAATAGAGCGACTGCCTATCTGGTCTCCACAACCCAGTTAATTCTGGGTAATACGATACCCTTTGGTAAGACTGGTTGTCAGACTTTCAGGTCACTGACTACCTGTAACGACTGCCAAAGATGGATATGACTATGACAGCAAGGACCAACAGCTTAACGTGCTTTCCGAGGCACGTAGGAAACTCGGTATGTAACGGGTCACCCATCCACAGACCAATTCTCTTGACTGTAGGTACTCCAAGTTATTTATAGATATTTTCCGTCTGAGAATAACCTTAGTACAATGTCGTCGCGAAACTAAAAGTCTAGTAAATCATACTCGAGAAGTATGGAGCGAAACGTTAACGCGTATATCATATGAATTTATTTCCACACTTTGTAACCTTTGGAGAAAAAACGTCGTATAAATCATTGACATTTGTTCTGTTGCTACAATCTCATCGATCATTTTCACAGATGGGAAACAAATTGGGTAATCCCTTTTGTTGTATCGCGATAAAACTGATTTTACCGTATAAGTTGGTTATTGTAATTAGGTATTAAAATGAGGAGCAGTGGTGGCAGCCCCGACTAACGATCAATGAGTCGTGGGTTCGAACCAGGCGCATTACTTTGTGTAATTTATTTCAACACCACTGCTCTCAAAACGGTGAAGGAAAACATCGCGAGGAAACCGGCATATCTTAGAACCAAAAAATTCGAAGACCTGTGACATCTACCAATCCGTAATGGGCTCGCGTGGTGGATTATAACCCATCTCTCCCAGAGAGGAGGCCTGAGTCCCTGCAGTGGGAACATTATAGGCTGATGATGATGATGATAAAAAAAGCCCTCTTCCTCTCTCCTACTATTGCAGTGCCCGTCAGGGTCTACAATGATCATAACTTTGTAAAACCTACCATCTAAGTAAACTTGTGGAAGCAATAAATGTATTGAGTATTGAGTATGATTAAAATGAGTAAACATCAATTCTGTCCGTTTACTGTTTGACATGACGATGACGCCTGTAACTCCGAAGTGTTAGGCAGAGGTGTACCTATAGTAGTATACAATTCGCCAGTTATGTTTAGATCCCATGTAAAAGGGGGGCGAGCCTATTGCTATCAATCGGACACAAATCCCGACTCCAAAAACCCAATATTACTTTGACCGACCTAGGTAATGAAGCCAGGATCTTATGTACAGTAGCCGCGCTTGCGACCATTAGACCAACGAGGCAGTTTGGCAGATAGGAAATAAATTGGGACATCCCTGTTGTGTCCTGTGATACCCGGGGTGATAGCACTAATTACTCTGGATCACCGGCTCACCAGCCCCCGTAGCATGGCGATTCTATCTCTATTCTACCAAGAATAGACAAAGATTTTTCCATACAATTTGACATGAAACCTTGCTATAATCTGTCATTTTGTCGATTCTTCCGTCGACAAAACCTTCTTTGTTTGTTTCTTCGGTAGTCATGCTAAGCCGGCAGATCATCCAAGTCTTCAGTCCAGAGTCGCTTCACAACACACTTCCCGCCATTTGTGGTGACTGTCAAGTGTCCCTTGTGTGTGACAGCTGCCTGACACTTGTGTCTGTGAGACGGTGTTGCTATATCTATTAAATAGATACACCTCAGATACACTACAATCCCTATTGTCGTTTTGCGACAAATCAGTTTTTTTCGATTTTGCCGACTTTGTGCAAGCGGAAATTGATAGTAGCTGCTGCTGGACATAGATCTCTCACAAGTGTCATCACATAGACCGGTCCCGTGCGTCTCGCTTCCAGCTCCTCCTGAAGGCATCCTACTAGTGGGACAGTTGACCTGGTGAACCAGGTCAACTGTCCCACTAATAGGAGGCCTACCAATACAGCGTTTTCTAGAAGGCGTCCGCCATCTCCTCCTCGGTCTGCCGCGCTATCGTCTAGCGAGCAATATAGTAGGCTAATAAAAATAGTTCATACATTTCATTGCTCCTGACAGTACACGACAACATTACTTACGTAAACGAAGACACAAGATCTGTTTACAAGAATCAGATCAGTCATAATAAAGTGTATTTTGTTTAATTACGTCATCGCTCTCAAGGAAATTGCTTGTCTTGTTATCTGATCTTTATTATTCTCACTCTTGTGTCCCCTGGGAGTCTTATAACTGCGTAAATGTGTGCATTAAATGAGAACTCAAGTCTTAATACATAACATTGCGCTTGTAATCCCAGAAGGGAAAGGTAGAGATGTACCTAATAGTTGACCCACTTTTCCCTAATTATGTGTAAAGGGTTTTGTTATAAGGAGCGAGTCGAATACTTCAACATAATTAATAAATGCTCAACGCCCAGCCCAAACCCTTGGACCTAAAGAGCTGAAATTTTGCACAGAGGTTCCCTTTATAATGTAGACAAGGAATAAGGAAGTATATTTCGAAATTCAACCCCTAAGTGAGTTAAATAGGGGTTGAAAATTTGTATGGAAAATCGTCATTTTTACGCGGGCGAAGCCGCGGGCATCAGCTAGTGTGTTATAAATGCGATAGAAACCGTCTGTCTGTCGGTTGTTTATTACCTTTTCATCATTCTCTTGCCATAATTCATTAACTGTGGACGGTGCAGAATGTTCTTCGTCCATGTTTCTCTATTTCTCGTCATCATATCAGACATGGCACTGCCTTTCTTGCCATATCATTCTTTACACAGTCCATCCATCGTTTCTTCGATTTTCCTCTTCGTATCAACTAAACTGCTGTTACAACTCACCTCAAGTGTCTAAGCGGCGGTTCTCCACAGATAATGTCCCACCTTCCATCTTGCGCTGTATGCCCTGACTCCTGTACACTTGGCGACCTTATGACTGCATCAGCGAGTGGAGTTCGCATAGCTGAATATTGCCAAAATGATTTAACAGAAAGGGGTTTGGCTAAAGTTGGCGTCGTTTTGAAGTTGCGCGGCCAGTAATGAAACTTGGATATTTTGAAAGAACAGATTAAAGCGATCCAAAAATATTATGGATGCATTTCTCTAAATCTAATCGGAACGGAGATATTTGGTTTTGAATTGCTCATTAAAATCGAAGAAGTTATTACAGTCTATTGCACTGTTTAAGGTTCCAGTCGTATTTTTTTCAGAATTCAGACCACACGGTAGGCGCAGTGGCTCAAGCAGTTGACTGCTGCGCTACGTGTCGCGGGTTCGATTCCCACACAGGGCAAATATTTGTATGACTTGCAGATAGTTGTTTCGGGTCTGGGTATTTGTGTGTTTGAGTTTAAATGTTTGTGAATGCACCCACGATACAGCAGACTGAAGTTCCTAGTGCTGGCCAACGATGAAAAAATAATCAAAATAAATTAAATACGTACGTAGATTGCATGGCTCGATGTCTGTTATCTATGGGCTGATGCATTATAAAGACTTGGCATTGTGATCGTTTGTGTATTGTGACAGACCCAGCATACCTCTTTAGACTCTTATATGTTTAAGATTTGGATGTATAACACCATGGATGTAATTAACAGTGCATTTTGCATTTGTAGCCAGCGAAGTCTGAATCGTGTCGGCGGGACTCGTATTACACATTCATCTAGACGGACATTTACGTGTACATTCTCGTAGAAACTGCTACACAAGGGCTGGATGCAATATTGCTCTTGTATTATTTATTCCTTTTCCCAACTATGTTGGGGTCGGCTTCCAGTCTAACCGGAGGCAACTGAATATCAGTATTTTACATGGAGCGACTGCCTATCTGACCTCCACGTCCCAGTTAATACTGGGTAATACGATACCCTTTGGTAAGACTGGTTGTCAGACAGAGTCAGGTCACTGACAACCAGTAACGACTGCAAAAGATTATATGGCAGCCGGGACCAACAGCTTAACGTGCTTTCCAAGGCACGGAGGAAACTCGGTATATAATCCACACCCACCCATCCACAGACCCACCTAGGCAAGCGTGGCCTAACCTAAAGATCGACCCAAGTAGCAGTTATTATTAAGCCAGCTCTAATATCAACCTTCTAAACACATAACTAAGATAATCTTAGTTAGTTCATTAAATCTTAGTAAGATTTGACTGGCCTGTTGGTCTAGTGGTTAGTGACCCTAACTGCTATGCCGGAGGTCGTGGGTTCGATTCCCACCCAGGACAAATGTTTGTGTGATGAGCACGATCATTTGTTCTGTGTAATTTATCTATAATATGTATGTATTTAGAAATATATAAGTATGTTTATCAGTTGTCTAGTACCCATAACACAAGCTCTGCTTAGCTTGGGACTAGATGGCGTTGTGTGATAGTTGTGGAATATTATTATTATTCTCTTTATTTACTTTCCCTAAATACTAATTTACATTTTTAAATATTTGTTAAAAAAAAAATCTAAAAAACATTTAAAAATATAAAAAAATAGTAGTCCACCGGTGTCGGGAGCAGGGTCCAAGCTACCGGTGGTTAGGGTCCCAGAGACAGGAACCTCCTCATAATACGGGCCGTATCGAGAAGTACTGCCTTCTGAATCAGGCCCTTGATCCAACCGCCAAGCGAAAGTTTTGACAAGTGGTCGTCCATGCTTTTTGCTATCAGGCCATTGGCCGTGACGACTATCGGCACAATGATAGCCGAGTCCACATGCCACATATCGACAACCTCGTGTGCTAAGTCCAGATATTTTATTTGCTTCTCTTTCTCAGCTTTCACGAGGTTCTCGTCATGTGGGATGGTAACATCGATTATCATTACGCGGCGCGCTGATCGGTCTATCACCACTATGTCAGGTTTATTGGCAACAATAGTCCTGTCAGTGATGATAGACTGATCCCAGTACAACGTGACATGGTCTTTTTCAAGAACTGGGTCGGGCACATACCTGTAGTACGGAACCTCAGATTCCACAAGTTTATATTTCAAGACAAGTTGCTGGTGAATAATCCTGGCCACTTGATTGTGCCTGTGCAAGTACTCGCCGTTAGCCAGACGAGAACAACCAGAAATAATATGTCTGATGGACTCACCCGGACGGTGGCATGCCCGACACACGTCAACCGTCCCATCCTTCATAATATATTTCCGGTAGTTATTCGTCAACATAACTTCGTCCATAATTGCACAGACAAAACCTTCAGTTTCCCCAAAGAGGTCGCCGAAACGTAGCCAGGACACGGACGCTAGAAAATCTACATCGGGCCCATGAAGAGCCCGGTAGAAGCGCCCGTGAAGCTCCTTGCTTTGCCACACTTCCTTGCGGTCATCAGCAGTAAGTACCACAGGTTTGCGCCAGTTCTCGTTAGCCATGGACAGTGGGGTGAGTCCCTTGTCCACTGCGACCACATCTCGGTGCATACCCACATCGGCTTTTAAAAAATATTCTCTGAGACTGCACACCTCGCGGTTGTGGAGGGTCTTCGCGTTTAAAAAACCTCGACCCCCGCACTTCCGCGGGATGTACAATCTCATGACCGATGATCGTGGGTGATGCATCCGATTTGCGGTCAGCAATGTACGGACTCTCCTATCCAAGGCATCTAGTTCAGTCTGAGTCCATTTGAGTATGCCGAAAGAGTACATTAAAACTGGTATGACCCAACCGTTGAAGGCGCGCACCTTGTTCCCACCTGAAAGAAGGCTATTTAAAACCTTCTTCAGGCGTCCGAAGAAGCGCTCCTTCAACGATTGCCTCATGTCAGCTACGTTAATGCCTAACGCTTCCGACATACCCAAATATTTATAGCTTTCGGATGAGGAGAGGGATCTGAGGTGTATGGAATCCTGTATACTTATTATTATTATTTCTTTACGCAGAACAGTAATTGAAGAAGACATTTTTATAATATTCAAACTCAAATATCTCAGTTTAGAAATGACTTAGGACAAAAATAATTTAACATGTATGTGTATTTGACACAGCACAACAAAATAACATGAAAATTAAAAGTGGCAGCTCAAAAAAAAAATGGCGCCACTAGCCCATACAAAGTTAGCCAAACCCCTTTGCCATCGACACGCTAAGAAGAAGAACTACTCTGATGAAAAATGAAATTGAATTGAATTGATTGAATGAAATTTAGCACACGGATAGACCTTTTTTTTTGAGTGGGTGGAAAATCATCAAATAACCCGCTCTTGGGCAGAGCGAAAGGGAGTGTCAGACTTCTACTGACTAAAAACACCCATGTTCCTTCTTAGCCCTTTATGTCGAGGCCCCGGTATCTTTGTGACCAACACGGATAGACCTTCTATTTCAGATTACAACTTATCTAGTCATATAATACACAAATGACAATAATATTTGTTCTACAGGCGGATATCAGACCGCTATAAAAGGAACTTGTTAATTCATATTGTTACCACATCAAATTAATGGCATTCGTTTGTTTTAGCTATTAATCTGATAGCTCATGTTACTGGTCATCAAGCGAGGATAGGCATAATCAGCCTATGCGAGTGGATGTTTTAAATTATTTTTAGGTAATCTTAGAAGGAGCACATGCAAAGATGTAATTCATCATTCATTTCAGCCAAAAGACGTCCACTGCTGGACATAGGCCTCCCCAGGTGTCGCCACATTGACCGGTCCCGTGCGTCTCTCATCCAGCGGGTCCCCGCAACCTTGACCAGGTCGTCGGTTCACCTAGTGGAGGCCTTCCAACGCAACGTCTTCCGGTTCGCGGTAGCCATTCTAGAACTTTTCGGCCCCATCGGCCATCCGTTCTGCAGAAGATGAGAGAAGATGTAATTATATGGTCAAAATACTTTATGTAGGAGTCAACGATTCTGCGAATAGGGGGTCTCTAAAATGGCCTCTTTAGCAGATCATTATACTATTAGGTACGATCATAACATGAATTGCGTTAAAATTCGAAAATGGACCATTCATAATAGTAGGTAACTGCGTCTGTGACCATTTTACAAAAAACGCAATTCATATTATTTTTCTAATAAGATCTGCTAAATTGTCTATTTTAGACCCCCTGGTGAACGCAAGCCAAAGTTGAACTTACAAGCGTCCACTGAAAATAATCAGCCAGCACACACCCTTTCAAGGAAGCCCATAACATAACATATTGGAAACTAATATCGGCAGCTCATAACAAATAGTAAACATGGGAAATATCCCGTTTTCAGCTAATGATCACGTTACACATTTCCTTGAGAAAATGTTAATACCTCGCTTACGTTAAAGTGTGAGGCACGTGGCTTTGCTTCTCCGGTCTCTCTAATTCCCAGAAATGGAATTGAATTAAACGTGTTAGTAATTAAGTAGGTAGTTATTAATTTAAATTAATCGATGTAAGCATCCCGTATTTTATCCCCGAAGGGTATAGCAGACGTTACGTATGCGTAGAACCACTACACGCCAATAAACCAGGTATTCTAAATTCCATTATTAAGAAAGAACTACATGTTTCTTATGCGGCTAACAGACGTAAAACGCAAGTTTTATAATGCGTAAAAGTATGATTCACTGCAGTAAACAAAATCAGAAAAAATATATGATATCCTTCAGGATATGTGCTAGTAACATAGTGTTTTGAAAACATAATACAACTAACTTTGCTTGATAGAAAAAATCACGAAAATACCTCTAAAAAATTCATAAAATAGCTAAAGCAGTTGACTGCCGCGCTACGTGTCGCTGGTTCGATTCCCGCACGGAACAAAATATTTGTATAGCCTACAAATAGTTGTATCGGGTCTGGGTATTTGTGTATGTGAGTTTAAATGTTTGTGATAACGCACCCACGATACAGGGGAAATTACTAGTGAAGGCAAACATTCTTAAAAAAAAATGATGACCTTGAAAGGGTTAGTTAATAGTGAATCTTGGCTCTCGTGGCTAGATACTTACAGTCACTCGGATCAATCTTTAGGTAAGCCTTTTAATAAGCCGTTGGTACCAGCTGTTATTAGATCTGTAGAGATTTGTAGAGTTGGAAAACCAGTCTTACTAAGGGGTATCATAATTATTACCCTGTACTAACGGTGGCCCAGTAGGAGCAGCGGTGGCCCAGTGGTGGCGGCCCCGACTTACGAACAAAAGGTCGTGGGTTCGAACCCAGGCAGGCACATTACTTTGAGTAATTTATTTCATCACCGCTGCTCTCAAAACGTTGAAGGAAAACATCGTGAGGAAACCGGCATGTCTTAGAACCAAAAATTCGAAGACATGTGACATCTACCAATCCGCACTGTGCCTGTGAGGTGGATTATAGCCCATTCCCTCTCAAAGAGAGGAGACCTGTGTCCCAGCAGTGGGAACATTAATAGGTTGGTGATGATAACTGGATTGTGGACGTCAGATAGGCAGTGACTCCATGTAAAATAATGGTATTCAGCTGCATCCGGTTAGACTAGAAAGCGTTCCTTAAAGTAGGACGACGATAGCATACACCCATTTCGTTTATGTGAAGTTTTTGTATTGTGTTTAAGGCCCATTTCTCTGCAACGGACATTTTTACACGTTCTATTGCTTGAATAGATATGAATACAATTTTATACACTGAGACCTTAACCTCGGTCCTCTTATTTTTTTATCTTGTGGTTACTACCTTAACTGGGGGTCTAAAATGGCCACTAAAGGTACAAGTTGGTAGCCGACTGCACGCAGCAGCAGCAGACGACATGTCGCAGCGACACGACTGGTTCCTACACATTTCTATGAAATTCCCTCAGTAGTTAGCGACATGAAACTAGCGACGCGTCCTCGAGCGGCAGACGGTAGTGTCGTCCGACCGCAGATCAGTAGTGCCCATGGATAACAGAAATAACAGGACATATGCCCTTTAGTGAAACGACATGACGCAACGACGTGTCGTGACGACATGAAGCGACGACATGTCGTCTGCTGCTGCTGCGTGCAGTTGGCTACCAACTTGTACCTTTAAGCAGATCATAATAATAATAATATAAATTGCGTTAGAAAGCGTAAAATGGACCTATCAAAAAGGTAACTGCGTCTGTATTCATTTTACGAATTTTAACGCAATTCATATTATGATCTGCTAAAGTGGCTTTTAGACTCCCTGGTGTCAGAGTTTATAAGCCACCCATGGGCCCTGACGACTGGGACTGGGACTTGACGTTACATGCGATATTTCTCAATTATACTGGTTTCTTCACGATGTTTTCCGTCACCGAAGCAAATGATAATTATGAAATCTGTTTCTTTGAGCATTAGAAAAATCAACCTCAATACGAGTAGAATAGGCAACAATTTACATCTACCGGAAATTAAATACTATAGGGATGGCGAACCAATGGCACGCGTGCCATTGTGGCACGTTGCAGAATATTTTAGGCACGCCACCGAATTTTTAAACATATTTTCAACTATGCCTACGAGTCATTATTTTCAGAGATGTAACATAACATAAGATTCGATTAGAAACCGTTTGGTAGCAAAGAAAGAGCTTTTAGTTGAACATATTTAGTTAAATTATCTGCCAATTAGTCTTTTTAAGCAATATTATTTGACGGCACGTGTAAGGTCTCAATAAACATTTCTTTAGAAAAAAATGGCACGTTGATCCATATAGGTCCGCCATCCCTGAATAGAACAATGTATGACCTCTAAAAGCCGTTGAAAGTAGAGCTACTCTATGTTAATAACTATCTAAAACATGATAGGTGCCAACGAAAACCACAACACATAAGAAAAATCAACATCTTATATGACACTCTCAAAGCAACACAATTTATTGCTTAACAAACATTCACCTAAAAAGGGAAACTTGCAAGGCCGCTGGGGGCATCAATTTTGTCTCTTGCACTGAAATTTTTCCGACAAGACGTCAGAGGGGAATAGTGGGACGGAGGGGGGGAATCAACAGTTTCAGCAGGCTCAGAAACATCGCTCTAAGCCAGTCAGTCCCCGCCGATAGCCGCGGACGGTTGTGCCACCCGCGCGTGTAACCGTGAATTACGACTCCAGAAATTATGTAAAAAATGTGCCGTTACAAATTCAGTGTGTTGTAAATTCTGTGTGTGTTTTATTTTCGCGTTTTCTCGAGGATTAAATTGTTTGTTTTTTATTTTTCGAATTAACTTTTTCTCGAACGGGCTGGGAAATCGTGTGTGATATCATTTAAGTATGTTGTTTATTTCTACGTCCTGTTTTTGAAATTTATTGTTTCTTTTTTTTTTGAGTGTGACTTTTGAAGCGGCTGTGTTTTGTATTCAAAATCAGAAGGTAAGTGTTCGAATGACTATTATAAGTACAACTGTTTTTTTTTCCAGACGACTTATAATAATATGAACGGTGGAAAATTAATAAAAAAAAAACATGTTCGTAACTTGAAACTCACGTGGCCCTACTCTAGGCGCAATGAATAGCCCTTTTATAAAGCCAATATAATATTATCAATCACCCGCCCATCACTTCGCGCGTACGGAAAATGTGTTTCCAATTTATTTAATAAAAGAGCAATATAGATGGAATTACGGAACGCCCAGGGGTTTCTTTTCTGCCAATTTGTCACACGTGGGGGTTACATGATTGTGACTTCGAATAATGTCTTGAAGCTCATTATTCGGTATAACAGAATAAAAGGTTGTAAACCCATCCCTTTTCGGGACATTTTCCTCATTATAAACTGAAGCTGTTAGGCTTTCTTGGTAATATTAGGTTTTCCTCATGTAATTGATGTAAACATTCGAGTAAAATAAAAGTCTAAATCTTTTAAATTCGACGTTTTTAATATTCCTAGTTTTAAATTAATTCAATACAATAGTTTATTTTAATTATTTAAATGTAAATGACGCTACCGAAAGCGCCAAAATACTGAATCGACACACGCTAAGAAGAAGGATACAAATAATAATAATAAAAAACCAAATACATTTATTTTAGGTAGGTACCTACTTAATTTAAGTATTAAAAAATTATTGATCGATCTCCCTTATTTCATTAATAAAAATATTGGATTCATAATAATTATAATGTATACAAGAAAATATTAAAGATTTGGTCCAGAGTCAAAATAATTCTAATAATACATAATACGATCAGATTAAAGTAATACTCATTTTCTTCTTCCTCAAGGGACTTAAAAGAAAGCGACAAAAAATTAAGAAAAGTCGCAAATATGAAAATTCTAACAACATTTTTATTCGAAAAAGGGAAGTTATAAAATGGGAAGCGATTTTGTGAGTCGAATAAAATATCGAATGCGATGTCTCTAAAACCAAGGACCGTTGACAGTAGGAAAAATTAATCCAAGTGTGAAATAATATTAGGTTTTAACCTAACAGTTTTTTTTTAAGTTTAAAAAAATCTTTGTGGCTAATATTCTTGCCATATTTTCGAAGAAAACAAATACATAAATGACGACGCTAGCTTCACCATAATTAGAGGTAACGTTTTCTGACTCGAATTATAAGTCAATCTTCGTCGCATTTGCCTTGGAAAAGCATTACAGACTGCTTAAATCTGAAAAAAGCTTTATCACACTCAAACAATATACCCATAGTATAGGAAAGAAAGAATCAAGAAAGATAGGATCTCATGCATGTGCTGGATCCATTCTACAAGAGAGCGGAAAAATTATTAATTAATTTTACTTTTATGCACACACAATGGACATCACAGAATAGGAACATTATAATAATACAACGCTTCAAAAATGCTGCTTATTTTTTACATTAAGAAATATCTACCAGCATATAAATGGAAAAGAGATTAAACAATTAAATAGTGATTGAGGAAAAATGAGTTCATTAATGTCAACTTATAATAAAATCTATACTTATATTATAAAGAGGGAAAATTTGATTGCAACGTTGTATGCAGTAGGTAATCTTCGGAACTGCTAATCCAATTCTATTATTTTGTCATGGCTAGAAAGATACATCAGTCTTGGAAGCTTGTCATCTGCCAAACCTTTTTACAACTGTGTTAGGGTCGCTTTCAAGTCTAACCGGATGAAGCTGAATACATACCAGTATTTTACATGGACCGACTGCCTATCTGACCTCCTCAACCCAGTTAATACTGTGTAATACGGTACCATGTAGTCAGAGCACCAATAACTTATCGTGATTGTCGATCGGCACGGAGGAACCTTGGTATGTAACGGGTGGTCACCCGTTCACAGACCATCCTATTCACACGCGGTTTATCCTACTTATATCCTACTCAAAGAGTATTTTAAGGGCACCCTGCCCATGTCTCTAAAGCGAAAGCTAATGGACATGTTTATTTTCCCATGACCTACAGTGCACAAACTTGGTCTTTGACTAATATCCAAAAGTCCAAACTCAAGGTTTACCAACATGCTATGGAGCGCAGTATCTTAGGTGTAAAATTGCAGTGTAGTGTTTTGAACCAATCGGGTTCAAAACACTACACTGCGCTCCAAAACGCAAATTCTTGACGTGGCTCAAAAGGCTGCCATACTTAAATGGGACTGGGCAGGACATGTCTGTCGCATGCCGAACGAGCTGTGGGCCCGTAAAGCTCAGGAGTGGTGCCCTGAAACAGTTACACGAGGTCGTGGCAGACCACGAAGGAGATGGCGGGACGAACTGGATGTCTTCCTTGAGAATTGGAGAGACGTCGCACAGAGTCGTGACCGGTGGAAGGAATGGAGGGAGGCTTTTGCTCAGCAGTGGGACAACTAGGCTATTAAAAAAAAATATATATATCCTACTAAATTATTATAAATGCGATAGTTTGTAAGGATGTATGTATGGATATTTATTTGTTACTCTTTCACGCAAAAGCTACTGAACGGATGTAGATGAAATTTAGAACACAGACAGTTTATAACCTGGATTAACACCTAAGATACTTATTATTCCGGCAGTCCCGTGGGACAATTATCGAACTCCACGCGGGCGAAGCCGCTGGCACAAGCTAGTCATGCATTTAAACTGAGTTATCACAATTCACGCGATAAAGAAAGAAATATCTTACACGTAGGTACGTATATTAGTTTGTAAATAAGCTAAAGTTGTCTGAGAATAAATAAATGTTTGTTTATGTGTTGTGTTATTGGATAAAGATTTTCTCTGCCTCGTCCCGTCTTTCGATCATAAATTGGACTCCTTAAAATTCAAGTAAATACGAGTTGAAAGCCCCATTTATATGGAACGCTTGCGCCATACATATCCGCTTACAGATTCAGCTTGTCACCATTGATTTAGCGCTGAGTTTCTCGAGCTGTTGTCGTGGATCCGGTTTCAAAAGTATACGAATAGACTCGGAGACGAGGTGTGTTTCTTTTATGAGAAACTCGCTGTCTAAGAAAAAAGGTTTTAAAATACATTGTTTTGGAAGTCGAAATTATGTTGTTCCTTCTCTCCGCTATTCTTTTCTGATCAATTTCGTTGCGGGATCCAAGACCGTTAAATCGTTTCTCTGGGACTTCGTCGAGCTTCATTGTCTCGGCGCTTTTCTTGTGGTCGCCGCTGTTGGTTATGTCTTACAGGAGTTACAGCGGTTTGGGAATAGTGTGGCGGGCTTGTCCCATTAAAAAATACACTGTTTTAACCTTTCACAGTTTATAACTAAACTTTTACTGTCCCTTACAGCATTTAAAGAAAGAAAGAAAAACAAAACAAATTACTAAAGAAAAAACCACTAAATTAAACTTAAAGAATAAGATATCGTTAATCTTCAGCATCCTTCGGTTCTGTACGAGACCAAAAGGCCCCGAGGCTAAAGGATGTATGAGTATGATGCTGTACTGTAACATTCATAACTTGTAAAAAAAAACAAGTCTCGCAACTCAGTTCTACTACCGTAAAAAGTTGTGAGATCAATGTAATAATTTACTAAGTCGGTTAATTTATTCAGTCTCTACTTATAGAACCTTCTGTCTTAAGTTATTACGTAATTAGCTAACCTAACAATATCTTATAAAAATCTTTTATGTTTTAAATAAAAAAAAATGTCTTATCCAACGCATGAAAACACAATGTCAAACAAACAATCACACAAATCGACAGCCTTAAGCATCAGGAAAAAAACACTTTTTGTTTTTTCTTAAAAGCTGTTTGAATACAATATAATAAGTATAAAAAAATATCTGTCATCAAAAAAATAAAATCACTACCAGTACAAATTAATTGATTCTTAAAAGTTTCACAAAAGATAACCATACGCCTCGCGAGCGCACAGACTCGTCATATAAACAAAACTATTGAACTTACAGCATGGAAACTGCTATCCCGTGAAAGGGCTAACCGACGACTGAGTTGGCTCAGAAGGACAAACAAATACACGCGTCGGATAAAAAACTATAGCAATATGTTTCCCGCGTAGGTGCCTCTGCGACGTACGTTATCTTTCTAGGGTTAAATAGACCGGCTAACTATTTGCGGCTGCCAAAATCAAAATCAAAAGTCATTTATTCAAATTAGGCTGCTATGAGTTCTTTTCGAACGTCAAAACGTTTTTTACAAGAGACAGTCTCCCAAAACGCCCACTCCCGGACACATTCTAGTTTTTTAGCTATGAAGAAGAAGTGGCAGAACAAACTCTCTAGCAATACATCTGTCTGTAAAGATAGAAAATTAACTAAGCAAACTATGGCCGACCTCCTGGCCTGCTCTTTGTGCAGTTCCACTTGCATTTTGAGACACCTGTCCGAAGCCACTACAAACGCCATCAACGTGGCTGAGTTCTAATCTAAACTAATAACAATGTTAGAAGAAGAAGCAGATCAGTATCTAAAAGATGATGGAACCATGAACACACTGAATAACGCACTATGGCTCTTTTCCAAATTTTACAAAATCCATAGCCAACCTAAGGATCGACTTATTTTTAGCAAAAAACCAGAAACACCCATTTATTTAGGGGGCGTTTTTTATCGCTAAGTATAAACAAACTTCGTTAATGATGTCCCCTTTTTTAAAACTCCACAAAGTGCTATTTAATACTTTTCGAAGTTGGTCAGCGATTAAAGAATAGAATAGATTTAAGAGTGGTCTACATACACCAACTCACGTTTTTATCCCATGGGTGTAGGCAGAAGCTATAAAACGCCACCTGCTACGATGCTTAAATACACCTTTCATCTCGTTCAAATTCATTGATCTGCTCATAGACGCACGTCCAATAAATACAATATTTCACTTAGACCTACATGGCGACCTAAAAAACGTCGAGAAAATGTGCATGGTTTTGGTTGGTCTGTGGTCATTTCTTATGAAGAAAATCCGGCAAGAAAATCTATGGTTATTCTTTTAAAATAATAACTCTACCTATCTATTTATATAAAAAGAGAAGTCCTGACTGGCTGACTCATCAAGGCCTAGCCCAAACTCTTGGACATAGAAAGCTAAATTTTACACACAAGGAATAAGGAATGATTTTCGAAATTTAAAGTTAAATAGTAGGCGCAATTTGCACGCGGGCAAAAGCTACTTTTTCAATATTTTCATGTAGCGAGTACTACGCACCTGACGTTTCCGAAGAAATAAATAAGGTCAATGTATGTTCTTCTAGGGCGTCCCCTAGCTAGAATTGTAGCCAATATGATAGAAATGCGAAAAAAAACAAGAAATATTAAGAAAACAAAAGTCCCTCAAATCTTAAGAGTACTCGGATAAAGCCTAATTTAGATAAACTGTGGCCTTTAATCTAACAATAATCGTATCATTTCCTGTTTAGTTTTCTTGCTTGGTATAGTATTTGAATAGTATTACCTGAAGGCTGAATCGCAATATATTTTATGGACAGATTAACCCGCAGTTTAGATTGTATTATGACTGCCCGTCCACGTCCTCAGACGATACGACGCGCGTTCAGTATACGCGCGTGTTCCACTTGTGCTTTGCATGATTATTATCGCGTTGAGATGACTTGTGGCATGCGTTAGTTACTAAACAAGTAACAACCTAAGACTTTTTTGTTCAAAATTCTATTCTAGTTTTAATCAGAAACCTAATAATATGCTAGTAAAAAATAACAGGCAAAAGGTGTATGGAAGGATCGTAGCAGGTGGCAGTCTGTGGTTTCTCCTTACCCCATGGGAAAAATATGCGTAAAAAGGCCTAAAGGTTTTTATTAGTTAGCGCCTCCCGTGACCCAAGCAGCTTTCTTTTATTTACCGTGACCGACCATAAACTCAATGCCATTCAACGTGGCAATGCCGCCAGTCTCTTGGGCACATTTTCTATTGACAGCGCTGAAGACCATTTTTTTGAAGCTATAATTTAGTTTGTGATATATGTAGGTTTTAATGTATATAGTTCATTAGGAGGACCTTGTGGTTAAATAATAAAAGCCGCTTGGGTCAATCTTCTGCAAAGCTTTCGTTTACAGATCTTTGACAGTCGTTACAGGTAGTCAGTGGTCCGAGAATCTGACAACCAGCCTTACCAAACGGTATCGTATTATCCAGTGCCAACTGGGTTGTGGAGATCAGATCTTGCGCTCTATGTAAAATATTGGTATTCAGCTGTATCTTGGTCAGACTGAAAGCCGACCCGAAAATAGTTAGGAGAAGGCTAGGAATAAGATGAGTAAGTAATGTAATAGATTATTATCTCTGCTTGTTTTATTTCTTCCTGTTTGTTATGCGAAGTATTCTTTTTTTTTTGTCGTCTTGTTTCTGCGACAAATAATTTCTTTCTTTCTGTCTATAAAGACAGAAAGAAAGAGAAAAGAAACTAATAATAGTTTAATCATTTAAAGTACCTACCTACTCAATAAAAAACTAGTTACCATAAAAGAATGAACATTTGTTTGGCTGCACACGGAAATGTTTAAAGTACCTATTGCTCCAGCAGGTCGGGCAACGCAAAATTGGAATTTTCTTGTTAGGAATTTCTCGATAGTAGCCGGGAGTTTTATATAAATTGTGCCTCTTTGATGGCAATAGGTTCGCTTCCTATTACATGGGACTACACTTCGTTCAAGAGCATTGGTGGCCCAGTGGTGGCGGCCCCGACTTACGAACAGTGAGTCGTGGGTTCGAACCCCGTCAGGCGCATTACTTTGTGTAATTTATTTCATCACCACTGCTCTCAAAACGGTGAAGGAAAACATCATGAGGAAACCGACATGTCTTAGAAGCAAAATATTCGAAGACATGTGACATCTACCAATCCGCACTGGGCCCGCGTGGTAGATTATAGCCCATCCTTCTCTTAGAGAGGAGGCCTGAGTCCCTGCAGTGGGAACATTATAGGCTGATGATGACACTTCTTTCCGATGATTTTCAGTGTCCACTCGCAGCTTGTTTCATGACATTTTTTGTTAAATATTCTCGATGGCCACTACTGGGGGACAAGTTAAGGTGGACACCGGGAATGATCGCTGCTATGTTGTACTGGGTGTACCAGAAAGACGTACAGTACCCGGCGATAAATATTGCACATCAACCTTTGGAAAAATCAATGCAATTTATTCGTTAATTAAGTTCTTATTTTGTATTTAGCTTGCCGTGAAACATTTTCGAACCGACCTAGCTTGCGGCAGCTATGTACAAAAGCACCGCGGAAAAGATATGTCTCGAACACTAATTTCTTACATAGTTTCTCCAAAGGTCGATGTGCAATATTTACCGCCGGGTACTGTAATAATTATTCTGGATGTGATTAAGACCATCAATCATCATCATCATCATCCCCAGCCTAAATTCACCCACTACTGGTTATCCAAGTTTTTTCCCCGATCGCAACTATGTCATCTGCCCAAATTGAATAATTGTATCTATACGTCCACCAACAAAACTGCAAAAAAAAACAGCTGTCCAGTAGAATTGGGTCGTGTTGGTATTGGTGTTTTGTACTGGACACTGACAGTTAATTTTCGCGAATTCGTTAGTGGTTCCATGCAGAAAATGGTTAGGTTTGATGGTCTGAATTACACCCTGAAATATGACCGAAACTTTCTGGTGCAGGCATGAGCACCAATTTGTATTCACGATACTTTTTAAAGTGATTTTCTTCTACTATCTTGTATAACGTTTTCCATTTTTACGAACGTAAGTTTTGAGAAGCAATATTATTACGAAAAAGGTCTTCTCAAACCGTTATTTACCGTTAATTTGTTGTTAGTCTGTATAGATCTGTAACGTAGTATAAATAAAATCTGTAAATAAAAATTTAATAATTATCTTAAAAATATCTCAGTTTGCGCACGTTGTAAAAAGAAAAGAAAACTCCGGTCCTGTCTTTTTGTGCCATCTGTCTTATTGCACTACTCTGTGGTCGCGCCCCAACAAGGGTTTGATGGGAATCGAACCCTTTTGACCTGGAAATCTGAAACTCACTGGCAAACTTTTAGCGATGTTTTTAAGATCGTTTTACTCTTCCTGTACTAGGTAGGCATGTAAACTTATTGTTGTTTCAAACTTGGTGGAATAAAAATGAGAATAATAACATAACATAACGCCTTTAATCCCCAAAAAGTTAGGCAGAGGTGTAGGTACCTCGTAGTACGTCCGCATATCGCAAGTTATATTATAGTTCCATAGACCTGCTTAAGCCCCCTGACGGTTTTATCGAGCCGTCTGAAAGCCTACCACCTGGACATGCTTTGCCGTGGCCGACTTGGAAATCTCTAAATAGACTCCGAACCCAGGTCGGCCGTAGCAAAGACAATCTCTTCAGATGGGGGTTCACGGACGGTTCAGATCTCAAGTGCGTATGCGGCGTATCTCCACAGACAATGGCCCACCTTACATCTTGCGCTGCATGCCCTGACACCTGCACACTTGACGATCTAATGACTGCATCAGCGAGTGGAGTTCGCGTAGCTGAATATTGGGCCAAATTTATTTAATGTATTTTGTGAAGATTTGCCATCGACACGCTAAGAAGAAGAAGATTAAAGTTCCATGGGGGCGAGCCAATTGCCATCAACCAGGCAACGAACAAAAAACAAACAAAGTTAAATACCGTGGCTACTATTGAGAAAGGAGAGGAGAGGAAAGGTGAACGTTAAAAGGTTAAAAAAATCAGTTTACCGCATTTTTCTCGTTAACGTTGACTGTTAAAAGCTCACCACCACATAGGTATTATGTTAGGACTATTATGACAAAGTAAAAACTACAACTCTTTCACGTCCTACTAGTTTACATTTTTTTTTTTGTTTTTTTTTTTTAAAAACGTTGCCCCACACTAGGAATTTCTCCTGTATCGTGGGTGCGTTCACAAACATATAAACTCACATACACTAATAACCAGACCCGAAACAACTATCTGCAGGTCATACAAATATTATATATTTATAGCAGAATTTAAGCAATATCTATTGCTTTTGCTATAAACATATTTTTGGAATTGATTTGAATGATACTCATTACATTAAGGAACATGTTATAACCGTCTAAAGTATATACATTTATGTATATCAGCATTGCAGTTCATAACGAGGATGCACAAAGTTCTGTGTTCCTTTTTACTCAGAATTCATATTTATTTATCAACATTGAAACGTAACAGTTCTCTTTGACAGTCGTCGTAAAGTTTTCAGCGGAAAATTTTAACGACCATTTATACAAGAATATTAAAGGTCACACTTGAAGAAATACTTCGCTGGGCTACGTGTTCGTGAGTCTGAGCCTGAGGTCCTTGGTTTGGTTCCCTGTTAAAATTACACTGCCCATATTACATGGGACCCATGTCGATATTTGGAGAGCTTCAGTGGTTGCTTGGGCCGTCGCTTGGTAAGGGTTTTTGGCAGTTTTGTCATACAAAACTATGTTAGGCCTTGGCTGGGTGGCGGCTTGAGTAATCGTTGGATATCTCTGAGTGCCGCAGTTAGTTTAATTCGACTATTCAAAAGTGCCTGTTACTGGCCTACTTGAAATAAATGTTTTTGACTTTGACTTTGACTATTACTAGCTTTTGCCAGCGGCTTCGCCCGCGTGAAAATGACGATTTCCCATACAAACTTTCATCCCTTATTTAACTCGCTTAGGGGTTGAATTTCAAGAAATCTTTCCTTATTCCTTGTCTACATTATAAAGGGAACCTCTGTGCAAAATTTCAGCTTTCTAGGTCCAAGGGTTTGGGCTGGGCGTTGATGAGTCAGTCAGTCAGTCAGGACTTCTCTTTTTATTTATATAGATAGAAGATTATAGATATCCCTCGTTTAACGAGTCAGCCAGTATAATTCCTTTTTTATTCGTATCACTAACAGCACACGGTGGTAGACCATTCATCAAAGAAATAAAAATTAGCGTGAGTACATACTTCAAATGCGCCAAATTGAATCATAAAATAAATAAAACGAACACTTTTCGTTGCATATTGTATGAACAGCAGTGTTTGTTTGAATATACGCTTCGGTAATTTAGGCACATCTGAACAAAAATGGTCTGTTTGGAATAATGGAACGGCGAGTCTGGATGACGTTCTTTTATTTCTCAAAAAAGTTTTGCGAGCTATGAAACGGTATATGCTTGGAGTCTAGAATCTAGAAGGAGGTGTTCCAACAGGGAACTAAGGTTGTCAATATAGCTCTCAGAATAAGCAAGCTAAAGTGGCAATGGGCCGGCCATATTAGCTTTAGAACTGATGACCGTTGCGGTTCTAGACCGCGAACAGAAAGCGTTAGGTGCTGATCTCCAAAGGGTGGCTGATAGCAGCTGTATGAGAGTTCCCGAGAATGGAACTGTGTGGCGTGCAGCCCAGCAGTGGACTTCTGTAAATTGATGATGATGACGGTTACAAAGACACTAAAAAAAAAAAACTTTATGTTTTCCTATATTGGGTAGACAGCGATGTACTCCCTATTGCCCCATCTACGTGTAGTCTCATACTAGGGGATCGAACAAAAAAAAACTAATTAGTCCGTCAGATATATTTCCAAAAAATATTTACCACGTATTTTTTCTTTTTTCACGTAAACAAAAAATGAAGCCGATACAGTGCTTCGAAAACTCGTGTGACGTCATAAATGATTGAACATTTTGTACCTTCAATTGACGTTTCAAGCCCCACTCCATGATCTTTGACGCGCTTTATCTTCGTAAATTTTTATTAATTTGATAAAACAAAAAACACGTATCCAATATTTTTCGATAATCTAACTGACGGACTAAACAGAATCATATTGACGACGACATCATGTCCAAGAACAATTTACCTGATCTAGGATTTGAATATGCAAACATACCAATAGCAGACACAGCAGTTGTGATGACAAAACCAAAAAGCTCCAACAAAAATACTATAAAAATATTCACATGAAAAAGAGTAATCCTACCTTTCTACCCTTCGAAGTAGGTACCTATAACAATTGGTTCTCGGCGTACTTTCCTGTGCCTCGAATTTTGAGGAAAACTACCTGTATGTAAGATTATCTTGAGTAGCTATTCGCTGTCAGTCTGTCACGGTAATAATAACTTTTACATAAAGGATTACATATAGGGATGTGGCTTACGGTTTCGCATTTACGATCGAATTTTCCGTAAAACGGAAGTTTTCGCTGTTGTTGTTCTTTCGGCGAGTTTCTTATTAAATTGAAAGATTTACATAATACCATCATACTTGTATTCTTCAAAGGGCTGGGTTCATGTAGACGTGTGTAGTAGTTACACGGCGTAACTACTGCTAACTATGTACTAACGAATTATGGGTGTAACTTACACCCATCATTCGTTAGTTATATTTTAGAGCCATGTCATTTATATAAGTTTTTAAACTGACATGGTCACTGACACTACTATTAATATAAGAATCGAATCAGCAGTGCAAGTACGAACTTTGCATCGATAAGACATCGAGATCGTTATCGTTGTCAGTTTTATCGAACTTGTTATCGAATTTGGAAGTACGTAACACGCGTCGACAAGATTTATCGAGTCGATCGAGTCGTTAAGGATCGACAGTCAAATGGCAACATGATGACGTCCGAAGACAAAACCACAGATTACTTATATATTAGTAGTGGCACCGGTGGTACGACTAATGTCCGAGAAATCTATAAAATCCTTTTTTTTCATAGATGTTCGGCATTGTAAACAATGTTTAAGGGTTTATTTCAGAGAAACTACTAGTATTTACCAAAATTGCCGTTTATTTTAGTAAAAATACAGAAAATATTCCATCTTCTGTGCGTCGTCGTGTTTACCTTTGCCAAAAAAAAATTGTCGTTGACACTGTTGACAGATGAGATTACTTTCTAGTTTCTTGAGAAAGATTTTTATCGTAGTGAATCACAATAAAATTTTAAAAATTATTATTAAAAATAAATAGTGTTCTTTGGTTCTCCGAGATGGCTGAATCAGCAAGGTACGTATTTTAATACGATTCAATAAGATTAATAATAATAATAATACTTAATCTCTTTAATGTTTACATACAGACCTCTATTCCTTGGATTAAAATGACTGCCACTTCTCGAGTCACCCGAAAGAGACGAACAAAACAATCCTCTGGAAGTTCCAGAGGATTGTTTGTATCTCTGATACGTCGCCTCCGAATACGCAACACATTGTGATGGTGCTGCCGTTCTTCCTCATCACCCAGCAATAAAAGATCTAACTCCATTATAAAAATAAGTCGTGTTCGATAGGCTTAGCGCGCTTTTACAAGGTGGCGATATATTATCGAGATCGACAGCGTAAATTGTCGATCTCAACTGTCAAAATGTCGTTTCGTACTTGCATTTTCGATTATAATCGTTTAAATTTTAGAGTTATCTACCGATCGTCAAAATATTATTTACGTACTTGCGACATCGATTCGATTCGATAAAAGCTCATTTTATCGAGAATAACTGTCAGATTTATCGAATCGAAGCGAATCGAGTGTTACGTACTTGCACTGCTGAATCGTGTAGTGAGTGACAACGGTAGTGGTGCCGAACGCAAAAAACGAACGAGAAAGAGGGTAGACCGTTTTGTCTGCTCATAAACATCCACCCGCAATGACTTCAGTTTATCCGTGATCATGGTGCTTGTAACAGCGCCGAAATATCGGGAACTCGAAACAAAAATCAAACATGGTAAATATCCCGTTTATGATATTAATAGTCATGTCATTTATGGCGGAAGTGGGGCAATTACTGAGTAAATTCCGAATTAAAAACCCAATAACGCTTTGCTTGACCTGGAAATCGAACTGGCGACTTCACACTCAGCAGTCACGTTTGTTACCCAAATGTAAAATCTAGTTATCTTCAATCAGTCCAAGTTGCTCAATTTTTTATTGAGAACTAGCTTTTGCCAGCGGGATCGCCCGCGTGAATAAAAACGAAGTTCCATACAAACTTTCATCCCCTATTAAACTCACATATGGGTTGAATTTCGAAAAATCCTTCCTTATTCCTTGTCTACATTATAAAGGGAACCTCTGTGCATAGCTCTCTAGGTCCAAGGGTTTGGGCTGGGCGTTGATGAGTCAGTCAGTCAGTCAGTCAGGACTTCTCTTTTTATTTATATATAGGTGTTAAGGGCTGAGGAAAAGTAATCAACAACAATAAAAAAAATAATGTATTGCTGTATTTGAATCATCATTCTCCGTACCTTTATCCTAATTAATTTTGGGTCAGCAACATGACTGTGTCTTCGTAACCAGTAATAGAGAATATTCGTTACCTCAGTAATAACTGCCTCCGTGGTCTAGGCGTTTGCCTTGTGACCCGGTGGTCATGGGTTCGATTCCCACGGGAAGCATACTTTGTGAAGTTGTTTCCAGTTTGGTTAGGACATTGCAGGCTTGAATCACCTGATTGTCTGATAAAAAGATGGTTACGTGCTTCGAAAGGCACGTATAAGCCGGTGGTCCCGGCCGCCAAATGGCGGTCGTCAAACCACGTCAGAGGCCCTTGCGGCGGTTTAGAAACTCTGACACTAGGGTGTGTGGGATCGTTAGACCTTACTGCCCACACGATAAGAAGAAGACCTTATTTAAAGTGACTTCATCCTTCGCACAGTCTATCCATCATTTCTTTGGTCTTCGCCTACATTTATAGCCATCCACATTATTACCCAAAACCTCTCGATTCGCAAACATACCATCCCTAATCCCACGCAAGACGTTTCGCTCAAACACGAATTTTCTCCAAAACTGTGTCAGTTTACGCACCCCTTTACGCACGGGGGTGCGATTATAAAAGAGGGGTAGCGGGGGGAAAGGGTTTAATCTTAAAAGGGGGAAGATTTAGTTCGTACGACGCTGATAGTAAAAAGAAGTAATAGATTATGTCGTTCGATGAAATGCTTTATAAAGACTCCTTTGAAAAATGGATTTAGCTGACAAAGAGAATTCTTTTTTGGGACAAACTTATCGAAGTATTTCTAACCGCTGTAACTCCTTAAAGCCAGAATCAACAGTGTCGATAAATAGAAAAGCCGAGAAAATTCCAAAGCATTATAAGACATGTTTTGCGTCACTGCTTAGTTGGTGATCCCGGGTTTGATGCAGTGGACGTCTTTTGGCTGAAATGATGATGATGATGATGGCAACTGGCTCGGCCTGGCCCCTACGAGTATTACATGGGCTTAAACATAACTGGCGAAATGTAGGTGTACTATGAGGTATACCTCTGTATATTCTTCCGGGATAACAGGCGTAACGTTATGCTATGTTTAGCACAAATAAAAGTTTATCCCTTGTTTTGCATTATATTACAGTACAGCGTTCGCATCTTACAATTTATTCTACAGTGAAATATAGGTAGCAAGTCTTTTTAGCAGACCCTACTCTGTATGTATGCTCTGTGCAACTGAAAAGTAATATCTCACTCCGCTAGCGAAGACTGATTAAATTCTCCCGCATTCTTAACTTTTATTCATTCCCCGCTATATTGTAATTTCAAACCAGTTCGAGGTAGCCAGAACACTTTCAAAAGTACCATAAAAACAGAAGGTCTATAAAACCAGAGTTTTAGACACAAATATTTTCAGCATCGCCTTTAAATCCGGCTCGAAGGACCATTCACTGTAAGACAAATTCGTATAGAAGGACCAGATTCGACAAGATTTCATTTTATGTGGTAACTGAGTAACCGAAATCTTGCCAACCCCTGTAATGGGCGGAAAGCAGGCTCTTCGTGTCCTAAAATGGCGTCTTTGCCCGCCTTTTGCCCACACCGACCTCAATTTGCATGTCGTTTCACCCCACATAGGACTTTGCCCCAAATTTCGTCCAAAATTTACATTATACGTGAGTTGAGAGTGCGAAGTTGCGATTCAATTATCACTTTAGGAAAGTACATAAACCTGAGATCTAATAAGACATGGGAAGTTATAAGCACCTGTATGGAACTAACATTAAGACACATGCGTCCTCTCAATTAAATTGCTTCGAGCTTTTGAGTATGAATAGCTCTGTAGACCGCGGGTTGCCTCGTTATTAAGAGCCGGTGAATAAGGCTTGGATGCAAACTAGAACAGTAAACTAGGTTTGTTCTTGTAAGTTAGGTGTGTTTATAACCACAGAATATCACATTTGCTGGTGTATTTAGAAATACAATCGTAGCAAGTAATTGATACAAATGACGTGATAGTACTTAAATGGGGGAAGAAGAGGAAATTGAATAGAGACATAAAGCAAATAAGTATGTGGGTTTAAAAACTGGTTATACCCCTTTTTATCGGCCCTAGTGCAGATTCTTAACACTCCAGTCTAACCATAAGGTATATATACTTGAATATTAACACAGGATAATATTATTGTTTAAACCAAGTATTTTTTAATGTGGAGTTGGAGTTACTTTCCATTTTCTGCATAAAAACACGAACAGTGCGTCTATCTCTAAACGTTTCCTAAGCCAAGTCTGAGACCAATGGGCGGCATAAAAACTCAGACACCTACACTTCAATAGTCGTCATGCAGTTTTTCATTATTAAAATATTGTTTACTAGCTTTTGCCCGCGACTTCGTTTGCGTGGAATAGTGACTTCCGGCAGATTTTTGGTTTATCTCGGGAAAAAAAAAAAAAAACTATCCTATGTCCTTTCTCAAGTTCCAAACTATGTCTGTACCAAATTTCACACAAATCGGTTCGGTAGTTTAGGCATGAAGCAAAGACAGACAGACAGACAGACAGAGTTACTTTCGCATTTATAATATTAGTATGGATAGTTAGGATGAAGCCATAGTTAAAATTTCCCTTTTATTTCACAACTTAAGTAAAACTCAAAGGTCTAAGTCTAAACAGGTTTTAGAGCTTGTCTTATTAATTCTTTAACTGGAACTTTAGCAGCCATTCTAAAACGGCCCACTCCAAAGACTCTGAGTTAAGATAAATTCCGTTTCAACAGTTCTTCCTAAACTGGTTACAGCGAGTCTACAAAATTAACGTGTGATTGAACGTTACGTCATCAATGGAAATTTGTTCGTACGAACGACAAAAACTTGGTACGGTTTTCGTCCGCACTCAGTGAGGTTTTTTTTGTTTGGAAAGTCAAATTGAAATGGACATGGTCCGGGGCGAATAGGAATGAGACGCCGTCGCCTCCTTCTGCGAAGCAGTGATGCTAGCGAAGGAGGTGGCGGAACGTGAGAGGGAAAGAACCTCTCGTCCCAGCTGCCGCGGGAGACGCTCCGGGCGTCGGGGGCCACGTGGATATAGCGTAAAATATAGAATCAGTTAGTTTCATTGAGTTCTGATGAACTTCTAGCAATTTCCTTGATTATTAACCGACTTCCAAAAAGGATGAGGTTCTCTATTTGTGTGTATGTTTTTTTAGTGAGAATCAAAATGTTGGGTCACAAATGGGATGAATGGCAGATAATGGAAGGCTGAGATAAGAATGCTAAGGGGGACGTGTGATGTAAGGCGAATGGATACAATAAGGAACGAGACGTACCTACTTATGAGGAAGTATGAAAGTGGCGCCGGTGACTAAAAAGTTATGCGGTAAACGGTTGTCGTGGTATGACTGTCATGCGGAGACATGAGGTTTTCCTCATTCCATTGTAGTAAGGAAAATTTTGAGTATGAACGCGAATGACCATAAGAGTAGACCAAAGAAACGATAAACGATGGCTAGAAAGGAGACTGTTGAGATAACGAATAAGAGAATACCTAAATTGGATTAAAGGCAGAAGAACGATGATCATTATGATTGAAATTTGATCTAATTTTTTTTTGTTACAATGCTATTGCTAAAAAATAATAATGATCAAATCAAGTGAAAATTATGGGCCGCCAGCCCGCGACACAAAAAATATTTTTTTATGAAAAAAAATTAAAACATCTTACATAGTGTAATTAAAATAAAATACTCTTATTCTTCTGCCAAAGTTGCTGAATAAGTAGAACAATATTCAACTAGGATCTTATTCTAGTTTTCGAAGTCTTTCGCCTCAAGACGCTATAGAATGCTGGCACGCCTTTGTTTCCCGAAGGGCTCCATTGCAAGATTGCACAATTCCACATTCCGTTCTGTGACGGGAAATTGAAACTACTGGGAATTTCCCAATATTTAACACTGCGTTCTAACGGGGAATCATGATGGCAGGAAGTTGCAAGGTGTAGCGACTCTGCACCTAGATCTTACTGGTCTTGTGTGAGCCTGTAATATAGTAGTAAACAGTGTTATCAACCTATTAGGTCTACCACAAGTGGATACTACAATAGTAAAACCTTGAAAGCTATAGATCAGACACACTGATCACAGTGATCTATAAATGACAGCGTGACATAAAGCTTGTGCCAAAGGGTTCGGCAAAGGGGAACCTATAAAACACACACAGTTATGCAATAATGTCGGGGCAGCGGGTTGTTGTCGGGGCCGCGTGTTGTTCGAAAGAGATACCGCGGCCTCGACACAAAAGGCTAAGAAGGAACATGGGGGGTTTTTAGTCAGTAGAAGTCTGACACTCCCTTCCGCTCTGGCCAAAGCAGGAGGGGTTATTTGATGATTTCCCACCTACTCAAAAAAAGCTATGCAATAATGACGCACATACAACATTGTAGACGTATCCTACTACATTATTATAAATGCGAAAGTTTGCGAGGATGGATATTGTTTGTTACTCTTTCACGCAAAAACTACTAAACGGATTTTAATGGAAAGCCCACCAATAAACGTATACAGCGTAGCGTAGCGTATTTATAGACAGTTATCGAATATCAAAAACGACTACGAATCTTAAAAATATAGTGGGCGGAATCCTTTACAAAGTAATCTAATCTTCTTCGACGACTTTTTTATTATTCTCATCAGAATTTTATTTTTCTTACAAACAGGTAAGATTATATCTCTTATATCGTTAGCCACCATCTTTGAAACTAACTTTTTTTTGTTTGTTTTAAAAACAATGTGCTGCAGTATTTTTAATTGATTAATTTATAACGAAGTTATCTTTGTCTAAGACAATTAAGAAAATTGGAAAAGAAAAAGGTCTAGAGAAAAAAGATACGCATACAATTCAAGCGTCTGATAAAACATTGACTGTTTAAAAAGATAAAAGAATAAAGATAAAAGGTACATTGATGCTGTTGGCGGTTCAGTGCGTCGAAAAATAAATGTTTTTAAAATAAAACAATCGTATGAATTATTCCCTTTTGATTTGACTTGAAGGATTCTGGGATCCTTTTAATTCTATCTTTTGTTGAGAGGTTACTCTTTTGAAAGGTTGCATAAGTCACGACATAATATTACGCCTGTAAAACCGCGAATTAGGGTAGGCAGCGGTCAGATACCTAGTAGCAATTTTTCGGGAGCTCTTATAATATCGAATACCTACTAAAGAAACTAACAAAAAAGTTTTCTTTTTAAATCTGTGTCTAGTTTTGAAAAGTATGGTTAACAAGTATGAGTATAAGTATGGCTTTTATAGAAGGCATCCGTCCCGTATCCGTGTCATAGAATTCACTACTAAGAAATCCCTGATAGAAAAACTTATTATCACTTTTCCCGACCTAGGGAATCGAACCCAGTTAAACAAAGAAACAAGAAAAAAAAAAAAAGAAAACAAAGAAACAATACAATAACCCAAAATCCTTCTGTCAAACAGTATTACATTCATCATACCAGAATCTGTTTGCACAAAACATATATTTGTGACAGATAATCCAATAGAAAAATATTTCTCCTACACTTCGAATCAATTGATTTCCAAAACGTTAATAGTGAATTTAAGAATGTTTCTGTTATAGGATTTTGTATTAAAGTGATAACGTCTTATAATTCGATGGCTGGCTGCACGAACGAAAAAAGATGACGTCATGAGTCGTTACCTCGCTCTGAGGCGTTACCTCGCTCTGAGGCGTTACCTCGCTCTGAGGCGTTACCTCGCTATGAGGAGTTACCTCGCTCTGAGGCGTTCCATAGCAACGGCGTGTTAATTGTCGTTCCAAAGCAACGGCGTGTTAATTGTTTGTTTAAAGCAATGTAAGTGTTGTATTTTCTTAGGATGTTGTCACGTTCAAGTATCGCCAGTAAACCGACTTTACAGACAACCGATTTTTTTTTAAATAACATAACGACACGCTTGTGTTGTCCCATGCGTAGCGGTTGCTGGTGAAGAAATCTACAATGTCGACGACAGCGTGGATGCAGAAAAAATAAACTTCGTTTATGCACTGATATGGCGTCTTTTATTACTCAGAATGAAAATAGCATATCAACAAGTCATTATTATTAAGATTCAATTAGATTATATTGTTATAAATTAATTAATTATACAGCACAAACAAAACATGGCTGAGCGAGCCGAGAGATCAATAGAGTACTGTTCAACAGGTTATGGGCCCAGAGTTAAACAAGGTTAGTGAAGCCAAGATTCATAAAACTACAATATAGCTCTGTTCAACAATGAGAGACGCACGGGACCGGTCAATGTGGCGACGCCTGGGGGAGGCCTATGTCCAGCAGTGGACGTGTTTTGGCTGAAATGATGATGATGATGACGCTTGTAATCTTCAAACAAGCCTCTGCCGGGGCTGCGGGTTGTTCGAAAGAGATACCGCGGCCCCGGACACAAAGGGCTAAGAAGGAACATGGGTGGTTTTTAGTCAGTAGAAGTCCGACACTCCCTTTCACTCCACTCAGAGCGGGAGGAGTCATTTAATTTGGAATATTCCGATAATACTTTGCTCGACCTGAGGTTTATCAGGAACCTTATATTTTTAAATATATAAAATTCCAAATATGTATGTTAATGTATCTTATATAAATAAAATGAGAAGTCCTGACTGACTGATTCATCAACGCCCAGCCCAAACCCAAAAGAAAGCTGAAAGAAAGCTGATATTTTGCACAGAGGTTCCCTTTATAATGTAGACAAGGAATAAGGAAGGATTTTTTGAAATTCAACCCCTAAAGGAGTTAAACAGGGGATGAAAGCTTGTATGGAAAATCGTAATTTTTGTAGTTAAACCGACATCCACGCGGGCGAAGCCGTGGGCAAAAGCTAGTATTTAATATACATAAATATTAAACTTACACTACAAGAAAAGTGGTGTCTAATATGAGATTAACACCCGTATTTATAGTCAAGTCAAAGTAATTACTTTGACTTAAGTAATTACAGCAAATATTTTTATGCAATGGGCAAGAATTTAAGCGACGTTAGAACCGTCAATGAAAGCAAAATTAAGAATTCTAACGTTTTATAGTTCTAACATAAGGAATTACTAAACTACGGAGAAAAAATCGTATCTTAAACAATGACATTTACTCAAGTAATAGTAATCATCATCATCATTTCAGCCAAAAGACGTCCACTGCAGGCTGGACATAGGCCTCCCAATAGTAATGACTTGTTTATAAATACGGCTGTAAGAGTAGTAGAGAAGTATGGAAGAAGAAGACAAGCTGCGCTGACCACAAATAAATTGGGATAATAATTATATGGGCAAGAAATTGATGATGATGATTAAATTACATACACTTAAGAAATCTCAAAGCTTGGTCAAGCCGTAAAAACCTTGCAAAGGCGGGGTTCCTTATAGTAGCCCATAAACTGACAGGGTTTCTATATTAATAACGCAACCGTCTAACTTTTATATTAGTAATTGTTACAACAGCCCACTGACAGTCATCTGACAGCCATCTGACAGCCACCTGACAGCGAGCCTCGCCAACGATAGCCATGCCAACCCGAGCCAAGCCATAACTACCGGATGCCTCCGGTGGGGATAAAGCTTTATAATGCCCTGCAAGCTCATTTTAGCGATCTGGTCGCACTCGATTGTAGTAGTTGTAAGGGGAAGCTCTGCCCGAATAAAGTTATAAATCAGTTCCTGTTTATTTTTTACCACTGTCGTTACACTCAGAAGTGGTATCGAAAACAATAAACCTACGATTAAACGACGCTCTGATACATTTAAAAGTCAACGGTCACCAAGTACAAAGGACGAGGTCTGAAAATTCAAACGAAGAACGTTGATGCACACCGCCTACAAGGAAAATATTGAAGAGTCGCCCATCCCAGAATCACAAGGCACAAATTGAAAAAGCAGTCTACGATCTGGATGGAACACGAAGCGCCTGCCCTCAGTACCGCATCATTGATTCCATAATTTGACCCTGAAAACGAAGACTGCGGCCAGTAACCACCTGTGAGACACTTCGAGTTACAAGAAGTATCCATTTCTCTGCCAGTAACGCTGCTACGGTAAATGAAGGCTACCTCAAGGTCGTCAACAGCGAGCCCAAGGACATGGAAGGGACGAACCGTCCTACTTCACGCTGAGAGCTGCCAGGAACCATGCATAAATAACAAGGTCAGTTAACATGCCAGTTAACAGATATTTGCAAAATATTAGCCAAATGCCATTAGCCAAATATATTAGCCAAATGTGTTTTACAATGAAGTGCCCTATGTGTTGATAATAATTATGCCAATCGTAGACAAAATTAGGTAATTTGGTAGGCCCGATAAGTAAATCTAATCATAGTCAGTTAATCAGTATATTATCTCGGTACAAAAATGGTTTTACTAGTTGTGTATTAAGGAATTGAGAACTTAAGATGTACATATTTTATTTAGTTCAAGTGCGCATCAGATTATCCAACAACTCCAAAGTAAATCTTTAGATATAAATAGCTACAATAATTTCATCAAACTATTGTCAGTGGTTTATAGCATTCCTAGGCAATCTCTTGCTACCGTCAGTCGATATTCAAACAGGTATAAACTTATTGCATAAAGTTCTTGACAAATTGCAAACGAGGATCTTAAAATTAAATATGAGAAACCGTTAATTTTTACATATTTCATAGGTAAAATAAGCATGATTGTGATGGCATTCAACCGGTTGAATTTAAGTTGATACATGTGTCTTAATTTCCCGTCTCGAGTAAGGTAAACGAAGTGCGTCAATTTATTCCATCTAGTTCTATGTAGTTATTTATGAGGCCAACAGGAGTAAAACGCGAGTTTTATAATGCGTAAAAGTATATGATTCACTGCAGTAAACAAAATCAGTGTTTTACTTTTTTTTAGTCCAATCAATAGTTTTGTTGTAAATCGCAAAATACCACTAATTTCGCACTATTCGGCCGCAGCGAAAGACGTAACAACCGCTTTGTAGTGCAAGCTGATTAGAACTTTATTTTAACAGTATTTCAATCGAAGTTTGAACGACCACAAATAGTGTTGCTAATTTGAGGTAGTATAGGCTCCTACGACAGTTCAATAGTAACTTTGCAATAATAGCTCGATTGTTTATCAAACTAACAAAAAATAATACGATGTGGGTATGACTTATGCGGCAAGTCACATAAATCTTGTTAAGGAAGAAAAAAAAAAAAAAAAAAAATGTGATTATTATAATAAACGATCCTAGTTTCCCAACAGAAATTCACACGTATGCAGCAAGGTATCTTTTATAAAAGCAGATTGACGGTAGTTTGCGCCCAGTCCTTTAGTTTAGTCGCGTTACCAGTCGGAAAGAGTGTTATTCATGATTTTGGGCTTTAATCCCTTGCAGTAATGAAGTTGTTGCGAAGATATTATCGTATATGTGTGTTATGTAAAAATGTCCATGTAATTTCGGACTGTACTGCAGTGCGCGATACAATGACTAAACGTGATCTTAAGCCATGCATTGCTCGATATTACAAACAAAATCCAGCAAGCCAAAACCGAAGCTAACGTTAAATTCTATGTCTATGCCTGCCTTATGTAAGTAGATCGTTTGATGAATGCCGTTTAATGTGTACCATTTAGAGGTTAACGATTAGTTCAGTACAGTGCAATGACAAGATGAAAAGCCAAAAAGTTGTATTGTTTTGCTGCAAAGTGGATGTACAGATAGTTATACCTATAGTGAATAATTGTAGTATTTATAGGTAGTAGCCTATAACGTAAACAAATCTTTACGGTACCCGATTAGTTGTGTCAAACTTCGCGCGATGGAAAATATTACAAAATGCATCATGACGATGTTGGCCAAGGCGTAAAGTTCGTAAAGAACGAAGTTCTGAACTTATAAATAAGAGCAAAATTTCTGGTTTCCATAATATAAATTACCCGATTTATACGTAAACATTATTATGTGACGTCATGTTTACATTGTGCTTACGGGAAAGCGGATACGGTAGGAAAGAGGGCCAATGACATTCAATTCCTAAATCTACTGAACCAATGAAAATGGTAAATATCGATAGTTTGAGCCCTTCTGGCTAAACAAAAAAAAGGAGTACCAGTCGGTACATGTTTATATTGATACATGCTTTCACTAAATTCGTTGTTTCTGAACCAACGCGTACTGTCAATAATTTTGTGGTGACAATTAGTTTAGATCGCAATTATTTATTCAGATTACATTGTTTCCGACCATGGCAAGGTCTCTACGAGTAGATATTTCAAGAAGTTTGTAACGGAACAGCAGTTTAAAAATACGTTAACTGTTAACAGCTATTGCGTGTCCTACCTAGGTTTGCTAAGAAGAATAATATTAATTAAGTCTATTTACAATCATTTTTGTTAATCTAACTTAGCGCTAATAAGTAATACATGTAGCAAGTTTAATTTTAATTTGAAAATGGTGATAAAACCGAGGTCTCGAAACTAGGCTACGCCTGTAGGTATCTTGGGGGCCAGAGTAGCATTATCTTAGCGTTGATGAGTTGAGCAATATCTAGTGTTGATGGGGTTAAATGGTGTTGTGTGTAAAAGTAATGAAGTTTTGCCATCGACACGCTAAGAAGCATGTGTGTTAGTACCTACATGTGTGTGTGCGTGTGTCATATTGGTATGGTTTATAGTTAACTTAAATTGTTTCTTCAGTTTCTTTATACGATAGGTTGGCAAACTTAGTTTTTTTTAGTTATCTTTTCTTATATGAAAAGTGTTTCATGTTTTTAATGTCTCTGATTCTACGTTTAATGAATAGGTCGAAGTGTGGGAGGCACTAATCGCACAATTCACGGAACTTAAGGAAGCAACTCAATATGGGGACAATAGGTTACCAAACATAATTTGGAGTTTTAATAATACTGTTAATAATACAACAGGGTACCTAAGCCTTACGATTTATCCTAGACCGGGTTTCTGAACCAGTGCAATTTAGAAGCGATAGAGTTATCTACTACTGGAATTTGAATAGCTGGAAAGAAAATGGGACGTAGCTTAGATACAAGGCGAAAAATAATAATAGCTGATAATAGTGTGATTTACAAATTACAAAAAACGGTGATTACGCACATTTACGCCAGGCGCTGAGTACTAGCGGCAACAAGGTCAATGCTAATAACATCACGCTTGTAATGCCCGAAGGGTTAGGTAGAGGTGTACCCATGAGTACACACACATAGTAATATACAGTAAAGTTTGAGTCCCATGCAATAGGGGGCGAGCCTGTTGCCAAGTTAATTCTTGTTTATTAAGGATTTATATTCTGGCCCACTTAAGTGATATTGAGGAGTTAGGTCATGATTGACATAAACTAAAAAGTACAAAAGGTCATAATATAATTATGATACAACGGGTTTACAGGCTTAGTATCCGTTGATTCCTTATGACTATATCGTAGCGATGCTTATAATAATATGTCTGATAGCACCAGTAGTGTAGATGAACAATAAATTGAGCACCGAAGATTTCATAAATCTTCTTGAGAGATCAAAGTTCATTGCCCCATTTTAACTTGGTTTTTTTGAGCTGACTTGTAATCGTTGTTTTTCTGGTTCCCATTGCGGGAGCAATTGTTTCAGGACGGCCGAATGTTACAACAGCCCACTGACAGTCATCTGACAGCCATCTGACAGCCACCTGACAGCGAGCCTCGCCAACGATAGCCATGCCAACCCGAGCCAAGCCATAACTACCGGATGCCTCCGGTGGGGATAAAGCTTTATAATGCCCTGCAAGCTCATTTTAGCGATCTGGTCGCACTCGATTGTAGTAGTTGTAAGGGGAAGCTCTGCCCGAATAAAGTTATAAATCAGTTCCTGTTTATTTTTTACCACTGTCGTTACATAATATAAAGAAATAAACGTTGAGTACTTGAAGTCGTAACTCATGTTAGGAAAGCGTCACACTTACGCGGTTATGAAACTGTATTCTGAAGTTGCAGTACTCGAACTAAGTGACGTTTTTTTTAAATTTTGCTTCGCTCTCGGAACTTCTACTTTATCGGGGTGCGTTTAAAAACATTTCAATTTACATACAGAAGCAGCCAGACATGGAGCAACTACCTGTAGGCCATACAAATATTGGTTCCATGCAAGGAAAGTTTAAGGTTGATGTAAAGGTTGAATGAGTATTTCATCAAAAGGTCATTCTTGACAGTTACATGAACTTGGAGGGTTGTAATAATGATTTTGATGATTATAATTCTGTAACTGCATACGTCTTACAGCCGCGAATCATATTTTCACTAACATACAACCTAGCACTGGCCTGCAAATCGCTAAAAACTTAAGAAAATTTGAATTTCGCGGGCTACCCTGGAACATCCACATTAACAGGGAAAAAAAGAAAACGTCTTGCGCCGACCCCAAATAGAATGGGATATGGGCAGAAAAATGATGATGATGATGCAGGGATCAAACCCGCAACGTCAATCTCTCAGCCGTATGACTTGACATGCATTTCTACTTCCAGTTTTCCCTGCCAACCGTCACGCTATCACTCACTCATCTTACTTTCATATCGTCCTTCATACCAAGACTCGGAAAACGGTTAAAATTCTTAACCGGTTACGGTCATTGACCCCAAACCGAAATCAATTTAGGTTAAAGGTTGCAATTTACCGGTATTAACCGGTTTATGCGTCTGCGTTATATTGGGGACATGAGTCTACTTTTGGGTATCGCAAATGGCCACATCGACTGTCCTGAACTCGTTGCTAATCTGTCATTACGCACGAATCTGATGGGATTACGTCAACGGCCAATATTAAATGTACCTTTCGCAATGACTAATTATAGGCGGAATGTATTCTCAATAAGAAGTGCACTCGGTTTCAATAGGCTTCCTAGGGACCTCAATGTCGACTTATTCTGCACTAGTGTGGCGACCTTGAGACGGCTGTTGGCGCAGTCGTTTTTCAGGGACGGTTAGCTTTTCATTAACTTGTATGTTTTTTTTTTCTTCTTTTTATCGACTTTTTCGTTAACCATATGTGGAGGCATGTTATTAGCAATTTTTTAATTTTATATTCTTTGCTTTATTGGTTTGTTAGTCTGTAAGCCTTCTTCAAAATAAAATAAATAAATAAATAAATAAATAAACCGATTTTCACGAATTTAGGTTTTGATTATGGAAATAAACCGGTTAAAACCAAGTTTGATAGGGTCTCTGGGCCCCGCCAAGTCGAAACACGAATCTACCCACACTATTCATGTTCTCCGGTTATATTTTACCGATAATGTTACTGTAACTTGTTAGAAGTGTCAAAAATGTAGACGAAAAAAATAATGAATTACTGAATTAACCGGTTAATTACGATTAATTACGGTTTTACTGTAAGCCTTCTTCAAAATAAAATAAATAAATAAATAAACCGATTTTCACGAATTTAGGTTTTGATTATGGAAATAAACCGGTTAAAACCAAGTTTGATAGGGTCTCTGGGCCCCGCCAAGTCGAAACACGAATCTACCCACACTATTCATGTTCTCCGGTTATATTTTACCGATAATGTCACTGTAACTTGTTAGAAGTGTCAAAAATGTAGACGAAAAAAATAATGAATTACTGAATTAACCGGTTAATTACGATTAATTACGGTTTTAAAATCGTTTTCGGTTATGTAACAGGTAACTTTTATCATTTTGGACACAAAAAAATAGGTAAAAAAACTTTTTAAGTTAAACGGTTTTATGTTAAACATACATTGCAATGTTTAAGATAAATGTACTAAAAACCAAAAAATAATAAAATAGAAAACCGTGGGGCACGTCAATTGTCTACAAATTATCGACTTAATTATTATTATTATGATTTTAATCAACGATTGTAGACAATTGACGTGCCCCACGGTTTTCTATTTTATTATTTTTTGGTTTTTAGTACATTTATCTTAAACATTGCAATGTATGTTTAACATAAAACCGTTTAACTTAAAAAGTTTTTTTACCTATTTTTTATTTTCTAGTTTTTAGTTTTTATTTCGCATTCTGTTTAAAGGGGCCGCCATCTTGGATTTTAATTTTATATAGTATATTGTATTATACTGGTTGAGCACTTTCATTTGATACCCATATTGATGGGATCGATAAAACCTACGTTATCCGCCATTTTGTAGCGGCCGCCATCTTGTATTTAAATTTTTTATAGTATATTGTATTCTGCTTGTTGAGCCCTTTCATTTGATACCCATATTGATGGGATTGATAAAACCTACGTTATCCGCCATTTTGTAGCGGCCGCCATCTTGGATTTCAATTTTTTATAGTATATTGTATTCTACTTGTTGAGCCCTTTCATTTGATACCCATATTGATGGGATTAATAAAACATAAATTATCCGCCATTTTGTAGCGGCGGCCATCTTGAATTTATAATGATAATGAATAAACATAATTGTATTGTCACCAAAATCCAATGTGTATACAAAATTTCAGATTAATCGGTTGACTGGAAGTGGGTGAAATTTGAATTACTAAATTTGATCCAAGAATAAATAATAAAACAAACTGGGTGAGCTAAATAAAACCGTTTAAAAACAGTTCACTTGTTTAACCGGTAAATGGAGGAACGATATATTTTTTTATATTTACCTGTATTTAACTGAAATTAATCGCTCTTTTTTAACCGGTTCCGAGCCCTGCTTCATACAATACATACATCTTTTCGATAAAACTGCAGATTTACCAAACATTGTATACTTCGAAGCTGCTCTCTTCATTATCATGATCATCCTATAATGTTGCCACTGCAGGGACTGAAACCTCTCTCTAGGAGAGGAATGGGCTATTATCCACCACGCAGGCCCAGTGCGGTTTGGTAAATGTTACATATCTTCGATTTTTTTGGTTCTAAACTACTTTCCTCTCATTTATTTCATTCCTCAACATAATAAAGAAAAAAACCTGCACAAAAGTACAACACATACTTCATTACTACATACAAACATCGGCCACTCCCCCACCGCGTTAATCTAACCGATCCCTAACTCTGACGTCATCTAACGCATGGAACACATTGCATGCACTTTACGATCACATTTATGGACAAATAGCCGCAACTTGAAGGCTTGAATGACCTCTAGCACATGTCAATTAAGGCTGATAAATATAAGGGTTTATGGGGCATCTTGGGTGTATAGAATAAATTGTAAATGAAGTAAAGCTTGGGATATACTTGTTTAGATTGGCACGTTTTTTATCCTTACTAATATTGTAAATGCGAAAGTAACTCTGTTTGCCTGTCTGTCACGCCAAAATTACTGAATCGATTTATATTAAATTTGATACTCAGATAGTCTAGAGTCTAAGAAAGGGCATAGGTTTGACATTAGGACTTTTTAATGCAAAAAAGGGTTGTAAGGGAGGGATGAAAAGCTTACTTTTGGTCGCGATAATCGACATTCACGCGGACGAAGCCGCGGGTATTAGCTAGTTTGATAATATTTGTTCGTTAATTTCCTTATACCAATGTATTTCAGGGCAGCATAAAATAAATTTTCTTCGATACTTCCTATTAGTCGTCATATTATTATACTACATACAGAGGAGCTCGTGGCTAAGTAATAACTAACGCTCAGATCTATCGAACACTCATTACATAGGTACCGAGTTTCCTCCGCGCCTCAGAAAGCACGTAAAGCAGTTCGTCTCTGCTGTTATTTCTAGATTTTTGACAGTCATTACAGGTAGTCAGCGGCCTGAAATTCTGCAACCTATCTTACCAAGGGATATTGTTTTGCCGTCGATGTAGGTATGTCAAATACTGGTACTTAGCTGCATCCGGTTAGACTGGAAGCTAGCCATGAGACCAACGCTTTGGAATGGGCAACTACAGTACACTCACGAGTTATTATGCCTTGTGACTGGGACCGTAGCTTAGTTTATTTAGCTTCATTAGTTTAGTAGTTTGCTGCCGCACTCGGAGAGCTTCAGTGGTTGCTTGGGCCGTCGCTTGGTAAAGTTTTTTGGCAGTTTTTATTATTATTATTATAGTTTATTTAAAAAGGCATTCAATCCCAAATTACATATACAAAATACTGCAAAGTTACTTAAATCTACAGACATTACAAAATTACATTACATCAGTGATCATCATATCTAGTATATATAGTTCATCGTATCTAGTATGTATATATAGTTTTGTCATACAAAAGTATGTCAGGCCTTTGCTGGGTGGCGGCTTGAGTAATCGTTGGATGTCTCTGAGTGCCGCAGTTAGTTTAATTCGACTATTCAAAAGTGCCTGTAACTGGCCCACTTGAAATAAATGTTTTTGATTTGATTTGCCAACTCAAACATAGTTTGGGAAAAATGCTAGGCAGATAATGATGCAGCTATTAATGTTGAACACACACATACACAAAAAAAGCAAAGTCGTAAAGCAGACCTAAGTCTTTATAGATCACTCACGATTTTCTAGCAAAACGGAATCGTAATTGACTTTTGTACCGAAACTCTGGTACCATATTTGGTATCAAATGTGTGTCGACATCATAGTTATCCGTGATTGGTATCAATCTGATCATTATTTATTTGTAGCCGATAGGGATTAAACGTTACGACCAGTCGCATTGATCTTCAATGTTAAGCAGCACTTGTAGAGGTCGTTCCATAGATGGGTTACCATCCACTATTTACGTTTTAATATTTTTAATGGTGAGCTCAAATACGCCGTTAAGTGTACAATAAGTACAATTTCTGCCTATCCTTGGCTGATTGATGTCATAGTAGGTAGTCTAAAATGTCACGTTTGATTCTCATACGGATCGTGCTACTTGCGTTATCTAGGCTTTTAACCGACTTTCATAAAGGAGGACGTTCTCAATTATTATTCGTCTGTATGTTTTTTTTTTGTACGTTTGTTATCGGATATCTGCGTCATTAATAAATCGATTTTGAAAATTGTTTTGATACTCGAAAGAGTATACGCCCGAGGTGATCCTATTGTCATCAAGTCAGGATCTGATGATGGGATCCCAGGGAAATCGAGGGCAACTCTCAAATTTTATAGGCACTTGTTACGTTTCCATATATTTTTCTACATCTGTAGTGGTAACCGTTTTCACGTCGTACCCTTCCACGCTGTATAATCACTTACTTTTTTTCTTTTTTGTGGGTTGGTATATCACCAAATGACCCCTCCCGCTCTGGGTAGAGCAGAAGGGAGTGTCAGACTTCTTCTGACTAAAAACCACCCATGTTTCTTCTTAGCCCTTTATGTCGAGGCCACGGTATCTCTTGTGAGCAACCCGCAGCCCTTACGGTGAGTGTATAATAACTTGATGTTAACATTATATTGTTCCATCAATGAAATAATCCTCCAGTCCCCTTTAACGATCCTAACTAAGAAAGACCGGCTTATTCTTATCCGTAGACCACACGACTTGAATTAATGCTACTACCCAACTAAATCCCTATTAGATTAGTTATTAGGGTCCCGTAAACAGACAGGAAAGCCGAACGGTATCGCTCTAATTTTGGATATCTCACCAATGTTTTAAAGCTGAACTATATTTATACAAAAAACTAAATGTGGCACTCGGAGACTGCCGCGGTAAAGCTATTGCATAGCATTTTTTATCAACAGCAAATAATTAATTATTTAATTTAACAACCTCCGTTGACAACCTTGTTATTTTCCGTAACCATAGCAACCTGGTTGAATACTGAATATTTACGTTAGGGAATTTCTGGATTCGCTCTCCACGCTCAAGGCCCGCGATAGAAGCTATGCAATAGCTTAAAAACTGAGAAGTCTAAAAGTTATTACGAAATTAAGCCTCTTTCTTAATCATGTGGTTAGTGCTTTTGGTGTCCCGGTTTTTATGCCGCCCATGGGCCTCTGGCCTTCATCACCACTGCTCTCAAAACGGTGAAGGAAAACATCGTGAGGAAACCGGCATGTCTTTGAACCAAAAAATTCGAAGTTATGTGACATCTACCAATCCGCACTGGGCCCGAGTGGTAGATTATAGCCCATCCTTCTATTAGAGAGGAGGCCTGAGTCCCTGCAGTGGGAACATTATAGGCTGATGATGATGGGCCTCTGGCTTGCTTTTAAATGCCGTCGAGAAACATCTCTCAGGAATAATACTTGTTTCCTGACGAGGTTTTCGTACATGAAAGCTAGAGATAATCGTCAAATGATAAGTATCTGAAACTCATCTGAAAAATACGAATTGCGACTTGAGACTTATTACTTGACAGTCCGACGGTAACACACTGCCCGCCTTATTAAAATAGTTAAACCTGGTTAAACTTACGCTTGGTTTATCTCACATGCCGTCACTTTCTGTTGAATATTATTGAAGTGAGACGGCATGCGAGATAAACCAAGCGTAAGTTAAACCAGGTTTAACTATTTTTATTAATAAGGCGGTGCGAGATTAAGTATTCCCAAGCCACTGTTACCACTGAAAGCAAGAATCAAAAGTGGCGACCACCAGAAAATAGTCAACACAATGAAGTTCCATGAAGTCCTAGTGAAACAATTTAACTGGCTTGAACCCCGTAACGAATTTATGAAAAGAATAGCGAAGGTGAAGAGTGTCCATGAAGTTTCTTGCCATTCTTCTCATGAGACCAACGCTTTGGAATTGGCAACTACAGTACACTCACGAGTTATTATGCCTTGTGACTGGGACTGTAGCTTAGTTTATTTAGCTTCAGTAGTTCAGTAGTTTACTGCCGCACTCGGAGAGCTTCAGTGGTTGCTTGGGCCGTCGCTTGGTAAGGGTTTTTGGCAGTTTTGTCATACAAAACTATGTCAGGCCTTTGCTGGGTGTCGGCTTGAGTAATTGTTGGATATCTCTGAGTGCCGCAGTTAGTTTAATCCGACTACCTATTCAAAAGTGCCTGTTACTGGCCTACTTGAAATAAATGTTTTTGATTTTGACTTTGAAGGAATAAGAAAAGAGGGTTCTGGCTATTCGTTGATGTCAGGTTAAATGTTTATAAACCCACCCACGATACAACAGAAAAGATCAAAGAGGCAATTCCCAATCTATTATCATAAAACCTCATTTCTCGGCCTAACACACACTTGACTCATATCTTTACATATTCCTGATCCATACAGCATGATGGATTGTCTTGACCTTCCTACCTAAAAGTCTTCCAATCTTAAAAGGAAATCAGTGGTGATTAATCATATTTAGCTTAGTTATAACTAAAGCTTTTATGAGAAACTACTTGTTGAATGTTTTGTTGACGTAAACTAACCACTTAATGTGGGCTACAGTTCTTTCACAGATCTTGTACCTCTTGGCAAGTGTAGTCCAATACATTTTTTATTCTTACAACTGTCATCATCATCTGCCTAATAGCCTTTTCCCATCGTTATTGGGATCGACTTCCAGTCTAACCGGATGCAACTGAATACTACTATACTACTTCCAAAACCAACTTTATTACCTATTCAATAAGTCGCGCCACTCAGCCAGGATGTCCTGTATCGATTAAAGCCCACAAATGCAAGTGTCTACAAGGTAGTGCCTCTTGCCTCTGCCCATCTCTAAATGTAGTCGATCATATCAAATACTTAGGAGTTTATATTGACAATAATCTTAATTTTAAAACTCAAATTAACCAGCTTACCTGTAGAGTCCGTAAGTTAATTTATATATTTAAAACCCTCCGAAGTATCGCGAACCCAAATATTATACGTGTGGTTTATTTTTCCCTGTGCTTGTCTATTGTTACATATTGTATCACATGTTGGGGTGGTGCTGCGAAAACTATTCTAAAACCACTCGAGATCGCACACAGAGCGGTATTGAAAGTAGCGACTTCTAGACCTTTCTTGTTCCCTACTGATCTATTGTATAGTAGTTGTAATGTTCTGAATGTTCGACAACATTTCATCCTTCAAATAGTTCTCCTTCAGCACCGTAAAACCCCTTATAAAAAAATAACAAAGCGTAGAAAAGACCTAGTTTGCACACCTCCACAGGTTCGTACAACTTTTGCAAGTAGATTTGGTTACCGCTTGGGCCCGACACTGTACAATAAATTAAACAAAACCTGCATGATCTACGGATTATCATACTTCAAGTGTAAAAGGATTCTACGTTCATTTCTTCAAAATAAAAACTATAATGAAACAGAAAACTATCTCATTAAGCTACAGTGACTGTGATCAAATATTACCTCACTTGACTTCAATCAAACCATGATCAAACCAAACACACATTCTCTTTTTCAATCCTTCACTCACATACATCTACACTCACACATACCACTTACACACACGCACACATACCACTTACACACACGCACACATTCCACTTACACACACACACACAACCCGAACATATTCTATTAATAACATTATTGTAGTATTAAAGAAATATTAAAAAAAAAAAAAAAAAAAAAAAATGTACTAGTTTATTGTAACTTTTTGTAAGGGTCAGGGACTGTTATTCCTTAATACAGGTTATTCTATAACCTAGCTAGGAATAGCAGAACTTCACTCACTAGATTGTGTCTGACTTGGTACAAACTTATGTCTAACTTTGTGTATGCCTCTGTACTACAATCTCCTTTTTTATGAAATAAATTTATATTATTATTATCTCCTTTATTCATTTTCTTACATATAGATTGCATTTTTAAATATTTCATACAAAATTTATAAAAAAACATTTAAAAATGTAAAAAATAGTGGTCCACCGATAGCGGGAGCAGGGTCCAAGCTACCGGTAGTTAGGGCTCCAGAGACAGGAACCTCCTCACAATGCGGGCCGTATCGAGGAGTACTGCCTTCTGAATCAGGCCCTTGATCCAACCACCAAGTGAGAGTTTGGACAGGTGGTCGTCCAGACTCTTCGCTATAAGACCATTGGCCGTTACGACTATCGGCACAATGATAGCCGAGCTCACATGCCACATATCGACAACCTCGTGTGCTAAATCCAGATATTTTATTTGTTTCTCTTTTTCAGCTTTCACGAGGTTCTCGTCATGTGGAATGGTAACATCGATTATCATTGCGCGGCGCGCTGATCGGTCTATCACCACTATGTCAGGCTTATTGGCAACAATAGTCCTATCAGTGATGATAGACTGATCCCAGTACAACGTAACATGGTCTTTTTCGAGAACTGGGTCGGGCACATACTTGTAGTACGGTAACTCAGACTCCACAAGTTTATATTTTAAAGCAAGTTGCTGGTGAATAATCCTGGCTACTTGATTGTGCCTGTGCAAGTACTCGCCGTTAGCCAGACGAGAACAACCAGAAATAATATGTCTGATGGACTCACCCGGACGGTGGCATGCCCGACACACGTCAACCGTCCCATCCTTCATAATATATTTCCGGTAGTTATTCGTCAACATAACTTCGTCCATAATTGCACAGACAAAACCTTCAGTTTCCCCAAAGAGGTCGCCGAAACGTAGCCAGGACACGGACGCTAGAAAATCTACATCGGACCCATGAAGAGCCCGGTAGAAGCGCCCGTGAAGCTCCTTGCTTTGCCATACTTCCTTGCGGTCATCAGCAGTAAGTACTACAGGTTTGCGCCAGTTCTCGTTAGCCATGGACAGCGGGGTGAGTCCCTTGTCCACTGCGACCACATCTCGGTGCATACCCACATCGGCTTTTAAAAAATATTCTCTGAGACTGCACACCTCGCGGTTGTGGAGGGTCTTCGCGTTTAAAAAGCCTCGACCCCCACATTTCCGCGGGATGTACAGTCTCATGACCGATGATCGTGGGTGATGCATCCGATTTGCGGTCAGCAATGTACGGACTCTCCTATCCAAGGTATCGAGTTCAGTCTGAGTCCATTTGAGTATGCCGAAAGAGTACATTAAAACTGGCATGACCCAACCGTTGAAGGCGCGCACCTTATTCCCACCCGAAAGAAGGCTATTTAAAACCTTCTTCAGGCGTCCGAAGAAGCGCTCCTTCAACGATTCCTTCATGTCAGCTACGTTAATGCCTAACGCTTCCGACATACCCAAATATTTATAGCTTTCGGATGAGGAGAGGGATCTGAGGTGTATGGAATCCGAGAGCTGAATTCCCTCGGATTCCATAATCTCTCCTCTCTTTACATGCATGACTGCACATTTGTCCACACCAAATTCCATCCTGATGGCGCTACTAAAACATTCAGTTAGTTTCAGTAACTCCATCAGTCGCAATTTGTTGGGGGCAAACAGTTTCAGATCATCCATGTAAAGAAGGTGAGATATGACCTGACCATCTCTCCTCAACCGGCAGCCTAGACCTGAATCCTCCAGCAATGTGCTAAGAGGATTCAGGGCTAGACAGAACCAAAGCGGGCTCAGACTGTCGCCCTGGAATATTCCCCGTTTAATCCATACAGGTTCATCGTTCCCCTGAATCCGTCGACATCCTGGATATCGAAGGACCGTCTTCCATTGCCCCATACACGACTCAAGGAAGGCGCGTAGAGTTGCATCTATCTTGTACAACTCCAGCACCCTCATCAGCCATGTATGTGGCACCGAGTCGTAGGCCTTCTTATAATCTATCCAGCATGTCGACAGATCCTTGCGGGCTCGACGAACCCGTTGGCTAATGGCCATGTCGATGAGGAGTAGCTCCTTAGTACCGCGGGATCCGTTCCTACATCCATTCTGAGAAGCAGACATAATACAGTTTTGCTCAATGTGTTTATTAATTTTTGCCCTCAAAATGGATGTAAGAAGTTTATAGACCGTTGACAAACACGTAATCGGTCTATAATTCTTGGGTTCCGCGGGACTACCTGACTTATGGAGCAGGTGGGTAACGCCTGTGGTTAAAAACTGCGGAAGCGACGCAGACTCCAAGGCCGACTGGAATTGAGATGCCAGGCAAGTGTGTGAACTCCTGAGCCATTTGAGCCAGAAATTGTGCAGTCCGTCCGGACCTGGTGATTTCCAGTTCGGTAACGGACGAACTGCACTGGCTATATCTAGTGGTGTTATTAGAATAGTTTCCATTTCTGGAATAGGTTCACACACTCGCTCGACATCACGCAACCAGTCAGCCTCAGTATGACAGACGGGTACCGACCAGATGCTGCGCCAGAATGAACTCGTAGCAGCATCATCCGGGTGACACACGTCCGTCACATTTTGCTCGGGTCGCTCCCAAGTTCTGTATACCCACCTTTCATCGCTCTGGAACATGCGATTCTGCGAGTAACGATCAACCCGCCTCTTATACCGCCGAATACGGTTGGCCCATGCATAAACCTTCTGCTTCAGGAAGTCGATGCGCTCTGTGACACGGGACATGTAATCTTGGGGACTGATTTCAGTTCCCGAGAATGCCCGCCTCACAAAGCGCATCACACGTGGTCGTGTATTGCCCTCCCTGAAGCAGTATAGTTTGCCAATGAGTACCCTGGCCCCGTCGATACGACGCTCGATCCTGCGCTGCCAGGCCGGTACGGTTGGTTTTGGTCGACTAGCTAAGTCACAATTTGGGAATTTAACATTAGCTAGTCGACATGCCGCAACAGCCCCACAGTACAAGATCGAGTGTGCATCAACGAGGTCCTCGCTACTCTCGAATATATTCTTGAGTTGCGAGTCCAGGGCACACACCAACGCCCTATTTCGCTTATGCATGGGTAACCGTGGTAATCGGGGTCTAAGTTCGGTAGGAATGGATCGATACTCGCGAAGCGCATCCTCCAGTGCGCTCCTCAATCGGTCGTTGCACTGGCTACTTACCGTAGCAACCCTATCATCTTCCTCTACAGCAACAGTATTGGGCCACGATGTGGTCGCGTCAATAACAGTCGCTGGTACCGCAGTCTGTGCCTGAGTCAAGATGATACGGTTGCTTAGTACCTCTGAGCGCAGCCTATCAAGCGCGGCGTCGTCCAATATGTGATTGCGCTGGATGACGCGCACCTGATCCGACAGTCGTTGGCTTGACACGTTGACGGTTGGTTCTAGGTCCTGGAATAGAGACAGCATCCTAGCACGGTACGCAGTGAGGTTAGTTCCCCCCTCTGTAGACCCGTAGTATGCGCGCATGACGTTCTCATTTATTGTTCGAGTCCATTTCATGCGCTGCACACAACCACCGGTAGCGGGGACCCGGCTCGGGGCCGGTTGGCCCCTAGGTCCCAAGCTGGTCGGCGGCCGGCCTCTCCCCTGCCGACGCTCTGGAGATGGTGATGGTGTTCGTGATGTCGTCGGCGGAGAGAAATACTCGTCGCTCGAGCTCGACGCTACTGCCGCCGCCGGTGACGCAGGTGATCCGAGGTCCGGCGGTGGCGAGGCGGAGCTGAGCGACGAGTCCGGGGATGGTGGGCGTGCGCGTCGTCTAGCTGCAGCTGCTCTCGTAATCATCGTTTTATCATAATTCGTCGTAAATATTGTTTCTTGAGTCTCGAATTTTTTTGATGTCTGTCATCGTTGTCAATGAGTTTGTCAACTTCATTATATCTTCGATTTCTATTTCTTCATTTTGGTTTTTGGCAGTTATAATTTATTTATAGGATACAATATGAGGAGTTTTAATTGATTCTGTAGAAACTGCAATATATATGGGTTTTTTGGAATAAATATTATAAAATAAATATTGTATTATTATTATTATTATTACTACATAGTATTATACATGGAGCAACTGCCTATCAGGCCTTCACAACTTTGAGTGATATGATATCTCTTGGTAGGAGTGGATTTCAGACTTTTGGGCCTACATATGTACGTAGGTACTCGACCCAAACGTATGGAACAACTGAATATTTTTTCTCGATTAGGGCAGATTGTTCAGTTTGATAGTATATACCTACAACGTTTCTAAGTACATATGCACAGTTTACTAAGTGCCAGATAATCATTAGCACAGCAAAATCCGAGAAGGACATATGTACACTATATTTTTGGTGACATTCTTCGTGTATGACCAGCCGGCTTAGCATGACCACCGAAGAAACGGGTTTTGTCGACGGAAGAATCGACAAAATGACAGATTGTAGCAAGGTTTCATGTCAAATTGAATGAAAAAATCTTTGTCTATTCTTGGTAGAATAGAGATAGAATCGCCATGCTACGGGGGCAGGTGGACGAGGCAAATAGATTATTATTTATGTAAAAATCGTAGCAGTGAAGTTCTGTGGCTTCTGCCTACCCCATTCGAAAAAGCGTAAGTTTATGTATATTATGTAAACAGGCGATCTCATCCAGACAACCTTGCATGCTTGTCAAACATATTGGTGGTGTGGCCTCCTTCTTACTGCACTCAGGGGAGCATTGTGGTCATACCTGTTCATGTTTATGCTGTGTTTATAGCCGTTAATGCTATGACCTACCATACAGCATGTATAAATAAAACAAACACAGCTAAAAACGCTCCCGACTAATTCACCATTTAAACAAAAAAAAAAAAAAACAATTCATGCGTTCGGGAGATATTATGATGGCGCAGACAGACGCACACAAACAAATAGTCGGTGGTTAAAAATATACCCTTGACCGTTTTCGGTCACGGTGGCTTATCTTAGCGGTAAGCCATTAGCGTAAGAGTATCCCACTAAAAACAAAACTTGTAAAAAAAGCCAAGTCGTACAACTCTTTTCTTCTGCCGTAAAAAGTATTGAGATCCATGTAATACCAATTAGTCAATTTCTCGCATCGCATTCGCCAATGTTAAACAGGCCATTCTTATGGCTATTCGCCATCGCATGATGTTATCTTGATGTTATCACCGAAAGGTACAGTACGATCAAATTATCTTGGCAGGTCTGAACATAGGCTCTGTGAACTTTTACGCATGTAAACTTGTGAAGAAAACTGTTATTGCCAGATAAACCAATACCTATACGATCAGAAAATATCAAATTTAAACAGTGAGAAATACAAATAAAATAAATATCATATTAACACTTTTATACATTCGTTGTAACAAAATAACCTGCACGAAGTTCGGACCTGCCAAGATAATTTGATTGCACTGTACATACAGTTGTGGAACCTTGCTACCAAACAAACGAAACGACGCAGATGTGAGTACATACTATTAAAGCAGGTACGTACTTAAAACGTTTTGTAAATTTTTGGCTAATTAAAACAAGTTATGACTTTGTTTTCCTTCTTTTAGAGATTTGAGTAGGGTCGGTCCGAGTTACATAACAGGCTCTTAATATAAAGGGTAATACACCCACGAAGCTGGAATGTATGTGTTCTTGACGTCATTGAGATAAAACAAAATTAAGGAAAACGTTTTATTTGACACAAGCCAAAAGCGCAAAATAACAATTATCTAGACAGAGAAAGAGAAAACATCACGTGTCTCACGACTGCTGCTCTATCTCGCATATCCAAATAGACTTCAGTCTAGATTTATGCTCTCGATTTGTTTCGCCCCCTATTACCATGTGCCTTAAATATAACATGGGCAAAAATATGAGTTTACACCTCTACCCATACCCTCCGAGATTACAAGCGTGACGTTCTGTTACTAACACAACCCTTTTAGAATTTTCCTCACAAAAATATTCCAGCTAACATTTTTGTTATTGTACGTCACCACGTAACACCTAGACCAGTTGAAACATCATCAATCAATGTGTCAAACCGCTCAGGTACTGAGCATACAAAACGAATACTGCTACGGTATTTAGGTCACTATATTTTCATAATATGACGCGGAAATGATAAACATTGAGTTGCTTTGGTTTGGACACTGGTAGAAATCACACAGCACAGCCTAGCCCGAACATCGCTAAAGGAGTTTGGAGTCCGGGGGCGGGCAGTGCTGTATAGGTTGCAAGGATCTGATTAAACTGGGGGCGAAACTATTCCCATAGCCCGGACACGAATTCAGACATACATATAATCATTCTATAAAGTTCCCACAGTTGGGACACATTATGCCACCACTCTATGCGAGGAATTGAATATGTCATATGTAGTCGAACTTTTGGTTTTAAGACATACATGTTGACCGTTGTAAAATCAGTGGTAATTTAATAAATTACACACAGTAATGTGCCTGCCTGAATTCGAACCCACGACGTACTGCTCGTAAGTCGAGGCCACCACCACTCAGCCACCGCTACTTTCAAATTCAGACTTTGCGGGGGCAAATTAGAAAATTTCAATAACACTTTGCCTGGCCTGGAAATTGAACACAGGAGCTCAAAGCAGTCACGTTTGCCACAAATCAGTTAGATACACATAATAATGTAAGCACAAAATCAAAACTACCAGGGTCCCATATCTACTTAACAATAGACTTGAAACTACGTCTTGAAACTTGATAAATGCCAATTATGGCTCATTGTTCAAACTTAAGCCTATTGAAGTTACTAAGCTGGGTTCGCGTGATTTCGTATAATTGGAGGGTTGCTTGGTCAAAGGTAATATTACATAACATCACGCCTGTAATCTTCGAAAAGTTATGCAGAGGTGTACTTAATAGTACACCCACAAATCACCAGTTATGTTTAAGACGGCACGGTTGGCGCAGTGGCTAAGCGATTGGACTGCTGCGCTGCGTGTCGTGGGTTTGATCCCCGCACGGAACAAAATATATTTGTATGGCCTACAAATAGTTGTTTCGGGTCTGGGTATATGTGTATGTGAGTTTAAATGTTTGTAAACGCACCCACGATACAGGAGAAATTCCTAGTGTGGGGGCGATTCTAGATGCGGGTTGTTCGAAAGAGATATTGCGGAACCGGACATAAAGGGCAAACATGGGTGGTTTTTAGTCAGTAGAAGTCTGACAATCCCTTTAAGAGCGGGAGAAGTTATTTGATGATTTCCCACCCCAAACAAAAAGTGGTTGGAAGACGGGGATAAAAATATAATTTTTAGTCGCGATAAGCGACATCCACGCGGGCGAAGACGCGGGCATCAGCTAGTCAAATTGAAATTTATTTAAAGTTCTGAAGACCGTAGCAACTGGCGTGCATCTTTTGCCTACAGAAATGTAAGGTAGTAATTAATGTAATACAAAAATCAGTATTTCGGCGAAAAACAGCTGTTGTTTAGTTTAGCGATCTGATATCAGTTGATAACACTGTAATGTATGTATACTGGAGCGATAGATGACATCCGACTCCCGGTACTGGTGCTCACAAACCTGTTCTAACAATTCCTTCTTTCTTTCTTTTTTTTCTTTTTTTTCCCTTTTTCTTTTTTTTTAACCTAATCTAACCTGGTGTCAGAGTTTGTATTCCGTCCATGAGCATATTCTTACAATGAAGAAGTAAATATTATAAATACCACAGTTTTCTGACTCTACGCTTCGTCAATCCAGTTTAAATTTATCAAAATAAACTCTGAATTCAAAAGACGCAAGACGGACAGCGCGGCCGTGGTCAGGCCAGATAGAGGTGGTGAGACAATCTGGATGTTTACCGCGAGGGTGGTTCGAGGAGGCACAGGAAAAGAGTTGGAAGGAATTAGGGGAAACTTTTGCCTAGCAGAGGGAACGGCAAAAAATAACAGGATAAAATAATTAGGTAGATCGAAAAATATAAGTTTGCAAATTTTTTACAGTTTTTTTTTTATCTAACGCAAATTACGCGCTTATCCAGGACAAACATTATTAAAAAAGACTAAGTTAAAAAAATAAAATAGAAAAGGAAAGTGAAACTCCTTACACATTTTCCCGTAAACGAGATACCAAAATAACAAACACGAAAAGCTTACAAATCCACACCATTTTTTTCCCCACATAACTTTTATCTAAATCTCAAACAAAAAACACTTTTGCCAGCGAGTGTACCTGCTGATAACGCTCGGCTTATCTAGATTACATATTGAAGTGGTCCACGTTTAGTTAATAACGTAACCGGCTTTTGGTGGCGGCTGTACATTTAGTAAATTAGTACTAGGCAGTGAAATGATTATATTTTTGCATGGTTTGAAAGTATTTTGAAAATGACGACAAAAATAGACACTCTCGAGATCATCATCATATGTTTAGTCTTTTCCCAACTATGTTGGGGTCGGCTTCCATTCTTGCCAAATGCTGCTGAATACCAGTATTTTACATGGAGCGACTGCCTATCTGACCTCCACAATCCAGTTAGTGCTGGGTAAAAAGATACCTCTTGGTAAGACTGGTCACCTGGCAGACGGTCCATGTAAAATACTGGTATTCAGCTGCATGTGAGGGGATTGGAAGCCAACCCCAACTTAGTTAGCAAAAGCCTAAGTAAATGATGATAATGTTTAAGAATATAGCTATTACTAGCAGGGGCTAGCTGCCCGCAGGTTCGCTCGTGAGGATGTCGGTTATTGCGACCATCTTTTCATCCCCCTCTTTCAATCCCTTACAACCCTTTTTTTTCGCATTAAGCCTATGTCCTTTCTCAGGCTCTATCTACTATCTTTGTATCAAATTTCAATTAAATCGGTTTAGTAGTTTTGGTGTGAACGCGAAAGACAGAGTTAATTTGCCCAATACAAGGTTACCACTGCCACTAGATCAACAGGAAACAAATCTTATTTCTTAAAAAAAAAACCTCTAAAGGAAAGAATTTAATTTTCGAATTGTTTCAACCAACCAGTCTTTATAAACAAAATGTTTGAATTTCGAACAAACGTGAAGTTGAAAGTAAATACTGAATCCCCGAAGAGACAAGGAAATGAAATCATAATATTGGGTAGTGGACTGAAGGGGGCTTGTCGAGAGAAATAACTTGAAAGGAAATACTGGATTCTTTGTTTGAATAACTGTGAGTCGATGTTGGTATGATTGCTGTTAGTATTTTATCGATGCACGGGCTTTAGCGGTTTCGCCCCTGTCGGAAATAATATTCAAATGTTGCTAACGTATTCCCAAGTCATAGGCTATATAATTGTAATCAAAGAATTGTCGGAATCGGATCAGTAGGTAGTACCAAGGAACTTAGGGCGGGACTCCACCAAGCGGAGACGAACCAAGCGGGAGATGTGCCAAATTCGACCAATCACAGGAAGGGCGAAAGATCAGATGTATAGTCCTCTTCACCGTATCCGGCGACAGCGACCCAGACTACTTGTCTTCTCTTTCGTGAGCCCTCTGATGACTAGCAAAACCAAACTTGGTCTTGAATACCCGGTCACATCGTGAACAGAAGAGCTGATGATCATCGTTGTACGTGTACATATAGGAAGGTTTTGGGCGACTTTTGCGTATCTGTCGCTTCTTGTCCAGGCCTTCAAGACGATTTGCCTCAAAGATTTCAACTGCTTCGTGGTTTGAGGCGCGCCATCTTTCTCGGTTTCGAGCAAGCTCCTGCCACCGATCAACGGGTATGCCACAGGTCTTAAGGTGACGTTTGAGGACATCCTTGTAGCGTAAGTATTGGCCACCCTGTGCTCGTTTTCCTTGGGCGAGCTCTGAGTAGAAAGCGGTTTTAGGCAGTCTACTGGTATCCATGCGCTGTATATGACCACACCATCTCAGTTGGATCTTAATCAAAAGCGCCTCCATGCCCATCATTCCAGTGCGCCTTAACACCTCCGTGTTAGGGACGCGATCCTGCCATTTTATGCGGAGGATGGACCGAAGACACCGAAGATGGAAAGTGTCCAGCCTTTTAATGTCACTTCTATAGAGGCACCAGGTTTCCGCGGCGTAGGTGAGTATCGGCAACACTAAGGCCTTGTAAACGCATATTTTTGTTTGCAGTTTCAGGTCATGAGAGGTCCACACACGCTTGTGAAGCTTCCCAAAGGCGGCGGCTGCTCTAGCAATCCGTGTTGGAATTTCAGACGTCAGTCTATTGTCGTTGGAGACTTGACTTCCGAGATATTTAAAATGCGGTACTTCTTCCAATGATTCAGAGTGCAACTTAACGGTTGGGCTGATATCGTCACATCCCCTTGGTGGCTGCTTTAGAACTTGGGTTTTCTTTACGCTAATTACTAGTCCAAATCTAGAACAGGAGGCCTGAAGATTATTAATATAGTCCTGGAGAGTTTCTACACGGTCAGCCAAAAGGCACACGTCATCAGCATAGAGTGCGTCAAGCACGGGAACCCTAGACGTCTTAGTCTTTGCCCTGAAGCGCGAGATGTCGAAGACACTTTTATCAGTGCGGACATTAAGTTCAATCTGTCCAACACTATGCTGTAGTGCATCCTTCAGCACAGCCGAGAAGTAGAGTGCAAATAACGTGGGAGCCATGACACAGCCTTGCTTCACACCGCTGGTTACATTAATTAGGTCTGAGAAATCGTTTTCATGTTGAACACGCGCCGTCATACCATCGTGAAACTGACGAACCATGTTGACGAATTTTTCAGGACATCCAGCTTTTTTCAACACTACCCAAAGAGCAGCGCGCGGCACGCGGTCAAAGGCCTTTTCTAAGTCAACGAAACACATGTACAGAGGACGGTTTTGTTCAAGGCTTTTCTCCTGAATTTGTTTCACTATGAAAATGCCGTCAACAGTTCCTCTGCCAGGTCTAAAGCCACACTGCGTCTCTGGAAGTATCTGTTCCGCAAGGTTTGCTAAACGGCGATTGATGATATGAGCCAGTACCTTTCCAGCAGAAGACAGAAGAGAGATGCCTCTGTAAGAACCACAGTCCGATAACTCACCTTTACCCTTATAAATTTTACAAATGGAGGCATTCCTCCAGTCTTGAGGTACAATTTCAGCCGCCCATACCTTGAGCACTAAGTTGAAGAGCCTACTTTGTATTTGTGGACCACCATATTTGTATACCTCTGATGGTAATCCATCAGCCCCTGGTGTTTTAGCGTTCTTCAATCTTTTGATTGCTGACATGAATTCATCAAAGGTTGGTGGATCAGCTAAGTCTTCCTTAACGGGACGGCATTCAAGATTTTCAATGTATGGTAAATCAGTTGTCTGTGAGCAGGGATTCAGGACGTCATTGAAATGTTCAGCCCACCTATCCAGGATTTGCTTATGATCTGTCAGTTTACAGTCCCTGTCACGAGTATATATTGGTGCCGTTTTTCTCGATTTAGGTCCGAAAATCGTTTTCAGGCCTTCGAAAAATCTGCCCGTTTGGTTTGTGTCAGCACAGAGTTGCAGGTCTTTTGCTCTATCCAGCCACCATTGATTTTTTAGATCACGAATCTTAGTCTTCAGTTCGCGCTGAATGGATCTTCGTCTATCGGTGTTTGATAGAGATCTAAGTTCTAGTCTGTGACTCTCAAGCAATTTTCGAATTTCCTCGTCTGAGTCATCGAACCAGTCCTGGTTTTTCTTCTGAGGTTTTGGTATGGTACATGATACGCTATCATGAAGGTGTTTGGCATATGAACGCCACGCTTCATCAACATTTTCTGTAGCATCCTCTGCCCTGGCGCCGAAGCAATTATCCAGCTCCCGCCTGAGTTTTTCAGAGTGCACCAGTGGAGCAACACAAATTTTCACCGGTTTCTTATGTTCTGCGCGTCGAGGAGGTTTTACTTTCAGACGCATCTTCGATCGAATAAGTCGATGATCTGACCAGCACTCTGCACCCCGCATAGCTCTTGTTATTAAGACGTCATTCAGGTCTTTTTTGCGTACAATAATATAATCAAGAAGGTGCCAGTGCTTGGATCTAGGGTGCATCCATGAGGTCCTATATTTTGCTGCTAGACGAAAGAAGGTATTAGTCAGGCACAGGTCAAACTCTGCGCAAAGAGTGAGGAGCTCCAAGCCATTAGCATTGCAGTTCCCAACTCCATGCCGACCAAGAACACCACGCCATGCTTCATGATCAGTACCAACTCGTGCATTAAAGTCACCCAAAAGGGCAATTTTGTCTTGAGGTGGAATTCCTGTAAGAACGCAGGATAGGTCCCGATAGAATTTTGCTTTATCATCATCATTAGCTGTTAAAGTTGGTGCGTAGATACTGATGAGGTGGATATACTTATTATCGTTAACGGGCAAGCGTAAGGTCATTATGCGATCGTTTATTCCTTTTGGAAGTTGTGTTAGGGATGCCGCAATTTTGTTACGCACTGCGAAGCCAACACCGCTAGCCGCTCGTTGTTCTGCTGGCTTTCCAATCCAATAGTACGTATATCCACCCACCCGCTCGCAAAGATTTCCACTACCACTAAGATGGGTCTCACTTATCGCCGCGATATCCACATTGTATCTTGAGAGTTCCCTTGCCACGATGGCAGTCTTCCTCTCGGGACACAGGTTAGAGTCATCATCCAAGAGCGTACGTACATTCCATGCTCCTATTATAAAGTTTTTTGAGGCATTCTTATTATGTTTCTTGCGACCGCAAAGAAGGTTGGTGATCAGATGACTGCGGTTTGCCACCTGATTTGAAAGAGAGACGGACTATGTTTAGGCCACCTTTTCTAGGCCCCTCCCCGGATTGGGGAAAGCAGAGCGATCCTAAATAGGGCTGCTTTGTCGTCAGTCGTGCTGCCGAACCTGTTCTCCCGCCTCAGTCAAGTCCAGGAGCGACCACTCTCCACTGACCGCCTACGTGCCGAGTCCCAGCTAAGGCCGATGATCCACCAAGACTCGACCCCACCACCAGTCCACGATCGCCGCAGGGCTTTTATGTCTCATAATCCTTAAAAACATAGCCTGAGTCATCCGCGCGTGAGTATATTTAAGTGAATAAGCAGTTGCGCTGGTGCAGATCCACTCTCTCGTTCACAGGGTCCAGATGCCGATGGACCGGTTAACCGGTACGACCGACAGGAAGCTGAGAATGCAGGAGGTTGGCCGCATATCAATATAGAGATTTGACGTGCGCCCTTTGAGGCACTCCACCATGTGCCTTGCTTCATCGCCACAGAAGCCGGATTTGATTGCCTATCGACATTACCCGCCCACTGTACCGATGAGGTCTATTGCAGAGCCGAATTGGAAGACTCTTCCTTCACCCCCGCAAGAGACGTGCCTCTTCCGCCTTTATTGCCGTACCGTTAGTTTCTAACTCCGCCAACGAAGCCGTTGAGGTCTTCACCCGTAACCCTGGGCAAGGGATCCACGTTATACCCCGCAGAACTGGGTCCCCATCCGAACTTCGCCACCTGCTTGCCCTGGCCTACTAGGACAAGTGGTGCCCACCCCCGCGACTAGGACGCGCCGGATAGGAATTACTCCGATGGAATCATAAAGAAGGAGACTCTAGATACCTCGGAGCCGGGCTAATGATCTCGTTTGGTCCGAGATCAAAGGCTCACGTAACGTATTCCCAAGTCATAGGCTATATAATTGTAATCAAAGAATTGTCGGAATCGGATCAGTAGGTAGTACCAAGGAACTTAGGGCGGGACTCCACCAAGCGGAGACGAACCAAGCGGGAGATGTGCCAAATTCGACCAATCACAGGAAGGGCGAAAGATCAGATGTAAATTTTAACTAATGTGATTGGTCGATTATCGCACTTCTCTCCGCTCCGCTCGTCTGCGCTTTGGTGAAGTCCCGGTCTCAACCTATTCTTCTTCGTAGCATGTCGATGGCATATAAATTTTGTCGGAATAGAACTAAGCCACTAGTTTGGCACTTTCAGTAACGTCCATCAGATTCTGTAGTAAACAAACATAGGACACGCAGGACACGATATAAAGTGCCATAGCGTTTGTGCTTTAGCTCTACAAAATAATTTTAAAGTTAGTCTATGACAGTCGGGGATAGTGTAGCTTAGATTTTGAATTCTAACTCTTACGTTCAAACTTATTAAACTCTATAAAAAAAATAGTAGTGAAAAAAAAAAACAATAACATTACGTTTTTTTTCCCTACTAATATATTTTCAAGTCACTACTAATATTATTAAGTCCGATGTTGGCCAAACCTAAACCGAGCTATTCTGAATTGACTCGACGCGGACGTTCTCCGAACCCTTCGGAAAATGATTAATAAATAATCTAAATAACTTTCTTCTGTAAAGGGAATAATCTCGAAATATACGTCTAGTAGGTATCTTGTTTTACGAAGAAAATAAGATTTTTTGCAAAACAAGATGAATTCTCGTGAAATACACGAAAAAGAAAATTACGAACGATTCTAGTAATTAATTAGGTATTACAGACTATATACAACGCGTAAACGAAACCTTCATGAAGCTGTCAACCATTCTACGTAGGTGTACATCTTACTAAGTAACTCAACGTAAACACTAATGCTGTGAAAATCCCTTTAATAAGGTTCCTTACCCAAAGGGTAAAAACGGGACCCTATTACTAAGACTTCGCTATCCGTCCGTCTGTCTATCACCAACCTGTATCTCAAGAACCGCGATAGTTAGCAATTGAAAGTTTCAAAAATGATGTATTTCTGTTGCGCTATACCAACAAATACTAAAACAGAATAAAATAAGTTAGGTGTACATGGACTTAAACAAAACTGGCGAAATTTGGGTGTATTTAGATATACTTCTGCCTAAACCTTTGGGGTTTACAGGCGTAATCTCAAGTAATTTTGTTTTTATAAGCATACTTTAATACAGAAGAAATTCGCATAACAGGTCAAGGTTACAAAAAAACAAAACAGCTATTGTTGACAAAAGAAAATGTCTCCAAAATCCCTAAAAGAGAATTTTCTAAACACATTGTGTGAAAACATTTTCATTGTGTCATGGGAAACTCGCCCTTATTTCTTCGTGCTAAAAGGAAGAAACAACGGAATCTTTTGTCAGGTTCAATCAAGAGATTGATTCTTCAAAATATCCGGCAGGAATGAGGTGTTTTCTTATTGTAATAAATGGAAAGGTTTAATGGTGATTAGTTTGCAGAGATCTATCTTGGTTAGTCCTACTATCCTACTAACATTATATAAAAGTTTGTTTGTATGTTTGTTACTTCTTCACGCAAAAACTACTAAACGGATTTAGATAAAATTTATTACACAGTTAGTTTATAACCTGGATTAACACATAGGATAGTTTTTATCCCGATTTTATCTTCCCATGGGATAATTATTTTAGAGTTGTAGCGGGCGAAGCCGCTGGTAACGCCTAGTGTTGCAATAAAACCCTTAAAAATTGTGCTTATCATGGAAGTGAATAGGGGGGTTCATATTATTCAGTACTATCGGTTCTGGCAGTCAGATAGCCAGTCGCTTCATGTAAAATACTGGTATAGCTGCATCCGGTTAGACTGGAAGCTGACCCCAACAATTTCTCTACGGGTTCAGTTGGCCAATTTAAAAATGCATTTAGTCGATTGGACCCATAGGTCCCACCTTAGTGGGATCAGTTGACTAAAGACCTCACAGTTGGTAAAATTTAAAGCTAGACAAATGAGTGTGCTTTAACCAGGCATAACACACTAAACTCAAACTCAAATATTTTATTTCAATTAAGCCATTACAGGCACTTTTGAATGTCAGAAGGACGGAAGAAGAACGAAACTACGAGTGCAATACGTCATTCCGAAAGTCACCACGCCGAACCACACGCCACCGAATGCCCGCAACAACGAACACTGCGAGCACGAAAGCACGCAGCGACGCAAACCGCAACAACGAATGCTCGAGACCCCGAATCACTGAACAACGAATGCATGCCGCAACGTGCAACCGCCACCCCGCGACACGGAGCCCCGCACACCCGCCGCCACGGCACACGCCGCCACGCGCCCCCGCACCCACAGCACTCGCCGCCGGTAACATCCGGCGCCGCGCAGCTACTAACTACCGCATGCAGAGATATTTAATGATAACTTACTTGTTTCGTATTTCAAATCTATACTAAATGATGGCTTAAGTAATCTTTAAACATCTCTGACGGCGGTTAGTGGACAAGCAGTGTTCGTGAAAATCGACAAGAATATGTCTGAGAACAAAACAAATCCTTAAGTCAGTGCCTTTTAGATCATCATCAACAGCCTATTAATGTTCCCACTGCTGGGACACAGGTCTCCTCTGTTTGAGAGCTCGGCGGGCCCAGTGCGGGTTGCTAGATGTCACATGTCTTCGAATTTTTTGGTTCTAATACATGCCGGTTTCCTCACGATGTTTTCCTTCACCGTTTTGAGAGCAGCGGTGATGAAATAAATTACGCAAAGTATTATGCCTGCATGGGTTCGAACCCACGACCCACTGTTCGTAAGTCGGGGCCGCCACCACTGGGCCACCGCTGCGCCTTTTAGAAATTTCAGTTCTAACCTCTGCAACTTTCAAACCCTCATTTAAACTTTTCTTTTAACATTAATTAATTTCATTATGATCCTCTAACGACAACTAAATTAAATATAATATAACGAGTCTTGTCTTCTTAATGTTACTTAAGATGACATGAAACTAAGGAATTCTTGAAGAACTTTTGAATCAAGATTTTGTGATGAAGTTAGCAGAGTCAAAGACAGTGCGCTAAGTTTTAAACAACCTTCTTCTGTTGAAGTTTGTATATTATATTATTTGCTGATAAAAGCTGTATTGTTTACATAGTAAAGTAATCTAATTACTACATTATTAGTTAAAAACTGTTAACAACAAACTATAAAAGGACATAACCCCCCCTCCCCCTAAATGCTGTCAGCTGGTAGTGTGCTCAAGAGGCTGGCGGCGTTACCCCGTTGTGTATCAACAATTGTCTTAGCCTCTGGGCAAGGTAAAAGCCAGCCCTTGGGTCTCAGGAAGCGTCAACTAGGCATATTGAAATTTTCTTCATCATCAGCCTATAATGTTCCCACTGCAGGGACTCAGGCCTCCTCTCTAGGAGAGGGATGGGCTATAATCTAGCACGCGGGCCCAGTGCGGATTGGCAGATGTCACAATCAGATGTCATAATAAAATTTTCTTAAACAGTCTTAATTTTTGCTCGGTGGCAAATGGCAATCGGCTCGCCCTCTATTACATGGACCTTAAATATAACATTTTTTTTTTAATTATTGAAATATGAGTGTACTACTATTAGGTTTGCTTTTGCCTAACCCTTCGGAGATAGCAGGCTAGAGGTTATGTCATGTGGAAAACCTAATAACACTTTGTCCGACTTGGCAATCAAACCCAGCACCTCATGCTCAACAGTCGCTAGAGCAACGAGAACAGAATAGGGGATCGGACAATAAGAATCAGAAGAGCTTTTAAGAGCTTATATGACGTAATTATTACCTATGTTTACGAATAAATGATTCTGATTCTGACAAAAAAAAACTAATTAGTCCGTCAGATAGATTTCCAAAAATTATTGGACACGTATTTTTTCTTTTTTCACGTAAACTTAAAATGAATACGATATAGTGCTTCGAAAACTCGTGTGACGTCATATGATAGTACAGTTTGACGACACAAGTGACGTTTCAAGCCCCACTCCAAGATCTATGACGCGTTTTATCTTCGTCATTTTTTATTGATTTGATAAAACAAAAAACACGTATTCAATATTTTTCGATACATCTAACTTACGGACTAAACAGAATCATATTATTTTGACCCAGTCCGATCCCCTATTATGGCTAACATTTATCAATATGGACAAGATTCTATTAGGACAGACCACTTGATCAGGTGCGTAGTACTTGTAACCAAGCGGGCGTATATGACCAGATGTATGAACGTGGACAAGTCAAACGGAATATGTAAGCATCGTAGCAGGTGACGATTTGTAGTACGAGTATCTGCCTCCCATGGGAAAAAAGGCACGAGTTTATGTTTATTTATCTAGTTTCTAGTTTACTCAGCATTTCCCATTCAGTTTCCACGTTCTAGCTTCGTGTGTATAGGTACTGTTAAATGCTCTACAATAGCATTCAGTGTTCGGATATTGTAGTAGCTTCGTTAAAATTGTACGCTCGCATATGGTTCTGTTAACGATAACTGAATTTCGCGTCGGGTGTATGGAATCGCCTTAATTGGGCCGTTTGGTTTCGTGGTTGCAAAAGGTTCTAGATTTGATTCGAAGGTTGGGCAAGTGTCTTTAGTTCTTCCGTTAGGAACTTCTCCGTAGCAGACACGGAGAATGAAAGAAAGCGTATTTATTAGTCTCATACAGGACAAAACATCAACAAAACAAAAATAATTCATGAAACTAAACATAAAAATTTATGAGGATTCCGTTTTTTGCCAATCGGCTACGGAACCCTAAAAAGGGTTCAATGATTAGGGGACTTAGGCGAAATGAGTGTGTACTGTTTGGTATACCTATCTAGCCATACAGAGAGTACAAGCGTAATGTTATGTAATATATTATTTTATTCATGTGCCCTGTTTTTGTTTCAGATCACTGCCAAGAATCAATAAACTTCAAGCAGATAAGGTTAGTTATTATTATTCATTATTTAATATAACTTGGTGTGGCCCGCTGGGCAAAGACTTCCACTAAAACAATGGAAAGTCAGTACTATAACTGCAGCTAGTTTGTTTTCGATAAGTATAGAATTAGGCGTTACTTTAGGGAAATCCATAACTTCCGCGAAAAAGATCCCGACCCAATTTTATTGGCTTCGGCCGTCTACAAAACCGTGGTTTCGTAACTGGTTTCGATGAAGGAATGATTTGTCCTTGTACGTAATTGGTTTCGATGGAGGACATATTTGTCTTGATACGAAACCACGGTTAAGTATAAAGAATTTATTGTTAAGGTTTCGATGAAGGAATGATTTTGGGTTGTGAGGTTCTTTTCCTCTCACGCTACGCCACCTCCTTCGCTAGCATAAAAGATCCTGGCCTGGATGCGGGACTGCCCTCTCGGCTGCAAAATGTTTTTTTTTGCCGAATAATGTATGTATCTTTTCAAAATCATGTACTGAAAACGTTTAAGCGTCGGTGTATATATATCCTTATGGCGCAGATAATTGTGAGTGCGTAATGCAGGACTTTAAAAATACCGTGCGTAGCATTATTTTTGGCAACTAAATGTTAGCTACAAAAGTTAAAAGCCTTTTTCATTTTCTAAAAATAACCTTTGCTAAACAAAACGGAAACCTCGTACTCATTAGCAAACAAAACTAATTACAAAACGCAAACACCGCATCACCCTCCGCAAAGTAGGTTAATGGTAAGAAAACAGCTATTTGTTTGGTATTCAATCAAGTACAGATTGTTTGTTTTGAATACTGGTTTCTATTTGAAAACAAGGATGGCATTGAAGGTTTGTAGCAGCCATTTTGTTAAGTGATATTATTTTAGGTGTCGAATGCGAGATTTAAATACATTTAGAAGCAGGCAAGTTTAGTATTGAATCTGATTGTTCTGAAATACGATACAACCTCGGTTTTTGTTTACTCTAAAGTTTCAACGAATTTAAAAAAAAACTTCCTAAATAAAAACTCAACACTTTAAAACTAACCACTTTCCAAAACAAATAACGCTATAAGGTGGAAATTACTACAATACAAAAATTCGTTTTGGCAGTCGGTGGATATCATTTAGTTATAAAAACAATGATCGACAATCGATCAGCGGGCCCCAGGAATCGCAGTTGAGTGGTTTGTCATTAGCCGTTTAGTAGTAAGTAAACCCCCTTAAACAGATCCTCATTACTCGTGTGCTTATCCCAATTTATTTGGTAGTTTGAATTCTTATTACCCGACTGCGGCAAAGCCCAAAAGGAGGGTTATCATAAGTTTTTATTTAACTTGCCTTTTTGTTTGTTTATTAGTAAATCTTGGAACTTTTCAAACCAATTTCTACCAACTGATTAAGCCGGACATGTTTGTAAAAGCGTTTAATCTTGATAGACAAATTACATTTTGATAGAACATGTCAGCAATCACCACTACGACCACGTAATTTGAATGACTGAGTGATTTATGACTAGAAAGTCAATAAGCACACTTTTATACAACTTTCGTCAGGGCATTAATTTTCTACCGCACCATGACAAACGATTACCACTCAACTTTTCAGTCAGGCTTTACATAAACGTATCATCATCTGCCTAGCCTTTTCCCAACTATGTTGGGGTCGGCTTCCAGTCTAACCAGATGCAGCTGAATACAAGTATTTGACACTAGCTGTTGCCAGCGGCCGGCTTCACCCACTACAACTCAAAAATTATCCCACGGGAAGATAAAATCGGGATAAAAACTATCCTATGTATTAATCCAGGTTATAAACTATCTGTGTACCAATTTTTATCCAAATCCATTCAGTAGTTTTTGCGTGAAAGAGTAACAAACATCCATCCATACTTAGAAACTTTCGCGTTTCAGACCGACACAACTCAGTTAATACTAGGTTATGCGATACTCTTTTGGTAAGACTGGTTGTCAGGCTTTCAGGTCACTGACTACCTGTAACGACTGCCAAAGTTATATGGCAGCCGGGACCAACAGTATAGCGTGCTTTCCGAAGCACAGAGGAAACTCGGTATTTAATGACTGCATGTAACCCATCCACTGCCTAGCTTAGGCAAGCGCAGCTTAACCTAAAGATCAACCAAAGTAGCCGTTATTATTAAGCCACGAACTTCTCCTTTTCATAAACGCACAAGGGTGTTAATTACATACATAAGCCATCCTTTTTATAATAAAGTCACTTGTTATAACCCCATGTGTCCGACAAATATTTATTTTTAAACCCTCATGCGAGTTTTAACTCTATTGGGGGTACTTATTTATATTTGAAAGGGTTGAAAGTTAGTCACTAAGTCCTTTGGGTGTTAAAGTGTGGTTGCCATGCTTGTATGTTACATTTAATGTTTATTGAAAAAAGTGATATACAAAAATATTTACAATATGACCTTAACAACTATAGGTATACAGTTTATTGGATTCTACCTGAACTAGGAATGAACCTGTATCTCAGGTAACTCACTCAAGTGCTTATACGTAATAATATCTAAGATTCCTTAAAGAAATACTTGGTAAATAACTTATCAATAAATAAAATACATAGATAACTAGCTGACCCCGGCAAACGTTGTTTTGCCATATAAAAAATTTCAGAAAAAAAAAAAAGATGAAAAATAGATGTTGGCCGATTCTCATAGATACCCGATACGCACAAAAAATTTCATCAAAATCGGTCAAGCCGTTTCGGAGGAGTTTGGCATCGAAAACTGTGACACGAGAATTTTATATATTAGATTAGACGACGACGTTCCATTATTGCATAACACAAAAATCTAGGTCACGTTTGGTTTTTGTCTACTGAGCACTGTAGGTACTGTAGGCAATGTGAAGTTTGCTGTACAAAGTAGATAACTTTGTACAGCAAACTTTACCTTTTACTTTTTTTTGTTAGTTAACTATGGCAATTTTAAAATCAATTTCTAGATCCTAGGCTCAAATCCAGGGCCCCTATGTTCAGCACTCGTACCTGAACGAGGCAGTCATTAAAACATAACTTCGCCAACAATTTAATATCAATTAACTTGTAACTTTTAAGATGAAATCTACCAATAACAAACCTACCGTAATAATTTTAATTCCTCCAACAAAACATCCTGAAATTTTCCCTTTACAATTTTCAAAAGACATTTTTCAACTGAGAGGTCACGAGAGGTCACAAAAACCTGAAGAAATTAGTACAAGCCATTGACAGGATTGTGAAAAGATCCCCTTTCATGTTTTTGAGTGAAGACATCTTGATAATGAAATTGGACCTGAAGAAATTAATAATTTAATCCTTCATTAGTAGATTTCTTTTTGGTTATTAGTTAAAGTGGGTAGGTATTTTTGTCAAAAGGTTTGTTTGTACATATTTTTGGTTGAAGAGTTGGTTCGTGTCGTCCATTTTGGTAATTATTTATAAAATCACGCTTTTTTTAGGAAATGAAGAAAAGAGACAACCATTAAATTTTCAGTAAATATTTTACTTTTTTGGCGTGGTTACGCGTCATTCTTGCTTGATGTGACGAGTGTGAAAATACCATTAACAAAGCCAAAAGGTTCTTCCCGGTTCTTCCTGTCATTGTGTTTTTGGTAAAAGCCTAACCGTTAGGAGTAGTTACAGATAAATTGAAAGTCAAAGTACCAACTTAAAAAAAAAGATGTGTGCTATCTTTTTGGTTATAACTTTAATTACCTCCATGATCCGTTATCTATTTTTCATATAATTATTTAATGTCTAAAAAACTTATGCAACGCATCTATCCGCATAATGTGAGTGTGTTACGTCGAGTTTTATCGTAAAACGTATTTCTTCACCCAAAAAAAAGTCGTTTCCTTTTCGGTTACTTATGTTGATGTACATAAAGCTGGGTTGACGGCTTCGTGAAGGATCCGTTTATGCCCTGTATATTAATTTTGGTATTGCGAGGTTGCGTGCCATTATTATTTTATATAACCGGTTTTAAATACGTGTTTTATCCGTAATTTCCAATTATTTTTTGGAATGGACTTTACATGGACCGTTTAGAAATCGTTTTCGCCTACTGTATTGATTTCCTTTTCATGTTACGTAACGATAGGTACTAATGTTTTGGAACCCATGGCATCATAAAGTAACTCGTCATATCTCAAAGTTCAATCTCGTTATTTCACGATTTGCGTTTGAACTTTGCCAAGTGCATACATATTCGTGCTCGTGACTGTACACAATGGTTTGTATGGCTTTGTGATTCCGTTTACATCTTGTATACATGTAAGTACCGGTTTCAATTTGATACTGTATTTTCTCGTAAGTATCGGTTTTCATTTGATTTAGGTCTAGTATATCGAACTTTCCGATCAATACTTTTTACACAACGACTTAATTTTATGATTAAAACCTTTTTTCTAAAACAGATCAAACAGGGTTCACGATTAATTTATCAAACTCTTTGGCCTTCTTTTCGATTCTCTCCGTTATTTTATTATAATCCTATAGGGATTGTGTGATCAGACGAAATTAATAAAAGGGATTAGTAAGATGTACCTTTAGGTGTTAGACTTATATACGTAAATAGAAGTTGAGTTAATAAAATTGTTTGATATAAGTCCAATCAATCAGTAAAGTTGTTTCCCTTTGGGGATGTTACGTATTATTTCTCAAACTTTGGTATAAAAGGTCGAATGGAAACTGCCGCTGGACACAAACGGTGACCACGTATTCAGTAAAAAATTCATCATCTTTATCATCATCATTGCAGCCAAAAGACGTCCACTGCTGGACATAGCCCTCCCCAGGTGTCGCCACATTGACCGGTCCCATGCATCTTTCTTCTAATAAATAAAGAGAGAAGTCCTGACTGACTGACTCATCAACGCCCAGCCCAAACCCTTGGACCTAGAAAGCTGAAATTTTGCACAGAGGTTCCCTTTATAATGTAGACAAGGAATAAGGAAGGATTTTTCGAAATTCAACCCCTAAGGGAGTTAAATAGGGGATGAAAGTTTGTATGGAAAATCGTCATTTTCACGCGGGCGAAGCCGCTGGCAAAAGCTAGTCTCAAATAATTCAGAAAAAAAAGTCTGAATTAAAATCTCTTTGAAATATAATTAAAATCTCTTTGGAAAACTTTGTGTCAATATTAACACAGTCACCTTATATTTTTTTTTCACATCACATTTTGTTAGGTCAAGTAATTATGTTATTATAATTACGCTGGTAATATTACTGAAGTTAGGCTACGAAATAAATATTACTAGTTATTTCTAACGTAAATAGGCAATTATATTATTTTTCCTTTATTACTAGTTAATTAGTACCTAACCTTTTCTTATACTCGTACTTACTAACTAATTAATATTTTAGGCAAAGTCTACGTATATGAAACTAGAAATAATAAATACGAATGTCTTGACCTAATTTTCGATGAAGGCAACTTTTATAGATCAAACGTTTAGAAAACCAAACTATAAGACGATATGTAACAAAAACCAAGGTTTTTCTAGAATACGCTACACGTGGCACCTTTTAAAATTGATTCTCTTTTACTGCATTGAATAATGTTTTTCTCCAAATATACATCACCACCCGACTAAACATAAGCTTACATATAATTAATCAGACTCTACTTGTTCTTACAGCTGGGACACAGGCCTTCTCTCTTTTTGCGAAAGTATCAGCTATAAAGAAAGAAAGAAAAAGGGTTTATGAATCTCGCACAGAAAAAACAAATAAAAAATGATAGCTATTAATCCACCACATCTAATCGTATTTTCATTCAACTCCCACACCAGGTTTTCCTCCAGCAAATTTCGCTCAAACCGACATGTTTTAAAGCCAATTCCATCTTTTTTTTACACAGCGGAAAAAAGCGCAAAGCGCTTTAGCAGAACCGAATGGAAACGTAATGAAAAGGGGATTAGTACAGGAGTGGGTAAAGTGACATAAGTCAAAGGAGTGGCTTAGTGGTACTCATCAGTCGACTTAGAGAGCGGAAAGATAAAATGCTGTATTGTTAGAGTCAGTATAAGATAGAATGAACGGGTAACTTCTGGAAGAGCTCGTGGCTCGTTTTTTTTACCCACGACGGAACGGAGACGGTATATGCGTTTGGGGTGAGAGGTTGTTTGTTTGTGTGTTTTTGCAAATACATGTTGCCATTTTTCTCCAAAACTACTAATCCGATATTGATGCAGTTTTCATTTATGGGATCGGGTTTGATTGGTGCATGTTCTTAGATAGGTGTTACGATGACAACGCAGCAGGGGGCGCTACAGCAAACATTTTTTGTGCAAATCAAAGTTGCCATTTTTCTCCAAAACTACAAGTCCGATTTTGATTCAGTTTTCAGTTATGGGTTTATTGTTCTAGAGCAAAACTGAGATATTTCTAGTTACGGAGATATTGGGGTTCAAAATTCTCTCATTTTCACAAGTTTTCCACGACTCCCGTACTATTCAATTCATTCATGAGTGTTTGTGGACCACATTAGAAGTAACGTGATTTTTCAGCAACAAAAATTGTTATTTCCCAGCAGAATATTATTAGTTCGATGTACAGAACGCTTAGTTAACTCCGTTTACATCCTAAATTAGACTGATGACACTATAGACATTCGGAACGTCGGATTATTTTGACGTATCTAAATGAATTATGTGTAGTGAGCGCAAGTTCGGCGCCTGTGCGCGACGTCCCGGGTTCAATTTCCAGGTCAGGTAAAGTGTTATTGGGTTTAACGAATTCGACGGAGTCGGGATTTTTGCCCGATTGATGGCAATAGGCTCATTCCCTATTACACTGGATTTAAACATAATTGAGGGGTACTAATGGATACACTTCTTCTTGGGATTACAGGCATAATGTTATGTTATTATGATTTGGATTGGCTCATTTTGGTGCAACAACATCCAGTATTTTATCCTACCAAATACACTCCCTGCATTGGCACAAAAACAACTCTCTAACTAGCACAACATTGACAAAGAACTTCGAGTACAAAACGCCATTCAAATCTCGTCGTTATAAAACTTCGAACAACAAAACAGTACAGACATTTTAGAGGCGCTAATTACTAGTAAAACAAAAGAGTGTCGTGGCGACGGGCTCTATTAGTGTCTCACGAGACTGAACTGTTTCAAAACTTACAAATGATTAAGGAATGAGGAAATTCGCCGAAGAACCAGGGTCACCGACATAGCTCGCAGAATATGCAAGTTGAAGTGGCAATGGGCAGGCCACATCGCTCGAAGAACGGACAACCGATGGGGAAGAAAGGTTCTCGAGTGGCGACCACGAACCGGAAGACGCAGCGTTGGCAGGCCTCCCACCAGGTGGACCGACGACATCGTGAGAGTCGCGGGCAACCGGTGGATGCAAACGGCAGGCTGCCGATCTTTATGGCGTTCTATGGGGGAGGCCTTTGTCCAGCAGTGGACGTCTAATGGCTGATGATGATGATGATGATGATGAAATGATTCATTATTAAGGCGGGTTCACACCAAACTGTGGTGTCTTACAAATTGAATGTAGACGCAGAATGACCGATGCGAAAAATGTCAGGTTGAAAAAAAGTATTTTTTGCTAAATGTTCGAGGAGGTGACTGCTGAGATGACAAATAATAGAGAAGTACCTATTCTCCGAATCAGTCATGTTTGTATGTGGATTTTTTCTGTATTTATTCTGCAAATCGGACCTTTCGCGAATATGACTTTTTATCAATCTGTCTTTTTACAAATTCTGCGTCGGAACTAACTCTCGGTAGTGTGCTGTTTCTCGCCGATTCGCGAGGAAGCCAGCCCAGGTTCTATTTGTATACGAAAAAGTCTGGTAAAATAGGGAGAAAAAAGGAAAAATGTGCTTTTGCTCATCATCATTTTCTTGGTTTTGTCTCATATAACTTCGGGTTAGGGCAACAAATTTTTTTCTTGCATTATTCCCTGTCATTTACACGTGATTTGCATTTGCACGTTTGGTGTAAATCGTCCTTTAGTTTTTTTTCAGAAAGTCGTGATCATTTTGTCACGTATTTAGGCATTGTAATATAACTGTCACGTTTGAAGATTTTGGAAAAAACGTGACGAAATTGACCTTGTGATGCGGAGAAATCTGATAGTACTGTTGTGTCTAAGGCAATAATTTTGATTGCATAATTTAGGACGATGGACAGCATCATCTGCCTAGCATTTTCGGCTTCCAGTCTAACCAAATGTGGCTGAATACCAGTATTTTACATGGAGCGAGTTCCTATCTGACCTCCACAACCCAGTTAATACTGGGTACCTACTTAATACCTTTACCCTTTGGTAAGACTGGTTGTCAGACTTTCAAGTCACTGACTACCTGACGATGGATAGCATCTGCCAGTAATAAAACTGTTTTATAAGTTACCCAGTTTTCCATCAAGAATTTAATTCACAGTAGCATCCACAGAGTTAATAATAATAATGATTATATAATTATAGATATAAGTAAATATTTGCACGCTTGCTTGCAGGCAGAGTACATTGACTTTTTAGGCTATAAGATCTTTTCCTGTAATTTGTATGTATTTCTGGCAAATAAACATTTTGATTTGATTTGATTTGAGTTTGAATTTGTGTTCAAGAATGAGTATTTCATCAAAAGGTCATTCTTGACAGTTACATGAACTTGGAGGGTTGTAATGATCATTTTGATGATTATAATTCTGTAATTGCATACGTCTTACAGCCGCGAATCATATTTTATATGATTTAATCATATTTTATTGATGCATTAATACGATTGCTCCTAATTAGATTGGTTGATGGCAATAGTACTAGTTACTTTCAGAGTATGAGTAATGAAAAACATATTTTTCCCTTCCCTCCATATCAGCAGACAGAATAGAACAATGCCAATGGGCACAAAGAGACGTATATACAACTTATCTAGTCAGTAAAATAAATAAAAACCCAAAAAAACGCTTTATCACGAACCACGTCTAAAATGTTTACTGTGTGACTCGGGGCAACATTTTAATTACACCACTCGTTTACAGGTAAGCACGTTCGCCTTTAAACCACTAAAAAGTCCGTATGGTTGCTCTAATTGGGCCAGGCGTTGGAGTTCACGTGTGTAACAAATGACTGCAGAGGGTTTAGGGGTTTTTATTTAAAAAGTTAATGGCTTGTATGAGTGACGTGCTCAGAGTTCGTAGATTGATCAAAACAGACGCTGGGGTCAATGTTTAGGTTAAGTCTTGCTTGGCGAAGTTGTTCCCTGGATAGGTGACCATTTATTACACACCGAGTTTCCTCTGTGCATTTGGAAATTTTCAGAGAGAAGAGAATAAAAAGAGAAGTCCTGACTGACTGACTCATCAACGCCCAGCCCAAACCCTTGGACCTAGAAAGCTGAAATTTTGCACAGAGGTTCCCTTTATAATGCAGACAAGGAATAAGGAGGATTTTTCGAAATTCAACCCCTAAAGGAGAAGGAATAGGAGAATAGGGGATGAAAGTTTGTATGGAAAATCTATAATTTTGTAGTTGGACCGACATCCACGCGGGCAAAAGCTAGTACATACATAAACCTATGCCCTTTTCCCATGGGTGTAGGCAGAAACCACAGAACGCCACCTGCTACGATCTTTACATACTCCTTTTGCCTCGTCCACCTTAATACATCTGGTCATACACGCACGCCGGTTACGAGTACTATGCACCTGTCCTTTCCGAAGAACGGCACCAATAAGATTAGTGTATGTCTTTCTTTTATCGAATTTCACATTCATCCTCTCCACGTGACCGAACCACCTTAGCATACTCTTTTAAATTTTTGTCACTGCATCTTCTTTTGAGAGCAGTGGTGCCTCAGTGGTGGCGGCCCCGACTTACGAACAGTGAGTCGTGGGTTCGAACCCCGTCAGGCGCATTACTTTGTGTAATTTATTACATCACCACTGCTCTCAAAACGGTGAAGGAAAACATCGTGAGGAAACCGGCATGTCTTAGAACCAAAATTTATTTATTTATTTATTTATTTATTTATTTATAACCAACTTATACTAACAGTAAGTACACCACACATATAAGTTATAGGTCGAACATAAAAATTACACAAACAAAATAATTAGAAATATAAAAATAATATCAAAACGAGAAAATAAAAGCAATAATACAATAAAATTAACATAAAATTTAGTGGAAAAAATTGGAATACATAATGAACATAGCTATATAAAAATTAATCAAATAAAAATAAAAATTTAACAAAAACTCTTATCTTCTTATATCGTAATTATATCTTATTACACGGAATACAATTTCTTTAACCCGAGGAGATAGTACTGGGAGTGGCAATGGACTCCAGGTATCGGCAAGTAGTGTTGAGGAGACTCAGTTCCGTACTTGCAAATATGTCTAATGATTCGTCATACATTAATATGTTGTTGATATGTGTAAGAGCTACAAATAGTGGGCTGGTCTTAAGAGTTACGGTGCTAGTTTGAGGAATCGAAAAAAGAGAACGTTGGCGTGGGCGAAGAGAGTGTCGGATAAAATAGGTATTCGAAGACATGTGACATCTACCAATCCGCACTGGGCCCGCGTAGTAGATTATAGCCCATCCTTATCTTAGAGAGGAGGCCTGAGTACCTGCAGTGGGAACATTATAGGCTGATGATGATCTTCTTTTAAACCTTTCTCTCATTTTAAGAGATTTCTTAACTTTAGCTCCGGATCATCATCGTCATGCCTGTTTTTCATACTAAAGACGGGGTTTAATGAACTTACTCTGACACTACATAACGAAACCTACTACGATATTTAAATATCAAACTATTTTCGAAAACCTCGTTATCGTTTATTCAAAAACTTTTAACATAGCCTAAGGTACCAATTTTAAACTCCATCGAACGCGCAGAAGGTGAAAATTAAGTTAGTTATAATATTCTCACACATTCTCCTGAAAGTTGTTGTTCGATAAATTATGTTACAATATCGGTTGTGAGTTTATGAAGTTATTTTATAAAATGAACAAAGTTACGGAGTAAAATTATTATAGACTAGCTTTTGCCAGCGGCTTCGCCCGCGTGAAAATGACGATTTCCCATACAAACTTTCATCCCCTATTTAAATACCTCAGGGGTTGAATTTCGAAAAATCCTTCCTTATTCCTTGTCTACATTATAAAGGGAACCTCTGTGTAAAATTTCAGCTTTCTAGGTCGAAGGGTTTGGGCTGGGCGTTGACGAGTCAGTCAGTCAGTCAGGACTTCTCTTTTTATTTATATATATATAGATAGACTATCCTTTCTCTGCCCTTGGCTAAACAACGGATACATTATCTGCCTAGTTTTTCCGAACTATGTTGGGGTCGGCTTCCCGTCTAACCGGATGTAGCTGAATATCAGTTACATGGAGCCACTGCCTAACTAAACCTCCACAACCTAGTTAATACTGGGTAATACGATTTGGTAAGACTGGTTGTCAGACTTTAGGGTCATTGACTACCTGTAAGGACTGCCAAAGATCTATAAGGCAGCCGGGACCAACACCTTAACGTGCTTTCCGAGGCACGGAGGAAACTCAGTATTTAACGGGTGGTCACTCATCCACAGACCAAGCTAGGCAACCGCCGCTTAACCTAAAGATCGACCCGAGTGGCAGTTATTATTATATTATTGGATTTTTTTGACGTGACAATGTCTAATAAATCGATGATCGCCGGCTGCATGCTTCGCGGTCCGAAACAGCCCATTCTTAAGAACTCTTCTGCGTTTCACACCGCGGTCCGAACCGCTCGTGGTGCGAAACGACGAAAGACCCGAAAAAGGATGACTCATTGTCCCGTTACGTTCATTGTATTCGCATTCAATTATTTGTTGTGACGTTGTCACGTTAAACTATCGTCCGTAAACCGAATTTACAGATAACCAACTTTTTATTTTGTTTTAATAAAGACACTTTTGATAGTAGTATTTGAACTTTCCAACGGCCCGTTTTATAATATATCTGACTTTGGCAACTTGTCATAAAAGCAAATACTGTGTATAAGAAAAGACTTACTACCCTCTGTCAATCTGTAACAAACAAACTCTGTCAACTGACCACGTCCACTTCCGTCAGCAAATATGTAGTTTGAATTCCACGCTCCTACTCGCCCTAACAATGAGCACACATTTCTACGTGGCCCGAGTACCGGCGGAAACTGCCGAATGCGACCGAAACACACGTCTTAAGACGTGGTGGAGGTGTCAAATGGGATAAATTAGGAAGGGACGGGCAGGGATAAGAGTGTATGAAGAAAGCCTGTCGATGTATTGTTAGTAGTATTTTTTGTGACTGTGATAGGCATGTATGAAGCTTGTGGCTAAATAATGACAGCCAAAAGGCTTGATCTTCAAGGTCAAGCTGTGCAAGTGTGCATGCCAAAGTCGGTCTGTGAATGAGCATCCATTACATAAAAAGTTTCTTCCGTGACTCGGTTTTATTCGTTAAACCGTTGGTCACGGCTGTCATTTAGATCTTTGGGCTCGTTTACGAAGACGCGGGGCGTTGCGCGGCGCGTGCTTTTTTAATCATTTACTACGAGGCGGGTCAACCGCAACGAACGCTGCATTATAAACTAACGAGTGAATAAACGCTTCTCGTGAAATTGAAATTTGAAATCTTTAACGTTTTCATACATCGCCATGTGTTTGAATTAAAAACGCACAACGGGCCGCGCGATGCCCCGCCTGTTCGTAAACACGCACTTAGACATTCGTTAAAGGTAGTGGTAGTCAGTGGTTACCTTATTACTTTGAACTGACTGAGTTCTGGAGGTCAAACAGACAGTCGCTCAATGTAAAAGACTGGTTTAATTAGCTGTATTCAGTAACACTGAAAGCTGTAACTAACTACTCTATTCATGTACTACAACATTTAGCTTCCTATAGCCCGAGGTTAAGTTTCACGAACAATGTTTTATGAAATTGTTCTGGATGAAGACAAAGAAAACGATGGATGAATTGTGTAAGAAATGATATAAAAGAAGAAGGTGTCAATAATAACGTGTCCTTGTTAGAAGACAATAATAGAAAAAAAAACGTGTTGTCAAAATTAAAAAAAATATTTCAAGTAGACCAGTTCCAGGCACTATTGAATAGTCGAACAAATACTAAATAATTAAAATAGTGGGCCAACCACACGCCCAAGCCCCACCACAACTTCGCCCGCACGAACACACGGCGCACACAACACATCGCACGTGCGGTTGGTAACGGTAATACAGTTCTACAAAACACACCCGCGATGTATGATGGCACGTGCCGACCATAAATAATATAAACATACAGAAAAACTCCTTGGTTCAGTATTAAGACAAGGGCAGAAAAATAATGATGATCTAGACGAAGAAGAAAGTGGTTGTTTCCGCTAAGATGCAACAGGTACGCTACGACCTGGATTAATGGAATATTGACAAACAATTTCAACGCCACGTGTTTAGGCAAGGTCTCAATGTAAGCTGAGCGTACTGTTAATGTAGGCTGTTGAGCATGACGGTCGGGGTGCAACGCCCTGAGGTCGGGCAAAGTGTTATTAAGTTTTTAAAGAATGTTTAGTTTGACAATTACAATTGATAATCAACTTACATGGAAGCCTCATGTTGAAGAACTGTGTAAAAAACTTAGCAAATCCGCATACGCTCTATTTCAGCTCTCAAAGAAAGTGAACAGTCAGGCTCTTTTAGCAGCGTACCATGGACTGGTTGCCTCTGTACTACGGTATGGCATTATTTTCTGGGGTCAGTCTACTGATAGGGAACTGGCATTTAGATTGCAGAAGCGATGCATCAGGTCAATGTGTGGTCTTAAGACAACTGATAGCTGTGTGCCCTATTTTAGATCATTAAAAATTCTGACTTTACCTTCCTTGTTTATATTAGAAACTGCTCTGTTTGTGAAATCTAATCCACATCTATTTCAGAAATTGTCAGAGGTCAGAAAAAATCCAATGATACGGACTCAATACGTCAATAAATTATGTCATGTGAAATGTAAAACTGCATTAATGCAAAAAAGCTTTTTTGGTATTGCCCCACGCATATATTAATAAAGTACCTATCTTATAAAAAATTTGACTTTGTTAAAATTTAAAAGGGCGCTAAGCGAAATTTTACTTGCAAAAAGCTATTACTTAATTGAAGAATTTCTTAATGATGAATCACTGACTGATTGATATGAAATGATTAATATGACGTATTGTTATTGACTGATTTTAATATAATTGACATTATTGTTGTTATAGTTGGCATAACTTTATCTTGACATTATTTTGGCCGTTTGACATTATTGATAGTAATTTTTATTTGGCCATTTTTTACGTTGACATTTTTAATTTAAATGGTTTTTCTTTTATTGTATGTAATTTTAATGACATTTTTTATTTTATTTGACATGCCACTAACTTATTTTAAATTTATACTATTGTTAAACCAATTATTTGCATGCCCATGTGACGGTAAAATGTGGAGATCTATATTATAAATGAACAACTATGTACCTATTACCCATGTTTGCAAAGTAATAAATAATTTGAATTTGAATTTAATTTAGTACCTTCTTTTTGCGAATCTTTTCGTGTGTAATACTTTGTTTCACCCCTTTATATCAGAAAGTATTGATCCCGAAGATCAATATTTCCATAGCGCAAAATGACGAATTTAACCGCTTTTCGGGGTTCTTCAAACTTTCTTTAGTGCTCTGCTTCTTTAAAGATACTTTTTACTTTACAATATTGTCGTTTCCTTTCTCATCTTACAACGCCACCTCGCCCTCACAACTCGTAAATCGCCTTACGTCTCCTAAGCCCAACCTTTGTTATTACAGCCTCTCCGAGGTCCTTAAGAGGTCAAGATGGGATCCTCCTATTGTGTCTTATAATCGGATAGGTGGGCCTGTGGACCTTAATGGTTTGAAGGATATGTCAAGTTCGTGTTGTGGTAGATTGAGGTAAGAAAGAAAAGAAAGAAAAAATATTTATTTGTCGCAGAAACACAAAGAGCACACAAAGAGACACACAGTAAAAGAAACAGGTCATGGTTTAATGGTGACAATATAGTACCTATAGAATAAAATATTCTTTTTTATGTACACCGTATCTGTGGAGTCCTACCGCGGAGGTGCAATGTGCGCCGGGATTTCTTATGTGTAATGTGGAAGAAAAGGCCCGACATGTGTAGTCACCAAGCGGCTTTATTGAACTAACTATAATTACAGTAATGCGCATGCAATAATGTATAAATGTAAGTACATGGCGTGATCGCGGGCGTCAGCATAAATTGTCGAGTGAGCTCGTACATGCTCCCAAATCACAAAAATAAACAAAATGTAAAAATAATGTAAACACAGTAAATTAAACGTAAAAGTAAACAGTAAATCAAACAATGTAAAATAAAGAATATAAAGTCCAAAGCTTATATCTAAATCTAACAGCTTGCCGGCGAGGTTGCCCTGTCGACCTTGTGCGCGCGGCTAGTGTCCTGGCTCATCCGTGGTTGCGGCTCGCTGATCGTTTGCTCCCGCTCCGGGTTATCAGGTCTGTAGGTAACTCGAAGAACTGCACCATAGCGTTTCCTCAGTTTGAGACTGATCCATAAACAAGCCCCAACAACAACGATAAGCATAAAGCTATACATGATATAGCGATGTGTGTCGTGGGACGTTGCCACTTCGTTTAGAATTTCTTGGTGCATCTTCACCTTTTCTATTTTGGCTTTCAATGTCTTCATCATCACTTCATGATGCTCAGTTTCAAAAGTATAGTTGTTGTCTGCTATGAAGTGATTTAAAGTCGATTCTTTCAAGTAAAGCTCGTCTTCAGTCACGCTTATCTCACTGTGAAAGTTGTTATGAGAGCGTAGTATAATGTTATCTCCTTTCAACATGCATCCAGGATCAAGTGAGATAATACCAGTAGCACTTAATTGTTTCGATAATGTGCCGGATGGACAGAAAATGCGAGTCAAGCATTGTTTACAACATGTGTAGAGCCACGCGCCATCATTGTGTAACTGTGTCCACTTATCACTGCAACTTGATACAGTCGTATGGCACGCCGACAAGTTCTTATTGTTTACTATAATTTGTGCCTCGCACATCGTTGTGGCTTGCTTTATGTCATAAATCGGTAAACTCAGTGCACATAGTAACTTGTGTTTTCTCAGTTGTATACATGTGCTTAGGTCGTCGTATGTTAGAGGCATCATCACGTCCTTCTTAAGGTTTATTGCCAAATAAGCAGATGTAGGCATGATTTGCTTCTCTGTCGGTCCTTGTATCGAAGGTATAGGTATCACTCGGCTTAGCTCGTACTGTTCGTTGTTCACCAAAGGCAACTTAACTTCAAAAAGGAAGAAGTCTCTTGTCAGCTTGACGTGTACTCTTGACAATTTATACATCTGTCGAATGCACTGATGGCTGTTTGTGCATGGTAGCGATAGTTCACTTGGCAATTGGCCAGATATTATGTTTAATTGGTCTTGTAGCTGATCTGGCTTCAATAAATGTACATCGACGTGTCCGTCCTTTACATCAGTCACTAAGTCGAGCAGTAATTGTTGAACTCTCCTTATGTTGGAGATTATTAAGTTGGCAGCTAGGGCAGATGACATCACGTTGAGTGCATTGCTACGTTCTATGTGTATGCGCTCGTTGGTTTCTTGGAGCCGTTTGTTTATTAGCGTGAATTGCTTGTTCATGATATCCTCGTTTCTCTTCAAAATATTGTACTCGCCTTCCACAATCGATGTTTGTTCCTTATAGAGGTTGAGTAAGTGGTTTTCGTTTGTCTGTATGAGGTTGATATCACTATCGTATTTTTTGGCAAAGTTTTCGTCAAGGACTCCAAATAGATAATTTGCTGCATAACCAATTCCATTTATCAGACCCCTTTTCTTGCGCGTTCCGTGCTCCGATCGCAAAACATCATTATAGTGCTGTATTTCTTTGATTTCGTGTTCTAGTTGAGAGGCGATCGATATCAAGGTTGGTTCTTCCTTAGTCAGGCTGTTCAAGTGTGTGACGTAGTCTGCCACGTTTTGTAAACTTCGCCAGTACGTTGTCATATTGTAATACACAATCATTTTCCAGTCGTCTTGCCGTATTTGCATCTCAGCAATTTTGTCGAAGTAGATTAATTTTGATGACGATAATGTGGTGACGTTCACTGTTGTCTGTGACAGTGATGTTGCTATGCATAAGGCAAACGTGAAAAATATGCAAACGTAATTGTTTAGGAATGTGTTAGTAAGTTTTTTCCGTTTCGGTCTCTCTGTTTTCTGTTGTTCGAGAGGCGTTGTGTCACCTTCACTCTCTACGCACCCTGTTTCACTCTTTTCGACACGTAGTCGTGATAATTTTATGAAAGGGCGTTTTAGAGTGCCATTTTTTGTTTTAATGTTTCTGATGTCTTCGTCAGGTGAGAGTGGGCTTGACAGTATTGGCCCTCCCACTAAGAAATGTGCAGGCGTTAGGCAGGTGTTGTTCTGTATCAGCCACGTAGGTCCCTCCCACCAAAGTTTGTGTTGGACTAGTTGTGACGGAAGTATAAGCCACGACTAGCGTTATCCGCCGGGTTTTCCTCGGATTTTATATGTCTCCAACTTGATGGCGGCACTATATTTGTGACTTTCGTAACCCTGTTAGCTACGAATGTTTTCCAGCGGGAAACGTCGCCATGTAGCCATCCCAGAACGACCATTGAGTCAGTCCAAGCTTGTATTGTTACTGTCTGTTTATTTAACGACTCTATGACCTTTTTTGCTAGTCTGGATAACAAGTGTGCGCCGCACAGTTCGAGTCTGGGCAGTGTCATCAGTTTTTTAATTGGTGCGAGCTTTGTTTTCGCTGCAACTAGTCGAGTCATGTATTGGCCATCATTTTTGATGCTTCGGCAATAAATCACACATGAGTATGCCTTTTCCGATGCATCGCAGAACCCATGTAATTCAACTGGGGTGTTTTTGGCTCCCGTCCATCGAGGAATAGCGATCTGACCTATGTATTTGAGGTCGTTCCTAAACTCTTCCCATTGCTTCTGTACATGTTGTGGTACGGGATCGTCCCAGTTGAGGTTGGTAGTCCACAGATGTTGGAAAATAAGTTTGGCCTTTATTGTGGCAGGTGAGAGCCATCCTAGTGGATCGTATAGCTTCGACAGTTGAGATAGCAACGATCTTTTCGTAATGTTAGCGCACGTGTTTGATGTTTCCACTGGATGATGAAATGTAAATTGATCTGTAGAGGGATTCCACATAACTCCCAATGTCTTGTTCGTTTCAGCGTGCTTGAAGTCTATCATGTTTTGACTAATTTGATTGGGTGTAAGATCTTTTAATATGCGTTCGTCGTTACTCGCCCACTTGCGTAAGTTGAAGCCACCTCGTTTGAGTAGGTCTATTAATTGTTGTTGAGTGGTTTTGGCTTGTTGGATGTCATTGCTTCCGCCGAGAAGGTCGTCGACGTACAGCTGACTGTCCAATGTTTCAGCAGCAAGCGGGTATTGATCACCATCGTCGTGAATTAGTTGTTTTATTGTGCGCATCGCTAAAAAGGGAGCAGATTTAGTGCCGTACGTTACGGTGCACAGCTGGTACTCTTGGATCTCGTCTTCCTTGTTTTCTCTCCACAGTATCTTCTGTAGATGTTGATCTTGTTCCTGTATTCCGTCTTGTCTGTAAAACTTTTCAATGTCGGCGGAATAAACAAATTGGAACCCCCTCCACCGTAGGATTAATGCCTGTAGGTCCTGTTGAAGGTTTGGCCCACACTCCATTAGCTCATTAAGACTGTTGCCTGAAGTTGTTTTGTTTGAGGCATTAAACACAACTCGGAGTTTTGTAGTAGTAGAGTCCAATTTCATGACACCGTGGTGTGGTAGATAGCAACTTGGTTCCAGTGGAATTAAACTTTGTTTCATGTGATTGAGACATAAATAGTCGGCCATGAATGCCTTGTAACTGTCAGCAATAGACTGGTCTCTGGCTAACCGTTTCTCCATTTGTCGAAATTGTGCCAATGCTTGCGGTTTTGAAGAACCTAACTGTCTCTCGAATCCCTGTTTCATGGGTATTCTGACCTCATATCTGCCGTCAGACTTCCTGATAGTTGTAGTTGCGTATAAGTTTTCGCAATATTGTTCGTCTGACGTCAGCGTTGCAGTCTGTTCAGTTATTTCTTCTACTTCCCAGAACCGCGAAATGTCGTCTTGGTTGTTAAGCACTGCATGGCATTGAAATGTTGTGGTGTTGCCCAATAGAACCCATCCGACCTTTGTCTGTTGAGCTATTGGCGCATGTATAGGTCCTCGCAGAATCCCATCCATGATTATTTGTGCGTAAACTCCAGCGTCCAGTAAAATGTCAACTGGCCTGGAAATGTTGTAGTTAGGGTCCGCGAGACTGATGTTTTCTAAATGTGTCCACTGTTGGCGCTCAAACGTGTAATTGGGTAAATTGTTCAGCATTCTTGTCATGACAAGCGCCTCAAAAGTAAAGGTGAAGTTTTGGTATATGGAGTTGCAAGTAAGTACTACGGTTCCATGGCTTTTGTTGTTCGAGATGCCAACTCCTGAGACGATTGCATCTTGTTTGCGCCTGTGAAGTCCCAATCGCTGAGCAGCTGATTCCGTAATCAAGTTGATTTGGGAACCTTGGTCAAGTAGAGCCCTAAGTTTTGTAGGCACTCCATTTTCAGCCATAACATACAGTTCAACTGTGGCTAGTAGAACTTCGTTCACATTCCCACTAACGTGATGTGATTTATGTTGTTGCGCTTTTAGGTGTCATGTTATTAGCAGGAATCGTATGTTGAGCCTTTTGTTGTATAGCATCATGTAACGTCGTATGATGCTTGTTATTGCACACCTTACATGTTTTCGCGGAATTGCATTGTTTTTCATTATGGCAGTACAAACAATTCTCACAGACTTTCAACTGTGCAATTGTATTTATTTTATCTTCTGGCGCCATACCTTGGAATGTTTTACAAGAAACCAATATGTGGTCCGACTTGCATAATGGACATTTTCTTTCAAATCGAGCATGATAGGTCTTTGCCCTGTTGTCGAACTTCTTAGGAAAGTATTTTGAAGAAAATTCCTTGCCCTCACTGTTGTCCATGTTCTTGGCCTCATGCTTCGTATAATCTGTCTTGTTATATTTTCTGTTGACTGGCTCGAGAGCTGTGAATTTGCTCTCCAGAAATGCCATAAGTTCGTCGAATGAAGGCAGATTTCGTGGTGCCCTTCGGCACTCCATGTACGAACTGTAGGTTTCTGCATCCATTTTTCCTGTAAGTATGTGCACCAAAAACGGGTCCCACGTAGTGGTGTCGACTCCGAGATTGCGTATGGCGTGAATCGTTTCCAAGGTCGTGTCGTGGAGGTTTTTCAGTTCTTGAGCAGAATGTTTGTGTGCAGTCGGCTGGCTTAAGAATATTTGGATTTGATTTGTAAATAGCAGCTGTATGTTGTTGTACCTTCGGGTGAGTATATCCCAGCATGCGTCGTAATTTTCAGCTGAGACGTTGAGATGCTGCACTAGGCGCTCCGCCTCACCTTTCAGTTTCCCCTTGAGGTGCTGCATTTTTTGTGTTTTGCTCAGCGTTGGATTGATGTGGATGGCTTCTGAGTAGAGGTCCTTAAAAGTTGGCCATTGAGCATAGTTGCCATTAAATGCCGGAATCTCCAATTTCGGCATGGTTTGTTGTTGGTGAGATGTATGGCTAAGTTTTTGGTTTAGTTGTCTCTTGATGGCTTCGTAAATATTTTCATGCTCTGCGTACTCCTGTTCATAATCCAGTTCCGTGCCGATTAATAGATTATCTATTTGCCAGTGTTGATCGTCAATAGTTTTCCAGCGCGCCTGTATCATCTGCAGTTTGTCTTGTAGTTCCCATTTTTCTGAGATAGTGTTAATGTCAATACCTCGTACGACTCTTGAAAAAGCTCGAAAGTTTGTTCGTTGTTGACTAATCATCTCATCAGTTTTGGATAACATACCTCTCTCTTCCGTGCTGAAATTGTGTTGTTCGTCACCTTGACTACTTGTACCTTGTTTAGCCATGGCTTCGGTCTGTTTCATGTCTATCAGCAGAGCACATGTAGCTGTGTAGAGCTCTTTCACGGAGAGGTAAGCACCAGACTGAATGTATTCGTGTTTGTCATCACAAAGCACTGTTAGTTTTATGTGATTGTTGTCGAATTCATCCCACAATTCTTCAAGTGTCACTAGCCGTTTTTTTGTGTACTCGGCAGTTTTCCGAATTGCAGAATCTTTCTTGATGTTTGTAGAAATCTTCTGTACAGTTTCAGCAATGATTTGTTGACGTTGTAGTAGCCCTTCCATTGTAGATGTGTTGAAGAAACTAGTTGTATGTCGTAATCACTGTCACTGATAGAAGAATACGTTGTGGACTTGTGTGTCACTGTCAACTGGTTCTGTTAGTTCCGCGTGAGCAGATGCCCCTCACCAATATGTGCGCATTCTCAACTTGACTGGTGAGACCCGCTTGTGGGAGGCCAGTCGAGCCGATTCGCTATTGATGAAGACACTTTCACTCACACTTCACTTATAGTCTCGAAGGACCAAAAATATGTGGAGTCCTACCGCGGAGGTGCAATGTGCGCCGGGATTTCTTATGTGTGTAATGTGGAAGAAAAGGCCCGACATGTGTAGTCACCAAGCGGCTTTATTGAACTAACTATAATTACAGTAATGCGCATGCAATAATGTATAAATGTAAGTACATGGCGTGATCGCGGGCGTCAGCATAAATTGTCGAGTGAGCTCGTACAGTATCAATATATTCATAAGAGATACTTTGTTCTCCCCGGCATTCACATTCTAGTTACCTACGGAGGCCAAAGGTCCTTTTTAACAAGTTTCTAATGTTATTACTTTACTTTAAAAAAAAAACCATTTAATTCAAGTATCACTGACTCATAAAAGAAATAATAATACCTACATTTATACAGTCACATTACATACACAACATTCAATTCAATTCAATAACAATTTTATTTTTCACGGCGGGCACAAGCTAGCTCGAACCTTATGTTGCAATAATAAGGCACCAGAAACCTACGATAGATATCAGATACCATTATGACCAAAATCTTGAGTAAGTACAGTCACCTTCAAAATTGCATGGATACTTTTAGTCTTTATTTGTGAATAGAGTTCAGAACTGTCCATGCATTTTTGAAGGTGACTGTACCTACGTTGCAGGGAGTCCTAACGTGATCTTTCTTCCCAGAAAAAAGTGGTTTTCTATCAATGATTTTTACTTAGAATTACTTACTTCGATTGATGCATAGAATACATGGTTGATGGCTTGATGCCCAATCTGGGGCTGCAGTCTCTACACTAAATATCGTTAAAAATCTGTCGCAAAGTCGTATCGATGTCAAATTTCTTTAATAGATTTTCAATCTTATGCTGTTTACATAAAGCTGAAAATCTATTAAAGAAATTTGACATCGATACGATTTTTAACGATATTTAGTGTAGAGACTGCAGGGCCGGCAGGCTCGACAGAGATAACGACAAAATCGCTAACTTTCAATCCTTAAGGCGACATTACCTGCCCGCGACCTTGAGCGCGCGTTTAACTCATCGCCTAAACAAATAAGGTTGAAAATGGCGATGCGTTTGATTCTCGTGACTGCCAAAATGAACGATAGTTCGCAGATTTAATTTATTAAAAAAAAAAATACGCTGTAATGTTAAAATATTTTTACATATGTCTTTAGTTGGTTAAATTTCCTTTCTGATAGTAAAAAAAAATATAACAGTTGTCACTCAAAATATTGAGCATTTCGAGACGAAAAAGTTTTTTCGTGTGATTTTTTTGTGATTTTGTGATTTTTTTTTTCGAGGTTTTTGATTACTTTTAGAAAATATTTTTGCATAAGTCTTTTACCTATACATTTGACTATACACTGTATTTTTTTTGGAATTGTAATAAGTAGCAATACGGCTAACTCTGCGACGAAAAACAGGTCGTTTTTACGGTGCCCCTTTAACTGCGCCTTAATTACTAACGAATAAATTCGGTTGCAAGTAAAGCAAGTCTCTAATCCATGCGTTTCTCGCAAGCATCATTATTGCAACCGAATTTATTCGTTGGTAATAAATTAGCAATCGAAAGTTAGCGATTTTGTCGTTATTAGTGTAGAGACTGCAGCCCCTGGCCCTGGAAATCAAATCCAATGCTAACGGCGACCACATTTAGTCAGGAATATTCTTTAATTAAACTTGTTTGCTAACTAATCAAACTTTCATAATGTTTTAATCTTACTAGACCACGGATACCTAGAAATAAATAATGGTCTCTCTTGAGGTAAGAAAAAACTAACTTAACTACTAAACTTATAACGAAGTTAGATAGTTAAAGTTTTTTCTACTTAGAAGATTATTTCTTAGAATTTCTTTAGATTCTTCATATAATAATTATACTCCTTTAATATTGAACAACTTGGTATAAAATCAAGCTTAAAAAAAAGTGAAAAATAAACTTCAGAAGAAAAATCAGCTTCTGAAGTCGGTGACATTTCTTTGTTTTATTTGGTTTTTTTGCCACCGACTTCAGAAGCTGATTTTTCTTCTGAAGTTTATTTTTCACTTTTTGGTGTTTTTGAAGTCGGTTGTTTTTTTTTGCAAAAAGTTTTTTATTTTTTCATTTTTAGTTGTAATATCTTATAGAAATACTTACTATGACACCTAACCCTTAACCTTCAAGATTCCCTGATTATTGCTTTCAACTCCTAACCATTGAGGAGTAGTACCTTCCAAGTTCCATCATAAGCTCATCAACATGAAGTGATGACTGCTAGATGCGAATACTTGTATAGCGTCAGAAAAAGCACGAAACACGTAATATGTGCCTATGAAATTTGAGGGTTGTCCTCGATTTCTCTGGGATTCCATCATCAGGTCCTGGTTTTCCATATCATGGGGGCCCTTGAAGTATCTCCGTTCCAATAAAAAAAGAATCATCAAAATTGGTTCATAAACGACGAAGTTATTCGCGATACACAAAATCAGGTAACATACCTACTTACATAAAAAAATGTGTATTGTACACATCTGCATACCCCCTCAGAGCATTCAGGCGTGATGTTACGTCATGATAATGTATATTCAATAAACAACCAAGCGATTCCAGCAATTACGACAGATTTGCCGTCTATTTTTGAAGAGTTCCATTGTATATCTCCGAAGATCAGCACCAGATCTTCACCAAATTAAAATGGGACCACCTCAGGAGTACACTCTTTCAAATAAAAAAAGAATTTTGAGAATCGGTCCACAAATGGGGCAGAAATCAGGTAACATACATAAAAAAAAAAAAAAAAAAAATACATACACACGAACATATAACCTCCTCCTTTTTTGAAGTCGGTTAATAAGGGATCGGACAAAAAAAAATCTGATTAATATAAATAAAATCTAAGTCATAGATTTCCAAAAAAATATTTAACACGTATTTTTCTTTTTTCACGTAAACAAAAAAATAGGACGATACAGTGCTTCAAAACTCGTGTTACGTCACAAGTCAGTACATTTTTTTACCTACAACTGACTCGTGATCTTTGACGCGTCCTATCTTCGTCAATTTTTATTAATTTGATAAAACAAAAAACACGTTTCTAATATTTTTCGATAATCTAACTGACGGACTAAACAGAATCATATTTTTAAATAGAGTCAGTCCGATCCCCTATTCTTCTAAGCACAAAAGCAGGCTGGAAAACTCTCTTATACCTGCTGTCATTCCCACACACCCATACTTATATTTGACTAGCTTTTGCCCGCGATTTCGTTCGCGTGGAATAGTGACTTCCGGCAGGTTTTTGGTTTATCTCGCGAGAAAAAAAAAAAACTATCCTACCTATGTCCTTTCTCAAGTTCCAAACTATGTTTGTACCAAATTTCACACAAATCGGTTTAGTAGTTTAGGCGTGAAGCAAAGACAGACAGACAGACATACAGACAGACAGAGTTACTTTCGCATTTATAATATTAGTTAGGATGATCTTTTTGTGCAGTATTCGTTTTTTTTGGGGGTGGAAAATCATCAAAAATCTCTCTCGCTCTCGCTCTCGCTCTGGGCAGAGCGGAAGGGAGTGTCAGACTTCTACTGACTAAAAACCACCCATGTTCCTTCTTAGCCCTTGTGCCGAGGCCGCGGTATCTCTTTCGAACAACCCGCAGCACCGACGAGAGTATTCGATACTTAATGTTTAACTTTTATGCGTTAAAACAAACTAAAAAGCTTATAAAGTGAACCAAGTTTACATACATTTTAACGAGCAATATCAAAAATAATCTATATAGTATTACGTCGCAAAATGAACACGATAACACTATCTGTTTCTATAAAATGGCAGACCATTAGACAATTTCTGTAGTTAGCATTAGATGTGGCAATAGTGCCAAGGCATCGAGCCGTTGGGGAAATAAAACGCAATGTATTAGAATTTAATGTGTTTCCATTACTGCGATAACTGGATTAAATCTACATTTTCTGTAGATAATAACTGGTTGACTTGGTATAGTCGTTTTAATTGTACAAGTTTATTATGATAAGTACCTACTAGCAAGTGGTTAGTCCATTTCTGATTATTCTGTGGGCTAGAAGTATAGCACCACATCGGTGATCATCGAAAGTTAGGCAGGGTACCCAGTAGTACAATTAGTGTGGTGCTGAGCTTATTCCAGTTGTTTAAGCCCCTTTGTGCCTATAGGCCTTGTTATGATCTGTCTACTGCTGATATAAAGGGTAGTGGAAATTATGTATTTCCAACTCCTCCGCTATTCTTTTCTAATTAATTTCGTTACGTTCGTCTTATTTAGTTCATTGTCTCGGCGTTTTTTCGGTGGCCACGACTGTTGATTCTGGTTTTTAGTAGTTACTGTGGTTTAGGAATAGTGTGGAGGGCTTGATGTTCGACTTGCTCGTGGTGGTAAATGAAAAATAGCGGACTGTATAAAAAGCTTGGTATATTGCCGATTAAAATTACAATTATAACTGCCCGGACAAACAAATGATAAATTAAATAAAACGTTTTAGAGAGTCGTCCGTCTTGGGATGGTCCGAAGAGGCGAGTGTCCGGCAGTCGCGCAGCGCCCCGCACCTCAGCTCGGTTGCCACGCGCGCGCGCATGTTGATCACGCAGCCTGCGTGTGCCGTCTGTGTGTGACTGTTGGGTTCGATTCCCAACATGCTGCCCGGGTTGAAGGGAAGACTTCAAAAATCTGGAAGGGGGCAAATGTTATTGGAAGCTCTATTTATGTTGCCCCGGTTTCTCTTTGCCTCTGCAACTCTTGCTAGTGCTCTTGAAGTGGTGGATGATGTGTTCAGAGACCTGTGGATGAGGTATGACATTAAGTGGCCGTCCAATTAGGAAATGAGAAGGTGTCAGAGCGGGAAAGTCATGAGGTTCTGAGGAAAGAGGAGTTATAGGAGGGGAGTTTAGCACAGCTTCAACTAGAGTGAGGCATGTAGCCATTTCCTCGTAGGTGAGATGAGTGGATTGTAAGAACCTTTTAAGATAGTGGTGATTGTACAAGAAACTTTGATAGCTCATTGTAGGTTCCGACAAAGTTAGTGCCGTTATCGGACCTAATACTTTGCGGTTTCCCCCGACGTGACACAAAAAAGAGCGGCTAAATAAGCTTCACTAGATAGTGCCGCAACGAGCTCGATGTGACAGGCCTTTGTCGAGTTACAGATGAAGATTGCCAAAAATCATTTCATAAGTCCTCTGCCTATTTCCTGTCTGCTATCATCACTGGCTATGCGTAATAACACTACAGTGTAAGAAAGGAAGAACTAGAAATGGGGTTATGGAACTATTATATAAGTTAACTATGATCTACTGTTAGTTAAACTACTTATAGGATCTATGTATATTAGAAAGACTACTATTTACTACTACAGAATAAGAAACTAATTCTGGTAGATCGTGTCTCTCGTTATGATTGGGCATTTTTGGCCGTTCACGTTTATGTTTCTTTAAGAAAGTGGTACCAGACCACCACAAGGATGAACCACTGATGGAATCAGCCTTCAGCCCACGAGAAACAAGGTCCGCCGGATTGTCTTTCGACGGTACGTAGCCCCACACGTGACCTTCTGAACTAAGTGACATGAACGGACACCTTGCCTTTGAAAAGTAATCGCCTAAGACTGAAGGATCTTTCTTCAGTGGCATTGTTACGACAAAGCGTCCATCGTCTTTACGATAGGTATATTTCTTAAAATTATGCTCACAGGCACGCTCAGGAGATAAGGAATGCTTGGCTACAATGGTATCTAATTCACGACAACGAGATAAGACTGGGTCGGCGTCCACGTTTAAAAAATGACAAACGGGAGAAGAAGAGTGTGACTTATGACGGGCAACGTACCCTGACACTAACCAACCCAGTTTCGTTTCATATAACTTAGGCTGATTTTTACCTAAGTCTATGGAATTATTACATAAGATGGACCAAAATACTTCGGCCCCAAGTAAGATGTCTATTGCTGCCGGTATATTAAATGATGGGTCAGCTAGACTTATTCCCAATGGAAGAGGAATGTTATCAATGTTTATAAATGAAGACGGTAAAGCTCTAGTGATCTGAGGTAAATTATACTTCGTATCTCTCCCGAAGATGATTACAGTTTACATGCAGCAGTACGAGAGTTGATGCTGTCCTTATCACACTTTTTAGAGAATTTATTTTTAAATAAATTAAAAAATAGGATAAAAAGTAGTGTATTGACTATTTCCCCCACTGTAGTGCAAGCCGCCATTGCGCTGCAACGACAATCCTTGACTCATTACGTGATTTCGTGTTGTCCGACTCACACAAAACTTTGTTTCGTCCGGAAATAAGTAATTTCGTTACACGATGGAAAAAATAAAGCGATCTTGTCGGGACGATAGTGACAGTGTCGAAAATTTACTAACAAAAGTGAAAAAACGTAGAAGAATCTCCTCATCGTCATCGGAAAGTGAACCAGCGGTATCTCCTTCGCATTCTCTGTCGGAGGTTTTAACTATTTAGTGATCTAGAACCACAACGTAAGTAAATGGAGAAATACCCACAAATGTTGATTTAATTTCCCGCCTTTAAGATTGTTCTCAAAAAATAAATTCATTGTGTTATGCCGACGTTTATCGTGTGTGCATTGTATGTATGACCATTATGTGTCTAACTACCTACCAATTTTAATATCCCGACGTATTTATATCGTGTGTGGATGCCTAATGCCAAGTTGCAAGTGCCTTATTATGATTTTATTCTTTGTGTTACGACGACGTCTATCGTGTGTGGATACTATGGCCGCCGAATGTGTTGATACCTGCACCCACCAACTTATATATCCCGACGTAGATCGTGTGTGGATGCATGCCAAAGTTACAAATGCCATAAAATGATTTTATTCATTGTGATATCCCGACGTTTATCGTGTGTGGATACTATGGCCGCCGAATGTGTTGATACCGGCACCCACCAACTAATATATCCCGACGTTTATCGTGTGTGGATACTATGGCTGCCGAATGTGGTGATACCTGCACCCACCAACTTATATATCCCTACGTATATCGTGTGTGGATGCATGCCAAAGTTACAAATGCCATAAAATGATTTTATTCATTGTGATATCCCGACGTTTATCGTGTGTGGATACTATGGCCGCCGAATGTGTTGATACCGGCACCCACCAACTTATATATCCCGACGTATATCGTGTGTGGATACTATGGCCGCCGAATGTGTTGATACCGGCACCCACCAACTTATATATCCCGACGTATATCGTGTGTGGATACTATGGCTGCCGAATGTGGTGATACCTGCACCCACCAACTTATATATCCCTACGTATATCGTGTGTGGATACATGCCAAAGTTACAAATGCCATAAAATGATTTTATTCATTGTGATATCCCGACGTTTATCGTGTGTGGATACTATGGCCGCCGAATGTGTTGATACCTGCACCCACCAACTTATATATCCCGACGCAAAGCGTGTGTGGATAAAGTTAAGTACCTACCTACCTACCTATTTATGGCGGGTGACTTATGATTATATTTTACTCCTTGGTAGTTGAGATCCCAAATAATGAGGCACCATAAGAAGGAAAATAAACGGTTGGTGAAAATCCTGATGAACTAGACCCGGATATTTTACAATTGTTGTTGGGCTCAGACCCTACACTAAATAAAGCATTTGGAGACAATTCAATCAGCAGCGCAATCTGTCGAGTACTACGTATCGTCTAAGCGGTCCTTTAAACGCATGGGGGGTGCCGCGTACGGGCACCAGCCGCAGAGTCGCGAGCCGCCTCCATCGCCGCGGGATCACCGCCGCCGCCGCACCGCGCACAGACGGCCACGCGTGCACGGGTGGCCCACCACGCAGCCTGACGCCGTTAATCACCTCGGCACAGGTAGACAACAATATTCCAATAGCTGGCTGGTTACAGCATTACTTTAATGAATACATACTCATTACAAAGGATAAAATTATCCTTTCTTGAATTAAAGGATATAAAATACCTTTTATTTGTGAACCACATCAGCCTGACATACCAAAAAGGTTATTCATGGTCACAGAAAATAACATAATTGATAATTTTAATTCTGAGCTATAATCAGGTTTTATTTCTCAATGACTAGCTGTTGCCAGCGGCTTCGCCACCTACAACTCAAAAATTATCCCACGGGAAGATAAAATCGGGATTAAAACTATCTTATGTGTTAACTCAGGTTATAAACTATCTGTGTACAAAATTTTATCGAAATGCATTCAGTAATTGTTTGCGTGAGGAAGTAACAAACACACTTGCAAACTTTCGCCTTTATAATATTAGTGTGATAGTGTGATGTATTTCACCTTCACCTTTATTTACAGTACCTAAGCTTAACGGGAAACATTTTCTTAATTTAAAAGGATTAACTAAATCCGTTCATGTTGACCACTTTAAAATGGAAGACTACCGCACAGTTATAAATCAAAAGTGTTTTATGGCATATATAGACTTAAAAGACGCGTATATTTTTTGGTTACAGTTGCCCAAAGCGAGATTATTTAGGTACCTAAGTCTTACTTGGAACTTAAAAAGATTTACCTACTAATCAATTATTTGAGCTTAACGTTAAGCTTAACGTTTTACCGCTTGGACTCTGTACCGCACCCGTACCCTACAAAGTATTATAATATCTGTGCCTACGTATTCACTAAACTGTACTGAATTATTTACGTTCACTGGGGTATTTATCAGTAAACTACCTATAATATGATTTTTTATGCATCGGTTAACCTGTCATAATAACGTCGAAGCGACAAAAGAATTATTATAAAGATTAGGATTTTTAATCAACACTGACAAAAGTAAAATTTACCCAAGTAAAAAGTGCCTGTTCTGTGCAAGCAACATGCCCAAAACATTACCGAAAAGGGAACCTGATAGACTTATAGGTCTGTTAACATCAGCATGTTCCGCCTTTCAATACGGCTGGGTATACACAAAGGTTCTAGGAAGAGCAAAATCTCTGGCACTAAACTATTCTAATAATTACAATAAACATATTTGAGTTACTGGCAACTTTTTATGGTCTAAAAATCTTTACTTCACACAATGGTGTGAAGATACTCAGAACAAACAATACTATAGCAATTGCTAATATAGATCATACAGAATCGGAATAGCAGATTACGCATTTAATAAAGTAACACTTTCACACGGTATTCCACAGTTCGACTTATTTGAAAATAGCCAGAATCATAAATGTTACAGATGTACTTCCTGGAAATTGGATCTTAATTCCGAAATTATTGTTATTATTTATTGTTGTTGGAGGAGCTCGTGGCTTAATAAAAACTGCCACTCGGGTCGATCTTTAGGTAAAGCTGTGCTTGCCTAGGTCGGTCTGTGGATGGGTGACCGCCCGACATACCGAGTTTCCTCCGTGCCTCGGAAAGCACGTTAAGCTGTTGGTCCCGGCTGCCATAATATAGATCTTTGACAGTCGTTACAGGTAGTCAGTGACCTGAAATTCTGACATCCAGTCTTACCAAAGGGTATCGTATTAACTAGTATTAACTGGGTTGTGGAGGTCAGATAGGCAGTCGCTCCATGTAAAATACTGGTATTCAGCTGCATCCGGTTAGACTGGAAGCCGACCCCAATATAGTTGGGAAAAGGCTAGGCAGATGATATTTATTGTTGATTAGTATATTTTTTATGCTTTTACTCCTTTTAGTCTTATCTCAAAAGTTTTCATAAAATTAAAAATGACAAGCAGAAGGGATTATAGTACTACCATATTGACCAATACAGCCTTGGCACCCAGTGCGGTTAAAATTACATAATTCGAAAGTACTTTATTTTAATCCTGACAAAAATCTAATGTGTTTTACTTTCAAGGGGAGTATCCTCTCCACTCGGATCTTACTCTGATGGCAGGGAATTTATCCGGCAGTCACTATTAATGCGCGGAACCCAAAGCATCTCTCAATATATTGATGGCCTCTCTCTCCATAAACACGCTGAAGCAATATAATACTGCACTAAACTCATATAGTGGCTATATTGTAATGGTAAAGGTTTAGATTACTGTGATTCCCACACTATTCAATTAATAGAATTCTTGACTTAGCTAGTTAATTCGGGTGTTACAGCACACTTAATAGTTCTGCAAAATCAATATTGTTAGGTCAGGAAATTTAAAAAGGTTTTTCAAAGAGGTCTACCAAAATTCCACACCTGGAATCACAATCTTGTATTAAGTTATTAAACCAATTAAGTAATTTCCTAATGATTCAATTACACTAAAAGATTTTATTAAAAACTGTAATTCTTTTAGCACTAGCATCTGCACAGAGAAATCAAACTTTAAGCCTAATAAAAATAAAAATATTACTTTTGATTCAGACAAAATTATAATTAAAATCGAAGTTTTAATATAAACCGGTCAGGTACCATTGATTCTGTTGCCATATATTAGAAAAAACCCTAACGTTTGCCCAGCTTTTTAACATTTAAACACTATATATAGATAAAACTGTTTGCTTACGTGTCATGTGTCAAGAAGATTCTTTATTTTGAAGTTATCAAACCACATAAGAAAGTGGGTTCTCAAACTTTTTCTCACTGGGTAAAACAAGTTCTAGAAAAAAAAAAAAGTGGCATAGATGTAAAATTGTATGGGACACACAGTACAAGGCACGCATCTGCGTCTGCTCACAGAGCAGGTGTCAACCTGGAAGTTATTCGAAAGGCCGCAGGCTGGAGTGAATCTTCCCAATTCCCATGTATTCCAAAAATACTATAATAAGAATGTACCTCCCCATAACTAAACTGAATTTGTAGATGCACTCTTTAGATGATTATTTATTATTGTTGTACCTTAGTTTTATGATTATTACAAACAAATATAATTAGCATTACGTTTCAGTAATTAAAACGTATTAAATAGCATAATATTTTATCGATCGCTTTAATGTCAATTTTTTTTCGATGCTCTAAACATCTGCATGTAAACTGTAATCATCTTCGGGAGAGATACGAAGTATAATTGAGAATCAAACGAACTTACCTAGTGAAGTTTGATATCTAATTATACGAGTGTCTCGACCGAAGATGATTACACTCCCTCCCTCCCTGATAATCCCGAAACCTATCGAAAAAATCGAACTCTAAAAAATGAGTCAAGGATTGTCGTTGCAGCGCAATGGCGGCTTGCACTACAGTGGGGGAAATAGTCAATACACTACTTTTTATCCTATTTTTTAATTTATTTAAAAATAAATTCTCTAAAAAGTGTGATAAGGACAGCATCAACTCTCGTACTGCTGCATGTAAACTGTAATCATCTTCGGTCGAGACACTCGTATAATTAGATATCAAACTTCACTAGGTAAGTTCGTTTGATTCTCAAATATGACAGTCTACAGTAAGACTACAATCGTCATCATAGTGAGACATAATAGTAAGGCTGCAAGACTGTGTACAATTAGAAGTATTATTATTTATACCTGTCACGGTGGCGCTCGCACTACGTCGCGACAAACCCAGCTTACCGCAAAGTGACTCATCAACGAAGTTGCCCGTACTACCGTTGTCGAGGAGGACTCGGGCATTGTGCACGTCGCCCTTGCTGTCAACCACCCACACGATCGCTGTGGAAAGCAAAACATTCGGAGGAGTAGTAAACTGCTGAACATTAGCGGCAAAGTTATTTACGGGAATAACTGGTTCAGACAAAGTTTTCTCTGCCTCATGTAGATGAAGCAGAGTGCTGTGCCTTTTCTTGCAGTACTTGCAAGGTACAAGATTACACCTTGATTCTGTGTGCCCGGGTCGCAGACAGTTAAGGCAGACCTTTGTGTCTTTGGCCTTTTGTATACGAGACTCAACAGACAAAGCTCTAAAGGCATCACAATTAAATAAATAGTGAGTCTGATTACACATTGGACATGTTAATTTTCTTTTATAATTATTTTTAAAATTTTTATCTTTATTGTTGCTTTCATATGTTTTTTTATCTGATTTTGTAGCTGTAAGTAAATTAGAATTATGTTTGGAAGTGTCTGCCTGTTGTACTTTAGTGATGTTTCCTTTGTGTTCTTGCAAAGTTTCTAATAAGTCAGCTCTGTTGCTGAGGAACTTTAAAAAAAAATCTAATGAGGGTGGATCATCAATTGTGTTTCGATGTTCTTCCCATTCCCTACGTGTGACACTGTCAAGTTTTTCGGACATCATGTGAATTATGAGGGTATCTCGTAAGTTAAATTCAGTGTCCTGACCTAACGTTGTCAACGCACGGAGATTTTTATTCGTGACATCAATAAGGTTACGAATAGAAGTACATGATTCACTTTGCATAAATTCAACGCTAAATAACGCCCGAACATGATTATTAACGAGCAATCTTTTGTTGTCGTATCTGTTACACAATAAATTCCAAGCGGACTCGTAATTCTGAGCTTTAAAATCTAAATTATCTATAACTAGCAACGCACTGCCTTTAAGAGAAGCTCGCAGGTAGTGCAGTTTATTAATGTTATCCATGTCCTTTCGTGAATGAATGAGCGAAATGTAAGTGTCTCTAAACTCAAGCCAGTGTTGATAGTGTCCGTGAAAAACGGGTAGATTAATTTTTGGCAACCTAACATAATTAGATTTAAAGCCACCTGCCTGCACATCCTCGTCACCCGTTACGTAACCATCCAGTTGACTGCTAGACTGGGGCGGACGAGCACCGAGCAGACTCCGCGCCGTCGCCACCAGCTTATAATAATGGTTCTCAAACTGCTCGCGCTCCTTGCTCTCGTCATCGGGATCTTCCAACGACATCTCGATGTCAGTCTGTAATTTGTCGAAATCCACATATAAGCTACCAAATTTATTGAACCTAGTTTCCAAGTCTAAAAGCTGTAAACTACTAAGTTCATCGCAACTTTCTAACATGTGAAGGTAATTTCCAAAAATAGTGAGTTTCGATTTCATACAGCTGCGTTTTTTAACGAATTTCTCAACTTTTTCGTCAGCCATAACTATAATTTAACAAGCGCTAACTCACAAGAAAAGTAAGGAGAAATAAGAAACCGGTTTATAAAATGCGAAGATACAAATAACGTACAACGTTGTAGCTAGCTCATCGCCTGTCCGTGAACACAAAATTCGCTCGACGCGTCGCTCGACGCGTCGCCGGCCGCGCCGCACGCCGCGCCGCGCGTACGTAAACATGCACTTATGCGTCAGTGCGAACGAAGGAACACCTGACGCGCTCGCGCAGGTGTGTCGCCGAGCGACACAGAACACATATTACCTAGCGGCCGAGCGATCAGCTGTTATAAGTGAGAAGCGAAGTAAACAGATAACGGGTTTTATTTAAAAAGGTTATGCAGTAGCTTTGTAAGCAGAATAATTGAGTTTTGAGAAATGCAAGGCTATGAATAAGAATGATTATTGCCAAACGACATAAAGTGAAAGTATTTGATAGCACTCACTCAAGTTATTGCTATTTTAAACATGAAATATGAGAAAGAATAGGAAAAGATATAAGGGACAAATTGGAACGAACTCACTCAGTGTTTTACCCATCCATAGGATAACTGATGATGTTGCAAATTCTTCTTTGTCCTTCACGATGACTCGAACTTTCGACGGGTCCCCAAAGTCCGTTGTACGGTTGACCTCTTGATGACTTCTTCTCTGGGCGTGTGCGGCAGCCGTGCGTAGTTCTTGATCAGGAAATTGATGACTCCTGCAGGAATTTCGCCGCTGAAGACCGCAACCGAAGAGCTTCGAGTTTGAAGTTTTCTTCCAAGACCGTTACTTTTTGTAAAATAACCGGCGAGATCCTAGAAGGACCAATGTTCGACTTGCTCGTGGTGGTAAATGAAAGATAATGGACTGTATATGAAGGCTTGGTATTGCCGATTAAAATTACAATTATAACTGCCCGGACAAACAAATGATAAATGAAATTTATAAACGTTTTAAAAGGTCGTCCGTCTTGGGTGGGTCCGAAGAAGCGAGTGTCCGGCAGTCGCGCAGCGCCCCGCACCTCAGCTCGGTTGCCACGCGCGCGCGCATGTTGATCACGCAGCCTGCGTGTGCCGTCTGTGTGTGACTGTTGGGTTCGATTCCCAACACTTGTCTCAACAGAAAAAAGTATACCCTCATTTTTGGGAAAAGGCTAGGCAAAATAATGATGACGAAAATTACTTTTCTCATCATGGTAAACAAACTCAGAACCAGACTCGAATGTCAAAACAAAAGCTTGCCACGTAATAATTAGTAATACCGAGAAATGGTTAGCTTGATATAAAAAAAAACTAACAAAAGAATCTAGAAATTGAAAATGGAGGCCATAGTTTCAAGACAGATAATACACGATTCTATTGTTGTACACAAACCAAGATGGTAATTAAAAGTGTATTTATTATTCATCCTATAATATTTTTCAAATAAAATACTTTTACAAATTAATCATACAACACCTTTTTGTTACATAATTAATTGTCTCAGACAATATTTTACACGTGGCTATAACTTCTCGATTCACTAATAATAAATAAGGAAAATGTCTTAAGAGGACGCATTACGATGGATAGTCAAATCATTACTTTTTTAAACAAAAGTATGTTTATTAAATACAATGCTTTGTATTTTTAAAATGTTTTTGCGACGAATTGTAGGTAGATGTGCAAGGTACAATTCTTAACTATAAATATAATTTTAGATATGTCCAGTTTCTCAATAAATGTACCGAAGTGAATATTTTTACTTCGGTACATTTACATCTACCTACAATTCGTCGCAAAAACATTTTAAAAATACAAAGCATTGTATTTAATAAACATACTTTTGTTTAAAAAAGTAATGATTTGACTATCCATCGTAATGCGTCCTCTTAAGGAAAGTTTTCAGTATAAATGTGAGATAACCAGTATGGCTGAGAACTATGTCTCGACGACATGGTAAAGACAAGTCAGAGCTAGAACAGAATGAAATCGGATGACGGAAGCCGGATCAAGTGCGTAAACTACCATACAAATTGTTCTAAGAATACTCCGGACCGTATTTTCACTTGTTCGGATCGGAGGTAGTGTGAAACCGCTCCCAGAGGCCTATTCATCATCAACAGCCTATTAATGTTCCCACTGCTGGGACACAGGCCTCTTCTCTTCAGAGGGAGTGGGCTATAATCTACCACGCGGGCCCAGTGCGGATTGGTAAATAGATGTAACATGTCTTCGAATTTTTGGTTCCAAGACATGCCGGTTTCCTCACGATGTTTTCCTTCACCGTTTTGAGAGCAGCGGTGATAAAATAAATTACACAAAGTAATGTGCCTGCCTGGGTTCGAACCCACCCTGCTGTTTGTAAGTAGGGGCGACATAAAAACTCTGAAACCAGGTCACTAACCGGAACCACACGATAATTATAGAAAGAAGTATTCATGAATGTGGATGTCTAAAAGAGTAGTCGAAGATCAAAGATACAATGGATGGTGTGTGTGAAGGATGATATAAAGATGGTGACTGCTATCTAAATAACTAGCTTTTGCTAGCGGCTTCGCCCGCGGGAAAATGACGATTTTCCAAACAAACTTTCATCCCCTATGTAACTCCCTTAGGGGTTGAATTTCGAAAAATCCTTCCTTATTTCTTGTCTAGATTATAAAGGGAACCTCTGTGCAAAATTTCAGCTTTCTAGGTCCAAGGGTTTGGACTGGGCGTTGATGAGTCAGTCAGTCAGTCAGGACTTCTCTTTTTATTTATATAGATAGATAGAAGATAGAGAAGTATAGAAGAATCAAGGCACAAGTTGGTAGGCGACTGCACGCAGCAGCAGCAGACGACATGTCGTCGCTTCATGTCGTCACGACACGTCGTTGCGTCATGTCGCTGCCATGATTTCGAACCCGACTTCAGACGGCAACTGCAGATGGCATCCAGTTGGTGCAAACTGAAGACACAGGTTCGGCTAAAGGACATATAATCTCCTGTTGTTTCTGTTACCTATGGGCATTACTGATCTGCGGTCGGACGACACGTGCGTCTGCCGCTCGACGACGCGCTAGCTTCATGTCGCTAACTACGGAGGGAATTTCATAGAAATACGTAGAAACCAGTCGTGTCGCCGCGACACGTCGTCTGCTGCGGCTTCGTGTCGCCTGCTACCGACTTGTACCTTTAGACAACTGGTGCCGCCAAAGATGATGATAATAATAACAAAGGTACTGCTTATGAATATAGTTTCTAGGAGTTATAATTTTTAGAATAGGTACCTCGTTTAAGAAGTCAGTAACTTGTGCCAAAAATAGAAACTTTACTTTTATAGTTATAAATAGGAGCCTTTGGCTACCAAGTACACCATCGTTTTAGCAACGGTAGGTACTTATTTGTAAGTTCCAATATAAGAATCATGAATACAAGTCTGCGATGTTTCTCGAAATAGTCATAAAGTTAGAATCTATTCATTAACGGCGCTATTCAGTACATTATTGACAGTTTCTAATAGGAATCGTGATGCTTTACATTATTTTTAGCCGACTTCCCAAAAAGGAGGAGGTTCTCAATTCGATTGGTATGTTTTTTTTTGTCTCTTAAAGAACTTGTTTGTATTAGATGCCAGCCTGCTATTGATTTTTACAGGTTGTATTCATGACTGGTATTTTGAAAATAAAAATAATGGTGGACTCTTACACCCTAATTTAAAGTACCGACTCAAGTCCATTTTTGAACTAGGGTCGACTGTCCTTTTCATGACAACAGGGAGACATCGCTGACCAACTTAATCCTAGAAATTTTTGGCCGTAATTGGCGGATCTTTGAATAAGGTATTTACTACCTCCGTATATGTACGTTGCCTCCTACATCAGCCATCCTTGATAAACCTTTAATCTATGCTAAAAATGTTATACCGTCACTTTAATCAATGTTAAAGATGTCTATACTGTCATTCTCTATTGAAAAATAAAGCTGTCAATATGTATAGTGGCGTAGAATGTAGGCGTGTCAAGTCCAACTCAATTTCAGTCCACGATCTACGATATACCAGTGATAGACAGGCTATGCCCCATCTATCTATCTTCTATCTATATAAATAAAAAGAGAAGTCCTGACTGACTGACTGACTCATCAACGCCCAGCCCAAACCCTTGGACCTAGGAAGCTGAAATTTTGCACAGAGGTTCCCTTTATAATGTAGACAAGGAATAAGGAAGGATTTATCGAAATTCAACCCTTATGGGGTTTAAATAGGGGATGAAAGTTTGTATGGAAAATTGTCATTTTCACGCGGGCGAAGCCGCTGGCAAAAGCTAGTAGTAAAATATGCGAACGTTCTTTGAATATCCCAAGCTCTCCCGGCGCTTTCGCCGTAACATTTCTCAACCAAGTTATATCATCAGGTAACAACTAACGATCAGAATACATAACTAAAATAAAAGTTATACGAGAAAAAGTAACACTCCACTCCGACTAACTTTAACCAATAATCAGAAAACTTTTGCCTCATATTGGCTCAACTTTTATTATCAATATACTGGTGTTCCGTCACGCTAAAGGACGTCAGATTTAAGGGTTGTAGCAAACACGGAGCATTTAGAACTGACGGTATATTACATGATTTACCGTCAGGCTGCGGGTTGTTCGAAAGAGATATCGCGGCCTCGGCACAAAGGGCTAAGAAGGAACATGGAGGGTTTTTAGTCAGTAGAAGAACTCTCTACCACTCTGCCCAGAGGAGGAGTCTTTTGATGATTTCCAAACCTCCATAAAAAAGAAAGTGTTGTCTGCCATGACCTCAGTCTATACATAAAGACTCGTGTTCCGTTCCGTGACGTCAGGAATCGTAGAAGTTTTATGTGATTGTCGGTAAAATCAGTTACGATCATTATACTCGCGTTTTAGTGTAACCTACCAAGTTATCGGCGACCCAAATCTTTGATAGGATACGGTTGACGTGAACTTGTGAGTATGTATCAGGTTTACGCTTGCGTTAAGTTATATTTTTGATGCATGTCATTATTCGGTCGTATAAAGTTTTTACAGGCACTGATTGAATGCTGCGTAATGTGTGATGTTGTAAACTTTTTTGACATAATTCGTAATCGAAATAGGGGACGAGACTATTGCCATCAATCGAGCACAAAACCAGATTCCATGGCGGCTGACTCCAGACCCAGCTCAACCTAGTGGGTTGGCCACCGGACTGCCAAGTAGGTAATGGGCAAGACCAATTCCAATTCTTGGAATCATGTGCGTATTATATAATATCAGTTGTTTCGCTGAAGGCAAATACCGTGAGGAAACGAGCATGCCTGAGAGATAATTCTATTAAATAACGTGTCACTTTTAACTGACTTCCAAAAAAAGAAGGAGGTTCTCAATTCGGATGTTTTTTTTTTATGTTTGTTCGGGCATAACTCCGTCACTTGCTAACCGATTTGAAATTCTTTTTTTTTGGAAAGGGTGTACTTCCCAAATGGTCCCATATTTTTTTTATCAAAATCGGACAAGCGGTTTTTGAAAAATCAACAAAACTCAAAAAAAGCTACATTGTCCACATTATGATCCATGAACGTGTGAACTTACATGTGAACCACTAAAAAGTGAAAAATAAAAACTTTGTAACAGCAAACAAAACCGACTTAAAAAAAAACACAAAAAAAGTGAAAATTAAACTTTAGAAGAAAAATCAGTTTCTGAAGTCGGAAGCAAAAACATGAAATCAAAGAAACAAAAGTCACCGACTTCAGAAACTGATTTTTCTTCTAAAGTTTATTTTTCAATTTTTTGTGTTTTTTTTAAGTCGGTTTTGTTTTTTGTTAAATCAATGAAAGTAAATATGTTTGGATGGTTCTTGCTCGAAAGATAGCTATTGGATAGTTTCAAATCTAATAGGTTTCACTGTGCAATAATGACGGGTATAATTACGCAAACATTCCATAATTTCTTTGCACAGCTAAGTATTGTTGATTTTACCATAGAAATGAGTATTTCTTAGGAAGTAATGTGTATTGAACGTTTCTTAGTACCTACTGCAAGCTATTAACAAAGCTATTATTGTTGCATTAGGAATCATATTCGCATTAATATTCCATCATGTAGTGTTTGAACTGTTGCTTATTTGAGTTCTTATTCTTATTCTTTGTTGCACATATAAAATAACAAATATAAACATAAATTACAAAGCTTATGTACAAAGGCGAGCTTAACCCAGAATTCGATTGCATTGATAGTGCGAAACTGGTGTTTGAGTCCGATCTACACAATAACTTCCAAGGGTGAATTCTACCCACAGAAGAGATAAAAGAGGTTAGAAAGGCCATGTGGGCGGGGCACGCGCGCCGCTTATATGATCAGACGATCATATGTCGACAAAATTTGATTTACTGACCAACAATCGCGCTCATATTGTGACAGCGAACAGAGCTCCGCGAAAAAAAAAGAATTATGCCGTGTTGCGCGATTATTACGTGTCGGAAAAGAAGCCAGGTGTGCAGTGTGGCTCGAGAAGGGATTTCTCTTCATCGGTAAGTCTAAAAACCTTAAAATACAAGTGATATTTGTAATTATTACAATAGTATTATGTAGTTCGCAGCCAAAAATGATACAATCGCAAGCAGAAACGAAATTATGTACATTGCTTGCAATACGTGGGTACCATCTTGTACTACGTGGGCGATTGCGCAATGCATTTCGTTCACTGCGAACGTCGCGTGCGACGAGCCACAGCTTAAATTCTGCCTACTCTTTGCGTTTCGATAGTGTTGTACCAAGTTGTCAATAATGTCGATATTTAGTATGTGTGAATGCATTCAAATGATTATTATGTTATGATTACAATAACCTTTGTTTATCCCATACTATCAATACCTTATTATTGTTTATTGATTGTTTTTCATCTAAAATTTGTTTTGAGGTTAGCCAATTTTAAATTTTATTTTTAGGTTTCCAACAGATCCAGATATGTTACAGACCTGACTAAAGCTATTATAGAAAAATATTAGTGTGAGATTGCATTTTATTCTGAAAAATTCGACCTTGAAAGATAGCAAGCGCATGCTATTGCTACTTAATAAATACGTTTTATTTCAAGACAATAATAAAATCTGAATTGAAATTGAATTTCAAGTACTTAATGATCAATATTTGAAAAAAATCTTTTCTGTTTACTTTTTATCTTTAATTTTTTATGTGTGAGAGACCAATAAATATTTTTGCTTTCTTATTTTCTTTCTTTCTGTCCCGTCCCGAAATTAAAGCAAAAACTGCAAAACTTAAAGTAACAAAACTCAAGTAATTTTATCGATATACATTATCGACCTTTTGGTCACCGTAACATGTATGAGAAATATACGCAAGTGTGAGTGTACGTCAAACGCAATGTTTGCGCTAGTGTGACAACCAGTAGCAAGCTCGCGATCTAAGTGAGTGCGGTTTATTTGTGTGCATAATTCGCGTACTTATTAGCGTCTTGCATGTAGTGGATATAGAGAGTGGGAGACAAGCGGCGACACGCGTTCTAATACAAATCAGGAACTATTTCCTTTCTAACCTCTTTTATCTCTTCTGTGATTCTACCCCGTCGGGGCTGCGGGTTGTTTGAAAGAGAAGCCGCGGCCTCGACATAAAGGGCTAAGAAAGAACATGGGTGGTTTTTATCCAGTAGAAGTCTGACACTCCCTACCGCTCTGCCAGAGCAGGAGGAGTCATTTGATGATATACCACCCTCCAAAAAAAAAATTGTGAATTCGACCATTGAACTCGATTAATACATTCAAACCATATTCAAAGCCGTCAGTGTCATAATTCATCATCTGTCTAGCCTTTTCCCAACTATATTGGGGTCGGCTTCCAGTCTAACCGGATGCAGCTGAATACCAGTATTTTACATGGAGCGACTGCCTATCTGACCTCCACAACCCAGTTAATACTAGGTAATACAATACCCTTTGGTAACACTGGATGTCAGAATTTCAGGTCACTGACTACCTGTAACGACTGCCAAAGATCTATATATATGGCAGCCGGGACCAACAGCTTAACGTGCTTTCCGAGGCACGGAGGAAACTCGGTATGTCGGGCGGTCACCCATCCACAGACCGACCTAGGCAAGCACAGCTTTACCTAAAGATCGACCCGAGTGGCAGTTCCTATTAAGCCACGAGCTCCTCGTCGTGTCGCGTCGCTCGTCAGTGTCATAAATGCTAAGTAATAATTATTGACCATAACAGCGTTAAGATGACCTGTCGACTTGAACAATATAAAAACGGTCCCGTTCAAACTCTTGGGTGTAACCCAAAGTATTGTGTACGTAACAGTGTTGATTCCTGTTCTGGTACAAAATCACTGGTAACTAAGTCAAAAAGGTAAAATCTGTGACTACAGAAGTTCTGGCGACCCTTAAAGAGAATCTACAGACCTCGGAACCAGCAAGTTTGTGTGTGCGTTTCCCATCCATCGAATTGCCGCAACCTTTACCAGGTTATGGTGCAACTAGTAGGAGGCCCTCTAACGCAACGCCGTCCGATTTCCGGTCGCCACTCCAGAACTTTTCGGCTTCATTGGTTGATACATTATTGGATAAAAGGTGGTTTAAAGTTTTAGTTCTCTTGCTGTCTTATTACCTAAAAGATAAGTTCTGTTCAAATTAATCGAACGCACAATATCCACATGCCAATCGATTACCGATACGAATACCAGCCTCCAATCAGCAATAACCGTAATATACAATAACCGAGTTTAAACCCGGTTAATAATCCTTTAATTCACTTCATTAACACCCTATGTGGAGTGTAGTGCTTTGGAACTAATTGATAGTTGAACACGTTATACAATATTCGTTAACGAGTGATTAATTCAATCAAGTTCTTGTGTTTGGTGTTACCGTACCAATTATGATTCTGTGAAATTACGTCAAAATAATATCAAATAATGGAAGTAAATTAAATTCAGTTTAACTTGTATGAGTATTTAAAAATTAAATTAACTAACTTAATTATGATTGTTAATAATGATATTTTAATATTCTTAAATGTTTTATGTAACAAGGTAATAACTAAGTGTACTAGGTACTACCCGAGTACTAGGTGTTTTAATTTAATTTTAAGTTTGCATGCTGAATGTAGTAGGCGAAATATGTGAAACCTTTTATATTTAAGACCATATTATTGTACCATATTTCATGCAAATAAAGAATCATCATTATCATAATAAACTAAAACATGGCGTCAAAAATTCTTCAACACTGTCAACTGATAATGTCCTTGCACAGAAAATAAAAAAAGTTGAACAAAACATCACGCCGGTTAGAAAGAGGAGAAGAAGACCAAAGAAACGATGGGTGGAATGTGTAAGAGCTGATATGGCAAGAAAACAGGTTTATGATAACGTGACGAGTAATAGTGAAGTATGGAGGAAAAAAAATATATGCTGCGCCGACCCCCAATGAATTGAAATAAGGGCAAGACTATGGTGATGATGGTGATTGTTAAAGCAAACTGTTATAAAGGCCTTTTAATTACCTTCATTTATAATCGCCTATTTGAATGCTATTTCAATTATGCCAGCTTGCCCGCGTAAAAAGGAAGATTTTCCATACAAACTTTCATTCCCTATTTAACTCCCTTAAGGGTTGAATTTCATGTGACCTGCATTATAAAGGGAACCTCCTGTGCCAAAATTTCAGCTTTCTAGGTCCAAGGGTTTGGGCTGGGCGTTGATGAGTCAGTCAGTCAGTCAGTAAGTCAGTCAGGACTTCTCTTTTTATTTATATTATTATAGACAACTATTATATTTATAATATTTTGTTGCCATAAAAACCAGATATTTTATAGACCCTCATGAAAGTCTAAATAGGTATAGTATTTAAATTAAACAGCAAATTGACTTGCCCCATTTATCCTCTTACAACTATAGACTTAAATTAAGTTATTTTATATACCAATCAGTGTTGAATACATAATCAACATTCTTGATAGTGGGAAATTATTACTAGCTTTATATTCTATTGAAAAGCAGTGTATTAACTACCGTATATTCAAAGCAATAGGATAATAAAACGGATACTTAGATGGATAGAATATTTACTGTTTAATTTAATATTTACTGGCTAAATAATAACAGCTGCACGGGTCCATCTTCGATGTTAAGGTTGGTTCTCGGATGGGTGTCCAATTGGCTATCCATTACGATACACGGAGTTTCCCCAGACGTCAACTGTACTGTCAAAGTCTGACAACCACAACTAGTCTTACAAAGGGTTATTGTATTACCCAGTACAAACTGCCTAGTCTTTTCACAACAGCTATGTTTGGGTTGACTTCGAGTCTAACCGAATGCAGCTGAATACCAGTATTTTACATGCTTCATATAAAAGTAATCTCAAAAGCTTCTTAGCTTTCGCGTAGTTTTTTTCGTTTTTCAGTCCTTATTAAAAAAACTTTTTAACAAAAAATAAAATCGACTTCAAAAAAAAATACACAAAATAGTGAATAATAAACTTTAGAAGAAAAATCAGTTTCTGAAGTCGGTGGCAAAAAAATTAAATCAAACAAACAAAAGTACAACAAACAAAAGTTCAACTTCAGAAACTGATTTTTCTTCTTAAGTTTTTATTTTTCACTTTTTAGTGGTTCACATGTTCATGGGTCATAATGTGTTGTGGGGTGTGGTGTGTGTGTGTGGTGTTGTGGGTTGTGTGTGGTGTGTAATGTGTGGTTAATGTGTGTGTGTGTGTGTTTGAAAATTAAATTAAATTAATAATGTGGACAATATAGTTTTTTTTATTGATTTTTCAAAAACCGCTTGTCCGATTTCCTTTGCAACAAAAAAATATTTTTTCAAATCGGTTAGCAAGTGCATAAGTAGTTATGTCCGAACAAACATAAATAAAAAATATATAAACATCCGAATTGAGAACCTCCTTCTTTTTTTAGAAGTCGGTTAAAAATATTATATTCTACAAAGCTTTTAACATTTTATTTACCTACTTCAAACGCAAAATTATTTTGTAACAACGATTTTCAGTTAGAATTTTAATTACTATGTCACTGGACGCAGCCAGTCGAAAACTGTAATGGCTTAATTGTTACAATCACGATAAAATTCAGAAGGTTAGTTCTGTTTTTTGTAGGCTGTGAAATTATCAAATCTTCCTCCCGCTCTGGGCAGAGCCGTAAGGAGTGTCACACTTCTACTGACTAAAAACCACCCATGTTCCTTTTTAGCCCTTTGTGTCGAGGCCGCGGTATCTTTTTCGAACAACCAGCAACCCCGACGGGTTAGTAGGTACCCTATCTTCTACTTCTTAGCGTGTCCATGGCAATTTATGGAATAATGGCTGCTGCTAAGACCGATTTAAATACCACAAAAAAATATTAAGAGAACGAACGAAAACTAAGGTGATTTAATTATTTTTGAAAGAGTACCAATTTCTTTTATTATGAAAACTTTCAAATTTGTCTGCTAACAACGTCCTTTAGCAACGGCGAAAAATGAGAAATTTTTGAATGGTCGTATTATTATTTTCTTTACCTATTTATTGCAGACAATGACAGGAAAAAGCCTCCATTGAAACCATGCATTCCTGCTTTAAAGTCATGTCCATTAAAATGCCTTCTAAACCCCAGCAGAATTTTTTATAGTGAAAAAGTATTAGGTACCGTAGGACCTAGTTTTTCTGAACGTTACTTTTTAAGTGGTAATAGTTACTGTAAATTGCCTAAAACGTTTGAAATTGTGCTGTAAACACTTATTGGTTAATTAGTTCTCTTCATAGCTAGCTTTGTAGATGACGTTTTAGTTAATTAAATTGTAAAATTGTATTATTTTGGGAACGCCTGACTAGACATTATTTTATCTGTTTGTGATTAATTTTATATTGATTTTCAGAAGCTTAATTGGTGAATTGGAACTGTGATTGAGATTTAGTTTTAATTAGGTACAAAAGTAGATTATTTTTGTAATATTACAGAGTATATTCGGAGAGTACTCGGATAACGCAAGATCACCTACTTTGCGTATTTTATGCTCAATAATGCTCAAGCTGTTTAAACAACCAACGTTACAACTCAAGACATTTTAAGAATTATTATTATTATAGTATTTTTCGCCATTCCTTACAGTTTCGGATTTGGCCATTTAGACCCACTTGAAAAAATCACCCTGTATTTTTGGGTTTTGGTAACATTGTCATCACTTTGTGTTAACTGGGTGACACGAGACCTCTTGGTAAGACTGGTTATCTATGGACTTTGGGGCTTCAGACTACCTGTAAGGACTTTTTTCCTCACTCAAACACACACACACACACCCACCCACCACATACACACAACCGTCACTTACCTACACACACCCACCACTCACACGCACGCATCCATCACTTACACACACATACACTCACGTACTAACCCCTGGTTCAGTAATTAATAATCACCACTGTTTTAATGTTTTTTTTTTTTTATCTTTTGTTTTTTGTTCAATATTACTTACCGTATTAATTTGTAGACGAGTGCATAATTCTGTTCAAATGTGCTTCCCAAGGGGTGGAGACCTGGTGTCCTGAAATACAGGCTTTCGTCTAGCTTAGGCACCAGTCTCCCACAGTTTAAAAACGCATGAATTGTACACGAAACCTTATAATGTACCTAATATGTATTGTGGCGAGAAATAAACCTATATCTTATCTTATCTTAAAGATCTCCAAATGACAGCCGGGACCATCGCCTTATCATGCACTCCAAGGCATGAAACTGAAAGTTGCCCATCTAAAGACCGACTACAGTAAGCGCTGCTTAACCTTGAAAATCAACCCATAATTCAGCTGTTAATATTAACCACAAGTCCATAACTTACGCAATATTATACCTACATAATCATTTCTATAATTTTCCTCAATAACTTGCCATTAATAAAATCTCTTGTTCTACATAAAAATAATTTGTACGCCAGCTGCTATTAAAATCGGCCACTTTGGAGGGTAGATTAACATCTAAATCCGTGTATATTTTGATTTATTTCGATTATTGCGTCTGGCACGATACCCTACGATTAACTGGCACGCAATTTGAAGGATTAACAATTTATTAATATAAATGGTTACTTGTTTTTTTTTCTATTCTGGCAACATTATTTTAATGCCAAAAGGCTTAGTGTCAGATTTACGGCCCATTTGTGTGGTTTGATTTTAACACCTTTAATAGCTTAGCTACTGAAAATGACGCACACTGGCCATAAGTACTTACTAAATGATTTAAAACTAAGCTTTTTTTTCCATTTTCACGGTTCTTTGGTGAAAAATCTTCATGGTTGTCCTCAGGAGTAGGAGTTTGTTAGACTCTAACTGACTAAAACCGAACCCTTTTTATTTTTTGGAGGGTGGAAAATCATCAAATGACTCCGGTAGGGAGTGTCAGACTTCGACAGACTAAAAACCACCCATGTTCCTTCTCAGCCCTTTCTGTCGAGGCCGCGGTATCTCTAGTGAACCATCCGCAAGGCCGACTAAAAACGACCCTGGTGTAATCTTCCCACCCTTGCTGTTGCATTTGCTTCCGATCATGACAACTAGTGTGCGTTCCACAATCCTCGGATTGTGCTGGCCCGTGTCTCTGAACAGGCTGACCTGTGCCTGGGCTTCCTCAATTTAAAACAAAGCTGTTCGACTTCAGCCCCGGGGGTTTTAATGAGGCTAAAAGTGGTCAGCTGACGACAGTCTTTTGAAAACGGATATCAGGATCGAAAAAGGTTTGTTCCTAATGAACCAATTCTTCGTAAGCCAATATTCAGCAAACAATGAGTATAGCTCACTGACGCTTAATGTTAAAAGCTAAGTAGGTAGGTATCTCCCGTTACAATAACTATAGTTTCATTTACTGCATAGCCAGCCGGTTGACACGTAATTTTGGCCCAGCTTTAAAATAAATTGAGCAGCTTTGATTTAGAACCTGCGCTGCATTTGCAACCCGAAAAAATTACTACATTCTTATAGGTGCCGATCGGTAAATTCCGTTTGGCACAATTTGAGCTAAGCCGGACGGTATTTTCCTGAACGCATATCTACATAACATATTTTGTATGTTACATTCGATTTTATCACTCGGCAGTGCTTAATCATGCTGACTCAAACATGTGTTAAGCGCCACACAGATTGATTACAATCTGTGTGAACCTTGGTTTCCGTAAAATGTTTCCTCACAATATGTTGATAATGCACAAATCTATTTATAGCAGACACACACACATCCATATAGTGATGGGTGAGGTACAGTGACAAGCACTGATATGTGTACACGTAGCAATTTTTTAAAGTCATTTTCTCCTAATCTCTTGATAGTAGGTAGGTAATTATAATATATATAGTTGCGAACATACTATTTTGGTACACAAACGATAATTATAAATACACATAACATCACGCCTTTATTCCCCGAATGGTTGAGGAGTACCTAATAGTTCAAGCACATTTCGCAGTTATGTTTAAGCCCTATTATTGAGCGGCGACCCTATCGCCATCAACCGGGCACAGATCCAGACTCTTTGCCTTTTACTGAGAAATTCCTGATGAAAAAAAAAGGGTATTAGTCAATAATCGATCTTTAATCAAACTCGCAAATAGTTGTTAAGCGAGAAAATTACTCTCGGATCTTCATAAGAGTAGGTATACAAATTAATGCACAACTGTACATACAATCTCCACATTTTTCGTGATATTTTATCTTCGTTAAATCCATAGACACGCGTCTATCTTACGAGTTGAGCTATCGGCTACACATTCCGTCATCCATATGACGTATTCATTCACGTTTTTTTCTATTTTTTTCCTGGTAACACATAAAAAACTGGTGTACGGTACTTTTACGCATCGCCGAACGCGAAAAGAATATGACGAGTGAAGGAAAAAAGCCTTTTTTTAGACAAAAATGCGCGAATTATTTTATCTAGTAGTATGGTATACTAAGGGGTATTGTATCGTTTTGTATTTTCACTTAAGAATGGTTAAATGATAAATGTTTATTTTGAAAAAAAGGTTTTACAAAAACTAAAATAAAAAAATAAAAAATTTCAATTACAAAATTGGCATTTCGATACAAATAATTGGAGATCACCTTTTAAGCAAGGAATTGCTTGTATTAGGAGACTCCGCACTTCCACTTATAATTTTTATGCAATTGAAAATATTAACTCTTACCCGAAATTGTTTTTAGGGTTCCGTACCTCAAAAGGAAAAAACGGAATCCTTATAGGATCACTTTGTTGTCCGTCTGTCCGTCCGTCCGTCCGTCTGTCAAGACCCTTTTTCTCAGGAACGCGTGGAGGTATGAAGCTGAAATTTATATCAATTACTCAGGTCTACTGTCCCTTGAAGCTGTGAAAAAATCAAACTTCTAAGCCAACGCAATCAAAAGATACAGCCGTTTATGCCGCAAATTTTCGACACTTGCAAGGGAATCAAAACCTACAGGGTGCTTCCCGTGAACTCAGAATCTTGAAATTTGGTACGAAGCAACGTCTTATAGCATAGATAAAGGAAAAATTACGAAAACCATAAATTTTTAGTTACAACACAAAATATATTTTTTTTACGGAACCCTCGGTGCGCGAGTCCGACTCGCACTTGGCCGGTTTTTTTAAACTAGATGCGGACGGTGTTTACTTCGTACTTGACTACTCTGAGAAAAAATAGCCGAAACAAACTTAGAGGTCATAGTCTCTATTAAGGCCCCTACATAATCATGGTATACTCACATGAGGGCAATGCAGAATCCTGTCGGGGCTGCGAGTTGTTCGAAAGAGATACCGTGGCCCCGGACACAAAGGGCTAAGAAGAAACATGGGTGGTTTTTTGGCCAGTAGAAGTCCGACACTCCCTTTCGCTCTGCCCAGAGCGGGGGGTTATTTGATGATTTCCCATCCACAAAAAAAAAACGGCGAAACAATAACTCTGACATCAGAAAGCAATAACCAGAAGATAAAGAAAGAAAGAATAAAACACTCTGAAATATTAACCTGAAAATAAAGTTTCTCCAATAAATAACTCGTCAATTTTCTCCATTTCATTACATTCTCTACTTTCACCCAAAATAAAAACAAAACACGACAATAAACTGAATATAACCCGGTTTCCACCTATGTTCACATAACCTTTTTTGTTTCGTCGTAAAAAGGATATCCGAGCACTGCCGATCTATCAATCGGGTTACATGACGAATTTCCTGAAATGTTCCAATATATTTCAGATGGGTTTTGTATAACGCCTGGGTTAGGCTAGATTTTTGTTCAATTTATTAAGCTTATAACCTGTTTCCAAGATTTAAAGTTAGAAGATTTGATGAAAAAATAGAACTCATCATTTAGAGTTGGTGAGAAACTCAAACTCAAAGCATTTATTTCAATTAAGCCATTACAGGCACTTTTGAATGTCAGAAGAACAATTCACAAAACAAAAAACAAAACTACGAGTGCAATACGTCATTCCGAACGCCGAATCACACGCCGGTGAATGCCCGCAACAACGGACACTGCGAGCACGAACGCACACCGCAACAACGAATGCACGAGACCCCAAGAAGAAGGCTAAAGAAAAGTTGAATGGATTGTATGAGGCATGACATTAAAGAGAAAGGACTAAATGATGCCTTGACCTATGACAATAATAATAATAATAAATTGTTTATTTATCCCAATAATGCACACAGACACAGTTTAAAAAGAAAATGACAGAAATACAATGAACATATTAATATAGCTTTGAGCATAAACTGTTTGAGTTTACAATAATAGTCTATGTTTACAATAATAATGAACCCTGCCTCTTAAACTAGGAGACCTGTATTTTAAGAGACAGTGATCGGCCAAAATTTGTGTTTAATAAAAATGAGCTTTCTATTATGAGTGAAGGTGTGTCGATCCACCATTTAAATGTATTTATATTATTACTAGTTTTAGTATTAATCAATATGGGTTTGTGTGTGTAGGTGAGGGTGTGTATGTGTGTGTGTGTGTGTGACAATGGAGAATGGAAGAATAAAACGTGTTGCGTCGACCCCAAATAGAATAGGACAAGAGCAGAAAAATTATGACAGAAAGTTGGCGACTGCTGAGATGACGAGTGATAGAGAAGTCTAGAAGAAAAAGACACATACATATACATAAACTCACGCCCTTTTCCCATGGGGGTAGGCAGAAACCACAGAATTACGCTTGCTCCGATCCTTACATACTACACTGACATTTTATTATTTTCAAATTCAATTCTATTTAATTTAGTTAATTCAATTCACCCAGAAACATCATCAACTAATCAGACGTATTTTCCGATTCGAAACCATTATTAAACCTAAATTCAGGTATATCATTTCAAACAATAGTAATTCAAATTAAAGCCCGCGGCCTGCCCGCGGGTAATTTCCCGTATTGAAATTTCTAATTCCTAAATTCACCATTTATGTCTGCCTCGCATTGACCAAAATCGTAATATTGTGCATTATCTAACGAGTCCTTTGAGCTGAAATATATTTACATTTGTACGTATTGCTGTTTGATGCTAGTCGAATTTAAATTAGTGTTTGAGCTTAAGTGTGTAGTTATTGGTACATTATTAATTTGTTGATATCACGTGCGTGTATAATAAAAAATATATTTTTTTTTTTTTTTTTTTGCTTTAAAGATATTTAATAAATACAACAGGACGGAAAAATATTTATTTCTCAGCTCAGTAGCAGATATCATCATCATCATCAGCCTATAATGTTCCCACTGCAGGGACTCAGAGAGGGATGGCCTATAATCCACCACGCGTGCCCAGTGCGTGTTGGTAGATGTTACATTGAAGATAAAAATGCTTGGCTCAATGCTGGTCCTGCTCCACAACCTTAGGGGCAAATAAATCGACTATCATGTGAAGTTAGTGTAAAAGGCTGCAGAAGATTGTAAAAATATCTTTGCATTGTATAGATTCAATGTCTTAATATTGTATAATTGCATGGCACATGTGTGAGTACTATGTACCTACTTTAAAGCCACTTTTTACATTTAGTTATATTTTATTGACGTTGCCCTGGTGGCTGGGAGAATGTCATGCTCACTCAAATGTCTCGCTGATGGTGGCGGGTGTGTCGGATCATTTAGTTCCCTTCAAAATGGTTGAATTAGATGGTGCTGATCCATGCGTCATGTTCGTGAACGGGCGCTGTCAGTGGAGACTGGTCATCTCTTAGCTGCCATGGTTTATATATTTTTCTTTGATTTGTTTTTTATATCTTTTTACTCTGGACGCTCTTAACTTGCACGTCTTGCTACATAGTTCTCACATAATATACCATCTCAACATGAATGATATAATGTACCAAGATTTTGTAACAAATTCTATTTTAAAAGAGTGTCCATGGAGTTTCTTGCCCGTTCTTCTTCATGAGATCTACGTTAGGGAACTGGCAACTACAGTACTTTCACAAGTTATTATGCCTTGTGATTGTGACTGTAGCGTAGGAGTGCAATGCGTCGTTTCGGGAGTTGCTGCGTCGGGCTGCGCGGCGCCGGATGTTACCGGCGGCGGGTGCTGTGGGTGCGGGGGCGCGCGGCGGCGTGTGCCGTGGCGGCGTGTGCCGTGGCGGCGGGTGTGCGGGGCTCCGGGTCGCGGGGCGGCGGTTGCACGTTGCGGCGTGCATTCGTTGTTCCGTGATTCGGGGTCTCGAGCATTCGTTGTTGCGGTTTGCGTCGCTGCGTGCTTTTGTGCTCGCAGTGTTCGTTGTTGCGGGCATTCGGTGGCGTGTGGTTCGGCGTGGTGACTTTCGGAATGACGTATTGCACTCGTAGTTTCGTTCTTCTTCCGTCCTTCTGACATTCAAAAGTGCCTGTAATGGCTTAATTGAAATAAAATATTTGAGTTGAGTTTGAGTTGAGTTACATGTCTTCAAATTTTCGATTGTAAGACATGCCGGTTTCCTCACAAAGTTTTTCTTTACCGTTTTGAGAGCAGTGGTGATGAAATAAATTACTCAAAGTAATGCGCCTGCCTGGGTTCGAACCTACAACTTACTGTTCGTAAGTCGGGGCCGCAACAACTGGGCCACCACTGCTTTCGAGATGATCGCAATATGATCACGTTCTGACTCCATTACATAGAACCTTAAGATAACTGGCGAAAAGTGGGTACTATACACTTCAGCTTTATCTGGGGATTAAAGGCATGATGATATATTAAAATCAGCCGAGCTCTGCTCGGGGCGAAAATAGAGAAAACTATTTTCCCTTTTATGACACTTCGATAGATCAATTTTTCGCTCCCATATACCGCTATTCTGCTTTTTTTTTTAATAATAGGTTTTCGAAAACGTCATCATCTTTCTACCATTGTTTTATGTTATTTGGGGTCGTTGTAACACGTCTTTTTTCTTCCATTCTTCCCTGCCAAACGTCACGCTATCATTGATTCCTTTTTGATTCATAATAATATCAAATATCATTCTATAATGCATAGATCTTGTCTTTGGTTTGATTCCGTTTTCATGCAAGAACGTGAATACGAATATATTATTACTAGCGGACGTCCCGTGGTTTCACCCGCGTAGATTCCGTTCCCGTGGGAACACAGGGATAAAAAGTAGCTTATGACACTCAGCAATAATGTGGCTTTCTATTGGTGAAAGAATTTTTAAAATCGGTTCAGTAGACCCCGAGATTACCCCTTACAATTTAACAAATATACAAACACACAAACTTTACCTCTTTATAATATTAGTATAGATAGTATAGTATAGATTATTATACTAGCTTTTGCCTGCTGCTTCGCCCGCGTGAAAATGGCTATTTTCCATACAAACTTTCATCCCCTATTTAATTTCCAGGGATGAAGTTTATAGTGAGAACCTGTATCCAAAATTTCAGCTTTCTAGGTCCAAGGGTTTGGGCTGCGCGATGATGAGTCAGGCCTTATCTTTTTGTTTATTATATAATATTTTATTTTATAGATATACAGATTGCTCATAACATTCAAGTATATTTGAGTATAGGATTATAAACAAGCTGCTGTTTTAGTCGAGTAGAATTTAAACGTCGTGTCTAAGATAAATTGTTTTTATTATTTCACGGATTTATACGAAGAGAATGTTCTACTAAAATTTTGTAGAATATGTTGGTTTAAGCTCAGACTGAGATAATGGGTCTTAATGCATGGGCGTGTTATATTGCGTAGGGTCTGTTTTACTGTGATGGCGATAAAAGAATGCATGGTTTCTTCCGTTCACAAAATTGTGAACGGTAACACCGGGAAGGGACACCCTAAAAGAGTGCGACTTGTACTATGTTACCACATACCCACAAACCTATCGTATGTTGTACTGCCAAGAGTTATTTGTACGGAGGATAGTGGAAATTATGTTTTTATAATACCTCCGCTATTCTTTCGGTACATTTGAACTGTTTTGGATCTCATGATTCAAGACAGCCATATTGTTTCTCTGGTACTTCGTCGAGTTTTTTTTATCTCGGCACTGTTTTGGTGGTCGCAGCTGTTGAAGTCGGGAATAGTTGCCGAAATTTGACCCCAATAGAAAAACATTTCGTGTTCATGTTCTGTAGTGTCAACCAGTCTTACCAAACGGTATGATATTAACTAGTACTGACTGGGCTGTGGACGTCAGATAGGCAGTCGCTTCACGTAAAATACTGGTATTCAGCTGCATCTGGTTAGGCTGGAAGCCGCCCCTATACTCCCCTAGTTTAGTTGAGAAAAGGCTTGGCTGATGATGTTCTGTAGAGAGAAACCTTGGTTTTACCCGACTACGGCACGGCCAAAGGAGGGCTATGTATGTATGTGAGTATCTTCATCTGTTCCCTCATAGCTCCTAATCTACTTATCGGAACTCGACATTTGAGGTATCGTTATAACCGTCTTAATTGTTTGCTGAACATAGGCTACGTGACGTGTCACAAAACTCGATATGGCGCCCTCTAGCGGACAAAAATCCAAGTGTTAAAAAAATGATTTAACACCAAAATTGCTTATGTATATTATCATTATTTTTACTTGATTTCAAAGCTGAGTCTTCGGTTTATAGACTACCTAAATAATAAACTGTCAACAAGCGAAGCGTTTAAAAGCGATTTGTAGCTTCAAAGACAAACGCTAAGTGACGGTAAATGTGTACAAAGTGTTTCGTCAAAAGAATGTCGTCTTCAAAGAAAACTATTTGGACGATGACACTAATGAAGTGTGGTTTAGCTTTTAGTGTCTTTATGACTTATTCAGTGGTTTGCTACTAAGGGATAGTATAGGGGTGGGGGGGGGGGGGGTAGGGGTAGTAAGGGGTATGTGAACTTATATTTTTTAACGTACACATCTTGCTACATCATCATCACCTGCTTAGCTTGTCCATCACCCAGATGCCTGCTGCCCAACTTGAAATAAATTGTTGTTTTTTTTTTTTGGTATAAAAGTAAAGTTTATAGTTTGGATTGTAGGGAACATACTTACTCCGATTCTAAAAATTCTTTCACTAGGTACTGTGAAGCTATGTTATCCCTGAGTACGATAGCCTATTTTTAAAATACTGAATTTTCCTGCAGACTAATTTGCGGCCATAACGCTAGCAAAGCTGCAGGGCAAAATATATATTAATTCATAAAGCCGAAAAGAACTAACTTGGAACACTTTAGTAATAAGCTACATTACGTTACATACAAACTATAGTCCAAGATCCAAGAGCAATCAGACATAACTTATTTTCACACGGATGAAACCTGAAGTTTTCAGTAGCGTCTCGTGTGCCTTGAATACCTACGCGCTTTGTGGAACTTGCCGAGTGACACCTGGGCAGGTACCAGGTGAGAAAGGTGACTAAAAATAAGAACTATTTAACTTAAATTCACATGGCTGATTTTTATATATGTCATGTAGAATATTATTTTAAAGTAATATCATATAGTGTCAGACACTTTTGATGGACCAGAGTTTTTGTCAGACGCTTTTAAGCTTGGTTTTTGAAGCGCCTGACCGATATAGCATGGCAATATCCCGATCAATTAGCTTTAAGTATTAAATCATTGGGAGTTTAGTATTATTTAAAGCGTCTGTTAAGCAATACGGCCGACGGAAAGTGTCTGGGAGTATTTGCGACTTATTTTTAAGAATAATTCCTAAAATATACGTAAAAAACAGCTTGGAGAAAATACTTCACGTATTTTCTCCAAGCTGTTTTTTTACGTATATTTTCTACTCCCAGACACTTTCCGTCGGCCGTATTGCTTTACAGACGCTTTAAATAATACTAAACTCCATATGATTTAATACTTAAAGCTAATTGATCGGGATATTGCCACGCTATATCGGTCAGGCGCTTCAAAATCCAAGCTTAAAAGCGTCTGACAAAAACTCTGGTCCATCAAAAGTGTCTGACACTATATGATATTACTTTAAAATAATATTCTACATGACATATATAAAAATCAGCCATGTGAATTTAAGTTAAATAGTTCTTATTTTTAGTCACCTTTCTCACCTGGTACCTGCCCAGGTGTCACTCGGCAAGTTCCACAAAGCGCGTAGGTATTCAAGGCACACGAGACGCTACTGAAAACTTCAGGTTTCATCCGTGCGAAAATAAGTTATGTCTGATTGCTCTGGGATCTTACTCTACTACTTCTAATACGGTGCTTAAACTACTTAAACACTTATATCGTCTGTTTAAGGGTCCTCAAATAATTGTTCAGATCCCAAAAGACGTTACCACACCCATTTGCGGTCACCAAACAGCGTAACTTTGAAGATAAAAGGTATTTAAAAGTAAAACAAAACTTAGAAGGTGTCTTATTTGGACCATACATATTGGTATTGTTTACCTTTATCGGTAAAAACTTATTTAATGATGGGCAGAGCTCGTGGTCCAGGCAGGCACATTACTTTGTGTAATTTATTTCATCACCGCTGCTCTCATAACGGTGAAGGAAAACATCGTGAGGAAACCGGCATGTCTTGGAACCAAAAATTCGAAGACATGTGACATCTACCAATCCGCACTGGGCCCGCGTGGTAGATTATAGCCCATCCCTCTCCTAGAGAGGAGGCCTGAGTCCCTGCAGTGGGAACATTATAGGCTGATGATGAGAGCTCGTGGTTATATACTAGGGCAATTCGTAATTGGGTGCATTCCTTGAAATTGGTGACACTAATATAATATTGGTGTCAAAGTTAGATAGTTTTTTTAATGTTCACCTCTCCACCAAAAACTGTTGATTATGAAAAATCTGCGCAATCTGCGTTAAAATGAAAGTTTTAAAGTAGCAGACGTACATAATAATATTATATAGTCAAGTGGACAGACCTCTTTATCTTCAAAATATTCCTCACGACAATTGACAAGACATTCATCAAATTAATTTAGAACAGGCCTTCTGAAATCGAATTAATTCTAACCCTAAAGCACACAATATACTTATTAATTCATTAACCACCAAACACAATTACGTAATAACCTATGCAATCAATAACATTATTATTAATAACTAGCTGACCCACGCAACTTCGTCTGCGTCACATAAATATAGCTTACAACCTTTCTCGATATATCGACTATCCGACATAAATTATGCTAAATCGTAACAAACAAAAAATCTTATCTTTCCTCTTTATTATAATAGTTTAGATGGTTTAGATTATATTAAAGTGTGAATTACTATAGGTATCTCTTACTGTTAAATATACGATAACATTCTGTACTTGTAAACATTATGATGCAGTAAATATTTTGAATTTGAATTTCCCGGAAAGTATCTCCCTACATTGCGACGCGCGAATTATTTTGCCGCGCGGATATTTTTACATTGCGATATCTTCTAAGATTTTTGTTTAAACTGTATAGAGTAAAGGGCACAAATATTCTATATTAAAATTCCCTTCTAACAAATACATTTATTTAGATATAGATTAATACCATATGGGTTTAAGAAGCTACGCAAAAAGAAATTCTTTTTAACCTAACAGTTTAATAGTAAAAAAGGGTTACAGTGAGTCAATCTTAAAAGATAGATATATGCTGTCGCGGACTTTCTTTTAAAACTTTTAGAGAGGAACAATTTCTTCATACATGATATTTGCGTAACTTAAACCGTTTTCCCAGCGCACGCAGCGGAAGCTCTCAAAAAGGAAATACCTTTTCCCGTTTTTGTAACATTTTTCATTTATGCTCCGCTCCTATTAGCCGTAGCGTGATGTTATATAGCCTAAAGCCTTCCTCGATAAATGGACTAACTAACACAAAAAGGATTTTCCAAATCCAACCAGCAGTTCCTGAGTTTACCGCGTTCAAACAAACAAACAAACAAACAATCAAACAAACAAACTCTTCAGCTTTATAATATTAGTATAGATAAGAAAGCAAGCATTAGTAATTAGATTTGTCGTCACTGCATAATAGATTGTCACATGGTTTGTTTCCTGAAGGGGGTTTGTGGCTAAATAATGAAAACCCAGTGAGTCGAACCCTTAATAAGGCAAAGGGAATATATTTACCACCATTTTTTTTCACCTCAAAAATTAAATAATTTGTTCCTGTTAGGTATTCTATGATGGTACAGAGCTTATTTAAAGACTTATCAATCACTCATTAAATATTCAAAAAACACAAAAAAAGTAAAAAAACTTAAAATTTATTTTCTACCAATTATACCTATGCCAATTTGCCCTTATTTTCCGATTGCCAGATCGTTCTGCCTTACTAAGGGTTAAAGGTTAAGCTACGCTTGCCACACGGCAAGCGTAGCGTCAGTAGCGTCAGTCTGTGGATGGGTAAACTTTCGTTCTCGGAAAGTGCGTTAAACCGTTGGTCCTGACTTTGGGAATGTTTGACAGTCGTTACAGCCAGTCATGGCCCGAAAGTTTGACCAACAGGCTTTTCAAGGGATATCATATTACCCGGAACGAACTGGGTTGTGTGTCAAATGAAGACATCCGTATGAGAACCATGAAGCGAACCGGAAGACGTTGAAAGGCCTCCCACTAAGTGGACCGATGACCAGGGGAAGGTTACGAGGATCCGCTGGATGCGAGACGACTGACGCCTCAATGTGGCGACAGTTAGTGGGGGTGGGCTATGTCCAGCAGTGGACGTCTTTCGACTGATATGATGATGATGATTATGATGAACTGGGTTGTGAAGGTCTGATAGGCAGTCGACCTATGAAAACTACTGCTAATTAGTTGCATCTGATTTGTCATTTTTGTCCTATTCTTATTCTTTATTTCACACATAAAATAACAAATATAAACACAAATTACAATAATAAAGCTTATGTACAAAGGCGAGCTTAACCCAGAATTGGGTTTTCTTACAGCAAACCTAACTTCGAAAGCGAGATTTGTAAAAGAGAATACACTTAATGTATGTGCAATAACATTAAACTATGTTTCTTAAATTAAATAGACTTATAAACTAAACTACATTTATACAACATAATAATAATATCATCTATAAATTTATCATCTCTGATGTAGATGGTTCTCTGAATGTAGAAGGCTATAAGAGTAGAGGATGACCAAAGAAACAATGGATGGACTGTGTGAAGGATGATATGGCAAAAAAGGTGCTGTCTGAAAATAAGTAAGTAATAGAGAAGCGTAGAATAAGAAAACATGCTGCGCCGACTCCAAATAAAATAGGATAGGAATCCAAATGATGATGATAATAATATCATCTCCAATCGGATTTCGTTTATCATCATCAAATCGTTTTAATTTTATTGTTTTTAATTTTATTGATTTTAATTTTATTGATTTTAGTTTTATTGATCTTATTTTTTGATTATTTCTTAATTTATCTTTTTATTTCTGTACCATTTGTGATCACTACTCTTATAATTAATTGTTACCTTGTCTTGCTGTGCTGTGTCACGCTGATCAGTCGTCTACTCAATCTGCCTTTAATCTCTATATTGGGCCACCAAGATACAGGCTGTGCCTAGTTTGGGGCCCACGGCTACTTAGTCTTCTACTAATGTGCTGTTTTATCAATGCTCTTTCTTATTGTTTTCTTTTATGTATGTTCTCTAACTTGTGTGTGTCAATAAATTGATTTATTATTATTATTTTATTTATATATTTTTCCCATTAATAGTGATTGCTTCATTTCCTGTAAGTAGCATTTAGGGCATACCATATTGACCCAGTAAACCCCACAATAAACCCTGAAATCGTATTTTATGTGTGTGCCAAATCGCCATCTAAGTCATAAAATATACGGGGTGTAAAGATTTCAGATTTATTTGTTCTTTGTTTACGGAACTGATTCTATTTTATTACCTTTAAAAGGTCGTTGGCCGATATACCTGGGAGTCTTCGAGGATTAAGTGAGAATAGGAAGAAAGAAAATAAATACGTCTTTATTTAGACCTAGCATTTACCCAGGATAATAACAGCCACGCGGATCAATCTTTAGGACAAACAGTGCTCGCCTAGGATGATCGGTGGATGAGTAACCACTGTTTCCTCCGTGCCTCAGAAAGCACATCAAGTCGTTGGTCTCGGCTGCCATAATAGATCTTTGGCAGTCATTAACCATTCCATGCTAGGCATAAAGCTGGTAGACCGAGTTCCAAACGTCGATATCCGAAGACGTACATACCGACGGTTACCAATATAGGAAAACGCGTTATGGAACTCAAATGGGGTTGGGCAGGACACCTGGCAAGGCGTAGAGATGGCAGGTGGAGTAAGCCTGTCACCGAATGGCGTCCAAGAACGGGGAAAAGAAACGTAGGTCGCCCGGCGGCGAGATGGGCAGACGATATACATAGTTGCCATCGAGGGAAAAACCTGGATGAGACTGGCACAAGAACGTGGCGATTGGCACCAGAAAAGAGAGGCTTATACCCACCAGTGGGTGAATTCGGGCTGTAGGTGATGATGATGAGTCGTTAACCCATTGCTGACAACCAGTCTTAGCAATGGGTTTCGGATTACTCAGTTAATGGGTTGTGGAGGTGAAATAGGTTTTTTTTTTGTTTTGTGTATTTTTTTGGAAGTCGGTTATTTTTTTTGCAAAACGTGTCTAAAACACCGATATAAATAAAATACCCATTAGCCTATCTATTACGTCCCTGCTGAGTCAGAGGCCTCCTCTCTATAAGAGGAAGTCAGCCATAATCCACCACACAGGCCTAGTGCTGGTTGGTACTTCCAAGCCCATTCCTGTGACTGTTGATTTAATCTTAGTCCGTAAATTCACTATAGCGTCCGTAGTTCTGAGTTCGGCAAAAAACATCTAAGGTTCTGCAAACGGGCCACTTTTTAAAGTCACCGCGGGCTGTCGACAAGATGTTTAAACATGACTTTTAAAACGTTTCGTATGGAATCGCCCCACGTGTGTAGCGAGTGGCGTCCATTCGCGACTCAGTGCGTTTGTTACGTCACTATCTCAGGGCCAGTTGAAAACCAGCGTCGGGCACTAGCTGCTCGGCAGTTTGCTGAACTTGTCCTATTTGGCGCAGCCGTGAGATGCACACACGCTTTTATTTTGTTCTGTTTTTTTTTTACCCGACTGCGGCGAAGCCCAAAAGGAGGCAAGGTATGTGTTTGACGTGTATGTATGTAAGTATGTATGTATGTCCGTTTCTTTGTTCCCTCATAACTCATAAACGGATGAACCGATTTGAATGAAATATACGTCATTAGATTCGTCTTGATGGCGCGAGTGTTATAGGCTACATTTAAATGGAAAAACAAAGAAAAATTGCGGATTTTGGGGGCCAAATCGCGGAGTTCAAAATTTTATTTTTTTCCAATACCATCGAGTTGGGTATCAAAATAAAGGGTTTTAAAAGGAGATTACAAAAATATATAATACTTATATGTTTAAAAGAAATTCAAAGTGGAAAATCCTATAAACAAGCACAAAAGTTAAAGCGAAGAATTTTACGCGACCAACGAAAGAACAAACACAAAAGAACTAAAAAGCTGGAAATAAAAAAGTAGTTAAAAAACTAAAAAACCCGTTTTTTAGTTTTTTAACTACTTTTTCAATTTATTTTTTATTTTTATTGTTTGTTGTGTGCACTTGTGGCATGTACTAAATAAATATGTTTTCTTTCTTTGTTCTTTCTTCTTTCAGTGTCCACGACACGCCACCGGTGGCGGCCATTCGCTACTTAAAAATGCCGACATTTGCCACTCACTTGTAGTGGCCACCAACCGCTGGTGACAGCCACTGACCACCTTCGTTTAATCATCCTCATCATCATCAGCCTATTCTTCTTCTTTTCGTATCGATTCTACTTCATACGGTTTGGGCCCAGTAGGTAGCCACGCTTATTGCAGCGGCAGAGGCGCTGTTCAGGTCGTCAAGGGTGCATGTATGAGGACATCTAGGACACTCCAGCAGGTGGGGCATTGTTTGGTCCGGAGCGCCGCACTCGCACTCGGTGTTGGAGGAACCAATAATACCCCACTTTGCGAGATTATGTTTGCAGCGGCCCACTTGGGTTCGCAATCGATTTAGGGCTTTCCAAATAGGCCACTGAAGTTCAGCCTATTAATGTTCCCAATGCAGAGATACAGGCCTCCTCTCTTGAGAGGAAATGGGCTAAATCCACCACGCGGGTCCAATGTGGGTTGGTAGATGTCACAAGCCTTCCAATTATTGGTTCTAGGACAAACCGGTTTCCTTACGATGTTTTTCTTCGCCATTTTCGAGAGCAGTGGTGATGAAATAAATTACACAAAGTAATACGCCTGCCTAAGTACAAATCCACGAGTTACCGCTCGTAAGTCGTAAGTTGGGGCTACCATTGGCCCACCACTGCTCACCTTCGTTTGCGCGATACCAAAGGAAGTGGCGTGCGACAACCACCAGTGGCGATGGTCGGTTGCCCGTTTGCGTGGCACCTAATAGAACGCAGTGGCTTTACACGAGCGGAATGGAGCGTGTGACGCGACGAAATGGAACATCGAAATATGACGTTCAATTTAAGATAGGGAATTTTGCTTTATTTTTTAAGAAATAATAGTAGATTATGCACCAAGGGGCTAAAGTTGTGTCTTATGTCACGGGCGTGATATTGAATCTCGAGCGCAATGAAGGATTCGGAATTTAACTCCCGACCGCAGGGAGGGAGTTACGAGTTTAACTCACGAGCGAAGCGAGGGAGTTAATACAAGAATCCTGAATGCAGCGAGGGATTCAAGCTAGCCCAAGGCAAAGACACATTTAGCCCAGAGGAGGATACTCTACTTTTTACACCTACTGTGAGAAAATAATACCCTTATGTAGTACGAAAAACAAAGTATTTATTAAATAAACAAACAGTAAGATTAACATATTAGAAATAATGAAATAGAAATAATTATAAGAAAGAAATGGTAGAATGGTTTTGGATGATTGGCTGTATGCATTTTGAATTTAGAACGTCATTGGAGACGCTCGTGAAATTATAGTATTTTTGATAAAATGTGATAAATCGACTGTAGTATACTTAGATAGGTTTTATTATTTATTTATTTATTCACAAATTCCACAGCAATATTATCTTAGCGCAGTTTACTTAAAATAAAATAACTAATGTTACAGCCAATTACTATTACGGTATAATATTACGGCGCGGTACGGTATTTGTTATTATTAATGCCAGTTTTAATGTTAAGTAGGTAAGTATTCCATTCCTTTTAAAAAATGGTTCGTAGTTATCTAATTATTCTTACAAATTATTATGTCTTCGAAAACATGGCAACGATAATTATGAAGAAGCAGTCGTTATGATTTTGTAGGAAATCGAGAATATCATCCACGCGTAGTAAGGGTATCGAGAATAGCTTTCCTCTTTGGCACCAAAGGGTGTTTGTGAAAGTGCGCGCGGAACTAGTTGGCCGCGCCTTAGGCATGCTTTTGTTTTTTATTTGTATTCTTTTCAATAAATTGAACATAATAGTAGGTACTATACTGCCAATTTAGCTGAGCATGTGAGATACCAAATTCAAATCACATTATTGACCAGCGGGTCATAATGAAATCCAGTACAACATTATTGACCGGCTGTTCCCCCGGCCACTAATGACTCACTTTAGGTTAAGGTTGCTTGACATATAATTTGACATTTTCGAGCAGGTGGTGTGAAAAGAACATTTTATGACTGCCTCGTTGGACTAGTGGTCGATACAGGATTGAGCATGAAGACCTGGGTTCTATTCCTGATTCAGGGAAAGTGTTATTGGCTTTTCCATCAGGAATTTCTCAGGAGCAGCCACGGAGTCTAAACTTGTGCCCGGTTGATGGTAATAATAGGCTCGCCCTATACTACATGGGTCTTAAATATAACTGGTGAAATGTGGCAACGACCTATTAGGTACACCTCTGCCTAACCCTTTGAGGATTGTAGGCATGATATAATGAAGCAAACTAATTTTTTTTTTAATATTTTTAAATTAACCCTTCGAAATTCAAACCGTTTTTTGAAAACAAATGAATTCGCTTTGCTAGTATGAAGTCCATAAACCAATACGGCCGCTGGAAAGTGTCTGGGAGTATTGACGAAATATTCCCCTCCCAAAAGTCACTGTTGAAATCGAGGGTTTACTAGTATGAATGCCATCAGGAAATCGAGCAATTTCCTTTGTCGAATCTTATTTGACAATAATGAGTTTCTTTGAGCCATGTCTGTGATTTGGACGTTCAAAAAGTAATGATATTGTTTAAAAAACTCATATTAGAAGGAAAAAAGTATGCCCAATTGTTAAGAAATAAAATATTGGAAGACATAAACTGACAATATTGGTGATACCAGAGAGTACCTACCTGTCGTAGTACAGTCAGCATCAGAAGTAGCTGAACATTTCGGAATTTTAATTCTTTTATGTACAGGACTCTAGCTATTATTTTTAATGTTTCAGAAGATTATTCGTTAAAATAGTCCTTACACTCCAATAACATGTAGTAACGAGTAATATCTAACAAGTTTTATTAAAAAGACAGCTTCGAAACTTTGAGTAATGTTAATATACTTCTGATGCTGACCGTACCTACTCGCAACCGGCGTGGGTGTATGACCAGATATATGAACGTGGACGGGGCAAAAGGAGTGTGTAATGATCGTTGCATATTATATGCTATCGGGGCTGCGGTTTGTTCGGCAGAGATACCGCGGCCCTCAGCACAAAGGGCTAAAAAGGAACAGGGGCGGGTTAAGTCAGTAGAAATCTGACACTCCCTAACTACCATTTAATAATTTCCTACCCTCCAAGAAAAAAAAACGATCGTTACAGGTGGGTTCTCTGGTTTTTGCCTACCCTTATGAGAAGAAGGCATGAGTTTTGTGTATATGTATCATTAAGACACCTTTTAATTTAAAAGTGCAAAACGGGAATAGAAAATCCTTATTCACAACGTTTACAGTTCAGAGAGGGGCCGGTCTAATTAAAAATAATTAAGAGCTTAATAACCAAGTACTCTAGCCTTGCGAAGGAAATCGGACGTGACGTCACGACGCAGCTATTCCTCATGAATGGAAACTTCCGGAAGGTGGTCGAGGTATATTTTTTATACCGTTTGAAAAATGTACGGTTTAGAATGCGGGTAGCGAGTATTGATTAAAGAGTTATAGGGGAAATTGGATAAAGGAAAGATTTTTTTTCAGAATAAGTATACCCATTTCCATGTTAGTTTGTATGAGTACCTTTTTTTTTGTTTTTTTTTTTTTGGAGTGTGGGATTTCATCAATTAATGACTGGTCCTGCTCTGGGTGGTACGGTAGGGAGTGTCAGACTTCTACTGACTAAAAACCACCCATGTTCCTTGATTATTTCTTAGCCTTTTATGTCCGGGGTCGCGGTCTCACTTTCGAACAACCCGCAACCCCGCCAGTGGGTTTCACGTCTTAATATCAACCAATATCGTCATAAGGCTGATGTTCCAGGGTAGCCCGCGAAATTCAAAATTTCTTACGTTTTTAGTGATTTGCAGGCCAGTGCTAGGTTGTATGTTAGTGAAAATATGATCCCAACAAAAACATTCTGTAAAAAACTAGCCAAGTCTCGATGGAGCTGCTTATTTATCTCTAAAAAGTAATGAAATCTAGACAAAGTCGTGCCAAGTCTAAGGTTCCTTATTGCGATTTCTTTATTATTATAGTTATTGTTGTGTGTCTTGGCCGTTGAACATTCTTTATACGTCAGTGGGTACAAGTCAATTTAGTTAAGCGAGATAATAACCCATACTGGTATTGGTAATTAGACGCCAAGAAGAAAAATGACCGAACTAAACGAAACGAACAACGGCCAAGTCACACAACATTAAGTATAATAATAAAGAAATCGCAATAAGGAACCTTAGACTTGGCACGACTTTGTCTAGATTTCATTACTTTTTAGAGATAAATAAGCAGCTCCATCGAGACTTGGCTAGTTTTTTACAGAATGTTTTTGTTGGGATTTCACTTCTTTTTGTAGAAACGTGGGCATATTGATTTATTTTGTTAGATTTTCTTATTTAAAAAAAATTTTTTTTGTAGTTTTTTTTTTTTTTTCGATTTTCCTACTTTTTATAGTTTTCCCTTTATGTGGCCATTAAACCCTAACTCTGTACCAAATTTCAGCTCTCTGAGTTTATGGGAAGTACTAGTTCTATTTTGATGATCATGAGTGAGTGAGTGAGTGAGTTTCATAAATGCGAAACTTTGCTTTCGCTTAACTTCGGAACTAAATGACCTACAGACTTGAAACTTTTTATTTTAAGTGTGATTGTATAGCTTAATGGATGACAAAAATTTCAGCGTTCTGGTCTTATCCAGAGGTTCTCAAATAGGGGCCTGAAAATGCGGCGAAATGGTTCCAGTAAAGGATGGTACGGCAGTGTCTGCTTCGCGCTCGACTCGGCGGGGGCACTGCCGTGCCCCCAGATTCGCGACTGTAAGGCGTATGCGGATACAGAAATCATCAAAATCATCATTACAACCCTCCAAGTTCATGTAACTCTCAAGAATGATTATTTCATCAAAAGGTCATTCTTGAGAGTTACACACACGAAAATAGATTTAAAAATACATAAAACAATTAGGTATAGATTTCACTGAAGCTAATAAGAATAATAACATTGCAAACATAAACTCGTTTTTACGCTGAACGATACTGTTTAAATATTTAGTAAGTTATAAATAGCCTTTATTAAAAACAAACATACTATTTGTACAGGCTTCCAGTCCATAGTAATTGGGTAGAAAGTTGGAATATAAAATTAGAGTAGTCTGACTTTAGTTTGTCAACGATTTTTTTATGGCCATAATAAAATAAGTTTCGTTGTTTTTTGTAAGATGATAAATAAATATGAGTAGACAATATGCTGCGTCGACCATCTTTTTCTACCCTCAAAAAGCTTATCTATCTAAAAGACAAAAGCTGACTAACTGAGGATCACCGCACAGGCCAAACCCTTAGGGCTAGAAACTTAAAGTTTCGCACACGTGTTCCTCTTACGTAGGCTTTCACTAAGAAAGGATTTTTCAAAATTCAACTCCCAAGGGGGTGAAATAGGGGAAGAACTTGACTTACCTACTTTGACTTCACACTTTGACACGCGGGTGAAGCCGTGGGCAAAAGCTAGTAAAAAATAAATGACATACACAGTTTGTGGAACGTGTAACAATAAAATGATTAAACTCTTGTCAATTGATCTGATGGGTTGTTGTTAATTCAATCAATTAGTAATTGACACGTGACAATTAACTAGTAAATAATTCTCATTGCAGAAACTAATGAAATGGAGCTATGCAGATGCTATCCTAACATCCGCTATTTTGTTTTATTTTTAAAATAATATAGTTACCACGCAAAAAAACTGTATATATAAGGTCCCATTAAAATAGGTGGACAAATAATACAACGTTCAGTACGTCTAGCCAAAAATATCTAAACAAAAAAAAAAAAAAAAAGATTTTTTTTTAATCTTAAATTGCCGTCAGCTTTATGAGTAGGTACTATGCGTTTTTCTTATATTTTTATTTTACCTTCGTTCTTATTTTGGTGGTCTGAATGATTTCTGAAATTTTGTCCATCTATTTTAATGGGACCTTAGATAGCTGTATTTAAATTATAGATCTTTGGCAGTCGTTATAGGTAGTCAGAGGCCTGAAAGTCTGACAACCAGTCTTACCAAGGGGTATCATATTACTCAGTAAGTTAGTAGTTTAAATACATTGTGTGTAAGTTTCCCAAATATAGTAAAATAAAATAGTTGGCTAGCATTGCCTTCAACTGGACATCAACATCGAACATCTAAAGCTAAACGTTAAGATCATTGCTCGCGTAGATATGCCAAGAGTGCTTGTAATCTCATTGGAGGTGAGTTAATTAGTGTCAGTCATCGAGAGTGCTTCTCACTTAATTACGACGCGCGACGCCTAGAAATGACGTTTGAAGGTAGATTAGGTACAGTCAGACTTTCGCCACAAAAATAGCAAATGTTTAAGTTCCGGAAAAACGCCAACAGAAAATCCTCAATTGACGCAAGAGAAAAAAATAAAAAAAAGTGAAAACGAAAATTTCCCAAAATAGAAAATTAATCTACATAAAAATACAAAAGGTGCCGAAAATAAATGTTTAAAAATACCATATTTAGCGTTTGAAATCTCAACAGAACAAAACAAAATGTCGGACCCTCAAAACAAGGGTTCAACTCGAACAAAAAGAGTCTTTCAAAACTTTTGGGACACCTTGTTTGCGGTCAAACCAGCCCTGTAGTGCTCCCGTAAACCAAAGTGTGGTAACACAATAAATAGAGACGACTGACTAAAAAAAATAAGATTCTTTTTAGTCCTCCAGGTAGGTTATCGAAAAATATTGAATACGTGTTTTCTGATTTAACAAATTAATGAAAAATTACGAAGATAATACGCGTCAAAGATCATGAGTGGCGGCTTGAGACGTCACTTTTAAGTAAAAAAATTATTGAAATGAGACGTCACACGAGTTTTCGGAGCACTGTATAGTCTTCATTTTTTTTACCTGAAAATAGATTGTGTATGATATTTTTTGGAACTCTATCTGACGAAGTAATTAGTTTTTTTTGTTCGTCTACCCTTTTGTATTTATCGAAACGATGCAATGGATGGACTGTCTGAAGTAGGTAGAAAGAAGGTGTCTGATGAAATGACGTGCAATAGTGAAGTATAGAAGCAGAAGACATGATGATCTATCTTCTATATGTGTAGTCGCATGCCACTGATATTATACCTGATGCTCCTTCATGGCATTCTCATTGATACAAGGTGGCATGCGACTACGAAGAATATCAGACAAGAATTATTTTCTTGTTTTCTACTTTTAAGACCGCGATTTTGTTAGTAGTCGGGTTTTAGATTTTTGAACTTAATTTTTTTATTTGAATTTTATTTTTGTGTGTACTTAAACTATAATATAATACATATTTGTAATGTGCTCGCCAAGACCTTTCATTTGATACTAAACTTGCTATGGTTATCTCAATTTAATATTTTTTGAGGTAAGTTTTTGACATTTAAATTCCGTCATAAAAAGAATTTATAAAATTTATATAGCCTATGTCACCCGGGCTATTCTTACGAATCTATTGACACCTAATTTATTAAAATCCGTTCAGTAGATTAGGCGCTACGGTGGAACATACATACATACATACATAGACTGCCAAAATCATTACCCTTCCTTTTGGCTTCGCCGTAGTCGGGTAAAAAGAGAAGTCCTGACTGACTGACTCATCAACGCCCAGCCCAAACCCTTGGACCTAGAAAGCTGAAATTTTGCACAGAGGTTTCCTTTATTACAATGTAGACAAGGAATAAGGAAGAATTTTTCGAAATTCAACCCCTAAGGGAGTTAAATAGGGGATGACAGTTTGTATGGAAAATCGTCATTTTCACGCGGGCGAAGCCGCTGGCAAAAGCTAGTTTAAAATTTGGAATAGTATTATATTATGGCATGTATTTAAACCGTTATCTGTATATATAGTTAATCAATTGGTTTTTTTGGTATGCATTCAGTTAATTAGTGGAGTTACCTAGTGTGCTGAAAAATTAAACAGATGTGCATTTAAATATAACCCTTATATTATTCTCACATGTATTTTTCAACATTCCAATATACTTTACTTCGGTCTTCTTCTCAGCGTGTCGATGGCATTTCAATTTGCGTTGGCCCAAAATTTGGCGATGAGTTTGCCACTTTCAGTGGCCGCCATCAGCTCTTGTGATTTGCAAACAAAGGACAGGCAGTACACAAAATCAAACTAATGATAACCACATTTACACTACAGAGCAGAGCCATTTTTTTTTTATAAATAATAATAATAAATGGGCTTGCTCTTGACTTCAATCTTGCCCTAAGGGCAGAGATGATGTCGACGATGGAACGAAATTGGCTGTAATGTAGCCATCTATAAATCTCCACCTGAACAGGGGTTTTCCTTACTGCGGCCTACCTGTGTCTGGAGTCTATTTACTTTGTCTATAACTTTGGTTAGTCCATGAGAGTTGTGATGGAGAGTTTCAAGCTGCTATACTTAAAAAAAAATAAAAAAAATATTACATTTTTAGTTTTTCTTAACATACCACATTTGGCTCACGTGAGTAGGCCTTATATTAAATTGAGCCAATCCTGTTGCGAGTTGAAACAGCGTGCGTGACTTTGTTAACCTGGGGACCAAAACACGGGAAATGCGTTCAAAGGATACACCGGGGGCTTGTACGCATGATGACCTATCAAGTTAACATAACCAGTTTATATGATTTTCTCATTGTATGGGACATCTATACAAAGTGAGGATTATGTTATACTGGGTATGATGAATTGCTTGATGTGTCCGTGCATGCAAAATGTAATCAATTTTAATCAACAGTTTTTTTTTTAATTTTAAACATAACAATTCCATTTTACGAATTAACGTCAAACCATTTAAATCACAATAAATAGAAAAAAAATACATTATAATTATTGCATCATCAACAACACAGTGATCATTGTGCCGATAGTCGTTTCAACCAATGACTTAATTGCCAAGAGCCTCGACCAACACGTGAGTAGGCTCTCGTCAGGCAGCTGGATCAAGGGCTTGATGCAGATAGAGGTACTCCTGGACACGGCTCGTATTATTAGGAGGTTCCTTTCTCTGGACCCTTTCCGATACCGGTGGGCTACAATATTTTATATTTTTAAATGATTTTTATTTAAATTTATTTTATAAAGAATATTTACAAAATATACTAATTTTGTATTGAAATTAATAAAGGAATATTAAATGCATCAAATATCACTGGCTACTATGCTAAGGAGAACCCTCCTTAGCATCCACGTGTGGTATCCGAATATACCACGCGGCATATAAGTTGAACCTGCGCAGTAGTCGTTTTTTCGACGTCCCATACAAATCAAGCAGAGAACCTGCGCAGAACGACGCCATTTTGTGTCAAGTTATTTGCCTAGGAGTATACGTCATTTTGTTTCGCACGTGCCAACTCAATCAACTTGTTAAATGGGGGTGTTTAATAACGTTCCAGAGATAATTGCTCTCATAACGATTTCCTGGTATTATCGGAAACTGATCTGGCAAAATATATCAACCGAAATATTTGTATGTTGTCAACTGAGATATTTGTAATGATTTTGAAAATAAAATTTTAAATGAAAAAAAAACACTATTTGAAGCATTTACGCAAACTTGGAAAGCCATGGGGGAGGCCTTTGCCCAGCAGTGGGACAGCGTGGGCTGATAAAAAAAAGCATTTACGGTGTATAACTAAACTTATGTCACTTTCGGGATATCTTCAGAGGTTTTCATTTATTATGAGCTCCCGAAAATAAGCCATAAAACCTAGTGATACTTTGAGTGAGTATTGCCATGACTTTGTGCTGGATCATCACCATCATCATCATTGCAGCAAAAGACGTCCACTGCTGGATATAGGCCCCTAAGTGTCGCCACATTGACCGGTCCCATGCGCCATGCATTTTTTTCCTACTCCTCCGCTATTCTTTTCTGATTAATTTCGTTGCGGGATCCAAGACAGTTAAATCGCTTCTCTGGGACTTCGTCGAGCTTCATTGTCTCGGCGCTTTTCTTGTGGTCGCCACTGTTGATTCTGGCTAACAGGAGTTACAGTGGGCAGGGAATAGTGTGGCGGGCTAGTCCCAAAAACAAAAAAATGCGCCTTGCATCCAGCGGATCACCGCAACCTTCACCAGGTCATCCAGGCCAGGTCCAGTAGTAAACGTAGCAAAAGACTAAGTAAAGGGGTAGACAGACGTCCTACTGTCTCCGACAACGTCGACTTCTGGCTGTAACAGGGTTCCACGTAGTCGAACTACATTATTTTTTGCCATTTTCTTCAAAAACCCGTGTATTATCTTCATTCATTGAAGCACTTCCGTTAAATATTAATACTCAAGTTATTTTCATCCTAGAATAGTTGGAGACATAAAAGGGAAGCATTGTTCGTATATTTCTCGGGGCTATAAATCCTAGCGAGCAATAAATAGCCCGGTCTTGTTGTTTTTGTAAAGCTACAGTTTTATCAATACGCGCTCTTGTTATATTCATGTTTGTAGAGCGTTAATATCATGAAGGAATAGTTTAAAATAAATAGGGGATCGGACAAAAAAAAAACTAATTAGTCCGTCAGATAGATTTCCAAAAATTATTGGACACGTATTTTTTCTTTTTTCACGTAAACTAAAAATGAAGACGATACAGTGCTTCGAAAACTCGTGTGACGTCATAATAAATGATAGTACATTTTGACGACACAAATGACGTTTCAAGCCCCACTCCAAGATCTTTGACGCGTTTTATCTTCGTAATTTTTTATTAATTTGATAAAACAAAAAACACGTATTCAATATTTTTCGATAATCTAACTTACGAACTAAAAAGAATCATATTATTTTGACCCAGTCCGATCCCCTATTATATGTTGGTACTGAATATATAAGCAGGTATATAGGTATATAATTAGAATCTGTCTTTATATAATTTATATTATATAAAAGGCAAAGCTGATTGACTGAGGATCAACGCACAGGCCAAACCCTCAGAGCGAGAAACTTAAAATTTCGTACACGTTTTCCTCTTACGACGTAGGCAAAGGCATCCACCAAGGAAGAATTTTCCGAAATTCAAACCCCATGGGGGTGAAATAGGAGATGAAAATTTGTATGGAAAATCGTCATTTTTGATATTTCCGCCATCTGCACGGGCGAAACCGCGGGCGAAATCTGGTCTTTTATACAACAATCGGTCAGCCTCCAGTCTAGTCGTATGCAGCCAAATACCAGTTTTCACATATATCAACTGCCTATCTGGCTTCTTCAATCCCGTCAGTAAGTGGTAATATCCCTGGATAAGACTGGTGGTCAGACGTTTGGGTCATTGACTACCTATAACGACTGCCTAAGATCTGAATAAAGTGTAAGATCTAAGTACTAAATAAATAAATATAAATAAATAAATACATAAATAAATATATATATGGCAGCCGGGACCAACAGCGTGCTTTACGAGACACGGAGAAATGTCACCGATCCACAGACCAACCTAGGCAAGCGCGGCTTAACCTAGAGATCGACCCGAGTGGCAGTTATTATTAAGTCACGAGCTTCTCAGGCAGATGATGAGTTAGCAAAATTACGTTTCAACTCCATCTTTACTATATGACTCATAACCAGACACATAGGACTAAAAAAGAAAACATCAACTCAATACCCAGAAACGCACACTATTTGCCTACACGTATATACAAACAAAATCTGTTTAATGTTTTTCTGTAACTGTAACGTAAATAGTTTGAAACACACGTCCAGTTATATAAACAGATGACCTAACATCACGTTGATTTCAGGGTTGTTAGATCGAGTTACTGAAATTTTCCATCCATAATTTCTTGTAACAATTTTTTTTTTCTTGAGACAATTTTTTTTTTGTAGACACGGATCCCGGGCTGTGGAGACAAATCGCCGGGATCCGTGGTACATCAAATCGGATCCCGGGATCGGTGGAGACAACCTCCTTCCCTGCTATACATTTTTTTTTTTGGGCGTTGTGAAATTATCCAATAACTCCTCCCGCTCTGGGCAGAGCGGAAGGGAGTGTCAGGCTTCTACTGACTAAAACCACCCATGTTCCTTCTTAGCCCTTTGTGTCGACGCCCCGGTATCTCTTTCGAACAACCCGCAGCCCCGACGGTCCGTACTATATCTTTATATTCTTTACGTAGTGTAAAATAAAGTCGCTACCCCTATTTGTACGCTTAATTTTTTTTAAAGTACGCAATAGATTCTAATGCAGTTTCAGCAATAGATAGAGTGATTCAATAGGAAGGTTTTAAACTTGACGCTTGAGACGCTTGACACTAGACGCAGACATGCGTCAAGTTAATATGACCGCGCTATAAATATAATCAAGTGCAAATTATCAACTTTGCACTTGATTATATTAGGGGAAAGTATGGCTATCTTTAAATTTTCCCATGCAAAAGAAGAGATAAAGTTATGTTTAATCACAAAAGTTACCAATTGATATCGAATTTTATGTCTTTTTATGTATTATTTAAACGAAACTATCGGCTGATTTTTTTAGAAGTTTTACCCTATTTTCCAGTGTTGTCTCAAAAGTTGCTCCAAGAATGTAATCCTTAGTTTCCAGTGTTGTCTCAAAAGTTGCTTCAAGATTTTTTCCCCCAAAAAGGGGAAAAATCCCCGATCAACCAACCCTACTTGCTTCCGAATAGATCATAGCCAACTCGATCTTAACACATCTCCAAGCAATTTTCAGCTGTAACGGCTGTAAACTAAAGCCTGTAATAGCGTGAAGGTTGCTGATGCTGTAATTTATTCCGTCAGGCCTGACGTATTTATGTGGTGTTTGATCGGGTGGCGTATTGTCGAGTTAAGCTGCCTTCACGGTAGCTGGGTTCGAATTTGGTAGATGAAATGTCGTTTATTGCATGTCATATTTGTTAACATGGTGAGTTTTGGAGTTCGGAGTATGGAATGTATGTATTTAGTGGTACTGTTGTTACAAGAAGGTGTTTTATGCGAATGCGATAACAAATTAATAATAGAAAAGGCTAAGTGGTGGCGGCCCCGATTTACGAACGGTAAGTCGTGGATTCGAACCCAGGCAGGCGCATTTCTTTGATTTTTCATCACCGCTGCTCTCAAAACGGTAAAGGAAAAAATCGTGAGGAAACCGACATGGTTATAACCAAAAAAATCGTAGACATGTGACATCTATCAACCCGCACTGGGCCCGCGTGGTGGATTATAGCTATCTCCTAGAGAGGAGGCCTAAGTCCCAGCAGTGGTGGGGATTTTTTTTTTTTTTTATAAGCTGATGATGACTGCTGTCTCGTTAGTCTCGTTTTCGCAAGCGTGACTTCTGAGTTAGGTCCTGTATTCGATTGCGGGCAATTGTAAGTTTAAATACTAATAACGGGATATTTACCATGTTTTCTTATTGTTTCGAGTTCCCGATATTTCCGCGCTGTTAACTGTCGAGAGCCTGGAATCCAGTGGTTCAACTGTGTAAAAACCGAAAAAGTGCCGAAAAAAGTTCGCGAGTGGACACAGTGAGTTTTGTGTTTCGGGAACAGAATCGTGTAGTGAGTGACAATGGTAGTGGTGCCGAACGCAAAAAACGAACGAGAAAGAGGGTAGGTAGACCGTTTTGTCTGCTCATAAACATCCACCCGCAATGACTTCAGTTTATCCGTGATCATGGTGCTTGTAACATCGCCGAAATATCGGGAACTCGAAACAATAAGAAAACATGGTAAATATCCCGTTAAAAATATTAATAGTAGTGTCAGTGACCATGTCAGTTTAAAAACTTATAATTGTAAGTAATAAGTTCTCGGTAGCAGCCACGTATTGTCTTTGGTTTCTGCCCAGTTGATAGCAATAGGCTAGCCTCCTAATAAATGGGACTTAACTGGTAAAATGTGGGTGGACTATCACAGATACTAATCTGCATAGTCCTCATGTGAGTATACCAAGATTATGTCTGAACCTTTAAGGAGACTAAGACCATTAAATGCAGAATAAAAATATTTTATCATAGGTGCAAGACTGCCGAATCCTTCGGGGACAGTAGGTGTGATATTATATAAGTTTTACTTTCAATAAAAAATATATTTACCTTAGAAACCAGTTCCAAAGTTACAAACTCTTCCATTTTCCTGTTTCAATATTCCACACTTACTTAAAAGGTTACTGTAAACATTTCCAAAGAGTAATAAAAACAAAAAAGTTTTTTTAAACGACATTACCTAACACAAGAAGGAACATTTTTGTAAAGCTTCATAAACTTTTTAAACATCATTTTCCGTTACAAACGTTTTTACGCAAACGTTTAGAAAATACAGGAAAATTCAAAGTTATTACTTACGGAGAGAATAGTAAGCTTTATTTTTCATTTTCTGGTAATTTTTAAAAGCTTTGACATTTTCATTGAAAATATCGCCGTATTTTTAGTAGTTCTTATTTTGTATTGTTTTTGTAAGAGCGAAAATATCTTCAAGATAAGTAAGTTACTTGGAATTAAATTGAATAAATTGTTAGAGAACCAGCCCTCCGTGTGAATATTCCGTTATTTTGCTATAATTATATTTCATCTCATAAATATATAAAACTAGGTATTCCCGGCATGCGTTGCAATGCTCTTTTTCCTACTCTAATATTTCAAGACTAAAATTAGCCAAATCGGTTCAGCCGTTCTCGAGTTTTAGCGAGACTAACGAACAGCAATTCATTTTTATTTAAATATCATTGACTGAAAATGATCATTGACTTGTAATTAGTTGTAATGGACATTGTTGTTGTAGTTTATTTAATGAATTGACATATGATGTTAATTGATTTCTGAATTAACCTATGACATTAATTTTGATATATTTTATTTTATTGTTTTTTTGCATTATTCATATTGTGATTTTAATTTAATTTAGATAATTTAATTGTGTGGTAATTTTGATAATCTGATAGCATGTACGAGTTTCTTTATATTTAGTTATAGACATTCAGACACGATGTAAAAATTGTTCTTGAATAAATGAATTGAATTGAATAGATTGCTGTAATCTAAAAACAATAGGTGAAATTATTTCAACAGATAAAAAATCGGTCATTTCTGACTATCATATTTTTATTGCTGAAAAAGCAAATGGGAAAGAATTCCTGTATTTTTTTGCTTTAGTTAAAAAACGTAATACTAGGAATATGTCGCAAAAATATGCTATATAAACACGTCGAAATAGCGCTGTATAGAGCGAATGTTTTTTTAGAGTCAAATAATTTCAATTTAATATTCTCCATCTCTTGAAAAAGCAGCCTTTATTACATTAGAAATATTTGCAAATTCAGATTAGTAACCAGTTCTCTCAATTCAATTTATTTCTTTTATTATTTGGAGAGCAGTAGGGATTAAATAAAACGCTGCCTGGGTTTGAATTCCATCGTCAATCATTATAATTATCATCATCAGCCTATAATGTTCCCACTGCAGGGACTCGGGCCTCCTCTCTAGGAGAGTGATGGGCTATAATCCACCACCCGGGCCCAGTGCGGATGGGTAGATGTCACATGACCTTCGAATTTGTTGGTTCTCAGACGTGATGTACGTCAAACCAAAACACCCACAAAAAACCTCCACACATATACAAAAAAAAAAAACGGTTGTGTATAGATTTTGATCATCAATTTTAAGTGCGAAACACAAAAAATTAGGTCATCGTGACAAATGGAAGGTTGTTAAAGCGTACATTTTGAAAGGTATGTGATGTTAGATCATTTTCCCTCAAATTGGGTCAGAGGTCAGTTGACCTTTGATACTCGAACACCCTTTTAACATTTAGGGGCAATGGCTAATAAACCACTCACTTTCTATAATTTCCACTTTTAGTAGCAAAATGGGGGCTAGTGTTTTCACGTGAAACTTGCTATTTTTGCTTGTTTTTCCGAGCATGTCTCGTAATTGCAAGCTAAGCGCGACTGTGGAGCATGAAATTCGATTCTTTGTGCCACTCGTACTCGAAAGACAGGCTCCTTTGTGAGTATCCATGTCTCGGCACCGTAGGTTAAATACTTGGTTACTCGTATAATGAATATAGCAACCAAAGTACATTAATTTCTAATTTAAAAGCCATTTTCGACGGGCACAAATGAATTGACATTAATAAGGTATGCAGTAGCTGATAAGGGTTATTAATATTCGAGAATATTTGGTGGTACGTGGTACGTGTCTTGGGTTCAAACTTCGGGTCCTACGAGTATGAGATGGCAGTCGAACTGCTACGGTAGCTTTTAATTTTTATTGTACTAACATAGTTCCTACTAACACAAACATGAATCTGTTTCTACTATTTGTTACTATCTTATGCCAGCGGCTTCGCCCGCGTGAAAATGACGATTTTCCATACAAACTTTTATCCCCTATTTAACTCCCTTAAGAGTTGAATTTCGAAAAATCCTTCCTTATTCCTTGTCTACGTTATAAAAGGAACCTCTGTGCAAAATTTCAGCTCTCTAGGGTTTGGGCTGGGCGTTGATGAGTCAGTCAGTCAGTCAGTCAGGACTTCTCTCTTTATTTATATAGATAGATAGATGATGATGATCTGAAATATAATTCTTAGAAATATTATTTACTGCACTTATAATAATTAACTTAACAGGCGACCATTTCACGGTCAAGTTGTCGTTAATTTTCCATATAAATCTTCAGTTGTTTCCCTCGGGGTACGAATTACAACTCATGATATACTCCGCTAGCTACACCGCAGAGGACTTCAAACTTTATTACATTAACTTAAGACATGCATTACAGTAATACGGAACGCTTCTTTTGTTTTTTTTCGTCCAAGTTTTGGCATGAAAACAAAAGTAATTCAAAGAAAAGGTCATTAAGTTCGAGATTTACGAAAAATAAAAACACCGTTAAAAGAAGTGTTTTACCAAAACTGGCCGAAGGGTTCCGTATCACCGTTTAATAAAATCTAACTTAATTAAAAACGCCTAAAATAAACATGTTTCTTGTATAACGCGCCTTCCGGTTATTTCGATCTAAGGCTATTGTGGACCACTGGCCGCTGATCTTGTACAGATCGTCTCTCAATCTTCTACGAGGTCTACCGCGACGCCTTCTGACTGTGTCAGGGCTCCGGAAAGTGGCTATTTGGCCCACAGCTCATTAGACATTAAGTCCCATGTGACCCTGTTGCCATCAACCGGGGACATAGTCTATTTCAATTATTGCTAGGTTATCGCATTGTAATAATGAAATTAGATGTCAAAATTTCAAATACGGTTGTGACAGACGGATAGACAGAACACTGTATTACCATTCCGTTTGCGTCCATTTTTTTCTTTCTTTTTAGGGTTCCGTACCTCAAAAGTAAAAAAACGAAACCCTTATAGGATCACTCGTGAGTCTGTCTGTCTGCCCGACCATTGCCACCACCTTTTCTTCAATATTAGGAAGACTAAAATTTAGAAAAAATACAGAAATTAGTTCAATACAGATTACAGGAAAACCTATAAGAAGTCTATGGTGCTAAAATAACACGAAAAATCTCTCAATATCTACTCCGAAGGTACGGAACCCTTCATGTGCATGTCCGACTTGCACTTGGGCAGTTATTTTTTTATAAAAATCATATTTAACCAGTTTTTTTCTGTTACGGAACCCCAAAAAGGACCATTTCTCATGAGAGAGATATAGGACCACTTACGGTACGGTGGGCCTAAGTGGCTCAGTAGGTACTTGAATGTTGGCTAAGATAACTTAGAATGGGCGGGAAAATTTACTGGTGTCATGTACCCAAATGTAGATATGTTTGGATACTCGCACGTATGGTTCATATTTTTGCTGTTTTGTAGAAATTATTTTGTTTAATTTATTGACACATTTTGTCAGTATCCGTTTTGGTTTTCAATTTCAATAAATTGAGACGAGTAAAGTAGTAGGAACAGAGTCGGATTATAAAAATATCTTTAAAATCATTTAAAATTTTAAAACATTTATAGGACCCATAGTCTTCGAAAATAACACGTTTTTTTGTCGATTTCTTTGGTGAAAGAATAATATTTCCCTAATTTTTTTTTCTGTATTTCCATTTACTCCAAACCTTGGAATTCAGAAATAACGTCAAGTGAAAATAATTATATTATTCAAGCCCAGTAAATGAGATAAATAAATAAAGATAAAAATACTGATAGCCTCTCGGAGAAAAGGAAATAAAGCCGTTTCATAGCTTTAACATTATCATAAATATATTATTATTATCGTTATACTGAAATTTTATTGTTTGCGATTATTCTATTATAACAAAACCGGCAAATTGCGTGTCGGAACCCGGAAACCACGGCATGAATAATTAAAATATTTTATTACAAGAACCAATACACATTAGCACATGAAAAACATTTTCCCATACGAAATGAGAATGGGCAAAAGTCACTTCATGGTATTTACGAGAAGAACACTCTTCTTTTGGCCAAAATAAACTCTTTATGAATAAATAAAAAACAGCTGAACATTACGTGTACTCTTAAGAGTTATTGGGTTTATAGGCGATTCTTTAAAGAATCGCCTATAAACCCAAGAACATTGCCCGACTCGGGACTCAAACCCACGACCTTACACTCAGCAGTCGAGCTTACAACCACCAAACCATGGAGGCATTATAATATTGGTGTGAAAAGCTTATCTTTATCGTACGTTAAAAGTAGATTAGACGAAGATGACTTTGTACTAAAGGTAACATTAAACCTAATATTTAAATCAGACATCTTTTACGAGATTTTGCGCAAATATGACGACAAGATTTCTTTTTCTTTTAAGTTAAATTGAAAGGTAGGTAAGTATTTTTATAAAGACTTTTATTTGATGGTTTATATATTATTATGCGAGATGTACTTACGCTGAGCCGTTTTATCATCATGGACATAGCTTTTTCTCAACTTTCTTGGGGTCGGCTTCCAGTCTACCTGGATGCAGTTGAATACTAGTTGAAGCGCCTGCCTATCTGACCTACACAACCCAGTTAGTACTGGGTAATATGATTACCCTTTTGGTAAGACTGGTTTTAAAATTTCCGATCACTACCTACTACTAGTCCAGGCTTACCACACATTACTACGCTTCCAGTACAGTTAAAAATAGCATCAGCAATAAGGGCTCCCACACCTAAACACGATACGACGTCGCGTCGTACAACGATGCGGCGTCGTTTTACGATACGACGTCGCGTCGTGGAAATCTACGACACGACGTCGTAACGTGTCGACGCACGATACGACGTCGTGACATAAGAAACTCACGATGCAATCCTGCGCAGTTGTCTTGTTACTTTAATGAACAAATTAACATTTATTTGGGTTCTAATTTCAAAAACATTTAAATATTCTTTTTAGAATGCGTCTACAGCGGTCCATTTTTCGGAATGAACTAAAACACCACCTCACTGTATCGACGGCATCGTATAACAGTGTATCGTGCGTGGCGCATTACGTTACGATGTCGTGTGTTTTTACGATGCTCATCGTAGATTTCCACGACGCGACGTCGCATCGTGAAACGACGCCCGCATCGTTGTACGACGCGACGTCGTATCGTGTTTATGTGTGGGAGCCCTAACCTGGTATTAACATCACGGTAATGACTTTACTGGCAATGACCGAAAAATAAACAGAGCAAAACAGACTCACAAATAATTTAGTATAAATAATACGTATTCAATTTCGACGAAAAACGCCATAGAAACGACGGGAATCCATAAAAATGAGTAACAAAACATTTTTATGATTTAACTCGAGGAATCGTACGCAGTTTTTTTTTTATCATTTAGAAGTAACGATGTCGAAATATGTACTTACCTTTCCGTTTTTAGGATTCCGTAGTCAAATAGTAAATTAAGGTTAAGAACCACATGACGTGATTAAAAAAGGTATTTATATGCATCCATCAATATTAATATACATCACCTTTTTTAAGAGGGAGAGAAAGGCCAAAAAAAAATAGTAATTTTAGTGAGAAATGATATAAAAGAGAAAGGCGTAAATGGTAATTACACGTCTGTCAGGGGAGAATGGAAGAAGAAAACGTATTAGGTCGACCCCAAGTTGAATTGGACAAGGGCAGAATTGATGACTCAAAGGGTGACATTATCATTGATAGCCTCTGGTCTAATTGGATCTCAAGCCCCTTCTTCCATCGGGAGACTAGACGTACTGCAGGTTATCACCGATACCTAGTCGACGTTCCACACATTCGAACGAAGCGCTTTGCCAAGTCCTTTATTATGCGCACAGCCAAGGAGTGGAATTCCCTGCCTGCGTCGGTTTTTCCGAGTTCATATAACCCTAATCTATTTAAGTCGCGAGTAAACAGGCTTCTTCTGGGTAAGCTTGTTCCATCGTCGACATCATCTCTGGCCTTAGGGCAAGATTGAGGTCAAGAGCAAGCCCATTCATGATAAGTAAAAAAAAAAAAAAAAATTGGAGAACTTTAGTATTTTTTTTAAACTTTACCCCACACTAGGAATTGCTCCTGTATCGTGGGTGCGTTTACAAACATTTAAGTCGCATAAATAAACACATCCAGTATGAACGCTGTTACATAATAATATTGTAAAACCTGTACAACCATACTTGTATATTATCGTCATTTCATCAGACATCTTCTTCCTTACCATATTATCCTTCACATAGTATACTGCGCTGAATACGCTTTATGTACAACCAAAAGGCAAAGAAGTTTGTTTTTGCTAGTACAGAACCCTTAGTCCACGAGTCCGATTCACACGCGGCCAGTTTTTATTATTCTGACGTAACGACGCGGAAATATTTCCATTTTTCCGGTTAATTAAGTTGGATACGACTGTATAAATGGTTAATGGGTTATTCAAATAGTTGCCTAATGGCTTTTGGCATCTGTATCTAGATACTACCTATGATTCGTTTATGTGGATTTCTGGAAATACGCCTTCTCCATATTCAAAACAAGGAATCCTCAAATGCATAGACAGAGGTGTAGCGTAGAGTGTGTATTAGGTTTAAGTCCCATGTAAGGGGGCGAGTCTATACCGTCGGGGCTGTGGATCCCGTCGGGGCTGTGGATTACCGAAAGGATAACTCGGCTCTGACACAAGTGCGAAGAAGGAACATGGGTTCGGTTTTTAGTCAGTAGAAGTCTGACACTCCCCTTCGCTCTGCCCAAGAGCGGGGGGGGGGGGGGGTTATTCGATGATTTTCCACCCACCAACAAAAAAAAAAAAAGGGCGAGTCTATTGCCATCAACCGAATAGAAATCCAGACGCCGTGGCTGATACTAAGAAATTCCAGATGAAAAAACTTTGACCGACCTAGGAATCGAACCCAGAACCTCGTGCATAGCAGCCGCGCTTGCGAGCACTAGACCAACGAGGTAATATTTCTAAAGAACATCACCAAACAAGTCCTGGGTCATCACCAAACTAGTCAATGTTCCTGGACATTATTTAACTAAATTATTACTACCGTACTAATGATGTGCCGATATTTAATGAATTCTTAGTTAAGATTTGACATACAAAACCTTCACTAAACTGTCAAAATCTTTACTAAGTGATATCATAAGTAATCATTACACGTCTCTGAGTGCGGCAGTAGACTCTCATACAAACAACCTTCTAAAACAAAGACGCTAATTCTCCATTACCCCAACGACCAAACATAACACTAAAAACAAAAGACCGTCACATAAAATCAAATATTATCATTATATTAAAACCTATTTGCTAAATCGAGTATTAATTTCCACACGCCCCCTAACGGTGTCAATGTGACATATTTACCATAGAACCGTGTAGTAAATATCAATTTCCTGTAAGCCCATTTTGTGACGTCATTTGATGTTATCCTATGTCGCTAATAGACGTCGACGTCAGCCAGCGTAGGGGTGAAGATTTAGGGTGAAAGGGATGTGTGTGTGGTAATCTTTTTTTATTGTGTTTTCGCAAGAACATGGTGAAATTTGATTTATATGGAAAGGGTAGGTTGGTTGAATCGTTCATCATCTGCCTAGCCTTTTCCCAACTATGTTGGGGTCGGCTTCCAGTCTAACCGGATGCATCTAAACACTAATATTTTACATGCAGCGACTGCCTTTCTGCCCCCCATAGCCCAGTTAATACTGGGGTAATACGATACCCTTTGGTAAGACTGGTTGTCAGACTTTCAGGTCACCACCTGTCTGTAACGACTGCCAAAGATCTATATTATGGCAACCGGGACCAACAGCTTAACGTGCTTTCCGAGGCACGTTTAGAAACTCTGACACTAGGGTGTGTGGGGTCGTTAGACCTTACTACCCACACGGTATGAAGAAGATCATCATAGATCTACAAACTTCACCTACAGCTGGGTACAGGCCTCTCTTTTCTGAGTCAAACTCTATACTCACGCGTCAGCCCCTCAGGCCTTTTTTTTTTTTTTTTGGTGGGTGGAAAATCATCAAATGACCCCCCCGCCCTTGGGCAGAGCGAAGGGGAGTGTCAGACTTCTACTGACTAAAACCGAACCCATATTCCTTCTTTGCCCTTGTGCCGAGGCCACGTCATCTAGTACTAAAATCCGCAGCCGAGCCCCTCAGGCCACAGGCAGACTTTTAAAATTGTTTGCGTTAAAATCAGAGGTGTTAAAGGTTGTGTGAACACAAACAATACAAGAATGAAACATTGCAGTGATTTAAATATTTTTGCGTATTTTGTGAGGTTTGTTTTAATTAGTAACCTTTTTGATTATTTTAAAACAGGGGTGTTAAAGGTTGTCTAAAGGAAATAAATCAAATATTTTTGAAAACTTTTAACGCTTGTCGAAAAGGCCTTTACATTTATATTAAACTAATATTAAATTAGAATGAAGATTCCACGTTCGTAACAATCGATCTGTTTCCAAAGTTTTATATGGTACTTAATGAGTAAAGTTTATGATATACTATTAATGTTATAAATAAATAACACGAGCGAAGTCCCAAATAAAAGCTCGATTTAATATATATTTTTCAGTCTTTCCTCGCGTTTTAAAATATCACCGAAAATCATGGAGATCCCTTTTTTACTTCAAAAATGAATTCCCAATTCTTCACGAACAATTACCTTACCTTCCGCCAAGACGTAGGTACCTTCATTATGGAATTCGGTTAGGGTTGCGACACAAAGGATCCTTCCTTTGTGTCGCGAATAATTTCTCTTATGTAAAAGGTTGGTAAACTTTGCCCGCTGTTAGGTATAGCCTTGTCATTGTTTGTGCCATACTACACGCTCATTGGTCAGAAAGGACTGCTGTGTTGACCTTGAAACCGGCGTGCGTGTAGGTATGACCAGGTGTAAGGATCGTAACCGGTGCCTTTCCGTGGTGTCTGCGTAAGACAAAAGGCTTCCCGTCGGGGCTGCGGATTGATCGAAAGAGGTAGGTACCGCGGCCTCGACACAAAGGGCGAAGAAACAACATGGGTGGTTTTTAGTCAGTAGAAATCTGACACTCCTTATCGCTCTGCCCCGCACGGCGGGAGGAGTCATTTGGTGATTTCCCAACCTCCATAAAAAAGGGGGTTGGGATGTGTTTGTCTTCATCGTTAACGCTTGTGAAACGTTACCTAGGCCTTAAGGGAATTGCAAGCCATGACATCGTGTGCAGAACTCGCTTAGTTTTTGTTCCGGGGTGGGTAATCCGTCCGCCCTGGGGCGACTTTGAAGAGAGAAGAAGGTCGCAGTGGAGTTTAAACGAGATGAACATGGCTAGACTTCCTACAGCTAACCCTACAATGTCGTCATTTTTTTTTTCCTTTTCCTAGTGTTCATCAAAATGATGGACCCTAATCTATTACAATCTAGCCTTGTATATAGACTAATAAGTAATTTAATTCTAACTTAAACTATTAAATTGTCTTTACGTTCTAAGAATGTGTCCATTGGCACTTTTCTTATTGTCTCTATTAAGGGGAATACACTTTTTCTTGTGTTTATTTGGTAACACTTGTGCTACATTACACTATTCACTAAACACTAACTCGAACGGTTTTGTTCTTTTAAGTCTTCTCACTATGTCCGTGTGGTCGAGAAGCTGAAGGATCGCCTCGATGTTCACATGCTGATGAAGTCTCTTGTCGTGAGCTTCTGCAGATTTTATGTCGCCAATGACATGTCTGTCAGAACACCAATCATTTTTGAATATGCATGCTACCAGAGAGAACATGAACATGTAGCACTGGTGTGCTACATGCTCTCGTCAACCAACGTAGAAAGCCATTCAAATGCAGTCGTTATGGCCGAAAACAGTAAATAATACACACCCAAATTTCGCCAGCCCCATGTAACAGAGCCCGACCCTATTGTCATCAACCGAGCACAATACCAGACGCCATGGCAGCTACTAAGAAATTCCCTTTACTGCGATTATCATTGCATAATTCATTATACCCAACGCAGAATCCATTTTATAAGCACAGCCACAGCCATCTGGCCGTGCCATTTTCCCGATAAAGTAATATAAGCCAGCCATTAAAAATGGTGAGTAAATCAACGTAATGCGATACCCTGACCTATATTTCGAGATTTTTCCTCAAAGAAAATTCAATTACGATTTCTTTGTCCAACGTCCTTTTTATTTGGCTTCTACGCTTGCTGTCATTTAAATTATTGAGTAGGTACTTAATTAATTTGATTGCGCCATATTTCTTCATCATTTCAGCCAAAAGACGTACACTGCTGGACATAGGCCTCCCCCAGGTGTCGCCACATTGACCGGTCCCGTGCGTCTCTCACCCAGCGGGTCCCCGCAACCTTGACCAGGTCATCGGTCCACCTAGGGGAAGGCCTTCCAACGCAACGTCTTCCGGTTTGCGGTCGCCATTCCAGAACTTTTCGGCCCAATAGGCCATCCGTTCTGCGAGCAATGTGCCCTGCCCTGCCCATTGCCACTTAAGTCTGGCGATTCTTCGGGCTACGTCGGTAAACTTGGTTTTCAAGCGGATGTCCTCATTTCTGATTCGATCACGCAAGAAAAATATTATGTTATTGATTGCATAATATTTTATTTTATTTTTTGAAAGGTAATCGACAGTCTTGTTATGAACATGTGATGAGAAAGGATGAATTGCATGTGACTAAAAGAGTCATAAATCTATCTTTAGGTTATGCCGCGCTTGTCCTAGGTTAGTCTGTGAATGGGCGACCATTAATATTATATACCGAGTTACGTCCGTACTTCGTGCGCGTTAAGTCGTTGGTCCCGACTTTATTACATCTATGGTCCCGGCTATCATTTGTAGATCTTTGGCAGTCGTAACAGACCGTCAGTAACCTGAAAGTCACATAATAATCAGTCTTACCAAAGGAGTTATCATATTACCCAGTACAAACTGGGTTGTGGAGGTCAGATAGGTATTCGCTCCATGTATAAATTGGTATTGAGCTGCATCTGGTTAGACTGGAAGCCAACCTAAACATAGAAGAACTAGGCAGACTTTTCACCTACTGAATATCTGTAACGATTACGAAATATTTGAAAATGAGACCAACGTCTTTCCGAGTCACGGGAACTCGGCGTGTAAAACATGGTCACCTATCCGCAAAACGACTTCAGCAAGCGCAAATTTTCCTATAATTTTGTCCTTATTTCCCTAAGCCCGCCAGCCCTAACCCCCAACAGCGCAGTTTAGCCTAACTGTTTGCGGGAGCGTGTAGTCCCCGGACTATTAAACGCACAATTGCACACATCCAGAACCACCCACTTGCATACGTAGTTACTGGCAAAGATGGCGGTTTGAGCGAGCGTAGCGAGCATTTGGTGACTGGGCTTGATACTGAGTTTCTCTTTGAATTTTGTGGGTAAGAAAAGTCTGTTTTAAGTTTTTGATAACTTGACATAAGTATTATAACATTACGCTTGTAATCCCCAAAGGATAGAACACAGTTGTACCTAATTGTATGTACAGTGTACACACATATGGGGCGAGCCTATTGCCATCAACCGGGCACAAAGCAAGGCTCTATGACTGCTACTGAAAAAATCCTGATCCCAATAACACTTTGGTAGACCTTTTTTTTTTTTGGTGGGTGGAATATCATCAAATAACCCCTCCTGCTCTTGGACATAGCGGAAGGGAGTGTCAGACTTCTACTGACTAATAACCAACCCATGTTCCTTCTTTGCCCTTGTGCCGAGGCCACGACATCTCTTTCGATAATCCGCAGCCCCGACGGGACTTTGGTAGACCTCAGGAATCAAAACCAGGACCTCAGGGTCAGTAGTTGTGCTTGCGACCATTAAACCAATGAGGCAGACGAAAACACATCCTTTATTTTAATTGCATACAGTCGGCACCACCCGCTTGCATACATTATATAGTTACTGGCAAAGATGGCGGTTCGAGCGAGCGTAGCGAGCATTCGGTGACTAGGCTTGATACTGAGTTTCTCTTTGAATGTTGTTGAAGAGAAAAGTGTATTTTAAGTTTCGTAACTTCAAAGGAAAAGAGATCCTTTAAAAGATAGCTTTTTGCCTATCTATCATGGGTACTTTTTTAGAGAACTATTGTAAACTAAGAGAATTATTTCGCAGACACACACATGGCATTTTTCGTTGAAAGTATTGTTTTCTAATTTTTTTCTGTTTACTTAGACGCTATCTATCACCTGTCTCTCCAAATATAGTCTATTATATAGTCCATCCACAGTATATCAGTTGTATTATCAAAACTAACCGTTTTCTGATTCAATTTTACTTACAGGTGGACAAAGATTTGGTTGAGACATCATCATCATCATCATTTCAGCTGAAAGACGTCCACTGCTGGACATAGGCCTCCCCTAAGTGTCGCCACATTGACCGGTCCCGTGCGTCTGAGACATAGCATAATAAATTGATATCCTGGTTTGTAGTTAAGTTTTAGGATAACTTCCGACCTACATTTCTAGGCATAGCTGGTAGTAGAAACTAGTCTTTAATTTAAACAGCAATCAGTACCGTCATTAACATTCAAGCGCTATTGTCTTCAACTCCCGCTTTAACACAGCGCTTCTAGCGTAAACTTTATACATGTCGACGTCAAATATGCGAGAAATTCCGTTCATTCCAAAAACATACCATGTCATGTTTAACCTCGTAGGAATTGCGAATAACCGTGTTAAATGCACGTCTTCGACTCTACTGGGAATGAACGAATGAATGATTTGATTGAACGACTTGTACGTTTGTACGTTCAAGGGCCAGGAATAGACGCGTAATTGCGTATGTCTATTTTTGGCCCTTTGAGTCGAGTTTTCTGTTACGACACCATTCATAAGTGAGTACGAGTGTGTTAGGGGATTGTATTAGGACGGACGTCACTGTATGGCAGAACGTACCTATCTTTGTCGAACGTATTTTCTTTCAGAACACATTGAAAAAAATTTGGCAGGATCGTCACATCGTTAATTCTTTCTCTATTGTTTGTCTTTTTATTAAGAAGATTCGTGTAAATTATACTTTTGATATAATTATTTGTATGTATAGGATTTTGAAATATGATTAAAGAACCTATTTAATAATATTCTCGTAGTTTTGATTAAAATTATTTTCAGACACACCTACAATACCACTGTTTGTCTCCATGGTTGACTGATAGAACAAACAAATGTTTGTACTTTGTGCTTGAAGTGTTAAAATAAATAAAGTTAGTTTTCACATTATTTTTTGTAATTTTTGTAATGTTTTATATGTCCAAATTTTCCAGTTTATATTTCCAACTCACGTCCGCTGCGGATTTAGTACAGCGAGACTCTGTGATTGACACCGGACAGACGGCTTTCGAGGTCTATTGTCAATATTATATTTGTATGTACGGAACTGATAACCCACTAACCGAGGTTTTTTTGTTTTGTTGCAGGTAAAACCCACTTTGCTGGTTAAACTGTGGATTGGAATATAATGGTAACGGAATTCAAGTTTTTTTTTTAATTACACAAACAAAAGAAAAATACTGTCTTTACTGTCTGATAGGTTCATGACCTATGAACAGACTCCAGAAAAACAGACAGATACATCACATAATGGAAACTAGAATGTGATAAGGAAGCCGTGCATCAAAAAAACTGTACAGTTTTATTAAAATACTACCTTAAAAGAGATTAAGATTGAGATTTTTTACCTAGCGGCACGAAGAGAAGAGTGGAAGACTATGGGGGAGGCCTTTGCGTAGCAGTGGGACACTATAGGCTGTGTTTTGTTTAAACTACCTTCTCCTGAGAAGGTGCATTTCCTGAACAACCATTGTTTTCTGGTCATTCACGTGACTAGCAACAACTTACCAACATAGTTGGGCAAAGGCTAGACAGATGATGATTTGCCGTTCCAGAAAGACTAACCAGGGGGTTTAAAATGGCTACTTTTGCAGATCATGATATAACTTGCCTTATAATATGCGTAAAAAGGACCTTTCATAATAGTAACTGCGTCTGTGACCATTGAGGAAAAGTAGGAACGCGGAACACAGAATAGGGGATCGGACTGACCCAAAAAAAATATGATTTGTTTAGTCCGTCAGTTAGATTAACGAAAAATATTGTGTGTGTTTTTTGTTTTATCAAATCAATAAAAATTGACAAAGATAAAACGCGTCAAAGATCATGGAGTGGGGCTTGAAACGTCACTTGAAGGTATAAAATGTACTAGCATATTATGACGTCACACGCGTTTTTGAAGCACTGTATCGTCTTCATTCATTCTTCAAAAATATGTGTCCAATATTATTTATACCATACCTACTCTAAAAAGCTTATTTTATTCTCGCAAAACAGTGAATAAAAAGGCCTTTTAATCACTGTTTTGTTTTTATTCACTATTTTGGTGTTTGAATTTGGAACACAAAAATATATCCAGTCTCTTTGCTGCCTTTATAGAAAAAAAAAATATTATAAATTGGCGCCAAAATTAGTCCGTCAGAGAGATTTCCAAAAATTATTGGACACGTATTTTTTCTTTTTTCGCGTAAACTTAAAATGAAGACGATACAGTGCTTCGAAAACTCGTGTGACGTCATATGATTGTACATTTTGACGACACAAGTGACGTTTCAAGCCCCACTCCAAGATCTTTGACGCGTTTTATCTTCGTATTTTTTTATTGATTTGATAAAACAAAAAACACGTATTCGTATATTTTTCGATAATTTATCTTGCGGACTAAACAGAATCATATTATTTTGACCCAGTCCGATCCCCTATTGAACGGACACAAAGTTTAGTGAATGATGTCTTTTCTCGTAGTCATGGTATAAAGTATAGTATGCAACTCTTGAATAAAGTACGAATTTATATCAAGGGCCATGAATCACTCGCGTCGTTCAGGATTCTAACAGTTGAATCACTCGCTGCGTTCGTGATTCAATCATTAGAATCCTTCACTTGCTCGGGACTCATCTACGGCCCTCGCTTTAAATCCGTCCTTTATTCATTAGTTGCATAATATACTATTTTAAATCTATCTGACGGACTAATTCGTTTTTTTTTTTGTCCGATCCCCTATTGCAAACCTTATTCTAACCCCAAGTAGAAGGAAGTAGCTTGTCCGTGACATAGCGAATAATTAATTAAAACCCGTCTACTTCGCGAATAAACAGAAAACACCGACTTATTGCTTCTGGCAGTGATAAATGCACGTTTAAGCTTTGAGTTTGTCTAGAATGATCGTTGGAAACTTTACATTTTAGCTTTTGCACGCGACTCCGCTTGCTTCGTGCTCTGATGTTACCCAGAATGAACGTACTATGCTACTCGGGGTTATTAAAGTTATATGATGTTTATTTTACAAATAGGATTTTTACAAATACTTTTACATGTCACTTTTTTATAACTAGATGGGCCGGTGTTTTGTACCCGACTACTCTGAGAAGAAACATCCGAAAAAAACTCAGAGGTCATAGACTATCGCGGTGTAAGAACCAGATGAACGTATCTTCTTTTTGTCAATTTTACAGGAGACCTAAAAAACTGTGTTTATTTTACTTCTCTGAAGTGTTATAATTATAGACGATAAATATAAATTGCACTAAGAAGTATACAGAAATTCTCACATACTATTAGAGAGTACATAAGTATATAAAAAAAAATATAATTGCACTTGTTAAAAGAAATATTTATATTTTTTCAAAAATTGGTTGACGTACATTATTATTGATTCAGTGAAGTATTGACTTTACGGGTACGTCGTTTTGGCACATCGTGTAGGACCACTTTTAAGATCCATTTGTGAAAAAAAAAACGATTTTCGTTTTTTTGGTAGATACGTTCATCTGGTTCTTACGCCGCGCTTTGACCTCTGAGTTTGATTCGGATGTCTTTTAAGGTCCAAACATAATCTTGGTATACACACATGAAGAGTATTCAGATTAGTGTCTGAGATGGTCTTTCGAAGAAAGCACCATACAGATTTCAGTGGACCCGTCCAGTCAGTGCAAGCATTTGTCAGTAATTATCGTGGAGCTTGACTTGTAACTTAAGGAGCTCAACGTCACGACGAATAAATTAGCTTCCTATTTACTGAAATACTATGGGAAATTTCAATCTTCAGTCACAAATTTCGGAAATAGTGTACAGTCAGCAACAAAATGAGTAATTTTGCTAACAAACTTTTTGACCTTGTTTCTTGTAAGGATCAACTAAAAAGTAAAAAAAACGCAAAAAACTTTTCCTATGTTTTGTAGAAAATAAAACTGCAATTTCATTTTTTTTTAATACTTACATAAAATACAACATAACAAACTTCTCTGAAGAAAATACACTCAATTTCTCCACAGTATACTGATACTGTGGAGAAATTGAGTGTATTTTCTTCAGAGAAGTTTGAAGTTTGTTTGTTTTCTTTGTATCATCAGGATAAAAAGAAAACCCCATTTTAAAAACGCAAAGCCACCCGCAATCGGCTATCTAAGTAATTGACGCCAGACACCTGGTTTTTCCTCCACCCCCACAATGGGAATAAAATATGGTAATTCCAAACGGTAATATTGACTCCTTCATGTCTCATTGGGCACCTGGTTTTGCGATAATAATTTAATAAGAGAAATTGAGAGTTTTCTTTCGTAATCTTGTAAAATGTTTTCTGACAAAAAAATATATAATTTTGATTCTAATTATAGTCCGTCTGTTATTTTATCGAAATATATTGGATATTTTGCACTGTGTCGTCTTCATTGTTTTTTTACGTACAAAAAAAAGAGTCCATTGAGTTCAGGTCATTCATGAGTTCATTGAGTCCATTATTTTTTTGGAAATCTATCTGGCGGACTAATTAGATATTCTTTGTCAACTACCCTACTTTTTAACCTTGTAAAACTCAGAGCGTCAGGTTGACAGCGATCAACATGACATCACACAAGTAATCTCAAAAGGGTAAAGCAAAGAGGTCTTAATACAGTACTCCTATAATTATTTTCTCAGTCATGTTGTCCCATGTAGAAGGGTCGAGCCCAATTGCCAGCAAATAGACACAAACCAGACTCCATGGTTACTACTAAGACCGTCGGGGCTGCGGGTTGTCCGAAAGAGATACCGTGGCCTCGACACAAATGCTAAGAAGGAACATGGGTGGTTTTTAGTCAGTAGATGTCTGAAACTATGAATGATTTAAATGAAACTGAATTACTCGTATTTATCGATGAAACTCAGATAATATCTTCGAAACTATGTATTTTTGGTCATAATATTCTAGGACCTTTTGTAATATAATATTTTTTCTTAAAAAATATAACCCCAGAGATATGGGATTTATGATGAAGCAATTTTATTACCTTTGAGGGTAAGAAAGCCTTCAAATAAAAAACAAGAAAAAGATGGGATTTATAAAATAACACGTAGTTCTACTCCGAAAGCCACAAAGCCTTACAAATCACTTTATTAAATTACAATATCCTTTCAAAATGATTGGTCCCTGTGCTGTTTATTTTACCGAAAGGAATATTATCATAATTTAATTAGGAGTCCCTCCTGCCGTCTGTTTGTATTAAAGACATTTTCTCGGAAACTCTGTCGGTGTATATTAGTTTAGCTGTCACTATTTGTAAAATTACCTTTGTTAAATCTTGCCTACTTAGGACTTTGTGGTATTAGAGGTATCTATTCAAATAAGTAAATCTTAAGAGTCTGTTTGTAGTCTTTAGATAGATCTAGATGAGGTAGGAGCAATGGCGGCCCAGTGAGTCGTGGGTTCGAACCCAGTCAGGCACAAAAATTTGTGTAATTTATATTATCACCACTGATCCCAAATTGGTGAAAGAAAACATTACGGTAACCGATGAGGTAACCGGCATGTCTTAGAACCAAAAATTTTTAAGACGTGACATCTAGCAACCTGCACTGGGCCCGCGTGGTGAATTATAGAGAGGAGGCCTGAGTCCCTGCAGTGCACAATGGGAACATTATAGGCTGATTATGATATGGATGGACGTGGAAATTATGTTTTCCTACTCTTCCGCTATTCTTTTCTGATTCATTTCGTTGCGGGATCCAAGACAGTTAAATTATTTCTGTGGGAGACCGTCGAACTTCATTGTCTCAGCGCTTTTCTTGTGGTCGCCACTGTTGATTCTGGCTAACAGGAGTTACAGTGGTTTGGGAATAGTGTGGCGGGTTTGTCCAAATTTTCTGTTTCTCGTCATCTACCTCTTTTCTTGATACCTCTTTTCTTGCCATACCTATCATCCTTCACACAGTCTATCCATTTTTTTTAATATGAGGATTGTTTTAAAAGAAAATGGAGTAAATTATACAGTGACGACTGTCAGGGAAGAACGGGACAAAAACACGGGTTCCAGCGACTGAAGTAATAGAACAAGGTTAGGAGTTTCAAGTACGGTGAAGTTTTTCATAGGCTGACTAGTCCTTTCAATATACAGATGGAGGCTCGTTAAATATGATAATTTTGGTACAAAGACACCGGCTTTGCAATGGATAACGAAATTAATGTATTGGCAGGCATGGCGCGTGATTTAAAGGGATTTCCACGAGAAATTGACACCATTTTCTGAATAGAATAATTTACGTTTTGGAAGATATTAATAATGATTTGTGACTGGAGTTATTTTCGAAGTCTTCCGCTTAGGAATGGCCTCATTGAATTCTATTATGTTTAAATTATATTATGACCTGTGAAAAGCAGGATGTGTCCCTATCTTATTTCTTAGCTTTGCGTATAAAATCCTTATACAGTCTTGTCTTTCAAGACTGTTTAAGGAAGGCCCGCGTGGTGGATTATAGCCCGTCCCTCCCCTTATAGAGGAGGCCTGAGTCCCTTCTTTTTTTTTTTTGGCGGGTGGAAAATCATCAAATGACCCCCCCCCCCCCCACCGCTCTTGGGCAGAGCGAAGTCAGACTTCTACTGACTAAAAACCGAACCCATGTTCCTTCTTTGCTCTTGTGCCGAGGCCACGTCATCTAGTACTAAAATCCGCGAGGCCTGAGTCCCTGCAGTGGGAACAATATAGGCTGATGATGATGATGTATTTTATGAATCGCATGTGAAAACTTAAATGCAGAATAATTCAACCAAAATTAGAAATAGCTCGAAAATTATTTAGCCAAAATACATTCGAGGAGTTTCAAAATAATTTTAAGTTAAAACCGAGTAGTTTCGCCAGGATGCTTTTGGTACAGAATTGTAAATTTAAACTTGTACCTCACTCAAATTTAATGTGAGGGGAATATTTCATGTATATGTGGTCTCGTTTGACGCATCTTTCCGTAGTCGTAAATTATAATTTAACGTTGTATGTTTTCTAAGAATAAAGTTAGAAAATATGGTGACTCGAAGAAAGATATAACTTTGAAAGAATCCCTAACATCTTTTATTTGATCAAAGAAAAGATGTAGAGATTGTGTGAGGAATGATATGAAAAAAACTGACCTAGTGCAAGTCGGACTTTGTACCATTGACACTCCCTACCACTCTGCCCAGAGAGCCAGGGAGTCATTAAAATTTGATAATTTCCCACCCTCCGAAAAAAAAGGGTTCTGTACCATCGTAGTAGGGAAGCCCTTCAACCTTCAGCCTTGAAGCCTTCCAGGACTTTTCTTCTGCACCTGATTGAAACTGCCTCCGGAATGCACGTCCAGATGATCTCGTCACATATTCCTAGGCTGGCCTAGGCGGTACCGCGTCCATTCTCAATCACACATGATATCAAAAATATAAAAGTACATAAGCAAGGGGGATTAGTAACACGGTGCCCCAATTGCTTTTTTAATTACTTAGAATATTTTCAAAGGTTATCCATTACGTGTCATATAAACAAACAGCATACCTACAATTATTATTTAACACTAGCTGACCCACGCAACTTTGTCTGCGTCTCTATATATAACTTATAACTTTCCTCGATAAATCAACTATCCAACCAAAATTATTAAGTTAAATAGTAACAAACAAAAATTTTTATCTTTCCTCTTTATAATATTAGTTAACATTATAGGTACTAAAATGAGAATTACTATAAATATCTCTTACTGTTAAATATACGATGTCGATAACACCCTGTAGGTACTTGTAACCATTACTTTGTTTGAATTTGAATTTCCCGGAGGCCAGCCAGAATCCCCCGTACCTACATTGCGACGCAACCCGCGTAATTATTTTTCCGCGCGGGTATTTTTACATTGCGATATCTTCTAAGATATTTGTTTAAACTGTATAGAGTAAAGAGCACAAATATTCTACATTAAATTTCCGTTCTAAGGAACACATTTATTTAGATATAGATTAATACCATATGGGTTAAATAAGCTTCGCAAAAAATAATTCTTTTTAACCTAACATTTTAATAGTAAAAAATGGTTACAGTGAGTCAATCTTAAAAGATAGACAGATGCTGTCGCGGACTTTTTTTTAGAACTTTTAAAGGCGAATAATTACTTCATACATGATATTCTCGTAACTTAAACCGTTTTCGCAGCGCACGCAACGGAAGCTCTCAGAAAGGAATTTTCTTTTCCCGTTTTTGCAACATCTCTCATTTATGCTCCGCTCCTATTGGTAGTAGCGTGATGTTATATAGCCTATAACCTTCCTCGATAAATGAACTATCCAACACAAAAAGAATTTTTCAAATCCAACCAGTAGTTCCAGAGTTTATCGCGTTCAAACAAACAAACAAACAAACAAACAAACAAACAAACAAACTCTTCAGCTTTATAATATTATATAGTATAGATTCATTACACACCAAACGTATTATTACGTAAGTGCCTAAAACCACACGTAAGTTAAAAACATAATAACCCTATTTTTTACAGAATTTTTTCCATAACATAGGTAAGTCATATAAAGTCAAATACATTGCTTTAAACATGGAAAAGGCGTCAAAGTTACAATCATATTTTATGACACCAGAATCATAAAACTCGTAAAATTCAGCTAAAAGGCTTCAGTTTCAAATATAAACTAGTAAAGCATGGATTGGAACACAAGCCGTAAACCCAAGTTTGAATGGCTTGCAAATCCTGGAGATTTACCTCTAACGACAGTTTATGTCTCCTTTCTTAGGGTGTAATAGTACCCTTTAACGGAGCCGAATAGCACTATATTGTGCTCCCCGGCACTGCGATATTTTTTTGTTCAAATTCAAATTGTTTTTTTATTTTTTATTATAAATGGGCTTGCTCTTGACTTCAATCTTGCCCTAAGGGCATAGATGATGTCGACGATGGAACGAGCTTACCCAGTAGAAGCCTGTTTACTCGCGACTTAAACAGATACAGGTTACACACACCCCAGAATACAGGATACAGGTTTATTGCGTTCGAGACTATACCTTGGAACCCCCTAGTTACGGAGGTATTGGGGGTCGAATTTTTTGGTTCTAAGACATGCCTGGTTTCCTCACGATGTTTTCCTTCACCGTTTTGAGAGCAGCGGTGATGAAATAAATTACACAAAGTAATGCGCCTGCCTGGGTTCGAACCCACGACCTACTGTTCGTAAGTCGGGGCCACCGCTGCTACATACATACTGCTACATAGTTAGGTGTACCTAAATGGTGGATGAAACACCGACGCACTAACGGTTACTTCGTATTTAGTACATCATTGTCAACCTCTCGCACTACTCGTAGAATCTTTGAATCGTTAGATGGTCTACTTGATCGCTTAGTTGCAAGAAGTATTCAGCTGTAGTTAGCCTGGAAGCCGACGCAACATAGTTGGGAAAAGGCTTGGAAGATGATGAAATATCCGGTCATCATCTTAGCGGTAACTCCGAAGCCAGTGTAAAAAATAGAAGATTCTCCAGCTTATAGAAAGACACGTACGCCTACGGAAAAACCTTGATAGCCTATCCAGTGCAAAGGTTATCAAAAGTAGAAGTCATTTATATTCAAATTACGCTGATAGGTATATTTAACCCTTTTTGCACGTCAAAGTTTTTAAGAGACAGTTCAATAAAACGCCCGCATTTTATCCTTTCCTAGTTTAGGACTTTAATTCTGCCCTTTTCCTTAAAATTAGAAAAACATAATACAAATACCTACATCTTGAAACGTGAACTCCGACAATTCCCATTAGCTACGTTAATCTAAAATCAAAAAAAATCTGGAATTGAAATGACTTTAATATGGATTCCATAGAATTCGAACGGGACCTGTTAAAAGAAGATTTTTTCGGGAAATTCCAATTATTCGTTTTTTACGTCAGAGGTTTCGTAGGCCTAATCCTAATTTGGGATCAAATGTTTGAATGTTATTTAGAACTAGTCTACGCCCGCGGCTTTGCCCGCGTGGAGTTTGAGAATTGCTTACGGGATCTTACTTTTGTGCTAAAAAGTAGATTATGTGGAGAGAAAGACCAAGGAAACGATGAATAAATTGTGTGGGGAATGACATGGAAGAATAAAAAGAGACGGTTGACAGAGAAGAATGGAAGAGAAACAACTTGTACTTGCGTTGATTCCGAAAGATAATTCAATTCAATGCATTTATTTGTTTCAGACATACAGTATCCATAAAATTGTTAGTAATTACATTTAAAATTATGTTAGTAAACAGATAAAATCATAAAGGACACAAATACAGACAAATGCACACTCACAATAGTAAAACTAACATCAAACAAAATGCAATATAAAAATTAAATGATGATTATAAATCTTTTAAATGTCAACTAAAATGTAAATTTCCGAAATCCAAAATTAAAAATGAAATAAAAATAAGTTAAATTAAATAAGAAATGATGTCATAGATTAATTAGAATGTCATGAACTGACTAATACAATTAACAAAAAATATTAAACAATATTTAAAATGTCACTTACGGGATATCTTCCGTGATTATTATTGGTTTTGAGTGAAGATATCCCGTAAGTGACATTTTAAATATAGTTATGAACCGTGAAAGCTTAAAACAGTGTTTAAAAAATATTAAAAATACAAATATGAAAAAAAATACAAATATAATATGGGGCAAATCAGTCATAGCAAACGTAAAGCGTACTGCATGTTGTTCCACTATTCAATCCTTTTTGGCATGAAACTGTACACAATGCCACAATATTGGACAGTCGGAACTGCCAGCCACAACACTGAGAATGCTGTGAGATTTCAGATAATACGATTCCCCTTGGTAAGACTGCTTGGTCAGACTATCGGGCCTGTGACTACCTGTCATCATCATCATCAGCCTATAATGTTCCCACTGCAGGGACTCAGGCCTCCTCTCTAGGAGAGGGATGGGCTATAAACCACCACGCGGGCCCAGTGCGGATTGGCAGATGTCACATGTCTTCGAATTTTTTGGTTCTAAGACATGCCGGTTACCTCACGATGTTTTCCTTCACCGTTTTGAGAGCAGCGGTGATGAAATAAATTACACAAAGTAATGCGCCTGCCTGGGTTCGAACCCACGACCTGCTCGTTCGTAAGTCGGGGCCGACACCACTGGACCACCGCTGCTCTTACTGACTGATTACCTGTAACGACAGTCAATAGTCTACAAAAATTACAGCCGGGCCCAACAGCTTAACGTACTTTTAAAGGCACGGAGGAAAGTCGGTATTTAATGGTCGGTCACCCATCCACGGATGATCCAGTTAAATGCAGTTTACCCTTAAGATCTACTCTAGGGGCTGTTATTATTTAGCCTTCACAAAAATTAACCCTGAATTTGACAATTTGTAGATTTTTTTGTAGCTTTAATGCCTCACAAGTTCACTTTTAAACCGGAATCAGGTCACGATAAGTTTTAAAAGAGCTCTCGCAAGTAGCTTCGAGGAGCGCTGATGGATTCAACTTAGAAAATTTCATTTGAAATGGACCCAGTTTGAAGATTGTTTTGCTCATTTTGAAAGAAGAAACTGATCCTTGCTAAATAAAACCGTTGAAAAAACCATAGATCTCATTTCTTAAGATTACTCCTGTTGTTTGTGATGGGGAAGGCAGTTTCGCTGCATTTATGTTTAGGGCCCGTGTACCCGTGGAAGAGCGTTTTGTTACAGGCGAAGTGAATTACAAAATTATGTTTTGATTTTCCAAATCAAATCAGTGTACACTATCGTTAGTAACTGTAAACTGATTATATTTGGGAAGGCTAGAGTATATTTGTATAAATTATAATAAATTAATAAATAGGCAATGGCCTATTTTTAACCGACTTCAAAAAAAGGAGGAGGTTATCAATTCGACTGTATTTTTTTTTTTTTTTTTTTTGTTTTTTTTTTTTTTTTTTTTTTTATGTTTGTTACCTCATAACTCCGTCGCTTGCTAACCGATTTGAAAATTTCTTTTTTTGTTGGAAAGGATATACTTCCCAAGTGGTCCCATGATCACCAAGTCAGGATCTGATGATGGGATCCTGGAGAAATAGAGAGAACTCTTCAAATTTTATAGGCACACTTGCAGTGATTTGAGTAGTTTTTGGAAGAGTACTTTCTCGGAGTGGTTCCATTTCAATTTAGTGAAGATCTGATGAAGAACTTCGGAGATAGGCAACGGAACTCCTCAACAAAACGATAGCAAATGGACTGGGATTGCTGAAATCTCATGTCTGTCTATTGCTTACACCAGTTCATAACATAACATCACGCCGGTACGTTGTGAAGGGGTAAGCACATGTGAACCACTAAAAAGTGAAAAATAAAAACTTTTTAACAAAAAATAAAACCGACTTCAAAAAAAAAACACTAAAAAGTCAAAAATAAACTTTAGAAGAAAAAAACAACACAAAAAAGTGAAAAATAAACTTAAGAAGAAAAATCAGCTTCGGAAGTCGGTGGCAAAAAAAGCCAAATCAAACAAACAAATGTCACCGACTTCAGAAGCTGATTTTTCTTCTTAAGTTTATTTTTCACTTTTTTGTGTTGTTTTTTTCTTCTAAAGTTTATTTTTGACTTTTTAGTGTTTTTTTTTTGAAGTCGGTTTTATTTTTTTCATAATTTACTTTATGGAAGGCACGAGTATTGATCTAATACGGAAATTATTTGAAGTGTTTGCGATTTTAGGATAGGGTACCGTCATGATGAGTTCTTTTACCGGGAATATGATTAAGGCTAACTAAAAAATCTAAAGTGACGTCTTTACGTTCATTAAAAACTCGTTTTAAGAATAAGCACCTAAGCGCCTTGTCTTTTATTTAGTTTGTTATTATAATTAAACTAATCCCTTCTTTTTTTGTAAATAATTAGTTTTAATTACTGCCGGAAAATTGCTTTACAGTTTGGCAAATATGTATTTATGTAAAAGTATGCATTGTTATTAAATTAAAAAAAATATATATAGGTATATTCTAAAAGTTAAATTGTATTAGTGTAGTGATATTTTGTGCACGGTTGATCACAGCAGGGTCTATTACATGAGACTTAGACCATAACTGACGAAATGTAATGCACTATTATTGGTATTTGTGTATGTGAGTTTATATGTTTGTGAACGCACCCACGGTAAAGGAGAAATTCCAAGTGTGAGGCAACGTTTTTCTAAAAAAAAAAAAACTATTAGCTACACCTTTGCCTAACCCTTTGGGGATCACTGGCTTGATGTCATCTTACAGTAGTAAGAAAACAGAATAAAATGTATAGTACCTTCATCAGTATATCTACCAAATCCAAAACAAAAAAGCTATCCAAGCTATCCGAATTAACAAAAAATAAAACCGACTTCAAAAAAAAAGTCAAAAATAAATCAGTTTCTGAAGTCGGTGACTTTTGTTTGTTTGATTTCATTTTTTTGTCACCGACTTCAGAAACTGATTTATTTTTGACTTTTTTTTTGAAGTCGGTTTTATTTTTTGTTAAAAAGTTTTTATTTTTCACTTTTTAGTGGTTCACCTAATGTGGACAATGTAGTATTTTTTTTGAGTTTTGTTGATTTTTCAAAAACCGCTTGTCCGATTTCGATAAAAAAATTATGGGACCATTTGGGAAGTATACCCTTTCCAACAAAAAAAGAATTTTTCAAATCGGTTAGCAAGTGACGGAGTTATGCCCGAACAAACACAAAAAAAAAAACAAAAACAAACATCCGAATTGAGAACCTCCTTCTTTTTTTAGAAGTCGGTTAAAAAGAACAAGCCACTCGAATAGATTTGTTCGTTCGTCATTGTGTTCATTTATTTTTTGGTTCTACTTTCCGCGCAGAGCGACTCAATGGTCCTTTTTTACGGAACGTCCGCTTTTTAGGGCTCGCCTACATTGTTATCAGGAGTTTTATGTGGATAACTTTCTGTGTTCTGTCGACGAATTTTGGACTACTTTAAAGAATGCTACTGTTGACTGTAATGTCAATGCAATTAGTGCAGTATTTCATTGACGTTCAACACAATAAAGGCAATAAAGACACAAACGTGAAACCTGAAAATTTTAAAGAAACTACACGAAATTCCGTTTTTGTCGTCAATGTAACGTCAATGAAATATGTAGGTCAACGACATACGTCCTGTTATAATTATTATCTAATAAATAAAGAGAGAAGTCCTGACTGACTGACTGACTGACTCATCAACGCCCAGCCCAAACCCTTGGACCTAGAAAGCTGAAATTTTGCACAGAGGTTCCCTGTATAATGTACACAAGGAATAAGGAAGGATTTTTCAAAATTCAAACCCTAAAGTAGTTAAATAGGGGATGAAAGTTTGTATGGAAAATCGTCATATTCACGCGGGCGAAGCCGCTGGCAAAAGCTAGTTGCTAAATAAAACTAACGACCCAACACATTTTTTTTTTTTAGACGTTGGGAAATCATCAAATGACTCCTCCCGCTCTGGACGAAGCGAAAAGGACTGTCTCACTTCTTCTGACTAAAAACCACCCATGTTCCTTCTAAGCCTTTTGTGTCCGGGGCCGCAGTATCTTTTTCAAACAACCCGCAGTCCCGGCTGGCGACGGCCCTTGCAATGTTGCTGACATATCTTGGAGGCGCGCGTGGAGCACGAACGCATCGTCGTGTTATGATGGACGGACGGCGCTAGTGCACTGGCACCATAAACATTTAACAGGGGCCCACAGATGAGATGCTCTAACCCAATCTATTGTGTCATTAATATCTTCCACTACGTCACAAACCCGATCACATATGAACTTCGCCTTAAGGGATAACTGTCATAAAAGTAGATCCCAGTTGAAGATATCTCGGGAAAAAACCTCGGGGTTACCTACATCTACGCGAGTGTGAAGAATGAGGGGACATTCCTACGTGATGGAGGATTGAGTGGTCAGAATGGCTTTGTGTATCTGATAGTTAGTTTGAGATGTATTCTGATATTTTTGGGAGTATTTGTGTAATATTTTGCGGGTACAGTAGATTCAGATAGGATTGATTAAAACCATGGGTATTCCGTATAATCAAAAATCTCTAATATAACAAATTTCTAAGTAACATAAAAGAATTTTAATAACTTTTTATTATAGATAGTGTTTCACATAAATGTTTAGACAAGGGCGAAGAAGGAACATGGGTAGTTTCTAGTCGGTAGAAGTCTGACACTCCCTTTTGCTCTGCCCAAGAGTGGGGAAAAAAGGGATATACAAATTAATACGGTAATTAGAATCATGAACAATGAGTCCGGATAATCGAATATCCTGATAAAGGAGGTTCGGATAAATGGGATTCTACCACATAATTATATCATAGATAGAAGAGCTAAGAAAACCTCTACTAGACTGTCTCGTTGGTCTAGGAGTCGTCGCGAGCGACTTCTGAGCATGAAATCTCGTATTCAACTCTCAGGTCGGGCAAAGAGTTGTTCCATCAGGATTTTCTGAGTAACAGTCACGGAGTCTGAATTTGTAACCGGTTGATGGCAATAGGCTTGCTCTCTGTTATATTTTATGGGACTTATATAATCGCTCTAGAAAGCACAAATTATTTAATGTCCCATTTTGTCGCACTGTAGCTCGGTCCACCTCTCCTATACCGCGTATGCTAACGAGGCTCAACGCGCTCGTGGAGACCAACCCTGAATTGGATTTGTTTGCTGATGAATGGAAGATGATAATGTTAGAATGCTTATGGTTTTGCGAGAAGACCGAATAAAAGGATTAGTTCATTTAGTGTTAATGGCAAAATGTGGGTATACTATTAGGTACACGTCGTACCTATGCCATTGTTTTTTGAAGGGTGGGAATTATCAAATGACTCATACGGAAGGGAGTGTCAGACTTCTACAGACTAAAAACCAGACATCTTCTTAGCCCCTTGCGTCCGGGGCTGCGGTGTCTCTTTCGAACAACTCGTAGCAGTTACACCTCTGCTAACTCTACAGGCGTGATGTTATGTAATGTCCACGATTCGCGATTTACTCGATCTAGTCCAGGTCACCATTAAAACATTATCGGCAATAATTTTTGCATTCTTAAGCGTTTAGCATAAAAGTTCCATTACTGACCTACATCTCCCCACATTACGTTAAAAGCTGCAATACATTTCCTGTATTAATACCGATATTTACGATAAAACTATCCAGCAGAAACTATTCGTATTATATTGAGAGATAAACATGACATTTTATGGAGCATTTTCAACAAGAATAACTTTGCTTTTAACATAAATAATATGGAGAATTTGCTGCAGCTGGCCGGTTGCAAACAATGATAAAATACTTTCATATTTAGACTAGGATGCGTTGGAAACGAAACTGTATTTTAACTTCGTAACATAGAGTCTGGATTCCCTGAATAATAAGGCAGAGGTGCTCATATTTTGTCAGTTAAGTTTAGTAACATGAACAGGACTAGACGCACGGGACTGGTCATTGTTGGTGATATTTGGGGGAGGCCTATGTCCAGCACGCCTTTAAGCTTTTTTTTTTTTGGTGGGTGGAAAATCATAAAATGACCCCCTTGGGCAGAGCGAAAACCGAACCCATGTTCCTTCTTTGCCCTTGTAACGAGGCCACGTCATCTCGTTCTATAATCCGCGGCCAACGCCTTTAAGCTGAAATGATGATAATGGTGATGGTAATCAGGAAGTGATCACGATAGTTGTCAGCAGTGGATTATACTATCAACTACATTTACCTTGGATCGAAACAACTGGAAGTCAACTGGTACCCTTTGCCAGTAGTGGGGTGATGCAGGCTAACAGTAACAATATGTTTTTAACCGACTTCTAAAAAAAGAAGGAGGTTATCAATTCGGATGTTTTTAAGCTATTGCATAGCTTCTATCGCGGGCCTTGAGCGTGGAGAGCGACTCCAGAATTTCCGTAACGAAAATATTGTGATTAACCAGGTTGCTTTGGTTACGGAAAATAACAAGGTTGTCAACTGAGGTTGTCAAATTAAATAATTGATAAAAAATGCTATGCAATAGCTTTACCGCGGCAGTCTCCGAGTGCCACACGTTTTTAGGGTTCCGTACCTCAAAAGGAAAAAACGGAACCCTTATAGGATCACTTTGTTGTCCGTCTGTCTGTCTGTCTGTCAAGACCTTTTTTCTCAGGAACGCGTGGAGGTATCAAGCTGAAATTTATATCAAATACTCAAGTCTATGGTCTCTTGGAGCTGTGAAAAAATCAAACTTCTAAGTCAACGCGATCAAAAGATACTCCCGTTTATGCCGCAAATTTTCGACACTCGCAAGGGAATCAAAACCTACAGGGTACTTCCCGTGAACTCAGAATCTTGAAATTTGGTACGAAGCAACGTCTTATAGCATAGATAAAGGAATAATTACGAAAACCATAAATTTTTAGTTACATCAAGATACTCCCGTTTATGCCGCAAATTTTCGACACTCGCAAGGGAATCAAAACCTACAGGGTACTTCCCGTGGACTCAGAATCTTGAAATTTGGTACGAAGCAACGTCTTATAGCATAGATAAAGGAATAATTACGAAAACCATAAATTTTTAGTTACATCACATAATATATTTTTTTTACAAAACCCTCGGTGCGCGAGTCCGACTCGCACTTGGCCGGTTTTTTTTTTGTTATGTTGGTTCGGGCATAACTCCGTCACGTGCTAACGAATAAACTTAAATACCTACTACTAGATTGATTTGAAAAATTCTTTTACCGTAGGAAAGTTGCACTATTCCCGGCTACTTTTTATCCTGTATTTCCACGGGAACGGGAACTCAATTCCTATTGTGTAAATTAAAATTGAGTCGCCTAGTGACAATCTAAATTGAGTCAGCTCAAAATTAGGCCATGAGTTTAGCACTTAGTAGCGTCCATTAGTTCCTGAGATGTGTAAACGATAGGACTGGACATGACATCAAGTCCCCGTCGTCTGTGAAACAACACTGACAAATGGATTTATATTGATTCTAGTACTAAGTCTTTGTGATATAGTGCGGACAGACAGACTGACATGGCGAAACTATAAGGGATCCTTGTTGACTACGGAACCGAAAAAACAGTGTTTTTTTGAAGGTATTCCACGAAGCACACCCAAACGAAGCACACCTAGACGAAGCACCTAGGTGGGCTTCAAATAAAAATTTAAAATAATTTTGTTTCCTATTCCACGAAGCACACTACGAATATCACACGCATAGTGCGGGGACTAAGCCAACCCAATGACACACCGCCCGGCCTGGTAATCAAACACAGGTCCTTATAAGTAGCCATAGTAGCGCTTGCGACCATTAGACCAACGAGACAGTCACTTAACCTAAACTAATGATAATTACACTCAGTCGTTAGCAATGTGTTAGTAACTATACCTACAACACATAATTTATACTGGCAACCTTGACAAATTCGGGTGTCTATGGAATTCGTGCTCATTGAGACAAATTATTGTTACCCCGATCGATGTCGCACGCACGGTAAGTTGGTGTAGTGTTTACAGTTAAGATCGCCTTCTCACAAGAAAACTCCTGAAGGGTTTGTAAGACAGAAACTTTGTATGTAATACGCGTTCAATTTGGAAGACAACATTTATTTCCATTTTAAAAAAGCTGATTAAATAAAAAAACTACTATAAGGCACTTTGATTTTATAGTTTGTAATGTTAAAAAGAGCTAACATTTGTTTGTAAGTTTGTATGTGGATTATTTTTTCCTAATAGTAGACACAATATTATTCGGCTATATCTAAATCGTGTTTAATAATTAACCGAGCCACCACAATTTTGCGGGCCAAGTGCTAGTACGATGTAAAGAAATCGTCCCTGGCACACTGTCTCCCTATAAAGTTCAATCTTTTTTAATGTCTACTTTTCCACTCTTACATGTCTTTAAAAACCTCAACAAAATACCCCTAAACTAGTTACAGAGTGCAGTGTATTTACCCCACCGATTATTTGCAGTCCCAATCTCATTTAATACAATCCATTGGTCAGTCAAATGCTCATTGCGACAAGGCCTGGTCAACGAGATTGGTTACAAACATTGGTGTACAAATGTTTGCGTATTGGAGTGTTGGGTGATTGGGTCGAGGGGGATAAAGATTGAGTTGGGCTTGTTTTAAAATTGCTCGTTTTTGCGGTTACGACTAGACAATAATGAAATAACTTCGATTATAATTCAAACAAATACACAAATCACGGTAGTTGGCACTAGTCATTAATAATATTATGTAGTTCCAAGACAACTTCTCTGAAAAATTATATTTATGTTAGCTTTAAAACCCGATGTTTTTTAAAAACATATGATCACGCCTTATTCCTCGAAAGGTTAAACAGAGGTATACCTAACACAACACCCACATTTCGCCAGTTATGTTAAGTTCCAACTAATAAAGGACGAGCCGAACTGGAAATCAAACACAAGCCCTGATGCTCCCTTTCAGGGCTGCGGCTTATTCATCACAAGAGATACCGCGGCCTTGACATAAAGGCCCAAGAAGGAACATGGGTGGTTTTTAGTCAGTAGAAGTCTGACACTCCCTTTCGCTCTGCCCAAGAGAGGGTGGGGTATTTGATGATTTTCTACCCACACAAACAAAAACTGATGCTCAGCAGGCGCAAAATAAACTAAGTACCAACAAAGACAGGAAAGCGAGTTATACCACTATTATAATTCACTGAAAAACCCAATAGCACTTTTTGTCCGACCCGGGAATAGATTTCCCAGTAGTAGCCCGGAGCGAGGAAGTTGGCGGTATAATACCCCCGTGCCTCGGAAAGCACGATAAGCCGTTGGTCCTGCGCCTGATCTCTCTCCGGTCGTGTCGGATTGCCGTCCCATCGGACTATGAGAGAAAAGGAACAGAGAGTGCACTTGTGCCTGCGCACACACTTGAGCACTATAATATCTCCCGCGCAGATGGCTAATCTCCGCTGAGATTGGCCGCCGTGGCCGAAAACGGTCAGGAGGACTATTATAATACACTGAAAACAATGCACCTTTTAAATCATCAGGGATTCTCAACAAAACACCGATGAAATTCTATCAGATATTATCGAAATAACGCCATTTAATTCTGTACCACAAACTATGTCCATTATTACAAACTTTTCGAATAACATAACGTTTAAATTCATGAAATTAAATTCCCAAAACGACCAGATTATGAATATTAAAACACGAATAAATGTTTATGTTCATTAACCAATGATTTTAATAATCTCTTCAGTATAGTTCAATAAACTTGGGACTGAAAAGGTCAGTGGCCTTTAAAGATGAATGAATACAAGATGTAACCGCCTACCGGACTCAACTCTACGCAAAAATGATTACAGGGAAACGATTTTTATTTTGTGCGATCACGTTTTTTTTTTTTTTTTTAATTTTTTTTTTTATTATCCAATACAAAGTTTTACATAAATTACTTAAATATATAACCAGCCTACTAAAATCCCGTACATTGGGTTTATGTGTAGACGGCTTGAGTCGCTTATCGCACTTTATTTTTACGATAGGACTCAGTGTAACATACTCAAAATAATGCTAATATTGCTAATGAATGGATTAAATACTATAGGGGTCGAGCAATAAATATTTATAACATGAAAAACTTGTATTTAAATAAGAACCTGTACGAAAGTTGGAATTTTGTCCCTGTCCCTGCCAGATCATCACAATCATCGCGTCGGCCAGTGGGATAGTGACACTCAAACAGTGGTCCTTCGAGCCGGATCACTGTTTGAGTGTCAAGCTCCAGTTATGATGCTGGTAGTCTAGATTAAATAAAATTATGTTCGATATGAAGACTATGTATAATTTTGACTAGCTTACAAATAAGAAATGGCCGATATAATTATGCACACGGTAAGTGACGGCGAGCGAGTGTCCCTCGGTATACGGTCAAAGACCTAGCGGTAGGTGAGACGCTGCGGTGACGCACTGGCTGACGCGATGGTTTCCAGGTATACTCTAAAACCAAAACATTATCGTAATGACGGGGACGTCAAGAACATCAGGAGAATGATGATCTTTATAAAGGACTAGCTGACCCACGCAACTTCGTCTGCGTCACATAAATATAGCTTGTATCCTTTCTCGGTAAATTGACTATCCAACATAAAGTAAGCTAAATCGTAACTAACAAAAAATCTTATCTTTCCTCTTTATAATATTAGTTTAGTTAGATGGTTTAGATTAGCTTAGATTATCTTGAAGTGAGATTTACTATTATATCTCTTATTGTTAAATATACAATAACACCCTGTACTTGTATAAACATTATGATGCAGTAAATATTTTGAATTTGAATTTCCCGGAGGCCAGCCAGAATCCCCCGTACCTACATTGCTACATTTTGCCGCTCGGATATTTTTGCATTGCGATATCTTCTAAGATATTTGTTTAAACTGTATAGAGTAATAGGGCATAAATATTTTACATTAAATTTCCGTTCTAACAAATACATTTATTTAGATATAGATTAATACCATATGGGTTAAATAAGCTTCGCAAAACATACTTCTTTTTAACCTAGCATTTTAATAGTAAAAAAGGGTTACAGTGAGTCAATCTTAAAAGATAGACATACGCTGTTGCGGACTTTTTTAGAACTTTTGAAGAGGAAAAATTCTTTTATATATGATATTTGCGTAACTTAAACCGTTTTCGCAGCGCACGCAGCGGAAGCTCTCAAAAAGGAAAAATCTTTTCCCGTTCTTGTAACATTTTTCATTTATGCTCCGCTCCTATTAGCCGTAGCGTGATGTTATATAGCCTAAAGCCTTCCTCGATAAATGGACTATCCAACACAAAAATAATGTTTCAATAGTTCCTGAGTTTACCGCGTTCAAACAAACAAACAAACAAACAAACTCTTCAGCTTTATAATATTAGTATAGATAAAATTAAAAACATAGGTACATCCTCTACTGCAAATCTCATAATCGAAATAAGGGTTGCTGTAACAATCCTGGGTGAAACCATTGTATATAAGCTATATTATTGCAATTTAGATGTAGGTATTTTTTTTACATGCAGCAATAAAGAATGAGAATAAAAAAACAAAACTCGATAAGCACCTGCTTAATAGCAATTCGCCCTTTATTACGAGGGTTAATGTGAGAGAAACACCTCTCCTACCTACCCTTTCCAGGAAAAAAAGGCATGTAATAAAAAAAAAACCTTAACGGGTCGTGAATGGACACAATAATTGTCATCTCTTGTGAAATATGGCGAAATGAAAGCTTTCCATGCATTTACAGTGAAATATGGAATAATATGAAACAGAAAATTGCATTTCCTGGATATAAGTCTCGTTATAAATGGTATTGTGAAACTGTATTTACTTAATGAAAATATATGACATGAAGATTTTGGGTTACACTTTCGTATTTTTACTCAAATGTATTTTTATTGGTTTAATCGTCATCGCAGTAGCCATCTCCATTCTAGCCATATCATCCACAATCCATCCACCGTTTTTGTATCGTTCTCTACTCTTATAGCCATCTACAAACTCAATAGATGTGTGTTGCAGAGGAATGATTCTATCGTAATAGGGTATTTCACCAAAAAAATGTAATTAGTCCGTCAGATAGATTTAAAAAAAATAATGAAACATATTTTCTCTTTTTTCATGTAAACAAAAGACGAAGATGATACAGTGCATCGAAAAATTGTGTGACGTCACAAAGTTAGTACATTTTTACCCACAAAGTGACATCAAAGACCCCCCCCCCCACTCATGATGTTTTTAATAAAGAATCTTTTTTTTTTTTTGAGAAAACAAAAAACACGTAGGTATCTAATATTTTTAGATAATCTAACAGACGGACTTTTTTGATTCTTTTGTTAACTACCCTATTTGTTGCTTCAATAAGTACTAGGCAATATGTATCTTAATAGCAACTTTGCAAACATGCTTTTATACTCGTACATACGCTTGTTGTGCATCAATTTATGACGATCGCTGATGGTCAATGCCAGGAAACAATTATTTAATTAACATTGTTGAAGTCATGAGCACGAGGTTTATTTGTAGCTAGCTGCATGGTCACACGAAGGTTAACACATAGGGACCTCATCTTGCCTCGAAAATCACGTAAATCAGTTGATAAACAATAATTAATGCCAGAGATAAAGACGTTGTTAAATTCATCAATCACTACATAATAATAAAACAAAGTACTCCGCCGCGTCTGTCTGTCTGTCTGTCTGTTCGCGATAAACTCAAAAACTACTGTACCGATTTTCATGCTGTTTTCACTAATGGATAGTGGGTCTCGAGGAAGGTTTAAGTATAATAAATATAGGTATATAATGCGACCGACATCCACGCAGGTGAAGCCGCGAGCATCACCTAGTCTATATAAATAAAAAGAGGAGTCCTGACTGACTGACTCATCAACACCCAGCCCAAACCTTTGGACCTAGAAAGCTGAAATCTATATCTATAAAAGCGAAAGGTCACTCACTCACTGATTCATCACGAAATCTCGAAAACCGCTGGACGTTTTTCAAAGATGATTTTTGGCAGGGAGGTAGTTTATGGTTGGTAGACGTCCGCTAAGAACGCATTTTGCGACAGGGCCGGATTAGGGTGGTCTAAGGGCCCTCACAAGTTTGTATGAAAGTCCTTCATTTTTCGTGCTACAATCTAGATTTTTGGCAGAGACGTAGTTTATAGTCAGGAGGCTTCTGCTATAAATTAGTTTTGCGACAGGGCCGGATTAGGGTGGTCGATGAGCCCTCGCAATTTTGTATGAAAAACCTTCGTTTTTTGTGCTACATTTTTGATGTTTGGCAGAGACGTAGTTTATAGTTAGTAGGCGTCTGCTATGAATTAATTTTGCGACAGGGCCGGATTAGGGTGGTCTATGAGCCCTCGCAAGTTTGTACGAAAGTCCTTCATTTTTTGTGCTACAATCTTGATTTTCGGCAGGGACGTAGTTTATAGTCAGTAGACATAATTATGCTATGAGCTGATTTTGCGACAGGGCCGGATTAGGTTGGTCTAAGGGCCCTCACAAGTTTGTATGAAAGTCTTTTATTTCTCGTGCTACAATCTTGATTTTTGTTAAAGACGTAGTTTATAGTTAGTATACATCTGCTATGTATTAGTTTTGCGACTGGGCCGGATTAGGATGGTCTAAGGGCCCTCACAAGTTTGTATGAAAGTCCTTCGCTTTTTGTGCTACAATCTTGATTTTTGGCAGGGACGTAGTTTATAGTTAGTAGACGTCTGCTATGAACTCATTTTGTGACAGGGCCGGATAAGGGAGTTCTAAAGGCTCTCACAAGTTTGTCTGAAAGTCTTTCATTTTTTGTGCAACAATCTTGATTTTTTTCAGGGACGGAGTTTATGGTGAGTAGAAGTTTGCAAAGAACAGATTTTGCATTAGGGTCGCATTATAGGTCTAAAGGTTCTCACAAGTTTGTCTGAAAGTCCTTCAACAGCTTTGAATTTTGGCGGGGACGTAGTTTATGGTGAGTGACAGGGCCAGTTTAAGGGAATATAACCGCTTCGATTGGCATTTGTCATTCGATTTTGCTTAGTACATCTAGACGCAGTCCCACACATACATACACGTCAAAATTTCTTCGCGAACGAAGTCGCGGGCAACAGCTAGTCTATCTATATAAATAAAAAGAGAAGTCCTGACTGACTGACTCATCAACACCCAGCCCAAACCCTTGGACCTAGAATGCTGAAATTTTGCACAGAGGTTCCCTTTATAACTTATACAAGGAATAAGGAAAGACTTTTTGAAATTCAACCCGTAAGGGAGTTAAATAGGGGATGAAAGTTTGTTTGGAAAATCGTCATTTTCACGCGGGCGAAGCCGCTGGCAAAAGCTAGTAACTATAAAGAAAGCAAAGTCAGAGGAAAAAGCATGCTTGTTGTTCCAAAGAGATACCGCGGCGTCGACACAAAGGGCTCAGAAGGAACATGGGTGGATTTTAGTCAGTAGAAGTCTGACACAGGGAATGTCTGCCCAGAGCGGGTGGCGTCATTTGATGATTTCAAACACACCAAAAAAAAAGAGGAAGAAGCATATTAAATCGTAGGTGTCAAACCATCATTTTAATACACGTGAGCATTAAAATTTGGCACCATAAAATCGTCGCCTGCGGCTCGGGTGTAAATTACGTTACGTTTTTGATACTTGTGCCTATTTTTGGTGATTTATTTAAGTATGTTTATAAACAATTTATCTTTTATCTCAAATAAATAAGTTAGACTATTTTCCAAATACATATTGTCCGGAGGTTGTTTTAGATCAATCATCCTGTAGTGTAATTTAAAGCAAAACCCTATCTTCAAACTGAAAACCGTACAAACCAGGTCATATTTGACTATGTTTTTCATTTGTTTGGTATTTCTCATAAGGAAAATGTCATCACAAGCCAGATAATTATTACTATGAAAAATATTGTTTTACTCAGTCTTTATTCAATCAGTATAAAAATAATAATTGAGTAAATATTAAATGTTACTTAAATTGAACCCTTTTCTTATATTGTAAGTAAGATAGTGTTATTTCAGTTCAATATTTCAATCTTGGGCCGACATCTGTAGAATATATCGTAAGTTTACAAAATTGACATTCTTTTTATCAAGTTCTTATTACTTTTTCGACGAAAGACAATGAAATTTGATGGACACTGTTTGTCAAAGTTTTGGCTGTATTCCGCAAAATAGAACAATCAATGAAGTCTGATTTTTTTCTCCTAAATTGCAAAACATGCCAATTGCACACACAACAACAACTATGTGAAACGACTGAAACGTCATCATATATTAGAGCTAGAAGACTGGCAGTAGCTCTGGGCAGCAGATGAGTTGATGCTTCCAATGGGAAGCCACTCCGCGTGACAGCATCACAGAACAGATTTGCACATAGTCTTAGGGCTGGTTGCAAATAAAAATAGAGAGAAAATAAAGTAACAAAACATAAATATAAGGTCCCATTAAAATAGGTGGACAAATTTTAACACAGGGTTCAGTACATCTAACCAAAGATATCCAAGTAAAAAAAAAACACTGATTAAAGTGATTTTTTTTGACATCAAATTTTGGGTAACTAACACTTTTAGTGTATTTTCGCTAGCTGTTTTATTTTCTTGTAAGTATATAATGCGTTTTCTTATTTTCTTTTTTTACCATTGTCCTTATTTTGGTGGTCTGAATGATCTCAAAAATTTTGTCCACCTAATGGGACCTTATATAATATCTCGCCTGCTTTTTCCTGAAGAGTTAGGGAGAGGTTTCCCTATGCCCAGCAGTGGGTAAAGTCGGACTGTGAATGATGATGATGATGTCCCCCACGTTTCGCCAATTATTCAAATTATATTGGACTTTAAGTTGTCTGTTTTTTATTGCACTTTTCAAAAAACTGCTATGTTAATGCTTAAGGAAAAACAGAAAAAAAAAAAAAAATTTGACCTGGATACGATAAAGTTGGTAAGACTTTAATGCAGTAGAGAATAATTTAATTTAACTGGAGCCAAACTTTGATCGTTCAATCAAATTATGAAGATAAACTTTGGGGACTTTAATTTAATAGGTAATCTTGTTCAGAGTTATAATGGCTGTAGGGATATGCTTTAAATTTTATTTATTTTGACAAAGTTCATCATAATTCATGATTATCTTGCCATTATACAAAGCAAAGAGAGGTCTATACCCAGCAGCAACTGAGGTTGGGTTGTGGACGGTTGCGGGTTGTTCGCAAGAGATACCGCGGCCTGGAAATAAAGGGCTAAGAAAGTTAAATAAAATAATAGACAAAATTAGAAGTCATTTACACACTTCGATAATTGTTAACAAATAAAATACCGGAATCGGTATGCTTTAATACTTTTAACAGGTCAGAAATAATAATATTGTCCTTCTTCAAATAATCACTTTATTCTACCACACTTTTACACTGTACGTCTTGTCTGCACGAGACATCAAACTTGAATGCCTGTGTTCGCACTGTCAACGCTTGTAGGTGAATGACGGAATGAACGGCGAGGTGAAGTGTTGGATCGAATGGCAAACAAGTCAATATACCATCCGTATGACATGCGAACACATACATTTAATTACAATAAAGTTGGGTATGGATAATATTCAGATAAATATTTTATTAAAAGCTAACATAATATAAGTAGGTATAGCTCTCCAATCGTAATTTTTCTTGTGCAGAGGTCAATTTTATTGATACTAACACTAGATAATAAGTTATTTAATAATGTTACTAACACTCTATGGATGTTTTTGTGTCCGAAATAAACATTAATTATTTATTATTATAGGTAATATTTAAGTAAGCATTTTAATAAAGCCAACAATACAATGTAATTATTTGCATCCCAATTAATTTCACAGTATGTCACTGCACTAACAAAAGTAACACTTTTATTCCTACCCCATTTAGAGCAAATCAATAATATTGACTTTGACTTTGAGATTGAGAGAGACGAAAAGTTTGAGAAAGGCTGGAACACGTAGCGCTGTCACATTAGCACAGGTGTGCTGCTGTGATTTATTGCGTTGCGATTGTCGTACGTAGCTTTGTATATTGATTCGTTTTTTAACGCTTCAGTGGATGGGCTTAGTTTTTTGAGATACGTGTATTTACGCGTATCTTGATGGCGTCATTTCGTAGCCAGTGGTTTAAGTAGGAGAATAATGTTTTTTATTTTGATTACAATGATGCTGTTAGTTCTGTTACCCTGATATTTTTTGTGAAAACGTTGAATACACACACAAACTGTAACCTAGCTGTAAATTTTTTTCACTACATAGTATAAAACAAAGTCGCTTCCCGCTGTCTGTCCCTATGTATGCTTAGATCTTTAAAACTACGCAACCGATTTTGATGCGGGTTTTTTTAATAGATAGAGTGATTCAAGAGGAAGGTTTATACGTAGCACATTCCACCCATGCGAAGCAGGGGCGGGTCGCTAGTAAGAAATAAAATAAAAGCTAATATTCCCAACCAAAAGTATAACTAGTGGACAATAGTTAAAAGTACACCGACATTTATCGGTATTTAACATTTAAATTCTAAGACGTCAATTAAACTTCGATCTGCTATAGTCAGCCATTCGTTTAGCCAAAATTATCATTTTTTAGAGTAGGTATACATATTTTGGCAATTTGCAAAAATCAAAATGTGTTGCAGTTCACTGGTATCAAAATTAATAAGTTCTTGAAACCATACCACACCTTTATTAGGTTGTGCCGCAAAATTATTTTTTGATAAAAATCTCCTTCTATGCCACCGATCTATCCCTCATAACCAAAGACAAAACGGCCCCCTTTTGACAATAAACAAAACATTCAAAACTTTTACCCGTTAAGCAAGCGTTTCTCAAAGTTTTCGCACAAACATTGTAACTTGAGTGATAAAGAAGAACATTTTGACGCGATGTTCATTAATCCCGGTATTAGAAGGGTCCTGAATTAATTTGATTAGCAAAATATTTTTGCTTTTACTTGACTGTGTTTGTTGATTATGCTGCATTAAAGAGATCAGGTATTAATTTTCTGTGTTATGATTATATTTTTAATCATAGGCTTAAAATATTTTGTTTTGTTGGAGTGAGGTATCAGTCTCTGGATAAATATAATATAACCAGGTGCTACCTTGTTGTTCTAGTGATCACAAGCGCGACTGCTGTGCATTAGGTCCTGGGCTCGATTCCCGGTCGGGCAGTGCAATAGGGGATCGGACTGACTCAATAAAATAGAATTCTGTTTAGTCCATCAGTTCGATTATCGAAAAATATTGGATACGTGTTTTTTGTTTTATCAAATCAATTAAAAATTGACGAAGCTAAAGGGCGTCAAAGATCATGAGAGATCAGAGTGGGGCTTGAAACGTCACTTGAAGGTACAAAATGTACTATCATATGACGTCACACGAGTTTTCGAAACACTGTATCGTCTTCATTTTTTGTTTACGTGAAAAAAGAAAAAATAATTATGTGGTCAATATTTTTTGGAAATCTATCTGATGGACTAATGTTTTTTTTTGCCCGATCCCCTATTGGGTTCGCCATCAGAGTTTGGATTTGTTCCCGATTGAAGGCAATAGGCTCGCCATTATCACATGGGGCTAAACATAACTGGCGAAATGTGGGTGTGATAAGTAAGAGCTTTTTGAATGTTTTTAAATATTGTCCGAACTAAAAACCCTTGTTTTATAAGGGCTCGTTTACGGAGACGCGGGGCGTCGCGCGGCGCGTGCAGAAGCCTCGTCTCGTGCTTTTTTATTAATTTACTGAGAGACGGGTCCACCGCAACAAACGCTGCATTTTAAACTAACGAGTGTAAAATCGCTTTTCGTAAAATCGACGTTTAAAACCGTTAACTTTTTCATACATCGCCATGATTGTGTTTGAATTAAAAACGCAGCACGCGCCGCGCAACGCCCCGCCTGTACGTAAACATGCACTAACACACAGGTGAACAAGATGTATGATAATGTTAAAGCTTTGCGGGATAACGGATCCAGTTAGTGATGTAAAAAGAAATAAAATGATATGATCATAAAATTACATACTTACTAAGATATACGAACGGAAAGCATCTACCGTCAATACGCTCCTAATCAAGAGCTCAATTTATTAAGTGTAACGACAACTCTACGTGATCAGATATTGAAATTTAGGCCCAATTTCGCTGGCCATGGTAGGGGATGGCATTAATAATAATGATATTGAAATTCTGATGTCAATTTAACTGTTTCTATTTGAATTAGGAACGGTATATTTTTGGAGCTCATTTTCTTACATATTTTTTTAATAAAAATTGAGTTATGCAAAGAAATTGCGATTTATGCCATCTACGGATTATAAGCCTCAAAATGTTTAAATTTTTTCTTTATGGACAATTCAGATTACCTTTCGGAAATAAACACCGAACTTGACCAGGGTATAAAAATGTCTTACGATATCTATTAGAACCTCAACTAATGTAGCTTATTTTATTTTTAAACGAAGAAATGAAATATCAACAGGAATTTCGGGAAATCGCCATCGCCAGGCAGTTGATTGACTCTGCACGTGACCAGAGGGCTGGCCTAGTTTTTGGCCAAAGGATCAGCATTACTATTCAACGTGGCAATGCTGCCAGCCTGCTGGGCGTTTTTCCTATTGACAGCGATGTGGACAAAGATTTTGACGCTCTGTAATTATTTTCCTCTTTTGATACTTAATTGTACCTACATATTTCATTAAATCTTTAGACTAAATTTTAGTCTAAAGATCTGGATTGTAGTCTGTAAATGGTGTTAATAAAGACCCATGAAAAGATATTATTACTTTAATAATCTTTTTCTTCTGTAAAAAAAATGCTGAACCAGACAAACATAATAAAAAATCTAACAAATTAAATTTAACGCCTCCATTGGTTCGAAATGGAGGCCTCTTTCGAGTTGGAGGCCTCTAAATTCAGTGGGAAAGGAAACACGTGATAGACAAATGTAATAAATAAGGTTTCCGTGTCAGATGTTATCAACAAAATAATTTGGTATAGACGTGGTAATTAATTATTTAGATTTTACGTGCGAATGTTTTGGGGAAATACGTTTGGTTCGTAGATTTTGTGGCCTGAGATTAATGGATTATTTTGGTGTGATAAAGTTGTGGTTCTTTGCATTCGTTTCTTAAGTGGAGTGAAAAATAACTGCCACTCGAAATTTTTAGAGGTATCTTCGTGATTTTTTTCTATCGAGTAAAATTAGTTGTATTATGTTTTCAATACACTATGTCACTAGTGTATATCCTGAAGTATATCATATATTTTTTTCTGATTTGGTATATTGCAGTGAATCATAATTATTATACTTTAACGCATTATAAAACTCGCGTTTAGCTCCGGTTGGTCCTGGCTGGATCTTTGGCAGTCGTTGTCAGTGACCTGAAAGTCTGACAACCAACCTTATTAGCCGACACGAGGTAATTAAAGTTATACAAAAACTTTGATCCTTAACATATTCGATTATGCCACACGAATGCTTTCTACCTGACAAGCGGGCGTGTTATAACTAACATAGGAATCGTACCCAAGACCAATGCACCCCGTCATGGCTGTGGATTGATCGAAAGAGATTCCGCGGCCTCGGCACAAGGGCTAAGAAGGAACATGGATGGTTCTTAGACACTTGCTATCGCTACGTATAGTCATTAATTTGATGATTTCCCACACTTCAAAAACAATAAAACATGCACAGAATATTCTCACTAGACCAAAAAGGCAGTTAAAACTTTAATCAATTACAAAACTATTCAAGCACCGTTTATCATGTAAATAAATACGCTTTCACCCCTCGTACATTAACTAATTAAATTTTAAACGTTTAGTTAAATCGAGCCACTGGATCCATTGTTAAATTTCATTACGAGCTCGAACAGTCTGTGGCCAGCATACCTGAGCCCTCGTATGAAGAAGAAGAGGGTAAGTGGTATCCCGTCGGGGCTGCGGGATGTTCGAAAGAGATACCGCGGCCTCGGTACAAGGGCTAAGAAGGACCATGGGTGGTTTTTAGTCAGTAGGAGTCTGACACTCCCTTTTGCTCTGCCCAGAGCGGGAGGGGTTATTTGATGATTTCCCAACCAAGAAAAAAAAAGTGGTAAGAGAAAAGGGATCAAGTAATACTGGGTAACTACTGTACAATATGTGGTGAAAGAGTAAATTATGTATTCAACTGCAGTCACATACGATCAATTCGGAGAATTGTATTTTTTATTCCACTTGAAGACTTGAGCAAATGATTGTAATGAAGCATTTTACTTTTGTACGATGCAGTTGTTTTTTTTTAGAGTAATAACAATTAGCAGTATTTTTTGTATAACGATCACAAGAGCTATTAAAGTCAGTCATTGATAATAATCAACCCGAGCGGCTATCAATCAAATTCAAGAAATCAAATCAATCATTCAAAGTACCTACATAAAATTACTTCATTCTGAATGCCACCCAACTAAAGCCGTCCCCGAACTAAAACAAACATTATTTTCTACTCAAATAACAATATAGACAATAAAAACGTTACTAACTCCGAAAACTACTTAAAACTCCCGCAAACTGGATAAAAAGATAAACAAAACACGATCCGAATTATAAGTACTTAAAACTTCGGTAAGTTGCAGTCCCAGTATATTTGAAAGCCTCATTTGTGGCACAGTAAAAATAGTTTCAGAAGGCAGACTTCGAACAACGAGAGTAAACGAACGCACACATCGACACGCTTCACGTACAGCACGTGCAAGCGCACTGGCGAGCTAAAATAAAATTATTTTAGATGTTAGCAGCGGTCCGGTGGCCCATTGGTGACGGCCCCGCCTTACGAATGGTAAGGCGTGGGTTTGAACCTAGGCAGGCGCATTACTTTGTATAATTTATTTCATCACCGCTACTCTCAAAACGGTGAAGGAAAACATCGTGAGGAAACCGGCATGTCTTAGAACCAAAAACATCAAAGAAATGTGACAACTACCAACCCATTGCCGTGGTAGATTATAGCCCATCCCTCTCCTAGAGCGGAGGCCTGAGTCCCAGCAGTGGGAACATTATAGGCTGATGATGATAATAATGATGTTCGTGCGTTTTTGCTCTTTGTAACTGACTGAAGGTGTTGTGCCAAACTTCGAAGAGAAGATGGCGGCACGAGCTTGATTACACCAACGTCCACTTGATGGCCCAAGATTGAAAGAACTGGAGATCATGGGGTCACACGACGAAGTCACACCTTGGACCTCACTGGGATGACGCATGCTTCTTCTCAGCGTGTCGATGGCTTTCTATTTAATCGTTTTGGCCCAAAATTCAGCTACCTATGCGAATTGCACTCGCTGATGCAGTCATAAGGTTGCCAAATGTGGAGGTATCAGGGCATGCAGCGCAAGATGGAAGGTGGGACATTACCTGTGGAGATACGCCACACACACTTGAGGTCTGAGCCGTTAATGAATCCCCTATCTGAAGAGATTTTCTTTGCTATGGCCGACCTGGGTTAGGAGTCTATTTAGAGATTTCGCATTGCTAAAAGTAACAGTATATTTTATCTGACCTTCTGTTATTTCTCAGTTTATATTTGTGGTTAATGTAGGCCGTGGCTTGCCCTCACCTTATAACAAGGTAGTTCCCAGTTTGACGACAAACAGTACTAATTGGGTTATAACAGTGGCTCTACACAAATATTTGTATGACATTTACACCGGTTTCGTTTGCTCTGAATAAGTCCTTTGCATATGTATTATTTGAGGGATGCGTAAGCTTTTGAATAAACAGAGGAGCGGAAATGTTAGAAGCATTTATTTGCTTGTCTTTTCGGTCGACTGTGTTTTGGAGTTTCCTATACATTATGCAAACATTATTTATTTGTTACTCAAGAGGGCGGAATTTCCAAGAAATTGTACGTTAGTGAATACTGAAAATATAAGTCACTGTCACTATCATAATTAACAGACTTCATAAAAGGAGAAATTTCTATGTTCAGCTGTTTATTTATTTTTCCATTAAATAATCCAAAAATATTCACATTGCTTGGGTAGCGTATGAATAGTTTTCTTTAGTGCATATTTTTTTCTTTTATTTAAGTGAACGATCTGGTTATAACTTTTAGTTACCTACCTACTACTAAATGAATACTCGACAAGATTTGTGTGTGACGTTATAAAAATGCTTCTTGTAAATATATTAGTTTTGTTTTGTTTTCATAACACACTCTTGTAGTTTTCCTAAAGATTCGTTATTCTGCGAAATTTTAATAGAATAAAACTCACTTCAAAACACTGCCCGATTTGGGAGTCGAACCAAAACTTCACGCATTCGCGTTAGCGACCACTAGACCAACGAGGTAATTATAAACAACGAGGCATGTATACTATATTAGATTAAACTAATCAAGCTATTTACTGAATCGAAAACCCTGAATTAGAATGAATAAATTGCATTCAGCTAATTATGATAATTGCCAATCTAGTTCGAATTTATGTCCGAATTCATCATCAACATTTAATTTAACTAACCTTTTCCTAACTATTGGCTATCAGTCTAACTGGTATTTTACATTGGCGTCCTAATTAATATTAAGTAAACTGGGTCAGGGAAATATTTAAATTAATTAATTTATCGAACCCGTAAGAGTTGCGCGACCTAGTTAGTAAAAATGTTGTTTTCACATAAAGAAATTTGTAGTACCTAATCAATTATAATTATTATTATTATTTATCTATAATATGTATGTATTTAGAAATATATAAGTATGTTTATCAGTTGTCTAGTACCCATAACACAAGCTCTGCTTAGCTTGGGACTAGATGGCGTTGTGTGATAGTTGTGGAATATTATTATTATTATTAATTAGTGTGATTTGGTAAAATATGAGTGCATAAGTCATCATCATTCTCTTACCCTTAGGGTAATTTATTTGGGTCGACGCAGCATGTCTTCTTCTTCCATACTGCTCTATTATTTGCCATCTCATCAGACACCTTCTTTCTTGCCATATCATCCTTTATACAGTCCATCTATCAATTCTTTGGCCTTCTTCCACTCTTATACCCATCCACATTCATACTCAAAACTTTCCTCATTTTTCGTTGAAAGGGGTGCCTCTAACCAATAGACAACCGAGGCAGAAGTTTTTATAAGTATTTTTTTTATTATTAATACTTACAAACACTCACTCACTTTGTTAGGTGTCTTCTTTTTTATTTTTATTTTATTGGTTGTGTTATTTATTTTTCAATTTTAGGATTTTATTCGTATAAATTCCCAATGATTGCTAATAATGATATTATATTTTTCTTAAAATATGTTATAATATGTAACAATGTAATACCTAAATTACGAGTCCTAGGCGTTTTAATTTAATTTTAAGTTTGCATGCTGAATTAAGTAAGCGAAATATGTGAAACCTTTTATATTTAAGACCATATTATTGTACCATATTTCATGCAAATAAAGAATCTTGAATCTTGAATCTCAGTGTAGTACCGAGAATTGAAACAATCAAATGTATAGTGAAAAATGTTTGCTTTAAAAAAACAACTGCATCGTGCAGAACAAAAATGCTTTATTACTTTCATTTGTTTGAGTTTTCGAGTGGAATAAATTAAATTCTCTGAACACACTGTGGTATTCCTCGTCTATTTAAAGAGGAGCTCGTTGTCAATTAATAACAGCTACTCTGGTTGATCTTCGTTGGTTCGTGGACCACCCAGCAAACTCGTTGCTCCCTGCCTCGGAAAGCACGTTCAGCCTTTGGTCCTGGCGTCCTCGTTATTTGTAGGATCTTTGACAGTTGTCACAGGGAGTCAGTGACCTGAAATTCTGTCAACCAGTCTTATCAAGTTGTATCATATTACTCCATATTAGGCTCTGAAGGTCAGAAATACTGGTAACCAGCTGCATCCAGTTAGTCTGGAAGCCTACTTCAACATGATGAGTAGTATTCTTTTTCAGTTAAGCCCAGTACTTAGTGTGGGCACTGCTTATAAACCGTTCGAGTAGTTTGGCTCACAGCCAAATAAGGTCATCCAGTTTTATAGGTAAGCACGAGGACCAATTTCACTGTGAAAACCATTGTACGCTGATCTTTCATTGTACGGGAAGCTCATACAGAGCGCGATGTCGGGGTTTACTGGATATCTTTAGCTTGATGTGTCGCTTACATGTAGGTAGGTACTTATGGGTTTTGACAATGTATTTGTATTTCAGTTTTTAACTGTTTATCCTTTTGGAAAAGATTACTCTTAGCGATAAGACCCATTGTGTCACCCGATGTTATTTTTTTCTCATATTAATAATTATGGAGTACATTATCATAATAAATAATAAATTTCTATCTCTCTACAGTTTATTTGAGTGCTCTTTCATCTTTATGTAACGCTCTGTACTCAAGTGTTTTGTGTAAAAATAAATAAAGATTTGAACACGGTTGAATAAGTACTAAGCTTATAGTATAGGCCTCACGTTGCCGGTACCAATCTCCAAAACCCAATTTTTTTTTTTAAACGTTGCCCCACACTAGGAATTTCTCCTGTATCGTGGGTGCGTTCATAAACATTTAAACTCACATACACAAATACCCAGACCCGGAACAACTATCTGTAGGTCTTACAAATATTTTTTGTTCCGTGCGGGGATCGAACCCGCAACACGCAGCGCGGCAGTCCATTGCTTGAGCCACTGCGCTAACCGTGCCGTCAATTCAATATTACAATATTTTATTAAACGTTAATTTCGGTGTTAAGATTGGTGGAAACGGGCAATAGAGTTCCGTTGAGTTTTAATTCACTCTCAACCAACACTTTAAAAGGCAGTTTTTTCCAGAAATTGTCACCAAGCTCACGAAAAACGTAACATTTTTCAAAATTAAATGTTGCCAAAAATAAAAAATTAAACGACGGGTAGGAAACGCCAAAAAGGTTTTTTAACGATACCCGTCTCGTCCTGGCATGAATGTAAATCCTTTGTGAAATGGCGGAGGACTTTTTGTCGTCGGCCGCTAATAAAATACTGCAGCTTCCTACCTATTTTTTCGTCTGCAAAAACCAGTTCCCTGTGTGTCTTATTTTACCTGATCTTTCATAGCCTAAAATTGTCGATGACTATAGCAGTTATAGTCTATAGTAAGATGTTATGCCTAATAACTAGCAGAGGGATGACTCCTGTGATAACTACAAAATAGTAAAGCATGAAAGAAAACGACATGCTCCACCTATTCTATACTAATATTATAAAGCTGAAGAGTTTGTTTGTTTGTTTGTTTGTTTGAACGCGATAAACTCTGGAACTACTGGTTGGATTTGAAAAATTCTTTTTGTGTTGGATAGTTCATTTATCGAGGAAGGTTATAGGCTATATAACATCACGCTACTATCAATAGGAGCGGAGCATAAATGAGAAATGTTGCAAAAACGGGAAAAGAAAATTCCTTTCTGAGAGCTTCCAATGCGTGCGCTGCGAAAACGGTTTAAGTTACGAGAATATCATGTATGAAGTAATTATTCGTCTTAAAAAGTTCTAAAAAAAAGTCCGCGACAGCATCTGTCTATCTTTTAAGATTGACTCACTGTAACCATTTTTTACTATTAAAATGTTAGGTTACAAAGAATTATTTTTTGCGAAGCTTATTTAACCCATATGGTATTAATCTATATCTAAATAAATGTGTTCGTTAGAACGGAAATTTAATGTAGAATATTTGTGCTTTTTACTCTATACAGTTTAAACAAATATCTTAGAAGATATCGCAATGTAAAAATACCCGCGCGGAAAAATAATTACGCGGGTTGCGTCGCAATGTAGGTACGGGGGATTCTGGCCGGCCTCCGGGAAATTCAAATTCAAAATATTTACTGCATCATAATGTTTACAAGTACAGAGTGTTATAGTATATTTAACAGTAAGAGATAGATTTTATAGTAATTCACACTTTAATATAATCTAAGCTAATCTAAACCATCTAAACTATTGTAATAAAGAGGAAAGATAACATTTTTTGTTTGTTACGATTTAGCTTAATTAATGTCGGATAGTCGATATATCGAGAAAGGTTATAGCTATATTTATGTGACGCAGACGAAGTTGTGCGGGTCAGCTAGTCCCTAATAAATCTGGATAAGAGCCCGAGAATGATGACATTTCGCCTTTTAGATAGTATTTTGTTGAAACAACAAGTCCTCTAATTTATTATCTGACAGACAGTCGAAATTGGCCTTCATTAAATAAAATTAATCATAACGGGCCTCGATTTTGTCCACATTTCTCGCACATGCAAAATGCCTACGTTTATACAACGGCAATAATATAGCAATGAACTCCTCTTGAACCCTTCAGATAGTTATCTCACGGAGACGTACTCACTTGAATAGGGGCCAAGCAATATCCTACTACATAAAACACGAGTACAGAAGGTTATCTCCATACAACCAGCGAACATACATGCACACAAAGACACGCTTCACGTACAGCGAGTGCAAGTGTACTCGCTGTACGTGAAGCGTGTCTATGTGTGGGAGGAGGTCTTAAACAAAATATAACGGTCGCGACTGCGCTGCTGTACGTGAAGCGTGTCTATGTGTACGAGGAGATCTCCATGTTCACAAAGATACGCTTCACGTACAGCAGCACACTCGCGACCGGCGGCGGCATTTGTTTGATTTTGAGTGCTGCACGTTGTGTGGAACTGTCCTTCTATACTTATTCACTTATGCTAACTTTGAACCAGTTTAACTTGAAAACACGTAAATTAACAGCTAAAGAGATTTCAACTTTCGACAAGTGTTCTTGGTGGCCGAATAATTATTTAAATTGGGATTTAATTTAAGTTAAACCACTTTCAAACCAGCGCAGCCTAAGATTGCGGAGTCCTCAATTTCGAATGCTAATCAAGATTACGAATTAAATTGTTTTATCGGAAGTTTAACAATTATTAACTGTGTTTGTGTAATTTTGTTCAATCACGCAAAACGTGTTTTTGAATTATAGAAATGATTTGGCGATTTCGTTCCGCCAAGTTTGTTTAATGAAAACTTAAAATTATAAAAAAAAATAGGGAAAGTTAAGAGAATGGGAGGATTGTGTGATGACCAGCTTATTGCGGCAAGGCAGATGTTGTTAGATCTTTCCACATCGTCTTCAGTCGCGGATCAGAATTTAAATGCTAGTTCTTCATTTTTTTTTTTTCGTTTATAAAAAATTTATATTATGACAGGTGGCGATTTTTTGTAGTGTATAAATATGTCTTCGAGTTAACACAGTTATAGTCACACAAGATGGCTTATGCCAAAACAACATAAACAATTCTAATCTCAAAAGGCATTAATTTTAATTATATGGCCTTGGGCCAGGCCACGGCCTCGTACCAACGGTTGTCAAGCACCACGTATACCCTCACAGGCTCTTAAGTGTCCATTTAATTGCTATGTAATTTCCGAGGCTGTGTTTTATAACCTGCAATTCCAAGCATTTTATTTTTATTAGCAACCTGAAGTTTCGTACGTGCGTTTGGCTTTAAATGTTTGCTTTAATTTGAAATGCTGTGTGAAACTGAGATTGAGTGTGGTTTTCATGATAGTAATTAAAATTAAGGGCCTTTTTTTAAGGACAGCACGCTTTAATCGCCTGAAGGATTACGCAGAGGTTTACCTAAAAGTACACTCACATCTTGCCTGTTATTTTTCACAGAGATCTTCCATTTTGTAACATTTACTGCCAGCCAGCAAATAGTTGCATGCTATATTCTATCTTAGCTAAATATGTTTGAACCATTTTAATGAACACCCTTGTTTACCATGTTTTTTGGAAATATGTAAATGTTTTTTGATTTTGTTTTCTAAAATGCGTGCCTTTTGGAGTCAGAGCACACCTCCAGACTTCATGAATGCTACTAAAAACATAAATTCTGACGTTTTCCGTCTGATTTATTTACCCATTTACAGCTCAACCTGGAAACCACACCTACGATCCTCATGCTCAGCAGTAGCGCTTGCAATTACCAAACCAACGAGTCAACGAAATACCAAATAACCACAAAAAAAAACAAATAATTAAAAAAATTAAAAAACTCACAAACCTTTAGACACTCCTTTGCAAAAAAAACGGGCACCTTAGGAAATTTACGTTCTAAGGTCGATTTGAGTTAAGTCAATGAAATTTAATTGTTTGACGTAGTCTGTATACTTATAATCGTGTAAATTAATACGCGTGAAGTGAACTGTGGCAATTAAAAAAAAAAATCTATGAATTCTTTAAAACCGATGTACACGGCCAAACAATAAGAAGTGGTCGGCAATAAAGACAAGAAGATTTTTTTACTTTGTTTAATTAAATAAAGTTACAAATGTAATAACCTAATAACGAGTGTGACCTCCTCTTGCCAAAATCACAGCTTGAATCCTTCTGGACATGCTTTCCACGATGTTTTTAATGACGTTTTGAGGAATACGTTCCCACTCTTCTGCAATGACTCTTTTTAGCTCCCTGATGTTTTGTGGAGCATGTTGCACTGATCTTACCCGTCTCTTTAGAACATCCCAGACCATGCTCAATTGGATTGAGGTCAGGACTTCGAGCTGGCCAATCTAAACGACGGATCCCAACTTCTTGCATGTACGCTTCCACGTCGCCAGAACGGTGCGGGCGAGCATTGTCGTCCATAAAAATGGAATCTTCCCCAAGTGCAGTCAATGCGGGTTGTGCATATGGAATTAGGACTTCCATTATGTACCGGTGTGCATTTAATGTTCCATTTTCTATGAGAACTAACTCCGTACGCCCCGTCGAATTAATTGCTGCCCAAAACATAACGGAGCCTCCGCCATAAGGAGTGATTTCTTCGAAACACACTTCCGCATAGCGTTCCCGTGGTCTTCGTAGCACTCGCCGGCGTCGGTCCTCTCCACACAAAGAGATTCTAGCTTCATCAGAAAACAATACTTTATTCCAGTCCTCCAGAGTCCATGAAGCACAGTTTCGAGCAAACTGAAGTCGAGCAACACGGTGCTCACGGAGTAATTTAGGTCCCCGAGCCGGGCGGTAACTCCTGATATTGGCAGCCAAAAGCCTCCTCCTGACGGTCCACAAGCTAACTTCTACTCCTCTTACTTCTTCAAGGCTCTTCTTCAGGTCCACACTTGACGCCTTACGATTCCGCAAGGCCTGACTCACCAAAAAGCGGTCATCTCTTGGTTCTGTGCGTCGTTTTCTTCCCGAACCGGGTCTTCTTTTGACCGAACCGGTCTCTTGATACCGTTGCCAAGTCCTCTGGACAGTTGAACGACTCACATTTAGCCGCTGAGACACGTAAGTTTGCGAACAACCTTCTTCAAGTAGGGCTATAATTTTACCGGCCCTTATCGCTTTATCACTCATGTCAAAAAGTGGTATTTAATGTAAAAAGAAACATAAAATTGTTTAATTTGCAGAAAATATCCAAAAAGTTTTAAAATTTTAGTAATCAGTAATAAAATCGTTTCAGCAATTCGCGCCATTAGTAAAGCAATTTTACAATAATCTACAATAATCATTATTTTCCTTTTGTTAAATTCAAAATTTAAATTTGGAACGTACAGAATCATGCCAGGATTCTTCAAATAACATGCCAATACATCGTCAAATTAATAAAACCTCTTACTTGTCCTTCTTCATTGAAGTAGAGAAAAAAATATGAAGTGCCCGTTTTTTTTTGCAAAAGAGTTTACATACATACATGAACGCTAAAAACATAACACTCTTTTTTTTGGGGCAGTCGTGTAAAAAGAAACGAAGTCTATTCTCAAATCCATTTTTAAGGTAAACCCCGTCTATTTCAGCCAATATATCACAGTCAACCTATTTTATCGTGACAAAAATGTAACCCTAACTATGTCCATTGGACCCGAACTCGATACGGGTCGAGTTTTTTTCTTTACCTACCCTCAATATTGAGGCCCACTTATAATTGAACACGGGTTCGATATAATTAGGCTGAAATTGTCGGCTATATTGGTATTTCTCAATTTGTTAGGGTTTTGCCAATTTTCGCGCTTTTCTTTGGTATACAATGGTATTTTTTGGGAAAGGTAATAATGTGGTTTTGTGGTCAGCTATACCAATCAGGTTGAGGGTTTTTATTTATGGGTATTGTCAGGATTTATTTTGTTAGACTCGGATATCATGTGGGTAGAATATGGGTTTCGTGCACAAAAATATTAGTTGCTATACGCTACTTTTATGCAAGAGTGAACTAGCTATCATCAAAGCACGCTCGTTCTACCATAGACCTCATATTATATCACTTTCTATCAGGTGTGATTAATGTCAAAAGCAGGGCCATATTTCAATAAAAAGAAAAACTGTAAAGCGACTGCCTATCTGACGTCCAAAACCGAGTTTACACTGGGTAATACGATACCCTTTGGTAAGACGGTATTCGGGGTCAACAGCTTAACGTGCTTTCCGAGGCACGGTCACCCATCCACAAACCAACCCAGGCAAGCGGGGCTTAACCTAAAGATCGACCCGAATGGCTTTTATTATTAAGCCACGAGCTCCTCACTGTTTATGATTATGTACTAAATTAGTACAAAAGAAAAAAGAACTACTTTACACTACTTTACTTTTTTAGAAATAACTTTGGTATATACTTAAACTAAGTCTTAGTTTAAGCCCACCACCACAATCCAGTATTTGCAACTAGACTACTCAGGAAATGATTAATAATCTTGTTTTACTTCCACGCTAACTATAAACAGCAAATAAAGGGACCATATTATGTTAAACGCAGTAAGTTTAGCGCTAACCTCAGGACTAAGCGGTGGAGATTAGCGGTTGCGAGTGTACGCCGTTATTGCTTTAGTTTCTATGCGTAGTTGTGTGTGTGTACAGTCGAGTAAACTTATAAGTGTATATAAGCAGAAATCTTCCTTAATTCTAGTACACTGAAAATATTGCTTGCATTTTTGGGAATAGAGAGAAAAGAGACAGTTGATCTCTTTTGTTTTACAACTACCGTACTCAAATGTGCTTGCCTATGCAGGGGGTCTAAAACGGCCACTTTGGCAGATCATAATATGAATTGCGTTAAAAAGCGTAAAATGGACCTTTCATTATAATAACTGCGTCTTATACACTCCCCTTCGCTCTGCCTAAGAACGGGGGGGTCATTCGATGATTTTCCACCCACCAAAAAAAAAAAAAAGGCTTAATGTGCTTTCTGAGGTACGGAGGAAATGTGGAATGTAACGGTTGGTCACCCATGCACATACCAACCTAGGGATGTGCTACTTAACCAGAAAATTGATCCGAGCGGCTTTATTTAACTACGTGTTCCTTGACCATTTACAAGGCAAATTAAACAACTAAATTATATTCCACTTCATTCGGTACCTCAACAGCCTCGTTGGTCTAGGTCGCAAGTGCAATTATTGATCATAAAGCCCTGGGTTTGATTCCAATGTTGGGCAAGTTAGTGAGTCTTCCCATCAGGAATTTCTCTATATCAGCTACGGAGTCTGGATTTGTGTCCAGTTGATGAAAATAGACTCGTCCACTATTATAATATGAGAGTTAAATATGGGTGTAAGTACACCTCTGCCTACCCCTTCGAATTACAGGCGCAATGTTATGTTTAACAACTAAATTATGTTTCACTCTATTCAGCAATTTAATGATTTAAAAGCTTATAATTAAATAAATTAATTTACAAGTCGCTACGAAATCAGGCAAATTTGAGCTCTAAACCTTTTATAATTGGTTGAGTAAGGTACCTTTCCATTTGGCAGACTGGTACCAAAAGTACCTTAAGTGATAAAATGACACTTTTAATTATAAAGTGATAAGGGTTAATTACTTTGACCCCCGACATTTTAACCCTTGAATGCAGGGTTTAAGTGGTACTTTTTGTTTTTCGGTACCGTTTTTGAAAATGGGTATAAGTAGGAAGTGACAATGGGTATAAAGGGTAAGGTTATGAAAAGGTCGGGTTGTTTAAATCTCAGAAAATCGTGTAATTCACATAATCAGACTGTTTTTGTCCCCTCCTGTGTTGTCAAGCTGGCTTAAACGACACATCACACCCGTAATCAGCCAAGTCGTGTGTTTTTCCGTAAAATTAAATGAAAATTTTGTTTACCTAGAATTTTATTGTAGTACAATTTAAGGTTCTATTAAAATAGGTGGACAACATTTTAGAAATCATTCAGACCATCAACATAACGACGATGGTAAAAAAAAATAATAAGAAAAACGCATTTAAGTACCTACTCATAAAGGATGAGTTTGTTCTAGAGTGCCAGCAATTTATTATGAGTCCAAAAAAATCACTTAATTTAATGTTTTTCTTTTTAAATTTGTCTACCTATTTTAATGGGACCTTGTATATTAGATGGTCAGGTTTTGTTACAATTGCTTACACAATTTGCTAAAACTAGCATGCACATTAAATGGTCTAGTGACAGTAGTTCGGTTGTTAGTCCGGTTGACCGAACTACTGCAACTTTTTACACGACTGCCAAAAAAAAAAAGAGTGTTATGTTTTTTAGTTGCAGTAGTTCAGTTGAGATATACCTAACACCGAACTACTGCCACTCTTTAGTTGCAACAGTTCGGATATCTTTTCATAGTTATTTTGTCTCTCTCACTGCATCACTGTCAAAAGCACAGTGGTTTTTATCATTGTATCCGTATAGTTCTACTGTTCAGTTCAACTAGTAGGACTAAACGGAGAAAAAAATCCATTTAGTTCTACTATCTGCTGTATGAATTTTAATTGAACTAAACGGACAAAAAAGTTCTTTTAGTACTACTAATTTCCGGAATTATGTCCAACTGGTTGGACCACGGGGATAGGATGATCGTGTAAAACAAACATACATGCAACGCATGTTGTACTCCATGACGCGCGCTCGCTTCGCTCGCATATTACGTAACACTATTGTCTTCTGTCCCCGAAGTGCCGGGCCTCCGCCGGCCTCCTTCGTCGGCCTACGGCCCGGTGCCCATGCCGCCCATAAAGGATACTGTCGCGAGACGGTCGTATTATAATTTTGGTTAAAAGAGGAGGTAGTAATTGCATTGCACTTCAGCATTAATAGATAACCTTTTCCTGTTTATTACCAGTAGTTGTTCCATAGATCATACATTCAATTCCCAGAAGTACAACTAGTTGGACCAAGGAAAGAACAACTCACTGTAATTGAACCATTGGTAAAGATATTTCCCCATAGAACAACCAGTTGAACCCAGTTGAACCATGGGTAAATTTACTTCTCCGTAGTACAACCCATTGTATCCGTATAGTTCTAATACAATGGAAATTAGTAGTACTAAAAGAACTTTTTTGTCCGTTTAGTTCAATTAAAATTCATACAGCAGATAGTAGAACTAAATGGATTTTTTTCTCCGTTTAGTCCTACTAGTTGAACTGAACAGTAGAACTATACGGATACAAGTGTTTTTATTGCCGGAGAAACAAGGTTGTTATTCAGTTGCTAAAAAAAAAAAAAAAAATATTCCACAAAGGCCTACTTTTGCACTTATGAAACGTCGAGAAAAGGTGCGCGGTTTGAGTTGGTCGTTTTCTATGGAGACGAATAGTAAGTATGGGGGGGGGGGGGGCAACCTAGGCCCGGCAAGAAGTCGTAGGGTACTACAAAAAAAAACTAAAACAAGATAAAATGTTAACAAGTATTACTAAGAATCTACAAGGACTACAATGTAAACATTGGTAAGGTTTTCAAAATTATATTGATCTTTATTCTCGTCACAATAAGGTTGTTTTTAGTTGCTCGTGTCTGATGTCAGACTATACATTCTAACTACATAAACATATAGCAGCTTCCTAATTTCTCAAAGAAAATTAAGCCCGTCGAGATCAAGAGATAACATCGGAATATCATAGAGGGGTCATAAAGGGTAACCAGGGGTCACAAAGGGTAACTAGGGGATCGGAAACTGTACGTGAGGGACAACCCTACGGAAATCACTTGGTTATTAGGCTAGGGTTACCATTTCGAAGTCTGAAAAGTGCAGACAAAATACTGGGTATTTGCAGAAAGGTTCGGTATGGGGAACTTTCTTGTTTCGGATATATTTGAGTTCAAATTTCCAACTACTTTACAAATTCATTTTTTTATTTGAACCTACCCTGCGCCGCTGCTGGGCAAAGGCCTCCTCTTTGGTTTTACACTTTGCCTTCTACCCATTCCGTTAAGAATCAGTCCAGATCGGTTACGACAGCCGTCTTCATAAACCCACGGTGTACTTATCTTCTATCAATAAAAAATAGAAGTATTAATGACCTTACTTTTAATACCTACATGAAGTTCATATCCCAGTAATATTTTTTGCGCAGAGTTACTCAGTTTATTATTTAGAATGCTTGGTTGGTTTCTTGGGGATGTTAAGGGGATTTTTTCAGGTAAATGGACCCTCCATTTACCTGAAAAAATCCCCAAAAGTTACATAAATGAAGATTATGAGAAATTGATGATGATGATGATACAGTTGCTAAGTCTGCACAAATGATAAACCCGGGCGGATGGCAACCTTATAAGTGACTGGCTATATTGACCCTTCCTTATAAAGATAGAAATATAATTCGTATGCGATATTATGTTGCCCCTCGTGTTGTTATATAAAGCTAGGAATGCGGTCGAGGCCTTCTGAAATATTAATTTGCGATCCCTGGCAGTCATTTATAAGGTATCTCTGTTCATACACTAAATATCTTTAGGGGACACTGTACATAACATTATGTTCAACTATAACTATGAATAGATATAGGTTCCTTTTAGAGGGTGTAAAAGTAGCCTTAACAAAGTCGTAAGGTTCTCCCCGAAGAACCCTCTTAGAACCTAGTTACGGAGATATTGTAAGTATGTCAAAGTTTCGAATTTTTCATAAGGGCTCGTTTACGGACACGCGGGGCGTCGCGCGGCGCGTGCAAAAGTCTCGTCTCGTGCTTTTTTATTAATTTACTGAGAGACGGTTCCACCGCAACAAACGCCTTTTTAAAGTAACGAGCGAAAAATCGCTTCTCGTAAAATCGACGTTTAAAATCGTTAACTTTTTCATACATTGCCATGTGTTGGAATTAAAAACGCCGCACGGGCCGCGCGCCGCCCCGCCTGTACGTAAACATGCACTAAGTTTTCTTTTATATCAATTTTTAAGGTAGTAATTTTACTTTAATAAACTCCATGACCCGTTTAGGTACTCATCATCATCATCATCATCAGCCTATAATGCTTCCACTGCAGGGGAGGTACAAAGCAAAATACACTAGCAAAATATTTTGAGTTTCACTACAAAACTTAACGCTCTTTCTGAGATCGTGCACGTACTCGTGCAGTTGTAAATAACTTTTTATTTTCAAACTAAGCTTAAAAACTTCGTAACTTATACGTAGTTCCAAAGCAAGGCTTAAACACAACTTACTTAAAGTCACTTTAATAAGTTTAAACACGTTATTTCTCCAATATTTTTCACCGGTTTAAAATTCAACTCCACTTTCATAAAACCTTCCGCCATTTTTTTTAAACAAAAGAAAAACCATGCCATAAAACTTCCAATATTCCAATAACGATTTTAAAAATTCTTTCACACAACAATAAAATCTCGCTTGAACTCATTCCTCATTCAATATCGTTCACTAATCAAATATGGAACGGTCCATTATGCGCCTTGAATTGTTCTGCGAACACGGAGCGCGGATTGTGAACGACGGACGACATCATTCATTCACTCGTTCAATGGCTGCCGAATCGACCGTTTGATGTGATGTGACAAAGTTACTAGTTCGAATATAAAGGGGGAAGTTTTTGTGTTGGTACTGATTGTCTTGTTTGCGTCGATTTTAGTTAATTAATTATTTGGTGTTGATTGGTCTTCAACTTAACTGCATAATTTATAGAAATAATTAGAGTATAAAGAATACACAGTTTTTTTACAATATTCTTATTATCTATGGGTATTTTTGGTGTTTGTATCGCTGACAGCTATAATAACGCTAATAGCAATATTTTCCAGACAAACTTTGAATGCACAGAAAAGGTTTGGGTCCGTAATTGAACTGAAGTCTTGGGCCCATTAATATTGTAATATTATAATACCCATAATATCACGCCTTGTAAACCCCAAAGGTTTAGGCAGAAACGTACCTACCTTTTCTCTGAGTCGTAGGGAGTGTCAGACTTCCTCCCACCACCCATTTTCCCCTTAGACCTTTGTGTCGAGGCCGCAGTATCTCTTTCGAACAATCCGCAGCCCCGACGGGAAAGCGTACCTACCTAATAGTTCAAATATGTATATTTCGTCAGTTAGGCTTAAGTCCCATGTAATAGGGGGCGAGTCTATTGAAATAAAAAATATATATATAAAAAAAAAAACAACCACGCACAAACCCAGATTCTGTGGCTGCTACTGAGAAATTCCTGACGAAAAACCCAATAACACTTTGCCAGACCGAGGGATCGAATGCAGAACCTAAACCTCACTATTCACGCTTGCGTCTTCTAGACCACCGAGGCAGTTAACACATTTGAAGCACGTTAACACACGCGACATTTAAAGCACGTAAAAATACGCGTATACCTAAATGTGTTCGGTCCCTATATTACTGTAAAAACGTACCTAAGGCCTAATGAGTTTTTAATGTTGCTAAATTACTATTTATGAGACCTACCGTAATCATGTAAATTAACTAATGGTGTACCTTCTCCTAATGTAAATGAAGATTTGTGAATCCTTAGGAAAATTGGGCTGATTATGGGATATTCTAAAATTAGGTTCGCCTTCTAAAAGGTCTAAATGCCAGCTTCCATACAAAAAAGTTTAAACCCAAAAACAAATTGTTGTATGAATTTGTTACATTTTTATTTTTATATTCTTTGTGACATTTCATGACTACTTTTATCTAATTTTGACATGATTATATAACTTTTGTGATTGTACCTACTTATAATTTGTAATATGTTTAAAAAAATCTTTGATATTTTGTAATCCTTTTGGCGGGACACAGCACGGTTCTAATTTATTGTAACAATTGATGTATTTTATGTACCCTTTTTTTTTTGGTGGGTGGAAAATCATCAAATTGCGGCCACAGAATCAGGATTTGTGCCCCATTGATGGCAATAGGCTCCCTCTCTAATACATGAACTTAAATATAATTTGACAGAATGCAGTAGTTGTATGTGCTAGGGTCTGTACATGTAGTGAAAACAAAGTGATTTTAGAAAAAACCTTTATATCGATCCATAAACGTCTTGAAAAAAGAAAAAGACATAAGTTTTGTAAAAAATGGGTAAAACCATTGGAAGATTTTTTTTTATCAGCCCACGCTGTCCGTGTGGGCAAAGGCCTCCCCCTTGGCTTTCCAAGCTTTTTTGTTTATTGCCTTCTTCGTCCAATCTATTAAGAATGAGTCCAGATCGTAACCCCAGCATTTCTTGGGCCTGCGGCCGTCTTCAAGCACCCACCGCCAGAATAGGCTTAAAAAATCTTTTTTTCTCTCAGCCATTTGATCCCACTACAGAGCGAAGGCCTCCCTTCTCTCCTCCCACTTATCCCAATCCAGTGCTATTATTTGCCAATCCTTGTGAAGCACAAAAAAATGATTCGTGCATAAGTTTGCCAGTTCCGGACAGGCAGAGGGCGCGGCGCGAAACTTCGTAGCGGCGTAGCGGCGTCGGCGTAGCACCGTAGCGGGGTCGTAACGTAGCATGTAGCTGAGTGAAACATAAAGTTAAATACGTTGTTTCCTATTAACTGTCTTTATAGAGGTGTCGACACTTCTTACATTATAATTACAACAGTATACAGCCTTTTCCGGGCATAATTCGGGACCCGTGACTGCTGCAGAGAAATTCCGAATGACAAAACCCGATTGCACTGCCATACCCGAGTATCGAACCCAGGAACTCATACTCAGCTGTCGCGCTTGCGATCCCTAGACCAACAAGGCAGTCACACAATCTATGCACACAATTAATCAGCTTAGTAAATATACATTTATTATCAAATAAATCCAGAAAATATAGGGATCAAGCTCTTTTTTTCGATTCTGGATTCGTTTAAACAAAACAGGGTTGTATTTGTGCCCACATCTGTTACTTTCGGTTTGTACACCATCTTGAAAGAATGACTACAAACTTGTGTTACTCTGCCCCGTACACAAGGTGACGCCGAGATGTTTGCCAGACTAAGTAAAATTAAAGCAATCTATTGCCCGGGGACAGCCAATTTACTTCTGTTGCTCTAGGGTTGTGGGTACCTAGTTTTATTTTATTTCCAAATAAAATCATGCACTTAGAAATTCTTAAAAAAAAAACGTTCGGTGGAAGATTGTTTTTTTTTTCATATCTAATAATCAATTTATTTAATTTAGATAACAATAATTTATCTATTTTATCATGTTAGTAAATCAAAGAGTTTTTTGCAAAGATGAACATAAATAAATCACCAACAATTCATAAGTTATGTTTAGTTTTATAGAAGACTAGCGTTTGCCAGCGGCTTCGCCCGCGTGAACATGACGATTTTCCATACAAACTTTCATCCCCTATTTAACTCCCTTAGGGGTTGAATTTCGAAAAATCCTTCCTTATTCCTTGTCTACATTTTAAAGGGAACCTCTGTGCTAAATTTCAGCTTTCTAGGTCCAAGTGTTTGGGCTGGGCGTTGATGAGTCAGTCAGTCAGTCAGGACTTCTCTTTTTATTTTATTTGAAGAAGAAGAAGAAGATATGCTGTACCAAGCCAGAATGAGTTGAGATAAGGACTGAAGAAGGGTGATGATGATGTTTGAGACCATAAAATAATATACCTAAGTGATTTTCTTCTTCTTCTTCTTATCGTGTGGGCAGTAAGGTCTAACGACCCTACACACCCTAGTGTCAGAGTTTCTAAACCGCCGCAAGGGCCCATGATATGGTTTGACGACCGCCATTTTGGCGGCCAGGACCACCAGCTTATACGTGCCTTCCGAAGCACGGAACCATCTTTTTATCAGACAATCAGGTAATTCAAGCCTGCAATGTCCTAACCAAACTGGAAACAACTTACAAAGTATGCTTCCCGTGGGAATCGAACCCACGACCACCGGGTCACAAGGCAAACGCCTAAACCACTCGACCACGAAGGCAGTTTTAAGTGATTTTGAAAAATTAGTAATGAGCCTGTTTCTTGAAAGCCAACTTCTTTAGATCTAACCACTTTAATTCAACAATATGACGGCCATTCTCGGATTGCCTAATTACCGTAACCTTTTTTATTTTTCACTAATTTGACTTAGACACATTAAAATAATATATGAAAGAATTCTTTCATATTTGTGTTTAAGTCAATTTAGTGAAAAATAAAAAAGTTACGGTAATTAGGCTGGGACGGCTAAATCGGAGAATGACCGATGAGTAGTACCTATTGTAATTAAAATATTTATAAATGCTAAATACGTTTTGAAACTTAATTGGTCACGAGTGTTATCATAACCACTGAAAAGGAATAATATTCACCAAATCACCATGTTTACTATTTGCAACAGCGCCGAAATATCGGAAACTCATAATAAATAGTAAACATGGTAAATATTCCTTTTTCAGTATTAATGAAAATAAATGCGAAAGTTTATGATAATAGATGAATAGATGGCGTAAAAATATACTGAACGGTTTGACATACAATTTTACAGTATTTTAGCGTATACATGAGAAGATCACATAGCGTAACACAAAATATTATAAAACGAAGTCCTCCACCGTGTCTGTCTGTCTGTCTGTATGCGATAAGCTCAAAAACTACTGCACCGATTTTCATGCTGTTTTCACCAATGGTACTAAAGGTAAAAGGAAAAAAATACACAGACAAAGCCACGGTTTCAAAGAGTACTCTATAAAAAAAAAGACGGGTTGCACTCCGGGAGTGCCGGCAGAAGTGAAAACTTGATTATTAACGTTGAGCATGTTTGATATTTTGGAATGGTTAGGGAATAATTTTGCACCAATTGCTTTAACAGTATAAAAGTACTATCATTTATGTGGTAGAATACAATATTGATTTATTGCGCTATCGTACACAAACATGACAATTTATATTACATTAAAAATTTAACACTTTAAAACTATTACAATTACTTTACATTAAAAAGTTTATCTCTCCGAAAAATTAACTTTCATCCATAATTTCAACGACTTTTTCACCATCATCATTACCAGAACTATCATCGCCAATCTCTAAAACTGATACGATAGGTTTATGGTAGCTGAAGTAAGAAACGAACAGTTTTGATTCGAACCTATTTAAATGTCTAATAAAGACCGCATCAATAGTAGTTTTGTATTTCGTTGTGCTAAGATTGCGATCATTCGACATAGTTAAACCAAATTCATTATTTAAAAATTCAATTATTCCGCCATAACTATGCTAACCCATTTATTTTGTCTTTCCCTGTCCTCCGATCGGAACTCCGATTGGTAGGAGGAGCGGGAATATTTTTTCCCATGCCTCCGATTAAGCATCATAAAAACATTGTACAGTCTAGTTCAAAATAAATTATTTTTGTATTTTATTGACTGTACAGTCGACATCGTTAACGTTCAGGGTCAAAATGTCCAACTCCCACACGACTAGTCTAAGATCGATAGTTTCCGAGATATAGCCGTTTCAATTTTGACAGCTGTCATCCGAAATGTAGATCTCATTGAGATCTATCACTTGTCCCTACACACAACTAGTCTAAGGTCGATAGTTTCCGAGATATAGCTGTTTCAATTTTGACAGCTGTCATCCGAAATGTAGATCTCATTGAGACCTATCACTTGTCCCTACACACAACTAGTCTAAGGTCGATAGTTTCCGAGATATAGCCGTTTCAATTTTGACAGCTGTCATCTGAAATGTAGATCTCATTGAGACCTATCACTTGTCCCTACACACAACTACTCTAAGGTCGATAGTTTCCGAGATATAGCCGTTTCAATTTTGACAGCTGTCATCCGAAATGTAGATCTCATTGAGACCTATCACTTGTCCCTACACACAACTAGTCTAAGGTCGATAGTTTCCGAGATATAGCCGTTTCAATTTTGACAGCTGTCATCCGAAATGTAGATCTCATTGAGACCTATCACTTGTCCCTACACACAACTAGTCTTAGGTCGATAGTTTCCGAGATATAGCCGTTTCAATTTTGACAGCTGTCATCCGAAATGTAGATCTCATTGAGACCTATCACTTGTCCCTACACACAACTAGTCTAAGGTCGATAGTTTCCGAGATATAGCTGTTTCAATTTTGACAGCTGTCATCCGAAATGTAGATCTCATTGAGACCTATCACTTGTCCCTACACACAACTAGTCTAAGGTCGATAGTTTCCGAGATATAGCCGTTTCAATGTTGACAGCTGTCATCTGAAATGTAGATCTCATTGAGACCTATCACGTGTCCCTACACACAACTAGTCTAAGGTCGATAGTTTCCGAGATATAGCCGTTTCAATTTTGACAGCTGTCATCCGAAATGTAGATCTCATTGAGACCTATCAATTGTCCCTACACACAACTAGTCTAAGGTCGATAGTTTCCGAGATATAGCTGTTTCAATTTTGACAGCTGTCATCATTATTATTATTATTATTAATTATTATTATTATTATTAATTATTATTAGTATTATTAATTATTATTATTATTATTAATTATTATTATTATTATTAATTATTATTATTATTATTATTATTATTATTATTAATTATTAATTATTATTAATTATTATTATTAATTATATTATTATATTAATAATTTTATTATTATTATTAATTATATTATTATTATTAATAATTTTATTATTATTATTATTATTTTTAATTATATTATTATTAATAATAATTATTATTATTATTAAGCGCCCTGCGCTGCCTAAACGAAACAGTAGGCCCAGGCATACATTTTCGCCGCGCCGTAGAGAGGGGATAGCTGTCTACTCTCCATCCGTCTTACGCTTTTTCGATCAGGGTCACGTGGTCACGTGTCCTGACGAATTTTCGATCAGGGTCACGTGGTCACTTGTCCTGACGCGAGTTTAAGATTTTATACCCATCACAGAACAATTTCCCAAAGTGCTCAACGCCGCTAAAGAAGTTTTCACTTCAATAAAACAATTTGTTTCATGCAGGCAGTCGTAAAGGAAAACGTAAAGGAAGATCATGTAATGAGGGGGAAACAGAGATAAGCAGAGCTATTCTGCCGTGGTATAACTATAATGCCGTTATCTGCTAAAGTCATTTTTTTGAATAACGCAGAAAAACCGCGGCAAATTTTTAAACCGATGTCATTTTTCGAGGAGGACACCTATCAGAGATTTGGAAGTACTAAAATATAGATGAAATCGCATACTTTTGAACTACTTACCCTATCATATCGTAAATATAATTTAATTTCATGAAAAAGCTTCTTTTGTGTTTTACTTCATCAAAGATGTAACCGAAATCATAATGGATCATCGACTAAAACGCCGCTACGTAAAGCGTAACGGCGTTTTAGTGTATCTTTTTCATAGCAAATTATTGTTTATTAAAATGCTAAAACTTCATCACTTCATTGATTAACTAAAACGGCGTTATTTGCACATAACGACAATTTAGCTTACGATTATGTATTATAGAACTGATTCATGTTAAACTTAAGTGCGTTTAACGTTACTTTACTGCTTTTAAGTCTGGTAACCTTTAGAAGCGTATTAAATACAAGGATAAACTTGAATCATTGTTTAGCTAAAACGTGGTTAAACTAAAAACCTTACAGTTTAACGACATTATAGCGTAGTAATATAAAAAAAATTGTGAACCATTTTCTTGCACAAAATGAATTAAATTTGTTGAAATTAAAGATAATTTTTAAATAAAAGTCATAGTTTTATCAATCAACTAGTCTTGATTGACAATATTTTTTTATTGCTTTTCAAATAATATGTAATTATGCTTAAACTTATAACTTTCACAAAACTTTGCTTATAACTAGATTTTTTAGGAACTTTCGGTTCTATGGAATAACACTAAAATCACATCAGTTATTTAGCAATATAATTATGAACTACTTGTACTTTAAAATAAGATAACATAAAACAAAAATTACAGACAAACTTCAGTCTTTCAATTAACCTGAGATAACAAACAATCAAAACTAATTCTACTCTTCTCCTTGAACTCAAAACTTTATATTTCTAGTATCATTTAAAAACAATCATCAACTGAAAAACAAAAAATAATTTTCCTTATTTAAATTTTAGTTATAACTTTTATCTACATTTATTAAAGCCTTCTTGATAAAATATAATTATATATTCTCAAACACAAGGCATACCTGGAATTTATATCGAATTGCTCAAAACTATATTACTCAAACAGTAAAGCAAAAATACAGTCAGAACAGACGGGGCCCGAATTTGAAGTGAGACGAGGCGTCATACGATTGTGACCCAATGTCACCCAAATTATTCTCCGCAGAACTGGAAAATATATTCCGGAAACTGGATTGATCTCATCTGGGTCTCAACATCGATGGTCAGAAACTGAATCACCTCAGATTCGCAGACGACTTAGTCGCATTTGAGGAAAACCCAAAAAAACCAAACCACAAAAAAAAAGACTGTGGACCAATTCAGAAAAAAAAACCGACACTGATAGATTCAATCCGGGGTGGGATTGAATCTGTTGATGAATACATATAATTATCTTGGCCACTTTATATCACCATAAGACCAAATAACTAAGGAAGTCAACACAAGCATAGCAAGTGGTTGGAGAAAGTATTGGTCATTAAAAGAGGTCATGAAATCCAGAGACTTGGGAATGGCTGTTAAGAGTTTTTTTTTTTAATATCTGCATACTACCCTGTATAACATACGGATGCGAAACATGTGCACTGACAAAACAGCACAGAAATAAACTGCAGTACTGCCAAAGAGCCATGGAACGGAGCATGACAAAAAATATACGCAAAGCAGATCATGTAAGAAATGAAGAATTGAGGGCAAGAACTAATCTACCAGACATCTTGACCAGCAGGGCTATTGCATATCTTTTGACGACAGTGGATAACTTAAAGTGTCTATCAAATAACTGTCAAATGGTGAGTTTTTAAGAAAAAAATGTATCAAACCATAACCAATTTCCAGTTAATCTATGGACATCTTTTTAAGTCAGTGGCTATCCACTGACTTAAAAAGATACGCAATAGCCCTACAGGATTGACCAACAAAAATGGAGATGGACTGGCCACATGATGAGAGCAAACACAGAGAAATGGAGTAAAATAATAACGGACCGGTATCTAAGGGAAAGTAAACGCAGCAAGAGGAAACAGATAAAGAGATGGGAAGATGAGCTGAAACAAACAGCGGGCCCCAAGTGGAGGATAGTGGCTCGAAACAGAAAGCAATGGAAGGAGCTAGAGGAGGCCTTTGTCAAAAGATACACTGAAATAAGCGACATTCTGTAACAACTTTACAGTAAAAAACAAGATTTAATTCAGAAAATAAAGGGCAATTTATTTATTTATTCAAAATCGTATCACAGTTACATTACAAAATTAAAAATTATTATTTGAAATTATGAACTATTTTAAATAAGTCTGAATAAACTGACACTACTCTATATTATTATTCTAATCAGAACTTGTACCGGAATGCTCATTTTCGCTTTTTGGCAAGTTTTTCCAAAATAACAATTTGTGAGGGGGAGTTATGTTCGATAGGTTTTTAAAGAAATCTGCATTCCTTCTTAGGTTCGATACCTTTCGGTTCAGTTCTATATTTGAATACCATGTCCGTGGGTTTTTAAATATCTATTGTTCATGAAACGAAGTGTTGTATAAGATGCATCATCGAAATGATTTTTATTTAAATAAGATTATAACTTTTACGTACAAAACATACCACAACAATATTTTTTAAATAAGCTCTGGGATTGGATGTTTGAATCCTTCTTTGGGACACAAATGATGGAAATTGATGGTTCGCCATATCGCAATCGTTGCAAAATTGGGGGGATCAAACCTGGAACGACACACTTCCTTACCCACAAGCTCCTGGCGGTGCACAAGTTTCACCCCGACAGCTTGATTTCGGTACAAGATCGTTACGTAGCCGGTGTCCCCCGCCCCGCGCCAGATCAGTTAACGGCTTTGTAGTGTATTAGTGTGAGATAACGTCGCTTTAGTCTAATAATGACGGACAATACATTTTTGTTTAGGTTTGAAAATGCCGCTACGGGCTTGTAACGTACGTTAAGTCAAAATATAAGTATCTCAAATATGAAACAATAATGCCGTTAAACATCGTTAGTCAAGTTTAAGTCTAACATTTTCAATTAACGACGTTATAGTTAAAAAAAAGCGAACTCCTTTATTAAAAAAAGAATACCTATAAAACAGTTATAGTATCTTAACCGCTTTGTAGTGTACAGAAGACTGCTAACGGCAATCTAGACAAGTAACCATATAAATTTGTTGTGATAAAAATATGAGCTAATGAACTTTAGTGGCTTTATAGACTCACAAAGTTACTTAACGTTATTTTTGCTTATTTCACACGTGAGAAATATGCACATAACGGCATTTTTATAATTATTATTTCCAAAACTATTCAAGATATTGAAAATTCGCAAACACAGATCGATAGATTTTTTTTTTCTCATTAAGATAGTATCAAAAGTTGAAAATCGACCAGATGTTGGATAACGGCATTTTAGTTATACCACGGCAGTATTCGTCATGTTTAGCATTATCAAATACTTTGGTGAAATCATGGGGTCAGAGATAAAAGACAAAAGAAAAACGAACTACAGAGATAAAAGGAGTTCGGCTTGGAATAAGAAACTGTATTGTTCTTTTACGGTTTATTTACCGCTTTCCATTGAGTTGGCTGATAGATGGGAATATATGGGGAAGGTTTTTATTCGGGAATGCATGAGGTAATGTTTAAACATTATAGTTAGAAAAACAATGAAAGAAAAAGTACTTATTAATTTGTTATTAGAAATAAACAAAATTTTATTAAAAGTAAACATTTACTAAGGACTATTTGTTTTGATGTTTTTAAAAACTAACAAAGATAAAGATATTTAGAATTGACTTTAGACATTACCGCATAATTTAATGTTAGCAGAAAAGACACCGTCAAGATGATGCGTGAAGAGGAACGCACACACCAGCCACCACGCGACTGTATAAGCCGCTGCACGACGCATTTCGTCCCTTTTCTTCATCGAGTCAACAAGCTACGAGGAATCTCTGCCTGCAGTTAGAACAGCCAATTCTGCCTACCTTCATTTTGATTCTGCCTATTTAGTGTTCTTTTTATTTCCTGTTAAATTGAAATGTTTAAAATATAAAACCGTTGGTTGATAGTTGTTATTATTTTATCTGTTTAATGCTAGTTTTCTTATAAAAACATAACGCCTAATAGGGTTTCCTCGATCCATCCCAAAGTCTCAACTCGTTCCATCGTCGACCTCATCTCTGCCCTTAGGGCAAGATTGAGGTCAAGAGTAAGCCCATATAAAAAAAAAAAAGTAACTGCCAGCGTGGAGCTCCTCTGCAGGATATGCCCACCTCCTATCCTGCCCATCCTGCACAACCACTTGCTCCTTTCAAGATTTACTCGAAGCAAACGATAGAGCTATGCAGGTGGCTACATACTGGTCTTACACGATTTGAGATCATCATGGAGATCATGAAGAAGAATAACTTAACGCCTGTTATTTGCCAAATGTTGGGCACTTAATATTACACTTACATTTCACCAGGGGCCCAATTCTGTAAAATAGCTAACTTATCAATAGTGTGTCGATAGTGTGTCGGTTGTGTCTCAATAGACTACTCATTGAGATTTGGTATTCTACAAATATTTATGGTCATTGACTTGCCACTGTAGTGACATTGAAACGCCATAGTAGGACTTTATGGTAGTCTGTAAATATATTTCAAGTGAAATCTGACCGTTGTGTCTATCGTGTTTGGCTATCGAACTGCCATTGTGAAGCCATCGAACAACGACACCTCTTTTCCCTATTGCATAATAATGTCTGTAGTGTGTCGATAGAGTGACAATGGCATGTTGCCTAACTCTAAGTTACAGAATTGGGCCCCTGGTAAGTTACAGTCCCTTGTAATAAGGGGCGAGCCTATTGCCACTACCTTGACATAAATCTAGACTCTGTGGCTGCTACAGAAATAAAATATTGACGGAAAAGCCTTATAACGGACTGTCTGAGTTTATAATAAAAATATTCGTAATTTTGTTTCGCCAGCCCTAAGTTGCAACGCGGACACCGGGTCAATTCCGTCGTTTACTTATTTTAATAAAACTCCGCAGACGTACAAATTTCAGCTTATTAGCGCACTCGGAGAAATACAGAAGTTATGTAATACGACCAGTGACCTAAATACATACACAGTGTTGTGTAGGAGATTTTTTTATGTGAAAACTGGCGACCCGACCCTGCTACGCACGTTTCTAAACTAGTCTAGATTTCACCTAGTCTGTGGTCAATATTTTGACCGACTGGGATAAAAAGTATCTATGTGTTAATCCCGGATATAAACTACACACATCAACACGGTCTAGGGATATTTCATACTCAATTAAATAACTCGAAAAGTACTGGCCGCATTGGAATCTTTAATACACCGATTTGTTTGTAATTTATCTCAGCCTAATTCCAAATTCAAATTTTTGAAAATTCTTTTGTTTCGGTGGCATAAAAATGTCTTGATGTATAGGAGAGGGAATTTTCATTTGTGCGAAATTTAAAAAACAATACGAATTACGTTTAGTTACAGTTTTTTTTTCATTTTTAAACGTAAGATAAAGTAACAATTGAGGTATTGTAGCCATGCAACGCCGACATTTGACGAGGGCGGAGATGTTACGAGCTGTGGGAATGCTGGAAGCTGGATCTGTTCAGCGTAATGTTGCTGAGGCCATAGGGACCCATCAAAATGTAATTTCAAGATTGTGGACACGCTATCGTGCCACAGGTGAAGTAGCGGAGAGGCAGCGGGGGCCAAGTCGCATCACTACCCCCAGACAAGACCGATTTTTGCAAATTTCTGCGCGAGTTCAACCAAATGCAACGGCGACTCAATTGGTCCAAAGGCTGCGAGTGGAACACCAAGTGCTTGTGAGTGACCAAACTGTAAGAAGGCGACTGCATGAAAGCAATCTACGCTCTCGTAGACCACTCCGGGTCCCACCTTTACGGAGAGGCAATCGTGGACGACGATTAGAATGGGTTCGGAACCACGTGGACTAGGGCCGTGAGCAATGGTCCAATGTGCTGTTCACGGATGAATCCAGGTTCGGCTTCCATCCAGATTCACGAAGGACGCGTGTTTGGCGAGTTCCTGGACGATGGAGCCGTCTCCAGAACCCTCAGGAAGTTCACCCATACCAAGGAGGAACAATTATGGTTTGGGCAGGAATTCGTCTTGGAGGACGGACGGATCACGTTTGGGTGCGGGGCAATATGACGGAAGAACGATACGTCCAACAGGTGCTGGGGCCCGTAATCTTGCCTCACAGAACACAAATGGGGCAAGATTTCCTGCTCATGCACGACAATGCCCGGGCACACACGGCGAGAACGGTAGCAGCTTGGTTACATACACATAATGTTAGGGCCTTAGACTGGCCTGCTCAATCGCCAGATCTAAATCCCATTGAGCATGCGTGGGATATGCTGCAAAGAAGAGCTCTGAAGGAAGTTCCCGAAAATTTGGCTACAGAAGATCAACTTTTTGCGCACCTCAGAAGGACATGGGACAATATTCCGCAGCAAGACATTGACAACCTTGTTCTGAGCATGCCGAATCGTTGCCGATGTGTTATGAACATCATGGGCGCTTTCTCAGACTACTAACTTCAAGTTTATAAACACAAATTAAATGATTTTTCTATTTTTTTCAGTTTTTACTCACAAATTAAAAGTTAATTCATATACGGTTTCCGTCTATGCTTCATTTTTTTTCCATAAAATCCTGAAATTTTAATCAGTACCTTAACCATTATTAAAAAATGGTAGAATATTAAATAACGTATATTTTAAATATATACATGTCATATAAATAATTAACACATTGATAGTAATTCGCTTTTTTAAAAATATCCCTAGACCGTGTTGATGTGTGTATCTGTGTCAATTATATTGCTTAAATCCGTTTTGCAGTAGCGCAAGAATAAGTAAAGTTTTGATATACAAAACCTTCACTAAAGTGTCAACATTTTTATAAAATGATGGCTTAAGTAATCATTAAACGTCTCTGAGTGCCAAAAACAATTACCAATGGAAATCAGTGTACATATTAACTACCGTGTTTTAATTTGAGATTTCCATCATAACCGAAAAACATGAAAATGAAGAAACCCAACTCAGCCGGTCTGTATTTTTAATGGTGTACAGTAAAGCCCCTAATTCTACCTTCGTGGAAAAGTTAAGTAAGTTGAAGTAATATGTTCTACGAAAGATGTGCGTTAAGGTTGATGCGACAAGGTAGCCCGCGAAATTCGAATTGTTTACGTTTTTTGCAATTTTCCGGATAGTGTCAAGTTGTATGTTAAATAAAAATGTTTTTTACTCAGTAATAATGATTAAAATCACAAATACAACCATGTCAGTTCACATAAGTCCCAAAAATGCCTTTTTCATCAAATAATCACATTGATCACTCAAGAGACTTATATGAACTGGGACAGTTGTATTAGTGATTTTAGTAATGATTACTCAGTAAATAGACATTTAATTTTGTGATTTAACAAAAAAATTGTCACTGACCGGCAAATTGCAAAAAACGTAAAAAAAACGAATTTCGGGGGTTACCTTGCCTTGTTGCATTCGTCTTAACAAAAATTCGAATAAAACTCTTCTTCTTTACGACATAGCAAAATAGTGAACGAACAATGTCCCAGTACACGGTCCGTTAAGTAATAACATGTCCCAAGCAAACGTGCTGACTTCAAAAGTCGAAGTCGCCACTTCAGACGGCTTTAAAAGTCGCCGTTTATAGGTGCATTGTAAAAGGAGCTGTGTAGAGTTAAGGTGTCTCGTGAAAACTTGAGTGTGTGGGTCGGTTTATATTGCTTGAAACATTATATAACATCACGCCTGTAATCCCCGAAGGGTTAGACAGAGGTGTATCCGTTAGTACACCCATAAAGGTGAATGGGCTTATTGGTACACCCCTCCAATAGCAATGTCATATACGTCGTTGGATAGCTCTTTTTAACTGAAACAATATTTACTATGACAGTTTTGTTGAAATGTTTGTCCGTTTTGAGTTATAGCTCAAAAACAAAGGTAAAAATGGATACCATTATGATATTATGTTAACGTGTATTTTAATTAATATTTTTTTACCGCCTCGTTTGTCTCAAGCAGGACTGCTGAACATGACATGTGAACGTGACATGTGTTCGATTCCCAGGTTCTCTCAAGAATTTTTCAGCCACGGAGTCTGAATTTGTGATTGGTTGATGGCAATAGGCTCGCCCCCTATTAGGTACATGGGACTTAAACATAACTGACGAAGTGGGTGTACTATTAGGCACTAACACCTCTGCCTAACCCTTCGGGGATTACAGGCGTGATGTTATGTTTCGTTATTATAATTACGAATTACGTAATATACAATGACATTGATGTTATTTTAGCTTACACACCAAGATTATAATAACGTTAAATAGGTATCCATTTTTACCTTTGTTTTTGAGCTATAACTCAAAACGGACAAACATTTCAACAATACTGTCTTAGTAAATATTGTTCCAGTTAAAAAGAGCTATCCAACGAACGACGTATATGACATTGCTATTGGAGGGGTGTACCAGCTTTCATACATTTTCGCCCATTCTCTTTTGGCCAGTATTTCAATAATTTTATCAGTTATGTTTGAGTCCCATGTGGTAGAGGGCGAGTCTTTTGCCATCAACCGTGCACAAATTCAGGCTCCGTGGCTGCTACTGAGAAATTTCTGATGAAAAACCCAATAACACTTGGCAATAACATTGCTTGTAATGCAAGTTTATACCAATTACATTTTAAAAGTGGAAGAAACCAGGATGTCTAAAACCGAAAAAATCGAAGATATGTGACACAACCAACCCGCACTGGGCACGCGTGGTGCATTATAAGCACATCTCTCTCCTAGAGAGGAGGCCGGAGTCCCTGCAGTAGGAACAGTATAGGCTGATGATGATGATGATGAAAAGACCTCGTGCTCAGCAGTACCGTTTGCGACCACTAGACCAACGAGGCCAGAAGAATCTAAAGCCACTTTCACCACCCGTCTTAAACTTAGTCAATATTCAATTAACTAAACCTTGGGTATGCAATAAACTGAGTTTAGTGACAAACTAACGGTCGACCTGACACGGCCCGATTAAAGTTACTCCTAAATTGATCGTAGAAACCACAGATATAGATAGACCTAGATAACTCAAGTATTACGATCTGTATGAAATCCAAGTGTGCCATTTTATGACTACCTATTATGACGTCACAAGTACTAAATCGGAAAATCAAATCGATTCAAAGACACCACGTACCCACGTACGGCGCCTTCTTCGCCCCAACACTTTTTATTTTTTTTTGGTGGGTGGAAAATCATCGAATAACCCCCCCCCCCCCCCCCCCCGCTCTTGGGCAGAGCGAAGGGGAGTGTCAGACTTCTACTGACTAAAAACCAAACCCATGTTCCTTCTTCGCCCTTGTGTCGAAGCAAACTGAGCGCGAAAGAGGCCACTTACGATTTTTGTACGTAAGCTAGGCACAAAAGAGGCACGCGAAGTAGTTGCTCTTGCGCTATCTAGGTCTATCTATATCTGTGGTGGAAACTGTGTGGTTGAATATCTTTAGGAACCCTTGACCTTCGGTTTGAGGAGAAGATTCTTGTGGTTACTATTGAAATTGGTAAAGTTATACGTCGAGTATCAACTAGATAAGTCCACTTCGTATGTGTTTAAGTGCTTTTCGATATTCAGGATTCGTCGAATTCTATGGTTGTTTTGAACGATAAAATTTACAGAGAAATAGTAGAATAATTTATTCTCGTTGTATTCCTAGTTGTTATGCCAGCACTTTAAGCTCCTACATTGTATCAATATTTCAAATATAATTAATTTGTTCTCTGCGTCTGCGACCATTTTTTGTTGCGGACCATACTTGAACGTTCTAGTTAAGGAGATATTGGTGGTCAAAGTTCCAAAATGTTTACAAGTTTTAGTTTTAAAGGTTTATAACTCTTACCTAATTCGCCTCCATAACCCGTTTACTATACCCGTTGATTCATAGTATCCATTAGCACAATGTTTTTAATGTGTTTCGTTGAGTTTTACCGAAAAATATGCTTTTACATCCCAAAAAAAAAAAAACTCAGCATAATTTTTTGCGCACCACTTAGCTTGATGTACCTACATAATACTTGGTTGACGGCATCGTGAAAGATTCATTTACACCCTGTATTTTTTAGAGCGATCATAATATCCTATGAAAACAAAACCCAAAAAAGCCGACACCATAAAACAATGCCAGTCGCCATAATATATTTCTCTAATACATAAATCATATCAAAAACATCCTCTCGACATTCCCACCCTAATATTATATTAAAAAATATAGCCGCCATTACGAATTGACCGCCAAAAAAAAACATGGCTGCTGAAATTAAAAACAACATTTCGTAAATCGAATTTGATGAATACTGACGATCTAAAATTACTTTTTTCGATTGCCCGAGAGTGTTGTAAATGTAAAATAGAGGTCAAATGTTGGGGTAAGAGTGACAATTTAATACGCTTTATTGTTTTAATAGGAAGGACTGCAGAGTAAAAAATAACAGTGTGGTAATTGGAAAGTGATAAAGAGTTTTTTGATAGATAAGTTTTTGACTGACGTGATTTATATTTTTTGTGCAGTATCACGCATAACTGTCTATGTATTGGTCTAGTTAATGCAATCGTGATTGTCCTGCAGCCTTTGTACAGTCAAACGGTATGTCTATGACAATAATATCATACGAATATTTTTTTAGAAGTAACATTTCGAAGAAGTATGGGACATAATATTAGTATATTATGGTACAAGTGTGTAACGTTGGTGATTAATCGCTGAGGCGCCATTGAGACCCGAGCCGTCAGGTGAGGGTCTTAAGAAAGCCGAGGACGGTAATCATCAATACACACGTGTATCATACGACGTTTTTCAACACACTTGTGAAGAAAATAATACTAAAAAGTCATCTTCAACAGTTAAAACGAGTTCTGTTTTTTTTCACAATAGCGTGAAAAACTAATCGGTTTACCTATGCGCGCGCATCTACAGTTCGACAACTTATCTGTGCAGGCGTGAAAACACGGAACTAAAATAAATGTACTAAGTTTGACGTTTTAAGCGTGACGATTTGGATGCTTTTATACAAGATTGGCCGGAGAAAGCCGCACGGAGAGAAGAGTGGAAAACTATGGGGGAGGCCTTTGCTCAGCAGTGGGACAATATAGACTAACAAAAAAAAAAAAGTTTGACGTATAGCGAGCGATGTATTTTTTCTTGACCATGGGCGCCACCATGAATACTGTAACAATGGAGATCGGCCATAGACTAAAAGATGATTTTTGACTTTTCGCGGATAGAGTTTTAGCCACGGACAAAATGGGGAATTCAAAGTTTTCTTTATTACAGAGAAAACACAAGTTGTATTATTTTATTTTAATGAAAGTTTCATTTATTAAAAACGTACAAGATAAAATTATCTATTTAAATTCAAATTTGCATGAAATGAGCAAGCACTAAGTACATTAATTTATTTTTACTTTTTATGAACGTAGCAACTCAACCAATAAAATTTAAAAAAAACCCTATAACTCACTAGTGAATAATAGCAATGAAAAAGTCACAGTTTGATTATAGGTGTCATTATGTGCCTAATTGCGGTGAAATTATAGCCACTTTATGAGCAAGTGTGTTGAAAAATAATATTATATTGTTTTTCTTTTACTATTACATTATGTCATCATTATTCACCTGCAGCATCCTAGTTTATTCGAGGTCGGTGAAGCATGTCTTATTCTTCCATACTTCTCTATTCCTCATCTCAGCAGTCGCCTCCTTTCTAACGATGCCATCCTTCACACAGTCCATCCATTGTTTCTTTGGTTTTCCTTTGCTAACCTAGTGTGAGGAAAATATTGAGTATGAATATAATTATGTAGATACATAATTATATTCATACTCAATATTTTCCTCACACAACTTTTCACTTACCGGCACCACTTTCAGAGTTCCTCTTATGTGTACGTGCTTATATAATGGTGAGACTCCTTAAATAAATAAATGAGCATCGTCGTACAAAAATCATAGTATTGCAGTTTTTTTAATTTATCCAGTCGACTACTTTACCTAACTACCTTAATCTACCCAGTCAAATAAATAAAACAAAGAAAACGCTGCATCCAGCACTAGCTTATTGGCAAAGCATTCAAGCGTCTAACGCGATTAAGCGAAAAAGTGCAGCAAGCTACCGAGACCGGCGAATAATCCTTGGACATCTATGGTAATTTGTTAGGACAGTCGCGTAAAAAACTTCTCTGTTAGCAGAGTAGAGTAAATTGTGTTAGTCTGCGCAATGGATGCCGAAGGAATGCTTCGTTTGACTGTACTTTTTATTGGTTTCTTTTAGCTCAGATTATCGTGTTTACTTAACGACTTCTTCTGTTTTTACTAGGGATGCACGACACATTGCATTTATATCGATACAAAAGCAAAATTAAATAGAAAAATATCGTACTGATTAATCTTCAAATCTTGTAAGAATCTATGCTGAAATTATTTAGTCTCCTATTTAGTTTTTTGTTTGCTACTACTAATTTAATGGTCATCAGCGACAAAACATTTGATTTGCAGCATGCATAAGACAGTTTTAAATTGACTTGTTGTATTATAATAGTATGTTCATGTTTATATCCTATGGTGGTATCCTTAAAATATAACAACGTCTGCTCTACATTTACATTTCTGCTGTACATTTTTGCGGATTTTTAATGTGTTTCTACTTATTGTTTCAGGTCATTTCATCACTGATCTAATCCTCTCAGCCAGCAATCAGGTGAGCATATTTTGAACGTTATTCCTCCTTTTAAATATCTATTCTAATGTTATAAGGGGATATTTGTTTGTAAGTTTGTGGTGCTAAAGGCCAGATTCTAAAAAAAATACTGATTGAAAATTACATTATTCGTGGGTGCTATATAGCCTATAAATAATATTTATATCACACATTTTTGGAGTTAAAGTCGCGAGCGAAGTACTAGTGTAAAGCTCAAGTCCGGTCTGGCATGGAGTATTGCTGTCACCTTTAGGATGGCTCAGCCAAATACCAACTTGCCACACTTGACTCTGTAGAGCGCAGAGCCAGGAGGCTAATTGGTGACGATAAGCTTGTTATCAAGCTACAAAGTCAAACAGGCAAACAAAGTCGCATGTCTGTCGGTCTTCTACAGACTGTACTTCGGAGAGTGTGCGCAAGAGCTCCACGAGCTGATCCCACCATCTCCCTTCTTCCATCGGGAGACTAGACGTACTGCAGGGTATCACCGATACCTAGTCGACATTCCACACATTCGAACAAAGCGCTTTGCTGGGTCCTTTATTATGCGCACAGCCAAGGAGTGGAATTCCCTGCCTGCGTCGGTTTTTCCGAGTTCATATAACCCTAATCTGTTTAAGTCGCGAGTAAACAGGCTTCTACTGGGTAAGCTCGTTCCATCGTCGACATCATCTCTGCCCTTAGGGCAAGATTGAAGTCAAGAGCAAGCCCATTTATAATAAAAAAATAAATTAAATAAAAGTGTTTGTATTAAAAATTTCAAAAAAACTACTACTAACATTAACAAATTCAGTTATTATTATCTACGAGTACCTACACTATTGTGTGTATTGTGTGACATTTTGGCCCTTTTTATTTAAAACTACCCCGCTAACTTACACAAAAACATCCCCCCACCATCTACCCCCATAAACTTCGGAAAAACAAACACATTATCCTTTAGCACATAAACATAATATATTATTAAACAGTTTTAACAAGTTCGCAGTAACCTAAAAACAAACTTTCTTCGACCTTCTGAATATTGAAAGAGGTTTAACGGGGATATAGACCTTAACTTCATTGTTTTAGGGTTTTGTTTTCGGTGCTTTCTTGTGAGATAAGAATAATTTATGAATACCAGTAGATGAGATGTTTAACAGAGACTAAGCTTCTTAAAATCGTGTTTCGATGGCTTCAGTTAAAATGAAAGATAAGTATACAGACTAAGTATAACTTCACGTTGTATGTATGTACTAGTTATTGTAGGATTTTATATTTAATTGTTTGATAAACGATAGTCCTGTGGTCGTAAGTGCTACTACTGAGCATGTCACAAGCAAGTCCTGGAAACGCATACACGTGGGAATTTGTTATTGCATTTCTCGACCCCATGAACACCCTCAAAAACGGATCCCCTAGGGTATCAGTTTTTGGGGATCCGAACGGAATAACTCTCACCATTACGGCTCGGGTGTTCAATCCGCCTCGAATGCAATAACAAACTTTCCGCACTTGTATCAAAATGTACTATTTCGACTTAACTTGTCCGCTTGACAAAAATGTAGGTACGTCTATTTGTGTACATATAAACGTACATTTTTGACGAGTGGGCAAGCTAAGTATGTGGACAATACTGTCAAATGCACGCACAAAATGGCCGACTTCACACTGACTAGTCTCAAGTGACTTAGGAAAGTTCAAGTACTTAAGTTTTTTGCTGAGTCTCCACCATTTTAACAGCTAGAAGCAAACCTATAAAACAAAAGTTTAAGACTTAACCTGTCCAATGTTTTGTGAATTTTTACTACCGTTTTCAACAAAATGCAAATAGAAAATGTAATCTGCTATATTTCACTTCTTTATCTTTCTTTTAAAACAGTGAACTTTAAGTTTTCGTGTGACTTTTAATAAATACAAAGCATTGAGGCTTATGAGTTCTCTCTACGATAAGATACGAAAATTTATGGACATTTTATACTCTTTGGTGTTTTTTTTTTAACTATTTTATACAAATAAAACTTTTTCAATTCATATGTAGTTTCTAAGTTTATCTTGGAGATCACAAACAGGTACAGGTGAAAGTAAACATCATCAGGAAACCTGGAATTTTAATTAATATAGGTATGTATGTCTGGAATAGGTGACCAATGAAAAATCTTCTTATTTTTCTTTCTTCTTTTAAAAAACGTTACCGCACACTAGGGATTTCTCCTGTATCGTGGGTGCGTTCACAAACATTTAAACTCACATACACAAATACCCAGACCTGAAACAACTATCTGTAGGCCATACAAATATTTATTCAGTAGTCATTAGCTTGAGCCACTGCGCCAACCGTGCCGTCGTGAAATAAATATTTTCTACTAACTTTTTAGACTTAATATGTATCCTGCTTAGGTGTGTGAAGTTTCATTGCAATCAGTTCAGGCATTACGAAAAATAAGGACTTTAAAAATAGAATGAAATGCGATACGCCGTAAACGCTCTTAAAAAAAAAGCTCATGATATTCCTTTACCTTTAATTTCCCTTAATTGGCTTGGCAACAATTCAACGTTAAAAGTATTTTCTTTATGTTCGTAAATAAGGCGTATTGTATAAATTATAGCACTACAGAATTAGTTAAATTATTCTCAGAAACCCTTTGTTTCTAAAAGCTGGAAATTAAGATGTTCACACGAACGAACACACAAATTCTGAGAAAATAATTTTAATTATTAGGTAATTAATATCACAGTCAAAAACATTTTTGCTACTTTTAAGTAACACAGGATTAATTGTTTCATAAAATTTATTTGTAAACTAATTAAATATTATTTGCACTAATTGATTAATTATTAAAATAAATCCGAAGAATCGCCAGACTTAAGTGGCAATGGGCAGGGCACATTGCTCGCAGAACGGATGGCCGATGGGGCCGAAAAGTTCTGGAATGGCGACCGCGAACCGGAAGACGTTGCGCTGGAAGGCCTCCCACTAGGTGGACCGATGACCTGGTCAAGGTTGCAGGAAACCGCTGGATGAGAGACGCACGGGACCAGTCAATGTGGCGACGCCTGGGGGAGGCCTATGTTCAGCAGTGGACGTCTTTTGGCTGAAATGATGATGATGATGATTAAAATAAATGTTATTAGGACATGAAATTATTTTATATTTAAGAGGCAGTTTTAAATTATTTAAAAGCAAGATCAAAGTCGTTTGTGTTTTTTTTGGATCGTGATAAATCTTCAAATGACTACTCCCACTCTGGGCAGTGTGGTAAGGGAGTGTCAGACTTCTACTGACTAAAAACCACCCCTGTTCCTTTTTATCCCTTTGTGCCGAGGGATCAAAGTCGTTTGCCTAAATCGCGAGTATTATACTGAAATCTGATTTCGTAGAAATCTTGACCAAGTTTCAATTAATATTAAGCCAATATATCTTTGTGAGAACTTGGCGACGTAAACGGGTATACGTTACGAAACTAGTACAAGGAAACTTGACATCTGTAAAGTTGGTATCTTGTATTAACACAATATTTGCAAGAAATAGCTCTGTTATGTTTTAGTCCCATAAAAGTAGGGGATGAATCTGTTATAATTTTTTAAATTTCATGATCACTGACATTATGGTGAACATTAAAAACTGAATTACTATGTAAAACCCGAAAATGTTAGGGAGCGTATAAAGTTTCGTATGTCGGGGACAGAATCTTGCAAAAAACTATCAAAAAAAGAGGGTAGTCCGATTTGTCAGTTTGCCTATAAACACCCACCGACAATAACTTTAGTTAATCCGTGATTATGGTGCTTGTAACAAAGTCAAAATATCAAACTGACGATCGATGTCACACGAAATCAAAACAAATAATAAACATGTTAAATATCCCGTTATTTATATTAATGGTAAGTCTTTGATTTATTTATTTATTATATAGGTAACCATTTCAGAAGCGATCGATGCTCTGACACATGATCATACTTGCGAAGATTGAAAACGAATCGAATACAGTTATAAGAAGTCGGTCAAGTTTATTGAGGAGATCTGCATTCAGGTCATAGTAGCAAATATCACCATAGTCAATAATGGGGAAGACTAGGGGGGGGTTTTGCGGATAGACTGGACCTAAATCTAGACTACGTGGCAGCTACTAAGTCAAAACTCAAACTCAAAACTCAAATCTTTTATTTCAATTAAGCCATTATAGGCACTTTTGAATGTCAGAAGAACAATTCATAAAAACTACAAAAGAAATTACGAGTGCAATAATACGTCATTCCGAAAGCCACCACGCCGAACCACACGCCATCGAATGCCCGCAACAACGAACACTGCGAGCACGAAAGCACGCAGCGACGCAAACCGCAACAACGAATGCTCGAGAAATTCTTGATTAAAAAAACACTGCTGGTCCTGGGAATAGAACTCGGAACCTCATGTTCAGCAGTGACACTTTCAACCAACAGACCAACAAGGCAGTAATTATGAGTTAAATTATTAAAGGTACAAGTTAGTAGCCGACTGCACGCATCAGCAGCAGCAGACGACATGTCGTCGCTTCATGTCGTCACGACACGTCGTCGCGTCATGTCGCTGCAGTCATGATTTCGAACCCGACTGCAAATAAAAATGCAAATTTTGACGACACGGTTGGCACAGTGGCTAAGCGATTGGACTGCTGCGCTCGGTGTCGCGGGTTCGATCCCCGCACGGAACAAGTATCTGTATGGTCTACAGATAGTTGTTTCGGGTCTGGGCGTGTTTGTGTATGTAGTTTTCAATGTTTGTAAACGCACCCACGATACAGGTGAAATTCCTAGTGTGGGGAAACGTAAAAAAAAAACTATTAGTCTATTTAACTCTAAACACGCTCGACGTATCGTTGTTCCGGCGTCAGTGGCACTACTGATCTGCGGTCAGATGACACGTGCGTCTGCCGCTCGACGACGCGTCGCTAGCTTCATGTCGCTAACTACGGAGGGAATTTCATCGAAATATATTACGTAGAAACTAGTCGTGTCGCCGCGACACGTCGCCTGCTGCTGCGTGCAGTCGGCTACCAACTTGTACCTTTATTTAGGCTTACTTCGTATTTAGCAGTTGTTACCATTCCATATTAAACACAAATAAACTATAACAAAAAGTGTTTGGTCCCACTGTTGATTTTAAATAAATGTTTTGGCTCTCCGCACAAACAAAATTAAATCTAAACAAATTAGTCTAGACTTCAGTAAACACTAATTTGCGACTGAATAGCCTAGATTTAGTTTAGTCAGTGGTTTCAAAGCGCTCTCGAACGAAGGAGACAGACCTGTGTAAATTATCTGGAACATTGCCGAGTCGGTATTTAAAGCCACAAGTTGCCTGCTTTATTCTTTGTGAAAAACTAATTAAGGGGGAAATTAAATTGTGTTTTAAGTAACTCTTATGATTCTAAATCGTTTTTAAGATAACTATTTAAATGTGATGTTGGTGATGTTCTTCAGAAAGGACAAGTGCGTAGTATTCGCAACCGGCGTGCGTGTATGACCAGATGTGTGAATGTGGACGAGGCAAAAGGAGTATGTAGGGATCGTAGCGTTCTGTGGTTTCTGCCTACCCCCATGGGAAAAGAGTTTGTACATATGTATTAAAATGTAATGTACGTTTCTGCCTTACCCTTCGGGAAATACAGGGATGCGTACAGACATGCACCATCATATTGCATTTCTAAATGCGATAAGCTACGACGTAGCATCCTGGCTACGCCGTAGGCCACTTGCTACGGCGTAGCTTGTAGGTTGTCACTACCTCGGTTACTATTTGACTATATTGCTGTATTCTGCTGGATTCAATTTCCAGGTCTGACAAAATATTATTAGATTTTCTCAGTAGCAGCTATTGAGTCTGGATTTGTGCCCGCAGATGGCAATAGGCTCGTCCATTACATAAGGCTTTTAAAACTTCCCGTCGGGGCTGCGGATTATTGCAAGAGATAACGCGGCCTCGACGCAAGAGCGAGGAAGGAACATGGGTGGTTTTTAGTCAGTAGAAGTCTGACACTCCCTTCCAATCTGCCCAAGAGCGGGAGGAGTTATTTGATGATTTCCCACCCCTCAAAAAAAAGAATCATACAACTCGTGAAATTAATATTGGTGTAATAATGGGTACAACTCTGCTCTACACTTCGAGAATTACCTGCGTGATGTTATATTATGTTATAAAACCTAATTACTGCTACTTTTTTAGGGTTCCGTAGTCAACTAGGAACCCTTATAGTTTCGCTATGTCGGTCCGTCCGTCCGTCCGTCCGTCCGTCCGTCATCGCTTAATCTCTGTGGCGTAATTGATACACATATTATTGGTACCAAATTTCAGCTTTCTAGTGCTAACGAAAGCTGAAATTTGGTACCAATATGTGTATCAATTACGCCGACAAAGTGGTAAAATAAAAATTGGAAAAAAATGTTTTATTAGGGTAGCCCCCCTATATGTAAAGTAGGAAGTGATTTTTTTTTTAATTTCAACCCTAACGTGTGATATATTATTGGAAAGGTATTTATAAATGAATAGGGGTTTACTAAAATCATTTTTTGATAATGTCAATAATCGCTCCAAAAGTAAAAAACAATGCGTCCCGCCCCCTCTAACTTTTGAACCATAAGTTTAGAAAATATGAAAAAAATCTGAAAAGTAGAACTTTATAAGGACTTTCTAGGAAAATTATTTTGAACTTGGATGGAAACAACAGACGGAAACAGCAGCTAACCAATATAATTTGGTCCCTGAATCGTATGAGCGCCTATACAATCCAGAGGTCAAGTTTCATTGGCCAGTAGAAGAAATTGTATAAATTATAGCATACCGTTTTGGTACGGAACCCTTCATGTGCGAGTCCGACTTGCACTTGGCCAGTTTTTTTTTTTATGGGATGTGTGAAACCTTCAAATAATCATTTTTTTGAGTGTCATTTTTCTACTGACTAAAAATCACCCTTACACCTTCTTAACCCTTGTGCCGAGGCCACGGTATCTCTTTCAAACAACCCACAGCCCCGATGGGACCCACAGCCCCGACGAGACCCACGGCCCCGACGGGGATTACTACTACCTTACCGTGAAATTTTACTTAACAACACAATATAAAAAAAACAATTTCAAAGGCTGCACAAAGTCAGGTGTCAATGCAGCGAGTCCCAAAGTGATTTATGTTCACAATATTTCAGTTCTCGGCTCTTTGCCAAAACTTGGAATGAAATTCAAGTTGTATTTCGTAATAGGCGTGGTTCGAAACTTTGCTTACATCTAGTTACACAAATGTAGGTATATATCTATAGTTCTACTTGCTTGCTTTGTGCTGCAGACTCAAAAGGTAATTTGAAAGAAAGAAAGAAAGAAAAAAAGAAAGAAAAAATGTTTATTTGACGTCAGTACATCAAGCACACACACAATAAAAAAAAATACAAAAATGGAAATACATAGTAGGTACCTATGTGCTGTGTGCCTCACGGCTGCGCCAAAAAGGTTCATTTCAGCATTCATGCCAGACAGGTGAAGCTGTCTGACGCTGGTCTTCCAATGAACCTTGAGGGGGTAAGTAACATACAGAAAACAGTTTCAAACATATTATAATTTGTTTTTGGCTTGCCTTTTCCAAACTATGCAGGGTTTGGCTACCGATTTAAAAGGATGCATCTGAATATCAGTATTTTTACCCACGACGGAACGGAGACGGTATATGCGTTTGGGGTGAGAGGTTGTTTGTTTGTGTGTTTGTTTGTTTGTGTGTTTGTGCAAATACATGTTGCCATTTTTCTCCAAAACTACTAGTCCGATTTTGATGCAGTTTTCAGTTATGGGTTCGGGTTTGATTGGTGCATGTTCTTAGATATGTGTAACGGTGACAACTCACCAGGGGGCGCTGCAGCAAACATTTTTTGTGCTAATCAAAGTTGCCATTTTTCTCCAAAACTACAAGTTCGATTTTGATTCAGTTTTCAGTTATGGGTTCGGGTTTGATTGGTGCATGTTCTTAGATAGGTGTTACGGTGACAACTCACCAGGGGGCGCTGCAGCAAAGTTTTTTTGTGCAAATCAAAGTTGCCCTTTTTCTCCAAAACTACAAATCCGATTTTGATTCAATTTTCAGTTATGGGTTAAGGTTTGATTGGTGCATGTTCTTAGATAAAAAAAATTAAAAAAAAGTAAAAAGTTTAAAATAAAAAGCAAAATTAAAAATTTTGAAAAACCCACGACTGTTAAAAATTAATTGAAAAAAGGATAAAATAACATAAAACACCCACCTTAAAAAAAACCCAAGAATGTCCGTCGGGAGCTGAACATTGCAAAACTAGTTCATTTAATGGCAGCCCCCGACGGACATTCTTGGGTTTTTTTAAGGTGGGTGTTTTATGTTATTTTATCCTTTTTTCAATTAATTTTTAACAGTCGTGGGTTTTTTCAAAATTTTTAATTTTGCTTTTTACATATAGCAACTGCCTATCTTACCTACACATCTCAGTTAATACTGTGTAGTACGATTTATCCAATCAATAAGCCTACATTGTGGAATGCAATAAAGAATTGAGTATAGTATAGAGTATCCTTTAGTAAGACTGGTTGTCATACTTTCTGGCCACTGACTGCGGCCACTGACTATCTGAAACTACTGCGAAAGACCTTTACATGGCAGCCGAGACCAACGGATTAACTTGCTTTCCAAATAAATGAGGAAGTTCCAAATGCAATGGGTGGTAGCCCATCTACGAACCAACCAAGGATAGCGTGATTTAACCTGTAGATTGACCCGAGTGGCAATTGTGCTTTAACCACGCGCTCCTCGTTCACTTAAAAGCGAATATACATTTACGTAAGTACCAAAAATGTCTTCAATGAGGCGATCTTGACACGCCTATATTACACGCTATTAGACATATTAACAAGCAACCGTTTGTTCATTATTAAACGCCCACGTTTCACATGATGACATTATAGACATCTTTGACATTGATTACAGCAGAATGCAACCATGGATTTGTCAAGGATGGCTGATGTAGGAGGCAACGTACATATACGGACGACATACCTTTGTTTTTTTTTGTGGTGTTGGGAAATCATCAAATAACTCCTCTCGCTCTTGGGCAGAGCGGAAAGGAGTGTCAGACTTCTACTGACTAAAAACCTCCTATGTTCCTTCTTCGCCCTTGTGCCGAGGCCGCGTTATCTCTTTCCCGACGGGTGGAGGACATACCTTATTCTAGGACTGATTTCATGGGGATTCCTCCTTGTTTGTTCAAGAATGAACTTAAGTTGGCACTATACATAATATAAGTTGTCTAGATACTGAAATTACAAACAAACTTTACAACGGGGCATAAATCTTGATTAATTATTTAATGTTTGAATAAGTTTTTGTAGCTTAATAATATTTACATTGTATGTTTCAGTTTGATTGATTAGTTATTAATGAGCGAAGCAATTTGATATTTATGTTACGTGTGTGGAACTTAGTAAAGATTTTTTTTTTCTATATTTATATTACAAAGAGGTAAAGTTTGGGTGTAGGGGGTAATCTTCGGAAGTAATTGTCCGATTTTTGATATTTTGTGCCCGGTTGATGGCAATAGGTTCGCCCCCTATTACATGGGACGTAAACATAACTAATGGGAACCTTTGCCTAACCCTTCGAGGTTTACAGACGTGATGTAACGTTATGACGCTGAAAATCATTAAGGAAAAACATAAAGTCTTTACAAATATTTCGAAGAATTTTCCTATATTGCTTCCTTTAAAACGTTTTCTTATAAAACTCCGGTTCGCAAATACGGCTAAAGGAAATGTCAAACTAAACCTTCCTGAAAATTGCGCGAAAATAGCAACATTTTACATCCACGAGCAGCTTCCACGTTCAGCAAGATTTACCCACATTTATAAGTATTTGTGGGACGTAAAATTACATTTTATGTTATCGTAGCGTGCTTTTGGAAATATTCCAGCTTACCTGTATGAGTTTAGAGGCTATTTTCGCTTGTACCAATATATGACGTGTATAAGAATGTGATTTATAACACTTTTGGACCAATATTACATGGGTGTTATATTAGGGCTATTGATTTAGGGATTTTGGTATTATTATGTGTGTTGTATCGTAAGCCGATCACGGAATGGGCAACCTATATCACATCACACTAATACGTACACAAAGGCGAAAGTTTGTGAGTGTGTATGTTTGTTACTTCTTCACGCAAAGACTACGGAACGGATTTGGATAATATTTTTTACACAAATAGTTTATAACCTGGATTAACACGTAGGATAGATTTCTATCCCGATTTTACCTTCCCGTGGGATAATTTTCCAGTAACAGCGGGTGAAGCCGCCGGCAACAGCTAGTATTATTATAGTTTACTTCGAACCCCAATGAAGTGACCACACAAACTTTAGAAAAGAAGCTCTGTTATACATTTATTCACTATTTGCTGGTAGGTTTTAATCACTAATAATTTCAGCAAATAACCCCCTAACCTATTTAACTTAGATTCTACATCATCATCATAGACGTCACAGTGGCCTAATCCTATCTCTTTCATAATATCATTCCTCACACAATCCATCCATTTTTTCTTTGGCCTCCCTCTCCCTCTCCATCTATTCACATTTATATCCATCACCTTTTTATGTTATTCAGTTTCACTGTTGGGCAAAGTCGTTCGGCGGCGAGATGGGCAGACGACATAATTGCCATCGGGGGCAAAACCTGGATGAGGCTGGCACAGGACCGTGGAGATTGGCACAAGAAAAGAGAGGCCTATGCCCAGCAGTGGGTGAGTTCGGGCTGTGGATGATGATGATGATGATGATGTTGGGCAAAGGCCGCCCGGCTCACACCATTCAAATCTTCATTAAGTTTTGCCTTCTCCGGCCAATAAGTTATGATCGAGTTTGAGTCGCCACGCCAAGTTTTCTTAGATCTGTCTCAGTAACAAAGTCGGTCTTCAAGAACCTACTTTGTGACTATTCTACCTGATCCATCCTAGAAGTAGATTAATCATATAGCTTCTATTTCAGTGAAATACTTACATTCAAAGTCCTCCAAACCGATTTCGGCAAAAGCGACCATTTGAAGCTGAAGGGAAATATTTGCTTTTAAATACTCGGTAACAACTAAAGGTCCGTTTAAAACAGAGTCTTGAATCATTGTAATAAGATTTGTGTTTGCATGGTCACTACGCGTTAAGTTTGCTCTCAAGAATTCTCAATAACAAAAGAAGTGACATGTAAGAATAAATCTTATTGCAATGATTCAAAACTCTGTTTTAAACGTGATTAAAATATACTCTCCTCTCCGAGCCAGTCTGTGTGAATGGGTCCTAAAGCAATAGATTTTGCCGGAAGTGTTTCAAGTAGATTTAAGGTATCTGTAAGTGCCGCGGATTATAAATAGTACTAGATGACGTGGCCTCGGCACAAGGGCAAAGAAGGAACATGGGTTCGGTTTTTAGTCAGTAGAAGTCTGACACTCCCCTTCGCTCTGCCCAAGAGGGGGGGGGGGGGGGGGGGGGTCATTTGATGATTTTCCACCAACCAAAAAAAAAAAGGTATCTGTAAGTATTTGGCGCTTTCATCCAACAGGTTTTGGTTCCACTGATTTTCGGATTCATGTGCGTATTGTAAAACTATCACTTGATTTGTTGAAAGAAAAATATTGTAAGGAAACTACCATGCATTTTCTTTTTGGAAGGTCCCTCCCGCTCTAGGCAGAACGGTAGAGAGTGTCAGACTTCTACAGACTAAAAACCACCAATGTTCAAACTCTGACAACATGGCATTAACCACAAAATAAAAGAAAGATCCAACAGGTTGGGAGAGACTCGCTTTGCATATTTATTCGTTTTGGCCCTTCGATCTACGAAAATGTAAAAATATTCGAAAAAAAGCAACTCGATATTTTCACTACTTACGTATCTTGAAAGATAAACAAACGGTCACTAACCTTTTAGTATCAAAGAGGTTTCAACTCAGATCTAAGCAATGTTCGCTAACTTACAAGCATTTGTTTATTTTATGTCAGATTTAAGCAATTTCAAGTTACTAACGACCGACCGTTGTTTAGTTTATTTTCCCATAAAGGCTTTAAGTCGTAAAGGTGTTTTTGTTTTACGCGTCAAAATATAATGGAAAAAGGTTTTAAAATTTTACACGTCGTGTTGTGTGTCGTGTCTTTCTTTTTTTCTGACGGTTCCAAAATAATATTTATAAGCATAGCAAAATGAGCAGCTTAGTTACAGACCTGGACCAGTACAGGTTATTCATTTTTGATGTTTTGTATGAATCGTCTATTAATTGGTAGTGAATTATTAATTGGAGGGCCTCCCACTAGGTGGCCCGATGACTTGGTGAAGGTGGCGGGGATCCGCTGGATGCGAGACGCAAGGTACCGGTCAATGTGGCGACACTTGGGGGAACCCTATGTCCAGCAGTGGACGTCTTTCGACTGAAATGATAATGATGATGAACGTATGAAACGTGATTATAATAATTAAACTGTACTTTGCTAGTTTTATTTCTCAAAATGTATAATTCCATCTTATGAGGCATATGCGCCGAAACGCCTATGCTTTTATTATGAGCACAGCCAAAGTAGAGAACTCTCTCCACATTTAACCAATCTGCCTTCAAAGCAAGAGAGAACAAGCATCTTTTGGGCACGCTTGTTCCATCATGGATGGAAAGAGATGGATGAGTATCCATCTCTTTTCATCAGGCGTGATTGGAGTCAAGAGTGGAAAATTACCGGGTAGTTGACAAAGACGCGCGTGGGTCTCGCAGCGTCTAAAAATAGATAAAAGAAATTCTCTGTTACATTTCATACGAATTCACAAAACAGTACCGACAATGATGCCCAAAGGGACACTGCCAGACGAATATATTTTTTGGGTTTGGAACATGCCCGTTTCCTCACGATGTTTTCCTGTAGCATTTTAAGAGCAGTTGTGACAAAAATAAATTACATGAAGTTATGTGTCTGTGTAAGCTCATAACTATTAATATGGTATTTTTGTAATATCAAAATAACAGCTTTTTACTGAATGCATACAAAAATATATTATACGAAACTTATAACGTTAACACTTTTTTTATTTGTCTGTCTGTCTATTTGTTCCTTCTAATCTCCGAAACTGCTAGTCCTATTTTGACTGAACTTGCACAGGCAGATAGCTGATGTTATAAGATCTACCTTAGAACAGTTTTATTTGAGGATAAGAATTAGAGTTTCAGTGTGCAAAAACATACACACTCATCCAAATAAACTTGTGATGCAGTGTTGTATATTATTGTAAATTTAATTTAATACTATCATTAGGCTAAGTTATTTTATAACAAAATATATGGAGTTCATTCTGAAATAAAATATTTGAATTTGAATTAAAACTCTTGAAATTGACTACAAAATCCGATGCAAAAGGGGAAGAAAGTCGTTTTTATTATAATTTTACGCGAACGAAAGTCACGGGCAACAGCTAGTTCCCAAATAAAACGTTACCCATAAAACATTACCCCGTCTGAGTTCAAGAAAACGCTTTAAGAGGCCTTGTACAGACAAGACTTGCGGAACTTTAGGCAATTTCGGTGCGATGCTATGTTTGTGTGCAGCGATAACACCGACGAACGCACACACGGGCATTTCGAGCGTTGAACTACGGTTGAAAAATTTGATCATTTAGACGATTATTATTTTAAGTGACATAATTTTATAGTAAGTAAGTACACTTTGAAAAATAGTCTGGAATGTGTGTTGTGTATAGGTACAGTATATCAATCAACATAAAAATGGTTCAATTTGGTGTGAGATGAAATAATATTCATTTAATAAATCAAAAATTATGATATCTAATTTAATCACAGATTTAAATTTTGTTGTAAATTGGTTGCAAAAGCACTACAACACGTCAAAAATAAATAATGTTTCCGTCTCTTTTTAACCGACTCATAAAAAGGAAGTAGGTTCTCTATTCGTATGTTTTTTTTTATGTGGTCCGCGCATATCTCCGACAATTGTGGACCGATTTTCAAAATTATTTTTGTGTTTGAAAAGGTATACTCCCAAGGTGGTCCCATTGTCACCAAGTCAGTTACTGATGATGGGAACTCTGAGAAATTGAGGGCAACCCTCGAATATCATAGGTGCACATAACGTTTTCCATACATTTTCAGAAGCTGTTCAAGTATTTGCGTCTGATAATCATAATTTCATGTGGCGGCGCTGCGCTGATGACGGAAGGTGCAACTCCTCAACGGTCAGGACTTGAAAGAAAATTCCTTCAAAATTATACGTACTTATGGATCGATAGTTGTATTCTTTCAGGCTATTAGGTTGAACTGATTATAGACGGTAAATCTCATTAACCGACTTAATAAAATGGAGGTTCTCAATTCGTCGGCTAGGAAAATTTTAGGTTTTTCCGTCATGGGTGTCGTTTTCATGGTTTTTGGGGTCGCTGATTACGGAAATGAAGTCAAAATGAAAATCAAGATGGCGCCAACGAAAATTTTTGGGTTTTCCGTCATGGGTGTCGTTTTCATGGCTATAGGGGTCGCTGATTACGAAAATGAGGTCAAAATGAAAATCCAAGGTGGCGGTCAGAAAATTTTTAATTTTTTTCGTCATGGGTGTCGTTGTCATGGTTTTTGGGGTCGCTGATTACGAAAATGAGGTCAAAATGAAAATCCAAGATGGCAGCCTGGTTTTTTTTTGGTTTTTCCGTCATGGGTGTCGTTTTGATGGTTTTTGGGGTCGCTGATTACGAATATGAGGTCAAAATGAAAATCAAGATGGCGCCAACGAAAATTTTTGGTTTTTCCGTCATGGGTGTCGTTTTCATGGTTTTTATGGTCGCTGATTACGAAAATGAGACCAAAATTAAAATCCAAGATGGCGGCTAGCAAAATTTTAGGTTTTTCCGTCATGGGTGTCGTTTTCATGGTTTTCGGGGGTCAAAATTTAGAAATACATAAAATGGGTTTGTTAAACATGAAATCGAAATAAATATTAATAAGTTATACTAGACAAAATTACATGAACAGGAAAAAAATGGAATTATAGGCATTGTCATTCAAATAGTCCGTTAGCCGTTATCACGTTTCCAACGGGCACCACGTGGAGGTGGACCGACACCTAGCGTTTTTTTTTGGTTGTTTATTTTCATTGTATACACAATGTGATGAAGGAAAAAAAAAACATTTGATTTTTGTTAGGTTTTGTGCTTTCGAGGTCAAGAATGTCGGTAACGCCTGAAGGAATGCTGGCTTATTTTGTAAAAAAAAAAAAGGTCATTGGCCGTATGCAGTATGTAGACTTTGACCCTAGATAGATATAATTATTTATTTTAAATTTGTATGCTTTTTAGGTTTAATCATTTTGTGTTTCGTTTTTTTTTATGTATTTTTTTAATCATATTTGTTGAAATTCAAAATTATGAGCATTGGCCCGTAAGTTATCTGTGAGTGGTCTCTCCCCAAATGATTCAACTAAATCTTTCAATCTTGCCGATGTTTGCCTATATCTTGGCCGACTAGTTGTGTGTGATCCACGAGACAAAATTGGCTCCAGTTTCAGTTCTGTCAGGCTTTGCTGCCGACGAAGTTCATCCAAAAACTTCCATATAGATGGGTGATGAGATGAGCCGATAGAAGTGACTAGAATCCCCTGTGAAAGCCTTCAACGGAGTTGTTCGTTCGGGGAATTTCCTGAAGAACTGCATCAAAAGTATTCCACAGATCAATAGGAAATCTAGGAGCTCGCCTGCCCCGTCTTTCCAACCTTCCGATCCAGTTATCTTCAAAATAATCAATGCCTTGTCGGAGGAGGCCAGAATGCACAATATAAAACAGATTCGAGCAGTTCGTCAAAAGCGTTGATAACTGGTTCTGATGGAACATACGCTAAAGCACATAATTTATTTATTTATTAATAACCAACTTATATTTACAGTGACACCACATACAAGTTATAGGTTGAACAAAAAACAAAAAACTTAGAAATAAAAAATAATAATAACAAAACTAAGAAAAAAAAAACATTATTACAATAAAAATTAACAAAACATTCTAGTGGCAAAAGTTGAAATCAAATAAAAATTACCAAAAAAATTGTTAAACCCGAGGAGATAGTAGTGGGAGTGGCAATGGACTCCAGGTATCGAGAAGCAGTGTTAAGGAGACTTAGTTCCGTACTTGCAAAAATATCTAATGACTCGTCATACATTAAAATGTTTATGTGAGTAAGGGCTAGAAATAGTGGGCTAGTCTTAAGAGTTACGGTGCTTGTTTGAGGAATCGAAAAAAGAGGACGTTGGCGTGGGCGAAGAGAGTGCCGGATAGGTAGTGGGATGTTAAAAGAGATGTACTGTAACAGCAGGGAATTAAAATGGGAACCACGAACTAAGCAGATGACATATTTAACTAGAGCAAGATTTCTCCTGACTTCTAAGCTCTGGTATGTCACCATACCTAGCACGAATGGCGTAGGGTAAATTATATGGGTAAAAGCCAAATAATTTGAGTTAGAGGTAGCGAATAAAATACTTCTGGACCTTTTCAATGACTAGTTTATAGATTTTTTCATGAGGGTTCCAGATTACACTATTGGTTTCGAGTAAACTGCTGCGTACGAAGGAGTTGTAGATGAGGTTTATGGCTGGTCAATTATTAAAAAAAAAAAAAAATGTGGCACTCGGAGACTGCCGCGGTAAAGCTATTGCATGGCATATTTTTTTACAACAGCAAATAATTAATTATTTAATTTGACAACCTCAGTTGATAACCTTGTTTTTTTCCGTAACCATAGCAACCTGGTTGAATACTGAATCTTGAATATTTTCGTTAGGGAATTTCTGAATTCGCTCTCCACGCTCAAGGCCCGCGATAGAAGCTATGCAATAGCTTAAAAATTAACTTGTCGTAAAACAAAACCTAAGTTTTTGCGGGACTTGTTGCATATTTGTATTATATTACTATGTTGGTTAAATGTGAGGTGTGGGTCAAAATTAGTACTAATATCGCTTACGGCATTAACTCGTTTCAGGGGCTCATTGTTTAATGTGTAAATATTGAGGATAGGTTGTGTGACTTTAGAAAAGGTCATGATCGCACATTTGCTAATATTCAAGTTGAGGTTGTTTATAGTGCTCCAATGGTGGATGCTGTCTATGTCTTGTTGAAGTGTGACTGTATCGCTAAGATTAGATATGGGAAGCGCAACTTTGACATCATCGGCATACATTAAAACTGTGGAGTGCTTTACACACTTGGGCAGGTCATTTACAACAATAAGAAAATACAGGGGACTTAGGTTAGTACTAGGCCAAGGTACTAACCTCCAAGCATTCCGAATTGGCATTTTCAAAAATAACATATTGTTTGCGATTGTATAGGTAATTTGCGAAGAATTTAAGTGTTGCCGCAGAGAAACCAGCAAAGCCAATTTACTCAAAAGTATATCATTGTCAACCCGGTCAAAAGCCTTCTGAAAATCAAAATAAGTGACATCCACCTGCTTTCTGTCGTCAATATTTTTGGCTAAGAATGTCGTAACGTTGAGTAAATTAGACGTGGTTGAACGATTTGGAAGAAATCCGTGCTGTTCCTCCGCAAACCACCGTTGCAGTTTGGAAAATACTTTTTTTAAAAGTACCGCTTGAAACACTTTTCCAAATATGGATAAAACAGCTATGGGTCTGTAATTTTTTATATCACTTTTTGGGCCACTCTTATGAACCGGGATAACTTTAGATGTTTTCCATTCTGTTGGGAATGTATTTGACTCAACTGATAATTCAATTCAATTTATTCACAAACAATTCACATTGTATTTGAAATCATAAAAATAATAATAAAAAATAATAATAAAACACATTCATAAGTCATAATTAAACATTAACAACAAAAATTACAATACCTACACATAAAATACAAATTTAAATCATAATTGAAACAAAAAATAATCAAAAATACAAAATAATTAAATTATTAGATTGTTGTAAAATTCATGTCAGCTTTATACAAATAGTCATTTTAAAATTAAAAACTGACAAACACAAAGGACAAATTATATCAGTTGGCGCATTATCATAATTGTATCATATACCTTAATATTACATATCGTCAACGGAGTAGAGACATTTATCCAGTAGGAATGCTTGACGCTTTGATTTAAATGAAGACGTATAGATTAAGCTTTTTAATTCTAATGGTACCCTATTGAATAATTGCACTGCTTGATATTGTGAACTATGTTTCACAATGTTAAAATGAGGACTTATCTTATTTTTCAAATCTTTCCTACGTGTACTCTCCCTGACTAGTCTTTCCTCATGCGTCTCATATTCATGTATGTACTTTTTAAAATTAATCAGAAGTACAAGAATGTAGAGACTGGGAACTGTAAGAATTTTTAAGTCTAAGAAATGCGGACGACAACTCTCTCTTTGTGAGATACGGACAATGGTACGTATAGCTCTTTTCTGAAGGACAAAAGCTCGTTTACAGTTATAATTATAGCTGTTTCCCCAGAATTGTATACTGTATCTTAATTTGGATTCAATTAGTGCGTGGTTTACGATTTTTAAGTGTTCAATGTCAATTTCGTCTCTATATAAGGGTTCTTAAAGCATAACATGTGGATGATATAGATATGCATCAATGGCGGCTAATTATTTTTCCAGTTTAATGGGTCATCTATGTGTACTCCCAGGAATTTAGTTTCTTTCACGAGTTCAATATTACCATCATTTAGTAGTATTGTCATAGTGTCATTATTTCGGGCAGTTGTTTTAAATAAAATTACCTTAGTCTTTGCACTTTGCAATTGGCGAATATGCAATGCGAAATCAGGGGTGTAGTGTGTACTCAGTTTACCCAAAAACCATGAAAACGACACCCATGACGGACGAACCTAAAATTTTCCTAGCCACCACCTTGGATTTTAATTTTGGTCTCATTTTCGTAATCAGCGACCCCAAAAACCATGAAAACGACACCCATGACGGAAAAACCAAAAATTTTCATCGGCGCCATCTTGGATTTTCATATTGGTCTCATTTTCGTTATCAGCGACCCCAAAAACCATGAAAACGACACCCATGACGGAAAAATCAGAAATTTTCGTCGGCGCCATCTTGGATTTTTATTTTGGCTTAATTTTCGTAATCAGCGACCCCAAAAACCAATAAAACGACACCCATGACGGAAAAACCAAAAAAAGTCCTGGCTGCCATCTTGGATTTTCATTTTGAACTCATTTTCGTAATTAGCGACCCCAAAAACCATAAAACGACACCCATGACGGCAAACCCAAAAATTTTCCTGGCCGCCATCTTGGATTTTCCTTTTGGCTTCATTTTCGCAATCAGCGACCCCGGAAACCATGAAAACGACACCCATGACGGAATAACCAAAATTTTTGTCGGCGCCATCTTGATTTTCATTTTGACCTCATTTTCGTAATCAGCGACACCAAAAACCATGAAAACGACACCCATGACGGCAAACCCAAAAATTTTCCTGGCCGCCATCTTGGATTTTCCTTTTGGCTTCATTTTCGTAATCAGCGACACCAAAAACCATGAAAACGACACCCATGACGGAAAAACCAAAAATTTTCCTGGCCGCCATCTTGGATTTTCATTTTGGCTTCATTTTCGTAATCAGCGACCCTGAAAACCATCAAAACGACACCCATGACGGAAAACCAAAAAAAATTCCTGGCTGCCATCTTGGGTTTTCATTTTGAACTCATTTTCGTAATCAGCGACCCCACAAACCAGTAAAACGACACCCATGACAGAAAAACCAAAAAAATTTCTGGCCGCCATCTTGGATTTTCATTTTGGCTTCATTTTCGTAATCAGCAACCCCAAAAACCATGTAAACGACACCCATGACGGAAATACCAAAAATTTTTGTCGGCGCCATCTTGATTTTCATTTTGACCGCATTTTCGTAATCAGCGACCCCAAAAACCATCAAAACGACACCCATGACGGAAAACCCAAAAAACCTGCCTGCCATCTTGGATTTTCATTTTGACCTCATTTTCGTAATCAGCGACCCCAATAACCATGAAAACGACACCCATGACGGAAAAACCAAAAATTTTCCTGGCCGCCATCATGGATTCTCATTTTGGCTTCATTTTCGTAATCAGCGACCCCGAAAACCTTGAAAACGACACCCATGACGGAAGAACTAAAAATTTTTTAGCAGACGAATTGAGAACCTCCTTTTTTTAAGTCGGTTAATGAGATTTACCGTCTATCATCAGTTCAACCTAAGGCTGCCTGTCCACTGAAGCGGAGCGAGGCTGCGGAGCGTAGAAACGGAGAAATATTAGCCAATAACATTGTACACTGGAACAGAGGGCAGGTTTTATGCAATCCTATTGGTCAATATTTCTCTGTTTCTCCGCTCCGCAGTCTCGCTCCGCTTCAGTGGACAGGCAGCCTTATAGCCTGAAAGAATACAACTATCGATCCATAAGTACGTATAATTTTGAAGGAATTTTCTTTCAAGTCCTGACCGTTGAGGAGTTGCACCTTCCGTCATCAGCGCAGCGCCGCCACATGAAATTATGATTATCAGACGCAAATACTTGAACAGCTTCTGAAAATGTATGGAAAACGTTATGTGCGCCTATGATATTCGAGGGTTGCCCTCAATTTCTCAGAGTTCCCATCATCAGAAACTGACTTGGTGCAATGGGACCGCCTCGGGAGTATATCAGTATACCCTTTCCAAAACAAAAAGAATTTTGAAAATCAGTCCACAATTGACGGAGATATTCGCGGACATACAAACACGAATAGAGAACCTCCTCTTTTTTGGAGGTCGGTTAAAAATATATATCGAAGTACAATCGACAACAACAAACGATCGTGAAATTCGACTTCGATCTGAAGATGAAAAAAATTTTAGCAATCTTTACAAACTAGCAAAATAAACATGTTTGATCAAAATTAATAAGTGTATCAAATTGTGGTAATCGGTGTACAATCTCGAAAATATATGCACGAAAAACACGGGAGCGTTTGTGACACAAAGCGATACGTCCGTCCTCTGGCAGTGGCCGATTCGTACTGGCGAGATAGAGTTTGCGCGGTCGATAATATAGTTAACTTTAGATTCAATTTACGAAATGAAATTATAGTTTATTGATAAAATAAAAATACGATTCTATTAGAAGGTTACCTTAAAATTAATACGTAGTTTTTAAATTTTCTTTAACGTGATTCTAAGGTATAGAAAAAAAATCTTATTTGTCGAGACATTTTGTAAAAATTGCGATGTTTTAACATTTTTTTTCTGCTATATTTTGTATTGAAGTCGAAAATGTGGCAAACTGGTCCCCTAGTAGACCATACGGTGATGTTATTTATATTTTTTTTAATGTTTAAAATCGTTTGTAGTGTTATGTTCGGCTAAGCCAAACGTAACTCGATCGGTATTTGTGCGGAAAAGGGCTTTTCAATAGGGGTGATTGTCATTAATATAAACATTATTTTGAAAATTCTTCAAACCCATCCACCTGAAAAAGAACTCGTCTCTTATAATAGCCAAAAGGAAGCTTCAAATTCTTCATAGATTTCCCACACCAAGCGATCAAAATTGATCAAAATGAGATGATTTTGTGGAAGGAGCCTTAACAAGACGTATAACCTAACATCTCTGTGTGCTGCGCTCACTACAAATCACCCTTCTCACTACATAAAGATGGCGATTTGTCTGCTCTTGCAGTCAATACACGGCATGTCTGAGAAATTGTGTTTGTCGGTAACTGAGATGGAGTTTTCAGTCTGCGTTATAAATATATTAACAATTGTCTATGTAATGTGTTGTCTCATGGGGAACTAATTGTCACTTGCTTCGGGGATGGTAATCATCGTGAGCCAGTCATCATCATCATCATCACCAGTTTGTTTTTTCATTTGGGAAATTATAACGTGACCCCTTCCGCTTTTATGCGCCTACCACACGTTCATGCTTCACTACAGTCTTGCCTGCGTAAACAGCTTCTACACGGAACACAGTGCGCGCGGAACTAGTTGGCCGCGCCTTAGGCATGTGAGCGGTGGGAGGGAGAGGCGGGGGCACTTGCTATCGTTACTCAGTACGGCGCCGTACTTCGCGACGGCAACACGTGTTGACAGTTCCTGCTAGTTTAGACAAAACGCACATGAGATTGCAAATTTAGCGAGATAAGTCCAACAGTCCAGCGCGGCCAACTACACACATCAAAAGTGTCTAGGGATCAACATATATTTTTGCAATAACTTTTCTCCTGATTGATATTAATTAAAATTTTCTTTAAGGATTCATCAAATAAAATGTTTTCGTTTGTCACAGTAACGATAAACCAAGTCACCTTTGCATTAATAAAGAAATTTGCCATTTTCCTAATAAAGGGATTTTTGACATTTGAACCACTAACATTAAAGTTCGAAAAAAAGACTGAAATAACAGTTTTCTTTAAAATTTTATTGGGTAACTTAAACAATTAATAATCCGTGTTTCTACCGCGAACACTAACAACACAAGAACATCGGTTTGGCATACTCAAAATGAGTTCATCCAAATCACGCTGTGGAATGGCCGCCCATGTTCGTTGCAATAACAAAAAAAGGTCTTCTTGCGACTCAAACGTCAAAAATACCCGCCCATACCCTGATGGTTCCACCACTATAAGGATGGACTTCCTGGCAGGATTTTAATCGCTGTTGGCGTCCAGGGGTTCTCCAGTGTCGTATACGTCTTGTATCCGGTCTCATACCAAAACGAGACTCATCAGAAAAACACACGAAACGCCATTGTTCTTCTGCCCAATTTTGGGTATTTGGATCGGCGGAAGAACTGAGTTGATTTGGATCAGAGGCAACCTCAACGCTCAAATTTATGCTGAGACGATTGTATCAGACGTCATCGTTCCTCTACAAGTGCAAATCGGTCCCTTATTTCAGTTAATGCATGATAATGCACGACCGCACACCGCAAGAGTTGTAAGACAGACTCTCGCCGCAGCTAACATCAATGTCCTGCCCTGGCCTGCTCAGTCGCCAGACTTGAACCCGATTGAGCATGAATGGGATATGCTACAGAGAAGAGCTCTGCCGAATATGGAGGGTATCCAGTCGCAAGAAGACCTTTTTTTGTTGTTGCAACGAACATGGGCGGCCATTCCACAGCGTGATTTGGATGAACTCATTTTGAGTATGCCAAACCGATGTTCTTGTGTTGTTAGTGTTCGCGGTAGAAACACGGATTATTAATTGTTTAAGTTACCCAATAAAATTTTAAAGAAAACTGTTATTTCAGTCTTTTTTTCGAACTTTAATGTTAGTGGTTCAAATGTCAAAAATCCCTTTATTAGGAAAATGGCAAATTTCTTTATTAATGCAAAGGTGACTTGGTTTATCGTTACTGTGACAAACGAAAACACTTTATTTGATGAATCCTTAAAGAAAATTTTAATTAATATCAATCAGGAGAAAAGTTATTGCAAAAATATATGTTGATCCCTAGACACTTTTGATGTGTGTAGTTCCGCGCGCACTATAGTAAAACTGTATCACGCGCATACCCCACGGCGGCGCGGCCTGCGCATTATTCGACTTGCTACACGTCGACGATTTCGACAAGAATGTGGCCTGTACTCCGGTAGCACCGTCCGTGTTCAGATTTTCGCACAAGAAGCCTGTGCAGGCCAGAACAGCTGTGGTGAAGCATGAGCGTGTGTTAGGCCCATTAGGTTCGGGACTGTCAGATTTGTACTGAACTACTGACTAAAACCAACCCATGTTCCTTCTTAGCCCTTTGTGTTCCGATGTCGCAGTATCTCTTTCAAACAGTCCCGCAGCAAACCAGCATGCCTGTATTTCTCGATGGCATAAAGATGGCCCGGGAGAGAGAACGGAGAGGCAATTGGCCGGTATAAAAACACTCTGACACCTGGTTATGTACTAACCACCCGTTTAAGAAGAAAATGAGGAACTTTGGGCTTGATAACCAGTCTTACCAAAATTAAATGGTATTCAACTGCATCCGATTAGACTGAAAACCGACCACAACTTGGGAAAAGGCGATTTAGATGAGTGTCTTAGAATCTGACCGCTCTAAAAAATAATCGTCGACCTGGCAGACAGTCGTGGCCTGAAAGTCTCTAAAGACTTAAAAATCTGACTTCAAAAGAAATAAAGTAGTAATTCTGTCGACAAGTAACATAAGTAAGTTCAACCCTTAAACCTTTCAACAACCAATAAACTTGGTTTTGCTAACGTTTACAAAGTAACACTTTTCCTTCAAAAACAAGTCGTTAATATATAAAAAGCTGTTATTTTTAGCAGCTTCAACGAACGTATCCGTTATCCGCAACGGTTTAACTACTTTTTAACTGTATTGACTGAGTTTTAGCGGATAATAACTGGTTTACGTTAGAGCTATCAAAAATAACGAGTGGATTTAAAAAGATACGGTCTACGTGAATATGCATTGTATGCATCGGAGGATCGTCGGAACGAAATAATTCGATAGAAAACTAAAGTAGAATAAGTAAGCTGAAGTGGCACTGGACCCGTATTAGCCGAAGAATCGATGGCAATAAGTTTTTGAGTGAAAACCGTGAACCGTGGAGGATTAGCAACTTAAGATGTTTAGAATACCTACCATTATATAATCTGCCAAAATGTAACAATGAATATGGAAGAAGGACCTGGAGGTACTTATTACCTAACATGTTGAATAAACTCCCTAAGCAATTAACTAATAAATTAAAATCAAAGAAAACCTTGCAAATAAAACGACTAATAAAATATTATCTTACAGTGGATCAATACAAGGTTCCTCCAGAACTTTCACAAATAAAAAAATAAAAAAATAACAATATTGTTAGTGTAAACAAGCGAGACGCCTCACTCGCACATAATCTTTCAAACTAAGATTAAGCGAAGTGTGTTAAACCAAAAAAAAATGTAATTTGTTTAAAATAAAAAGTTTTAATTTTTTTTATTTTTTTATTAAAGGAAGTACCTGGTGAAATAACAAATACTACAGAAGTATGGAAGAAAAGATAGACGCGATGACCCCAAATAAATAGGCATAAGGGCAGGAGAATGGTGAAAACTGGCGGTGGCTTACGTTTTCCACTCACGTATATTAAATCTAACAAAACAGAGTCTGTATATTATATAACAATGTTAAACTGAAAAGGCAATAATAATGTAGATCAAACAGAAGAGAACTTTTGTTAGTTTTAACATGGATTGTAGAAAGTGTTACAATAAACAATCGCATTTGTGATGAAGTAATACTTTGTCGAGTCTATTCCTACTATGATGGGTTTCATTTAAAATCTCACGGGGTGTAGCTGAACTCCAGTGTTTTATAATATAACTAGCAGCCCTGGCATTCGTCGTCCTGCCCGGACAGCAGCGCCACCTACCGGGTCCAATTGTGAATCTCAACCATTCTCAAATCCACTGGAACACACACAAAAAAAACATACAAATCGGTTCAGCCGTTTAGGAGGAGTTCAGTGACAATCTCCATAACCTAACTGAGTAATATTTTAAGATTGGTTGTCAGACTTTGGAAATACGTAACGACTCACGATGACAGTCAAATATTCTACAAACGACAGCCGGTCACAACATCTTGACGTTCTTTTCGAGGTACAGAGAGAACTCTGTATGTAATAGATAGTCATCCATCCACGGACAGACCTCCTCGCGCGTTGCTAACGCAGGGATCAACCTGTGCAACTGTAATTCTTTAGTAATGGAGCTCCAAGCCTGTAATATCACGCTTCTTATTTTTATATGATGAAAAGATGACTTTAGTTTTTTTTTGCTCGAGCGCGGCAGAATGGTAGGGAGTGTCAGACTTCTACCGACTAAAAACCAACCCATGTTCCTTCTTAGCCCTTTGTGTCGAGGCCGCAGTATCTCTTTCGAACAACCCGCAGCCAAGATGACTGTCCTGTTGGTCTAGTGGTTTTTGACCCTAACTGCTATGCCGGAGGTCGTGGGTTCGATTCCCACCCAGGACAAATGTTTGTGTGATGAGCACGATCATTAAAAAACACAAAAAACACAAAAAAACACCACAAAAAACTACTGTCCTAGATTATATTATACTGATTGAGCTGCTACTGCCTGTGATACAGGATTTTCCTAGTACAGGCGTCTTACATTATTTACCTATATTTTTAGTTTAAGATTCATATTGTTATTTTACCTTTCTAGAATTCTGAATAAAGATTTATTATTATTATTATTATTATTTGTTCTGTGTCTGGGTGTAATTTATCTATAATATGTATGTATTTAGAAATATATAAGTATGTTTATCAGTTGTCTAGTACCCATAACACAAGCTCTGCTTAGCTTGGGACTAGATGGCGTTGTGTGATAGTTGTGGAATATTATTATTATTATTTTCGTAAACTTATATTGTTTCTTAGCTATTCAGCTAGTTTTAACTAACTACTGTACCTTGCAGTAATACTCGTAGTTGCAGACAAGATAGAATTACCGTTACAAAAACAGAAAAAAAAACATGCAAGAACTGTTTACAAAATCAACGTTCGAAAATAAACTACGTTTTACGATGTTAGCAGACTATTTTAATAATCCGTACAGTGTATTTTTTCGCAGTTAATAAGTGTTATAACTAGAACTTCTAAATATTAGTTTTGTATAAAAATAGTTTTGACATGAGTCGGCAGTCGAACCTTGAGGAATGAGTATGATCTGGCGAATAGTTTATTAATATAGCGGTAGTAACGTTAGCATAAAAGATAATTATGATGGTTGATTTATGGAGATTGTCGATTATCGTATTATTCAGTACCTAGTTTGTGGAGAACTATGCTGCCGATCCAATTTAGCCAGATGGGGTATAATCGACCCATCTCGAACAGAATGTGAGTGTGGTGCCCCAATACAGGATATGCCACATCTACTCTCGTGCCCGTCTTGCACAACTAACTGCGCGCTCAAAGACCTGGGGCCGTATTTTTGAATCAATAGAATTCAAATCGTGTACGAAATCGCAGAATTCGTATGCGAATTCGTACGAAATCGCTATTTTTTGACTGGCCTGTTGGTCTAGTGGTTAGTGACCCTAACTGATATGCCGGAGGTCGTGGGTTCGATTCCCACCCAGGACAAATGTTTGTGTGATGAGCACGATCATTTGTTCTGTGTCTGGGTGTAATTTATCTATAATATGTATGTATTTAGAAATATATAAGTATGTTTATCAGTTGTCTAGTACCCATAACACAAGCTCTGCTTAGCTTGGGACTAGATGGCGTTGTGTGATAGTTGTGGAATATTATTATTATTATTATTTTTGAATATTCATACCCGTGAATTTTGCAACGAGTGGTCCGACCCACTCGTTTCCGATATTCTACCAGTAGAAATGACAGAAATGACGTGATGAATTCTGCGATTTCGTACACGATTTGGAATTCTATTGATTCAAAAATCAGGGGCCTGAATGACGCAAATGATAGAGCCATCCAGGTTGCCACGTACTGGGCGGACAGAGTTTAGTCTTCGACTCGAAGAAGAAGGAGAACTATACACCCACTGACCTTATTGGTGATGTTCTTCAGAAAGGACAGGTGCGTAGTACTCGCAACCCCGTGCGTGTATGACCAGATGTATGAATGTGGATGAGGCAAAAGGGGTATGTAAGAATCGTAGCAGGTGGCGTTCTGTGGTTTCTGCCTACCTCCATGGGAAAAGGGCGTGAGTTTATGTATGTATGTATGTATACAGTGTTCTTCCTCTTCTCGCCTACTTTGATCTATGCTGTGCCCGACAGGGTTCATAATTCAGACTGAAGTTAACTATTTCCCTACCAACTGTATACATTATGGTAAGTAAAAAAACTGTTCGTGGGAGGTTTATATATTTTACTATTTGAGTTTTATTCAGAAACTAGCTATTTGACATCTTCAATCTTGTTTGTCACAAAACAAACTCAAAAAGACAAAAGACTTTTGCACCAAAACCAGCTAAGTCCTTAACTACATTTTAATTGTTGTCGTAGTTCGAATCAACACTGAAAAGTTTATATAACGCTTTCAATTGTTATAAACTAGAGAGGTTCGTCGTAACTTTCTCAACGAAATATTTCTGTCGGCGACTAGGTAAACTAATAATTAATTACATTTTGATGATAGAGTATTTACTGTGAAATTGAATTGGAATAATGATTATTAATCTATTTTCCGAACAATGTTGGAGTTGGTTTTTCATGAGATTGATATCGAATAACAGAAAAGTAGAAAGAAGACATGCTTCGTCTATCCCAAATGAATTGGGATAAGGGCCAGAAAATGTATAAAATGTTGCAGTCGAATTCCAGTCAAAACGAATGCAGAAAAATACCGCTATGTTCCATGGAGCGACTACTTTTCGGAACGACATATTAACCTAGTTGATACTGGGTAATACGATACCCTTTGTATATAGGTATTGGTAGTTAGACGTTAGGGCCTCTGGCTACCTGTTACGACCATCAAAGATGTGCAATTGATAACTGGAACAACGGCTTATTGTGCTTTCCGAAGCACGGAGGAAACTCAGTGTGTAATGAACCCGAAAGAAAGTACTGTTCCTAAGGAAAACAACAGTAACATTCTTACCATTACGCTACGTCTAGTATATGGCTACGTCTAGTACGTCTAGTATATGGCACTACGTCTCTATCAAATCGTGATTGATATTATGATAGCAATTATGGCAATATTTTCATAATAAGTAGTATGTACATAAAACTACTTTAAAACCACTTCATCTGCCGACCGTACACTGTTTATAAGATGCTCATCTGTCTAATGAATACCCAATCGATTGACGTGAACCACTACACAAATAACCTTGTTTCTAATCGATGGATCAAGGTTTAGTAAAACCGCGTTTAAGATTTTTCATAATATTTTGTAACTTCATCCGTCATGACCGTATTTGAAGGCCGTGGACTAGGTTAATGTGCTACTTATGAGCTTCAAAGATCTCGTTCACTTCCAACCCACGCCCACTACCCGACCCATGCGACCAAACTTTCTTCTTGGTCGCTACTTCTGCGGCTACAAGTGGGCGTCGTACAGTGCGTGAGCTCTCCGTAAAATTTAGGTTTAAGAACAACTTTATTTCTCATAAGAATTACATAGTTAATTCACTTACTGAGAAACACACTAAAATTAAAATTTATGATTAGAGCACACAGATTATGTGGGTACACCGATAAAAAATAACTTAAACTCGACCGTAAGTATAACAAAACATTAACATGAATGTAGATTGATTTTACTGGACGTGGCATTGATGGCTTATTCTGTTATGAGCAGGTTTGTTACCATTTTGTTTTTAGTTTATTGTCTTTTATATAAATTGGGACATACATGATTTGAATATAATATATATTTAGATAGATTTTTATTATACATTATATATTTTGAGTTTTTTTTTTATTTTTTATTTTTTTGTTTAGTTTAAGCTATTTGTATTTTTTAATATGTAGTTCGTCTTTTATTTGTATGTATCAATTGTGTGGGCTTTTAGTAGCTTTTTGAACCGGGCATAACTTTGTTCTCCTTTTATTACTGATGGTAATTTATTATAAATTGTAACACCCTCAAACTCCAAATTTCTTCTTCCATAGTTAGTTCTAGGGGGGCGGGTCACTAAGTAACTAGCACGCCTTAAGTTAATCTTTCGTGTTTGTTGTTTTGTTACAAATGTAATATTGGAGTGGATTTTCTTATTTAATATTTTACGTATTAGAATACATGTGTAGTATATGTAGGTTTGTTTTATATTCATTATTTTTGTTTCCTCGTAAAGCTTAGCAGTTGGTGTCCGAAATGGATAGTTGAATAAAATTTTAATTAATCTATTTTGAACTCGTTGAATTGGATCTATATTAGTTTTCGCTGCAGTACCCCAGATTTCAATGAGGTAGTCGATATGAGGCTTAACCAGAGAATTATAAATAAGATATCGCACTTTTCGAGGGAGACAATTTGTTATGTTGCGAAGAGCCCCTGTGAGTGGTCTTAGCTTAAGTTTAATTTTTTCTAGATGTGGTTTCCAATTTAGGTTACCATCCAAAATAAGTCCGAGATATTTTTCTTTTGGTTTTCGTTCAAGTAGTTGACCGTCTATTTTAAGTTCGAAATTATCATTTATTTTTTTATTTATTGCTGCAAAAATTATGTAATTTGTTTTTGTAGTATTAATAGTTAAGAGATTTGACTGAAACCACTCATTTAAAAGATTAAGATCATTCTAAGCGTCAGCTATTATAGCTTCGACTGAATGACCAAAATAAAAGAGACTTGTGTCGTCTGCATAAAGGGAGATGTCGCCTTTGAGACCCAATTCACTGATGCTGTTAATATAAATAAGAAACATAAGGGGGCCTAATATTGATCCCTGGGGGACGCCAAAATTCAGGACACAGGATTTACTTTCATATTTATCAATTTTTACTACTTGTTTACGATTCTCCATATATGATTTAAAAATTTCAAGTGCTTTACCTGTAATACCGGTGAGTTTTAGCTTCTGTATTAATTTGTCATGACTGATGGTGTCGAAGGCTTTTTTAAGATCAATAAATACTCCTAAGGCAACTTGTTTTTGATCAATTTTATTTTTAATTTTGGTTACGAGGTTAATTGTAGCAGCAAGAGTATTTGACCGAGCTCTAAATCCATACTGTTTATGGTAAAAGAATTTTTTTGAATTAAGGAAAGACTCTAATCGGTTATAAAGAATCTTCTCAAAAACTTTAGAAATCACCGGGAGAACTGATACAGGGCGGTAATTGCACGGGTCAAATTTACTTCCAGATTTATGAATTGGTACAACTTTTGCAATTTTTAACTCGTTGGGAAACATACCTCGCGACATATGATAATTAATGCAATCTGTAAGTTCCACCGCAATAATGTCTTTTACGCATTTTAGTGATTTTGTACTAATACCATCAATGCCAGATGCAGTATTACAGTCCAAATTATTAATTATGGAAATAACTTCCTTCGTAGTTGCTGGTTCTAGAAACTGCAATTCTGTTTTGTCCGTTAGTCTACACTCTTCAAAAATTTGACTTGTATTTGATCTTTCAGAGATCATGCTTGCTAGGGTTGAACCAATAGTCGAAAAATATGAGTTAAAACTTTTACATATTTCTTTTTGGTCCGTAATAGCACCAGCTGCCGTTTCAAGTTTGTCCGGTCCAGTTCTATCATGCAGTTTGTTTTTCGACAAATCATTAATTAGTTGCCACATTTTTCGTGGTTTACTTGAATTTTCTTCAAACCTCTTTAGGTAATAATCACTTTTCGCTTTTCTTATGTTGTGTGATACTCTGGCTTTTAAATGTTCATACTCTTCTTTTAATTGCATGTCTTCTACATTTGTTTTATGTTTTTGCCATAGTATGTTCTTGTTATTTATATCTTCTAAGAGTTTTTTTTCAATCCAGTCTTGCCGCGGAGGATTCAAAATTTTAGATTTAGTGAGTGTGCACTTGTTTAAACAGGAAAATTGCACCTATAATAGCTTTACTAAGACGGTAAAGTAGAGATGCACGATTCAAGCTATACCTATAAAACAATCTGTAAATTAAAATACATTATTAACTGTATAGCTAAAGCATTAGGTTCAATGTTGATTGGGAAAACTTGACAGTATCGGGTATATTGAACCCAAGTACGACTACCACATGTCGTCAGTGAAAGTCCCAAGCCAAGCAAGCAAGCAAGAAGAAGAAGCAAGTGAAAGTGCCAAGCCTATTTGTCTGCGCCATTCACATTATTTATCTGCATTTTTTATTGATTTCTATTTATCTAATTATATATGGAAATCACAAACGCATAATTGCAACACTGCACACGCTACCATACTCTTCTCTCATTGGTCAATTCAAAACGAAGGATCAGATCCAATGAAATTCCATTTCCTCTTACCATTTCCTTCGTATTCTTCCGTCCCCACCCTCATCAGTCTTGCTCCTGTGTCATTAACAAATACACGTAATTTAACATGCGCGAGTGCGTCTGGCGGCCGCCATTTAAGACTCAAAAAATCAAGCTTTAATCTGTGAATAAAAATGTGTGTGTGATCCTCATATTATCATCTCGTGACACTTGGTGGGCGTTCGCTGAATCACCGTGCTCCAGAACCCTTTGCTATCGAAGGCATTAAACTTTCTTTTTATCTACAAATCGTGAGTACCTTTTTCCCATCCACTATTGATATCAGACATAAAATCCTGACGGAATGACCAATAACACTTTTCCAGACAATCCAGAACCTCAGGCTCAGGAGTATCACTTGCGACCACTAGAATAAAACTAGGCATTTTCCATCACAAATACATTCACAAACAAAACCTATCTTCTTCCCTCCTGCAGAGTTTTCTTAATAACGAGTGACCACAAACGGGTATTATTACCGGATAACCGGACACAAGCTGCCGACGTACCTACTTAATAACTTAATTACGTACGTGAATTGTGTGCTTATTAGATTCTTTCCCCTTTTGTATGGAAAAGTTTCTTGTTATTAAAGGCGGGGATTAGTGATGTACTCGTAGTTTCTTTGGAGAAAGATTGGAGAAACTCTTGGTTCGTTTCTCCACGTTTCTTGCGGTGAGACTTATGAGGGTTTTCATTTTAAAATCTGTGTCTAAGTGTTACTATAGAAAATGTATTACATAACATAACATCACGCTGTTATCGCCGAAGGGTAAGACAGAGTAGATAATAATTAAAACCTCAAAAGCTTCATTTATACATTTAACCTTTTTAGCGCCACAGTCACGTATAGACGACAAGCCGAACAAGCAAACATGTGCCCTAAGTCTGTCGACGTAAGGTACTTTTTGGCTTGTCGTTTTACTTGACCGTGGCGGTCAATGGGTTAAATGAGTGATAAAACACAGCCTTCACTTTGTATTTACATTTCAAAGAGTTCTAACTAGAGTCTCTAAATGATGTAAATGTACATTTTATCCTTTTCAACAGTATTCCGTTGCATTGACTAAACATTTAAACAGACTGCTTTGCCGCATTCGCAGTATTAACACTGTTCATTCAGAATGAGAGAAATGCTGTTTGTATGAATACAAACACACAAACGAAAAAAATTCGTACACATAGACAGAATAAATTACACACCACCACACACAAACACACACCTACATAACGTAACGCACACACTACTGCGCGCGTACTTAACGTATTATTTTTATACACCTTAAAACTTACAGCTAATATCGACTAAAATACAAAAAAAAAAAAGAAAAAAAATAGTAATCTTATTTATCTTCCATAACAAAATTCAATTTATTTCACCCTCATCATACTGAAATTAATTAGGATTTCCCAATTATTTGTCCTCATAATTATTATATTCCCCATGTGGTACTGACAGAAATTGGTTATATTCCTTCATCATCATCCATCTTCCCCTGGGGCTTCCAGAATTTTGGTTGGCAACGTGGTAATAAAACTGTTTTGACCATGTCTCTTTAAAACTTTAATTACAATATTATAATACCTACAGATAGCGCGCGAGTTGAATGCAGTCGGGGTCTGAGGTAAAGAGCGAGAGCACCTCCCCCCGCTATCCTGCACGCCCCACCTCACGCGCCTGCAGTGTAGTGCTGTGCTATTCACACTAGTGTAATGCGGTAGTGCTGTCACAGCACTACCGCATTCCTAAGCTCTGCATTCAACTCGCGCGCTATCTGTACACGGTCATGGTGTATGTAAGGGTGGTATTTTTTTAATAACTACCCTTTATTGAAGTCCCATTTAATAAGGAGCGCTCCTATTGCCATCAACCGGGCAAATATTCGAATTCGTGACTGTCACTGATGGTAAAACCCAAAACGGCTTTGGCCAACCTTAGAATCGAGCATGCTCAGCAGTGGCGTTTGCGAAATAAATAAGTACATTATAATTGAATTTACTAACTACTTAGTTAATCAATATTTTTTCTTTATAATAAGAAAATCATAACCACAACAAGAGTTCTTCATTTTCTCTCTTAATTGACCAATGCTGCACCTGACAGGGTCCATAATTGTGACTGATATAATGTTTTTTTTTCTACCAAATTATATACATTATGGTACGCAATAAGAGTAAAAAAGTAAATTAACCACGATGTGAAGTCGATATAATATTTTCTTTCCCGCTCTGGGTACACTGGAAGGGAGTGTCAGACTTACTAAAAACCACCAATGTTCCTTCTTAGCATGTTACGAGGCCGCGGTCCCTAGTAGCATTTTTTGTTGGCATTTAGTTGGGCCACATACCTCTGGTTAGTTGGCAAATGCATACAATTGGCGGGCAGTTTGCGGGTTGGGCCCAAAACTGATGGCCTACGTGGATTTGCCTACGAAGGCCCAACTTGCGATAGGGCCAACGTGCATTGCCCTACGGAGGCCCGAGGAAAACGTGTTATGGGTAGGCCCAACGACACATAATACATGTAGGCAAGCGGTTGTATGTTTGTTGGTTCTATAGCTGGTTTCATAGCGACGCGTCTCGCCAGCGCCGGCCGTACGCGTGTCGCTGAACATCAACTTTATCAGCTTCATAATAAGTTTGGTTTTTGCGATGTTTTGAAAAACCAACCTTATTTTAAAGCCGATAAGGTTCATGTGCACTGTGCAGCGACGTGCGTGCGGCCGGCGCTGGCAAGACGCGTCTCTCTGAAACCAGCCATAATAGGCCAACCCAGACGACGACATACAAAAGTCACCCACCAAACAGTCGTCTTTCTTTTGCACTTTGACGTGAGTACATGAGAGGACGTTGTGTCGTCTGCGTTGACCTATTATACTTTGTGTTAATTAACTGAAATGAAATACAAATTATGATAATTGAATATTTATTTATTGTTATATTATCTTATTGACAAAATGAAGACAAATTTTACACAATTTGGAGACGGTAGCTCTGCAGTAAAACGATACACACCGTACCTACTATGATACATTGATAGTACCTACCTACTTTTACAAAGTTACACTTTGCAGCTAAGTTGTTGTCAAAGATTCGTTCAAGGATTCTTCTTGTGATAGGACCAGTTTTGTTCCCACCAATGTAGGTTATGTAGTTTATCTGCAACAAACACAACACAACCCATTATAGTAAAACAACAAATACATGCAATGCCAGTAAGGATAAATTATAGACAATTTTTTGTTAGGTTATGTGCGAATTAACTTGAGACCGGGCCGATGATTCAATTTCAATTTATGTTGTGCAAAATGATGCGTCGTAGTATTTTTTTTAGCTAGAGATTTGCACGAGATTTATTAAGAACAAAATAAGATAGTATTTCATAAATAATAGCATCTTAGTCCCAGGTCTCAAGGTAATTCGCACGGGTTCTAAGTAGATAAATACCTACATAGGAAAAACTTACCCGTTTCGTAAAATAAACGTTTTACAGGACATAATGTCCATGTTATCTTAGTTGGAGCCTCGTTACTGCTAAGGCATTTGTTGAATATTATTGCAGTTTTAGGTTTAAGGAGGCCACATGCAATGCGTCTTCCGTGGCGTCATCCAGTTTTCACGCACCACACCGAGTTCCCCACCGTACCTAACCATCTTCATCGTCAAATTCCACAACTTTAAACATTTTTATCACTGCCTGTCAGGCTAACATTTTATATAATATATAAATAAAACAAATACTCCGCAGCCGCAAGCGCACCCGGCACCGCACAAATGAAATAACAAACTGCAAAATGGCGGGCGGGTCGGGCGACGAGTGCCGCCGCCCGCCCCCCGCGCACCCCGATACCACCCCGTAGGAGCAGCAAGTAACAGGGCCATTGAAGGGTATCTAAGTTGGACCGATGTTGTTATCATAACTTAAATCCCTACAAAAATCTCCCAACAGTAGGAATAGAAGCAGCAGGCCCGTCGTTAGTTGGCCCAATGTTGTTTTAATAACATAAATCCCTACAAAAATCACCCAACAGTAAGAGTAGTAACGCAGGCCCGTCGTTGGCTCTTCGTAGGGCAAATAGTGCCCTACGAAGTTGACAAATAGTGCCCTAGAATGTTTAAGACAATGGGCCTATTTTAAGTTTGGGTTGGCGGAATAACTAACCGTCTGCCAATACATTCCCAACTGTTGGCGTATGGAAGCCAACGGCAATTGCTACTAGGGGTATCTCTTTCAAACAGCCCGCAGTCCAAAATATTCCCTTACCACATCAGCACCACTAAAACCAAAAATATCTAAAACCCCACAATATCGAATTACCCATATATCCGTTGAATTTAATAGTAGAATTCTAGCAACGGCGAATTTAATATTAGAATTATAGCAACCACAGAAACATGAAATTTCATTCGATCGTCGAACCCGATATTATACGTTGTTCCTAATGATGTTCATGTTTCCGAACGTTACAGGAAACTATCGTCAATTTTACTGGTGCACAGTTACTAACAATAATGTGATGTGGAGGAAAGAGGAAAATGTCGTGAGGAAAGTTTTGAGCATGAATGAGGAGGGGTATAAGAGTGGAGGAAGACCAAAGAAACGGTGGATGGACTGTGTAAAGGATGATATGGCAAGAAAGAAGGTGTCTGATGAGATGACGAGTGATAGAGAAGACATGCTGCGCAGACCCCAAATGAATTGCGATAGACATTTATATGTTTACACTAGCTTTTGCCAGCGGCTTCGCCCGCGTGAAAATGACGATTTTCCATACAAACTTACATCCCCTATTTAAATACCTTAGGTGTTGAATTTCGAAAAATCCTTCCTTATTCCTTGTCTACATTATAAAGGGAACCTCTGTGCAGAATTTCAGCTTTCTAGGTCCAAGGGTTTGGGCTGGGCGTTGATGAGTCAGTCAGTCAGGACTTCTCTCTTTATTTATTAGATAGATAAATCTCAGGTGAGTGAAACAAACAGGAGACAAAAAATATGACTTTGGAATTCGATTAGTGTCATGTTGTCAATCTGCGACGATTTACTTTCAAAACAAATAAAGTGGCTTTCCCATGTGCTGCTACTTCATTACTTGGTTAGCAGTGCTAGGCTAGTGGTGTGACGGCCAAACTACCAAATAATAGAAAACTCAAAAAAACTCAAATAATTTATTTCATTAAGCCTTAATAGGCACTTTTGAATGTCAGAAGAACAATTCATAAAAAACTTTAAAAGAAACTACGAGTGCAATACGTCATTCCGAAAGCCACCACACCGAACCACACGCCACCGAATGCCCGCAACAACGAACACTGCGAGCACGAAAGCACGCAGCGACGTAAACCGCAACAACGAATGCACATAGGTCTCAAAGTCGAACCCAAGACACGCACCACTTAATGTTTTTTCGGATTCCTTTGCGTATTGTAAAATTATCACCACATGCTTTGAACGAAAACTTCATGAGGAAACCAGCATACCTGAGATATATTTCTGGACGGCATGTAAAGCTAAGTCAGAGGCCTATGGGCGGCATAAAGACACCAAGTAAGGAACTAACAAAACTTCAAAATTATGTTGAACTGGCCGAAAATATTCCATCTTAAAGCCCAGACGTCAAACAAACTTCAAACCACATTCTATTTTCAAATCTCCAATGTAAACAGCCAGTACGTCCCTTGATTAAATTTTAAATTAAACTTTATTATGGGGTAGAAAAGTTCATTTAGTCCACGTCAAGCCAAGTACTATGGAAAATGGAAGATGGCGAACAGATTATCGGAAAATTCTTGAATAGATTTCCATTTTTTAGACTAGCTTTTTTTATCTGCATACCACACGGATAGACAGTCACGGAATGAAAAGTAAAAAGTTAGATTCTCTGGTTAGTAGCTTTTTTTGCTGTTCTTGTTTTATTCTGTTTAACTTGTTTTTTTACTGTGCAGTTGACAGTATTTTAAACGTAGTTTAATTTTCTTACTACTATTTTTCAAATGAAGGTCAATCTGGCTTGAATTTACTAGTTACATTATTGTACATTGCTTTAGTAATTTCGTAGAGTACAATTTTTTTTTGTTTTGACTCATCATAATCTTCCTGGTTTCTACCTAGCCTTTTCCCAAAAGATTAAGTAGGTGATGATGACTTGATGATTGGCTTCCAGTCTAACTGGATGTAGGTAAATACTAGTATTTTACATAGACCGACTGACGTCCACAACCCAGTAACAGTTGGTACTGGTATTACCCTAATGGTACCCTTTATTTCTTGTTTTTGTAAAAAAAAGTAGTAGTAGCAAAAAAGGCTTTCAAAACATGATTTATTTAACTAATATAGTATTCACCTTTCACAGTGAATTTATTAAATTCTAATCCTCCAAAAAATATTGTTTTAATCTACAAAAGTTAAAAAGCACCTTCCATTATTCAAGATTTAATAAAAGTAAAGTAAAATAAACTTGTCACTTTGCGGGGCTTGGCCTGGGCCTAGTGGCCCAAAGGCCATAAAATAGCCCTCGAAATTATTACCTACTTCGCGAGATAAAATATTTTTTTGTAAAAATATTGAAGTACCGCCGAATAAATTACCCTTTGTCCCTTTGGGGGTTAAAAAGCGCTCTAAAAATAAAAATCTTTTTTTCTTTTTTAACGCTGTCATCTCTATTGTTTTAAGGGTTGGATTTGATATTGGCTGTTCGTGAAAGATGGAAGAATAATATTGAGTTTACGATTTATTTAGATTTCATTGTATTGCTACCTCGTTGTCTAGTGGTCGCAAGCGTGACTGTTGAATATGAGGTCCTGGGGTCGATTCCCGGGTCAGTTCCCGGGTCAATTTGATAATGGTTTTTTCCATCTGGAATTTCGCAATAGCATCCAGGGAGCTTGAATTTGTGCCCAGTTGATGTGCTCGTGATATTTTTGCTTATTTCTCCTCTTCGCAAATAAAACACCTTTAACAAAGCCCTTCGCGTCATTGCGAAATTTTTAGGGGATCGGACTGACTCAAAAAAATCTGATTCTGTTTTGTCCGTCAGTTAGATTATCGAAAAATATTGGATACGTGTTTTTTTGGTTTTATCAAATCAATAAAAATTGACGAAGCTATAGCGCGTCAAAGATCATGGAGTGGGGCTCGAAACGTCACTTGAAGGTACAAAACGTACTATCATATGACGTCACACGAGTTTTCGAAGCACTGTATCGTCTTAATTTTTTGTTTACGTGAAAAAAGAAAAAATATGTGCTCAATATTTTTTGAAAATCTATCTGACGGAATAATAAGTTTTTTTTTGTCCGATCCCCTATTGCTAGAAAAGGGCATGGGATACATTTTGATTCATCCTTCCCTGAACATTTTAAAGCATTCAACAGTATGCACAGGTATTCTATAGAATGCTGTATTAGAAAGAATCGCGCCAGAAACAAACATCGGCACAATAATTATTTTGAGTGCGTTACATTGAGCGCTACCGTAAACCGTTATTTTTCACAGTTGTAACAATATTTTCATTTAAAAGAGTGTCCCTATGGAGTTTCTTGCTCATTCTTCTCCATACAGATCTACGTTTTGGAATAAACAACTACAGTGCTTTCACAGGTTATCACAACAACAAGACATATGTTGTTGTGACTGCAGCTTCGTTTTCTTTTTTTTTCTGACATTCTAAAGTCTGTAATGGTCCACATGAAATAAATGCTAGGATTTTTGAGTGCTTACACCAAAATTGAAAGCAGCGGTGGCCCAGTGGTGTCGGCCCCGACTTACGAACAGTAGGTCGTGGGTTCGAACCCAGGCAGGCGCATTACTTTGTGTAATTTATTTCATTACCGCTGCTCTCAAAACGGTGAAGGAAAACATCGTGAGGAAACCGGCATGTCTTAAAACCAAAAAATTCGAAGACATGTGACATCTGCCAATCCGCACTGGGCCCGCGTGGTGGATTATAGACCATCCCTCTCCTAGAGAGGAGGCCTGAGTCCCTGCAGTGGGCACATTAAAGGCTGATGATGATGATGACACCAAAATTCGTTTCCCAGAAACAATGTTTGCGTAACATCGTGAAGGGTTTGTTTCAATGTGTGCAACCATTCCTTATATCAAATAAACACGGGGTGCGTCGACAGCAATTATGTAATTGATTCTAAGAAAGAAGCCAGGAAAAGTTTACTCAAGAAGCCATTTTCTTTTATTTTTAGAAACTGGGCGGAAATTAAAAAGCTTTCTTTTATTGTTTGTGCCTCGTGTATTATATACACGTGCAGTCTTCCGTATTGCCAGCTATTACTTGACTAACTTATGCCTGCGGATTCGCCCGCGTTGAGTTTAAAAGGAAAGTCGACTGACAAAAAACATATGGATCTGTTTGGTCCGTCAGTTAGATTACCGAAAAATATTGGATTTATGTGATTTTGTTTCATCAAATTAATAAAAATTGACGAAGATAAAACGCGTTAAAGATGAGAAGGTCTTGTGTCGTCACTTTTAGTGTGACTGAAATATGAAGTCACACGAGTTTTCGTCGTATCGTCTTCATTTTTATTTGTTAACGTGAAAAAAGAAAAAATATGTATCCAATATTTCTATAGTTATCTGACGGACTAATTTTTTTTTTATTGTGGCACGGGATGATACTAACATAATAAAAAGTATCGTCGCCTAATGTTGGATCGATTCAATTTAAATTGTCATTGACACGCTAAGAAGAGAAAAAAAATGTTCCCACTGCAGGGACTCAGGCCTTCTCTCTAGGAGAGGGATGGGCTATAATCCACCTCGCAACGCATTGGTTGTAAGACTAACGGGACAATGCATGCCTAACTCTGATCTTCAAAAAGTAGCCGAGCCACGGCGAAACTCAGTATAATGGATTACCACCCACCCACAAACCAACCTAGGCAAGCCCGGCTTTACCTCAAAGATAAATATCTGTGCAGCTGTCATAATTTAACCACGAGAATAGACTAAACAAATAGTCAGAAATAACCTAGCCATAATAAAACTAGGCCCAAACAAACCATCAGGAAAACTGATTTATTCATAATCGTCCTCCATACAAGTTTGACATCTGACTGACCATCCAACGTTAACCCGTGATCCCTTCAAACACATAAGAGATTTATTTAAATTCACGGGTCTATGTAAACTGGTTAGTGAAACATTTTTATCTTTCGACGTCACTGAATTTCAGTATTGGATTTCGTACAAAATATGAATTCATTCGTGGCTAGTTCTATTGATGGGAGGATCTAGATAGATTAGGTCTTTTGTGGTCTAGATTGCCCTGTATTCACACATATATAGACAACGTTACATATTTTTACATCAAATAGTGTGGGTTTTGTTATTTTTATTTACTTTGGTCTATACTAAAATTATTATAAACAGGTTGTATGTAGAGCGGCAATCTCCGGAACCAATGATCACAAACACACACTTTCACAATGTAAGTGTAGTCACATAATAATATATGTAACTATAGTAGTGTGTGACACAACCTCACAAATTATTCATTATATAGAGCTGTTAATTAGACTTTAGTTTCTCTTCGTTCATAATTTTAGTTTTATAACGTATTATTGTTGACTATAAAACCCCAACACAAGTATTATTAATTAATTACTGGGGCTGTTTCATTCACATTTTTAACCGTAAACATTTGAGACATAATTACAGCTATCTACATAAAAAATATCCTTATTTCAGACCTATAGGTTTTTATTTAAAGCTATAAGTTTCTTTACCCTCTCATTTTATTCACAGACGTTAAAACCGCTTACCGCGGCCATCTTCAAAAACTATAGGCCCAAAACTACTCCATAGGCGATCAAAGTCGGGTCTTATCCCCTCAGGCTGAAAGTGTGTCAACAATCTTCTAATCCCCTCATCCAGACTTCTACCACAGAATAGGTAAGTACAGAAAGTCGATGTCGAAAATATACGCATACATTGAGACACCTTATATACTAATGTAGGTACTGCGAGTGGAGCCGCACTCTCAACTGCCTAGAATGTTACAGAAATAAAATTTAGTCAGTCTAGTATGTCTTAAAACGAATGAGAGGAATATGAATGGTGATGGATAGCAACAGTAAGTGAAAAAAAACTGGCCAAGTGCAAGTCTGACTTGCACATGAAGAGTTCCGTACCATTGTAGTAGATATTGAAAGATTTTGCATGTTATTTTAGCACCATAGACTTCTTATGGTTTTCCTGTAATCTATAAGTGATGAACTAATTTCTGTATTTTTTCAAAATTTTAGGCTCAGTAGTTTCTGCGATAAGGGGGGGGGGGGGGGGACGGTCGGACAAACAGTCAGACAGACACACGAGTGTTTCTATAAGAGTTCCGTTTTTCCTTTTGATGTACGGAACCCTGAAAAATAATTTAGGAAAAAATGAAATGGAGTCAGTCATTATGTCTTAATATCGATGTGATGAGGTGAGATGAAACGTATGACGTGACTAAAGGGGTGATAAATATGAATGATGATGGATAGAGGGATAGAAGAATGGTAAAAAGAAGGAATGATATCAGAGAAACAGAAGTACAGATACCGCGCGAGTTGAATGCAGTCGGGGTCTGAGGTAAAAAGCGGGAGCATCTCCCCCCGCTATCCCGCACGCCCCACCTCACGCGCCTGCAGTGTAGTGCAGTAGTGCTGTGCTATTCACACTAGTGTAATGCGGTAGTGCTGTCACAGCACTACCGCATTCCTAAGCTCTGCATTCAACTCGCGCGCTATCTGTAGTTGATAGCTAACTTTTATTGATTGGTTGGTTATTTATTGTTAATTTGTGTGTTTTTAAGTTCAACTTCATGGATACTAGGTACTGATAAAGATCAGGAATAGTAAGGGTCACAAATTCACAATATCTTGTTACTGTTACTTAAGGGGGAAGCTCACACCCTGCCCGCGAAATTCAAATTTTCTTACGTTTTTTGCAATTTGCAGGCCAGTGCTTGGTTGCATGTTGATGAACATTTGATTCGCGACTGTAAGACGTATTTAGTTACAGAATTATAATCATCAAAATCACCAACACAACCCTCCAAGTTCATATAGATCGAGAAACTATTTTTTCAAGGTCAAAGTTATTCCTCGATCTATATGAACTTGGAGGGTTGTATTGATGATTTTGATGATTATAATTCTGTAACTAAATACGTCTTACAGTCGCGAATCAAATGTTCATCAACATACAACCAAGCACTGGCCTGCAAATTGCAAAAAACGTAAGAAAATTTGAATTTCGCGGGCAGTATGTGAGCATTAGCCTTAAGTTTACATCTGTTATTTTAGTTTATATAACTGTTATTTTAGTTATAATCCTTTAAAAATGTCTCTCTAGCTATAAAAAATGTAAAGTAATCTGTGGAAAACGTACACTGGTAGCATATTTATCATATTTTAGTACTTAAGCCTTGTCATTAGCCTGTTATGTTATATGTTCATCATCTGCCTAGCCTTTTCCCAACTATATTGGGGTCGGCTTCCAGTCTAACCGGATGCAGCTGAATACCAGTATTTTACATGGAGCGACTGCCTATCTGACCCCCACAACCCAGTTAATACTAGGTAATACGATACCCTTTGGTAACCTGTAATATGTTACTGTTTGTTTTTCCTAAAGAAATAAATAAATAGCGTGACAACTAACATGGGAAAGAGGAGGAACAAAACGTATTGCTTCGAATCCAAGAAATACGTTGAAGTTCCAGAATCGTATCCTATTTGAAATATAAAAGTTTGTAAAGGTAGATGTATGGACGAATACTTAATCACAAAGTTTGACTAAGAGATACCTACTTCAAAATCTAGATAAATACATAGGATAGGCCACTGAAAGTGCCAAACTCGTCGCCAAATTTTGGGCCGACAAAATTTGAATTGACATCGACACGCTAAGAAGAGACTTTAAATTCCAGTCCACTCAGTCAAAGAAAACGGACGGAAGCTCTAACGATTACGAAGTTAACATTCTGTTACTATCTATTCCGTGTTACATCATAACGAGTCTGTCGAGTGAGAAGTATCGGCACGAATACAATGGACTTTTAACAGGGGATTAATATTCAAACCCAGTCCTTCGTGGGTGGATGTAATGTAACCTATATTTGTAAAGTTTTGCAGGGATGGGGAGGGTTTGTCTGGTTATATTATATTATACGTTTTTTTTTTCTGGAATGGCGACCGCGAACCGGAACACGTTGCGTTGGATGGCCTCCCACTAGGTGGACCGATGACCTGGTGAAGGTTGCGGGGATCCGCTGGATGCGAGACGCACGGAACCGGTCAATGTGGCGACACTTAGGGGAGACCTATGTCCAGCAGTGGACGTCTTTCGGCTGAAATGATGATGATGATACGGAGTTTTAGAGGTTGGGAAGTTGCATCATTCTCTTGTCCTTATCCTGATTCGTTTGGGATAGGCACAGCATGGCTTCTTCTTCCATACTTCTATATTAGATGTGATGTATTCAGACACCTCCTTTTTTTGCCATAATTATCATCTTTTACAGTCCCCCCGTCGTTTTTTGGTCATGCAGGTCTTGTAAGAAAGTTACAAGACTTAGAAGAATAAATTAGGTTTTGAAAATCATTTATTTCTAAGGCAACGGTAATTTTTTGTACACAGAAGAAACTAATAGAGAAAATTAACAAATGAGATAGTATGGGCTCGTAATTTTGTTTTTTTTTTTTCAAGTAAAACCCTCCCAAAACTTTAATATTTTTCTTAAATACTTTCAAGCATTATTAATATGGTAGTGGTCCTAAATTATGGCAACTAGTCTTACCAAGGGACATCGTATACCCGGTACTAACTGCCAAATGGGTTGTAGAGGTCAGATAGGCAGTCGCTCCATGTAAACCATTGGTATTTAGCCGAACCCAACCGACGTAGTTGGGCAAAGGTTAGGCAGATGATGATGATGATACTTGAGTAGGTACCCAATGATATTATAAAGGAAGATACGCCATGTTCATACTGAATGGCGTTCAGATATCGTTACGTTCTACGACAGGGATAGATAATACGGAACGTTTAAGATAAAAAGAGATAGCTAGTTACTAAACTGCACCAATTGCCGTAGTTTGTCCTCAACAATTTGTGCGTGCTAATGCGATATCTACCTCTTTTTATTTATAACTAGCTTTTGCCAGCGGCTTCGCCCGCGTGAAAATGACGATTTTCCATACAATCTTTCATCCCCTTTTTAACTCCCTTAGGGATTGAATTTCGAAAAATCCTTCCTTATTCCTTGTCTACATTATAAAGGGAACTTCTGTGCAAAATTTCAGCTTTCTAGGTCCAAGGGTTTGGGCTAGGCGTTGATGAGTCAGTCAGTCAGGACTTCTCTTTTTATTTATATAATATACTAGCTTTTGCCAGCGGCTTCGCCCGCGTGAAAATGTACATTTTCCATACAAACTTTCATCCCCTATTTAACTCCCTTAGGGATTGAATTTCGAAAAATCCTTCCTTATTCCTTGTCTACATTATAAAGGGAACTTCTGTGCAAAATTTCAGCTTTCTAGGTCCAAGGGTTTGGGCTAGGCGTTGATGAGTCAGTCAGTCAGGACTTCTCTTTTTATTTATATACTAGCTTTTGCCAGCGGCTTCGCCCGCGTGAAAATGTAGATTTTCCATACAAACTTTCATCCCCTATTTAAATCCCTTAGGGGTTGAATTTCGAAAAATCCTTCCTTATTCCTTGTCTACATTATAAAGGGAACCTCTGTGCAAAATTTCAGCTTTCTAGGTCCAAGGGTTTGGGCTGGGCGTTGATGAGTCAGTCAGTCAGTCAGTCAGTCAGGACTTCTCTCTTTATTTATTAGAAGAAGAAGAAGAAGAAGAAGAAGAAGATAGATATCATTGTGAGTACCTGAGTATTGAGCTGTCGTAAATAGTTCTTCGGCTAGGGATTAGACTAGAAATGTCCTGGGCTCAAGCCCAGGTTATCGTTTTAATTAACTAATATTTTTCGAGAAACATTTCCAACAATAGTTACCGAAAATTAATCGAAAATACAAGCCAGAAGATAGCGTTACGACGAAACATCGTTAAAAATTTTGCTCCCGCAATTACAAACTTCATAAAAGTAGAATCATTACCGCGAAATCTCAGAAATGGGATAAAAAACTTGTATTGAAAAGTTTTCTGGGAAAATGACGAGTACAGACAAGATGAGCGATGAGGCCAATATTATTAAAAACAGCGGTTTTTTAGTTACTTATACCTACCGTAAGATAATTTGAAAAATCGGTTTTAAGGCGAGGTTGCAGTACTTTGTTTTTATGTACGCACGACCTCGCCCCCCGCCCTGCCGCGCGAGCGATATAATGCCTAAATTTTGACTGTTTTTTGCTTCTTGGAGAAAAACTATAAAGAAATTATATAATCTGTTTTCACCATTTACTTCAGAATAAAAAATTATATCTACTGATATAACTTTCATATAAATTCATGATGAAATGTCTTAGCAGTACACGTTTGAAATTGTGATTTAGAGTCATGTTTGATAAAAAAAAGTATCGAGCCGATCATTCTAAATCGCGTTTCTATCTTTACGATTTACTAGAGAGTATGTTCAATTTGTATGTAATGATTTTTATTTATTAAAAAACTCGTATTTAGTTCGATTTTTATAGGTTCAAAAATCTTAAAATTACTGCAACCCCGCCTTAACGTAAAATACCTGAAGACAAGGGTTAGGGGGCAACTGGCCTCTGGTCCGCGGCCCAGATTACACAGAGTAGGAACAGTAGTGGAAAAGTCGTCCGAATGCGTGGGCCAGAATACCATGGGAAAAAGTATCGTAGTTAAATCGACCCATTGAAATTTAGGATCATTCCCACTAGTAATTCTACTATCAAATCTAAATTATTTCTTTCTAATACCTTGCACTTTTTTTTTGTTGGAGATAGGAAACCAGGATAGTAAAGTTCCACAAACTACCAGGAGGCCAGAATGGTGAATTATTAGGATCATTCCCGCTAGTTCTACTGCACAGTTCTACGATAGAACTAGAGGGATTAAAAAAACCCACTTGTTCTACGATTCAAGGTGGTACGAAATCGTGGAACTAATGGGAACGAAAAGTCAATGGATTTTTTCGTTCCCACTGGTTCTACGATAAAGGGTGTTAGAAAATCGTAAAACCAGCGGGGCTAAAGTTTCTCATTCGTTATATCACACAGTTGAGGGTACAACTACGGCACAAACTATCAGGAGAATAAAAGTAGGCAGGATGTATTACCCCTAACCCTATCATCATCATAATTTCAGCCAAAAGACGTCCACTACTGGACATAGGCCTCCGAAGACAATTGTTTCATCATTTCAGCCAAAAGACGTCCACTGCTGAACATAGGCCTCCCCCAGGCGCCGCCACATTGACCGGTCCCGTGCGTCTCTCATCCAGCGGGTTCCTGCAACCTTGACCAGGTCATCGGTCCACCTAGTGGGAGGCCTTCCAACGCAACGTCTTCCGGTTCGCGGTCGCCATTCGAGAACTTTTCGGCCCCATCGGCCATCCGTTCTGCGAGCAATGTGCCCTGCCCATTGCCACTTAAGTCTGGCGATTCTTCGGGCTACGTCGGTAACCTTGGTTCTCATGCGGATGTCCTCATTTCTGATTCGATCACGCAAGGAAACTCCGAGCATAGCCCTCTCCATTGCCCTTTGGGTGACTTTGAGCTTTCTGATAAGGCCCATTGTGAGCGACCACGTTTCGGTCCCGTATGTAATCACTGGCAACACACACTGGTCATAGACTTTCGTCTTGAGACACTGGGGTAAGTTGGACGAGAAGATACCGCGCAGCTTCCCGAACGCTGCCCAGCCGAGTCGGATTCGACGATTGACCTCTTTCTCGAAGTTAGATCTACCCAACTGGACCGTTTGTCCCAGGTAGACATAATCGTCCACAACTTCGAGCGTAGAGTCTCCGATCTTGATAGGAGTGGGTGTTACATGAACATTCGACATAACCTTGGTTTTGTCCATGTTCATTTTAAGACCCACTCTTTCAGAAGCTCTACTGAGGTCATCGAGCATTTTACTGAGGTCTTCCATGGTCTCAGCCATGACCACTCGGACAAGACAATTGTTTACATAATTATAAATCTGCTTATCTGTGCAACAACTTCGGGAATAACAGGTGAGATTATGTTAATAATCATTTTTCAATATTTTTCATCCTTTGGTGCAATGATTAAATGCATATTAAATGGGATGGGATTGTCTTCACCGATCCCGGGATCCGATTGGATTAGCCACGGATCCCGGCGAGTTGTTTCCACGGATCCCGGGATCAGATTGTATTAGCCATGGATTCCGGCGAGTTGTCTCCACGGATCCCGGGATTCGTTTCCACCAAAAATTTGTATAAATTTTGTCTCGACGGATCCCGGGATACGTTTCCACAAAAAAAAATGTTAAATTTTGTATCCACGGATCTCGAGTTAAGTTATAATTTGACTACTTGAATCATTTACTATTTTGAATTTCAAACAGTTTTATATCAACCAAAAATAATCTTGAAATCACGCGAGATTTACTAACGGAGAAAATACGTTGTGTAAAATGAGGCCAACAAATAGAACTGCGGACAACACATGGCCTCAATTCTCAGGCCTTTACATAGCCCCTATCATCTTTGACAAGAGCCCGAATGATTGCTGACAAATTATAGCGAGAACTCAAAGAATACGCGATTGTAATGCTCCAGTGACTACTGAAAGAATCAGATTTTTAACGCGTTTGCGATTTTTTTTCTAAAGATTTTCGTTTTTCCGTCGAAGTCAAGGCCTTGGAATAGATTTATTTGTATTCAGTTGGTGAACTTCTTTTTTTAAAAGATCTATTTTGTAAAAATATGATTTCCAAATAAACTAAAATCATCAAAATTTGACCCCCCCCCCCCCGCTCTTGGGCAGAGCGAAGGGGAGTGTCAGACTTCTACTGACTAAAAACCGAACCCATGTTCCTTCTTTGCCCTTGTGCCGAGGCCACGTCATCTAGTACTAAAATCCGCGGCCCGAGTATAAGGTCCTGGGTTCGATTCCTCGATCGGACAATTTAGTATTAGGTTTTTCCAGGATTTTCTCAGTAGCAGCCACAGATTCTCCATTTGTAGTCGATTGATATCAATATTCTAGACCCCAGTTACATAAGACTTAATCATATCTGTTGACATGTAGCCTACACCTCTGCAAAAACCTTCGGTATTACAGGCGTGATGTTTCACACATCGTGATTACCTCATAGAAGTGACTGAAATAACGAATGAAACCCGTTTCTATTTCAAACTGCCATCAGTCACTCTGATTTACGTATCCAACGCGTAGGTGGTGCGTCATAATATTATTCGTACGTTCATAAAACGGATCGTAATAAAATGTCTATAAAATATGGATAGGCCGTAAAGTAAGTTTATGGGGCCTTAATAGGCTTTTATTGAATCGTCGTGATAGTAATATTAATATGGTTAATGATGGTTATGGTTTTTTTTGAGGATCATGGAATATAGAATAGCTTTCAATTAAGGTAATTCATTCAAGAAAAGGGAGGCCTATGGGCCCAGCAGTAGGTGAATCAGATTGTGGATGATGATGATGAATTCATAGGTTTAAATTAAACCTTATCCGCCTTATTACAAAAGGTAGTTAAACCTGGTTTAACTTAGATCTGGTTTATCTCGCATGCTGTCACTTTCTTTTCAATATTATTGAAGTGAGACGCCATGCGAGATAAACCAAGTCTAAGTAAAACCATCAAACCATAGTGAGGAAACCAGCACGCCTTGGTTTTCACCGCAGTATCAGAACGAATACGTATGATATTTGGCACATTTTAGGCCTGAATTATGACAATGGATAATTATTATCCCGATAATAAGATCCATGGTACAATAATAATTATAAACCAGCCACGAGAGCAAAAGCTGAAAAATCTTAAAAAGTTGTTTGTAAAATAATAGTTTTCAAGTCTCTCACAATCAAATATTTCAAAAGCCAACATCCGACCCTGTCTTCTCCGTCCATGCGGATGGTTTCTTGTCACTGACAGGCGTTATGTTCGCAATAAATTGATGAGATGCGGCTATTGTTGCTGCCAGTTAAGATGTCAATAGCGGTCATTGCCCTTTGCCAAATATATCTTCATACGAATCGAAACAAATGAACCATTGTATTGGTTTTCCTTAGTAAAAATGTTGAAGATCACAATAGATGACGTCGACTCAAGACAGGAACATTGAACAGGCTTATTTTTCAATTTCAAAGTTAGGAACTTTTATAAATATAGATGGGTCAATGGCTGCGTAACTTTTAACAAATTTTGAGTGACGAATTATATTATTGCAGTATTTGTACGCCTCTATAGGCAAAAACATGTTGAAACCCTTGATTTTTTATGTAATCATTCCAACTGATTGTGAACCTACACGTGTTTTTTGACAAATAAATTGAATTGAATTGAATTGCGATTGATATCTTAACTGGCAGCAAGATATGACATGATTATATCTGATAAAGTATGTCAAAACCATGCGTAACATAAAAAATAATAATTATGTGAACTTGGTGTAATTTTAGGTATAGGAAATAACAATTTTTCAAATAATGCTTAACATAGGTATATCATGACTGTATTTAACTCGAAGATCCCGTGTATATGCCCTGCTAATGGTCCCTCCCAGCTTCTCACGGGTGGACGTTTCTCTTTTTTCTAATAATATTGCCTATTTTACTCAAGGATAATTTGGCATTCTTGATAGAGTGCGCGCGGAACTATGTAGTTGGCCGCGCCTTAGGTGGCGACAGGGGTGAGGGGGCGGGTTGCCTACAGCTCGCAATGCACAGGAGACTTTTTTTTTTTTTTTTAATTAGACAGTGATGACCAATCTCGAGATATCGTGAACAATCATTGTTCAATTTATTGAAAAGAATACTTAGATAACAAACAATTGAACTTTCTAAGGCGCGGCCAACTAGTTCCGCGCGCACTATAGAAGAAATTTTTAAATCGGTCTAGTAGTTTTTGAGAACATTCGTTACAAAAGTAAAAATATTTCATCTTTGAAATATTAGTGTGTATTAATGTATTTTCGCAGGTTCAAAGACCATAACTTGTGTCTCAAAAATTGGCCTTTCGCCAAAAAGGTACGTAATTCCAAGAATCCAGTTTTCCCTTAAAGTTACTTTCAGTGGTAAATCAACCAAATAATGTCTTTGTAGTAAAACTTTTGTGCTTACTTTTTTGTTGAGACGTAAACAGTAGTAAAACGGGATTAATTAATCATTGTTAGGGACAATAGTACGAACAAACCTTTAACTTGTAATGTCATCCATTAGTTTCTTGAAACAAAAACGTTAAAAAAGAACTGCTTTTGTGATTTACTTGCTTTGAACAAAAACTTAACTGAATTGGGATTTTTTGTTTGACCATACCGTCTAACTTTTTTTACAACTATTTTGGAAAACATGAGGAAACCAGAATGCCTAAGAGATATTTCTTGACGGCAAATAAATGTTAGTCTAATTCTAATTTCAAGCCCAGGCTACGCAATAAATACACGATAAAGAAAGAACTTTATATGTTGAATCGGTTTCCAGTCTGATCGGATGCATCTGAATATCAGTATTTTTACATGAAATAACTCCTTATCTGACCTTCTTAATACCTACTTAGTATTTTGGCAATACGATACCCATTGGTAAGACTTGTTGTCAGACTTTCAGACCACGGTAACGGTCTGTCCGAACGTTACCGTAAACAAGATTTTCAGGATAGAAAATAAAGAAAAGTCGTAGTCACACGGTATGAAAGTGTTTAGGCTGGTACCTATAACGTGTGACTACGGCTTTTCTTTTTTTTCTATCCTGAAAATCTTGTTCCATACTTTTTCAGCGTCGATTTTTTTGTCGTAGTCGGGTTTTAGTTTTTTACGTTTTTTTATTTAAACAATTTTGCTGTTACTTAATTTTTTTTTTACTCTTGATTTTTTGTCCGCTAAAGGGCGTGTTTTTAAATTTAAGCAATATTTTGGAAATGCACAAGCGAGGCCCTTTCAAATGATACCAAACACGGCGTATTTATCTCCATTTTAATTTTTTAAGCCTTACTTTTTGTCCGCTAGAGGGCGCCAAATCGCTTTTTGTGACACGTCACGTAGCCTACGTTCAGCGGAAAATTAAGACGGTTCTAACGATACCTCATAATATGTCGAGTTCCGATTAGTAGATTAGAAGCTATGAGGGAACAGATGAAGATACTCACATACATACATAGCCAGTCAAAATTATAACCCTCCTTTGGCTTTGCCGTAGTCGGGTAAAGATCTACAAATTACAGCTAAGACCAACGGCATCACGTACTTTCAGAAGCCCGTAGGGAACTCAGTATGTAATAGGTATCACCCATCTACGGATCGACCTCGACAAGCACTATTTAACCGATCGATCCGTACTTGTATACTTAACAGATTTACCATAGTCCTCGAAAATTTGCAACTAAGCTATTTCTTTTTGTTCCAAAAACTATAAAATTTCTAAACGAAAGCATCTAAATAGCCAATTTATTAGAGAATCTTCTTCTAGTACTTTAAGGTTGTGGAACTCTCAAAAACTATATATAAAAGTAAGCTTTAGGAAAATTGATGTAATTCAAAACTTAGAATATTGATATGACCAGAATACTTTGACACCTGAAGATTCATAGTGATGCTTTCAGTTCCCAGTATTAAATTTTTTCTATAGAGGGAAGAGTGAGGGGTCTACTAAAATTGGTCTATTCGCAGCACTTTTCACAACAGACACCGTTTTGCTATGTCAACGTTATGGAAATATGGAATATGGGAAAATATAATATTGAACGAAAAAATGTGAATATGGGTAAAATTATGCGTGGTACTAATATTTCTAAGGGGATTTACATCTAACTATAAAGTATAAGAGTTGTATATCGAATCTTGCAGAAATAATGTTTTTTTATATTATTATAAGGCCTCACTGGTATCTTGAAAGCAAAGTTAAATGTCTCATCATTATCTGCCTAGCCTTTTACCAACTATGTTGTGTACGGGTTCCAGTCTTACCGGATGCAATTAAATACCAATATTGTACATGGAGCGACTGCCTATCTGACCCCCACAACCCAGTTAGTACGTGTTAAATTATATCCCTTGGTAAGACAGGCAATTTGACGGCACCGTTGGCGCAGTGGCTCAAGCAATGGACTGCTGCGCTGCGTGTCGCGGGTTCGATCCCCGCACGGAACAAATATTTGTATGACCTACAGATAGCTGTTGTTCCGGGTCTGGGTATTTGTGTATGTGAGTTTAAATGTTTGTGAACGCACCCACGATACAGGAGAAATTCCTAGTGTGGGGCAACGTTTTAAAAAAAAAAACAGGATTAGCCGGGACCAACGACTTATCACGCTTTCCGAAGCACGGTGGAAACTTGGTAACCAATGGGTGATTGATTCAAGTGGCTATTATTATTTAACTGCCTCCGTGGTCGAGTGGTTTAGGCGTTTGCCTTGTGACCCGGTGGTCGTGGGTTCGATTCCCACGGGAAGCATACTTTGTAAAGTTGTTTCCAGTTTGGTTAGGACATTGCAGGCTTGAATCACCTGATTGTCTGATAAAAAAGATGGTTCCGTGCTTCGGAAGGCACGTACAAGTCGGTGGTTCAGGCCGCCAAATGGCGGTCGTCAAACCACGTCAGAGGCCCTTGCGGCGGTTTAGAAACTTTGACACTAGGGTGTGTAGTGTTGTTAGACCTTGCTGCCCACACAATAAGAGAAGAGACCACAAAAGACCGAACTTATTTCTGTTAATCGTGCACAAATTGAGACTTTTCAAAAATTAACTCACCCTGAGTATAGATCCCAAACAACATTCAATCAGCTTTAAACCGAAGCTATTCATAAGAAGTAATCCTAAAAACATTACAAGTCCCTAAAACATTCCATACCTCAACACTTACTAAACTTCTACAGTTCTTTAACGACCCGCTGAAGAAGATAACCATCAAATACAAATACATTCTCTTTCATCTTGTGTCGGTTAAAAAGCTATAAAGCGAAGTAAGTATGGGCTGGATGTTACTCAGCCAATAAACACGCATGCTCGTGAATCTCATCAGACTTTTATAACTAGTATGTGATGAGTACAATCATGCGCACTAATTTACACTTAGCCAGTTCTAAAAGTTGTTCTGGGGCTGTATTGATTAGATTTGGATGAGCTCGCGGCTAAATATTATAATAACAGCCACGGTTGGTTTATTTTGGTCTGTGGATGAGTGACCGCCCATTACACACCGAGTTTCCTTCGTGTCTTCGAAAGCACGTTAAGGCAATCACAGCTATCTTCTACATATTTGACAGTCAAAATCAAAAAATCAAAATCAAAGCATTTATTTCAAGTAGGCCAGTTACAGGCACTTTTGAATAGTCGAATTAAACTAACTGCGGCACTCAGAAATATCCAACGATTACTAAAGCCGCCACCCAGCAAAGGCCTGACATACTTTTGTATGACAAAACTGCCAAAAACCTTTACCAAGCGACGGCCCAAGCAACCACTGACGCTCTCCGAATGCGGCAGTAAACTACTAAACTAATGAAGCTAAATAAACTAAGCTATAGTCCCAGTCACAAGGCATAATAACTCGTGAGTGTACTGTAGTTGCCCATTCCAAAGCGTTGGTCTCATGAGAAGAATAATAATTGCAAGAAACTTCATGGACACTCTTTTAATCTTTTAAAATCGTTTGAGTTTACAATATGTTCAAGGTACCGTTACCGGTAGTCGTTACCGGTGGTCAGTGGCTCGAAAGTGTGACGACCAGTCATACCAAACAGTAACGAATACTGGATTGCGAGGGTCAGATAGGCAGTCGCTCCATGTAAAGTGTGTATGGTGTGATCAGCTGCATCAGGTTGGACTGGAAGCCGACCCCAACATAGTTGCGATAAGCCTGGCAGACGATGAGGACTAAATCAGTTTAGAATAGAATAGGGGATCGGACAAAAAAATACTAATTAGTCCGTCAGATAGATTTCCAAAAAATATTGACCACATATTTTTTCTTTTTTCACCTAAACAAAAAATTAAGACGATATAGTGCTTCGAAAACTCGTGTGACGTCATATGCTAGTACATTTTGTACCTTCAAGTGACGTTTCAAGCCCCACTCCATGATCTTTGACGCGGTTTATCTTCGTAAATTTTTATTGATTTGATAAAACAAAAAACACGTATCCAATATTTTTCGATAATCTAACTGACGGACTAAACAGAATCATATTTTTTTGAGTCTGTCCGATCCCTTTACTCTGCCACCTCGATTGCATTGGTGGTGACATACGCCATCGAGGTGGCAGAGTAATTTGGGTAGGGACTGGTTTGAAGCCACAGCTTTGAACCTGTCCCTCACAGTTAAGGTGGAAATACACATAGAGCAGGACAGGTGGTGAACCAGGTATAAATTTTATAAATTATGCCCACACTTTCTTGATGTTTTTAGGCAAATGAACTTTCCCTTTTCCGATCTCTGCTCATGACTGTACAGAATAACTAGTAAATAGTACAACGCAGGTTTTTAATGCTTTGTTTAAAAATATCGCCAATGGAGAAAAGACGTAAACATCGAGCACGCTAATGAATTCGAAACGTTCAGCTCAACGGTGAAGGTTGAAAATGCAACAGCTCTCTAAATCTCGCGGAATTTTCATACTATTGGTATTTTTAAGGTTATTACGTTATTTTTAACGCCCACTGAGATTTTACGTAATTGATGGGTATGTGTGCATGATAATTATTATATAATATCTAGATAGGACGCAATGGAATTATATTTTAAAAGAATTAGAACTTTTTGTAGATTACATAACCTTCCTTTTGGACTTCGCCGCAGTTGGGTAAAACGACTGCCTCGTTAGGTAAATGTTTGTAAGTGCTACTACTGAGCAGCCAGGTTCTGGGTTCGAATCCCGGGTTGGAAAAGAGTTATCGGGTTTTTCCATCAGGGTTTCCCAGTGACAGCCAAGGTGTCTGCAAATTTGTTTCCGGCTGATGGCAATAAACTCACCCCTATTACATGGGATTAAAACAAAAATGGCGAAATATGGGTGTACTAATGGGCTTTACACACTCTACTTCTATCCTTTCTATCCTCAAAGAGCTTCATGTTAAGGACCGGCTTTCGTCTACTGAGCAGCTACGAATTTTAAAGTTTTTCGGTCACATTACTCGTAATGAAGACTCGATGATTTTAAAAGAGTGTCCATGAAGTTTCTTGCCATTCTTCTCATGAGACCAACGCTTTGGAATGGGCAACTACAGTACAATCACGAGTTATTATGCCTTGTGACTGGGACTGTAGCTTAGTTTATTTAGCTTCAGTAGTTTACTGCCGCAATCGGAGAGCTTCAGTGGTTGCTTGGGACGTCGCTTGGTAAAGGTTTTTGGCAGTTTTGTCATACAAAAGTATGTCAAGCCTTTGCTGGGTGGCGGCTTGAGTAATCGTTGGATATCTCTGAGTGCCGCAGTTAGTTTAATTCGACTATTCAAAAGTGCCTGTAACGGCCTACTTGAAATAAATGCTTTGAATTTTGAATTTTTGAATTTTGATGGAGAGACTGGTAGTTCAGGGCCAAGTGGAGGGCAAAATATCACGCGGCCGATCACTGACTCGCTGGACAGACTTGATCAAAAAGACTACTAAGTCTACTATGATCCAGTGTACTCGCAACGTCTCCAACCGGCAGAAATGGAAGCACATCGCTGAAAGAGCAGTCCTCGGGGAAGTCAACGACCCAACAAACATCTCGCCGTGTAGGTACCTCGTCTGCGCAACCACGACCACTCTGACAAAGAGACACACTCTACTAAGTAATCTCTGTCTAACCCCTTCGGGATTACAGGTGTGATGGATGGCGTGTCTATGGATTGATTTACATGAAGAGCTGTAAATATTTTTGTCACAATTTGATCCAATTGTCTATCAAAACAAGATTTTTTTTGGAGGGTGGCAAATCATCAAATGACTCCTCGCGCTTTGGGCAGAGAGGTATAGGGAGTGTCAGACTTTTACTGACAAAAACTACCCATGTTCCTTCTTAGCCCTTTGTGTCGAGGCCGCAGTATCTCTTTCGAACAACCCGCAGCCAGAATTATATCTCACATCTCTCCTCACACTTTTGACTATTACAAACGTAGTATTTAACAACATGTAAAAGTACCACTACTTCGACTTTACTAAATAATCTCAAGTTACTCCTGTTTACAAACCAAACGTTCAGAATCCCGGGCTTACGGTACACACTACGTAAACCCGTTCAAACTTCCCGGTATTCCGGGAACTATAATCCCGGGTGGATAACATCCCTATGGATTTCATATGCAGCGTCTGAATTTATCGACTTAGTACCATCTTAGTACCTAACTGTTAGGAGATTTACATGAAACTGCAATGGAGAATATGCTACTATTATATTATTATACATATTATAAATGCGAAAGTTTGTAAGTATGGATGGATGTTTGTTACTCTTTCACGCAAAACCTACTGAACGGATTTGGATAAAATTTGGTAGGTACACAGATAATTTATAACCTGGATTAACACATAGGATAGTTTTAACCCCGATTTTATCTTCCCGTGGGATAATTTTCGAGTTGTAGCGGGCGAAGCCGCTGGCAACACCTATATAATATAATTATGGTTGATTGTATGTATTCTCTCTGTTGGTGATTATAAACTACCTATTCGTGTAGTTTCGCGATTTCGAAGGTGATCCCATAGATAAAAGGTGTTCATTTTTTTTGAAGGGCCTTGGATCATCAATTGTTTCCCCCCGCTCTGGGCGGACCAGAAGAATGACTTCTACTGACTAAACACCACCCATGTTCCTTTTTAGTCCTTTGTGCCCGGGGTCGCGGTATCTCTTTCATACAACCCGTAGCCCCCAGTTTGATGTTCTGAATCACACTATGAAATATAACGAGATCTTACTAGTACACGCTGCAGTCACCTGCAAAAATGTATGACAATTAACCCTTCGTATGCCGTAGCGTAGATCTACGCTAGACACAATGGCTTTTTAATTGTGTCTAATTACACGGCCTACGAGAGGTTAAGAACTAGTGTGAAGCTAGTAATGACACCACCTAACGTAAACTAGTTATGGACTATAAACGTTCACAGGAAAATACACACTAACGTATCCATGCAATTTTGCAGGTAATTGTACATACCACTGCTCCAAATGGAACACAAGATTGCACAAGATGCTACATGTTGGTGGATTGGTAGTAGATAGGTACTATCACGAACCAAGTACAGACATACTCATAGGCGGAGATCTTTGCAGTGTCAATCAGGTACACTCACGGTGATTATGCCTTGTAACTGGGACTGTAGCTTCTTTTATTTTGTATTTGTTCGACTATTCAAAAGTGCCCGTAACAAGCCCCATCATCAACAGCCTATTAATGTTCCCACTGCTGGGACACAGGCCTCCTCTCTTTGAGAGGGAATTGGATCCACATGATGATGTCACAATGTCTTCGAATTTTTTGGTTCTAAGACGGTTTCCTCACGATGTTTTCCATCAACGTTTTGAGAGCAGCGGTGATGAAATAAATTACACAAAGTAATGTGCCTGCCTGGGTTCGAACCCACGAGCTACTGTTCGTAAGTCGGGGCCGCCACCACTGGGCGGCCTACTTGAAATACATGTTTTAATTTTGATAGGTGTGGTCTTAAACCTAAAACCGTAACCTGGGGTACAGATGAAAAATATATTTGGGCGATTACTTTTTCGTTTAACAACGGATCTCTTCGTGCTGCCGCGTATTTGCGCGGGCAGGGAGTCGCGTCAAAGCATCTATATTTAAAGCGCGAGTCCTATAGTCTGTAGTCGTGGCAAGGCGTGCGTGGGTTACTCCGGGTACTGATAATCTATGGGTACAGTTCTAGGGTTAAATGTGTGGCGTAGTTAGCCAAACTCAACAAATATCTACAAGGGACAAACGTCGTTGTAATGAAAAAAAGACGGGTTGCACTCCGGGAGTGCCGGCAGAAGTGAAAACTTGATTATTAACGTTGAGCATGTTTGATATTTTGGAATGGTTAGGGAATAATTTTGCACCAATTGCTTTAACAGTATAAAAGTACTATCATTTATGTGGTAGAATACAATATTGATTTATTGCGCTATCGTACACAAACATGACAATTTATATTACATTAAAAATTTAACACTTTAAAACTACGAGTATTACAATTATTTTACATTAAAAAGTTTATCTCTCCGAAAAATCAACTTTCATCCATAATTTCAACGACTTTTTCACCATCATCATTACCAGAACTATCATCGCCAATCTCTAAAACTGATACGATAGGTTTATGGTAGCTGAAGTAAGAAACGAACAGTTTTGATTCGAACCTATTTAAATGTCTAATAAAGACCGCATCAATAGTAGTTTTGTATTTCGTTGTGCTAAGATTGCGATCATTCGACATAGTTAAACCAAATTCATTATTTAAAAATTCAATTATTCCGCCATAACTATGTTAACCCATTTATTTTGTCTTTCCCTGTCCTCCGATCGGAACTCCGATTGGTAGGAGGAGCGGGAATATTTTTTCCCATGCCTCCGATTAAGCATCATAAAAACATTGTACAGTCTAGTTCAAAATAAATTATTTTTGTATTTTATTGACTGTACAGTCGACATCGTTAACGTTCAGGGTCAAAATGTCCAACTCCCACACGACTAGTCTAAGATCGATAGTTTCCGAGATATAGCCGTTTCAATTTTGACAGCTGTCATCCGAAATGTAGATCTCATTGAGATCTATCACTTGTCCCTACACACAACTAGTCTAAGGTCGATAGTTTCCGAGATATAGCTGTTTCAATTTTGACAGCTGTCATCCGAAATGTAGATCTCATTGAGACCTATCACTTGTCCCTACACACAACTAGTCTAACGCCCGAATACTCGAACGTCACTCAATTTTAAGTTGCACTTAAATCTCGTGCTGTCTTTGTTACTTTAACGCAAAGTGACAGAGATAGCACGAGTTTTGAGGGCTACTTATAATTGAGTGACGTTCGAGTATTCGGGCGTTAGGTCGATAGTTTCCGAGATATAGCCGTTTCAATTTTGACAGCTGTCATCTGAAATGTAGATCTCATTGAGACCTATCACTTGTCCCTACACACAACTAGTCTAAGGTCGATAGTTTCCGAGATATAGCCGTTTCAATTTTGACAGCTGTCATCCGAAATGTAGATCTCATTGAGACCTATCACTTGTCCCTACACACAACTAGTCTTAGGTCGATAGTTTCCGAGATATAGCCGTTTCAATTTTGACAGCTGTCATCCGAAATGTAGATCTCATTGAGACCTATCACTTGTCCCTACACACAACTTACTAGTCTAAGGTCGATAGTTTCCGAGATATAGCTGTTTCAATTTTGACAGCTGTCATCCGAAATGTAGATCTCATTGAGACCTATCACTTGTCCCTACACACAACTAGTCTAAGGTCGATAGTTTCCGAGATATAGCCGTTTCAATTTTGACAGCTGTCATCTGAAATGTAGATCTCATTGAGACCTATCACTTGTCCCTACACACAACTAGTCTAAGATCGATAGTTTCCGAGATATAGCCGTTTCAATTTTGACAGCTGTCATCCGAAATGTAGATCTCATTGAGACCTATCAATTGTCCCTACACACAACTAGTCTAAGGTCGATAGTTTCCGAGATATAGCTGTTTCAATTTTGACAGCTGTCATCATTATTATTATTATTATTATTAATTATTATTATTATTATTATTATTAATTATTATTATTATTAATTATTATTAATTATTATTAATTATTATTAATTATTATTAATTATTATTATTAATTATTATTAATTATTATTATTAATTATATTATTATTAATAATTTTATTATTATTATTAATTATTATTATTAATTATATTATTATTAATAATTTTATTATTATTATTATTAATTATATTATTATTAATAATAATTATTATTATTATTAAGCGCCCTGCGCTGCCTAAACGAAACAGTAGGCCCAGGCATACATTTTCGCCGCGCCGTAGAGAGGGGATAGCTGTCTACTCTCCATCCGTCTTACGCTTTTTCGATCAGGGTCACGTGGTCACGTGTCCTGACGAATTTTCGATCAGGGTCACGTGGTCACTTGTCCTGACGCGAGTTTAAGATTTTATACCCATCACAGAACAATTTCCCAAAGTGCTCAACGCCGCTAAAGAAGTTTTCACTTCAAAAAAATTGAACTGACCCATTTTTTTCGTCCCATACGCTGGTCTAAGCATGAAGCAAGCCAGTTATGTTTAAGCAAACCAAATGCCAGCTGATAAATTTACATTGTTTTGAAAGCTGAACAAGAGAAATCCATCCGTTTCTATATATTTTTATCAACATAATATTATTATACGAATAACAAATATGATAAATATAACGTCAGATTCGATTCCCACATCAAAAACATTTCTTACGATAAATAACCGTCTTTCAAAAACCCACTTTATATGTTAGAGGATAAAAACTTCTCGAAGGTAGGGTAGCCATCCGTGCGGATTTGTTCGAAAATGTCCAGCTTTGTAATTTTTTTACATTTGCGAGGGAATCAAAACCTACAGGGAAATAAAAAAAAAAACAAAAAAATCCTCTGAACTCAGAATCTTGAAATTTGGTACGAAGCAACGTCTTATTGCACAGATAAAAGGAAAATTGCGAAAACCGTAAATTTTTAGTTGCTCATATAGGTAATAAAAATATTTTTAGTACGGAACCCTCGGTGCGCGAGTCTTACTCGCACTTGGCCGGTTTTTTATTCTCAAAAGTTATGTTTTTTCGCTTACTGTTGTGTGCACTTGTGGCATATGCCAAATAATTCAGCTGAAAATTAAAGATGAAAAAATATTTGCAGACATTTGCCTCCTTTCACCCCTCGTACCTTGAAAAAAAATGTGAGGCATCTTCTGGGCAGTCTCGTTCCATCATAGAGCTCATCTATCATTTTCATCAAGCGTGATCGTGATCAAGAGCAGGCCCATTTTGTTATACAAAATACATTTTGCAAATAATCCGGCTTTTTTTGGCAGGACTTCAAATTCCGAAATGGTGACCCTACTCGAAGGGCGATTTCCGAACTGACAGCTTGGTCCTTAGGCAAAGGCGCTCAAATCCCTTAGCTGCCCGTTTTGACAATGTGTGTTTGAAAAGGGAATGGTCAAGCTTGTTGTGGAATGTTTGGGTTCTGTAGGTATTTCTGTTTTGCATTGCAGTAACTGCCACTCATAAATAAACAGCCACTCAGGTCAATCTTCAGGTTAAGATGTCATTACCTAAAAATCGACCTAAGTGGCTGTTCATAGCACAAAGTCCTTAATCGGTCCCTAGTCTACTGCAATGCAATGCAAAACAGAAGTCAAGGTTGTCGAAGTTTCCTCCGTAACTTGGAAACCAGGTGCTTAAAAGAAAAGAAAGAAAACTAATTTATTTGACACATACCACAAGTACACACAATAAAACATAGGTATAAAAACTAAAAATTAAATAGGGAACAAAAAGAGATAAAATTGTGTGTCTCATGGCAGCGTCAGATAGGAAGTCACTCCCTGTGTAGTACTGATATTCAGATGCATATTTTTAGACGGAAATCTTATCCCAACATGGTTTAAACTGTTGAAATTGCTTTTTCCAAGAAAATATTGTTGCATTCATTTTGATTTTAAGCAGATTTTAATTAATGAATTCATGAAGTTTCGTGTACATATCTCTTGCACCACGTTTTGTCTTTCATCGCAATAACGCAAACTCAATACTACTATCTATACATACCTACTTAACATTCATTCAAATGTCGAAATTATATCAAACATTCACAATTTATGACTCATTTAGCGAGCATAAGTTAATTATTTCTGCCTCATTTCTACCCATAGATAATTCAGTACACTAAATTGAATGTACGACACATTTCGGAGAAGAAATATATAGTTACTATTTATGTACTTATATAAATTTATATAACAAAATAGTTTTCTCCTTATTTATTTTTTTTGTACTCTACCACAGTGCTGTCTTATTTGACCCTAAGGTTGACTGGTAGAGAATGCCTTGTGGCATTAAGTCCGCCTATGTACCACTATTGTACATGAAGTTTAAATAAATAAATAATACTGTTTCACACAGTTAATAACATCACGGCTGTAATCCCCGAAGGGTTAGGCAGTGGTGTACATAATAGTACAACCACATTTTACCAGTTACATTTACATTCATCATAAGGTACGGTCAGCAACGGAAGTAGCTTAACACTTCGGAATTTTCATTATTTGACTAGCTGATGCCCGCGGCTTCACCCGCGTGGATGTCGTTCAAATTATATACTAAAACCTTCCTCTTGAATCACTCTATCTATTAAAAAAAACCGCATCAAAATCCGTTGCGTAGTTTTAAAGATTTAAGCATACAGACAAACAAACAAATAAACAAACAAACAAACAGACGCGACTTTGTTTTATACTATGTAAGGATGTAAAGGACTCCAGCTATTATTTTTAAAGTTTCAGAAGTTTACTCTTTTAAAATATTCCTTACCCCTCAAACACTTATTAGTAACGAGTAATATCTAACAATTTTTTATTTAAAAACCTGCCTTATAAACTTTTACTAGTGTTAGTCTACTTCTGATGCTAACTGTACCTGTTCATTGAGTAACTTACAAAGAAGAAGAGAAGTAGGTATAATTATTTAAATAGGTATTTTTTATTTTTGGGACAACCCCACCACAATATTTCCCAACTAGCTTTTGCCAGCGGCTTCGCCCGCGTGAAAATGACGATTTTTCATACAAACTTTCATCCCCTATTTAACTCCCTTAGGGGTTGAATTTCGAAAAATCCTTCCTTATTCCTTGTCTACATAATACAGGGAACCTCTGTGCAAAATTTCAGCTTTCTATGTCCAAGGGTTTGGGCTGGGCGTTGATGAGTCAGTCAGTCAGTCAGGACTTCTCTTTTTATTTATATAGATTACTGCAACTCCTGAAAGCCATAATCAACAGTGCTAGAACCACCAGAAAAACGCCGAGACAAGAAAGCTCGATGAAGACCCAGAGTAATAATAATAATTAGACTGTCTTGGATCCCACAACAAAATTAATCCGAAATTACATACATACATACACGTCAAACACATAACCCTCCTTTTGGGCTTCGCCGCAGTCGGGTAATAACGTAGGAGTAGGAAAAAGATAATTTAGACGATCTTTATAAAATGTACAAAAAAATATTCCCTAACAACTATGAAAGCCATTAAAGAATTTAACCCAACATTTACGTATTTCCGATTCAAGCCTATCAAAAAGGTTCATCAAACAATGATTCTTAAAAATCTTTTAAAAAAGAGAAATTCAGGAGACCATTAAAAATAATGAATATAAAGCTAAGTAATACCTTTTGAGGTTATTGTTGTATTTCAAGAGAGATTCAGTAAGGAAACACGAATTTTATTACGAACGTAAAAGCCGAGCTTTCTTCAATTTTAACTGAATTTCTAATAAAATCTTTTATACCCGATCTTCCACTCATACTGAATTATGGTTTTAAATACAGTTATTTTTTCAACCTGTATTGTTCCTCTGAGCTGAGCAGTAGTGGTAAAGTTATTATAGCCGTCTTCTTGATTTGTTTCCGGGCTAAGCTGAGACTAGACCAAAAAATTGTGTAATAATAAAAAAATAAACCAACATGTTTTTGCAGTGATGTATAGGGCACTTCCCGACCACCGAGGAAACTAAGTTTTCTTTCAATCGATTCAGCTTGCTCTCAACTTTGATAACATGAATATACAAAAATCTTCTATAATTGTAACCTTTAAATACCCCTTTTTTAGTAATATAAATATAAAACCGTTCCAACCGGACGTACATAATCTCACCTCTCTATTTTTACATTTTTATTTACCAAAACTTTTACTCCACGAATATTTTAAACCACAATACGCTCTCACAGTTACGAAAGCCAAACTAGAGTAACTCCGAATAAAATCCTGAAATTCAGCTGCAAGCCGATCTAACAAAAAGTAAAATGATGAATGTTTTCCTTACGTACCCGCGGAACGCTAAAAATTTCGAACTATGTTCGGAACGCGCATTAGCCACAGAAGCGAGATTTACGACATTACACTTTGGGTCCAAAAGTTCCTATGCACTACAGTGTAAAGTATAATACACTGTAGGCCATGAAAAGCACACTCAATTTTGTAGTTTACACTGTCTATTTTCGACCGGCCACTACATAAAACGCTGCGTTGTATTTTTTAACATTTTCAGCTGAATGGATGTTTTTTCAGGCTTTCCATTTTCTAACTCGAGTGATGCATGGTTGACTTTTTTTATTTATGATAGAGGACGTTTTAGCCGAGTTTGCGTAATGGAAAACTAAATGTAGTGTGCATGCTGTGGAATATTGAATACGCATCAATAACTTGATTTGGTGTAACATAAAAAAAACTTTAAAGTTGTTTTGTTTTTTCGCAATTTTTATTTTACCCTTTTAAGTTGTATAGTAAGTATGTTTTGCAGTGCCCTTACAGGGTGCATGTTTGATACTAATTATATATAAAAATTCCAACTCATGTACAACATGTATGCAATAAATTGATTTGATTTGATTTGAAGTTATAGTACGAGGATACGATATTACACAAATTCGAATCAAGTTTACAATGTAATTAAAAGTCCAGTGTTGGAGAATGTAGTGTAGTTATTTAGATGTTATATTAGAAGTGTGTTATAGACCTTTACGTCAACATAGGCCAAAAAGAAAACATTTTATTTGCACTAAACAAGACATAAAACCAACACAACTTATCTAGGGAGAAGACATGCGTCATGTTTTTGCAAATAATTCATGTATTGAACCTCTAGTGCAAAATTAAACCTAACCCTTTGGAATTACCTACACGTGCGCTGTTATTTATAACAAGCTGATGCCTGAGGCTTTGCCCACGTGGATGTTGGTTACATTATAATATATAATAAAACCTTCCTCGAGAATCACTCTATCCATTGGTGAAAACAACATAAATATCGGTGCAGTAGCTTTTGAGTTTATCGCGAACAGACTGACAGACAGACAAACAGACGTGGCGGAGGACTTTGTTTTTTTAATAAGTAATGATAGTGATAGTTTAAATCTTGATATAATTTTGCAGAAGACATAATCCCTGAAAGGGTTAAGCTGATGTTTGCAAACACCTACGCAATAAACCTTAACAGCTATTTAAATATAAAACAATAGAGCTACTAAACAATTAAATGGTGGATACCCTAGGGATAGATTTATGTCAGAATATTATGACTGATAGTTTCGACTCAGAGTAGGGTTGGCATGTGCTAGGACAAAATTTTGGGAAAATATTAGTAAAAGATAAAAGCTATTTATTTTAAACAGGTTTCTATTCGTTGTTATATTATGTTTTACGAACAGGTAAAACATAACTTACCCAATAATTAAGTATTTAATTATTCACATTATTTTTTTAGTGTACGGTCAGCATCAGAAGTATATTAACATTACTCAAAGTTTCGAAGCTGTTTTTTTAATAAAAAACTTGTTAGATATTACTCGTTACTACATGTTATTAGTTTTAGAAATCTTCCAGCATTAAACATGAAATGTTATGTACTAACAAAAAATCAAGGTCAAGAGCAGGCCCATTTAGTAATTGGAGTGTAAGGACTCTTTTAACGAATAATCTTCTGAAACATTAAAAATAATAGGTAGAGTCCTGTACATAAAAGAATTAAAATTCCGAAATGTTCAGCTACTTCTGATGCTGACCGTACCTAGTAACAAAATAATAAATCGATGTGTCTGAAATAAATCATCATCAGTCTATAATGTTCCCACTGCAGGGAGAGGGATGGGCTATCATTCACCACGCGGGCTCAATCCGGGTTGGTAGATGTCACATGTCTCCCGTTTCCCCACTGAGAGCAGCGGTGATGAAATAAATTACTCAAAGTAATGCGCCTGCCTGGGTTCGAACCCACGACTTACTGTTTGTAAGTCAGGGCCGTCACCACAGAGCCAGCGCGGCTCTCATTGGTTGCTACTAAGACATAAATGGAAAAACCAATATCACTTAGCACGACCACGACACCAACGAGAATAATATTTTTAATCCATCTTTTTTTTCTATAAGTTCTTCACTATCTGCAGTACATTTTATAGCAGCTATATGCACCACCCCCCGTAGAGCGTTACAAAAATGATCCTATCAACCAGCGGGGTGCTTATTACAATCTCTATGGTACTCACGTGGTTATGGGTTGCTCATAATAACCGTTATGGGTTATTGCATGTTATTGGATGAAATACGGGGAAATTGCCCGGCTATTTACGGGACGAATAACCGAACCTGTGGTGGTAATGCCGATATACAATATGTATCAGAGATGTGTGATACTTTTTTAGAATAAAATATGATATAGATAGACCATTAAACTGAAGAACTTTCTCTTTAAGAAAAAATAAATCATCTGTAGGCACCTACCACACAAAATTTTAACATCTACAATCGATCCAAAAGGTATTTATTCTTTTTCAAAAAGAAAAACGAATTTCTTTTCTCCTGTATCGTGGGTCCAATATCAAACATTTACATTCACATAGGTACACAAACACAGACACACAAATCGGCATTGTCGGCTATACCAGTACTTGTTCCGTGTGGGAATCTAAGCCGCGACACGCAGCGCAGCAGCCAATCACTCAACCACTTCGCCAAACGTGCCTTCGACAAAATGTATTTGACGGACGACTTTTTCCGTGATTACCATGTTGGTCTCACAGAGAATGTTATCCAATCTGATGGTCTGACTGAATCACACTTTTAAATATGATCAACGTTTTTCTATTTATTATTTATTTATGTACACACAAAATACACTAAAGGGCATAACATTAAAATAGAAGAGCACAAAGGTACTGCTTATTTCTTAAGAAATTTCTTCCAGCAGACCTACAAGAGGAAAGTTTTTTTCTGTTTAACCGACTTTCCAAAAAAGAGGAGGTTCTCAATTTGATTGGTATTTTTTATGTATGAACATCTATTACCGGTACGCTCAGATTTACGTGATTCTTTTTTATTTGATACACTGTACGCTGTACAATAGCGCTGAAACAAGACACAGCCCTAGCCAGATTTAGGCTAAACCGTACACACAAGAGGAATCCTTGATGAAGAGAAACGGTTATTACTGACAGTGGCCTGTCAGAGCTAGCAGTCGCCAGCCAATACGGATAACTTCATCTTATGTCTGTTGTCACTAACATACGCAAAACCTAAATGAATCTATATATCTATACAGTTAAATGTAGAAAAAATTGAGGTGTCGCATGTCGGTTTGTAATTCCAAAAAAACAGCTTTTTACTGAATGCATTTATGAAAGTATATACGGTTTTTTTTTTTTTATTATAAATGGGCTTGCTCTTGACTTCAATGTTGCCCTAAGGGCAGAGATGATGTCGACGATGGAACGAGCTTACCCAGTAGAAGCCTGTTTACTCGCGACTTAAACAGATTAGGGTAAGATGAACTCGGAAAAACCGACGCAGGCAGGGAATTCCACTCCTTGGCTGTGGACATAATAAAGGACCCAGCAAAGCGCTTCGTTCGAATGTGTGGAATGTCGACTAGGTATCGGTGATACCGGTGGTAATTAAAACAAGAAAAAGTTTCGGTATAACCAAGTTAGAGGCCTCATGGGCAGCATATAAATCTGACACCAGGTTAGTTAGGCAATAACTACAAGATAAAGAAAGAAGACAACAAAGAAAAACTTCTTTTAAATTTTTGTCCGTCTGTTTGTCCGCCCGTCTGTCTGAATGTCTGTCTGCCTGATATTATTTCCAAAACAAATTAAGTCATAAGGAGTAGGTTACTTATAGGCTACCTATATCCTAAAAAAAGGTTTAAGATTCTGTTCTACCAAATTCGAATTCAAATAATGAACTTTGGACAAAGGTCGCAGGCAACAGTTCGTTCCAAAATATAATTACACTGTTGAAATTGAACCTCGCCCTCAGTTGTACCGCAGACAATCCAAAACAACGCTTTTGCCTATTATTTGAACTATTATTTAGCTTAGATAGCCTGTTTTGATGAGATAGCTATAATACTGACCATTCTAGACCAGGACTTGTACTGGCACCTGATGTCATAAGGCATAACAGAGGCTACTTTTATTTCAGACTTCGTCCGCGCTTTCGTCCACTAAATTAATAAAAGCTCGGCTAATATGCATGATAATCATATAATTTATAACCAATTGCACCCAGAAATAATGTATCATCCAAATAGTGAAAAAAATAGTTCAAATACTATTTTTTGCCTTAAGACAGCCTGTTTTGATGAGATAGCTATAATACTGACCATTCTAGACCAGATCTTGGCGGGACTTGCACTGGCACCTGATGTCATAAGGCATAACAGTAGAGACTACTTTTATTTCAGACTTCGTCCGCGCTTTCGTCCACTAAATAATAAAAGCTCGGCTAATATGCATGATATAAATATAATTTTTAACCAATTGCACCCAGCAATAATGTATCATCCAAATAGTGAAAAAAATAAGAATATAGGTTCATTAATTCCAGATATTACCACCCCCTACATACAAACTTATTTTTACCTCTCTCTATAATATAAATACAGAAAACGGTTGGTTCCGTGCAATTTCAACTCCCAACCTTGAGTTGAGCCGTGGAATACTTAGTCAGCCTGTTTTGATGAGATAACTATTCTTGTTGGTTTAGTATTCTCCGCTAGTATTCTAGATAGTTTCGAGCGTGTATCTAGTTTTGAAATCTGTCAGGTTTGTTAGCTAGATTTGAGTTTTGGAAATGGCTATTGTTAGGGAATATCTAAATGGGATTAAGACATCGTTCAAATTATTTAGGGTATAGAGGACTTGAGGGTTTGAGGTTATGTAATGTATTTTTCAACACACTGGCTCGTAAAGTGAGCCTTATCACATCGTTCTTAGGGCCATAAACCGAACTATAACTCACACGTGCATAATTATACACTAGTGCATAATAGAATTATCACTACAAAGTTAAGTTAGTACCTTACTGCAAATTATATGCGAGATAACAGAGCATTTTCAATTTAACCGGGTATTACCGTTTTTTTTTTAATTTTATTGAGTTGCTATGTTCTTAAAAAAGTTTCGATACAAAAAAGATCGTGTTCAATAGTAAAAATAAATTAATGTACCTAGTGCTTGCTCATTTCATGCAACTTTGAATTTAAATAGATAACTTTAACTTGTACGTTTTTAATAAATGAAACTTTCACTCAAGTATTATAACTTTTGTAATATTATAAATATAACTTTGTTTTTAAATAAATAAACCTCATTCTTTTAGTCTGTGGTCGATCGTCATGGTTACAGTATGACCATTTTAAGTTTGAATTTCATGGTGGCGCCACTGGTCAAGAAAAATGCATCGAGCGCTACGTCAAACTTAATACATTTATTTTAGTTCCGTGTTTTCCCGCCTGCACAGATACGTTGGTCGAACTGTAGATGCGCACGCATAGGAAAACCGATTTTTTTTTCCCGCTATTGTGAAAAAAAAATACAGAACTTGCTATAACTGTTGGAGATGACTTTTTAGTATTATTTTCTACACGTGTGTATTGATGATTACCGTCCTTGGCTATCTTAAGACCCTCACCTGACGGCTCGGGTCTCAATGGCGCCTCGGCGGTAATCACCAACATTACACACTTATACCATAATGTACTATAAATGGTGTTTTAGTTTGTTGCTCTCTAACCTATGTATGGTTATGTGGTATGGACAGGGTTTGAGGACTTTATACCCAAAGAAAAAGAGGATATTCCGATCAGACGGGTGTTGTGTGTGGTGGACTACCGAGATATTGGATGTAAAAGTATTAACATTTTCACCACTTTTTTTAAAAAGAGTTTTTTAACTTTACTATAGGTACCTCCTATAACCCTTTCACTATTCAATGTATCTATGAGGACATTGTTTTGAGTGTGTTACATTGAGTCCTTCCGAACATGTCTTTTCACTTCAATAAGAGGTCGTTTCCCAGAAATTTTGTTCGGTAAAGTGATTGAGTTTCATGTCAGGAATGTTTGGTAGATCGCTTTGTGATAGATCCTTTTATACTTTGTATCATTTAACTAACTGAGCCACGTGACCTTCATCCGCCCGAAATTATTATAAAAATACAACAATAGGTTTTTTTAATAATATAATTCAATCGTGATTCGAAAGACACGTATCACCATCTATTATCTTAGGAACCTTATCGTTGTTTTGGTCAGGAACAGTATTATTTTAAAGGATAAAAGGTACCCTACGTCCGTTTCTATACAACTGACAACGTAAATGTAATTTTAGGATGATCGTTTCAGTGTTTTAGGCGTGAAAAGGTTACAAACAAACTTATTTTCGCATTTATAATAGTACTAGCTTTTGCCAGCGGCTTCGCCCGCGTGAATATGACGATTTTCCATACAAACTTTCATCCCCTATTTAACTACCTTACGGGTTGAATTTCGATAAATCCTTCCTTATTCCTTGTCTACATTATAAAGGGAACCTCTGTGCAAAATTTCAGCTTTCTAGGTCCAAGGGTTTGGGCTGGGCGTTGATGAGTCAGTCAGTCAGTCAGGACTTCTCTCTTTATTTATATAGATAGAATGATAAAAGTATAGTTAATATTCTATAATTTATTCTTCATACTTATACATTAATCGAAACCCATCCTCTTCACATAACGTATTTTACAACTAACTCCCAATAAAACTATACCGATATACCCTCTTATAATAATAATATCTTTGCCGCCATATAGTCATAAATCCTTGAATGTCCCTCGGTGCTATAGGTTTCACTGACATCAAACTAGTCTTGCAGAATCATAAATCCTCGTTACCTTAGTGTCGCGGCAACTTTTATGGCAACGAAGAAGGGTATCTTTGCATATTTTTACGATATTGCGTTTTTATTGGGTAGTAGCGTTACCCGTGGTCTGTGAACTTTAAAGTTTGGACATAAGTTGTTTTTCGTACCACTTGCTCAAAAAAGTGACATTCTATGCCAGAAAAAGCGATCATAACAATAGTCATTTTTAATCTGTTAAAAACAGGGAAAGAAAATTGTACTGAATTTAATCCACTAGGGGGAGAATGTGATTTCTCTTTTACTTTTAATTGTCATTATTTTTAATAAATGTTTATGTCATATTATTATTGTGTTAATTTTTTCGCAAATGCTACGAAAAGTAGAGTATTTTCCTCGGTGATAAAGCTTTCTTAGTCTTGGGTGAACTTAAATCCCACGCTACACTCAGGAGTCGTCTTAAATCCCTCGCCTCGCTCGTGATTTAAGTTTTTAACACCCTCGCTACGCTCGGAAGTAAACCTCGAGTCCTTCGTTACGCTCGCGATTTATAAAGTCACCCGCGACAGAAGACACTGCTATACCCCCGTGGTTAATAATCTACTATTTAAGATCATAAAACATCTTACGAGAACTAGATTCAGCATCATCATTCTCTCCAGCTCTGATCGTAATTTATTTGGGGTTAGCACATCATATTAATATATTACCTTCTTCTTTAATATTCTTTTCTACTTTTCATCTCATCAGACACCTCTTTTCTGGCATCTTACCAGATTATTCGATAGGAATCGATTGAATAGTTAAGTCTTAGAACTTTTTTATCTGACTGCCTCGATGGTCTTAGTGGTCGCAAGGTTCAATTTCCAGGTAAACTTTTTACAGTAGCAGACACGGGGTCTGCTGCGAAATGTGCACCTACTAAGGCACAGTTCTGTTTTTTTAATATGGGACAAGCCCGCCACACTATTCCCAAACCACTGTAACTCCTGTTAGCCAGAATCAACAGTGGCAACCACCAGAAAAGCGCCGAGACAATGAAGCTCGACGAAGTCCCAGAGAAACGATTTAACTGTCTTGGATCCCGCAACAAAATTAACCAGAAAACCAGCATATCTGTTTAACCTACCGTGTATAACTAGCGTGATGTGTGTTTCTCTATTTCACCAAAACCACTATATTCCGATACTTCCAGTATATTAACGCCGACACCATTGAGTGCACTGTCGTGCAAGCTAAATATATTATTTACTGACTAAACTGCGATGTCCGTTATATTTAGTACGAAGGCTAAATGGTACAAAGCGATCGGACTAGGGCTATGTCCGGGTGGTGACTGGAGCGGTGGCGAGCGCGATTTAAGTCATTTCCAGCAGGGACCGAAACCGGTATGATCAATACGGGTATTTTTTCGGTAACAACCTTTTTTTTCTTTTACAGGTAATTTTAAAGGTTACCTTTAATAATAAATTTAATACTTATACTCGAAAACTGCAAGGTTGTTATTTTGATTTTACGAATAAAGAACTTATTATTATTATTATTATTACTTATCCAATATTAATACCGGTTACCTAAATAAAAATTACCCCTATCTTACACGTGCCGTCGGCAATATTCAAAGGGCGCGCATCGCCTGTGTGTGTGACAAAGAGTCGGGCAGACACACAAACTTAGGCGAACGCGAACTTTTTTCTCGTAATCAAGGTTATTTTTAGGTAGCCGGTATTAAAACGGTAACCTGAATAGAGGTTACATTTTTTGTTCGGTCTGGTGACCCAGATAGCGGTAACCTAAGTCTGGAAAATAACCAAAATTCTTCAATACCTGTACCGTAATTTATAAAGGTTTTCGGTTTCTGATTTCCAGTTAGTATGTTACATGTGTTAAGCTTTATAATAATTGCCGCTCCGGTCGATATCTAGGTTAAACCGTTCTTGCTTAGGTTTATCCGTGAATGGGTGACCAATGTGAACCATTACATAACGAGTTTCCCGCCGTGCATAGAAAAGCTCGTTAAATCGTTGACCACGGCTGTCTTTTTACACGACTGCCCCAAAAAAAAGAGTATTATGTTTTTTTTTAATCTTTGTCAGTCGTTTCAGGTAATCAGTGGCTTGGTCTGACAACCAATCTTATACCAAGGGGTATCGTATTATCTTAAGACTGGGTTGTGGAGGTCAGATTGGCAGTCCATCAAGTAAACTACAGGTTTTCAGCTGTCCGGTTGAACTGGAAGTCAACCTCAACACAGTTGCGAAAAAGCTTTGCAGATAATGATGACTTTGCTCTCGCCCCCGCTCCTGCTTAAGTTTCTCTCCCTGACCGAAGCCTAAACGCTACAAAACCGATGAGACTAACAAAACAATTGTTTCTCTAAATCTGTTCGGATGATGTAAATATAGTTTGTTCCATGCATTGATGGGTGTGCAAGAATAGTTACTGCGTTGTGTGTTTATTTTCAGTCGTTATGTGCTTTGTTATTTACTGGTTGTTCTCGGGGCTTTCATATTGACAGGCCTGTTGGTCTAGTGGTTAGTGACCCTAACTGCTATGCCGGAGGTCGTGGGTTCGATTCCCACCCAGGACAAATGTTTGTGTGATGAGCACGATCATTTGTTCTGTGTCTGGGTGTAATTTATCTATAATATGTATGTATTTAGAAATATATAAGTATGTTTATCAGTTGTCTAGTACCCATAACACAAGCTCTGCTTAGCTTGGGACTAGATGGCGTTGTGTGATAGTTGTGGAATATTATTATTATTATTATTATATTAGCTTTTGCCCGTGGCGTCGCCCGCGTGGATGTACGGCATGCATTGTAATGCTTATTTTTCGAAAACGTTCCCGTTGGTGTATTTTGCACTTTAGAATTTTTTTAGGATTTCTTAGAGTACGAACAGACAAACATATAATATTACATTGTACTTGTATAAATATTATTTTCCATAAAGAGATGTCTCAAATAATTAAATAATATGGAAAAATCTACTGTCTAGTAGAAAATGTCAAGATATTTTTTTGACATCTTTTAAACGGTAAAACATGACAAGATTAAAGCGAAGTTAAAGGCATTCATTTAAAATTGTATACCAAGGAATAAATTATAGCTACAGAGAAAATTCTGTGAAAAGAAACCTGAAGGCTATTTTCTTATGAAAAATAACAGCACTGATGGACAATGTTTTAAAACGATAAAAAAGAAAACACGTTTTTAATATTTCTTGTTTATTTCAACTGCTAGAAAATTATAACCTTTTGCCTGAAGCGGAAAAAAATAGAATAATTCTTTGTAGTATAAAGTCTTATTCTTTGTTTTTTTACGATTGCTTGGAAGTTTAGATGTTTTAACCGAAAACATAATTGGGTACATGACAATTTGTTTTTTACTAGTAATCTGGAAACCGTAAATAAAGACATAGGCGAAAGTAAAAAAAAACTATAGTGTATCTTAAACAATGGGTTAGTTTTAACGATTTAAAATGACTTGTTAGACAAAGAAAACACTATGAAAATGTGACGTCATAACTCATACCACCATAGTTACGTAGTACAAATGGCCGTTTCGCGCGACAGAGATAGCAATTGCCCCCACTAAAAACTTCTAAAGCTTGTAGCTATTTCATTTATTTATCGATTTTACTACTTTTTTTAAATATCGTATTAGTGATGGTTTCAGTACCATCATTCGGAAAAAGACTGCTTCCATGATGCGCAGAGTGCGTGGGAGCGGCAATGACATTCTGAAGGTCATTGGTGATAAACCGTGCTGCACCATTATGGCGCATTGGGTACGTGTCCATGTACATATACCCAGTGCGTCAAGTGAAGGCGGCCGGTATATGAACTGAACTATTATGTACCTACCTAGTATAGTTATTCCATTCCCATTTGTTACTAACATAGTTTTTAAGTAGTGTGTATTACTAACATCATATGGATCAAGGTCTGAAATAAAGTATTTTATTTATTAGTCCTGTTATTTCTTTGAAATAACATAATATTTTCGTAAATCTTTAACAGAAGTCAAGTACTCTATTACCTGAGAGTTCAGGCTAATGACAATGACTTTAACATGGGATATTAAAATAGTCCAATATTGGACTTCCCCGTTGGTCTCGTGGTCGACTGCTGAGCGACCGGTTTCGATTTACGTGTCGGGCAAAAAAGTATCTACCACTGGGGTTTTGCATTAAAATTATGTCAGTTATAGTAGTCTGGAGTAGTGATGTGCCTGGTAAAATACCAAAATTGCCAGCAGCATTGGTAATATTGCCAAAGTTGCCAGTCAATGTAGATTAGGGCCTATAAATGCAAATTATAAGTGTTATAAATAGTTTCCGTACTTAATTTGACTTATAATTAAGAAATATTCCCCGAATATTTCCACTCCCGGCAATATTCCCGGCAATCTTGCCACCAAAATTCCCACTTCGGGCAATATTGCCGGCAACGGCACATCTCTAGTCTGGAGTTTGGAAGTAGGTTGTTGTTCGAAAGAAATACCGCAGCCCCTCGGTTGTTATTCAGTAGAAGTCTGACACTCCCTTTCACTCCGCCCAAAGTGGGAGGAGTCTTTTGATGATTTCCCACCCTCCAAAAAAGGCATTGGCTGTCATTATTTAGCCACGAGGTTCTCAAATACCTACCCAATCATCATCATCATCATCCACAGCCTGAACTCACCCTCTGCTGAGCCTCTCTTTTCTTGTGCCAATCACCGCGTTCCTGTGCAAGCCTCATCCAGAATTTACCCCCGATGGCAACTATGTCGTCTCTCAAAGGACCATTTAAAAGTACTCGTAAAATATCTTTAAGAAGCCAGTAATTTGTTTTCATCTGAGTATGAAATCTCATTCCTATTTCGTACTATGATATGAAAGCTCTGAAAATTTAGGGCAGGGTATTTATTTTGTTTTTTCGTCTTAGTGTACAAATACCAATAAATCCTATAAATAGATTTTCTTGTTGTTTTGTGAATATTTCTGCTGTGAAAAACAAAACACAATCGGATCGTCGTATTTTCTTTTGTGAATTGCGATATGTTTGAGTATAGAAATCATTAATTAAGATTTGCTATTGGATTTTTCTATCAGGAATTTCTCAGTAGCAACTATGGCGTCTGGATGTGGGCCTCATTAATGGCAATAGGCTCGTCCCCTATTATATTATGGTGCTTATATTTATAGAAAAGGATATATACCACGCGGCATATAACTTGAACCTGCGCAGTAGTCGTTCTTTAGACGTCCCATATAAATCAAGCAGAGAACCTGCGCAGAACGACGCCATTTTGGGTCTAGTTATTTGCCTAGGAGTATAATTACTAACTAATGATTACACCTCGGCCTCCTTTCGGGATATACAAGTGTGATGTTATGCTATGTTTCCTCCGTACCTCAGAAAACACGTTATTCCTATTGTCCCGGCAGTCAATTATTATTGTTGATCTTTGACAGTTGGTAGTGAAGATCGACCCAAGCAGCTGTTCGTGGGCCCAGCGAGTTTTTCTTTTATTAGTCTGAGGTACTACACCCCCCCCTCCCGTCGGGGCTGTGGATATCGAAAGGTTACCGCGGCTCCGACACAAGGGCGAAGAAGAGGGAACATGGGTTGGTTTTTAGTCAGTAGAAGTCTGACACTCCCCTTCGCTCTGCCCAAGAGCGGGGGGGTTATTCGATGATTTTCCACCCACCAAAAAAAAAAAAAGGTACTACACCCTTAAAATAATAAAAACACACTGTTCTGAAACATACCAAACACGTTTTATCGCAAGACAAGATATACACAAAAATAACCCGGGTCTCGTTAAAAATATTCTGAAGTCAGCAAAACCCAACCTTTTCAGCTGACTTACATTCAGCAACGTTTCTTGTCGACACCATTTTAATGACCTTCATTTTATTTTTTCTAATAAAACAAGACTAAAATCATCTTCGTTTAATAAATAAATTATTATCCAACGTGAACAACAAGCTAACGAGACTGTCTGAGCCTAATAATATTAGAAGCCCAGTCAAACGGTCTAAAATAATAATTCAGTTAAGGAAACTGAAAATTCAAGTCGAGCATCTTAATTACCGTACCGCCTGACACGCGACTCGAAGTAGAGCAGACTCCCACGTGTACTGTTAGAGGGAGAGGGAATATAATTAGTTGTTCGCACTCTTCATTTGACTTGGGTGTACTTAGCTCGTACTCGAACATACCCTTTGGTGTGGTACAAGGTGTGAGCGTTGGCGGGGTAATTTTTTTGGTGTTTTATTACTGTATCCTTTTGCTGAACTGATACTCTTGACGTCCTCCCATTTACCGTAACTTTGACTATGCATGACTATTAAAGTCGCAGTGTTATAATTCCGTAGCAATAAAGTCACTATTAGTTTGCAGTGACTGGTAAGTGGCAATGGGCAGGGCACATTGCTCGCAGAACGGATGGCCGATGGGGCCGAAAAGTTCTGGAATGGCGACCGCGAACCGGAAGACGTTGTGCTGGAAGGCCTCCCACTAGGTGGACCGATGACCTGGTCAAGGTTGCAGGAAACCGCTGGATGAGAGACGCACGGGACCGGTCAATGTGGCGACGCCTGGGGGAGGTCTATGTTCAGCAGTGGGCGTCTTTTGGCTGAAATGATGATGATGATGATGACTGGCAAGATTATAATTATCATTTTTATTTTCCTGCTAGCTTTTGCAAGCGGCTTCGCCCGCGTGAACATGACGATTTCCCATACAAACTTTCATCCCCTATTTAACTCCCTTAGGGATTGAATTTCGAAAAATCCTTCCTTATTCCTTGTCTACATTATATAAGGAACCTCTGCAAAATTTCAGCTTTCTAGGTCCAAGAGTTTGGGCTGGGCGTTGATGAGTCAGTCAGTCAGTCAGGACTTCTCTTTTTATTTATATAGATAGATGGTACCATTTAGGTACTGGTATGTGGTCTGAGACAACACAACAGTGAATGGTGAGTGTAATGGTTGCAGATATCAAAAACACTGACACTTGAATTACACAGCTTCTTCTCTTTACCAGTACACATAGTATTAAATGGTTTATGAAAGCCTGCTATGCTGCAATGGCTTATGTCAACCAATAAAGAAAACCCTGCTGAGGTGAAGCTTCATAAATGACTGCCATGGATTGTAAATGTGGAGCTGTTCCACAAGCAATGGGTCACTTAATAACGTGACAGGCGCGTCCTGTTCCTTGTTCTCTACAGAAACTGTAGAATACTACCGTCAGCGCCAAACTAGGACAGGGGGCTTAGTTCTGGGCCGACATCATTTAGATTGCCATCAAGAAGAAAAACATAAAAGTTTACCCAAAAAATAGAGAAACAAAAAAAAAGAAAAGAAGATTTTAAAAAAAAGGTGACTAGTTTAAAATTATCCCGCTGCAGCTTATAACTTACATTCAAAATCACGGCCCCGTCTCTTTAAGTTGCTAAAGTAAATATTAGTCTTCAATTTGCCGTGTTGTCTTTGTCTCTGGTTACTTTGCCGAAGATATCTGGTGATGTACAGTGGTAATGTCTCGATCGCACATTTATCAGCTTGAATAAGGAGTTGTATACATGGGGCGGTTTTTTAATGTTAGGGGTGATATTAATATAGGGAAGAATGGGTGTGAAGTTGAGAAAAAGGGTTAATACCTACATTATTATCACTCATTATCACAACTCACTCCGTAAAGTAATCTGCTGCATACTAAACTCTCGGTGGGTATAAGGATGAGGCCAAATGAGCGTAATTTTGTGAGTCGTGCATCGCAGAATTTCTGTCGCAGAAATTCTGCTGCAATAGGTTTCATACAAAAGTCATATTTGATTCACACGGCGACGCAAAATGAGATGTCTGCCGACTCATACAACACAACACACACAATTTCTGCGACCGAAATTCTACGACTCACGACTCCCAAAATAACTCTCGTTTGGCCTCACCCTAAGACTAAGAAAATATTAAATAATTATGTATTAATAATATGTTGGTTGGTTTTGACTGATTGTTGGTTCCCAGTACCAGTGGGCTAGATCCAGCGAGAGCTTGCCTAACGAGAGCCTCCTCAGATATTGGTCGAGGTTCTTGACAATTAAACTTTTGGCTGAAACGACCGTCGGCATACCTACATATTATAATTATTAATACAATTTAACTAAGTTTATATCATATCTAGCTTATGAACTATTCAAATATTTGATTTGCTTACCCATCAATGAACACAATCTATTTATAATTACCACAACACAAATTAGCTTATTGAACAGCACACTAATACTAACACTGCAATTAACTAACGTCTATTACAATTACGTTTGAATCACAACTAAGATAAAGTATATCCTCTGTGAACCGCAAACAATCTTGTAATAGACCGGTTATTACAAACTAGACAATCTATCAGCAAACAGGTGTGAAAGGGCTGAAGTTTCACGTATGTGACCAGGTTTTATTTTAAGAACATCAACTTACTGAGAAAATAATATAAAAACCAATACAGGTCAAAGGTCTTAAAAAAACCGGCCAAGTGCGAGTCGGACTCGCGCACCGAGGGTTCCGTAAAAAAAAAATATTATGTGATGTAACTAAAAATTTATGGTTTTCGTAATTATTCCTTTATCTATGCTATAAGACGTTGCTTCGTACCAAAGGGGTTTGGCTAAAGTTGGCGTCGTTTTGAAGTTGCGCGGCCAGTAATGAAACTTGGATATTTTGAAAGAACAGAATAAAGCGATCAAAAAATATTATGGAGGCATTTCTCTAAATCTAATCGGAACGGAGATATTTGGTTTTGAATTGCTCATTAAAATCGAAAAAGTTATCCTGTCGTATTTTTTTTAGAATCCAGACGGCACGGTTGGTGCAGTGGCTTAAGCAGTTGACTGCTGCGCTACGTGTCGCGGGTTCGATTCCCACACGGGGCAAATATTTGTATGACCTAACCTACATATAGTTGTTTCGGGTCTGGGTATTTGTGTGTTTGAGTTTAAATGTTTGTGAATGCACCAACGATACAGCAGAAGTTCCTAGTGCTGGCCAACGAAGAAAAAAAAATCAAAATAAATTAAATACGTACCTACGTAGATTGCATGGCTCGATGTCTGTTATCTATGGGCTGATGCATTTTAAAGACTTGGCATTTCCTTGGACATTGTGATCGTTTGTGTATTGTGTGTGACAGACCCAGCATACCTCTTTAGACTCTTATATGTTTAAGATTTGGATGTATAACACCATGGATGTAATTAACAGTGCATTTTGAATTTGTTGCCAGCGAAGTCTGAATCGTGTCGGCGGGACTCGTATTGCACATTCATCTAGCTAGACGGACATTTACGTGTACATTCTCGTAGAAACTGCTACACAAGGGCTGGATGCAATATTGCTCTTGTATTATTTATTCCTTTTCCCAACTATGTTGGGGTCGGCTTCCAATCTAACCGGATGCGGCTGAATACCAGTATTTTACATGGAGCGACTGCCTATCTGACCTCCATGTCCCAGTTAATACTGGGTAATACGATACCCTTTGTTAAGACTGGTTGTCAGACTTTCAGGTCACTGACAACCAGTAACGACTGCAAAAGATCTAGGTATATATGGCAGCCGGGAGCAACAGCTTAACGTGCTTTCCAAGGCACGGAGGAAACTCGGTATATAATTCACACCCACCCATCCACAGACCAACCTAAGCAAGCGTGGCTTAACCTAAAGATCGACCCGAGTAGCAGTTATTATTAAGCCAGCTCTAATACCTATCAACCTTCTAAACACATAACTAAGATTTCTTTACGCAGAACAGTAATTGAAGAAGACATTTTTATAATCTTCAAACGCAAATATCTCAGCTTAGAAATGACTTAGGACAAAAATAATTTAACATTTATGTGTATTTGACACAGCACAACAAAATAACATGAAAATTAAAAGTGGCCGCTGAAAAAAAAAATGACGCCACTAGCCCATACAAAGTTAGCCAAACCCCTTTCAAGATTCTGAGTTCACGGGAAGTACCCTGTAGGTTTTGATTCCCTTGCGAGTGTCGAAAATTTGCGGCATAAACGGGAGTATCTTGATGTAACTAAAAATTTATGGTTTTCGTAATTATTCCTTTATCTATGCTATAAGACGTTGCTTCGTACCAAATTTCAAGATTCTGAGTTCACGGGAAGTACCCTGTAGGTTTTGATTCCCTTGCGAGTGTCGAAAATTTGCGGCATAAACGGGAGTATCTTTTGATCGCGTTGACTTAGAAGTTTGATTTTTTCACAGCTCCAAGAGACCATAGACTTGAGTATTTGATATGAATTTCAGCTTGATACCTCCACGCGTTCCTGAGAAAAAAGGTCTTGACAGACAGACAGACAGACAGACGGACAACAAAGTGATCCTATAAGGGTTCCGTTTTTTCCTTTTGAGGTACGGAACCCTAAAAATACCCTATACATAGTAGTTTATTCCCACAAAACGGCACGGAAGTGACAAACATCGAGGGAGTAGAGTGCACTTCATCGCTGGAGACACCATGTGATGGCTTGTCTGCGTGGAGTTGCGCTAGCTCTGTGCCACTAGCAAGTCGTACAGCAGGTGTAGATCGTGATGCAAGGGCAGCAGCCACTGCAACATCCGCAGATATAGATTCCTGCAAAATACTTCAAAAGAAAAAAGTTAAACTCTAATAGCAAAACGTATTATTAAGTCAGTAACAAAATATCAATAAGGTTTCAGGAAGGGTAAAATAAATATTCATCACTCGAAGTTTTTTTTTTAACCTTGCTCTTTATTAGAGTGGTCGCTACACACTATCAAACTCAGCACTAGAAAAACATTATATAGTTACAACAGTGTATTAACACTCAATACATTATCCCAATTTATTATGATTGGGTAACTGGAGTTTGCGAAATAGTATAATTTGATACTCTATGCTCTCAGAATGTAGATAGCTAATGGCTTGATGATAGATTCATAAGTCCATTCTGCGATGATCAATGTAGATTGTATGTATTTCAAGGGCTTGTTTAACTGACCGACTGATTGATTAATGTGTTCACTTTACACAAGTACTAAATAATATACATATTTCCAATAGTACAACGTTTCATAATATCTTTAAGACATAAATGAAACAGAGGTAAGCATATTGTCCCGTCGGGGCCGCGAATTATCGAAAGAGATGACGTGGCCTCGGCACAAGGGCAAAGAAGGAACATGGGTTCGGTTTTTAGTCAGTAGAAGTCTGACACTCCCCTTCGCTCTGCCCAAGAGCAGGGGGGGTCATTTGATGATTTTCCACCCACCAAAAAAAAAAAAAATAGGCAAGCATATTGCTACTGAGAAATAACATAGGAAGAACTCGATAATACTTGGTCCAACCTGGAAATCTGGCAGGTCCTGATTCACAGCAGTCGTGCTTACAACTTACTAAAACCAACGAGAAAGTCAACAAAATTAAACAACTTGAATGAACTAGGAACTAAAAAAAGCAGACACGGTACTCAAATTCTCTACCAATCTAACTTTTCCACGAAAAATAATAACTTTTAAACCGACAACCAAACTGTTTGCATAAGGCTAATTAAACACGGAGGCTGCGTTAGATGGATGGCTGTAGTTGTACAGCTCGCTTTACCTGGTAACTGGGCCAAAGTTCAGTCAAACTTACCACAAATTATGGAAAATGTGATGGAGGAATTGTTTTTATTTTATGTACTGGTGTTGGAAAGGCTTGTGAAAGAAGTTTGTTGCAGTTGAATATAGGTTGGGTTTACCGTCATCATCAGCCTATAATATTCCCACTGCAGGGACTCAGGCCTCCTCTCCAGGAGACTGATGGGCTATAATCCACCACGCGTGCTCTTTGCGGGTTGGTAGATGTCACGTGTCTTCGAATTTTTGGTTCTAAGACATGCCGGTTTCCTCACGATGTTTTCCTTCACCGTTTTGAGAGCAGTGGTGATGAAATAAATTACACAAAGTAATGTGCCTGCCTGTTCAAACATGCGACTTACTATTCCTACTCGCCTTTTCTATTCGTTTTTGTTATGCTATTATTGTTGTAAATTCCTCATTAAATTTCATTGACCTGTAAAAAATACAATAGTATTCATACGGTAACATGAGTGACGTGGCAGATAAAAGTCAACCTATTCAGGGAACATTAGGACCCGGGAAACAGTCGTTTGCAGGGTTGAGTGTTAAAGTACCTTTCTTTGTTTTCATTGTCATGTTATATAGGTATTTAAAAGGCTATATCTGAAACGATGGATGGGCAGTGTGAGGAATGATTTGAATAAAATAGTAGTTAATGACCCCGAGTAACATGGGAAAAACGAAGGAAGATAACATCTATATAACATTCTTCTTATGTACGTGTCCATGAAGTCAAACTGTGCCAGACCAGTTATTTATGTAGCCACCTGGACAGTTTTAACATATGCTTCGACTAAATCCTTAAAGGTGTTATGTGACTAGCACACGGCGTATTTTAAACACGCAGACGACGCGCAGATGACTCGTGTATACGTGCTTCAAACGAGATTTGAACGCGTCCTTGTAACCTGAGCACACGGGGTGATCGTGAAATGCGCGTCTAAGCGCTTGCAACTGTTAACTAACTTGCAACCCTTTTTAGGCGCTTCAAACGCGCTTTTGTATAAATACAGACGACGCGCGTTTATAATCCGTTGTGTGCTTGGGGCCTAAGATATGATAAGTCGAGGATACCCCTTTTGAAGGTTTCTTAGATTATATCTACAGCGACCAATTTCGCTCACAAACGGTAACTTATCATAAACTCGAACTTTAATAAAACAAACAGTAATTGAAAACCGAAGAACCGGTTCAAAATTCCTGAAAATCGAAAAGCAATATCCAATTACTTCGATTGTTTGTTCCGGATAAACTGAAATACGGAAGTTAGAAACTAGATAAATAAGTAAAAGGAGAATTTTATTGAAGTCATATTACTTTTACTGAAACGATGACCGTTCTGTGTGAAAGATGATATGGCTAGAAAGGAGGTGATATGAATAACGACTTATAGACGTATGGAAGAAATAAAAAAAATGTATTTTTAATATTTATTTCCGGTCTGCCGGTCAATGTGGCGACACCTGGGGGAGGTCTATGTCCAGCAGTGGACGTCTTTTGGCTGAAATGATGATGAATGATGAATATTTATTTAATAAAATTATAGTACAGGGGTGTTACTTAATTCGAAACTCGCCAAACGTTTACGTTAGATGGCGAGAGGCGCTCTTTTATAAAACAACTAGCTGACCCGTGCCCACTTCGTTGGGCATAATTAGTCGAAAGTAAGCTAATTACGTTTCGAAAAATTCAATTTCGGGGACGTCCGCTGCGTAAGGAGCCGACCACGCGACTGAGCCGCGCGGGTACCTACCTCTCAGATCAGATGTAAAAGTCCTCGCCATATGTGTGGATTATGCCGGGACTCATGGACTCAGGTATAATGTTAAGAAAAGCGAACTCTTGGTATTTCAATCTCCTGGTCATAAGGTGACGCACGTACCACCCGTCTTCATAGATGGTGTTTCATTACCAAGAGTCTCGCGATTCAAGTACCTGGGCCACTGGGTCTCGGAGGACCAATCAGACCACGAAGATATTGAGAGAGAGCGTCGGGCGTTGGCTGTCCGATGCAATATGTTGGCCCGTAGATTTGCGCGCTGCAGTAATGCAGTAAAAGTGACATTGTTTCGGGCGTTTTGCCAGTCATTTTATACGTGCAGTCTATGGGTCAAATCAACGCCCTGCGCGTACAGTATAACAATGCCTTCAGGATGCTGATGCGGCTGCCGAGGTACTGTAGCGCTTCGGGCATGTTTGCAGACGCTCATATTGATGGCTTTCATGCCATTCTCAGAAAGAGAGCAGCATCCTTGCTTAGGCGTGCCCGCGGCAGTGGCAACAGCATTCTCAGTGTTGTGGCCGGCCGTTTCGACTGTCCAATATTGTGGCATTGTGTACAGTTACATGTCAAAAAAGACTGAATAATGGAACAACATGCAGTACGCTTCACGTTTGCTAAGACTGATTTGCCCCATATTTGTATTTTTTAATATTTTTGTTAATTGTATTATTCATGAGTTCATGACATTCTAATTTCCTAATCTGTGACATAATTTCTTATTTAATTAAACTTATTTTTGTTTCATTTTTAATTTTGAATTGCAGAAATTTACATTGTAGTTGACATTTAAAAGATTTGTATTAATTTATATCATTTCATTTTTATATTGTATTTTGATGTTAATTTTAGTATGTGAGTGTGTATTTGTCTGTATGTGCCCTTAATGATTTTATCTGTTTACTAACATAATTTTTAAATGTATTTACTAACAATGTTATGGATATTATGTCTGAATCAAATAAATGAATTGAATTGAATTGAAAAGGCCACGCTCCTTTCTCCCGAAGCGGGCACGAACGCGAACCGAATTAAACCCGAAACCATCCCGCGCCCGCCGCTGCGTTGCTTTTTTCTCCGATTCACTTTGCAAAACGGACTACCACGTAAAAGCCTTTTTATTTTTCGGTTTTTTATATAGCCTATGACACTCAGCAATAATGTGGCTTTCTATTGGTGAAAGAATTTTTAAAATCGGTTCAGTAGATCCCGAGATTACCCCTTACAATTTAACAAATATACAAACAAACTTTACCTCTTTATAATATTAGTATAGATATAGATAGTATAGAAGTATAGATATAGATGAACCACTTATGTACATAGCTAATAATTATATATTAGGTATACAAATACCCCATCGAGGCTGCAGGTTGTTTGAAAGAGATACCGTGGCCTCGACACAAAGGGCTAAAAAGGAACATGGGTTGTTTTTCACTCCCTACCGCTCCGCCCAAAGGGAAGAGTCGTTTAATGATTACTTACCCTCCGAAGATAAAAAAGACCCTGTATTTAGAAGTAGCGCTTGCACATGCTGTCTTCTTCTTAACGTGTGGGCAGTAAGGTCTAACGACCCCACACACCCTAGTGTCAGAGTTTCTAAACCGCCACAAGGGTCTCTGACATGGTTTGACGACCGCCATTTGGCGGCCGGGACCACCGGCTTATACGTGCCTTCCGAAGCACGGAACCATCTTTTGATCAGACAATCAAGTGATTCAAGCCTGCAATGTCCTAACCAAACTGGAAACAACTTCACAAAGTATGCTTCCCGTGGGAATCGAACCCACGACCACCGGGTCACAAGGCAACGCCTAAAACCACTCGACCACGGAGGCAGCACATGTTGTAATAATATGGGATTCAATGGAAGTAGCAAAGGGGACACATCGTAAAATACCTAAAGAATTGGATCTAAAACTGGGACCCAACTAAAATAAATCATTACGCGACCAACGCGGAAGTGATATTAAATGTTTTATTATATAAGTTTATTGCCCAACATTTGCGCTTGATTTGGTTCGGTTCAGAGGTTTTTATTAATCCATTTCGCGCTCTACTTGATCGTATTTTTCGGTCCCTTAACCGGCTTTATAAAAAAGATTTCTAAGAACAATTTTCACCATTGACTTTGAGCGAGATAGATTAGACACAATAAACTACCTATGCGTAAGAGATGTCAGGGTCAATAGCAGTGGGCCTGTGGACGGTGAGTAACGGGCTAGCTCGCCGTCCAGCCGTCGTCATGACTCAACAGACCGTGTCGGCGGCGCGTTCGTGTTCCACGCGCGCCTCAAAGAGATGTCAGCAACATGGAAGGGGCCGATGCCCGTCGGGGCTGTGGATTATCGAAAGGATAACGCGGCTCCGACACAAGGGCGAAGAAGGAACATGGGTGGTTTTTAGTCAGTAGAAGTCTAACACTCCCTTCCGATCTGCCCAAGAGTGGGGGTTATTTTATTATTTTCCACCCACCATAAAAAAAGAGATGTCAGGGTCAATAGCAGTGGTTGTCTAGTGATCTGACCGTTGGACTGCCTAGTCATAGGTATCAAGTCCGAACCCAAGAACACCCTGCCTGCGTCGGTTTTCCCGAGTTCATAATTATAACCCCAATCTATTTAAGTCGCGAGTAAATAGGCTTCTTCTGGGTAAGCTCGTTCCATCGTCGACCTCATCTCTGCCCTTAGGGCAAGATTGAGGTCAAAAGTAAGCCCATATTAAATATAAAAAAAAAGATACGCACCTCTGGTTTTTCGGATTAATCTGGTTAATCGTAGAGTATAAATTGTAACTTGCTTCGGTAAAGAATAAAATAATGAGGAAACCAGCTTTCCTCAGAAATCTGTCTCGGCGGCATATAAAGTCAAGTCCGAGATCCATGGATGGCATAAAACCAAGTCCGAGATCCACGGATGGCATAAAACCAAGTCCGAGATCCGTGGATGGCATAAAACCAAGTCCGAGATCCATGGATGGCATAAAAATGCTGACACCAGGTTTGGCCCTATAACCATACGATAATGAAAGAACCTTTTGACGATTTAACGACTGAAAGGCACAGCACGAATTTTGATGCCCAGATAGACCTAAGCATTTTTTAATTCCTGTAGTACATTTCCATAGGATAATCTCCGACTCTTTCAAATTCAAATTCAAATTCAAATTCATTTATTTGTCCGAACATGGTACAATACATGGTCTTAAATTATATAATAAACGGTCTCATCACATTCTGCCACAAAGGGCGTGCAAATATCGGGTACACATAATAAATTATTACCTACAACATAAAAATAGAAAAATTAGGTTATTATTGATACAAATCACATAAAAAAGAATTAATGTTACAATATGTGGCAAGTCATGGGCAAGTCAGAGCAATTAAAATTATGTCAATAGATAAATACAAATAAAAAACAAATGTCAATGTCAAGATTAATGTCAAGTTAAGTAGGTATATGTTATCAAGGAGAGATTACAATCAAATTAGGATGTCAAAGTATCATTCAAAAAGTCATTTAAATTATAATAACACTTTTTACAAAGAAACTCTTTAAGCTCTTTTTTAAACCCATTTAAATTTAACAGCTTAATTTGCTTTGGGATTTTGTTAAAAACTTGCGGGGCTATACAAAATATGCTTTTCCACATTAATGCTGTTTTGGCTCTACGTCCGCGCAACATATCATTCCGCCTGTTACGTTCAACTGTATCTGATAGGTTGGGAAACAGGTGTGAATTCAATTTCACAAATAAGGCAGTTTCATAAATATACATAGACGGCAGTGTTAGAATTTTGTATGTTTTGAAAAATGGTACACAACTGTCCGTTACCTGCAGTCTGAACATGGCTCTGATGGATCGCTTTTGTGCTTTAAAAGCGGTTTCTCTATTTGTGGAGTTACCCCAAAATATTATACCATATCTTAGCACTGACGCTACAATACCATGATACGCTGTAAGTAGTGTATCTATGTTAACTGTGGGGGCAAGTTTATACAAAGCATAGGATGAACTACTAACTTTCTTGCAAAGCGCTTCAATATGATCCTTCCAATTTAGCTGTCTGTCAATTATCAGACCAAGAAATTTTGCACTATCTTTTTGGAGGGTAGAATATCAATAAATGCCCAGAGCGGGAGAAGTCTCCCGCTCTGGGCAGAGCGGTCGGGAGTGTCAGGCTTCTACTGACTAAAAAAACCACCCATATTCCTTCTTAGCCCTTTGTGTCGAGGCCGCGGTATCTCTTTCGAACAACCCGCAGTATAATCTCCACCCTTAACACAAGCGAAACCACCAACACAAACTAGTCATAAATAACTTCTCGTGTAATCGACCTCCATTCATGCCAGTAGCAGAACAATATTCTCAATTTGTAGATGTATTACGATATTGCTTGGTGTGAACAAAAGACATTGTTAAGTTAGATAGTTATCTGTTCCTACCAAGTTTTCATTAAGTAAGATATCGGTTACCTTGAGGTATCTTGAAAGTTTAAACCGGCTTTCTAAGCTTAAGCAATTAGACGTAATTATTATTGGGTTTCTTGTTTTATTTTTGGTTTTTTGCTAAATTTTTATTACTTTATTTGTTTTTTATTAGTATCAATTATTCAATTATAATAAGTACCTATCAATTTAAGTATATACGTTTTTAAAAACAAGAAGTTATTTTAAAAATTATTTTGTACCCTGTCACAATGTGGTTCTATTGAACTCAAAGTTTGGTAGGTAGATGATGCCTTGTGGCATTAATTCCGTCTATGTACACACGGCTACACATCAAGCTATACAAAACCAGTTAATCTTGGCCTCACTTTACTAGATCTTTTCACACAATGAACGATCAGATTATACTGGTTTTGTATAGCTTGATGTGTAGCCGTGTGTACATGGAATTTAAGTAAATAAATAAACATAGACGCTACTGACAGTGCCAAACTCGTAATCCCTGAAAGGTTAGGCAAAGGTGTACCTAATAGTATCTACACACACATTTCGCCAGTTGTGTATAGGTCCCATGTTACTGGGGGCAAGCCTATTGCCATCAACTGGGCATAAATCCGAACTCCGTAGCAGCTACTTCTTCTTAGCGTGTCGATGGCAAACCGTCACTAAATAAATTATATTAATTTGGCCCAATAATCAGCTATGCGAACTCCGCTCGCTGATGCAGTCATTAGATCATCAAGTGTGTAGGTGTCAGGGCATGCAGCGCAAGATGTAAGGTGGGCCATTGTCTGTTGAGACACGCCGCATACACACTTGAGATCCGTACCGTCTATGAACCCCCATCTGAAGAGATTGTCTTTGCTACGGCCGACTTGGGTTCGGAGTCTATTTAGAGATTTCCAAGTCGGCCACGGCAAATCATGACCGGGTGGAAGGCTTTCAGATGGCTCGATGAAGTCGTCAGGGGGCTTAAACAGGTCCCGCCAGAGCTCTCGTCTTGCTATGGCGGCATTTCTAATAGCTGGACCAGTACTGTTAACGCACCCAAAAAAACTTTTACGACTTTTCAGTCTCTGGGGCACTGCAACGTGATTGTGCATTGGGTGGCGTGGGTCAGCGTGTAGCTTCGACCTCTCAGTGCAGCTGGCTATGGTCCTCCGAACCTTTGGGGGCGCAATCCCAGTTAGTGGATACAGCATTCGTACCGGGGTCGGTTTCAGGCAACCACTAATAATCCGGCACGTCTCATTTAGAGCTGTGTCCACTAGGTCGGCATGGGCAGAACGGTTCCATACTGGGCAAGCATATTCACCAGCGGAGAAGCAGAGCGCCAAACCAGTGGTCCGAAGGACTTGAGGAGATGCCCCCCTATTGGTAGATGTCAAGCGCCGCAGCAAGTTGTTTCGGGCATGTACCTTCATTTTTATAGCCTGGCAGTTATTTTTGTAGGTTAACGACCGGTCCAAAGTTATGCCGAGGTATTTTGGATGGTCACAATGGGCGATTGGTAGCCCCTGCCAAGAGATAATCAGTTTACGACCCGCTTGTCTATTTCGGAGGTGGAAGACGCAAGACTGCGTTTTTGAGGGGTTTGGTTTCAAGGCGTTTTCAGCATAATAGTGGCTTAAGTCACTAAGAGCTGAGGCAAGAACGGCTTCAATAGCCTCAATGTTGGTATCTTGACAGGTGAGAGCAAGATCGTCAGCGTATAGGAAGCGGGTTGTGTTTGGACTAACTGGTTGGTCATTAGTGTAGATGTTGAAAAGTAGTGGGACCAATACACTACCCTGGGGGAGTCCATTTTTTTGGGCTCGCCATCAACTTTTGTTTTCTAGGAGGTGCACCTGAAACCGCCGGTTACTGAGTAGTTCTTGGAGAATTCGTGTGAACTTTAAATCCTCTGTCAGATTGGAGACTTTCCATCTACTGAGAAATTCATAATGGAAAATTCAATAACATTGCACTTTATCTCCTGTACTCATTTGATAATTCCTATTCTACATTTAAACCCGAAATATCTCTAGTTATTTTCACCCTAAAATCAGTGTATTATATCGCAGACTAATCTAATGCTATTCTGTTTTATTACAGGTAATTAAAGCGAATCCTGTCTGGAGGTGCGGTCATTGTCCCGAGAATAGACAATATAAATAGACAAGGTAGACCGTAGACAGTATTAAAATATACAGTCCATTCACAGATGTTGTTACCTCCGATTGTAACGTAGACAACAACCCATTAGCAACCTTATCGTATTGGGAATAAAGTTCACTATGATTTTTTGACTGTGATGTAAAACCATCTTAGAGCCTTTTCCCAACTGTGTTGGAGTCATTTTCCAGTCTAACTGAATCCAGCTGAATACCAGAATTTTACAAGGAACGACTGCCCATCTGATCTGCGCCACAACCCAGTTATGAACCCGTAATGCGAAACCCCTTCGAAAGGCTGGTTGTCAGACTTTCAGGCAGCTGACTACCGGTAATGACTGTCAAAGTTCTACCAAACTCAGCTGGGACAAAATATTCATAGGTTTTCCGAGCATTTTCCACAAACTCCTCACACTTTGCCTCAAAATCAAAGGTTAATCAACTGTGAAAGAACTGTACCGTGTTTGCTTTTTACTACTCGTCATAAACGGTTAAAGGGTTTCGTAAAAAGGTTGACGATCCCTTTGGGTTTTAAAACGATAGTATAGGTAGGTGCTTCGTCTGGAAAAGATTTCGTCTAAAATTGTAAAAAGTTTTATACTATTTTCATAAAGAGCTAGTTTTCTTGCGTTTGCGTTTTTAATGAAAAAACCAAGCCAAGAGCGTTTCGGGCCACGCTCAGTGTAGGGTTCCGTAGTGATAGTTCTTTTTTTGTTTGTAAAAAGATACGTTCAGGATAATAAAATATGTAAAAAAAATGCTTGCATAAACGATAATACTACAAACTCAGACCAGAAATTATTTTGTACAACTTTTTGTCTTTTTTGTACAAAAACTGTTTCCATCCAAATTCAAAATGATTTTCCTAGAAAGTCCTTAAAAGGTTCTACTTTTCAGATTTTTTTCATATTTTCTAAACTTATGGTTCAAAAGTTAGAGGGGGGGGGGGGGGGACACACATTGTTTTATACTTTTGGAGCGAATATTTCCGAAATTATTGAGATTTTTCATTTTTAAATACCTTTCCAACAATTTATGACACGTTAGGTTTGAAATTAAAAAAAAAATTACTTCCCACTTTATATATAGTGGGGCTACCCTAATAAAACATTTTTTTCAAAATTTTATTTTACCACTTTGTCGGCGTGATTGATACACATATTGGTACCAAATTTCAACTTTCTAGTGCTAACAGTCACCGAGATTAAGCGAGGACGGACGGACGGACGGAAGGACAGACAGACATGGCGAAACTGTATGGGTTCCTAGTTGACTACGGAACGCTAAAAAGGATCTTTCTTTCTTTGTCGTGTACTTGTAGTAAGTACCTTACCTGGTGTCAGAGTTTTTATACCGCCCAGGGGCCTCTGACTTGGCTTTACATCATCATCAGCCTATATTGTTCCCACTGCAGGGACTCAGGCCTCCTCTCTAGAAGAGGGATGGGCTATAATCCACCACGCGGGCCCAGTGCGGATTGGTAGATGTCGCATATCTTCGACTTCTTCTACTCCTCCTCCTTCTTCTTCTTCTACTTCTTTTTCTTGGGCTTTACATGCCGTCGATAAATATACGACCCAGGTGTATCGTATAACGAGTCGACCAAGTCACAGTTTGACTTGGTCGACTCGTTAGTAGCCCGGAGTTTGGGAATTGGCGGTATGATAATGTTGGTCCTGCGCCTGATCTCTCTCCGATCGAATCAGATTGCCGCGCCATCTTCGTGTATCCATCATGAAGGAATAGAGAATGCACATGTGTCTGCGCAAACACTTGTGCACTATAATACCTCCCGTGCCGATGTCTAATCTCCGCTAAGAATGGCCGGCGTGACCGCAAACGGTCTCCTAATCGGACTATAGTAATCTATGGAAGTATTTTTTTTTTGGGACTAGCCCACCACACTGTTCCTGCTCCTGTTAGCCAGAATCAACAGTGGCGACCACAAAAAAAGCACCGAGACAATGAAGCTCGACGAAGTCCCAGAGAAACGATTTACCTGTCTTGGATTCCGCGAAGAAAAATTAAGGCGGGGTTGCAGTAATTTTAAGATTTTTGAACCTATAAAAATCGAACTAAATACGAGTTTTTTAATAAATAAAAATCATTACATAAAAATTTAACATACTCTCTAATAAATCGTAAAGATAGAAACGCGATTTAGAATGATCGGCTCGATACTTTTTTTTATCAAACATGACTCTAAATCACAATTTCAAACGTGTACTGCTAAGACATTTCATCATGAATTTATATAAAAGTTATATCAATAGATAGAACTTTTTATTTTGAAGTAAATGTTGAAAACATATTGTTTAATTTCTTTATAGTTTTTCTCCAAGAAGCAAAAAACAGTCAAAATTTAGGCATTATATCGTTCGCGCGTCAGGGCGGGGGGCGAGGTCGTGCGTACATAAAAACAAAGTACTGCAACCGCGCCTTAATCAGCAAAGAATAGCGAAGGAGTAGGAAGTATAGTATAGAAGTAATATATATAGGTTTTCACAACCCCTAATTCATCCAATTCCTTACCCAATTCAACTTTCCAGTCCAGTGACTTCAATCATGCTCCGACTCCCTTATCATGAGACGTCCCGTTACTGTGACCACACATTCGGTGATCTCGATATGACATTTTGATTATTACGATAAAATATAGGGTTCGCTTTAGTTTGTTCATCGGTATCTGTCAGATTCGATCGAGATAGAAAGGATAATGGGTAGTTGGGTCCCTTCCTATTAAGCATCAGGTCCTGAGTTTGATCCTCACTATGATTCCATTTCATAATGGTGAAGGAAAACATCGCAAGGAAACCGGCATGTCATATAACAGAAAAATTTAAAGACATGTGACATCTACCAAACCGCACTGGGCCTGCGTGTTGGATTATATAGCCCACCCCTCTCCGAGAAATAAGGCCTGAGTCCCTTGCAGTGGGAACTTTATAAGCTGATGATGATTCCATGGATTCGTTTTGGGTTCATCAATTAAGGAATTTACGTTGCACATACGGAATCTAGATGTATGTCCGTTTGATAGCAATGTGTAGGTATGTAAAAATCGTAGCAGGTGGCGTACAGGACGATTTTACATTTTTCTGCCTACTCCCATGGTAAAAAGGCCTGAATTTATGTATGTTTGCCTTATGATTCTACGATGTTTCTGTCCCATACAAATATTCTAAATCGAAAAAGATGTTCAATTTCCTAGTCTAATACACACACACACACACACACGTCTTAAATATGTCCAATCATCCCTGATTCACGTTGTGGAGGCGTGATGTTATGTAGGGTGACCACACGATGACCGACCTCGATACAACACTTGATTATTCCGAGATGTAGGTTATCCACAAATTCACTACGTCCCGATAGCCGTCATAAAAGAAGCCTTTCACTTGTCAGTTATTATGTAGGGTGGCTATGAGTTACGATTTTTGTGGGACAAAAGAAAAAAATACATTGAAGAACATGGGTGACCATTGCACCCGTTACATAACGTGTTTCTTCCGTGCCTCGGAAAACGTGGAGGCTTTGAAAGTCGTTACAGGTAGTCTGAAAACCAGTATTTACCAAGGCGTATCGTATTATCCAGGACTAAAAAGGTCAGATAGGCAGTCACTTCATGTAAGACTGGAAACCAACCCCATTATTATTGCAAAAAAATTCAGCAGATGATAATCTCGAGATTTTCTCTCATTTTTTACTTTCTCCTAAAAGTTTTAATAATAATTATAGGTATTCTAAAAGACCATCTTAGAAATTGCATACCATTACAAGATGTTTAGCTTAAATTGGTTATTACCTAAACTTACACAGCTAAAGCATACAACGACGTCTAAAACCATCTCAACCTGCTTATCCAAGCAAAAAACCTATTACAAACATCGTGTTGTCCAAATTAAGTTCCTAATTAACGATAAAAACACTCCTCCCTAAACATAAAAGTAAATGATCATGAAATAATTCCTATAATAGGAAGGAAGATACTAGGTACAGTCGCAAGCAACAATAGGTATGTTTACACTTGGTAAAGTTCAAACGCAAATTTCTCGTGAAATAAGGATTGTAACTTTGAGATTCGATCTACTTTAAAATAATAATAATATTGGTTATTAGTTCCGTTACGTCACATGAAAATGAAAAAAATATAGTAAACGAAAATTGCTTCTAAAAGCTGCTGGGTGTATACATTTTTCATTTATTTATAACCCACTTATTTTTACAGTTTACGTCACACATAAAACAATGGGAAGAGCATAAAACTAAGGATTTTTATTTAATTATAATAAAATTAAAAATTACAGTAAAGAAGTAAACAAAAAATATAAACATAACAGTTTTAGTGGAGAGAATTAGAAAAATTAAAACAAATCAAAAATTTACAAAACTCGTATTAGCATAAAACAATGATACAATTTGCTTAACCCGAAGACATAGGGAATGGCAATGGACGCCAGGCACCGAGAAGCAGTGTTTAGGAGACTCAGTTCATATTGCTGCTGTTGACTGTATAGGCAAACGGGATTCCTCTATTGTTAACATTTCCGGCGTCAGTCTGTTGCCGCTATTGTTTTGTAGAAATTATCTTTGATGTCCACTTTATTGCACAATGCTGGTTTCTGGTTGAGTTTAGTGTGAAGACTGATAAGTGAGAGGGTTTAAATAGGGAGTTATTTTAACGGCTGAACGTTTGATAACATAACATAACATCACGCCTGTAATACCCTAAAGGTTAGGCAATAGTGTTCATATTAGAACACTCGCATTTCACCAGTTATGTTTAACGCCAATGCAATAGGGGCGAGCATCGTGCAATCAACCGGCCACAAATCTGGACTCCGTGGCAGCTTCTGACAACTGAGACATAATCAAGATATTTCAAACTCTAACTCAAACTCAAAACTCAATTTCTCGTTGGTGTAGTATTCGCGCATACTACTGCTGAGCTTGTCCTGGGATTGATCAATTTTTTTTCTAAAGCAGTGACGAATGTCTGCATTTGTACCTGGTTTGTGTCAAAAGACTCGACCTCTACTTGTTATGGCAGCCGCGTATTCAGGATTAGAATACACAGCCTAGTCAGCACGTCTGAAGGCACAGCATAAATCACTTTCGTAATGTGGCAATACTTTTAGGTACACCTTTGCGCTTTTTACAGGTGTGAAATTATATTGTCGAAGAAAATTAATCTCTGATGAATTTTCCACTACGATTCTCTTTCCAAAAAATATACTTCAAAAAGTCTTGTTATATCCACGTTTCGATGGCATAATTAATTATCTAAATTAATTAATCCTCGGATCAACACAGAGTTGTTAAGACTTTGGATACTAGCGGATCGGCATAACCCCCTCGCTTCAACTATTATGTTCAACAGCGCAAAGTTCAAGTATTGTAATTAACAAAGTGTTGGTAAAGCATACTTGTTCAGTTGAAAGGTTAATATCCGAAGCTTCTTTGTTTAACTACTGTTTTGTTAACTGACTGAAATTGATGCGAGAGGTTTTGTTAGTAAAACAAATATGTGACTTTAAGAATATAGTACTAAGGATATCCGCATGAGAACCAAGATTACCGACGTAGCCCGAAGAATCGCCAGACTTAAGTGTCAATGGGCAGGGCACATTGCTCGCCGAACGGATGAACGCATGACCGACGACCTGGTGAAGGTGGTGGCATCCAGATGAGACGCACGGGACCGGTCAATGTGGTGACACCAAGGGGAAGCCTATGTCCGGCAGTGGACATCTTTTGGCTGAAATGATGATGATGATGATTAAGAATTCAAAATCCAATGAAGCGAATTAAAAAAAGTCTTTTGGTACTTTGGTGGCTTTGGGACTCAAGCCTTCTCTCTAGGAGAGGGTAATGCACGTAGGCCCAGTGCAGGTTGGTAAATGTCACATGTCTTCGATTTTTTTTAATCTATATCCGGTTTCCTCACGATGTTTTCCTTTACTTTCTTCAAAATAGTCTTCACAAATCATACTCAAGATTGTCCCAAGCTTGTCCTCAAAGTGTAGTCACACGAGCACACGAGTCATCTCCTCAAGAGCAAGCGCGAGTTGATTAATACCTTGGGACGAGTACAAACGAACTACCCTTGAGATAGTGGCGGGGAAAGATCCAAGATGGCGGGGATGTGGTAGTTTTATATTAAGAAGCTAAAATAAATAGAATTTGGTTTTGCAAATATGGGAAATAGACAATAGTTGTCTTTGTCCCTGTTAGTTAACCCTGAGTTGATCAATACCTTGGGACGAGTACAAACGAACTACCCTTGAGATAGTGGCGGGGACGTGGTATTTTGAAATGAAGAACTTACTTTTTTTGTTCTTTGGAGAAATGTCAAAACTGTTAATTGTCGGTAGTTTTTGATGCAATGATTTAGGTTTTTGTTTTTTATTTTAGCCTGTACTGTCCCACTGCTGGACAAAGGCTTCCCCCAATACCTTTGATGTGCTCTTTCTTGTAAAGTTTTTGTATGGTTTTATATTTTTGTGTATAGTTTACAGAAATAAAACCGTAGGAAGTAAAAATCGAAAAATTAATTGTTATAAAACCAAATAACAGAATTTCCGTTAAGCGTTAAATTTACAAAAGGTATCAATATCGTTATACAATCTGCCTGAAATAATACTCGACATTTTCATGGTATCCATAGCGTTATAAAATGTATCTGAAATAAATATCTTCATTTTTTGGTACAGTCCTTGACAAAGTACAACTTAGCATAACAATATGCTGAAGTCACCAGGTGATGACTAAGTCCATAATATTCACAATTCTCCATTTTAGCCCAGAATCACTCACTGCATGTTGGGTATTGACCTCCCCTTTCTTCTGCCTCACTTCTATGTTCTATGCGTCACTTTTCACGCGATTTTGACGATATCGTCAACCCAAAGCGCTTTGAACGGCCTTGGTTTCTTAGGCCTAACCTTGGCCAAACTTTGGACAGAACCTTACTTCATCGGTAAATAAATAAATACAAAAAAAGTACATTTCCGGAAAAATCCTTTTACAAAGAACCTTCGTGTTTTCTTACACTTATCTTCGTAGATCCTTGACGTCAGTAACTACGCCAGTCGTTCGTCAACCCCGAGGAATCTAAACTAGCAACAAAATTTATTAGCCAAGCTCCACTGGTTCAGTTTTACGATATCCAACGTGCTATACGATTGTGAGCTTAACTTGTTCACTACACCGCGTTTCAATTGGGAAGTTTTCGTTTCGAATGGGAAATTATTCCCATTTGATACGCTGCTGCAATTTGGTAGCGAAAATTTGATTTTGTGATTGAATTCTATATTAAAATTACTGCAGTTTTATTATAGTACCAGAAATTGGGAAAAATTATAATATACAGAATGTGTTAACCATTATCTACTTACTAGGTACTTATGTTTTATTAGTGGATTCTGTTTATTGAATGAAAAGGGTTCAAAATAACAGATTGAAAGTCCCAAGATTCTTAGGTCCCCAAATTGACATAGAAAGACGTAGATCGAAAGGAAATACGAATTAAAGATGAACGGATTGTGTGAGGTATGTATGATACGAAAGAAAAAAAGGGAATGATGTAATGGGAGCTGACAGAGGCAAGTAGAAGAGATAAGCGCGTTGCGTAAGTACCCAAATAACGTGGGACAGAAAAAGTAAGTTGATGATATACCTAAAAGTCCACAAAAGAAATAATAACGAACACTCCAGCGTTCTTAAGCCTCTTACAGACGGCCTATTATTACACTCTTAAAAGAAACCCAAAAAGACACGACCACACTAACGAAAAAACAAATTTCAAGTCGTAAAACTGTCTACCTTTCATCCTAATCGGCTTACGGGAGGACTCTCAACGATCTAATCAGAACTTCAGTCGATTTAGTCTTTGTAAAGCTAATACTGGGAGTTTCTTAAGTCTATTTTCCCAACGCAGCGTACCGATTAGTATTCTTTAGTTGTACTGAACAAAAGTCGGAGAACTCTTGTTGTAATAGAGGTAAGTGCTGTTTTCAAATATCGGAGCAAAAGTTTTAGATGTAGTAAGTAGTTTTTCAACACACTTGCTCGTAAAGTGAGCCTTATTACATCGTTCTTAGGGCCATAAACCGAACTATAACTAACACGTGCATAATAATATTATACACTAGTGCATAATAGAATTATCACTACAAAGTAAAGTTAGTACCTTACTGCAAATTTTATGCGAGTAAACAGAGCATTTTCAATTTAACCGGGTAATACCGTTTTTTTTTTTAATTTTATTGGTTGAGTTGCTATGTTCTTAAAAAAGTTTCGATACAAAAAAGATCGTGTTCAATAGTAAAAATAAATTAATGTACTGTGCTTGCTCATTTCATGCAACTTTGATTTTAAATAGATAAATTTAACTAGTACGTTTTTAATAAATGAAACTTTCACTCAAATAATGTAACTTTTGTAATATTATAAATATAACTTTTTTTTTAAATAAATTAACCTCATGCTTTTAGTCTATGGTCGATCGTGATTAAGTTACAGTATGACCATTTTAAGTCATTTAAGTTTGAATTTCATGGTGGCGCCACTGGTCAAGAAATATGCATCGCTACGTCAAACTCAGTACATTTATTTTAGTTCCGTGTTTTCCCGCCTGCACAGATAAGTTGGTCGAACTGTAGATGCGCGCGCATAGCGAAACCGATAGTTTTTTCCCGCTATTGTGAAAAAAAAATCAGAACTCGCTCTAACTGTTGAAGATGACTTTTTAGTATTATTTTCTTCACAAGTGTGTTGAAAAACGTCGTATGATACACGTGTGTATTGATGATTACCGTCCTCGGCTATCTTAAGACCCTCACCTGACGGCTCGGGTCTCAATGGCGCCTCGGCGGTAATCACCAACATTACACACTTATATCATAATGTACTATTATGGAGTGGGGTAGGACTGGTTACAATTTTGCAGTACTACGGTTGGTATAAATTAACAAAAGTTTAGTTTTCTTTTTTAACATTACTAACACACACACATTACATTTTACACATTATAATTTTTTTATTAAAAGGGTTAGGTATAGGTAAACCAAAAAACACAAAACAACTTATTTAACCACTTAGTCGGCGTAATTAATTTGTATAAATTCATGCCAAATTACAGCTTTCTAGTAGGTTTTACAAGTTTATGAACTATATTATATGATAGAGCATGTCGAAACTAAGGGTTCCTTGTTGACTACGGAAGTTACGGAACCCTTAAAATGAGGATAGATATTTCTAGGCTAAACAAGCATGATCCTGAAACAACCTTAATAATTTGATAAATCTCTTTCCTATAAGCACAAGAATATTTTCGGAAAACTCCAGACATTTTATTTCCCTGTTTACTTCGCTTTTTTCCTTTTTTTTTCTAAGAACAATTTATTGTACACATAATTCAAGACTCTGTAAGCGTTTTCGTTCCTTTTACAAATGCGTTATGTTTGTTATTAAAGTCTTGTAAGGAGGAAAATGGTCCATTTTATGATATCTTTTTAGTAGTAGAAAATTACATTGGTTTAGTATCTCGTAAACAAGGTTTGTTAGAAGAAGCACCGTCTTTATTAGAAGTGTGATTCTTTATCTTTCTATTAAGTGTGTTAATTACAGAAATTATGTCGTCTGGAGCTAGTTTAATGTTGTACTCGTTCTGTGATAAATGTAATAATGTCTAAGTAAAACGTTATTTTATGAAAGACTAGCTTTTGCCAGCGCCTTCGCCCGCGTGAAAATGACGATTTTCCATACATAATTTCATCCCCTATTTAATTTTCTTAGGGATTGGATTTCGAAAAATCCTTCCTTATTCCTTGTCTACATTATAAAGGGAGCCTCTGTGCAAAATTTCAGCTTTCTAGGTCCAAGAGTTTGGGCTGGGCGTTGATGAGTCAGTCAGTCAGTCAGGACTTCTCTTTTTATTTATATATATAAATTGTAGACATCATCATCATTCTCCTGCCCTTATCCCAATTCATTCGGGGTCGGCGCAACATGTCTTCTTCTTCCATACTTCCCTATTTCTCGTCATCTCAGCAGTCACCTCCTTTCTAGCCATATCATCCTCCACACAGTCCATCCATCGTTTCTTTGGACTTCCTCTACTCTTTCTCGTATCTAGCTTAAAATAAAATGGAGATAAATTTTTCAAAAATAGTATTAAATAAGTTCTTTTATGTAGCAACAAATAACGCAGAAAAATTATAAACCCACTATTTTATCATTTTTTTTTGGTCAGTATTAACATGTCTCTTAACTATAGGAAACGTTTTATTTTTAATGGAATGACGAAGCAAGAATTAAAACAAACTATAATAACATCTCCTACAAATTATTATGTACCTAAAATATTTATAGTGTTTTTTTGGGACAAGCTAACCACACTATTCCTAAACCACTGTAACTTCAAGAATTCAGAATCAACAGTGGTAAATAGGCAATGAAGCTCGATGAAGTCTCACAGAAATAATTTAGAATCTTGGAAACGAAAATAATCCGAAAAGAATAGCGGATTAGTAGGAAACCCTGTATGCACCTATTAATAATATTCAAAAAGTGCAAAATAAGGGAGCGAAATTCAAACTTCCAAAACGCGCCACCATTAGTCGAACGAAATGTGACGTCATCTGACACGACATTGTATCCCGTTAGGGTATATTATGTTCTGTGAAACACCCACTGGACGTGTCATGTGACGTCACGCAAAGCGCGCGCAAAATGGTGGCGTTTGAACTGCTTAAATTTTTTTAAAGTTTTAAATTTCATTTTTAAAAATATCTAGAGTATTTTGAAGCCCATTAATATTTTTTCTTCGTTATAAAATAGTAAACTATTAATTGAAGACATAAAAGAAAAACATGAATTCCCTATTGTGTTGGCTTGTTCTTGCTTTAATTAAGTCGTGTTTTGTAACGAAACCCCTGAAGCAAAACAAAACATATTCTTTGCCACGAACAAACTTTTTACATTTCGTCAAACAAAATACGTAGAAACTCTAACACCTTATACAGGGTGTGCACACAAACACAGAACACCGCTTTTATGAAAATGGTATATAACAACGGATACATTACGGACATTGCTACAGCCGTTCAAACTCAAACTGGGTCCACATCAAAATTGTATTACATAGATACGTGGATTTGAGACAAGTGCAAATAGTTTTCTGCTCCTTTATTTAATAAATGGACGTAATATTGCAATAAAATTCAACACCTTTTCTTGTCGGAAACATACATCTACTCACGCCTTTTTCTGATGGGAGTAGGTAGAATTCACAAAATGTCACCAGCTGCTACGACCCTTAAAAACCTTAATAAAGCCAACTTGTGGTTAGTGGTAAAGAAACTGTGTCAAAAATTAAGCTAGGCAACCGTAGTAGGTAAGCTAAAATAAATGTGTAGCTATTGAGCTCTCGATGTCAGTCACATAGACTGGCAACTCTGGAACACATTTTCGACATGCTTGTATGACCAGATGTATGAATGTGGACGAAGCAAAAGGAATATGTAAGGATCATAGCAGCTGGATGTCTGTGATTTCTGCCTACCCATGGGAAAATCGTGTGAGTTTATGTGTGTATGTAGGTATGTATGAGCTTTCGAGCCAACGTAGCCGCTATAAAATTTTAAAGACGTGACATGACAGCTAGCAGTTCCCTCGGGTCTCGGTGACATTTCCTCTTTACTGCACGCGTCACTGTCAGGTTTGACAGCTTTCCCGGCTGGTCATGACGACTGGTACGGTCAACAACAGAAGTAGCTTAACACTACGTAAAGTTTTAAGGCAACTTTTTAAATAAAATCTTGTTAAATATTACTCGTTACTAACTAGTAATTGAAGTGTGAGGAATATTTAAACGAATAATCACCTGAAACATTAAAAATAATAACTGGAGTCCTATAAATCAATTAATTATAATTAAAATTTCAAAATGTTAAGCTACTTCTTTTGCAACCAGCCGGCTTAGCATGACCACCGAAGAAACGGGTTTTGTCGACGGAAGAATCGACAAAATGACAGATTGTAGCAAGGTTACATGTCAAATTGTATGGAAAAATCTTTGTCTATTCTTGGTAGAATAGTGATAAAATCGCCATGCTACGGGGGCAGGTAGGTACAAATCCGGTCCCCGTGGCTGCTATTAAGAAAGTCCTAATGAAAAACCCAATAACACGTTACCCGACCACTAGACCAACGTCTAAAACACTTCTCAGTGTATAGTATAGGTACGTAGATTGCTGCTAAAAAACATAACCCCTTTCTTTTGGCAATAACGGAGCCGGGTAAATTGAGAAAATCCGTATTAACTTCTTCAAATTAACTTTTTATGAGTAAGGATGGACGAATTTCTTTACCAACACAATAATCCAGCACAATTAATTTTGTGTAATAGGTACGAACACTTTCAGCACTTCGAAAAATTCTACCAAAATAATTCATCACCTTAAAAGCTTCGTCGTGGATTGTGTTTCTGTGTTGGTCCAAGACGTCCTATAATTCTTGACTTGTAGTAGACGCATCGTGTCGCCGTACACCACGTATATTTGAAGCTAAGTTAAAAAATTGGAACGCTTCTTACGTAGACTGGAACGCGCCTAAGCTCATCTGTCATTCGACTTATTCGTGCGCGCCAAAAATCCACGTTTTTTTCTTCTTGCTCCTCTAAAAAGTTATTGCAGGTAAATTTAACTACTTAAAATAAACATTTACTATGGGAAAACATAAAAGGAAAAGGAGGAACGAAGATGAAGAATTATATTCGTTGTTTAAAAAGTTTAAGAAACGAATGAGAGAAAGACATTCTTCCTCTTCGAGTGAAATCGAAGTACAGGACGATATTCAAGGTAAATACAAAACATACCTACTTAAACACACTCTTATTTTGTGATCATAGTTATCAATTAAGTACCTAACCATTATTCTCACGCACGCCGTGCTTGTTGTCAAAAACAAGTGCATCCTACTTGTTTAAAATCCAGTGTCTGGGCTAATTAGAATCTATCTGTAGCTAATTCATACAGTAATATAACAATGGTACGAGGATATACTCGTGTGGTAGCACTGCGAGTGCTATTCGTGAGGTATATCCCGATCGGAAATATAAAGGTTAGAGGTTATGTCCGTGTGGTGGTACTGCGAGTACCATTCGTGTGGCATATCCCGACCGTAACCCCATAAGGTTTGCGGATTTACTCGTGTGATGGCACTGATAGTGCTATTCGTGTGGTATATCTCTCACCTCAATAAAAGGCTCCTTTAATAAGAGAGTACTAATAAATAAATAATTTTTTAGCCCCTGAGAGTGTAGAAGAGTTTCAAGAGGAAACAAATTTAGCCAAAGAGGCTACAGTTGAGTTGCCTCCAGAAGATCAGCTTCCTGAGCTTCCTGCCACTGAAACTTTACAAGAAAATTCCTCTGAGCCTTTGCCGTTAGATGAGGATATACTTAGTATTTTAGGAGAGGACCCTAATAAAAAGACTTATGCAGAAGCAATTCACAAAGACATCACCATGAGATGGAATCATATAATTACCAATGGACTAGAGAAGGATAGCAAAACAGAACTCCTGAAGTTGTATCCAATCCCTGACAATTGTCTTTTTTTGGAGGCCCCCAAAATAAATCCAGAGATTAAGGCAGCTGTCTCAGAGCAGGTCTTAAAAAGAGACCGGGCAATGGAACAGCAACAAAACTGCCTGGGCCAAGCTACGGCTTGCATCGGGAAGGCCCTTGATATTTTGATTAAAAATAAAGAGTGCAAGGAAGTTACAAAAATTGTAAGCGACACCGGACGTATGCTGTGTGATTTATTCCACTCCGAGTCAATATCTCGCAGATACCTCTTACAATTTGCACTCAATAAAGATACAAAGGATATTGTTACTCAAACAAAAGTGGGTAAATACATATTTGGTGAAAACCTTCATGAGGATTTAAAAGCTGGAAAAGCTATTAACAAGACTGGATCAGAGATGAAATATAACCAACCACAATCATCAAAACAAGTAAAGCCTACCAATTTAAACTCACGGGGCCCGCCTCGGAAGTACCAACCTCAACATACACCGAGAGCGGGCAGGCAGCACAACCACAGGCCTCGACCAGCGGCTCAGAGGTGGCCAGCACCTCAGCAGTGGCCAGCTCCACAGCGGTGGCCAGCTCCTCAGCAGAGAAGTGGCCCACCACACAAAAAAACTTAGAGGTAAAACTCCTGTCTTCTCACTATAATAACTGGTTAGCTATTACCAAAGATAAGACCATTTTGTCCTGGGTTGCAGGTTACAAATTGCCATTTTTAACTTTACCTAATCAAACACTTGCACCAGCAAATAAATTAAAAGGTAAAGAGGCTCAAGAAATGCAACAGTCAATATCCCATCTTCTTACCATAAAAGCTATAAGGGAATGTGAGCCATGTAATAATCAGTTTCTTTCACATATTTTTTTGGCCCCAAAACCTAATGGTGAGAAAAGATTCATTTTAAACTTAAAGAAGCTCAATATGTTTATGAGTACATCCCATTTCAAACTTGAAGACATTAGAACTGCCACAAAATTACTTTCAGCTGGTTCCCTTATGGCAAAAATTGATCTTAAAGAGGCATATTACTCTGTGCAGATACATGAGCATTATAGAAAGTACCTTCGTTTTCAATGGCAGGATAAGCTTTATGAGTTTAATGTATTAGCATTCGGTCTCTGCACAGCGCCTTATGTTTTCACAAAAATTATGAAACCTGTCATTGAACACCTCCGGTCTCAAGGAATTTTGTGTTCTGTTTATCTTGATGATATACTTTTGATTTTTGACAACATGTTAGAGGCAAGAGGTGGTATTGATAAAGTGTGTAGCTTTTTAGAACATCTAGGGTTTACAATTAATTATGACAAATGTTTACTTTTACCCCAACAGAAATGCAATTTTTTAGGTTTTGTGTTAAATTCACTAGACATGACAATAGAATTACCACCTGAAAAATGCTTAAAGATTCAGCAAGAATTATTATCTTTTTATAATAAGAAAAACTGCAAAATAAGAGAATTTGCCCATTTGTTAGGATTACTCACTTCCATTTGCCCCGCTGTTAAGTACGGCTGGGTATATACCAAAGCTTTTGAAAGACTGAAATACCTGAGTTTGCTTAATAATAATGATAATTACAATAAAACTATGAAATTGCCCAGCTATTTAAAATCAGATTTTGATTGGTGGTTTAAAAACTTAAAAGCACCTAGGAACAACATTCGGTCAGACTGCTATGCATTAGAAATTTTTTCAGATTCGTCTTTAACGGGTTGGGGCGTGGCGTGCAACGACAATTCTTTGGGCGGCTCATGGTCAATTGAAGAATCTAAGAAACACATTAATTACTTAGAACTCCTTGCTTCCTTTATTGGATTAAAAACGTATGCAACTAACCTCAGGGATTGTCAAATACTTCTCCGAATAGACAACACAACAGCCATATCGTACATAAATCGTATGGGAGGAGTACAGTTCAATCATCTCAACACACTGGCAAGGGACATTTGGCAATGGTGTGAGTCTAGGAACATTTTTGTATTTGCTTCTTATATCCAGTCAAAAGACAACTTTATAGCAGATGCAGAATCTAGAAAGACTCAAGCTAACATAGAATTTGAATTAGCAGACTACGCATTTCAGCAGATAATTACAGCTTTTGGCAGACCCAATATAGACTTATTTGCCTCTAGAGCCAATACAAAATGTAAAAAGTTTATATCTTGGCACAGAGATCCAGAAGCTTATGCTATAGACGCCTTTACCGTTTCATGGTCTCAGTATTTTTTTTATGCCTTTCCACCATTCTCAATGTTACTAAAAACTCTCCGAAAAATTGCTAATGACAAGGCTACTGGTATTGTTGTTGCACCCCATTGGCCCACCCAACCTTGGTATCCTCTATACCAAAAATTACTATGTTCAGAGCCAATCTATTTCCAACCTAATAAGTCATTATTAACTTCTATCAACAGCAGGCCGCATCCTCTTCACGAGCGGCTTACCCTGGTTGCAGGAGTCTTATCAGGAAAGCTTTAGGGAGCCGAGGTGTTTCTGATATGTCAATTGACGTCATGCTAGCTTCCTTAGCAGATAATACTGTGTCACAGTATAACTCATGTTTAAAATCATGGTGGTCTTATTGTTTAGATAATTCAATAGATTGTTACAGTGCTGGTATTCCAGATATATTAAAGTTTTTAACTGGAATGTATAATAATGGATCAAAATATGGAAGTCTCAACTCATGTCGATCTGCAATTTCGCTATTAGTAGGACCACAAGTTGGTACCAACGAACTAATAAAAAGGTTTTTTAAAGGAGTTTTTCGGCTAAGACCAAATAACCCAAAGTATGATGTTACCTGGGACACCAACACTGTGTTGAATTACTTAGGTAATTTATATCCTAATAATAACATTTCATTGGAAATGTTATCAAAAAAATTAGTAACTATTTTAGCTTTAACAACTGCACATAGGGTCCAAACCTTAAGTCTGATTAGATTAGAAAATATTAAATGTTGTGAAGAAAAAATTATCATAAAAATTACTGATCTCATAAAAACATCTCGAGTAGGTGCAACTCAACCTGCCCTAATCATTCCGTTTTTTATCGAAAGACCCGAAATCTGCCCTGCGCAGTCACTAGTTGACTACATCAAAATAACTGAAAAATTACGACCCAGTAATTCAGGACGGCTTCTTTTAAGTTTCAAGAAACCATATAAAGTTATAGGATCAGAAACTATAAGCCGTTGGATCAAAGATATGATGGCCAAGAGCGGCATAGACACCACTATGTTCACAGCACATAGCACGCGACATGCATCTTCATCGAAGGCGAAAGCTCTAGGAGTCAACCTAGATATCATTCGAAAAACGGCAGGTTGGGGTGAAACCTCTTCAGTGTTTGCCAGGTTCTACAACAGACCTATTGTACAATCAGAGACTTTATTCGCAGAAACTATTTTTAATTCAAGTGCTTAAAATTACTCATGTATGAGTAGGTTATCTGTTAACCATTTTATGAATCTCAATTTTAGTTTTAATTAAAATTAATTAGTTGATATCAGGAAATTATTAAAATTTAAGTTTTATTTGTTACTCATTAATGAGTGTTTTGTTATGTTTCTGTTTGAATTATTAGTTCAAACTTCATTGATTTTTATTAATACACTATATAAAAAAGAAATTAATTGTTGTATTTCACGACTCTTTGAACATCCTACAAGTCAAGAATTATAGGACGTCTTGGACCAACACAGAAACACAATTAGAAATCAATCGAACTTACCAAGTGAAGTTCGATGTTAATTGTGTGAAGGTGTTGGTCCAAGACGTCCAAGACTCCCACCCTAACCCTAATGCTAGTGCATGAGTACCCTAAGTTACAGGTCGTGAAATAGGAACTTCAAACTAAATGACAGATGAGCTTAGGCGCGTTCCAGTCTACGTAAGAAGCGTTCCAATTTTTTAACTTAGCTTCAAATATACGTGGTGTACGGCGACACGATGCGTCTACTACAAGTCAAGAATTATAGGACGTCTTGGACCAACACCTTCACACAATTAACATCGAACTTCACTTGGTAAGTTCGTTTGATTTCTAATAATAAGCTCAAAAACCACGAGAGAAGAATAAAATCGCACATTTCTTTTTTCCTTATGTTTTTCCAACAAAAATAATAGCAAAAGACATTCTCCTAAAAAAGAGAAAACGTTTGAATTAAAAAGAATCCAACAAACAGATACGTTGTACTATGAATATTAAGAATGCCATTATTTTAATTAAAGAGGATTTTCTTTCCGACGTATAAATAATTTCTTTGTGCCGTTTCTTTATGAAGAAAAAAAAAGTAATTGTTTTTTGTTACCAACCTGTACTTTGCAGGTTACATAATTAGGCACATTTTGGCTCCCTAACCCTTAGGGGCTAGCAGGCGTGAAGTTTTGTTTTAGCATTTTTAAGTATCAAAACATTCACAAGTAACTAAAAATATTTTACACCTCTGCCAAACCCTACAAGGATTATAGGCACGATGTTGCGCAATGCCCAAAGGGTAAACCAATTATAATCCGAAAAGGTTCGAACAACTATTTCTAAAACAAGTTCGGTCTACCTATCCAGGCTGATTCTGACAACTTTTACAATCAAAAGTTTGTCCTCACTTATTCCGATCACACTTCTATGAATAAGTATCAAACTCATCTCGGTATTCATAATTTTTTTCATCTCTTCAGTTTAGGGATTCGCGGTGTGAATGCAGTGCTCCCGATCAGACGATGTTCCACTTTCTGGAGGGTCCGAAGTGGCCCAACTCCTGCACTTTAGAAGACCTTAAAGAGGCCACCCAGCCATACTGAGTCCAACAAAAACCAAGTGGTATCAACCAGTGGTGGTGGCCCCCAACTTACGAACAGAAAGTCGTGGGTTTGAACCCAGGCAGGCGCATTACTCCGTGTAATTAATTTCAACACCACTGCTGTCAAAACGATGAACGAAAACACCGTAAGGAAATCGGCATGTCTTAGAACCAATATTTTCGAAGACATGTGACATCTACCAACCCGCACTAGGCCCGCGTGGTTGGTAGCCCATTTTCTCTTCTAGAGAGGAGACCTGAGTCCCTGCAGTGGGAACATTATAGGTTGATGATCATGACGATGAGGTGATTTACTGATTTGCCTCTTCATCATCAGCCTATGCGACTTGACGTTTGAACAGTGATGGTTTTCAGCCTAGTTTGAATAAATGATTTTTGATTTTTGATTGGGGTATCCTTACATACTTCTTTTGCCTCGTCCACGTTCATACTTCTAGTAACACATGCACACCGCGCGCCGTTGCGAGTACTACGCGTTTGTCCTTCCTCCAATAAGTTCAGTGTACCTAAGTCTTTCTAGGACGTTTCCTCCCAGCGTTGCCACTCACATCTGCCTTGTAAATACCTTTTGTTAATCGTTTTCACTCCTCTTGTCCACATGACCAAACCATCAAAGTATACTCTTGGCAATTAGATAGTTGTATTACTTTAACTAGCGTGCACGATTATTATGGGGTTCTTTCCAAGCCATTTGATAAAAATATTATATTTTCTATTATTTTATAAGGCAAACAATAAAATGGGAAACCGCCATACAATCAAAATTTCACAAAGCACATTCAGGAAGTATGTCCCCTAAAAAAGCTCATTTTTACGACTCTGTATCTACAGTTTGTGGTCGGCAGAACTATTTTTATTGCGATGACAGTGGACGCACCGGTTTTATGAGTAAATGTTGCCGTCCCGAGGTTATTTTTTTATGCTTTATACAATACCGTCTGTGTGGCGTTGAATTATGGGTTGGTTGTGAACTTGTGTCTTTTCAAAATTATGTTTTACAAGCAGTTTAAACGTGTGATTTGCGTCTCCATCATTTCAACATTCTTTCGTAAACACAGCGCAAAAACGACAACCGGCGAATTAACTTAACTTTGTGGCTGGCGATAAAAAAGATGATTGTTAATTTATGATCTACTTGTCAAAATCAACAATTATGAGATCAATGATAGACCATTCTGACACTATTGAATAGCAGACTCGGGGCCCTGGTCATCAGAATGTGATGTAATGTTTTGTGAAATTATATCGAGTTTTTGGCGCTTTTTTATCGCCAGCCACAAAGTTAAGTTAATTTGCCTGTTGTCGTTTTTGCGCTGTGTTTACGAAATAATGTTGAAATGATGACCATTCTGACACTATTGAAAAGCAGACTCGGGGCCCTGGTGAAGGTTTCGGGGATCCGCTGGATGCGAGACGCACGGGACCGGTCAATGTGGCGACACTTAGAGGAGGCCTATGTCCAGCAGTGGACGTCATTCGGCTGAAATGATGATGATGATGATTACATCACACCTGTAATTCCCGAGAGGTTAAAGAGAACTGTACCCTATAGAACACCCACCTTTCTCTCATTTTGTTTAAGTCCAATGTAATAGGGGGGGTACCTATTGCCATCAACCGGGCAAAACAAAATCCGTGGCTGCTACTCAAAAATTCCTAATGGAAAAACTTAGATTTTCTTTCATCTTCTAACAAGTTAATCTAAAAGTATTTCTTCAAAGGGCACTGTTTATGTAAAAATAAGACATTGAATTTGAATATCGAGTGGATTTTAAACAGGTGACGAGAGGATCTTAACTTTATGGCTCCCCAGATTGATTAGCAAAATATTCTACAGGAAAAAAAACAACAACAAAAAAACATTCAGTGGGCGTTTTCGTAGAAATGGGTTCTGACGCTTCTAAGAAAAATCTTATTTTTTACCCGACTACGGCAAAGCCAAAGGAGGGTTATGATTTTGACTGGCTATGTATGTATGTATGTGAGTATCTTCATCTGTTCCCTCATAGCTTCTAATCTACATAACGGAACTCGACATATGAGGTATTGTTAGAACCGTCTTAATTTTCCGCTGAACATAGGCTACGTGGCGTGTCACAAAAAGCGATTTGGCGCCCTCTAGCGGACAAAAAGTAAGGCTTAAAAAATAAAAATGGAGATAAATACGCCGTGTTAGGTATCATTTGAAAGGGCCTCACTTGTACATTTCCAAAATAATGCTCAAATTAAAAATCACGCCCTCTAGCGGACAAAAGGCAAGAGTAAAAAAAAAATAACACCAAAATTGTTGAAATAAAAAAAAAGTAAATAACTAAAACCTGACTACGAAAAAAAAAACGACGCTGAAAAAGTATGAAACAAGATTTTCAATACACTTCCTCGAAAACTAGCTCTTATTGCACTACGATTAGGTTCGACATGCATCATATTTCGCACGCGTGCGGTAATAAGAATACAGCGTGCTGTAATATTATTACCGCACGCTGTAATCATAGAGCAGCGGTAATTCGATTAAAACTTATGAAATTAAAAAAAAACACCACTGACTATTATAGAGCAGGCGTGTTTTTTTTTTAATCTCGCCATTTTGATCTGCGTCTTTACAGCGTAAATATTTTTTGAATATTTAAATTGTGTTTGTAAAAAGAATACTACTAATAAACGTAAATATTTTAAACAATTATTTACTTTTATGAACAAGTAAGCATTTTTTTGTGTTCTTAATTAAAAAATATTTAAATTTTATATTTTTCCTGTGAGGCTGTTTGGCGGCTTTATACCTTTGCTTCTTTTTCAACCTGGCGAAATCAAACCGCGGAAAAAAAGTAAATTAAATCATAGTCTCATCAAATTTGTTGACAAAAACACATAACGTTTTTAGTTAATTTCTTCGAAAGTGTATTGAAAAACGTCGTTTGATACACGTGGGAATTTGTTATTGCATTTCTCGACCCCATGAACACCCTCGCCATACGGCTCGGGTGTTCAATCTGCCTCGAATGCAATAACAAACTTTCCGCACTTGTATCAAAATGTACTATTTCAGGATAAAACAAAAAGGTTTTTTTAATTATATAACATTACATACACACACAGAAACCACAGAGCTTCACCTGCTTCATCCATAAGTACTCCTTTTGTCTCCTCTACGTTTATAAATCTTGTCATAGTACACGCACGCTGGTTGCGAGTACTACGCACCGGTCCTTTCTGAAGAACTATTCTGTTTTGTTATTTTGAATAATCAAATAATAATAATAATAGTCCTCCTGACCGTTTTTAAGCCACGGCGGCCATCAGCGGAGAATAGCCATCTGCGCGGGAGATATTATAGTGCACAAGTGTGTGGCGCAGGCACAAGTGCACTCTCTGCACCAGTAGTAGCCCGGAGTTTGGAAGTTGGTGGTATAATACCCCCGTGCCTCGGTGCGCACGTTAAGACGATGACAATAGCTATTGACTTCTGATGTTTCAGTATTTTTGGACACGCCCACAATTTTTCCGATACCCTAGCGCCATACTACCAAGTAAGAAACAAATAGTCCAGGATCCGCGGTCCATTTTTGCACTTGATTACTATCAAGCTAATTTTGATGAGACGGCGAGACGCCCAACAATTTCCTGCACGAAACTCTCGAATTCTCGATTGTGGTAAGACTACAACATATTTTATCCCTGCTACCCCTATTAGGGGTAGCAGGGATAAAATATGTTGGTTTGATGATTCTCAAAAGTGTTAAGTACAAACACTTTTGAGAATCATCAGCTGGGTTTTTTTTGTTAAATCTGATGATAATTATCTAAATTATTTGAAAAAATATTTGTCCTACAAAATGTATGGTTTGATCAAAGAGTCCCCTTCCTTCCTTCCAATATGTATCGATAACGAAGTCATTAAAAATGATTACTTAGTCTGGGTTTTGGGGATTGGATATTTTCTATTAAACCCACTCTTTACAAGTTACCTACAAGATTCTAAAAATTATATTAAGTGTTTGGCACTTACTCCACGCACCATCAATATTCCTGTACATCATAAACAACAGGCTAATACACTTTCTGGAGCCACAAATTCCAGAAGAGCAAGCAGGTTTTGTTAAAGGCAAAGACACGCGGGAACAAATTCTGAACGTGCGCCAAATTATAGAGAAAAGCCGGGAATTTAACAGCCCTGTATTGATATGTTTCATAGATTATACCAAAGCATTTGATTGCGTGGAGTGGGGCAAGCTGTGGGGGGTTCTTAAAGACATGGGAACGCCTCAACATCTTATTGACATAGTCCGATGCCTCTACCTACACATCAACAACCGCTCTTTCGTCAAAATAGACACCGACTGTTCAAATGCGTTAGGCAGGGATGCATCCTCTCACCTCTGCTCTTCAATATGTATGAAGAGTAATATCATTCAAGACTCTTGAGGGCTGGGACAAGGGGTTTACTGTTGGTGGAAAGTGGATTTCCAATCTGAGGTACACTGATGACACCGTTCTCCTTGCTACAACATTTGGCAACATGAAAGAGATATGGCACAGATTGGAAAGTGGCAAAGTAGGGTTTGCAATAAATAGGCAGAAAACCAAGCTTATGGTGGTAGATCGTGCGGGAAAGCTATCGGGCGCCTATAACATCTAAGGCATCTATACTGTGGACAGCTTCGATTAACTGGGCTCCAATATAGGTAATGAAGGTAGCTGCGTCACAGAAATAAAACGGCGGATAGCCATGGCTAAAGATGCTATATTACGCCCCCGGAACATCTGGGAAAAACGTGGAATAAGTTTTAAAACGAAGGCCCGTTTGGTCAGAGCACTAGTTTTCCTGATTTTCCTCCATAGAGTTAATAATAATAATATTTATTTATTTTCAAGCTACTTTGGCCCATAGATAAATACCTTACAGACTAACATACATACGATATAATTGACAGCTTGTGTTAGTAAACAAAACCTTAAAACTATATTAGTATCACTACACTTGCACTACGTCACTGTGCGATCATGTGGCACTTGCCCGCGGAAGCGTCGAAACACCACCCCCTGCGGCCAAAGTCCTCTTCCAAGACGAGGTGCAGGTAGCATGTCGGTACTCGCACCACAAACGCCTTAAAGTTTTTTTTTTTTTTTTTAAACATTGACGTTGCGGCGCGACTCGAGCAGCTGCACTCTCGCTACGTACTTGATCTTCTGGTGCACGTACTCCACGATGTCCTCCGTCGTAGTGGTGTAATGTAGACGGGAGAGGTACACAGTGTTCGGCTTTGCGGCACGAATATGCACATTGGGCTCCGATGGAGCCGTGTCGCAGCGGTTCTTGATGGTTCGCTGACGGCGCTTCCTCCTCAACACCGTCACGAAACCATCATCAGCCTGGATCGGTTCCTTTTCAGGCACAGGCTTCTCGGAAGGAGTATTTTTCCCCACAAGTTAAGACATGGACAATCCAAACAAGAGTAAGACAGAGGATAGACGCATTCGAAATGTGGTGTTTTAGGCGGATTCTCCGAATTCCATGGACGGCCAAACGCACAAAATGTGTCTATCCTTTACCAACTCGATATCAAGACTCGATTGTCAACAGTTTGCCTACAGCGTATTTTGTCTTATTTCGGCCACATAATGCAAAGAGGAGATAGCAGCCTTGAAAAGCTGGTCATTGTTGGCAATACCGAAGGCAAGCGACCGCGAGGCCGGTCGCCATTTTACAAATTTGGAAGTGTCTGTCTTCCAAACGATTGGCTTTGGGGAAAAATTGTTTGTGGAACCTCAATGTCATTTTTAAAGACCTGTCTAATATCTATAGACACCCCACACGTAGGTATAGGTTTAATGAAAAAAAAATATATAGTTTCAGTTCCATGTATGGGGCGACCCCCTAAATCCTTTTTTTTATTTTTGTATAAAAATCGTAAAGCGGTTCACAGAATACATCTACCTACCGAGTTTCAACTGTGTAGTCTCAATAGTTTCCGAATGAAGTGGCTGTGACATACGGGTGGACAGACGGACAAACAGACATGACGAATCTATAAGGGTTCCGTTTTTTGCCATTCGGCTACGGACCCCTAAAAAACAGCTGGTTTGTAGTAATTTTTGATGAGCTCGTTTCAATACATGTTGGATTTAGATAATGATCATCAGATAAAAATAAAATAGTTAGTACTTAATAGATTTTTGAAAATCATCAAATAAATAATTATAATAATATATAATCAATATATTATATTTTATCCCTGCTGCCCCTATTACCTACCACAATCGAGAGTTTTCGTATAGGGTAATGTTGGCGTCTCATCAAAATGCAGCTGCTCACGGAAAATTAGCTTGATAGTAATCAAGTGAAAAAATGTACCGTGGATCCTGGACTAACATTGTGACGCGGTCAATAATAATTTATAGATGAACGGATAGCTGTCAGTGGGGCGCAAAGTGACATACGTCCGTCTAGCACCGCGCCTAAGCGCTCACTGTCGGATTGCTTAGGTAAGAAAGAGAGCGCGATGACGCAACGCTCGAACTTCTTACAAACCATATAATAATTAATTACATCAAAATAATTTATTAAATAATCAAAAATTAAAAACAACCAAATTTTGTATTTAAATATGATACGTTATTGTTATAAATTTTACGAACGTACGTTGATAATTAATTCAGATATTTTTGTTGGAAGATCATTTTAAGAGGTATGTTTACCATTTTTTTGTATCGAGAAAACTTTTCAGAAACGTGTTTTGAAAACAACGAAATTTTCAGAAATATGTTCAAGATTAACATATATTTTTTCCGCCGTGTTAAACTGTATAGATTTGGCTAAAAAGTTGTTCGAGACAAGCCTATTTGGCTCTTGTCATCGTCTTAAGCCGTTGGTCCTGCGCCTGATCTCTCTCCGGTCGAGTCGGATTGCCATCCCATCGGACTATGAGAGATAATCAAATAGATAAGGTTCGAACCATATTAATGACATAACAATAGCATCATGCTTGTAATCCCCGTGGGGTTCTGTAGAGGTGTACTTAGTAGTACAACCACATTTTAGCAGGCACAAATTCTGATGACTCTGTGACTTATTGAGAATTTCCTGATGAAAAAATTCAATAAATAACACAACACTCGAACTGATTACACAAATAAAAGGAAACCTACACATTTAGATTTTGAAATGCCCGTTCCAAAACTAGAACTTTTTCGACGGAGCTGCGTTTATATGGCTCCCCTAATTTACAATGCTTTGCCGAGGTCAATTACTCAACTACCCTTTAATAAGTTTTGTATTGCGTTGCGGAAATGGTTGTTGCACGAGTGTTTTTATTCGCTAGATGAGTTTTTTCAAAAGTGTCCCTGTAAATTCTATACATTAAAGCACAGACATATTTAACTGTATCATAAGTGTAAAAACTTGTACTATTGCATGCTATTTTATAATGGCCAAATTATGTGTTACTAAATATTTTGAATAAGAACTTCATGTACCTACCATATTTGATGCAATAAAAGAATTGAATTGAACTGAAAATCTGAAAAGGTTGTAACCACATTGTTAACGACGAAAAATTCCCCGTAAGTTCAACAAAAACATTGTATACTTCACAAAAAAAAAAAAACAAAAAACCTCATCCTACGATTATCCACATACTACTGTTAATAATAAGTTACAACAGACAAAAGCGAAGCCAGCGCTTTGCAGCGCTGTCGATTAAAAATGTCGCTTTTTGCTCGAAAAGCCTTAATTGAGGCCAGTTGGCCTCGAGCCAGCCCATTGAAGTTACGAGCTGAATTCTGTCGAATTTATTGTATTAGCTCCGGGCAGATAATATTTTTGAGCTGATACATTTGGAGGTAGTTGAAAATAGATAGATATTGATTATTTACTGTGTCTTGTCTGCGGAATTTATTTTTGAACAAATTGAATTACGTCGTCAAATGATTGGGTTAAGGCTATTTTATACAAGTGCGTAACTGCCATTTAATTTAAAGTTGTCCGCAAGTGTGGTGTCTTTGGCTGCGTCGTTGGTACTAAAACAACGGCCCAAGAGCAACTTCTGACCATGAGGTGTTGGTTTCGATTCCCGGGTCGTACAAAATTGTTACTGTTTTTTCCCAAAATTTTGGAACATCACAGTTTGCCACCTATTACATGAGGTTAACTTAAGTGGTGAAATGGGGGTGTACTGCGTAACACTGCTGTTATTATCGTCGTTATGTTATTTAAATATGCAATACCAACACACCAGTTTCATCATACAAAAAAAAAACCGCGCAGCCCAGTAATGCTAACAAAGTTTTCCATCATTGCCGCAGCCCGTAAATGTCAATAGCCGTTCAATAAATATGTTGATGGCCAGTCGTTAGGTTTCAGCCAATTTGTGCGACGCCTCTCGTCTGGCGCGTTTTATTCGTAAATATGAAGCGCGTTGTGTTTCGTCGTACGGCAGAGATGTTATCGCGTGTTGGTATTGATGATTGTTTTTTTATCTAATATGTGTATTCATCTGCTTATAATTGTTTTTCAAAAGTATATTTGGTCGTCTTCCAGTTAAACCGGATACAGATAAATACCCATATTTTAATGAAGTGGGGCCCAGACCCGAGTTTCAGGACTGAAAATAAAATAAATAAAAAACTGACCTAAACAACCCAAATAATACTGAATAGGATATCTCTTGGAAAAAAAAAGTCAGATTTGATTTGTCTGGTGATCTGCTATACATGTTTTCCTAGTGCAGACACCAATCTCTCACAAACTTTTCTGTGTAATAAAATTTTAAGCTCTATTTATAAGTTAAGTTTTCTTTGTAAAGAGAAAATAAACTAATTTGAATTTGAATTTTTGATTTTTGGGCTACTAACGACTGTCAATGATCTGCAACGAACAGCCAAGACCAACGGCTTCTTGTACTTTCCGACATCACCACCATCTTCAGCCATTAATCTAAGTTCTCCCACCAGAATGCCAAGGCAAGGTGGGAAAGCCTCCCACTAGGTGGACCGAGGACCTGGTCAAGGTTCCGGGGATCCGCTGGATGAGAGACGCACGGAATCGGTCAATGTGGCGACACCTGGGGGAGGCCTATGTCCAGCAGTGGACGTCTTTTGGCTGAAATGATGATGATGATGAATCTAAATTTCAGCCAATTTGTGCGACGCCTTCGTAAATATGAAGCGCGTTGTGTTTCATGGTACGGCAGAGATGTTATCGCGTATTTATTTTCGATAATTGTTTTTTTAATTGGTATTTTCTTTTGGTTATCGTTTTCCCATAATATTTATTGGGGTCGGCTTCCATTTTAACCGAATGCAGATAAATATTTGTATTTTATTTCGAGTGATTGCTTCTGAAATTCACAAACCAGTTATCGATACTTTATAAGATATTCCTTGTATTGGAAAAAAGTACTTTTCGGCCTACTAAATCTCTGTAACGACTGTTGTAGATTTACAAATGTTAACCATGACCAACGGTTATCCCCGCACGGAACAAATATTTGTATGGCCTGCAGATAGTTGTTCCGGGTCTGGGTATTTGTGTATGTGAGTTTCTATGTTTGTGAACGCACCCACGATACAGGAGAAATTCCTAGTGTAAGGCAATTAAAAAAAAAAATATAGGATTGCACACGATGGAACGTGGACGCGCGGGTTCGTGAAAAATGGAAGGAGTGGAGGGACGCCTTTGCCCAGGAGTGGGACAGACCAGGCTAGAAAAAAAGGATTGGACACTGGATCAGAGGGCAGATTTTATGCAATCCTTTTGGTCAATATTTCTCTGTTTCTCCACTCCGCAGCCTCGCTCTGCTTCAGTGGATAGGCAGCCTTAAAGTCCTTTTCAACACACAGACGAAACTCAGTACATAATTATAGATGGTCAGCCATCCGTAGACCGCCCTTGGCAAGTCCTGTTTACCCTTGAATATGAACCCGTGCGGCTATTTTTATTTCGCCACATAACTGTAACTTGTAATAAAATAAAAGATGAAAGATCACACCAATTAAAACTAGGACTTTCAACAGAAAAGTAATTAAAATAAATTGGAAAAGGAAAAAAATATCTGCACAGATTCGTTTGAAACGGACTGGCAAGCAAAAATCCCATTTCCGAGAAATCTCTTTGGTGAGTGTTTTGCTTGAAAATGGCGAAATCTGTTCGAAAGTTTTAAAAAGTCGCAATTATTATTATTATTCATTTATTTTCAGATAATAATATTACATCCATATAAATTGTTAGTAACACAGGAATGCTTATAACTAATGTTAGTAATGACAAGACATGACACATTAAAATCTAAAAAACACAAACATAGAAACATGACCTTTTTTTTTTTTTTTTTTTAATTTATTTATTTAATAACAATGCATACTGTAACATAAATACATATCTGCCAAACTGCGAAGCAATTTGTCGGCAGTAGGTTCTCGTGGAATCTTATTGATATTCTATACATGTAGGTAAGTTAAGTTATAAATCTAAGTTAAAAACTAGGTTATCCTAAAACTAAGACTTAGACAACGGGTCAATCAAAAACACTACTCAGCGCCATCAGTCAGCCAATGCCATGTGACCACCCCTTCGTCATCATTAATTCATTAATAGCAAGCAAGAATAATTGGGCTCACGACATTAGTGGACCGTCAATCGACCGCAGCCATTATGGACACATAGACAGATAGTGTTTTCTTAGGACACTTTTTAGGTGGTTTTTACTGGTGACACGATCGATCACTCCCTCAGGTAATTCATTCAACGATGTAGGCAACATCCATTGCCTCGTACGCCTACCGTAATAGTTATTTACCTGTGGCACATGCAGTCTCTTTTTCTTAGCGAGTCGGGTTGGGTAGTTATACACTTTTTCTTTTATGTATTTTTTACTATTATGTTGTTCAAGAATCATTGTCATTTTTACTTTCATGTCAACTGGTAATATATTGCACATTTGAAATAGTTTATCATATTCCTTATTTAAGCTTTGTTTAGTTTTTTTACTCACCAATAATTTTAGTAGTCGTATTTGTATTATTTTAATTTTTTCTAAATATGTTTTAAAAGTAAGTCCATAACCACACAACCCATATCCAATAATCGAGTCTGCAAGTGCATAGTACAGTGCATACAATAATCCTCTCTTGACAACAGGCTTCAGGGCATACAATTTACCTAGAACTGACCGAAGTTTGTTGCAAACCGTGTCTATGTGCATGTTCCACGCAAATTTTGTGTCAATGGTCAGTCCTAAGTACCTGTATGCTTTTACCTGCTCTAAATATTCATTTAGAGCAGGTAAAAGCATACAGGTACTTAGGACTGACCATTGACACAAAATTTGCATGTTGTCAATGTATTCACATTGACAACATGTTTTTCCGCTGTGAAGACATTCATAACTATGGCCTATAATATTCAAGTCAAAGTTTTTAGCATGTGTATTATATGGCGAATATATTATCATACACTTAGTTTTGCTGACATTAATTATTATGCCATTATCGTGGGCCCATTTAATTACATTGTTCAAATCAATTTGTATTGCTGCTTGTATGGAGGTTTGATCCTTACCACTGAATAGGAGACATGTATCGTCGGCGTACATGTAAGCTTTGCAATTTTGTATGACATTACACATACTATTTACGTGAATAATATAACCCACCGGCCCATATACAGATCCGGTAGGTACACCATATTTTACAATACCAACAGCACTTTCCGTGTCAGCAACTCGAACTTTAATAGTTCTTCGCTCCAAGTACTGACCAAACCATTTATTTATTGGTCCACTTATCCCACACTCTGTTGATATTTAGTCTATTTTATTATGCAAAAATTAATCTTTGATTTTCTTTATACTGGCAACACAGTCACTAACGTCACGTAACGTCAAACACAACGTTTCTTATAAAAGGGACGGTTGCCTATAATCGAGCTCTCACTTCTATCTAAACTGTGCTAGGAGGCAGTTACTATAACCTTCCTTGTGGATATTTTTATATTTGAATAATAAACGTATTCAGTCAAAGTATTTAAATTCAAATTCAAATTGCTGCTGTTTTCTTGACACCCATTTCCTATAGGTTATGGGCCCAGGACTGCTTTGATATACTGTTGCGCTTACTGTGTGCTGGTTTAATACGTGTGTATATTGAGTGCTTGTTAAAACACGTGTGTATAGTGAGTGCTAGTTAAAAAACACGAGTTTATAATTGAGTGTCTGTAAAAAACACGTAACGCATCATAGACAATCTGAAGACCAAGTGAAATATTAAACCTTTCGATGCTACTGAGGACATTACAAGTTGTCAGCAATCCATGGTACTCTCATACAAGCTGCTGTCAGTAACCAAGATGCAGCGTCCCGGGTTGACCTTTGACCAGCATGGAACCAATATCTGTAAGGACTGTAAAATACTGATGCGAGGTATGGCAATTAATTATTTAATTTGTGTGAATTTTGTGGTTAAAGTTAATCAACCTGTTTCTCAAAACATGCAACAGTGATGGTGCTAATTACATTATTTATGACATGAACGGTTAGGCCATATTAGTAAACAAAAGTTTTAGAGCTGAAAAATAACTGTATGATTCATAAACATAAGTTCAATTGAGGTGGTAACACGAAACACCCAATGATAAATTATGCGACGCTTGCATAAACGGGAAACAGGCACGATTACCATTTCACACTTCTGAAGTGAAAAACAATAAAATTCCTTTATTTGTTATGTATGGGTCAATCACTCCTTCTACAGTCGATAATAGAAATTATTTTGTTTCATATGACGATCAATTCACTCATTATTGTGGTATTTAGTGACATAGAAATCTCACGTGTTCAGTTTCACTGCTTTAACGGATATTATGGCAAAAACTGAGACTAAATTTAATTTAAAACTAGTTACTTTGTACTGCGAAAATTGTCGAGAATATTTTGTCTAATGAAATGAAAGATTACTGTGTTTCTAAAGGAATGACATACCATTTTACTATTCCAAGAACACCACAGAAAAATGACATTTCCAAACGAATTAGTAAAAAGCCCGCGCCGTGATAAGCGGTGCTAAATTACAAAAGTGTTTTTGGGGTGATGTAGTCTTAACTGCAGTATATTTAATAAACCTTGCCCCTTAAAACCAAATCAAACACCATTTGAATGGTAGCAAAAAAAAAAAAAAAAAAAAACTGCAATTAAGTAGTTGAAGGTTTTTGATTCTACCGCATAGTGCATAATAAAAATAAGTAACACTTTCGATGAAAAATCATGGAAAGGTATTCTCGTTGGATATAATATACCAAATGGCTATAAAGTATGAAATAAAATATGAAATGGTCAGGATGTCATATAATGAGGTTAATTTTTGTAATGAAGGGAATGTAATCGAACATTTCCGTGACAAAACTGATGATAGTTATGACGTGATTTTTATATCCTCAAGACAGTGACAGTCCATAAATCTGATACGAGTAGTAATTCCAAAACTGATTGTTCAAAGTTGAACGGTTGAAAATCAGATGGATCAAAATCAGATAATTTAATATAAATAAGACCATAATGATTCCAACGTACTAAAGCCAAAATTAAATGTTAATGACAAACCATGATGTCGCAGTTCTTGTGATAAAAATATCGACGAATCTTGTCAATTGTTTCATTATTATGAAATCGGTTTATTGTGTTGATTAAATTAGTTGCAAAGTACCAAGTTCATTAAAGAAATTAAAAATCAGGATGAAAGGACTTTAAGGGAAGGTGCAATTAAAGATGAATTAGATTCACTTTTAATTAAATATACCTGGATGGGAATGGTACAGAAACCGAGTAATAGAAATATAGTCGAGTGTAAGTGGATATTTCAGTTTAAAGACTTAAAGAGAAAAAGTTTACATGACAATAGATTAATCTGTATGAAATAAAATACAAAACAGTTCACACAAAACTTATGTTAACAAAACTTAATGTAAAACTAAACCATATTTCTTAGATTTTTTTTAATGTTTGTATCCGAGAAACTGAACACCATAAATTTATCCAAATGTATAAAATAAAGTATTTTAAATATAAGAATCATGAGATGATGACAATCCATTAAGATATAAGGCACGTCTTGTTGCCAAAGTTTTTATAGTCAAAAGTATTTATCAGATTAAACTGAAACTTTTAGATGTATGATTAGTTTTGCAAATCAATATAATTTAAGAATACATCATACGGATCTAAATACCGTATCTTTAAATGGCATATAAAAAAAAAAAAAAAAAAAAAAAAAAAAACAAGAAAGTGCCAGAAGGTGTCATCAGTAAAGATGAATAAAGCTCTGTACATATTAAAACAAGCTGCTAGGTGTTGGTTCGAATTAATACATCAGTGTCTTAACAAACAGGGTTTGTAAATTCATCAGTTGATAAATAAATATTAAGTAAAGAGCAAAATTGAAAATGGTAGATCTAAATAATTGTTCCTAGGAATTAAAATTACTCGAAGTAATGATACAATAACTTTAGATCAAAGTTCTTCTATAAAAAAACTATTTTTTAATGTAAAAATTTGGTAGTATGTCTGAGTACTCCCATTAGTACACCTATAAATAATAAACCAAATTACGAAGTTCTAAATGTAAATAGTGAATATAATACACCTTGCCGCAACCTTATTGGGTGTTTAATGTACGTTATGTTATGTACACGCCCTGATTTAAGTGCTAGTATTATTATTTTGAGCAGATACACAAACAAAAAGAACAAAGTGTTGTAATTATTTGTCTCAAAAGAGTGCTTAGGTATTTGAAGGGCACTATGGAATTAAAATTGAGTCACAAAATAAAATGTGATGATGTTAATCATTAATTATGTGGATAAGTAGATTCCGATTGGGGTGGTAATGATGTCAATAATAAAAAAAAATGCCATAGGTTATTTATTTAAATTATTCAATAACTGTACAATAACTTTGAATACAAAGAGGCAAATGTCTGTTGCGGGTTTGTAAACTGAGGCTGAATACATGGCATTATTTAAAACTGTAAAATAATCATTATGGCTAAAGTCTCTAGTCACTAGTAATAAAATGAATAATATTGTCAATCCAGTTGCTATTTTAAAATACCATAATGGTTGTATTAGTACCTACAGCAAATAATCCTTTTTTTAGTATATAAGGTCAACACATATTGACATCAAGTATCATTTCTCCAGGGAACAAGTTGAAAATAATATAATAAAATTATTTTTATGTAATCACAGGTAAACAAATAGCGGATGTGTTAACAAAGCTGCTACAAACTGTTGTATTTTAGCAGTTCAGAGATGAGATGGGCTTGCAATGAAGTAACATAATATGTAAACAAATAGCGGATGTGCTAACAAAGCCGCTACAAGCTGTTGTCAACTGCTTAAAAGGCAGATAAGTCAGAGATCAGTTTGCAACAATGTTACATATGTATGATTGTGTATACATTTCAAGTATTGATTTATTTGTGGTAATTTACTTATTGTAAATTAATTGATCTAATGAATTGTTCTATTAGAACTATTAATTATAAATTGTTGTAATTGATAATCATTTATGAATTATAAAATAAGTTGTAATTATTCATTTTGATGAGATGGTCTGGCTAGGTTTTCCTGGGTTTTCCTAGTCCTTGCAACAAATGTTGGGCCATAAATATTGTAGTTTCCCCAGAAATCACTTGGAAGGTTTATAGTATTCTGGTTATATAGGTGATTATGATTGTATAAAAATTAATTTGTATTTTGACAATTGATGATTAATTTTTGAGGGGGAATGTTGATATTTAGTCTATTTTATTATGCAAAAATTAATCTTTGATTTTCTTTATACTGGCAACACAGTCACTAACGTCACGTAACGTCAAACACAACGTTTCTTATAAAAGGGACGGTTGCCTATAATCGAGCTCTCACTTCTATCTAAACTGTGCTAGGAGGCAGTTACTATAACCTTCCTTGTGGATATTTTTATATTTGAATAATAAACGTATTCAGTCAAAGTATTTAAATTCAAATTCAAATTGCTGCTGTTTTCTTGACACCCATTTCCTATACACTCATCCATAGCCTGCAACAAGCCGTCGTGATCCAAAGTATCGAAGGCTTTTTTGAAGTCTATAAATACTGCTGCTACTATGTTTTTCTCATTAAGGTAATTATTTACATCGTCCGTAAAACTTGCCAGCGCCGTTGCCGTACTTCTGTTTGGTCTAAAACCATGTTGTATATCGGTAATAATTTCATTTTGATCTAGATAAGTTGTGATTTGATTAACTATAAATTTTTCCATAATTTTATTAATAGTATTAAGTATAGCTATTGGTCGGTAATTTGTATATTCCAGATGTGATCCTTGTTTATAAATTGGTCTAATAATTGACTCTTTTAATTTATTTGGGTATTTACTTTCTCTTATACATAGATTTATAAAATAGGCTATAACAGGACAAATAGAGGTTTTTATTTCTTTTAAATCTTTTAATCTAATGCCATCTGATCCCGGCGACTTGTTGCAGTCCATTGAGTCTATTATTCGAGCGATAAGCGTAGGCGTTGCTTTATTTAACCTAAAACTAACATTACACGGTTTAACATAATCACGTCTATTCAAAAACGTCTCATTACATTTATGCTTGATACTATCAATTTCCGTTGTAAATGTATTACAAAAATTATTACAAATGGTGTCCAAAGATTCTTTTTTTTGTAAATATTTCGCTATGACGCTATCTACAGTTACTTTACTTCTACCCAGCCAATTATTAATATTCCCCCATATTTTACGCATGTCTCCCTTACATATTTTTATTTCCTCCCGCCTATGTCGATCTTTAGCCACATTTATCAGATTATATGTTTTATTTCTATATTTCGTGTATTCTAATCTAAAATTGTTATTGTTTGGATACTTTTTCCAGCGCCTAAATAATTCATCTTTGCGTATCATCATGTTTTGTAGTGTATTATTAACCCAGGCTTGACTATCACGTTTTCTAACTGTTGATGGTTGTTTAGAAGACTCATAAATGTCGCTAAAAATCATATTGTACATATTATTATATAATTCAATAGGATCCTGTATATTTAATAACTGTTGCCAATCAACATTGTGAAGTTTATTACTTACTAGTTTGTTTTGAATGGTCATTCTAGTCGTTTGAGCGCATTTGTTTATGTTCAAATCAGCTGATAATCCCGTTAGGTAGTGGTCTGCAATCTTAGTCGTAACCGTGTACGCTTCTATAGCGCAGCGCAGGCCTTCTCAGTCCGTACAAATACATGATCGAGGCAGGACGTCACATTGCGCTCACCCGTGACTACGTCCCGAGTTACGTCGTGTATGCCGCATTCCAATCCCCTCTCCGCTAGCTAGCGCGTTCAGATACCTGTCAGTAGTTGTATCCATATTACTTTGCAGTGCGCTCGCGAGGCGTATGGTTATCTTTTGTGAAACTTTTAAGAATGAATTAATATTGTAGTTTTAGTGATGTAAAGCGTTTTTGTAAATAGTTTTTGTTTGTTTGATGTTACAGTCGCCGACCATAATTATGTTGTTTCGTTTTGGTATATTTTGTAGGTACGTTTTAATTTCTGATATAAAGTTAATTTTATTTGTGCTTGGCGGTCTATATACCACTATAATATCAGAAGTGTATTCATTATTGGTTAACCGTCCGTGTATAAACTCGTAGGTCGTGGTAATTCTGGATTTTACTGGATTGAACTGCACTCTGTCATTTACGTAGACTAATATTCCGCCACCTCTTCTGTCTTCTCTTGTTAAAACATGCTTACTGAATCCACTGATCTCGTATATTTTTGTTTCTTCTTCCTTAATATTTATTTCCGTTAAGCAAATTAAATCTAGCCTGTGCAAGCATTCCTTTGTTAACACAATTAGCTCATTAAAATGTTTTCTTAGTGAGCACACATTTATATGTATAATATGAAGTGACGTAGGTCGTTTGTTTACATGTTCGTACCACTCATGTAGCTGTGTGTATTTTGTATAATCTATATTTTGTAATTCCAATTCCAAGTCCATTCTTGATGCTTACTGTAGTTTAAATCTATGTAGTTATATATATCTATTTACTAATCTGTTTTATATAGGGTTAAGTTGTATATATATGTTTATTTATAGGACTACTCTTTATTTTTTATCATCGTCGTCTTTTTTTATCATGATTTTAGAATTTTGAATCCAGATGTATTTAAAGGATTCCTTTAAATTAGTCTTAGCAGCCCAGAGCAGGTTGCGCATTTGGCGTGTTAAATGTTCATTTACATATATCTGTGAGTTATCATCGTTTTGAAATATTAAGTGATTTGTTATTTTAGTCTCTTTGCGAGTTTTCAACCAGTCTGATCGGGCTGCCTTCGTGCGTAGTGTGACGATTATTGGCCGTGGGTTTTTTCCATCGACGATTCGCGTAGGAACCCTCCAAGCTTTTTCAATATCTTCAGTGTTTAAATGTAATTTCTTTGCAATTGTTGCTACGACTTCCATCACATTCTCCCCATCCTGCTTTTGTACATGTACTAGTTCAATGTTCCTGCTGAGTTCTTTTTGTTCCAATATCATGATACGCTCCTCTAACGCCTTGTTGCATTTTTCTAAATAAATTTTATTTTGAAATATGTCTTTTATTCTGTTATCTTGTTTCTTAATCTTTTCTGACAATTCTTTCTGCGATTTATCTAGATCTTCACAATTCAGTTTCAGGTCGTTGACAGTTTTTTCGATGTCTTTATCATTTTTCTTAATTTCTGCAATTTCGCTTTTTATTTCGGTAATGTCCGACTGAATACGCACGAAGCGTGAATTCTGCTCTTCTTTCATAGTGCTAAGAAGACTATGCATGGCTTTCATTTCCTCTCGAAAATCATTTATTGTTTCATTAAGGGTAGTGGTTGAGCAGCATGCAGTTTTAGTTCTTCTAATCTCCTGCGCTCCCGACGAATCACTGTCTGAATCCCCAATTGCAATACGTTTCTTATGGTGTCTTGGGTTGACCCAGGGGCCGAGCGTCTTCTGCTTGTCGGTCAGAGTCGCGACATTTGGATCAGATGCATAATGTTGTCCACTTCTAGGCGATATGTGGTGTGCCATGATGGTATATTTAGTTGGCAAACGTCCGCGTGCGCGGCTCGCTCACTGTTATCGCGAAAATAGTGCTCACTCACTTTGTCGTATAACTTTGTCTTTTTCTATGATTATTTATTCAACTTAAACTTAGCTACTCGGTTAAGCGTCCGCACGACACGCGCGATCCACGAGAACACCTACACCTACTGGATACCCCAATACTCGCGCGCGTGTTTACTTGACTGCGAGTAGTCGTATCCAGCGTTCGAGCATTGGCGAATCCCATCGGTCCGACAATACGCACAGGATGCCGTTGGAGCTAGCACGCATGCGTGTTAGGACCGACGTGCAACGCTTACGCATGAATGCAGCGAAGCTATCTACGCGGGCCTCAGCAAACATGCCGGAGGCACTGCAAAACCGCGGCAGACCCATCAGCATCCTGAATGCATTGTAGTACTGCACTCTCAGGTCACTGTATGCCCTCTGCAAATAGTCAACCCACAGGCTGCACGTGTCTTTATTTTACTTATTAATCCCCATACATCATTCACAAACCGTCATCATCAGCTTAGCCTTTACCGAAGTATGTCATGGTCAGCTTAGTCTAACCGGATGCAGCTAAATACCAGTATTTTATGTGGTACGGCTGCTTAGCTGACCTTCACAACCCAGTCAATATTGGGTAATACGATACCCCTTTATTTTTTGGAGCGAGGGAAATGATCAGGTGACACCTCCCGCTCTGGGCCGAGCGGAAGAGAGTGTATGACTTCGACTGGCTAAAAAACCAACAATGTTCCTTCTTAGCCCTTTTGTCCGGGGCCGCGGTATCTCTTCGAGCAACCCGCGGCTTCGACAGGAATACGATTATTCATACCTGTAACGATTATCCACAAACACACACTACCATAAAACATATTGACATTACACTGTAATACGTTAAGCTACCGATAAGCTTGCGTGTCAGAGCGATATTCCAATAAGTACTGTAATCGTTCGATTTTCTACGTACGGATCATTCCCACTAGTTCTACTGAGCTGTCTTACATAGAACTACCCATTAGTTCTTTACTTTAAAACCTACATTTTTAACTACCTTATAAAGTAATACATTAGATTGCTTAGAACTACTTGTAATTTAAAGTTACACTCACTATTTCTACTATTCTGGAACATATCGAAACGTAGGACTAGTGAGAAACACAATTTCCCGTAGTTCTACACTAAACTGTGTGATAAAACTAATGTGAAACTTTAGTTCCGCTAGTTCTTCAATTTTGTATTTCGTATAACTAAAACAAAAAGTCCCATTAGTTCTACTGTGAATTGTGTAATAGGACCGGTAGAACTAATGGGACTTTTTATTCCCACTAGTTCTACCATTTCGTACCACCTTGAATTGTAGAACTAGTGGAAAAAACCCACTAGTAGTAAGACAGTTAGAACTTACTGTGACTGTGACCAAGTTACAGAAATTCATGAATCCTTTAACCACATTTCGTTTGTAAAAAGGCATAAAGTTCTCCGTTTATATTGGCGTCAGTGACGCTTCAAATGCAGGAATACTGCCCCACATAATGAATACAGACAGAAGACCAGTTCCACACTTCAATGCAATGAATGAAAACAGGCACGCGTTACCATGTGCCAAGTTATGACTTGACACATGGCTACGGCCGCATACAGAAAAGAAACTGGTAGCCGGCGCCGCGCCGAAAGTCGCCGACAAGTTGAATTAAGCGCTGACTTCATTCAACTTGTCGGCGACTTTCGGCGCTTATCGACGCTTATTCATATATAAATGCCTGCGCCGGTTGCATGTATGGACCGGTTCCTATAAGCGCTGGTCTGTGTCGGTGTCACTAAACTGTGTGATAAAACTAATGTGAAACTTTAGTTCCGCTAGTTCTACAATTTTGTATTTCGTAGAACTAAAACAAAAAGTCCCATTAGTTCTACTGTAAATTGTGTAATAGTACCGGTAGAACTGTTTTGACTTTTTATTCCCACTAGTTCTACCATTTCGTACCACCTTGAATTGTAGAACTAGTGGAAAAAACCCACTAGTTTTATCGTAAGACAGTTAGAACCTACTGTGACTGTGACCAAGTTACAGAAATTCATGAATCCTTAACCACATTTCGTTTGTAAAAAGGCATAAAGTTCTCCGTTTATATTGGCGCCAGTGACGCTTCAAATGCAGGAATCCAGGAGGAGGTGGGGCAGTCCCCACATAATGAATACAGACAGAAGGCCAGTTTCACACTTCAATGCAATGAATGAAAACAGGCACGAGTTACCATGTGCCAAGTTATGACTTGACACATGGCTACGGCCGCATACAGAAAGGAAACTGGTAGCCGGCGCCGCGCCGAAAGTCGCCGACAAGTTGAATTAAGCGCTGAAAGACTTCATTCAACTTGTCGGTGACTTTCGGCGCTTATCGACGCTTATTCATATATAAATGCCTGCGCCGGTTGCATGTATGGACCGGTTCCTATAAGCGCTGATTGGCTGCCAGCTTTCTTTCTGGGCAGCATAAAAACTCTGATACCTGGTGAGGCACTAACCACATGGAGAAGAAGTTCATCTTACAGCAAAGTCGTTTCATTCATCCCTAACATAGCCTTCTGTGTCTATCTATGTAGTGACCGCACTTTCCACGCATCGATGGCTGCCACAGTATAAATACGTTGCCGTGAGATATTGCTCTTTTATTGCACAAAGTTAAACAGGGTTAGGGGCGCGACGGACTGACGCGGCGCGTTGTCGCGGTCAAGTGGGGCGGTAAACATACGTCATAACCCTAGTAGCAATTGCCGTTGGCTTCCATACGCCAACAGTTGGGAATGTATTGGCAGACGGTTAGTTATTCCGCCAACCCAAACTTAAAATAGGCCCATTGTCTTAAACATGCACTATTTGCCCTACGAAGAGCCAACGACGGGCTTGCGTTACTATTCTTACTGTTAGGTGATTTTTGTAGGGATTTATGTTATTAAAACAACATTGGGCCAACTAACGACGGGCCTGCCGCTTCTATTCCTACTGTTGGGAGATTTTTGTAGGGATTTAAGTTATGATAACAACATCGGTCCAACTTAGATACCCTTCAATGGCCCTGTTACTTGCTGCTCCTACGGGGTGGTATCGGGGTGCGCGGGGGGCGGGCGGCGGCACTCGGCGCCCGACCCGCCCGCCATTTTGCAGTTTGTTATTTCATTTGTGCGGTGCCGGGTGCGCTTGCGGCTGCGGAGTATTTGTTTTATTTATATATATAAAATATTAGCCTGACAGGCAGTGATAAAAATGTTTAAAGTTGTGGAATTTGACGATGAAGATGGTTACGGTGGGGAACTCGGTGTGGTGCGTGAAAACTGGATGACGCCACGGAAGACGCATTGCATGTGGCCTCCATATACCTAAAACTGCAATAATATTCAACAAATGCCTTAGCAGTAACGAGGCTCCAACTAAGATAACATGGACATTATGTCCTGTAAAACGTTTATTTTACGAAATGGGTAAGTTTTTCTTATGTAGGTATTTATCTACTTAGAACCCGTGCGACCTTGAGACCTGAGACTAAGATGCTATTATTTATGAAATACTATCTTATTTTGTTCTTAATAAATCTCGTGCAAATCTCTAGCTAAAAAAAATACTACGACGCATCATTTTGCACAACATAAATTGAAATTGAATCATCGGCCCGGTCTCAAGTTAATTCGCACATAACCTAACAAAAAATTTTCTATAATTTATCCTTACTGGCATTGCATGTATTTTTTGTTTTACTTTAATGGGTTGTGTTGTGTTTGTTGCAGATAAACTACATAACCTACATTGGTGGGAACAAAACTGGTCCTATCACAAGAAGAATCCTTGAACGAATCTTTGACAACAACTTAGCTGCAAAGTGTAACTTTGTAAAAGTAGGTAGGTACTCTATCAATGTATCATAGTAGGTACGGTGTGTTTTACTGCAGAGCTACCGTCTCCAAATTGTGTAAAATTTGTCTTCATTTTGTCAATAACTTAGTGTACCTATCAATAAATAAATATTCAATTATCATAATTTGTATTTAATTTAATTTCAGTTAATTAACACAAAGTATAATAGGTCAACGCAGACGACACAACGTTCTCTCATGTACTCACGTCAAAGTGCAAAAGAAAGAGAGACGACTGTTTGGTGGGTGACTTTTGTATGTCGTCGTCTGGGTTGGCCTATTAGGGCTGGTTTCAGAGCGACGCGTCTTGCCAGCGCCGGCCGCACGCACGTCGCTGCACATGAACCTTATCGGCTTTAAAATAAGGTTGGTTTTTCAAAACATCGCAAAAACCAAACTTATTATGAAGCTGATAAAGTTCATGTTCAGCGACACGCGTATGGCCGGCGCTGGCGAGACGCGTCGCTATGAAACCAGCTATAGAACCAACAAACATACAACCGCTTGCCTACATGTATTATGTGTCGTTGGGCCTACCCATAACACGTTTTCCTCGGGCCTTCGTAGGGCAATGCACGTTGGCCCTATCGCAAGTTGGGCCTTCGTAGGCAAATCCACGTAGGCCATCAGTTTTGGGCCCAACCCGCAAACTGCCCGCCAATTGTATGCGTTTGCCAACTAACCAGAGGTATGTGGCCCAACTAAATGCCAACAAAAAATGCTACTAGGGATATTATAATATTATAAACGCGAAAGTTTGTAAGTATGTATAGATGAATGGATGTTTGTTAGCCTTTCACGCAAAAACTACTGAACGGATTTGGATAAAATGTTGTACACAGATAGTTTATAACCTGGATTAACACATAGGATAGTTTATATCCCGATTTCATCTTCCTGTGGGATAATTTTTAAGTTGTAGCGGGCGAAGCCGCTGGCAACATCTAGTACGTCATAACATTACGGTGTGATCCCTGAAGGGTTGGACAGAGGCGAACAAGCTTTTGTCATAGCATCACGCCTTATAATGCTTGAAAGATTGGACAGTGGTGAAACAATTCGTAGACTCACATTACAGCAGTTATTTTTATGTGCTGTATAAATAATTAATAGACGCGTACCACGAGGGCTGGTTCGAGGCGGCACAGGAAAAGAGCTTTTGGAAGGAATTGGGGGAGTCCTTTGCCCAGTAGTGGTTTGTCAGTAGTTTGACGACATGGTTGGCGCAGTGGCTAAGCGATTGGACTGCTACGCTACGTGTCGCGGGTTCGATCCCCGCACGGAACAAGTATTTGTATGGCCTACAGATAGTTGTTTCGGGTCTGCGTGTGTTTGTGTATGTGAGTTTCAATGTTTGTAAACGCACCCAAGATACAGGAGAAATTCCTAGTGTGGGGCAACGTTTTTTAAAAAAAAAAAGTAGTGGGACAGTGGATGCTTCAAAAAAATGTAAATAGGGAGCGAGCCTATTGCCGTAAACAGGGCAAACCTATTATCTATGGCTACTACGGAAGAACAAAAAGAAAAACCCAATAGCACTTTGCCCGACCCGGGAATCGAGCACAGGATTTCATACTCAGCAGTCGAGATTACAACGGAGCACTTGAGGAATTGTTATTTTATATAGTCCAAAATGAGATGTTTCGGAGATTACCTCCTACATCCAAACTTACAAACTGCTGGTTTTAAGTCGGGCAAAGCACTTTTGGGTTTTTCTTTTGGGAATTTCTCTTCTGTAGCAGCCATTGAGTCTAGTTTAAGCAAATATGTTCTATTATTGCATTGTCAAGCCGCCGCTTTCATTGAATTAGTTACAATACTAAAACCTCATGGGATCATAAACAATTTCAACACCGCAGCACCACATGTGCTAAACCGCGCCAATGTGTACAAAGCCTAAAATAGTTTGTCTTTAGGAAGTAAACAACAACTACAAGTATCATTAATATAATAGTAAACGTAGGTATGGCCAACAACATAGTTTCGATAAGCCAAGAGAGTTATGAGACTTTTAGTGGAACTTTAGTTATTTTTAGGGTTCCGTACCCCCCGTCGGGGCTGCGGGTAATACCGCGGCCTCGGCACAAAGGGCTAAGAAGGAACATAGATGGTTTTTAGTCAGTAGAAGTCTGACACTCCCTACCGCTCTGCCCGCGGGAAGAGTCATTTGATGATTTCTCACCCTCCAGAAAAGAAAAGGGTGCCAACGGGACCTTGTTACTAAGGTTTCTTTTCTTTTGAATCGCAATCGGTAGATACTTGTAATGTTCGCTTAGTGTGTATCAGCGCGATGCCTACAAATAATTAAGTCTAAATAATAATGAAAAAAACTTGTAGGTACTTATGCAATTTCAGATCAATTGGATTGGATACCGGGAAGTGGGTCAAAAACTTCATAATTTTTTTGTATAGTTAGACACAGTTACAGATGGAGCTAATGAATACAATAACAGCGTATTAATAATTTCAGTGGGTTAATACAAAATACGTGTTGTGAAATATTATTGAAATGTGGTACGGAACCATTCGTCTGCAAGTCCAACTCACACCACACCATTTTTCATCTGTGGTATGGAATGGGAATTTTCCCAATATCTTGTATTTTCCCATTTGATACGCCAGTCACGTTGGACTGCATCCACAGCACGTACAGAGCTTCTGATTTTTATTACAACGCTTATTATATGGACTTCAGATCTGGTCAAAGGAAAATACTATTTATGTTCCCTCACATAAATAATATTTTCCTCCGAGACGACAGTTATGTATTTACTTACGTATAAATATGATATTTATAATATTGTTTGTGTTGTGTAAAGGAATGAATGAAAGGCATTTACATGTTGCTGATATGAGAATGGTAAACGGGATGTGTTACGCGAATGGATAAAAAAGTAAAAAACTAAAACCCGACTACGACAAAAAAAACGACGCTGAAAAAGTATGAAATAAAATTTTCAGGATAGAACAAAAAGAAAAGCCGTAGTCACACGTTATAAGTAGGTACCAACCTAAACACTTTAATACCGTGTGATTACGGCTTTTCTTTTTGTTCTATCTTTTGTAATATATATGTCCGCTAGAGGGCGCCAAATAGCTTTTTGTGACACGTCACGTAGCCTATGTTCAGCGGAAAATTAAGCCGGTTCTAACGATATCTCATAATATGTCGAGTTCTGATAAGTAGATTAGAAGCTATGAGGGAACAGATGAAGATACACACATACATACATAGCCAGTCAAAATTATAACCCTCCTTTGGCTTTGCCGTAGTCGGGTAAAAATAAGAAATGAGTACATAAGAGGAGCTTATTGACAACAAGCCCGCCCCCTGTTACATAGTGCTTTAACATAACTGGCGAAATGTACGTGTAGGTACTATCTCGCACCTCTGCTTAACCCCTTCTAGGATTACAAACGTGATGATACGATATTTAGATATCGTAGTGGGGTTGTAACTAGGTCAATGAACAGATAACGTATCATCGGAAACATGCGGGCTGATGTTATGAAAATGATATCAATAACTATTTCTGGGTTGTTAAGGTAAGTGATGCGCAGATATAAGGAAAATGTCGTCAGGAAGAGTAAGGGAATACCAACAGGGGTTATATGGTACGGGTAGTTGATACTCGAAGCTCGGGATCGAAGAATTGTTATCTGAAACAATGTGTGTGACGGTCTCAACAAAGATGAGTACTTGCAGGAAGTGCACATAAACGCGTGGTCTCATAGTTTTCTACATATTGCCATGTCGAAAATTACACTCAAAGTTCCACAATGTAAATTTCTTTACTGTTAGGTGTATCGAATCGTCGTAGGTTGTTCGAAAGAAATACAGCGGCCTCTACACAAAGGGCTAAGAAGGCACATGGGTGGTTTTTGTCAGTAGAAGTCTGACACCTTCCACTCCGCCCAGAGGGGCAGTAGTCATTTTTGATGATTACCCAAAATAAAAAAAAAGGTGTATCGAATTAGTGTCTAGAGGGGTCCATGAGGAATATTCCGCCAAAGCTGATTTGTGCCCAATTTACGCCTTTTCTAATATATAATTGCCACGTGACTCAGCATAGCAACACGATTAATTAAATTAACTAAAACATTCGTAACGATGGCAATACTAATTAAATTTCACGAATCAGAATTATGAAATTACGACTGTTAGTTACCCAGTAATATCGAGAATTCAAATAATATTTTAAAGGATCGAATATGACTGTATATTCAATATCATTTCGAGCATAGAGTCGTCTGTAATTTAACGATATCAATTTTATTTTAGTAATCTATCGGTCGAATTAAACCTTTGAGTTTGATATTTTAACTGGTCTATTATTTTGGCTTCGTTTATTTATAATTTTAAGGGTATACTGTAATAGCATTCGTTGGCAATGTTATTTTCTATGCTTAAGTATATCACTTTGATATAAAAACAGTGTCGAGAATCCAAATCGGAAATAAAAGAGATGTGGATTTCAAGCCAATCGCGACTTCAGTAGAACCGACAACAACTATTTTTTTTTTTTTATAAATTTAAGCCTAGTTTGTCTCACTGTAGGGCAAATGCCTCTCTTCCCCCTTTCCATTTCAAGTGGTCTAGTACCAATATAGGCAAAAGAACAATAACGTTACCTAAAATAATTAACTTAACAATACATAAACTAAAAAAATAGCACCAAAAAAACTTCTTAACGCCGTCACTTATTTTAATGTCCCCAAGAGACTGGAAGCGTTGCCACATAAGCACAAAACTTCCTCATAATAATTATATTCCACGAAAGAATACAGAATTTATCCTCCATTTCGTCACTGAAACGAATTAAAACGCATTTCACAGTGGCAATATATTATTACATATTTTCTCGTAACTTAAGGCTTGTACTTATTATATATTTTTGCAGTATACATGGTAAACGCCTCATCCATCACGAGGGCTAATAATAACGAACTGGGAACAGCCATTTGTCTGGCGAAAGAGCATGATTATTATGAAAAGTCCCTTCCATATTTATTGTAGTCGTTATAACTTGAAGGCAATAAAAATAATGAAAACTGGCTCACATCGTCGTTTTAATACAAATATAACATCACGGAGCAGCGGTGGCCCAGTGGTGGCGGCCCCGACTTACGAACAGTAGGTCGTGGGTTCGAACCCAGGTAGGCACATTACTTTATGTAATTTATTTCATCATCACTGCTATCAAAACAGTGAAGAAAAACCCGGCACGCCTTTAGAACTAAAAAAATAAAAAACATGTGACATCTACCAACCCGCACTAGACCCGCGTGGTGGATTATAGCCCATCACTCTCTTAGAGAGGAGGCCTGAGTCCCTGAAGTCATCATCATCATCATCAGCCTATAATGTTCCCAACATTATAGGTTGATGATGATGATGACAACAAAGATTTATTTTAATAATTATTGATTCGGTGGATTTCAGTTTCTTTGATACAAAGGTGAAATGGTCTGGGTAATAATAATAGAATAATTTTCAATTTACGAGGGCGAAGCCGGTGGCAAAAGCTAGTCTACATGATCAAATTCAGAACAGAAGGATATTGAAAATTCTCTAATTTTAGTCAATGGCTTTCATAAAGCTTCTAACGATTATGAATTTTCAGGCATACTGGTATAATATCAAATTAAAGCCATTTTTCATGTTAATCTAATATTTTATGCAAAATCATTCTTTATCGGGTCTACGTAGAGTGGATTGCGATATCTTCTTCGTACCATCTGCACTGGAGGTACATTAGATGAGCAGGTATAGTCGACCAAGAAATTGGTTTACCACTTTTGATGACATCTCCCAGTAACATAATTATTCGCTAAGGATGACAGATTGACAGATTCTGACGTGAAAATAGCACTTGATGTTTTGTACGTGCAAATGATATTCAACCTTAGAGTGGTAAACCAATTTCTTGGTCGACTATACCTACTTTATTATTAACGGAAAATCTTTATGAATTCAGTGGTAGCCCAGTTCGAACCCGAGTAAGTGCATTACTTTATAATATAAGGAAGGGAAAGGACTGTCTTGTGTAAATGACGGTCAAAAAGTGCTGATCTTCAGCCTAGTTTGGAATGAATTCAAAATTTTATAATTTATTGCATGAACGTTGTTTTCGAATCGATGATGGACAACATGAAGAAGCAACTGGCATATCTCTTAGACCCGTGAAGCCCGCGTGGTTTATTTTAGCCCACAGCCGCTGTGGAATTTGTCCTCGGCCAGCGTATTTTGAAATGTCTTTAAAACACAAATAAATTTTTGTGGGTTTTAAATCACTTTACTCTTCAGTTTTAGTAAAAAAGTATAAACAAAGGTGAGTAACAGTTGTTAAGTATGGGCTTAACAACTGTTACTCACCTTTGTTTATTTTTATTTTTTTCAAGAAACTGAAAATATGGTCATTCCGTGCTTACATCTAAATAGGAAATGTTAATCGAAAAGCCCCACCATCTTTAAGACATTAAACACATTTATTGCTAATAAACAGGAGTGCTAAACATTTTAATAACAGGTAAAGGAAGAGTGGACTATCCGGGTAATATCCGGGTAATAGCTGAACTTTGCTCGTTAAATCTCAGCGGGAAAGGGATAAGATTTATCGTTTAGCCTCTAAGTGTTTACTGACACAACACTATTAAGGTTATAAATGGAAGTGCATAGCTTGTTGGTATTCTAAGAACTTCGCCGTTTTGCGTACCTCGTTGGTCGAGTAGTGGCACGCGACTGCTGCATGAGGTCCTGGGTTCGATTTCCGAATCGGCCAACCTCACTGACCTCCATAACGTATAGTAATTGGATAAAACGATACCCCTTGGTAAGGTCTGAATGTCAGACTTTTGACATGACAGCTTCTGAGTACTCGTCTGCCAAAGATCTGCAGTGGCTAAGCGATTGGACTGCTGCGCTACGTGTCGCGGGTTCGATCCCCGCACGGAACAAGTATTTGTATGGCCTACAGATAGTTGTTTCGGGTCTGGGCGTGTTTGTGTAAGTGAGTTTCAATGTTTGTAAACGCACCCACGATACAGGAGAAATTCCTAGTGTGGGGCAACGTTTGTTAAATAAAAAAAAATAAAAAATGATAGCTGGAACTAACGGCTTAACGTAGTTTACGAGGCCCGGAGGACTCGGTATGTAATGGTTGGTCACCCATCGATGGACCAACCTCGCACGTCGCAAGCACGACTTAACCTTGAAGGTTGACCTTTTTTTTTTTTTGAATGGGAAAATCCTCATGGATACCCTCCGCCTGGGGCGAGCGGGGGTTATGTCGGACTCTAACCGACTAAAAACCCACTGTTCCTACTAATACCATGTGTCGGGGGCCCGGGAGATACAAGTACATTCGCGCACACCCCCGACTGGTATCAGCCCACCTTTCGGGCGGGCCTCATCAGCGGTCAGCAACCGCACGTTCTCTATAAAAGCGCACAGAGTCCACTGCGCGCCCCTCTTTGGGCCTAACTTTGCCACCCGCAGGCCCCGCCTTGAAGGTTGACCTGGCGGCTGATATTATTTAGCCACGACCTCGTGACATGTGTTAACTTGAGGTAGCTCCTCAACCCGTCGGGGCTGCGAGTTGTTCGAAAGAGAAACCGCGACCTCGGCACAAGGGCTAAGAAGGAACATGGGTGGTTTCTCGTCAGTAGAAGTTTGACACTCCCTTTCTGCCCAGAGCGGGAGGGGTATTTAAAATTTGATGATTTCCCACACCCTCAAAAAAAAAAAATGTTATGATTTTCATCGTCATTAATATTGATATTATGACGATGAAAATCATAACATTTTACTAAATACAGTATATTCAGATGCATCACTTCTAACTTTGTAAACTCGAAGTGTTTATGGTGTTTGACAAAACATTTCGGTTTGTGTACAAATCTGTTCGATTTTAGTCCGAGGTCGGTTCACTAATAGAACGTCTTTGTTTGTTTAGTTTATACCGTTCATAATAATCATCTATCTTCATATTTTCTCGCTTAGAATCATGTCTGTTTCATAATGCAGTTTACGTTTATGAGTCTTTTTAAGAGAGAGAGTCTGTCATCTAGAAGAGAAAAATGGACAAGTGCTAACAACTTTAAAAAAAAATCTTAGGGTAACAAAAAAGGATATCAATAATTGGGTCACCCGGCCGGCCCCAAATAGACCCAGTTCAGCAAAATGCTAGGACAAACAGCAACTACACAGGTCTACATAAACACATCTTTTAAGACCACTTTTTTCATCCGTTGTTAAAAACTGAGTTTTTCTAAAATACATGCCAAATTATGATTCTTAACCTTAGAAAAGCTTAATCAATTGATACAATTCAACGTTATACTTTAACATCATTCCACAAAGCACAACTATTGAACTATCGCAACTATAAGCACTAAGTTATCTGTTAGCTGGGGCTGGGGCTATAGCTCAGATTAAGATGAGACCAGGGTAGACACGCTGTTCTTGAGGCGGTAGCGAGCGCGAGGATATTCATGCTTAAAAGCGTGGCCACGGTGAAAAACTCGCCCGGTTCACCGTACCATAAGTGAATTTTGAAACAACTTTTAGGATACAAGTTTATACGAGTTTGTAGCTGGGTATCTCAAATTCCGAGGTGAAACTATTAATTTGACTGGACTACAATAGTTTCATCAAAAACAACAATATGTCCAATAACAGGTTTTTACAAATAGCTATACAATAATTGAATCATTTTGAAGGCAAGATTAAAGAAGGAATGTTTGAAATCGGATTATTAATTTCGAACATTACCTCCTACATTCAATCCTACATACATCGCTCCCGCCTCAGCTTCCGCATAAGCTTATCACCCTATACCTACAAAGCCTTACCCAGACAACACAGATAGACGGGTTGTTTGCTGTATTCGGTGTTCGAGACTTAGCCTTTGTAAACGGAATGCATCTGCCATCCGAGTAACTAAAGACTTAGTTGTAGTCACGGGGATTGCGAAGTTGAGAAGAGATCAATGTAACTAGTGTTAAAGACCAATGATGATTGAAGGCGTTTGTGACTATACTGCCTCGTTGGTATAGTTGTCGTAAGCATGACTGCTGATCATGAGGTCGTAGGTTCGATTCCCAAGTCCGGCAAAGTGTTATTGAGGGTCTGAATTTGGGCCTGTCGGGGCTGTTCGAAAAAGATACCACAGCCCTGGACACAAAGGGCTAAGAAAGAACATGGGTGGTTTTTAGTCAGAAGAAGTCTGACACTCCCTTCCGCCCCGCCTAGAGAGGGAGAAAATGTCTGGATTTGTAATGTGGTTTGTTTGTTTGTGGTTGATGGCGATAGGGTCGCCCCCTATTACATGGAACTTAAAGATAACTGACGAAATGTGTACACTTCTGCATGACCCTTTTTAGGGGCGTGATGTTATACAAGAAGGTGGTCATTCTAGGTCTATTGGCCCACTTTTTCATATTAAATTAATTTCCGGTAAGTACTTCATTATTAGCACGAAATGGAGTCTTTTGAAAACAAAGTTGTTTCCATACAACGCGCAACGTATTGATCACACATGACATCAGATGCGAAGAAAATAAGCAATCTTAAGACAAAATAGCTTTTTGGCATGGCTACATACAAGTATATGGAGATACAGTCGGCCTCACAAAAGTACGACAACGAAAGAATGACACGAACGAACGGTTGAATTTGAGAGTACCGGGGCTGCAGGTTGTTAAAAAGAAATACCGCGACACAAAGGGCTAAGAAGGAACATGGGTGGTTTTTAGTCACTAGAAGTCTGACATTCCCTGCCGCTCCACCCAGAACATCAAAACATGAAAAATTCTGATAATTCTGTCGTATTCGACCAGCCAACAATATCTGATTAATTCAGTCAAATACGACAAACAAACTTAATATACACTTGACTCTGTAGAGCGCAGAGCCAGGAGGCTAATTGGTGACGATAAGCTGGTTATCAAGCTACATAGCCTGGCCCACCGTCGCAAAGTCGCATGTCTGTCGGTCTTCTACAGACTGTACTTCGGAGAGTGTGCACAAGAGCTCCACGAGCTGATCCCACCATCTCCCTTCTTCCATCGGGAGACTAGACGTACTGCAGGGTATCACCGTTACCTAGTCGACATTCCACACATTCGAACGAAGCGCTTTGCTAAGTCCTTTATTATGCGCACAGCCAAGGAGTGGAATTCCCTGCCTGCGTCGGTTTTTCCGAGTTCATATAACCCTAATCTGTTTAAGGAAAACATCGTGAGGAAACCGGCATGTCTTAGAACCAAAAAATTCGAAGACATGTGACATCTGCCAATCCGCACTGGGCCCGCGTGGTGGATTATAGCCCATCCCTCTCCTGGGAGAGGAGGCCTGAGTCCCTGCAGTGGGAACATTATAGGCTGATGATGATGATGATGATGAATCTGTTTAAGTCGCGAGTAAACAGGCTTCTACTGGGTAAGCTCGTTCCATCGTCGACATCATCTCTGCCCTTGCCCTTAGGGCAAGATTGAAGTCAAGAGCAAGCCCATTTATAATAAAAAATCTTGAAATATCACTTTTTAATAAATACAGTCTCAACAACTTCCAAAACACAACTGATTTTACAAGAAAAGAACAAAAACAGTTTTAAATTAATCAGCGTTCACCATTTAACATTTTGGCACAACTAGGTTTTTTTTTTTTCTTTTTGTTTTTAAGTTTGCCCCACACTAGGAATTTCTCCTGTGTCGTGGGTGCGTTTACAAACATTTAAACTCACGTACATAATCACCCAGCAGGTCTGGCTGATTATGTATGTGACATAACTATCTGTAGGCCATACAAATATTTGTTCCGTGCGGGGATTGAACCCGCGACACGCAGCGCAGCAGTCGAATCGCTTCGCCACTGCGTCAACTGTATCGTCAAATAATGCTGATAGCAAAAATGAATCCATATCCACGTTAACATCTTCGTGACTGATTGTACCTTGTCTTAGGAATCGTCCATATGGCGCAAAATTAAAAGGAAATGGGAAAACCTTAATATCGCGCAAATTGAGTTCTGGTGATGTGAAAATCTTTTTGAAAGGTTTTCCAATTATTTTCAGAGAAGACAGTATAAGTGTTTGTCATTCATTTGTGTTTATGTTTACAAACAAGAGTGGAAATTATGTATTTTCCTACTCCATTGCTATTCATAACTGATTAATTTCGTTTTTGAATCCAAGACAGTTCAATTCTTTTTCTGGGACTTGACTAGCTTCATTTTCTTGGTGCGTTTCTGGTGGTTGTCCCTGTTGATTCTGACAGTGATTTAGGAATAGCGAAGCAGGCCGCTCCCATTAAAAAACAAACAAATGATATAAATGTATGATGATGTAAAAGTTACACAGCCAGGTCATGGTTTCTTCTCGATGTTTTCCTGCACCGTTTTGAGAGCAGTAGTGATGAAATTAATTGCACAAAGAAATGCTTCTGTCTGGCCCTAGGTTGGTCTAGTGAGTGGAGGAGTGATATGAAGGAAACAGGCAGAAATGATGTGACAAATGATAGGGCAGAATGGAAGAAAAAAGGTACAAGTTGGTAGCCGACTGCACGCAGCAGCAGCAGACGACATGTCGTCGCTTCAAGTCGTCACGACACGTCGTCGCGTCATGTCGCTGCAGTCATGATTTCGAACCCGACTGCAGACGGCAACTGCAGATGGCATCCAGTTGGTGTAAACTGAAGACACAGGTTCCGATACATTTTCGGCTAAAGGACATAATCTCCTGTTGTTTCTGTTATCTATGGGCACTACTGATCTGCGGTCGGACGACACGTGCGTCGGCCGCTCGACGACGCGTTGCTAGCTTCATGTCGCTAACTACGGAGGGAATCTCATAGAAATACGTAGAAACCAGTCGTGTCGCCGCGACACGTCGTCTGCTGCGGCTTCGTGTCGCCCGCTACCAACTTGTACCTAAAAACGTGTTGCGCCGACCCCAAATGACATGGGATAAGGGCAGGAAGATGATGATGGCTCTAGGATGGTCTGTGGATGGTTGAATATACTACATTACATACCTAGTTGAAATGCTTTAAGCTGTCTTCTTCATCTTGTCGATTCGACAACTCAAATTTTGTCCGCCCAGTTAGCCCAGTACGTAGCAACCTGGACAGCTCTTTCGTTTGCCTCAATTAGATCTTTGAACGTGCAATAAGTTGGGCACGACGGGCAAGAGAGAAGGTGTGGCATGTCCCGTGTTGGGGCTCCACACTCACATTCAATTAAGCTGTTTATTCCTGTTATTTGTAAATCACTGACAGTCGTTACAGATAGTCAGTGGCCCGACATTCTGTTAACCAGTCTTACCATGGGATATCGTATTACCCAGTACTGACTAAGTTGTGGAAATAAGATAGACAGTCATTCCAAAATATAGGAGGTACCTAAGTATTATACATATTAGTTGCATATCTACATAACCTTTGAAGTATCAAATCACAATAGACTTTAAACAAAATGTTGTAATGGTCGAATTTAAAATTTAATGTTTATAAAATATTTTTCATCCAAAAAATAGTGTGAACTAATCCAATTTAGTCAGGCTTTTTGTGTTGTCCACTTTGAACAATATTTTTAAAACCTAATGCACACGACTAGGTACAGCCACGAGCAAAATAACACGCAACCACTTTTTAAAAGTGATTTTTTCTGTGTGTGTGTTTTTTCCAAGTGATTTTTATGTTATGTTGTCAATGAATAGCATTTTCGAAAAAGAGAGGGGGGGGGGGTGTAAAAGTACCGTAGTAATATTGTAAAGTTTTTGCGTAGGGGTACTTAGTTTGATATTCATAATGCTTGGTTAAAGGCTTCGTGAACGGTTCTTTTACACCCTGTGTATAATACCGTAAAGTAGAAACTGTTTTTTCACGAGAAAATATTTGAATATTGTTGCGTGTATACATTTTAGTGCTCATGACTGTACGCATTATCATTAAATATTTATTTTACTTAGTATTATTCGTCTTACTCTTATTCAGACACACCTGAGGTCTAAGCAAGGAGTAATTTATCATGCCAAGCTTTTTAATGTTACTGCTCAATCTTCACACAAAAGAATATCTATCATCTTCCTCGTAGCCTTTTTCTCATTTTTTGGGGTATTTTTCCAGATTAATTGGATGCAGCTGAACGTCAGTATTAAAATATAGTAATATTACATGAAGCAACTGCCTATTTGATAATAATAATAATAATCAAGGATGGATCAAGGGCCTGATTCAGAAGGTAGTACTTCTCGATACCACTCGTAATGTGAGGAGATTCCTGTCTCTGGAGCCCTAAACACCGGTAGCTTGGACCCTGTTCCCAACTGCCGGTGGGCTACTATTATTTTGTGTTAACAAAATCTTGGCCTTTAAAAGATATTTGAAAGTAAAAACGAAACTATTTGACCTCGACATCCCAGTTTTTAGGTTACACGAGGCTCCTAACGATTGAATTCATTGGAATGACAAGCATCAGCAACGAACAAACCAACGTTTGATCAAATGATTGGAATACTTACCAACTAATAGCCAAGTTGGTACGCCATTTCGAACAAATGAACTTTAACCCTTACAAAAGGTAAAGGTATTCCAGGTAAGGGTAACTTCAGGAATTTCTTTGAACAATGAACAAGTAATCGAAGTATTGCAAATTAAAGTAAAGTTTTGCTGCATCTAGCGAGGTTAAAAGTTTACGGGTAGGTAAGTATTTTTTTCATTAACGTTGTGGAGCTTGAACCGAAAGTAAAGACTAAATTAAATACGTATTTTATTGTTACTGTTAATTTATTTTCTTCAGGCAAAGTCTGTGTATTACTTAATTAAAACTTTTATTCTATATTTTTATAAATAAAAAGAGAAGTCCTGACTGACTGACTGACTCATTAACGCCCAGCCCAAACCCTTGGACCTAGAAAGCTGAAATTTTGCATAGAGATTCCCTATAAAATGTAGACAATGAATAATCAAGGATTTTTCGAAATTCAACCCCTAAAGGAGTTAAATAGGGGATGAAAGTTTGTATGGAAAATCGTCATTTTCACGCGGGCGAAGCCGATGGCAAAAGCTAGTAATAAATAAAACCGACTTCGAATACACAAAAAAGGGGGAAAAATTAATTTCAGAAGAACAATCAGCTCCTGAAGTCTTTCGTTCTGCTTTTCGTTTGCTGGATTTCTTTTTTTTGCCACCGATTTCAGAAGCCCGATTTCTGTGGTTCCGACGTTTTAAGAAACTCCTCCTTTTTGAAGTCGGTTAAAAAGTGAAAAAATATAACACACAATATACTTTAAAATAATTACGATAAACAAAATTATCATTATAAGTGCCACATTACTGAAGACTAGGAAAAAAAATGCTTAGCTTACCTAAACAATCACTGTCTATCAGGAACCTGAAAAATATAAGCGCGTAGTGTCGATAACACTCGAACACCCGAACAGAATATAAAAAACGAAAAATGTATTCTACTCCAAGTTATGTTACAAAACCCAACCGTCTAAACACAACGCCCCATTCAAACTGAAAACCGTCTCCATTCTTTCCAGCAACATTAATATTACCGAACACCCATTTTTCACCTTCGGAAGCACGCAATACCAATTCATCTTACTCCTGCTTAAGAATAAGTCCCAAACTACGTTGCCAAACTTCTTTGACAAACCTCCCCCCTCCTGTCAAAAGTTCGTTAACATCTGAATGATATAGAATCGAATTGGCCGAAGCGAGAATCGATTTGTGTAGAAACGTCAGGTGGTTACGACAGTTTGAAGGTCTATGGGTGATAAAGTTCGGCTAAGTTTTTTGTGTGAATGTGGGTGGTGTCTTAAGTCTTATTCCATGGCTTTGGGTGATGCGATTTGCGTCAAGCGACTTTGAAAGTGTTTTACCTACTTTTTTATTTCAGCGCCGTCGCTCTTCAAATTCGTAGCAGTGAACATCTTGCGCTTTCAGCCCCTAACTAAAAAGTCAAGTAAAAAACCTACTTAAAAAAAACACAAAAAATGAGTTATTTTACCTTTTTTTTGTAGAATTGCACATAAATTCATGTCATGACTAAAAAGATCACATTGTCACTAGAAGTTATTGAGAGATCAATCATGTCATCAGCTTCAAATGCAAAAATCGCGTAAATTGGTCCAGTTTTTACGAAAATATAATCGGTGATCATTATTATACATTTTTTTAAGCTATTGCATAGCTTCTATCGCGGGCCTTGAGCGTAGAGAGCGAATCCAGTAATTTCGTAACGAAAATATTTTCAACCAGGTGGCTATGGTTACGGAAAATAACAAGGTTGTCAACTGAGGTTGTCAAATCATAAGTTGATAAAAAATGCTATGCAATAGCTTTACCGCGGCAGTCTCAGAGTGCCACTGTCCCACTGCAGGGCAAAGGCCTCCCTTCCCTCCATATATACATTATTATGAAGAAATAAAGAGATGCTGGTGGAACATAATTACACGTATGATTATCCTTTTTACACTTTTTTTTTGTACGAAGTCCGTTAAAAATACTGTCGTGTAGCATGCCCTAAAATGCCTATCATTTGTCATCTCCGTAGTGTTTGTCGCAAGACGCGTGTCGCTTGAGTCTGTGGGTCGTGGCCGAGAGATTAGATGTTTTTAGTCTCCAGACACTTCGGAGTCGTTTAGTTTTTCGGATTATAAGTTTGTGATAGACATGTGGGTTTTATAACTTAGATGGATTGGGAGTTGACAATTTTATTAGTTATTCAATTCAATAAAATTGTGCACAGTCATAATAAAGACGAAAGTCTATGACCAGTGTGTGTTGCCAGTGATTACATACGGGACCGAAACGTGGTCGCTCACAATGGGCCTTATCAGAAAGCTCAAAGTCACCCAAAGGGCAATGGAGAGGGCTATGCTCGGAGTTTCCTTGCGTGATCGAATCAGAAATGAGGACATCCGCATGAGAACCAAGGTTACCGACGTAGCCCGAAGAATCGCCAGACTTAAGTGGCAATGGGCGGGGCACATTGCTCGCAGAACGGATGGCCGATGGGGCCGAAAAGTTCTCGAATGGCGACCGCGAACCGGAAGACGTTGCGTTGGAAGGCCTCCCACTAGGTGGACCGATGACCTGGTCAAGGTTGCAGGAACCCGCTGGATGAGAGACGCACGGGACCGGTCAATGTGGCGACGCCTGGGGGAGGCCTATGTTCAGCAGTGGACGTCTTTTGGCTGAAATGATGATGAATGATGATGATAATAAAGAAATAACCGTTTTCAAATAAAATTATGTATACACAACAGAATTATACATAGATAGTACAATGTCGAGTTATCTTTTTTTTCACCTGGCATGTTATTTTGATAATTATTCAATAATAAACTATACAATTAAATGAAACCAAATACAAATAAAACGGACTAAAATAATTAATGAATGAAATAATAATACATTATAGAAAAATATGAGTAGAGACGCTAACTTGAAGCTGAGTCCTCTGTATCACAGTCAGATTTCCGACCCTTACTAATGAATACGAAAAGCGCTTCCTAAAACGCACTAGCTTGTTATAGCCTAAGCAAAATTTACTTACTAAGCTTCCAGAAATCAAGCGACAACCCACGTAATATTATGCATAGCCTGCGTTATTTGAGGATACATTATTTACCTACTGTCATTAGATAGAAAGCCATCCGCTAAATCATTTTCGTTAATCATCCCTCGTATTTGGCAGTTATCACATTCACAACAACCTCACATATATCACCACACCGTTATGATACCATGCAGGATACCTACAAATTTTTTCGTGGATTAAATACATGGGATAATTTGCGCTCTCCACGAGTGGGAAGTTTCAAGCAAAATCTATATAAGCGTAAATATTTTCTCATCAAGAAAACCTGTTATTTCAGGCAGGCTTAAAACTCCTCCCACCAGCCTATCTACATAAAAAAAAACTGGGCAAGTGCAAGTTGAATTTGCACATGAAGGGTTCTGTACCATTGTAGTAGATATTGAGAGATTTATTTTGTCACCATAGACTTCTTATAGGATCTATAAGTGTTAAACAAAATGTATTTTTTTCGAAATTTTATGCTCAGTATTTTGGAGATTAGGGGGGAGGAAATGGTCGGACAGACAGACACACGAGTGATCCTAGAAGGGTTCCGTATTTTCCTTTTATGGTACGGAACACAAAAAACGATAAAACCTCAATCTTTTTATCACCTTTCTTACACAATCTCGCAGAGAGTTCAATTTGCAAATATATTGAATCTGGCGATCAGCGGTAGGTTAGTTGGTGACAGCGAAGTGACAGCGAAGTGACGTGTGGATCCAATCATATGCCACCTCGAGTTAGTACGAGAAAATGTGAAGAACGAAGGGTTCCTTAACATTTTATTCTGAAGGTCTGACTCGATTCTGACCTTGTTTTTAGTTGATTTAAAAAGGCTGAATACTAATTAGAATAATTATAATTATGGTACCTACATAAGTTATAAAAAAAGATCTACCTCGTTGGGTTAGTGGTCGCATTCGCTACTCCTAAACACGAAGTTCTTGGTTCCATTCTCAGGTCAAGTAAAGTATTATTGGGTTGTTCCTTAAGGAATACTTAACACCAGCCAAGGATTTTAGATTTGCGCCCGGTTGACAGCAATAGGACCAAGAAATGTGCGTATACTATAAAGTACTCCTCTGTCTAAATTCACGGGTTTTACACAGGTGTGATATCCGTCATTTGTTTGGTCTTCCTTCGCTCTTATTATATTCATGTTTTAAAGTTGGATACAAAATTTAATTATTTTTGTTTCTTTTTTTCCAGATTGTCATCGTTACCAGCCAAGCATTTGAGAAGTAAGTGTTACAAAATATTTATTGTTCTTTGATCTTTAACAATTTTATCGGCATGAACAGTTTTACATGCTTTCCGAGTCATGGAGAGGTCACAGTATGGAAAGGATATTCGCCACTCATGGCCCGACCTTGGAAAGCTTTACTTAACTTTGAATACCAAGCCACGGGTCCTTAGAGTAACTCCTAACTCCATTTACCAAAATAAAAGCCTTTTAAAACACATCTAAACAGCCTAGAATGGCTTTAACAAAGAAGATAAAATGTCTTAATGAAAACTAATCGGGAGCATTTTCCTCGACATTACCTTGAGTCTATTTGATAAAGGTTTACTAGTTATTTACCTACTAACTTACGTAAATACAGCTTGTAGGGAAAATCCGGACTTTTATTGATAATGTAAGCATGTTTAGCAAAGCTATTGATGCTTAAAAATAGGCTTTATTTACTTTTTATTACCATTGAAAACTTGATAGAAGATTAATCTACTCTAAAATAATATTTCATAGGTATGTAATTTATTTATAGGTGTTTATGAGATTACATGTATAACTTATAACTAATATTATAAATGCGAAAGTAACTCTGTCTGTCTGTCTGTCTGTCTTTGCTTCACGCCTAAACTAGTGAACCGATTTGTGTGAAATTTGGTACAGACATAGTTTGGAACTTGAGAAAGGACATAGGATAGTTTTTTTCGCGAGATAAACCAAAAATCTGCCGGAAGTCACTATTCCACGCGAACGAAGTCGCGGGCAAAAGCTAGTAATTATATATGTACGAGTGTACATCGCAGGCGGAGCAGTGGTGGCCCAGTGGTGATGGCCCAACTCACAAACAGTAAGTTGTGGGATCGTGGGAAATATTTTATTTCATCACCGCTGCTCTCAAAACGGTGAAGGAAATCGGCATAATATTATGTTTTAGAACAAAACAAATCGAAGACATCTACCAACCGGCAACTTGAGTTTAAGTCATCGTGGTTTTTCACTTTCAAATACTTAAATGAAGCAAACGAAAGAGCTGAGGTTGCTACGTAGGTACTGGTTGGACTTGAGTTATCGACTCGAAAAGAAGAAGTAGAAAAGTAAAATGGCTAAAGCACCATTTAATCAATTGACCGCCACAGTCAAGTAAGACGACAAGCCAAAAAGTACCTTAAGTCGACTTAGGGCACTTTTTTGCTTGTTCGGCTTGTCGTCTATACGTGACTGTGGCGCTCAAAAGGTTAAGTCAATACTGAGTTTTAGTTTTCTGCGTCGATAAGTCTACGTTCCGCGTTGATTTAAGCACTTTTACTTCTTTCCATAAATGGGAAGAAGCTGTTATGCTTAATCAGCCTGTAATATTCCCACTGCTCCGCTATTCTGTAAAAGGTGGGCCCTAATCTACCATGCGGGCCCAGAGCGGGTTGGCAGCAGTCACATTTCTTCGAAATTTGGTCTCTTCGGTATGCCAGTTTGTTCACAATGTATGATGTCAAACCTAATAACATTTAGCAAAAAATATATTATGTCAGGGAAACAACTTTTATTACTGGAGTACAAAAATATTTTTTACGGTAGCGTGCAATGTAGAACATTGCGTTTAGCAGTAGATATCAAGGGAGTCATGGAGGTATTCAAAGTTAAGTTAGAAATGTATGCATTTTTTATGTACTCGTAAAAGATAAACCATAAAAACCATAAAAACCACCCATTTTTCCAAGATGGCGGCCGTGGGACAAGGGTTACAACCCCACAAACTTGGATTTAACTTTAAACTGACCCTTTTTTTTTTGGTCGGTGGAAAATCATCAAATAACCCCCCCTGCTCTTGGGCAGAGCGGAAGGGAGTGTCAGACTTCTACTGACTAAAAACCAACCCATGTTCCTTCTTCGCCCTTGTGCCGATGCCGCGTTATGCCTTTCGATAATGCGCAGCCCCGGTGGGAACCTGACCCTCCCTTGATATCTGAAAACTAAAATTGCGTCCTCTAACAAAATAATGCACGTTAATGTAACATTTCATAAACTATGATGTAAACCAATCAAAAACACCTGCATTTCCAACCACACATACCTTTAGCATAAATAACTTAATCTAAACCATATCACGGCAGTTATAAAGCATACATTTGTGCCAAATTGCTGCCATTTGGCACAATGCCGGCCATATTCCGTCTATATTGGCAAGAGCGCGTTCCAGGGGTGACAGAGTTAATCCGCGACATGACATTAATGCCTCGGGTGTCTACCTGGTTGATAGATCACTTTGTAAAAGCATATTTTAATATTTAACAAGTAATTATAATTTAAACAGTAATAATGGGTAGTACTTAGCTGTAATATATTGCGTTTGGGTTATGGATTACTCTTTATTCAGATTTATGTAATAACCTAGCTTTTGCCCGCGACTTTGTCCGCGTAGAATATAGCCTAAAGCTTTCGATAATTGGATTATCCAATTAGCACGTTCAACCAAACAAACTAACATACAAACAAACAAACTCTTCAGCTTTATAGCTTTTAGCTTTAGTATAGAATGTTTGTATTAAGCAGTGCTAACTAAAAGTGGTGTGAGCGTTAGACTGCCAAGTCAAAGGTGTTCAGATGTCATAATATTAGTGTTAATTTGTGACAATAGATGGCGTTGATCGATTACTTCACGATTTTGAATCGCGATGTTATGATTCTCCGGCCTTTAATAAGGTCGCTCACATTTTGTTACGCCATATTGATCTTTAATACACCAGTGGAAATATTATCTGAATTGTTTTACTGTAACTTCATCCTAGTTCCTTAAGTGAGTGCTACAGCAGTGTCGGTGTTCAGTGGAGTGGTAACGTGAACGGGTTGTTCAATAGGTCCCGTCTCCCGAGTTCAAACCCAATAGACATCTGATAGTATCACTAGCTTCAGTGAAACAAAAACATCGTGAGGAAACCAGCATGCTTGAAAGATAGGTATTTCTCGACGGTATGCAAAAGCCAAGTCAGAGGCCCATCATAACGCGGCCTCGGCACAAGGGCGAAGAAGGAACTTGGGTTGGTTTTTAGTCAGTAGAGGCCCATGGGTGGCTTAAGGCGGGGTTGCAGTAATTTTAAGATTTTTGAACCTATAAAAATCGAACTAAATACGAGTTTTTTAATAAATAAAAATCATTACTTACAAAAAATTGAACATACTCTCTAGTAAATCGTAAAGATAGAAACGCGATTTAGAATGATCGGCTCGATACTTTTTTTGATCAAACATGACTAAATCACAATTTCAAACGTGTACTGCTAAGACATTTCATCATGAATTTATATAAAAGTTATATCAATAGATAGAACTTTTTATTTTGAAGTAAATGTTGAAAACATATTGTATAATTTCTTTATAGTTTTTCTCCAATACAAGAAACAAAAAACAGTCAAAATTTAGGCATTATATCGCTCGCGTGGCAGGGCGGGGGACGAGGTCGTGCGTACATAAAAACAAAGTACTGCAACCTCGCCTTAAAAACTCTCGACACCAGGTTAGGAACTAAACCACGATAAAGAAGAAGAAACATTATTCTTTGTTTATTTAAAGTAGGATATGACAGGTCGGCAAAGTGTTATTGGGTTTTCCCGTCAGGAGTTTTTAACCGACTTCTAAAAAAAGGAGGTTCTCAATTCGGATGTTTTTTTTATGTTTGTTCGGACATAACTCCGTCGCTTGCTAACCGATTTGAAAAAATCTTTTTTTGTTGGAAAGGGTACTTCCCAAATGGTCCCATATTTTTTTTCGAAATCGGACAACCAGTTTTTGAAAAATCAACAAAACTCAAAAAAAAATTACATTAACGATCTTTTCGTCTCCGTCGTTTACGAACCGACCACTAAAAAGTGAAAAATAAAAACTTTTTAACTTAACTTTTTTGCGAAATCCAACAAACAAAAGTCACCAACTTCAGAAACAGATTTTTCTTCTAAAGCTTATTTTTCACTTTTTCGTGTTTTATTTTTTGTTGAAGTCGGTTTTCTTTTTTGTTAAAAATTATAAGCCACGGTGTGTATGATTTTTTTCCCGGTTGACGGCAAATAAGTACGCCCCTTATTACATGGAACTTAAGCATAACTAGCGAAGTATGGATATATTCGCTATAATATATCTGCCTCACCTTTTGGTATTGCAAGCTTGATGATATGACTGATCAATATAATTGATGATTAAACGAACTTACTTGTAAGTGAAGTTCTATCCCAATTATATGAGTACGTTTCATTCGAAGATAAATATTAGACACATGTAGTACCTTCATTGTACTGGCAACTTCGCACTTTTAAAATATTCGGGTAGATTGAAAAATGCCCCTGTACGCGCTCCGTCCGGCCCGCCAGCGCGGGCGCCACCACTCTGCCTCATTCTTTAGAGTCCTATTTCTATTACAAAATTTTTAGATTATGGGCTATGGGAAGGGAGGGAACTTTATCTTCGAATGAAACGTACTCATATAATTGGGATAGAACTTCACTTACAAGTAAGTTCGTTTAATCATCAATTATATTTCGTACGTTTCATTCTTCAGATAAATATTAGACACATGTAGATGTTTAGAGACCAAAAATATTGTAACTAGATAGGTATTAAATGCCTAAGATGAAAACTACTGTTTTTCTACTTGAAATCATTTAATTACTCAACACAACTCCAACCATTTTAAAGTACAAAACAAAACGTGTGTTCTATCTTTTATAAATTTACATTAATTATTATTATTATCAGACACTGTCTTGTTAAGAAAATCAGGATCAATAAGATTATTGAATACTCTAACCGCAGGTTATAATGGTTGTCAACCAGGAAGAAAAACTGATCTTGCGAAACTAGAATCATCGCTTACTGGACGATTATAAAATTTTGCAAACGTCTGTGATGATTGCGACCAACCAACAGTCTTCCTGATAACAATATTGACTCCGTTAGGACAAAAATGAATGTTTTTAATTTTAATAGATGTTATTGTTTGCGCTCTGTGAGCTGTGCATAAAGCTAGTAAGATAACAAGTTTCTGGGAAATCTTTTTTTTTTTAAAGGTAATTCTGTATTAGGGCTCCATTGAGCGATGTGTTCTAAAACTATTTGAGGGTTCCACGTAGATGCATATTTTGGGATGTTTGGCCTTAATTTATAGGTTCCTTTCAATAACCTTTTGATTTGCTCATGAGAACCTAAACCATTACCAAAATAATAAACTTAAAGCCTAACTAAACTATTAAGGTGGTACCCTGAGCAAATAACCTTGAGCATTTGCTCCCTCTTTGCCGCACCCCACCTCTACAATACTTCGTAAACTATTACTTGCGCCACCTGGCGAACTTCATACGAATACAAGTAAAATTCACAGATCTAAGAAGTAATAGATATGGCATTCAAAGAAATATGTTTTTATGAAATGTTATTATGAATTCAGTTACTATACTCACGTCGATAAATAGGTAGGTACTTTCAACTTTTACAGTGATACAAATATTACGATTACGAAAATGAGCTCAAAATTAAAATCCAAGATGGCGCCGACGAAAATTTTTGGTTTTTTCGTCATGGGTGTCGTTTTCATGGTTTTCGGGGTCGCTGATTACGAAAATGAGGTCAAAATGAAAATCCAAGATGGCGCCGAAGATTTTTGGATTGTCCGTCATGGGTGTCGTTTTCATGGATTTAGGGGTCGCTGATTACGAAAATGAAGTCAAAATGAAAATCCAAGATGGCGGCCATGAAAATTTTTGGTTTTTCCGTCATGGGTGTCGTTTTCATGGTTTTTGGGGTCACTGATTACGAAAATGAGGTCAAAAGGAAAATCCAAGATGGCGCCGACGGTTATTGGATATTCCGTCATGGGTGTCGTTTTCATGGTTTTTGAGGTCGGTGATTACGAAAATGAGGTCAAAATGAAAATCCAAGATGGCGCCGACGAAAATTTTTGGTTTTTCCGTCATGGGTGTCGTTTCCATGGTTTTTGGGGTCGCTGATTACGAAAATGAGGTCAAAATAAAAATCAAAGATGGCGCCGACGAAAATTTTTGGTTTTTCCGTCATGGGTGTCGTTTTCATAGTTTTTGGGGTCGCTGATTACGAAAATAAGCTCAAAATCAAAATCCAAGATGGCGCCGGCCGACGAAAATTTTGGTTTTTCGACTATATATATATATATATATAAAACGACAGCCATAACGGAAAAATCAAAAATTTATCTGGCCGCCATCTTGGATTTTCATTTTAACCTCATTTTTGTAATAATCAGCGACCCCAAAAACCATGAAAACGACACCCATGACGGACAATCCAAAAATCTTCGTCGGCGCCATCTTGGATTTTCATTTTGACCTCATTTTCGTAATCAGCGACCCCAAAAACCATGAAAACGACACCCATGACGGAAAAACCTAAAATTTTCCTAGCCGCCATCTTGAATTTTCATTTTGACCTCATTTTCGTAATCAGCGACCATAAAAACCATGAAAACGACACCCATGACGGAAAAAACAAAATTTTTCGTCGGCGCCATCTTGGATTTTCATTTTGACCTCATTTTCGTAATCAGCGTCCCCAAAAACCATGAAAACGACACCCATGACGGAAAAACCAAAAATCTTCGTCGGCGCCATCTTGGATTTTCATTTTGACCTCATTTTCGTAATCAGCGACCATAAAAACCATGAAAACGACACCCATGACGGAAAAAACAAAATTTTTCGTCGGCGCCATCTTGGATTTTTATTTTGACCTCATTTTCGTAATCAGCGACCCCAAAAACCATGAAAACGACACCCATGACGGAAAAACCTAAAATTTTCCTAGCCGCCATCTTGGATTTTAATTTTGAGCTCATTTTCGTAATCGTGCCAATATTATTTTGTATCACAGTAAAAGTTGAAAGTACCTACCTATTTATCGACGTGAGTAACTGAATTCATAATGACCAAAAGTATTTGGACGCACCAATAAATATTTCATAAAAAAATATTTCATTGAATGCCATATCTATTACTTGAAATTACTTCTTAGATCTGTTGATAATGTGACGTAAGCGAGCGAGCGCATGAGCCGACGCGGCGCGGTGACGAGCGACACGGGTTCCCCCTTCGAGGCCTGGCGGCATACTGAATGTCAATAGATACGGTTGCGAATACGCTCAGAATTTTGCATAAAAATCTTTATAAAATCAAATTTTGGGTTTTTGAAAAAAAAAATCGTACCATAATGTTCATTATGAAATTGCTTATCCATTAGTGTAAAAACAAAATAAAAACAATTGTTAGTTTTGGAGAAGTAGCATGTTTTCAATAATTATTTCTTATTTCTGTGGTTTCGTTGTGAGGGGATTAATTAAATATTTTACTTAAAAAAGAAAAAAACAAAACGTACCATTTTGAAGGTAAGAGTATGTAGAAATTTAATGTATTTTTTGTTGGTTGATATATCTTTTTTTTTAAGAGTTATAAGCTCCAGAAAACTGCATAAAAAACGGCTAGAGCTACGTTTTGCTGGGGGACGCGCCTTAAGAGAGCCGTAAGCTGCACCTTCATGAAACTGTTTCGTTAAGAATGATAATACTGACGGTATACAAGATTTATATGGATCTATTTCATTGTTAAGGCAATACTGCCACCAATTTTTTAAGACCACAATATAATGTTTCAATGTGTTCTTGGATAAAGATGCCATCATTAAATCCAAAGAAGCCATAGGGACACCTCGTTTTATGAACGCGTTCCTGAGAGCTTCGCTGCAACCAGGGAAACTCCTTTTATTTGTGGGTTCCTAGAGGAAGACCATATAATATTATTTTCAGAATTTATAAATATAATATCTGAAGTGAGTAGTTTTTGTAACAAAGGGAACCAGGGCTGCGACGGCCAATAAGGAAAGACAAGTATGCCTTCAGCCTTATCTATTATGATTTTTTCCAAACATTTTAATATTAGGGAAAAAGGTGGGAAGGCGTAAAAGAATATGTTATCCCATGGAATTGTGAACGCGTCTATCGCTACGGCATCTGGGTCTGGTTTCCATGCTACGTATCGATGACATTTGGCATTGGTGCGAGAAGCGAATAAATCGATATCTGGTTTGCCCAATCTGGTAATAATATTATCGAATACTTCATCTGACAATTCTAGTTCTATGTCTTTGTTAATCTTGCGAGATTCTTCATCAGCTTCTTTATTATCTTTACTTTTAATATAAGAGGCAGTTAAAAGTAAATTTCGCTCCTCGCACCAACGCCAGATTTCTCGTGTCAAGTCGTTTAAATGGGGGTATTGGATGCCACCCATACGATTAATATAGCTTAATGCTGTGGTATTATCAATGCGTAATAAAATGGTTTTATCGCGTATTTCGCGTGCAAAGCATTTGAGACCAAAAAACACTGCCAACAACTCTAAATAGTTAATATGGAATTTTAACTCAGTTGACTTCCATTTACCGTTAACTCTTTTATTATTGCAAAATGCGCCCCAGCCAGACCTGGAGGCGTCAGTAAAGATTTCTAGTTGAAATTTACCTGGTCTTAAGGAAGTAGATGTCGAAAAAATGTTCTGAGACCACCATTCCAGATCCTGTAGTATTACAGGCGAAGGAATAAATTTAGATTCGTATGTTTTAGTCTTTAACGCTAAGTACTTTTGTCTCTCAAGACGTTTAGTATACACCCAACCGTATTTTACCGCAGGACAGGCGGATGTTAAAACACCTATTAAACTGGCAAACTCCTTAATAGTGCATCGTGGCAAGGGAATACATTTTTTTACTAATTTTGAAATGTGAACTCGTTTTTCATTCGGTAAGGATAAAGACATGTTATTAGTGTTAAAATTAAAACCTAGGAATTTAGTCTGTTGTGATGGTTGTAACGAACTTTTTTCGAAGTTTATCACGAATCCCAAACATTGCAAGAGTTTAACAGTCTCCTTTACGTTATTTAAACATTCATCATATGTATGGCCGATACATAACAAATCATCAAGGTAAATAACAGATGAATAGCCGCGATATCTGAGGTGAGCCACAACCTCTCTCATAATTTTCGTAAAAGTTCTTGGAGCCGATGACAAGCCGTAAGGCATTGCTTTGAATTCATAAAGTAAATTTTCACCGACTTCGTTATGAAAATGAAATCTAAAATATTTTCTGTGTAATGGATTAATAGGTACCAATAAATAAGATTCCTTTAAATCGATCGTGGCCATGAAGCCATTATGAGGAATTAATTTACAAGCTGTTCTATAGTCTTCCATTTTAAAATGATTATTAGTTACGAATGTATTGAACAATTTTAAGTTTAAAATAAAGGGTTTTCCGCCATTTGATTTTGAAGCCAAAAATATTTTAGAAATAAATTGGCCTGACTGTGGCTCACATTCCTGTATCGCGCCTAATTGTAACAAGTTGTCGATCGCTTCAGACATATCTCTTTGTTCTTCATTTGTAAATGTGTTAGAGGGTACAATATGTTGATAGACTTTCTTACAAAATGGTATCACATAACCATTTTTAATCCAATCTAGGATTGTACTATTGCTAGTGATATTCATCCAGCAATGGTAAAAATATTGTAAACGACCGGCGTGTACCTGTATTGCTAACGTCGAGTCTGGGCACGGTGCTTGCCCTGGCCGGGGGAAGCTCGAGGTCGCGTGGTCGTCGGCTGCCGCCGGTATGCTGCTGCTCGTGGATATCCTCCTCGCCCCCCCCTGCTCGCCGAGGCATAACGAAGGGGGCCAGTCGCGTTTCCCGAAAACCGAGTCCTTGCGGTCGATGGTCCAGCTGTGGGTGCGGGTAAAGACGTCGCCCTTTGAGCGGATCCTTTTATTAATGATCCTTGTCGCTCAATAGCTTTAGAAGCTTTTATTGTATCTGAGAGCTTTTCTCCGAAAAGCATCTCGTCTCTTTCGTGATCTTTTAGAAGTGGTGTAAAATACTTGTCCAGACACGGAACTATGAGTTTTGTCCTCACCTGAGTTTCAGTGTAATGTAGGTCGGTTAGGATCCTACAGCTATCGGAAAGAATCTTTATAGCCTGTATTTTATCGTCTCCTAGAAGGAGGTGGGTAATTGCTTTATTAAGCACGCTTATACCTAGGCCTAGCTGGTCTTGTTTTAACTGTATATTTTTATCACGGTTAAAAATTATTTCTGAGACCGCAGCCTTAATTTCCGGATTCAAAGTAGGTGCTCTAAGGAGTTTACAATTCTCCGGTATCTGATACTCTTTAAGTATTTTTTCTTTGAGATCCTTAGCAAGCCCTTTTTTTAGTAAAGGTATCCAACGTTGTGCTAAAGTGTGGTGTATATTTTCGCCGTAAATCGGCTGTTCATCCGTGGTATCGCCAAGCGCTGATAATAATTCCGGATCGAGCTGTGGTGAATCATCTTGCGCTAGTAGAATCGGCGCCTCTGGTGTCATATCAATGTTTTCTTGAACATGAGATTCAACTGGAGCGTTAAGCTGCAACACCGTGACATCATCTTGCATGGTTCCGTCGTCTGAAACGATTAAACGTTTCGAATGTAATTTAAATTGGCCAAGCGTTCGATTTTTAAACCGTCGTGTTGACCGGCAGTCAACCTAGAGGCATATTTTACACATCATGCTATACCTTCGTGATACCCTCAATGTGATATCCTCCAGGCTAGCTTAGAGATGTTTAATTATTTATTTTGAACCACATAAAATAGAGTTATTTTACGCATCATGCTACACCTTCGTGATACCCTCAATGTGATATCCTCCAGGCTAGCTTAGAGATGCTTTGTGACGTATTCACAGTTCTGTAGATCGTTGTAACTCATAGGTACACGAGATCACTTAATGGAAATAAAATATGTCATAACTAACCTTGATTTTTCTCGGAATCCGACGAAGATGAATATATAATCACACGACTTCGTTTCTTCGTTGCACGTTCTTTAAGTCTTTTAATTTTACTTTCATAGTAACTAATTTTTGTGTCACAGAAGCTACGCTTGGACATGATGAAAGTAATTCGAAGATAACTTTAACGAAATATCACTAATATTTTATGAAATATTGAAGAGCGAGTGCTTGTTGCCGCGCACAAAAAAAGAATGAGGCAGAGTGGTGGCGCCCGCGCTGGCGGGCCGGACGGAGCGCGTACAGGGGCATTTTTCAATCTACCCGAATATTTTAAAAGTGCGAAGTTGCCAGTACAATGAAGGTACTACATGTGTCTAATATTTATCTGAAGAATGAAACGTACGAAATATAATTATTATGCTTACTCTTCACAATTAAATACTCTTTCTCCCAAAAAGTGTTTCTCGTCAATTTCCCTATTTTCAACTTCTAATATTATTTATGTAGGAAGTGAAGTGTTGTACAATGGCCCTCAAAAGTTTCGACTTTACTGTAACTGACGTTTTGTACTTGTTGGTTGAAACTTTTGTTGCTTTATACTTTGCTCTCGTTAGTTGTGTTCATTTTGCCGTAAAAAGTTGAGTTAATTACTTTGTTCGATGTGAGAAGATTGACAGGGTAAGTGAGACCTAATTAATAGTTACGCCTTAACGGTTGGTGCACAGTAGGGAAGTACCTACTTACTTCCTGTTGGATATTTTCGACAAGGAAGCGGGTAAAACCGCGGTCAAAACCGACTTAAAAAAAATATCAAACATTTCAGCTTGGAATCTACTGGATCTACGGTAAAAGTTTGAGAGTTGATGGTAATGAGGTCAATGCAGAGTGATTACGTACGAATGTTTTGATTAGCGAAAATAATTCCGATGACGATTATTTTTGATATTTTGATCGATCAGTTTGGTATTTTTTTTAAATCGTGTCTTTTTATTCATTTTCGATAAAGTACAACACCATAATTCAATCAAAAAATTAGAACTGAATAAGATCAAAATAATCACAAAAACGCCTGGCCACAAAGCTGTCAACTTGTAATGTACCAAAGAGATGCCAGTCTCAAAACATTGCCACGTTGTATGAAACTGTTTAGCCGTAAAACAAGCCCTTTGGTCTACTAGAAAACATTTGAAAACGTTAATCCCGTTGACCTAATTACGGGCGACGGGATCCAACCCGATCGGAAAGCGCTGGGATTAAGTAGGATCGCAATGAACTATGTACTACGGTGGGTCCACAACCACAGGCCGGGGACACTAAATGGATAGAAACAGAAGGTCGGATTTATAACAATAAACAGGCTATAATATTCTCAAGGCTGGACATATGCCATCTCCCTATGAAAGAAAGTCGACGTATTTCATCACGCGGGCCCAGAGCGGGTTGGTGGAAGATATTTTTTTTCGAAAACATGTTGTTTGGTTTAGAACATGCCGGTTTCCTTACAACCCTCGACCGCAGACCAAAACTGGGGTGTGTCCAGTTGGCGAAAACATAAAAATGCTTTTACTTAAATTCACTGTGTGGACACGCGTAGAAATCTTTTAGAGTCCAGATTACGAAATAAAAAGTGATACTAATTTTGAGTTTCACCAACTGGTTACTCGCGTGTCCAGTTTCTTGTGTCGAGTTGGTGAATAACCCACGTATAGCGTGTCTTAACTTGTGTGCGTCCATTTCACTTGTTGTATGAAGTTAACCTTTTCTTACTATCCATTTTGTGTCGTATATGTAGGTAGTAAGGTTTAATAGGTGTTTAATTTAATCCAGCCAAAGTCCGGGACCCTTCTCGATCTGTGGTTTTTGATTTTGGAATTAGGCAGCTGCTATAAATACCCACATCTACTGAAATAGTTTACCACATATAAATATAATTGTGTGCGAGGAATCCTTTTATTGGGATAATTGAGGCACAGTTAATAATAGAAGCTGTAGCAATCGCTTTTTTATTTTAGGTAAGAACGAAACAAAGAAAGAAAACATATTTGTTTGGCACATGCCACCTGTGTAATAAAAAAAAAAAAATAAAACACTTAAATCTAAACAAACAAAAAAAGAGATGTGTGTCTCACGACTATGCCAAATAGACCCAGTTTAGTAAACTGCCAACTAGTGCCCGACGCCGGTTTTTAGTGCAGATCTTTTAAAGTACATCGTTCACAGAAAAAAGAAACTAGGTTTTTTTGATCAAATGATCATTCAGTCTCTAAAAATGAATGGGCCATAGAACATTTTCCTTTTTGCTACCGTTTGCCAGACGCTTTCATTAAAGGAATTTTCCCTTTAAAATTCCAGTTTCAACTAAAAAACAGTCTGGTTCATTTTCAGCTCCCCCTCCCGCCTTTTTCACCGAGACTGCAGAACCAGATACCATTCACACGTACTTACGATTTCTCAAACAAACTTACAATGCAATTTATATGCGGGACAGTTTTAAGTATGACCTGTCTAGACGTGGTGCTATCGACCACTGAACCATTGCTTCTTGAATAGGGTTACCGTTTTGGTATTAGGAAACTTCGTACAAACAGCTGTGATAGTGTAGTGGTGTGACTGTCGAACTACAAAGTTAATAATCGAATGACCCCCCCCCCGCGCTCTTGGGCAGAGCGAAGGGGAGTGTCAGACTTCTACTGACTAAAAACCGAACCCATGTTCCTTCTTTGCCCTTGCGCCGAGGCCACGTCATCTCGTTCTAAAATCCGCGTCCCCGGCAGGCGTCGGCCCTTGCGGGCTCCTCCTTGCTGACATCTCTTTGAGGCGCGCGTGGAACACGAACGCGCCGCCGACACGGTCTTTGCCGTCATGACGACGGCCGAAGTTATAGGTCTCGAGTTCGAATGCACCAAGACTCACCTCGGTTTTTTTTTTGGATTCAGGAAAAGGGCAGGATGATGATGGTGATGATATCTATGTGGTATAAATCCCTTGCTTTGGTAGAGGAAAACATTCTGAAGAAAACACCATGCCATTTTTTTCTTCGGTGTGGGAAATGATCAAACTACTCGTCGACGCCGCTACAAAACAACATGCCTAAGGGCTCGTTTACGGAGGCGCGGGGCGTCGCGCGGCGCGTGCAAAAGGCTCCTCTCGTGTTTTTTCATTAATTTACTGAGAGACGGGTCCACCGCAACAAACGCTGCATTTTAAAGTGACGAGCGAAAAATCACTTCTCGTAAAATCGACGTTTGAAATCGTTAACTTTTTCATACATCGCCATGTGTTTGAATTAAAATTGTAGCACGCGCCGCGCGACGCCCCGCCTGTACGTAAACACGCACTGAGAGATCATATTTCTTGACGGCTTGTAATGCCAAGTCAGAGACTCATGGGCGGCATAAAAATTCTGACACCAGGTTATGCCACACAATAAAGAATTAGATGACGAGAAATGTGATGTGTTAATGTGAAAACCAACCATGAAAAGTTTGCAAAGAGTTCAAAAGGGACCATAAGTTATGTTGCACGTAAATAATTAAATGTAATATTGATCATATTTGTACGCCAAATGGCAAAACATAGATCGCATTATAAACATGTAACACCTCTCTGTAACCTATGTTAACAAATAAACAATCTGAAACATCTGAAGATTCAAGATTCTTTATTTGCATGAAATATGGTACAATAATATGGTCTTAAATAAAGGTTTCACATATTTCGCTTACTTAATTCAGCCGAAATTGAAGCTGAACACGTGCGAAGGAATGCGATCGAATGGCAACCCTCTCGACAGCACTATCTAACTTGGCTTAAAATGTGATGTATTGAAAAATTTGGAAAAGCAACCAATAAATAGAACAGTTAGGGGAGAGTCGTACAGTACCGGCCGGCATCCAGTACTGGCCAGTTAGGGTTTCCAGGAATCTATAAGTGATGGCGCTGATCTGAATTTTGCCAATAAAGGAATGCGTTCTTAACAAGCTTAAGCCCCGCGCGGTGGCTCCCTGTCGCGACACGTTTACTGACAGCACGCCGATTTGTGTTGCGCATGGTGACCGCACGCTACACAACTAAAGTTCAGTGGTTGATTACAGTAGTTTTTTGAACGACTTCAAAATAAGTTAAACCTGGTATGTATTGATTACTTACATAGCTATTATAAAATATGTGTAATTTCACTATTCATTTGTATATTATTTTCAAAGGCCGCATATAAAAAAAAATCGTTTCTTACAGTACCGGCCACAAAATTGTCCTCCAGTACCGTCTACTATGTAGATTTTTATTTTATTTTTACAGCAAAAGATGTCAGCGATAAAAGAAAAAATAAGAAAAAAAATACCGGAGTCCTCCTCAAAAACCGAGCGAGGAAGAAACAATTTGTCCTTTGTGCCTCCCATCCCATCATCTTCATGAGATTCACTCATGAATGATGAAGATGATGGGATTCATTGTGGAAACTGCAAGGTTCGGGTCCATGAGGCTTGTGCAGCGCCACAGATATCAGAGCAGATATCATATCAGAGCTAAAAAACCAATAAACTTGTGATTTTTGTTTGGTATAAATGATCATTTTTATGCTGGCCGGTACTGGATGCCAATTTTCTTTGAGTTGATTTTCCATACTCTTCGTATTTTATTAATAAAGTTGATATTTTCTAAATAAAATAGTATTTTATTGTTTTTATTTACAGCACATGAATGCCTTAACACATTTTAGTTGATATTTAACATACAACCTGAGGGCTTTTTATTGTATCCTGCATAAACCTTAACGTGACGGTACTGTACGACTCTCCCCTATTTCTAAAACGTAGTCTTAGAAAGGACTTTTTAATTCCATACGCTACGGAGTCCACGATTTTTGCCTGATTAATGGCAAGAGACTCGCCCCCTATTACATGGGATTTAAACATACCTAACTAGCAAAATGTGGGTCTTGAGAAACTTGAGTCCCGCTGGTTTTACGAATTTGTAACACCCGTATAACGTAGAACTTAAATCGCTGTTACTTTGTTTTATTTTGTGCCTGGCTGTACTTTACGCATTATTATTGAGAAAACTTTTTGTTTCATTCGCGGTTCGAATAAACCCATTCAAATTCTTTTAAGGTCGATTCACACCGCGGTCCGAAACAGTCCATTCATAAGAGCTCTTCTGCGTTTCATACCGCGGTCCGAACCGCTCGTGCGAAACGACGAAAGACCCTAGTGGGTACACCTCTGCCTAACCCTTCGGGAATTACTGGCGTGATGTAACATTATGTAAACACTACTACTAAAAGAAGAATATTCAGCCTATTTTACAACCAAATAAAAAACCATTTTCAGTGTCTGCTTACAAATCCCTTATGTTCTTCTAAAAAAATATGTAGGTTTTATTTAGGCTCAAAGTAAAAATATCGTTCTAAAATCCTCAGCTATTACTCCTTAAACATTACTGAAATTATTCACGAGAACATATTTCTTTTTAAAACATTCCGAGCTCATTTCTTACGAAAGGGAAGAAACATTAACATTTATTTCCCAGCCCTGGGAAAAAGTTGACAAAATCGTCCTATTTACAATTCTAATGTTTACAATGTCTCTAATCAAATTCTTTGAACAAATTGAATGTTTCATTTGTTTTTGTTAAAAGGGAAAAATAAGAAACAACTGTGTTTTTTTGTTGTAATAATTATTTGCAGCTACCTTCGGTGTATTCAATCCCCGCGTTTTATTCTTACAAACTGAGTAAAAAGGAGGAGGTCATGTATTTGGTATGGCATGTATATTTTTTTTTTATTCTCAAATTTCCCTGTGGTTTTGGCATTAAGTAGACTTTTCTTGAGTAGTTCAAGAGCTTGTTCAAAACATGTCGTAAGTTAGGTGCCAGTCTAACCGAAAACAGCTAAATACCAATAATATATTATGTAGGTAAATATCATGTAAACACAATAAAATCATACCTCAAGTAACTAACACCCCATAAAAATTATATATTCAACAAAGATATGCTTCACAAAAAGGCATATATTACCATAAAAAAGAAAACCTACAGTTAAATAAATAGTAATAAATATGTAAATGGCTGACATAAAAAAGAGAAGTTTCCTCAAATCGGGGAACATAAAATGGATATTTTCGGCGAATGATACAAGTTATAAAAGTGGTTTTACATAAAAAAAAATCCGGCTAACTGTGAGTCGGACTAGCTCATGAAGGGTTCCGTACCATTATCTATAGAAAAACGGCAAAAAAAATCATGCCTGTAATATTTATTTTATTATAATTTTATTATGGTAAAAATACAACTGACTATTTTGTGAATATTTCAAGTACCTACCTGTTGCCATTATTGATATCGAGCAAAATCGAGCAAGAAAATCGCATTTGTTGTACAGGAGCCCCCCATATTTATTTTATTTCGTTTTTAGTATTTGTTGTTATAGCGGAAACAGAAATACATAATTTGTGAAAATTTCAACGGTCAAGCTATCGCATTTCTTTAGATATAGCCTGGTGTCAGACAGACGGACGGACGGACAGTGAAGTCTTAGTAATAGGGTCCCGTTTTTACCCTTTAGGTACAGAACCCTAAAAAACGTGGACAAATGATTGAATGTGAACAAAGGCAATAGATAGTATAAAATAAAAAGGACAATGGCATGTTTATTGCTTCCTATTGGGTAACTACATAAACTGAGAAAAAAATATAAAGGAAATAACATGACATAACATCACGCCTGTAATACCCGAAGGATACATCAAATCCAAGTATTGTTTACAATTATTCTGCTGTGTAGGTATACATTTCAGCAAAATAAATTCAGCGTGGTCAAAGGGGCAAAATGGACAAAGGTCACAAAAAGGCAAAATAAGAAGCCTAAATTCACATTTTAAAATAAAGATGGATACAATCTAGTTCTTTAATAAGTTCAAAGTTTTGAGTAGCCATACCTAGCTATTGTTCGACATCAAAATGCATAAAAACTTCGTTTCTCAGTTTGTCTTATTAACTTTCAAATTCTTGAGGATAACTCAATTTCAAGTCATATGCAGTTTCGTCATTTCTTCTCTTTTTAGCGAGTCGATGGGAGTCTAAATAAACTTAAGGCGGGGTTGCAGTACTTTTAAGATTTTTGAACCTATGAAAATCGCACTAAATATGAGTTTTTAATAAATAAAAATCGTTACATAAAAATTGAACATACTCTCAAGTAAATCGTAAAGATAGAAACGCGAATTAGAATGATCGGATCGTTTTTTTTTTTTTATCAAATATGACTCTAAATCACAATTTCAAACGTGTACTGCTAAGACATAGTTATATCAGTAGATAGAACTTTTTATTCTGAAGTAAATGTTGAAAACATATTGTTTAATTTCTTTATCATTTTTCTCCAAGAAGAAAAATTTAGGCATTATATCGCTCGCCGGGCAGTGCGGGGGGTGAGGTCGTGCGTGCGTACATATCAACACAGTACTGCAATCTCGCCTTAACATAACAACACAGGTTAGGCCGAGGAGTAATCGAATAGCACATCTTTGGGGGTAATGAGGAACAGGGTGTAAAGCTCCTCATCCCCCATAGAAAAGGGAGGATCCTCCGACCGGACGGGTGTTGTGTCCGGCGGGCTAACTGCCCGACAGTTGTAAGTCGGGAACTCCTATATAGGCTTATGTCGCGGATAAAGTTGATAGCGCGATGTAGGATTTCTGTCAATCGTTGTTAGTACGCAGGTGTTGCGATAGATGTCGCTAGTCGCCACATCACTCCCCTCCGAGACCGGAGGTCGAAAGCAGGTTAAGTCTTGGCGCTTGTCAGCCAGTGAAAGGTTCTAGTGAGTCGGAACCGGATGCCGCATAGTTCACGGTGAGTCGGAACTGTCTGCGGTGATGCCCCAGTGAGTCGGGGTGATGCTGCATATTAGCTCCAGTGAGTCGGAGTGATGCAGTGCTTGCCGTGATGCTGCGTATGCTCCAGTGAGTCGGAGTGTGCAGTGCTGCGTAGTGGCTGGCTGCTGCGTCGACCAGGAGAGACCGGCCGAAGTGCAGTGTGCTGTGCCAAAGTCGCTGATGAGGCTGGGGGTGATGTCCAGGAATGCGCTTCCGCTGCATGCTGGTGGACAGGATACCCCATGAAGCCGTGGCTGCTGGCTGACGGTATGACTCGCTGCTCGAAGGCGAAGGGGAAGTGGTGACGACGTCTGAAGTAGTTGCACGAAGGCTGCGCTGACGTTCATGCTCGGGGTCACCAGTTTGGGGGGTAATGAGGAACAGGGTGTAAAGCTCCTCATCCCCCATAGAAAAGGGAGGATCCTCCGACCGGACGGGTGTTGTGTCCGGCGGGCTAACTGCCCGACAGTTGTAAGTCGGGAACTCCTATATAGGCTTATGTCGCGGATAAAGTTGATAGCGCGATCTAGGATTTCTGTCAATCGTTGTTAGTACGCAGGTGTTGCGATAGATGTCGCTAGTCGCCACATCCATTTTCCGCCAGTAACTTTTAAATAGGTTATTCTATCCCAGTCTATTATCTCTCTAGGTATCTAATCAACAACTACCTAACAACTCTATAAAGTTAAACTTCAACCACCGCAATAGAACACCACTCCTACTAAAACGGTTTTATTTAAATTTTCCCATTGACTACGCCGCGTACTGCGTACCCACTGGGAAAATACGCGTAACTTTTCAGTACGCCGCGTCGCGTACAAAATATTAACTTGTTAGTAACGAAGCTAGTTTGTCAAGTACTTACTTAATGTTTATTCAACGTGGATAGTAAACCGTGTGTTTTTGAACTTTATAATATTCCTTTTTCACGCATAGTTAGCGTTGATGTGTTAGACTTTTTAAGCCATTTTTACTCAGTCGTTTAGTGGCTACACGTGATCAAGGTGGAAGCTCCAGGGTAGCCCGCGAAATTCGAATTCTAATACGTTTTTTTTTAATTTGCTGGTCAGTGTGGGTTGGTCGTTTCCTATGAAGAAAACCCTGCAAGAAAATCCATGGTTACTCTTTTAAAATTGTTTGGTTTCGCAATATTTTTATGTTTAAAGCATTATTACTTAGATATGGGCGGACAACGTAGGCCCGACAATGGGGCTTTGAATACTACACAAAAATAAGTAGCTAATTAAAAAGTAAAAGTAAAACAAGGTAAAGTAACAAGCGTCAAAGAATCTACAAGGCCACACTGTTCCCACATTCACAAAATATTATCGTTAAAAAGAATCTATAGTAGTACAACATATCACGTCTAGATGAAGTAGTTTACGATTGTGGTCACGTTACGTTACTAAAAAGTTTTTGGCAAAGAAATTGGTGTTTTGTGTTCAAAGGAGTTGATTAGAAGCAATACTTCCCACTCTATTTTGAAGTTAAAACTTTAGCCAACAATTTACAAGAATAAAACCTTTGTAGCATCTCAATAAAGACTGTTTGCTGAGATGTAAACTGTTCAGACAAATATGTATAGTGACTTAGTGAGTATTCTCAAATATTTTTAAACCAAGTTCATGTATAGTTTCTTTGGACTATAAAGTATGATATGGCAAGAAAGGAGTCTTATGATGAGTCTATGACGTAGGTACCTATCATCATTCAGCCTGTAATGTGCCCACTGCAGGGACTCAGGCTTTATCTCTAAGGATGGGCTTTAATCCAAAACGCGGGCCCAATGCGGGTTGGTAGATACCGATTTTCAACTATAATAATAAAATTCACTACCTTGTCTTATTTTTAATCAAAAGTTTTTATAATTTCACGGCCACCGATCGACTTTCAAAGAAAAACTAGTTATTCCAAATGTATCAAGTTTTTTAATCGCTTAGTTCTGATGCACAAGAGTTTTTATTAACCAGATTTGTAGAAATAAATTAAGTTTCTTTATAACTCATAATAAATATTTATTTCAATAATAATGGCTCCGCGAGATCATCAGTAACACCAAGGGGTTGCTGGCCTTTCTCGGGGAGTTAGAATCGATCGAATAATATTCCCACCCGTAGACAAAATACTCGCTTTATGCGGCCGCCACACTATGCTCCTCGCGCTGCTCATCGCTATGCTCCTCGCGCTGCCGCTATTTGCCGCGATGTTGCTCGCTCTGCCCACACTGCTCTACTCGCGCAATTATTAATTGCGACGCTCCTCACTTGTTATTAGCCTTTGGTGGACGATGAAACTGTAGCATCGTGCGCGCTATGCATTTTTAGTATAGTTAATTATATGTATCAATGTCATAAAAAGAAATGTCGTCATGTGTCATCGTCGTCATCGTCCTCGCCAACGGAGATGGTGGATCACAGGTATTCATCGCGCGATCATCGCGGAGCGGTGGGTAGGACGAGGAGCATGACGTGCGGCATGACGTTGCCACACTATGTCCCTGCCTCCTTTCCTCGCTACTTCCCATGCCACTCGTCGAGTGTGTGGCGGCCGCATTAGACATGGAGTTGCGGATACCAGCCCGATAAACAATATAATATTTCACATTTTATAAAAATAACCTTTACTTAATAAAACAATTTTATTTACGAAGAAAGCCAAATGCTCAAAATATAACCATTATTTTTAAAAAGATACTTCCGCATAAAATCATCTAAAAGCTTTATAATGACGCTTAAAATGTAAAAATTACGGGAATGTAAAAATATCAACCTAAATATTTTCATAAATATCACAAAATCCTCCCGTTGCTATAGCAACAGATCGAAAGGCGGAATTTCCCTTAAAATAATTGACTTAATTAACAACAACCTCTTTTATTTGTGTTCTGAAATTAAACCACACTGTATGAAGTACAAAAGGTTGACTTTTTATATATTTTGATTTCGTCTTACCGCATTAAAAGATTCATCATCAACAGCCATAAGACGTCCACTGCTGGACAAGGGCCTCCCCATAGATCGCCATAACGAACGGCAGCTTGCCGTTTGCATCCACCGGCTGCCCGCGACTCTCACGATGTCGTCGGTCCACCTGGTGGGAGGCCTACCAACGCTGCTGCGTCTTCCGGTTCGTGGTCGCCACTCGAGAACCTTCCTACCCCATCGGTTGTCGGTTCTTCGAGCTATGTGGCCTGTCCATTGCCACTTTAACTTGCAAAAATCAAAATTAAAAGATCATCAAAAGATTATTATGCGATATCACTATTCTTCTTCTTAGCGTGTCGATGGCAAACCGTCACTAAATAAATTATATTAATTTGGCCCAATAATCAGCTATGCGAACTCCGCTCGCTGATGCAGTCATTAGATCATCAAGTGTGCAGGTGTCAGGGCATGCAGCGCAAGATGGAAGGTGGGCCATTGTCTGTGGAGACACGCCGCACACACACTTGAGATCCGTACCGTCTATGAACCCCCATCTGAAGAGATTGTCTTTGCTACGGCCGACTTGGGTTCGGAGTCTATTTAGAGATTTCCAAGTCGGCCACGGCAAATCATGACCGGGTGGAAGGCTTTCAGATGGCTCGATGAAGTCGTCAGGGGGCTTAAACAGGTCCCGCCAGAGCTCTCGTCTTGCTATGGCAGCATTTCTAATAGCTGGACCAGCCCCCCTATTGCGTATCTTTTTAACGTCAGTGGCTATCAGAAATGTCCATAGATTAACTGTAAATTGTTTATGGTTTGGTACATTTTTTTCTTAAAAACTCACCATTTGACAGTTATTTGATAGACATTATAAGTTATCCACTGTCAATAAAAGATACACAATAGCCCTGCTGTACTGTTAACGCACCCAAAAAAACTTTTACGACTTTTCAGTCTCTGGGGCACTGCAATGTGATTGTGCATTGGGTGGCGTGGGTCAGCGTGTAGCTTCGACCTCTCAGTGCAGCTGGCTATGGTCCTCCGAACCTTTGGGGGCGCAATCCCAGTTAGTGGATACAGCATTCGTACCGGGGTCGGTTTCAGGCAACCACTAATAATCCGGCACGTCTCATTTAGAGCTGTATCCACTAGGTCGGCATGGGCAGAACGGTTCCATACTGGGCAAGCATATTCACCAGCGGAGAAGCAGAGCGCCAAACCAGTGGTCCGAAGGATATCACTATCACTAATGCACTTACACATCATTTTAAAACAAAGTCACCGCCTCTGTCTGTCTGTTAGCGATAAACTCAAAAACTTCTGCAACGATTTTCAATATGTTTTCTTCAATGGATAGAATGGTTCCCGAGGGAGCCGATAGGAGGTTTTAGATAATTTTTTGTTTAGTTCCGACAACCACGCGGGTGAAGCCACGGGCATTAGTTAGTTAAGTATATTTGAAAAGCATTGTCTCGCACACACACATACATGAAATCGGTCTACGATGAATATAAAAGTTCAGTTTTCTCAATGTAAGCACTTTTTTAAAGTACTACGCAAGCACGCTTGAGGCAGATCCGACGATTTGAATCTTTGAGCCACATACAAAGAGTAAAAATAGGTGAATCAATAGATATACGCGTACGCGAGTGCGCTTGCGCTGCACTCGCTGTACGTGAAGCGTGTCTATGTGTGCGTGGAGATCTCAATCAAATGCCGGTCGCGAGTGCGCTTGGACTCACTGTACGTGAAGTGTGCGAGGAGATCTCAAACAAATGCCGGTCGCAAGTGCGCTTGGACTCACTGTACGTGAAGTGTGCGAGGAGATCTCAAACAAATGCCGGTCGCAAGTGCGCTTGCATTCGCTGTACGTGAAGCGTGTTTATGTGTGCGAGGAGATCTCAAACAAATGCCGGTCGCGAGTGCGCTTGTACTCGCTATACGTGAAGTGTGTCTATGTGTGCGTTAATTTTCGCTCGTTGTATAAACCCGACCTACTGTTGTAATGTAATTCGTGGTAAAACCCTCGTTTATCATAAATTAATGTTTACTCCGATTAATAAGACAGCTGGTTCTAATTAATTATCTCGAACAAAGAAGTAGAATTAATGAGGCTTAAATATTTTCGTAATTAATGGTTTTTCGGAGCAGGATTTAGAATGATGAGGCAAATACAGATTGTATTGCACTGTTTTAAGGTTCACAATGAACTGTTATCATCATGATCATCAGCTTACAGCAGTCCACTAGGACATAGGCCTCTCTAATTACTCGTCACTCAGCTTAATTCTCGGAAACTGTCATCTAGATACTACCAGCCTTGCCTGGATTTGACATCACAACCTCGTACATTTCAGGTGAAGTCATAACCTCTGGGCCATCACGACAATACAATTTGACTGATCTTTTGCCCGCAGCTTCGCACGCCTGGATGTCGGAAATATCAAAAAAGTCGATTTTCTATACAAACTCTCAAAGCTAAACACAGACTGAAGATGTATTTAGTTCAATATCATTTCATGCAAGTACGATATCATTAGATAGAAAAAACCACAAAGAGTTGAACAAAGGAAAACAAACGCGGAAAATTCTTTTAATTATACTATATAAAGCTAAACTTTATATTATACTATATAAAGCTAAACTACCACTCACTCACTGACTGACTGACTCACTGACATAATTGTTCTCCCAGATGGTGGATGGGGAGGTGGGTATATTTTGACAGATTCGTAAACAAGTAACTCTGGTGAGTATGGGAAAAGTCCGAAACCCCCCCTTTTTGCCCCCCCTCCCCCCCCTCCCTATCGTATCTCGGAAACTAAGAGACCGGTATTTTTTTTTTATTACGGATTCGTATAGAGGAGGCTCGGTAAAGTAAAAATCATTTTTCAAAGTGGCCCCCCTTGCCCCCCTTCTCCCCCCCTTTAGGCGAATCTCGGAAATAAAGAGAATTTTCAAGTTTTTTTTTAGGGATTCGTATAGAGGAGGCTTGGGGAAGGAAAAACCATTAAGAAAATTTGACCCCCTTGCCCCCCTCCACCCCCCCTTTCGGATCTCGGAAGTTAAGAGACTTGGAACAAATTTTTTTTCAGATTCATATAGAGGGGCATTGCGTTAGTCAAAATCATTTTTAGAAACTCCCCCCTCTCCCCCCCTTCTCCCCCCCCCCCCCTCTTCACCCCTTTTTTTCTGTTTTGTTTACAGATTCGTATAGGATAGGAGGCTCGGGGAAGTAAAATGGTGGTACCGGTAAAGCGAAGGGGGGAGCGGGCGAGCGAAGCGAGCCGGCGACCCCCGTAGCGTAGGGATAATGTCATGATAGCTTTCCGGTGGTAGGTAGGTCCTGAGTGGAGCGAACCTGCGAGACCGAGTGGAGCGAAGGGGGGAGGTGGCGAGCGAAGCGAGCCGGCGACCTCCTTAGCGTAACGAAGGTTGAGTGGGTGAAGCGTAACGAAGGTTGAGTAGGTAGGTGTAGGTAGGTAGTAGGTAGGTGTAGGTAGGTGTAGGTAGGTGTAGGTGTAGTAGGTAGATGGTAGGCAGGTGTAGGTGGGTGGTGGCATACGTGAGATTCATATAGAGGAGGCTCGGAGAAGTAAAATCCGTTTTTAAAATTTGAACCCCATGCCCCCCTTCACCCCCCCTTCAGGCGGATCTCGGAAGTTAAGAGAATTACGTGTTTTTTTTTTAGGGATTCGTATAGAGGAGGCTTGGGGAAGTAAAAACCATTTTGAAAATTTGACCCCCTTGCCCCCCCTTTACCCCCCCCTTTCGGATCTCGGAAGTTAAGAGACTTGGAACATTTTTTTTTTCAGATTCATTGAAAGGGGCATACAGTTAGTCGAAATCATTTTTCGAACCCCCCCCCCCCTCCCCCCCCCTTCAACACCCCCCCTCTTCACCTCTTTTTTTCTATTTTGTTTACGGATTCGTATAGAGGAGGCTCGGGGAAGTAAAATGGTGGTACCGGTAAAGCGAAGGGGGGAGCGGGCGAGCGAAGCGAGCCGGCGACCCCCGTAGCGTAGGGATAATGTCATGATAGCTTTCCGGTGGTAGGTAGGTCCTGAGTGGAGCGAACCTGCGAGACCGAGTGGAGCGAAGGGGGGAGGTGGCGAGCGAAGCGAGCCGGCGACCTCCTTAGCGTAACGAAGGTTGAGTGGGTGAAGCGTAACTCAGGGGCGACGACAAGCAAACTTTAGGGTAATGTTTTTTTAGTGGTAGTAGGAGGTAGTAGGTAGGTAGTAGGTAGGTGTAGGTAGGTAGGTGTAGGTAGGTGTAGGTAGGTGTAGGTAGGTGTAGGTAGGTGTAGGTAGGTGTAGGTAGGTGTAGGTAGGTGTAGGTAGGTGTAGGTAGGTGTAGGTAGGTGTAGGTAGGTGTAGGTAGGTGTAGGTAGGTGTAGGTAGGTGTAGGTAGGTGTAGGTAGGTGTAGGTAGGTGTAGGTAGGTGTAGGTAGGTGTAGGTAGGTGTAGGTAGGTGTAGGTAGGTGTAGGTAGGTGTAGGTAGGTGTAGGTAGGTGTAGGTAGGTGTAGGTAGGTGTAGGTAGGTGTAGGTAGGTGTAGGTAGGTGTAGGTAGGTGTAGGTAGGTGTAGGTAGGTGTAGGTAGGTGTAGGTAGGTGTAGGTAGGTGTAGGTAGGTGTAGGTAGGTGTAGGTAGGTGTAGGTAGGTGTAGGTAGGTGTAGGTAGGTGTAGGTAGGTAGTGGGTAGGTGTAGGTAGGCAGACCCGCGAGCTGCGCGCAGCGAGCGCAGCCACGCAAATACTAGTTATACTATATAAAGCTAAACTACCACTCACTCACTGACTGACTCACTGACATCATTGTTCTCCCAGATGTTGGATGGGGAGGTGGGTATATTTTGACAGATTCGTAAACAAGTAACTCTGGTGAGTATGGGAAAAGTCCGAAACCCCCCCTTCCCCCCCCCCTTCTTCCCCCTCCCTATCGTATCTCGGAAACTAAAAGACCCGTATTTTTTTTTTTTTACGGATTCGTATAGAGGAGGCTCGGTAAAGTAAAAATCATTTTTCAAAGTGACCCCCCTTGCCCCCCTTCTCCCCCCCTTTAGGCGGATCTCGGAAATAAAGAGAATTTACGGGTTTTTTTTTAGGGATTCGTATAGAGGAGGCTTGGGGAAGGAAAAACCATTTTGAAAATTTGACCCCCTTGCCCCCCTCCACCCCCCCCCCCCCCCCTTTCGGATCTCGGAAGTTAAGAGACTTGGAACGAATTTTTTTTCAGATTCATATAGAGGGGCATTGCGTTAGTCGAAATCATTTTTAGAAACTCCTCCCTCTCCCCCCCCTTCACCCCCCCCCCCCTCTTCACCCCTTTTTTTCTGTTTTGTTTACAGATTCGTATAGGATAGGAGGCTCGGGGAAGTAAAATGGTGGTACCGGTAAAGCGAAGGGGGGAGCGGGCGAGCGAAGCGAGCCGGCGACCCCCGTAGCGTAGGGATAATGTCATGATAGCTTTCCGGTGGTAGGTAGGTCCTGAGTGGAGCGAACCTGCGAGACCGAGTGGAGCGAAGGGGGGAGGTGGCGAGCGAAGCGAGCCGGCGACCTCCTTAGCGCAACGAAGGTTGAGTGGGTGAAGCGTTACTCAGGGGCGACGACAAGCAAACTTTAGGGTAATGTTTTTTTAGTGGTAGTAGGAGGTAGTAGGTAGGTAGTAGGTAGGTGTAGGTAGGTGTAGGTAGGTGTAGGTAGGTGTAGGTAGGTGTAGTTAGGTGTAGGTAGGTGTAGGTAGGTGTAGGTAGGTGTAGGTAGGTGTAGGTAGGTGTAGGTAGGTGTAGGTAGGCAGACCCGCGAGCTGCGCGCAGCGAGCGCAGCCGCGCAAATACTAGTTATACTATATAAAGCTAAACTACCACTCACTGACTGACTGATCTATTGACATAATTGTTCTCCCAGATGGTGGATGGGGAGGTGGGTATATTTTGACAGATTCGTAAACAAGTAACTCTGGTGAGTATGGGAAAAGTCCGAAACCCCCCCTTTTATCCCCCCCTCCCCCCCCTCCCTATCGTATCTCGGAAACTAGGAGACCCGTATTTTTTTTTTATTACGGATTCGTATAGAGGAGGCTCGGTAAAGTATAAATCATTTTTCAATGTTGCCCCCCTTGCCCCCCTTTTGCCCCCCTTTCGACGGATCTCGGAAATGAAGAGATTTTACGTGTTTTTTTTTAGGGATTCGTATAGAGGAGGCTTGGGGAAGGAAAAACCATTTTGAAAATTTGACCCCCTTGCCCCCCTCCACCCCCCCCTTTCGGATCTCGGAAGTTAAGAGACTTGGAAGATTTTTTTTTTCAGAATCATTGATTGAAAGGGGCAATGAGTTAATCGAGATCATTTTTCAAAGCTCCCCCCCCCCTTCACCCCCCCCCCCCCTCTTCACCCCTTTTTTTCAGTTTTGTTTACGGATTCGTATAGAGGAGGCTCGGGAAAGTAAAATGGTGGTACCGGTAAAGCGAAGGGGGGAGCGGGCGAGCGAAGCGAGCCGGCGACCCCCGTAGCGTAGGGATAATGTCATGATAGCTTTCCGGTGGTAGGTAGGTCCTGAGTGGAGCGAACCTGCGAGACCGAGTGGAGCGAAGGGGGGAGGTGGCGAGCGAAGCGAGCCGGCGACCTCCTTAGCGTAACGAAGGTTGAGTGGGTGAAGCGTAACTCAGGGGCGACGACAAGCAAACTTTAGGGTAATGTTTTTTTAGTGGTAGCAGGAGGTAGTAGGTAGGTGGTAGGGGTAGTAGGTAGTAGGTAGGTGGTAGGTAGTAGGTAGTAGGTAGTAGGTAGGTGTAGGTAGGTGGTAGGTCGGTTTAGGTAGGTAGTAGGTAGGTGTTAGGTAGGTGGTAGGTAGGTTTAGGTAGGTAGTAGGTAGGTGTAGGTAGGTGGTAAGTAGGTGTAGGTAGGTGGTGTCATTCGTGAGATTCATATAGAGGAGGCTCGGGGAAGTATAATCCGTTTTTCAAATTTGAACCCCTTGCCCCCCTTCACCCCCCCTTTAGGCGGATCTCGGAAGTTAAGAGACTTAGAACATTTTTTTTTCAAATTCATTGAGAGGTGCAATGCGTTAGTCGAAATCATTTTTCAAAGCGACCCCTCTCCCCCTCTCCACGCCTCGCGAGCTGCGCGCAGCTCGCGCACCCACGCAAATACTAGTTATACTATATAAAGCTAAACTACCACTCACTCACTGACTGACAGAATTGTTCTCCCAGATGGTGGATGGGGAGGTGGGTATATTTTGACAGATTCGTAAACAAGTAACTCTGGTGAGTATGGGAAAAGTCCGAAACCCCCCCTTTTTGCCCCCCTCCCCCCCCTCCCTATCGTATCTCGGAAACTAAAAGACCCGTATTTTTTTTTTTTTACGGATTCGTATAGAGGAGGCTCGGTAAAGTAAAAATCATTTTTCAAAGTGGCCCCCCTTCTCCCCCCCTTTAGGCGAATCTCGAAAGTTAAGAGAATTTACGAGTTTTTTTTTAGGGATTCGTATAGAGGAGGCTTGGGGAAGTAAAAACCATTTTGAAAATTTGACCCCCTTGCCCCCCTCCACCCCCCCCCCCCCCCTTTCGGATCTCGGAAGTTAGGAGACTTGGAACGATTTTTTTTTCAGATTCATATAGAGGGGCATTGCGTTAGTCGAAATCATTTTTAGAAACCCCCCCCCCCCCTTCACCCCCCCCCCCCCTCTTCACCCCTCTTTTTCTGTTTTGTTTACAGATTCGTATAGGATAGGAGGCTCGGGGAAGTAAAATGGTGGTACCGGTAAAGCGAAGGGGGGAGCGGGCGAGCGAAGCGAGCCGGCGACCCCCGTAGCGTAGGGATAATGTCATGATAGCTTTCCGGTGGTAGGTAGGTCCTGAGTGGAGCGAACCTGCGAGACCGAGTGCAGCGAAGGGGGGAGGTGGCGAGCGAAGCGAGCCGGCGACCTCCTTAGCGTAACGAAGGTTGAGTGGGTGAAGCGTAACGAAGGTTGAGTAGGTAGGTGTAGGTAGGTAGTAGGTAGGTGTAGGTATGTGTAGGTAGGTGTAGGTAGGTGTAGGTAGGTGTAGGTAGGTGTAGGTAGGTGTAGGTAGGTGTAGGTAGGTGTAGGTAGGTGTAGGTAGGTGTAGGTAGGTGTAGGTAGGTGTAGGTAGGTGTAGGTAGGTGTAGGTAGGTGTAGGTAGGTGTAGGTAGGTGTAGGTAGGTGTAGGTAGGTGTAGGTAGGTGTAGGTAGGTGTAGGTAGGTGTAGGTAGGTGTAGGTAGGTGTAGGTAGGTGTAGGTAGGTGTAGGTAGGTGTAGGTAGGTGTAGGTAGGTGTAGGTAGGTGTAGGTAGGTGTAGGTAGGTGTAGGTAGGTGTAGGTAGGTGTAGGTAGGTGTAGGTAGGTGTAGGTAGGTGTAGGTAGGTGTAGGTAGGTGTAGGTAGGTGTAGGTAGGTGTAGGTAGGTGTAGGTAGGTGTAGGTAGGTGTAGGTAGGTGTAGGTAGGTGTAGGTAGGTGTAGGTAGGTGTAGGTAGGTGTAGGTAGGTGTAGGTAGGTGTAGGTAGGTGTAGGTAGGTGTAGGTAGGTGTAGGTAGGTGTAGGTAGGTGTAGGTAGGTGTAGGTAGGTGTAGGTAGGTGTAGGTAGGTGTAGGTAGGTGTAGGTAGGTGTAGGTAGGTGTAGGTAGGTGTAGGTAGGTAGTAGGTAGTTGTAGGTAGGTAGTATTGGAACATTTTTTTTTTCAGATTCATTGAGAGGTGCAATGCGTTAGTCGAAATCACTTTTCAAAGCTCCCCCTCTCCCCCCCTTCACGCCTCGCGAGCTGCGCGCAGCTCGCGCACCCACGCAAATACTAGTTATACTATATAAAGCTAAATTACCACTGACTGACTGACTGACTCACTCACTGACATAATTGTTCTCCCAGATGGTGGATGGGGAGGTGGGTATATTTTGACAGATTCGTAAACAAGTAACTCTGGTGAGTATGGGAAAAGTGCCAAACCCCCCCTTTTTGCCCCCCCTCCCCCCCCTCCCTATCGTATCTCGGAAACTAAAAGACCCGTTTTTTTTTTTTTTACGGATTCGTATAGAGGAGGCTCGGTAAAGTAAAAATCATTTTTCAAAGTGACCCCCCTTGCCCCCCTTCTCCCCCCCTTTAGGCGAATCTCGAAAGTTAAGAGACTTGGAACGATTTTTTTTTTCAGATTCATTTAGAGGGGCCTTTGCGTTAATCGAAATCATTTTTCGAGACTCCCCCCCTCACCCCCCTTCAACCCCCCCCCCCCCCCTTTTCACCTTTTTTTTTTTTTTTTTTTCTTACATAAAACTATTGAGGGGCGTTGAAACCTGTCCGGTGGTGGTACAGCGGCAAAGCGAAGGGGGGAGCGGGCGAGCGAAGCGAGCCGGCGACCCCCGTAGCGTAGGGATAATGTCATGATAGCTTTCCGGTGGTAGGTAGGTCCTGAGTGGAGCGAACCTGCGAGACCGAGTGGAGCGAAGGGGGAGGTGGCGAGCGAAGCGAGCCGGCGACCTCCTTAGCGTAACGAAGGTTGAGTGGGTGAAGCGTAACTCAGGGGCGACGACAAGCAAACTTTAGGGTAATGTTCTTTTAGTGGTAGTAGGAGGTAGTAGGTAGGTGGTAGGTAGTGTAGGTATGTGTAGGTAGGTGTAGGTAGGTAGTAGGTAGGTGTAGGTAGGTAGTAGGTAGGTGTAGGTAGGTAGTAGGTAGGTGTAGGTAGGTGTAGGTAGGTGTAGGTAGGTGAAGGTAGGTGTAGGTAGGTGAAGGTAGGTGTAGGTAGGTAGTAGGTAGGTAGTAGGTAGGTGTAGGTAGGTAGTACCGCGAGCTGCATTGAAAAATTTTGTTTTTTCAGATTCATTGAGAGGTGCAATGCGTTAGTCGAAATCATTTTTCAAAGCGCCCCCTCTCCCCCTCTTCACGCCTCGCGAGCTGCGCGCAGCTCGCGCACCCACGCAAATACTAGTTATACTATATAAAGCTAAATTACCACTGACTGACTGACTGACTCACTCACTGACATAATTGTTCTCCCAGATGGTGGATGGGGAGGTGGGTATTTTTTGACAGATTCGTAAACAAGTAACTCTGGTGAGTATGGGAAAAGTGCCAAACCCCCCCTTTTTGCCCCCCCTCCTCCCCCTCCCTATCGTATCTCGGAAACTAAGAGACCCGTATTTTTTTTTTTTTACGGATTCGTATAGAGGAGGCTCGGTAAAGTAAAAATCATTTTTCAAAGTGGCCCCCCTTGCCCCCCTTTTCCCCCCCTTTTGGCGGATCTCGGAAATAAAGAGAATTACGTGTTTTTTTTTAAGAATGCGTATAGAGGAGGCTTGGGGAAGTAAAAACCATTTTGAAAATTTGACCCCCTTGCCCCCCTTCATCCCCCCCCTTTCGGATCTCGGAAGTTAAGAGACTTGGAACATTTTTTTTTTCAGATTCATTGGGAGGGGCATTGCGTTAGTCGAAATCATTTTTAGAAACTCCCCCCCTCTCCCCCCCTTCACCCCCCCCCCTCTTCACCCCTTTTTTTTCTCTTTTGTTTACAGATTCGTATAGGATAGGAGGCTTGGGGAAGTAAAATGGTGGTACCGGTAAAGCGAAGGGGGGAGCGGGCGAGCGAAGCGAGCCGGCGACCCCCGTAGCGTAGGGATAATATCATGATAGCTTTCCGGTGGTAGGTAGGTCCGGTGGTAGGTGGCAACTACAGTACTTTCACAAGTTATTATGCCTTGTGATTGTGACTGTAGCGTAGGAGTGCAATGCGTCGTTTCGGGAGTTGCTGCGTCGGGCTGCGCGGCGCCGGATGTTACCGGCGGCGAGTGCTGTGGGTGCGGGGGCGCGCGGCGGCGTGTGCCGTGGAAGCGGGTGTGCGGGGCTCCGGGTCGCGGGGCGGCGGTTGCACGTTGCGGCGTGCATTCGTTGTTCCGTGATTCGGGGTCTCGAGCATTCGTTGTTGCGGTTTGCGTCGCTGCGTGCTTTTGTGCTCGCAGTGTTCGTTGTTGCGGGCATTCGGTGGCGTGTGGTTCGGCGTGGTGACTTTCGGAATGACGTATTGCACTCGTAGTTTCGTTCTTCTTCCGTCCTTCTGACATTCAAAAGTGCCTGTAATGGCTTAATTGAAATAAAATATTTGAGTTTGAGTTTGAGTTTGAGTCCTGAGTGGAGCGAACCTGCGAGACCGAGTGGAGCGAAGGGGGGAGGTGGCGAGCGAAGCGAGCCGGCGACCTCCTTAGCGTAACGAAGGTTGAGTGGGTGAAGCGTAACTCAGGGGCGACGACCAGCAAACTTTAGGGTAATGTTTTTTTAGTGGTAGCAGGAGGTAGTAAGTAGGTAGGTGGTAGGTAGGTGATAGGTAAGTAGTAGGTAGGTGTAGGTAGGTAGGTAGGTGTAGGTAGGTGGTAGGTAGGTGATAGGTAAGTAGTAGGTAGGTGTAGGTAGGTAGGTAGGTGTAGGTAGGTAGTAGGTTGGTAGTAGGTAGGTGTATATAGGTATGTATATCAGATTCATTGAAAGGGGCAATGCGTTAGTCGAAATCATTTTTCAAAGCGCTCCCTCTCCCCCTCTTCACGCCCCGCGAGCTGCGCGCAGCTCGCGCACCCACGCAAATACTAGTTAATTTATATAACTACAATAATATTACAACACGTGTATTGCAAAAGTAGGTTATCAAGCAACTAGAAAACAACATAAGGCAACATTAACACTAGAAAAAAATCAACTCGCTTGCATGTTCCATAACTAATAATTACTTACAAGCAGTTCTGCATAGAACTATTAACATTCTTAGAAATAGAATATTTAAGTAAGCAGTACGTTTACTATTCCTCGAATTCTTTGAATGTTTTCATGCTCCTTTGAATTTTAATTCAATATTAAGAAAATGAGTAGAAATGAAAACTTTGACTAAGTTTATTAGTTTGCAGTTTTATTTATATTACTGCTGAAATAATATAATTTTAATAAAAAAATACTTGGAATCTTGTACTTAATTACTTTACAAACTCTTAAAATTTATAATAGAAAGTTTAAACATACTACCTATTATAAATAATTTTAAGAGTTTTAAAATATATGATTCTAGCTATTTTATATCACTTACAAATACATACAAACAGTGAATACAGTTGAAAGTACATTTATTTTATGGTTACAAAAAATCTGTCTGTTTGTTTGTTCCGATTTACCCGAAACGACGGGGCAGTTTTGACGGATCTTCTACTGGATGTTAGCTGGTGTAGGCTACTTAACTACTTTACTTTACTTAACTTAAGGCTACTTATAATTTAAAAAAAATAGAGTTCATTGGGGAAACAATTAAAACCCTTAAAGTTGTTACCAAAATCCGAATCTAATTAATGTAAGTTTGAAATCTGCAACCAGTTTCGAGCAAGCGTGCGATCATTGATCGTGCCTTGCTCCTACGAGAAGATGCCATTGCCCTTCAAAGGGATAGTTATTTACTAGTATTGTTATAATAACTTTCCATTCATTCAATATTCTTCTGTCTTCATGTTAAAAGTGGTTAAACAACTGACACAGACATACATTACAAAGTAAATGAAAATATTATAATAAGCAAACATTCAACATCATTACCCAAATGAACACACGCGACCAAAAATATTAATTAACAGAAATTTTACCTCGAAAAACCACATCGTTGTCGATAATCAATTTTAAACTTTAAACGTTGGGACGCAAAACAGAATTAATTATTTCACGTCATATTTTATTCTGTTTTGCGTTTTCTACTTGGTTATCGAAAGAGATTTCAATGATCAATGGAATTTCAGTTACTGTGGTTGAAATGGGAAAATCGTTATTATTGGAAACGTTACCATATTTATTACTAGCTGTTGCAGCGGTTTCGCTCGCTACAACTTTAAAATTATATCACGGGAAAATAAAATCAAAAAATTGTCTGAGCTGGGAATCGAAACAGAGACCTCATGCTAAACAGTAGTGCTTGCGACGACCAGATCAACCAGACCATGACTATCAAAGTTCGTTGTATATTTATGTAGAATTCTGAACAATCTAAAATCAGGCAGTAAATCAAATAGTTAATTGAAGTAGGCACTAAAACCACTCCTACACCGACTATAATACACCGATCTTTAGTTGACTCGTACGTAAATTAGAAATGGGATATTATAACGATACTAATAGTTTCGTTCAATAATATCTATCTCGAATCGTGTTCAAACAAGCTTATTTGTGGTCGATCTTAATCGGTCTAAATTGGATTAAAATTAACTTATATCAGATTGATTTCTAACTGAGTAATAGATTTACATTATTGTGGAACATAATATTACGTCCGTTTTTGTCGAAGGTTTAGGCAGAGTGGGGTTGCGGGTTGTTAGAAAGAGATACCGCGGCATCGACACAAAGGGCTAAAAAGGAATATGGGTGGTTTTCAGTCAGTAGAAATCTGACACTGCCTATCGCTCTGCCCAAAGCGGGAGGAGTCATTCGATGACTTGCCACCTTCCAGAAAAAAAAAAGTTTAGGCAGAATGGCCATAGCACTAGCATTTCTTGCCCATTATTCTTTACTAGCTTTTGCCAGCGGCTTCGCCCGCGTGAAAAAAACCGACTTTCCATACAAACTTTCATCCCCTATTTAACTCCCTTAGGGGTTGTATTTCGAAAAATCCTTCCTTATTTCTTGTCTACATTAAAAAAGGGACCTCTGTGCAAAATTTCAGCTTTCTAGGTCCAAGGGTTTGGGCTGGGCGTTGATGAGTCAGTCAGTCAGGACATCTCTTCTTATTTATATAGATATAGATATAAACATAGTAGAATAGTGCTCTGCACTTTTGAATGAGCAACTACTTTAGTATTTGTGACGGTGACTGTAGATTCGCTTTCTTTGTTTTGCTGTCATTCAGAAGTGCCTGTAATGATCCAAATCAAATACATGCTTTGAGTTTGAGATTGCACAGTACATGTACTTAGCCAGTTTTAAGTCTCAGTAGTCTATTAGCAACCTATTGCCATCAATCGGGCACAAATCCAGAGACTGAGATTAACAAAATAACACTTTGCCCGACCCGGAAGTCGAACTCGGAACCTTACGCTCAAAAGTTACGTACCTATGTGCCTATTAGACTAACAAGGCAGACCGCATAAAGATATAAATTATCTAACGGAGAACAGACAGCAAATGGGCAATTCAAATAATTATTTTGGTGGCAACACAATCATGAGTTTGAAAGCGCAATAATTTGAAAATTTAATTATTTGTGAATGTCTAAAATTGGTAAAAGTTTGTTTGCCCAAAATAATTGCATTTATTTTCTTTTTAACCGACTTCAAAAAAGGAGGAGGTTATTGTTTTGACAATCATATATTATGTCTCATTATTATCAAAGTAGCTTTACAATATAAATACATTATTTAACTAACTATAAAGATCTAAAACTAAAACTCGACCACGACTAAAAAAATCGACGCTGAAAAAGTATGAAACAAGATTTTCAGGATGCTGAAAACAGATTAAAAAGAAAAGCCGCAGTCACACGTTATTAAAGTGTTTAGGTTGGTACCTATAAACGTGTGACTGCGGCTTTTCTTTTTACTCTGTTTTGACAATTCCCAGATACCTCCTTTGGCTTTGCCGTAGTCGGGTAAAAATAATATGTTTTTTTTTTATGTGGCAAGCCCGCCACCCTATTCCCAAACCACTGCAACTCCTAAAAGCCAGAAAAAGAACAGTGGCGACCACCAGAAAAACGCCGAGATAATGAAGCTCGATGAAGTCTCAGAGAAACGATTTTTTCAATACACTTCCTCGAAAACTAGCTCTTATTGCACTACGATTAGGTTCGACATGCATCATATTTCGCACGCGTGCGGTAATAAGAATACAGCGTGCTGTAATATTATTACCGCACGCTGTAATCATAGAGCAGCGGTAAGTCGATTAAAACTTATGAAATTAAAAAAAAAACACCACTGACTATTATAGAGCAGGCGTGTTTTTTTTTTTAATCTCGCCATTTTGATCTGCGTCTTTACAGCGTAAATATTTTTTGAATATTTAAATTGTGTTTGTAAAAAGAATACTACTAATAAACGTAAATATTTTAAACAATTATTTACTTTTATGAACAAGTAAGCATTTTTTTGTGTTCTTAATTAAAAAATATTTAAATTTTATATTTTTCCTGTGAGGCTGTTTGGCGGCTTTATACCTTTGCTTCTTTTTCAACCTGGCGAAATCAAACCGCGGAAAAAAAGTAAATTAAATCATAGTCTCATCAAATTTGTTGACAAAAACACATAACGTTTTTAGTTAATTTCTTCGAAAGTGTATTGAAAAACGTCGTTTGATACACGTGGGAATTTGTTATTGCATTTCTCGACCCCATGAACACCCTCGCCATACGGCTCGGGTGTTCAATCTGCCTCGAATGCAATAACAAACTTTCCGCACTTGTATCAAAATGTACTAAACTGTCTTGGATCCCGCAACAAATTAATCAGAAAAGAATAGCGGAGGAGTAGAAAGAAAACAATAATTAGTAATTTATTCTAAATCGCTTGATATAGCGGTCGAACCGAGAAAAGTAATTATTTCTTTCTTATCGTTTACCAAGTCGCCATTGCGGGTCTTGTGAATCACCGTCTATAACCGTCTTGAAAATATTTTAAAACTGACATTCACCAGCGACTTTGACGTTAGACAAATGTCAATTTGACAGTTTAAATTGCAAATGGCGCCGAAACACCGTGTCAAGTTATAGGTACTGGCCATTTTGTACCAGTGACTTTGATTTGCTTTGTTGTTAGTTTCCCATTTAACTTTGATTTGATGAAGCTTGTTTTGTTGATAAAGCAAAGACCAATCAAATGTTTAAACACATAACAACTTCAGTAAATAGTACTAAAGTTGGCCTTGTCAATACAAGAATATTACATTTAAGCAAAGCTGGCGAAATCTGGGTGGTAATTTTATACATCAGTTCTCTAAATCGAAAATAATAATATCCTAAAATATATTCTATTTAAAATGCTGAATCCACTCGCATCCGCTACTTAATTCGGGCCTGTCATGTTGACATTTCCTGCCAGTTAGACCAACCCTCTCCACTTCAACCAAACCGCTTTACTAAAATAAAACCTAACTTAATAAATATGCAAATAAGCTCCATTTTTCCTCACCGTTAACTTCACTGTTTTTTAACATTTTAACAAGAGCAACAGACACCAATTAAGTGTATTTTTCAGCTCGGTTCCTATATTAATAAATAGGGTCAGCTTGTTTGAGCGGTCGTCAGCCATGCGGACAAACAAAATGGATGGATGGCTTGACACCTGATCGCTTCTGTGCTTTCAATATCACGTACAGCGAAGATTTTCATGTTAATTTTATGGTTTAATTTTTTATGTAATTGAGAAGTAACACGCTTCGGAGCTCACAGTTTAATTATTACTGCTGCTCGGGTCAATCTTTAAGTTAAACCGTGCTTGCATAATGAGTTTCCTCATTTATACTGGGCCCGGTTGGAGAATTCTCCAGTAGCTGTCACGAAGTCTGGATTTACGCCCAGGGTATGACAATAAGCTCGCCTCGCCCCGCCCGGGTGTACTATTAGTTACAGCTCGGTCCAACTCTTCGAGAATAACAAGGCGTGATGTTATGTTATGTTTCTTTCACTGAAAAAAAAAACACATTTTCTTTTACCATCCAACAATGTCATTCATCTGCCTAGCCTTTTCCTAACGATAATGGGGTCGGCTTCCAGTCTAACCGGATGCAGCTGAATACCAGTATTTTACATGGCGACTGCCTATCTGACCTCCACAACCCAGTTAATACTAGGTAATACGATACTCTTTGGTAAGACTGGATGTCAGAATTTCAGGTCACTGACTACCTGTAACGACTGCCAAAGATCTATATTATGGCAGCCGGGACCAACAGCTTAACGTGCTTTCCGAGGCACGGAGGAAACTCGGTATGTCGGGCGGTCACCCATCCACAGACCGACCTAGGCAAGCACAGCTTTACCTAAAGATCGACCCGAGTGGCAGTTCTTATTAAGCCACGAGCTCCTCATCCAACAATGTCATTAAAAACAGCAAAAGTAAAGCTTATCAAAACTCAAAGAGAAACTCAGTTTACCGGCTAATCTCATCAGAAGTTCAATAGTGCCCGCCATTTTGACGCGCCAAACAGCTCGGAGCTGATTGAGTCGATAGTGCTACTTAACTAGACCAATCAGGGAGTTTTACGTTTTGGACTTTTTTATAGTACGGCGCAATTAGTAAGATACTGTTACGAACGAGGGTAGTTGACTGACTTAAAAAAGAGAAATTTGATTCTGTTTAGTCCGTCTGTTAAATTATCGTAAAATATTGGATACATGTTTTTTGTTTTATGAAATTAATAAAAATTTACGAAATTATAAAACGTGTCAAAGATCGTGAGTGCAATATTTTTTTGAAAATCTACATGACGGACTTAGATTTTTTTTGTCCAATTGGAAAAGTGGCCGAAAAAAGGGATTTCTTCTACCACTCTTCTCTGTTCTCTGCGTGCCTCAGCCATCCGTTTCTCGCAATCCTAACGATTTCGTCCACCTAACGCTTTTGTACGGCTCTAATTCTTAGTTCCAGCGGCCATCTCCACGACCAGCCAGATGTCTGTTACACTCTAAGTGGAGAAATGTGTTTTAAAATCACAACAGCAATGTCCAATCAATGTGTGTCAATGTGTGTTTAGTCCTTTTGACTGCACAGCCCTAGTTCGGGTATCGATAATTGTCACTGCACTCGCTATGAGCATCAAATTGGGTGGTAGTTTCTTTGCGAAGCTCTCTCTGACGCAAAATTAATTATGAAACTTGACGTCTTGTTTTAACAAACTAGGACCCTATTTTTAGCTTGTTATTGATGTGAATAGAGAAAGTAACGAGTACCATTGATATGTATTACAAGAAAACAACTTTTATAAGGGTTTTACTCCTACTGCGTTGATTAACGTTTTTAGAAACATAGCATTTTAAAAGCCTAAATATAAATAAAGTATCACGAAATAAGCCCTAACTCAAAGAAGAATCAGAAATTTCACAACAAAATGTATTTATATCCTATTTCATATATTGCAGCCTATTAAGTATTATCGTTTGTTATTAAGTTACGTTATTGAAAAGGAAAACATGACTTTCCAGCTTTCCAATGCACCCCTGCATACTTACTACAAAAATACTTCTATTACTCGAGAATAGTCCAGAAAATTCGATGCTTTGCTTGTAAAAGTAGTTAATTACAATGCTAAGAGCGTCAGCAGTGCGAGAGATTGGCCTACAAGATGCCAGCAATACTAGACGAGGCCAATTCACCGTCGCATTATACAGTTAGCGCGGGAAATTGCTGCTGGCATTCGTTTTGGCGCCAAAACACAGGGTTGCTAGCATTTAATTTTCGTTCCGTGCAAAGTTGAGAGAGGTTCTAATAGGGACCTCGTTAGGTGTAGCATGTTATTTTAGAAGTTCTATTTTTGACAATGTTTACTCTTTGTGTAGTTTTTGTGTTCTATGTGTAGTTCCGAATTTTTAATTTGTTATTTTTGGGGCTGTGTCGTTATCTAACCAGATCCCGAAATGGAGAAGAAAAACATTGTGAGGAAACGGTCATGTCATAAGAGCAAGAAATCTAAACCTTTTTGATACCTATGAAACCACACTGGGCCCGCGTGGTAGGTAGTTTACAGCCCACTCCCACTAGAGGAGAGGCCTGTATTATCTACCATAGAACTAAACTACAAACAGACAAGAGAGTTTACAGAACAACTTTTTTTATTAAAATTTAAATTAACTAGTATTTACCTGGTTTCCTTTTCTAACACTAGCCTTGTATTTCCTCATTAATTTACAATACTTTCACCCCTTTAATCTAAAAATCATGATTAAAAAAAAACATTTTTGAGTCACGATTTTTTAATTTTTTCATTCAGGGTTAATTTAATTTTTTCCAGACTTCTGATCTGATTAGTAAAATCAATCGTAAAACAAAGAAAAACTAAAAGCTTTCATTTTTAACGTTGGTAGCCCTGATCTAGGGCAGTTGCTAATGACCACAGATTATACTAAACAGTTTGCGCGCCCTGCATTGATATTAGAACATTATGACTCGACTAAAGTCTATGGTTTTACCACGGTTTTTGTTAATATTATATTATTATGTAGCTGCAACTATTAGAATAATGTAATTTATTAATAGAAAATAGCATTTTTGTTAAGTAGTAGAAAGAAGAATAATTAGTTTTCAGGAAAGTAAAATATTTATTTCTTATAAAAATATACATGAAGTTTTATTAAAATTCGAAGACAAGTGATGTAACGTTTGACATGGGATAATTGAAGAAGAAATTGCGTTCCGCCGATAGGACAATGACAGGAAGATGATAAACATGTATTCTATATCAACATAGTATGTAATTCACAATTTCTCACATCTATTCCAAGCTAAATTAACGCAATTAATTAATCTCGTGAAAACAACAGCGAAATACGTAATACCAATTTACGGTCATAGTATATTCAAAATTAACTAAATGTTTACTGTGTAAGTAACGAGATAGAAATTAGTAAGGTGTATATTTTGCTAAAATTATTCTTGATTACAAGGCACTTACATTAATAACAGTGAAATTGTATCAACATTATATTATAATAGCTTGTAATTCAAGCTACTTGGCTAAGGATGCTCTCAGTGACTTTCGATTCAGAGTTAATAAGGACTAATGGTTGTTGGTTTTGTCCAGTTTCCAGTTCATCCTGCCATCTTCCACGAGATCTACCATGATGCCTTCTGGGCGTGTTAGGCCTCCATAAAGTGGCTATTTTTGCCAACAGCAAATTGCGGTAAACGACAGATGGGGCCAGTTCAGTTTAGGGGCTTTTTAAGCAACGTCAGTAATTCGGTTTTAACATCTGGCTCGAACGGTTATACAAAACAATAAAAAAAAATATGGAGCCTTCCATACAAAATTTTTCATGCTCTTCCAAAGTTCGCTTTTAATACAAGGAACTTTTTTACACACAGGATCATCTTTACACCTTGTACAATAAAAGACAAGGTTTAACTTTAAACCCAGTTAAAACTTTAAACCACCCTTCAGGAACTCACGTTTCTTGACCAGGAAACCCATTTACAGTTCTCTCGCGTAGCTAGTTAGCACTGGGTTAAGCTTTAGCTTGGATACCCAAAGTTTTCAAGCTAAGTTCTGAACTTAGATCCTTATTGCAATTGAGAACATGGTGAAAGTGGCTTGCAAGTTTGCATAACTTGCATATATCCGCAGGCACTGAGATTGGTATGTACAGTCACCTGCAAAAATGCATGGGCAATTCAGAAATAAAATCGTGTGAAGTGAGAAACGACGCGATTCGACCTAACGTAAACGAGTTATCGACTATGAACGTTCTCAGACAGTAAAGTATCCATGCAATTTTGCAGGGGACTGTACCTACTTACGTTTTAAAATTCGATCCTGTATCGGCGATGTATCTCTCGTAAAGTTAGTTTAAAGTTTTACGAAAAGTTGTGTGGGGATGTTAGAATCCTTCATCTTGTAGTGCATAGATCCTATTTGAGAGAATTTCACTAACTTATTTTATAACAAAAAAAAAAGAAAAAAAAACGAACACCTTTGTCAATCCACACTGGGCCCGAGTGGTGGATTATAGCCTATCCCTCTCCTAGAGAGAAGGCCTGGGTCCCTGCATGCAGTGGGAACATTATAGGCTGATAATGATGATGTTTAATTACATAACATCAAGCCTGTAATGAGTGAGGGGTTGGGCGGAGGTGTACCTAATAGTACCAACTCCTTGGTCATTAACTGGGCTGCAAATTGTAACCAAATTAATTAATTAAAAATTATAACCTTTTTTTTAGGGTTCCGTACCTCAAAAGGAAAAAACGGAACCCTTATAGGATCACTTTGTTGTCCGTCTGTCCGTCCGTCCGTCCGTCTGTCAAGACCCTTTTTCTCAGGAACGCGTGGAGGTATGAAGCTGAAATTTATATCAATTACTCAGGTCTACTGTCCCTTGAAGCTGTGAAAAAATCAAACTTCTAAGCCAACGCAATCAAAAGATACAGCCGTTTATGCCGCAAATTTTCGACACTTGCAAGGGAATCAAAACCTACAGGGTGCTTCCCGTGAACTCAGAATCTTGAAATTTGGTACGAAGCAACGTCTTATAGCATAGATAAAGGAAAAATTACGAAAACCATAAATTTTTAGTTACATCACAAAATATATTTTTTTTACGGAACCCTCGGTGCGCGAGTCCGACTCGCACTTGGCCGGTTTTTTAATTCCCCTCCAGTTATAATTTGTGTTAAATAGCAAAATAAAACATATGAACACAAACACATTTCAATACATAAATTCTAATAAAAATGAAATGTACGATTTTTAAAATAAAAAAATGCGGTTCGGCAATAACAGATTGTAACGTACAAAATGTTCCATCTATTTCAGTCCATATTCACTCATGCATTCTGAATTTAAACATCAATAGACTCTTTCGTTTATTTCAAAATTAAATTCATAACTGATAGGTACAGTGGGCCAAAACAATTTAATTCAAATACATATTTTTGAACTCCTATGAATGTTTCTAAAAATAAATTTTGATTTGATTCCCAATCGTGAATTTGTTATAAAGTAAGTGGTTAGCAAATAACTTTTTAATCGATGTCAATTTTGTAATGGTTTCAAATATTTATGAACCAAATTCAAGTAGGTTAGAAAGAGGTTTGAATTCTAACATTTGAATACGTCGTTTGAGATTTAAAAATAAAACAAGATTAAATAAAATCTTATATTCAAATGTTGTTTCTTAAAAAAACATACAAAAACATAATTTAAATTCAAAGGAAGTTTGATTTGAATATTTTAATAAATCATCAAAAGTTTAAATTGAAAATAAATGAAAAACAGAACAAGTATACAGTCATTATTTTTCCTATTACTCTTTACTTATTAAAAGCGGTAAAATGTAGGACTGTTTCGTTGGCCTAGTGCTATTGCTATCAGTAATTTCTTAGTACGGCCACGGAGTCTCTATTTGAGCCCCGTTGATGGCAATAGGCTCGCCCCATAGTACATGGGACTTAAACATAACTGACTAACTGCGGTAGTCAGAGATATTTAATGATTACTTAAGCCACGCTCAAGCCCTCACTTAGTTACGATTTGAAAAAAAGAAAACATATTTATTTGGCCCATGCCACAAGTGCACACAACAAAGTAAAAATTAAAAAAAAAAAACTAAGAACTAAACACGAAAATGAGTGTGTATCTCACGGCTGCGCCAAATAGGACCAGTTCAGCAAACTGCCGAGCAACTAGTACCCGACGCTGGTTTTCAACTGGCCCTGACATGGTGATGTGACGGAAGTAAAACAGCCTTGTACTTTGTGTTATGATTTGACGTACCTACTTTTATATGACGAAACTGTCAAAACGTTTACTAAGTGATGGCCTTAGTAATCATTAAAGCTCTGAGCTCTGAGTATGGCAGTAAATGTGTCTGTACTAATAGGTACACCTATGTGTGTTGGTACACCTCTGCCTAACCCACTCGAGGCGTGATGTTCTCTAAAACAATAGATTCACGGCGGCATAACTTTCCCCGAAACACAACTTTGTGTTCACACAATATTGGATATCACTGAAACCGAATATTTCATGCATTGCCGTTATTTCATTAAAAAGTTCCTGGTATTCGGAATACACAGAGAGAATATGAGAACACTAGGATTACCTAGTACCTCTATAGTTTCTAAAAAACACTCCATGGAATTTTAGATGACAGACGATTCTATGCAATATTTTTCTTGTGCATCGGTGTTGCCCAAAAAATGTTGTGAATGAAATGTAGTTAGCAGTGGCCCATTGGTGGCCCGACTTAGGAACAGTAAGTCGCCCAGTGTAACGGCCTCGATTTACGAACAGTAAGTCGTCCAGTGTAATGAACCCGATTTACGAACAGTAAGTCGCCCAGTGTAACGGCCCCGATTTACGAACAGTAAGTCGCCCTGTGTAACGGCCCCGATTTACGAACAGTAAGTCGCCCAGTGTAACGGCCCCGATTTACGAACAGTAAGTCGCCCAGTGTAACGGCCCCGATTTACGAACAGTAAGTCGCCCAGTGTAACGGCCCCGATTTACGAACAGTAAGTCGCCCAGTGTAACGGCCCCGATTTACGAACAGTAAGTCGCCCAGTATAACGGCCCCGATTTACGAACAGTAAGTCGTGGGTTCGAACACAGGCAGGCGCATTACTTTGTGTAATTTATTTCATCACCACTGCTCTCAAAACGGTGAAGAGAAACATCGTGAAGAAACTGGCATGTCTTAGAACCAAAAAAATTTAAGACAATTATTGTGACATAACCCGCGTAGTGGATTGTAGCCCATCCCTCTTCTAGAGATGAGGTCTGAGTCCCTACAGTAATGCAGGAACATTAAGTATTTAGCCTGATGATGATATTTTGGAAATTATGACTTAATACGTAGCTTTGAACTAACATAACAGTATGCAGCAGCGGTGGCCCAGTGGTGTCGGCCCCGACTTACGAACAGAGGTCGTGGGTTCGAACCCAGGCAGGCGCATTACTTTGTGTAATTTATTTCATCACCACTGCTCTCAAAACGGTGAAGAGAAACATCGTGAAGAAACTGGCATGTCTTAGAACCAAAAAAATTTAAGACAATTATTGTGACATAACCCGCGTAGTGGATTGTAGCCCATCCCTCTTCTAGAGATGAGGTCTGAGTCCCTACAGTAATGCAGGAACATTAAGTATTTAGCCTGATGATGATATTTTGGAAATTATGACTTAATACGTAGCTTTGAACTAACATAACAGTATGCAGCAGCGGTGGCCCAGTGGTGTCGGCCCCGACTTACGAACAGAGGTCGTGGGTTCGAACCCAGGCAGGCGCATTACTTTGTGTAATTTATTTCATCACCGCTGCTCTCAAAACGGTGTACGAAAACATCGTAAGGAAACCGGCATGTCTTAGAACCAAAAAATTCGAAGACATGTGACATCTGCCAATCTGCACTAGGCCCGCGTGGTGGATTATAGCCCATCCCTCTCTTATGAACTTTATGCCATTGAACAAGAAATCGACTAACAAACTAATAGTAGTCGACTGCCAATATCGGTCGACTGGAGTCCGACCGAATGCTGCTGAATACCAGTATTTCAAGTAAACGACTGCTTATCTGATCTCCACAAACGAAACTTTCCGTTAGACTGATTGTCAGACTTTCGAACCTCTGTCTACTCATACCGACTGAAAAAGATCTACGCTTTGAAATCGGCAACTTCAGTACTTTCACAAATTATTTATTATAATGCCTAGTGACTATGACTGCAGCTTTTATTTTACTTGTTTTTCTGACATTAAAACGTGTCTGTAATGGTCTAATTGAAATAAATGGTTTAAGTTGGAGTTTAAGATCAACACCTAACGACTTAACGTGCTTTCCAAGACACGGAAGCGCGTTTAATCGCTACAAAAAGTCACTGTGATCGAAGCCCCTGGTCAAGCGACTTCTAATGCTATGTGCTCTCTTTTAAAACTCCACTATTTACTTAAACTTTAACAATCTTGCCTTTTAGTACCACAGTGAGTTTGTAAAGCGAAGTGCTCATGGCTCATGAATGAAGCACTCGGCTTCAGTGTGTGCCTGGAATACATGCGGTTTTGTAAACGGGTAGATTGTGAACTTGCAATTTGTAAAGCCAGAATTTTCTGTTTGCGGGAATGTATGGTGTACTTAGTAAAAAGGAGCCTGAAAGTATCGCCGGTGGCAGTGACTGAAAAGATATATGGTCTAATGGGTGTTTAATTTAATTATTGTTATTATTATTTTTTAATTTTTATTATTTTTTTTTTTTTTATGTTTAATGTTTATTTTTTTTTTAATAATTATGTTTAATTTATTTTTATTTACTTGGCTTTTTTGATACCGGAACTCTTAGTACATTAACTGGGACTACGCTAATGTTTGTGAGTCAAGCGTCAATAAAGCTTTTCTTATTGTTGTCATGATTTATGCATGTGATGCGGGGCAATGAGTAAAATTTCGTTCGTTTTTTAAGATATAAATGTGGATACAAATATTCTTTTAGGATTGTTCGATAAAATATCATATTCCTGCCCTTATCCCAGTTTATTTGGTATCGGTGCAACATGTTTTCTTTTACCATTCTGCCCTGTTAGACGTAGTTCTCTTTATTTAAATTTAATATCATTTCTCACATAATCCATCATTTTATTTGGTCACATGCGATAATAAGACCTGGAGTGGCGATTGCAAACTAGACGACGTTGCTTTGGACGGCCTCCCACTTAGTGGACCGATGACCTGGTAAAGGTTGTGGGGATCCGCTGGATGCGAGACGGTCAATGTGGCGACACTTGAGGGAGGCCTATGTCCAGCAGCGGATATAGTCTTTCTGCAGAAATGATGGATATAACTCTATTTCATCATCATCATCATCAGCCTATAATTGTTCCCACTGCAGGTACTCAGGCCTCCTCTCTAGGAGAGGGATGGGCTATAATCCACCACGCGGGCCCAGTGCGGATTGGTAGATGTCGCATATCTTCGAATTTTTGGTTCTAAGACATGCCGGTTTCCTCACGATGTTTTCCTTCACCGTTTCGAGAGGCAGTGGTGATGAAATAAATTCTATTTAGTCACATGCTATAAAAAGCCCCGTTATAACAAAATACTCGTAGGCTTATCAAAATTCACACGCAACGGAGCTAATAGAAAGTCGAGCATATCAATCCTCTTAGGCCTGAAACATGGCCCGAAATGGCTCGAGACTGGCTCAGAATATAAAGCAGTTTGATTTGTTGTGTTTAAGAAGAATATCTTCACTTCGCTCGGATAGTTTCGTTTTTAGGTCACGGCTTTAAATCGGGGGTAATCTCGTGATTAAAGCCGGCTGCCCTTATTCTCTAAATTGTAAACAGCCGTGATTTTTAACCGACTTCAAAAGATGGAGAAGTTTTTCAATTATTTTATACTTCTTTTATTTACCTTCTTTTTTCAAATGAACGCTTCATTTGAAAAAATTAAGTTAAGTGTCTAGTTGTCACTTCAAGTTTGTTGTACCTACAAATATCTATAAAAAACCTAACCATTTTATCTAAATAAAATAATGTTCTACTACACTTTAACACCACTAAAAACCACTAAAATTCGCCAGCAATATTATGTAACAAAACGAAACTTCGCGCCATTGAAACGGCATTCTATACTCTATGCCCCAACGTTCCATTTCGCGCTCGGGAATTTGAAGTTCGAAGCTAGATAGTGGAGTGTTGCCATCCTTTATACGTAACTTTGTGGCGTAAAGTTTCACATGTACTCGTAGGTAAATGTTATCTGGCAACACGGTTTTATAGTTTGTACTCGAATGAATATTTTAAAGAGAACTTGATGCTTTTGAACGTATGCTGTTGTGAACTTTTAAAGTTGAGCTTTGGGACGATTTTAAGAAAATGTTGCGTGTTTTATTTTTGTTTTAATATTATATAATGTTGCTGGAAAAAGTTTTGTACTTTATGCATTTTCTGGTTTCACTCACGATACCGTTGAATACATATTGCTGTACTGTACATTTGTATGTATTATTTTATCGATCGGTCAAATGTTGATGGATGGAGGGGGAGAGGAAGGCCAAATACAGGATGAATGGATTGTGTGAAGGATGATAAATGGCAGAAAAAGAAGTAAAGAGAAGAGAATAGAAGAAAAGGCGTCTTGCGTAAACACCAAATAACATGAACAAAAACGAGAAGATGAAGACTTGGGATAAGTTAAGATTTAAGTATGAATATAACATTCGAGCGAATTTGATTTTCTTTTTGTAATTAGAGGCGAGCCAATAGGTTCTAGGGCTCAATAGGGTCAATAGGGCTCAATAGTTTCTGATGGAAAAACTAAGAAACACTTAGCCCGACTTGGAAATTGAAACCGAGGACCTCACATCCGACAGTCGCACTCTAACCGCTAGACCAACAAGACAGTCGAATCTAAACTTTCACAGTTTGATTAAATTATGTAATAAGTGTTTCATACTTTCGTTTTTCCTTTCAAAACTACCCGAACTTTTAGCTATCCCAAGAGTAAATAAAAAGATCGTGACATTTTATTGAATGACGTAACATAAAAGTTTGAAACTTATATAAAAAAATATAAAAACTGGGTAACTATCTGCGTTACTGCTCACTTTGTAGTCGAGGAGTCAGCGAGTTCAAATATTTATGTTCTATTGCAATCTTCAGCATACATAATAACATAAAAGGTAACGACAGAACGTGACAAGAAAGTCTAAGGACATACCTAGTCAAAGAGTCGTGTTATCTTTCGTAGAAAAGAAAGGAAAAGATAGAACTTTTTCTTGATTAAAGAGCAAGGAAAAATGTATCTTTTCCTTTATTTGAAAATAGAAAGATTCTAGTAACAAAACGAATAAAAAAGGAACTTATAAATAAAACTATCTACATTAACTTGTTTGCTTTTGTTAGGATCATTGACTTAGGGCACGCCCCGAAAGTGGCGGTAACTCCCGTCTTTGAGGAGTGGCTGGAGAGGCGCCACGGCGCCCTCACCTTCCGTCTGACGCAGGTCCTCACCGGACATGGATGTTTCGGGAGGTACCTGTACCGAATCAGGCGGGAGGAAACGCCCGGATGCTTCCACTGCGAGGATCGACCGGAGGACACGGTGGAGCACACTGCGGAGCGTACCCTGCTTGGGCAGAGCTCCACCGTGTTCTCTCGCGTCCGGCCCTGGTGCAAGTCATGGTTCGGGGCGAAGAGGAATGGGACGCCGTCGCCTCCTTCTGCGAATCAGTGATGCTAGCAAAGGAGGTGGCGGAACGTGAGAGGGAAATAACCTCTCGTCCCAGCCGCCGCGAGAAACGCTCCGGGCGTCGGGGCCCACGTGATAACTTCCGGCCACCGTAGACGCGGGCCTGTGGTGTGTGAGTAATGGGCTAGCTCCGTCCGGCCGTCTTATGACGGCAACAGACCGTGTCGAAGTTCGTGTTCCGACGCCCGTCGGAGCTGCGGATTGTCGAAAGGCATAACGCGGCCTCGGCACAATGGCGAAGAAGGAACATGGGTTGGTTTTTAGTCAGTAGAAAAATAGTTTAAAAATAGTAGCCCACTGGCATTGGGAACAGGGTCCGAGCTGCCGGTGTTCAGGGCTCTTGAGAGAGGAACCTCCTGACAATGCGCGCCGTGGCCAGAAGTACTGCCTTCAGCTATGACCTCCTCTATAATTTTAGTATTTATTGTTAAAATATCTAAACAAAATATCGTCTAAGTATAATTATTTAATAATAACGGTTTGAAATCACAATGCTCTTTCCGTATCTGTACGAGAAAAGGCTTTTTCTGGATTGAAAGTAACTTGTTACTGTGTTAATACAATACGCTTTTTAGGCTGCGGTTCCATTGAGGTGGAGCGGAGCAGACCGAAGACGAGCTGCATGTGCCGCGATTCACCAATCACATGGCTTGAAATCCTCATCTTTTCGAAACACCTACCCTCTTTTCACAGCTCAGCCTCGCTCCGCACCACTCCACTCCGCCTCAGTAGAATCGCAGCCTTAAACATGGAACATTAAAACAACGGCATGTAAAAATTTGTGAATAAATTCATGCGTACAGTTTCGAATGAATAAATTTATTCTTTTCCTTCGTTTAAAAGTAGGAACGTACCGTTTCATTCAAAGTTTCTTCACGAGTAATATTTTAAATTCACTGTATGTTATGTTATTGTACATTGCATGTTATGGCGCATTACTTTGTGTAATTTATTTCATCACCGCTGCTCTCAAAACGGTGAAGGAAAACATCGTGAGGAAACCGGCATGTCTTAGAACCAAAAAAATCGAAGACATGTGACATCTACCAACCCTCACTGGGCCCGCGTGGTGGATTATAGCCCATCCCTCTCCTAAAGAGGCGGCCTGAATCCCTGCAGTGGGAACATAATAAGCTGATCATGAAACTGTTACATAAATATTCAGTGATTTTAATCATTATGATTATAAATCATCAATATGAATCCCCCAGTAATCTGACTTCCCTGATTAATGTGTCGTTTCAATGTTAAATTCTGTTTGCCGCGGTCGACAGTAGTACTTCTACATGAATTGACACCTTTAATACCTTTTGCAAAATTTATTAACCTTTAATTATATTTCAACCAGCTGAAAGAGTGCTTCGGGAAATTATTGAATTCGGATTGAAGCAGAGATATAAATAAAGAAACGTGGACTCAAGCACGATGAGCTAATACCGTTTCCGATGTAAGAAATTCAAGTCTCCGCGAGTGGAAGGAGTCAGGAGAGGAGTGGGCCATAATTTTGTATCATATAAATTCAATTGAATAGTTGATTGTTTAGTTGAAGTGCCAATGGGCAGGCCATATCGCTCGAAGAACCGCGACAACCGATGGGGAAAGATGGTTCTCGAGTGGCGACCACGAACCGGAAGACGCAGCAAACGGCAGGCTGCCGATCTTTATGGCGTTCTATGGGGGAGGCCTTTGTCCAGCAGTGGACGTCTAATGGCTGATGATGGTTTAATTAAAAGCTGACTCCTTGGTCGACTGGTTGCGTCACTGTGAGCAAGAGGTCCTGGGTTCAATTCCCGTGTCGGGTGTTTTCTATCAGTAATTTCTCGGCAGCTGCTGCCACTAGTTTTGTGCCCGGTGATAGTAATAGGCTCGCCCATTGTTGCATGGGAGTTAAACATTCACGAACCAAATGTAACGAGCAGTTGTTAATTCATAAATTAACGTTGAATGAAAGTACAAAAAAAAGAATTTTGAAAATCGGTCTACAATATCCAATCCTCTTAGACAGCAATCAGAATCTCGAATACGACTATAGCATGTTTAATAAATACACAGGATCTTTAAATAATCGAGGCCTATCTAGAATTTTCAAGGACATATTAGATTTGATTACAAGTATAACAGAACAAGCTGTCATAACAGAAATTGATTTATGTGAATCGAGTAAACCTGCCAAACCAAACGAAAATTTTTTTCTTGACTAAGCACCTCCACATATTACACCAAAATATTGCTGGATTATTAGGAAAATCAGACAATCTTACAATTTGCCTACATGAGCTACTTGATAAGAATATATGTGTTGATATTTTATGCATTACTGAGCATTTTATGATGGAGGGCTATGAAAAACACCTCAACATAAAGGATTATTGTTTGGCGGCCAGTTTCAGTCGCAAGGCAAGCAAACGAGGTGGAACGTGTATACTAATAAGGAAAGGACATCAATGGAGGGAACTGGATAAAATAGCAAAATTATCCACAAATGGTGTTTTCGAATGCTGCGCCATCGAATTAACGACATACAAGACTGCGATTGTTTGTGTATACAGGGTACCTAATGCAAGCAATTTTAATGAGTGTATTGAAAAATTAGATATAATGTTACGTATGCTTGTAACTAAGTCCTATAAAAATATTGTTTTGGCAGGTGATTTTAATATAGACGTATTAAAACGAAATAGGCAATCAATTGAATTTGAGACATTGTTAATTAATTATAACTTAAAACTTGCTATTTATGAACCAACTCGTCTTGGGAGTAAGTCATGCATTGACAACTTTGCGCATAATTTTAGCAAGTCTTTTAAAGCTTCTGTACTAGAATTAGCTCTGTCTGACCATACGGCTCAACTCCTCAAATGCCCTATTAAAACTGTATGTTCTATAAACCAATGGCGTATACGTAGACGTGATTATAATAGTGACAATATTAATAAATTTAAATCATATTTGAGTAGTTTGACATTTTCAGATGTATATGAATCTAATAACCCGAATATAGCTTACAATGCATTCACTGAATTGTTTTTGTTTCTATATAACCAATGCTTTCCTAAAATACCAATAACTATGAAAGTAGTAAATAAGCAAAAGTGGGTATCGCGCGGTATTAAAAAATGTAGCGCAAAGAAACGCCATTTACTATGGCAGTATCGATTGAAACCTACGCAACGAAACAAAACTCTATTTAAGAATTATTGTGATACATTTAATAAGGTTATCTATTTGACGAAAAAAGCACAGAATTCTTATAAAATACAAACATCTAGTAATAAATCCAAAACGACATGGCAAATTATTAATGAATCTAAACTAAATACTCCTAAGAATGACATTAATAAAATCCGTATCAACAATACAATTATCTCTGACCCTAAACAAATTACAAACCTTTTCAATGATTTTTTTATTGACAAAATAAAACCAATTGCCGCAGCAGGGGTAAATGTCTCTAGTAATATCCTGAACAGAAAGGATTCGATGTTTATGGCTCCGAGCTTGCCGATAGACATCTTCAATATAATTTTGGCCCTCAAAAACACAAAGAGTGTAGGATGTGATGGGGTTAGTACAAATATTATTAAAACTGTCGCTGACATTGTATGTGGCCCACTGTGTCATATAATGAACTTGTGTATTAGTGAGGGGGTGTTTCCTGATGCTTTGAAGAAATCTGTAGTGAAGCCATTACATAAAAAGCAAGAAAAAGACCTGATGCAAAATTACAGACCAATTTCACTTATATCCATTTTTTCAAAAATATTTGAAAAGTATATTTCTCGACAATTAAGCACGTACTTAGATAAAAATAATATACTTTGTAAGGAGCAGAACGGGTTTAGAAAAAATAAATCTATCAATATGGCGGTTTACGATTTTCTACACAAAATTATGTTAAATGTTGATAATAATACACCGATCTGTGCAATTTACTGCGACATGACGCAGGCTTTCGATTATGTTCAGCATAATATTTTATTGCAAAAGCTCGAATCGTATGGAGTACGAGGAAATGTTAAAAAACTCTTACAATCTTATTTACAAGGAAGAAAGCAAACTACAGAAATAACGACGATTAATGCGAACACCAAGCGGGAAGTAATATTTGCATCTGGGGAGCGTAAAGTCCATTATGGTGTTCCACAGGGAAGCGTATTAGGACCACCGCTATTTACAGTTTACATCAACGATTTTCCTAAATGTATAGAACACAGTATGACACTTTTTGCAGATGACAGTACGATAACCATTCCTTGTGACGATAAACATATTTATGAATCTGACATAAATTGTACATTAAACAAAGTAGTTCTATGGTTAGAAAATAATAACCTTAAAATTAACTTAAATAAAACAGTAGTAATGCATTTTAGCCAGAGGCAGTTAAAACTTCCAGTTTTTAAAACTAAATATAATAATCATGTAATTGATACAGTAGATTCCACTAAGTTTTTAGGATTAACCATTGACCGTAATTTAAATTGGAAGGCTCACATAGAGGTTATTAGCAAAAGATTAAGTAACAGTGCATTCGCATTATATAAACTATCGCGGATCTTAAAGACTGATGCCCTTTTAACAGCCTACTATGGCATAGCAGAGTCCATTATCAGATACGGTATTATGTTTTGGGGCCTATCTACGGATAGGGATATCGCATTTAAAGCTCAAAAAAAGTGCCTTAGATCAATATTTAAATTAAAAATGACTGATAGCTGCAAGCCGTTTTTCATACGGCACAACATCTTGACTTTACCATCTATTTATATTTTCGAAATTGCGATATTTGTTAAATCAAATCCGAAATTATTTCCCCGCATGGCAGACCGGTTTCCCAGAAATAGACGTGATAACAGTAAACTCTGCCAACATCCGGCTCGGACTGCACTTATGCGTAAGAGTGTTTTTTGTATGGCTCCCATTATTTTCAATAAGCTCCCCAATGACTGGAAAGAGCTAAGCTTAGTAGCATTTAAGAGAAAACTTAAATCTTTTTTAGTTAGTAAAGCATATTATGATGTGAATGAGTTTTTAAGTGAATCTATATGATATTGACATGCTTTATATAAATCTGAAATGTAATATTTTTCCTGATAATGATGATTGTATTTAATAATTTTTAATCTAATTTATTTTGTATTTTAATTATTTTTGACTTACTGCTGACATTAATTGGTTTTTGTTTCTTTTTTTCTGATTATCAATGACTGATTATTGAATATTTTGACAATTTTTGTATGAGTTTGACAATTTCATCAATCATTTTAATAATTATAATTTATATATTTACGTCAGCTTTGTCCGTATTAATGATTGTAAACTTGTATTAATATTTGCACACCATGGAAATATGGTAAACATGTTAGCACAACTCCATGTACTTCTTATAACACCTTGCATGCATTTTTCTTCTTTTAATTGTATGTACACACATGTTTGAGCAAATAAAGTTATCTTATCTTATCTTATCTAATAATTGTAGACCATCATCTGCCTAGCCTTTTCCCAAGTATATTGGGGTCGGCTTCCAGTCTAACCGGATGTAGCTGAATACCAGTATTTTACATGGAGCGACTGCCTATCTGACCAACCCAGTTACTTAATACTAGGTAATACGATATCCTTTGGTAAGACTGGATGTCTGAGCCAGGAGGCTAATTGGTGACGATAAGCTGGTTAACAAGCTACATAGCCTGGCCCACCGTCGCAAAGTCGCATGTCTGTCGGTCTTCTACAGACTGTACTTCGGAGAGTGTGCGCAAGAGCTCCACGAGCTGATCCCACCATCTCCCTTCTTCCATCGGGAGACTAGACGTACTGCAGGGTATCACCGATACCTAGTCGACATTCCACACATTCGAACGAAACGCTTTGCTGGGTCCTTTATTATGCGCACAGCCAAGGAGTGGAATTCCCTGCCTGCGTCCGTTTTTCCGAGTTCTTAAAACCCTAATCTGTTTAAGTCGCGAGTAAACAGGCTTCTACTGGGTAAGCTCGTTCCATCGTCGACATCATCTCTGCCCTTAGGGCAAGATTGAAGCCCGTCGGGGCCGCGGTATTATGTACTAGATTACGTGGCCTCGGCGCAAGGGCAAAGAAGGAACATGGGTTCGGTTTTTAGTCAGTAGAAGTCTGACACTCCCCTTCGCTCTGCCCAAGAGCGGGGGGGGTCATTCGATGATTTTCCACCCACCAAAAAAAAAAAAAAAGGGCAAGATTGAAGTCAAGAGCAAGCCCATTTATAATAAAAAAAAAAAAAAAGACAGAATTTCAGGTCACTGACTATCTGTAACGACTACCAAAGATCTATATATGGCAGCCGGGACCAACAGCTTAACGTGCTTTCCGAGGCACGGAGGAAACCCGGTATGTCGGGCGGTCACCCATCCACAGACCGTCCTAGGCAAGCACAGCTTTACCTAAAGATTGACCCGAGTGGCAGTTCTTATTAAGCCACAAGCTCCTCCTACTATAACAATAATTGTAGACCGATTTTCATAATTCTTTTTTCAATTAGTGACGGAAATATCGGTGTACATACATAAAAAAAGCTACCCGAACCTCCTCCTTTTTGGAAGTCGGTTAAGAATTTCGTCTATGACAGACACGGTTTAAGGTTCACCACCTACTTCAAAACACGTACTTAAAGCCCTTTCACACGACACACAACATCTGTGTCACGCATCACAAATTTTAAGCTACCGTGACAAAATTGAGAGCGTTTTGCAACTGTTCTGAATTTCAGATGAGAGCCAACGATTTAGGGCAAGTTCGCTAGCCTATGGGGAAGGGATCTTTACTAAGTGATGAAGTTTTGGCCAGTCTGGTGTAATGTATTGTCTCAAATGGCGTTAAGAATAATACGATGGTTTTGTTTTGAACCGGCTTTTACAAAAGGAGATCTATTTTAAGGGATTTTTTTTCAGGGGATCTATTTTCATGTATTTACACCGATTTTTTCCGTGAGTTTTCAAACACGATTAAGGTAGCTCGCGTGGTGGTCTCATTTAAATTTTGATAACTTTGCTTGAGTAATCTATGCGCAATCTTCAATATATCTTTATTATAGATTTGCATTTTTCTCTTACATTGACTTCAATGATGAGTCTTTGGTCAACTGAACCCGCTTGCAACTGGACCCACAATAAAACGAAAAAAAAAAACAATTTAAAATTTGATTTTTTTGACTGATCTCGTGGATCCAGTTGAAGAAGAAGACTCGATCTATTTATATCTTCTAGATAATAAAAAGGGATGAAAAAAATGGCGGCATTTTTTTTTTTCATATTATTTGCTTGGTATTTTGTTTGTTCCATGACCTAGAACATTGTCTATCAAATAAGTAATTTCAGATGAGAGTCAACGATATGGGGCAAATTCGCTAGCCCGTGTGGAAGGGATCTTTACTAAGTGATGAAGTTTGAAGGGACTGGTGTAATGTATTGGATGCGATTTTGTATTGTTACTATAGGTTATGTGTTTTTTTTTTTGTCACAAAGGGCGTTAAAAATAATAATTATAAGGTATGATCTTTTGTGCCCAAACGTCTTTTTACCCGACTACGGCGAAGCCAAAAGGAAGGGTAATGATTTTGGCAGTCTATGTATGTATGTTCCACCGTAGCGCCTAAAATACTGAACGGATTTAAAAAAATGAGGTGTCAATAGATTCGTAAGAATAGCCCGAGTGACAGGCTATATAAATTTTATAAATTCTTTTTATGACGGAATTTAAATGTCAAAAACTTACCTCAAAAATATTAAATTGAGATAATCATAACATGTTTGGTATCAAATGAAAGGTCTTGGAGACCAAAACCAATATTTTATTCGTAGTCGGTTTTAGATTTTTAAACTTTTCTAGTTAAAATGTAAAATGATTACTTGACAAGCATTTTGAGAGAAACTACAATTTATGATCGACTTTCATCATCATTACCCAAAAGGCGTCCACTGCTGGACAAAGGCCTCCCATAGAACGCCATACAGAACGGCAGCCTGCTGTTTGCATCCACCGGTTGCCCGCGACTCTCACGATGTCGTCGGTCCACCTGGTGGGAGGCCTACCAACGCTGCGTCTTCCGGTTCGTGGTGGCCACTCGAGAACCATCTTTCCCCATCGGTTGTCGGTTCTTCGAGCGATGTGGCCTGCCCATTGGCACTTCAACTAAACAATCCACTATTCAATTGAATTTATATGATACAAAATTATGGCCCACTCCTCTCCTGACTCCTTCCACTCGCGGAGGCTTGAATTTCTTACATCGGAAACGGTATTAGCTCATCGTGCTTGAGTCCACGTTTCTTTATTTATACCTCTGCTTCACCCTTCAGGCGACAACGTGAAGTAATGTCGTGTTAAAAATAACTCGACAATTTCTGAAAATAAACTCTTATTAAACCTATTACTTATGCCAAACCCAAAGACGAGTTGTTGGCCTCAAAGGAAACCAATCAAAACATTATTAAAGTTATAACCAGCTTCAAAAAGATCAATCTACCTATATTATAAGTACAATCACGTACATAAATCACACCTTCAGATTTCAAAAGCGATTTTGTTGTAGTATAGTGATTAGAACTTTTAGAAATGATTTAGGTCATAATAATAGCAAAGAGGGGTTCTAAAATACTGCAGGGTTTAAATGGACCGTTCGGGGCTGCGGTTTATTCAAAAGATATACCGTGGCCTCGGCACAAGATCTAAAAAGGAACATGGGTGGTTTTTAGTCAGTAGAAGTCTGACACTCTCTTCCGCTCTGCTCAAGAGCGGGAGGGGTTATTTGACGATTACCCACCCCCCAAAATAAAAATAAAGGTTTTAAACGGACACTTTACGAACCAAGCGTGCCATACATCAAACTAAGTAACTTCTTCTCCCTGCCCATTTTTTTTTTCTTATATAGCCTGCTCTGTCCCACTCCTGGGCAAAGGCCTCCCTCCACTCCTTCCATTTTTTCACAAACCCGCGCGTCTTCCTTCCAGCTTTGACGGAACCATTCTAGTTCATTCTCCTTCGTGGCCTACCGCGACCTCGTCTCACTATGTCAGGGCACCAGTTTCCCGCGACTTTGGCCCACAGTTGGTCTGGCATACGGCAGACAGGTCCAGCCCAGTCCCATTTGAGTCGGGCAGCCTTTTGGGCCACGTCAGCTATTTTGGTTTTGGAGCGCAGTATTGTGTTTCGAACACGATCCCTTAATTTAACACCTAGTATACTGCGCTCCATTGCTCGTTGGCAAACCTTGAGTTTGGACTTCTGGATGTTAGTCAAAGACCAAGTCTGTGCACCATAGGTTAAGACGCCCCTAACCCATGTTATTTGGGGACGGCGCAACACATTTTTTTATTCCATTCCTCACTCCTCACACACTCCATCCATCTTTTCTTTGGTCTTCCTCTCCCTCTCCATCCATCTACATTTATATTCATCACTGTTTTAGTCACATGTGATTCATCTCTTTTCATAACATGACGACGGTCGATTGCCTTTTAACTTTTGCTGTAACTTGTGCAAGTTTTAAACTTCCTCTGAGATTAAACTAAGTAACACTGCGCAAAAATTGAGGAAGACTTTCAACATATTATGTATTCCTATTGTTTTTCATTTCTGTATTCGAATTTATCACAATATTCATAAATACGTTCATTTTATTGCCGTCCAAGTACATTGGAAGGTGCCGTTTTGAATATTGATCATAGCGTTCTGAAGCATACTCTTTGATTTATTATTAAAAAGATTCTCGAGAATTCACAATATACTATTATGTGATACTAGCGGCCCGTTCCGGCTTCGCACGGGTAGATATTTATATATGAACTTGTTATAAGTATAGCCTATGTTTTTAGGGATAGTGTAGGATTCTAAAAGTAACACAATTTTTGAAATCGGTCCAATAGTACCTATTGAGATAATTCGTCTCAAACAAAAATATCATTCATCTTTATAATAATCGCAGTATGAAGGCTTCGGTGAATAGTGTTCGGTGAAACAATTTTCGAAGAATAGTGTTTCGAAGAAACGTAGGGGACCCTCAGATGTATAAGTATTGATAATTTATAGACGATATTTTCTGCCAACTTATTGATAGTTTATTGTGAATAGAAATACTTTCATAATAATTTGATTTGATGAGTGCTGGCAAATAATTTTTTTGATCAAAATAATTAGGTAAGTAAAAGTCATTACATACTTAGATTCTTGTGAAGTCTGAACACAAATCTTTGTACTAGTATTGGCCTATTGATATGGTAGTATTATTCTCTTGCCCTTATCCAAATTTATTTGTCATCTTCTTCCATAACATATAGTCCTCCTTACCGATTTCGGTAACGGCGAAACTTTTTTTTTTTTGGTGGGTGGAAAATCATCGAATGACCTCCCCCCCTCCCCCGCTCTTGGTCAGAGTGAAGGGGAGTGTCAGACTTCTACTGACTAAAAACCAAACTTATGTTCCTTCTTTGCCCTTGCGCCGAGGCCACGTCATCTAGTACAAAAATCCGCGGCCCCGACCCTTACAAGTTATTTCCTAGCGTGTGCTGGCCAGAACAAATTTGCTTTTAAATACCCGGTCACAGTTAAGGCAGCAGAGTTGACCGGCAGAGTTGTAGGTGTAGGTGTAGGAGGACTTAAGTCTCTCTTTACGTATCTTCTTCCACACATCTCTATTATTAATCATCTTATCAGACACCTCCTTTTTGTCATATCATCCGTTACACAGACTACCAACCGTTTCTTTGGTTTTCTTCTACTATCTTCTTAGCGTGACCAATTTAAATAATTTTGGCCCAAAATTCTCATTAGACACACCTTTTTTGCCATATCATTTTTTACAGTCCATCTATAGTTTCTTTGATCATATTTTCCTCATTCTTCCGCATCATATTCCCATTTTAAACAACTTTTTAGTCACCGGCGCCACTTACAGATATCCTCTTATGTAATCGTACTATAATCACAATTCTTTTTACCCTACAACGGCGATATTATAGGAGGTTAATGTTCTTTTTATATTTTTAGGTTATTGTATATTTTTATCGATTTGTATTGTTCTGTGTGTCTCACACATTAAATACTTTTTCTTTCTTTCTTTTTTTCTTTCTTATTGCGAAAGGTTCGAGTTCCCACTTTCCCATTCAGTATGTGAGCAGTACGACTAATTAAATAATCATAAACTTCCCATCTCGTCCGTTCACTGTTTCCTCTACTCTATTATTAATAACGGAAGGCAACGAAACTACATTTCCCAGCTTTGGGAACTTCCCAATTCAGATAAAAGCGATCTGTCAAAATATGAGACGAAAATTATTATTACTGTGTACAAATGCTTCTTTCTTTGTCCGTTGTGGTTGGTTGTTCACGTGGACAAAGATTTATTTTTATTCGATTATCATATTTATGAGCTGGCTTGTCTTTAACATAAAGAAAGAAACAAAGAAAAAGTACCTACTAGACTTACACGAACAAACAATAAAAAATAAAATGACCGCAAGAACAGAAACTATGTATTTCAAAACATAAGTATCATCAAAAATCAGAGACATACATATATACCTACTTATGTCACAGTAAAAACTGTTACTCAGACAAAACTACTTTTGTCCGATGATAAAAACTACAGTTTATAATTGATATAAAAATTGGTTGTCTGTAAAGTCGGTTTACTGACGATAGTTGAACGTGACAACGTCTTAAGAAAATACTGATTTACATAAAATTCTTCATTCAGAAAATCATTTTAAATTTAAAAAATAAAAATACAATAAAATACTTGAATAAAATTTATTGTTTAAATTTCTACTCAATTGTTAAAATTAAAATTTTGATTTTATTATTTTAATAATATAATTTTTTTTTTTCAATTAGTTACTTAAGTAATTATTTTAGCAAATTTAATTGTAATTTGTTATAAAAAAGTAATAATTTTAAATAATTCATTATAAGAATAAACAATGATTAAATTATTGTTTATAAATCTTACATTTAAAATTTAAAAGGAAACATTAAAATTTTCGTAAATCTAGTTTTTAAAAAGCCCGCCTCAATGTGTTTGATATAGGAGAAAATGTTCCCTTTGACGGATGGCTGGTCCAACCTGTCATTTCAGACACGTTGTTGTGATATGTGGAAGATTTAATATTTATGTTTTAATTTTTTTAAATCATTTTTTTAAGTCATTGAGTATGAGGCTCAGGATACTCTATGCAATAGATGTACAGATTGGCAGGCATTTCGAGACTACATTGAGGAACACTTAATACTTAAAGTGGCACTCAAGTCATCGGATGATATCGAAAGTGCCACAAAATACATAACTTGTCTTATCCAAGAGGCTTGCTGGAAAAACACCCCGAAAATAAAACAAACCTATCGGTCCACAAATGAGTCCCTAGAAGTCAAAATGAAAGTCCTCGAGAAGCGCCGACTAAGACGAATATGGCATCAAACTAGACATCCTGCCGACAAAACTGCCCTAAACAAAGCCATATCAGAACTCAAAACTGTCATTTCGAATCAGCACAACAGAACCTTGCAGTCAAAGCTTGAGTCACTAACACCTACTGCAAATACAAATTATTCACTATGGAAGTTTACCAAATCTTTGGATCGACCTCAAGAAGCTAAACCTCCAATAAAAACCACCTCAAATAAATGGGCCAAATCGAGACAAGAAAAAGCTGATGCATTTGGGGATTTTTTGTCACAGGTATTTACTCCAAATGAAGCGACAAATAGTGAAAATGAAACAGTTGTGGAAAATAGTTTAAAACAAGACCTCCAACTAGACCTACCACCGAAACCTGTTAGCAGTCGAGAAGTGTGGGCAAGCATAAACACATTAAAGGACAAGAAAGCGCCAGGGTTTGACCTGATTACGAAAGAAGTACTTAGACAGTGTCGTGTGTGAAAAATAAAAAATAAAAAAAAAAGATTTGTTCTTGAAATAAATTGATGTGAGATTTGTAAAGAGAGAGATGATTTGTGATGTTATGTATGGTTGAAAGGGAAAGTGAGGTTAACTGAAATTACAGGTAGAACACACGACGATTTTGTAAGTATATAAAAAGAAGTGTCTTTCAAGCTCGCGGAGTGGGCAATGAACTATTGGTTCAAGGACCTCTTGCTTTGCAAAACTAAGGGATTTATCTGAAATAAAACTATGAAATTCAACTAGAACAATAACAATGGTATAATTGATAAGAACAGTTCACATGCAAGGTCGAACAATGCCGTTTACACCTTAAAGCTAAACAGTTTGACATAGAAATCAGGCAGCGGGCCTCTGACGTTAATCGCGCACTGATCCTAACTTTCTCTGGCCAGATTATGTAAAAAAGATTGACTTACGCATGGTACCATGATCGCACTCCCTACGCCGTATATTTTCGCCGAAGTGGTCGTGGTTCTTCACGGAGCTGGTGAACCAGGTGGCCGCCAGAGCACGTGCTCGACAACGACCCTCGTGGCCTCGCGCCTGGGCGCGCATAGGCCGGCACAGAAGGCAGGAACGGGAAGCAGAGCAGGCACGACGTGTAGTCCTTGGGATCGTCTACCACGTGGGAACGGTGGCAGACACTCACGCAATCGCGGAGCCCTACGGATGGGACGCCTCTCAATGGTGTTGGCTTGCTGATGAGCTGAACCGAGCGATAATATCGCAACTTCAAAGTCCTCACGGCATCACAGCAGAAACGACGCCATTGATGACGCCACGCGACATCTCATCGCGGTCTCATGTCCAAAAACACTGTTTCTTGAACCGCGGAACTGATTAGGCTGAATCCATAGCGACTACAGATTGCAATCCATCGCAGAATAGCGTGGATGTTTACATAAAGGAAAAAAAGAAACACGCGCTGATGGCGCGTGCGGAAGTTTTTACTCTGCCATCTTTAAATTTAAAACCAAAAAACCGGACGTGTCCGTGAGTCGGATCGGCGCGTTAGTCGCGCACAAGGATGGGATCCAGACTGCCTTCACCACTCAGTCGGAAGTTCACAAATCTGCGAGTGTGATTATTCATTCCACTCAAAATGGTAACATGACAAATGAATTTCTTATAATTATTAATTCTAAATTTAAAGTAGTACATCATAATTAATACGTTGCCGTATCCCATACACAACCATGACTTAATTGTTTGTGTTTATATACTTTTGATAAAGTTATTGATTTTTGAAGTGCGACCAGACAATTGCTGCGCGTGAGTCGTTTGTCTATGACAGCTACTTGGAATGAAACGCACATTCCTCTATAAAATAATTGTTTTTGTTGTTAAACAAATGTTTTAATTAATCCTATAACTATTGTTATATTTGGATTGTATGCTTTATGAGGATTCCAAAGATGGTTTTCAATCTCGAATCCGTGCCGTAGACAACGAATAATCTGCATGCCAATATTGCCGACATTGGTTGGTGTTTATATGATTTCTGTGTATTTACAGTCTATCAATTCGAAGTAAATATTGTTTTGAGTTATGTAACACCTAACCGTCTCATTTGCGATGTTGGTTATTCGTTCTCTGTTGTATTTTGGATTCATAGGTGTCATTGTTAAAATAACCTCAAAATGTTGTTGACCTATGTTATTTGTTCTGTTGAAAAAACTAGTAGCAGCTTATGTAATTTATCTGCTACAATACCCCCCTTCGCGGAAAAAGGCTAACCCTGTTAGCCGACACAGCCGGTCTAACCGAGAGAAAAAAATAGTTTTATAGTACATGAAAAGTTTTTCCTAAATGTACTGATCAACACTGGAATCTGTAAGGATTGTGTTGAACAAAGTAAGTTAAAGGGCTATGGTGAGTATTGTTAAAACTATGAAAATATGAACTAATCGTTCTTTAAAAACATAAGCTAAGTACCTTACGGTTTTAGTTCCTAATTAAAAGTATGCTTACTGAACTATTGACTGCAAAGTCATTGACCTTACAAGTAATTTTTGTTGGTCTACTATACTCTAAGTGCTTATGAACTATTGACCCGGGTCTATGAACTAAGTATACTACCTATGATTATACAGGGTGGGCCAAAAATTTTTGCACTTTTGAAACATGAATAGAAATAAAACTACAAATGTTATTTTGTTGATAATTTATTTAACGTAATAACCATTTAATGAAATTTATTATTTAAAAATAACATCGTCCAAATGTGCGCTGCCTCGTTGTTAACACTCCTGCAATCGACTACGCAAATTTTGGAAAACTCGCTGACACATGCTGCGGGGGATCGCGGTTATTTCCTCGTGGATTTTTGTTTTAATTGGGATATTGCCGTCGGTTTATTAAGGTACACTCGACTTTTCAGTTATCCCCACAAGAAAAAATCGCATGGTTTAAGGTCCAGGCTTCTCGGAGGCCATGGGATATCACCCCATACGAGAAATCAATTTGTTCAGAAACATTTCTTTAACTACCGGTAAACTCACATTTGACGTATGGCATGTTGATCCATCTTGTTGCATCCAAGTCCTGCTGTTGTACCCTTGAAATTCATGCAACTGCGGCGTCAAGAAGTGTTGCAACATCTTGACGTATTCCGCTGAATTCACAATTACATTATTTCCTTGATTATTTTCAAAGAAATACGGACCAATGCCCTTTGATGATATGGCACCCCATGCTGTCGTTTTATCGTGGCCGCCCTGTTTGTTTAATATTCATTTTCGATCCCGTTTGCTCGAACTTCTCGACTTAAGCTTGGATCAAATTAACACTTTGACACTCACTTACACGGCATAATCCGTAATCAATTCTAAACAGGAGTCGTACAGTAACGTAGGAATCATTGTTTTTGTAAATTTGTTTTACACAAAAAGCACGCTGTTGTTCCGTGAAGCGCTCCATCATAACTAAAATTGCATGAAGTGGCGCACAGTTTCCCGCCACCTGCGCGCCCCTCCCTCGAACGTTTCCCAAAAAAATCTAGTGTTTCTATTTGCAAAAATTTTTGGCCCACCCTTTACTATATATGACCAATGAACTGGTGCTCTTAAGTGTACGATAGCTTAATAAAATACTAATACTAACTATAGTGACTGGACTACTTGTGTTTTTATTTACTAAGTGTCCCCTAATGTTAAATGATGATGTTATCATCTATGTATCTAAGTAATTAAGTATTATGTACAAAGGATAGTAACCACAGTACTGGTCTAGAAACAGTAAACTGTAGAAAAGTTTTTGAATAGTAACGAAGTGTTATCTTCAAAATATTGTTTAAATTTAGCATGTCACTGGCGTGACTGCTAATGCTTTTGATGAATATGGGTCGTTGCCCAATTCAATTGTAAGCGGACAATTTGTGAAAAGGTTTGTGGGTAAAAATTCCTAACTGAATGTTTTTTTAAAGATAATAAAAAAATTCAATTGTTTGGTAAAAAAATACTGAATTGTTTTTTTTGTTAAATAAAGTGGATCAGGGTCGTCGAGAGCCGCTGATACCGTTTCAATTCAGTGTTGTGTCGGAATTTGGCACTTGTGAAATAATAATTTTTTTGGTCTAGATTCCCAAAAAAACTTATTTTCAATTGTTTTGAAAAAAATACTGAACTGATTTTGATAAAACAAATGGGATCAGGGTCAGAAAGAGCCACTGATACCTAAGCAATTCAGTGTTGTGACAAAAATTGTCACTTTAAAAAAAAATATTTTGGTCAAAGTTTCCCAAAAAAAAAACTTATTTTCAATTGTTTTGAAAAAAGTACTGAACTGATTTTGATAAAACAAATGGGATCAGGGTCAGAAAGAGCCGCTGATACCAAAGCAATTCAGTGTAGTGACAAAAATTGTCACTTCAAAAAAATAATATTTTGGTCATATTTTCACAAAAAAACTTATTTTCAATTGTTTTGAAAAAAGTACTGAACTGATTTTAATAAAGCAAATGGGATCAGGGTCAGAAAGAGCCACTGATACCAAAGCAATTCAGTGTTGTGACTATAATAGTCACTTTTTTAAAAAAATGTTTATTTTGACCAAAATTTCCCATTTAAAAACTTATTCTCTATTGTTTCGGGATAAGTCCTGAATTGATTTTGAAAAATCAAACGTGTTCAGGGCCATGGGGAGCCACTGATACTGGAACAATTCAGTTTAGTGAGAAAAAAATATTTTTCACTTTTAAAAAAAAATTCGACCTAGAATGTGCAAGTGCTACTTTTTTTTGAAATGGTCGCAAAATTGAGCATAATTAACAACACCCATTTTATGGCACTTTTATTATGTCCTTGACGTGATACTTCCCTATAGTTTTTGTGTTTATTTCCTCTAATTGGTAAACAACATCGGATAGTTTGTCGACTATTTTACATTTGACAAACCTTGGTGCTAATTTAGCTGAGAAAAACTTTGCTGCGTTTGACTGTACAAAGTTACGCCTCCAAACGATATCACCAACTTTTAGCCTGAGCTCTCGGCGTCGTAGGTTATATCGGTTCGCATTCTGTTTGTACGCTTTGGTCAATGTACAGCTTACACGTTGGAAAATATCTGCGAGTTCATTTAAGGAATCAGCTTTTTCGTTCCTATTGTGAAGTTGAATATCATCAATTGAATCTGGTGCATTGCCCTTCAAAGTGTGCAATGCACCGTCAGAGATGATTTCACGACCTCTGGCCAAAAAATATGGTGTGTATCCTGTAGCTACATTTATAGATGTGTTTAAAAATAGCTGAATTTGAGGAAGGTACCTAGACCAATTTCTCTGGTCCTCCTCTACTAACATTGCTAAGCAAGTTTGTACAGTTTGATTATAGCGTTCCACAGTGTTTGATTGTGGTGCATAATATGCGTTATAAAAAATTTTTGGAATTGAATATTTTGTACAAAAGTTTTTAAATTCTTTACTTTGAAAAATCGTGGCGTTGTCACATATAATAACGCATGGTGTGCCCTCCTTTAATAAAATTTCAGATTCAATGAAAGAAGTTACCGTCTTAGTGGTTGCAGTTCTAAGGGGATGAAGCCAACAATATTTTGTGAATACATCTACGATGGAAAGAATATAAACATGACCTGAGTATGCTTTTGCAAAGGGACCTATTGTGTCAATGGAGAGTGTATGCATTGGACGATCTACCTTTTTCTGGTTTGTCATGTGTCCATGTGGTGTTTCATTTGAGTGTTTATATGCCTTACACTTTTCACAGTTTGACACATAACTCTTAACATCTGCGTACATTCCCTTCCAAAAGTAGTTTTCCTTTATCTTTGCTAAAGTTTTAAATGAACCAGGATGCACGGCGGTTAATTCGTGATTTTCCTTTATGCAGTCCTGTGTTATGTCATGTGGTATAACCATTTTCCATGAGTTTTCCTCTTGTAACTGTGTCAAGGGTTTGCTGTATCTATACAATATGTTGTTTTTAATTTGATAGTTTTTATGATATATTGGATGGGTTTGTACATTTTTAAATAATTTATTGTACCACTCATCGCTTGAATTTGTACCCCCTGTAAATGAGACTGCGTTGAGTTCTGCTCTAGATAACGCATCTGGAACTACGTGCAAAGCTCCTTTCCGATGACGAATTTCAAAGTCAAAACAAGCTAGTTGCATTGCCCAACGAGCTAAACGACCGGACGGGTTGTTTAATGATTTTAACCACTTTAGACACATATGGTCTGTTACCAAAATGAAATGAGCACAATCAATGTAAGGCCTAAAATGTATAACGGAATCAACTACTGCGAGCAGCTCACGCTCTGTTGTGCTATAATTTCGTTCTGTTTTGGAGAGTAAACGGGAGTGAAATGCTACGGGATGTTCTATACCGTCTATTTCTTGTACAAGAACGCTACCAATTCCGACTGATGATGCATCTGTATGAATTTGAAACGGTATTGTAAAATCTGGACAGGCTAATACTGGAGCTTGAGTAAGTGCTTCTTTGAGTGCTATGAATGACTTTTCAGCATCAATACACCAAGCTATTGCCTCTTTTCCTTTTCTCTTACCGATTAACGCCGTCATTGGGGCAATTATTGTAGAAAAGTTATTAACAAATCTCCTGTAGTATGAACATAAACCTATGAACGCTCGCAACTGTTTTGCTGTAGTTGGTCTTGGGAAATTTCTAATACAGTCTAGTTTTCTAGGATCTGTTTGCAGGCCTTTTGAGCTTACAACATAGCCCAAATAATTTAGTTGATCTTTACAAAATTCGCATTTTTCAAAATTTATTGTCAAACCTGCTTTGCTTAATGTTTCCAAAACATCGTTCAATATAGCAATATGCTCTTCAAACGATGTAGTTGCTATTAAAAGATCGTCGCAATATCCAAAAATTTTTTCACCATACTTGTGGTGGAATAATGAGTCAATTAAGCGTTGCAAATCGCAACCAGCGTTACATAAACCAAAAGGCATTCTCTTGAATTCAAAAAGTCCTCTGTTAGGTACTACAAATGCGGTTTTCTGACAAGAAGTGCCATTACCGTCAAAATTATCTGAATCGCAAAGTGGTAGTTGCCAGTAAGCAGCTGATAAATCTACTGAAGTTAAATAACGAGCTCCTTTAAGGTTATCTAATATTGATGATATATAAGGCAATGGATAGGAGTCTTTAAGAGTTACATCATTAAGCTTTCTAGCATCCAAACAAAATCTGAGTGAACCATCTTTTTTTGGAGTCATAACAACCGGGTTGGACCAAGGTGATTTTGATGGTGCAATCACGCCTAGTTCTAACATTCTATCCACTTCATCATCAGTGGCGTGCAGTGGTCCGCCACGGTGGGTAGGCCACGAAATATTGACAGCAAAAAAAAAATTGTCACATTTATAACATTTGAAAATAAGCCTGTAAAAGTTATACCTAAATACAATTCAAAAACTCACCACATTATTCAAGGTTCAACTCATGATTTTTTTATCGATGCAAACAGAAGAAAGATTCGGCCACCTCAAAAAAACTCATCCAAGTGAGTGGGTGATAGGTAGTTACAAAAGTACAAAACACGTCACTTGCAAGATAATATCCGAAGCGGCCTTCACACATCTACCTTTAGATATTAGATACCTACAACTTGCACGTTATCATTACTTATACGATAATTGAGAAAACTTATTACCTTTAAGTGCCTTTAACATCTAGCAAACACACATTATTAGCACAAACTTCACAAGTAAATTACCTACCATTGTTATTATTTGTTATGGGAATAAACAAATAATACACAACAAAACTAATATTTACACTACTGTTATTAATGGTATCTAATAACTGACACTATCTGTACGTTTTTGGTTTCAAAACAAATCGCGCTCAGCTTGTCACAACAATGAAAAAATAATGGCTTCCATAGACGTAAAATATAATTTCTAATTTGCCGATAGAAAAATACTACCAAATAAAATTGCATCATTTTCATATCGAGTTTGTTCACAACAGCGGTCAACAAAATTTTGCAGGATTATAGGTACGAAATCAATCAATGAAATGTGTTGTCAGTGCTGCACTCTATCTGTGGACGGAAGAGCGAAGACCGCAAACGCGCGAAATTCAAATTTCCTTACATTTTTGCAATTTGCAGGCCAGTGCTAGGTTGTATGTTGATTAATAAAATATGATTCGCGGCTGTAAGACGTATGTAGTCAGTATTCAAGCTAGCACTGGCCTGCAAATTGCAAAAAACGTTAAAAAAAAAACAAATTTGAACTTCGCGCCGGAGTTCGCGGGCTGAAGATGGCACGCATGACGCATCCAATCGTAGCCTTGTGTTGTTGCAGCCAATCACAGGCCAGCTACACTCGCAGGAGCTGGCATGCATGTGTGCGGTTCATATACACGAAAATATGCACCGATCATTCACTGATGTGACGCTGTGTGCGTAAAATTATGAATGGGTTTTAGGCTAATCGAATGCTAGCCTAAGCAAGCCTGTAAATATAAGATTCGTACGCGAAAAATTGCTCTAAGTATTTTAACAGGAGTTTGAACTTTTTTATTATTATTTTGTACATGGTGTTATTTTATTACAATATGGTTAATTAGTTATAAGAAATGCTCAGTTGGTAAGGTAGGCTAAGCCTAAGAGCCTTAATAGAGCGCACGCCACTGTTCATCATTCAGTGCTTGCAATTTCACTGGTGATAAAGGGTAGTATTTTTGTTTAATTGGTGAACCTGTTGTTATAATTCTATGTTCAATTATGTCGGTTTTGCCTAAACCTTTCTCTTCTGTACTTATTGTTTTAAATTTATTAATAATTTTTTCCATTTCTATTGTTTCTAATGGCGATAATTCATGTTTGGACGTTATACCGCACAGCTGTTTTGTAGCTTGTGGGTGTGGGTCTTTTTTCCCTACTAGCTGTATGCTATCAAAATAAAAATAATTTAAAATTCCAAATTGATGTACAAAGTCCATGCCTAAAATGAAGTTGTCTGATATTTCTGGTATAACCATAAATATGATTTCCCAGTTTTTATCTTTAAAGTTGACAGGTATAGACATAGTTCCTATCGTTCTCACTTGAGAACCGTTGGCACACTTTGCGGTCCAGTTAGTTGTTTCTAGTTTAAATCCTAAATCCAAAAGTTGGTTATGATAACCATTACCTATAACTGAGAGGTTTGCACCTGTATCCAAAAGTCCACTGTAAGTTCTGTCTTTAATTATAAATTCTACAAAGATTCTGTTGTCTAATTTCCCACATGTTATACCAGGAGTCACCGTACCTAAGTGTTGTTTATTTGGACTGGCGTTAGTTACTCCTGGGTGATCTAGTTTTTTGAATTTAATTTTTGATCCGGGTGGGTGTTTGTGGGTGGGTTACACTTTGAACAACGAGGAGTTAGTTCCCCCTTTGTCCCACACTTAAAGCAAACAATGCCTGGTATTGATCTGCATTGTTTATATGTATGACCAGATTTTTTACATTTCTGGCATGTAACCGATGAATTTTCCTTTTTCTTAAATTGTGTGTTAAGGACGGTTACTTGTTTTGTTCCCTTATTGGGTTTTGTGACTGAGTTACATGGAGTGGATACAGCATATGCTTCGTAACGTTTGCCAAGTGAAATTAACCTGTCAATGGTCTGTATGTCATTGACTGCTAAGAGTTGTGCATAAGTTGGTAATAAATTATGTTTTATAATTTCTATAAGTGTTATTTCTGACAATGGTGATGTTAGTCTTGAGTTCAAGGTTTGCATGTCTAGCACATAGATATGCAACGGCTGACCTAAGCTTTGCTTGTGATCCCTAATTTGTTTCTCTAAGGTAAAATCATTGTCAAAAGATGAAAAGAATGTTCTGAACTTATTTTGCAGATCCTCCAAAGTGACTACTGAGTCTCTAATTTGTCTATAATAATCAAGTGCTTTACCGCCCAATAAATCTGAAAAACATTTAACAATTTTATGTTCAGGTGCGTCTCTAGTGCGCATGCAGTCGTCTATTCGCAAGAAAAAATCCACTATACTTGAGTCGCCGGTGAACTTTAAATTCCATGATCTGAAATTGTCATCGCGTACTACGTAAGTTGTGACATTCGAGTTGACTGCTGGTACCGTTTGACTATGTGAAGGTTGGTCAATGTATTTTGTGTCATGGGATGCGGTTGACATTGGTTGCTGTATTGCATCTTTTCGTCTATGCGTTACATTTCGAGAGACATCGTCAGTATCTGATTCAGCGTGCTTGTGCACGTCCTCCTCTGTGTCAACAAATTTTTCTGTTGGATCTGTCATTGTGACAACACAACAGGAATTAATAACTAAAATAATTGGTTAGCAACCAAACAGTGCTTGCGGAGAAAATAGTTGAAGCAACCATAAAAATTGCAGCTGTCAGTACATGAATGTAAAATATTGCTTGAAAAAAATCAAAAAAAAACATGTTTACAACTGCCAAAGTGTTGCTTTGTCAAAACAAAAAACTCACAAAAAAATAATGCGAAGCATTCACTGTTTAATAATAATAATAATAATAATCATTTATTTCAGATTCATCATGAGATTACATCCATATTTGTTAGTAGAATTGCAAGCTTACAAACTAGTGTTAGTAATAAAGATGATGCATGTTTAGATGCCACCAGAAAGTTTTAACTACAAATTGTTTTGGAGTATGTTAACGCAATAAGTTCAAACTGAAAATAAACAAATACCAGAAATATTCCAAACAAATCCCTCAATATAACGATATTATAAATGTTCGGGCGCCAGTGTCGTGTGTGAAAAAAAAAAAATTAAAAAAAAAGATTTGTTCTTGAAATAAATTGATGTGAGATTTGTAAAGAGAGAGATGATTTGTGATGTTATGTATGGTTGAAAGGGAAAGTGAGGTTAACTGAAATTACAGGTAGAACACACGATGATTTTGTAAGTATATAAAAAGAAGTGTCTTTCAAGCTCGCGGAGTGGGCAATGAACTATTGGTTCAAGGACCTCTTGCTTTGCAAAACTAAGGGATTTATCTGAAATAAAACTATGAAATTCAACTAGAACAATAACAATGGTATAATTGATAAGAACAGTTCACATGCAAGGTCGAACAATGCCGTTTACACCTTAAAGCTAAACAGTTTGACATAGAAATCAGGCAGCGGGCCTCTGACGTTAATCGCGCACTGATCCTAACTTTCTCTGGCCAGATTATGTAAAAAAGATTGACTTACGCATGGTACCATGATCGCACTCCCTACGCCGTATATTTTCGCCGAAGTGGTCGTGGTTCTTCACGGAGCTGGTGAACCAGGTGGCCGCCAGAGCACGTGCTCGACAACGACCCTCGTGGCCTCGCGCCTGGGCGCGCATAGGCCGGCACAGAAGGCAGGAACGGGAAGCAGAGCAGGCACGACGTGTAGTCCTTGGGATCGTCTACCACGTGGGAACGGTGGCAGACACTCACGCAATCGCGGAGCCCTACGGATGGGACGCCTCTCAATGGTGTTGGCTTGCTGATGAGCTGAACCGAGCGATAATATCGCAACTTCAAAGTCCTCACGGCATCACAGCAGAAACGACGCCATTGATGACGCCACGCGACATCTCATCGCGGTCTCATGTCCAAAAACACTGTTTCTTGAACCGCGGAACTGATTAGGCTGAATCCATAGCGACTACAGATTGCAATCCATCGCAGAATAGCGTGGATGTTTACATAAAGGAAAAAAAGAAACACGCGCTGATGGCGCGTGCGGAAGTTTTTACTCTGCCATCTTTAAATTTAAAACCAAAAAACCGGACGTGTCCGTGAGTCGGATCGGCGCGTTAGTCGCGCACAAGGATGGGATCCAGACTGCCTTCACCACTCAGTCGGAAGTTCACAAATCTGCGAGTGTGATTATTCATTCCACTCAAAATGGTAACATGACAAATGAATTTCTTATAATTATTAATTCTAAATTTAAAGTAGTACATCATAATTAATACGTTGCCGTATCCCATACACAACCATGACTTAATTGTTTGTGTTTATATACTTTTGATAAAGTTATTGATTTTTGAAGTGCGACCAGACAATTGCTGCGCGTGAGTCGTTTGTCTATGACAGCTACTTGGAATGAAACGCACATTCCTCTATAAAATAATTGTTTTTGTTGTTAAACAAATGTTTTAATTAATCCTATAACTATTGTTATATTTGGATTGTATGCTTTATGAGGATTCCAAAGATGGTTTTCAATCTCGAATCCGTGCCGTAGACAACGAATAATCTGCATGCCAATATTGCCGACATTGGTTGGTGTTTATATGATTTCTGTGTATTTACAGTCTATCAATTCGAAGTAAATATTGTTTTGAGTTATGTAACACCTATCCGTCTCATTTGCGATGTTGGTTATTCGTTCTCTGTTGTATTTTGGATTCATAGGTGTCATTGTTAAAATAACCTCAAAATGTTGTTGACCTATGTTATTTGTTCTGTTGAAAAAACTAGTAGCAGCTTATGTAATTTATCTGCTACAACAGCTCCCAAAAAAAGCTATTACTTTCCTGACCACTCTCTTCAATGGTATCTTGCGCGTACAATATTTCCCATGTATATGGAAGATATCACAAATTCTCATGATCCATAAAGCAGGAAAACCAGCACATGAGATCTCATCTTATCGACCTATCAGCCTATTGCCTACACTCTCAAAGTTATTTGAGAAGATCTTGCTACGAAGAATTACACCAATGCTCTCAGCTAACAACATAATCCCTGACCATCAGTTTGGTTTCAGAGAGTGCCACTCCACGGTTGAACAAGTACACAGAGTCTATAATGTCATCAGAGAAACTTTTGAAAACAAAGAATACTGTTCTTCCGCTTTCTTGGACATCCAGCAGGCATTTGATAAAGTCTGGCATAAGGGACTTCTCCATAAAATCAAAATATATCTACCGCACAGCTACCTTCTGCTACTACAATCATATCTCTCGGACAGATTGTTTCAAGTGAAGGAGGGTGATGCTACGTCACCATTCCACAAACTTCAGGCAGGCGTACCTCAGGGATCTATCCTTGGTCCAGTTCTGTACATCATCTATACCGCAGACTTGCCTATAGTCCCAGGAGTCATTACTGCAACCTATGCAGACGATACAGCAATCTTGGCCAGAAATAAAGATCCCAAAATAGCTACAGAATTGGTACAAAAAGGCCTTGATGAAATAGATACCTGGCTGAATAAATGGAGGATAAAAGCCAGTGCTAGCAAATCTGTTCAGGCAACATTTACTCTGAGGCAGGGAAACTGTCCACCAGTTTGCCTTGGAGGCAACATCCTACAACACAATGATAGAGTAAGGTATCTAGGAATGCACCTCGATCGACGACTGACTTGGAAGACCCATATAAAATGCAAAAGAGATGTACTTAATATTCGATACAGAAACCTTTATTGGCTAATGGGACGAAACTCGAAACTCTCCACAGACAACAAGCTATTGATATACAACAGTATTTTGAAACCTAGTTTCATGTATGGTGCTCAACTTTGGGCGACCGCTAGCGATTCAAACATAAATATACTGCAGCGACTACAGAACCAAATACTCAGAACCATATCAAACGCTTCATGGTATACTACAAATGTGGAAATACACAACCATTTAAAAATGAACACCATAAAGGAAGAGATTAAAAACTCCATTGCAAGCTATAAAACAAGATTATCAAATCACCCTAATAATCTAGCAGCTGGGCTAATACACACCAAGTGCGAAACACGTCTAAAACGGCGTGTTATTCTACAACTGGACTAAATCTAGTCAATTGACAAGGAGTAGTTGCACTCACTGGAGTGCACACTCGGCATGACATCTAATGCACACAAAAGATTTGCTTATAGTCTATGACTGATTGTAAATACGCACAGAAAGCAAAAAAAAAAAAAAAAAAAATTTTAAATCATAGCTACGCTCGATAATTATTTCGATTGAATAGTAAAGCCATCGATTTTTTACTCATCGTGAAATAGTTCTGTTAACTTATTGTTTTAATTTTGTCAATTATAGTATAACCTACAATCGCTGCACAAGCGGACCGATGCTATTCATTTTAATGATGAAACCACGAATATTCGACAATATATCACTGAATATATAATTAATATCGAAAGAATCATCGTTCATTCCCATTAGATCGATCGTCGAACTAGTGAGAATTTTTTTTCTCATCTGTTCGACCGTCGAACTAGTGAGAACTTTTTTTCTCATTTGTTCGACCGTCGAATTAATTAGATTTAATTCGTAATAGATAACACTCATACATGCAACGCATGTACTCCATGACGCGCACTCGCTTCGCTCGCATATTAAATAACACTAATATCTTCTGTCCCCGAAGTGCCGGGCCTCCGCCGGCCTCCTTCGTCGGCCTATGGCCCGGTGCCCATGCCGCCCATAAAGGATACTGTCGCGAAACGGTGATTCATCCACTTAGCGGACGACTAGCAACAGCCTATAATTTTGCGTTTTTTTATTTTATTACGAAATTAGTAAAACATTTAAATGTAGTAGAACTATTTTTAAATCTAATTAATTCGACGGTCGAACAAATGAGAAAAAATGTTCTCACTAGTTCGACGGTCGAACAGATGAGAAAAAAAATTCTCACTAGTTCGACGATCGAACTAATGAATCGAACTAATGGGAATGAGCCAGAATCATTACCTTTATCGCTGTAATTATCGTTACTATAAACAATTGACACCACATTCACTTTTCACTGCACTTGATACTCGATCAAAACATGTAAATGTACTATAAGAAGTATAGCAGCTGTCCACGCAGACGCATCGCTCACTCAAGTAGGAGAGAGACGGATGTCGAACGCTGCCGAACGCAAAGGCCGATTGTGCTTCTTTGTCGCTCGTTCCGCGCTCTCGTTTGCACTTCAAGCCTTACATGGAACGCCTCAGAGCGAGGTAACGCCTCAGAGGTAACGCCTCAGAGGTAACGCCTCAGAGGTAACGCGTCAGAGGTAACGCCTCAGAGGTAACGCGTCAGAGGTAACGCCTCAGAGGTAACGCCTCAGAGTTAACGCCTCAGAGGTAACGCCTCATGAGTCATGTTTTTTCGTGCGTGCAGCCGGCTCTATCGAATTATAAGACGTTGTCACGTCAAAATATTATGACACCACTCAAAAGTCCAGTACACCATCCAATTTCAGCTTCACAGAATTAATTCAAACTTATACCTTCAATGCCGAACAAAAGCTCAAATAAAAAGCCGAATAAAAAATCCTCGTTCATTACAACTTTTCCCAACTATGGGAATAAAATTTTACTGCAATCCCATTAGCTACGCGTCGTATTGTAAAAAAGAAGTAGGATGCTCAATGGTTTGGAAAATGAATGGAGCCAGTGTCTCACAACTTTCGTAGTTCATTCATTCGTTCATTCGGTGACCGTATGATGGGTTTTATGATCGAAAATTGAATTTTATCTGGTATAGACTACGTCGTAGTTTGTTAGAGTAATTTTGTGTAAATAATAGTGTCACGTTTTAAGGTGCCTATACACGCCCGTCGGGGCTGCGGGTTGTTCGAAAGAGATACCGCGGCCTTGACACAAGGGAATAAAAGGAACATGGGTGGGTTTTAGTCAGTCGAAGTACCTACCACTAAGCCCAGAGCGGGAGGTGTCATTTGATGATTTTCCACCTTCCAAAAAAAAAAAGATGGCTATACAGTTATACACTCTCAGTCGAGACACTCCGAGGCAGGGTGAGTGCGAGACGGTCTACAACCTGTATCATAAAGCAACTGAACCACTTTTTTCATGGGACAAACATGGAAATTAATCAACGGTCATGAGACGACCAGTTCTACTCGACCTGAATATATGGGAAGACTTCTTTGGTGGTCTAAAGGGTTCAGTTTGATAGTCTGAATCACACCCTAAAATATGAACGCACCCTTCTAGAACACCCTGTACAGGAAAGCTCGTCTAGCCTCAGTGATCCTCGTTTAGCTGTACAGACACATTAAGCTACCCGAAACTGTCAAATTAATTATCTCAATCAATCTTGAACCTAATGCGATAAAGCTGAAAAACTGTTTTAATTTGACAGGTTGTAATGAAGTATGTACCTTTTGGGCTTTCGTTCACCACGGTGACTTTATCGCAGCTGTAACGCGTCGGTGTACTGGCAAACACTATACACACACTATACGATAAAAGTGATACAGAATTGTGGTTATGTTTAAGTAGCATAGCGACTGTACGGTGGCCATTTTTCATTTGCATCACTGCAAAAAGTAGACGTTGGCAGTTATTTAATTTTGAAGAACAAAATAACAGAGTAAACAAATTGTTCATTTATAAACCCAATGGACCGTCTGCCAAGATACTTAATTATAATATATTGGGACATTTGGGACCAGACTCCGTTTTGACCATTTAATCAAAGAGAGAGCTTTAATATGATTAATATTGATAGTACCTTCACAATATACTATACAATGTATCTTATTTTATCTATAATATTGGTAATGCCTCGTTGATTTATTTGTGAGCCTGGGGTTCTAGGTTCGATTAACAGCTAGGTCTTCCAAAGTGATATTTAATTTTCCATCAAGAATATCTCAGTAGCAAATAAGTTTACATTTGTGTCCAGTTTTTCGTGTTTTTCAGTTTTATGATCTGTCATTTTCTTTACGATTACACATTCCTGATACAATATATTATACTAACTTTTGCCAACGGCTTTGCCCGCGTGAAAATGACGATTTTCCATACAAACTTTCATCCCCTATTTAGCTCCTTTAGAAGTTGAATTTCGAAAAATCCTTCCTTATTCCTTGTCTACATTATAAAGGGAACCTCTGCAAAATTTCAGCTTTCTAGGTCCGTTGGTTTGGGCTGGGCGTTGATGTCGTTGATGAGTCAGTCAGTCAGTCAGGACTTCTCTTTTTATTTATATAGATATATATATATATAAAGATTAGGTAAAACTATACTAAAATGCCTAAATAATAATATGTATAAGTAGAGCCATAAGGAAAAGGCCTGGTCTTCTTTGTAATAGCTAATAGAAATAAACTTGTATCTTTCCCATTGACTACGCTCCTAATAGAAAAGTTCAGCGTAGTCTATGGGAAATATGGGAATAGTTATTGTGCTCTAAACAAAAGCACCTCCGTGTTTTATAAAGTAAAGAAAGAAAACATATTTATTTTATAACAAGTCTTACCGGGAAAGTAAAATCTTTCACCTGAACACGAGTTGCCATGGCTGATCTGTAAGTCTCTAAATAAAACTTCGGACACAGGTAGGCCGAAGCAAGGAAAACCTTTTCAGATGGAGATTTACAGAGGACTCTACCCCCGAGTGTAAATGTGCTCTTATCTCACAAACTATGAGGCACTTGATATCGTGACCTGTCTGTCCTGTTGATTCCACATCACAAGAGCTGACGGACGCTACTGCTAGTGCCAAACTCGTACTGAAATTTTGGGCTGACTCAATTTAAATTGTCATCGATACGCTAAGAAGAAAACCGGGAAAGTTGAACAAAAATAATACAAAAAAAAATATTTTAACAAAATCATTTATTTACATACGAACCAAAACAGATACAGCCATTTTAATAAACTTAAACGAGAATCACAATAATTTTCTTTTACAACCAGTACCAGAAGATATTTTCAGTCTAATTTTGAATTGAATTGTTTGACTTTTCTTCCGCAGCTTTACACAGATTTAAACAGGATGGTCTTAATATAAACTCCCCGTACCTGGCAAATATTGCGTATAGAATGTAACTCATTCTAAAAAAATCAAAGGTGTAAAAAGATGCTCTACGCAAATTATGAAACCACATGTCCTCACTCTCATTCTCCTTGATATATGTGTTTCGCCCGCTTCAGGACATAGGATCGCTGTACAATTGTCGAAATTCTTCAAGACTGTTTTGTTTCTTATCATCTCGTTTTTCACTTCTTCCTCGTATAGTTTCCAATACCTCATAGATCCTAGGTCACCCCAGTTATTGAATTCCTTCTTCCAGTATTCTTCTTTTGCTTTAAGCTCCCGTATATAATCCGGGATATATCGCAATTTAACACTTTTCAAATCAGCTTCTGGTACCTTCGCAACGAATCTATCTCGGAATACTCGTATTATCTCATTCTCTGCTTCAAGTTTCTCTGTGTGAGCAACACCAGTTTCCAATTTTTCCATTTCTTCTGGTCTGTGGTTTGCAAAACAAGTTTGCAAAAGTTCATCGCAAAACTTTTCGAATTCTCTATATATTTCAATTTGCAATTCAGAAAGACCGCAATTTATGTCCTCCATAATTGTAAAAATAACTAGTTAAACGTACTTTTAAGCTAATTTTGTTGTTTTGTAAGTAGATGTGAACACTTTAAAATTTGTAGGGAGACTGTTTAAAATTTACAAAAGGTGTCATGTTTTATAGGTGGGGTCGTTTTGAGTAAAAGAGATAGCGATAAACGTCTTGTTGGTCGCAGGTAGAGAATTATTATTAGTTTACGACTGGACTAAGCCATGTGATAAGGATAATTAGCCATTGTTATCATATTAAGTACTCCTAGAAGAAGGTTCATTTTAATGCTCAATACCTAGAAAAAACAACTGTCGATTACTAGTAATGTGATTCACAATACTTAGTTAAGTTGTTTATGGGTAATGATGACTTAATTTTTCAACCCTTTTTAGTTGAAGTACCTATCTCAAAACAATTCTTATAAATTTTAAATGGTAGGTAATTAGAGGCTTATTTTATTATTATCCCTTAGGCCTCTAGCACACGGCATATTTTAAACGCTCAGATGACGCGGTGATGACGCGCGTATTCGCGCTTCAAACGAGATTTAAACGCCAGGATCTAGACCAGGGTCGATAATTTTTGAAACCAAAAACAAAATAACAGGTAGTAAGGGCCAAACCCTCCTAGCCCCTTCCCCACTTCTCTGTAAAATACCTTTTGATGGGCCAAAATTTTCCGTAGGTCTCCACGATATATAAATTATCTTAAAATAACAGTAAATAGGCATAAAACAGCAATAAATACGCTTATAATTTCTTGTCTAGGCCTTATTTGGTAGTGGGTATTTATTTCGCAGCAGCTGATTTTGCATTTTCTGAGAAAATGTACCATTGCAATGTATATTTTTTATACATCATCGGAAACTAGAGATTATAAGGAACACAACGCCCACCGACTTTTTAAAAAAAGCTGATATTTTGACGTCAGAATTTTCGATTGAAAATATGGCTGATTTTTCGATACTAACTCAATAATAAGGTGAAAAATAAATATTTTTAATAAAAAAATTACAGTGTATTTAGGGCATAAAAATGTAAGTTTTCACAAAATTTCGAGAAAAAAAAATGTTTTTTGTAAAAGATAAAAATTAAAAACCAAAAACTTAGTTTTTTGAATTTTTCACCTAAATTTTGAGGTTATGTGAAAAAATTGCAAATTCAAAAGTTGTAGATCTTTTTATTACCTACAACTTTGCCATTTAACTTTTTTCCATAGGACTTGTAGTTTTGCCGGAAATCGAGATAAACCGCTTTCCCCCCTTAAAACCCCCCCTACCCCCACTTCCCGAACTCGGATCGACCGTAATTAATTTTTCCTTTTATTTTGATCATATTCCCCTCCTTTTCTAATGGGTTTCATCCTACTGTATTTTTTTTTCATTTTTTACCATTTTTGAAGGCTTCGGCCCTGGTCTATAAGCGCACAGGGCGATCATGAAACGTGTGTCGTCGGTGCGTATACGCGAAGATTTATAGGTGGGGTCGTTTTGAGCAAAAGGAACAGCGATATACGTCTTGTATGGCTGGGAGACGCTAACATTGATTCCAGAGTTCCCAGGTAGATAATTTGTTAGTAGTTTACGACTAAACTTAGCGATGTGATAAGGAATTATCCTTATCACATCGCTAATGGAATTAGCCATTGTTATCTTAATAAGTAGAAGTAGGTTAATTTTATTGTTTTTTTGTATTTTAGTATACACCTTTTAGTTCAGTTTTTTTTTGTTGTTATGTTATATTAGGGTGTAGTTTAGCTAGGATTTGAGTATTACGTGATCGTGAACTTAGTGCTAACATTAAATTACTCGGGACCGATTCCGCCCCGGGACCCTGATTCCTACCGCGGTGAAATTTACCTCATGAAGCTAACACATAAATTAGATTTTGTCTATTGGGACTTATGTTTATACTGGTTTTTGGAATGCTCGAGTCTGTTCTGATGAAATTCCTAATTCTGATAATTGTGATATTTAAATAAATAAAATAAAAAAATAAAATTCATTTAATTCAGATAACTTGATCCATACAGGTAGAAGAAAATTAACATAGAAACAGGTTTAAAAATAAAAATCAATTACAATTAAAATCAAAATAATAGGAACAACAGGTCAAATATTTCAACCCGTCGTGCCATCTAGAAAATAAAAGTTTAAAGGTGGTTTTGTAACTATCATTTGTAGATATTTAACAGTTGTTGTAGATAATCAGTGGCCTGAAAGACTGATAACCAGTCTGACCAGGAGATATCGTATTACCTAGTACTAACTAGGTTGTGGAGGCCAGATGGGCAGTCGCTCCATGAAAAATACTGGTATCGTGCATTGTGTCGTGCCTGTTCTGTTGATTGCACATTACAATAGTCTGCTGATGGACGCTACTGATAGTGTCAATTCTCGCCACATTTTGGACTGACTGATAACTGAAATTGTCATCGATACGCTTAGAAGAAACCGGGAAAGTTAAACAAAAATAATACAGAACTTAATTTTTAAGTTAACAATATCATTTATTTACATACAAACCAATACAGATACAGCCAGTTTAATAAACTTAAACGAGAATCACACAACAATTCTCTTTTACAACCAGTACCACAAAATATTTTGAGTTTACTTTTGAAGTAAATTGTTTGACTTTTCTTCCGCAGCATTACACAGATTTAAACAGGATGGTCTTGATCTAAACTCCCCGTACCTGGCAAATATTGCGTATAGAATGTAACTCATTCTAAAAAAAACATAGGTGTATATAGATCCTCTACGCAAATGATGAAACCACATGTCCTCACTCTCATTTTCCTTGATATATTCAACCAATCGCTGAATATGTTTCGCATCGACTGAATGTGACAAATGTGTTTCGCCCGCTTTAGGACATAAAATCGTTGTAGATTTGTCGAAATTCTTCAGGTCTGTTTTATTTCTCATCATCTCGTATTTCACTTTTTCCTCGTATCGTTTCCAATTCTTCTTACATCTGGGGTCACCCCAGTTATTGAACTTCTTCTTCCAGTATTCTTCTTTTGTTTCAAGCTCCCGTATATAATCCGGGATATATCGCAATTTAACACTTTTCAATTCAGCTTCTGGTACCTTTTTTTTTGGTGGATGGAAAATCATCAAATAACCAAACCCATTTTCCTTCTTCGCCCTTGTGTCGGACCGCGTTAACCTTTCGACAATCCACAGCCCCGACGGGAGCTTCTGGTACCTTCGCTTCGAATCTCTCTCGGAATATTGCCTCATTCTCTGCTTTAAGTGTCTCTATGTCAGTAACAACGGTTTCCAGTTCTTCCATATCCACTGGTCTGTGGTCTGCCAAAAATTCATCGCAAAACTTTTCGAATTTTCTTATATATATTTCAAATTGCAATTCCGAAAAACTATACTCCATAATTGTAAAAATAATTAGTTTAACGTACTTTTAAGCTAATTTTTTGATGTTTTAGTAGATGTGAGCACTTTCAAATTTGTAAGGAGACTTTAATAGGTGTCGGGGTCGTTTTGAGTAAAAGGTATAGCGATATACGTCTAGTGGGTCACAGGTAGAGAATTACTAATAGTGCACGATTCGACTAAGCGATGTGATAAGGATAATGAGCCATTGTTATGTAAGTACGTACTCGTAGAAGAAGGTTAATTTTGTTGCTCAATACCTAGAAAAACCAATTATCAGTTACAAGTAATGTGATTTCAAAGCTCATTATGAGTAATGATGACTTAATTATTTTATTGTTCACGGCGTTTGCCTTTCTGAGATTTATAGCCTGACTAGAACTAATCCCATTCCCGTAACTCGAACTTGCAATTTTTCAAAACAATAAGAGAGTCACATTTGTATTATTTTTCATAAAAACTTTTTTTGCAAAAACAATGACTGATTCTGGCACAAAGTAGAAAAAATCGTCTATAAAGAAATATTTTCGACCAGTTATCGTAATTTATGTGGTACCGCAAAAGAAATTAAAATAAAATATTTACAATCTGTCTGTCAGTGAGCTCGTAAAACGAGTGAAATCGGTAAGAAAACGAAATAAGAAAAGCCGACATACACTAAATTAGTAAGAGAAGATTTATAGATCATTTTTATGTATCAACCGGTGTGTGAGTTTATGTAGTCGCTGTTTTTGTATGGATTTTTTCAAATCTAATAATTTTATTTTATTTTATTTAATTTTCACATTTCATAATACACCAATAAAAATCTTTAAAATAACCATTTTTGGTTTGCATAGGTTAAAACTTAAAATAAAAGTTTATTACAAAAATAATTGGGTACCTACCCAATACTATAGGTATACATTTACATTTTGACCTACATACTAACTTAACTAGTTATTATTCTTCTGATAGGAACATAGTAAGGCGCTACACTAATTTTCTATTCTTAGAACTGAGGTATTTTTGGGTCATGCCGCCTGTTTATGGACAAACAGGCATAATTTTTTTTTCGGAATAAAGGAATAGATCTTAGGTCTTTTAGTTCACTAGGTAATTTGTTAAATAATTTTATTGACATAAATATTGTAACAATTTCTTCTATACAGATCAGTTTTTATGTTCTCTAATGCCCGGTTTCTGAGGCACTTTATCTGTGGTTTATCTATTCATATGCGTACATTTGAATAAATAAACCACAGATAAAGTGCCCCAGAAACCGGGCATAAGTAAAGGGAAAATTATTAGGATATCGGGTATTAAAACTACAATAATCACCACAGGATTTGTATAGATGATGTTTTGACGAAAATACAAGATTCAAATTATATACCTACATGGACGGTGCTGTTAGTAAATTTAGCTTTTGGAACAATGGTTTGCATGAAGTCAAAGAATCAACATTACAAAGTGCGTGAATGCACTGTTTTGAGCCAAGAATGCTCTATTAAATTCCACGGAACCACCCCATAATAGAATACCATATCGTAGGTTGGAGGCTACATATATAAGGCGTCCCACGGCTATGCCACATGGAGGGAAAGTACCTTGAATATTGTAGATGGAATATTTTACATTATTTTAATTTTAAAACCAATTGAAACTGCATTCATAGATTTTTAAATAATTTTAGTTATTCTAGTTTTGTTCGGAACTTTTAAATTATTCCGTTCTAGCCATTTGATAATGCTTCGAACAGCTTCGGTAACTTCTTTATTGTAGTTATCACATGAAGTATTAGGTGTATATGGAATAACTAATTATACATATATCATCTGCAAAAAGGGTACAATGATGATTTCACACGTTAGGCAAATCGTTGATGTAGAGTAGGAATAGAAGGGGACGTAATATACTTCCTTGTGAAACTCCGACTCTGTTAAATTCGAGTTTAGATTTATATACAAATTCTATATTCTCGTTGTTAATGTTTTTGATTTCTACACAATTGTTACCTATTTGTGAGGTCAAAGGTCTCTTTTGTTACATACTGGTCTAACATAATTTGAGATTTGAGATCATCGACACGTAAAGAAGAAGACTGTCTCTTTTAAGTCCAGGTATTGGGTAAGTCATCTAAAGACTATGCAGATTAGTATCTGAGATGGTCTTTTGGAGAAGGACCTATCCAGTCATTGCATGCATTTATCTTGTAAGTGATCGTGTGACTCGACTAAAGATGATCAACATTCAAATAACTGATCTGTCAAACTCACGTTGACCGACCGTATTTTATATTTTATTCTCATAATAAGAAGTAATGTGGTGATGTGTCTATCAGAAACTGGTAGCTATCGATATTCACTGTTGATACATAAATGGCTCTGCCCTGGATTGTAAGCAATAGGACACTTGATGTCGTGTCCTGCTTGTCCTGTTGATTACACATCACAATAGGTTATGGACGATACGAGTAGTGTCAAACTTGTCACCAAATTTTGGGCTGACTCAATTTAAATTGTCATTGTTATGCTAAGAAGAAAACCGGGAAGTTGAACAAAAATAATACAAAAAAAAATAAGTTATCATAATCATTTATTTACATAAGAACCAATACAGATACAGCCCGTTTAATAAACTTAAACGAGAATCAGCAAATTCGTTACTGTTGCAACCACCACAAGATATTTTCAGTGTATTTTTTAAAGCAAGTTTTTTGATTTTTCTTCAATTCTCAACTCTTCATTACATTCCACAATGTAGGCTTAGGTGGTAAACATTTTTTTTAAAGTGACAATCATTGGCCCTGTCGGGTACAGCAAAAAAAATACATGTGAAGATTAATACTTATTGTTTACATATCTTATAAATTAATATATATCACTAAAAAAATATTTAAGCTAACAGCACTACCAGTAAAAAATATGTCAGTAATATTTAAAATATTAATGTCCAAATTATAAAAAAAAAAAACGAGGAATTAAAACACATTTGGTACCTACTTATAAAATTGAAATCGTAAGCTTTGGAAATAATAATAAAATCAATACAACTATAAAAATCTAAAATTACAGTCTAAAAAATAGTAATATTTAGATAATATCTGTAATATAAAGTTAATAGTTATAATTAAAAAACACTTCCGCATCCTTTAACAGATTTAAACGTAATGGTCGTGCTATAAAGTCCCCGTACCTTGCAAATATTGCGTATAGAATATAACTAATTCTTACAAAATCATAGGTATAAATAGATGCTGTACGCAACCTCTGAAACCATGTGTCCTCACTCTCATTCTCCTTGATATATTCAACCAATCGCTGAATATGTTCCACATCGAGTGAATGCGAAAAATGTGTTTCGCCCGCTTCAGGACATAAGATCGCTGTAGTTTTGTCGAAATTCTTTAAGACGGTTTTGTTTCTCATCATCTCGAAATTCACTTTTTCCTCGTATAGTTTCCAATACTTCTTAGATCCTAGGTCACCCCAGTTATTGAACTCCTTTTTCCAGTATTCCTCTTTTGCTATAAGCTCCCGTATATAATCAGGGATATATCGCAATTTAACAGTTTCTAAGTCAGCTTCTGGTACCTTAGCTTCAAATCTATCTCGGAGTATTGTCACATTCTCTGCTTCAAGTTCCCCTATGTCAGTAACAACAGTTTCCAATTTTTCCTTTTCTTCTGGTCTTTGGTCTGCCATAACTTCATCGCAAAACTTTTCGAATTCTCTTCTATATATTTCAATTTGCAATTCCGAAAGACCGCAAGTTAAGTCCTCCATAATTGGAAAGAAAACAATTTTAACGTACTTAATAATTATACTAAGTTAACTTTATTGTTAAGTAAGTAGATGTGAACACTTTAAAAATTTTAAGGAGACTGTTTAAAATTTACAAGAGGTGTCATGTTTTATACGTGGGGTTGTTTTGAGCAAAAGGGATAGCGATATACGTCTTGTCGGTCGCAGGTAGAGAATTACTAATAGTTTACGACTGGACTAAGCAATGTGATAAGGATAATTAGCCATTGTTATCTTAGTAAGTACTCAAAGAAGAAGGTTAATTTCATTGCTCAATACCTAGAAAAAACAATTATATTGTCGGTTACTAGTAATGTGATTTACAATACTTAGTTAAGCTCTTTAAGGGGAAAGATGACTTAATTATTTTATTGTTCATGGCGTTTGCTTTTTCTGTGATCTATAGCCTGAGTAGAGTTAATCTCATTCCTGTCCCTAATTAGTAAATTCCGAAAACAATATACACCCTCAGAGTCACACCTGCATTTTTTGTTTATAAAAACTTTTGCAAATACCTACTTATTTTGTACCCGACTGCGGCGAAGCCCAAAAGGAGGGTTTTTAGAGAAATATTATTTATCTTACCCTTTTTAGTTGTAATATCTCAATGAATTCTTATCAATTTTAAAATAGTAAGTAACCAGAAGATTATTTTAATGTTACCCCTTAGAGTTTGTACCTTTTAGTTCGTTTTTTTTTTGTTATATTAGGGTGTAGTTTTGCTAGGATTTCAGTTTTATAAAATTTAATAAAACTAAAATAAACAAATAAACTTAATATTCGTAGCACTCAACGCAGTGGCGGATATGTCCTGAACGGTTCTCTATTGTGTCACCTAACTTTTATATCCATAATTTAAAATGCCATAACTTTTTTTGTCCTAATCATCATTTGTCCGAATGATAACTTACGCGAACTAAATATCACTTAATATCACATGCCATAAAATTGAAATCCATATATATAATATGTCCTAAATCCATTTGTCATAACTATTACAATCAATAATATACGAAAGACATAAAATCGTTTTCCTTAAAAGTTTTAAGTCCATAATTAAAATAACATAATGTTTATTAATCATAATCTTCTATCTTTTTATATATAATAATAATAATAATATATAAAAGGAGAACTGACTGGGTGACATATAAACGTACAGCCGAAACTACTGGGGCTAGGAATGTGAAATTTTGCACACGGCTTCCTATTATAATGTAGGGGAGCACTAAGAAGGGGTTTTTGGAAATTTAACCTTTAAGGGGGTGAAAAGGGGGATGAAAGTTTGTATGGAAAATCTTATTACTTGTGTTTAGGAATGTGAAACTTTGCACACGGCTTCCTATTATAATGTAGGGGAGCACTAAGAAGGGGTTTTTGGAAATTTAACCTTTAAGGGGGTGAAAAGGGGGATGAAAGTTTGTATGGAAAATCTTATTACTTGTGTTAATAAACATGAAACTTAGCACGAACATCTATCTAAGTAAATTATGAAGTTTGGCATTTTTTGTTTTTCCAAATTACCTCCTGAGAGGGGTTGAGGGGGTGTGAAATTTTTTATAGAAGAATTTAGATACATGCAACGACATCTATTGGGCCAGAATGGTACTAACGAATACATATCTACATAAAATTATTACATTCATAATAAATCAATTTTATTCAATGTAAAATATAGAGTAAAAATCTATATATATAAAAGGAGAACTGACTGACTGACATATCAACGTATAGCCGAAACTACTGGGGCTAGGAATGTGAAATTTTGCACACGGCTTCCTATTATAATGTAGGGTAGCACTAAGAAGGGGTTTTTGGAAATTTAACCTTTAAGGGGGTGAAAAGGGGGATGAAAGTTTGTATGGAAATCGTCACTTTTGTAGTTAAACCGACATCCACGCGGGCGAAGCCGTGGGCAAAGTGCTAGTAATATTATAAGAACAAAGTATAACAAAGATTTTGAACATGTCACTCATACATACAACGCATGTACTCCATGACGCGCGCTCGCTTCGCTCGCATATTAAATAACACTAATATCTTCTGTCCCCAAAGTGCCGGGCCTCCGCCGGCCTCCTTCGTCGGCCTACGGCCCGGTGCCCATGCCGCCCATAAAGGATACTGTCGCGATACGGTGATTCATCCACTTAGCGGACGACTAGCAACAGCCTATATTTTTTCTCATTCATCCGGCTAATCGGACGACTAATTAATTTTATTCATCCGCTAATCGGACGACTAGACACTTCGAGTTTTTTTTAGGACTTTAAAATTTATTATATTCATTATAAACGAACATTCGGAATAAAACACATTAGGTAAAGCAATAGTTAGGACATATCAATTTAGGTCATGTAAAATTAGGAGATTCAATTATTATAGTAATCGATATTATGACAGAATACTTTTAGAACTAAAGATGTTAAACAAAATTTCGGCAATTCGAACATTATGGTTAATGAAGTTTATGGCAAACGTGTTATGAATAATGATTTTCGGATAAACAATTTTAGGAGAAGTAAGGGAGTACCGTCCTGAACTTATACCTTTCATAAGTCTTATAATCTCGAAAGGATTAGGCCGAAGTACTTCCACATTTTTTCAGTTATTTTTAAATCTCATGTATGACTACGGCAAATGCCAGTACATTCATATAACTTATGAACCACAACTAAGAAGGTCGTGTTTTAATATCTTCGTCATCATTTCAGCTGAAAGACATCTACTGCTGGATATAGGCCTCCCCCAAGCATCGTCAAATTGACCAGTTTCGTGGGTCTCGCAACCAGAGGCGTTTTGTTGATTTAATATTGATTAAATTTCAACCCGTCGTGCCATCTAGAAAATAAAACTTTGAAGTCGGTTTTAAGATAATCAGTGGCCTGAAAGACTGATAACCAGTCTTAACAGGAGATATCGTATTACCTAGTACTAACTAGGTTGTCGAGGTCAGATAGGCAGTCGCTCCATGTAAAACACTGGTATTCAGGTGCATCGGGTTATCACAACATAGTTGTGAAAAGGCTGGCAGATATTGATGATGATGGTGATAGAAGTCACACACACTTGCTTGAGTTCGAGCTCCCTCTTTCTATTTCTTGATTCACCAACATGTACGAATAATATATTTTTTTGTTACAAGTACGGGATTGATTTTTTCGTAAGTAATTTTCGACCAGTTACCGCAATTTATGTGGCTTCATTAACTTCTTTATTGTAGTTATCAAATGAAGTATTAGGTGAACGTGGAATAACTAATGATATATCATCTGCAAAAAGGGTACAATGATGATTTGACACGTTAGGCAAATCGTTGATCGGAGAGTAGGAATAGTAGGGGACCTAATATACTTCCTTGTGGGACTCCGACTCTGTTAAATTCGAGTTTAGATTTATATGCAAATTCTATATTCTCGTTATTAATGTTGTTAATTTCTACATAATTATTGTTACCTATTTGCTCACAGATAGCTGTAGCTTTGTAACCATTTTTGTGCTACACCGTGAATGCAGTAGTAGCTTTTTGGAGCAAGATATCATGATCAACCAAATCAAACGCTTTGCTCATGTCGAAATAGATTCGTGTTTTAAGTTTTAGCACCCTGAGTGGGGTGGTAAACAAAGTGGGTGTGAGCTTTGTTGCTGATTTAGGAAGCCTTTAACAACTTGTACCGCGTATGTTACTGAGAAAATAAGTCATCATCATATAACCAATTATTATCTTTTCTTTTACTTATTCATTTTTCTTACAAATTTACACAAAATAATTTAAAAAAAAATCATTTAAATATTTAAAAGTAGTGGTCCGCCAGTGTCGGGAGCAGGATCCAAGCTACAGGTGGTTAAGTTGATATCGTGTCCTGCCTGTCCTGTTGATTGCACATGCACATCATAATAGCTGATAGACGCTACTGATAGTGTCAATTGTCGCCAAATTTTGGGCTAACTCTGCTGACTAAAATTGTCATCGATACGCTTAAAAGAAAACCGGGAAAGTTGAACAAAAATAATACAGAAAAAATATTTTAACAAAATCATATATTTACATACGAACCAAAACAGATACAGCCAGTATTAAAAACTTAAACGAGAATCACACAACAATTTTCTTTTACAACCAGTACCACAAGATATTTTAAGTCTAATTTTGAAATAAATTGTTTGATTTTTCTTCCGCAGCTTTACACAGATTCAAACAGGATGGTCTTGATCTAAACTCCCCGTACCTGGCAAATATGGCGTATAGAATGTAACTCATTCTAAAAAAATCATAGGTGTACATGGAAGCTCTACGCAAATTATGAAACCACATGTCCTCACTCTCATTCTCCTTGATATATTCAACCAATCGCTGAATATGTTCCGCATCAAGTGAATGCGAAAAATGTGTTTCGCCCGCTTCAGGACATAAAATCGCTGTAGTTTTGTCAAAATTTTTCAACACTGTTTTATTTCTCATCATCTCGTATTTCACTTTTACCTCGTATAATTTCCAATTCTTCTTAGATCTGACGTCACCCCACTTATTGAACTCCTTCTTCCAGTATTCTTCTTTTGATTTAAGCTCCCATATATAATCAGGGATATATCGCAATTTAACACTTTTCAAATCAGCTTCTGGTACCTTCGCTTCGAATCTCTCGCGGAATATTACCTCATTCTCTGCTTTAAGTTTCTCTATGTCAGTAACAACAGTTTCCAATTCTTCTGTATCCTCTGGTCTGTGGTCTGCCATAAATTCGTCGCAAAACTTTTCGAAATATCTTTTATATATTTCAAATTGCAATTCGGAAAAACAATACTCCATAATTGTAAAAATAACTAGTTTAACGTACTTTTCAGCAATTTTTTTGATGTTTTGGTAGATGTGAGCGCTTTAAAATTTGTAACGAGACTGTTTAAAATTTACAAATGGTGTCATGTTTTATAAGATGCGTGGGGTCATTTTGAGCAAAAGGGATAGCGATATACGTCTAGTGGATCACAGGTAGAACATTACTAATAGTTTGCGACTGGACAAAGCGATGTGATAAGTATAATTGAGCCATTGTTATCTTATTAGGTACTTGTAGAAAAAGGTTAATTTAATTGCTCAATACATAGAAAAAACAATAATCGGTTACTAGTAATGTGATTCACAATACTTAGTTAAGCTCTTTATGGGTATTGATGTCTTATTTATTTTATTGTTCACGGCGTTTACCTTTCTGTGATTTATAGCCTGTCTAGTAAGAGTTAATCCCATTCCCGTACCTTGCAATTTTTCAAAACAATAAGTGTAATTTTTTTTTTTTAAGTTTTTTTGCAACTGTTTGTCAGTGAGCTCATAAAACGAGTGAAATCGGTAAGAAAACGAAATAAGAAAAGCCGACATACACTAAATTAGTAAGAGAAGATTTATAGATCATTTTTATGTATGAACCGGTGTGTGAGTTTATGTAGTATGAAAAGGGAAAATCGGATATCGGGTATTAAAACTACAATAATCACCAAAGGATTTGTATAGATGATGTTTTGACGAAAATACAAGATTCAAATTATATACATGGACGGTGCTGTTAGTAAATTTAGCTTTTGGAACAATGGTTTGCATGAAGTCAAAGAATCAACATTACTAAGTGCGTGAATGCACTGTTTTGAGCCAAGAATGCTCTATTAAATTCCAATAATAGAATACCATATCGTAGGTTGGAGGCTACATAATATCCGTGAAAAAGGTAAAACTGTTTTTTGGCTGGATATACGTGTGAGACGCTAAAGAGCGTAAACATACGTCTTGTTGATTTTGTTGCAGAATTTATTTATGATTGTGTAATTCCCATGAGATCTTACTATCTAATGACTTTCCAAGGAAAACTATGCTATCAGATTGTTCTTTAAAATGGTATGAAATTTTATGTAGTTACATTGTTTTCTATTGTAAAATTGAATTATTCTAGTTTTATTTATTCATTTTTCAATTATTACGTTTAAGCCATTTGTTAATGCTTCCAACAGCTTCGTTAACTTCTTTTTTGTAGTTATCAAATGAAGTATTAGGCGTCGGTGGAATAACTAATGATATATCATCCGCAAAAAGGGTCCCTACAATGATGATTTGACAGGTTAGGCAAATCGTTGATGAAGAATAGGAATAGAAGGGGACCTAATATAGGTACTTTCTTATGGGACTCCGACTCTGTTAAATTCCAGTTTAGATTTAAATGCAAATTCTATATTCTCGTTATTAATGTTGTTGATTTCTACATAATTATTGTTACCTATTTGTGGGGTAGCTTTGTAACCATTTTTTTTTTGCTACACCGTGAATGCAGTAAGTATAGGCTTTTTGGAGCAAGATATCATGATCAACCAAATCAAACGCTTTGCTCATGTCGAAATAGATTCGTGTTTTAAGTTTTAGCGCCCTGAGTGGGGTGGTAAACAAAGTGGGTGTCGGCTTTGTTTCTGATTTAGGAAGCTTTTAACAACTTTGTACCGCGTATGTTACTGAGAAAATAAGTCGTAAATCATCATAAATCCTATTATAATCTTTTCTTTAATTCATTTTTCTTACAAATTTACACAAAATAATTAAAAACTTCTTTGAAAAAGCATTTAAAATAAGTATTAAAAGTAGTGGTCCACCGGTGTCGGGAGCAGGATCCAAGCTACAGGTGGATAAGTTGATATCGTGTCCTGCCTGCCCTGTTGATTGCACATCACAATAGCTGATGGACGCTACTGATAGTGTCAAACTTGTCGCCAAATTTTGGGCGGACTCAATTTAAATTGGCAACGATACGCTGAGAGGGAAACCGGGAAAGTTGAACAAAAATAATATACTACAAAAAAATTAAGTTAAAAAAATCATTTATTTACATACGAACTAATACAGATACAGTCAGTATATTATTACTTAAACGAGAATCACACAACAATTCTCTTTTACAACCAGTACCACAAAATATTTTGAGTTTAATTTTGAAGTAAATTGTTTGACTTTTCTTCCGCAGCTTTACACAGATCTTAAACAGGATGGTCTTGATCTAAACTCCCCGTACCTGGCAAATATTGCGTATAGAATGTAACTCATTCTAAAAAAATCATAGGTATAAATAGAGGCTCTACGCAAATTATAAAACCACATGTCCTCACTCTCTTTCTCCTTTATATGTTCAACCAATCGCTGAATATGTTCCGCATCGAGTGAATGCGAAAAATGTGTTTCGCCCGCTTCAGGACATAAGATCGCTGTAGATCTGTCAAAATTCTTCAAGACAGTTTTGTTTCGAATCATCTCGTATTTCACTTTTTCTTCGTATCGTTTCCAATTCTTCTTACACCTGGGGTCACCCCAGTTATTGAACTCCTTCTTCCAGTATTCTGCTTTTGTTTCAAGCTCCCGTATATAATCAGGGATATATCGCAATTTAACACTTTTCAAGTCAGCTTCTGGTACCTTCGCTTCGAATCTATCTCGAAATACTCGTAATATCTCGTTCTCTGCTTCAAGTTTCTCTATTTCAGTAACGACAGTTTCCAATTTTTCCATTTCCTCTGGTCTGTGGTCTGCCATAAATTCATCGCAAAACTTTTCGAATTCTCTATATATTTCAATTTGCAATTCCGAAACACCGCAATTTATGTCCTCCATAATTGTAAAAGTAACTAGTTTAACGAACGTTTAAGCTAATTTTGTTGTTTAGTACGTAGACGTGAACACTTTTAAATTTGTAAGGAGACTGTTTAAAATTTACAAAAGTGTCATGTTTTATAGGTGTGGTCGTTTTGTGTAAAAGGGATAGCGATATTCGTCTTGTCGGACGCAGGTAGAGAATTATTAATAGTTTACGACTGGACTAAGCGATGCGATAAGGATAATTAGCCATTGTTATCTTAGTAAGTACTCGTAGAAGAAGGTTAATTTTATTGTTCAATACCAAGAAAAAACAATTATCGGTTACTAGTAATGTGATTCACAATACTTAGTTAAGCTCTTTATGGGTAATGATGACTTAATTATTTTATTGTTCACGGCGTTTGCCTTTTCTGTGATTTATAGCCTGACTTGAGTTAATCCCATTCCCATACCTGGACCGTGCAATTCATAAAACAGGTTCACACCTGCATTTGTTTCTTTATAAAACAAATGCAGGTGTGAACCTGCATTTGTTTTTTATAGAAACTTTTTTGCAAAAAGAATAACTGCCTTTTTAAAGCGAAATATTTTTATTCAACCCTTTTTAGTTGTAGTAATTCACAGAAATCCTTATCAATTTTAAATAGTAGGTAACGAAGATTATTTTATTATTATCCCTGTACACCTCTGAATCTCTGAATTGATGAAACCGCGTTATACGAAAATTCGATCTAAAAGATGGCCGAACAACAAATTAATTTATGAACTTTTCAGATTATCCACAAACTCGATTGAATCCGATTTTATTTCAGAAGTTTGTTATCCCATTCCCAAATCTTTAATGCGTTTTATAAAATGTTTGACAAGGTTTTCGATTTTTATAGAATTTTCAGTACTAAATGAATTTTAAATCCCTGTTTTAAATGTCACACATCGATTTTTATATTATTTTTATTTTAATTTCTGAATTATTTATAACTAGCTGTTGCCAGGTTCACCCGCCTCAACTCGAAAATTATCCCACGGGATGTCAAAATCGGGATAAAAACTATCCTATGTGTTAATCCAGGTAATAAACTGCCTGTGTACCAAATTATATCCAAATCCGTTCAGTAGTTTTTGTGTGAAGAAGTCACTTTCTGTCTGTCCTTACGACAGACAGAAAGACGAGATTATAAGGATTCCCTTTCAGCATTTGACTACCTTGAAATCACATTTCCCAAAATAACCTTTTTCTCAAGAAAACACATTACGACGGAAAATTCAATAAAAACAGCGAGTGACACTGCTTACACGACATTTAATATTCAAATATGTATCGCAACACAAAACATATGAGAACGTGATATCACATGACATAAAAATATACCGGGATTTTGCGAAAATCGACGACTATTTCCATATTCGTTTCATTGCTTTTATAAATATTAAAAAGGTTTGACAACTATCTGAGGGGTTATTTGAAAAAAAAAATTGACAATTAGGGATTCGGAAACAGTCGTTGAATAGTTCCTTACCGGACGGCGGGTTATGATTTTAGCCGGTGTGCATAATTATGTGAGTGTCTATACCTAGAGTTTTTTTTTTTTTTGGTGGGTTTGAAATCTTCAAATGACTCCTACTGCTCGGCAGAGCGGTAGGGAGTATCCATCGTTTCTTCCTCTACTTACTTCCTTCTTATACCCATCCACATTAACCTTTTGAGCGCCCCAGTCAAGACGACAAGCCAAAAAATACCTTAATCCGACAGACTTAAGGTACTTTTTTGCTTGTTCGGCTTGTCGTCGACTGTGGCGCTCAAAAGGTTAATATATCCAAAGCCTTTCTCACGACATTTTCTAATGTTTTTGACGTGTGTTCAAAATTATAAAAGAACTAGCTGCTGCCCGGGGCTTTTCCCGCTTGGATGTCTGTCAAATCACATACTAAAACCTTTCTCAAGAACCATTCTATCTATTGAGTATAACAGCATGAAAATCGGTGTACTTAGTACTTTTGGAGTTTATCGCGAACAGACAGACAGACTTTGTTTTATAATAAGTACTAGCTGATGCCCGCGGCTTCACCCGCGTGGATGTCGTTCAAATTATATACTGAAACCTTCCTCTTGAATCACTCTATCTATTAAAAAAACCGCATCAGAATCCGTTGCGTAGTTTTAAAGATTTAAGCATACAGACAAACAAACAGACAAAAAAGCGACTTTGTTTTATACTATGTAAGGATTTATGTAGTAATACGAAAGACAATACAAGAAGACTAGCTCTGAAATAAATTAAAAACAAACTTGCACGAAGATTTAAACTTTGCAATCATCATTTCAGCCAAAAGACGTCCACTGCTGAACATAGGCCTCCCCCAGGCGTCGCCACATTGACCGGTCCCGTGCGTCTCTCATCCAGCGGTTTCCTGCAACCTTGACCAGGTCATCGGTCCACCTAGTGGGAGGCCTTCCAGCGCAACGTCTTCCGGTTCGCGGTCGCCATTCCAGAACTTTTCGGCCCCATCGGCCATCCGTTCTGCGAGCAATGTGCCCTGCCCATTGCCACTTAAGTCTGGCGATTCTTCGGGCTACGTCGGTAACCTTGGTTCTCAAGCGGATGTCCTCATTTCTGATTCGACATTCAACTTTGCAATACGGCAAGTAAACTAGTTTGAAAGCTTTATCTAAACTTCCGCCGTCTTTTTAATTTAAATCTCTTTAAACTAAGGGCTGATTTACTTGCAGTACATTGTCACTGAATGACGTGATTATACAAAGAATATAAACATGAGGAAAGAGTATAGAAAATAATAATAAGAATAATATAAGTGGGAAAACTTGTATCGTTGGTGTCGGCCCCGACGAGCAGCGGTGGCCCAGTGGTGTCGGCCCTGACTTACGAACAGTAGGTCGTGGGTTCGAACCCAGGCAGGCGCATTACTTTGTGTAATTTATTTCATCACCGCTGCTCTCAAAACGGTGAAGGAAAACATCGTGAGGAAACCGGCATGTCTTAGAACCAAGAAATTCGTAGACATGTGACATCTACCAATCCGCACTGGGCCCGCGTGGTGGATTATAGCCCATCCCTCTCCTAGAGAGGAGGCCTGAGTCCCTGCAATGGGAACATTATAGGCTGATGATGAAGTGGGAAAACTTTGTTATTGCTCTCGAACCGGAATTTACACCCAGAATTGATTTCCAAAAATTATTGGACATTATATTTTTTCTTCTTTCACGTAAACAAAATATGAAGACGACACAGTACTTCGAAAAGTCTTGTGACGTCACTGTTTGGTACATTTTTACCAGAAAGTGACGTCACAAGCCCCCAAACGTTTTATTTTCGTCAACTTTAGTTAATTTAATAAAATAACAAACACGTATCCAATATTTTTCGATAATCTAACAGACGGACTAAACAGAATCATATTTTTTTAGTCAGGAGGAAACATCCCAATTTGCTTTTTACATGCTTTGCTTTCGCCACGTTGCAGTTGGAATTTCTAAAGAAACATTCAAACAGATCATTATACAATATACAACAAAAAAGTTTATACCTACACCCCTTTAAAGTCCGCATTACGTCTCAACCAGACCAAGAGCAAGCCTTACCTCCGTACACCATATTGTTTACTGAAAGCAAAGGTTTCCTTTTATTATTCCACAGTTGTCAGACTCAGGGCTGTTCTTCCGAGCCTCTTTTGTCTTCTGTGCGCCTGGTACTTTAATTATTCAAGCTAGATGACAAGGTTTCGCCAAATTGTTTAGGGTACTAGCAGAGTTCATGGTAAATGATGTTTTATAAACTTTTGAAAGGACAGATTTTTGTTAAATGTTCGACGAATTTTTGCACGCGGCTAACTTTGCATACCTTATCATAACACCAGAAATTGTGTAAAATTATCCAACAAATAATTTAGGCTTAAATTGGCTTCAATTATTTGTTGGATAATTTTACACAATTTCTCACATTTACATGTTTTTTTTAATGGGACAAGCCCGCCACTCTATTCCCAAACCACTGTAACTCCTGTAAGCCAGAATCAAAAGTGGCGAACGCCAGAAAATCGCCGAGACAATGAAGCCCGACTAAGTCCCAGAGCATCGATATTTACTAAGATGTTGTTATTTTGCCAAGTAATATGAGGGAATAAGGCCAAAAAAATGATATTTCAAGAAACTATTGCCGTCGTGCTGTGCCAAGCCTGACCCCGTAGAGTGCGAAATGGAGAGTTGTAGCTCAGACTGACTTTATACATCACAAAATTATGCCGCGATCGACGTTTCGATTTCCCCTTTTTTCTCCCCGAAAACTGAATTCCTTCAAATTATTTTTGAGGTTAAAGTTTTAAGTAACAGTACCTATGTCTAGGTTCCTATCAATTTCTTTTGTGTTAAAAACTTTTCGAGTTTGTCTGCTATTCCTCTTATCACAGCTGTGAAAAGGCGGCACCTTTGGTCATTTCTGGAATGTCAAATTGTCTCTACTTATTAGTCGCTAGAAAAAGAAAACGGAAGGGACGTGTGTAGGTAGGACACGTCCCTTAATCAGGTGTAATGTAATTTAGATCTTGATCTTATAAAAATAATTGCTCTAGAGGCATTACTCAGGAAAGAAAACTGGAATAACATTAAGGATTAAATAAATACGAAAGTTTGTTAGGTTGTATTGTATGTGATTAGGATTACGAATGTTTGTTACTCTTTCACCTAAAAACTACTGAACGGGTTAGGATAGAATTTGATAGATAGTTTATAACCTGAATTAACACTACAATGATACTTAATATTCGAATTTTACGATCCCGTACGACAGTTATTATTACTGAACTCCAAGCATGCGATGCCGCGGGCATGAGCTAGGTTAGCAATAGATATTATGGCCAAAACAAAATCCTTCGTAATCATAATTGCTTAAGCCCCAGTACACAACAAAACTAGTAACCTTTACGCTTACTTAACCAAACTAATAATGTCGGTAGAGTACAAAGCAAAAATAACTATTGACGACAAAATGATTACTTCGGCTTAAGTTATACTTGAATACATGAAACTTATAGATAGTGGGAAACTTGCCACGGTAACTATATGTTTATCGTAGTTGGAAAAAGGCTAGCCTTTTCTAAACTATGCTAGGCTTATCTGACCTCGATAACCCAATAAGTCATCATCATCATCATCATTTCAGCCGAAAGACGTCCACTGCTGGACATAGGCCTCCCCTAAGTGTCGCCACATTGACCGGTCCCGTGCGTCTCGCATCCAGCGGATCCCCGCAACCTTCACCAGGTCATCGGTCCACCTAACCCAATAGGACCCAATAAGTACCTACTGGGTCATAATTATAATACCCCTTGTCAGACATTCGGGCTACTACTACTGTTAAAACTGTCAGTTCTAAAAATTACAGCTGGATCCAACGGCTTCACGCACTTTCCGATACAGGGAGAGAATTGAGTAAGTAATGAGTGTCACCCATCCACACACCATTGTATAACCTTGCAGATCAACTCTTGCGGCTGTTATAATTCAAACTCAAACCTTACTCGCTTCTTGCACACTCTGGAATACCTAAATAAAAAAATCAAAAGCAGGGCTTCATTGAAGAATTTTATTTTTCATCAAAACTTTCTTCACCATAAATATTGAACGCTTATCTCTTAGGCAAACTATGGCCCTATACCCTATAAACCCAAAAATAAGGAGCGTATTTCAAAAAAGGTTCCGACCCATATCGTGCAGGGACCATTCGGTCGACAGATGCAAGTAATCGTTACTGAGACGCTCTTAGTATATAAATTATTAGGAAGGGTCAAATGGGATGAGGGGCAGATGGGAGGATGCCGTAGTCTGGAGGCAGTATTTTGTTTTAATAAAGTTTAGAGAATGAACTTAACAAAGTTTCCTTAAACCTTTGTAATACTTTGTTAGTACTACTGCTAACGTACTCTCTAAAGAAATACTGAAGCTGTGGCGGTAAAGTGTTTCCCTACCCAACCCATTTATATCACTTGCAGTCTTGTCTATGTAGAAACTCTCCCACCTGGACACTAGTTGCCATGGCTGACCTGGAAGTCTTTGATTAGACTCTGAACACAGGTTGACCGAAGGAAAACCGGTTCGGGTGAACATTCATAGATGACTCTACTCTGTAGTGTAAATGTGGTGTTGCCCCACAAACGATGGGGCACTTGATATCGTGTCCTGGCCATCCTATTGCTTGCACATTAAAGGAGCTGATGGACGCTGCCAAAAGTGCAAAACGCAAATTTTGGTTTGACCCAATTTAAATTGTCATCGGCACGCTAAGAAAAAGAATTGCTACTCAATCTTTCTGCTATCCAGTACCTTACTTCATTACCTATCTAGTTAGCATAGCGACTTTGCTTTGTACTATGTAATAATATTGATGGAAAGAAAGAGAAGCATGATTTACATAGACCTACAATCAACCACCACTAAACCCATTAACTAATCACGTTCAATAACCAGCCTTCATTTAAAATATTCCAGCAGAAATTATGAAAACGAAAGCGTTCCCCATCTGTATGTATGCCATAATCCGACTATCGCCATGTTCATATATTATGAATCCCGATAATCCTGGAGAGTGTAGCGATGTTACCCGCGTGAGGAAATGTGATTGATGACTATAAACGGGTAAAAGACTAGTTAGATACCTCGGATACGCTTGCAGTAATTTATTTTTAGGAAGAAAAACATAAAAAATATCATTCCCGAAAAGTTAGGCAGAGAAAGTACCTAATATAATAGTACACCAACATTTCGTCAGGTAGGTTTGAGTCCCATGGTATACTTAAACAAATATTATCATCGGCACGATTCTTGAGCGCTGACGCTGCAGTGAGTTATTGGGTCCCTTTGGTGGTATGAAGTGAGACGCGGGGCGGCGAAAGTGCAGCGATTGACCCGTAGCGCATCGCGTCATAGCCGTCACTCGGGATTTGTTCTTTACTCCTGCTGCACTTACCTCACGACCAATAAATAATAAACGGGTGTGCGTTTTATTTGTCATATAGTGTACGATGCGCACAGCGATCCCCACTCTTCCGCCGAGCGCTCAAGAACCGTGCCGGTATTACTGGCGAAATGAACATGAGGTTTCGATTCCGTGGTCGGGCATAGTTTATTGAGATTTTCCATTAGTTTCTTAGTAGTCGCCACGGAGCATGAATTCGTGCCCGTTTGATAATAATAGGCTCGCGTCCTATTTCATGGATTATAAACCTATGTGTATTTGTTGCTGGTTGACGGTAATAGGGGATCGGACAAAAAAAAACTAATTAGTCCGTCAGATAGATTTCCAAAAAATATTGGGCACGTATTTTTTCTTTTTTCACGTAAACTTAAAATGAAGACGATACAGTGCTTCGAAAACTCGTGTGACGTCATACGATAGTACATTTTGACGACACAAGTGACGTTTCAAGCACCACTCCAAGATCTTTGACGCGTTTTATCTTCGTAATTTTTTATTGATTTGATAAAACAAAAAACACGTATTCAATATTTTTCGATAATCTAACTTACGGACTAAACAGAATCATATTATTTTGACCCAGTCCGATCCCCTATAGGCTCACCCTCTATATAACTGGCGAAATTGGTTACACGTGATGTTTAGTATAGTGTATCTTTTAGACTCTGAAAACAAACAACAGAATAATCTAATTTCTTCCCACCCAAATACATAAGACACTTACCCAAAGACATAAGACGTAACTGAAATGGACGGATACTACACGAAGACAGACGAATTACCTACATACATACATTTAGAGCTCGAGAAACACATAAGCATGAGATGAATAAATGTACGTTACCGCTATTTTAGACGTTCCAGAGTTATTTTAGGAGAAAATAACACGTATTTACTACGGTTTTTTTACTCTAGCTAGAGAGAATTCTACCTTTGAAAAAGTTTATTTTTGAGAAAACTGTTGGTGAACTGTTGGTGAGGTACACCTGTCTAAACCTTTGTGGATTAGAGGTGTGATGCTATCTTATTTATGGAGAACTTGTTCTAAAAATATAACATCAAGCCTAAAATCCCTAGGTTAGTCATAGTACACTAAACGTCAATTATGTTTAAGTCAACGAAGCAAGCTGTTACCATCAAGCGACCACAATTCCGGACTCCGTGACTGCTACTCGTACTAAGAAATTCGACTCTGGACCAATAAAGCGACCTCCTTGATCTGAATCTGATCAAACTAATTAGAGGTATCAGTCCCTTTGAGATATAATTGGAGGCACAATATTGAACCTAATTAGGTTATAACATAAGCCTCAATTCTCTAAAGGGAAACCTAATCAGATCTCTATAATTCATCTACTTGAGTAAATCGTATGGTGTCCTCTGCCAGGGTTGCGTTGTTCGAAAGAGTCACCGCTCTGGAATGCAAAGGGCAAGAACGAACACAGATGGGTTTTAGTCTGGAAGAGTCTGGACACTCCCTTCTGCTCCTCCCAGAGTGGAAGGAGTCATTTAATGATTTCCCAGCATACTTGGAAAAAAAAGGAATGTCTTATGTTAATTGGAGTTAGTGACAGACAAATAGTTTTCTGATTTTCCCATCGTTGATTATCGCTGATAGGTATAATAGGGGATCGGACAAAAAAAAAACTAATTAGTCAGTCAGATAGATTTCAAAAAAATATTAACCACGTATTTTTTCTTTTTTCACGTAAACAAAAAATGAAGACGATACAGTGCTTCGAAAACTCGTGTGACGTCATAAGATAGTACATTTTGTACCTTCAATTGACGTTTCAAGCCCCACTCCATGATCTTTGACGCACTTTATCTTCGTAAATTTTTATTGTTTTGATAAAACAAAAAACACGTATCCAATATTTTTCGATAACTGACGGACTAAACAGAATCATATTTTTTTTGAGTCAGTCCGATCCCCTATAGATAAATGAGACTAATTCGAGTATGCATATGGATGACCATAGGAGTAGAAGAAGAGCAAAGAATAGATGGATGGACTGAGTGAAGCTAGATATGGCTTAAAAGTAGGTGACTGCTGAGATGACGACGAATGAATGATGAATGAATATATTTTACAGAATTATAAATAAACCTAGATATTCAAAAAGTATGAACCGAAATCTTTTAAACGACTGCGATCAATCTTTAGAAGCTTATCTAGATAAACTTAGTACATAAAGTAAAGATTTATTTTAAGGTATAAAATTAAATATAAAGCTCTGGTCCAACTACGGCGAATACCACGCGGGATGTGGTATGATATCCACGCCACACGCCAATTGTATCATGTAGCATGTTATATTGTAGTAGGCGAAATATGTGAAACCTTTTATATTTAAGACCATATTATTGTACCATATTTCATGCAAATAAAGATCTCGAATCTTGAATCTATCATTGTGTATGCCTGTCTTGATAGTATTTACTTATCATTATTTAACAACTACAAACAGAGTATCTGCGTGCATAAAATCAAAACTACTAACCGTTAAAAACTTAACATCCTGAGCCATACATACTGCCAACATACCGCCATTTTTTTATTTTCAACCTGTCATTTAAAATTCCGGGCATTCTGCATCGAACCTATCTAGCTTAGATGAAAGTATTCAAACTAGCGCGAGTAGTCACGTAACTTCCTTGTCATTGAAACAGTGGACGCACGCATTCAAGTCCCGCGCGGGGTTCGCCTTTATTTGACCAGACCTTTATTTCTAGGAAACACTGTAAGACCGTGGTAAGACCTACCTACTAAGTACTGCATAATTTATTATTTTTACTGTGACATTTATTTTATCTTGCACAATATACTTCGTAATTTATTCATAGGTTCATTTTTCTGTACCTGCGTAGCAGAATATTAATAAAAGGAGAATAGGTATAAGCCTTGAGTTAAAGAAGCGTTAGTTTTTTTCTTATGATCTTATAAATTTAGCTCTTATTAAGACCTGAATTTTAGGCTTCATTTATTGATATAATTTGTTTTGGAATTTTGATTATTGTCTTGATCTTATTTTATTTTCCCGTTTGATAACAAACTGGCGAAATGGGGATGTACTTTTAAACATACATAAACTTAGGTTAACCCTTCAGAGAAAATTAGGCGCTATTTTTATCTGCCGTAAAACATATTTTGCACGAATTTCGCTAAATAAAACAGTAGATTTAATAGGACTTTGAAAACAACGATGACCTAACAATTTGAAAGAAATTTGTTCATAGTAAGAACGTGTGCAATTTCAGTATCGAAATCCAATCAAATGTAATAGTCATCAAACATTTCGAAAGACATTTAGAAAAGACTGGCCTGTTGGTCTAGTGGTTAGTGACCCTAACTGCTATGCCGGAGGTCGTGGGTTCGATTCCCACCCAGGACAAATGTTTGTGTGATGAGCACGATCATTTGTTCTGTGTCTGGGTGTAATATATCTATAATATGTATGTATTTAGAAATATATAAGTATGTTTATCAGTTGTCTAGTACCCATAACACAAGCTCTGCTTAGCTTGGGACTAGATGGCGTTGTGTGATAGTTGTGGAATAAAAAAAAAATTCATAATTATGAATCATAGTAATCAAATCAATCAACCGATTCCTATCTATGTTAAATTCGTTTCCAAAATTGAATAAGAATTTAAAATTATCTATACCTATAACATACTTAACATCACGCCTGTAATCCCTGAAGGGTTAGGCAGAGGTGCACCTAATGGTACGCCTACATTGCGACTATTATGTTTTTAAGTCCCATGTAATAGGAGGCGAGCCTGAATTTTGCCATCAACCAAGCACAAACCCAAACTCCGTGGCTGCTACCAAAAAATTCAATTCCACTTTGCCCGACCTATAAAATCGAAAACAGGCACTCATGCTAGCACTTGTCCTTTCAGCCACTAGCCCAACAAGACTTCCTAGAATTCAGAAATAATTTCAGCATTCTTAAAACCTACATATCTGACATTACAGTAAGGTATGTCATATGTTTGTGATCTTCAAACGATTATTGAATACCAGCTGTATGGCAATTTCGAGGAATAGACATCGTGCGTGTCCTTTACCGATCGTTGCCATGGCAGCCGTTCTCTTGACAACGATTGAGAGGAATGCGATTGGTTGTTCATTTCAGGAAATCTATATACCTACCTAAAGATATAATTCATTTGTCAGAATATTGTATAAGAGTACTAGCAGTTGCCAGCGGCTTCACCCGCTGCAACTCGAAAAATTATCTCACGGGAACATAAAATCGGGATAAAAACTATCCTATGTGTTAATCCAGGTTATAAACTATTTGTGTACCAAATTTTATCCAAATCCGTTCAGCAGTTTTTGCGTAAAAGAGTAACAAACATCCATACAAAAAAACAAAACAACAAATAAAATGAATGTTGTTTTTTGTGTTTGATTGTCCGTGATTGTGGCGTCAGTTTGGGCCCTATCAGAATACCAGCGCTGTGACATTGACATCGGTCCTAAATGTCACAGCACCATGCTGAGATAGTGGTTCTTTAGCCTCGTACAGGACTGAATTAATTTATTATGTTCTAAGGTGTATTGTCAATTGTGTTTTCTGTGTTATTGTTTTTTATCAAATTGTGTTGTCCTGTGTGAGACTAATAAATACATTTTCTTGTCTTTTCTTTTTCTTTCTTTTCATACATGACATACAAACTTTCGCGTTTATAATATTAGTAGGATAGGATCATCATCATTCTCATGCCCTTATCTCAATTCATTTGGGGTCGGCGCAGCATGTCTTTTACATCCCATTCCCATGACTTCCCTTTTACTCGTCATATCATCATACACCTCCTTTTTTGCCATATCATGTAAGACTCATCGCATTTACGAGTTGGGTTATATAAACAGTTGATAAAAGTTGCAACAGTGACCTGTAGGTATCTGTCAGCTGTTACAGACACATAAACATTCTTCTATTGTCGTCTGGTAACATTGACAGATACTCGTCACTAAAATAGTAGGTACACACGGCTACACATCAAGCTATACAAAACCAGTATAATCTGATCGTTCATTGTGCAAAAAGATCTAGTAAAGTGAGGCCAAGATTAACTGGTTTTGTATAGCTTGATGTGTAGCCGTGTGTACTAATCTAAAATAATATTTATGGTTAGAGGCTGTATAGAGTTATGACTTTTGCTACCGTAATTTTCTGAAAGAGTTGATTTTTGGTCGTTTGCGCGGCAATTGAATTCGAAGCATTTGAACAGAGCGTTGATATTTTCACTGTGAGATATTATATCGAAGATTATTCAGTATTATTCATAAGTCGTTTCGTTTCTGAGTTGAGGTTGAGTTCCTACAATCAAGGATGATTACGCAATCCATCCGTCGTTTCTTTGGTGTTCCTGTACTCTAATACCCCTCCATATTCATATTCAAAACCTCCCTCACGACATATTCCATGCTATGTGGATTATACATAATATTACAATCATAATATTCTTCCGTTTGAGGAGCTCGTGGCTTAATAAAAACTGCCACTCAGGTCGATATTTAGGTAAAGCTGTGCTTGACTAGGTCGGTCTGTGGATGGGTGACCGCCCGACATACCGAGTTTCCTCCGTGCCTCGGAAACCACGTTAAGCTGTTGGTCCCGGCTGCCATATATAGATCTTTGGCAGTCGTTACAGGTAGTCAGTGAACTGAAATTCTGGATTCCAGTCTTACCAAAGGGTATCGTATTACCTAGTATTAACTGGGTTGTGGGGGTCAGATAGGCAGTCGCTCCATGTAAAATACTGGTATTCAGCTGCATCCGGTTAGACTGGTAGCCAACCCCAATATAGTTGGGAAAAGGCTAGGCAGATGATGAATATTCTTCCGTTTGCCATGTGGTGGTGCGTACTTAAGTCGGGGCCCGACTTAAGTACGCACAGTAAGTCGTGGGTTCTAACCCAGGCAGGCACATTACTTTGTGTAATTTATTTCATCACCGCTGCTCTCAAAACAGTGAAGGAAAACATCGTGAGGAAACCGGCATGTCTTAGAACCAAAAAATTCTAAGACATGTGACATCTACCAATCCGCACTGGGCCCGCGTGGTAGATTATAGCCCATCTCTCTCCTAGAGAGGAGGCCTGAGTCCCTGCAGTGGGAACATTATACGCTGATGATGATTCTTCCGTTTACTCACGGCGTACAAAATATGGTTTGGAACGCCATCAGTCGCGACAACCGACATCCACGCGGGCGAAGCTGCGGGCATCAGCTAGTTGTGCATAATTAAATTACACTTCATTTAAGTACAATTTCAGAGTTGTACCAATAAAAACTTGTTAACATATTCAAATAAAAACACGTGCAAAATTGCTGCTTAAATTCTTCAGTAACAATCAACATACATTTACATACTTTTTCAATATTCCCTTCAGTTCAACAAACAAAAAAAGAAAAGATATTCTCTCTCTTTCTGACAATTATATACTCATAAAACATTATGAGTATATAATAACTTTATTATTAAAACTTTTGTACGTCTGCGGAAATGTTTCATGAGTGTTTTGGTAACTTTTTAGGGTTCCGTACCTGAAATAGGAAAACGGAACTTTTTTAAGATCACTTTATTGTCTGTCCGGCCGTCTGTCTGTCAATACTCTATCTCGGGAACGCGTGGAGATAATGAGTGCAAATTCAAATAAAATACTGTCCTTTGAAGCTGCGAAAAAATGTAACTTCTAAATTACCGTAAAAAAAGATATGTACGGTTTATGTCGCAAGAAAAAACGTAAGTATTTCTACACTCTCAAGAGAATTAAAATGTATAAGATGTATACTCCCCGTTGCACTAGAATCATGAAATTTGGTGAGAATCAATGTCTTACAGCACATGTAAATGAATAATAATCTGAAAACCAGAATGATGTAGTTTAACCCTCATGTGCCGGAACGTAGATACACCTGAAGCTTTTAAATAATTGTGTCTTTATACTCGGGCACTCGATGAGTTAATAACAAAATACCTACAAGTTTTTACGGAACCCTCAGTACGCGAGTTCAACTCGCACTTTATTTTGGTCCTGCAAAAAGGTTTTCGTTGCGGGCACTTTGTTATTCAGGAGGTAAGGGACAGTAAGAGGATTGTCACGTTACAGTTCTGACCTTTTGGACAAATCTACAAATAGATACAACGGAAGCCTTATTTCATCAGGTAAACGTTTTTGCGGAGTTTTGTTCATGTGGATGACCTTTTAGCCCATTGGTACCTATCTATGTTTTTGTTTAAAAAAAGAACCGGTAACCGAAACAAAATGGCTCAAAACTCAAAACAGATGTCCTTGAACCAAAAATTAGAAGATATGAGACATCTAGCAACCAGCACTAGGGCGTCGTGGTGAATTATAGCCCACTGCCTCTCATAGTCAGGAGGCCTTTATTGCAGCAGTGGAAACACGTTAGCCTGATTATACTTCAGCTAAATCATTAAATATGTCGCAGGGATATGATAAAAACAGGGATTTTTCCAAATCCCTAAGGGGTTTGATCAAACCACGGAGGAAGATAAAATAACAACACGGTTTTATCATTTCCCTAAACAAATCTAGTGAATTGAACAAATCCCAGTAGTACTCCGTGACGCGCGCTTGCTTTGCTCGCATATTATATAACACTAATATCTTCTGTCCCCAAAGTACCGGGCCTCCGCCGGCCTCCTTCGTCGGCCTACGGCCCGGTGCCCATGCCGCCATAAAGGATACTGGGATTTGTTCAATTCACTAGATTTGTTTAGGGAAATGATAAAACCGTGTTGTTATTTTATCTTCCTCCGTGGTTTGATCAAATCCCTTAGGGAATTGACCAATTCCCTGTTTTCATCATATCACTGCGACATATAAATTGCTCAGATTGACAAAGAATAATAAGTAGGTATAATCTATACTAAAGAAGTAAAGTGTGTGAGGTTGTAGGAAATAATCTCTGGATCTCCTGAACCGATTTTAAAAATTCTTTCACTAATGAAACTTTATTAGCCCCGAGTATATTTAAAATGTTCCCGTGGGATAATTTCGGAACAAAACGCGAGCTCAGAGATCATAACCAAGAGAAACGTAAACAAGACGTAGGCCTTTTTTTTTTTTTTTTTTGGTGGGTGGAAAATCATCGAATGACCCCCCCCCCGCTCTTGGGCAGAGCGAAGGGGAGTGTCAGACTTCTACTGACTAAAAACCGAACCCATGTTCCTTCTTTGCCCTTGCGCCGAGGCCACGTAATCTAGTACATAATACCGCGGCCCCGACGGGAGTACATAATACCGCGGCCCCGACGGGAAGACGTAGGCCTTTAAACGTCTTCTTAACCTAATTTTATTCCTTAACATTTTTAGCTCAATTTCTCCTTGAGACAAAAGCGCTCTATTTTATTTATACTCAAAGGATACCTAAGTAAACTAAGAAATTGGCTAAGTACCCCTTGACCTTCCTTTATTCTATAAAAGTAAAGTTATTTGCTTTTTACTTAGAAAATGTATCTGATATTTTCTTCAGAGTGAACAGAATACATAAGTACACCTGTTTTCTGCTATTTACTTTGTCTACATAACACAACATAATGCCAATAATCCCCGAAGGGTTAGGCAGGGTTGTACCTTATAATAATAGTACACCCCTCATTTCGCAAGTTATGTTTTAATTTCCATGTGATAGGCGGTGAGCCTATTGCCACCAACCTTATCCCAAGTACGTGACTGCTACTTTTGTTTCAAGGGTTACCACTGAAAACCAGCGCTGTGCTGTGGGTCCCCATAGCACAGCACCATGCTGAGTGGTATTTGTCACAGTTGTTTTTATTTTTTATTTTAATGTAAACTCAAACTTTTGTTTTTCTTTTTGTACCTACCTATTTTTTTTTTTTTTTAGTTGTAAGTTGTGTGTTTACTGCTTTTTTATTGTACCATATTTCTGCGACAATAAATATTTTTTCTTTCTTTCTTTCTTTCTACTGAGAAACAGATCGAAATCCTATTTTAACATGTAATAATTTTGCATTTTTAATTGAACTTGTTTCTTTTTGAGATAGTTAAATTAAAAAGAAAAGGAAGACCGTTCTTTTTGCTAGATTTATTATTAGCCCTTTAGGTAACACATAGGTTTACCACACGGGTGAACCAAGTGCTAAATACACCTAGTTCGACTAGAGAAGCTGTTCTTTTAGAGTGCAAAGGCTTCGTACTCTCATTCAGTGGCTACCAAGTGCGCGTTCGATTACGTACATTTTTTTTTACGCACTTTTGATTCTTAAAAAAAAAATCAGGTTGAATGTTCGGTGTTTTACCGCTTTTTATTGTTAGTACGATTTCTAAGCAATCTGTGTTCTATATACATACATTCCAAAACTGGGTAGTTCTCATACAAAGTGTTCGTGTTTTGTGTACCATCATTTTGGACTGAAATGATCATGTACTATCAGCAAAAGTTACGCATGACCACCTTAAGGCTGCATTTCGTGTGCAGTGACCGACGGCTACCTGCGGCTAGCTTGGTTTCGTCCACCAATAGTATTGCAGTAACACATTGCTTAAGATTTTTTGTTTGTTCGAAATATAATAATAGGAATAGTTTCTTTGGTTGCAGTTAAAGAAATACTGACCGGCAACAGATCGGTGCTTATGATTATGACGTTCACTTTTATAATTTTGTAAAAGGCCGCCCCGGAAAATTAAACACGAAGACGTTTAGGTATTCATGGAACTTTAATATAGTATAACTTACCAACTAACTTACATATATTACCTATTGTAACTATAACTATGATTATACGATAACTATTAGATACTCCTAACAATATCTTATTACTACTACTATTCTACTTAAGTTTAGCCACTTTCTTTTTGGTCTCTTCATGACGTTCACCAACAGCATCCTGTAGGCAATAAATTATTTAAATTATTGGATGTGTTTATACCAAATTTATTAAGAACTGCATCATTTTGCAAGATGATAAAATGTTATGATGCTGCTGCACAAAAAGTTACTTCGGTGTGGATGCACCATAAAAGAACATATAAAAATTAGTCACTAATACCGAATATTTATGTCACGATATGCCATGAAATAAAATACTTATTATGAAAATTCATTAAACATAAATTAATTTCAAATTGTGACAGGCGGGAAAGGCTAAGACAATGGAGTTTTTATTGTATCACGTTTACTATCGCAGTGCCGCCTGCCTTTTGTTTACGTTACGTTTTAAGGCGCAGTCAAAGGGGCACCGTAAAAACGACCTGTTTTTCGTCGCAGAGTTAGCCGTAGTGCTACTTATTACAATTCCAAAAAAAATACAGTGTATAGTCAAATGTATAGGTAAAAGACTTATGCAAAAATATTTTCTAAAAGTAATCAAGAACCTCGAAAAAAAATTTCACAAAATCACAAAAAAATCACACGAAAAAACTTTTTCGTCTCGAAATGCTCAATATTTTGAGTGACAACTGTTATATTTTTTTTTACTATCAGAAAGGAAATTTAACCAACTAAAGACATATGTAAAAATATTTTAACATTACAGCGTATTTTTTTTTAAAATAAATTAAATCTGCGAACTATCGTTCATTTTGGCTGTAATGTTAAAATATTTTTACATATGTCTTTAGTTGGTTAAATTTCCTTTCTGATAGTAAAAAAATAAATAACAGTTGTCACTCAAAATATTGAGCATTTCGAGACGAAAAAGTTTTTTCGTGTGATTTTGTGATTTTTTTTTTCGAGGTTCTTGATTACTTTTAGAAAATATTTTTGCATAAGTCTTTTACCTATACATTTGACTATACACTGTATTTTTTTTGGAATTGTAATAAGTAGCAATACGGCTAACTCTGCGACGAAAAACAGGTCGTTTTTACGGTTCCCCCGTTAACTGCGCCTTAAGATTTATTTCTGTTATAAGCTTATTGTAAACAATATCGAGTAACACTAAATATTATAATGGACAGGCGGTGTTATAGATCTTAACCCTCCTGGGTCAGGAACCATGCTTATTTTTTCATCATTTACTATTGTGGCACACGATTAAATAGACCTCTATTGAAAGTTCGGGAGATGTCGTGGTGAGTACTGTAATTTAACTATGCTTTTTGCTTTTAGAGTGGAAAACAAAACGGTGTAAGTATCTTTTGATACTGTTGTAATGATCTGTTTTTGACTTTTTGAAAATATGGTCCGTTCGAAGTGCGATCTTTTAACAGTTGATAGAAAATGTTGGGACTGTGTTATAAGCATTCAATTTTTCCTACTAAGTAGCTAATACGATGAAGAATTTTATTGTAATAAAAAAGATAGGCTATGACGGCGTTTCATTCAGAAGTTTTATGATTATTATAAGAAAATATGCTAAAACGAACATTTTTGTTTATTAAAACGTTTATTTTTATCAATACTTTCATTCTATGAAGACGCTCAATTACTTCCAATCATTGGAGTTTATTTTACTGTGATAAGTCATTTACTTAGTTTAAAAGTTGCACCGTTTTGTTTACACAGGGTTCACAGTAGCGGATTTTTTTAAAAATAATTAATAAAAAAATCTAGAATAAATGTTTAAAAATTAGATTATTTTAAATCGTTTCCCATCAATAAAATTAATCTAATTTTCCCTTATTTTAATATTTTTGTAACCCCGCGACAAGGGCTTGTTTCGTAGTGCGGCAGTTGTCTTTTGAATAAAAAAAAGGTCATCTAGTAACGAATAACTTTTTTTATTACAGGCTATTGTGTTGTTTTAAATCGCCCAGCGGCGACACGTCGAGGGGCCCAGAACCCTGTAACTCCACGTCTACAATTAGCTCTACGAGCCGGAGGCAGACTTGGAGCTCAACGGCTAGCCAACGGAGCCAGACGCCGTCGCCTAAGTCGACGTCATCACCCACTAGGACTACGACAAGCTCATCACTAACAAGTGGCGACGACGTCTGGGAGCCTGGACGTCTGGGTGGTGGTGGCGTTAATACGCCACCTTCACCACCGCCACCACCACCATCATCATGGGCTTCGGGCTGGAGCTCCAAGACGCCGTCGCCGCCACGGTCACCACCACCACCTCCACCACCATCGAGGGCATCACCGGCGACAATGCAAGCCGCCAGTCGCAAGTGCCAATGTGGCGCTTGTGATGGCGGCCATATTATAAATTTTTTTATTTAGATTATTGTGTAGTTATAAGTATAGGTATTAAGTTTTTAATTGTTTTTTTAGTTTAGTTATGTTAGTGTTGTTTTGATTTATTTTATTTTAAAATATATAAAATAATTATGAAAGATAGTCGTAATTATTTAATGGGTCCATAAAATCAAGGTGTAACAAAATTTGCAGAAATCGGTTTATAGCGGACAAAAATACCGTAATGATTTTTTTACAAAAAAAGGAGTCTGTGATAGTTTCTTCCCTTCCCTGTCCCTTAAAACCAACATCTGGTGACTTTCTATTATTTTTTTAAGCAAAATAACGGACTCGGGTAAAGATAATATTTTCGTTCCAAACCAATTTGTAATAAAGTGTTCAAAGATTACAACTTGCCTAAACTTGAATAGGTATTCGTTTATTGTATTTCGAATGAATGGATTCACATTGATTTTAATTAGCAGTTGTTGGTATAATTCACATAACTTTTAACCTGTGCATCAGACTACATATTTAATGCTATTTATACTTCTTATTGTAATATAAGTTATAATAATAAGTAAGAAGGTCAGTATAATATTAATAGTATTACCTGAGATGGTGTCCAAATCTTTACGGCGCCGGCTGGACGCACAATTCGCACTCGTCGGGCTGGTAGTGATAATACGCACACATTGTGCATATCGGGCACCAAAACCACGGACAGTTCATAAATATTTCTAACATTATGCTAAAGGACATATCTATTATTATAAAATGATCCGGTTGATCCGGCACTGGCTGGTGTATATATGTGCAATTGTTGCACTCTGTCGCCCGTATAAAATGGGTTTCTGGCCATGGCCATATAAGGCCAAATGTTAAAATATGGACGAAATCATCTCTAAAAAAGAATCTATCTACGTCCACTATGATTTCCATTTTTATGTTTTAAGGAACGAAATTGTTTGTAACTACACTGGCTGCTCTGAAGGCACTGAAGATCTTTACTGTTAAATACTCATGGGCGAAAGAGTAGAGTCAAACACTTGAAAATAATCTAATGCTGCAATGTGCTCAATATATTTCATTAAGTGCATTCCAACAGCATGGGACTTTAACAAAAATTTCAAGAACTACAAAATATATTCACAGACCACTCAAAGCTGCAATATCTCACCTAACACACAATAAATTAAAATCAAGTGGTCTCAGAATGCATAGGAATATAAGCTCAGCATGGAAACATATCAGAGGGCTCATTTAAAAATCACAGCTCAAGGTCATAAATCATTTATTATAATTAGGCTGATAATTCAGTACTTTCTGAACGTCAAAAATTACAAAAGATAACAAAACAAACAAAATAAACTCCCCGGCAGCACATCTATTGTTTTAAAAACGATGATTCAATACAATAGTTGTTAATAGTGAGTATTAAATATATTTTTACAATTTTTTTCATAATTAAAGCAAAAACCGTCCAAGTGGGTGTCGGACTTCGCACATTTAGGGTTCCACAAATGAGGGAATTATCAAAGAAAAATCTAAGTAATCAATGTATTGTAATATGTAAAAACTATGCTTAATTTTAATAATAATACCTACTTGTAAGTAAAACTAGAACTCGATACAATATTATATTATGATAAAATACCTATCTAATACTACCTAATTTACAAACACAGAAAATTTATAAATTTAATCTAAAGAAAACCGGCAGAAAAGAGATTGCTCTGATTAGAAGCAGCGAGGCTTCACAATATAATACATTTGGTAGAAATAAATGAAATAATAATAATAGCCATAAATCAGAAGAATTAACTATGAACTAAATAAATAAATAAATAAAAATCAACTCTTACAATGTTAAAAACCAATTCTAAACAAGAAAGTAGTAAAAACTATGCTTATTCTAAATAATAATACCTACTTAACTCGTAAATAAAACTAGAACCCGATACAATAATCTATTATGATAAAATCCTACGTAAAAACATTATCAACAAATTTCAAGTTCATTAGTCAATGGAAAGTTAAAAAATTCTTCGTAACAAAATTTTGTGGCAGACAACGGACAGACTGACACGTGAGTGACAGCAATAGGGCTCCGTTATGACCCTTCGGGTACGGAACCCTAAAAATAGCCTCCTTGTAGCATTCTTCTGCCCATTAGTAGAAAAATAATAATGGATATAAATCAGAAGAATTAACTTTCTCTACCATCAACTCTAACAATGTTAAAAACAAATTAAAACAAGAAAATAATAAAAACTATGCTTAATCTATATAATAAACTTAACTCGTAAATAGAACTAGAATCTGATAAAATATTATATTATGATAAAATTACCTATCTAATACTACCTAATTAAACACAGAATATGTATAAATTTAATCTAAAGAAAACCGGCAGAAAATCGATTGCTCTGATTAGAAGCAGCGAGGCCTCACAATATAATAAACTCTACCTAATCGTTTAGTTCGGCCAAACAGATAATTCAGAACACCATAAAAAACACAATAAAAAAGTATGTTTTTGAAGAAGACAATAAAAAATAATTATTATATTACGTAGTAAATAAAAATACACCGATAACGTTGCCATACAAATACTTTGGAATCCATTGTTTTATCTTTTTACAAATGTTTATTTTGATGTTCTTTGTTATCTGTTTGTCCGAGAATTATTGTAGGAACTTAATATTTTGTAAGGGCCCCGCCTGCGTCTATTACGGCGTCACATCTGCTCCGCATCGATTTTACAAGGATTTCACAAAGATTTGAGCCCCGTAGTGAATCCCACACCTGGTCGACATGTTCGACAAGAGCTTGCTTGGTTCTTTCGGCTCTTGTATCCCATCTCTGGACCATAATTGCCCATAAATTTTCAATAGGGTTTAGGTCCGGAGATCGTGAAGGCCATGGCACAGCACGCAAGTTAGGTTGCTGCTGGATCCAATTGTCAACCAAGTGACAGCGGTGTATAGGACAATTGTCTTGAATAAAAACAATCTCCGGAACCTCCTCCTCTGGATACACCACTCTCACTGTCGGCAGCATTGTATCCTGCAGCAACTCTAAGTAGCTTGCGCCGTTTGCCCGTTCGGGGATATATACGAGCTCTCCAGGTCCCCCTGCACTCATCCAGGCCCACATGTTGACCATAACTCTGCCGGACTCACTGTTCGGAACAACATTCCTTGGCTCGTAGCGAGTATTATTCACACGCCATAAATGACGCCGCCCAACCTGACTGGACTTAAAAGTCTTTTCGTCACTAAATATGGCGTGTGAAAAATCGAAATCCCTGTAATCTCGTGCAAAACGAACCCTTGCCGCTTTGTGGGCATCCGATAGTAAAATTTTTCTAGCCGGTTTTCTGTGCCGAATGCCTGCCCGGCGTAAAGCCACCCGTACCGTTTGCAGACTGCACTCATATGCATTAGCAAAAAATCGAGTAGGAGTAAAGGGCTCCTGCTCGTAGGTGGTCACCATCCGGTCCAAGCGGTCTTCTGTGATGACACGTGGACGCGACACCCGTGCTCTAGTGTCGACGTGTCCCTCGTTGTCAAAACGACTGAGCCACAGCCGGACAGTGTTTCTCTGTAAAAAATGAAGCAAAAAATGAGAGAGTGCTTATAAAATACAATATTGATCACGTTTTTGCTTTCAATGTCATCCATATGAGTAAGGTATAGAAAAAAGAAAAGAAAAATAATCAGAAGAAGAAATCAGGGGAGTAAACTGTTAAAGGGTTCCTTTGGTAAAATTTCTAATAAATGGTGTCTAATTAGGGACCGACTCTTTAATATTAACACTTTTAGGTTTGAAATGATATTAATAAAAATAGTTCGATACTTAATATTTTAATGCATAAAAGAAAATTTAAATCATTTATCACTCACCGACATATTCAGCTCTTGAGCTATTTGGCTTATATTGCCTCCTTCATCTCGCAGGTGAATTATGCGGCTGCGCTCCACATAACTTATGTTCCTACGCGAACTCATGGCTATCAACAAGATATCTCACAGACAGAAATCACTCGGATACGATATAAACGTCGCGACGATGTGCAAGATGCAACTGAGGAGTGATGAGCAAAATTCAGACAACTGACTAAGATTTTAAAAGTCATAAATGTTACAAACAGGGTTTTACAAAAAAAGGGCTTTGTCTCAACATATGGTGTTCGTCAACATTACGTTGTTGCCCAATGAGACGAAAACCATTGGAGACAAAGCCCTTTTTTGTAAAGCCATTGGAGAGCAACGTATTGGGCGGGGCGAGGTATGCTTGACAAGTTGCAGGCAAAAATTTTTCGAAACTGGTCATGCTTAACCGTTGCTGATAGTACGTATTCCGAAAACTCTTCACTAAAAAAAAAAAAAAAAAATTGTAAAGGATTTTTATACATCTCCATTTTTACTTCAATACCGTCATATTGGGTATTAAATAGCACCTTTATGAGAGGATCCTTGTTTATTGGTAGATCGTAGAAAATTGTGATCAATTCTTTTCTTTTACAAGATATTATGGGCCTAAAGTTAGTGCCATAAAGATCCTTATTGACACTTCAAAGCCATTTTAAATCTTATTATTTGTACTTTCTAAGTTAATCCATAGTAAGACTTGAGTTACTTTTTCCTCAAGAACATAACAAAAAACGGATTACCATTTACAACGAACGATTCTTGTGCCGGTGCGCATCAATAGTCACACTTAAATAATAATTAAGGCTTGAGAAGGTTAAACAATAAAACTGTAACACCCTTTTTTTGAAAAGTGAAAGCTACCCATTATCAGTTCTGCCAAAAATAACAATATTTCTGTTAAAACTTTTACAAATCTAAAAAAAAACATTATTTCCAGTATCTCATTGTATATTTTTTCTTGGAAAAGTTAACTCATAAGTACATAATATTACAAAAACAGCTCAGTATTTGCATTGGAATGTCGTGAAAGTCCAAATATTCCATATCTTATTTTTAGGGCATATAAAATACTTTATAACACATTTGCTCGTAAAGGGCCTCTTATTTCACCAATTTCAATATCGTAATGTATGTCATTACGTACTTGTGCGTAATCGTAAAGTAAAACGCACGAGTTTCTTTCTAATAAGGTAACACGTACGGTTTATCATGCTCCGTCTAAAACCAACGGTACTTTTTTAAATCTTAAGAAAAAAAAAGCAAAGAAAGCAAATCAAAAAGTTTTTATGTCAGAAAAGTGGTCAATATTTTATGAATAAAATTAACTTTGGGAGATAAAATATAAAAAAGAAACATTTAATTCTTTAATTTAATTCATTTTGACAGTAAATTACATCTGTAACAGAAACAAAAAAATATTAATTTACTTTATTAGTAATACTGGCTGTTTTTGTACCGTTGCCTTAAAAAAAAAGCACTGATGCCCGCGCATCGCTAATTTGTGAACAAATAAAAATTATTCCGCGCGCTTTTTCTTTTCGCTGTATTGTTTTTATTTGAAAATGTCGTCAAGTAATGATGAATTTATTAATTCGACACCGCCAGATGTCTCAGAGGCCGCGAAAAAGGCTACTCTAAGCCTATTGCCCGAAAAATCGACCGATAGATACTTACAAGCGTATCAAAATTTCATGTTATGGAAATATAATTATTATTAATATTTTATTTCCTCGCAAATGTGTTATAAAACGTCGTATGACATACGTGCGCTTTGATAATTACAGCCTCTGCTCTCTTGTAGCCCTCGCCTACGGCTCGGGCTAGCAATATCGCCTCGGCTGTAATTTTCAACTTACCGCACTTATATCATAATGTACTATAATCAACTAGCATATTAAAATTATGAATAATTTTTCAACTATCATTTTTTTTTTTTCATTTTGCATACAAAATAAATCGACTAAGTCACGATTATTAATGACATGTCCCTTATCGTATCGTATTACGGTTATACCCAGAACTATAACTATTATTAGAAGTAGTCTGAATCTTTTCAAAGTTCGAGTGAATCGTGCCTATTAAAAAAATGGTTGTGGAGGTCAGACTGGTATTCAGCTGCAAACAACTGTATGCAGCTGAATACCAGTTGAGTCTAGAAAATGTCCCCAACATCTTCTTCTCCTTATTGTGTGGGCACTAAGGTCTAACGGCCCCATACACCCTATTGTCAGAGTTTCGAAACCGCCTCAGTACTAGATGACGTGGCCTCGGCGCAAGGGCAAAGAAGAAACATGGGTTCGGTTTTTAGTCAGTAGAAGTCTGACACTCCCCTTCGCTCTGCCCAAGAGCGGGGGGGGGGGGGTCATTTGATGATTTTCCACCCAACAAAAAAAAAAAGGGCCTCTGACACCCCGTCGGGGCTGCGGGTTGTTCGAAAGAGATACCGCGGCCTCAGCACAAGGGCTAAGAAGGCATTCAAGCCTGCAATATCCTAGCCAAACTGGAAACGTTCCCGTGGGAATCGAACCCACGACCACTGGGTCACAAGGCAAACACCTAAACCACAACCAAGGAGTCATTATGATGAAGCTAGAGGTTTTTTTTAGAGATTCACAAAAGTGTGTTTTATTTATTTTCACATTGTTACTCTTTTCGTGGTAAAAACAAGTCATTAGTGTTCCGAAAATAACCTTTCGCGAAATAATATGAAATCGGTAGTTAATTAAAAAAGCTGTATACATGGAAAAGTAACAAAAAAATCGGTCTCTTCCGAGTTTTTTTGTCAAAACCTTTGTGTTCCCCTTTCCGTTTATTTGCTAAGTATTTTCGTAGCCTGTAAAGCTAGTCTGAACGTACAGAGTAACGTGAATTCGAACATTTTTTTAATCGAAAATGTTATTCGATAGAAATAGGTTTAAAATTGTGATTACTCAGTGCTCTTAGCTCGATTCTATTAAAATTTGTAAAACGTATTAATTAATAAAACGGCAAAGATAGTTTCCGATGCAACGTAAAATATAGCGCTGTTTATTTTAATAATTTATTGATAAAAAAAATTGTACGAATACCCACCCCCTTAAAGTCAAAGTCAAAATTAATTTATTCAAACTAGGCTGATAATCAGCACTTTTCGAAGGTCAAAATTTACTTTACTTTACTTTACTACAGTGAAATTTGGCTAACTGGGACTTGGATAAATGAGAAACTTCTATAACTTTACTGGAACTCATACTGAGACATGAGACAGATTTGGATATCTGAGACACATTTAACCAGGTTTCACTGTATTTACATTTTTATAAGACAGTCCCCCAAACTTACATTTTTGACCCGAGAATCAAACCCAGGACCTCATGCTAAGCATTCGCACCTGCTACCACTAAACCAACGAGGTAATCACAGAATTTCATCACCCGAAGAGGCGCCAATCTTTAATCACCAAACTAAATTAAAATAAACTTATAAATTACCTTAAAAACTTATACCGCAAAATATTTTCCATACTCAAATAAATATAAACTTATCAACCCGTGCACTGCGCACAAGGTAACGTGATTACCCTGTTATGTGTTTACCGACGCTTTGAGGGTTAAATGGGTTACCCTATTACCATCTCTAGGTGCTATTTGACGTGGCTGATACAATTTTCCTTGCGATGCTATTTTGTTTAGATGCTCTAAAGGTGAATGTGTGGGTGGATACGAGAAAATGGCGTTATTTTGGTTAAGTGTAAGGTGTCTTGTCTTTTCTTTTCCCATAGTTGTATACTAATACTTGCTGATGCCCACGACTTCGTTCCCGTGGATGATGTGTGACTGTAAAAATGATCATCATTTTTATCACTTAGGGGTATGAAGAATAGATTACGACCATAGATATTATTGCGACCGATTTACAGACCTACCGAATAACGAAATACCTAATATAAAATGACATAAAAATCGGTCAAACTGTTTCCAAGGAGTATGGCAACTAACACTGTGACACGAGGATTTTATAAGTATAGAAGAAGACATATAAAATAGATTATAAAGAGGGAAGTTTTGTCTTTTTGTATGTACCTAATGAATAAACTTAAAAACACTGGACCGATTTAAAAAAATCTTTCACCGTTGGAAGGGAACTACGCGGTTGAAACAACACAACACTTCCGCCAGTTGGGACAGTTGAGTCGAAGAACATTCATCAATAAAAACATAGATGTTTAAAAACCATTTTTAGGTAGCTATAACCAAACCATCCTCCTGAACAAAATCCCATCGCCATATTTTGAGTGGCTTTAGATATATCTTTTCTATTATGTTTTTTTTTCTGTTTTGCACCTACTATGTATTGTCTCTGCATCACCCTAAGGTAGACTGGTAGAAAATGCCCAAGGCATTAAGTCCGCCTTTGTACGATTTTGTTGTGCATAAAGTTTTTTAATAAATAAATATACAAACTCATTTGGTTAGCCTGGAAATGGACCCAACATACTTAGGAAAGGTCCAGACATTATTCCAGACCTCTATTAGCCTGAAAATGGTACAGTCTTACCTACGTTAAAAGCAGTACAATACTAATATTTTAAGTAAGCTAATAATTTAGGGTCCCTGCAGGCAGAGATCACTAAAAACCCTTCTTAGGGTTAAATTAGAACAGCTTGACATTTTCGGAAGTGCTTAGATAGAATTTAACCTATAAATAATGAATTTTTACCCGACTGCGGCGAAGCCCAAAAGGAGGGTTATGTGTTTGTTACTAATTATAATCGTCTGTATTTCTCCGAAGTATTAGACAGACGAATACCTAGAATACTCTCATTTCACTAGTTATGTTTAAGTACCATAAAATAGGGGGCGAGCCTATTGCTATAAAGAAAGAAAAAGTGTTTATTGGTTTCCCAACAGGACAAAACAAATTGACAAAAAATTAAACGTTAACAAAGTAAACATATGACAAACACTTAAAATTTGTATCAACCGGGTACAAAACCTGGCTGCTGCGAAAAAAAAAATGGAAGGGACATTCACGCAAAAATGGTACCCCTGTATACAGCACATAATACTGAGCTGCTATTTCCTACAAAAGTGCATCTACTCGGTCAAAATGGATGGAACAGCAGTTTTTACGCGTTTTCACGTTTGTGACCCTTTCAACCCGTATGGCGTATATTTAATAGAAAAACTCAAATAACACTTAGACTGAGGAAATCGAAACTAAGACTTCATACTCACCGATTGTAAGTGGCTGCTTCAACGAGGCACCCAATTATATTACCAAAATAGCATCAGCGCAAATTCGTTTTTGGGGATGTTCATTTAATTTTGAAACTCAATTTTTAAACCCTCTTCCATGTTGTCCAATTCGTATTTAAGTAGATTAAATTCATGCTCATCAAAATGGTAACGGTTTTAAGAGTAACAAAATTATGAGAGTGGCCCATAATAATTATGTAAGGTTCGTTTTTTTTCTGTCAACGCTTGGGACAGTTGAGCTGTCTGTCGACCAGTCTTACCAAGGGGTATCGTATTATCCACCCACTGGGTTATAAAGACCTCAAAGGCAGTCATCATCATCATCAGCCTATAATGTTCCCACTGCAGGGACTCAGGCCTTCTCTGTAGGAGAGGGATGGGCTATAATCTACCACGCGGGCCCAGTGCGGATTGGTAGATGTCACATGTCTTCGAAGTTTTTGGTTCTAAGACATGCCGGTTTCCTCACGATGTTTTCCTTCACCGTTTTGAGAGCAGTGGTGATGAAATAAATTACACAAATTAATGCGCCTGACGGGGTTCAAACCCAAAAGGCAGTCGCTCCATGTAAAATACTAATATTCAGGTGCATCCGGAATTCCGGATTGACTGGAAGTACACCCTACCTTACTTGGTTTACAGGCTAGGCAGATGATGATAATGTTTGGGAGAATATAAAGGAACAATTAGGTCCATCGATCTAAGAACGGAGAAGGAAATATTTGAAATCTTGTGCCGTCAAGCTATGGACTGTGCGAAAGATGATTTGGGTTGAAATGGGTGACTCTAGCTACGAACTAATACAAAAGTATGAAGGAAGAAGACATTTTGCGCCGACTTCAAATAAATTTGGATAAGGGCAAGAGAATAATTTATTATACAATGATTAAGTTCTAATTGGCATTTAGGACTTCCAGTATAAATAGCCACTGCGTGGTCTCTGCTCGAATTTACGACCGTTATAAAAAAATGTGGGAAAGTTCGTTATAGTATTTCACCTAGACAATATACCTAGACCAATGCGATTACCCTTTTCTTATGTGCAAAGGTGTTGTGCTTCTTCTCGCCAATAAAGAAACCATTCAAGGAGTTCCGCTATTTTCTCCTCGCTCTGCTATGACCTTGTCTAGCTGTCTCAGGTTTCCAGTCTTGTGATATTCGGACCCACAGCTGTGCTGGGAGACGTGACCTAATAGGCGAATACTACAAGTAAATATTAGTACCATTACAAAGGGTAGAAACTGAGTTTATTCTTGGTACCCATTTAAAAGTCGTGATATAACCCACATTAATTTTTTAAAAGTCGTGATATTATTATAACCCACATTAATATTTAAGTAGATTACCTTTATTTACCCCGGTTTTAGCTCTAAGTGGATTTATACTGGTACCTAATGTTTGTAACGACTTACTAATTAATACTAATGACTGTTTGTTTTAATTCTATGTTATTACATTTTTGAGCAACACCAGACTTATAAATAACATTGTTAAAATACACTTTCTGGTTTAAAGATAATGGTCTGTCCCTCGTTATGTCTATCGATCTGTCTGTCTGTTATCATCAGCCTATTCAAGTCATAAGGTTGATAAAACATGCTTTTTTTAGCTTTTTTACGCATTGTTTAAACCAAAGTTAGAAGCTAAAGACCCTTTTCGAATTCCTTTTTTAGTTTGGAGACAACGCAGTTAGCTAAATTGACATTAATTGACGCCATTCTAAATCAAATAAAAGGAACGCAGATGGGCAGTAAGAGTCTGACACTCCCTTCAGCTACACCCAGAGCTCCCAGGAGTAACTTAACGACTTCTCGACCTCAAAGGAAGTGTAAGTTTCGTTAGTTTTAAGAGTTTTATACCAAAATTCCATTCATAACTTCGTTCGGCGACACGCACACGTATTCTTTCTCATGCCCTTTGCCTCTTTCGAGCATTCTGTAACCCTGGCAAGCACTGGAAGAAAACCAACACCTAGGTACATTTACTCATATTAAAAGAAGCTATAAATTATTAAACCCTTAACTTAATTAAAATATCTAAAAATATCACCATTTGAAACAAGAAAACTTGTAAATAAAAAAGTTTATCATCAAAATGTTTTCTTGCATAAAACTTTGGTACATTTTTTGGGTTCCGTCTACAAAATAGAAGCTTTCCAAAGTTCACTGAAGTTTGTGAACAGCTGTGACGGACACTGATTCAGTTGTAGAAACCTTTAGAAACTTAAATTGTAAAATAAACTTCGAACAGCTTTTGAAAAAAAAAACAATTAAAAAGTAATTTGTGAGTGATTTTACAGTAGCCGCCATTACGTGGTTTGTATTTAAAAATAAAATATTACGGCCATGTTTGTCTAGTGGTTGCAAGCGCTATAGCCAAGTAGGAGGTATGAGTTTGGTTCCCCGGTCGTTTAAACTGCAATTGAGTTTTTGCATCAGGTTTTCTCAGTCGTAGTCCAAAGTCTGATTTTTTTTTATGGTTTTTACATTGCTCTCAAACAAACTTGTGAAATATGGGTGCACTATTAGCCATATCTGCCTAACCTTTTGGGAATTACAAGCGTGATGTTGTGTGTGTGAGAACCACTCGAAATACGTAAATATACCTTAGAAAATTCTATTTATTTTTTGTTTGGTTGTCTTTTGGTATTAAACCCCAAAAAGGTCATCTATAATTAATATTATAAAGTGGTAAAATGTGAATTTGTATGTGGAACCATATCTCCAGAAATAACGATCCAATACTATAACGTATTTCACTGGAAGGAAGTAAATTATTTATGGGTGCTGTAGGGTATAAACTATATTCTAAAATATTCGTATTAATCGAGCTATCACAATTTTCAAGAGCAAAGTGCTTCCCTTTTAAATACATAATAATATCCAATCAAGAGTTTTGCTAATTATTTGAAGCTCACCCTGTGTGTATCAATACAGTCTGTGTAATAAAGAAGTGTTTTGAGGAGAGGGGTCACTTAATGCTGGCTACTGACTGACAAACAAATTACAAGTGAAATTAAAAAAAAACTACAATAATTATATTCAAGGTTAGCAAATCATTTATTGTTTCTTATACAAGATTTTACATAAGGTTACATAATTACAATCACAAAGTACACTGTTTTAACAACACAACACAAATTAGTCTTATTTGACTTTGACATCTTTATTAGGCCCTTTTTTGGCGGGTGCAAAATCTTCAAATAACCCGTCCCGCTCTTGGGCAGAGCGAAAGGGAGCGTCAGACTTCTACTGACTAAAAACCACCCATGTTCCTTCTTAGCCTTTTATGTCGAGGCCGCGGTATCCTGTGAACAACCCACAGCCCCGACGGGACTCCCATTAGGCCTGATTCGAAATTCCCCATACCTAGCACAAGATGCATAAATTCTATAAAAAGTGTCAGTAAAGTCTAATTTCTTGCCATTATCGGAATACCCATGTAACATGTCAATGATTACATTATCATTGCTTTCATTCTCCTTGATACGAGAAACTAAAGATTCCACAATTTCAGGATCCAGGGATTTCGAAAAAAAGTTCAGGTCATCGGAGTTCACGAATAGAATTCTCATTTGGTCCAGATTCCGCAACATAGTCTTCTGTTTTCTAATCTCGTCTTGCAATTGTTTCGCCGCATCTCTCCAATTCTTCAAGGATATAGCGTCGTGCCATTTGCGATATTCCTTTCCCCAATACACCTTATTGGTTCTTAGTTCTCGAATATAATCCGGTATGTACCTTAGCTGGATATTTTCTAGTTCAACTTCTGCTATTCTCTTTGAGAGCATGGTTCTTAAGAATTTCTCGTGTTCTTCGTAACTTTTAAAGTCGCGTAAATTTTCCATTTTAGAACTTTTTAGTAAAGATATCGTAAACGGTAAATTGGCACTACTTAGCAAACCGATCGAACCGCACCCTACAATGGTTTATCCGACACTATTTAAAAAAACATGTGCTGTCAAATTTTATACGCTGCAAAGACCCGTATTGTGCGGAAGGGATGACGCTATTCGTCTATCAATGCGTCTCTTTTGCACTAAAGGACAATAGCATTATGAGTTTCGGAGGACCCAGGTATAAGGAACTGGTTTTAAAAATAATAAAAGTAAACAAGACGATTATGGCATTCAACTTAGGTGCCATATAAATACCCATTGTCATCGAATTGGGTGTGAGGTCATTCTATTGGCGAATACCTAGAAAAATCATTTTTTTTTATGATGTCATTCGTGCCGAACTCTTATTCGAGGTATTTGAATGTTGAATCCCTAATTAGGCTCTGAAATAAAATAATTTTCTAATACTTGAAAAAAAATCTTTATATGCGAAGGCAAACTAAATCCGTCGCCTTGTCACGGCTTAACAAAACCATGGTTCCTCGAACACTTTTTATCCGAGAAGTGTGTTCTGCACTCCCCTAAAGCGAAATATTTATCTTACTTTTGAATGTTACTTTCCGAGTCGGTATTATTAAGTACTTTCGTAAGTATTATTACATACCTATCATTATACATTTTAGTTATAAGCTTTGATGTTTTGTTTTCTCAGTTTTATCAGAAGTATTTTACCTATAGCACAGATCAAGTTACTACAATCTGTCAAAATTTAATAGATTTAGAACTTTATCGCTGAAGTCTGAAGCGATATTTTCTGTCGTTGTTTTGAGAGCAATGGTCATGAAATAAATGACGAAAAGGTAAAGTGCCTGATTCAGTCTGAACTGAACCTACATCCTGCGTATTGTAAGTCGGCGGTGGATACTACCAGGCCATCATTGCTTGCCTCCTCGATTATTTTTAAATTCAATTCACGTCGCTAAGTTTTCAAGTTTCATCTCAAAGTCTACAGGGTGATGTTAAAAGGGTTTCGTACTCAGCCCAAAATAAATTGCTTTAATTGAAATCAAATAAGGCTTAAAGTGAAAGCGTTAAGTGGTACCTACCTATATAACTTGGTTAGTCAATTTTAGTTGAGCGATTTTCAACTTTTAAATTGTGTTATAAGTGAAAAAAAGAAGTATCTATACCTAGTCTAAATATTGGTAATTAAGTCACAACGTATATGATAGTATCTCAGACCAAGAAAAAAAGACAAAAAAAAGACCTTTTTTTGTTGGTCTGAGGATAGTATGTATCTCTTTTTATGTACAACTGTGTGTGGACTCAGACCAACAAAAAAAGGTTTTTTTCTTGGTCTGAGATACTATCATATTATACGTTGTGACTTAATTACCAATATTTAGACTATAGATACTTCTTGTTTTCATTTTTTTCTTGGTCTGAGAGTGTGAATAAGATATTACAAATAAGATTCACCATGCACTAGCAACCAGGCTAACTGTAGAAAATATGAAAAAAATCTAAAAACAAAAAGCCCTCGAAATTAAGAAGACAGAATATATCAAAACATCCATTCATCATTCCAAGTGTTTTTTGTTTAAGCTACAGCTTATTTTAGTTACCAGTGCAAACATTCAGAACTAATTTTAATTGCTGAACCCATTAGGCATCATACATTAAGCAAGTTGCCTCCTAATGTTGGACTGGCCTGTTGGTCTAGTGGTTAGTGACCCTAACTGCTATGCCGGAGGTCGTGGGTTCGATTCCCACCCAGGACAAATGTTTGTGTGATGAGCACGATCATTTGTTCTGTGTCTGGGTGTAATTTATCTATAATATGTATGTATTTAGAAATATATAAGTATGTTTATCAGTTGTCTAGTACCCATAACACAAGCTCTGCTTAGCTTGGGACTAGATGGCGTTGTGTGATAGTTGTGGAATATTATTATTATTATTAATGTCTTTGTGTTTTACGCGCTGTATCGATGGTTTAGTGGTCGCAATCGTGAGTGCTCAGGATAAGGCTCCGGGATGTCGGGATCGATTCCTACGTCGTGCAAAATGTTATTAGGTATTTGGTTCAGTAATTTCTCAGAAGCAGTCACGGAGCTAGCAGTTGTACCCGGTTAATGACAATAACTTTAACATCATCATCATCATTTCAGCTAAAAGACGTCCACTGCTGGACATAGGCCTCCCCCAGGTGTCGCCACATTGACCGGTCCCGTGTGTCTCTCATCCAGCGGGTTCCCGCAACCTTGACCAGGTCATCGGTCCACCTAGTGGGAGTCCTTCCAACGCAACGTCTTCCGGTTCGCGGTCGCCAGACTTAAGTGGCAATGGGCAGGGCACATTGCTCGCAGAACGGATAACTTTAACGTATCTTACGAAATGTGGATGTAGGTACTAAAGGTACACCCCTGCCTAACCCTTCGGGAATTCCAGGCGTGATGTTATGTGAATACATAAACTCCGCTTCATAAAAAGAAACACCGTACGTATCTGAACTAGGAATTTCATCAGAACAGACTTAGGTAACCAAAGTCTACGTTCCAACACACAGAATCTAATTTATACGTGAGCTTTATGAGGTAAGTTTCGCCGCGGTTGGAATCCGGGCCGCTTCCGATTCGGTCCCGGGTCGGAATCGGTCCCGAGTAATTTAATGTTAGCACTAAGTTAGATGGCGTGTGATAAGCTGATGTATATTCCATTATCGGAGTGGTATTGAACCTTGTCAAAGTAAATTGAAAATGACAGTTTTTGCTCGACAAAGAAGAGTTTGCAAAATAGTTTCGAACACTAAAATTATTAATCCCAACTCGCACTGGGCACGCATTGCGGGCTAGCTCAGTGCCTCATAGAGATGGTCTCTGTCCCAGCAGAGGGAAACATATAGGCTGATTAGGTCGCATCACTTCTAATCTCTTCTGTTTAATTTTGACGACTCGATTAATTTTGTCGGGTGTTCCACCTGATTTACCATAGTATTTACACTCACACTAGTGTACTATTATAATAATTATTCTGCGTACTCTACGAATCTCGTTACGATAAGTAGTACCTAAAACAGTAATGACAAACAGAACTTAGTTGTGGCCCATAGGATTATACGTTACCGAGATTGACCTAGGAGTCCTAGAACACCGGACGCTACCAATTAAAAAAATATAAATTATAATATGACCATCACAAAAATGGCGAATCTGCCCGACATTTGGTAAAAACCTGCCAAAAACACGAATTCGAAATATAATATTGGACAATAAATAAAAACGCAGCTGTGTGCAAAGAATCGGGACGCGGTATATATCACAGTAACGCATCCGGTATTATCGATGATAATAACGTGCCTATAAGTGGGAGAGCTTTTATTCTCTCATAATAGGAAATGTACCCTAAAAGAGTAAAAGCCACGAACAAAGAGTACCCAACTAATTACACCTAATGATTAGTTAACAAAGAACCTATGTACTAATAACTGAGGACTTAAAAAATACAATTGTATTTTCCAGGTATTGAAATAAAATGAACCTATTTCTACTTACAAAGATTACAATGGCTAATGCTAATCTGTAATTACAATGCACGCTAAATCCAGTTGTAAACTGGTAATACTTCTCTACCTGAGACCGTTGGAACAATAGAAAAAAAATATCACTATGGTAGGAACCCTCAAGGTCCTTGTCTCACAGCGAAAGAGGGACAAAGTTATATGACGTATAGTGCTATCCCTTTTCCTCAAAACGGCCCCTCGCGGTCTCGTAACTTGAGAAACAGTAATTCAAAACAGTTCCCTTTCAAAATTTGAAGTGTTCACATCTACGTGCGAAGCAACAAAGTTTTCTTAGCATTAACGAAGTACGTTATACTAATACTTTACAATTATGGAGGACATAATGTGCGGTCTTTCGGAATTGGAAATCGTCGCAAAGGAAAGAAGATTCCATCAATTTTGGGAAAACATTCTGGTACTCAACACACCAGGATATGTAGCCGAAGAATGGAAACCAGTGCAACTAAGTGCTATTGAAGAAGATGAAGGTGATGCAGAGAACGAGATATCAGATCGAGATCAATACGAAGCGGAGGTACCAGAAGCTGACTTGGAGACTGTTCAACTGCGATATATCCCTGATTTTATACGGGAGCTTAAAACTAAAGAAGATTACTGGAAGAAGGAGTTCAATTACTGGGGTGACATCATATCTAAAAAGAATTGGAAACTATACGAGAAAAAAGTGAAAGATGAAATAGTTCGAAACAAAACTGTTTTGGTGAATTTTGACAAAAAAATGAAATCATGTACTAAAGTAGACCCAACTCATTTTTCGCAATCACTCGATCCGGAACGCGTTCTAAGAATGGTTAACTGTATTAAGGAAAAAGAGAGTGAGGATGTGAGGTTTCATCATTGGTTTAGGGCATCTATATACACCATGAACTTTCGTAATTTAGATTATTTAAAATATGCAATATTTGCGAGGTACGGGGACTTTAGAGCACGTCCGTCCAGTTTAAATCTGTTAAAAGCTGCGGAGGAAAATTCAAAAACCAACCTTCAAAATTAGATTAAAAAGGCCTGTGTGTGTTGCAACAGTGAATTATTGAGGTATGATTTCTAGTTTAAGTTTCTTATGCTGACTTTTTGTATTGGTTCTTACATAAATAAATGTTGGTGATCTTGAATATTTTTTGTATTATTTTATTTCAACTGTCCCGGTAAGGTTTGTAAAAAAATGAGGATTTATTACCAATTATTACTACTTACTTATCATCTCATCAGACAATAATCCACTACCTTTGATCCATTATCCTTGGGGTTGAAGGCAAGAGAATGATGTCGATCCCAACCCTGACATCTTTCCTTTCGTTGTGTAGGATTGCAGCCACTATGTTATTGTACACTGTTTTTTTAGGCAGCAATTAGTACTAAGACAAAAGAAATTATGCTCCCTTTGTATTTGAAATTAATTACAAACCAACCAAATTTAATTATAATAAAATATAAACCTACACAATTTTGAAGGCATGACAGTTATTATTACTAATTTATTTCCTAAATGTGAGTGCATTTAAGAAATAAATAAGCACATATTATAATAACAACATGACTGTATAGATTCACTGAAGGAGTCAATGTCCAAATAGACAACTCCATTTCATGACAGTGTCAAAATTCCAGGACAAACTGACCAAGACTTCACCAAGCAGCAGCTTAATTAATAGCTTTGCACCGGAGTGTGCAGCAATCAAGACCATTGTTCTGAAGGCTTTAGGCTGGCAGTCAGTAACAGGAGGGCCGCAGTCTGTATCCGGACCTCGGACAGTAGATCTTAGAATGGAAAAATATTGTGTACTTATTGTTAAATATAACTACTTTGTATCTACAGAACAAGCTAATAAGTATACAGATAGAGTTCTTTATAATTCCTAGAACACTGAAAATATTGATTAGGATTGATTATGCAATTTTGTTTTATAAAGTGTTGATGTCAAACACTGTATCGTTTGACATCAGTCTCTAAATGTATCTGTATAATCTTAAAAGGAAATTAATACAAGTTAGCTGGCTGTATACATATTAGCTTGTTCAACTGTACATAAAACTTTCTTTCTTTCTTTTCTACGGAGTCTACTTAAACTACTTGCGGACCCCTCCTCGGCTGTTTTCAACCGAGACCCTTGCTTAGGATGTCGATGTACTTGAGGTGAGGGATCATAGGAATGCTTGGTATCCATGGTCTTGCAGCGATGAGTAATGAGAAGATATCTATGTTGCTTACTGAAGTTATGTGTGAAAGGCTGAAGTTTGTTTTTAATTTTCTATTGTATCTGCAATCAGTCTTAGTTTCTGTGGTGAGTGTCATTTGGCAGTTGGAGTGTGCTCTCCAGCTAGAGCAACTTCTCATAGGTGTAGAAAATAATCCATATTATGCTACTCTAAGGGTACAGACAAACTGTGGATTATCGAAAGGATAACGTGGCTCCGACACAAGGGCGAAGAAGGAACATGGGTTTGGTTTTTAGTCCGTAAAAGTCTGACACTCCCCTTCGCTCTGCCCAAGAGCGGGGGGGGGGGAGGGTTATTCGATGATTTTCCACCCACCAAAAAATAAAAAGGGTACAGACAAAATGTCTTTTCTCTTGAGACGTTTCTGGTAGGTATGTGCGTTCAAGCTGAAGTTGGACACCAGACTAGTGTGACTAGCGTAGAAGCCTATACCTACCCATATCAATCAAGTAGCAGGATGTGAATATGCAAGATAATTATGTTTTGTTGAATAGAACCAAATTGAAAGGTTCTAGTATAACTTAATAGAATTATTAATGACCAGATCGCGGCATTAGTTCTATATGGCGGCACGTGAAAAGACCTGCTATGAAGTGGACTGGGCGACAGAAGTCCCGTTTCACTGTTATTCGTGTAATAGTTTCGCATCTTTTGTTTGTTTATAGTCGGATTACATTTTACTACCTTCTGTTCTGTGTTATTACCCTTAACCCGCATCAAATGTGTTTGAATTTGTTTTGTTTACATTCTTCGAATCTTCGCCATTCTGACACTTTACGTCTGTCAATGTCAAATGTCATGTCAAAAGTCGTGTTCCGTTTAATTTTATAAGATTTGTATGTAATAAATAATTGGGCATGAATATTGTCATAGATAATTTGGTGCGACTAAGATTGTAAATTATAATATCCTGTGTACCCGGCTCTTTGAGTAACAGGAGCTCTTGGGTAAAAAATAACAGCCGCACAGGTCGATCTTCAAGGTAAGCAACCTGTGTGTCTGTCGATTGGTGACCTCCCATTCGTGCCCCGGTAAGCATTTTAAACCGTTTGTGCGTATCCGTTTTGATAATGGATGATTTTGAAGAATTGAAACAAAATTTTCTTCTTTTCCGCTATACTTAACCGAGTCTTACTGGAGTCTTAAGCTAATAGCTTTAGGTTAAACTTTCTAGACCGGTGCAGCTTAAGTGCTCGAGAAATGAGCAATTAGTTTAAAAGAGTGATTATAATAGTTCCACGTAGATCACTTTTTTTCCCTTCGTCGAGTCGGGTACACTTCTTTGAGTAGAATGTCCATGGAGTTTCTTGCCCGTTCTTATTCATAGAGTACTACGCTTTGGGATGAGCAACTTAAGGTACAAGTTGGTAGCGGGCGACACGACGTGTGTTATTTAATTTAATGTGTTTTTTATGTAATGACATGTGTTTCGATTTTTATTAATGTGATTTAACTTGTAACTTTTATTGACATGATTCTTAATTTTTTGCACGACTGTTATTTATTATTAATATGGTTTAACTTCTTTTGACATTTCTTTTTTTTACTTTTATTGACTTGATTTTAGTTTTTTTTTGTATGATTTACCATCTAATGTTATGATTATGATGTATTTTTGTGTTAGCAAGTGTTTACGATTTTGTTGTTTTATGTTTTTCATTTCTTTATTGCTTATGTAACGAATTTTAATTGTCTGATTGAATTTTATTTTATTTTAAATTTAAAAAAAAAATAAAACCGACTTCAAAAAAAACAAAAAAGTCAAAAATAAATCAGTTTCTGAAGTCGGTGACTTTTGTTTGTTTGATTTCATTTTTTTGCCACCGACTTCAGAAACTGATTTATTTTTGACTTTTTTGTTTTTTTTGAAGTCGGTTTTATTTTTTGTTAAAAAGTTTTTATTTTGCACTTTTTAGTGGTTCACATGTTCATGGGTCATAATGGACAATGTAGTTTTTTTTTGAGTTTTGTCGATTTTTCAAAAATAGCTTGTCCGATTTCGATAAAAAAATTATGGGACCATTTGGAAAGTATACCCTTTCCAACAAAAAAAGAATTTTTCAAATCGATTAGCAAGTGACGGAGTTATGCCCGAACAAACATAAAAAAAAAAAACATCCGAATTGAGAACCTCCTTCTTTTTTTAGAAGTCGGTTAAAAAGCCAGTCAAGTGCAAGTCACGCGCATGAAGGGTACCGTACCATCGCAATTGGGGAGCCCGTTTTTTTTTTCTTTATAAATACATTATCAGTCAGTAGAAGTCTGACACTCCCTACCACCCTTCCCAGAGCGGGAGGAGTCATTTGATGATATCACACGCTCCAAAAAAAATATTATTTTTATCAACCTGGCACAGAACCTGGCCCCATCGCTTCTACTGAAGAAATCCTGAGAGAAAAACCCAATAATAATTTTTGCCAGGCCCGGGAATCGGACCCAAGGCCTCATGATCAGCAGTCGCGCTTGCGACTACTAGACCAACGCGACCCTGTTAGCAAAAGTATTGAAACAATGTTAATTAATTAATTATTTCTGACTCCGCATTGTTCTGAAGTGTTTGTTTACGTTGTTATAATAATTCTTCAAATCTGTTGTTTACATTCATTTTGTTTTTGAAGGGTATATCAAAAATGCCAGACTTAGCAATGTGAGTAGGTAGCCGTTATTTTACAATTAACATTTATTATGTTATTTTGACATAACGTTGCGGTTCAAAAGAAGATGTTGTGGCAAAAATTGTAGAGTTTGCTTAAGGCGGGGTTGCAGTACTTTTTAAGATTTTTGAACCTTTGAAAATCGAACTAAGTATGAGTTTTTTAATAAATAAAAATCATTACATAAAAATTGAACATACTTTCAAGTAAATCGTAAAGATAGAAACGCGATTTAGAATGATCAGCTCGATCATTTTTTTTATCAAACATGACTCTAAATCACAATTTAAATCGTGTACTGGTTAGACATTTCATCATGAATTTATATGAAAGTTATATCAGTAGATAGAACTTTTATTCTGAAGTAAATGTTGAAAACATATTGTACAATTTCTTTATCATTTTTCTCCAAGAAGAAAAAACAGTCAAAATTAGGCATTATATCGCTCGCGCGGCGTGCGTTCATAAAAACAAAGTACTGCAACCTCGCCTTAAATGGTTTGGTCATGTGGAGTGGATGAGTGAAAAGTAACTAACAAAAGCTCGTTTACTAGGCAGATGTGGAAGGGAACGCCGCCGCCGGAAGCGGACGCCTTAGATGACCTTATTGGTGAAGTTCTTCAGAAAGAACAGGTGCGTACTCGTAACCTGCATGCGTGTAAGACCAGCAGGGCTATTGCGTATCTTTTAATGACAGTAATAATAATAATAATAATAATAATATTCCACAACTATCACACAACGCCATCTAGTCCCAAGCTAAGCAGAGCTTGTGTTATGGGTACTAGACAACAGATAAACATACTTATATATTTCTAAATACATACATATTATAGACTAGCTGACCCACGCAACTTTGTCTGCGTCTCTATATTTAACTTATAACTTTCCTCGATAAATCAACTATCCAACCAAAATTATTAAGTTAAATCGTAACAAACAAAATTTTTTATCTTTCCTCTTTATAATATTAGTTAAGATTATACTAAAATGAGAATTACTATAAATATCTCTTACTGTTAAATATACGATGTCGATAACACCCTGTACTTGTAAACATTATTTTGTTTGAATTTGAATTTCCCGGAGGCCAGCCAGAATCCCCCGTACCTACATTGCGACGCAACCCGCGTAATTATTTTTCCGCGCGGGTATTTTTACATTGCGATATCTTCTAAGATATTTGTTTAAACTGTATAGAGTAAAGAGCACAAATATTCTATATTAAATTTCCGTTCTAACGAACACATTTATTTAGATATAGATTAATACCATATGGGTTAAATAAGCTTCGCAAAAAATAATTCTTTTTAACCTAACATTTTAATAGTAAAAAATGGTTACAGTGAGTCAATCTTAAAAGATAGACTGATGCTGTCGCGGACTTTTTTTTAGAACTTTTAAAGACAAATAATTACTTCATATATGATATTCTCGTAACTTAAACCGTTTTCACAGCGCACGCAACGGAAGCTCTCAGAAAGGAATGTTCTTTTCCCGTTTTTGCAACATTTCTCATTTATGCTCCGCTCCTATTGGTAGTAGCGTGATGTTATATAGCCTATAACCTTCCTCGATAAATGAACTATCCAACACAAAAAGAAATTTTCAAATCCAACCAGCAGTTCCAGAGTTTATCGCGTTCAAACAAACAAACAAACAAACAAACAAACAAACAAACTCTTCAGCTTTATAATATTAGTATAGATAAATTACACCCCACACAGTGGATAACATACATAATTATAGTGTCTATCAAATAACTGTCAAATGGTGAGTTTTTGAGAAAAAAATGTATCAAACCATAACCAATTTACAGATAATCTATGGACACTTCAGGGTGTCTAAAATGGCCACTTTAGCAGATCATTATATGAATTGCGTTAAAAAGCGTAAAATAGAAGTTTCATAATAGTAACTGCGTCTGTGAAAATTTTACGCATTATAACGCAATTCATATTATTTCCTATTATGATCTATTTTCCTAAATGGTTACAGACCCAGTTTCCATCATGAAAGGTCCATTTTACGCTTTCTAACGCATTTCATATTGTGATCTGCTAAAGTGGCCATTTTAGATCCCCTGATAGCCACTGACATTAAAAAGATACGCAATAGCCCTTATACAGATGTATGAATGTGGACGAGGCAAAACGAGTATGTAGGATCGTAGTCGGTGGTATATGTATGTATGTTTAATAACATATATCTATGGCCTCGAGCTTCTCATATAACTCGCGTATGAACACACATTATCGTATTCCATATCTACTAAAATAACACGAGCTTTTCCTAATTAAAACATTTGTTTAACTTGATGCTTAATTAAAAGATACTAAACCGAGAACGTTACTTTTAGCCGCTGTACCCCGGAACTGGCTCCAATTAATTAATGTACTGAGCTAAATTATAATGATTCCGGCGAATAAAATAATGTTGTCGATGGTAGGACGCAGTGCAAATGTAAAGCGGTGATTCAAGTAGGATTTTTTTGAACGGGCAATTAATACAGTAAAAACCATGTCTATGACATCGATTTAATTCATAGATTTAACCATACTTAGGTCGCCCAAAAAAAAATTAAGTAACCGGTCAAATCCGACAAGTTTGTCAATTCAACGCGAACGCCGTCATTAATTCCCGTTGCGACCGCCCTCGACTCTTGCTCGAGCCAACTCGCGAAGCTGAGCCAGTAGTTTTAAATCGTCCCCTAATGATCTCACTCAAATCCTGCCTGACCCTTGGCTACCCACCCAAGAGACGTCCTAAGCCGGTGCCCTTACCATGATGTCACTCATTTTATAATTTTTTATGCCCTGGCTGGAGGCCTTACATTCAAATAAGTCACAAAATAGTCCGGTTACACAAAAGAAAGTCTTATCTGCCATGTCAAAAACGATAACGATTTGTCTTATAGGCCAGGACTCGTCAAAATTACATGATCGTAGGACACTCCGACTAAATATGTTAGGTTAGCGTGGAACTTACAAACCACGCGCGAGCCGAGTGATCGAAACGAGTGGTGCTGCGACCACAAAATGGAATTGCGAACATTTTGGGCGAATCTCTGGTTTAAATCTATCGTTGATGGCAAACAAGGAAATGGTCTAGCTGGTTGTTCTATTTTTCGGACTCGCATTAGTACTTTCGAAAATGAGGAGTTTGTTCATAGTTGCTCTACAGATTATTCCATGTACTGTGGTTAACAGCAAGTGTGACGAGTAATAATTGCCTTACCAATTCCGAGAATTGCTCTGAAGTAGGTAGTATATTTTCCTAGAAATTTCTTTAGCAATGGTTTTAAGAAGAAACTTTATTACATTTTTATGGGTTCTAAGAACTTGTTTAAGTGGGTGTTAGTTTAGTTTTGTGCTGTGGTTTATTTGTTAATGTTTATAAAAGCTTTCAGGACTGTTGTTATTGTAGGTTCTATATTTTTTTGGAATCTAGTACCTATTGCTGGTTGGCATTTAAACCTTTTTCTTTGAAGTGGACAAGTTCTTGGGTTTATTAAATACCAGGTGTTGCCAGCGCGGCTTCGCCCGCTACAACTGAAAATTATCGTAGGGGAAGATAAAATCGGAATAAAAACTGTCCTATGTGTTAATCAAGGTTATAAACTATCTGTGTACCAAAATTTTATTCAAACCCGTTTATTAGTTTTTGCATGAAAGAGTAACAAACATCCTCACAAACTTTCACATTTATAATACCTATTAGTAGGATTACTTAGAAGTACCCTACGCCAAGTAGTAACATCGCCAGTCTCTTGGGGACATTACCAGCCAAGAGCGAGGAGGAGTGGTTGGTGCCCGCTTTTAGTTTGTTGTTAGTTAATTTATTTTACTTTTACCCATTGTCTAAAATGTACAAAAAAACTGTGTAAAAGCGTGGTTCAAGATGGATGTTTCTAGTGAAATTGATGGACACTTTATCGAATTTGGTCTCAGAACTATGTATAAATATACACACAGCATCATGCATGTATTGCTCGGAGAGTCAAGTATAGTGATGTGCCTGGTGGCAATATTGCCACTGCCGGTAAAATACCAAAATTGCCAGCAGCATTGGAAATATTGCCAAAGTTGCCGGTCAATGTAGATATATTAATAATAAGTGTATTATATAGTTTCCGGACTTAATTCGACTTATAATTAAGAAATATTCTGCGAATCCACTCCCGGCAATATTTCCGGCAATTTTGCCACCAATATTCCCACTTCGGGCAATATTGCCGGCAACGGCACATCTCCAGTCGAGTAGAAGTGTACATTATAGTACACACCCATGTTTTGCAAGTTCCATTATGTAATATTGACACATATTCCTACTCCATGGCTGCTGTACCTAACTACATAGATAAGTGTAGGTCAAGTGTACCCATCTGCACACACATCCCATCAAGAAATATGGTCGCTATTCTGACCTCAGTCCGAAAGGTTTATAGGAATAAAAGTAATGGATAGCCCACATTTCCACTAATCTTTTAAATAAAAATGCAGCTTCGAGGAAAATATGGTCGAGAGGAGTTCAATTACATATCGTACGGATATCATTTAAAAGAATTCTTCTGTTAAATTAATTGCTACTGTTAAAGGGAAGATTAGGTACTTATTACATAAATATTATTGTTATACAAAGATCTTCTAGCGTTTGAGTGGCATACAAATGATAGGACACTGAAAACCAGCGCTGTGCTGTGGGTCCCCATAGCATTTTTTTGTAATTTTTGTTCAACCTATAACTTATTTAGTGTGGTGTTCCTGTTAGTATAAGTTGGTTATAAATAAATAAATAAATAAAATAAAGCACAGCATCATGCTGAGTGGTAATCTTCTTGTTGCAGTTACTATTTTTTTTTTTTTTTTTTTTTGCGAAACTTACAGCTAATACAAACAATGTACATAAACAATAAACATTTGAAGGCCAATTACAGGTTTCCACAGTTAAAATTCAAAAACAAAGAAAAAACAACAACAACAAAAAGAAAAGGTAACAATAAACAAACAAAGTAACACCATCGAAGAATATAAACTTAGAACCAAAAATCAACAGTTAATGAACAATTTACAATTATTTTTTGACGTGCAAGCTGTTTTTTTCGGTTCCGTCTTTTTGTATTTATTAATTGGTTCTGTGTTGTATGTTTACTGTCAATTTTTTTGTCATTTTGTATGCACGTTAATCTGTGACAAATAAATATTTTTCTTTTTTCTTTACGAACCTGACCTTGCTCAAGAACTTCACCTATGAGGTCAGTGTATGTCCTTCTAGGTTGTCGTCGTGAGGGGACATTATCAGACATTAGCAGATGTGAGCCTGCCTTGATAATGTCTGTAAAATGTATAGGTACACCGTACACCTAAGAAATTCTTCTTCAAATATTCTTTTTCTTCATTCTCTCAGCCCATAAATTATCAGGTAAAGACCTGCGTATTAAATATTCAGGGCATTCAAGACATAATTAATTAATTCTTCAAATATTCACCGACAGGATTCTGTAGCCAAAGTTTGAGTTAGGGTTGCCTCTGTGCGTTGGGTACTTAATTTATTAAGTCGCGAAGACATTCCTCTTAATACTTAGTGAAAAATAAACCATCTTAATTCACCTAGTCTTTTTCAAATTTTTTCCAGTCTAACGGAATGCAGCTGAACATGCATACCATCATCATCAGCCTATAATGTTCCCACTGCTGGGACTCAGGCCTCCTCTCTAAGAGAAGGATGGGCTATAATCTACCACGCGGGCCCAGTGCGGATATTGGTAGATGTCACATGTCTTCGAATATTTTGGTTCTAAGACATGCCGGTTTCCTCACGATGTTTTCCTTAACTGTTTTGCGAGCAGTGGTGATGAAATAAATCACACAAAGTAATGCGCCTGACGGGGTTCGAACCCACGACTGTTCGTAAGTCGGGGCCGCCACCACTGGGCCACCACTGCTCTCCACACACATACATACCAATCACTACAAATTATAAATCAAAGTCCTCCGCCGCGTCTGTCGGTCTGTCTGTTCGCGATAAACTCAAAAACTATTGCACCGATTTTCATGCGGTTTTCAATAATCGTTATAGTAGTTCTCGAGGAAGGTGTTAGTATCTAATTTTACGCGGGCACCATCTAGTATTTTATAAGGAATGATGACTGTCATTCTGAGACTATAATAATATCAAGGAAAAACTGGCCAAGAGCGAGTCGGACTCGTACATGAAGGGTCCCGTACCAAAACGGTATGCTATAATTTATACAATTTCTTCTACGGGCCAATGAAACTTGACCTCTGGATTGTATAGGCGCTCATACGATTCAGGGACCAAATTATATTGGTTAACTGCTGTTTCCATCTGTTGTTTCCATCCAAGTTCAAAATGATTTTCCTAGAAAGTCCTTATAAAGTTCTACTTTTCAGATTTTTTTCATATTTTCTAAATTTATGGTTCAAAAGTTAGAGGGGGGGGGACACATTGTTTTTTACTTTTGGAGCTATTATTTTCGAAATTATTGACATTATCAAAAAATTATTTTAGTAAACCCCTATTCATTTTTAAATACCTTTCCAACAATATATCACACGTTAGGGTAGAAATTAAAAAAAAAAAATCATTTCCCACTTTACATATAGGGGGGCTACCCTAATAAAACATTTTTTTCCAATTTTTATTTTACCACTTTGTCGGCGTGATTGATACACATATTGGTACCAAATTTCAGCTTTCTAGTGCTAACGGTCACAGAGATTAAGCGAGGACGGACGGACGGACAGACAGACATGGCGAAACTATAAGGGTTCCTAGTTGACTACGGAACCCTAAAAAGAGTAAATGATAACGCGGCGATTCATCATCATCATCATCATTTCAGCCAAAAGACGTCCACTGCTGGACATAGGCCTCCCCCAGGTGTCGCCACATTGACCGGTCCCGTGCGTCTCTCATCCAGCGGGTCCCCGCAACCTTGACCAGGTCGTCGGTCCACCTTTCGGTCACGCGGCGATTGACGGGGGAGAATGGAAGAAAAAACGTGGTGCGCGGACACCAAATAACATGCGGACAAGGGCAAAAAGATGATGATGATGACTCTCTATCTGAGACTGAAATTGCCTTTGTTAAGACTGGTCATCATCATCACCATTCTTCATTTCAGCCAAAAGACGTCCACTGCTGGACATAGGCCTGCCTCAGGTGTCACCACACTGACCAGTCCCGTGCGTCTTGTATCCAGCTGGTCCCCGCAACCTTCACCAGGTCAAGAATGGTCAATTGGTCATTACTCTTCCAGGCTTTTACAAATTAATTTAAAAAAATATAGGTACTGTCCACTTTCCCCCAACATTAGTCTCGGAAAATGGCGGCATCCTTTTTTTTTTTTTTTGGTGGGTGGAAAATCATCGAATGACCCCCCCCCGCTCTTGGGCAGAGCGAAGGGGAGTGTCAGACTTCTACTGACTAAAAACCAAACCCATGTTCCTTCTTCGCCCTTGTGTCGGAGCCGCGTTGTCCTTTCGACAAGCCACAGCCCCGATGGGAGCCACAGCCCCGACGGGGAATGGCGGCATCCTTACCCGATATTAAAAATGTAAAACTACGAGATTCTCCTTAAAACAGTCGTTGAAGTACAGAGCAAACGAACTCGCCGCTATTATTGAGGTTCGCGCCATATTGCTTTTTTCAGCTGTGCCTTAATAACTAGAGCTGTTACTCTTTGGTATACGAGCTCTTTTTTATATGGTTTAAAAAAATAAGATTTAATTTGTATGACGGGGTAGTCAGGACTTCAGCAGTCACCCAAACCGGCTGTTTTGTGAAAACATAGAGGAAACACTTAAAAAGACGATTACCTGTAATTTAATGCTGTTTAGTGCTGTTTTAGTGTGTACTAGCTTATGCCAGCGGTGGCTTCACCCGCTACAACTCGAAAATTATCCCACGATAAAATTGGGATAAAAACTATCCTATGTGTTTAATCCAGGTTATAAACTATCTACCAAATATCCAAATCCGTTCAGTAGTTTTTGCGTGAAGAAGTAACAAACATACACACTCACAAACTTTCTTGAGACTGAGGCAAGGAGGTGTCTGATGGAATGAATGGAGGTGTCAGACATGTCGCACCGACCCCAGATAAATTGGGGTAAGACAGTCATAATGTAATAGCACATCTGTTACTTTTCTTTTGCCCAATTAGACTTATTACTATACTATATATGCTTGAGTAGTTAGTTCCCCATGTTGATAATTTATCTTAATTTCATCAACTTATAAAATAAACACATTAACGTGATAAGACTTTGTGTTTATAAATACTACAACAAAATAACTTTACTTTCGAAAAACGGAAAAACTTTGAAAAAATGATTTTTTTATGTTTACAAAAAAAAAATGTAATTGAAAGTGATAGTTGTAAACTTTAATTTATTTTGTCTGATGGGATAGTTAGGAGTCACGCAAAACGTCTGTTTTGTAAAAACATAGTGGTAACACTTAAAAGAGGATTACCTGTAATTTAATTAACAATACCCACTAATAGGTCTATTGGGTAATTAATTATTTACAAACGATGATTACAGCACACCCTGTTTAATTAATTACCTACCATACTTTTTTTATTTCACAACATGTTGTGACAGGGATTAACATAACTGTAATTTACTTTGGGTACCAACCTATAATAGGTAGCTAAATAAATGAAAGTCGTACAGTTTAATCGAAGGTTCAGCCACGCCTACCGAAGCTGGTCCATAATGATATGGATAACCATTCAATACATATAGAGACTCCTCGGACCCAAATGCTATTTGTAGATCTTCAAATGTATTACTCAACATAGTACATATTTTGTACAATGATCGGCACGATTCTTGAGCGCTGACGCAAAAGTGAGTTATTGGGTCCCTTTGGTGGTATGAAGTGAGACACGGGGTGGGGAAAGTGCAGTGATTGGCCCGTAGCGCATCGCGTCATAGCCGTCACTCGGGATTTGTTCTTTACTCCTGCTGCACTTACCTCACGACTAATAATTTTATTTGTCATAAAGTGTACGATGCGCACAGCGATCCCCACTCTTCCGCCGAGCGCTCAAGAACCGTGCCGGGTACTATACATCTGGAAATCCAGATGACAAGTGAATGCTACTTGTATGACAGTTAAAGATTACTGACGTAGGTAGCCTAAGTGCTTGGCCAGACTGCAAACGCGGGCGCGGGGCGGGCGCGGCGCGACAAACTTAAACGTATGGAACTTCATTGGAGTGTCCGTAGTGGGCACGCGGGAGCGGGAAGCGGCGCGGGTTACATTCCGCGGGGAGCGCGCGGGCAACTCGTGCCATAGCTCGTTCATACAAGTGGCCGCAGTGAGTGCGCGGGGCGGCAAGCGATAAACCGCGCGGGAGCGGCGTATCTCAAACTTTAGTCTGCGCCAGATAACCAGATAAATTGGATTTATTTATTTAGCCTTAACTTTGATAAGTTAAAGCTTAAGAAATTAATCCAATTATTTATAATTATTTATAGAAGTATCCAATTAATTAAAATAACCGAATTTTAAAATTCTTACCAAAAAATTTTTTGCTTTTTTTTTGCTTCGGCGAAAGTTGTTATTTTTTTTATAATATAATTTTCTATATTTTGTAATATGTAGTCAAACGTATCCTATATTCAAAAAACTTTCGAGGTTGCTCTCGCAATCTTTCTTATAGTGTGTAAAATTCTCCTTCATTTTCTCTGGTTAAATTAATTTTATTAACTCCATTTTTCACTTTTAGCATTTGCCATTTAAAGTAAGAATTTTCCAATAAAAACAAGTCTTCGTCATCCATATTATATTTTGACAAACACTGGACAAACAGTTGAACGCGACAACGCCCGGAACGAAATCGCGGTCCAGTGCGGACAGGCAAATCGCGCGCGTTCCCGCACCCGCGCCGCTCCCCGCGCCGCGCTGCCAGTCTGGCCAAGCACTAAAAGTCTGACCTACCAATCCTATCCCCAATCTTACCTAGGGGTATCGTATGGCTCTATAACCGCATTGTAAAGGTCAGATAGGCGGTCTCTCTATGTTAAATACAGGTTTTCAGCCGACCCCTGAACATAGGGGGAACATTTATATTGGGAAGAAGTAGTGATGAGCTAGTTTAAGTTTGAGTTAGTTAATTATATCGTATGTATGATAATCTGTAAGGTATTTATCTATGGGCCAAAGTATCCTGAAAATAAACAAATATTATTATTATTGTTATTTAGTTATATTATATTATTTTTTAGTTTTTAACAAATTTGATACATTTTTAAATATTCCTTACAAAATCAATAAAAACCATTTATTATTATTATATAAGATTTTTCAAGAGGGCGGGGTCACCATTCGATAGCAGTGCTCATAAATCAAATTCTAGATTCTCTCTAATTACGCAAATTAGAACACAGCCTAATCCACGAAACATTTCACAAACACATGTGTAGCACAAACTAATAATTCACTAAAATGAAGCAAGTTTACAACTTTACATTCTGTAAGTTATCACCGAAGACACTGATTACTTTAGACAACTCAGGTTTAATTATAAAATTACTTTACTGAACAATTAGTTGGAATAATGGTTTGTTATAATATTAGTTATTTGGAAATCATGATTCGGTTACCTGGCATCACTTACCTGGCTTTATGTCAGTCTGTGTTTAGTTACTGCATAATAACTTACCGCCTTATTAATAAAAATAGTTAAACCTGGTTTAACTTACGCTTAGTTTATCTCGCATGCCGTCTCACTTTAAAAATATTCAAAAGACGTCACTTTCTTTTGAATATTTTTATTAATAAGGCGGTTAGGGTTTCGCTCGTAAAAGTTATCTAATTAAAAAGCTATCCTCAAGGTTTCTTATCTGATATCGGATCCGTATCAATAAATTCTACAAAACTGCAGCTGATCAGAGGTCAGCGATCACCTATAAAACCTATTTGGAACCAAGTTTTCTGCGAACTTAAATTCAGTAATAAGGCTTCTCTCGTATTGGACCATACACACTCGTTACTTCCGACAACTCAAAGTTTAATTTAAGTTTAATTACTCTACTGAACAATTAGTTGGAATAATGTTTTGTTATAATATTAGTTGGAAACCATGTGGTTAGTCGTAGAGGGAAAAGTGATTACCCTGTAAAGCTACATACTTCGTACAAACATTACACATGTAGTACCAAGAGGGTTAAGTAGATATGTATACCTACGTGCATGATAGTGAGAGGGCGAGCTTATTCTAATTTATTTATTTAAATCAGACCATAGATACAAAATGTGTTAGTATAAACTTAACCTATTGTTAGTAAATAATAAATTACAAATTACACTACATATATTAATTGGCGACATGGACGTCTGCGCGCACATGCCTACCCGCCCAATGCCTAATAAATGGCCCATCAATTTTGTCCGCCAGTGTAGCTAGAATATTGTTAGGGCTGCCCCTGAATCGCCGCAACATAGATGCACATCACTTGCGCATGACGGCATAAAAGTCATCAAGCCTCGCTTCAGCAAACATGCCTGATGCGCTGCAAAAACGAGGCAGCCCCAACAACATCCTTAGTGCATTATTGTATTGCACGCGCAGAGCATTGTAATCCTTCTGCGTATACCTCACCCACAGGCTGCACGAGTAAAACGACTGGCAATAAGCCCTGAACAGAGTCATTTTCACCCCGTTAGTACACCGCGCAAACCTGCGAGCAAGCATATTGCCACCAGTATTTTACATGGGGTGACTGCTTATTTGACCTCCACAACGCTGTTAGTATTGGGTTATACAAGTGTAAAATCGGTCCACAATTGACGGAGATATACGTGGACATACGCGGTCAAAAATGAATTTACATCGAGTGAAACCGCGGGTGGCAGTGTATGTTAGATTTTGTGGAAGCACGTGGAGTGTTAACAAGCAACATCAAATTGATTAAAAAGGTAATGAAATAATAACGTGTAGGTAATATCGCCGAATCGCCTACAATAGTGCCTCCTATTAGCTCGTGTAAACCTCCTTAACCGGGGCTGTATATTATGTACGAAGCTCGATTTACTCTGATAATTGTAGCTATTACATGGTTCTTGGGTAAGGTTGAGGTAACTATGAAAGCGAATAGGTAGAATTTATTTGTGATTCATATAGGATAGGATACTGGGGTGAAACGTCCCCACTTTCCAACAGTCATATAATATTTTAATATCATCATCATCATCTGTCTAGTCTTTTAGCCGTTTAGACTGGAAGACGAACCCAATGAGGGCTACCGTTTTTGTGCTCACCAGTTGGCGCCACTGGCGAGTGAGGTCCCGATCTAAAGAACTATAGAAACTGTAAAAAAAAAACATAGCTGTAAACTCGGTAAAGAAGCTTAATTTCGACAAAATATTTGTTTGTAAACAGTAAACAAATCTCTGAATTAGCTGTTCTTTCAGTCCGCTTAACTTTGCACCTCTTTTTCTTAGTTCCACTTTTAAAGCACTGACATTCATTGACCCGTAACTCGTATTTGCCATAATAAGGATGTTTTAAATTAAATATTTTGTAATACCTCAAAATTAAACATAAATGAAATAAATAAAACCGCGCAGCCCACCCATTAAAGTGACAAGTGACATTTTGGAGACCTCACGCTACACTAGTGCCTCTAGCAGCGAATTCACACGCTTTAGCCCTCATACACATGGCTATGTTGAGGTAGGCTTCTAGTATAACCAGATGCAGCTGAATACCAGTATTTTACATGGGGTGATTGCTTATTTGACCTCCACAACGCAGTTAGTATTGGGTTATACGACCAATGCTGGGTACGATTCCAGCGACCGTGGCATGATGCTCAGCAATGGCACTTGCGATCAGTAGACCATCATCATCAGCCTATAATGTTCCCACTGCAGGGACTCAGGCCTCCTCTCTAGGAGAGGGATGGGCTATAATCCACCACGCGGGCCCAGTGCGGATTGGTAGATGTCGCATATCTTCGAATTTTTGGTTCTAAGACATGCCGGTTTCCTCACGATGTTTTCCTTCACCGTTTTGAGAGCAGCGGTGATGAAATAAATTACACAAAGTAATGCGCCTGCCTGGGTTCGAACCCACGACCTACTGTTCGTAAGTCGGGGCCGACACCACTGTGCCACCGCTGCTCCTATCCTGATCAGTAGACCATCGAGACAGTATTTCGGGTATCGGCTGGATTTATGCTATTTTAATTTCCAAGGTCAATTTTGATCCCGGATTGCAAATCCTTGTTCAGTTGTAAAATATAGCTTTAGAAATATTATCTTCCGTCAATCTACCGTGTAATATACCCCAATAATAATGTCCAACCCTTTTAGGGTAAAATTAATTTATGAACCTTATCGCGTCCCGTTTTAGGTGCAAAAGTACCTTTGTAAGTAAGGGATTATATTCTGATTTAATTTTAAATAGGTCGTGTTTATTCTGAGAAGGGTGTTTTGAGGATTTACTATCTATTTATAGTTACATAAAGTTTTTATTAGGTGTGTAGGTATTATTTAGTTGGGTTTCACGCATTATCTCCTGATAATGCGTGAATAAATGAAACTAACGACTAAACTAATAGCCATGAGGCTCTTGTCCTATCGAACCTTTTGTTTAAAAAAAAGTGCTTTACCTAAAAAGGGCCAGTTTTTTAAGTACCTAACTTAAATAATGATCACCCCTGGCCAAGTCGCTACACAGGTTTTATGTAAGTATTACCCAGACAAGACAGAAATAACGAATTCCTATTTAACAACGTGATTGTTACATCTTACCGCCTTATTAATAAAAATAGTTAAACCTGGTTTAACGTACGCTTGGTTTATCTCGCACGCCGTCACTTTCTTTTGAATATTTTTGAAGTGAGACGGCATACGAGATAAACCAAGCGTAAGTTAAACCAGGTTTAACTATTTTTATTAATAAGGCGGTAAATGATTACCTACATGATATAATTTGGCTCGCCTAATGCAGAGCTTTCACACTTCCAAAAAGGAGGAGGTTCTCAATTCGTCTGTATGTTTTTTTTTTAAGTAGTCGCGGGCGACCTATCTTTTAATAGTCTTGCTTCTCTTATTTTTTTTTAACGTTGCCCCACACTAGTCTCTCCTGAATTGTAATTGCATTTGCGTTCTGCGTTTAGAATTAACCTCTCATTGCAAACAGCCAGACCTGAACCAACTACCAGGTCATACAAATATACTTGTTCTATGCGGGAATACTACCCGCGACATGCAACGCAGTAGTCAATCCCATAACCACTGCGCTAACCGTACTAGACATTATATTATATCCCTGAAATTATAGCTTATACTTCTCACCGTACTGGGTGTGAAATAAGATTGACTGTGGTTTTAAATGTAACTGTGGCTTAGCGATAAAGGTATTAGAACCTAGCCATAAACCAAGGGCTCGGCTTACTTAGAAAATTTAATACCCTTTCAAGATCCTTAAGAAATATTACCGTTTTATGTTTATAGATGTTCCGACTAGTCGAGACGATATAAAATATTTATTAGACTACCTTAAGCTTTTGCCTGTGTGGAGTTTGACGACAATTGTCCTACGGGATTATGCTACTGGGATAAAAAGTAGGTATATAACTGTCTTAATCCAGATGACATTGAGCTCCTTGAGTTAGTCAAGCTAGTCAAGCTACACTGACTAGACTGACTCAACTCTGTGTAGTGCTTTCTTTGAAAGACCATCTAAGACACTAATCTGCATAGCCCTATATAAGTTGACCAAGATGCTTGGAACATAAAAGAGACTATGCACTCTGAGTTTTATTTCGGCTGTTTCTTTTCAGGACGGGGAGGGCGTTGAATGGAAGTTTAATTCAACGCCCCGCTGCTGCATGCTGTAAGACTTATACGCGTATCCGAATTTGCGGCTACCCAGTTAAAAAAAAAATACGTGTAATAGTTTTAGTAAAAACCTTTTTGCAAACATGATTTATCATTTAGGTTAAAAAAACTAGTCCGATTGCAGGCAGCAGTTTTTTCATATGCATCCACACAAACAATCCTATTTATTATATTAGTGGTCGGATGAAAAACCTACCCGTAAAGCAATCAAAGTAATCCATTCTACGCGGAAAATAAAATACTCAAAGCATACAAAAGGTATTCTGGCCTTTACTGCAGTCGTTCGTTGAACGCATTTCTTTTAGGCTCAGTTCAATATGCGCATTTTTGTTGTGCGCACTGGAATACCTAAAAAAAATAGCACCTGCATGTGTTTTAAAATTTATTGGTCAAATGTTCACCCCAAACATTGACAAATCTCACAATATTGTATTATTCAATAAATAAATAGTATACATCATTATCAACTATAAGACGTCCACTGCTGGACAAAGGCCTCCCCCATAGAACGCCATAATGAACGGCAGCCCGCGGTTTACATCCACCGGTTGCCCGCGACTCTCACAATGTCGTCGGTCCACCTGGTGGGAGACCTACAAAAGATGCGTCTTCCGGTTCGTGGTCGAAACTCGAAAACCTTTCATCCCCATCGGTTGTCGGTTCTTTGAGCGATGTCGCCTGCCCGGCTGCCCATTGCCACTTCACCTTGCATATTCTGAGAGCTATATATGTCGGTGACCCTGGTTCTTCGGCGGATTTCCTCATTTCGGCTTTTGTCCGTAATTCATTATTTCAGTAATACAAATAGCTCATCATTAATTTCATAAAAACTGAACCTATTTTTTTGTAAATCAGAAACCGTATATTAATTTTCATTATCAATATTCAATCAATATATTTTAATTTTAATTAAATTCATTTTGTATTTTGATATAATGTTGAATACAACTTTTAATCAAAATAATAATGTTAAAAACGAAATTGTTCGATTCCACATAATATAATGAAACCACCTGTAACCACTTAAAAGTTAAATTGATTCAATAATGCTGAACCATTTTACTTATTCCTGAAAATAATAATTAAGAACACGACACGACGAATTAATTATTAAAATCGTTACGTAATAAATATTGTTCGGAAGTTCTGATGTTTAAGCCGATTTGTAAGCAAAGACTTAATAATTATGTTTAATTATTACCACAGTTTCCTTGAGAACACCCTGATTATTATGTTTTTGCGGTAATGTTAACTTTATAGGTAAACCATAAGCCTTTACCAGAATACTTTTTAGCACGTTACTTTTATTTCAATAGTAGACTTTATACGAGAGTTTATGTTTGGTTAATTGACGATTGTTTATAAAAAAACTATAAATTTTAAAGCATTACTGAAATTTATGTTTCTTTACAAAAAGATCAACAGCAGAACATTGAGGTATAATGTACTACGTACCAGAATAACCACAAATTATTTTTATTTATTTTTCTTCACTAACGTTCAATTTTTCTTTGTCCACAGATACACCCAAAATGACATAACAACCAACATGTCAAAGTCAACAAGTTAGCGCCAAAAATTCCAAGATGGCGGACAAAGATTGGGTTGACTACTTCGGCGACTTCAACTCGACGAAACAAACTGCCGACGATGACAGCACAGATTTAGACATCAACAAATTAAATTATAATTACTATGACAACAACGCAACTGGGTACCCTGGATATTCGAATTTTACCGCCGACGATTTCTGCCAATCGAACCATTCGCATTTTTATTTGAATGTGACATGCGAGTTTCCGATCAATTATGCTGAGCCTATGTATGGGTGAGTACTTTTTTGATAATTCTTTTGTTTGAGTCAGTTAGAAAGAAAGAAAAACGTGTTAATTTGGCAAAAATACCTTAAAAATATTCAAAATAAATAAAACAATTAGAATAAATAATGCCAAAAGGGCCTCAGCTCAGCATAATACCAGATAACAACACAGAAATACCACCTGACGCTGATTTTCTACCGCCGGTTTCCCTGGCTTTTTTGCAGTTAGCCTCCAGAGCTAGCTGCATTTCGTCCCCAATTTTCTATAAATGAAATATAGTGACATTAATAAACCGCTGTATCCGGATTTTGTGGACTCACACACATCATTATTCTCTTACCCTTTTACCCAATTCATTTGGGGTCGGTGCAGCATGTCTTCCTCTTCCAAACCTCTCTGTTTTTCGTTTTCTCATGACTATTGTCTCACTGCGTAAAAAAAAGAAGCAACAAATTCCTTACATAATAAAGTCTTGAAACCTTTGCTAAGTTAATCTCACAATAATACCTCTTTACTTTACAAAACGGGAGCACTAGTTTAGGCAAGCATCTCTAAAATATAACATTTCTTCAAGAGACTTAAACTGCGGAAACTCTCAAGTCACTGAAGAGCTTTCATGCAATGAGCACAAATTCACTTTCATCTCAATTACATGGAGAGGAAGTTTTACTTCAAAATCTTTTTCATGAAGAAACTTAGTTATTAACTTTAACAGAAGTTCTCGTTTTTATTTTTAATGCCCATTTTCATTACGAGTGACAATAAGGACTAAAATAACGGCAGCGGCGACCTCTCGCGTCCGGCCCTGGTGTAAGCCATGGTCCGGGGTGAGAGGTAATGGGACGCCGTTGCCTCCTTCTGCAAAGTCGTGATCCTAACGAAGGAGGTGGCGGAACGTGAGGGGAAGAGAATCTCTCGCCCCAGCCACGAGCTTCGTGATTAGTAGCACATACTATTCTTAACAATTTAATCTGTAACATAACCCTTTCATCCACAGGTACATTGCACCGTTCCTCCTGGCAACGACCACGGTAGCCAACACCCTCATAGTGGTAGTCCTCTCCCGACGACACATGCGAACCCCGACCAACGTAGTCCTGATGGCCATGGCTCTCTGCGACATGTTCACGATGCTGTTCCCGGCGCCCTGGCTCTTCTATATGTACACGTTCGGAAACCACTACAAGCCGCTGAGCCCCGTCAGAGCCTGTCAAGCTTGGAATTATATGAACGAGGTGAGTTCTAGAATTATTGGTTTTTCTTTTATTCATTAACCGACTTCCCAAAAAGGAGGAGGTTCTCAATTCGATCGGTATTTTTTTTATTTTTTTTTTTATGTATGTAAGTACACCGATTACGCTGCGATTTATGATCCGATTTACGTGATTCTTTTTTAGTTTGATGCGGTGGTGAAATGGTTGCCATTTGGTCCCATAAAAATTTAGTATAGTTTGGCCCAGTACTTTTCATTTTTTGAAGATTTTTCTTAATTTCTGAACATTTTTCGTTTATGTGTGTTTGCGAATAACTTCGTCGTTTATGAACCAATTTTGATGATTCTTTTTTTATTGTGAAGGAGATATTTCAAGGGTGGTACCATGATATGGAAACCAGGACCTGGTGATGAAATCCCAGAGAAATCGAGGGCAACCCTTAAATTTCATAGGCACATATTACGTGTCGTGTTTTTCTGACGCCATACAAGTATTCGCATCTAGCAGTCATCACTTCATGTTGATAAGCTGATGATGGAAGGTACTACTCCTCAAAGGTTAGGAGTTGAAAGCAATAATAAGGGTATCTTGAAGGATTAGGGGTAGGTTTCTTAGTCGAATGTTATATGTATAGTAAATATTTCTTTGATATTACAACTAAAAATGAAAAAATAAAAAAACTTTTTTACAAAAAAAACAACCGACTTCAAAAACTGTTAACTTCTCGTAGAGAGATTGTTCGTGGATGCAATCAAAGAATTGAAGAAGTTGTACACCAGATATATTAAAATAAATATCAAATAGAAAATACATGAGCGCAGCCGTCAGGCGATCACATTGGCGAATACAAAAGTCACTCTCAATTCAAATACCTACGACAGTAGCATATAATAGAGAACTATGAATCAAACAGTGACTGCACAAAGAAGGTCAACATTCAACACTTCCCCTCAATCGCTGTTTGAACTCAGACATCACCGCTGGCTCAACTGGCCTAGAAACCTAAGCCCAAGTTCACAACACAGAACTTATGTTTAGGAGCACACAAAGACTTAGTTAGTACATCAGCCACCATTTCCTGAGTAGACAAATAATTCAACTTAATTACATGATTATTCACAGCCTCCCTAACATAGTGGTACCTGATGTCTATGTGCTTCGTCCTCCTATGAAACACTGGATTGACACCAAGTTTCTGAGCAGACTGATTGTCATTGAACATATCTATTATCAACCCAGAACTACCAGTCAATTCAGTCACCAAGTCCCTAAGACAACTTGCCTCCTTAGCAGCCTCGCTAAGAGCAATGTACTCAGCCTCAGTACTTGATAAACTAACACATGTTTGTTTTCTACATTCCCAGGAGATGGTGTTACCCCCATACTTGAAAACAAACCCCGAAAATGATTTTCGGTCACGTATGTCACCGCCCCAGTCCGCGTCTACAAATCCCTCAACCTTAACATGACCCGACCTGCTAAACACAAGGCTAACGTTTTGAGTCCCCTTAAGATACCTCAATACACGTTTCGCAGCCCTCCAGTGTTCCATAGTATGACATGCATTAAATTGGCTTAAGTACGAAACTGCATACGTAATGTCCGGCCGTGTAAATACACTCAGATACATAAGAGAACCTATCAATTCCCTATACAGAACAGTACCCTCGCCTAACACACTCGTATCAGTAAACTTAACATTTGGGTCCAAAGGAGTCTGGACTGGTTTGCATTCTGACATACCGAAACTGTCAAGCAAGCGCTCAACATACCGCGCCTGACAAAGCTTAAGAGTTTTGTTCATCCTGTCACGCATTACCGTGACCCCGAGAACATGTCGCACCGCACCCAAGTCTGTAATCTTGAACGGCTTACGTAAACTCTCTTTCAGCTCTTCAGCCATGCGTGCATCATTGTAACAGACAACGAAATCGTCCACATACAAAGCAATGTAAACAACCGACTTACCATTTCGTTTGTAGAAGATACATTGTTCAAGTTGGCATTGAACAAAACCTGTCGACAGAAGCACGTCCTTTACCCTCTGATACCAAGCTCGCGAAGCTTGTTTCAGTTCGTAGACTGCCTTCTTCAATCTGTAGACTTTATTTTCTCCACCAGGTGAAATGAACCCCTCCGGTTGAAACATAAATATCTCCTCATCTAAATTACCGTTGAGGAACGCTGTCTGTACGTCCAGATGGTCTATATCCAGATCCATCTCTACAGCAATCGCCAACAACAGTCGCATAGAACTGTACCGTACTACCGGTGAAAACGTTTCAAAATAATCTTCACCATACTTTTGGGTGAACCCTTTGGCTACTAACCTAGCTTTATACCGGGCTATCTTCCCCTCGGCGTCACACTTAATTTTGAAGATCCATTTATTCCGAACCACATTTTTGCCCATAGGCCGATCCACTAACTCCCAAGCTTCATGTTGATTGAACGAGTCAATCTCTTCCTGCATAGCTTGCCGCCACAAGTCGCTCTGCCCAGAACCCAGAGCTTCCTTAACAGTGTGCGGTTCAGCTGGGATCGTATCATGTGCGTACAAACCCTTAGATTGTCTAGATCTAAAATTGTTCCTCGGTTCCGGAGGTTCCACCACCTCCTCAACGCTATCTTCAAAATCCAAAGTGTTGTCGCCGCCATCATCACCGCTCGCTGACACAATCGGCTCAACATTCACCGTTACCGACTCTTCAGTGACAGGCTCCCGAGCTGCATCACCAGCCACCTCACTCTCAGGCACGCTTGACTTCCCCTCTCCAGTGGAATCGTCAACTATTTCCCCTGAAAGAAAGATTTCTATAGTGGCTGATCCGTGTCCAGTTCCTAGCACTTTGGCTGGGAACACACTTTCATTAAATAATACATCACGGCTTCTCTTTATCGCATGTGTCTCAGAGTCATACAACCTGTAAGATCTGCCATTGTCTTCATAACCGACAAAAATATACCTCTTACTCTTAGGTTGTAACTTATTCCGCTTAACGTCATCAATATGTACATAGGCCTCGCAACCGAAAACACGTAAGTGGTCATACCTTACCCTACTACCCGACCAAACCTCTTCGGGCGTCTTCCCGCCTAATCTACTAGACGGAGACCGATTCATAAGGTAACCCGCAGTGTTAGCCGCCTCAGCCCACAGCTTGTGATCCAAACCCGCATGATACAACATACAACGTACCCGTTCCAAAAGAGTTCTGTTCAACCTCTCCGCCGCACCATTCATTTGGGGCGAATACGGAACAGTGACCTGATGCACAATGCCCTTCTGTCTGAAGAATGCGCTCAGCTCTTTGTTTACGTATTCCGTACCGTTATCACTGCGTATAGCCTTTACCTTGGATTCACATTGTTTTTCCACGAGCCTAATAAAGTCTTTGGTGACGCTAGCTACTTCGCTCTTATTCTTCAAGAAGTACAAGAATACTTTCCGCGAGTGATCATCTAGAAATGTTAAAATGTACCGCTTACCTGAGTGGGACGCAACAGGAATCGAACACAAGTCCGTGTGCACCAGATCCAACCGCTTAGTCGCTACATCACGCCCAGATTTCTTGAACGGAAACCTTATTTGTTTTCCAAGAATGCAAACATCACAATTATTTGCAATTTCTGTATTCTGAAAATCAATAACGTGTGACAGTGACTTCAAGCTGTCATAATTTAAATGACCCAATCTATGGTGCCAAGACTCCTTTGAAACCTCTTTATTTACACTACTTAAAGCTATCGCGTTAGTATGCAGTTTGTATACCCCGCCAACAGACCTAACACTAGCTATACAAGATTTATTTCTAAAAATCTTACAAGTAGACTGCATAAATTCCACTCTAAGCCCTTTAACCGCTAAACTATTTACAGAAAGTAAATTTACACTCAGTCCCGGAACGTACATCACTTCTTTAAGAGTCAAATCATAATCTCCGAGTTTTAAACACACATTACCGATACCGACGCATTTCAAAGTCTGTCCGCTCGCCACGTTTACCTCTACACTGCTTGTAGAAAAATCATGTATCCACTCTCGCTGTCCCGTCATGTGA